>CM065816.1:6908500-11708500 GCA_033398695.1 Orobanche coerulescens | reverse complement strand
ATTAAATATTAATTATAAATCTGATCCAAAATTTTTAATTTATTATTTTTTATTTTCGAGCTTTAAATAAAAACATCCGACTTTTAATATTAATATTCTAGATTTTTAAAAAAATAAATTTTCGATTTTTTAATATATATATATTAAATATTCTTATATTTATCTAAATTTATAAATGTATATAGTATATAAATGTAACACATAGCAAAAAATATACAAGAAGTTAATCTAGCGGAGTGGTAATATCACACTTCCACAAGCAAGATGTGGTGAGTTCGAAACCCACCAACAACAAAATTTAATGGTATTTGTTGTAGGTTGGTGGGGCTTGGTGCGGGGGGCTGGTGCGGGTGGTTGGGACGAGTGTCTGGGTTGGGGCTGGGTTGGGCTAGCTGGGTTAGCAGCGGTCCGATAAAATTTTAACATCGCGACATTCAACATCGGTTCCAAAACCGATGTTAAATGTCTGTTTTGTAGTAGTGGATATAATAATAAGGTTCGAGTGGTACTACTCTTGGATAATATATTAATGAATTAAAGCTGTCAGTAGCTTAAATTAATTAATGAACACTCAATATCTTAAACACGAAAAATAATATATTTAAATAAGGAGCCCGATTTGGTAAATTGGGATTTGGGTTGGAAGTGCAATATTAATTCTTTAGTGGATTGAATTGATATTAGTGAACTCAACCATATTAGGAAAGGGATTAATATGGAAAGTTGTGTTGCACTAGGAGTCCTAACCCTAACCCTAGAGTAGTCCAAAAGCCTATAAATAGGGATAATTGGGGTTCGGCCGAAAGCATCACTTCATACACAAGAAATTTCGATTTTTCTTCTTAGTGTTTAATTGTGAATCTTGACTTGTGTCTTTAATTCCACAACTGAGATAACACTTTAATTCTTGATACATATCAGAATTACTTGAAGAAAAGAAAATCGGGAGTTGTGAGAAATAGATTTCGGCTGATCTATATTTGTCCAAGCAAGATTCGGTAGCTCGTTGCCCACACAACGTCCGGATTAAGGCGGATCATACTAGAAGATCTAAAGGTAGAAATACAATGAGATCAAGAAGAAAAGAAACCACTACGCTTCAAAGGTAATATCTTATGATCTTTGATCTAGATTAGGATATTCAATTTAACAACATATTTATTTAATAAATGTAACACCTCCGAGATATTAAAGGTGTATTACAGTGCCGTGGACTCCTACATGGGACCCACTAGGCTAGACACAACTTACCACAGTAGAGACACACATTATCCAGTTGAAAATTAATTAGCAAGCCCGGTACAACCGACGGAATAATCAACAATGACAAACATAAATAACTCCCACAATTACTAAACATAATCCGAAGAGAAAAGCCTAAGTACTCGCGAGTACAATCTATAAGTTTCAAAAGTAGATAACAACCAAATCGAATAGAAACAACGGAAATGAAAAAGACTCAATGCACACGTCAAGGACCCTGGCCAGCATCCTCATATTGTTCCAGCACTCGCTCGTCTGGATGATCATAACCTGAAATCCATAACAAGAATTTCCCCACGACGGGTCCCCAAAGGGGTTAGCAATTACACTAGTACAAGTAATTAAGGCAAACCAATCGTTTACACATTTCATAGTACATGCACCAAAGTCATTTCGTAAACCAAAACCAGACATGTCTTTTCTGGAAACAAACAGTCAAATAATTTATCTAGGACCGGGACGAAGCCACGAATCCCACCCGAGGCCTCTAGGACCCTCCCGGGCTGGCCATATTCATAAAACAAATCAAGCACACACATCACCTAGGACCGGGACGAAGCCATGAATCCCACCCGAGGCCTCTAGGACCCTCCCAGGCTGGCTGCGAAACAAACTCATGAATCCAGGACGAAGCCATAGATTCCCCCGAGGCCCCGTCGGACCCTCCCGAGGTGAGTAAAGCACACACAATATACATTACCATTTCACGTTAAGCATAAAGGTCAAAGATACTTGCCTTGAATAATTGACGACGCAACGAACGGAAAGGAAAGTCACCGACGAATGCTAGGAACCAATGAAACCGAACCTAACGATTCGAAGAACATAATCACAACCAACTCTAAACAAATACGAAAATGGAATACACCCGAAAACCCGCCTACGATTCATGTATATTCGTATAAAAATAACAACGAGGGCGGACCACAACCGAACCCTCTCGAATACTCAACAACCGCGAAATATACCATGAATCCGTAGGAAAACTAATGATATCAACAAGATTAATCATACTCATCGTAGATTAACCAAAAAAACGGGACAAATCGGACGAAAATCCCAAAACCCCCAAATTATCCAAAAGTAGGGTTCTAAGAGATTTACCTTGGATTAGGATGAAAGATTCGTGTTGATGTTGTTATTATACACCAAGAACTCAAGGAAGTTGATGGTTGAGATGATTGTAGGAAGAAATCGCCAAGAATTCGCCCAAAATCGCCAAAGGAGCTCTAAGCTGCGGGGAGGAGAGGAAATAAGAAGAAAACGTACATCTGGGTCAACTCCCTGGTTTATATAGCCATGGAGTGTTAGCGCGCGCTAACACTCATAAGTTAGCGTGCGCTAACGGGGCAAAATTCTAGTCCAGGAGTTAACGTCCCAGCCCAGTAACCAGATTCTGGGCCGTTAGCGTGCACTACTCGAAACGTAGCGTGCGCTAATAACCTCTCGGTAGCGCGCGCTATCAGACATAGCGTGCGTTACCTGGACAACAGCCGAGTCCAGAATCAAACTGTCAGTACACACCTGATCCAGTTAGCGCGCGCTACTGGCCAAACGTAGCGTGCGCTACCTGGGCACCTAACCGAGTCCAGTAGCAAATTGTCCAGTACTGGGCAGTCACGCTAGCGCACGTTACCGGACACCTTAGCGTGCGCTAGTCCCCCGACATTAGCATGCACTAGACAACGTAGCGTACGCTAATCCATTAGTCCAGAGGGCTGGAAACAGAACTGCCACTCCCAGGGCTTGCTCATTAGCGCGCGCTACGAAGCAGACGTAACGTGTGCTACTAAGGGCCCTCTAGCGTGCGCTATGCAGAAAAGATAGCGCGCGCTAGGTACGGAATATAAACGGTCCGAAACACCGGAATATGAACGAAACATCAAACGAAACATCTCAAAACGTATAATAACATAGAATAGATCCACGGCGACCCCGAAACGGCGGTTCCGCATAACAATTACGAGAATCAGATCAATAGATGACAGAAGAAGTACACTGAAAGATACAACTGAGAAATACACCGAAAAATGAAAATAACGGGAAAAGAAAAATGCGGATATTACATTCTACCCCTCTAAAAATAAGTCTTAAACAAACAACTCAGGGTACCTAGCACGCATGCTATCCTCGGTTTCCCAAGTTGCCTCCTCGACACCATGTCTCGACCACTGCACCTTGACCAAAGAGATGGTCTTATACCTCAGTCGCTTCTCACAATGCTCAAAAATCTTCAAAGGACGCTCCTCAAAAGTAATATCCTCAGCGACATCAATCTCACCATAATCGATGACGTGACTAGGATCCGGGACATATTTTCTCAGTTGGGAAACATGAAAAACGCTATGAACATGGCTCAGGGCCGGGGGTAATGCCAAACGGTATGCTAACCAACCGACTCGCTCGAGAATCTCGAAGGGTCTAATAAATCTCGGACTCAACTTCCCCTTTTTCCCGAAACGGAAAACTCCCCTCATCGACGATATCTTCAGCAAGACGTGGTCTCCCACCTCGAATTCCAAAGGTCGACAACGGACATCGGCATATGACTTTTTTCGACTCTGGGCAGTCAACATCTGTTCCCGAATTAATTCTATCTTCCGCCTCGTCTCTAAAATGATATCTGGCTCGGTCCCGACCAAATCGGACGCCTCATTCCAACAAATCGACGATCGAAAACGCCGCCCATAAAGTGCCTCATACGGCGCCATCCGAATCGACGCGTGCCAATTATTGTTGTACGTGAATTCGATCAGTGGCAGATGTTCCTCCCAGTCATGGCTCCAATCGAGAGCACAAGCACGCAACATATCCTCAAATGTCTGGATAGTACGATCCGACTGTCCATCTGACTGGGGATGAAAAGAGGTACTCAAACGCAAACGAGTACCCAACGCCTTATGCACCGCCTGCCAAAAATGCGATACAATACGGCCATCCCGATCCGAAACAATAGACTTCGGAGTACCGTGAAACCTCACAATTTGCGCGATAAACACACGAGCCAACTTCTCCGGGCCCCAAGTGTCTTTGATGCCCAGAAAATGTGCCGACTTGGTCAGACGATCAACAATCACCCATACCATATTCATACCCGACCTCGATCTCGGCAAGCTCGTAATGAAATCTATCGATATATCTTCCCATTTCCATTCCGGAACGGAAAGTGACTGCAATAACCCGGTCGGTCGCTGATGCTCGATTTTGACCTGGTGACAAGTCAAACACCTCGCTACAAACTGTGCGACCTCCTCTTTCATATCGTTCCACCAGAAATTCTTTTTCAGGTCCTTGTACATCTTACTCGAACCAGGATGAACGGAGTAAGGTGTAGCATGAGCCTCACACAAAGTACTCTGTCTCAACTCTGAGTCGTTCGGTACATAAAGCCGATGTTGGAATCTCAAAACACCATCCTCGTGGATCACAAACCCAGGAGACTTTCCTTTAAGAATGTTCTCTTGTATTTGAGAAATCATTGGATCCTCCAACTACTTCAGCTTAATTTCATCGATCAAAGACGACGAAATCTCTAAAGCACAAAGTTGCCCGACAGCTCCAGGCAACAAAACTTCAACATCTAACTCGATCAAAACTCGCCGAAGCTCTGACTAAGACGTAAGGATCTCAAGCGTTCGCAACGCAACCGGTTTCCGACTCAAGGCGTCGGCCACGACGTTCGCCTTGCCCGGATGATAAAGGATTTCGAGGTCATAATCCTTAATCTACTTGATGAGTCGATTTTTGATCGTCTCATTATGTTCTATCGAGTCGCACTTTTATTTGTTTTCGAGTGTTTTTGCCCTTTTTACGCGTGGTATGTTGTGTTTTTGTTTTGTAGGTATCCGGACGAAGATTGTGGTGAAATATGCGCTTTCATAGCTAATATTGGAGTTTATGACAATCAAAAGCTAAAACGGGGCCTAAAACGACGAAAGATTTAAGCAGTATCGGTCGAATCTCCTAAATACCAGAATCTCCACTCCGAATTGAGATGTATTCTCCTTTGATATAAATTCCTCGTGAAATTAGCTTCGAAACGATATATCATATGCTAAAATCCGAGGTGAATTGATACAAGAACGAAGGATCATGCCGAAGAAGACCAAAAACCGGACTTGGCTGCACCAGGCAACCGGACTAGGCTGCTCCTGGCGACTCAACTAGGCTGCGACAGGCGCTCGACTGCATCAGGTAACTCGGCCGTGCCATGGGACACGGCCGGGTCTCATTCCAGCGCGAACTGCACTTTCCGGATGAGAAGAACACGACCGTGCCTTTTGGGACACGACCGAGTCACTATCGGCCATTTTGCCTTTCCCGCATAGTGCTGCACGGCCGTGTCACGGGACACGGCCAAGCCCCTTGACAGACTACCTTTTCGATTAATCAGCGTAGTGCGACACGGCCGTGTCCCAGGACACGGGTCGTGCCACTTTTTGGTTCATGTCACTTTCCTTGACATTTTTGCATACTTTTAAGCCTTTGTCTTGATTTTTTGGCTATAAAACAAAGTGGAGTGACCCCTTGAGAGGTGTGCTTGTCTTGTGAAGAAGATATTTTGTGGAAAAACACAAGATTAGGGAGGAAAAACACCAAAAGAGTGGGAAAGAGAGAGATTTTCATCATCTTCCTTGTGTGTTCTTGGAGTGAGAAAAATACTTTTGTGAGATATAATAATTCCTTGTATAAATTTGTTGTGAGTTCTTGTAAGAAGATCATCAAACCTTCATCGGGAATTCGATTTCGGCATTTACAAGGGAAGTTTTTACCATGTTTTGTTCTTCAATTTCCATTATTGTTGTTGAATTAATCATGTGTGGCTAAACACTTCATATGGGTTTTTAGATATAGCCACACACATGTTTTTGATTGTTAGTTCCTTTTGATTTTCCGGATAAAGTTTGGGATTGTTCCTCTTGTTCGTTCTTCGTTTAAGAACTTTTGAATTAGATCATCAAACCTTTTTCATTGTTGTTATTATTATTCGAATCGAGGGTTTTTATCGGTGTTCGCCATCAAACGACCCAAAAGAAACGATTGTGAATGTTCTCGAGCTTTTTCGCACGATCTTTTAACGATTTACCTCATCAAAAGTAGTCGGTTAATTGATTGTTAGCTAGGGTTTCGTCCCCATCAAAAGAGTATCCCTTAATTTTCGTTGAGAACAATCGTGATTTTTAGAATTTCCGCCATCAAACGGATTTCTTTTAATCGTGAGCAATCGATAATTCCTAACCTTATTTATTTGAGTATCGGAACTAATAATTGATTATGTGTGTGTCGGTGACTCTAAATTCCCATATTAATCTCATTATTGTTATCTCTCATTTATCCGACTATCAAATTGGTGTTGTTATCACTTAGTTCAATTTAAATTTTGTGCATTAGTAATTGTAATCATAATCAACTAATGATGTATTTTAATTTAATTTACTTTTGTTCATTCGACTATTTGCCGAACATTATCGAATTTTAAACCGTTTCCAATTCCTCGAGAGATCGACCTCGGAGTTACTTGCCGCTTACTACAAGAGCGATTCGTACACTTGCGAGTATTTAATTTGAATCCATCAAGTTTTTGGCGCCGTTGCCGGGGAATTGGCGTTTAATTTTTGATCTTGTTTTAATAATAGTTGAATTGTTTTTCTTGATTATTTTTCCGTTTTCATTATTTTCGATAAAGTCTAAAAATTCGCTCTAACTTCTCTTGTTTATGCTTGGTAGGGGATCGTTGGGAAACCCGATTCTTCCACCCATAGATGAGGTTCAAAGAATTAGAGCACCAAAAATAATAGCGCAATCTTCAATGGCAAACGACGAGAATAATCCGAATCTTAAAGAGCACCAATTGCTTGATGAGGAAGAAATTCGTCAACCAAGGTTTCCGAGATATGATAATGTTGGGCGCAATCAAGGGATACCGGAAGCTCAACAAGGGAGGTACTTTTATCCGAGACAACCACCCGTCGGAATGCAATATGGATCGAATTATTATCCCGGACCTCAATATGGGATGGAGGCGAACTATAACATGCCGCAACAACCTCCGGTCGAACATCTTATGAGGGACTATGCAAAGCCCGTAGTGAACACCGCCATTTCATGCATCCAATTAGCACCGGCCGCAAGGAACTACCACATAAGCGGATTTCACATCGAGCAATTGCCCTCATTTCACGGATTAGCACGAGAGGATCCGTTATCATTCATCCGAGATTTCTATGTGGCGATTGATAACTTCCCATTGAATGGGTTGAGCGAGGATCAACTACGAATGAAGTGTTTCCCTTATACACTCAAGGACGGGGCGAAACAATGGTTGATGACTTTGGCGCCCGGATCACTAAGAACATGGGATGAAGTTTACGATAAATTCATTACCAAGTACTTCTCCCATTCAAAAACGATGCAATTGAGAACTCAAATCTCAACTTTCGGACAACAAGACGGAGAGGCAATTCACTAAGCATGGGACCGATTCAAAATGCTCCTCATTCAATGCCCACACCATCACTATCCGTTTCAACTACTTAATCAATTCTTCTATGATGGGTTGACACAATATTGCCAAGGAGCGGTAGATAACGCCGCCGGTGGTTCGTTTTGGGGGTTAACGGAGAGACAAGCTTATGACGCATTTGAATTATTGGGGGCTAATTCTCAACAAAAAAATGTGCGTGTTCATAGAGGAGTTGTGAACCAAGTAAGCGAGAAGGATGAGATGCAATCTAAAATCGATGAGTTAATGAAGGAACTAAGACAACTCAAGATTCAAAATAAATCTTCGAGCTCACGAGTTTGCGAAATTTGTTGGGGACCCGGACATCATGCTAATTCTTGCCCTTATATTTTTCCGGGAGAACAAACCAAACAAGTTAATTGGGCTATGGGACAAAGCACGGGAAGGCCCGAGTGGGAGGAGAGGAGGAATAATTATGGCGGAAACGCAAGAAATGCACCTCTCCCAAATACTTATCACCAGATGGCATACGACGCAAATGTCCAAACTCAATACAACGGAGGAAACCGAGCCAAACAACCAACGCGAAGTGAACCACCTCCACAACAAAGGAACTCTCTTGAGGAGAGTATTGCGGCATTCATTAAGGAGGGCAAGGAAAACCGAGTGGAGAACAATAAAAGGTTTGAATCTTTAGAAGTTTCGATGAAGAAAATGGAGATTCAAATTAGGCAACTTGCTACCGAGGCATGCAAACAAGAAACGGGTAAACTACCAAGTCAACCCGAGCAAGTTCAAGCTATTACCACCATCCGAAGTGGTAAAGTGATAAATAAAGAGATAATTTCCGAAGCGAAAGAGAGGGGCGGTGAGAAAGAAGAATTGCCGAGTCAATCGGAGAAATCTATGGTGATTGAAGAGGATGAGTCGAACGATGAAGAAATCCGAGTAACTGCTACCCAATCTTGCGAGACTCGAATTCCTTGGGACAAATCTAAAGATCCAATCGAGAAGCCAATTGAAGAGAATAAGAGCGAACCGGTCAAATCAATGCATCGAAAGGAGGACCTAGAAAGCTTTGACATGGAAGTTCTTTTCGTGGAGAAAGAAGTTCCCACTATGAACTTAGGAGCGAGTATTAATTTAACACAAAAACCAATATACTCGCCACTAGGTTTGGGGGAGGTAATGGTCCCGATGGATTTCGTGATACCAAACATAGAAGAAACATCACCAACAAAAAACACGTCACTTATTCTTCAAGGAAGACATTTCATGGTGATGATGATAATGAAAATTGAAATGGTGACAAAAGCGCTCACAATGGAAATCCATGGAACCACTCTCCACATCCTTACAAAGGAAAACGAGCGAAAAATGACGAGCTATGTGGATGGACCTGGCATATTTCCATTTAATCCCGGATAGAAGAATCCAAAGAAGTTGAGCTAAAGACTATTAAATAGCGCTGCTTTGGTGGCAACCCAAGGGAGTTTTAAATTTTATCGCTTTTATTATTATTATTGCATTAATTTTGTTTTTGTCTATGGCGTGTGTAGGTAATATAATAAAGGAGGTATTTATGGGAGGAAGAAGCCTAGCTTATTGAAAGTTGAGACCCGAGCACAAAGGATGGTGCTCGCGATAAAAAAACCACACTTCTTAACTGTAGTTTTATTTTCTTTCTTTTTAATTTGCATTTTCGCATTTTTCCGACTTAATCTTTCTCGCAGGGATAAGCAAAGGTTTAGGTTTGGGGGGGGGGTGCAACTTCTTCGATTTTTATTTGTTTTTTTTTGTTTGCGTGATGTTTGTTTCCTTTCTTTATTTTTTTTCTTGCGTGATGTCGTAGTTGGATTGCAATAACCTTGTTAACTGTTGGGTATATGGATGATTAATCGTGTTTGTGTTTGGCTCGTAGAGTTTAATAAATCTAATTGATTGCTTGACCTTGCGTGTGAATGTATAGTTTTTGGTTACTTGATTTGACGTGTAAGGAATGAGTATGGAAGTCCAAAATCCGTGAGTCCTTGTGCCTAATTAAACCGTTCACTTTTAGCGGTGAAATTCTTTCATGAGTGATTTCTCTTCTTATGGATTGTATTCTTTAGAACTTGCATGATTCTGTCGGATGACGTGTTGATATTTACATACACGAGGAATGATTAGGGTTGCCCATTTTTTGTCTTGAACCTACTTATCTAAAAATATCCACCAATTCATATCAATATCCTTTGCTAGCCTCGTTGAGCCTTTAGCCGTAATTTTGTTCGAAAAACCCGCATCTTATTGCTCCATATCTAAAAGCCATAACTTACCCAAGTATTGGTCCACGTAAGAGCATGAGAGGGTATATTTGAAAAACGAAGGTGTGCAAAGTTTGTGGTGTATAGAGGCAAAAATCTTCTCTCCTGCCTCGAAAATAATAAGCCCCACAAAAAAAAAGGGGGTGATCCTAATAATAATAGTGGGACGGAAAAAAATAGGGAGGAGAGGAGTGAGCCTAAGAAAACAAAAGGGAAGTCGTTGGGTTGTGAGAAATAGGCCAATATCATAAGAATTACACTTAACAAGGCCTAGAAAAAAAAGAGGGAGATATATATACGGGAGAATTGAAGTAGAATGATCGATCTTGCTTTGAGTTTTTATTTCATATATATGAGGATCGTATATGCTCTACTTGGACTGAACTTGTAACTACTAGCCAAATTTTCCCAACCTGAGCCACAACCCTGTTACAACCAAAAGTAAGACCCTATGACTCATGTTTTGTGAATATTGATGCGTCTGATGAAGAGAAGAAGTGCAAGCATATAGTAGAACTTTCCATTTGAATCGAGTTGAGCGTATTGACCTATCTAAACACTTGAGAGATGAGTGAATCGATATAATTCAGTGAGGGACTATTAAGACTTGTTTTCTTGCATGTTCGATCAAGTGCCATTGCTTTCCACTCATTTGTGAGTTTAGGCTTCCATGATGAATTACGAGACTTTACGATACTTTTACATTCCCAGTTGATTGTATGTATACCCGATGATTAACTTGATTATTCAATCCTTCTCGTTTATTTGTCGTGTGTTTTATTTCTTTTTGCTTGAGGGCAAGCAAAGTTTAGGTTTGGGGGGATTTGATGAGTCGATTTTTGATCGTCTCATTCTGTTCTATCGAGTCGCACTTTCATTTGTTTTCGAGTGTTTTTGCCCTTTTTACGCGTGGTATGTTGTGTTTTTGTTTTGTAGGTATCCGGACGAAGATTGTGGTGAAATATGCGCTTTCATAGCTAATATTGGAGTTTATGACAATCAAAAGCTAAAACGGGGCCTAAAACGACGAAAGATTTAAGCAGTATCGGTCGAATCTCCTAAATACCAGAATCTCCACTCCGAATTGAGATGTATTCTCCTTTGATATAAATTCCTCGTGAAATTAGCTTCGAAACGGTATATCATATGCTAAAATCCGAGGTGAATTGATACAAGAACGAAGGATCATGCCGAAGAAGACCAAAAACCGGACTTGGCTGCACCAGGCAACCGGACTAGGCTGCACCTGGCGACTCAACTAGGCTGCGACAGGCGCTCGACTGCATCAGGTAACTCGGCCGTGCCCCATGGGTCTCATTCCAGCGCGAACTGCACTTTCCGGATGAGAAGAACACGACCGTGCCTTTTGGGACACGACCGAGTCACTATCGGCCATTTTGCCTTTCCCGCATAGTGCTGCACGGCCGTGTCACGGGACACGGCCGAGCCCCTTGACAGACTACCTTTTCGATTAATCAGCGTAGTGCGACACGGCCGTGTCCCAGGACACGGGCCGTGCCACTTTTTGGTTCATGTCACTTTCCTTGACATTTTTGCATACTTTTAAGCCTTTGTCTTGATTTTTTGGCTATAAAACAAAGTGGAGTGACCCCTTGAGAGGTGTGCTTGTCTTGTGAAGAAGATATTTTGTGGAAAAACACAAGATTAGGGAGGAAAAACACCAAAAGAGTGGGAAAGAAAGAGATTTTCATCATCTTCCTTGTGTGTTCTTGGAGTGAGAAAAATACTTTTGTGAGATATAATAATTCCTTGTATAAATTTGTTGTGAGTTCTTGTAAGAAGATCATCAAACCTTCATCGGGAATTCGATTTCGGCATTTACAAGGGAAGTTTTTACCATGTTTTGTTCTTCAATTTCCATTATTGTTGTTGAATTAATCATGTGTGGCTAAACACTTCATATGGGTTTTTAGATATAGCCACACACATGTTTTTGATTGTTAGTTCCTTTTGATTTCCGGATAAAGTTTGGGATTGTTCCTCTTGTTCGTTCTTCGTTTAAGAACTTTTGAATTAGATCATCAAACCTTTTTCATTGTTGTTATTATTATTCGAATCGAGGGTTTTTATCGGTGTTCGCCATCAAACGACCCAAAAGAAACGATTGTGAATGTTCTCGAGCTTTTTCGCGCGATCTTTTAACGATTTACCTCATCAAAAGTAGTCGGTTAATTGATTGTTAGCTAGGGTTTCGTCCCCATCAAAAGAGTATCCCTTAATTTTCGTTGAGAACAATCGTGATTTTTAGAATTTCCGCCATCAAACGGATTTCTTTTAATCGTGAGCAATCGATAATTCCTAACCTTATTTATTTGAGTATCGGAACTAATAATTGATTACGTGTGTGTCGGTGACTCTAAATTCCCATATTAATCTCATTATTGTTATCTCTCATTTATCCGACTATCAAATTGGTGTTGTTATCACTTAGTTCAATTTAAATTTTGTGCATTAGTAATTGTAATCATAATCAACTAATGAATGATTAATTCTGCACTTTTTGTCATCCGAGTTCGTTTCGGTATTGTTTTGATTAATCTTTTTTTCCGGCGGAGTTCCGTTTCGACGACTCTCTTGGGACCGTTTTATCATTCTAAGAATGATTAATTCTGCACTTTTTGTCATCCGAGTTCGTTTCGGTATTGTTTTGTTGAGTTCCGTGTTTCTTAACGACTTTTCTGCACTCGAGTTCGATTCTTGTGAATCTCATTCGAAATTACTGTTTCGAGTTTCACGTAAGTCCGTTTAACTTTGTTAGACGTGTTGTGAACTTCGGTTTGGTTATTCGATCACGTATCGTGATTTTCGGACGTTTTGGGCCATTTTCGTAATTTCCCAAAGTTTGGGGTAATTACCTTCTATTGTCGAATTTCGAGCCTTCGGGTGGTCGGAATCGTGTGTTCTCTTAGTGCTCGAATTCGTCTTTGCGAGTACTTCGTAACCGAATCTCCGATTCGTATTCAGGTTCGGGTTTCGGGATCGTTCGGATCGTCGTTGTGGTTCTGTCGTAATTTTCGGTTTGTGTCGGCATCATTTTGCATCTGGAGGTTGCTGGCTGGACCTATGCGAAACGGCGCTGAAAACGGCGCTGCCGAGCGCCGTTTCTTGCACCGGGTCGGCCAGGACCAGCAAGTCTGCCGAGACACTGCCGAGAACCCGCGCAAGATTTGCGCCGGGTGATGCGCCGTGTCGGATACGGCCGAGACACACGCGCAGATGTCTTGCGCCGGGTGTTGCGCCGGGTGTTGCGCCGTGTCGGTCAGGTCGCGCACTGACCCGCAACACGGCGGTAAACACGGCGCTGGTTTGGACCGTTTGTTGCGCCGTGTTCTGCACGGGTATAAATATGGCAGAGCAGTTGGGTTTCACTCATTTTTTCCATTTCGTTTTCAATCCTTCCGCAGCCAAGTCTTGGGGAAACCAAAGACATGTTGTTTATTTATCCAACACACGAAATTCCTGAGTCCATAACATCGATTAATGCTTCCATAACTTGCTCCGATCGACTGAATCAGGGTAAGTTTTCTTAAAATCTAGTTTTGGGGATTTTGTTCGATTTGTCCGTTTAATCCGTTTTAACTCAGAATAGTGATGGATTGATGACTGTTAAGCTATATTATATCGAATTCCTTGTTATTCCACGGTTGGATTGCCATGGATTTGTCGTTTTATTGAGTATCTTATCGACGCCTTGAAGGTGTTCGATAAATGTCACAAAGAGAATCCGAGCGTTCTACGATTATTCTTCCTCGTTCGTTCGTTAATTTATTGATGGTATGATGTTAGGGTCAGATTCCTTGTGAAGAACTCGAGTCGGAACCCTTCCGTTCGTTGTCTTCTTCGTGGTACAAGCTTCCCGGTCGAACCGTGTTCTTTGGGGTATTCGGTAACGGTTATTAAGGCAAGTATCTTATTATACGACTTGTATCTTGCGACTAGTAATCACGTATGAGATTTATGATGATTTTGATTGCCTTCGTAAATATGTTCCGATTGAATTGGTTGTGTATTCCGCAATTTGAAGGCTTTATGATAATAGTGTTATATTGGTATACGTGTTAGGTGTTGTGCCATTTGTGCAGGATTGCGACATACATATGGGATGGTTGTACACTTGGTTGTGCAATGTATTGTGTACCGATCGTGTGTTATGTTGATTGATGATAGTTGTTGCGAGTGTTGAGATTGTGTTATGTGCGTGTGATGTACGATTTTGTGGTGATCAGCGTGATTGATTAACTGTGCTCATTGTCGTATGTAATGTGAATGTGAATATGTGTGTGACCACTAAGTTCACTCGTGTTGGTTCGACGGGACCTACGAGGATTCGTGGCAGTGGACTACGGGGTTAGAACTTAGTGAGGTACTGAGGTCCAATCGTGCTGGTCTGACGAGGCCCACGATAACGCATGGCAGTGGACCATGAGTTTCAGACACAGTACGTCCAACCGGGTGAGCTCGACGGGACTTACGGTGACACGTGGCAGTGGACTACGGTTTCAGGACTCTGTGTGTGATTGTTGTGATTGATATAGTCCGTGTGGGTTGTTGAGCCTACGGAGACACGTGACAGTGGATCACGGTGTCGGAATTGGTTATGTTTGGTTAATAGTCCGTGTGGGTTGTTGAACCTACAAAGACACGTGACAGTGGATCACGGTGTCAGAATTGATTATGTTTGTTTAATTGTGCGTGGTGTAGTCCGTGCGGGTTGTTGAACCTACGGAGACACGTGACAGTGGATCACGGTGTCATGAACATGATTATTTTCAAATCAAAGTTTTGCAAGGAAAAGTTTTATGAAAATGAATGTTGGACCGAGTCCTAAGCTTTGAGTAAATGTTTTTCCATATTGTGAACTGTTGATTTATGAAACGAGATTTGGGTTAAAGCCCTCAACTCTTCTTTTGAAAGGTTTGGTGAACCAGGACTCAGAGTTTTAAAGATTTTGAAATTTCAAAATTTCCCGAGGTGATGAACTTATTTTCGAAATGCTTCATAGATTAAATACCTTTATTAAAACCCCCGGGAATAATTTGATACTTAAATATTAAGTTTGATTCTTGATTAATGTTTGCTCGTTACTTTTCGTATGATTTGATACTTGCACTAGTAAAACAGTGGAGTTTTACTAACCCCCGAGTAATTGGGGGTGGATGTCCTGCTTAAGGCCCGTGTACATGCATGTTCGGGGGAGCAGTCACAGGATCGGCACAAGTGGATGACGAGCTGCGATACTAATCAAGAGTTGAGAGTTGTTGTGATTTTTGTTGTGTTGTCAGAGTTGATTACAGTCTTCCACTGTATTGTGTTTCTACCCCCGTGTGGATAATGTTATTTTAGTCAGTTCTGTTGATGGAGTTGTGTGACCTCATCGGTCAGTGTATTCTTGTGTAAGTGACCTTAACAGTCTGTATTATTTTATTGTTTGACCCTGGCTGGGCAAATATTTGGTCGTTTTGTAAGGTTTAGCCTGGTAGATCCTCGTAAAAAGGGGTCTACGGCGTGTAATATTCCCATATGGTTTTGGGGGTGTTACATTACTGCCTTCGGCTTGCTTAGCCGCTCGCGCCCCTGGATGGCGTAGAATATATGAGCCGGTGATAGACTGAGGTTGTGGTAGAGATGGGCTTCCACATTCTTGAAGGTCCTGAAATCACCGGGCGGTTTGGCGGACGCCTTTTTGGACTTGGCGATCGCCGTCTCTGCCCCCTCGTCTTGGCGAATGGCGAGCATCCTCCGCCTGGCCAAAATGTCTGTGGCCTTGGCGCGGAATATTGCGTAGGTCGGGGGGATGTCCTTCGTAAGGTGCCTGAACATGGGCAAAAGACCATTGAATCCCCCTAGGACCGAATACAGGGCGATCTCGTCGCTTACGGGCTCGCTGTTGAGGATTATCTCATCCACCCGGTCGATGTAGTCTGCGTCGGTCTCTTCTTCCCCTTTCCTGATCTTCATCATTTGGTGGGGACCTTCTTGTCGAGCGACCTTGGCGGCGAAGTACGTTGTGAAGTCGCTGGCCAATTGTTCAAATGAACTGATTGATCGCGGTGGCAATGAGATGTACCACCTATGGGCCAGGTCGTCCAGTGTCAACGGTAACATTCGGCACCTGGTCGCGTCTGATGCCCCGCATCCGGTCATGTAGATCCGGAACTTTCTCAGGTGAGTCTCGGGGTCCGATCTCCCCTCGTACAAAGGTGTTTGAGGAGGAGTGATCCTTGGCTGCACGGGGGCGAGTTCGATCTGGACTGCGAGCGGCTCGCTCGGCCCAGTGATCTTTTTCTTGGCGCCTGCCCCAGTTTCTAGGAGCGCCTTCATGCCATTGAGCTGGCGTTGCGTCGCGGCCATCACCGTAGATTGGTCGCTCGTGGTTTGGCTCTCGGAGCGGGAGCCGAGGCGATCGAGTACCGATCTCCTGACTCCATGGGAGGCGATGAGGTCGTCGTCGCCGATCTCGGTTCTTCGGCGAGGAGGATCCAGACGGTTGTCCTGCCTTCTGGGAGTTGGATAAGCTGAACTCCTGGTGACGGATTCGGGCTCCATCGTCTCATGGTTGGGGCCAGAATGCGCCGGTCGCCAAGATGGGTCGCTGCCTAGGCGGCTGAAAATGGAACCGCCCCGCCTCGCGAGTGCTTCTGCTTGCGAATCGAGGCTTCCCGACGATCGCTCGACAAGTAACCCCTTGAGCTTCCGTTTGCCCGCGCGACGGATGGCTGATGGGGTAATTGCGGGTGCATCGAATGCTCTCCGTCGCTCCCTCAGGATGGCCATAGCCTCCTCGATCTATTCCACGGTTTGGAACTGGTCGAGCGAAAGGTTGGGGCCGTTCCTCAGGTGCGGGGTCGAGAGTCTCGCATCGCCGCAGCTACCCTCTACCGTAGGCTGGGACTCGGATCGAGCCGGGATAAGATGTCTAACGGATCGGACATTGGCTCTCTTCGATGTGGTGGCAGATGTCATGGATCTGAAGGTTTTTTTCTTTGAAGAACAGTGAGTGTTTCTTCAAGTATATGCTCGGGAGAATAGTGAGTGTTCTTCAAGACGGTCGGAATAAAAATGAAGGTTAAGATGCCCCTTCCTATAGCGCCAATTGTTATTACCCAAAATATTATCTGGAGATAGATATTGCTGGAATGGATGAGTAACAATCAAAATGCGAGAGCACGTCCGTGGAGAAGTAAATAACACAAGATTTTCCGGGTTTGTTAGGCCCGGGCTTGAATGCTCTCGCGAGATATTATTAATACGAATACGTTGGAGTACAAATATTAATGTAAGGGTGCGATTACAATGAGTGTAAAAGACCCTAATTATCTAGCTCTTGAGTGCTGCTCTGTGAATTTTTGAACTGCAGGGAGTTCTTGTCTCTGCCGACCGTCTTTTGGTTAAGAGGTTCTGAGAGAGAAAAGCCGAGAGATAGCATCCAGAAAAACAGACCCTTTTCCAAGTGCAGGAAGCCTTCTATTTATAGGAGTTGGGATGCCTTTAATCCTGACGGGCGATCGCTTTCCTGTATTATAATAAAGGGGCGATCGTCTATAGCACATGGGTTGGTTGCCTTAAAATCCGCGGCTGCTGCTGGCAGCCATCTAAGCGAACCAATGAGAGGTCTGCACGCGTCCTGAGTCACTATATCAGGAGGTCCACTTTGGACCTTTCGGCGGGTCTGTCGGTAGGTCCGCACATGGGTCCTTGCTTCGAGTTTCAGCCTTCGCAGACTAGACGGATGTTGGCTTCGCGTGGCATGAGGCATTCGTCTATGATCGGGCACTTGGGACGATCGCTAGTTGCTGGGAGACGATCGCCTTGACAGTCAATCGTTTGGCGTTGGGTCTTGCTCTGGGTCCTCCGATCGGCAAGTCTGCCTTGGTCTATTTGAATCTGGTTCGGTCGGCCGGTCTTTGTGCCGATCGCCTGTTGAGGTGTATAAATCTCGACACAACACACACTAATTTCTCCTCTCCTTCAGCAATGAATCCCTCTGGTTGGAGCATGAAGATTTCCTTGTCTAGACTTCCATTCAAGAATGCAGTCTTGACATCCATTTGCCAAATCTCCAAATCCAAATGCGCTGCTATAGCTAAAAGAATCGGGATTGACTTAAGCATGGCTATCGACGAAAAGGTTTCATCATAATGGATGCCCTTTTTCTGAGTGTAACCTTTCACAACAAGCCTCGCTTTGAAGGTGTTGTGTCAAGATTGATTCACCACGACAGGCGATCGACTACAAATCCGAGCGACCGAGTCTACAACCAATCAAGCTATGGCGAACTTGCCTAAACGAAGGTACGAGACCACTTTCAGGTATCAAGCGATCGTATCCCAAGGAGACCGCTCTTTGGCACCTAGCGATCGACTCTGGTGCCCGGCTAAGAACGACCGTCCTATACCCCGAACAGACCACCATCATCCGTCAAAGTCCACAAAGACTGAACCTCAAAACAGCACCCATGTGCAGATCCGAGACAAGATCCGCATTTCATGGATCATTGACCACCAACAGCTGTCCCTGACAAAGGCAGCTTTACCTACCAACAAGCCCGCCAAAAGGCACAAGGTGGGACCGCCCGTGACAGCGACTTAGATGCGTGCAGGCTTCTCATTGGACCGTGCAGCTGGCTGCCAGCAACTCCTGCAGACTTTAAGGAGACAAGCCCATGTGCTAAAAGATGATCGCCCGCTTATTATAATACAGCTGAGGCGATCGCCCGGCATATCCAAGTCTTATAAATAGAGAACCTCCTTCTACTGGAAAAAGGTTCCCAATTCGTTAACATACATTCCGAATTCATTCACGGAATTACATACAAACTTACATACTTCCTAGCTCCCAGCTTCCTCTCCTGAATCTATCTCAGGATTTCTCTCTCAGCACCTCTCAACCAGAAGACGGTCGGCAGAGGCAAGAAGTCTCCACAGTGCAGATTCAAAGAGACTCACAAGTCCAGGGGCTCAAGCATACAGCTAATACACGCCGTGAGAGACTTTCGATCTCTCACCGCCGTCACAACTCATCTACGTTGTTACAAAAACTCACAGAGCCTCATATCTGGTTCTTCCGGCAATCTACACGTTCACTAGCTAAGATAACAAGAATCTTTACACTCATTGCAATTGTATTCTTACATTAATACTTGTATCCCCGAATATTTGAATTAATAATATCTCGCGAGAGCATTCAAGCCCGGGACTAACAACCCCGGAAAATTATGTACTTTCCCCACAGAAGTGTTCTCTCATTTGTTTGCTATCCATCCATTCCAGTAATATCTATCTCCGGATAATATTTTGGGTAGCAACAATTGGCGCTAGAGGAAGGGCATCTACACCTTCATTTTTATTCCTACCGTCCCGAAGAACACTCACTGTTCTCGGGGCATATACTTGAAGTGACACTCACTGCGCTTCAAAGAAAGCCTCCAGACACATGACGTCCGCCGCCTCATCGAATAGAGCCACTCTCCGAACCGCCGGACACCATATCCCGGCTCAATCCGAACCCCAGCCGACAACCGGGGGAAGCCACGGAAACGTGAGGCTCTCGATCCCGCACCTGAGGGGTGGCCCCAACCTCTCACTCGACTAGTTCCAAATCGAGGAACAGACCGAGGAGGCTATGGCCATCCTAAAGGAGCGACGGAGAGCATGTGCGTCGCCCGTAGTAACTCCCTCGGCCATCCGCCGCATTGGCAAACGAAAATTCAATGGGCTACTGGGCGAGCGATCTTCAGGAACTCCCGATTCGCGAGAAAAAGCTCTTGCACGGCCGGACAGGTCCGTATTCAGTCGCCTGGGACGCGACCCATCGTGGCGACCGGGGCATCCTCATCCCAACCATGAAACGACGGAATCCGAGTCCGTCACCAGGAGTTCGGCCTACCCAACTCGCAGATGAACGCAGATCAGCCATCTAACTCCCACTCCGATCGCCAGAGGATCGGTACTTGATCGCCTCGGCTCCCGCTCCAAGCGCCGAGCCGTGAGCAGCCAGGCCACAGCGATGGCCGCTATGCAACGCCAGCTCGACGAGATGAAAGCACTCATGGACACTGGGGCAAGCACCAGCAGAAAGATCATCGGACCGACCGAGCCACTCGCGGTCCACATCGAGGTCGCCCCCGTGCAACCAAGGATCGCTCCTCCCAAAACACCTATGTATGAAGGGAGATCGGACCCCGAGACCCACCTAAGTAAATTCCGAATTTACATGACTGGGTGTGGGGCAACAGATGCAACCAAGTGCCGAATCTTCTCATTAACACTGGGCGAGTTGGCCCATAGGTGGTACGTCTCACTACCACCACGATCGATCATCTCCTTTGAGAAACTGGCGAATGACTTCACGTCATACTTCGCCATCAAGGTCGCCAGACCAGAAGGCCCCCACCGCGTGATGAAAATCAGGCAGGGGGAAGACGAAACCGATGCAGATTATATCGACCGAGTGGACGAAATCATCCTCACCGGCGAAACTGTAAGTGACGAGCTCGCTCTCTATTCGGTCCTGGGGGGATTCTACGGTCATTCACCCATGTTTAGACATCTCACCAAGGATATCCCCCCAACCTATGCGATCTTCCGCGCTAAGGCTGCCGACTTTCTGGCCAGGCAAAGGCTACTCACCCTTCGCCTAGGCGAGGAAACGCTTTCTCCTGCACGAAAGACGGCGATCGCCAAAGCCAAGAAGACGGTCGCCACGCCATACGGCTGCCTCAGGGCCATCGAGGATGTGGAAGCCCATCTCCTCCACAAGTTCAACCGAACTTCGGCCCACATTTTCTATGCCATCAAGGGGCGCGAACCGCTAAACAAGCCAAAGGCGATAAGGGACCACGATCATCTGGACCACAATCAATATTGTGCCTACCATAAGAGTCCCGGCCCCAGCACCAACCAATGCCACGACCTCCTCAAACAGCTCTGGAGATTGTTCGAGGAGGGCAAGTTGGACAGTTTATTGGCTTAGCCGGAGTCCCAACACGGTCGCCCAAGTCGAACGCGAACAGGCCGGGAAGCTCATACGAGCCGACCCCTTGATCAACATCGGCGACCGTATCTACATGCTTCAATCAAGAGAAGGGAGCTTCGGAAGTCTCTCCCCGATTTCCCACATTGAAACCAAAGGCTACTGCCTGAGCTAGCGCTTCAAAAAAGAGGATGACTCGCTCGCCCTCTACAGTTCATCATCTGACATGTTGGACTAAGGCACGAGATCGCCTCCCCCGCACAACATACACCTTCGACGATCGACATCTAACATGACGATCCGAGGTAGAAGAGTGCAGCCATGGTCCTGGTGGTCGATGGAACCAACTGCTTAGGCCATGCAGGGTCCCTTTGGGCCACGATCGCCCGCCCTTCGTTTAAATACGAGGCCGGCGTAGTCTGAGGGCCCTCCAAAACTAATCAGTGGACACGCTCGCCCGCCCTCAAAGGTTCATCATCTAACTTGGAGGACCCGGACAATGCGACGCGTCCCTACCCCCGTCTCAACGTACACCGTCGAGGGTCGCCATCTTCATGGCGGGCCGAGGTGGAAGCAGAGCTAACAAGACGCGGAAGTGGAGTCGATTAATCCGACGACACCCCACACAAGGCCTCCTCCAGACCAAGACCACACGCCCTTCGTTTAAATACGAGGCGAGACGCATCCTAACGGAGGACCCTCACAATAAAATGAGCCACGAGATAGACAATGCCGCTCACGCACAAGACATGGTCATGGAGATCGGTCCATCGAACTCTGCGATCGTGCACAGTTCCTCAAGTCCGATACGGACAGCCTTCCTCGAAGATTCGACAAAATTGAAGACCGCTCATTAAACGATTTATTTTCGTCCCCTTACTTTCACTAAATGAACAAAAACAAGGGGGAAGAGTGCGGAACTATACAGCGATCGTCCATACTCAATTACATACGGAGATCGGCATTAGTCAGATGTTTGTGCAGCGATCGAATTTGTTGTGAAAGTTATCTATTTGAGTTTATCAATTCACTTAGACATACTACACACGCAACAATCTCTCCTCACACATTTGTGCAAAGTCAAGCAAAAGACTCAAAAAACCAATCATTCAAGTGATAAATCGAAGAACCGAACGTTCATTACATTACTTGAAGTCTCAAAGGTACATACACGGTCGCCCGAAGGCCTAAGTACTACAAAGAGAAAGCTACAAAACTACAAGGCAAAAAGCTAAAGCAAACAAGAAATGAAGAGCCTCGGAACCCGCCTGGCCTTCGCCTTCAACCACCGGATCGACCTGCGGCCCTTCGCCAGCTTCCGGAGCGGCCTCCCCGTCATACGGAGCGTCAGGGTGAACGAGGTTCGCCGGAGTCGGATACCATCTCAAGTCCACACTGATATCCGTGAGGTCTAAGATCGGCAGGGAGAAAGCAGGATGGAGAGGATGCTCCAACGCATACGCCTTGAAGTTCTCAGCAAGAGGGCCGACCTCCAACCCTCCTTTCTTAGCAGCTCGGATCAAGTCAGCGAACGCCATATAATAGGCGAACTCGCTGACAAACTCCAAGTTAAGAAAGGGATTGGCCTTGGTCGCCTCTACCTCCCCTTTCAGCTCCGCCGTCGCCTGTTGCGCACCTTGGAGATCGGCCTCCCTTGTAGCCGTCTTTTCCCTCGACTCCGCCAGCTCGCTAGTCAGCCAAGTGACGGTCACCTTCAGTCGATCGACCTCCGTCTCAGCGGCCTTCTGCGAGCATACGGCATTTGTCATCCGGTCCCGAAATCGGTCAACCGTCACCGGAGACATCTCGGCATCCTTCCTCGCCAGCTCAAGCTCTTGGCTCTCCCTCTTAGCTGCGTCCAAGAAATCCTTCTCCATTACCATAATCTTGTCGGCGAACTCGGCGTTCTCTTTCCGAGCAGCCTCGAGATCCGCCTGCAGACGAGTAGTGGAAGGACGCCCCTCAAACTCCTGTACAGCCTGGGCAGCCATCATCGCCGCTTGGAGAGTGAGAGCGAGAGCAGCCTGCATTGTACTCCCAGATCGCTGACGAGCAATCGCATCTAGATCGATCGTCCAGGCCTTCGGTAATGCAGAAACGGCCCGGTTGACGTATAGCGGGACATCACAGGCCTGGCGAGGAGATCGACTCGTCAGAAAATCCCGCACCATCGGCGGACAGGATGGATCTAGGCTACATATCCTGCATCAAAACAGCAAAGTTAGCACATCCCCCACGCAAAGGACAAGTTCAACTCAGCAAAGCCAAGTTTACCTCTCGGCTTTCTCAGGATCGCGGCCGAAGTATGGTTTCCCACGAGGGGTCTCAGCATCGACGATCGCCATCTCCCGCAAGAAAGTCGCAGAGGGCGCAGGCTTAGTCGCCGGAGGAACAACAATGATCGGAGGCGCGGCGATCGGCACCTCACTGGCAGGGGCAGAAACTAGAGTTTCTCCCGACCTCTGCCGTTTACGATTCGTCCGAAGCCCCTCCTCACGAACTTCCTCCTCACGAACTTCCTCCTTACCGGGATTTCTCTCCCGAAAGCCAGTGGGAATGTTCAGCTCGCCAGTGGGGTTGTCGCTCGCTGAGGCTTTCCAGGCACCGATGACCCAGAACCACTTCGTCAGATCGCCCCACTCCTTGTTCGGGACTCTAAGGATCACCCGACCGGATCGGCCTTGTATATGATAGCCTCCGACCGACCCTTTCTGAGCCGTCAACTTGAACAGGTGGTTCATCTCCAACGGCGAAGGGAGGCGGTAGAGTCGGTGACCGCCGAACAAGGTAAGAGTGCAGATAATCTGAAGCCAGGCATTCGACGTTAGTTGGAGCGGCGCCAAATTCCAAGCGGCCAGCAGATGGGAGACGGAGAACGACAAAGGGAATCGCAACCCTGCCTCCATGATCGCTTCGTTCACAGCGACCATCCCTTCCGGAGGCTGATCGACTCTCTCATTCTTGGCCGGAACGAAGAGATCCACATCTGAAGGGATATGGAACCTCGTCCTCCAGACGGCTAGATCCCTCCTGGTCGCCGAACTCCTGATTTGGCCAAGAGACCATAGAGATCGCTGGGCAGCCCGAAATAGCGATCACTTAGGAGGCTGATAAGGATTAGCAATCGAGTACTCCCGGAAATTGAATCGAGGAGACTGACCAGCCAACCTCTCCATGATCTCAGCAAAAGCCACGTAGGCCCGGCTGAAGGCGTCGTGCTGCTCCCAATAGGCCCTCACCGCCAGATCCCTCTCCATATGAGACCATCGATGCTCAACCGCCGCCTCCCTAGCGACGTCG
This sequence comes from Orobanche coerulescens, assembly GCA_033398695.1. NCBI lineage: Eukaryota > Viridiplantae > Streptophyta > Magnoliopsida > Lamiales > Orobanchaceae > Orobanche > Orobanche coerulescens. Next base: position 11,684,176 of record CM065816.1, on the reverse strand, counting down.
GCCTCATTAAATAACACCTAGACTTCCGCGGGATCGGTACTGGCGCGGATAGCTTCTGCGGCCGTCTCCAGGTGGAAATCTGTGGAGGATCCTCCCCGAACGTTAGAAGTCCTAGCGGCGGAGGGGGTGCCCACTCCCGACGAAGAAGGTATTCCAGACATTCTTGAATTCAAGATGAGGAAAGGAGGAGTGTGTTCTTACCAAAAATGGAATCGACCAACGATCGGCAACAAGATCTTCAGAAAAATCTGCAGCAAAATCCTTCTTTCTCCAGTAAAAGCGCGTAAGAGTGAACACTGCAACTCTGTGCCTTTTTATAGGAGATGGCAGGGACGCGTGTGCAATTAAGGAGAATCTCAGGGGCCGGAATGCAACCATCGCAGTTAATACTCCCTTGAAACCCGCGTGCGCGTCTTTTCAAGGATGCATCAGACGAGGAGTCATAAATGACCGTCGGTCTCCTCCAATAGGAACCCGACACGTGTCCCGAAGACCTTTCCGCATCCACTGCCATTTCCCGCTCTTTTTAGCGACGGACCACACTTGATTGGAATCCATAGATCCCATTTCTGATTCCATTGCTACTTGCCAGGAGTCAGCATCTTTATCTTGGATTGCCTCCTTGTAAGACCAGGGATCTGATTCATCTTCGCCTGGGATTGAGTCCGAAGACTGTCCCATGCCTATGAATCGTTCTGGTTGACGAACAACCCTCCTACTACGACGAGGCAAATTCTGAGTTGGTGTAAAAGTCTCAAAATCGATATGTGGTGCAGTGTTAATTGGCACTTGTACGATTAGTATAGACGGAGTCTCGCCCCTCAACTCTTTTAGAATTATTTTGCTCATGGGCTTATGACTAATCATATAATCCTCTTCCAAGAATCGGCCATTGGTGCTAATAATGACCTTTTGATTCTGGGGACTATAAAACAAGCCACCCTTCGTTCCCTTAGGATATCCACCAAATACTCATACTTCTGTACGAGACGACAGCTTATCAGCTTCCTTATTCAGCACATGTGCTGGAGTACTCCAAATTCAAATGTGTCCTAGACTGGGCTTTCGCCCACTCCACAGTTCTATGAGTGTTTTTTGAACTGATTTCGAAGGCACCAGGTTTAGAATGTACGCCGCGGTTTCCAAGGCATACCCCAAGAACAAAATAGATAATCTGAATAACGCATCATTGACCTAACCATTTCTAAAAGAGTTATGTTACTTCTCTCAGCAACACTATTTTGTTGTGGAGTTCCCGGCGCAGTGAGCTAGGATGAAATCCCCTCATTTGCCAAGAAATCCAAAAACTCTCCACTAAGGTATTCGCCACCACGATCAGATCGTAGTGACTTGATACTCTTCTCATGAGTCATGACGCTTCTCTGTTTCAGCCTTGAAGTCTCTGAACTTGTCAAAGGCTTCAGACTTACGTCGCATCAAATAGATGTATCCATATCTCGAATAATCATCTATAAATGTGATGAAGTATTCGAAACCACTCCTAGCCTGGATATTCATTGGACCACATACATCCGTATGAGCTAATTCCAACATATTCTGAGCACGGTTTTCCTTGATCTTAAAGATCATTTTGTCATCTTACCTTCCAGATAGGATTCAAAAATTGGAAATGACTCAACTTGGAGGTCATCCAATGGGCCATCATCTACCAATCTTTGAATCCTCTTAAGATTTACATGACATATCTGTAAATGCCACATATATGTTTGGCAGGGGTGTTCAAAAATATTCGATATCCGATCCGAAATATCCGAAAATCCGAAGTTCCGAATATCCGAAAATTCGGATATCCAAAAATTCGGATATCCGAAGTTCGGATATCCGGAACTTTGGATTCGGATATTGGATAGTACTTTTCAGAAAAATCGGATATTCGGATATCCGAAATATCCGAAAAATCCTAAATTTTTTATTTTTTTTATATTTTAAATAATATAAGGTATTTGGATATTCGAATATCCGATCTCCATATCCGAAGTTTTTTTCGGATATTCGGATATCCGATATCCAAATCCGAATATTTTTTTCGAATATAAGGATATCCGAATATAATTCTTATTTTTTTCCGGATATTCGAATACGGATATCGGATATCAAAATTTACTATCCGGTTTTGAACACCCCTAATGTTTGGTTTATGATCAAAGGTTCTTTTCTCCTTTTAGGTTTAGACAAAGAGTGAAGCATTTATATTTATACATGGGAGTTTGTGTAGTATTAATGACATACAGTCCATCAGTAAAATAATTTTACAAATATATTCATCATTTTTTCTAATAATAGCATCATCATCAAAAAAACTGAATAACCATCACATTTTAGTTTAGAAACCGAAATTAAATTCATTCTAAAATCTGGTACTAATAATACATTATTGAGGATTAATAATTTATCATTAATCTTCAACTGCACGACTCCCACTGCAACAGCTATAAGCCTGGAATAATCGCCCCAATGGATGGTTATCTCGCCCGCATGAAGCTGCTTGGTTACCTGAAAACTATGCGAGTCAAAGCAAACATGATCATTGGAGCCTGAATCAACAATCCATGAAGTGGAAGAACAAGGTGCCAAACATATTTTAACTACTAGTGCACGAGACATACCTTTATTAGGAGCAGGGCAGCCCGCTTTAAAATGTCATTTCTGACCGCACTTGTAGCACTCTCCCTTTGGCTTTTTGTTCGCCTCAGGCTGAGGAGCCTTGCTCTTTACCTTGAGTGTTACCACTTGCTTCTTCTTCGTTCCCCACTTGGGTTTATAAGTTGAAACACTAGTAGCCGCAAGAACTTGATACCCTTGCCTAAAGAGACCTTCTGCAGCTTCAAGCTCTATCAGCAATTCCGCCGGGGTATACTCCCTACGATTCATATTGTAGTTTAGGCGGAACTGCTCAAAGCTCTTAGATAAGCTGCCTAGGATGATATCGACCTGCGTTTCCGCATCGATAGTAGCCCCTAAGATATCAAGTTCGTTTAGATGAGAAATCATCTTTAGAAGATGATCCCTTATCGGGGTTCCTTCAGGCATTTGGGTTGTCATCAAGACCCTCATAGAATTTTGCCTAGCCGCCTGGTTCTGATGACCAAACATCTCGCCGAGATCTTTCATCATTTCCGTGGCCATACCCATACCCTGATGCTGATGCTGCAATACATTTGCTAAAGAAGCCAGGATGTAACAGCGAGCCATCTCATCAGATTTCTTCCATTTGCGGAATTCTTTCACCTCATCGGGTGTCGAATCCGCATCTGTCTCTAATGAGCATTCCTCAGTTAGAACAAACTTGTGTTCTTCAGCAGTCAGGACAATATTAAGATTACATTTCCAATCAGCAGTTAATGTCATCTATTTTGTTTTCTTTGAGAATTACAGTAGGTGGATTGAAAGACATCTGAGATAAAATTAAAGCATTCATCACATAGTGCATAGCAAAATATATAGAAAAACCTCAAAACACAATATATATGCTAGCAACCAACATCTTGAAAAACCCTTATATGCAAGCCACAATTGTGTGGACCTTTACACATACATTTTTCAAGTAGAGTTTTACGTCTTTAATTTTACTATCTAGTCAATTTACGTTATGACAAGTAAAATAAATAGTTGGTTCCTCTTGGCCATGTATTAATTAACAGAGATTCCGATGGAGAGCTTATTAATTAATATACCTAAGTGAACACCATAATTTAACGACCTTAAAATATTATCTTTTAAAAAATAGTCCTACAGATGAAGAGGTCCTATCATAAAAAATAATATTTACCTTTTGTTATCATTTGAAATTTAAAACTAGTGAACTTATAATTAGCACATCCGATATGGAGGAAGACCCTAATGTCAACGCGCATGCTAATTACTTCACAATTTAATTGATTATGGAGGCCAATTTGATTTTATTTATAAAAATAAATCAGTTTAATCACTTAGTTATTTTAGCATTAAGGTTTTTAATTTTCTCGTCTTAACATGCAAGAAACGTATCACACATACATTCATGCATGCCATACATAAAAATAGTTTAAATAAAGCGTGGATAATTAAATTATCCAATTATCATGGTCTTCTTTCTTGATTTGAATCCGAGAAAATCTTTGACTCGATTTCTCCCACTGGATCAAGCATTTCGTCACTCCTCTCCTGTCGGGTCGTGGATTTCCAAAACTAAAATTTCACTTTTATGCAAATTTAGTTAGATAAAAAAATCAATTTTAAATTCCGACTCTCCAACTGATGCAACGAACGGGCGGTGAAACGGACCGGACCAAAAACTGGATGACCCGACCCGAACCGGCGAATCGCCGAACAGCCGCCATGCGTCTCAGTGATAGGCCGCAGCGGGCGGCCGTGTGCTTCTCGGCAGCGCCAGCGTCTGCTCGGCCGCATGATTGTCAGCGATCCGGTGTCAGTTCTGCTCTACTTCTTCGTGACTTCATCTTCTTCGAATCCGATTACAATTTATACAAAATAAGATTACATATCCTCAAATGTCTGGATAGTACGTTCCGACTGTCCATCTGACTGGGGATGAAAAGAGGTACTCAAACGCAAACGAGTACCCAATGCCTTATGCACCGCCTGCCAAAAATGCGATACAAAACGGCCATCTCAATCCGAAACAATAGACTTCGGAGTACCGTGAAGCCTCACAATTTGCGCGATAAACACACGAGCCAACTTCTCCGGGCCCTATGTGTCTTTGATGCCCAGAAAATGTGCCGACTTGGTCAGACGATCAACAATCACCCATACCATATTCATGCCCGACCTCGATCTCGGCAAGCTCGTAATGAAATCTATCGATATATCTTCCCATTTCCATTCCGGAACGGGAAGTGACTGCAATAACCCGGCCGGTCGCTGATGCTCGATTTTGACCTGCTGACAAGTCAAACACCTCGATACAAACTGTACGACCTCCTCCTTCATATCGTTCCACCAGAAATTCTTTTTCAGGTCCTTGTACATCTTACTCGAACCAGGATGAACGGAGTAAGGTGTAGCATGGGCCTCACGCAAAGTACTCTATCTCAACTCTGAGTCGTTCGGTACATAAAGCCGATGTTGGAATCTCAAAACACCATCCTCGTGGATCACAAACCCAGGAGACTTTCCTTTAAGAACGTTCTCTTGGATTTTAGAAATCATTGGATCCTCCAACTACTTCAGCTTAATTTCATCGATCAAAGACGACGAAATCTCTAAAGCATAAAGTTGACCGACAGCTCCAGGCAACAAAACTTCAACATCTAACTCGATCAAAACTCACCGAAGCTCAGACTAAGACGTAAGGATATCAAGCGTTCGCAACGCAACCGGTTTCCGACTCAAGGCATCGGCCACGACGTTCGCCTTGCCCGGATGATAAAGGATTTCGAGGTCATAATCCTTAATCAACTCTAACCACCTCCTCTGCCTTATATTCAACTCCCGCTGAGTAAATATGTATCTCAGACTTTTATGATCGGTAAAAATCTGACATGCAGAGCCGAAAAGATAGTGACGCCAAATCTTGAGCGCAAAAACGATTGCCGCTAACTCCAAATCATGAGTAGGGTAGTTAAGCTCATACGGCCTCAACTGCCTCGACGCATATGCAATGGTCTTACCGTGCTGCATCAACACGCACCCAAGACCCTGACCCGAAGCATCACTATAAACAGCAAAAACCCCGTTGCCACACGGTAACGCCAAAATCAAAGCCGAAGTCAAACGCCTCTTCAGCTTCTCAAAGCTCGACTGTCTCTCGTCATTCCAGACGAACTTCTCGGACTTCTGGAGCAACTGTGTAAGTGGACGAGCCAGTTTTGATAAACCCTCGACGAACCTACGGTAGTAGCCATCTAAACCCATGAAACTACGAACTTCCTTCACGTTCTTGGGTGGTGCCCAATCCAAGACTGCCTCAATCTTCTGCGGATCCACACGAACCCCTTCGGCTGAAATCACGTGACCTAAAAACATCACTTCCTTCAGCCAGAATTCACATTTTGAGAACTTCGTATAGAGTTGCTCGGTTCTCAAAATGTCTAATACTACTCGCAAATGATGGGCATGCTCTTCCTCGCTCCTCGAATAAATAAGAATATCGTCAATGAAGACGACGACACACCTATCAAAATACTCGATAAAAACTTTGTTCATCAACTGCATGAACACCGCCGGCGCATTAGTTAACCCTAAAGGCATAACTACAAACTCATAATGTCCGTATCTTGTCCGAAAAGCTGTTTTCGGCACATCGGACTTCTTCACCCGGAGCTGATAGTACCCCAATTTCAAATCAATCTTCGAGAACACCGCAGCTCCCTACAACTGATCAAACAAGTCATCAATCCTCGGCAAAGGGTACTTGTTCTTGATGGTCACCTTGTTTAGTTCGCGATAGTCGATACACAAACGCAGTGAACCATCCTTCTTCCACACAAACAGGACCGGTGCGCCCCAAGGTGAGGTGCTCAGTCGAACATACCCCGACTCAAGAAGCTCACTCAACTGCTTCTTCAACTCGGACATCTCTGAAGGTGCCATTCGATACGGCGCCTTCGAAGTCGGAGCCGCGCCCGGCTCTAACTCTATAGCAAACTCGACCTCACGGTCCGGTGGCAATCCCGGTAACTTGTCAGGAAATACATTATGAAACTCACTAACGACTGGAATCGACGAAAGCTCGACTCCACCATCCTCCGCCTTCAAGGTATAGCAACAATAACCAGTACACCCCTTTCGCAGGAGTTTCATCGCCTTCAAGGCGTTAATAACAAACTTCTGGTTTTCCCTCTTTCGCCCCGCGAGGTGCTCGGTGCCGTCCTCGACTAACATAGTGATGATTCTCGTGCGGTAGTTCATGATTGCGCCATGCCGCTCGAGCCAATCATCCCCGAGAATCAAATCCTCACCCTCGATACCCACAACAATAAGATTAGAGAGCCAAGCCCTCTCACAAATAAACACAGAACAGTCCCGGACCTCTCGATCACCGACAATTCTATCACCGCTAGGAAGTTTAATGATGAAAGGCTCGCAAGGTGATAAGCAGTCAAGACTGAAACAGCTTACACACTCTAGAGAAATGAACGAATGCGTAGCACCCGAATCGAAAAGCACACTGATAGGATGGGAATGGATATGAACAGTACCGGTCGCCACAGTGGCCGCTGGATCATCGGCCCACCTCATCTCATAGATACGCGGCTGGGCAGAACCGAAACTGGAAGCTCCTCCTCTAGCGGGCTGACCCCGACCTCTACTTCGACGGGCATTCGGCGGAGGCTACGGAGAAAACAAGCCCTGGTTCACACTCGGCTCCATAGGTGCTGGGTGAGAAGAACGGGCACCGCGAATCTGTCTGATCTGTTCACAAAAAGAAGCCTTGTGGCCCGACTGACCACAAGTATGACAAGTCAAAGGCGGATGAGGACACTCCCGGTTCCTATAACCCGACTGGCCACAGTTAAAGCATGTGGGATCACGAACGGGGGTTCCGGCGGCACCTCGAAAACCCCCAGAGAAACGAGCCGAACCGCCCGTAGAAATGTTTGCAGAGTGAGATTTCTGCTGACTTCCACCCTTGTAACCCGAAAAATTCCCAGCGGATTTCTACTTCTTACTCTCTCGGACCGCCGTACTGGCTGTCACCGACATATCATAGGCAAGAGCTCGACTCTGATAATCCTTCAAAGTAGTACAGACGAGCCCAGACATGTAGTCTCGAATTGACAATTTCATCCGCCTGGAAAAATGGAAAATTTTGTCGCTCTCCTCGACAACTTGGGTCTTCACATAGCTCAACTACTTGTTGAAATCGGCAATAGCTTGGGATACGGGAATGTCCCGTGGTTGAGCATCATAGAAAGCATGGACTCGAGCCTGTCTGACCGGCCACAGGCAATATTCAGTCTCCATCAATTCTTGAAATTCGGCCCACGAAGCAACATGGTCTTTGGGCCCAACGGCCTCCCACCAATCCGTAGCGTCCCCAGTGAGAAAGTACTGGGCAATAGGGACCTTACGATCCTCGGGACAGTTGGTGGAAACGAAGACTTTAGATATCTCCTTGATCCACCCCTCCCAGCCGATCGGGTCTGATGCTCCCGAAAACTAGGGAGGATGCATCTTGATGACATCTTGGAGCCAACGGTCTGCTTCGCCCCGATTAGCATAGGCCTGATCCGGGTTCTGAACCACCTGAGCTATCACCGCCATTTGGTTTACCATTTGCTGCATAACAGCCGCAATACCAAGGTCGGCGCGCTCCTGAGAAGAAGCATGACTGTGACGGTCACCAGTACTTCCGGCTCCCGAAGAATGCGATGTGGCCACTCCATCGGCTGTCCCACGTACCCGGCCGCATCCACGGCCACGACCACGACCACGGCCCCTTCCAGCATCCATGCTGCTGATAAGAGGTGACAAAAGCAACTTGATGATAAGTTAAAGAGGGAGAATAACCACATTTCAAGAAATGAAAATACGATACGGGAAAACAAAGAATCGAGTAATAAAACTTACGACCACTGGAAGTACGGAGATGCTGGCAGCGGTGTGTCAATGTGCAAAACAAAATGCAACTAGACCCAAATAACCGACAAGCCTAGGTATCCATAAACCTAGTTGCTCCGATACCATTTTCTGTAACACCCCCGAGATATTTAAGGTGTATTACAGTGCCGTGGACCCCTACATGGGACCCACCAGGCTAGACACAACTTACCACAGTACAAACACACATTATCCAGTTGAAAATCAATTAGCAAGCCCGGTATAACCGGCGGAATAATCAACAATGACAAACATAAATAACTCCCACAATTACTAAACATAATCCGAAGAGAAAAGCCTAAGTACTCGCGAGTACAATCTATAAGTTTCAAAAGTAGACAACAACTAAATCGAATAGAAACAACGGAAATGAAAAAGACTCAATGCACACGTCAACGACCCTGGCCAGCATCCTCGTATTGTCCTAGCGCTCGCTCGTCCGGATGATCATAACCTGAAATCCATAACAAGAATTTCCCCACGACGGTTCCCCAAAGGGGTTAGCAATTATGCTAGTACAAGTAATCAAGGCAAACCAATCGCTTACACATTTCATAGTACATGCACCAAAGTCATTTCGTAAACCAAAACCAGACATGTCTTTTCCAGAAACAAACAGTCAAACAATTTGCCTAGGACCGGGACGAAGCCACGAATTCCACTCGAGGCCTCTAGGACCCTCCCGGGCTGGCCATATTCATAAAACAAATCAAGCACACACGTCACCTAGGACGGAGACGAAGCCACGAATCCCACCATAGGCCTCTAGGACCCTCCCGGGCTGGCCGCGAAACAAACTCATGAATCCAGGACGAAGCTATAGATTCCCCCGAGGCCCCGTCGGACCCCCCCCGAGGTGAGTAAAGCACACACAATATACATTACCATTTCACATTAAGCATAAAGGTTTCCAAAGATACTTGCTTTGGATAATTGACGACGCAATGAACGGAAAGGAAAGTCACCGATGAACGCTAGGAACCAACGAAACCGAACCTAACGATTCGAAAAACATAATCACAACCAACTCTAAACGAATACGGAAATGGAATACACCCGAAAACCCGCCTACAATTCATGTATATTCATATAAAAATAACAACGAGGGCGGACCACAACCGAACCCTCTCGAATACTCAACAACCGCGAAATATACCATGAATCCGTAGAAAAATTAATGATATCAACAAGCTTAATCATACTCATCGTAGATTAACCAACAAAATGGGACAAATCGGACGAAAATCCCAAAAACCCCAAATTATCCAAAAGTAGGGTTCTAAGAGATTTACCTTGGATTAGGATGAAAGATTCGTGTTGATGTTCTTATTATACACCAATAACTCAAGGAAGTTGATGGTTGAGATGATTGTAGGAAGAAATCGCCAAGAATTCGCCCAAAATCGCCAAAGTAGCTCTAAGCCGCGGGGAGGAGAGGAAATGAGAAGAAAACGTACATCTGGGTCAACTCCCTGGTTTATATAGCCAGGGAGTGTTAGCGCGCACTAACACTCATATGTTAGCGTGCGCTAACGGGGCAAAATTCTAGTCCAGGAGTTAACGTCCCAGCCCAGTAACCAGATTTTGGGCCGTTAGCGTGCACTACTCGAAACGTAGCGTGCGCTAATAACCTCTCGGTAGCGTGCGCTATCGGACATAGCGTGCGTTACCTGGACAACAGCCGAGTCCAGAAGCAAACTGCCAGTACACACCTGATCCAGTTAGCGCGCGCTATCGGCCAAACGTAGCGTGCGCTACCTGGGCACCTAACTGAGTCCAGTAGCAAATCGGCCCAAGATCTTGGCGATACGCTAGCGCACATTACCGGACACCTTAGCGTGCGCTAGTCCCCCGACATTAGCGTGCGCTAGACAACGTAGCGTACGCTAATCCGTTAGTCCAGAGGGCTGGAAACAGAACTGCCACTCCCAGGGCTTGCTCGCTAGCGCGCGCTACGAAGCAGACGTAGCGTGTGCTACTAAGGGACCTCTAGCGTGCGCTATGCAGAAAAGATAGCGCGCGCTAGGTACGGAATATAAACGGTCCGAAACACCGGAATATGAACGAAACATCTCAAAACGTATAATAACATAGAATAGATCTACGGCGACCCCGAAACGGCGGTTCCGCATAACAATTACGAGAATCAGATCAATAGATGACAAAAGAAATACACTGAAAGATACACGAGGGTCGCTACAACTGAGAAATACACCGAAAAATGAAAATAACGGGAAAAGAAAAATGCGGATATTACAATAAATAATGAATAATATTTAAATTACTTATTAATCATAGTAGTTAATTAATGGGAAAATGGTCAAAAACACCCTCAATGTTTACATTAAGGAACAACTAAGCCCCTAATATATTTTTTGGTACACTTAGACCCTTAATGTTTGTAACTTTTAACTTTCATGTCCTCCTTACTATTACCATTACAAATTAAGTTTATTTCTATTATTTTTTTTTAAAAATCATTTAATTAAAGCTCTCTTTAATTATTTTAAAATAAAATATGATCAAGTCAAAAAGAAATAGTACCTCCATGAGGATTATATCTAATAAGTTTATAATTTTAACTAAAAATTAATAACCTTCATTAGGATTATTAAATTTTGATTTGATATGGTTCTAGTCATCTTCCCTTAGAAAAAACATCTATATCTTGAATATAGATGGAATATGGTGCTTTAATTAACCTGACTTTTAATTTTTTTGGGCCATTTCGTACATCAATCTTGTCGTCTCATGTGATATGAAGATGGTCAAAACATCAACTAATTAAATTAAAGCTCTCTTTAATTATTTTATCAAATTTTTTATACATTTATATGATATTGTACTGAATTAACCGAAATTGATAACCTCATTTTTCACTCTTGTATTTTCTTTTCTTTTTCATTTTAATTTTGCTTTTCTTTCCGTTTATCATTTTTTTGTTATTTTGATGCATCTTTTTAATTTTATTTTTTCATTTTTAAGTTTCTTGATTTCTTTCTATTTTTCTGATGCAATTTTAAATGATTTCTAACATATTTTCCATTTTTTGATATATATTTAGATAATTGGATTAAAAAAATTATAAGTTAGTTCTCATTGCTTTAATTATAAATCAAACCAAAAAAGAAGAAAAAATAAGTGAATCTAATTTGGAGTGGTAATAGTAAGGAGGGGCATGAATGTTAAAAGTTACCAACATTAAGGGTTTAATTGTACTTGAAAATACATTAGGGGTTTAGTTGTTCCTTAGTATAAACATTAAGGGTGTTTCTGACCATTTTCCCTTAATTAATTAGCATGCCTAAATAGATTTTGTGCTCGTTGATGCGTAAAACGCTTTTGTTAAACTTTCTTTAACTTCGCTTCCGCTGTATTTTATTTCAAACAATTGGTATGAGAGACAGATTTTAGGCTTTTGCTATTTTAATTAATTTTGGTGATTAATTGATAGCAATTTAAATATTTATGTAATTTGATGTTGGAGTATTTTGCTAAATGTGTTCTTGCAGGGAATATGATCCAATTATCATGGTTATGTGAATGGTTTATTTATTTATTTTCATTATGCAGTTGTTGGTTTGGTCTCGTCGTGAGGCATATAATGGTTTTTCGTGAGAAAATCCGTGGGTAAATTCGATGTAATCTTATTTTGTATAAATTGTAATCGGATTCGAAGAAGACGAAGTAACGAAGAAGTAGAGCGTAATCGACACCGGATCGCTGGACAATCATGACAAAGAAGACGCGGCGCCGCTGAGAAGCACACGGCCGCTGAGCGGGCTGGCCTACTGCCGAGGACCGCGGGCAACCGGTTCGCCGGTTCGGGTCGGGTCATCCAGTTTTTGGTCCGGTCCGTTTCACCGCCCATTCGTTGCATCAGTTGGAGAGTCGGAATTTAAAATTGATTTTTTTATGTAACTAAATTTGCATAAAAGTGAAATTTTAGTTTTGGAAATCCACGACCCGACAGGAGAGGAGTGATGAAATGCTTGATCCAGTGGGAGAAATCGAGTCGAAGATTTTCTCGGATTCAAATCAAGAAAGAAGACCATGATAATTGGATAATTTAATTATCCATGCTCTATTTAAACTATTTTTATGTATGGCATGTATGAATGTATGTGTGATATGTTTCTTGCATGTTAAGACGAGAAAATTAAAAACCTTAAGGCTAAAATAACTAAGTGATTAAACTGATTTATTTTTATAAATAAAATCAAATTGGCCTCCATAATCAATTAAATTGTGAAGTAATTAGCATGCGCGTTGACATTAGGGTCTTCCTCCATATCGGATGTGCTAATTATAGGTTCACTAGTTTTAAATTTCAAATGATAACAAAAGGTAAATATTATTTTTTATGATATGACCTCTTAATCTGTAGGACTATTTTTTAAAAGATAATATTTTAAGGTCGTTAAATTATGGTGTTCACTTAGGTATATTAATTAATAAGCTCCCCATCGGAATCTCTGTTAATTAATACATGGCCAAGAGGAACCAACTATTAATTTTACTTGTCATAACGTAAATTGACTAGATAGTAAAATTAAAGACGTAAAACTCTACTTGAAAAATGTATGTGTAAAGGTCCACACAATTGTGGCTTTCATATAAGGGTTTTTCAAGATGTTGGTTGCTAGCATATATATTGTGTTTTGAGGTTTTTCTATTATTTTGCTATGCACTATGTGATGAATGTTTTAATTTTATCTCAGATGTCTTTCAATCCACCTACTGTAATTCTCAAAGAAAACAAACTAGATGACATTAACTGCTGATTGGAAATATAATCTTAATATTGTCCTGACTGCTGAAGAACACAAGTTTGTTCTAACTGAGGAATGCTCATTAGAGACAGATGCGGATTTGACACCCGATGAGGTGAAAGAATTCCGCAAATGGAAGAAATCTGATGAGATGGCTCGCTGTTACATCCTGGCTTCTTTAGCAAATGTATTGCAGCATCAGCATCAGGGTATGGGTATGGCCGCGGAAATGATGAAAGATCTCGGCGATATGTTTGGTCATCAGAACCGGGCGGCTAGGCAAAATTCTATGAGGGTCTTGATGACAACCCAAATGCCTGAAGGAACCCCGATAAGGGATCATCTTCTAAAGATGATTTCTCATCTAAACGAACTTGATATCTTAGGGGCTACTATCGATGCGGAAACGCAGGTCGATATCATCCTAGGCAGCTTATCTAAGAGCTTTGAGCAGTTCCGCCTAAACTACAATATGAATTGTAGGGAGTATACCTTGGCGGAATTGCTGACAGAGCTTCAAGCTGCAGAAGGTCTCTTTAGGCAAGGGTATCAAGTTCTTGCGGCTACTAGTGTTTCAACTTATAAACCCAAGTGGGGAACGAAGAAGAAGCAAGTGGTAACTCTCAAGGTAAAGAGCAAGGCTCCTCAGCCTGAGGCGAACAAAGAGCCAAAGGGAGAGTGCTACAAGTGCGGTCAGAAATGACATTTTAAAGTGGGCTGCCCTGCTCTTAATAAAGGTATGTCTCGTGCACTAGTAGTTAAAATATGTTTGGCACCTTGTTCTTCCACTTCATGGATTGTTGATTCAGGCTCCAATGATCATGTTTGCTTTGACTCGCATAGTTTTCAGGTAACCAAGCAGCTTCATGCGGGCGAGATAACCATCAATTGGGGCGATTATTCCAAGCTTATAGTTGTTGCAGTGGGAGTCGTGCAGTTGAAGATTAATGATAAAATATTAATCCTCAATGATGTATTATTAGTACCAGATTTTAGAATGAATTTAATTTCGGTTTCTAAACTAAAATGTGATGGTTATTCAGTTTTTTTGATGATGATGCTATTATTAGAAAAACTGGTGAATATATTTGTAAAATTATTTTTACTGATGGACTGTATGTCATTAATACTAGACAAACTCCCATGTATAAATATAAATGCTTAACTCTTTGTCTAAACCTAAAAGGAGAAAAGAACCTTTGATCATAAACCAAACATTAGGGGTGTTCAAAACCGGATAGTAAATTTTGATATCCGATATCCGTATCCGAATATCCGAAAAAAAATAAGAATTATATTCGGATATCCTTATATTCGAAAAAAATATTCGGATTTGGATATCGGATATCCGAATATCCGAAAAAAACTTCAGATATGGATATCAGATATTCGAATATCCAAATACCTTATATTATTTAAAATATAAAAAAAATAAAAATTTTAGGATTTTTCGGATATTTTGGATATCCGAATATCCGATTTTTCTGAAAAGTACTATCCGATATCCGAATCCAAAGTTCCGGATATCCGAACTTTGGATATCCGAATTTTTGGATATCCGAATTTTCGGATATTCGGAACTTCGGATTTTCGGATATTTCGGATCGGATATCGGATATTTTTGAACACCCCTGCCAAACATATATATGGCATTTACGGATATGTCATGTAAATCTTAAGAGGATTCAAAGATTGGTAGATGATGGCCCATTGGATGACCTCCAAGTTGAGTCATTTCCAATTTGTGAATCCTATCTGGAAGGTAAGATGACAAAATGGTCTTTAAGATCAAGGAAAACCGTGCTCAGAATGTGTTGGAATTGGCTCATACGGATGTATGTGGTCCAATGAATATCCAGGCTAGGAGTGGTTTTGAATACTTCATCACATTTATAGATGATTATTCGAGATATGGATACATCTATTTGATGCGACGTAAGTCTGAAGCCTTTGACAAGATCAGAGACTTCAAGGCTGAAACAGAGAAGTGTCATGACTCATGAGAAGAGTATCAAGTCACTACGATCTGATCGTGGTGGCGAATACCTTAGTGGAGAGTTTTTGGATTTCTTGGCAAATGAGGGGATTTCATCCTAGCTCACTGCGCCGGGAACTCCACAACAAAATAGTGCTGCTGAGAGAAGTAACATAACTCTTTTAGAAATGGTTAGGTTAATGATGCGTTATTCAGATTACCTATTTCGTTATGGGGGTATGCCTTGGAAACCGCGGCGTACATTCTAAACCTGGTGCCTTCGAAATCAGTTCAAAAAACACCCATAGAACTGTGGAGTGGGCGAAAGCCCAGTCTAGGACACGTTCGAATTTGGAGTACTCCAGCACATGTGTTGAATAAGGAAGCTGATAATGGCCGATTCTTGGAAGAGGATTATATGATTAGTCATAAACCCATGAGCAAAATAATTCTAAAAGAGTTGAGGGGCGAGACTCCGTCTATACTAATCGTACAAGCGCCAATTAACACTGCACCACATATCGATTTTGAGACTTTTACATCAACTCAGGATTTGCCTCGTCGTAGTGGGAGGGTTGTTCGTCAACCGGAACGATTCATAGGCATGGGACAGTCTTCGGACTCAATCCCAGGCGAAGATGAATCAGATCCCTGGACTTACAAGGAGCCAATCCAAGATAAAGATGCTGACTCCTAGGAAGTAGCAATGGAATCAGAAATGGGATCTATGGATTCCAATCAAGTGTGGGAGCTAGTAGAACTACCTGATGGGGTACAAGCCATTGGGAGTAAGTGGGTCTACAAATGAAAAAAAATAGGTGACGGGAAGTTAGAAACCTTCTGTTGCTACCCAAAATATTATCCGGAGATAGATATTGCTGGAATGGATGGACAACAAACAAATGCGAGAACACTTCCATGGGGAAAGTACATAACATAAGATTTGCCGGGGTTGTTAGTCCCGGGCTTGAATGCTCTCGCGAGATATTATTAATACAAATATTCGGGGATACAAGTATTAATGTAAGAATACAATTATAATAAGTGTAAAGATTCTTGTTATCTTAGCTAGTGAGCGTGTAGATTGCCGAAAGAACCAGATATGAAGCTCTGTGAGTTCTTGTAACAACATAGATGAGCTGTGACGGTGGTGAGAGATCGACAGTCTCTCACGGCGTGTATTAGCTGTATGGTTGAGCTCCTAGACTTGTGAGTCTCTTTGAATCTGCACTGTGGAGACTTCTTGCCTCTGCCGACCGTCTTCTGGTTGAGAGGTGCTGAGAGAGAAATCCTGAGATAGATTCGGGAGAGGAAGCTGGGAGCTAGGAAGTATGTAAGTTTGTATGTAATTCCGTGAATGAATTCGGAATGTATGTGAACGAATTGGGAACCTTTTTCCAGTAGAAGGAGGTTCTCTATTTATAGGACTTGGATATGCCGGGCGATCGCCTTAGCTGTATTATAATAAGCGGTCGATCGTCTTTTAGCACATGGGCTTGTCTCCTTAAAGTCTGCAGGAGTTGCTGGCAGCCAGCTGCGCGGTCCAATGAGAAGCATGTACGCATCTGAGTCGCTGTCTCGGGCGGTCCCACCTTGTGCCTTTCGGCGGGCTTTTCGGTAGGTAAAGCCGCCCTTGTCAGAGACAGCTGTTGGTGGTCAATGATCCATGAAATGCGGATCTTGTCTCGGATCTGCACATGGGTGCTGTTTTGAGGTTCAGTCTTTGTGGACTTTGACGGATGATGGTGGTCTGTTCGGGGCATAGGACAGTCATCCTTAGCCGGGCACCAGAGTCGATCGCTAGGTGCCAAAGGGCGGTCGCCTTGGGAGACGATCGCTTGATACCTGAAGGTGGTCTGGTACCTTCGTTTAGGCGAGTTCGCCATAGCTTGATTTGTTGTAGACTCAGTCGCTCGGATTTGTAGTCGATCGCCTGTCGTGGTGAATAAATCTCGACACAACAATTGCCCCCCAGCTTGCTCCTATGTTGGAAACGTGGGGTGAGTTGGTTGTGCTGGCGATCGCTGAGTTATGACGAGTGACTCTGTATTTTACTGAACTGGCGATCGTCCTTGAGCTGTTCGGCTGTGAATTCGGACAATCTGGTCCGTCGCTAAAAAGAGCGGGAAATGGCAGCGGATGCGGAAAGGTCTCCGGGACACGTGTCGGGTTCCTGTTGGAGGAGACCGACGGTCATTTATGACTCCTCGTCTGACGCGTCCTTGAAAAGACGTGCACGCGGGTTTCAATAGAGTATTAACTGCGACAGTTGCATTCCGGCCCCTGAGATTCTCCTTAATTGCACACGTGTCCCTGCCATCTCCTATAAAAAGGCGCGGAGTTGCAGTGTTCACTCTTACACGCTTTTACTGGAGAAAGAAGGATTTTGCTGCAGATTTTTCTGAAGATCTTGTTGCCGATCGTCGGTCGATTCCATTTTTGGTAAGAACACACTCCTCATTTCCTCATCTTGAATTCAAGAATGTCTGGAATACCTTCTTCGTCGGGATTGGGCACCCCCTCCGCCGCTGGGACTTCTAACGTCCGGGGAGGATCCTCCGCAGATTTCCACCTGGAGACGGCCGCAGAAGCTATCCGCGCCGGTATCGATCCTGCAGAAGTCAAGGCGTTATTTAACGAGGCCGACGTCGCTAGGGAGGCGGCGGTTGAGCATCGACGGTCGCAGATGGAGAGGGATCTGGCGGTGAGGGCCTATTGGGAGCAGCACAGCGCCTTCGGCCGGGCCTATGTGGCTTTTGCTGAGATCATGGAGAGGTTGGCTGGTCAGTCTCCTCGATTCGATTTCCGGGACTACTCGATCGCTAATCCTTATCAGCCTCCTAAGTGATCGCTATTTCGGGCTGCGCAACGATCTCTATGGTCTCTTGGCCAAATCAGGAGTTCGGCGACCAGGAGGGATCTGGCCGTCTGGAGGACGAGGTTCCATATCCCTTCAGATGTGGATCTCTTCATGCCTGCCGAGAATGAGAGAGTCGACCAGCCTCCGGAAGGGATGGTCACTGTGAACGAAGCGATCATGGAGGCAGTGTTGCGATTCCCTTTTTCGTTCTCCGTCTCCCATCTACTGTCTGCTTGGAATTTGGCGCCGCTCCAACTAACGCCGAATGCCTGGCTTCAGATTATCTGCACTCTTACCTTGTTCGGAGGTCACCGACTGTACCGCCTCCCTTCGCCGTCAGAGATGAACCACCTGTTCAAGTTGACGGCTCAGAAAGGGTCGGTCGGAGGCTATCATATACAAGGCCGATCCGGTCGGATGATCCTTGGAGTCCCGAACAAGGAGCGGGGCGATCTGACGAAGTGGTTCTGGGTCGCCGGTGCCTGCAAAGCCTCAGCGAGCGACAACCCCACTGGCGAGCTGAACATTCCCACTGGTTTTCAGGAGAGAAATCCCGATAAGGGTTCAGACTCGCCCTTTGTTTGGATATGTTCTGAATCGATCTAATTTGATTTCATTTTTGCAGGTTTCCATATTCCGGCGATTGAGGAGCTGCCTTTTGATTTCCCGGTTGTCTGGGAGCGGATACGAAGTTTTTCGGACGACGACTTGAACGCTAGCCGGATCAACAAGGAGAATCGTCGGTTGTCCGCTCGCCTATTCCATTTTCCTAGACATCTCTCGGTCTCAGGTACGAATTTCTACGATCTCCATTTGCTGGGCGATCGTCCTGTTGGAGGAATATGACTAACTGTGGCTTGATTGTTCTTATTGCAGGGGTTCGCTTTCCTCGCTTTATGGAGCCCCCACCGGGGATAGCAATGTCGAACCCTGGAGTTCTGGGTCATCTCCGTCAGACGAAGTCATCTCGGGCTCCTCCTGTGGCGTTACCTATTATTCCGGAGGTGGAGCCTCACGTAGAGCCGATCGTGGCTGAGGAGGAAGTTCGTGAGGAGGGGCTTTGGACGAATCGTAAACGGCAGAGGTCGGGAGAAACTCTAGTTTCTGCCCCTGCCAGTGAGGTGCCGATCGCCGCGTCTCTGATCACTGTTGTTCCTCCGGCGACTGAGCCTGCGCCCTCTGCGACTTTCTTGCGGGAGATGGTGATCGCCGATGCTGAGACCCCTCGTTGGAAACCATACTTCGGCCGCGATCCCGAGAAAGCCGAGAGGTAAACTTGGCTTGCTGAGTTGAACTTGTCCTTTGCGTGGGGGATGTGCTAACTTTGCTGTTTTGATGCAGGATCTGTAGTCTAGATCCATCCTATCTGCCGATGGTGTGGGGTTTTCTGGCGAGTCGATCTCCTCGCCAGGCCTGTGATGTCCCGCTATACGTCAACCGGGCCGTTTCTGCATTACCGAAGGCCTGGACGACCGATCTAGATGCGATTGCTCGTCAGCGATCTGGGAGTACAATGCAGGCTGCTCTCGCTCTCACTCTCCAGGCGGCGATGATGGCTGCCCAGGTTGTACAGAAGTTTGAGGGGCGTCCTTCCACTACTCATCTGGAGGTGGATCTCGAGGCTGCTCGGAAAGAGAACGACGAGTTCGCCGACAAGATTGTGGCAATGGAGAAGGATTCCTTGGACGCAGCTAAGCGGGCGAGCCAAGATCTTGAGCTGGCGAGGAAGGATGCCGAGATGTCTCGGGTGACGGTTGACCGATTTCGGGACCGGATGACAAATGCCGTATGCTCGCAGAAGGCCGCTGAGATGGAGGCCGATCGACTGAAGGTGACCGTCTCTCGGCTGACTAGCGAGCTGGCGGAGTCGAGGGAAAAGACGGCTGCAAGGGAGGCCGAGCTCCAAGGTGCGCAACAGGCGATGGCGGAGCTGAAAGGGGAGGTAGAGGCGACCAAGGCCAATCCCTTTCTTAACTTGGAGTTTGTTAGCGAGTTCGCCTATTATATGGCGTTCGCTGACTCGATCCGAGCTTCTAAGAAAGGAGGGTTGGAGGTCGGCCCTCTTGCTGAGAACTTCAAGGCGTATGCGTTGGAGCATCCTCTCCATCCTGCTTTCTCCCTGCCAATATTAGACCTCACGGATATTAGTGTGGACTTGAGCTGGTATCCGACTCTGGCGAACCTCGTTCACCCTGACGCTCCGTATGACGGGGAGGCTGCTCCGGAAGCTGGCGAAGGGCCGCAGGTCGATCCGGTGGTTGAAGGCGAAGGCTAGGCGGGTGCCTGAGGCTCTTCATTTCTTGTTTGCTTTAGCTTTTTGCCTTGTAGTTTTGTAGCTTTCTCTTTGTAGTACTTAGGCCTTCGGGCGACCGTGTATGTACCTTTAAGACTTCGAGTAATGTAATGAACGTTCGGTTCTTCGATTTATCACTTGAATGATTGCTTTTTTGAGTCTTTTGCTTGACTTTGCACAAATATGTGAGGAGAGATTGTTACGTGTGTAGTATGTCTTAGTGAATTGATAAACTCAAATAGATAACTTTTACAACAAATTCGATGGCTGCACAAACATCTGACTAATGCCGATCTCCGTATGTAATTGAGTATGGACGATCACTGTATAGGTAGTTCCGCACTCTTCCCCCTTGTTTTTGTTCATTTAGTGAAAGTAAGGGGACGAAAATAAATCGTTGAGTGAGCGGTCTTCAATTTTGTCGAATCCTTGAGGAAGGCTGTCCGTATCGGATTTGAGGAACCGTGCACGATCGCGGAGTTCGATGGACCGATCTCCATGACCATGTCTTGTGCGCGAGCGACATTGTCTGTCTCATGACTCATTTTATTGTGAGGGTCCTCCGTTAGACTGCGTCTCGCCTCGTATTTAAATGAAGGGCGTGTGGTCTTGGTCTGGAGGAGTCCTTGCGCGGGGTGTCATCGGATTAATCGACTCCACTTCCGTGGCTTGTTAGCTCTGCTTCCACCTAAGCCCGCCATGAAGATGGCGACCCTCGACGGTGTACGTTGAGACGGGGGTAGGTACGCGTCGCATTGTCCGGGTCCACCAAGTTAGATGATGAACCTTTGAGGGCGGGCGAGCGTGTCCACTGATTAGTTTTGGAGGGCCCTCAGACTACGCCGACCTCGTATTTAAAAGAAGGGCGGGCGATCGTGGCCCAAAGGGACCCTGGATGGCCTAAGCAGTTGGTTCCATCGACCACCAGGACCATGGCTGCACTCTTCTACCTCGGATCGTCATGTTAGATGTCGATCGTCGAAGGTGTATGCTGTGCGGGGGAGGCGATCTCGTGCCTTAGTCCAACATGTCAGATGATGAACTGTAGAGGGCGAGCGAGTCATCCTCTTTTTTTGAAGCGCTAGCTCAGGCAGTAGCCTTTGGTTTCAATGTGGGAAATCGGGGAGAGACTTCCGAAGCTCCCTTCTCTTGATTGAAGCATGTAGATACGGTCGCCGAGGTTAATCGAGGGGTCGGCTCGTATGAGCTTCCCGGCCTGTTCGTGTTCGACTCGGGCGACCGTGTTGGGACTCCGGCTAAGCCAATAAACTGTCCAACTTGCCCTCCTCGAACAATCTCCAGAGTTGTTTGAGGAGGTCGCGGCATTGGTTGGTGCTGGGGCCGGGACTCTTATGGTAGGCACAATATTGATTGTGGTCCAGATGATCGTGGTCCCTTATCGCCTTTGGCTTGTTTAGCGGTTCGCGCCCCTTGATGGCATAGAAAATGTGGGTCGGAGTTCGGTTGAACTTGTTGAGGAGATGGGCTTCCACATCCTCGATGGCCCTGAGGCCTCCGAATGGCATGGCAACCATATTCTTGGATTTGGCGATCGCCGTCTTTCGTGCAGGAGAAAGCGTTTCCTCGACTAGGCGGAGGGTGAGTAGCCTTTGCCTGGCCAGAAAGTCGGCAGCCTTAGCGCGGAAGATCGCGTAGGTTGGGGGGATATCCTTGGTGAGATGTCTAAACATGGGTGAATGACCGTAGAATCCCCCCAGGACCGAATAGAGAGCGAGCTCGTCACTGACAGGTTCGCCGGTGAGGATGATTTCGTCCACTCGGTCGATGTAATCTGCATCGGTTTCGTCTTCCCCCTGCCTGATTTTCATCACGCGGTGGGGGCCTTCTGGTCTGCGACCTTGATGGCCAAGTATGACGTGAAGTCATTCTCCAGTTTCTCAAAGGAGATGATCGATCGTGGTGGTAGTGAGACGTACCACCTATGGGCCAGCTCGCCCAATGTTAATGGGATGATTCGGCACTTGGTTGCATCTGTTGCCCCACACCCGGTCATGTTACTTAGGTGGGTCTCGGGGTCCGATCTCCCTTCATACATAGGTGTTTTGGGAGGAGCGATCCTTGGTTGCACGGGGGCGACCTCGATGTGGACCGCGAGTGGCTCGATCGGTCCGATGATCTTTCTACTGGTGCTTGCCCCAGTGTCCAAGAGTGCTTTCATATCGTCGAGCTGGCGTTGCATAGCGGCCATCGCTGTGGCCTGGCTGCTCGCGGCTCGGCGCTCGGAGCGGGAGCCGAGGCGATAAAGTACTGATCCTATGGCGATCGGAGTGGGAGTTACACGGCTGATCTGTGTTCGGCTGCGAGTTGGGTAGGCCGAACTCCTGGTGACGGACTCGAATTCCGTCGTTTCGTGGTTGGGATGAGGATGCCCCGGTCGCCACGATGGGTCGCGTCCCAGGCGACTGAATACGGACCTGTCCGTCCGTGCAAGAGCCTTTTCTCGCGAATCGGGACTTCCTGAAGATCGCTCGCCCAGTAGCCCATTGAATTTTCATTTGCCTATGCGGCGGATGGCCGAGGGAGTTACTGCGGGCGAAGCGCATGCTCTCCGTCGCTCCTTTAGGATGGCCATAGCCTCCTCGATCTGTTCCTCGGTTTGGAACTGGTCGAATGAGAGGTTGGGGCCACCCCTCAGGTGCGGGATTGTGAGCCTCGCGTTGCCGTGGCTTCCCCCGGCCGTCGGATGGGGTTCGGATTGAGCCGGGATATGGTGTCCGGCGGTTCGGAGAGTGGCTCTCTTCGATGAGGCGGCGGACGTCATGTGTCTGGAGGCTTTCTTTGAAGCGCAGTGAGTGTCACTTCAAGTATATGCCCCGAGAACAATGAGTGTTCTTCGGGACGGTAGGAATAAAAATGAAGGTGTAGATGCCCTTCCTCTAGCGCCAATTGTTGCTACCCAAAATATTATCCGGAGATAGATATTGCTGGAATGGATGGATAGCAAACAAATACGAGAACACTTCCGTGGGGAAAGTACATAACATAAGATTTGCCGGGGTTGTTAGTCCCAGGCTTGAATGCTCTCGCGAGATATTATTAATACAAATATTCGGGGATACAAGTATTAATGTACAAATACAATTACAATGAGTGTAAAGATTCTTGTTATCTTAGCTAGTGAGCGTCTAGATTGCCGGAAGAACCAGATATGAGGCTCTGTGAGTTCTTGTAACAACGTAGATGAGTTGTGATGGCGGTGAGAGATCGACAGTCTCTCCCGGCGTGTATTAGCTGTATGCTTGAGCTCCTAGACTTGTGAGTCTCTTTGAATCTGCACTGTGGAGACTTCGTGCCTCTGTAGACCGTCTTCTGGTTGAGAGGTGCTGAGAGAGAAATCCTGAGATAGATTCAGGAGAGGAAGCTGGGAGCTAGGAAGTATGTAAGTTTGTATGTCAGAGACAGCTGTTGGTGGTCAATGATCCATGAAATGCGGATCTTGTCTCGGATCTGCACATGGGTGCTGTTTTGAGGTTCAGTCTTTGTGGAATTTGACGGATGATGGTGGTTTGTTCGGGGCATAGGACGATTGTCCTTAGCCGGGCACCAGAGTCAATCGCAAGGTGCCAAAGGGCGGTCTCCTTGGGAGACGATCGCTTGATACCTGAAAGTGGTCTCGTACCTTCGTTTAGGTGAGTTCGCCATAGCTTGATTGGTTGTAGACTCGGTCGCTCAGCTTTGTAGTCGATCGCCTGTCGTGGTGAATAAATCTCGACACAACACCTTCAAAGCGAGGCTTGTTGCGAAAGGTTACACTCAGAAAAAGGGCATCCATTATGATGAAACCTTTTCAACGATAGCCATGCTTAAGTCAATCCCGATTCTTTTAGCTATAGCTGCGCATTTGGATCTGGAGATTTGGCAAATGGATGTCAAGACTGCATTCTTGAATGGAAGTCTAGACAAGGAAATCTACATGCTCCAACCAGAGGGATTCATTGTTGAAGGAGAGGAGAAATTAGTGTGTGTTCTGTCGAGATTTATACACCTCAACAGGAGATCGGCACAAAGACCGGCCGACCGAACCAGATTCAAATAGACCAAGGTAGACTTGCCGATCGGAGTACCCAGAGCAAGACCCAGCACCGAACGATCGACTGCCAAGGCGATCGTCTCCCAGCAACTAGCGATCGTCCCAAGTGCCCGATCATATACGACTGCCTCATGCCACGCGAAGCCAACATCCGTCTAGTCTGCGAAGGCCGAAACTCGAAGCAAGGACCCATGTGCGGATCCGCAAATGGCGCCGCAGAACATGGATCATTGACCACAACCTATCACCATCTTCTCACTTACCGACAGACCCGCCGAAAGGTCCAAAGTGGACCTCCCGAGACAGTGACTCAGGACGCGTGCAGACCTCTCATTGGTTCACTTAGCTGGCTGCCAGCAGCAGCCGCGGATTTTAAGGCAACCAACCCATGTGCTATAGACGATCGCCCCTTTATTATAATACAGGAAAGGCGATCGCCCGTCAGGATTAAAGTCATCCCAACTCTATAAATAGAAGGCTTCCTGCACTTGGAAGAGGGTCTGTTTTTCTGGATGCTATCTCTCGGATTTTCTCTCTCAGAACCTCTTAACCAAAAGACGGTCGGCAGAGACAAGAACTCCCTGCAGTTCAAGAATTCACAGAGCAGCACTCAAGAGCTAGATAATTAGGGTCTTTTACACTCATTGTAATCGCACTGTTACATTAATATTTGTACTCCAACGTATTCGTATTAATAATATCTCGCGAGAGCATTCAAGCCCGGGCCTAACAAACCCGGCAAATATTGTGTTATTTACTTCTCCACGGACGTGCTCTCGCATTTTGATTGTTACTCATCCATTCCAGCAATATCTATCTCCGGATAATATTTTGGGTAACAACAATTGGCGCTAGAGGAAGGGGAATCTTAACCTTCATTTTTATTCCGACCGTCTTGAAGAACACATACTGTTCTCCCGGGCATATACTTGAAGAAAGACTCACTGTTCTTCAAAGAAAAAACAACCTTCAGATCCATGACATCTGCCACCACATCGAAGAGAGTCAATGTCCGATCCGTTGGACATCTTATCCCGGCTCGATCCGAGCCCCAGCCTACGACAGAGGGTAGCTGCGGCGATGCGAGACTCTCGACCTCGCACCTGAGGAACGGCCCCAGCCTTTCGCTCGACCAGTTCCAAACCGCGGAATAGATCGAGGAGGCTATGGCCATCCTGAGGGAGCGACGGAGAGCATTCGATGCGCCCGCAATTACCCCATCAGCCATCCGTCGCGCGGGCAAATGGAAGCTCAAGGGGTTACTTGTCGAGCGATCGTCGGGAAGGCCTGATTCGCAAGCAGAAGCACTCGAGAAGCGGGACGGTTCCATTATCAGCCGCCTAGGCAGCGACCCATCTTGGCGACCGGGGCATTCTGGCCCCAGCCATGAGACGATGGAGCCCGAATCCGTCACCAGGAGTTCAGCTTATCCAACTCCCATAAGGCAGGACAACCGTCTGGCTCCTCCTCGCCGAAGAACCGAGATCGGCGGCGACGACCTCATCGCCTCCCGTGGAGTCAGGAGATCGGTACTCGATCGCCTCGGCTCCCGCTCCGAGAGCCAAACCACGAGCGACCAAGCTACGGCGATGGCCGCGACGCAACGCCAGCTCGATGGCATGAAGGCGCTCCTAGAAACTGGGGCAGGCGCCAAGAGAAAGATCACTGGGCCTAGCGAGCCGCTCGCGGTCTAGATCGAACTCGCCCCCGTGCAGCCAAGGATCACTCCTCCTCAAACACCTTTGTACGAGGGGAGATCGGACCCCGAGACTCACCTGAGCAAGTTCCGGATCTACATGACCGGATGCGGGGCATCAGACGCGACCAGGTGCCGAATGTTCCCGTTGACACTGGACAACCTAGCCCATAGGTGGTACATCTCATTGCCACCGCGATCAATCAGTTCCTTTGAACAATTGGCGAGCGACTTCACAACGTACTTCGCCGCCAAGGTCGCTCGGCAAGAAGGTTCCCACCGAATGATGAAGATCAGGAAAGGGGAAGAAGAGACCGACGCAGACTACATCGACCGGGTGGATGAGATAATCCTCAACGGCGAGCCCGTAAGCGACGAGATCGCCCGCTATTCGGTCCTAGGGGGATTCAATGGTCTTTCGCCCATGTTCAGGCACCTTATGAAGGACATCTCCCCGACCTACGCAATCTTCCGCGCCAAGGCCGCAGACATTTTGGCCAGGCAGAGGATGCTCGCCATTCGCCAAGACGAGGGGGCAGAGACGGCGATCGCCAAGTCCAACAAGGCGTCCGCCAAACCGCCCGGTGATTTCAGGACCTTCGAGGATGTGGAAGCCCATCTCTACCACAACCTCAGTCTATCACCGACTCATATATTCTACGCCATCCAGGGGCGCGAGCGGCTAAGCAAGCCGAAGGCAGTAATGTAACACCCCCAAAACCATATGGGAATATTACACGCCGTAGACCCCTTTTTACGAGGATCTACCAGGCTAAACCTTACAAAACGACCAAATGTTTGCCCAGTCAGGGTCAAACAATAAAATAATACAGACCGTTAAGGTCATTTACACAAGAATACACTGACCTATGAGGTCACACAACTCCATAAACAGAACTGACTAAAATAACATTACCCACACGGGGGTCGAAACACAATACAGCGGAAGACTGCAATTAACTCTGACAACACAACAAAAATCACAACAACTCTCAACTCTTGATTAGTATCGCAGCTCGTTATCCACTTGTGCCGATCCTGTGACTGCTCCCCCGAACATGCATGTACCTGGACGCAGAACAAACATCCACCCCCGATTACTCGGGGGTTAGTAACTCCACTGTTTTACTAGTGCAAGTATCAAATCATACGAAAAGTAACGAGCAAACATTAATCAAGAATCAAACTTAATATTCAAGTATCAAATTATTCCCGGGGGTTTTAATAAAGGTATTTAATCTATGAAACATTTCGAAAATAAGTTCATCACCTCGGAAAATTTTGAAATTTCAAAATCTTTAAAACTCTGAGTCCTGGTTCACCAAACCTTTCAAAAGAAGAGTTGAGGGCTTTAACCCAAATCTCGTTTCATAAATCAACAGTTCACAATATGAAAAACATTTACTCAAAGCTTAGGACTCGGTCCAACATTCATTTTCATAAAACTTTTCCTTGCAAAACTTTGATTTGAAAATAATCATGTTCATGACACCGTGATCCACTGTCACGTGTCTCCGTAGGTTCAACAACCCGCACGGACTACACCACGCACAATTAAACAAACATAATCAATTCTGACACCGTGATCCACTG
This sequence comes from Orobanche coerulescens, assembly GCA_033398695.1. Taxonomy (NCBI): domain Eukaryota; kingdom Viridiplantae; phylum Streptophyta; class Magnoliopsida; order Lamiales; family Orobanchaceae; genus Orobanche; species Orobanche coerulescens. The sequence continues at coordinate 11,656,371 of CM065816.1, read as the reverse complement.
TCACGTGTCTCTGTAGGTTCAACAACCCACACGGACTATTAACCAAACATAATCAATTCCGACACCGTGATCCATTGTCACGTGTCTCCGTAGGCTCAACAACCCACACGGACTATATCAATCACAACAATCACACACACAGTCCTGACACCGTAGTCCACTGCCACGTGTCACCGTAAGTCCCGTCGAGCTCACCCGGTTGGACGTACTATGTCTGAAACTCATGGTCCACTGCCATGCGTTATCGTAGGCCTCGCTGATCAAAGACGATTGGACCTCAGTACCTCACTAAGTTCTAACCCCGTAGTCCACTGCCACGAATCCTCGTAGGTCCCGTCGAACCAACACAAGTGAACTTAGTGGTCACACACATATTCACATTCAAATTACATACGACAATGAGGACAGTTAATCAATCACGTTGATCACCACAAAATCGTACATCACACGCACATAACACAATCTCAACACTCGCAACAACTATCATCAATCAACATAACACACGATCGGTACACAATACATTGCACAACCAAGTGTACAACCATCCCATATGTATGTCGCAATCCTGCACAAATGGCACAACACCTAACACGTATACCAATATAACACTATTATCACAAAGCCTTCAAATTGCGGAATACACAACCAATTCAAACGGAACATATTTACGAAGGCAAACAAAATAATCATAAATCTCATACGTGATTACTAGTCGCAAGATACAAGTCGTATGATAAGATACTTGCCTTAATAATTGTTATTGAATACCCCGAAGAACACGGTTCGACCGGGAAGCTTGTACCACGAAGAAGACAACGAACGGAAGGGTTCCGACTCGATTTCTTCACAAGGAATCGGACCCTAACATCATACCATCAATAAATTAACGAACGAACGAGGAAGAATAATCGTAGAACGCTCGGATTCTCTTTGTGACATTTATCGAACACCTTCAAGGCGTCGATAAGATACTCAATAAAACGACAAATCCATGGCAATCCAACCGTGGAATAACAAGGAATTCGATATAATATAGCTTAACAATCATCAATCCATCACTATTCTGAGTTAAAACGGATTAAACGGACAAATCGAACAAAATCCCCAAAACTAGATTTTAAGAAAACTTACCCTGATTCGGTCGATCGGAGCAAGTTATGGAAGGATTAATCGATGTTATGGACTCAGGAATTTCATGTTTTGGATAGATTAACAACATGTCTTTGGTTTCCCCAAGACTTGGCTGCGGAAGGATTGAAAACGAAATGGGAAAAATGAGCGAAACCCAACTGCTCTGCCATATTTATACCCGTGCAGAACACGGCGCAACAAACGGTCCAAACCAGCACCATGTTTACCGCCGTGTTGCGGGTCAGTGCGCGACCTGACCGACACGGCGCAACACCCGGCGCAAGACGCCTGCGCGTGTGTCTCGGTCGTAAACGACACGGCGCATCACCCGGCGCAAATCTTGCGCGGGTTCTCGGCCGTGTCTCGGCAGACTTGCTGGTCCTGGCCAACCCGGTGCAAGAAACGGCTCTCGGTAGCGCCATTTTCAGCGCCGTTTCGCACAGGTCCGGCCAGCAACCTCCAGATGCAAAATGATGTCGACACAAACCGAAAATTACGACAAAACCACAACGACGATCCGAACGATCTCGAAACCCGAACCTGAATGCGAATCGGAGATTCGGTTACGAAGTACTCGCAAAGACGAATTCGAGCACTAAGAGAACACACGATTCCGATCACCCGAAGGCTCGAAATTCGACAACGGAAGGTAATTACCTCAAACTTTGGAAAATTACGAAAATGGCCCAAAACGTCCGAAAATCACGATACGTGATCGAATAATCAAACCGAAGTTCACAACACGTCTAACAAAGTTAAACGGACTTACGTGAAACTCGAAACAGTAATTTCGAACGAGATTCACAAGAATCGAACTCGAGTGCGGAAAAGTCGTTAAGAAACACGGAACTCAACAAAACAATACCGAAACGAACTCGGATGACAAAAAGTGCAGAATTAATCATTCTTAGAATGATGAAACGGTCCCAAGCGAGTCGTCGAAATAGAACTCCGCCGGAAAAAAGAAAATTACCGAAATCTGAAATTGCGGATATTACATTCTACCCTCCTTAAAAGAAGTTTCGTCCCGAAACTTAAATCAAGTAGGGAGAAGCAATATCCCGCCAGGAAAACTCAACGAGATACACAAGAACCGAAAAAAAATCATGCCCAACGGCAAAACGTTACAAGCAATGCAAAGGAATATACGGCGTGAAAACACGCCCCACGACGACCAACACAACGCCACCGACTATGATTCAATACAACAACGAGTACTTAACAACACATCACATGCACACATTTAATCAAAGAAACGCACGCGACAACAAGTCGCACCCGACCACAACGACTATGCGGTAGAAACAAATATAGTATTACGATAGAATTCACTCCGATTCTCGTCAACAAGAAAATGTCTGACGTCAAGACACAAACAATTCAAAATAACATAAAACGAGAATACCGTATATTACATTCTATCCTATTAAAAATAAGTTTTGTACCGAAACTTAAAATAAAACATCATGGATCCGCAGAAGATTGAGGCAGTCTTGGATTGGGCACCGCCCAAGAACGTGAAGGAAGTTCGTAGTTTTATGGGTTTAGCTGGCTACTACCGTAGGTTCGTCGAGGGTTTCTCAAAACTGGCTCGTCCACTTACACAGTTGCTCCAAAAGTCCGAGAAGTTCGTCTGGAATGACGAGAGACAGTCGAGCTTTGAGGAGGTGAAGAGGCGTTTGACTTCGGCTTCGATTTTGGCGTTACCGCGTGGCAACGGGGTTTTTACTGTTTATAGTGATGCTTTGGGTCAGGGTCTTGGGTGCGTGTTGATGCAGCATGGCAAGACCAATGTATATGCGTCGAGGCAGTTGAGGCCGTATGAGCTTAACTACCCTACTCATGATTTGGAGTTAGCGGCAGTCGTTTTTGCGCTCAAGATTTGGCGTCACTATCTTTTCGGCTCTGCATGTCAGATTTTTACCGATCATAAAAGTCTGAGATACATATTTACTTAGCGGGAGTTGAATATGAGGCAGAGGAGGTGGTTAGAGTTGATTAAGGATTATGACCTCGAAATCCTTTATCATCCAGGCAAGGCGAACGTCGTGGCCAACGCCTTGAGTCGGAAACCGGTTGCGTTGCGAACGCTTGAGATCCTTACGTCTTAGTCTGAGCTTCGGTGAGTTTTGATCGAGTTAGATGTTGAAGTTTTGTTGCCTGGAGCTGTCGGTCAACTTTGTGCTTTAGAGATTTCGTCGTCTTTGATCGATGAAATTAAGCTGAAGTAGTTGGAGGATCCAATGATTTCTCAAATCCAAGAGAACGTTCTTAAAGGAAAGTCTCCTGGGTTTGTGATCCACGAGGATGGTGTTTTGAGATTCCAACATCGGCTTTATGTACCGAACGACTCAGAGTTGAGACAGAGTACTTTGTGTGAGGCCCATGCTACACCTTACTCCGTTCATCCTGGTTCGAGTAAGATGTACAAGGACCTGAAAAATAATTTCTGGTGGAACGATATGAAGGAGGAGGTCGCACAGTTTGTAGCGAGGTGTTTGACTTGTCAGCAGGTCAAAATCGAGCATCAGCGATCGGCCGGGTTATTGCAGTCACTTCCCACTCCGGAATGAAAATGGGAAGATATATCGATAGATTTCATTACGAGCTTGCCGAGATCGAGGTCAGGCATAAATATGGTATGGGTGATTGTGGATCGTCTGACCAAGTCGGCACATTTTCTGGGCATTAAAGAGACTTGGGGCCTGGAGAAGTTGGCTCGTGTGTTTATCGCGCAAATTGTGAGGCTTCACGGTACTCCGAAGTCTATTGTGAGGCTTCACGGTACTCCAAATTGGGTACTCGTTTGCGTTTGAGTACCTCTTTTCATCCCCAGTCAGTGGACAGTCGGAACGTATTATCCAGACATTTGAGGATATGTTGCGTGCTTGTGCTCTCGATTGGAGCCATGACTGGGAGGAACATTTGCCACTGATCGAATTCACGTACAACAATAGTTGGCACGCGTCGATTCGGATGGCGCCGTATAAGGCACTTTATGGGCGGCGTTATCGATCGCCGATTTGTTGGAATGAGGCGTCCGATTTGGTCGGGACCGAGCCAGATATCATTTTAGAGACGAGGCGGAAGATATAATTAATTCGGGAACAGATGTTGACTGCCCAGAGTCGACAAAAGTCATATGCCGATGTCCGTCGTCGACCTTTGGAATTCGAGGTGGGAGACCACGTCTTGCTGAAGGTATCGTCGATGAGGGGAGTTTTCCGTTTCGGGAAAAAAGGGAAGTTGAGTCCGAGATTTATTGGACCCTTCGAGATTCTCGAGCAAGTCGGTTGGTTAGCATACCGTTTGGCGTTACCCCTGGCCCTGAGCCATGTTCATAGCGTTTTTCATGTTTCCCAACTGAGAAAATATGTCCCGGATCCTAGTCACGTCATCGAATATGGTGAGATTGATGTCGCAGAGGATATTACTTTTGAGCAGCATCCTTTGAAGATTTTGGAGCATCGTGAGAAGCGAATGAGGTATAAGCCCATCTCTTTGGTCAAGGTGCAGTGGTCGAGACATGGTGTCGAGGAGGCAACTTGGGAAACCGAGGATAGCATGCGTGCTAGGTACCTTGAGTTGTTTGTTTCTTAAGTTTCGGGATGAAACTTATTTTTAGAGGGGTAGAATGTAATATCCGCATTTTTCTTTTCCCGTTATTTTCATTTTTCGGTGTATTTCTCAGTTGTATCTTTCAGTGTATTTCTTCTGTAGCGACAACTTTTTTAAATAAATAATTCTTCTAATTTAAAGAAGAATAAATAAAAATTTTGCAGCGGAAATACATTTTTAAAAAGGCAAACTTAATAATCGCAAGTAATATTTTCAAGTCACCATTAAATAAAAACAACCTTCGACGTGAAATTAAAACAAATCGAATACTTGTTCGTAAAACATAGTTTGAGGAAAATAATAGTAAATAAATAAATAACAACTCGTGAAGCTTGATCATCCCACACTCAAGCCCATGCCACATCGAGCTCCTCAACCTAAAAGGGGGTAAAATAGTGGGGTGAGCTTCCAACTTGCTCAGTGTGGAGAGTACGCAATATGTCTACGTTAATTACTAAATATATTAGGAAGTATAAACAACATGACTGATAAATTCTGAAGCCCGTCGGCTAGCCCGAAGGCTTTATGCACAATTAAGTGCTTCTGACTGATTTGTACATTTAAGTGCTTCTGACTGGTTGCACATTTAAGTGCTTCTGACTGATTGCACATTTAAGTGCTTCTGACTGATTTCATGTGCACATACGAGACAATATATAAAGCAATTAAAATAAACAAAAGCGTAATAAATCCCACAGCTGGATAAAATTGTAGTTCTGAACTTGAATGTGATGAAGATGCTTGACTCGACAATTCTAGGCCCGTAAATTCTTGTTATTATCTACAATTAATAATAATGGTAATCACTATTATTATAATTTATAAATATACAATAACTGGGAAATAAAATATGAGGCATAGATTAAAATTGAATTATTAATATTAATGAATACAATTAATATTTTAAATGGCTTGGATTTATAATTATTGAAAAGCTGATTCAAGTAAACGTGAAGGAACTAAATATTTAAGGACTGAAATTGAAGCAATTATAAATATGATGGGGATATTTTGAGAGAATTGGAGACTGAATGGTTTGAAATAAAAATGCTAGAAAAAGAATTGGGGTCACTTTTGATAAGATTCAAAAGAGTGGGGCTGAGGTAGAAATTCAATGAAAATCAGGGTACAAAAACCCTCCCCTTCACACTTAGGTCAGCCGATTTTATCTTCTTCTCTATCTCGGCCGCAACTCTCTTCTTCTCGCCTGATTCTCACGGTCTCTCACCTTCTCCGATAAAACACACACACACACACACACACACACAAAATCAACACTAGTACACACATACAAAATCAACACCAGCACAAACACACATCAACGCACATCCGCATCTGGAATTTGGTCCGACGAAGACGGTCGGGGCGATGGTTTCTTTGGAAAGGCGTCGGCCCTGTTCCTATGTTGAGCTGTGCGGCGGACGGGTTGCAATGATGACAGTGGTTATCATGGCTGGGGGTGAGAGCTCTTGGTTCATAAAAAAAAAATTGTAGTCTGAACTCGAGTTTAAGGGCTAGTGGCGGTGGTTTTCGGCGTGGTGGTGTACTAGGATGAGATCCGAATGGATTGTTCAGGGTATGGTGATCATTTGGGGGTTCGATGAGTGGGAATTGAGGGTGGCTTGACTGATGACGTGACGGAGAAGGATGTTGTTGTCCACCGATACAACTCAAGCCATGGTGACCATCGGAATTTGGCCATGTCTTAGGCAATTCAGGTTGGATTTGAATTTTTTTTTTTTGTTGAAATTAATTTTTTTTTTGTGGTTGGACTGCACTCGGGTTGCAGAGTATGTCGAATATTATTTTTATCTTCGTGTATTTGTATTGATGAAATTTGATATCGCAGATATGACTTATAGATAAACGTTGAACCGAAAGAAAGGGGATGAAACTCAAACCCGAATCGAGGGTGTTAAAGTTTTACCTCCGTTAGATTAGACGGAGACTGGATGGAACCCAGCTAGAATCTGATCGGATGACGAACGTTTTGAGATCTGACCTCCTTGATTTCTTCGTTTCTTGTATTGTAAATTGTTTCTCTTCTCCTTAGTTGAAAAGTGAGTTGTGAATGGCAGATTTGTTGTTGTTTAATTTTTTTTTTCTGCCGTGGGATATTTGCAGAGGTATTGTGTAGTGTATAGATCAATTATTGTTGGATAATAAATTGTATTTATAGGTATAGATTTTAAAGTGTTTTAGTTCAATTAGGATTGTATATTGATATATCTCAAAGAAGTTTGGATGAATTGAGGAACTGTGATGAGAGGAACGATTGGGAGTTCTTAATTATGGTTAATTTAGTTTAATCATAGTTAGTTTAATTATAACACAATATTAAATATAATTGATACAGTAATAATAATAAATGTAAAAATAATCAATTGTTAATAATGGTAATAATATCGGAAAATGATAATGATAATAATAAGAATATTAGTACTAATAAAATTAGTAATAATAATGTTAATAATGGTAATAGTAATATTAAAAATATATAATATTATTATTTATCTTGTAAAAATTTTTGGGTAACAATTAATATTGTTTAAAATTTGACTCGGGCCTAGAAATGACGAGATGAAACACAATGAAAAAGTGACGAGAGTTAATATGACATGGAATGAGATAGTGAATTAATTAATTTGAGATGCGTCAAAATAAAATGAAATGAAATGAATTTGCATGAGAATGAGATGAATTAAATGACAAAATTATTCGGGCATTGATTTAATAAAATTGAACATGTTTTCTATAATTCACAATAAATGTATATGCGAAATCGGGGCGTTATAACCTACCCTCCTTTAACAAATTTTCGTCCTCGAAAATTAAGTTACGTACCTTGAAAAATGAATGTTGGATACTTAGAACGGATCTCCTCTTCACGTTCCCAAGTTGCCTCATTTGGTCCATGACGACTCCATTGAACTTTCACCAATTTAACCTCTTTATTCCGTAACTGATGTACCTTACGCTCCAAAATAGCTGTAGGCACCTCCTCATAAGTCAGGTTCTTGGCTACATGTAACTCTTTGAAATTGCATACGTGACTAGGATCATGTATGTACTTTCTCAGCATGGAGACGTGAAAGACATTGTGCACTCCTGATAACTCCAACGGCAGTGCCAAACGATAAGCAAGGTCACCAACATGACCCAAAATCTCAAAAGGCCCGATATAACGAGGTTGTAGCTTTCCCTTTTTACCGAATCGTATCACTCCTTTCATAGGCGCTACCTTCAAGAACACTTTCTCTCCAATCTCAAATTGGATATCTTTCCTTCGTTTATCAGCATAAGCCTTCTGCCGATCCTGGGCAGTCTTAATTCTGCTTCTGATCTCGGCTATTTTCTCTACAGTCTGCTCGATCAATTCTGGACCCAAAATTTTTCCTTCCCCAACCTCACTCCAATAAAGAGGCGATCGACATTTCCTTCCGTAGAGAGCCTCATACGGGGCCATTTGTATAGTTGCTTGGTAACTATTGTTATAAGCGAACTCTACTAACGGCAAAATATTCTCCCAATTATCACCAGTATCAAGAACACACGCCCTCAACAAATCTTCAAGTGTCTTGATAGTTCTTTCAGATTGACCATCGGTTTGCGGATGATATGCAGTACTGAAATTTAACTTAGTGCCCAACGCACTCTGAAGACTCTTCTAAAATTTCGATGTAAATCGCGGATCTCTATCCGAGACGATCGACACTGGAACACCATGTAGCCTAAAAATCTCCCGAATATAAATCCTTGCATACTGTTCCATAGTATAAGTCACCCTCACAGGTATAAAATGAGATGACTTTGTCAAACGATCCACTATCACCCAAATAGCATCGTTCTTCCTCACGGTTCGTGGCAGACCAACCACGAAATCCATTGTGATATGCTCCCATTTCCATTCTGGGACTTCCAACGGTTGGAGTAAACCTCCTGGTCGTTGGTGTTCTGCCTTCACCTGCTGACATATCATACACCTCTCCACAAATACACCAATGTCCCGTTTCATTCCTCTCCACCAAAAGAACTTCTTTAGGTCATGGTACATCTTTGTACCTCCCGGGTGAGCGGAGTATGGTGCACTGTGAGCTTCTTCAAGAATTTGCTTCCTAAGGGATGGATCCTTAGGAACACATAACCTCCCATCATAAGTCAAAACATCGTCTGCGGCAACGACAAATTTCTCAATACTCCCATTTTGTGCTCGATCCTTCATCTTACACAAGAACTTATCACGTGGTTGAGCCTCCTTAATCTTATCCCTCAAGTTTGGTTGCAAGACCAAAGATGATATGATTGCCTTCGAACCCTTTGAAGACTCAACTACCTCAATCCTCAACTCGGAGAACTCCGTTATCAAACTCTCCTGATCGGTCAAGCAAGCTAACTCACCTCTAGTCTTCCGACTCAAGGCATCAGCTACCACATTAGCCTTACCAGGATGGTAATGGATGGTACAATCATAGTCCTTCACCAATTCTAACCATCGCCTTTGCCTCATGTTAAGATCCTTCTGTGTGAAAAGATATTTCAAACTTTTATGGTCCGTGTATATCTCACACTTCCCTCCGTAGAGATAGTGGCGCCAAATCTTTAGCGCATGAACTACAGCAGCCAACTCCAGATCATGTGTTGGATAGTTCAACTCATGTGGTTTAAGCTGTCTCGATGCATAGGCTACTACTTTACCATGTTGCATTAAAACACAACCCAAACCCTGCTTTGAAGCATCACTATAAATAACAAAGTCATCCGTCGGATCAGGAATCGTTAATACTGGTGCCGAGGTTAGTCTCCTTTTCAACTCTTGAAAACTTTCCTCGCACCTCTCACTCCATTCAAACCTCACGCCCTTCCTTGTTAACTGGGTCATAGGAGTGGCGATTTTAGAAAATCCTTCAATAAATCTTCTATAATAGCCAGCTAGGCCCAGAAAGCTACGAACTTCGCTCGCATTCTTGGGTACTCCCCAACTACTCACTGCTACAACCTTATCGGGATCTACCTCAATTCCTTTTGAGGTCACCACATGTCCAAGGAATCCAACTCTGTTTAACCAAAACTCACATTTCTTGAACTTGGCATACAATTTCTCCTTGCGAAGCGTCTCCAATGTAACTCTCAAATGCTCTTGGTGTTGTTCCTTGTCCTTAGAATACACCAAGATATCATCTATGAAGACGATCACGAACTTATCCAAGTAAGGTTGGAACACCCTGTTCATCAAATCCATAAAGACTGCTGGTGCATTACTCAAACCAAATGGCATCACTACAAATTCAAAATGTCCATAACGGGTCCTGAAAGCCGTCTTGGGAATGTCACACTCTCTAATCTTCAATTGGTGGTACCCCGACCGCAAATCGATCTTCGAAAAGGTTCGGATCCCTAAACCGATCGAATAGATCCTCGATTCTCGGCGTGGGTATTTATTCTTCACCGTGAGTCGATTCAACTCTCGGTAATCTATACACATCCGAAGTGACCCATCCTTCTTTCTTACAAACAGCACTGGTGCACCCCATGGTGACACACTAGGACGAACAAATCCGAGCTCCAGCAACTCTTGAATTTGGACCTTCAATTCTTGAAGTTCCCTCGGAGCCATCCTATATGGCGCTTTGGACGTTGGGGCCGCCCCAGGGACTAAATCAATACTAAACTCCACTTGTCGGTCGGGTGGGACTCCCGGCAAATCTTCTGGAAACACATCCAAAAACTCCCGTACTATAGGTACGTCTGTGGGGGACACCTCATTAGTACGAGTGTCGACTAAACTCACCAATTAACCACGACATTCCTCCTTCCTTAAACTTCTCGGTGCCTTCATGGCGGTGATTACTCTGGTCTTGTCCTACTCTTAGTACCATAAAAAGTGATCGACTCACCGTCCGAACACCTCAATGTTACCATCTTCTCACGACACCTTATATCGGCATCATGTCTATCGAGCCAGTCCATACCAAGGATCACGTCAAAATCCATCGAGTTAATTAAATACAGGCTAGCGTCAAATTCTCTACCTCCTATCTCAATATTCTCGTCAATCATTGTATTAGTGATGATCGTATTTCCTGATGGTAAGCTAACCTCCAGAGACTCAACAGTTCTAACGCTTCTATGACTAATAGCATGATAAAACTTTGCAGACATAAAAGTATGTGTGGCACCAGTGTCAAATAAAGTAAAAGCGGGCACATTAGATATCATAAGCATACCTGACACCGTGCCGGGATTCTCATCTGCGTCCTTTTGGGTCAAAGAATAAATACGAGCCTTTCCTCCAGAACCTTGACCTTTGGCCCTTTGGAGATGACAGTTCGAAGATGCATGCCACAGCTCCTTGCATCATGTGAGACACCCTTTCCATACAAACACTCTCCGCCATGATTCTTACCACACTTCGAACACTCTGGCTTACTGGTTTGAGGCTTAGGTCCCGACCTTTGATCAACCTTTGCTTGCTTATTAGAAACCACGACCTTATTTTGATTCCCATTCCAATGCCTTTTACCGGTACTAGGCTTAGTTGACTGTTGCTGATCCAGATTGTGACTAGCCTCAACCTCTTGAGCTCGAAACACTGTCTCCGTATACGGTAGCACTCCATGACCCGCCACGATGTGACGAATACTCGGGCGTAAACCACTCCGAAACTTAAGGGCCCTCTTCCGATCTGTATCCACCATGTGCTCCACAAAGAAGCTGATTTGGTTGAATTTCCTCTCATATTCTTCAACCGTCATCCCTCCTTGTTCGAGATTCCAAAACTCTCTCTCCATCTTATCTCGATAATGCTGTGGGTAGTACTGTTCCATCACTATTTCCTTGAATCGTTCCCAAGTCAATGCAGCACGCTCGGCTGCCGGCCTCAAACGCCAATAGCTTATCCACCAACGTCCAGCATCCTCCACCATTTGGTATTGGCCGCAAAGAATTCTTTGCGCATCAGTGCACCCAATGAGCTCAAAGGTGCGCTCGAGTGACATGAACCATTCATCAACGAAAGCTGGTCCTTCTCGACCGTTGAATGTTGGTGGGGTGAAACGTCGGAACTGTTGCACGACTTGTGCCTGAGTAGGAGCTGGCACGTTATTGTTGTGGTTATCCTGACCTCCGTCACCACCACCAAAGTTGGCATTCTGACCACCGAGATTATCTGCACCTCGGTTAGCTGGGCGTCCACGTCCACGAGTTGCCATTATCCCAAGGCACACCACACGCAACGAATCCTTCAGCACTTACCCAACGAGAGGGAGAAATAAAAGGGGGAGTTACATTGCATCTATAGGTTGAGAACCAGAGATCTCTAGCAATGATGATTTACGCATGTCACACATATACTTATGAATTTATAAGAAAACAATTTCATGCCCAAATACTTTATCATAAAATTCTTATGCATAAAAAAGACTGGAAATGCATCTGTAATACATGAATCATGGTTGATCTGGCAAACTGCATTTATCGCATAATGAATAATCATAACTTAATGTACCTTGGAGTCGACGTGGAGCGGCAGAGGTGGATGATCATAATTGCTAAAAATATTTGACTACTAGCGAAAATAAAATTTCAGTTTAGAAAAAGAGACCATTTTAACGAGTCTACAGAACCATAGACCCGCTCTGATACCACTTATGTAGCGACCACTTTTCTAAATAAATAATTCTTCTAATTTAAAGAAGAATAAATAAAAATTTTGCAGCGGAAATACATTTTTAAAAAGGCAAACTTAATAATCGCAAGTAATATTTTCAAGTCACCATTAAATAAAAACAACCTTCGACGTGAAATTAAAACAAATCGAATACTTGTTCGTAAAACATAGTTTGAGGAAAATAATAGTAAATAAATAAATAACAACTCGTGAAGCTTGATCATCCCACACTCAGGCCCATGCCACATCGAGCTCATCAACCTGAAAGGGGGTAAAATAGTGGGGTGAGCTTCCAACTCGCTCAGTGTGAAGAGTACGCAATATGTCTACGCTAATTACTAAATATATTAGCAAGTATAAACAACATGACTGATAAATTCTGAAGCCCGTCGGCTAGCCCGAAGGCTTTATGCACAATTAAGTGCTTCTGACTGATTTGCACATTTAAGTGCTTCTGACTGGTTGCACATTTAAGTGCTTCTGACTGATTGCACATTTAAGTGCTTCTGACTGATTTCATGTGCACATACGAGACAATATATAAAGCAATTAAAATAAACAAAAGCGTAATAAATCCCACACCTGGATAAAATTGTAGTTCTGAACTTGAATGTGATGAAGATGCTTGACTCGACAATTCTAGGCCCGTAAATTCTTGTTATTATCTACAATTAATAATAATGGTAATCACTATTATTATAATTTATAAATATACAATAACTGGGAAATAAAATATGAGGCATAGATTAAAATTGAATTATTAATATTAATGAATACAATTAATATTTTAAATGGCTTGGATTTATAATTATTGAAAAGCTGATTCAAGTAAACGTGAAGGAACTAAATATTTAAGGACTGAAATTGAAGCAATTATAAATATGATGGGGATATTTTGAGAGAATTGGAGACTGAATGGTTTGAAATAAAAATGCTAGAAAAAGAATTGGGGTCACTTTTGATAAGATTCAAAAGAGTGGGGCTGAGGTAGAAATTCAATGAAAATCAGGGTATAAAAACCCTCCCCTTCACACTTAGGTCAGCCGATTTTATCTTCTTCTCTATCTCGGCCGCAACTCTCTTCTTCTCGCCTGATTCTCACGGTCTCTCACCTTCTCCGATAAAACACACACACACACACACACACACACACACACACACACAAAATCAACACCAGTACACACATACAAAATCAACCACCAGCACAAACACACATCAACGCACATCCGCATCTGGAATTTGGTCCGACGAAGACGGTCGGGGCGATGGTTTCTTTGGAAAGGCGTCGGCCCTGTTCCTATGTTGAGCTGTGCGGCGGACGGGTTGCAATGATGACGGTGGTTATCATGGCTGGGGGTGAGAGCTCTTGGTTCATAAAAAAAAAATTGTAGTCTGAACTCGAGTTTAAGGGCTAGTGGCGGTGGTTTTCGGCGTGGTGGTGTACTAGGATGAGATCCGAATGGATTGTTCAGGGTATGGTGATCATTTGGGGGTTCGATGAGTGGGAATTGAGGGTGGCTTGACTGATGACGTGACGGAGAAGGATGTTGTTGTCCACCGATACAACTCAAGCCATGGTGACCATCGGAATTTGGCCATGTCTTAGGCAATTCAGGTTGGATTTGAATTTTTTTTTTTGTTGAAATTAATTTTTTTTTTTGTGGTTGGACTGCACTCGGGTTGCAGAGTATGTCGAATATTATTTTTATCTTCGTGTATTTGTATTGATGAAATTTGATATCGCAGATATGACTTATAGATAAATGTTGAACCGAGCAGAAAGGGGATGAAACTCAAAACTGAACTGAGGGTGTTAAAGTTTTACCTCCGTTAGATTAGACGGAGACTGGATGGAACCCAGCTAGAATCTGATCGGATGACGAACGTTTTGAGATCTGACCTCCTTGATTTCTTCGTTTCTTGTATTGTAAATTGTTTCTCTTCTCCTTAGTTGAAAAGTGAGTTGTGAATGGCAGATTTGTTGTTGTTTAATTTTTTTTTTCTACCGTGGGATATTTGCAGAGGTATTGTGTAGTGTATAGATCAATTATTGTTGGATAATAAATTGTATTTATAGGTATAGATTTTAAAGTGTTTTAGGTCAATTAGGATTGTATATTGATATATCTCAAAGAAGTTTGGATGAATTGAGGAACTGTGATGAGAGGAACGATTGGGAGTTCTTAATTATGGTTAATTTAGTTTAATCATAGTTAGTTTAATTATAACACAATATTAAATATAATTGATACAGTAATAATAATAAATGTAAAAATAATCAATTGTTAATAATGGTAATAATATCGGAAAATGATAATGATAATAATAAGAATATTAGTACTAATAAAATTAGTAATAATAATGTTAATAATGGTAATAGTAATATTAAAAATATATAATATTATTATTTATCTTGTAAAAATTTTTGGGTAACAATTAATATTGTTTAAAATTTGACTCGGGCCTAGAAATGACGAGATGAAACACAATGAAATAAAGTGACGAGAGTTAATATGACATGGAATGAGATAGTGAATTAATTAATTTGACATGCGTCAAAATAAAATGAAATGAAATGAATTTGCATGAGAATGAGATGAATTAAATGACAAAATTATTCGGGCATTGATTTAATAAAATTGAACATGTTTTCTATAATTCACAATAAATGTATATGCGAAATCGGGGCATTATATCTTCTGTCATCTATTGATCTGATTCGCGTAATTGTTATGCGGAGCCGCCGTTTCGGGGTCGCCGTGGATCTATTCTATGTTATTATACGTTTTGAGATGTTTCGTTCATATTCCGGTATTTCGGACCGTTTATATTCCGTACCTAGCGCGTGCTATCTTTTCTGCATAACGCACGAGCACACACTACGTCTGCTTCGTAGCGCGCGCTAGCGAGCAAGCCCTGGGAGTGGCAGTTCTGTTTTCAGCCCTCTGGACTAACGGATTAGCGTACGCTACGTTGTCTAGCGCACGCTAATGTCGGGGGACTAGCGCACGCTAAGGTGTCCGGTAACGTGCGCTAGCATGACTGCCCAGTACTGGACAGTTTGCTACTGGACTCGGTTAGGTGCCCAGGTAGCGCACGCTACATTTGGCTGATAGCGCGCGCTAACTGGATCAGGTGTGTACTGGCAGTTTGCTTTTGGACTCGGCTGTTGTCCAGGTCACGCACGCTATGTCCGATGGCGTGCGCTACCGAGAGGTTATTAGCGCACGCTACGTTTCGAGTAGTGCATGCTAACGGCCCAGAATCTGGTTACTGGGCTGGGACGTTAACTCCTGGACTAGAATTTTGCCCCGTTAGCGCACGCTAACTTATGAGTGTTAGCGCGCGCTAACACTCCATGGCTATATAAACCAGGGAGTTGACCCAGATGTACGTTTTCTTCTCATTTCCTCTCCTCCCCGCGGCTTAGAGCTCCTTTGGCGATTTTGGGCGAATTCTTGGCGATTTCTTCCTACAATCATCTCAACCATCAACTTTCTTGAGTTCTTCGTGTATAATAACAACATCAACACGAATCTTTCATCCTAATCCAAGGTAAATCTCTTAGAACCCTACTTTTGGATAATTTGGGGGTTTTGGGATTTTCGTCCGATTTGTCCCGTTTTTTAGTTAATCTACGATGAGTATGATTAATCTTGTTGATATCATTAGTTTTCCTACGAATTCATGGTATATTTCGCGGTTTTTGAGTATTCGAGAGGGTTCGGTTGTGGTCCGCCCTCGTTGTTATTTTTATACGAATATACATGAATCGTAGGCGGGTTTTCGGGTGTATTCCATTTTCGTATTTGTTTAGAGTTGGTTGTGATTATGTTCTTCGAATCGTTAGGTTCGGTTTCGTTAGTTCCTAGCATTCGTCAGTGACTTTCCTTTCCGTTCGTTGCGTCGTCAATTATTCAAGGCAAGTATCTTTGACCTTTATGCTTAACGTGAAATGGTAATGTATATTGTGTATGCTTTACTCACCTCGGGAGGGTCCGACGGGGCCTCGGGGGAATCTATGGCTTCGTCCTGGATTCATGAGTTTGTTTTGCAGCCAGCCCGGGAGGGTCCTAGAGGCCTCGGGTGGGATTCGTGGCTTCGTCCCGGTCCTAGGTGACGTGTGTGCTTGATTTGTTTTATGAATATGGCCAGCCCGGGAGGGTCCTAGAGGCCTCGGGTGGGATTCGTGGCTTCGTCCCGGTCCTAGGCAAATTGTTTGATTGTTTGTTTCCGGAAAAGACATGTCTGGTTTTGGTTTACGAAATAACTTTGGTGCATGTACTATGAAATGTGTAAGCGATTGGTTTGCCTTAATTACTTGTACTAGTGTAATTGCTAACCCCTTTGGGGACCCGTCGTGGGGAAATTCTTGTTATGGATTTCAGGTTATGATCATCCGGACGAGCGAGTGCTGGGACAATATGAGGATGCTGGCCAGGGTCCTTGACGTGTGCATTGAGTCTTTTTCATTTCCGTTGTTTCTATTCGATTTGGTTGTTATCTACTTTTGAAACTTATAGATTGTACTCGCGAGTACTTAGGCTTTTCTCTTCGGATTATGTTTAGTAATTGTGGGAGTTATTTATGTTTGTCATTGTTGATTATTCCGCCGGTTGTACCGGGCTTGCTAATTAATTTTCAACTGGATAATGTGTGTTTCTACTGTGGTAAGTTGTGTCTAGCCTAGTGGGTCCCATGTAGGGGTCCACGGCACTGTAATACACCTTGAATATCTCGGGGGTGTTACATTTATTAAATAAATATGTTGTTAAATTGAATATCCTAATCTAGATCAAAGATCATAAGATATTACCTTTGAAGCGTAGTGGTTTCTTTTCTTCTTGATCTCCTTGTATTTCTACCTTTAGATCTTCTAGTATGATCCGCCTTAATCCGGACGTTGTGTGAGCAACGAGCTACCGAATCTTGCTTGGACAAATATAGATCAGCCGAAATCTATTTCTCACAACTCCCGATTTTCTTTTCTTCAAGTAATTCTGATATGTATCAAGATTAAAGTGTTATCTCAGTTTTGGAATTAAAGACACAAGTCAAGATTCACAATTAAACACTAAGAAGAAAAATCGAAATTTCTTGTGTATGAAGTGATGCTTTCGGCCGAACCCCCATTATCCCTATTTATAGGCTTTTGGACTACTCTAGGGTTAGAGTTAGGACTCCTAGTGCAACACAACTTTCCATATTAATCCCTTTCCTAATATGGTTGAGTTCACTAATATCAATTCAATCCACTAAAGAATTAATATTGCACTTCCAACCCAAATCCCAATTTACGAAATCGGGCTCCTTATTTAAATATATTATTTTCCGTGTTTAAGATATCGAGTGTTCATTAATTAATTTAAGCTACTGACAGCTTTAATTCATTAATATCTTATCCAAGAGTAGTACCACTCGAACCTTATTATTATATCCACTACTACAAAACAGACATTTAACATCGGTTTTGGAATCGATGTTAAATGTCGCGATGTTAAAATTAACATCGATTTCTAATAACCGATGTTAAACTTCGATTTTAACATCGGTTGTTATAACAACAGATGTTAATTTTAATATCACGATATTTAACATCGGTTCTGGGACAACCGATGTTAAATTTCGCGATTTTAAAATTTTATTGGACCGCTGCTAACCCAGCTAGCCCAACCCAGACACTCGCCCCAACCACCCGCACCAAGCCCCACCAACCTACAACAAATACCATTAAATTTTGTTGTTGGTAGGTTTCGAACTCACCACCTCTTGCTTGTGGAAGTGTGATATTACCACTCCGCCAGATGAACTTCTTGTATATTTTTTGCTATGTGTTACATTTATATACTATATACATTTATAAATTTAGATAAATATAAGAATATTTAATATATATATTAAAAAATCGAATTTTTTTTTTAAAAAATCTAGAATATTAATATTAAAAGTCGGATGTTTTTATTTAAAGCTCGAAAATAAAAAATAATAAATTAAAAATTTTGGATCAGATTTATAATTAATATTTAATTTGTTTTTTTTTTTATTTTTAGATTTTTTGTAAAAACATAAAATAGTTTTTTATGAAAAGTAAAAAAATTACAAAAATAAAAACTAGCAGGTTTTTAAAAATATATATAATAATTCAGTTTTTATTTATTTATGGAAAATAATATTCCACTTTTTTTCAAAACTTTAAATAAAAACATCCGATTTTTATTTTCTATTTTCGAACTTTAAATAAAAACATCCGATTTTTATTTTTTATTTTCAAACTAATGTTCATTTTTTATTTTCGAACTTTAAATAAAAACTTTCAATTTTTACCTTTTATTTTTGAACAATAAATATAAACATCTAATTTTTAATATTAATATTCCGATTTTTTTTAAAAAAAATAAAGTTTCTATTTTTTAAAAAAAAATCAGATTTTTTAAAAATTTAACATCGGTTATACAAAAAACAGATTTTAAATTAAAAATTAACATTGTTTAACATCGATTTTTTTAAAAATCGATATTAATTTTTAATTTAACATCGGTTTTTTGTATAACCGATGTTAAATTTTTAAAAAAATCTGGATTTTTTTAAAAAAAATCGAAACTTTATTTAAAAATTAACATCGGTTTTTCTAAAAACCGATGTTAAATTAAAAATTAACATCGGTTTTTCTAAACCGATGTGAAATGGATTAATTTAACATCAGTTTTGTTAAAAACATATGTTAATTGTTAATTTAACATCGGTTTTTAGAAAAACCGATGTTAAGTTGTTTTAAAATTTTCAATTATGCCACCGCGTCTTTTTTAACATCGGTTTTTACAAAACCGGTGTTAAACGAGCGATGTTGAATGTCTTTTTTGTAGTAGTGATCGGAATTAAATCCACCTGCAGGGTTTAATATATAATAATTATTATCGATCTCCTCAAGGGGACATCATCAACCCGTATGAGTCGGGACACGATTTCTAGTTATAATATAATTGTCATATAGATAATATTATTGCCCAATATATGAAGCTTATTGAGTCAATCATTTTGACTTTCACCCATGATAAATTAAAGCAATAAATATTATAAATACACAATTAAATATTTTATACTTAAATTAAGAAATAATAATTATCCGAGATTTATACAGTCAGTACAGAAGACACTATCTCACTTCGATTCAGTTCAACGTATGCAAATACGCTAATGCATGCTAATAGTCAAGATCAACTTAATCTGAAGCATACACTACAACCTTTAATATAAGTTGTCTAATAATTATATAAGTTGTGAATTATTATATTCTATTATAAGGCACCGATAATGTGATATTCCGTGTGATACCAACACACCACATTATCTACAATATAAAATAATTAGACATTTCATTTGCATAACAATAATGTGAATAAATATGCAGAACATGCGATTAAATGTAATTAATATTCTCATAGGTAGTTACAGGGAAATAGGGTAATAAAAACATAAAGTATGCTTTGCAGTATACAACCATAACATAAAATATGTAGTAAATTTACCTTTTAATTCCGATTTGGACAAGTACGGTTATATAAATTATAAACGGGTTCGAGTAGCTAAATTATTGCCTCATATTTTTTGTTTTTCGTTGTGTTCTACCACGATGAGACCTAACTAATCAGTATAACTGGCGAATTTTTTGCATTAATAAATTTGATTATAAAATGTAATTCTATTATATATATATAATACCGTTGCGCATCCGGAGCACCACGTTAACTCTCTCATGGTATTTTATATTATTTAAATTCTTATTTCTATTTTTTAGATTCTTATTTATTTATGACACTCCACTGATTGAATAACTAAATAAATATTTAAAATAAATGTATAGTTTACCTCCCATAATTATTTTACATCATCACTTTTATTTTGTCATCTATTGAGTTGGCCAAGTGAATTGTTTTATTCTTGTAAAAAAAAATTAATATGGCAAATTATTAAGTAAACATCAATGGCCCAAATATGTTCGTATTTATTTTTTAATATCTAATTTATATATACTTAAATATTATTTTTATATATTTTTTATTTTTTAATAAATTCGATTCTCTTCACTTCCAAATAAATATATAAAGTATCTAATAATAATATGGATATTTCTTATTTTTTATTCTTATTTATCTAAAATCTTGAATGCCACGTCAATGTATAGATATATAATGATAAATGATTGTTGAAGATCGTATAATTTCAAACTTATACTAGGAATTTAATTTTTGATATTTTATCATATATAGTATTTATTTTTAACTTTTACTTTACAATATTTGAGTTATCATTGAAATGAATTAACCAGTTACTATGGCAATTTATATTTCGTTATTTAAATGATATAAATTAAAATATATTGAGTAATTAGCGAATATTATATAGAATATTGGATATCAGCGGGTAATAAAGTCATCTTTTAATCGAGTTTGTGATGAATACGAGTATATAGATTTTAAACGGTGCAGTGGCTAAATCATACTCTCATTATTTCATGTGTTACTACACGAGTTTTGAACTGGAATAAGTAATAATATTATCTTTTAATCGAGTTTAGGACGAGTACAAGTACGTAAATTCTAAATAAATTCGGGTGGCTGAATATCATCCTCATCATTCTTATTTATTGGTGTGTAGTGGTTTGTTCCGCTGCGTTACGATTTCAAGTAGATGAATCCTAATAAAATATAGAAGTATTTTTAAATTTTATTTATAAACTATAATATAAAATAATTAACCACCGAATTTTGATGGGCTATATACTAATTTATTGATTATTTTTAGACGATTCTCGTGTGTTCCTAAATAGTTGTCGTTTTTACTTTATCTCACGCAACACTTTATCTTACAGAGGAGGGGCGTTTCTTTGGCCTCCAGATGCTCATGTTGTACCCTTACCCCTACCCATACCGACCATACCGAGACCCTTGCCCACCTTTTCTTGGAGAGTGACGTGGCTCGTGACGTGTGGAAGTGTTTTGGCGCATGGACTCATTTATCCTTACCCCGTACTAATAATATCTTTGAGCTCCTGAGTTTTTTCTCACATGGCACACAATTTAGGCACACAGCTTTCATTATTCCTTGTCTGATCCTTTGGTTAATCTGGATGGAGAGGAATAGTGTAAAGCATAGGGCGGCTACTTTTCTTGCTTCTCATGTTATTGTGCAGGTAGAGCGCCACGTTTCATTACTAGCTGCTGCGGGGCTTATTTCTTTAGAGTTCTGGACGGGGTGCTCGCCTCCTGACTGTTTCCAGCGAGCTACTCCCTCTTCCGCCCAGACTCATCGCTCCGTTCCGGTGGTTTGGCTTCGACCCGAGACCCCTTGGATCAAGCTGAACACAGATGACTCCTTTGTCCAAGCAAGATTCGGTAGCTCGTTGCCCATACAGTCTCTGGATTAAGGCGGTTCATACTTTAGAAGATCTAAAGGTAGAAATACAAGGAGATCAAGAAGGAAAGCAACAACTACGCTTCAAAGATAATATCCTATGATCTTTTGTCCAATTTAATAATTGGCCAAATTAAATACAATAAAAAATAAAATTCTTAAACTTGTATTTGGAATAACTATGGGATTGAAAACACACATTGAATGCTAAGTATTTATTTAGGTTTTTCATTGCTGGAGTTCTATTTTAAGTCAATGTGGGATTTAATATTGAATTCTATTTATTTAGGCTATCCATATGTTAAGTATCATTATAAATCGATGTGTGATTTAAAATTTTAGATAAATAAAAATTCAAAATTAAAAAAATACCATAAAAAAAAGAGTGTTAATGTGACATTCTAAATTGTAACTCTACTATATAGAGAGATGAGAAACTAAAATTGATATTTCTAAAAAATATCTCTTAGAAACGTGCATACACAATGTTAGTATATATGATATCATACTAGGTGGTGTGTATTTTGGAGATCGACTATGAAAATGTGCGCAGCTTCCAAGAAGTCAGAATGGACAAAGTTCGAGAAGAAGCAAAATAATTTCTAAATTAATGTCACCAATTATGATTATAATGATAGTCAACCACCTCTTGATACGGCACATAATTGGGCTTTTTCACCTACGTGCCACTATTTTATAAATTATTTTCTGAAATGCCACTCTTTTTAGATTTAGTATCAAAATACCATCTTTTTACTCTCTCTCTTCTATTAATATAATTCCATATTTTTTTATCATTTTTATATTAATTTTCTTATCTCTTTAATTAATTAATTTTTAAAATTAATTAACCAACTAATTTGTTATTTTCTTATTAAATTAATTAATTTTTAAAACTAATTAGTGGGCTTGGACGTTTTTTTAAAACTAATTAATTTTAAAATTAATTTTTAAAACTAACTAACTAATTAATTTTTTTAACTTACTAATTTATTTGTTAGTTAACTAATTAATTCATTATGTAATTTCTTATTTGGAAAATAGATAATTAATTAAGTAACTAATAAATTAGGTTTTTAACATATTTAATTTTAATAGAATATTTAATCAATTATTTATATTATTAACTATTTATTTACTTAAATGCCGTAAAATAAGTAATAATAACATAATAGACGGAAAATAACCGAGGTTGATTATGATATTATGAATACGGGTAGACTGCGGACGACCTTTTGGATCTCTTCGCATGGCTGGATTGTGACACAACTCAAGTCCAATGTATTTTGGCCAGTACGATTTATGGGGCACTGCTTCAAACTCTTCTTTGTAAACATTGAAAACATATCGCACCGTATATTGTTCAGGCATATACACTGTATAGTCATGGTGAATATGTGCACAAGCAGCTATAACATGTGAGCATGGGTAATGTAGTGCTTGGAATTCACCACAGTCACACCATCGTCGTTGCATGTCTACAATGAATGTCCCTGCAGGGATATAATCTAAATAATCAATTAAATATTTTATTACAATTAAATATATTAAAAACGAATTTATTAGTTATTTAATTAATTATTTATTTCTAATGAAATAGATAAGTAACTACTTAATTATTTATCTAATTAATTAATTAATTATCTATTTTCCAAATAAGAAATTACATAATGAATTAATTAGTTAACTAACAAATAAATTAGTAAGTTAAAAAAAATTAGTTAGTTAGTTAGTTTTAAAAATTAATTAGTTTTAAAAAACGTCCAAGCCCACTAATTAGTTTTAAAAATTAATTGATTTAATAAGAAAATAACAAATTAGTTGGTTAATTAATTTTAAAAATTAATTAATTAAAGAGATAAGAAAATTAATATAAAAATGATAAAAAAATGAGGAATTATATTAATAGAGGAGAGAGAGTAAAAAGATGGCATTTTGGTACTAAATCTAAAAAGAGTGGCATTTCAGAAAATAATTTCTGAAATGATGGCAGAAGGGTGAAAAAGCCACATAATTGTGATATCCCTATCGGATAGTGGGGAGGGGCAAGTATGTGCATGTCCATCACCAAATAGTACGAGAGTTTTTTGGGAGCTTACTGTCTTCGAAAAGATAGGAACTTCATAGTTAAGTATGCTTGGTGCTGGAGCAATTCTAGGATGGATGACCTCCTAGAAAGCTGCTCGTGGGCTCGCAGAAACAAAACCGTGAGAACCAGCTCAACGGAGAGTGCTTAGAGCCTACAAAATAATGATATGGCGAAGCGGTCTTGGGATGTGACAGTTTGGTATCAGAGCCACTCTACCGGCTGGTGCGAGTGTGCAGACGAGGACGTCGGCCCCCTGAGGGGGTGGATTGTGATATCCCACATCGACTAGAGGAGAGGGGGCAATGTGTCTTAGATGCACATGCCCACCTCCAAATAGCATAAGTCCTTTTGGGAGCTCACTGGTTTTGAAGAGATAAGAACTCCGGAGTTAAGTGTGCTTGGTGCTGGAGCAATTCCAGGATGAGTGATCTCCTGAGAAGCTGCTCGTGGGCTCCCAGAAATAAAATTGTGATGGCCACGGCATAACGGTCTTGGGATGCGACTAATACCATCGACAAGTCTAGACATAAATATTAAAGGCAATAATGTAAGGGAGTTGATCTTAAGATGAATAATATCAATTGATTATATAACATCAATGGAGAAGACAACCGTTCCGTTTACTATAAATATAAATCATGATAATTACATGTATTGCAAGAGAATTGGGAATAAATTCAAAATTAAGATTAATTTTTAGTGGATGTCCAACCATGATGATTGGAGATCCCAAGAACTTGACTAAATTGGAATATCAAACTTTAGATTGTTCGAAAATAACACTTGGTATTAGCCATGAGCTAACCATAATCTTAGATAGCAAACAAGTGATTAACCTACTAAATGTTGGGAGGTTAAGTATAAGACTCTTAATAACGATCCATAAATTTTAAGGTAGAATATTGCATGATACTCCCAGTAGATATACTCCCTTCCGTCCTTAGTATAAGTCCAATTTGAGGCAATTAAAATGGTTCAAAATATAAGTCCATTTACCTAGTTGTTTGCAATTATTGAGAACTATATACAAAATACACCTTAATTTACTCAATCTCCATAAAAAGTAAAAAATATGGAGAGAGAATATTATCATTATTAATAAAGATAAAATATGAAATTAATTTTTTTAAAGGTATTTTTATACCTTTAATTAACTCGCCTTGGTATTGATGAGTTAGTTAAAAAGGACTTATAATAAGAACCAGATGGAGTAGTCACCTATATAAGTGCAGAGGAAGGACCACCTCGAATGAGGTTCTTATGAGTCCAAATGTGCTCCAAGGCCAAAATAGACACAGACATAAGAACTTGAGGAATGATGTAAACGTTGTTCCACGAATACTGTGATCAATGTATATTTGTAAGCGAAGTAGTCCAACAATACCATATATATAGTCGATGTTTTTTACTAAAGAAAGTTCGAATCAGCAAGCTACCTATCCTAACTTAACAATGCTTACTGAAATCAAAGCAACTAAGTTAGCGTGCACACATGGTTTCTACTCATGTAGGAAATCATTGAAAAAATCATGATTATTTTGGTAACTTGACTAAACTTTCCAATATTAGGCAAGTGGTCATAATAAAAAACGTGCTTCGTGATCCATATTTAGATGAACGTTGTATATCTATTTTCATAAATTCAATTTCGGATGCGTGGCATATCAATGCTCAAAGATGAGCATTTAAGATTAGAGAAATTTGAAAAGTTCACTCCATTTTGGAATGGAACTATTACATTTCAATTATTTTTCAACGTATGCAGCATTTTAAAAGTGAAAAGGGGAGTAGAAAATATACAAATCTTGATGGAGTGCTAAGATGGAGGGTAACACAACCACGCATCGCTTGCCGTCCGCCCACCCGACGGACTTAGCACAAACTCGAGCTCGAATTTGGGCTTGACCCAGGGCTTCGCGTGGTTGCGTGTCTGCGACTCATCCTGACTGTGCGTAGGTCCCCAGTTTTGCTCCGCGATTTAATTATTTCATATGGATTCAATTATATTGGGCATTTTTATAACCGAAACCTTCTAAAATTCGTGTTTTTGTTTGGGAACCAAAAAGTCTGAATCCTACAAGGATTATTCTTCTAAATTTTTGAGTCTTATACATCTACAAACACATCACCATACGCAGTGGAAAAACTAGACTATAAATTATCAGGATCATTCCATATGCATATACATCATATTCGTATAGATTTTCTAGGGTTCGTTGCTCATTTGTCTGACAAGGACTCGCTCGTTAGTCTGATTGATTTCGTGCTGCTCTGATCCAATACTAAAGTCGTTATATATGAGGCGATCTATTTTCATAGGTTGTGAGACTCATTTTCCAGCGGGACTTCGATGGGTCGCCGGATGGCGGTAGACCAGTTTTTCCAACAGGGGCCGACAGACCTTCAACGACCTGCCATTTTATTTTTTTCTTATTATTTTTATTTTCACGACCGATCTTGTGTTTTTTTTTCTAGCGGGTCCGCCTCCGGCCAACGACAGACCTCCGACAGCCGGTCATTTTTTTCGGCCGGGCTGCGGGCCTTTTTCCATCGGCCAATTATTTTTTTTTCTTAGGATCGGCTTGCGCACCGATGGAGCCGGCGATAGACTTCCGACAACTAGTCATTTTTTCTTCTTTCAGCAGGCGGCTGCCCTGAGCAACAAAGGAGGTTATATATTTTTTTATAACAAGATATCTGATCAAGGACCAACTGAGTATTAGCATGAAATAGAAAATGAGACCACATCTCATTTATGTCGTAATTCAAAAATGGACTAAGAAAGGCGCAAGAACATAGCAATGAATTTATGAGTTGGTTCAAAGAAAAGGTTGAGTTGGATAATGCCCCTGACAACATCAAGTGGTTAGCATTGGGTCCTTCCAGTATTGCAAGGAGATATACTGGATATTTCTGTAATGGTTACAAGTTCTACACAAAAGAGCACGATGAGAAATGCAAAACACAGAATAGTGGAGTTTCATTATCAGTTTTAACTCCAAGCTTTGCTAGTAGTAAGGATCTTAATCCTCTTCTTGGTAATGTCAGTTACTATGGGGTTATAAGATCAATAATTGAGATACATTATTGGAGTGTATTCGGTGTCGTGTTATTTGAGTGTGATTGGTTTTATACAGAAGTAGACGATCTTGGTATAAGTGGTGTGAATTTTAGTAAATTGTGTTCTAAAGATGACCGATTCATCTTGGCATCACAAGTTCATCAAGTTTTCTATATGGAAGATGGTGTGGAGACAGATTGGCACCATGTGAATCAAATGTTGCCACGAGACTTTGAATATGCTGAGGGGCAATATGAAGATACATATATGAACAGACTTCATGAACGTGTCGAGATCCAAAATCAAGATACGATTAATGATGATGATATAAGGTTGTGCAGAGAAGGTATTTCCGAAAGAGTTGACGTGCATCAAAACACTGAGAGGAATGAAAACAGTTCCGATGTTGATGAAACAGACTAGGATTAGATGGAACCAACGAACTGACGTGCTACGGTTACATTTATTGTTATAGCTGCAAGTACTTTAGTAATTTATTCTTATGTTTGTGTGGTATATGTTGTTACTGGGAAATATCGTACTTTAATCTACTTTCTACTTTGGATCATGAATCTCCAGCTTTCCTTTTTTTATTCTCCTAACTTTAGTCACAAGGCGTGGTAACTCGGTGTCATCATCCCATATTAAATGTCTTTTATATACTATTGTTTATTGCCTCTGATTGTGTGGCTCTGATTACTGCCTCTGATTATTGCCTCTGATTGTGTGGCTTTTTTTCTGTTACATGTATCTAGATGGCATCGTATGAGAAAATAAGGCAAAAAAGGATAGAATAAAATAGACTGAAAATGGAAGAATATGGGCTCAAAAAAGCGGTTAATGCGATGAACCAGTCAAACAAGACTTCCAAGAAGAAGATAAGTATGATGCATTCAAAACCTAATTCAAAGAACGATAATGACGAGTACACACCGACTGGAAATTCTGAACTCAACTCAAGTGAAGACGAAAATGAGCCAATGATTAACACTGTACAGTTGCGCTCTCGCTCAAAGAAGGTAGTTCTTTATGTTATGGCATTTGTGAAACTTTTTTTCCTCTTTGTTTCCTTACTTAATTTCTACTTATTTGTGTATAATTTGTAATAATTGTCACTGTTAATTGTTTTAAGGTTTCAAATACTTCTTCCATAGCAATGTCGGATTTAGTGAAGATGCGCCATTCAAATAACAAGAACAGATGGTTGGATAATGAGCCACAAACAGAAGTTGCAGCACAAACCAAACAGCAGAGTTCATCAGATCAAATTAAACAAAAGAGAATGATTTATAGTGAAGCAAATCTCCAACAAGGTACACCACTACTGCAATCTGGACAAAATAAAGGAGGTTTGTCCATATCTGATCAAGTGAGATTAGGAAAATCTTCTACACAAAGAAAGTTATCCTTACAAAGACAATAAGAGAAAGAGGCTGATGTCCAACATAATGCACAACAGCGTAAGGTAACCATTGCCCCCTGGTCAATGAGCTCTTATGTGCAGATTAAAGCAAAGTTAAGAGAAAGAGAATTGATAGGGAAACAAAGTGACACATTAGTACAGAAATTGTCTCCAGAATCAGGAATTGCAAACTGCAAAATATAAGCGCTCTAGCACCCCCGTAATACATAGAAGTGATTCACAACTACTTGGACATGTATCAGAGGAACAATACGACAATTCTATGAGTTTAAGTGAATGTGATTTAGTAGTAGAAAGAGAAGAAGGTGTTGATTGCAGTGATGGAGTGCATATTGGTAATGATGATCAACTGGAGATGGAAATTGATCCAGTAATTGACCAAGACCAGGGAGGTGAACAACTACATTGCTAATTATTTACGAGTCAAATATTAATATATAATTCTGATGCACTTTAAACCATACATTTATATTAGTAATCAAGGTTAGTCGCATAATTGCAGAGCCTTCAAGACCAAAGATAAAGCGAACTAGAGGACCAACTGTATGCAAAGATGTCCATGAATGGACATTCGATCAGCGTAAACCTATCATTCTAAATGAAAGCGGGGAGCCTATCGGTTAAGGAGACTTTAGATAAATTTTCTAGTTTCCTGGGTACGTTAGCTCGTAATTTTACGCTTGCACCATTGAACAAGGTCAATTGGCATTATGTTCTAGATAAGGATAACATTTGGAATTACGTCAAGGCACGCCTTTTTTTTAAGTTGTTAAAATACTTATACTATTAGAGTTGGTTCAATTATATATAGTATGAACTGAGATGAAAACTCAACTATGAATTATATTTGATGTAGAAGAAGTACATTATATTTGAAGAAGGTAAAAGACATGTGCTTGGGAGCGTTGGAAGACTCTGGCGTAAACACAATCCAATGTCAAGGCAAAGCACTATTTTGCCTTTAACAATGATGATGATAGGCTAGAACATGCTCCGGATACAATTCCAGAAAAGCATTTTACAGACTTGTTAGAGTATTGGAATTTTAAAATAGTGCAGGTATGCTATTGTTTTCCTTAGAATTGTCACTCTGTGGAGCAAAAATATGTTGGACCTTGTAGTCTTATGCCAGGCCTGTGTATATGGTAACAAGCATTTTTCAATCGGTTGAATTGTTGGAGTTTGTTATCACATAATTATAGGACTAGACCCCCTCGTACAACAAAAGGCATGAAGAGTACCAGGATATAGATTGTAGTATAAGATTTCGTTCCAACCATTTTCCTAGGAATATGCAGTAGTAGTATATGTGGATAATTATTTGTAGAATGTGATATGTGATGAGATCCTAGAAAATTGTTGTTGAAATTTAAAATGAAGTCAGGCTTCTAGACATTCATTAAGAATGTAGGACCATTTTGTGGATTTAATAAGCTAAAGTTGGGGATAGACGTGTTACGTTGAAGCATTAGTTGTCGAGTTCATTGCATGTAAAGAAAGGATATTGAAATGTATCCAGGAACCACAGTAGAGTCAAGTAACTCGACTAAGTGGTTCAAACTGAAACTCACACTGTAATTTTAACCTATATCATTAGAGACACAGATTCGACCTTTTCTTATGGGGTTGTTTTATTCTGAAAAAACAGGCAGAAAGCAAAAAGAAACAGGAAAGCAGTACGAACCAAATACATAGGCACACCATGGGTCCTATGAGCTTTGCGAGGAAGCAATATGAATTGGTGAATGAACTGTGATTGAACTTGCTTTATTTACTATGACACTATTTTATCCTTTTATCCCAATGTAAACTATTTCTGTAATTTGAAATTTTATGATAGCAACAACAAGATGTAAAGAAGAGGCCACCATCATAAGCTTGTATGTACAAAGAAACTCGAAAAAGAAAAGCCGGTAACGAATACAAAACGCCATATGAGGCTATTCAAAGTAACATAATAAGTGCCACTGTCTCTAATTACTTAACTATGCACATCTAGCGACTGATATGAATTCTTGTCAGAAATGAATCCATGACGACCACAGTAAGAGGTGTTGTCATTATGGTGTTTTCTTAAAATCTTATGAGTGCTTATTTTGAATCTTGTTTGTAGAGCTAAAGGATGGGGATTCCATAGGTAGAATCTTGACAGTAGTGTTGGTTATCTTGGTTTCACTGAGTATGATTGTATGATGAACCTCGTGATCAAACCAATGAATATGAAATTTATAGTTTAAATGATGTTGTTTATACTTATAGAACTTAACAGTTTGCACTTCTGATTATGTTGTTTATACTTACTGTTTCTGTACAACAATTCTGGTAAGTTACAGATTTTATTTGCATCATTTTAGTTGCATCATTATTGTGCCTTCCCCTGTTCCTATACAAGAATTGTGGTAAGTTGCAGATTTTATTCTGAACTTATGTTTCATTTCTTTAGTTTAATACAGGACAAGATGGATGAAATCTAATTAGAAAGGAAAGTTGATGGAGATAGTGCATATTGTGAAGTAATGGAGTCCGACAAGTTAAAAAGTCAAATGCAATTGAGGAAGTGCTCTATCATCAAAGGAGAGTAAGAGGGTTTCAGCGGGTGGTATAATAATTTCCGATGAGTATCTACAACCAATTAAAGAGCAAATTATGAAAGACACTGTTAGAGAAGTAATAAAGATGTTCAAGCAACAACTCCACCCGGAAACCTTTGCTAATTTGAGTCAAACACTCGATGATTTATCATATGTTCCAGAATTAGAAACTGATCAAGAACGAGATAATGCCAAAAATCCTTCTGGAGAACATATTCAGGTGTTTTTTTTATTGACAAAATATTTTTTTCATTTTATTTTTCTGGGTTTTATTGACTTATTTACAACCATTTGTGTTATAGCCTTACCTTTTAGTTTTATAAGATCACTAATTTAACAAAAATAAATATTCATCATGTGTTTATTTTTCTCTTGTAGGATCAAGACGATGAAGTGGAGTAATGCATCTCGGAGGCATAGAGATGGCGTATGATCGAAAATTGAAAAGTCGTGGCATAGAAATAATACAACTAGA
Source organism: Orobanche coerulescens (assembly GCA_033398695.1). Taxonomy (NCBI): domain Eukaryota; kingdom Viridiplantae; phylum Streptophyta; class Magnoliopsida; order Lamiales; family Orobanchaceae; genus Orobanche; species Orobanche coerulescens. Next base: position 11,624,906 of record CM065816.1, on the reverse strand, counting down.
ATAATCTTAGGACTTTAGTTATATTTATTCAATGTATATATGCATTTTTCATTTATATATTTTCTACAGAATATGAATTAAGTCACTGAATTATTTTCATCTATTGAAACAATATTTTGTTATTATTAATGCACTTCTTATTTATTAAATATATAATAATAATAAATAAATAATAATAATAATAATAATAAGTGTTGCTTTATAATGATCAATGTGTTACATGAGTTGGTAAAGTGATACAAATAATTTGGAAGTGTTCTTAATGTATCTTTAAAATGTTACTAATAGTGAAATAGTGTTACTTGAGAAATTTGAAGAACACTTTAAAAATGTTACTAATAGTGAAATAGTGTTACCGAATAAATTTGGAGAACACTTTAGAACTGTTACTAATAGTGAAATAGTTTACCTAATAAATTTGGAGAACACTTTAAAAATGTTACTAAAAGTAAAATAGTTAAGAAATTTAGAGAACATTTTGGAAGTGTTAGGAAAAGTGAAACATAAGATGACTTAATAGAACACTTATTAAAATATTACCGAAAATAGTCAAAAGTGATACTTACGAGCATAAGGAACACGAGCAGGAGTATCACCCACAAAAGTGTTACCTATGAGCTGTAGTAACATTTTAGAGCATTTAGATAATAGCACTTTATGGGTGTTACTTAATATTTTTTTTTGATACCGAGGTTCCAAGCTTCCACTGACACCGTTGGGATAACAGCCTCGGCCCCACAATACTGCTACCAGTTAAATTGCGAGATGTGTATCTAGCTCCCAGGTTCTTAAATATCCTCAATTACCGCGTACAATGAGTCGTCCCTCAAGTGATTGCTCCATGCTGGACCCTCTCAAATTCAACCGCAGAGTCCCACCGAGATTTGGCCTCCCACACTGCCGCTTGAAGCCCTCAATATTTTAATTGTTCCACCAGTATACTACGGAGGGTTAGGACCTAACCTTTAGTCAAGGACTAAGGGATTATTGAGCATTGAGAAATTCAATTTCAAAGTGTTGCCATTAAAAATTAAAGCTGACCTCCAACTAAATTGAAGGTACGAACTGCGCCAGGACAGTTGGTTCAGGTGTTGCATGTTAATTTTCTACCCGTTAACCTAAGTACTTCTAAAGGGTAAAAAGAAAGTTGAATTACTGAAATCTTGTTGGGTTTTCATTAATAACACATAATTTTGCTAGTTCAGGTATATTAATTGTGGGGAAAACCAAAAACTTATTCCCATAATAATTGTATTAAAAAAAAAATCCAGCGAATAAATCAAATGTTAACCAATTACTCTTTTTCTTTCTCCCTCAAACGCTTGCAAATGTTCGCGAACCACCCGCCACCAGCATGCACCGCTCCTCCCCGATCTGCCGCCAGCACACGCCGCTCACGAAACCCGGCTCAGGCGGTGCCTGATCCGCCGGCTCGAAACCACGGACCCAAATGGGCTGGCCCCATCTCTTGTCATAAACAAAAACCTTATTATTTTCCGAACCACAGCTTAACAATCCTCCATTTCTCCAAACCGACAGCCCCACAAACCTTCTGCCGTTGACGTGTCCCTTATACGTCCTGATCGGGAATTCATCCTCTGTGCTCCACATCATTAAGCATCCATCAATGGACGACGAAATTAGCGTTTGAAAATCGAGAAATCTGGTGTACGTGACAGCCTTCTGGTGTCCATCCAGAACCAGAACCGGGTCCGACATTCTGCGCAGATCGTAGACGTAGATTCGACGGTCGGCGCAGCCGGCCGCCACGATTGGCCCGCCGAACGGGTTGAACTCCACGCAGCAAACCGGACTGGGCCCGGTCCGGTTGGGTTGGACCGAGGCGAAGCATCTCCCTCCGTCCCCGCAGCGCGGGTCCCACATCTGCATGGTGCCGTCGTCCGAACCCGATGCGCCCAAGGCCGGATCCCAGCGCGAGTAGTCGACGCTCCAGACCCGCCTCCCACCATGCTCGTCGCGCTCGAAAACTGGCACCCGTCTCTCGAGTTCGTACTCCGTAACGACCCCGTCGTAGTCTCCGGATCCGATTACCCGGGAACCCAACCCGGGTCTCCACTTTAAGCTGCTGATCCTAGCCGGGGCGCACATGTAGAACTCGCATGCAGCTGCATGGTCGAGAGAATTAATAATCCCGCTTTCGCCATCACAGCCTCGCGGTTTTAGGGACTTCTCCGTGCTGTAAACTCTGATTTTTCTCGCTATCCCGCCGGTGGCCAGAAATTCTCCGTCCGGGTCGAATTCGACGACCCCAATGGCGTCGGAGACGGCGGCCCTGACGTCGGAGGAAGAGATTACGGTGGTGAGATTGAAATCCCACTCGCATCTCGCTGTGTTGTCCTCTTCTCCTTGTTTTGTGTCTTGCCGTTGTGGGTTTTGGGAATCGGATGAGGAGTTTATCATTGAAACTTAGTACTATTTAGGTACTTTATTCATCATTTAAAGTCGATCGGACTATTGAATGTGCTGTAATTTTCACTATTAAAACAGTGTTGCATTTTTTTAGTATTATTTAATTTAATTTCACAAGTGGGCATCAATTTTGACATATGCATAGTGTATTTTTTATATATATATATTTTGTATTTTGCATTATTCTTGTTGAACAACTCAAGAAGATTTATTTGCAAATGAAAATTTTTTAAGTTTTTGTTATGGTTTTGGAATTCATTCTTATAATTATACTTCTAATTGAATTTAATTATTTCATGTTGTATATTCTATTTTCTATTCATGCATCTGGTGACATATTGTAATTTTCGGCATGGGAGTCCAAATTTTAGTGCGTGATGAAGGATAATTGTGTCGATTTTGTGCGGATACATGACAGTATAAATACATGACAGGTTACTGGGTGGATGATAAAAATCCTATAATGTTAAATTCTTGGGTCGAGTCCTTTGCGTCTTAATCAATTAAGGAGTCCAATTTTTGAAGGAGTTCTTTGATAGGTGGATTATCTAAGTTAAAATATGCGCACTGTTTCTTTCACAAATACATGATTCTCAAATTATATGGGACTAGTTTAGGCATCGGATAATCAACCCCTGGGACGATCCCACAATTCCTTTTTTTTTCAGGCTTACGTGACGTTGGAGACGTTGGTCGTTCGTGTGCTGATCGAGGAAAGATATGGAATCCAATTGGGAGTTACATATGTCTGCTGATTGGTCCTTCGCAAATTCGTGTACCATCTATGTGTTTTTAATTTTTTTTTTTTTCATTTTTAGGTTATTTTCTCCAGTTTTTTAGTTATATTATTCTTTTCAATTTTTTACAGAGATCTCTAATTTTGTAGGGTCTAGCTTCTTAATTTTATTTTTTACAGTTTTTCCAGGTTAAAAAAGTAAAATGGTGTGACTGCATGCGGTTGTGAAGCCCTCAAGTTACACAAAATGTAGTGTGATTTGGGAGCAACTTTTCAGTAGTTTTTATTTGTGAAAACTTCGGAAAATGTATTAACTGATGATGGTATTAATTAAATTCTATATATATTCTTGTGGTATAAGTGGGGAGGGATGATACAGCAATACCCTGAACCACATCTCATATGCATCCAGTGCTTTATGGGGATTGTACTGCACGCTTTACTGATAAAATAGTCATAATAATATTATAACAAAATTAATAGTAAAGCACGCAGTACAATTCCTGTAAAGCACGAGTGTGTTTTAGGATGTGATAGACCGTGTTAGCCGTATCATTTTTCATAAGTGGAGGAGGAAATGGGAAATGGTGGTTGTTTATGTGCCTCAATTCAGTAAAATAAAAGTTTGTGGACATAGGCTGTCATCTCAGCCGTCTTACGTGGTCTAAGACAAACCTTTTATCCCCTCAATTTTTATGGCCTGCATAAAGAAAATACTACTATTGCTCTAAGACTATACCATTAAACATATTCAAATTATTAATGTGGGAATGTGGAGAAAATATGTTCCAAAAATTTGTTAGGGTTTTCTTAAAAATCAGCAAATCAATGGGACATAAAATTAAAGTCGGGATTTGTGTTTGGCGTAATTTTTTTAGGACGAAATTACGTTATACAAAGTGCTAACGATCTTCGACAAATATCTCCATCGCTCGGTACTTTCTCATCAAAGATGTGGTCGAGTGGTTGACGGCTATTAGCCAAGCGACAATGAAATGACTTTGAAGGAGTTTAAGAAATTAATTCATGGAAGCTGAGTATTGCCTGTACCGATCAAGAAGGCTAGAGTGCAAGAATTCCTTTAGGCACAACCACGAGACGACCCTTCAGCAAAGTAGTCCGTGTTTTAAACTTTCAAGACAGAAGGAAGAATACGACAAATGCACCAATTTACAAATGAATTAATTTAATGCTACTAAGTTGTATCATGTGTCATGTATGTGTATATATTCATTCCAATAGGAAATTATCTATATAGATAGCCAATGTTTTGAGTGAAGCAACATTGCTCTCGAACACACTGTTTGGATCTGAGACATACTCTTTCACTCGGTTAGCATGAATAATTGCACCTTCACTAGTAGAAAAAATACTTTTTAAATCGGGTAAAAAAGGCTTTTTAGATCGGTTATTTAATCATTGTAGATTCAGCCGATGTAAAAAGTCTGCACTTTCTAGATCAGTTGTTGAACCGATCTAGAAAGTCAAAAAAAATGACTCGATCGACCCAGACCCTACCCAGCCAGACACAGGCCCAACCAGACTTAAACCCAACCCTACCCGATTCGGACCCGAAATATAAATATGTTGCACTTTGTCACTGTGAGGATTTAAACCATCGACCTTGTGGCTGGGGAGTCAAGTCCCAACCACTAGACTATAGTCATTTCTTTGAATAATTTATATTTATATTAAATTTAAATATATTTTTTTGAGTGGATTTCAAATCGGTTCCTATATAACGTTTCTATATCGATCAAAAATAACTGATCTAGAAAGTGCCTTTCTAGATCGGTCCTAAAATAACTGGTGTAGAAAACTCACTTTCTAGATCGATTTTAAAATAACCGTTTTAGAAAATGACCTCGTCACTTTCTAGCTCTGGTCCGCTACAACCGACCTATATAGTCTGATTTAAAAAGGTTTTTTTCTACTAGTGTTTTTTTATTCATTTCACAAATGAACCTACACAACTCTTCGTACAAACTCTTTCTCGAATAGATTTTTACGAATTGTCACAATCTTTAGGCAGAAATTTTCATTCATATAAGAACAATTTATTGAATAAATAAGTTTTTCCAGTAATCCCACAGATGAATGAATATTAATGCATGCATGTAGGCAAACTCACTTAAAAGGTTCTTACGAACTATTATTGCATCAGGATAGGTAGCTTATGACTTTGAACCTTCCTTAGTATAATATTATAGAATTTACTGGTTGTTTAGGACGTGATGTTTTGAACTACTAAGCCGTTTGTGTCCATACAAACAGTATACATTCTTGTTCTCACGTTATATCCATTTGTGTCCTGAATCATATCTTAGATTCATATATAGTGTCTATTTGAAGCAGGTGTTACTTCTCTCTTATATAGTTGATCTCCTAAAGAGTGTTCCGACATACTTCACCATATGGGTATACGAATCATTAAAAGTTAGCAATCTAACCTCGCCACTTAGACAGGTTTTTACTTGGACGGTTCTGGAAATAAGTTGATAGGTTTCTAAGTGTTCAACTCGATCATTATACCTTAGTTATCCTATTTAGCCAAGGTTTTGGGATCTCCAATTCTCAAGGTTGGGTGTTCGCTATGAATGTTCCTCTGTCGTGGACTTTAAATTCATTTCCCGTAACCAACTTATACAATTATTCGTGATTCGTATCTTTTATGAGTGGGTGCATTAAGTTTTTCTTTAACTTCACATAGTCACCCGCAACAACCTCAGTCGAGATAAGTAATGGTATGATATTTTTGACGATCAGCCTTGGCTTACATGATATATTGCATTATGCACTTGTTTCTTTTGCAAAGAAAGCATCTAGCAAGAGTATCACATTTTCTGATTCAGAATCGTCAACCTTTGCATCAAAAACTGTTTACTTGCGCACCATAATTTGAATTTTCAATGCATCCAACCATCCTATTTTCACGTGATGATTTGGATATTTCTCTGACGGCCAACATCCTCTCCCACACTTTTAGTATTTCTAGGATTATTCATAATCTCTATTACCTTAATACGACGTCTTTTGAATGTGATTTTTTTTTATGTAAAACAAATTTGCTCCCACAATTCTAAGCTAAGCTAGAGCTTTCTCACGTTCAACAAATCCTTTAAGGTACACCATTTGATTTGAATCATTTTTTATTCTGGATTTTCCGAATCTCTTTCATTATCCTTCAATTTGAATTTCATCCTTGATCTAAAAATTTATAATTGAAACAAACATCAGATGACATTTAAATTCGATATTCATGCACTATCAACATGAAGTGCAGTGTATTTTTTAATGAGAAGCAACTTATGTATTTCTTAGTAAATTCAAATCTAGTAATACTCCTGTTTCGTTGAAATTTAAGGTATGTTTGACAGTTTAGCTGATAAGTTATCTGATGACTGATGAACTAGCTTATTTAGATACTACTTTGAGTAACATTTCAATAAGCTGTTTTTTAAGTTAATTTATGACATATCAAACATAACTTTATACGTCTCAACAACTTTATAGTCCACTCTAGACATAAAATTATAAATAAATTAAAATTTCAGGTAAGCTATAAACTTGTCCAATTAATTCTTCAAATCTTACTAATGAGTCGGATATGGCACTGACATATTTCCTTCCCCGTCGTTGGATCAGCTAGCCACTGTGATGGCCTCGTATCGGAATCAAATTTACGTGCTTAAAGCAGCCACTCACGACCAATCGACAGATCAAAAAGAAAGACGTGTGTGATTCGGCTTCAATTTTCTGAATTACTGTGCAAATATATATAATCATCTATCCCACTCTTAAACTTAAGAATACAAGATACAAACTGTTTGAAATGGTAAGGGCATTATCATCATGTTTTCTGATTGTAATCAGGAAGTGCAAGTGTGCAACCAGGTTTCCCAGTACCACGATTAGTCTCAATTGTAAACTTAAAAGCAATTTCCACATAATTATATTACTGAATCCCAAACCAATGGAACTTTTCTCCAATTGAGACAAACAAGGATGAGTCCATGCTCAACACACTTTACCCTAATTTGGGGACCAAAGACATATTTAAGCCTAATTTATATAACAAAAATCTTTAGTTGAAGGAATATTATATACATCTTAAATTAGATATTAAATTTTTAATTTGAAATTAACATCTTCAAGTGGGATAAGATCATATTTTGAAAAGATCGTCTTTAAGTGAGACGGAGTGAGTATAAAAAATAATTATAAAAGAATATAAAAATACTTCAAAAGAATATATTTTAAGTATCTATTTTAAATAAAAATATATTAAGTAGCTTAAATAGTAAAAAATGTTATAAACTAGAGATAAATAATGTAGAGAGAAGAAGTAGAGAGAATAATGTGTATTCATAAGTGTTAAATAATGAGGACTATAGTCTCTATTTATAGAGAGCCACAAGGTTTAGGGTTACGGTTTAGACATCATCTATACAAGGTAGGTCAATACATTCCATAACATAATATTCTATAACACCCCCTTGATGTCGAATCCTAAAAGGATGTTGCCTCGTTAAAACCTTGCCAAGAAAAACCCAATGGGATAAAAACTTGGTCGAAGGAAAAAGAGTACAACTGCTCCCCCTGAAAACAATCATTGCAGATCTTTGAGTTGGTGCACGTCGAACTTGTGTACCAATATATCTCTAAATGTTGATGTTGGTAACGCCTTTGCAATAAGCCCGCCAAATATCTCTTAAGCGACTCATTGATGTGTAATATCCGTGTACATTATTATCGAGATATTTTGTTTTTGGACGTATTCGATTGAGAATTGGTTTGTGAATTTCCATGTTGTATTCATGTGTATATTGGTTTTGGTACTGGTATGTTGATTGTTAGTGAATATCGAGTTCTGCTACCGAATTAAGTTCATTTGGACCAGACTTCGCGCTTGTAATGCTGAAGAGAAACAGTTAGCGCATGCTAACTTGGGTAGCTAGCGCGCGCTAAACGGGTATATATAGCGCACGCTAAGGTTGTTTGTGGCACACGCTAATTAGGCAAGATAGTGAGGGCAGAATGTTTCTGGACTGCCGGTGCTAGCAGGTAGCGCACGCTATTTTGGAGCTAGCGCGCGCTAGCGTCGATCGATAACGCGCGCTAATATATGGGTAGCGCATGCTACCGAAGTCAATAGGGGGTTCTGGACTGCCGACATAGCCGATAGCCGCGCTATTCTTCGGCCGTAGCGCACGCTAATCATTCCGAGTATTTATAGGGGATGCATGTTCTAGAATCGTCATTTTTCTCCTCTCCTCCTTCTTCTCCGGTGGCTGGGCGATCTTGAACATATGAGAGTGTATATTTTGGTCGGATTTCACCATCCAACAATATTTCTAAGTTCCTAATCTCGATCTAACAATATTTCATCTAGTTCAGCATCCAAATCAAGAAAATTTTGGGAATTTGTTGAGATTTTGTTTCTCTAGTCCGTTTTGGCCTTGATTTGTGTTAGATTATGATTATGAAGACATAATCCCTTGTTTTACTTGAAACCTACGGATTGTATTTCAAGTTTCATCCGTTAAATGGAGTATGAACGACCCCACCCCATAGTGTTCGATTAAATGTTCCTAAGGGTAGAACTTGGGGTGACTCCTTCCGTTTCCATAGTGTTGTGCTTGATTTGGTATTTTGTTGTGTTAGGATCGAATCGTTGAAGAAGTTCGGACCGTACGTCCTTCCGTTCGTTGTTTCTTGTGTCGTTTCCAATTGAGGCAAGTACTTTAATTGCGTTTATTGTACTTCGTGTGAATATGTAAAATGTGATTTTGAGAAAATATATGATTTGTGCCGTGTATTTATTGAGCTTGTGTGAGCCGAGTAAAACCAGCGAGGGTCCCCTGGGATCCTGTTAGACTTCGAGTTCTACGGATCACTCGGTTGGGTTGTACACCGGGGAGGGCCTAACGAGGACTCTCTGGGGTGTGTATCCCGTGTGGGTACAGGGCCAGTACAACTCGGGAGGTTATCTTGTGATGATGATTATGGCATTATATTCCGTAATATTTGATGGCACTGTGATTTTTGTTGATTATTCATTGGTTGTACATTTTCTGTGATCATTGTAGTTGCACCGGCATTTTGCTGACCCTTTCGGGGGTGGATATACTCGTTGTGTATTCAGGTACCGGTCCAGAGGGAGAGCCAGCACAGAACGGACATGAGCTTGGTGGGCAGCATTGATATCATGTACTATTTTGAGTTGGTGGTTGTATTCTCTTGGTCAAAGTCGTGTTTTGGTTTTGTACTCGCGCGGGTACTGTCATGTAATGTATATCGAGTTGTTGTTGTTTTGTTTATGATGTTGTTGTATCAACTATGAGCTGTTGTATCAGCTGTGATCCTACGGGATGATGTGTTGCTTGGTTTTGTATTGTATGTCGGGATTGTAGTGGATGTCGGTTTTAAATTTGTAAATGTCCCGGTCTTATAATTGTTAATGTGTTTTTATGTTGATATGAGCCTGGTAGGTTTTTGAAAAAAGAATCTACGGCGCTGTAATATCTCCGTAAATCATAGGGTGTTACATGATGTATCTTCCTTTGAGTTGCTTGATACAATTGACTTGCCTTCATACAATACTCCCCCTTGAACTTTATGATGTTCATTCCTCATTAAAAAAACTCATTGAAAAAACCCTATGGGAAAAAAATCTGATGGAGAAAATAACATGGCATAAATTTGCTTATGCATTACACTGTATTGGTTGCCTCGATAAAAACCTTAACTAAGAAAACCAGATGGGAAAAAACTTCAAAAGGGAAAAAGAATACAATCATTTGGTCTTTAGGACCATTTGACCTTCAGGGTCGACATAATCTTCAAGATAATTTCAAATTTATCACTTCTCCCCCTCAAGATAACAACCTTGTATTCCAATATCATGAATATATTTTTCATATATAGAGAGAGTTAGTGAATGAGTCTGCTAGATTATCACTACCGCTCTTCTGGAGCTCATGTGAAAAAATATATATTTTCCTCTTACTTATCCAAACATGATGTGCAACCCAAAATAGGAGAATATATATCAAATCATATTATATATAACTAGTATGAGAATAAATGTTATGGAGATCATATAATAACATCCAAATAGCCACCATCGAATCTCGATTTCTTTCATGTAATAAACCAATATGGTTAATACCATTACAAATTCGCCTTGGAGAAACATTAAATCATGCTAGGAACTTCTGGTCCTATATATCTTTGTTATTATCTTGAGGTCTACATGAGTTATTGTCCACGTCAAGTTGCAAGACAACCATTAGGTAGCTAAATGGATAAAATTTCTCCATCAAATAATTCATATATCCTCTTCATAAGGAATTCATTTAGTCGGTTGTTCCACCAGACTATTTTAAAATATTTCTAACTCGAAATAATATATGTTGCGAATTTAATGTTCCTGCTATTTTAGGAATCTCAAGTCTGCTAGGGACATTCATATAGATATTCACGTCCAATGACCCATAGAAAAATATGGTGATGACGTCACTAATTGAATATGTATATTCATAATAACTGTCATATGTATATTAAATGACGGAATGTAGTACCAACGGGAGAATATGTTTTGGGTATGCGCTTAAACCCTTGATATGCTAATCTTGCTTATCTTTCACCACTTTATTTTATTTTGCGAGTTAAGCTCTGCCTCAATTGTTTATATTTTATTAGTGCTTCAGGCACTCCACTAGCAATTTTTGAGACACATAGTATTGTCGACAAATCATTCTTATAAACAATTCTCACATATTCACAAAGTTCATGACAACTTCAACAAAATCAAATATTCAATATTTCCCATAACATTTGATTTGATCATTCCATAATCTCAATATTATAATTATTTAGTGCACATGCAAATTAAGGTATTGAGATTCTCGTCTTCGAGATGATCCTCTTCAGGAGATTTTTGAAGTGATGTTATTAGTTTAATCTATTTGTATTCCGCGGATTTTATCTTTAATACCAACAAAGAATAAGTCTCACACACTTCTGGCGCCGAGAAGTATCAACAAATATATTTTGTTCACAATCGACTTTAATTCTTTATGGTACATATACAACTTGTATATGAGATTTCATCACTCCTTTGGCAATCAATAACTTGTTGAAATTCGAGTTCATAGTGCATAAATTTAAATAGCCAGCCAACGAGAATTTTTCGACTTTCTGTTATTTATATTTCATATCTCCCCCTAATGTCGGGGATAATTTGAGTTGAATTATGAAATCAGCTTACAAAATGATCAATTGACCCCAATTTTGGGATCAAAATATGTATTTTGACACAGTATACATGTATTTTCATGTAGCCCATATAGATACGTGAAATTATCATATGAGAAATCCTCTTCCAGAGGTATTTTAATCACGCACTAATTACATATTGATCCAAATATTCATGCCTTGATTGTAACACCCCCAAACCACTCGGGAATATCACAGCGCTGCAGACCCTCTCCATGAGGATCTACCAGGCTAGATACAGAAAACACAACAATACAACACATGCCGACATGGCTAAATGACGAACCAATAGACCGATTTGGTCTTTTACCACAACATACACGTCAAACATACATTACTTTTTCCCACAACTCATACCCCCGCAGGGGTTAGAATGCATAAATATTTCCATAAAACGGAAAATACCACAACGGAAAGGCAAAACAACAAGGCTACACTAAAAACTCAACACTGGTCTTCATGTAATTAGTATCGTCATCTTCTATCATCCTTCGTAACGATCCAGTGAATTGCTTCCCAGTCACCTGCAAGAACCTGGACGCAATACAGATATCCACCCCCCGAATATTCAGGGGTTAGCAAAACTCCACTATTTTGCTAGTGCAAGTATAAAATACGAATACAAGCCATACACAACATACTCCAAGAACATAATAATCGTGAATGTACTTCCCGAGATAAATCACTTGATCAAAACAGTTTGAATTATAAAAAGTAGGAATAAAACCATTATACATCTTACAATGCATTTTACGATCTCGGGAGTTTTGAAGACATTTGGGACTTAAGAATCCTCAAGCCTTTCGAAACCACTTAGGGACACAGCCCAAAAATCATTTTTCCAAAATACAATTCCGATAACAACACACGGGATCTACGACCCAACCATACATTTCAATCACAAACACGGGGTCCACGACCCAATTCATCCACATCACATACTCGAAATAATAACCCGACGGAAACTACACAGTGTTAAACATTACCGTGACAACAGCCTCACAGAACGACATCAGGGAGCACAACTCTGCAACTTAACCATATAGTCGAACTCAACACACCACAAAGCTACAATGCATGGAACAACCACAGAACTCACATACCCATACCAAACTATCGCAACCAAGAGACGAATCATACACAACACATTTTCTGGTGCCATTCCAGCCAAGTACAATACCATTTGAACTGCCATTCTAATCAGATGAAATATGCGCCAAAAAAAGCATAGTTCTCCAACAAAACATTTCAAAGTTAACCGTTGGTACGAGACTCACGACCACCGTACCCCGCAGAGGCCGCGTCGGACCATCCCTGGGTGGTTAACCCTAGTTCACGATGCGCGCACACACGGCAATACGTATCCCCAGAGGCCCCGTCGGACCTTCCCTGGGTGAACATACACATTCACACCCACCACATCCACGGGAAGCCATAATTCAAATATTAGAATATGCAAACAAATGTAAAGTACTTGCTAGAATGGCCGCTTCATCTGACATATACACACAACTAATGTCACGCAACATCATATATTCACCGAATGAGTACACGTATCAATACACAATCCTCGACAGTGGAAAAGAGTCTACTATTATAAAGTAATACAATCACAGCACCTTCCATCATACAACACTAATACATATTTATTCACAAAGCATACGAGTTATCTTCGAAGGAAAACCTTTATCGAGAATATACCAATCCTTTTTTAAAGTTCATTAAAACATTAAAATTCCATATATAATCAATTGCCATCTATCATGTCTACGAAATACGAAACGTATGGGCAAGATACTTGCCTCGATACCACGAGCAACGAAACAACAAATGGACACGGTCGGATAGTCCTCGAGCTTCCAAGAACGACCAAGAACTCGACAACTCCACGAAAACTACGAAAATAATATCAACACGAATTAATAACGCTAAATGGAATCCGAAACAACCCGAAAAATAACAAGAATCCGAGGGTTTCTTCGAGGAAATCGGAAATCAAGTCCCGGGTGATAAAAATCGATAAACGAGTTACAAAATCCGAAGATCATGACCAATATAACGGGATTACCATGAACAATTCATCAATATCGGACAAAATCAGCAAATCACGAAGAAAACCCCCAAAAATTACACAACTAGGGTTCTATGGAGGAATTACCTCGATCCGGAGAAGAACAAGGATTCGGTGATGATATAATCGACAAGAGTCTTCCAAAATGCCTTGGAATTGATTAGAATCGACTAAAAACTCCACTTCCCGAATACTCCCGTCCTCAGACGCCTTAAGATGAAAAAAACAAAGTGAAATGAAGTCTGGCCGAGCCCATGCCTATATATGGCCGACAGTGTTACGGTCGTAACTCGGTCAATACCTATAACGTACGTAGCGGCCTATGCCTTGCGTACGTAACGAACACCACTTACGGCCATACTCGGCATGGCCTTACGGCCGTAACCGAACTCCCAGGGCCACTGCCCAAAACCTGCCGACGCATTACGGCCGTAACCGTCCAATGCCTTGCGGCCGTAACGAAGTCTTACGGCCGTAACAGGATAACTCTTACGGCCGTAACCGAGTCCTCCCATGCCAGAGTGTGCGGTTGCCGTAACTCGGTCCAACAGCCCTCCGACTGCCCGACTAGAAACTCGTCGATGTCTCGATCACGCCAACACAACGACTAAGATCCAAAATGATAACAAGCAGGCTACGAAACTCAATGTACCATAGTCAAAGCATACGATTCCGAAGACATGAACGATAACAAACCGTTCGACCGGAGAAAATTCGACGAAATCGGAACGAAGATCTCGGATATTACATTCTACCCCCCTTAAAAGAAGTTTCGTCCCCGAAACTTAAAACATAAAACGTTAAACGCAAAATAATCTGAGATAACACACGTTGTTCGTTGCCGACGACTTGCAACGAATCGCATGCGGCGCGTAGGTGCTACCATCTGAATCGCTACACCAGAACAATAACAAAACATAACGAACAATAATCAATACGGTTGACCAACCCAAACAGTACAGCAATCAAAGCACGAATTAATCTTTAAACAAATACGAATTTCCACAACCCGAGGTTTGGAAGATCGAAAACGAAGTTAAATTCCCGAACTTGGGGAAATTACGAATGAGTCTGAACACTCAACAACCACGATACGAAATCAACAAAAACCAAACAAAAACGGTCGAACCACAACGATCAAGGCGACTAAAGTCGAACAATCATGTCCGAATCACGACGAATCAACAGGAATCAAATAACACTCCTAAGTTCTCACCTCGGCTCGAGACAATAGGTGATCTGGTAAGGACGATAAGAGATGCACCCACATAAGATCCACAGGAATGGAATCGCATTTGAAAGAGTCACAATCTCAAGCAGATAAATCCGAAACAATACCACAACTCGTTCGAACAACAAAAAGTGAAGGATAGAACAAGTTCAGAAAATATCAACGAACACAAACGATTCGATAGAGGTGGAAATACAAAAATTCAAAATCCGATCCGCTTCTAATAAAAGAAGTTTATCTCCAAATTTCAAAACAACAAAGTAAGGAAATAACATAACATATAATCGG
This sequence comes from Orobanche coerulescens, assembly GCA_033398695.1. Classification (NCBI taxonomy): domain Eukaryota; kingdom Viridiplantae; phylum Streptophyta; class Magnoliopsida; order Lamiales; family Orobanchaceae; genus Orobanche; species Orobanche coerulescens. The sequence goes on along the minus strand of CM065816.1, from coordinate 11,609,870 downwards.
TAGACTACACCCCGCAGGGACTCCTAAGAATCGATCCTGATATCAGTGCTCAAGTCTGTCCCTCGGAAGGCTCGGTGACAAACTCGCAAAACTGAACTCGGTGTCCCTCGAGTCCGCACTTGTAACACGTTACTAGTGGGGAATGACAATGCGTACGAACATGCCTCGACACGTTGCAGTTAAAACACCTCCTAGCTTTACCAGGAGTCAAAGCAGACGACTTGGAACTCTCAGTCTCATGCATCGAGCGATGGAGCTTCACAGCCGAAAGACTACGACGTTGCAATCCAGAAACACCAACTCCAGTACTAACCATAATATCATACAACTTCCTCAGTTTTCTAGTTGGTTCCAAACAAAACCCAGCTTCCAGAAGTTCTCGAAACTCTGCCCACATGACGACACGATTTCGAGATTTAACAGTTTCCCACCAATGAGCAGCATCTTCGCTAAGAAGATACGGATCAATAGGAACCCTCCGATCTTCGGGACAATCAATGGCCTCGAATATCTTTCCCAACTGGAAAAGCCAACCATCCCAGCCCAACGCATTCGCCGCTCCAGCGAATCGATGGGGGTTCATACGAACTACCTCTGGGAGCCATAGGTTTGCCCTGATCTCCTGAACCGCATTAGTGTTGCGTTGAACCGCCTGGGTCAACCGAATCATCCGTGCTGCTACTTGTTGCAATATAGTATCAACATCCATACCAATATCATTCCCAGCAGTATTCTCTCGATCCCGCGCCTGATCCCCGTGGCCATCCGTACTGCGGTTGCAACCACGACCTCTGGCCCTCGGCATATTAATCAAGCAACAATTTAACGCAACGAAAGTCACATAATCACACACAACAATATTACTGCACACTTGGAATCCACTCGCAGATGATCGACTGCAAAAGTTAGACCTAACGGCAAAATGCAGTCTAAAACTTTTGCCCAGCTAAAAAGCGCGCTCCACGACAATAGATGGCGTGCGCTAACTGTGCAAGTTTGGTAACACATTCATAATTGCCTTCCAGCAGTACTAGACCGGAGGTTACGAATAAACAACAGCGTACAAATACAAACACCAACAATTCACATACTTATAACATTACACAAATAACCATCAAAAGTCAATTAACATTCCAAACCGAATTCCCACCTCTCGGTCAAGAGAACTACCTCGACGAATGCATACCGAACGACTCAGCGTTCACACCACCACTTTAATCACAACTCGGGGCATTATAACCGAAATGACAACAACATCATTACCACATACCTTTTAACTAGAATTTATGAAACTGAAAAGTTGAAAGCGAGAGTGACATCTCAAGTAAATTTTTGATAGACCTAATCAAATTTTAAAAATTTGCAATGCAAAATGAAAATAAAATATAAGTAGTTTGAGTTCTCCAAAAAATTTTGGTCTCGAGGTCATCATACGGAAATCAAACTCTTTCTCTTCTTGAAGGATGTTTTAAAATAAAATTTTACGTGACTTCCCAAAACAGTTAAGTTTTTAAAATATCACGCTGATAAATTTTCATTGTGTAACCACACCAAAACATTACTCCTATAAAAACGGTTTATACAAAGATATATATATATATACATACATACACACCGGCACCGCTCTTCATCCCAGCACAACACGAGAATCAACAAGCATGGATTAAGTATTCACAATTCACGTTTAAACTCCACATGATAACACGAAATCACACAAGCGCGTATAACACGAGACACAACAAAGTATGGAGACTTACATCCACAGATCGCATGAAGATGATGCCTGCACCTCGATACTAATCACGATCGACATCTCAGATGACACGTCGCGACACGACTCAGTCAGACAAAGTCTGACAAGACAAGACAAGACCCGACAACACACAACTCGACCCGACAGCCTAGGTTTCCGCAACCTAAGCTCTGATACCATATTTTGTAACACCCCCAAACCACTCGGGAATATTACAGCGCCGTAGACCCTCTCCGTGAGGATCTACCAGGCTAGATACAGAAAACACAATAATACAACACATGCCGACATGGCTAAATGACGAACCAATAGACCGATTTGGTCTTTTACCACAACATACACGTCAAACATACATTACTCCTTCCCACAAATCATACCCACGCAGGGGTTAGAATGCATAAATATTTCCATAAAATGAAAAATACCACAATGGAAAGACAAAACAACAAGGCTACACTAAATACTCAACACTGGTCTTCATGTGATTAGTATCGTCATCTTCCATCATCCTTCATCACGATCCTGTGAATTGCTTACCTGCCACCTGCAAGAACCTGGACGCAATACAGACATCCACCCCCTGAATACTCGGGGGTTGGCAAAACTCTATTGTTTTGCTAGTGCAAGTATAAAACACGAATACAAGCCATACACAACATACTCCAAGAACATAATAATCGTGAATGTACTTCCCGAGATAAATCACTTGATCAAAACAGTTTGAATTATGAAAAGTAGGAATAAAACCATTATACATCTTACAATGCATTTTACGATCTCAGGAGTTTTGAAAACATTTGGGATTTAAGAATTCTCAAGCCTTTCGAAACCACTTAGGGATACAGCCCAAAGATCATTTATTCAAAATACAATTCCGATAACAACACATGGGGTCTACGACCCAACCATACATTTCAATCACAAACGCGGGGTCCATGACCCAATTCATCCACATCACATACTCGAAAGAATAACCCGATGGAAACTACACAGTGTCAAACATTACCATGACAACAGCCTCACATAACGACATTAGAGAGCACAGCTCTGCAACTTAACCATATAGTCGAACTCAACACACCACAAAGATACAATGCACGGAGCAACCACAGGACTCACATACTCATACCAAACTATCGCAACCAAGAGACGAATCATACACAACACATTTTCTGGTGCCATTATAGCCAAGTAAAATACCAGTTGAACTGTCATTATAATCAGATGAAATATGCGCCAAAAAAATCATAGTTCTCCAACAAAACATTTCAAAGTTAACTGTTGGTACGAGACTCACGGCCACCGTATCCTGCAGAGGCCCCATCGGACCATCCCTGGGTGGTTAACCCTAGTTCGCGAGACGCACACACACGGCAATACGTGTGACACCCCCAAATCCCATTGGGTCATTACAGTGCCGTGGATCCCACACCAGGAGATCCACCAGGTGAATACGACTGAAATACAACAAACTAACCAAAAGGGAGAATCACAATCCCTACTATGATATCCAACATAATATTCCGATATGGAATTTCAATGACAAGCGTGGGCCTACATGGCCAAAATAAAAATACAACAACATCCACGAGCCTTGCTCGAATAATACAAAATGAGAACAACTGACAAAACTGAAGTACTTGAAACGGTCTGATCGACATGAACACCAAAATATCTCGAACTAATATCGCTCGAATGCCTTGTCACCATCGTCATGCCCCTGTGTCTCAACTCTCTCCTCGCAAGCACCTAAAACATGTAAATATGTTCCGCCCCCACGGGGTCAGTCATCCAGATAATGAATATCAAATACATGTACAACATGATATGCATCCAAAGGCAGAATAAAATGGTACAACAATGGTAATACGAGATGCCCACAAAATAATGTAAGAATCGAGCATTCATGAAACACTATGCCAACGACATACGCTCAATACCTGCTCATCAGGTTAGAACACAAGTGCCCAACGGCGAATCATCAATATAGAACACAACAATAAATTACTCGAAGGTAAACCAAATCAGAACTGAAATATATATGAATCACAATGTCCGAAGGCTCCAACGGAAATACCAAGACATCACAATGGCCTGAAAGCCCATTAGCCGAAGCTGCCAGATATCCCAATCACCTGAAAGTCACTCAGCTGAAACTGCCAATCATCACAATGGCCTGAAGCCAAATAGCCCGAAGCTATATCACATGAGGGCCGAAGCCACGACACGAAGCTGTATCACAATGAGGGCCGAATCCACGGCACGAAGCCATATCACAATGAGGGCCGAAGCCACGACACGAAGCCGTATCACAATGAGGGCTGAAGCCACGGCACGAAGCCGTATCACAATGAGGGCCGAAGCCACGGCACGAAGTCGTATCACAATGAGGGCCGAAGCCACAACACGAAGTCGTACCACAATGAGGGCCGAAGCCACGGCACGAAGCCGTATCACAATGAGGGCCGAAGCCACGGCATGAAGCCGTATCACAATGAGGCCATCCAATGGCCGTGACCAACTGAACTGTAGGTGTTGGGAAACCAGCTGCGAAGGTTCAAGCCTCAAACTTACCTATCGAGCACTAGCCGAGAGTAGCCTCCCAAAACACAATTAATCACAACCGGCAACGGTCACAAAATTACCGAATTCACAAGAGTAATGGTATGCTGTCTCGAGTCGGCCAACACGACAGCAATAACTCACGGATGGGCACCGTCCTCGGCGGTCCCAATTCAAATCCCTCGACTGCCTTGGAATGGCTAATCGATCACAACGACTCAACGGATGGATACTATCCTCGGCAGTCCCAATTCAATACATCAATTACCTTAGAATGATCAATCGATAACAACGACTCAACAGATGGGAAATGTCTTCGACAGTCCCAATTTAATACATCGATTACCTTAGAATGGTCAATCGATACAACGACTCAACGGATGGGAAATGTCTTCGACAGTCCCAATTCAATACATCGATTATCTTAGAATGGTCAATCGATAACAACGACTCAATGGATGGGAAATGTCTTCGACAGTCCCAATTCGTGACACGGCCCGTGTCAAATGACACGACTGAGCCTGTGTTGGTCCTTTTTGACTCTGTTTTTCCTCATTTTTAGGCTCGATCTCTCGTTTCCGCATTGCTTGATGTGTATTGGGGTTTGAGACTTCGTTCTTGCTTGATTAATGTCCATAAAGTACCTATAAAATCAAAAAAACGTACCCAAGCATGATCGAGTCCTATAAACACAATATGAACACAAACGACACAATTCTACACATTTTAGGATCTTAAAATCCGGAAAATCTTTGCAAAAATATTTGTAAAAATGAGTGTTATCATCAAGTGATAAAAACACTCAACCAAGTGCGAGATCAGTCGAATCATGACTCCTCCGCCAGAGACCATCCAGAAAGCCGTACCACCCGCATGACTCGTAACACCGGCGTACGCACCCCGTTCTCATCGGCATCGGATGCCCATGTAAATACCGACTCACGCCACAAAAAGAAAACAACAACGTACATATAGTCCTAGGGACCATATCAATCGTGCTTCCAAGTCCTTACGACTTAGACGTCTCGAATCACCAAGAACAATTACCCAGATCATCACAAAAATCTCGGGTACAACACCAAAAGGAAAGAAAAATGCATCAGACGACCTCAAATCTCAAGATTCTCAAAGCTATCATTACAAGATAGATCAACAACAAATGGTTCACAACCACAATACTACAATACAGATTAAGTTCAACATTAATCCGAAAAACAATAGGAATGGAAAATATAAATCAAGGCTACATCTCAAATGTACCGCACATCGATATCCTCCAGATCGTCTATCTCCTCGATCTCATCGACTCGGGGGAGACCCAAATCTGAACTCGCTGCTCCTCCTCGGTTGTCCTTACCTCTGGCTCCCGAAGCCTGATAGGACCCCTTGGATGAAGTATGGACTGGACTAATAAAATCTCTCGAGACCCGTGAGCTCTCTCGAGACCTACTGGCACTAGAACTCCTGTAGTATTTCTGAAGGTGTCCCTGCCTCCCACACAGAAAAGAAACAATAGCCGGTACCGTACAACGAGTGCTAACATGCCCCGCTGAATCACAGTTAAAGCAAACAACAGTCGAACTCATCGTCTGAGAAGAAGATGCTTTCCCGACACAAAGATGACTAGAAAAAGACCTCTTGGACGTCGGAGCCTGATGTCCCTCTGAACGAACCAGCATCCTAGTCCTCTCACCAAAAGAAACTGAAGGGTTCTTCCAAGAAAGCTCCTTGATCAAAAGCTCTGCTCCAAGAGCCTTCTCGATGAATTCACCAAGTGAATTACAATTATGATTGAGCAATTGCATCCTCAACCGCGGGTTGAGCCTATTGCTTAAATACTTGATCTTATCCGCTTCAGTACGGATAACAGATGAAGCAAACTGAAGAAGTTCTTGAAACTTCTCAGCAATAACAATAACACCCTCGTCCTCGACGGATTCGGGGTTCAAAACCTCTGACAACTTGGCTTCATGAAGTGGAGCCGGATAATACCTCGCTAACATGATAGTCTTGAACTCGCTCCAAATACAATCACGATCGGTGCACAGAAAGCCACCATGAATAAGCACCCTTACTCAAATAGTAAGCCGCTACTGCCACCTTACTCTCTTCCAGACACTGAACCATGTCGAAGAGTTTATCAAAATGTTCAAGCCAATGAACAATGTCAGCTGGTTCTGAAGAACCCTCAAAAGTAGGCGGCCTCCGACGAGAGATATCACTAACTATCTAACTCGCTCCCCCAGTCTACCCATGAAATGGCAATAGAATCCCTGCTGCGGTGGGCCACGAATCATCAAGGCCTGCATAGTCTCCACTATCTGCGTCATCTGAGTCATATGGGCCATCATGCCCCTCATAAGCAAGAAAGGGTCGACGTGTCCACTCTCAGTCCGATCGACCTCTCGAGCATGGCGTCCCGAAGGGATATCGATCGCGTAAGTAACTCCACCGGCCGAACTCTGACTCATCTCATACCCCGCATGTGCATAAACATGAGGTTCTGGGTTTCGGCATGCTCTGCAGCCTTTACCCCCTCTGCTACGTCCTTGGATTCCTCTTTCCATACTGAAAGAATAACGCTCGATCATGATCATAACTCAAATATGCCTCAACGGCCAATCCAGAATGCTAAGTCAATAGCAAAACACGAGTATACATACTCAACAGATAAACAATCACAACAATCATGTTAATCATATCTAATACAGAGCCCACACGCTCCAAAACAAATAATCATAAATCAATCGTAACACGAATGCTACATACAGGTTTCGACAAAACATATATAATCAATGACATAAAGAATGTATTAACATAAAAGAGAATCGAGTCCTTACACAGGTCATACGAAGCTTCGAGGTCTTGCAATACTATTCTTCACTGACGATGACTCGATGAAAGAATGACTCATACAATCGTCCAACTATCACGACTCACAAAACCCGACTGTCCAGATTGTCGTAACCTGACAGCCCCACTATTACCACATCGGTAGAGCCACACAACTCACATATCAGGGTATCTCACAACCCAAAGCTCTGATACAATCTTCTGTAACACCCCCAAATCCCATTGGGTCATTACAGTGCCGTGGATCCCCCACCAGAACATCCACCAGGTGAAGACGACCAAAATACAACAAACTGACCAAAGGGGAGAATCACAGTCCCTACTATGATATCCAACATAATATTCCGATATGGAATTTCAATGATAAACGTGGGCTTATATGGCCAAAATAAAAATATAACAACATCCATGAGCCTTGCTTGGATAATACAAAATGAAAAAAACTGACAAAATTAGAGGACTTCAAACGGTCTGATCGACATGAACACCAAAACATCTCGGACTATTATCGCTCGAATGTCTCGTCGCCATCGTCATGCCCCTGTGTCTCAACTCTCTCCTCGCAAGCACCTAAAACATGTAAACATGTTCCGCCTCCACGGAGTCAGTCATCCATTATCAAATACATGTACAACATGATATGCATCTAAAGGCAGAATAAAATGGTACAACAATGGTAATACGAGATGCTCACAAAACAACGTAAGAATCGAGCATTCGTGAAACACTATGCCCACGGCATACGATCAATACCTTCTCATCAGGTTAGAACACAAGTGACCAACGACGAATCATCAATATAGAACACAACAATAAATTACCCGAAGGTAAACCAAATCAGAGCTGAAATAGATATGAATCACAATGCCCGAAGGATCCAACGGAAATACCAAGACATCACAATGGCCGAAGCTGCCAAATATCATAATCACCTGAAAGTCACTCAGCCGAAACTGCCAATCATCACAATGGCTCGAAGCCAAACAGCCCGAAGATGTATCACATGAGGGCTGAAGCCATGGCAAGAAGTCGTATCACAATGAGGGCCGAAGCCACGGCACGAAGCCGTATCACAATGAGGGCCGAAGCCATGGCACGAAGCCGTATCACAATGAGGGCTGAAGCCACGGCACGAAGCCGTATCATAATGAGGGCCGAAGCTACGGCACGAAGCCGTATCACAATAAGGGCGGAAGCCACGACAGGAAGCCGTATCACAATGAGGGCCGAAGCCACGGCACGAAGTCGTATCACAATAAGGGCCGAAGCCACGGCACGAAGCCGTATCACAATGAGGCCATCCAATGGCAGTGACCTACTGAATTGTAGGTGTTGGGAAACCAACCGCGAAAGTTCAAGCCCCAACTTACCCATCGAGCACTAGTCGAGATTAGCCTCCCAAAACACAATTAATCACAACCGACAATGATCACAAAATTACCGAATTCACAAGAGTAATGGTATGCTGCCTCGAGTCGGCCAACACGACAGCAATAACTCACGGATGGGCACCGTCCTCGGCAGTCCCAATTCAAATACCTCGACAGCCTTGGAATGGCTAATCGATCACAACGACTCAATGGATGGATGCTATCCTCGACAGTCCTAATTCGACACATCGATTACCTTAGAATGGTCAATTGATAACAACGACTTAACGGATCGGAAATGTCTTCGACAGTCCCAATTCAATACATCGATTACCTTAGAATGGTCAATCGATAACAACGACTCAATGGATGGGAAATGTCTTCGACAGTCCCAATTCAATACATCGATTACCTTAGAATGGTCAATCAATAACAACGACTCAACGGATGGGAAATGTCTTCGACAGTCCCAATTCAATACCTCGTTTGCCTTAGAATGGATAATCGATAACAACGACACAACAGATGGGAACTATCTTCGATAATCCCAATTCAATACCTCGATTGCCTTAGAATGGTCAATTTATGATAACAACGAAACAATTAAAACAGATGCCCCGGTACCTTTAATCGGTTACCGATGACAGGGATGATAATCAAACACGTCAATGCCTTCACTCGGCCAATTACAGCATCAATAGCAAAATACCAATATCAATGACCATAACGATGTCTTAAACCGACATCAATATCAACAACAACAATCGATACATCGATACCGCGAACCAGCTATCGACAATAACATTACCAACAAGTATCTCAATGCCTTGAAACGACCATTACCGAATAACAATAACTTTTGGCATAATTCCCAAAAGGTATTGTGTCGAACAATTCCCTGATATCAACAAATCATGGAAAGACTACGTCTCGAAATGATACGCACATTCATACACATACATGATAATATTAATCTCATTGACTAGTACAAGTATAAAACTTGCCTCAAATCGAAGGCGAGAAAGTCCTTCCACGATCAACGTCCTCCCACGAAACGACGAACGGCATTCCGACGATTACAAGCACTCGAACAACCTTGAATGAATTACAATTCATTCAATAACATAAAATCAATAAAAACAACAATATCAAAGACAATCCCAATTCAATCACGAATCGGTTAAATTCCACAAGCGAATATCATAGTTCTCAACTATGACTTCTAACTTCCTTCAATCCTTCTCAATGATCAAAACATGATCATCATGTTCTTAACACTTGTGAAAACAATTTAATAAGAATTACTTAAGAACAACATTATACTAATCATCCCAAGATGATAACCTCACCAATATTAACACTATCACCTCAAGAACATCACCAACACAACAAACATGAAGTCTAAACGATAATCAACCACCAATTCATCATGAATTTGGATTAATCAACAAGATTAAATCAACCATTTCAAGATTATGATAATCATTACATAATTCATCATAATTCCTTACTAAAATGGTTATAATCCCCCCAAGAAACACAAACAACAACAACAATCATATCAAGACTATGTTAATCATATAACAATCTTAACATAATCCTTCCTATACATGATTATAACCTCCAAACATTCTAAAACATCAATAACACAATCAAGCTCAAACTATAACATCATGTTCTTCATCATAAGTTCATAAAAACTATGAAGAACCATCATACCCTCCAACAAATCATCAAAACATGAAGTAATTAACAACATCATAATCTCGAGTTCAACACTAGATTAATGACATACCTCTTGGAGAAGTGAAGAAAAACCTCAAACCATCAAGAAACACTCCAAACTCCAAGTTCCTAAGCTTCAATCCAAGTTATGAAGCTCCAAAACAAGTTGGAAGAGGCTGGAAAAGACTAAGGGATGCAAAGGGATGATTTCTAGAGGAATAAATCGAAAATGGGTTGTGAGAAAATGAAATATGAATCATGTCTTTATAATCTGCACATAACATTACGGCCGCTATGTAGCCTCCTTAATGTACGTTATGCTCTTTAACCTACGTTAGCGCCTCTACGTAGCGTACGCTACGTAGTCCAGATCCAACTGCCACAAAACAGGGTGTTCCTTACGTAACTTAACAAAATTACGTACGTAACAAACCTCACCATTACGTACATTAACCTCCTGGTATAGCGTACGTAATGTACATTGATCTGCCTATCCCGATCAATCCTCGAAAAAATCAACCTCACCCGGCCCCACACGCCGAAAGATAGATATGACCGGATACCCTGCGTACGTAACATGCCGACCATAGCGTACGTAAAGCTATACATATAGCGTACGCTATGGCTAATATACTTGGCCAAAATTCCAAACTCACCAAGCAACATCCAAACGATGAAACAAAATCGACGACAAATATAAATATTTTGATTCTGAAATATCCTAATACAATATACATTGTATCAGTCAAATAAAACAACACTTGTACAATTCCAAACGAATACGTACAACACAACAATCAAACGAAAAAAAACTTATCCCCAGATATTACAATACGTATCTGTTGTTGCCCAAAATATTTATCTGAAGATTAATACTGCTGGAAGACGGACAACAAACAACAATTTGCGGGAGCACTTCCGAGAGAATATGAATAAACACTAGATTTGCCGGGTTTGTTAGGCCCGGGCTTGAATGCTCTCGCGAGATGTTATTAATACAAATATTCATGGATACAAGTATTAATGAGAGAAATCTAAGTACAATGAGTGTAAAAAGACTCTGTTAATCTGGCTCTTGAGTGAAGCTCGGTGTTCTTCGTCCCTGCCGATCGTCTGCTGAGTGAGAGAGGCCGAGAGAAGAAGTACCGAAAGATAGCTGTTGCCAAGAGTTGGAGATAGCCAAGTGCTGTGTGAAATCTCGTGGGAGTTGAAGTATTTCCGTGTGTTCTCAAGAATTTTGGATCCTGTGTGCTGAAATCGCGATAATGCTAGCCCCTTTCCCAAGTGCAGGCTGCCTGCTATATATAGAGGCTGAGGAGCCTTGTCTGCTGGCGGGCGATCGTCGTCCGGCCATTATAATAATGGGGCGATCGTCTGCCGTCTAATATTATAATGGGGCGATCACACGGGCTGTCGGCCTAAAGTCCAAGGCAGTGGCCGACCACTGCGGCGTTCAATGAGGAGCCAAGACGCGCCCGTGGTCATCACACATGCGGTCCTACTGACAACTTTCGGCGGGCTTGTCGGCTGGTGGACGGATGTTGACAAGCTGTAGTCAACGATCCGTGAATTGCGGATCTTGTCTCGACTCTTGCACGTGGACTCAGTCCTGAGGCTTCGGCCTTTGCCGACTGGATGACTATCGGCATGATGCGGTCGTCTCTAGCTGGTCACTGAGGGTCGTCATCGGCCAGTCGCTGAGGGTCGGCATCGGTCGGTCACCAAGGGTCAGTCGGCAGGTGCCGAGAGATGATCGTCCGCTAGTCGGTCGCCAGGAGTCGGTCGCCAAGTACCGAGAGACGATCGTATATGATGTCGATCGCTCGGCACCGGGACTTGTCCTGGGACCTTCGGTTGGCCGATTTATCTTGACCGCCGGGCTAAGGCTAGGCCGCCTAGTCGCTGATCAGCAGTTCTGCCTCGGCTGCTCGGCAATGGCTAGGTCGCCCGATCTCCGAGGCGATCGCCGGTCGGAGAGTATAATTCTCGACACAACAATTGCCCCCCAGCTTGCTCCTATGTTGAAGACATGGGGCGAGGTGGTTCTTGCTGGCGATCGTGTAAGATGAGGACGGGCGATCTTGTTGAGCTGACTTTGGATTCGGACTTGGGCGATCATGGTCGATTGGCTAGCTATCTTTCGGTCTTGTACCTGCAAAAAACAACGTTGGCCGATCCCCCTCGAAAACTTGATGGTTTTGTTTGTTTGAGGAATCGTGCATAGTCGCGGAGTTCGATGGACCGACTCCATGACCGTGTCTTGGTGCGCGAAGACATTGAGTGTCTCGTGACTCACTTTATTATGAGGGTCCTCTGTTAGGCTGCGCCTCGCCTCGTATTTAAACGAAGGGCGTGCGGTCTCGTTCTAGAGGAGTCCTTGCGTGGGGCAGCGTCGGATGAATCAACTCCACCTCCGCGGCTTGTTAGCTCTGCTTCCACCTCGGCCCGCCATGGAGATGGCGAACCTCGACGGTGTACATTGAGACGGGGGTAGTGGCACGTGTCGCATTGTCCGGGTAGATCATATTAGATGGTGAACCTTGAGGGCGGGCGATCGTGTCCACTGATTAATTTTGGAGAGCCCTCGCAGACTGGGCAAATAGGCCTGGCCCGCCATGGCCAGGGCCGCCCGTTTTGGGCGGGCATTGGGCTTCATATTTTTGGCCCAAAACCGGCCTTTGCCCGGCCATTTGGCCCGCGCCTGTTGAGGCCGGCCATGCGGCCCGCCTGCCCAGCTTTTTTTTTTTTTTTTTTATATATTTATGTTATATGTAATTATAATATTTAAAATTTTTCCTTATTTGTTAGATTAGATTACATCTATATGTTAATTATTGATGTAGTTTTATTTTTATGGGACTTTGTGATTACTTTGTAGTATCTCATATCAATAATAATATTATTTTATGATTTTTATAAGAAAGTAGTAGTGATAAATGAAATGATGATCAAATAAAAATATTTATATATTTGTCTTTTGATTGTGGTAGTGTAGTAAATAATATAATTATCAAATAAAAATAATTCTACATTTATTTAATTGATTGTGATAGTATAGTGAATAATATAATAATTACGGATCGAAAAATATTTCTATAATTATTCGAAATAATATTTCAAAAAAAAAAAAAAAAAGTCGAGGGTCGCGGGCGGCAGCCCGCCGGGAGGGCCACGGCCTAATATTTTTGGCCCAAAAACCGGCCTTTTGGCCCGGCCAGATTGCCCGCCTGTTTGCAGTCTAGCCCTCGACTACACCGGCCTCGTATTTAAACGAAGGGCGGGCGATCTCGGCGAAAGGGACCTTGCATGATGGCAAGCAGTTTCCATCGACTACCAGGACCATGGCTTTATGATGTGCGGTGGAGGCGATCTTATGCCTTAGTCCGTCATGTTAGATGCTGGACTGTAGATGGCGATCGTGTCCTCCTCCGAGTTTTGGTGATGTAGCGTGATGATCGGCGATCGGGCTGGAAGACTGGAGATCGTCGCTCGACTGCCGATCGCTTTATTCGTAGGTCGATATCGGCGATCGGGTGGGAGATCGTCGTTCGGGCGCCGATCGCGCTGCTCACAGGCTAAGAAGAAACCTTTGCCTGGCCAGAAAGCCTGCGGCTCTATCCCGGAAGGCTGCGTAGGTCGTGGGTTGGCTTTTCGTGAGATGCCTGAACATAGGCGAAAAGCCCTGAAATCCTCCTAGGACCGCGTAGAGGGCGACCTCATCGCTTACGGGCTCGCCGTTGAGGATGATCACGTCTACCCGGTCGATGTAGTCCGAGTCGGACTCTTCTTCTCCCTGCTTGATTTGCATCATGCAAAGGGGACCTTCTGGTCGGACGACCCTGGTGGCGAAGTACTCCGTGAAGACGTGCGCCAGCTGGTTAAAGGAGCCAATGGACGGAGGTGGCAATAAGGTGTACCACCGGTGGGCGAGGTCGTCCAGCGTCAGAGAGAACATTCGGCACCTAGTCGCGTCTGATGCCCCACACCCGGTCATGTAGATGTTGAACTTGTTCAGGTGCGTTTGGGGGTCCGATCGCCCCTCGTACAAGGGTGTTTGAGGAGGAGCGATCTTGTGCTGCACCGGGGCGAGCTCGATGTCGATCGCGAGCGGCTCGCTTGGCTCGGCGATCGTCTTCATGGCGCTTGCCCTGGATTCCAGGAGCGCCTTCATGTCGTCGATCTGACGTTGCAATGCGGCAATCGCCGTGGCTCGGCCGCTCGCTGATCAGCTTTGGGAGCGGGAGCCGAGGCGATCGTGTACCGATCTCCGGACTCCGCTGCTGCCGACCTCGGCTCTTTTGCGCGGGGGAGCCAGACGGCTGGGTTGCCTTCTGGGAGTTGGGTAGGCCGAGCTCCTGGTGACGGACTCAAACTTCGTCGTCTCGTGGCTGGGTCTGGACTGCCCTAGTCGCCAGGTCGGGTCACTGCCCAGGCGATCGAAAACAGAGGAGCCCCGGCTGGCGAGCGCCTTTCCTTGCGGACGAGAGCCTCCTGGCGATCGCCCGGCCAGTAACGCCTTGAGCTTCCGCTTGGACTTCCGGCCGACGGCCGAGGGGGTGATAGCAGGAGGCGCGTCGAGAGCACTCCGTCGCTCCTGTAGGACAGCCATGACCTCGTCGATCTGTTCCTTGGTTCGGAGCTGATCGAGCGAGAGGCTTGGGCCGCCGTCCAGGGACAGGATCGAGCGTCTCTGATCGCGGCGGCTACCTTCCACCATTGGTTGTGGCTCGGACTGGGACGGAACGGGGCGTCTGGCCGGCTGGCCAGCGGCTTTCTTCGACGCAGAGGCGGAAGACATGATTTCTGAAGGATTTCTTTGAAGCGCAGTGAGTGTCACTTCAAGTATATGCCCCGAGAACAGTGAGTGTTCTTCGAGACGGTAGGAATGAAAAATTGAGGTTTAGATGCCCTCCTTCTAGCGCCAATTGTTGTTGCCCAAAATATTTATCCGAAGATTAATACTGCTGTAAGGCGGACAACAAACAACAATTTACGGGAGCACTTCCGAGAGAATATGAATAAACACTAGATTTGCCGGGTTTGTTAGGACCGGGCTTGAATGCTCTCGCGAGATGTTATTAATACAAATATTCATGAATACAAGTATTAATGAGAGAAATCTAAGTACAATGAGTGTAAAAAGACTCTGTTAATCTGGCTCTTGAGCGAAGCTCGGTGTTCTTCGTCCCTGCCGATCGTCTGCTGAGTGAGAGAGGCCGAGAGAAGAAGTACCGAAAGATAGTTGTTGCCAATAGTTGGGATAGCCAAGTGTTGTGTGAAATATCGTGGGAGTTGAAGTATTTCCGTGTGTTCTCAAGAATTTTGGATCCTGTGTGCTGAAATCGCGATAATGCTAGCCCCTTTCCCAAGTGCAGGCTGCCTGCTATATATAGAGGCTGAGGAGCCTTGTCTGCTGGCGGGCGATCGTCTTCCGGCCATTATAATAATGGGGCGATCGTCTGCCGGCCAATATTATAATGGGGCGATCACACGGCCGCTTCGCCTAAAGTCCAATGCGTGGTGCGGCAACACTGCGGCGGTCCAATGAGGAGCCAAAGACGCGTCCGGTCATCACCATATGCGGTCCTACTGACAACTTTCGGCGGGCTTGTCGGCTGGTGGACGGATGCTGACAGGCTGTAGTCAACGATCCGTGAATTGCGGATCTTGTCTCGACTCTTGCACGTGGGCTCAGTCCTGAGGCTTCGAACTTTGCCGACTGGATGACTATCGGCATGATGCGGTCGTCTCTAGCTGGTCACTGAGGGTCGTCATCGGCCAGTCGCTGAGGGTCGGCATCGGTCGGTCACCAAGGGTCAGTCGGCAGGTGCCGAGAGATGATCGTCCGCTAGTCGGTCTCCAGGAGTCGGTCGCCAAGTACCGAGAGACGATCGTATATGATGTCGATCGCTCGGCACCGGGACTTGTCCTGGGACCTTCGGTTGGCCGATTTATCTTGACCGCCGGGCTAAGGCTAGGCCGCCTGGTCGCTGATCGACAGTTCTGCCTCGGCTGCTCGGCTAGGTCTCCAATGGCTAGGTCGCCCGATCTCCGAGGCGATCGCCGGTCGGAGAGTATAATTCTCGACACAACAGTATCCCCAGAGGCCCCATATGACCATCCCTGGGTCAACATACACATTCACATCCACAACATCCACGGGAAGCCATAATTCAAATATTAGAATATGCAAACAAATATAAAGTACTTGCTAGAATGGCCGCTTCATCCGACATATACACACAACTAATCTCACGCAACATCACATATTCACCGAATGAGTACGCGTATCAATACATAATCCTCGACCAGTGGAAAAGAGTCTACTATAATCAAGTAATAAAATCACAGTACCTTCCATCATACAACACTAATACACATTTATTCACAAAGCATATGAGTTATCTTAGAAGGAAAACCTTTATCGAGAATATACCAATCATTTTTGATAGTTCATTAAAACATTAAAATTCCATATATAATCAATTGCCAGCTATCATGTCTACGAAATACGAAATATATGGGCAAGATACTTGCCTCAATACCACGAGCAACGGAACAACGAACGAACACGGTTGGATAGCCCTAGAGCTTCCAAGAACGACCAAGAACTCGACAACTCCACGAAAACTACGAAAATAATATCACCACGAATCAATAACGCTAAACGGAATCCGAAACAACCCGAAAAACAACAAGAATCCAAGGGTTTCTTCGAGGAAATCGGAAATCAAGCCCCGAGTGATAAAAATCGATAAACGAGTTACAAAATCCGAAGATCATGAACAATATAATGGGATTACCATGGACAATTCATCAATATCGGACGAAATCAACGAATCACGAAGAAAACCCCCAAAAATTACACAACTAGGGTTCTACGGAAGAATTACCTCGATCCGGCGAAGAACAAGGATTCGGTGATGATATAATCAACAAGAGTCTTCCAAAACGACTTGGAATTGATTAGAATCGACCAAAAACTCCATTTCCTGAATACTCCCATCCGCAGCCGCCTCAAGATGAAAAAAATGAAGTGAAATGAAGTTTGGCCGAGCCCAGGTCTATATATGGCCGACAGTGTTGCGATCGTAACCAGCAGGGCCTTACGGCCGTAACTCGGTCAATGCCTATAACGTACGTAGCGGCCGACGCCTTGCGCGTACGTAACGAACACCACTTACGGCCGTACTCGACATAGCCTTACGGCCGTAACCGAACTCCCAGGGCCACTGCCCAAAACCTGCCGACGCATTACAGCCGTAATTGGCCTATGCCTTGCAGCCGAAACGAAGCCTTACGGCCGTACAGGATGACCCTTACAGCCGTAACCGAGTCCTCCCAGGTTAGGGCGTGCGTCCTTATGGCCGTAACTCGATCCAACGGCCCTCCGACTGCCCGGCTAGAGACTCGACGACGTCTCGATCACGCCAACGCAGCGACTACGATCCAAAACGATAACAAGAAGGCTACGAAACTCAACGTACCATAGTCCAAGCATACGATTCCAAAGACGTGAACGGTAACAAACCGTTCGAACGGAGAAAATTCGACGAACCCGGAACGAAGATCTCGGGTATTACATTGATAATAATTTGGATCGTTGAATTAAAAATTCATCGCAACATGGTCAGTGGATGCAAAATACATCATGTAATTAGTTTGATACTCATTGGAGAATCAATATATAACTAGTTTGATACTCGTCGAAGGATCAATGAAGCTCTTCGAGAGACAATAATAAGAATATTATCATTTGAAATTCTACCAATCCCTGAGGGATTGTTTTAATAAGATTTTGCAAATCAATTTCAATATCATTCCACAAATATGATTGATCACATCAATGTTAATATGACATATTACAATTTTTTCATTGGAGATAAATATATCACCTAAAATATTAATTGCTCTTCAAGAGCATGTAATATTCTTCAAGAATTGTGCTACTTCGGGAGCAACAATTTAAAATAATATAAGAATAATGATTAAAATAATTAAATAATGAAAATGAAAGATAACAATGCTCGAAATAAAGCATAGAAAAATGCAATCTCAATGTTTTAATATTCTTCAGGAATGCTAAATTTATTTGACGTGATCATCATAAACATATTATAAAATTATGATGCGATATCATCGTGTTGTTCTTCAGGAACTTCAACTATTTATTTTTAATTATCTTCAAGATTATTGAGATTGCAAATTTGTGTTTCTTTCAGAAGCTAGTTAGATGGACAAACATATATCACCTACAATATGAATTATTCTTCGAGAATTTGTAATATTCATCAAGAATATTTATCGTGCTACTTCAGGAGCAACAATTTAAATCAATATAATGATAACTATAAAAATAATTCAATAAGAAGAAGGAGTACAAATGCTCAAAGTAAAATTCAAAAGATTGCAACCTCAATATTTAATATTCTTCAGGAATATTAATTAACTTATTTAATGTGTTCATCATAAACACATTATTTTTAATATGATAAGATATAGTTGTGTTCATTAAGAACATCAACTATTTATTTCTTAATAATCTTCAAGATTATTAAGAATATTGCAATTTATATTTCTTCTAGAAACTACAAAATTAATGCAATATAATCGATTTCATAATCAAATCATGTAGCAACATAAATACATGCATTACAAAAAAATTCATAATAATGAAAACATATCGATCCAATTGAGCAAATCACAATTTCTGTACAAATAACAAAGTACTTCCAGTTTAATATCATGATTTGCAGTTTATGAAATGTATATATTATTACCATTAGTTTTCATATCTATTGATTTTTTTTCTAAAATTATGACACAACATACTTCAATAGTAGAATCATAAGAAAATGAATCAATTGAATCTGTCATATTTTAAATCATTCATAGATAATTGATCAAGCACTGAACCAAAATATTCATATCATATTTTAAATTGTACAGTATGTCTAATCCATAATTATTCAATTAAAATATCATCAAAAGTTATTTTTGAAAATTCTTTCAATTTTTGTATCTTTTGATCGGTAATAATGTTAATACAATATCAAATTTAAATATATAGCTTTCGTACCTTTAGAAAGTCGGTCCCCCAAAAGAATGGAGAAGATAGAACCATAGGTCCAAAAAGAATTAGAGAAGATGAGGTAGAACTATTGTGAATAAATATGTGAAAAAGCTCAAGATAATTCTATCGTGATCATAATTATGATCACGCATATTCATCAGGAATATCAATTGCTCATTCGGGAGCAACTATGTGAAATAATTCTTAAGATTATTTGAGAGTTCAACTTAAAACTACATTTATCATATCAAGATGATAATAATATAGTTCTCATGAGAACTATGAAATAGTGAACTCAATTTCCACTTTTATCTACCATTTGTGACATTTTGCACAATAGACCATTGATAAATATCAATATATTTTCCATAGACTTAATTTGCTCTTAACAACATGTTATATTCCTAAGTTAAGTAACATTAATCGTGCTACTTCGGGAGCAACGATATATAATCTTTATGATTATCATAAATCGTAACCATATATCAATCGTGCTACTTTGGGAGCAACGATATATAATCATAAATATTATATCATAAATCGTAACAAATATGATTATTACATCAATACAACATGATATATGAGATATACATCTTGTAATAAAATATATTTTTCATAATTCACAAAATCAAAACATATTCAGAAATTAAAATATGCTACGAATCAATTTCAATATATATATAATTAAATGCTTTGGTATGCTTACTTACTCCATAAATAATTCCAGATATTTGATCCTTGAACGGAATACTAAATATTGCTTCTCTCCATAGCATGCACATTATCATGGGCAACATATTTTTCTATATGCACGTAAAATATAAACATGGTTAGATTCATAAGTAAACAAACCAATGGACAAATGAATAGTTAATTAGAAGAAGATGGAGAGTTGAGAAATGCTTGGAAAAGGGGCTACTGGGCTCGATAATTGGCCGAAAAAGGACTTGGGCGCCGAGGTGCAGCAGCTCGGTGTTGAATGAGGTCGGATCTTCAAATTTTCTCGTAAAAATCTGCTTCTGTTCGGCGAAAAATTCAGTAAGCAATATTACATAAAATCCGATCTCCACCGTTGAATATATAGATATTTATACCCAGTGGCGGATCTACACTTAAAATATTGGTGGTGCCTATTATTAATAAAAAATAATGCGAAACTAAAATTCAATACACTTACATATAGAAATATAATAGGCTTCAATATACCAACATTATATAAAATAAACACAATTTACATATGATGTTTCCTAGGATTCATGTTTTGAAAATAAATTAAAATTTCATCATCACTAATAGTCATGAATACATCTCTCTCTACAAAAGTTACCAAACGATCATTTAACCATTCATCCTCCATCTTAGACCTCAAGTTGCCCTTCACAAGCTTCATAGCTGAAAAGACCCACTCAACATTTGCGGTTGCTACCGGCAAAAGTAAAGCAAGCTTCACAAGCTTGTAAACCACACGGTAAGTCTCATTCTTTTTGGTTTCCACAAGTTTTGTTGAAAGATCAACAAGCCCTTTCAAATCTAAAAAACGAGAGTCTAACTTAACATCCAAAATATAATTAGCCAATTGATTGCGGATAGATGATTCACATTCTTCCAGAAAATCATTAGGATATAATTGTGTCATCTTCATCAATTTATCCTCGTCAAACGAATCAAACAACGAAGAAGGACTCAAGCATGTTACACACTGTAATAATTCGGTGCTTTCCACGTTAAACCTTTCATCAAGTTCTTTCAATTGCACATCTAGGATACTAAAAAAACAATCATTCTTGTAATGATGTATATTAGTAACAAATGAACCTTGACGACGAGATTTCAACAAGTAAAAAGGTCCATCCATGTCCGGCACATCAATGTCATGTCTCATACAAATTTCAACCACACTATTCAATAGTACTTCCCATCCACTATCCCTCTTATGTTGAAGTCGCCGTTTGGCAATTGTGACAAGAGTCAAAGCATTTAAGAGATCTTGCTCACGTCTTTGTAAAGCCAAATTCAAATCATGAGTTATCCCTAAAACATCGACCATCAAATATAACATGAAAATAAAACGAAAATCATGTAGCTCATTCATCAAAGTGCTTGCTTGTCCACGAACATCACAATAAGCATCTTCAACAATTGTTTCAAGGACTTTAATTACCGGACCATACAAATTCATTATACTCGGAAGAGTCTTATAGTGCGACCCCTAACGAGTATCACCGGCCCTCGAAAGAGATGATTGTTGATTCAAACCTCTACCGGTTTCCACCAAATCCTCCTCTATAATTTCGGCTAAATGAGCAAATTGTTTGTCTCGAAGCAACTCTTGTCTTTTGTTAGAACATCCAATTACATTCACAACTTGATTAACTAACCCGAAAAAAGCACTCACATCAATATTACGCTTCACAGCCGCAACTAGTGCCAATTGAAGTTGATGAGCAAAACAATGAACATAAAATGCAGAAAGATTCTCATTTTGAATTAAAGTTCTTAATCCATTTTCACAACCACTCATATTGCTTGCTCCATCATACCCTTGACCTCTAATCTTAGACATACTCAACTTATTCTTAGTCAAAATGTCTTCAATTGCATTTTTAGGTGATATGACATTTGTTTCTTTTACATGCTCTATCCCCAAAAATCTTTCCACAACACTACCTTTGGAATCAACATAACGCACAACAAGCCCCATTTGTTCTTTCATAGAACAATCACCGGATTCATCGGCTAAAATAGTGAAAACATCATCCCCAATCTCTCTACAAATTTTTGAAGTGGTTAAAAAGGCACATGCCCTTGCAAGTTCTTTTTGAATGGCTGGGGAAGTCATCTTACGACATCCATGTTGACCATGAACCTCTCTTAATTCACTTACATATTCAAGAAAATGACCTTGGTAAGAAGAATTTTTTCCCTCGTCATGGCCCCGAAATGCTTGCCCACCCCTCAAAAGTAATCTAGTAGCTCTAAGGGATGTCTTCAAGTTCACTGCATAATCATTATTTTCTTGTTCACTTTGTCTATTCATACATGTTCTAATGCTTTGCTTAGAGTTCATGAGAGTGATACATTTTGCTTTACTTGCCTGATGAAAATCACTTTTAGCATGTCTTTCAAGTGCCTCTCCAATTTTAGACCAACCTCTAAAACCATCCTCTTTACCGACAAAAGCTTCACCACCATATTTGTTCACATCTTTAAACAAATAGCATGGCAAGCAAAACAAGGCATCTTTCGATTCACTATATTCCAACCATTCTTTATATTGACTAAAATACTCATGACGAAATTTCCGCTTTTTACCTGAGATGAGAGTGGTTGGATATTCTGATAAAATTGGTTGTTCTGGGCCTATGACGATGTACGTTCTTCTAACTCTTTCAACATCATCCGGATGAAAAACCGTGATTGCCTCCCTTTTTCCCGGATCACTTTGTAGTATCACATCTTCGCCTCGTAATCGTAATGTATGTTGAGATTTAATTGAAGCACTAGTAGGTTGTGGTCCTTGTGTTTCTTCAACAACTACCTCTTCTTGAGCAATTGGAACACTAGTGCTTGGTTTATTTTTTGGAGTCAGCGTAAAGAACCGATCCAACCTATTACCATATTATCAAATGATCAATGAATCAATAATGTGATATTTAAAGCAATAATGTGATATTTAAAGCAATTTTAAATTTATAGTGTAATAGGGTTTACCTTTGATTCGAGAAATTTTTCTTTATTTTGTGAGGGGGTTGCCGAGGGGGGTTTGGTTCGCTCATTCTATGATACCGGAGAATTTCCTCTCAATAATTGAAGACAGTTGTGGCAGTGGAGATTGAAGCAATTGAACCAGCTGCAAACAAACACTGAGCCATTCTAAGAACGAGCCCAGTCCAAGTACCTGGAGTCCCAGCAAAGTTCTTCATTCATTCATTCATTCATTAAAAGGCCCACGAAATTGATTATTAAAATTCAAAATTTTCTTGAACATATACAGTAAAATCGATTTTTTTTACTGGATCTCCGATAAAAAGGTGCAGGCCCAGAAGTTAAAAAAACTAAAACAGTACTGATGACTCAGTGAGTGATGAAGAAATTGGTTCCAAGCAGGGGCGGATTTCAAATCAGAGATTTAAGAAGGCAAAAGAGATGGAACCTTACCTTGGGGGAAAAAGAAGTGCTCGCCTCTCTGTGGCTGTGAGAGTGGGAGTCTGGGAGAGGTCGGCGGCGGAGACTGAGAGGGAGCGCCGGAGCGGCTGCCGGCGACGGGAGGGGAACGACGGGAACTTAGGGAAGGAGCCAAGTTTCTTCCGATGATTTTTGCGTCTCCGCTGTTTTTTTTTTTATTCGTTCTTTATTCTGTTATCTGACTACAAAGACCGGATTTATTTATATGTAGGAAATTTCATCTGTCGCCTCGCATGATGTGTGGACGGTTCAAATATTTTTTTTTCTTCCTTAGCCCAAAACGACGTCGTTTGAAGGGGAGGTTTTTTTTTTTGCCAGTGCCTGTGCACCAGCAGGCACATAGTGGGGTCCGCCCCTGTTTATACTGGGAATTCGCTGTCAAAATTTCAGGCTGATCCGATGGTTAACGAAGCGGAAAACGCAATTTTTGCGCGGCCTCACAGTACAAAAAATATACTCGTGGATTTTTTTTTTATTTTTTTTTTTTTTTGCAAATTTCAGAAATCAGATGAAAAAAATTCTACACCTAGAAGGGAGACATTAAAATTTCCACTTATTTGTCGGGTTGGGGAGACTAAAAGGAAGGAATATTAATAAACTCATAAATTTAAACTTTTGAAAGTGACAAATTTTAGAGTTAACCGTAATCTTTTGAGTGGAACTGAGTAAATTTAGGATTCATATGATCTTGAACTAATTTTTTTTTTTTTAAAGTGATAGTAGTAGTTTTTTTCTAAATTTTTTCTACTGAAGTTCGTTTTGTTCACTTGCTCTGCCCCTATTTTAGATTGATGTGCTTTTTATTGTGAAAAAGGTTGCGGTTCCATGTCAAAATTAACGGACAATTGGTGCGTGAATTTTATTTCACCAATGTGAGATAAATGCTTCAAGACTTAGGGGTGTATTTCGAACCGAACGTTCGTGAAAATTTCACGAAAATGTTCGGTCAACGTTCAGTTCGTGTTCGGTTAAATTAAATTGAGCGATTCGCGAACATGTTACATACATCGAACCGAACACGAACAAAATAATATATGTTCGTTAGTTCACAAACGATTCGCGAACAAAGGTTTTTATATATTTATTAATAATTTTACAATAATTAATAAATATAATTAATAATTTTATAATAATTAATAAATATATATACAAAATAAAACCTACCATTCCAAAATCCTTAATTTCTAAATCTATCTTCTCTTTTTATTTTATTAATTATTATTGCTTGTACTTTAGTTTTTTTTTCTTTTTTTAGAACACAAACGAACAAATGAACGATCAAAACGAACGAACAATCGAACGCTAACGAACGAACACGAAATATGTGAAATTTTAACGAACCAAACACGAACAAGTGATTTGCAATTTTACCGAACACGAACACGAACCGAACGAACCGAATCCTTAACGAACGAACGTTCGTTAAAGTCATCGTTCGGTTCGTTCGGTTCGAAATACACCCCTATATCAAGACTCCCCTCACGCCTACTCGAATTCAAGACTTACAGTGTGAATTTTTTCACTCGAGTGGCACGGAGCTAATTATAGATCGTTGGGCTCGCATGTATAGAAAATATGCTCTGATACCATTCTTAAAATATGATGTTGCATGTCAAAACCAATAGACAATTAGAAAAGTAACACGTGATTTTTAAAACGTTGAATGATGTATTTCTAGTGGTAGGTACTGAATGGTAGATGTTGGATGGATGCGAAGTGAGTTTGATTTAAATTATTTAATTTAATATCATAATAAATTATTTAATAAAAATATAAATTTTATTTGAATTTGATTAAAAATGAGATTTAAATGTATTTATTTAATTGGGTTTAGAATTAAATTTAGTACTTTTAATTTTATAGAGATTTAATAGTTTAAAGAATCTCATGCATGACTAGTAGCAAAAATAATTTTAAATTGTCCTAATTGTTGGTAGCCCATCCTACTCAGAATCCACGTAGGCACTCCAGACAGCTAAACCGGCCGAGCAGAACCCGAAGTCGGACCGGACAAAAAACCCGATTTCCAACCGGGCTCGCTATAAACCGGAACGGACGGTGACTCCAAGGCCGACCCGGTATCTGATCCAGGAAGGCCGAGCAGAGGAAGGACGAAAATGTCCCGGTTCAAGATTACGGCGGGGCCGGCCCGAACAGCGGCAGACCCGAAGCCGACCTGAACGGCGGGGGACCCGAGGACCGACCCTGTCGGATAGACATCTCCGGAAGTCGGCAAAGTAGACCCGCATGCCAATTAACGCATGCAGTCACGCCCCTTCCCAAGACACTCCTTATAGGCCGCCACGTGTCCAAGATGTAAATGCAGACTGACAAGTGTTATGGGCGTATTCCCCAAACATGCGCCAGCTGTCATCTCCCCACTGGCCTGCACTGCCTATATATAGGAGAAATGTACGGTAAAAAAGGATCCTTTGGAATTGAGCATTAAGAAGAGAGAGAAAAAAGAGAGATAAGAGAATCGAAAAAGAATAAAAAGACTTGTAATTAACAAGAAACCGAATAGCAAGGCATACACATTTCGCCGGCTCTATGCTATCAAGAGGTCATTAATAAAATTTAGTGATCAAATATCTTCCACTTTATTTGTTATTTTCTACGTGTCTTCGACCCATTTATCCCGGTCAGTACACGTGACGTTGACCAAATCAGACGTCAACAGATTGGCGCTAGAAGAAGGGGTTCGATAAAAAAAAAAGGTATAGATAGACCCTTCGCCAGCAATGTCTCACAACAGTTCAAAAAACCCTCAGCCCGCGACGGAGGAAGAAAACCTCCTTAAAGTGGTTGAATGCTTTAAACACCCTGCCTTCCTCCAAGGCATGGCAGCCCTTATGGCGAGAGTTACAGGGGGCGGGACCCTTCAAAAACCCGAGGATCAACTCGAGGCAGAATCTCAGACGGCCCGTCCTGCTGCCTCGGGGCGAAGCAGAAAAAGGGCGGCCTCTGATGCCGCCGATCGAAGGGCAGAGAGCCACGGCGAAAGCTCACATCCCTCCCGGAAAAGTAAGCCTTCACGCCCCCCGTCCGTTTTTGATCGCCTCGGGGCGGGAAGGAAAATCGAGAAGGCAAGACTGGCCTCCTACCGGCTCTGTCAGTCAGAGCCGCAAGGAAGAGAAGGCTCACCACCTGTCCCCAAATCCAACGCAAATATTGCCTCCCACTCCGGGCGACAATTCAAGCGAGATCGAGTTCCTAAAAAAGCGCCTTACGGAGCTCGAAAATAAACAGCTCTCGCCATCCCAAAGCTCGGAAGGGCTCAACAGCCAGGAGAGTCCCCTGGCCCCTAGCGTTCTGGCGGAACCTCTCCCGGAAAAGTTCAAAATTCCTCAAATTCCGCCATATAACGGAGAAACAGACCCTAACGCCCATCTGGGGCATTATAATTCTTGGATGGATCTACATGGGTCTCAGGACGCGTTCCGATGCCGCATGTTTTCCCTAACTCTGGGGGAAAGGGCCCAGAGATGGTATCGGACGCTGCCCCATCATTCGGTTCAGACATGGGCCCAGCTTTCGGCGACATTCCGGTCCCACTTTATGGGGTCCCTTGTGCGGGTCGCCCCACGCTCATCCATTGCTTCCGTGATCCAGGGGCCGAACGAGTCCCTTAAAGATTACATATCCCGTTTTAATAAACGGATATTGGAGACGGAGCCCATGTCCGACGATGCGCTGGCCATTATTGCCCAGGCCGGCCTTCACAAAAATTATTTCTTTCGCTGGACGGTGTGCCAGAATGTCCCTCACACCTACCAGGAATTTTTGGAGCGCGCCAGCTCCCACATAGCTGCTGAGGAAGCCATGCCGGCGCCAATGTTAGTCATGCCCTCCGATCAGAAAGGATCATATAAAAAGAAAGACGAAAGGCGTGACTACAAAGAGACCCGTCAAGAACCTCGACGGGAAAATAAAACCCCTGCCTATTCCTCGGCAGCTCCGGCCACTCAAAGCTATCGCCGGCCCGAGCTCATGGCCAATTTCGCAGAAATATATTCCACTGGAGCCGCGGCGATATTCGATCAAATAAAAGGCAAAAACTTGCTCCCAGTCCCCCGGCCGATCTATAAAGATCAGAAGGACATGGACCAGACCCGCTTTTGTAAATATCACGAGTCAGCGGGTCACAACACCGAGCAAGGTCCGGGACCTCGTGCCGCCCGATCGCAAAGATGCGACGAAACGGGCTTGAGGCGGTTTACCGGAACCCGCCTCGGGATCGCCAAGATAGGACCGACCAGGCGAGAGCCAAAATGATCGGTGCCTCCGGCCCCCAAATCCCAGGAAATTCTAACGATTATGGGCACCGCCGAGGTCAATGATCCTCGGTCAGCGCTAAAAAAGCATCCATTCGAGAAGCCACCACTTCCTACCCAGATCGAGCGCCGAGCGTAAGGTTTCTATCGGTGGCAAGAAGCCCCCAAAACCCCAGTGGCGGTTACTTTTGAGGAATCCGACGCAGCGGCTTGACCATCCCCATTCAGACGCACTTGTCATGACTCGCCCATAATGGGGATCCCGATCCCAGGGTATTGGTGGACTCGGGGCTTATGCAGTATCATTTACCTTCATACCCTTCGTAGGATGAAGGTAGACCAATCGTATGTCCGCCTGCAACGAGGACATCCGGGATTCGCCAATCGCCGCACTTCCCGGCCGGGAAATTGACTCGCCCGGAATTTGGTCGGGCCGATCAAGAACGATGATCACAACCTTTAAGATCATCGACGCGTGCACGACTACAATGCCATCGTAGCCGACTGTGATGTCGAGGCCGAGAGCCACTCACCCACCTACCACTGCATGAAATTCCCTACCGGACGGCGTCGGGATACACAGAGGGGATCAAAGGGCGGCCCGGGAATGCAATCTCAGCATCCGGGCTCGCGAGATCAACGCCGCAGAGGCCATCCCGGAAAATCGGCCGGAGGAAATGGGGACTACCAACTCCGAGCAACAGATGGGAAATACCCTGCTTGGCCGGGGGCCCGACGGTCCAGGGGCCGCGCAAACCCCCGGAATGAGAATCGGGCAGACGGCGGACCGCGGCCGCAGGCCCGAGAAAGAGCCGATCTTAGAGGAGGATCCCGTTGACCCGCGGTATCAAAATCCAAAAGGGAAAATCCGCCACGCTGAGCCAACAGAAGAATTGGACCTGGTCGACGTAGATTTATCTAATCCCGCCCGGCGGCTAAAGATCGGCCATAACCTCCAAGAACCAATCCGCTCCGAGCTTGTCTTCCATCTAAGACAAAATTTGGATGTCTTTGCTTGGACCCATTCTGATATGCCAGGGATCGATCCGGAACTGGCATGCCACCAACTGAACATCGACCCCAGCTCAAAACCGGTCGTCCAGAAGAGAAGAAAGATGGGCCCCGAGCGCCAGAAAGGGCTGGAAGAGGAGGTAGAAAAGCTAATTGATAACGGGTTTATTCGGGAAGCCCAATACCCGACCTGGGTAGCCAACCCGGTTCTGGTAAAAAAGCCAACCGGGCTATGGAGGCTCTGCATTGACTTCTCCAACCTGAATAAAGCCTGCCCAAAAGATAGCTACCCGCTCCCCCATATCGATTACATGGTAGATGCCACGGCCGGGCACGAGCTAATGAGCTTCATGGATGCCTATTCTGGGTACAACCAGATTCCAATGCACCCCGCCGATGAAGAAAATACCTCCTTCTACTCGGCCCGTGGCTTATACTGCTACCGGATGATGCCTTTCGGGCTCAAGAATGCCGGCGCAACATATCAACGCCTGGTAAATAAAATGTTCAATAGCCTGATAGGTCATACTATGGAAGTATATGTAGATGACATGTTAGTCAAATCCCTGCACTCGGCCGACCATGTACATGACCTCAATAAAATGTTTGCTATTTTGCGAGAGTATAAGATGAAGCTAAATCCGAAGAAATGTTCCTTCGGGGTAGGTTCGGGAAAATTCCTCGGCTACATGGTAAGCCAAAGAGGGATCGAAGCCAACCCCGATAAGATTAAGGCAGTAGCCGAGCTTGTTCCCCCGAACTCGGTCAAAAAGGTGCAAAGCCTAACCGGCCGCCTAGCCGCACTGAGCCGTTTCATCTCCCGCTCAACGGATAAGTGCAAACCTTTCTTTGAGGCGATAAAAAAGAACAAGGATTTTCAATGGACAGAACCATGCCAAAAAGCCTTCGAAGCTATCAAAAAAGTCCTGGCGGAAGCCCCGACCTTGCAGAGACCGTCCCGGGGGGAACTTCTTAACTTATATCTCGCAGTCTCCGACTCCGCGATCAGCGCCGGCGGTACAACACCCGGTCTATTATGTAAGTCAGGCCCTTCATGATGCCGAGCTCAGATATGCCCCGATGGAAAAACTGGCCTATGCGCTCATAATGGCATCCCGGAAGTTGAGGCCCTACTTTTTGGAACACCAGGTCGTCGTCTTAACCAACTATCCATTAAAACAGGTTATGCACCGACCTGATGTTTCCGGCCGAATGGTAAAATGGGCCGTCGAACTAGGACAGTTTGACATAACTTACGAATCGCGCACTGCTATGAAGGGACAAGCCCTTGCGGACTTCATTGCAGAGTTCACGCCCGCAATTGCCCAGGAGGACAACCGATCAGAAGAATGGTCACTCTATGTAGATGGGTCCTCTACCGCTGACCGATCGGGTGCGGGAATAGTCCTCGTCAGTCCCAACCAACGCCTGTTCTGCTCGGCTATTCGCCTGAGTTTCCCAACCACCAATAATGAGGCAGAATACGAAGCTCTCTTGGCTGGTCTAGAAATGGCAACCTCTCTCGGCCTTACCCGCCTCATCATCCTGAGTGATTCTCAGTTGATGGTCAACCAAATCAACGGCGAATACGAAGCCAAAGAGCCTAAACTGGTTAAGTACCTCAACTTTGGCCCGAGGCAGTGCAAGGTTTTCAGGGAACCATACAACATATTCCCCGAACGGAAAACATTCAGGCCGACTCGTTGGCCAAACTTGCATCCAGCGCCGGGGCCGAGCATATGGATGAGGTCAGCATAGGGCATCACGCCTCATCGGCCCTGGAAATGGCCGAAATCCGAGCAGCAGAGCCATCAGAACCGCGAGGGTGGATGCAACCTATAATGCAATACCTTCAAAGCGGTATTTTGCCCGAAGACCGAGCTCAAGCAAGATCCTTACGAACTGAGTCTGCCCGGTTCACTATCATAGACAGAGCATTATATAAAAGAGGATATTCGGTTCCGCTGCTGAAATGCCTGTCCGAATCAGAAGCCGAATATGCCCTCAGGGAGGTGCACGAGGGCATATGTGGGAACCACTCCGGCGGCCAGGCATTGGCCTATAAGTTAATCCGACAAGGCTACTATTGGCCCGATCTGAAAAAAGATGCCATTGCGCTCGTGCGGAAGTGCGTCCGGTGCCAAATCTTTGCTCCGCAGATCCGATCCCCCCCGGAGACCCTCACGTCTGTATACTGTCCATGGCCATTCGCCAAGTGGGGAATAGACTTGATCGGTCCTCTGCCAGGGACGGGAGGAGTGCAATACGCCATCGTCGCGATCGATTATTTTACGAAATGGGCCGAGGCCGAACCTATGGCACGCACGGCCAACGAAGATAGTCGACTTCATATGGAAGTCGATCATATGCCGATTCGGAATCCCCAATCCATTGTCTCGGATAATGCGAAACAGTTTGACAACAAGAAATTCCGATCTTCTGCGACGGTCTCCAAATACGAAATAACTTTTCCACGCCTATTATCCTCAATCTAGCAGGGCAGTGGAGGCGATCAACAAGATCTTAAAGCAACATCTCAAGACTCGCCTAGAGGAACTCAAGGGTTCTGGCCGAAGAACTCCCGGGACCACATGGACCTACCGAACAACGCATAGATCCGCCACAGGAGAAACGCCTTTCTCCTTGGCTTTCGGTTCTGAAGCCGTTATCCCGGTCGAAATAGGGGCACCTACCTACCGAGTAGCACATTTTGAAGAACCGGATAACGACTTGGCCCTCCAAGTGAACCTGGACCTCCTTGTCGAAAAGCGAGCTCAGGCAGAAATGCGAAACGCCGTATACAAGAGAAGGAGTGAAAAATATTACAACTCCAAGGTTCACCCGAGAAGATTCAGTCGGCGACCTAGTCCTCAAGAGGGTTCGGGTCGGATCCCGGGCCGCTCAAGCCCAAGTGGGAGGGGCCGTATAAAGTTAGCGAAGTCCTTCAGAATGGAGCCTACCGGCTGGAATATCTGAACGGCCAAAGATTAACTCACCCGTGGAACGCTATGTATCTAAAAAGGTATTATCAATAAGAACTCGATGTTATTCCCTACTGGTACACCTCATAAGACCGGCTCCTCCGGCACTATAAGACCGAGCTCGTCTCGGCACCTCATAAGACCGGCTCCTCCGGCACTATAAGACCGAGCTCGTCTCGGCACCTCATAAGACCGGCTCCTCCGGCACCATAAGACCGAGCTCGTCTCGGCACCTCGAAAGACCGGCTCCTCCGGCACTATAAGACCAAGCTCGTCTCGGCACCTCATAAGACCGGTTCCTCCGGCACTATAAGACCGAGCTCGTCTCGGCACTATAAGACCGAGCTCGTCTCGGCACCTCGAAAGACCGGCTCCTCCGGCACTATAAGACCGAGCTCGTCTCGGCACCTCATAAGACCGGCTTCTCCGGCACTATAAGACCGAGCTCGTCTCGGCTCCTCATGAGACCGGCTCCCCCGGCACTCTAAGACCGAGCTCGTCTCGGCACCTCGAAAGACCGGCTCCTCCGGCACTATAAGACCGAGCTCGTCTCGGCTCCTCATGAGACCGGCTCCCCCGGCACTCTAAGACCGAGCTCGTCTCGGCACGATCAACCCAGAACGATAAAAGAGCACAACGAAAACGGCAAAAAAGATCTTATTTCATCAAATCATTGTTACAAAATACAGACAATTACAAAAACTGTAACCAGTTAGCACGCAGGCGAGCGTCGATGAAACAAAAGAAAGACCAAAAATAGGCACGCAGCCATGTTGAAAGCAAAATCTAAAAGAGACTACTCGGCCCCGTCATCACGGCCGGCCTTTGAAAAGATGGCCTCGCCTTCGCCTTGCGGGCTCGACCAGCATCCTCACCCTCGGCCGCCTTCGGCTCATCGGCCCCAACAATGTCAACATGAAGGTCGGCCGCCTGAGAGGCGATGTAAGCCTCGATCTCCTGAACGGTCTTCCCACCTTTCATAAGATCTAAAATCTCGAAACAAGTGGAGACGTAGTTCAGATTGATCAGCTCCTCAAAGGCAGACGTCTCCTTGAAGGCCTCCGCCCCTTCGGCACGGCCCCTAGCATAGCTCGAAGCCTCGCAGGTGCTGAGGCGCTCGGTCAGGTTTTCGACCTGGGCCTTGGTCTCCTTCAGATAAGCCTCGTGCTCGGCCCGGATTTCCACGCACTGTTTCTGCGCTGATCGACCGCATCGGTCGGCTCCTCGGCCTTGACCTCCATATGTCGGCTTGGAGAGCCCGAGTCCAAAAGCTCCATCTCGCCCCTCAGGGAGGTTATCTCCCCATCGAGAGACTTGATCAAAGAGGGGCACAAGTGATGCTCCTCCTGCAAAGCCTTAAGGTCGGCCTCCGTCTTCTTGTGCCTCTCGGACGAAGCCAGAAACTCATTCGAGGCCTTCACATAGGTGCACATGGCCCGGCCAACCAGGGCATTCCCGAACTGGATCTGCTCGGCCGGATCCATATCGTTGGTCATCATTTCCAGCTTGGGAGTCCAACCCCGGATCGGAATATGGCTAGAAACCGCCACCCGGGAGGAACCCGACTGAGCATCTCGGGAGTCGGAGTCGCGGCCCGGACGTAATCCAGGAACCAGCGCGGCCGCCGCCCCTTCATCTGGTCACATGGCTCCACCCGCTCCTGGTTGACCGGAAGATAATGGCCCTCCAAGTCAATAACGGGCTCCTCCCGATCGGCCCGGACAGGAGACGGGGCGGACAATATGACTTCAGGGGCCGACGAACCCTCGGCCTTATTCGCAGAAACAGGCTCCACTCTCTTGCGCTTGCCGGCCCGCTCCCTCCGATCAGCAGCCTCCGCAGCCAGCCTGGCCACACGCTGAGCGGGCGTCTCCTTCCTACCGGATGAAGTTTTTGCCTGAGGAGCTGGAGAAGGAAGATATATTAAAAAAAAAAAAAAAAAAAAAAACTGAAGAAGACATTGTGCTCGGATCGGTCTCTCTAAGTCCGGCCGCCCAAAGGTTCTCCTCGGACACTAAAAGGTGAGACTTCCTTTGCTCCAGAGGAAGGCCCAAAAGCTGCTCGACCCGGTCGTCGAACTCGGCAGAAGTCTCTGACGCCGGGATACGTTCTGCACAGGCAACAAATGATGAGTGTTAGACAAAAGAGGAACAAAGGCAAAATTACCACACTTACTCATTTTGGCCGTAAAAAGCACAGGAATCCGCAGCTCGGCATCTATCACCCCCGGCTCCCACTCATCCAAGGAACTCCTCCACGGCCCCCCGATAAAGAACCACTGTTCTTTCGAGCTATGAATGGTCTCGGGTACCCCCACTAGCTCCTTGTGCATGGCATGCCGGGCCGTCAGATAAAACCAGCCCGAGCCGGACCTACCAACCGACCTCCACAGATAGAGGCTGTTGAACTCCTCAAAGCTGGGCTCGGGCCAGCCGTGCTGATTAAAAAGGATAAAAAGGCCCACCACCCGAGCCCAGGAATTCGGATGAATCGAGGACGGGAAGGCCCCACCGCCTTAACCAGGAAAGAGTCAACGAAAGCAAACCGAAGCCCGGCCAAGAAGAGCGGTAGTACACCGCCGTGCAACCAAAGGGCGGATCAGGGCCTCTCCTCGGGATTCGAACGAACATCCGCACCTCGCCGGAATTTTAAAGCGCAGCGCCAGCCGCCAATTGCTCCTCCGTAACGTTACTCGAATCGGCCGAGTCCCAACTCGCCACCAAAGGGGCCGGACGAGGGCGAACCCGAGCCACCACCGGCTCGACTCTCTCCGGAGTCTCTCCGACAAGCTCCAATGGCGCCGCCATTTCCACTTCTCCAGATCCCGGCGACTCCACTAGTTCATCTCCCTCTTCCTCAACACTCCAATCGACGGGAGCTTCGCCAATCGATAGATCCGCCACACCCGTGCGGTCCGGCGACACGGTCAAAACCACCTCCGTCTCGTCCATTGTCCCCGACATCTTAAATAAATAAGAAAGAAAAGCAAGCTTACCGGGAAGGTCGATAAAATCGGGAAAGAAGAAAAAAGTCGCCGAAAAAACTTCTCTCTCTGCAACACTACGTAAAAATGGTGGAAGAAACACTGAAGGAGAAGACAACCTCTATTTATAGGGAAATGTAGGCATTAAATGCCAGGCGCGTGAGGCGAGAAATTCTACTGAACCGTCACAGGATTCGAGAACGCGTGAGCGCGCCGCCCAGTATTCTTGCGCCACGCGTCCCCCCACATGATGACACCTAAAGACCAGGGAGGCGGTGCGACGCGACTCCCGAAGAGACGTCTGTTCGAAAGATCTTATCCTCCCACAAGGCAAACCAATCGCTTATGCATCCAAGACAAACCGGATCGGCCTCAACATCGAACGACTCCAGCCCCGGCCGGCTCGGCACGGCCCTGGACTCGGGGGCCCTTGTTGGTAGCCCATCCTACTCAGAATCCACGTAGGCACTCCAGCCTAAACCGCCGAAAGGTAACCCAAGTCGGGCCGGACAAAAACCCGATTTCCAACCGGCTCGCTATAAACCGAGCAGACGGTGACTCAAGGCCGACCAGATCTCGATCCAGAAGGCCGAGCAGAGGAAGGACGAAAATGTCCTTGCTCAAGATTACATGGGCCGCCGAGCAATGGCAGACCGGCCGATCCGAACGGCGGGGGACCCGAGGACCGACCCTGTCGGATAGACATCTCCGGAAGTCGGCAAAGTAGACCCGCATGCCAATTAACGCATGCAGTCACGCCCCTTCCCAAGACACTCCTTATAGGCCGCCACGTGTCCAAGATGTAAATGCAGACTGACAAGTGTTATGGGCGTATTCCCCAAACATGCGCCAGCTGTCATCTCCCCACTGGCCCAGACTGTCTATATATAGGAGAAATGTACAGTAAAAAAGGATCCTTTGGAATTCTGAGCATTAAGAAGAGAGAGAAAAAAGAGAGATAAGAGAGATACTGAAAAAGAATAAAAAAGACTTGTAATTAACAAGCAAACCGAATAGACTAAGCATACACATTTACGCCTCTATGCTATCAAGAGGTCATTAATAAAATTTAGTGATCAAATATCTTCCACTTTATTTGTTATTTTCTACGTGTCTTCGACCCATTTGTCCCGGTCAGTACACGTGACGTTGACCAAATCAGACGTCAACACTAATGATACCATATGAGAGAGAGAGAGAGAGAGAGAGAGAGAGAGTGAGAAAATTCTCAAAATATGTTCCTAAATTTGTTTTCAAAATTTTTCTTATACTTTTTTCTAGCTCATATTTCACAAATACGTACAACGGAAAAAGCAATAGTCCGTTCGGGTTCTCCATTATACATTAATTATTTTATAATAATAATATTTTTATAGGCCCAACTCAAATAAAAAGAATGAAAAACATGAGGGTATATTTGAGGAGGCGCCTGGGACTCAATTAGGGCTCTAAATGAACTCGAAGTTTCGATTCGATTCAGATTATTCGGCTCGAAATAGTTCGGTTCGAAACTCAGCTCGGAATATCAAATATAGAGCCGAACTTTTGAAATCGATATTCAACGAACCGAGCCGAACGGATAGAAAAAGCTTGGCTCGGTGCTAAGTTGATTTGGTCCAAATAAATTTATCTATGGTGCATTAATATTATGGGCAATATTAAAATATTGACTTCAAAATTAAATTTCCCCCTTTAGTCCAACACTAAGCTGATTCCCCTCAAAACCCCAAATCATATTTCTCAACTCTCATTTCACTCATCTCTCACTCTCTCGAGTCTCTACTTTTCTCCCTCTCTTTGTCTCTCTTTTATCTTTAGACATTCTTTACAAATTCAATAGTTATTCAAATATTAGATATTTAATTAATTAGTATTCAATCTAGGATGTTAATCATGTATTATGTTCAAGTTCATGTAGTTTTGGTGCAATTTTTTTTATTATATAAAGTGTTCGAATTTGTTCGTCTCAAACCATTGAGCCCGAGTCGAACCTCAAATTCTAAGGTTCGAGTGAACAGAGCCGAACAGAACCCAAGGTTCGAAAACCTGCGAGCTGTATTATGTTTACAGCCCTAGACCCAATTCAGTTTAGGAGTTGGATGAATTTTGTATCTCATTTCTTTTTTATTTTAACCTAAATTAAGATTTAAAAATAATTTTGACGAACTGTGGATCCTCTTCTGTGACTTATGCGTCCGGTTCTTCCAGTTCGAACTAAACCAACGTTGAAATCGCTTACACCTAATTCATATATCGCCACTTTACTTTAGCACATCTCCTTTTTGTCCCTCAAGTTATTACTTGTTACTACTTCCCTCTCCCGCTCGGCCGCCTGCGAATTTTGCAGACACCACAAAAATTGCAAATTAAGAGGGGCAAAAGTAGTAGGAAAATCGATATAAAGAGGAATAAAACATGGTAGCATCACAGGTGGTAAACACATACCCTCTTTCGAGCTACACTTTCGGCACCAAAGAGCCCAAAATGGAGAAAGATACCTCCGTCGCCGACCGCCTTGCCCGCATGAAACTCAAGTCTGTGGTTTTTTTTGTGTCTTCTCCTGATTTCTGTTCATGTATTTGTTTTTTATTTTTCCATTTATTGTAACTGTAAAAATCTGGATCAAGTTAGCTAATGTATCTAGGGTTTATCATTGGACCCCTTGGAAAATTATGTTTTAGTTTGAATTTGAATTTTATTTGGGTTTTGAGTTGCAGCTACATGAAGGAAGGTATGAGGACCAGCGTCGAGGGGATTTTACTGGTATGCTTTTTTTGTTATTTTCTCAATTTGGCAATTAATGTTATAGTTGTCACTTCGCTGATTCTTTTTTTTTTTTTTTTTTTTTTTGGTGAACTAATTTAGAAATGTCATGTTGCTTATGAATGTTTTCAAATCGGATGCTTAAATAATGTAATTTGTACTTAATATTCAGTAGAGGCAATATTGATTGAAATTGGGTGACTCACATCTTTTCTCCACCATGGTTTCTAGTTTTAGAAGGCCTTGAGGTGAAATTGATTAATAAGGAGAAAATGAAATAATTTATTCACTAAACTGAAATAATGTTTAGTGAATACCCCTGTTCAAAATTCAATCTTTCTAAAGTTTGCATACCACCACTCATCAATTTCTTCCTCTCTCTCTAAGCTCACGAGCAAGAGGCGATCTGGCAATTTGGAACCTAGCGTTTCACGGATAGCCAGGGAAGTTAAGTCCTTTTGTGAAACTCACAATATCGATATTCCGGATGCTAGTGCTTGATATATTAATTTACGAGCCCAAGGGCATTGTAATCTTGAGAACTTCACAATTGAACAATATTATCATGTTAGCTTGTTTTGTACTTCTATCCATTCACAATTGCAAGAAATTGATGAAAAAATTATTGATGATGCAATGGAACTACTGACTCTTAGTCATCATCCTCGTCATCATCATCTGCACCCATAGTTGTTAGAGGCGAGAGGTGCACAGAGGCGCAAAGACTGCCCTAGCGCCCGAGGCGCGCGCCTCTAGAACAGAGGCGCAAAATTAATTAAAAATTAATAAAAAAACATATTTCATGTAATTAAGTCTAAGAATTCCATAACATAAGGTTTAACTTCAACTTTAATAATAAATCACATAATCAACAAAAACCAACATATAACCAACAAAAACCAGCACACAAAAGACATGTTTAAGTTCAACACTTCTTAGAGTCTCAAATTAAACTATCACTCGTCTTCCTCCTCCTCATCATCAAACTCCACCTCCTCATCAAACGAGAAAAATCATATCACATATTAATTAAATGAGAAATTAAAAAATAATGAAAAACAGCAAAATAAAAATAAAATCAGAAAATATAATCTTTAGATACAAAAATCTGAAAATATGGCAAATCATATCACATATTATATTATACAATAAATAAACAAAAAAAACTGAATAAAAATAAAAAAATAGCCAAAATATCAGGGTTAACCCTAATTTTGAATTCTCCAATATGTCACATCTGATATATATTAATATTAATATATATATATATTAATATATATATATATATATATAATATTAATAAAGGTTGAAAATGAAGATGGGAGAGAGGCGCGCCTGAGGCCCGCCTGAGGTGCGTCCTCGGAGGCGCGCTAGGCGCACAAAGGCGCCCGCCTCCCTCCCTGCGCCCGCCTCGCCTTCCAGGAGGCGCTGCCCTTGGCGCCCCTAGCGCCTCGCGCCTCGGGCGCGGCTCGGTTGTGCCTCTAACAACTATGTCTGCACCTCAATCCTAAAACAATGTTGGGGTCGGTGGCATGAAAATTATAGTATCAAATACTGGTCAAAATTAGTTAAAACTATAAAATCATGCAAAACACAGAGTAGCAAAATTTTACGCCGGATCTCTTTTCTTTCGCAACCTTCATATAAAGGAGATATGAGATGAAGTTTCAATAACTGTCATCATCATAAGTTTTTCCACTTGTATGGAAAATATCGTGAGACAGCGATGAGTTGAGATATTTGTTATTGGCATGTCCAATTATAGGATTAATATTGTAAAACCAACATGTACGTCGTGGAACATGATGAGAACTACTCACTCTTAGTGCGGCTCTTAATCCCAAAAATGAATCTGGTTCCTTGACATTTGTCAACTGATTGACAACTTTTATTCGCAGGACTATATAAGTGATGAAAGATCGCAATTTGGTAAGCAACATTGCTAGTATAATGTAGTTGAAGGCTCCACTATGGCCCTTCCATTCGTTTTTACACTATGTCAAATGGTTGGTAAGGCTAAGAAGTCTAATACAACCTCAGTTTTTACAGTTGCTGATCTTGTGCTTAAGCTCTAGGTTCTACTTCTACTTTAGAAGAACTTTTGAGCAATTAATATTGTCAAAACAAGCCTATACGTAAAATGGATGATGA
Organism: Orobanche coerulescens; assembly: GCA_033398695.1. NCBI lineage: Eukaryota > Viridiplantae > Streptophyta > Magnoliopsida > Lamiales > Orobanchaceae > Orobanche > Orobanche coerulescens. The sequence goes on along the minus strand of CM065816.1, from coordinate 11,570,186 downwards.
TTTTGTCTCGGATGCATTAATGATATATATATTGTAAGAGAAATAGCCAAAAAGTTTTAGATGAGATGATCAAGAACTTTGAAGATAGTGAAAAAATATCGATTTTTGTTTAAATAGTCTAACGCAACTGATTTTTATTTTTGTCCTATTTTGTCGTTTCCATGCATATTTCTCATTGATAACTTGTATTAGACTAACTAAACACAGGTCGACATTTTCGAAGTCATTGATGATCTCATCTTCACTAATATTTCTGGCAATTTCTCTTTCAATATATATCATGAAGGCATCTGAGAGAAAATCATCCTTCATTTGGTTTCGAAGACTTGTTTGACAACATTCATTGCTGAAAAATATTGTTGGAAACTGAAAGTGTAAACATAAAGCACAAGGACAAGATATTTAACTCTTAAAATGAGGTTGTAAGGAATTAACTTCTTAGTCTTACCAACCATTGACATAGCTCTGAAACAGATAATGCCCTAGTTTTTTATCAAATGCAATCATTCATCACTTAGTCTTGCGTATAAAATTTGTCAACTAGAAAAACGTTTTATAGAAATCGACAGTTAAGCATTTTGATTCCACGTTGTAGCATTTTTCTAGCATGAGTTTTTTGTGAATCCATCAGGTAAGTGGTGGCTGTTTATAATCAGTGTAAAAGAACGATGATGCTCATTTCTTTATATCATTATGATCATTATTTATCCATCTTCTTGCCAAAGAAATTGCCTAAAAAAGCAGCATGGAATTTTTTTACTAACCTACTCCAAAATAATTGTCGTCTTAGACAAAAAGAAATCCCCCAAAAAATAAGTGGGGAATTGACCACATTATCCTTGCATAATAAATGCACTTTCATTCCATGTAAGCGTGTTTTCGGCAATGGCAAAGGCATATATAAGCTCCAACAATACTGTTCAACACATTTCTTTTTCAAAATTATGAAATGGTCCTTTATGTTTTATAATAACATATTTTACTTTTATGTAATTAGTTTGAAGAAATGTGGCAAAATTATTGATGTGTGAAGATTGACAAATAAAAAAGGACAGTTTTGGGTAAAATGGGACAATTAAAAAGGGATTGAGGAAGTATAAAATAGTTATTAGGAGAATAATTAAAATTATAGTTGTAAAAATCAAAGAACATTGATATATAAGTTAAACTTGTAACATTAACATATAAATTAGAAATCATAACAACAACATTAAAACAACAAGAAAACATTCCGAATAATAAAAAATAAAAATACATGAAATTTAGCAAAGACATTAAAATTAGAAACCAACACTAAAAATAAAAACGATGATATACTTTGTTGCCTTTTAATGTGTTTTTAACTTAAATTTTTTCTCGATCTCTGTAATTTTCCATTATTCTAAAAATATTCAAAATAGTAAATTTTATATTTATTAACAATCAAGTTATCTAGTAATGTTTTGATTTGTATGAATTATTGATTGAAAATTTTTAGCGGTTTGACTTGTAATATATATTAGATATTACTGGAAAAATATAAAACCGGTATAATAAGTAATATATTGAGAATATTCTTCCGAGCTTGATAATGAATCCGTGGGTTGGAGTTAAATTATCGTGTCATGTGCCAGTTATTATATTTTGAGTTTGAGAATGGGTTTTTCAATTGGAGATGGTGTAAGAAATGTTTGTGTAGCTGGTTTTGTTTAGTCGTTTTGTTCAGTTAAAATAAAACTGAAAGAAATATGTCGTTTTGGGGTTGGGAATGACATGGGAAATGTTTATTTATGTCTTGGTACCTGGTATTACATATCATCTGTTGCAGTTTTGCAAGTGAGATATTGACCTTTGTTATTAAGGGTTCTTGATGTGCCAGAGTCGATAGTGTCAAAATCTTCATTGGGAATTGCAGTTTTGTTATCCAAAGACTTGCTAAACTTGTTACTTGAAGTCCTTCTGCATCCTTGACTATGTTAGAATTCCATGATTGTGGATATCATCCTTATTAATAATCTTTTCCCTCTTCCCTACACTTGTGGTTAAAACTAACAATGTAAATCATCTGGCCTTTTTTATAATTATTACGACTAATTAGATAAAGATGTATATTTGAACTTACAGGTTCAAGAGCATAATCACCCGCATATTCTTCTTTTGCAAATTGGAAATACGTTCTGTAAACTGCCAGGCGGCAGGTTAAAGCCAGGAGAGAATGGTATCAAGTTTTATTTCAGTTTTTGTCAGTCGTGCATTCAATAAAGTTCTACTTGCACATGATTTTATTACAGAAAGAAGGAAGGCTATGAAACTCCAAATCCTCAACAACAATTTTTGATTGAGTCATCATGATTTTGCTTGATTGTTTTTTTCTTAGTGCTTTTTTTTTGGATCTCTATATTACTTAACAGAAATTGAGGGCTTGAAAAGGAAACTATCAAGTAAACTTGCTGCCAATTCACCTACTCTTCAGCCAGATTGGCAGGTATTAAATAAGGAACAGTTATTTACTTTCCCGCAAAATATTTGTTAAGAGTTGTGAAAATGTAAAAAAACGTTGTTAGCATCGGTGAAGAGGTTTGAATATGAGAACAAGAACCATGTGATATAATGTCATCTTATATCTTATTGTCGAAGCTTATCTAGTCTTTGCTGGGTATATGTACCAGAAACCCGAGTTCCATGTTGAAATCACCTGATTTGCCATATTGGGCGTGAAGCCATGACCTTTGATAAATACCTCGTTTCTTGACCACCCTGGCCAAGTCGATGAGATTTTTAGTGGAAGTATTGCGTTTTAGACACTTACTGTGTGAATTGTAATGCAGATTGGTGAGTGTGTGGCAATGTGGTGGAGACCGAATTTTGAAACCATCATGTATCCTTATTGCCCACCACACATAACAAAGGCTAAGGTAGTGATCACCAATGGTCCATCGACCTTCATATTGTTATGTTTCTGCGTTTAAATGATTCTTATCACAGATATTTTGCCATGCAGGAATGCAAGAAGCTTTACGTTGTCCACCTATCGGAACGAGAGTATTTTGCTGTTCCCAAGAACTTGAAGCTTCTCGCTGTTCCATTATTTGAACTATATGACAATGTTCAGGTGCGGTAATTTTCATAGCTATTATAATTGCAACAGTGGAATATATATATATATATATATATATATATATATATATATATATATATAGTGTTCGTTTGTAGTCCAAATATGGCCTTAACACGTTTTTTTTGGATAATTAAAATGCTACCTTAAGTCTAGCTTAATTACAAAAAGAAGCTATCTTTCAAAATTACAAATACAGTCTTAACATGTTTTTATTCCAAAATTGCGTAGGTAATTTGTACAACAAATACAAACCTCAAGGGGTATCGTGGGTGTGTTGGTGGTTAATGTTAAAAGATAACTGGATTTTCTGTAATTAAGCAAAAACTCAGGGGTAGTTTTTTTTAACTATATCCTTTATATTTTTGAACTAAAGTTTCTGTGCTCCACTTGACTTGATGTTATAAATACTCTCCTCCTTTTCTTAATTATCTTATCGTCAACATTTGTAGTAGTTTCATCATAATATAGTACTCATAATTTTCTTGCAAAATTCTTTGTTGGTATCTGTCAGAGATATGGACCTGTTATATCTACAATCCCACAGCAGCTATCGAGGTTTCAGTTCAACATGGTCCATCCATAAAATTCATCGGGGATATTCCACAAACTCGGATGGATAATTGAAAGCGATTCCCGATGATCGTGTATTGGTTAATCTGCCGGGACCCAGGTCTTGAGGACAACAGCGGTCGAACTATGCTGCTTATCGTAATTTTGGACAATCTTTTAACCCATTACTTTTGATTATGTTTGTTTAACTGTTGTCACCCTATGTGAATTTGAGGTTCTTGGCATGAATGGAGTATATGGAAACAATCTGGGATTGAACTACTAATGTTATCGTGCCACTAAGAATGATTAGATTCTCCGTTTGTATTGTTATTGGCCGAAAATACGAGTCCTTATAACTGTAATATATACAAAATAGAGCAGTTGATGAAACCATATATAATAAGATCATATCGTTTAGTAACGTCCTTTTTCTCAGTTTTATTTTGGTTGTGTTTGCAAATGCTTTTTTAAATTGTTCGTTTTTTTCTGGAGATTTTGGGTATTTGAGTGTTCGTGCGAAAAAAAAGCAGGCGACATTTAGAAGTAAAGCTCACAATTTTGATTGTTGCATGTATTCTTGTCAGTGTACACTAATCGGCACTTGAGGATAATTAGGGATTAATGGAAAGGATTAATCGGAACATGGTCGGATGTTTTTAATATAATTTTAAATAATTAATATTATTTTAATTATTTAGTATAAATAATATAGATATACATTTAAAAAATATTATATCAGAACATTATTTATATTTTATTTATTACTCTATCCGTCCCAACGAACTTGAAAGCATTTGACTTTTTTTGGTCAAACAAACAACAATTTGCCGTGATTATTTACAATTTTATAATTATAAAAATTATAAAATTTTCATTTCATAATAAATCTATATCTATTGATTATGGAGTATATTCTCCATAAATTTATGGTCAAATGAAAGAATTTGACAAAAAAAAGTCAACACCCGAGGTCATTGGGACAGAGGGAATAGTTTATAATTATTATTATAATATAGATATGATATTAGTTTATATTTAATTTTGTTAATTTAACATTGTACTATAAATATATTAATATTTTCTAATTGTTTTACTCATAATTTCAGGATTTTGAAAAAATTAATCTGATCAGTAGGAGATCTTCTTTGGGTAATTGGCGTAGGCGAGAATTTTTAGAACATTTATTTTTGTTAGACAATGCACTTATTTAAGACTAACCAAATATTAAAAAGGTGATTCTCTCTCTCTCTCTGTGTGTGTGTGTTAATTTTAAATTAATCTCCTATACTCCTTGCGATAATTAGTGGTTCTATTGTTTCCTTTTTAGGTATTGTAAACTATCAAATTATACTACTACTCCCTGTTGTCTTCCATATCCCGATCTCATCCATCCGTTTTCTTGCCCGTAGGGCATCCGACCATTGACCCATTGATGCATGAATGTTCGATAGAAGCACATGAACTCCAGCCTCGTCTGATTTCAACTCGACGGCCTTACGTATTATACTCTCCGCCAATTTAAGGTCGCCTCTTTCTTGGCATCCCTTCAATAAAGCTCCCCATATAGCAATATCAGGTTCCACCTGCATATCTTTGATCAAGAACACGGCTTCTTCAAGCCGACCATTTCTGCATAGTAGATCAATCATAGAACAGTAGTGTTCTAGCTTTGGACCTACACTTGAATCCCTTTCTAAGGCTTTGAAAACCCCACGGCCTTCGCTTACTAACCCTCCGTGACTGCATGCAAAGAGGGCAGATGAATACGTATGGTCGTTCGGTTTAAGTCCTCTTCTCTGCATAAGATGAAAAATCTTGATTGCATCTTTGGCTCTTCCATGAATGGCTAGAGACTTGATCACGACATTATAACAGAACACGTCCTTGTGCCCCATTTTGATAAATGTTGTGAAAGCTTTATTTATGTCCCCAGAATTTGCGTACATTTCAACGAGAGCAGTGGCTACTATAACACCCATGTTAGGCCAATCGCTTATTAGATAGTGTACCCATTTCCCGAACTCGAGATTATTGAGGTTAGAACAAGCCGTGAGAGCTGCTACAAAGGTGAAAGAATCTGGCTGCACGTTTTGACATTGCATCTGGACAAAGAGATCTACTGCCTGCAGATATTCGCCTACCCGGTTGTAACTTGACATCATACAGTTCCAAGAAACAACATTTTTGTTCGGCATTTTGTCGAACATCTTCCGGGCGGTTTTCACGTCGCCTATGCTGGCATATGTCCCGAGCATAGTAGTCCATGTCACTACGTTCTTCTCTGACATCCGCTCAAATAAATCACTAGCAGCTGCCACGTTCCCTGCTTTAGCATAGGCAGAAATTACCGTGTTCCAAGAAACCACATCTCTTTCAGGCATTTCATCAAACAACTTTCTTGCATTCTTCACATCCCCACAACTTGCATACTTCCCCATCATTTTATTCCACAACTCAACCGTTCCCTCACGCATTTCATCAAATATCTTCCTAGCATCATTCGGACTCCAATTCTTCAGAAATCCCGTTTCCGAAAACTCAACCATTTTCACATAAAAATCATAAAGCGCATTTCCTACCGAAAAAGCCCACCCGAAACCAGACTTTATTATACGGCCATGCACCTTTCTGCCGAGACCGAAAAATCCCATCTCAGAACATGCGCTTAAAACATATGGGTAGGTGAAATTATTCGGTTTAATGTCTCTCAGAGTCATTTCATCAAACAGTTTTAAGCAATTCTCACAAGGTCCATTGTAGGCGTAGCCTCTTACCATTGCATTCCAAAGCACGATTTCGGAGTTGAGCAGGCCACCCATTTGGGAGAAAATAAGCTTCGGGTATCTCATTTCCCCAAACTCCGTGCTTCGCTGGAGGAATTTTAGTCGTACGCCGGGGATTTTGTCAAGGGATGTTGTGATGATGAAGGCGTGTATCTGTTTCAACTGCTTGTGTGTGCATTGCTGCAAAAAGTTCAGGACTTTGAGCTCTGCAACACAAGCCAGGCATGTCATAGTGCGCAGGTTTAAATGCTGTCGTTAAGGAAAACTAAGAGAAATGATAGGGAAGGGACACGTTTCCAACCACTCCATGCACACTCCTGCTTTCTGGGATTTTACGGAAAAAATTTATTATAAAGATTATTTTATTTGTAAAGCATACGGTACAACCTCATGAAGCACGAATGTGTATGGGAAAGTGTGTCGCTATCATTCCTCGGAAAACTAAATTTCATTGTAAAAACTATTTACTCGATTGCAGACATTTCTGAAAGGTGAGATAGTCGAACCATTCCCTTTAGTGAGAAATATTTATAATCCTCGATTAAATTAGGGAAAATCGGGAAGAGTAGAAACACCAATGGAATTGTGTTTACGAATGTTGTAAGCCTCTATTTATAAATACAAATAACTCTAGAATTTTTAGGGCACATTAGTATTTACGAAATACATTGATTTACAACATTCTCCTTTAATGACTATTTACATAAATGTTTGGTGAATTAATTTGAAGAAAATCTTATGGAATACAATCATTCAAACTGTTTATAGTGGAGTTTGTGACAATCACAACTTGCTGCATTATATCCTTATTAGGAAATATCTTAAGCAATATGTAATAGTGAATTTGTCCCCCCTTATATTGATCATTCGCGTATGAGTATTCATGTGGCGCTCAGTTAAATTTCGTGTGACAAAAACTGAGTGATAAAAGTAGTATAAGACTCTCCGTAGATCATTCTTATAGGAGTATCTATATACTGCTTCATTAAAACCTTGTCAAAAAAATCATACCAAAGGGTGTTCAGCCTGATGGTTATTGCAATGAAGGTAAGATCCCTTAGACATAGTCGCTGGGGTTCGAGTCCGAGCAAGCGCGGGGTTTTAATCCGGCCGTTACTCCAGCAAGGAAACTTGTGTGGAGGCGGTACGGTTTCCTCCGGATCCCGTAGCCTCACTTGTCACCAGCGTGGATCCGGTTAAGACAACATAGTCTGGGCTAGTGGTGGTTAGGGCCCTCTGTTTGGAGGGTGGTTGAGTCTAAGTTGAAATTCACCGTTCAAAAAAAAAAAAAAAAATCATGTGCGAAAAAACTTGATCGAAGGAAAAAAGTACAACTACTCCTTCTGAATTTAAATATTGAGGTCTAATATTAATCTTTTTGGTGTCCACGTTATCCCATGAATATGCCTTGTCAAAATCTTATCATGAAAAACTCAGTAGGAGAAATCCTAATGAAGGGAAACGAGCTCACTGTTCATGTTAAATCGTCATCCTAGTTGCCTCGTTAAAAACCTTGTAGGAAACCCCAATGAGATAAACCTAAATCAGGGGGGAAAGAGTTTAACACGTTGTTGGGATTCGGTCCAGCATCCTGCCTGCATGAGCTTAAAAATGCGTGAGGTGCGGCTTGTTATTCAACCTGTGAGATCTGCACTAGAAAGTGGTTAAATGTATTGATTTGGACTACTCATACCAACAAGATGGATCTTCTTTTCTGGTAGCCATCTCATAGAAAGTTCAAAGTTAAGCGTGCTTGGCCTGAGTAGTTATGGGATGGGTGACCCCCTATGAAGTTTCTCAGGGTGCGTGTGAATAAGGACAAAGCGCGCTACAAAAGACTCGTGTTGGTACAGTGAGGATAGTCTTCATCATTATGGAGACCAAGGTATCAGAGCAGGTCCGGGTGCAGATTCCCTTGGAGTACCCGACAGTGGAGGCTGCCAGAGTTAGGGCTGTCGAACGGTTCGGTTCCGGTTAATGGGACCAATAATTGGTCAGAGCAGGTCACGGGTGCGGATTCCCTTGGAGTACCCTACAGTGGAGGCTGCCAGAGTTAGGGCTGTTCAACGGTTCGGTTTCGGTTAACCGGACTGAAATTTTCGGTTAACTGGAACCATAACTGCCCAAAAATGAGAACCGAAAATCGGACCATATAAAATTTCGGTTAATCGGAACCGGACCGGTTATTTTCAGTTCCGGTTCGGTTGAACCGAAAAAAACTTTTTTTTTTCGAGAAAACCTGCTTGCACGTGTTTCTTAAAATTATAAAATATAAAATTAATATTTAATAAATATAATATATTATTATAAATTTTTAACAAGATATAAAATATTTATTTAACAAATTTAGGGTTTTAAATTTTTAATTTACAAAAATTAAAATAATAAAATATATAAGTACAAAATATAAAAATAATATTTAATAAATATATTATAAAATCGATTTTCGGTTCTAAACTGTTCGGTTCCGCTTCTAACTAAAAACCGAAATATTTAAAACTACAGAACCGAAAACCGGACCGTTAACCGAAAACTGGAACCGGCTCGGTTTCGGTTCGGTTCCAGTTCTAACCGAGAACCGAGATCCATTTAGACACCCCTAGCCAGAGTGTTGGAACTGAGAGACGGGCATACAGTAGATGTTGCCACTTCGCCTGAGATGCTGGTGCGGTGGAGGTTGTCAGATGCTGGAGGGCTATGTGATCAAATCTAGTATGTTGGAACTGAGATACTGGCGCAGCAGAAGTAAAGGAGCTGGAACAAATGCTGATGTCAAGTGTTGAAGGACTGTGTGAATGAATCCAGCCACTAGAGGAGGTTTCGAGACTCTGGGGCTGAGATGATGGCAAGTACTGGGAGGAGGATTGTTGGGATTCGGTCCAGCATCCTGCCTGCATGGGCTTAAAAACGCTTGAGGCGCGGCATGCCATTCGACCTATGAGATCTGCACTAGAAAATAGTTAAATGAATTGATTTGGACTACTCATACCAACAAGATCCATATTCTTTTCGGGTAGCCATCTCATAAAAATTCCAAAGTTAAGCGTGCTTGACTTGAAGTAGTTATGGGATGGGTGACCCCCTGAGAAGTTTCTCAGGGTGCGCGTGAGTAAGGACAAAGCGCGCTACAAAAGACTCGTGTTGGTACAGTGAGGATAATCTTCATCATTCTGGGACCAACACACGTATTTTTATATGAACATACTTCAGGCATTTCAAAAATCCTCCGTGGATTAGCATGGGTATCATATCCAGTGCAAGTTGCAATCTCAAACTCATATTCTCCCGATATGTGTCAATACCCCTCATGGAGATTTTATATATGAAGGAGGTTATATATTGGACGAGCGGAGATCCCGAGTTACGCAAAAAATCTCGAGGCTCAGAATGATGCGTAAAGACGCAACAAACATCGAGCTACGAGATCAAGAAAATAGATGAGATGACCTATTAACAGACCAAGATGCCTATCAAGAAGGCACCAGTGGAGGAGAGTATAGTCAAAGGAGTCAAGTAAGTGAGACAACTACGTAAGACTTTAATTTCTCACGAGGATACGTAGACAACTTAATTTTAAGCGAAAACTGAAAATTGAATACAAGTTCTTTTTCTAATTTTTTTTCTTTTTCATTAGTTTATTTTTTCATATATAAAATGATAATAAATAAAATATTAAAAATACATTTTACGAAAAAAAATCACAGGTCGACTCGGGACCCGGAGCGGACCCTAGCCGACCCGTGAAGATCCGGACCCATACGTTTCATATGTACCGGCAGCGTCTGGATCCAGATTGGCCGACTCGTGGACCCGATAGTTTGGACCTGAACTCGGTTTTGGCCACTTTAGGAAAATTCAACAATCACACACTTTCACATTAATCTGCATTGTGCATGCTCTAAAATATGGAGATTTTTCACGTTGCAGCCTTCCATTAGTTGGTATTGGAATATTTCAAAAATATTCTTGAGTCACATATGTAAATATTTTCTGATACTCCCTCCACCTTCAACTGTTCAGAGTTCGCAAGGTGAAAGATCAGCATGTTTTAGGCTTTTAAATAATAAAAAAAAGGAGAATATTTGTAAAATACATAAATACATTTCCATTTGTATTCTGAAAACTAAGAAAAGCCTTAGTTAAAATTAAATAAAAAATACATTTGCCATGAAAAGCAAAAATGTTTATTTTCTATTCGTCGCTCGATTATCCTTTTTCTCTTCTCGTTTTTTTTCCTCGAAAAATTAATGTAAAATGCATGCTTCATAGAGTTGATTGTTTTTTGACGAAAGATTTTTTTAAGCATAATATGCAAAATAATAATTTCATTTTCCATTTATACTCTAAAAAGTAAAAATATCCTTGGTTAAATTAAAATAAAAAAAATACATTTTCCACACAAAAACAAAAATGTTTATTTTGTGTTCGTTGCTCGATTATCCTTTTTCTCTTTTCATTTTTTTTCTCGATACTTCATATATAGTTGATTCTTTTTTTGTCGAAAAGATTTTTTAAGCATAATATGCAAAATAATGAATTCAGAGTAATCAGCTTCATCTTCATATTCTAATTTATTCAATATACTATGACTAATCTAGGTAGGAAAAATATAAAAAACATAAAGAGAAATAAATAAATACATAAATAAATAATAAATAAATTAAATAGATGTGCGGCGCAAGTGTATACTAAAAGAATTAATTAATGTGATACGTTGAGATTCAATAGATGCATATTTCAACGTTTCCAAATACCAAGAATTCTACAATATTTTCTTTGGACTAATTAACCAGGAATCAAACTGTTATTTAATTAAATTAAATTAAATTAATTAGTAAAGGTTTAAGCGCATGCCACGAGGATATCTTTGTCTTCGTCAAATGAGTATATATCCAACTATTAATTAATTATAATAAAAAATAAATTAAGTACACCCTGTCCATTGTCCAGCCAATAAGATGGAATAATAATAATAGTTTCAACCTTCTATTACTAATAATTCTTCCATGTTTATATTCTCACATATGGTTTACTTTTTTCACAATGATTGATAATATAATTCTTATGTTGCCAAACTTTAACAAGAAACAAAACCAACAATAATAGTGAGAAAATTCCATTGTCGGGATGCCAAGTCGGATCTCTCGTAGGGATGTCAATAGAGCGAGTTCTGGTGCCCTCGGCATCCATCTTAATGGAGCGAGAATGGCAGAAGATTTGATTGGAATAGGGCGGAGATGTGAATAAAATTTCATGTTATGAGTGATGCAACATACGTGGACATTAAGTTATACCCACCCTGGCCCGACCCCATCCAGCTAGATCCACCATATACGCCCCCGTCCCGCCATATACCCATAGTTTTTAAAATATCATTAAATTCTCAGTTATCAATTTATCACTTGTCAAATTCTAGACATTGTAACCGAGTTTTATTTATATTAATGTATGTGGACTTATCTAAAACCACACATATGTAATTTAATTAATAAATCGTGTTATCATTTTAGTTTTAGTATTTCTTATGTGTGGACTGATGGGACGGGTATGGTGAGTCTTCAAGGGTATGGAGATTCGGGTAGGTAGTGCAGTGGGATGAAATTTTAATTGCAACGGCGAGATCACGGATGAGGATGAATTTAACTTTTATACCCGCCATGGGTGATGCGGCATGATGGATGTGCAAATGCGGAGCCAAATATTTGACCAAATCGGAGCGACATAAAGTCAGGATTGGGAACAACATCCCCAATTTTTCTCGAGGGCCAAGTGTTGCATCTCTTCTGCCCCTGGATCTGATAATGAATGAAGTATTTCTGGGGATATTTTATCTATATCCCTATTTATTATATTTATGATTCACAACTTTGTTTATCAACAATATAAAAAAGTCGAGTCGGTTCGAGTAGCGATACACCCGACAGACTCGAAATTATTTCGAGTCCAGTCGAGTATTACACAAAATTAACTTCGAGCAGCAAGACGAGCTTGAAATTCCGCTCCCCGTAGAAATTCAATCCAGCAGGTGAATAGAAATTATGCTCCCCGTAGAAACTGAAACAATAAACCATCAAACTTAAGGGTCAGCCTCGGCCTTTACCACTCGATCAAGTCGTGAAGGGCGAGGCGGGCTCAGTTATTGATTCTTGTTGAGTGGACCTTTTTTTATTTCTTACATTTGATCTTCAAAAAGATTCTTCCAAGAGGACAACTAGTCTCTAATCCAAATGTCAATAAAAAGATTCACAATATCAAAAAAAAAAAAAAAAAAAAAACACTTTGAAAACACTACATTTCATTTATCATAAGCCAATTTCTTTATAACCCTTCTTCCAATTCTTTAATCGAAGACTAGTGAATGTCAGAACTTGTACCAACCCTTTCCTTTTTAAAGTCTCCTTTTGTCCACACACACACACACACACACTTAACTCCCCTCACAAGAGAATAGAACAGTAAAGGATACTACTACTATTTACCTACTTTGAAGTCTAGGTAGTTAGTTTCCCTAAGAATGATCAGGAAGCCGTTTGATAATCCATGGCAGAGGCATAAGAAGGGTTTATGGTCCCCCGACGAAGATCAGAAGCTGAGAGATTATATCCTGAAATACGGTCACGGCCCCTGGAGCTCCATCCCCACCAATGCTGGTAAGTTAAAGGTTTAGCCCTTCACATTGGACACAGATATGGCTAGAAAATGGATATTCTCATCATAACGGTGAAAAAAAAATATACAGTACTCATCTGAACATACAGTTACTCGTTCGAGTTACCTAATTACGTCAGAGTCACCTAAAACACATTCGAGTATCTATTTGAGTCGCCTAATTACATCGAGTCATATAAATAGATGACTCGAATGTAACAGGTGACTCGAATACATTACTGTTATAACATTCTTGTCCTTATAACGAAATAGTAAAACCTTCTGCTCATGATCCTTGGTCATTTTACTATGTTTGGCAGGTTTACAAAGGAATGGAAAGAGCTGTAGATTGAGGTGGATTAATTATCTACGGCCAGGATTAAAGCGAGGAGCATTTAGTTCGGAAGAGGAGGAAACAATCTTGACCCTTCATCAAATGTTAGGCAACAAGTAAGAAAAACAGCTTTTTTAACTCGGTGCATTTCCATGACTCGAACTCTGTACCTCCGGCTTTAGGTAGAAATTCATGGCAAGTATGGTAGGCCGCAAAAAAAAAAGGATCGTGGGCCCATCATAAGATCATGAGTTTGTGTTCAGAATCTTCAACTGATAACTGCTTTTTTTGATTTCCCACAGGTGGTCTCAGATAGCTCAACATTTACCCGGAAGAACCGACAACGAGATTAAGAACCACTGGCATTCTCATCTAAAGAAACGGGTGTCGAAAACGGTTAAAATAGAACGAACCGACGAGGATATTCAAGGTTTCGAACAATCACTTTCGTCCATCTTTAGATCTTCTGAACACCTGGAAGAACCGGCACCGGACACTTGTGCGTTTACGCAGCAAACAAACCACTCGGAAGGACCGAAATGCAATTTACCGAAAGTTCTTTTCTCGGAATGGCTGTCTTTAGACCAGCTTCCTGCCAGCAGTTCGTGCAGTCCAACTGATTTCAGACGTACTCCCGAAAGTATTAATACGTATTCCGTAGATTCTTCGGTCCTTCTCAACGAAGGTGCATTCGACAATGAGTTGTGCCGGGAATCCAACAGTATTTCTGTCGACGATATGCTCCGATATTCGTCGTTCAACTTCGAGGATCAGATCACGGGAAGTGGTCTAGTTGGTAGTTACTTTCCTGGAGAATTCGACATGAATGATTGTTATGGAACGTACATGTGAATGAGTGATGCTAATTAAACAACTTTAGAGAAGAATAATTTCTAATTACCCAAAAAAACATGAAAATAAAAAAAATAAAGGAAAGTGTGATACTTTGTAATTTTAAGCATCTGAGATATGATTTCGTAATAAGTTTGGAAATGAAAAATATGTTCTTTAATTTCGAACTTTTTTCCAGCATTAGGGTGGAAATTTGATGGTTTGCTCGTCCGGATATGGATTAGAGGTGTACTACCAAAAATAACACTTTAGCCGACGACTAGCGGGAGAACGGCCGACGGCCGGCGGAAGTCGTCGGCTAAAGTCAGCAAGTTTAGCCGACGGCTAACTTGTCGTCGGCTAAAGTAGTTTAGCCGACGACTTTACTATTGGTCGTCGGCTAAAGTCAAGTTAGTCGTCGGCTAAAGTTTTGTAGTTTAGCCAACGACTAATATACTTTAGCCGACGACATACCGTCGGCTAAACTTAACTTTAGCCGACGGCAAGTATACTTTAGCCAACGACCTGCCGTCGGCTAAAGTCTTACATATTTTTTTGTGCAGAATATATCACCATCTAACACTTGAAGAGACCATTTACAACACATTCGGAAATTACAGAACAAGAAAACGAAAAACAGTAATTTTCTCTGGTTTGATCATTCAAGAAATCATATTTGAAGGTATGTTTATTGAATTTTAATATCAGTTATAATTATATTACGCATATAATATATCTATTTGGATGATTATGAAAATATTTTAGAATTATTAGTTCGTTTTCTCGAATATTTCTTGGTGTGTGTGTATATATATATGGATTTGACATCTTGAATTCGAGTTATATATATGATGATTTTAGTCGTAATTTTTGTATGTTCTTGATAAATACGATGTGTAATATTGTTGTTATTTTTGTGAGATAGGATGGATAAAAGTTGGATTGGTCTGCAAAAATGGGATCCAAGGGTCATAGATAGAATGTGAGGGTTTATTCGAAATGTGAAGGAGCATGATAGTGATAGTATGATTCATTACTGTCCTTGCAATAAATGTAAATGCCGCAGCGATATGTACCGTTTTACACTTGATGTCGTATGGGAGCACTTGAAAAAAAAATAGATTTTGGGATAAATATACATGTTGGATTTACCACGGTGAAAGATCGAATTCAATTATTCCCCATGATCACGGACAGTACAGTGGTAGCACATCCAATGACCCCACAAGAAGGTTGATTGACGATGTGTTTGGTTATTACGACAGGGACGTATCGGCTGAAGGTCAAGAATACCATATAGCTGATCAAGCAGTCATCCGAACGCCTATATTGATACCCGTTAACACAATTTCTCTTGATAGATACAACAAGCTAATCCAGATCCAACAGACTCTTCTTTATCCTGGGTGTCACATGACGGTTCTTGATAGTGTCATACAGACTATGAGAGTCAAGGTGGAGAACAAAACCTCGATTAAAGATGTGGATCATTATTTGGAACTTACAGGAAAAATGCTCCCAGAAGGTAATCATCTTCCCAGTAATCACAGTAAAATGAGACGTATCCTAAAAGGTCTTGGGCTATCGTACATCAAGATCCACGTATACATATATGATTGTGCTTTATTTTGGGGAAAGCCTAATGAAGACCTAAAGAGATGTCCAGTATGTTACACAGAGAGGTATAAGTTCACTCCTTCTGGTAAAGAGAAAGCTATGAAGGTTCTTTGGTATTTCCCTCTGAAGGATAGATTGGAGAGGCTTTTCATGTCTCCTCACACAGCCAAGGCGATGAGATGGCACGCTGAGCCTCGGGTGACTGACGATGATATTATGATACACCCTTCTGATGGAGAGGCTTGGAAGCATATAGATAGGGAGTTTCCAGGATTTGCATCAGATGTCCGAAATGTAAGACTCGGGCTTGCATCTGATGGATTCAACCCTTTTGGCAACATGCGCCTTTCGTATAGTATATGGCCGGTGGTATTGGTTCCTTACAACCTTCCTCCATGGATGTGCATGAAGAAGGAGTATAATATGTTGACTCTATTAGTACCTGGCCCCGGGTATCCAGGAAAGTGTATTGATGTTTATTTGAGACCTTTGATAGAGGAGCTGAAGTTGTTGTGGGAGCAAGGTCATCCGACGTACGACAGTTACTCACATGAGATGTTCTACTTACGTGCTATGTGTATCGGTACCATCAGTGATTTTCCTGCGTACGGGATGCTCTCCGGATCTTTTATTAGTGGATACAGAGGATGTCCAGTGTGCTTGAATGCTGACTGCGCAAGGTATCATTGTCGGAAGGTTATCAGAATGCGTCACCGTATATGGCTTGAGAGGACGCATGTCTGGCGTACGGATGCTGCAGCATTTGATGGGACTGAAGAGGTTGGTGATCCACCACGGGAGTGGACTGGTGAGGAAATTTTGGCCGTGCTGAATGAGTATGATTTTGGGCAGTTGAGCAACCATCCTGATATAGTAGCGGCAATTCCTGAAAGACCTGACAGGTATAAGTATTGGTCCCACAAAAGTATTTTATGGGATCTACCTTATTGGAGTAAGTTGTCGATTAGGAACTACCTAGATGTGATGCACATAGAAAAAAATGTTTGTGAAAGTGTTGTCGGTACAGTGTTATGTTGGGAAGGGAAGACTAAAGATGGCCCTAAGGTACGCATTGGTTTAAAACAAATGAACACTAGAAAACATTTATGGTTGAAGGAAGGGAAGGGGAATCACAAAATGCCGAAAGCTTCTTACACCGTCACCCCTGAGCAAAAGGCTGAGATTTTTTCGTGGATGAAGGCTGCAAGGTATCCCACAGGATATGCTGGAAATATAAGGAGGTGTGTTAACTTCAAGGAGAACAAATTAAAGGGACTGAAGAGCCATGATTGTCATATCCTCTTACAACGTTTGTTTCCTGTGTTTATTCGACCATACTTGTCCAAACAGGTGGTCGAGCCATGTGTATCGTTATCCAGGTTCTTTCAAAAGTTATGCACTAGGGATGTAAGGAAGTCAGATCTCCGTCTCATGCAAAAGGAGATCATTTATATCTTATGCAAATTTGAGAGGATATTCCCACCGAACTTTTTTGATCTCATGCCTCACCTCATGATCCATCTCCCTCGCCAACTTTTACTAACAGGCCCGGTCCACTACACGTGGATGTTTCCAATAGAAAGACAACTTGGTGAGTACAAGGACTCTGTGACTAATAAGTCTGCACCAGAAGGATGTATAGCCGAAGCATATCTTGCATGGGAGTGTGTAACATATACCAAGTTCTATTTAGGCGCGGTAGATCCCACACCCGAGCCTATGTCAACAATTCCAGTGCAATTTAATCTCTCCATCATCACCAGCGAAGTTGAAGTTCAAGGAAGATTACCTGACAATCATTTACAACCTTACGAGCTACGAATTTCACATTGGCGGATATTACTTAACTGTTCAGAAGTTCAATATTGGAAAGACATTCACCTTTCATGTGATGCTGTGAATGGAGACATTAGATTCCACATTGAAATATTTGCTGATTATTTCGGACAATGGGTAAGTGTTTAATTACTGTTTACTTATTTTGCTTACATAATTTACTTAATCACGACTAGACCTGGCAAACGGGCGGGCCCGGCCCAAACGGGCCGGGCATAAAACGGGCGGGCCTTTTTTGGGCGGGTCAAAAAGGCCCGTTTTTTACTGGGCCAGAATTATTAGGCCCGTGGCCCGCCCCGGGCGGGCTCGGCCCGGTTTTTTTTTTTTTTGAAATATTAATTCTGAAATAAATATACAAATATTTTTCGATTCTTAATTATTATATTATTCACTATACTATCACAATCAGATAAATAAATATATAATTATTTTTATTTGATAATTACATTATTTACTACACTACCATAATCAAAAGACAAATATACAAATATTTTTATTTGATCATCATATCATTTATCACTACTAATTTCTTATAAAATCATAAAATAATATTATTATTGATATGAGATACTACAAAGTAATCACAAAGTCCCAAAAGAAATAAAATTACATCAATAATTAACATATAGATGTATTATAATTTAACAAACAAGGAAAAAAATTAAATATTATAATTACACATAACATAAATTACAAAAAAAAAAAAGAAAAAAAAAAGCTGGTCGGCGGGTCACCATGTCGGCCTCTGAGCGGGCCAAATTTAATGGGCCCAAAAAGGCCCGGTTTTGGCTAATAATATGCACCAATGTCCGCCCAAAACGGGCAGTGGGCTGCCTGGCCTCGGGCCTATTTTGCCGGGTCTAATCACGACATTCACCTTAATTAATATCCAGATGACGCACATACAAAGTGATGGCCACCCGATGTGGTCACGTGAGTAGATGCTTCTTTCGATGAAGCCTGTTATATCTAGAGTTTATTCAATGGCGAAGGTAAATGGTGTGACATTTGTATGTATCGACAGAGATCAAAGAAGGAGGTGTCAAAATTCTGGGGTTATGATTGACGGTGGATATTACGGTGTTCTTCTAGAAGTAGTGGAACTAATTTATGGAGAAGGCTTGACAGTTTACTTGTTCAAGTGTAGGTGGTTTGATACAAATCCTCAAATCGAAAGGGAGGATAATTATGGACTATTATCTGTTGATACTTCTACAAGTTGGTATGAAGGTGATCCTTTTATTTTTGCAACATCTGCTAAACCAGTTTACTACCTCGATGACTTGGTAAAAAAAGGAGCATGGAAGATCGTAAATCATGTGGCTACGAAAAATATATATAATGCGGCTACACTTGGATAAGCAGACGATAAGGATGATAATGAGGCATATCAAGAGCCGGATACAACTAATATTCCACCATCCTCCACAATACTACTGAATAATGTTGTAGAAGGTCGAGTGGTTCGGCTACATGGTGAAGATCGTGGGTTCATAGAAGTAGGTACAAATGAATTACGTGCAGACTCTGATGAAGATGATGATGACGAGTTCAGACATATGCTGTCAGTTATCTACTCCGACACAGAGACAGACTTTATTGTTCTGTGCCGCTCGAACGAATCGAAAAAGTGATATTATTACCTGTTTTTTTTGTTATATATTCATTGTTCCATTTATAATAAAACAAGTATAAATATACAAACTATTAATATTATATAAAAACAAGTATAAATTTATAAAATATTATTTTATAAAAACTGTATAAATTAATATATAGATATATAATCATGTCTAAATATTTATAAGATACATTTATAATTACATTCAAATATATATAAAATATTATTATATAAAACATGTCTAAATATATAAAATATTATTATATAAAAACTATATAAATATATCGTCATATTATATATATATATATACACACATATATTTATAATTAAATTCAAATATGTAAATATTATGCTATATGAAAGACATATATAAATATAAAACTGGGTTAAAATGTTTGAATGACAAATATGACCCAGTTGCAACATGCCATATTACTTACATAAATGGCCCGGGTTCGAACCCCGGCAGTCACTGGGTCATGTTTTTTTTTTTTGGAATTAAGAATAGCCGACGACGTTAGTCGTCGGCTAAAGTACATGGCCTTTAGCCGACGATATTAATTTTTTACTTAAATTTAAATATAATCTGACCGTGTCGATCGACACGGTCGAGTCGTTGTGGTCTACATTCAAAAAAGGTTCACGACGGATAACCCGATCGTGTCGATCGACACGGTCGAGTCGGGCTGGTGTTTTGGCGGACGGTGCTGTCGGCTAAAGTCCTTAAAGTTTAGCCGACGACGACCGGTGTCGTTGGCTAAAGTAATGTTTTTTTTTTATTTTTATTAAATATATTTACAATTAAATTTAAATATAATCCGACCGTGTCGATCGACACGGTCGAGTCATTGTGGTCTACATTCAAAAAAGTTCCTGGACGGATAACCCGACCGTGTCGATCGACACGGTCGAGTCGGGATGGTGTTTTGGCTGACGGTGGTGTCGGCTAAAGTCCTTAACGTTTAGCCGACGACGTCCTCTATCGTCGGCTAAAGTTCCTTTATAAAAAAAAACGCGACTTTCTCCCCATTTTCCCTTTCTTTCCCAGAACCTCCTCCGCCCGAAAACTCCGAAGCCGTTCCTCCTCCGCAAAATCCGAAGTCGACCGCCGCACCCAGCACTGAAAACTCCGAAGCCGACCGCCGCACTGATCGGTCAAAAACTTATCCTAAAAATAGGATTTCTTGAGTCGCTCGCAAATATATACGAGGTAGAAGTAGTTTGTGGTAAGTTCTACCAAGGTCTTTTCTCTCGAGGATTGTCCAACAGGGCTTCGTATAATTTTTTGTTACAAATTGCGAGAAATAAATACTAAAATATTAAAAAAGATATTTTTGGGTTTTTAAATATTAACTTAATTAAAATGCACTATGTTTAATTTAAACTATTTTTAATAAGACTTTTTAATAAGATTATTTAATAAGACTATTTTTAATACTACTATTTTTAAGAAGACTATTTTTTTAACTAGTGGAAATGAATAGGATTGAAATGAGTTGGGAATTTATAAAATCTAGGGGATTACGGGTTCATTAAATTAGATTTTTAATTAAGTATAGGAATTGATTTACACGGATATAAAAGAAAAACGAATGTTTATCGAGTAATCAACTTTTCACCTCTGTACTTTCGTAATCAAAGATGTCTTAACCACTTTCGCAATCTTAAGATGTTGATAACAAGATTAACACTTGATAGATTGAAGAGATATGTTTCCAATTCACTCAACAATCAATCAAGGAGATTTCATTAGTAGAAATAGGATATGATCAATCTCTATTTAAACCAATTAGTCCTTTTTAATCAAAATAGTGTAAATCAATCAAATACTCAATATATAACCTAATAGAAATCCCCCTTCCCCTAGGAAGAAAGATTAGCTACTCATTGGTTTATACAAACTAAAATTATAATAGAAATAATTGATATACATAATATATATATATATATATAAACTGTTAATTACTAGAACTTAATGACAATAGATAAAACTTTATTTGAATATGATGAATCAAAGTGCAAGAAACAAACTTCAAAATATAACTTCAAACTTGTTTAAAGGTTACAAGCTTACCAAAATTGAAAGTAAAATACTAAGTGCTTATTGATCAAGCACTTTTCAATTACAAACTTAATGAAAGAAAAACTTTAAACTAAAAATGAAATACAAAGTAAAGTGAGAGTTCAAAGGATAAAATATCTTGCTAAAAGAAATGGGAGTTTCTTGGCAAGAAGAGGAGTAATTTTGCAATGGATGAACATGTCCTTTTATAGGTGATTTTCAAGAATACAATTGATTATTTAATTTGTGGCATCTTTGACAAGTCTTTGGTGTTTGATTCATACTTGATCTTCCTTGCATGTCTTGATTTTCAGATCATTGACTTCATACATAGTTGTTGAGCTCACAAGATGCTAAATGTGGAAAATTCCACAAATATCAGTCTAAAAAACGGCTATGCAAAACGGCCCATTTTTCGCCGTGTTGTGCGCCGTTTTGTGGTGACTCGGTCTCTTCCGGAATACGCGTGAGGACACGGCGCTAAATGCCGGCCGTGTGTGAAACGGCCCAAGACACGGCCTTTTTTTGCGCCGTATGTGAAACGGCCGACAGAACACGGTCCATTCTGCGCCGTTTTGTATGGTCGTTTTTCATGGAAAAATTCCCGTCGTTTCGGATTTGATCTTGTTTTCCGTCCTTTTTGATGCTTCATGTCGAATCAGAAATAACCATTTTTAGCTCATGTTTGGACATATCCGTAAAATATATATTTTTAATCACAAATCGAGACGATTATGCCCGTAAAAGGAATATTTTGTATATGAATTTTTAGATCAATTATGCACTAATCAAATACCCCACACTTAATTATTTGCTTGTCCTCAAGTAAACCTCAGATATGGTATGATTGAACGTACCAATAATAATTTTTTACCACATCTCAAGGGGTAAATTAGACCAAGTTTTTATAATTTTGTCAAATCTCAAGAAAGTTTCCTTTTTAAACAAAAAGCATGAATTCATAGAACTCGCTGGATAAGTGTATCGCTCACTCTCAAGTGTATATGGGACATATTTTCGCTCAAGCTTATTTAATAAAGTGAAAATTTCCATAGGCGTGCAAATCGTCTTTTATCTCTACCACTTGTGTGTGTAACGTTGTGAATCAAAAAGGACTTTAAGGTTGTAATGTCGGCTCTTTGGTTGGGGTAGGGAAATATGGATAAAGTGTAATACCCAGTAATTATCATTCAGTAATTATCACTCAGTAATTATCATTCAGTATTTATCATTCAGTAATTGGTACTCAGTAATTTCATTATTGATCATTTATCACTCAGATTCAGTCATGGTATTCATCATTCAGAGTAATTGTATCGTGTATCAATCGTCATTCATCGTTAATCTGAATGGAGTTTCGTGCCGTGTTTATCATCATTGTCATTTTCGTTGCAAGCTGTGCTTGAGGGTAGCGCACGCTACATACTCCTTTTAGCGTACGCTAATTGGGTATAGGTAGCGCACGCTACCGCTCAGCTTTAGCGCACGCTAAGGCTACCTTGGCTGCAGTCCAGAAGGTACTGGACTGCAGGTGAGAATAATGGTAGCGCACGCTACGAGTGTTAAGTAGCGCGCGCTAACGGGTTGTAGTAGCGCACGCTATATGTGTGGAGTAGCGCGCGCTAGGGGCGGATCAGGTTGAGTCCAGTAGCTACTGGACTGCACCGGGTTTATTCATAGCGCACGCTAGGCATTGTTGTTAGCGTACGCAACCGATATGTTAGCGCACGCTAAATAATGGTTGTAGCGCACGCTATCGAGGTTAGATCAAAGGGCAGATGGTTTTCTAGACTCCAGTACTGGGCGTCAAATATTTCGCTAGCGCACGCTAACAATGGATATTAGCGCACGCTAGTAGTATGGCCGTAGCGCACGCTACAAAGAGGTACGTAGCGCGCGCTACCGTGTTCGGACAAGGTACCGGACTACCCAAATTACACGTTAGCGCACGCTATGCACAAGGCTAGCGCACGCTAACCCGGATTGAGTATAAATCGATGCTTTAGTCGAGTTCGTCATTTTCATCTCATTTCATTCCTTCGGTATTTTGGGCGATTCCGAGCGATCCAGAGGGATTCTTCGAGGTGTAATCATCAATCATCATCTTCAAGACTTTGAGTTGAATTTATCATCACATCATCATCACCGAAACCTCGAATCATAGGTATAAATCTCGAGGAACTAGACGTTCGGATTGTGGGGATTTCCTTCCGATTTCTTCGTAAGCTTGGATTATCATTGGAATATGTTAGTTATGGATTATCTAACTTGTATAAACATATTCCTACGGATTTAATGGTTATTTTCGGAATTGTTTTCAAGAACCCTTGGGGTTGACTTCGGTTAATTGGGATTTTTTCCGATGGATGTCGTTACAATCATGATTTATGGATTCCTAATGGATTATTGATATCATTGAAGTGTTTTGTTAGTTCGGAATACTCATTTTGGTGTGGGTTTCGACATATTCGGGATTGGATATTTTCGTAGTTGTGCGGTCGGTTATGTATTCGTTGGAATGCCTTGAGTTCGATTATCATTGTTTCGACCTTTGGGTTAGTCGTGTTTTGTTGTTTGTTACGTGTATTGAACGATTGTTGGTAATTATTGTTATTCAAGGTTGTTCGAGCGATCGGTATCTTGGTTAGGACGTTGTTCGTGGACGGACATTCTTCATCGGTATTGAGTAAGTTAAATCTTACTCGGTTAAAAGGATACTCATTCCTTTTGTTGTTGATTGCTCATAATCATAATTCATTCATCATAATATTAATCATTTCGTGACTTGTCATTGTCGAGTAATCATTTCATTCACGAGGAACGACGGTTCCAAATCATTTCATTGGATTATCAATCACGTCACTATCACTATCATATCGGTGAGTCATCTTGGCCTTGTTTAATTATCATTCATTGATATTCATCACGGTCATTCTCGTTCATGTGACCTTCCGGGTTCATATTGCGTGGCCGGGTGTGGCTGTGTGGAATTTTTAGTCGGGCACACGATGGTCATGTATTGGGTTCACCGATACATTGGACCGTGCACACGGTAACGCTTACCTCCGTGAGACTAATTAGGTACAAGGACGGGTGTGTCCGGACATTCGTCTTGTACACTTGCACAGGACATTACAGGCGTACTATGATGCTCCTCTTCAGCGTAATTCATAATTAAGAATATTTCATCACTTCAGTTAATTCATGATTGTGTAATTTCAACTCTTGAGGATTGTTGTTCGTAATCGACCCCGTTGGGGATTTTGTTTTCAGGTCACGGCAAGGCAAAGGCACGGGAAGAGCATGTTGACGGCGAGTCCCAAGTGATACTAGTAGGGGCTCCCAAATCTGCCTACCATTTATTCATCATTTGTGTTTCCTTTATTTTATTCCGCCGCAGACATTCCGTTTGAATGCTCATTTCATTCAAGTGTTGTGTATTTTATCGTCACATAAAATACACATGTATTCTATTTTATCACGGGTGTGTTGTATAAAACTCCTCATCGGAGTAATTGATGTTGTAATGTGGTTCGGTACTACATTTACTGTAATTCATTCAGTTTCATTCGCCCGGTGGGTCCCAGTGGGGTCCACGGACCGTAATATCCGCCTAGTTTGGGGTGTTACAGAGTTGGTATCGGAGCGTGGTTTTGAATACTACCCTCCAAGTCATGTCTCATTTGAAATCATCGTCATCGGACTAGTATCATTGGACTTTCGCCACGTGTGACTGTGCAAATGCCGAGCCAATCGTATCAAGAATCGTAAGATTTCTAATGCCATGGTATATTTTCGGCATTAATCATTCATTCATAATTCATCGATTAACAATCCTCAATCATCATTGTCATTTTGACCGGACGGTCGAGTTAACTCATTAATCACCAATTCATTTCATTGTTCGGCTTGTTGATCGTGAAGATCGGATCATTAATCTTGTTAACTCATCCAAGATAATCATTTCAAGAACTTCATCGATAATCATGTCACGTCAATCAATCATTCATGTAATCGCTGTATTTGAGCGCGTATGCTCATTTTCATCATTTCATAATATAATCATAATGTGATACTCATGCGAGATGTATAATCATCATATGACTTTCCACTTCGCATGGAAAGGGCCGGGCAGAGGACGTGGAGGACGAGGCCGTGGAGCGGGCCGAATCCCGAGAACTCGTGCGAATACCCGTGCAAATGCCAGAATAATGCTAATTCGAGCGGCGACGCCGCCACTCATTCACTCGACGCGATCATTCATTATCGGGAGTCGCACTGGACACGGCTCGGTCGAGGGTGTCCGGGTTGATCCACTCGCATTTATGCAGGGCATGATGGCCCAAATGACTCGGATGGCTCGGTTTATGGAGACGATGCATAACTCCGTCAATCGGGACCGCAGGCTCCTCCGCCGCCACCTCGAGGCAAGAGAGGAATGTGAGTAATATCATCGGCGACATCTCTCGCGCAGGCCACCGACTTTCGAGGCCTGCCCGAGCCGGCAGATATTATTCATTGGCTCGAACATTTCGAGAAGTTGTTTGTTATGGTGGAGTGTCCTAAGGACACAAAGTTTCGTTGCGGCTTACTACCTTGGTAAGAGCGCACATTCTTGGTGGTTGTCGTTGAAGCCCACCGAAGGATCTTGTACTTGGGATCGTTCAAGACTCTCATGATGGAGAGGTACTATCCGGCCCCACTCGGGAGGCCAAGCTGCCGAATTGCTCACCCCGACCCTCAACAGCCGAGGATGTTCTCGCCATTGCCGAGAAATTTCAGAACTTCTTCCGTTCGCCTCATCTATCATTCATTCGAAGCGGACAAGATCAAGTATTTCACAAGAGGTGAAACCCCGTATGAGACTTGGCCATTTAATCATAATTGCACCACGTTGGCCGAGTTCATTGAGAAGGCTCTCACTTATGAGCTTATCGCTAAGGAAATTGCTAAGCAAAGAACCTTCGTCTCGCTAGCAAGAAATCGAAGAATCGTAATCACCAAGGCGGTCGACAACCTTCAAGAAACCCCGTGCGGGCTCGCTTTTCGAGCGACCTCCAGGTCGTCTAAACCCGCGGAATCTCGGCCGCGAGCGGCGATTCGCCATCACTGTTATAATCTGGGAACTTGGTCACCTCGGTACCAAGTGTCCGGCGTACTATCACATGTCATAATTGTGGAATTGCCGGGCATAAGGCCCGTTTTGCCGTAGGGACTCCAAACCTACTCGACGTCATCTCAAGCACCTAAGCAATCACTGCTCGTAATCAAAGCCACTTCAATCGGGCTCGTTTAAAACGACGGGAGCGACTAAAGGTGGAGCTTTTAGCCATCGACGGAGCGTCGGTGCCGGGACTAGCAAGCCCCGGATTTATGAGATGAAGAAGACCGATGATCCAGAGGCCCGAATGATCTCAGGTACACTCGATATTCTATCTCAACCTGTGTGTACTCTTTTCGATACTGGTGCATCGCATTCATTCATTTCCGAGTCATGTTTGAGTAGACTACGTCTGGGTAGTGCTACTAGTTGTGAGCCTTATGTCATTGGCCTACCTGATGGTAGACGAATTATCGGTAATCATGAGATTCAGAATTGTCCGATTCAGTTTCATGGTCGTGTATGGCCAGCGGACCTAATCGTGGTAGATTTACCGAGGGACGACGTCATCTTGGGTATTGATTGGATAGATCGTCATGATGCCATCATTAATGTCCGTAAGCGTATGGTCACTATCATTTCAGACGATGGAGTTGAATGTGTGTTTCAGGGAGGTAATCCTGGCTGTTCTGGTAAGGTCATTAATTCAATGAAAGCAGTAAGGTTACTCAATCAGGGATGTGTCGGTTATTGGTGCTATATGGCCAAAACCGAGAAGTCATCAGTAATGTTAACGGATATTCCGGTGGTGAGGGAATATGCCGATGTTTTTCCAGACGAGTTACCTGGTTTGCCTCCACAGAGGGATGTGGAATTCACGATTGAGTTGGAGCCTGGTACGTCCCCGATATCGAAGGCGCCGTACCGGATGGCCCCGACCGAAATGCAGGAATTAAAGAACCAACTTGAAGAGTTGTTCGAGAAAGGTTATATTCGACCGAGTGCGTCCCCGTGGGGAGCACCAGTGTTGTTTGTCAAGAAGAAGGATGGTTCATTCCGCTTATGTATTGATTATCGGGAGTTGAACAGGGTGACGATCAAGAATAAGTATCCCTTACCCCGTATTGATGATCTCTTAGATCAACTTCAGGGAGCTTCAGTATTCTCCAAGATCGACTTAAGGTCTGGATATCATCAGTTGCGGATCCGAGAGTCGGATATCGCGAGGACGGCGTTCAACACGCTATGGTCATTATGAGTTTGTGGTTATGCCGTTCGGATTGACTAATGCACCTGCGGTATTCATGGAGTTAATGAATCGGGTCTTCATCGACTTTTTGGATCGATTTGTTGTTGTCTTCATCGATGACATTTTGATTTATTCTCGTGACCGGGAGGAGCACGAGTTTCACCTTCATCAAGTGCTCGACGTGTTGAGACGAGAACAACTTTATGGGAAGTTTTCTAAATGTGAGTTCTGGATGTCCGAAGTGACTTTTCTCGGACATGTAATTTCATCAGACGGAGTTCGTGTCGATCCTCAGAAGACGGAGGCTATTCGAGATTGGCTACCTCCGAAAAACGTTAAGGAAATCCGAAGTTTCCTCGGATTAGCGGGTTATTATCGGCGATTTGTAGAAGGATTTTCTAGAATCGCTCAACCCTTAACGAACCTTTTGAGGAAGGATAAGAAATACACGTGGTCCGACGCGTGTCAACGGAGTTTTGAGGAACTCAAGAGCCGGTTAATGTCAGCACCTGTACTTTCCTTACCGCAGGGGACGGAAGGATTTGTGGTTTATAGTGATGCGTCCGGACAGGGTCTCGGATGTGTGCTCATGCAGTACGGGAAGGTCATTGCCTATGCTTCACGACAATTGAGACCTTACGAGGTTAATTATCCGACCCACGACCTGGAGCTAGCAGCCGTGGTGTTCGCTTTGAAGATTTGGCGTCATTACCTTTATGGCGTCACCTGTCAGATATTCACCGATCATAAGAGCTTAAAGTATATATTTACTCAGAATGAGTTAAATATGCGTCAGAGACGGTGGTTGGAATTAATCAAAGATTATGATATTGAGATCCTCTACCACCATGGAAATGAGAACTTTGTCGCCGACGCCTTGAGTCGTAAGTCCGTTCAGGAGCAGATGCTTGCCCGTTTAACAGTTCAAAAGGAGCTTCAGCAGGAACTCCTTAGACCCGAGATCGAGGTCTGGCTTCAGCGAGTTCAGGGACAGCTTTGTATGTTAGAGATTTCATCATCTCTTGAGGATGCAATCGGGAGAATCGTGGTTCGGACCCATCATTGTTGCGCATCCGAGAGGATGTGGCTCAGGGAAAGCCCTCGGATTTGTGGTCCACGAGGATGGACTTTTGAGGTTTAAGAATCGGTTGTGCGTCTGGCAAATGACGAGTTGAAAAACTCGATTTTGAAAGAAGCTCATGCTACCCCTTATTCCGTTCATCCGGGTCTAGCAAGATGTACAAGGACTTGAAACAAAATTACCGGTGGAGTAATATGAAGCGAGAAGTCGCAGAATTTGTTTCGAGATGCTTAACTCGTCAACAAGTTAAGATTGAACATCGGCCGTGGTATCTTGAAACCTCTTCCTATTCCCGAATGGAAGTGGGAAGACATTTCTATGGATTTCATCACGAGTTCGCCGACGAGTCGTCGTGGCATGAATACGATCTGGGTGATCGTGGACCGCTTAACTAAATCAGCTCATTTCCTTGAGATCAAGGAGACGTGGGGTCCCGAGAGACTTGCTCAACTGTTCATCAAAGAGATAGTCAGACTGCACGGTACTCCTAAAAGTATCGATTCCGATCGTGACGGACGGGTTGTGTCGCATATTTGGAAATCAGTTCATCGTGCTATGGGAACTCAGCTTAATCTCAGTACCGCTTTTCATCCTCAGTCCGACGGACAATCAGAGAGGACCATTCAGACATTAGAGGACATGTTGAGGGCATGCGTCCTCGGTTGGAAAGACGATTGGGAAGCCCAACTACCATTGATCGAGTTCACGTATAATAATAGTTGGCATGCTTCGATCAAGATGGCACCTTACGAGGCCTTGTATGGTCGTCGTTGTCGATCTCCGTTGTGTTGGGACGACTTATCAGAATCAATCGGCACCGAGCCCGATATGCTTATAGCCGCCCGTGAGAAGGTAGCTTTGATCGAGAGTCGCTTTGTTGACATTTCAGTCGGCGTAAATCATATGCGTATAACCGTGCCGACCATTAGAGTTCGAGGCTGGTGACCATGTGTTGGTCAAGGTATCCCCGAGTCGTGGTATCTTCCGTTTTGGGAAGAGGGGAAAGTTGAGTCCGAGATTCATTGGGCCGTTTGAGATTTTGGATCGAGTGGGCGAGTTAGCTTATCGATTGGCTTTACCTCCGGCGTTGAGCCGAATTCATAAAGTGTTTCATGTCTCTCAGTTGCGGAAGTATGTTGCCGACCCGAGTCACATACTTCAATTCGATGAAATCGAGATTGCCGATGATCATTCATATGAGGAACGTCCTATACGAGTTTTAGAGCGGCGAATCAAGCAGTTGAGGAATAAGACGATTCCTTTGGTTAAAATTCAGTGGTCTAGACACGGAGTCGAAGAGGCTACTTGGGAAACCGAGGATAGTATGCGGGAGAGTTATCCCGAGTTGTTTGACCCTTAGTTTCGGGGACGAAACTCTGTTAAGGGGGGGTGTATGTAATACCCAGTAATTATCATTCAGTAATTATCACTCAGTAATTATCATTCAGTAATTATCACTCAGTAATTATCATTCAGTATTTATCATTCAGTAATTGGTACTCAGTAATTTCATTATTGATCATTTATCACTCAGATTCAGTCATGGTATTCATCATTCAGAGTAATTGTATCGTGTATCAATCGTCATTCATCGTTAATCTGATTGGAGTTTCGTGCCGTGTTTATCATCATTGTCATTTTCGTTGCAAGCTGTGCTTGAGGGTAGCGCACGCTACATACTCCTTTTAGCGTACGCTAATTGGGTATAGGTAGCGCACGCTACCGCTCAGCTTTAGCGCACGCTAAGGCTTAGCCGCAGCCTGTAAAGGTACCGGATCGCAGTGAGAATAATGGTAGCGCACGCTACGAGTGTTAAGTAGCGCGCTAACGGGTTGTAGTAGCGCACGCTATATGTGTGGAGTAGCGCGCGCTAGGGGCGGATCAGGTTGAGTCCAGAGGCTACTGGACTGCACCCCGTGTATTAATAGCGCACGCTAGGCATTGTTGTTAGCGTACGCAACCGATATGTTAGCGCACACTCAATAATGGTTGTAGCGCACGCTATCGAGGTTAGATCAAAGGGCAGATGGTTTTACGGACTCGATCGGGCGTCAAATATTTCGCTAGCGCACGCTAACAATGGATATTAGCGCACGCTAGTAGTATGGCCGTAGCGCACGCTACAAAGAGGTACGTAGCGCGCGCTACCGTGTTCGGACAGTGGGTACTGGACTACCCAAATTACACGTTAGCGCACGCTATGCACAAGGGCTAGCGCACGCTAACCTGGATTGAGTATAAATTGGACAGTTTAGTCAGAGTTCGTCATTTTCATCTCATTTCATTCCTTCGGTATTTTTGGGCGATTCCGAGCGATCCAGAGGGGATTCTTCGAGGTGTAATCATCAATCATCATCTTCAAGTCTTTGAGTTGAATTTATCATCACTTCATCATCTCCGAAACATCGAATCAAAGGTATTAATCTCTTGGATCTAGAATTTCGGATTTTTGGGGTTTTCCTTCCGATTTCTTCGTGTAAGCTTGGATTATCATTGGAATATGTTAGTTATGGATTATCTAACTTGTATAAACATATTCCTACGGATTTAATGGTTATTTTCGGAATTGTTTTCAAGAACCCTTGGGGTTGACTTCGGTTAATTGGGATTTTTTCCGATGGATGTCGTTATAATCATGATTTATGGATTCCTAATGGATTATTGATATCATTGAAGTGTTTTGTTAGTTCGGAATACTCATTTTGGTGTGGGTTTCGACATATTCGGGATTGGATATTTTCGTAGTTGTGCGGTCGGTTATGTATTCGTTGGAATGCCTTGAGTTCGATTATCATTGTTTCGACCTTTGGGTTAGTCGTGTTTTGTTGTTTGTTACGTGTATTGAACGATTGTTGGTAATTATTGTTATTCAAGGTTGTTCGAGCGATCGGTATCTTGGTTAGGACGTTGTTCGTGGACGGACATTCTTCATCGGTATTGAGTAAGTTAAATCTTACTCGGTTAAAAGGATACTCATTCCTTTTGTTGTTGATTGCTCATAATCATAATTCATTCATCATAATATTAATCATTTCGTGACTTGTCATTGTCGAGTAATCATTTCATTCACGAGGAACGACGGTTCCAAATCATTTCATTGGATTATCAATCACGTCACTATCACTATCATATCGGTGAGTCATCTTGGCCTTGTTTAATTATCATTCATTGATATTCATCACGGTCATTCTCGTTCATGTGACCTTCCGGGTTCATATTGCGTGGCCGGGTGTGGCTGTGTGGAATTTTTAGTCGGGCACACGATGGTCATGTATTGGGTTCACCGATACATTGGACCGTGCACACGGTAACGCTTACCTCCGTGAGACTAATTAGGTACAAGGACGGGTGTGTCCGGACATTCGTCTTGTACACTTGCACAGGACATTACGGGCGTACTATGATGCTCCTCTTCAGCGTAATTCATAATTAAGAATATTTCATCACTTCAGTTAATTCATGATTGTGTAATTTCAACTCTTGAGGATTGTTGTTCTGTGTAACTGACCCCGTTGGGGGATTTTGTTTTCAGGTCACGGCAAGGCAAAGGCACGGGAAGAGCATGTTGACGGCGACGAGTCCCAGTGATACTAGTAGGGGGCTCCCAGTCTGTTCAGTCATTTATTCAGTCATTTGTGTTTCCTTTATTTTATTCCGCTGCAGACATTCCGTTTGAATGCTCATTTCATTCAGTGTTGTGTATTTTATCGTCACATAAAATACACATGTATTCTATTTTATCCTGGGTGTGTTGTATAAAACTCCTCATCGGAGTAATTGATGTTGTAATGTGGTTCGGTACTACATTTACCTGTGTAATTCATTCAGTTTCATTCGCCTGGTGGGTCCCAGTCGGGGGTCCACGGCACTGTAATATCCGCCTAGTTTGGGGTGTTACATAAAGTGACTTGAAACCGAACATTAGAAAATATTCTGAATCGAGTTTTATCAACTGGTAAGCACTTTAGAAGCTATTTAATTAAGCTTTCTATCAATCCCCTTACTTATGCTTCGATTTATCTGAGCTCTTTTTCTTTCTTTTCAATCAACCATTTTTTTTTTTTGGGTTGTTTATTATCTGTTTTACGCGAATGTAAACGATGGGTCACATGAATACACCCGGTTACTAGGATAAAAAACATACACAAGCTGCTTTTATGCATACTCATATCTAAGGTAACTGTTTTACGCGAATGTAAACATGGGTCACATGAATACACCCGGTTACTAAGTTCCCAAAACAATGGAGTAAATATTTTCTCCATTTTTCAACACTACCAACAATATATATCACCCAATGTCACCACACAATATCTTCATCCTTGTCAAAAATAATTTCTAACTGTTCAAGTATGGGTCAAAGGATTCATAGTGATGGAAAGCTCAGTATGTGGTTGACAATAAAATAGGCAATAAGCTCAATTGGGTTAACGAGGGAATTAGTAATTTTTTTTGGGGTAGGCAAAAAAATATTGAAAAGCTAAAAAAAAAATCGCCTAAAATCACTTTCACTATTTTGCACACACTTCGTAGTTTTGAGTAAAATACCAATGCACGTTCTAGAGTTTCACAACACAAATAGCGCACTCGATCAAAGGAGATTTTTGCATGATAGCAAGTAAACAACGGCTCAAAAGCTCACAAGGTTTTAAAAATATATGTTTCATGAATTCACACAAAATATTTTTTTGGAACAATTGAGTTTGACCTTTCATCGAAAAATTCAAGTTTCAAAATTTTTATAAACAAGTGTCCCGAGGTGAGTAGTAAGACATATTACAAATTGACTGTTGGAGGTAATTATTATTTTTATTTTTTATTTTTTTGATTTTTTTTGATTTTTTTGATTTTTTTGATTTTTATTGATTTTTTTGATTTTTTTGAAAATAAATAATAATAAAAACAATAAATAAATTGGGTTCCCTCCCAATAAGGGCTCGTTTAATGTCATTAGCTTGACAACTTCTGTTTTAGTCGTATGACGGATCTTCAAGGGTTATGCTCTCTCCGTGAGGAATTTTACGATTTTCAAAATAAGGCTTTACCCTGTGTCCGTTCACCCGAAATGACTCTTTGGTTTGAGGATTTATCGGTCTAATTACTCCGTATGGAAATACTTCCTCAATCTCGAAGGGTCCTGGCCCGTGATTTTAGCTTACTGGAAATAATCGCAAACGAGAATTAAATAAAAGTACTTTCGTACTGGTTCAAGGTGCTTGAGGGTAAGTTTCCGGTCATGAAGTCTCTTGACTTTGTCTTTGTAAATCAGAGAGTTCTCGTATGCTTCGTTTCTTAACTCGTCTAGTTCAGATATTTGTAGCAGTCTTTCCTGTCCAGCTTTTTTCAATTCCATTGAAACGGCCTTAATTGCCCAATAAGCTTTATGTTCGATTTCAACTGGAAGGTGACAAGTTTTTCCATAGACTAGACGGTAAGGGCTCATTCCCAATGGACTCTTGTATGCTGTTCGGTATGCCCAAAGTGCATCGACCAATTTTTCAGCCCAATCTTTTCGAGTTGGGCGCACAGTTTTTTCCAGGATCCCTTTTATTTGTCGGTTGCTTGTTTCAGCCTGACCCGACGTTTGTGGATGGTAGGGAGTTGCAATTTTGTGATTTATGCCATTTTTGGCCATAAGCTTGTCAAATAACTTGTTGCAGAAGTGGGATCCCCCATCACTGATTATTGCCTTGGGAAATCCGAAACGGCTGATTATGTATTTCTGTACAAACTTAACAACAATATTAGCATCATTAGTCCTTGTGGGGATTGCCTCAACCCACTTGGATACATAATCGACTGCTAAAAGAATGTACTCAAAATTTCCAGATTTAGTGAATGGTCCCATAAAATCAATTCTCCATACATCAAAAATTTCTACGACCGAATTGATCGTGAGGGGCATTTCATTTCTTTTTCCGATATTACCAGTTCGTTGACACCTATCGCACTGAACACAAAAATGATATGCGTCTTTAAATAAGGATGGCCAATACAAACCAGATTGGAGAATTTTTTGTGCGGTCTTTTGTCCGCCAAAATGTCCTCCGCAATGAAGTTCGTGGCAAAAGGTTAGTACACTTTGTTGCTCATCTTCTGGGACACATCGCCTCATGATTTCATCTTTGCATAATCGAAAAAGGCATGGTTCGTCCCAGAAGTAGTTTTTGCATGATGATAGAAACCTTTTCTTTTCTTGGTAAGAAATGTTAGGTGGGAGCATTTCACAAACCAAATAATTCACAATATCTGCAAACCAAGGTACCGAAGAAATTTTAAATAGATTTTCATGTGGAAAAGAGTCCACAATTTGTTCATGTTTGTTATCTATTTCTTCGTTATTTTTAAACGAGACAAATGGTCTGCGACCACATTTTCACTTCCTTTCCGATCCTTTATTTCCACATTAAATTCTTGAAGCATTAAAATCTACCGAATCAACCGAGGTTTCGCTTGTTGCTTTTTCAACAGATGTCGTAAAGCTGCATGGTCTAAATGTACAATCACTTTAGATCCTACAATATAAGATCTAAATTTATCCAAAGGAGAAAACCACACTAATAATTCTTTCTCGGTTGTCGTATAATTAACTCGCGCATCATTTAATGTTAGACTAGCGTAATAAACCACACGGAGCATTTTATCAATTCT
Source organism: Orobanche coerulescens (assembly GCA_033398695.1). Classification (NCBI taxonomy): domain Eukaryota; kingdom Viridiplantae; phylum Streptophyta; class Magnoliopsida; order Lamiales; family Orobanchaceae; genus Orobanche; species Orobanche coerulescens. The sequence goes on along the minus strand of CM065816.1, from coordinate 11,534,723 downwards.
TTGGCCCAAAATGCACTAACAAATTTCTACGATGCATCGCACATAATTTCAAAAGGTAAAGACCAATCAGGGGCAATTACGATTGGTGCCGTGGTTAGTTTCTCTTTCAAGGTTTTAAAAGCGTCGAGACAAGCGTCATCGAAAATGAAGGAAACATCTTTGGTAAGCAAAGTGCAGAGAGGTTTACTTATTTTTGAAAAATCTTTGATAAACCTTCTATAAAAACCGGCATGCCCTAAAAAGCTCCTGATTGCCTTTACATTGTTTGGTGGCGGTAATTTTTGAATGACATCAATTTTTGCTTTGTCGACTTCAATTCCATGATTTGACACCACATGGCCTAGCACAATTCCACTTTCTGTCATAAAATGACTTTTTTCCCAACTGAGAGTTAAATGGCTTTCAATACAACGTTCAAGTACTTTGGTCAATTTATTTAAGCAATCATCAAAAGATGACCCAAATACTGAAAAGTCATCCATAAATACCTCAATAGAATCGCCAATTATATCTGAGAAAATTGACAACATGCACCTTTGAAAAGTTCCTGGTGCATTGCATAATCCAAAGGGCATTCTTCGACAAGCAAAAGTTCCAAAAGGGCATGTGAATGTGGTCTTCGATTGGTCCTCGGGTGCAATCACCACTTGATAATACCCTGAAAGGCCATCAAGAAAACAGTAGAATTTGTGTCCTGCAAGTTTATCAAGCATTTGGTCAATAAAAGGTAGAGGAAAATAATCCTTTTTGGTGGCGGCATTTAATTTTCGATAATCAATGCACATCCGCCACCCGGTTGTTACCCCCGTTGGTACTAGCTCTCCCTTATCATTTCCAATCACTGTTATGCCACTTTTCTTTGGCACCACATGTATCGGGCTTACCCATTCACTATCCACAATCGGATAAATAATTCCCTCAGCTAGTAATTTTAAAATTTCCTTTTTTACTACCTCTAGCATATTGGGATTTAATCTTCGTTGTGCTTCTCTTCTTGGTTTTTCCCCCTCTTCTAGAATTATTTTGTGCATACATGTTGAAGGGCTAATTCCCTTAATATCACTCAAACCCCATCCTATTGCCTCTTTGCATTTTATTAAAACTTCTATTAAAAGAAATTCTTCATCTTTGTTCAATTCTGCATTAATAATTACGGGTTTTTTATTTCCCTCTTCAAGAAAAACATATTTTAAATGTTTAGGCAATTCTTTGAGCTCCGGTATTTCTTTTTCTTTGCTATCCATTAACGACTCCAGACTATCTATCTTAATCCCCTGTAAGAGATTTTCGCACACTTCTCCTTCAACTTCCGGGTTAAGCTCTGAACATTCCATTACTTGTTCCTGTATAATGAGAGTTTCTACAGAATTGTCAATAATATCAACAAAAGCACACTCCTCGTATAAATTGTAACTAGGAAAAGGTTGCGAATTAAACACAGAAAATGTCACGGTTTCATTTAACACACTCATGGTTAATTTTCCTCTTTTAACATCAATTATTGTTTCATGGTAGCCATGAAAGGTCTTCCCAATAAAATAGAATGATCTTTTCCATTTTCTAGACATTGTCCCATTTCTAAGACAACAAAATCACTGGAATAATAAGCCCCTCTATGTCAACCAAAATATCTTCGATAATCCCAACAGATAACGAAGCGATCTATCGCCAATTGTAAACATATTTTAGTTGGGCTAAGTTCACCAAGATCAAGTTGCTCAAAAATATATAATGGCATCAAATTTATATCCGCTCCAAGATCAAGCATACCGGTGGTCTTCTTACCGCTTTCCCATAGCGATATTTATGATGAAGCTACGGATCACTTTGCTTGGGAGGTAATCGTTGTTGGAGCAATGCACATAACCTCCGAGACAATGATTTTTTCTCTATATCCAAACTTCTTTTTATCCGTGAGTAATTCTTTGAAAAATTTTCCGTATCTCGACACTTTTTATTACTTCCAATAAAGGAAGGTTTACATTTACTTTAGATAAAGATATCAAAAATTTTAGAAATTGCTTCTCAAGTTTTTCATTTTTTGTCGACTTGGAAAAGGTATTGGGGGTTTGTATGGATGTGTAGATTTGTGGAGTGTTGGGATGGGGACTTCTTCTTTAGAATTTTCATTTGACTCCTTATCTTCGTCCTTGTTTCTAATAATTGAAATATCATCATTAGAAGGGGAATCAACTTGATTGTTATAAATCTTACCATTCTCGCGTGGTGATAGCTTTAGCTTGTTCGGGTTGACTTGGTAACCTCCTTTCTCGGTTATTTTGCGCTTGATTTGCTAGTTGCCCGACTTGAGTTTCGACTGCTTTCTCGATGCTTCCATTGCTTCAAATCTTCGATCCGAGTTTTGGATGAATGATTGAAGTGTTTCTTCTAATGAGGGTTTTCTGGGTTGGTTTGAGGGCGACCCTTGGAATTGGTTCGGTCTTTGATATGGTTGTTGCAAATTTTGATGTTGAGGAGGTGGTGGTTGTTGGTGATGATTCCCACCCCAAGAGAAATTAGGGTGATTTCGCCAACCGGGATTATAGGTTTCAGAAAAAGGGTCATTTCTGGGGCGTTGGTAAAAATTATTTAAAGCATTTACCTCTTCAGGGTTCGTCGGGGGATTGATGTTGGGTGCATGACTATATTCACCACCGGCGAAAAATACTTCTTGAGATGGCATGACTGTGGGTGGTTGAGAAATTCCTTGAGTTGTAAGTCGTTGGACTTGTTTGGTTAGCTCGGCAATTTGCGCAGTGAGATCGCTGGTGGAATTTACTTCATTAGCTCCGACTCTCCTGCCTCGTGCACTCTTTTGCTGGGAGGATATAGCAAGTTTTTCAAACAAATCAAAAGCGGCTTGTGCCGTTAGTGTTCCTATATCTCCCCCATCTGCATTGTCAACAGTAAATTGGCAATTATGAGTTAGCCCATCATAAAAAGTTTGACTCAAACAGTGTAAAGGATAATGATGATGGGGGCATGCTAGTAAAAGAGTTTTGAACCGATCCCATGCTTCAAAAAATTGTTCACCCTCCGATTGCGTAAAAGCCGCAATTTTGGTCCTTAGATCCGCCGTTTTATGATGTGGATAAAATTTAGACATGAATTTGTTGCACACATCATCCCAAGTAGCCAATGAATTTGGTGGCAACGTCATAATCCATGTTTTTGCTCGATCTTTTAAAGTGTAAGGAAAACACCTCATTTTTAATTGATCCTCGGTCAATTGTTGTAATGGAAAGGTATTGACAACCGAGTAAAAATCACGAATAAAACTTAAAGGATCCTCGTTTGGCATCCCATAAAAAGATGGGAGTTGGTTGAAATGAATGGATTTCAATTCATAATTTCGTGCTGTCTGGCCAAGTTGTATGCATGACGTTGTTGTACCGATCACCGGTCTAGCAAAATCTTTCAAAGTTTGTTGGTCTGCCATATGTTCTTCGTTTGACTTTTCTTCTTGATAGGAAGATTCAGTGTTTTCTTCTGTCAAAAATTCTCCTTCACTGCTAATATCTTCCAGGTTATCTCCAACTCGATAATCGGGATGAACGTTTTCGTTGTATGGTACCAAGGTTCTTGCAAGAGACCTACGGCCCTGCATAGACTAGAAAACAGATTGACCTTAAAAAAAAAAAAATTAAGAACAAGATGAATAAAAGATGCAAGAAATAAAAAAAAAAATATTAAATCACAAGATATAAATAAAAGTATACAAAAATTATATTTGGCCTAAAACAATCCCCGGCAACGGCGCCAAAATTTGATCGGTCAAAAACTTATCCTAAAAATAGGATTTCTTGAGTCGCTCGCAAATATATACGAGGTAGAAGTAGTTTGTGGTAAGTTCTACCAAGGTCTTTTCTCTCGAGGATTGTCCAATGGCTTCGTATAATTTTTGTTACAAATTGAGAAATAAATACTAAAATATTAAAAAAGATATTTTTGGGTTTTTAAATATTAACTTAATTAAAATGCACTATGTTTAATTTAAACTATTTTTAATAAGACTTTTTAATAAGATTATTTAATAAGACTATTTTTAATACTACTATTTTTAAGAAGACTATTTTTTTAACTAGTGGAAATGAATAGGATTGAAATGAGTTGGGAATTTATAAAATCTAGGGGATTACGGGTTCATTAAATTAGATTTTTAATTAAGTATAGGAATTGATTTACACGGATATAAAAGAAAAACGAATGTTTATCGAGTAATCAACTTTTCACCTCTGTACTTTCGTAATCAAAGATGTCTTAACCACTTTCGCAATCTTAAGATGTTGATAACAAGATTAACACTTGATAGATTGAAGAGATATGTTTCCAATTCACTCAACAATCAATCAAGGAGATTTCATTAGTAGAAATAGGATATGATCAATCTCTATTTAAACCAATTAGTCCTTTTTAATCAAAATAGTGTAAATCAATCAAATACTCAATATATAACCTAATAGAAATCCCCCTTCCCCTAGGAAGAAAGATTAGCTACTCATTGGTTTATACAAACTAAAATTATAATAGAAATAATTGATATACATAATATATATATATATATATAAAAACTGTTAATTACTAGAACTTAATGACAATAGATAAAACTTTATTTGAATATGATGAATCAAAGTGCAAGAAACAAACTTCAAAATATAACTTCAAACTTGTTTAAAGGTTACAAGCTTACCAAAATTGAAAGTAAAATACTAAGTGCTTATTGATCAAGCACTTTTCAATTACAAACTAAATGAAAGAAAAACTTTAAACTAAAAATGAAATACAAAGTAAAGTGAGAGTTCAAAGGATAAAATATCTTGCTAAAAGAAATGGGAGTTTCTTGGCAAGAAGAGGAGTAATTTTGCAATGGATGAACATGTCCTTTTATAGGTGATTTTCAAGAATACAATTGATTATTTAATTTGTGGCATCTTTGACAAGTCTTTGGTGTTTGATTCATACTTGATCTTCCTTGCATGTCTTGATTTTCAGATCATTGACTTCATACATAGTTGTTGAGCTCACAAGATGCTAAATGTGGAAAATTCCACAAATATCAGTCTCAAAAACGGCTATGCAAAACGGCCCATTTTTTGCCGTGTTGTGCGCCGTTTTGTGGTGACTCGGTCTCTTCCGGAATACGCGTGAGGACACGGCGCTAAATGCCGGCCGTGTGTGAAACGGCCCAAGACACGGCCTTTTTTTGCGCCGTATGTGAAACGGCCGACAGAACACGGTCCATTCTGCGCCGTTTTGTATGGCCGTTTTTCATGGAAAAATTCCCGTCGTTTCGGATTTGATCTTGTTTTCCGTCCTTTTTGATGCTTCATGTCAGTAATCTGTAAAATAACCATTTTTAGCTCATGTTTGGACATATCTGTAAAATATATATTTTTAATCACAAATCAGTACGATTATGCCCGTAAAGGAATATTTTGTATATGAATTTTTAGATCAATTATGCACTAATCACGCACCAAGCACCGAAGCCGTTCCTCCTCCACCACCGGCCTCCGACCGCCGCACCCAGCACCCAGCACCAAATCCGACCGCCGCCGAAGCCGTTCATCCTCCACCGCTCCTCCATAAGCCAGCCGCCGCTCCTTCTCCATCGGCCCCGAAGGGTAAGAATATCCAATGAACAAACTATTTGCTGCTGCTTTGAAATTTTGGAAAAAAAAATTATAAGTAGGTTTTGATGTTGAATGACAGTTTTGAATTTTGACTAAAAAGGTGAGATATTTGGTATCATGAAGAATTCTATGTCTTGTTTGTATACATCTTGGATAAGGAATATTGCTACCTGGAAGGGGGAGAGAATACAATATCTCACTGCCTAGAACTAAGGAAGTAAAATGCAGTTATGAAACACCAGTAAAACCTGAATCACACTGAAGAGCATTCTATGAAAATAACTTACATATTAAAAATTACCTTCACAATTTGTTCCCACTGGTTTGCGAACAAGAATTTTATGTCTTGTTTGTATACAATTATGTCTTGTGTTGGAATGATTATTGAATTTATTGGGATAATAGTGTTGTTGGGATAAATAATATTGTTTTGATAATTGCCAAATAACAAAAGCTTGATACAGCAAGCCCTGTATCGAAAGCCGGTTGAAATTGCAATCCTGTATCGAAGACCTTCTGATAGCGCCAGCATACAGCAAGCTCTCGCGCTACCAAGATACAGCAACAAAGTCTAAATAAATGCCGAGTATGGAAGCTGCCTCGAAACACTCAATACAGCACCCTTCCATACAGCGCCGGACTATTCCAATATGGCTACAGCACTAGTGGATACAGCATTCACATCAGAACAAGACTGAAGACCGTTTTAAAAGGAATCTTTAGTATTTACTAAAGTCAAAGTACCGTTTGATAAAGAGGTATTTAAATACTGAAGGATAAAGTATTTAAATACTGAAGCTGTCAGAGATCTTCAAATCCCGCAATATCCGGATCCTGGTCTATTCAAGTTGTCACGGAATCTTGCCCAATGGATCTATCTCAACGGATATAATATTCAGAAGACTATATATATATATATCTTATAAGAGCATTGAAGATCAAGATATACATAACCCGAAGTTACCAAGTGAAGAAGCTATCATTATATACATCAGAGCAAAACATATCTCAAGAAGCTTTCTGCAAGTTAAGATCCAAAGAGATATACAGTGCTCAACATCAAGAACGGTCATCATCAGCTCAAGAACTTCATATTCAAAGCTGTTGTTCTTACCTGGTTACCTACCTTTTACCTTGTGTAAAAACTGAGCTCTGTGTGAACTCAACAAGTTATTATGACCTGTGTGGGATGAATAAGAGGACGAAGCTTTGGAACTGTGTGTGAAGAAGCTAGTCAAGAAGGAAGCTTTAACCAATCTGTGTGAACGGTTGAAAGCGACAGTCTTTGTATCTATCTGTGTGAACGATACAAGGATAGGTTTGATTATAAATACATAGTTGTGTACGCAGTATTTATAATAAACGTTTTACTCCTGTGTGGAGGACCAGTGGACGTAGAGGGGTTTACCTCGAACCACTTAAATACTGTGTTATTTACCTTTCGCCGTTACTATTTTCATATCTGTGATTTATACAAGTATACACTGCAAAACCCTGTACGCACCAAGCTAACAGGAGAATAGACCGAGTTGCTGTATTGACAGCATATCTTCTATTTTAAGACTTCCGCTACGCACTCCAAATTAGAAAATCAATACAGTTTGTTGTTTAAACATACTCCCAAACTGTGTCGAGTATACTTGAAAAGGGGACCAACAATTGGTATCGGAGCGGTTGATTCTAAAAAGAATCAGTCGTATTTTTAACTGAATTAGATCCTTAAAAATACTTATTTTCGAAAACAGTCTTTGTAATTCCCATCTTCTAATATGGATACCTTTATCTCAAATAAGATATCTATGTTTCACATTAACGAGTTTGATGACTGTAGAAACAGGATGAAGAACAAACTCAAAGCCTTCATTGGAGAATCAAAAGCTCCGCCCGCATCAACAAAGACCGAAGAATGTCTTCAGATGGTCACTGATAGTGACTCATCTGATGATGAGCTAGAGGATAGAGCCTATGTGTGCTCTATGGCCGAAGTTAAAGAAGAAAATGAAGACGGCGATGATGATGAGGTAAGCTCCACCTCAACTATTCCTATAAATGCATCTCATACCTTTAAAAATATGCTGAATGGATTTAATAACATTCAAACGGCCCATGAGATATTGAAAGGAGAAAACATACAGCTTGAAATTTCTAACTTAGAGCTGAAAGAAGAAAATGACTTGCTGAAGAATAATTACGAAAATATGTCAGTTGATTGCGAAAACAGCAAAGTCAATTTAGAAAAACTCATGGAGAGCAATCATCAACTTGCTCATAATCTAAATGAGACTAAGTCTCATCTTGAAAGCAAGACAAATGATTTGGCTCTACTCGAAGCCAAAGTAAAATCTCTCGAGAAACGTGAAGGAGAATTAGAGACAATCTTGAAATCTTTCGAGAAATCCTCTAAAAGAATGGAAGGGATCCTAAGCACTGGGCAACATGCTCATGATAAACGTGGCTTAGGGTACAACTCGTTCTCCAACAAAGAGAAATCTAGTACGGTATTCGTCAGGAGTGAGAAATCCATCCCTGTATCGAAAGAAGTCCCGAGTCCTGTGAAGGAACCTGTTGCATGACACCGCAAAAAGCCGCCATTCCGCCCCGCAACTCTACTATTCGAGACAGTGGAACCAATACCACTCGTAAGGCGTACTCAACAAAGATGCTCCACAAGCATATCATAAACGCCAAGAATATTCAGGGAAGAAGGTTGTATCCAACCAACAAAGGCCCGTCTGCATAAGATTTCGCAGATAACACAGGCGCACAGTATCGGATATAGGAGCCCCGTTATCCATCAAGAAAGCAGGTGTCCGTGCAGTATCAACAACATCGTTGGGAATCCAACTGGAGACCCAGAAGGCAAGATGTTAGGCCAAAGAAAATGGCTCCACCTCCGAGACGACAATCATACTGGAATAACAACTATAATTCTCGATTTTTCATGCATTATAATTATCATGATTACAACGACTACGTGCCTGCCCCACATAGATATCGATATAATGGACCAAAAGTAGCCTACAACAAACAAATTGTTGCCCGGCAAATTTGGGTACCAAAAGGCAATATCACACCAGGACCCAAAGATACTTGATATCCATGCATCGACATGAATTGGAAGCGCTACAGCCAGAAATCCCTGTAAGTTTTTATGCTTTTACTCATTAAGTGAGGGGGAATGCTGTAAGACCCATGAATACAGTATCTGCCATTAATTAACTGTACACTCAGAACAGTCAAGACAGCACTGTAGGACAAAGAAGGCATGAAACCTTCCTACAGCTGACGTGTGCATTTTTTAAGGGGGAATACAGTACGACCCATGAATACAGTGTTAATCCGAACATTAATTGAATCTTGTATGTACCTTAAAGGGGAAACACTATATTATTCACGGATAAAGCATGACATCAATTATGATTGATAAATTTTAGCTTATTATTACTGTAAGAACTCGTCTACGAACAGTTCATAGGGTAAGTTGTACTCAACTAGATCACAAATGTAAGATTGTGCCTGCGCGCCAATCATAAGGTTAAGATGTAATAAACTTTCCTATCATGTTAGAACTTGCCTGCGAGCAGTTCACATTTCTTTTAAACTAAGTGCTGAAGACCAGATCATTTGACAGAAGATCAAGAAGCCTGCTCAAGAAACTATCAAAAAAAAAGGAGGGAAACTGTTGGGAAAATTAAACTCCTGTATCGAAGTCCTCTCATGTTACCAACAAGTGGTAATCGAAGGGGAAATTGTTTTTAGCCTGAAGAGGTTTTGATATCAAGACCTTGGCATGATCAAGAAGTTTTGGAATCATCAAGAAGTTTTGGAAATTATCAAAAAGGGGGAAATTGTTGGGATAAATAATATTGTTTTGATAATTGCCAAATAACAAAAGCTTGATACAGCAAGCCCTGTATCGAAAGCCGGTTGAAATTACAATCCTGTATCGAAGACCTTCTGATAGCGCCAGCATACAGCAAGCTCTCGCGCTACCAAGATACAGCAACAAAGTCTAAATAAACGCCGAGTATGGAAGCTGCCTCGAAACACTCAATACAAAGACCTTCCATACAAATGGACTATTCCAATATGGCTACAGCACTAGTGGATACAGCATTCACATCGGAACAAGACTGAAGACCGTTTTAAAAGGAATCTTTAGTATTTACTAAAGTCAAAGTACCATTTGATAAAGAAGTATTTAAATACTGAAGGATAAAGTATTTAAATACTGAAGCTGTCAGAGATCTTCAAATCCCGCAATATCCGGATCCTGGTCTATTCAAGTTGTCACAGAATCTTGCCCAACGGATCTATCTCAACGGATATAATATTCAGAAGACTATATATATCTTATAAGAGCATTGAAGATCAAGATATACATAACCCGAAGTTACCAAGTGAAGAAGCTATCATTATATACATCAGAGCAAAACATATCTCAAGAAGCTTTCTGCAAGTTAAGATCCGAAGAGATATACAGTGCTCAACATCAAGAACAGTCATCATCAGCTCAAGAACTTCATATTCAAAGCTGCTGTTCTTACCTGGTTACCTACCTTTTACCTTGTGTAAAAACTGAGCTCTGTGTGAACTCAACAAGTTATTCTGACCTGTGTGGGACGAATGAGAGGACAAAGCTTTGGAACTGTGTGTGAAGAAGCTAGTCAAGAAGGAAGCTTTAACCAATCTGTGTGAACGGTTGAAAGCGGCAGATATCTATCTCGTGTGAACGATACAAGGATAGGTTTGATTATAAATACATAGTTGTGTACGCAGTATTTATAATAAACGTTTTACTCCTGTGTGGAGGACCAGTGGACGTAGAGGGGTTTACCTCGAACCACTTAAATACTGTGTTATTTACCTTTCGCCGTTACTATTTTCATATCTGTGATTTATACAAGTATACACTGCAAAACCCTGTACGCACCAAGCTAACAGGAGAATAGACCGAGTTGCTGTATTGACAGCATATCTTCTATTTTAAGACTTCCGCTACGCACTCCAAATTAGAAAATCAATACAGTTTGTTGTTTAAACATACTCCCAAGCTGTGTCGAGTATACTTGAAAAGGGGACCAACAAGTGTTGATTGTTGAGTTTATTGATTGTTGACTTTGTTGTTTTAGTGTGTATATTGGTGTGTGCGAATTTAGTTAATGTGATAGTTTTCGAATTTGTACAGGTTAAATGGATAAAATTAAGAGACTAGCGTGTGGTAAGAAAAAATCGAAGACTCCAGAGTCGGGAGATAGTTCCGCAGCTTCCAATCGTGCGGATCCTGTCGGTAAATATTTGGATCAGAGTAACGCTCGCATACGTGGACTAGTAGAGAATAGTGGACGAAGTTTAAGGATGGGAACTTTACCCGGCAGATGACGCACATACTATTGCGAGGCGCTTATCGTATCAGACTCCCAGATCGCGGACGACCCCCACTACTGTCGAGACGACTCAGCCTCGTATGCCTCCTATACACCGCATTCCCTCCCCTCCTACTACATCTGGGAGCGGCCGATCTACACCGAGCATGTCATCCGAGGTGCCTTCCGGTCCGCCGTCGACTCTATTTATGCCCCCTATGATACCATCGATTCCAGGGGTCGATGAGAATGGAGTCCGCCGGCTATATAGCTTGGTTAACCCGACAGAGGCGTATGTGTTCCAGGCGTGGCCTGAGAAAATGATTTGGCGGACATGTCGGATATCTAAGACGAAGTTGTACGCGTCACTTGCGGAGCTTGAGAATGAGGAGGGTCGTATCGAAGACGAACCGAAAAAGAAGAAGAAGACTCGTGGCCCATCGAATGGTCTAGCACTTGATGCATATGTTTCAAAAAATGGCTGTCACAAGATAGAAGTAAATGAAAAGTATCGACGACCCATTTTAGCTTCGGATGCTTGTACGGCATATTGTCGTAATGTTGGGTTTGTCATACGCGATAGAGTTCCGGTACTGTGGGCTGAGTAGAAGGATGTGCCACAAAGTGTGAAGGATGCATTGAACAATGCTATGTCGGTAAGTTTATCTCAATTCCGAAAGCTACTTTGTGTATTTAAATTCAGAAAAAATTTAGTAATATATATTATATGCTAATTGTAGGTTTGGTTTGAGATTCCTTCTTTCCTACTACATACTTGGTGTGATGAGGTGCAAACAACCATGTAAGTAATTTTCACAATACGTAGTTGAGAATATACATAAAACATTATAATATTAATTATACATAAAAATAATAAAACTAACACATTAACATTATATAATCATACACAAACAACAAATATAAAGTGACATGTAACATAATCACTAAACTTAAATCTTGACATTCAACTGCATAATAACAACTGTATACACACAACAGATTATTTATGAATAACATAATAAACAAATAACATTATGAATTAGAATAAAACAATAACACAAATCACAGTAAATAAATACATAAATTTACAAAATACTTTACAAATATATTTGACTAATGTTTGATTATTATTTATAAATATTTGTTATAGGTACAAATCTTGGAAAAATGAGCTACACATGTTTTGGTCAGCTTGGGGTAATTCCCGTGAGGCTACTCCCGAGGAATTCAAGTATCGGGAGTACGAGTGGAGGTGGCTATGTGCACATTTTAGCGACCCAGACTATATTGTATGTAATCGAGCTCTAAATATTGTCGTAATGCTATTGTTGTTTAAAGATATGTAACATATATGAAACTTACTTGTGGTAATTTTTCTCCTTGTTAAATGAAAATTACATGTTTCTTTGTGTAGGCGAGCAGTTCAACCAACACTGTTAACCGTAAGGGTTTGACGGAGCACCACAGCTTAGGTTCGCGGTCGTTAGCGAGAGTTTCGTACGAGGCCACTTCTGATGAAAATGTGGCGAATGCCTTTGTCTACGTGACTTAGAAGGCATATCCTAACTATCCGGATAGACTTGTAAGTTGTAATTGTATCCTAACCATTTTAATACTGCTATCAGTCTTTACCTCTAAACTTTATTAATATTCAGTTACTTTTTTGTTCCCACTTAATTAGGAGAGAGTGACTGAAGAGTCTGAGAGGATGTTGATAGAGATGGCGAGGGAGGAGCATCCGGATTTGGACGAGACTAGTCTCGAGTTAGCACGCCGAGAGATCGATCAGGCTGATCCCTACATTAGGGCAAGGGTGTGGGCTAATATTTACCCTCCTAAAGGGAGTCATCACCGGACGCCGATGATGGGAGCTGAAGGCACCGGATTATTAAAGAATACTACAGGGTTTCAGCGCAATCAAAGGGGCGACACTCAAAAGGCCTATTTGGAGGAGCAATTGAGGATCGAGAGGGAGCTCCGAGCTGAGGAGCAAAGGAAGTCTCAAGACCAGTTCCAGAAATTCCAAGAGGAACAAAGGAAGGTTCAACAAGAGATGTTAGCTCAGCAGCAGGCTATGATGCAGTATATGATGTCATTGAGTCAGACCATGTGTCAATCGGGAATTTCAGTACCACCACCACCTCAATTCTTCAATTCACAAACACCCCCCTCTTCTTCACAGCCTCGGGACGACGACATGCAAGACGGTAGTAATCCTTCTTCTATCTTTAAGAATTTGACGGATCTTTGAGGATTTTAGTTGTCATTGTAGTAGTTCTTTTGCTAAATATTTTTTGTTTAGACTCGTGTTCGTTAATGTTGCTGTTTATTTATTTTGTTGATGTTGCTACATGACATGTTGATATGTTTTGTATTTAAATTATGCTTTTCGTAATTGATTTATGTTGATTGTGATGTATGGTGGTGTATTGTACATTTGGAATAACAGGTTATCTGAACAGGTTTGGTGATTTCGAAATCTAAATTTTTTTTTCGCTGGACTTTAGCCGACGGCATTTGCACAGACCGTCGGCTAAAGTATTTAATTAAAAAAATAAAATAAATCACTTTAGCCGACGACTGTATAACCGTCGGCTAAAGTTTTCATTAAAAAAAATAAAAAAACTTTAGCCGACGACGACGTAGCCGTCGGCTAAAACCTATACACTAGCCGACGACAACGCTTACCGTCGGCTAAAACTGTACACTTTAGCCGACGACTATGCATCCGTCGGCTAAAACGGGAACTATTTTAGCCGACGACCCTGTAACCGTCGGCTAAACTCGAACTTTAGCCGACGACCTTCCCTATTAGCCGTCGGCTAAACTTTAGCCGACCGACCTCGGCCGACCGACTTTTGGCCGACAGCTGACCACTTTAGCCGATGATTTTCGACTTTAGCCGACGACTTTTTGCTGTCGGCTAAAGTATAAACGACTTTAGCCGACGACTTGAGCCAAGCCGAATATTTCCCAAGCTCAAGCTTGACTCGTCTATTATCGAGTCGAGCTCGAGTGTTTTTTTTCTTTTTTGCCGTAGCTTCGTGGCTCACGAGCTTACTCGAGCTTAATGAACATTCTAAATTTTGATTAAAATTAAAGAAAATATCCTTTTTTAATAGAACAAATTATGCAAATAAATACACCACTTTCTTTTAAAGTTTCAAATACTAACTTCTGCTTCTAAATCTTCATAATTTAATGAGAATCCAAAAACAGACAAACCGTTTAGATTTCATATATGTTTCTTATTTCACGTTTTACGAGCGAATAAATCATTTTTACAACTTATTCACCAGACACTGCCAACTTATGATTCTTTTCAACTGCTTTTTCGCTTAAACTACAACAAATCACTTCTTTCTAAAAGACGAGTGACAATTTGCTCGTCTTTCCCATGCAGTGATTATTGGTGCGACTTTTTCGCTATAACCACAAGGTGATAAATATGCAATAGAAAAACCACTAAATCATAAAGGTCTCAAAGAATTACACAACATCACATATAATATATTTGTCCGTTATTGTTAGAATATATTTAGCATATATTCTATAATTGTTGTATTTATCTATTTAGTTAGTATATATTTGGTTTCCTTAGTTTTAGCAATCTGCTCCGCAAATCATGCAGTATTAGCTGTCAATTAGTTAGCCATGCAATTAGTCAAGAGTAGCTGTCAAACTTGTGATTTGTATATATATTCTATGATTTGCAATGCAATGAACACGGAATTAATTTCCTTCATGGTATCGGACACGGTTTCATCCCTAACTCTTACACCCTAAACTGTCATATTATTATTCTTTAAAAAAAAAAAAAAAAAAAAAAAAAAAAAATCTCAAACATGGTTGAAAGCACCAAATTTCACCGCCTCAGTATCACAAATGTGAAATCTCTTGTTCTGTCACATTAGATAACGAGTGTGCTTTTATCACTCATGGGCCGCCTTGTTTACCAATCTTACTCGGGTTCACGATCTCTATGATCACATTGTACCACCCACAGAGAGGAACTCCGCACGAGCAAGATACCTTGCCGCCAAATCACCGATCTGCCATGTGGAAACGCCTTGACGTGCAATTCTCCGGTGGATATATGGCACCATTTCTTCCGACCTTCTCCTTGCTATTCTACGACGTGATGACACGGCCGAGGAGCATGGAAACGGCTCAAGCTTTATTTCAGACAATAAGGCTTCACGAGCAACCCACCTCGAAGAAGACTTCGCAAATGCCGCTTTCGAGGAACATCATACCATCGACAACTTCGCAATTACCTACAATCTCTTTCGACCGACTTGCGGATGTTGATGCCCTGTCAAATGGGCGGCTCGTGTTACGTCTCACAGTGTTCCTTGCCGAGGCGTACGGTGGTACGGTTGATTTCATCCAAAATCAAGAGCCCCTACCTTCGTTCGAAAGTGCCGATCAAGGTTGAAAATGGCGAAACGCACCATCAAATCACGTGTCGCACGTGAACTGAACTCGCGGTGGCATACCATGGTTGCAAAGAACTACCAATGACTCCAATGCCTCCTCCTCTCGCTTCTAAACGCAACAATAACACCAAAGGCCGCACTAACAACAAAATTAAAGGAAGAGGAAAGGGGTCCGTTCAAGGTGGGTCCGGTGGTGGTCAATCCGATCAAGACCACGTCCTCCATCTACGTCACAATGGCCACGGTGGCGGCCAAGTTGGGGAGGATGGACAATTCCACCATGTCCTTTCCCCGCTATTCTTGGCACCGCGACCAAATTACACGCCCAAAGGCCATCTCATTGGGCTCGGTGTACTGGGTCAAGACCTCAAGCTTTTAGTGTTATGACTCCATCTTCAGCCTCCTTCTACCGCTAGTTACACGCCAATCGATATTGAGGCCGCTATGCATGCTCTATCTTTCTCTCAACCAGATGGAAACTACTACATGGATACCGGCGCGACATCTCACATGACGGCGGATGCGGTATTCTCTCGCCTTATTTCAATTCAAGCACTAAAAATCACAACATTGTTGTTGGTAGTGGTCATTTAATTCCAGGTTGTCGGTCACGGTAGCACTAACTTACCCCCACCTCATCCTCCTTTTGTTCTTGAAATGTGTTACATGCCCCCAAACTCATCAAAAATTTGATCTCTGTCGTAAATTTACCACCGACAATATGGTCTCTATTTCTTTTGACCCTTTTGGTTTTTCGGTTAATGATTTACAGATGGGGACCAGACTAATGAGATGTGACAGTGTTGGGGACCTATATCCTCTCTTCTCAAATTCTCAAGCCACATCACCCAAACATTCAGCTTTTACCACTACGTCTCAGGATATTTGGCATAATCGTTTAGGTCATCCTGGCGATACTATTATTAATTCTCTTCGTAGAAATAAATTTATTGAATGTAATAAGGCTTGTAAGACTTTTTGCTCATCTTGTTCTCTTGGAAAACATGCTAAACTTCCATTTTATGATTCTTTGTCCTACACTTTTCTACCGTTTGATATTATTCATAGTGATCTTTGGACTTCTCCTATTGCTAGCTCTTCCGGGCACCGTTATTATGTTCTTTTTCTTGATGACTATAGCAAATTTCTTTGGACTTTTCCTATTACAAAGAAATCACAGGTCAAACAGTTATTCATGTCTTTCCATGCTTTAGTTAAAACTCAATTCGAACGTAATATAAAGTCTTTCCAATGTGACAATGGCACGGAATATATTAATGGCACTCTTGAGCAGTTTTTTGATCGTCATGGTTTAGTCTTTCGTCTTTCTTGTCCTCATACATCGTCCCAAAATGGTAAAGCTGAACGACACATCAAATCCATCAATAATATCATTCGGACCATTCTAGCTCATGCTTCTATGCCACCGTCCTTTTGGCATCATGCTCTATCTATGGCCACATATCTTCTGAATATCCTTCCGTCTAAGGTCTTAGATTACATGTCACCCGCACAAATCCTTTATCAAAGTGACCCTTCTTACTCGGATTTGCGTGTTTTTGGCTGTTTGTGTTTTCCATTGTTTCCCTCAACTACTATAAACAAATTACAGGAACGATCTTCCCCTTGTGCCTATCTTGGTCCGGCCCCAAACCATCGTGGCTCAAAATGCTATGATATGTCTAGTGGAAGGATAATCATTTGTCGTCATGTGCGTTTTGTTGAAACCGAATTTCCCTTTTCGAAACTCCACAAAACCAATCCTACAAATTATGATTTTCTAATAGATAATATTGATCCAGCAATCATGCATGTTATTTCTCGGAATTTAGCTCCACAAAATCCACAGCCTAACCCAAACCAACGGCCCAACTCTCCACCTGTTCCTCACGCTGAGCCATGGTCTCACACGGGCCCTGCCACCCCCACTTCTTCTACTGATCCATCCCGGCCCAATCCTCATATAGCCCAGACAATACAGCAGCCCCCTCCTCCATCTTCTCCTATCTTTAACTCGCCCACCTCACGTGGCCCAGTCCCTGGCCCAAGTTCGTCACCTACACATATGTCAGCACCACCCTCCTCTCCTAGGCCCAATAACCCCATGCCTCACCGCATGACAACTCGTGCTATCAATGGCATTTTTAAGCCAAATCCTAAGTACTCTTCCAACTGCCACGTGACCGCTACTAAGGACATTTCTCCTATTCCAAAAAATCCCATTAGTGCGCTCCGTGATCCAAATTGGAAATATGCAATGGTGGATGAATTTAATGCTTTAATTGATAATAAGACTTGGGAATTAGTGCCTCGCCCCCCGGATGTGAATGTTATTCGTTCTATGTGGATTTTTTGCCATAAAAATAAATCTGATGGTTCTTTTGAGCGTTATAAGGCTCGTCTTGTAGGTGATGGAAAAACACAGGAGCAAGGTGTTGATTGTGGTGAGACGTTTAGCCCCGTGGTTAAACCTGCTACTATAAGAGCAGTTCTCAGTATTGCTGTCTCTAAATCTTGGCCTATCCATCAAATGGATGTCAAGAATGCTTTTTTACATGGTCATCTTAATGAAACAGTTTATATGCATCAGCCAATGGGTTTTCGAGACAAAAATCATCCAAAACATGTTTGCCTATTAAAGAAATCTTTATATGGTTTGAAACAAGCTCCTCGCGCTTGGTATCAAAGGTTTGCTGATTTTGTTGCTACAATTGGGTTCTCGCACAGTAAGTCAGATCACTCGTTATTTATTTACAAGAATGGTTCTGACATTGCTTATATTCTGTTGTATGTGGATGACATTATACTTACGGCTTCATCTGATCGTCTTCGTAAGTATTTCATGACTCTCTTGGGTTCTGAGTTTGCTATGAAGGACTTAGGTCCTTTGAGTTTCTTTTTGGGTATTGCTGTGACTCGTCATACCCATGGTCTATTTTTATCTCAGAAACAATATGCTGCACAAATTATTGAACGTGCCGGCATGTCTACCTGCAGTTCATGTCCTACTCCCGTTGACACCAAGTCCAAGCTTAGTGCCACCAGCGATGCTCCTTTTGATGATCCGACTAAATATCGTAGTCTTGCAGGTGCTCTTCAATATCTTACTTTCACTCGGCCTGATATATCTTATGCCGTGCAGCAAATTTGTCTTCATATGCATGCTCCGACAAATGAGCATATGAGTGCTCTCAAGCGTATCCTACGCTATCTTCAGGGTACTTTATCCCATGGGTTGCATTTGTACAAATCCACCGTTGATCGACTAATCTCTTATACAGATGCTGATTGGGGTGGGTGTCCTGACACCCGTCGTTCCACTTCTGGGTATTGTGTGTTCCTCGGGGATAATCTGGTCTCTTGGTCTTCCAAACGACAGCCTACTCTCTCTCGTAGCAGTGCAGAGGCAGAATACAGGGGTGTGGCCAATGTTGTTTCTGATTCCTGCTGGATCAGAAACCTGCTTCTAGAATTGCATTGTCCCATTGAAAAGGCGACTATAGTTTACTGCGACAATGTGAGTGCAATATACTTATCCGGCAATCCCGTTCAACATCAACGCACCAAACACATTGAGATGGATATTCACTTCGTTCGTGAGAAAGTGGCTCGTGGCGAAGTACGTGTGCTTCATGTACCGTCCCGTTACCAAATTGCTGATATCTTTACAAAAGGGCTTCCGCGCGTTTTATTTAATGATTTCAGGGACAGTCTAAGCATACGTGGACCTCCCGCTTCGACTGAGGGGGTGTGTTAGAATATATTTAGCATATATTCTATAATTGTTGTATTTATCTATTTAGTTAGTATATATTTGGTTTCCTTAGTTTTAGCAATCTGCTCCGCAAATCATGCAGTATTAGCTGTCAATTAGTTAGCCATGCAATTAGTCAAGAGTAGCTGTCAAACTTGTGATTTGTATATATATTCTATGATTTGCAATGCAATGAACACGGAATTAATTTCCTTCAGTTATATACGATGCTAACTGATGATGGTACATTTTGTCACATGGTTGATAATATGTGATGCTAAATGTAGAATATCATCATTTAGGGTTGTAATTCGAGCCGAGCTATCAGTTCGAGCTCGAACTCGTTTATCAAGACTCGATTCGACTCGATCTTGTTAACGAGTCGAGCTCGAACATAGAATATGGCTCATTTAGCTAAACGAGCCAGCTCGGCTCGAACTCGTTTATAATACGAGCTGATCTCGGACACAAGATTAAACTCGTTTAAGTGTAATTTTTAAACGAGCTGCTCAGCCGGCTCGGCTCGTTTAGCTAATCGAGCCGGCTCGGCTCGACTCGTGAATTAAACGAGTCGAGTTCGATTAGTACTTTAAGCTCGTTTACCTAAACGAGCCGGCTCGACTCGTAAAAAAAAAAGCTCGAGCTAGAGCTCGCCCGGCTCGAATGACAGCCCTATCATCGTATATGGTTGGCAATAACATCGTGTATATTGTATTATAATGTATCTTCTTGAAAAACAAATTTGTATGAATCCTTCTTGATGGTGCAAATTGTAAAATTGGAATAAATGTTGGGCTACATTTACAATTTGGAAAATATAAACTTCCCATTTTTTATATTTAAGGTAAATCTCAGTTAGTTATCGTACTGTATCCCAATTAAAGTGGAGTAAAAGATAATAATGAAAAAGCTGATCTGAACCTGGTCAAAGTCTGGCAGGCCCATTTTTTTTATGGGTAAATTACATATTTTAATACAATTTGAGTTAGTATTACATATATAACGCCATCTAAGAAGTATTTACACAAATAACAACATTAGTTTTTTTTAATTTAATATGGGGACTAACTTAAATTGTGGGGAGATGTTATTTAATGAGAAGGAAGCACTCATTAATACATCTCTCTCTCTCCCTATCTCTCCTTCAATTCTGCTCTGATTTACCTCCCTCACCCCGCTCTCCAAAACCCTAACATCATCTTTCACCACCGCCTCTTGACCTGCCGCCTCCACCAACGGTGCTGCACTCAATCCGATCTCAGAAATCCGAGTCACCTCTACCAGCTCCAACCCACCCTCTTCAACGCCTGCAACACCTCAGGAGTACCTGCAAGGGTCTCGGAAACCGTTTCTCTGTACAAATCGGACAGAAACACACAAATACACATATAAACACACAACCGCAATGGTGAGCAATGTACGCTAAGTATTTCTCAATTCCCCTTATTTGTGAAGATGGTTGGGAAGATGCACAATTAGGGATGACTCTCACGGTTTGCCGTCTTCGACTACATGCCATCTGCAGCAGGTAGTCGCCGCGATATCAACGTGGTGATGTGAGTAGCAACATAGTGATTGAATAAGGGTTTTTGTATTTTATTGTCCGATTTTTTCTAAATATCAGAAAGGGGTCTGATTTTGTTAATTTTTTAAAGTAAGTGAAATGTGTATATTAAGGTAGTAAAGGTATAAACTGACGGTATCCAGAGATATGTGGTTAATTTTGGTTTTCATGGTATCCAAATGTGTTTTTATTTTATTTTTGTTTTGGAGAATTAGAGAACAAGAATGAGGTTTCGAAGATGAGATGAATATTAGTTCGTGATTATTCAAGCTCGTGCTCAACTTTTGGTGTTAATTAATTTTATGTAATATGTATTTTAGTTGAAATTTGGTTGTACTTTGTTTGAATTATATGTCATTACATAGCCAGATACTGAAAGATATTTTGGTTACTCATTTAGAAAATATTAGATACTAACTAACTCTTTTTTATCATTGTGTAATACTAATGGAGAGTGAAATATTTTGAATTTTCATGTGGTATTTTATTAGATACTAAACAAATTTTGAATGGATACGTGAAATTATTTATATGATCACTTTTTGGGATCAAGAGATTAAATATTTGGTTACCTATTTATAAAATTGTGGGTAGTATTATTTTTCGATTAAGTAACCAATAAAATTTTGAAAGTATCCAAAGACATGTTTATTATTTTTTGTTAAAAAAAATTTCGAGTATCCAAATAGATTATTTTCATGTGGTATTCTATTAGATGCTAAACAAACCTTGAATGGATACGTGAAATTATTTATATGATCACTTTTGGGGATCAAGAGATTAAATATTTGGTTACCTATTTATAAAATCGTGGGTACTATTATTTTACGATTAAGTAACCAATAAACTTTTGAAAGTATCCAAAGACATGTTTATTATTTTTCGTTAAAAAAATTTTCGAGTATGGTATTAAGTGAAATAAAATAGTTTTATAACTGAATTGCTACTTGCAAGTACTCATATCATTTTAGTCGATATTGCAAATTTAAACAATCCAACATGTAATAAAAAAAAAAGATATGCACAATTTTGTACCCTCATTGTCTTTTAAAATAGAAATAGAAATAATAATAATAATAATAATAATAACAAGAATAACTGGTATTTAATACAATATTTAAGTAACCAAATAATACTTAATACGGACCATCATTTTGTATCTCTTATTTTTATTGTTAAATATACATATGTTTAATATTTAAATACAATATCTAGTAACAAAATTATTTAAAATATTTTTAGAAATTATTATATTAAAATTAGGAATAGCGGAACAAGGGGAACAAAAGGAGAGAAGAGAGAGAGAGTAGTGAACAAGAAGAAAAAAAAGGAAAGAGAGAGAGAGAGAAAGGAAGCAGAGGGAAAGATATGGGGGAGGTATGAGGAAAAAGAGAAGAGGAGAGAAAGAAGAAAAGAGATAAGAGGGAGGAAAAAAAAAAAAGAAGAGAGAGAATATAAAAAAAACTGCCGCTGATATTTAAGAATTTGATGGGTTTTTTTATTATTAAAAATATGTACGGGTTATATATTATATACATGTAAACTCCCTTTTTTTTTATTTAGAAAAGCCCGGTCTGACCTAGCTTGGCCAACAACAAAAGCCTGCTAGGCCTGGCCTGTCGTGCGTGCCCATGTAGGATTATTTGTTCAAGACAAAACAAATTGTTGGGACATAATTCCTATGGAGTAAATTTAGTGCGTAGGATGCAGCAGCCCAGATTTGAGGTAGGCTTAACAAGCCTCAGTATAGAGTATAGACCTCAAAATAATTAGGCCCAATTCTGCTCTTTTCTTCTGATTTGGGACTGTATCTAGGCCCAATTCCGAAAGACTCTTTTGGTCTTACATAGTACTTTTTAGAGTATGCAATTATGTATTCAAATACAGCAGAAACTCGATAATTTAATACTCGATTATTTAATAAACTTTCTAAAATAATAGTTTTGGTTGGTCCCGACTCAGGGATAGGGTGCTAAATTAATAATTCGCTAAAATTATAAGATAATACATTTTTGATAATTTCTATAGGTCCCATATAAAATATAAATTAATAATTCCTTATATATTGTACATATTATAGGAATAATTTATGAAGGTTTCTTAAAAAATTACTCAATTGTATTTCTTTTTTGTTGGAATCAGTTTCATCTTAAATCGCATCTCTAATTTTCCTTATCACTATAAGAACTTCTAGTGTTGTATTCTCATATATGATCAGCAATAAATTATTCAATATGATGGCCGCTTTAATATTCGCATATTTTGATTTTGTATTTATAGAAAAAATATACACTGATATATTCAACACAGGACGCATAATAAGATGAGAGATTGAAGGGTATTTTAAATTGGACCCTTCATTTGATATGTACAGTAGTAACTCGATAATTTAATACTCGATTATTTAATAAACTCTCTAAAATAATAGTTTTGGTCGGTCCCGACTCAGGGATAGGGTGCTAAATTAATAATTCGCTAAAATTATAAGATAATATATTTTTGATAATTTCTATAGGTCCCATATAAAATATAAATTAATAATTCCTTATATATTGTACATATTATAGGATTAATTTATGAAGGTTTCTTAAAAAATTACTCAATTGTATTTCTTTTTTATTGGAATCAATTTCATCTTAAATCGCATCTCTAATTTTCCTTATCACTATAAGAACTTCTAGTGTTGTATTCTCATATAGGATCAGTAATAAATTATTCAATATGATGGCCGCTTTAATATTCGCATATTTTGATTTTGTATTTATAGAAAAAATATACACTGATATATTCAACACAGGACGCATAATAAGATGAGAGATTGAAGGGTATTTTAAATTGGACCCTTCATTTGATATGTACAGTAGTAACTCGATAATTTAATACTCGATTATTTAATAAACTCTCTAAAATAATAGTTTTGGTGGTCAGGCTCAGGGATAGGGTGCTAAATTAATAATTCGCTAAAATTATAAGATAATATATTTTTGATAATTTCTATAGGTCCCATATAAAATATAAATTAATAATTCCTTATATATTGTACATATTATAGGATTAATTTATGAAGGTTTCTTAAAAAATTACTCAATTGTATTTCTTTTTTATTGGAATCAATTTCATCTTAAATCGCATCTCTAATTTTCCTTATCACTATAAGAACTTCTAGTGTTGTATTCTCATATAGGATCAGTAATAAATTATTCAATATGATGGCCGCTTTAATGTTCGCATATTTTGATTTTGTATTTATAGAAATAAATATACACTGATATATTCAACACAGGACGCATAATAAGATGAGAGATTGAAGGGTTATTTTAAATTGGACCCTTCATTTGATATGTACATGCATTGTACAATAATTAAGTGAAAGTTTGAAAGTTGTTTGTAAATTAAGTATTTCATTATAAATTAATAAAATATTAATTAATATATAAATTAATAATTATTAATTTATCGATTAATTAATAACTCTTTTAATTGATAAATTTTGGTTGTCCCAACAGTATTAATTTATAGAGTTTCTACTGTACCTGCATTGTACAATAATTAAGTGAAAGTTTGAAAGTTGTTTGTAAATTAAGTATTTCATTATAAATTAATAAAATATTAATTAATATATAAATTAATAATTATTAATTTATCGATTAATTAATAACTCTTTTAATTAATAAATTTTGGTCGTCCCAACAATATTAATTTATAGAGTTTCTACTGTAGTAAGATTTCTTATGGTTTAGCTAAATATCAATATACAAGTGGATTTTATTGGTATTATTACTTTTAACCTAGATATATTCATGAGTTTTAACGGAGATTAATTATTTTTTTCACCAAATATGTATTTATTTACAACTGAATATCCATTATGTTTTAACATGAGGTTCAATAACTTTTACAGAAGATTCCAATTGTAATTTTATTAGTTTTTACTGAATATCCATTATTCTTTAATTAAATATGAATGCGCGAATAAATATCAATTTTTACCTTTTTGTCTTTTTATATTTTGAATCGATGGTTGATATGATACGCCGTTAGAGATTCACGATCCAGGCCATATGAGAAAGGGAGTTTGTGGATAAATTGGAAATCTATATGCCAATCTAAAAGGAATGGACGTACTGGGGTCGGAGATAACGAGTCTTTTAACATGGCTCTTTCCGGGAAGTGAATGTGGCGCTTCCTATGTGAGAGAGGGAGTTTGTGGGTTAGGATCGTTGAGTCGAAGTATGGATCACTACTACACAAAAGGATTTAGGCCCTGTTCTTTTGGACTTATTTTTGAGCTTTTGATTCGATTGATTCGATTCGATTCTTCTTCTTATTATTATTAATCTTAATTATTATTATTGTTATTATTACTAATAATATTACTATTACCGTTGTTGTTGTTGATTACTATTATTATTATTATTATTTACCAGTATTATTATAATTATTTACCCTTAATATATATTTGATTCGATTGATTCAGTCCATTCATTTCGATTGATTGATTCGAATCCATTCGATTCGATTCGATTCAATTGATTCGATTCATTCAGTCCAAAAGAACAGAGCATTAATGACGGCCATAAACGCCATTAAAACGTGTCCATGCCATTTTTGAACCGTCATCAATTTCGCCGTCTATACAGGAGTCATGGTTTGAGCGATACAATGACGTTTCTAAAACGTCATCAAAATATTTTCTACGACAACTTATAAACGTCATAAGCAGAAAGCCATGACACATGATAATTGTCATGAAATACGTTTTACGACATGTCACAAACGTCATGAAAAGGAGGGGATGATACTTCATAATTATCATGAAAACGTCATCAAAATATTTTCTACAACAACTTATAAACGTCATAAGCAGAAAGCCATGACACATGATAATTATCATGAAATACGTTTTACGACATGTAAACAACGTCATGAAAAGGAAAGGATGATACTTCATAATTGTCATAAAGACGTCATCAAAATATTTTGTATGACAACTTATAAAAGTCATAAGCAGAAAGCCATGCACATGATAATTGTCATGAAATACGTTTTACGACATGTAAAAAACGTCATAAAAAGAAAGGGATGATACTTCATAATTGCCATGAAAACGTCATCGAAATATTTTGTATGACAACTTATAAAAGTCATAAGCAGAAAGCCATGACACATGATAATTGACATGAAATACGTTTTACGATATGTAAGAAATATCATGAAAATGAAGGGATGATACTTCATAATTGTCATGAAATAAATATAATTTTACAAAAAAAATTACTGAATTCAATTATAAATCCATAATCAAATATATAGTAGTAGCAGAATTCAAAATAACTAGATTTCCATTTAGGCAACAACTAGTTTCATTGCTTATGCCTTACTGCTATCGGTATAAGCAAGCATATATAATATCTAAGATTTGTTCAACAATAGCTTAACCAACACAGAAGCAAAATCTAATGGTTCCAAATTTAAGATTTCCCAACAAAACACAACATCAACCTCTCTTAAAGTAACCCAACCTAGTAGCTAAGTACTACTAATGTGCTAATTTGTCCAAAAGAAAGCAAAAGCTAAAGTATGCAAAGGAACCATGCCCACGAGTGCTTAATGGTCAAGAACAATGTACTTGATTGGCCAAGCAATTACTCCCAACTGCATCTTCCATAACAAAAAACTCAGGATGGTAACGATAGAATTCAGCTCCAGGCTTGATAGCTTCCACAACCTCATCAATTCTATAGCAATCAGGTCCAAGCTTGTAGCCATGCACCTTTGTTGTAGGGTCAACTGCAGATATTCTCCCTCCACAACTTTTTCTGTTCCCTCCCAATCAAGCAACTTGCAGCTGTCATTAACACAAATTGTGGGTGCTTTAATTGCCTATACAACCGAACACAAAATTAAATAATTACCACCAGCAGTTGAACATATAAAACACAACCTACCAAAGATGATTAAATATAACTTATCTTAGAATTCCTAGTTGAAAGAATGGGGGCCACTCTTTCTTCATTGTTTTCAGGTTCTTCCTTGTAAACATATAACCAAATCAACAATATAATATTTGACAGAACATTATGAGAATAACACTAAAACACTCCAAGTACAGTACAATATAAAATCAGCAACATTCTAAGTAAAGTACTTCTGAAAGCAACACTGAAAATAGGTCCTTAGTTCACTTATTTATACACAACTCTTATCCAGCACAGGTCATAACACAAATTCTGAATCACAATGTTTAAAGTCTCAAATCAGAACCATACAACAAAAATTTAAAACATCGAAATTAGGTTAGTAACTTACTCGTGGAGATGGAGCCGCAACAGCAGGGTGCTGCTGTGTGCTCTTGCTTCCACGATCACTAGTAGCATGACAAGAACAGCCACTTTGGCCCTATCAAACGTAAAGCACAATCCACTTTAATTCCCCCTCTTTCTCTCTCTCTCTCACTCTCTCTCTCTCTCTATATATATATAATCCACTTTAATTCCCTCTCTCTCTCTCTCTCTCTCTCTATATATATATATATATATATATACTTTACAGTACGCAGCAACATTAGAGCATAAAACTTACAATTTTTAAAATAATATCCTCGAGAATTGTCATACGCTTGTTCCCCGCCTCAAGTTTAGCCTCTAGATTACTTTCTAGTTGGTGTTTTGTATTTAGGCATCTACCTTTGAAGGTGTAACACCTGCTCCCATACCTCTAACACGATCAGGTTTCTCCTTACCAAGAACTTGACTCAATACATCCCACTTTACAGGAACAGGCTCTTGACTAGGCGGCTGATCATTTAGTTTCTCTTGAATCTCAACCTTTAAAGAAAACAACAATTAAGTTCATTACATGTAAAATGAAACTGCATCTTAAATAAGCAACAATTGGTCATGGAGAATACTTACAATTTTTTTGGCCACGTACTCATTTTTTGTTTTCTTTGATTCATGGTCTTTAATAAACGACTCAGTCCTACTCAATGTTTTTCCAGGATTATTCAGTTCCTAATAGAAACAAAAAATTCAGTCCTACGCAATGCAAATTCCCATTATGGTCGAAGATGGTTATAGAAAACAGAACATGATTAATACACAAATATTTTGTTAGATATTCTCCCACAACTGACTTACATATTGCATCCTTGCATACCCTTGTCGGCTTAGTGTGTGTGGAAGAAGCTGTAAACCTCTTATTTTCTTCATTTTCTCACTCTTTTCCTGCATATCATATAAACATAATATGGTTACATATGCACCTAAAACCTAATTTCAGATTACAAAGCAAAATATATCCTCAACTCCTTAATGTTATTATTACTACTATTGTTGGTATTATTATTATTACTATTATTATTGTTGTTGGTATTAATATTATTATTACTATTATTATTGCTGGTTATTTATGTAGCTAAATCTATCCTCAACTCCTTACAAGTTTATCATATGTAGGTTGTTTGGCTGCCACAATCTATCCTTAAAGGATGGGTATGAATTTTGCTTGGGGATGGGCAATACTCTCAATGGTATTCGGCCTGGACAGATCTGGGATTATTTTCTAATTGGATGTTGTATGTGGATATACATGATATTCACCTAAAAAATTGAAGATATATATATGACAACAATGGTTGGAACTTTACATGTTGTACCCCCCCTCCCACGTCACGTTATAGAGTATATTCGAGGACTCTCATACAAATTTAATCATGAGGTGGAAGATGTATTTATTTGGAAGGAGAACCATGATGGCATGTACATTGCTAAAACAGGTTATATTTACCTAATTAGTCATAAGCACAACAACCCAATTGATCCTCACAACCACTTACTTTCCATTGATCTGAACGACGTATTGCAACAAATTCATCCCACTCATTTGCGGCACATATGTGGGTCTTAACATGTTAAGCTGTCTTGTAGTTTCTGCCTTGTTGCGCCAAGACTCTAAAATCTTGGTAATGCTAATAGACAATTCAGATTTATAAGCCCTCAACAGCCTTCCACATTGTTGTAAGACAACTGTCTTATGAGTAAGCTCCACACAAAATTTTTGCTACAAAATAAGATATTAAAATGTTATCTATTTCCACAGTAAAAACATGTATATGTATATGCCAATAAAACACAAGTAGATACACAATTGGAAAAACACATTACCATCAAAAGTTTCCAGATTTCATCTTTTGCAAGAGGTGCCGCTTTGTCCACCTTGTGCCAAATATCTATGTTGATTGGCACTTGCTCTCGTACTAAACAACCAATAGTAGAGCTAAATCTCACTGAAAGTTGTCCAACAGGTTGTCCATTTTCATTCCATACAACCTCTTGCTTCGTTGTCTCTCCCGTTGGAATGACTTGTAAGGTAGTTTTACCTCTTACATGCTTCTTTCCTGTGTTACCACTAGGAGTAAGTTCAGATTCAAGCTCATTTTCATGGTGAGCTTCACGGTCAGCTTCAGGATCATATAGTGCACCTGATTCAGCCCCTATTGTTGGACCTCTCTTCCTCCCTGTTTTCATAGTCTATGTCTATGTAACAGAAGACAACAATGTTATATGATGATGATGATAATAATAATAATAATAATAATAAAAATAATAATAATAATAATAATAATAATAGGATCAGCTACACATGGTATGTTCACAATGTACCAATGTTCTAAACAAATTATAATTTTATATAATATATCAGTCACCAAAAATACAGATGAATAACATCAAAACTGATTACAAAACATTGATACACAGTCATATGCATAGTACAAAGAGCATAAAGTCTCACATTATACAGAGTCAAACATACAATAAATTACATATCCTCGTGGTCTATATCAAGTGCATATGACTCTTGAGCAACAAAAGTTGTAAAAGCACTCTCATCGAATAGTTCCAGGTTATAAAAGCCTCTTGGTGGTGCCTTTAACACTACATACCAACTTGATTTTTCATTATCTCTCGAGTAAAATACTTGCTCAGCATGTGATGCTAAAATAAAAGGATCTTTTTTATTTAAACCTTCATGAAGATTAACTAAAGTGAATCCATCTACTTTCTTCACACCAGAGGTCATGTTGACCCAATCACAAAGAAATACAGTCAAACAAAAAGTGTAGAAATCCAAAACCAGAATATCGTGAACAATTACATAATAATTTAATGAATCTGCTTCCAAATGTACATCATAGTCTTGTGTGGAAACAGTAGTTTTCTTGGTATGAAAGCGCCTCCTATTGATAACAAAACCAGAATAGGACATTGCATAACGCCTTGGTCCTTTCACAAGGTAAGTGAGCGTTTCATCATGCTTAATATGCTCATTACCAGCTTCAAGTTTAATCTGAATACAATGATTAAAAAAAATATATACTTAAATTTCTAGCTAAACCAATCAAGACCTTGTAATAGATGAACTAGATACTAGTGAAAACAAACCTTATTCTGTATCCACTTAACAAATGTCTCTAAATGCTTTTTCTCTAGCATTTTGGAATCATTCATCAAACGTTCATCAGAGCACTTTAACTCATCTTTATGAACCCTAGAATACAACATGCAAACATTTTAATCTTGATTTCCAGAAGCAAAGTTTTAGAAGTTAAGGATATTTTTACTTACTCAATGTAAGGTACAACTTTTTGACTATTAAGAAGCACACAAAGATGCACAGCCTTGTGCATTTCATCAGCTAATTGAACAGAACAGCTTTTTTGATGTGTCGACCCCTCAATCATTGTGTCGTTGTAAACGACGTCATTCTTTTTTCGCTTATTACTAAAGACAGATGAATCGTTCATGTATCGACTAAAAAACCTAACACACTCATCAGCCAAGTAGTTTTCAGTAATGCTTCCTTCCGGATTTGCACGATTTTTGACATAGTCCTTAAGAACCTTCATGTATCTAAACATAAATTAAATAAAGACAAAGTTACAGAAAACTAAAATATGAGGAAACAACACATAAACTAGGTAGGGCTAAAGTATTTATGTACCTCTCAAAAGGGTACATCCAGCGAAAGTGCAGTGGACCACATAATTTAGCTTCTCTTGCTATGTGAATGGTTAGGTGAATCATAATATCAAAAAATGATGGAGGGAAGTACCGCTCCAACAAACACACAGACTCAATAATCTCATCTTCAAGCTCTTCCAATCTTCTTTTATCTAGGACTCTTTAAAATAGCTCATGAAAAATTGAAGAGAGACGAAATATTGTTGTTCTAAGTCCCCTAGGTAAAAGTCCCTTCACGGCAACAGACAAAAGTTGTTGCATCAAGATATGATGATCATGAGACTTAAGTCTCAGAATTTTTTGTTTTTTCATCTTGATACAGTTTCCTATATTAGAGCAGTAGCCATCGGGAAAAGTTTGCATGAACAGCCTTCAAAGAAATTTTAATTTCTCATCTATTGTTAAAGTGTAAAGTTTTGAACTATTAAGCTTGTCCTTTCTTTGTGCTACTGGAACTTCTCCCAAAAGTTCTTGTAACTCTAGATCTCTACGAGACTCTCCCCCAATTTCAGATCTTCACATCTAGGATTGCATCTAAGAGTTTTTCAGATACATTCTTTTCAATATGCATTACGTCCAGATTCTCATGCAAAACTAGTTCCTATTATAAACCAGCAAACGATGCAAATACCATGTCAAACATATAATCAGCCAACAAAAAACATTCATATTACAAGTTTAATTATTGACAAAGACTAAAATAAAGATACTGACCTCCCAATAAGGCAACTCATAGAGAAAGGACGTCTTCTTTAATAACTTAGCAGGGTCACCTTTTTTAAGTGTCTTTGTTTTTCCCCATTTTTCCCACTCATTCGTGAACCCGGCTAAAGCAAGAACTCTACGTCTCCCTGTGAATAATTTTGGCCGCATCCTCTTCTCTTTTCTTCCATTAAACCACTTATGTTTAGAGCGAAAGACATGGTTTGACGAAAGAAATCGTATATGATCCATGTAAACAGTTTTTTTTTGCAAGTGATAGTCATTGTGAGCAAGTTTCAGGACCACATATAGGACAAGCAAATTCTCCTTTTGTGGTTAACCCGGCTAAATTTCCATAAGCTGGAAAATCATTAATGGGTTAATAGGCTAAAACATCACTGGACTCTCCACCAACTTGCAGTTGGGTCACTGAACTCAAAAAGTTTGCTTTTAGATTACTGAACTAAATATAGTTTGCAGTGAAATCACTCAACAATTAAAAAATTTCATGACCGTTATCTTTTCTTTGACTTTAACGGTGCTCCGTTAATTTGTGACAAATCACCATCCACGTAGGCTGCCAGGTATATAAAACCCAGTTTATTTGAACTGATTCATAACCCGATCCATCACTATAATTTAACCCGATCCATCACAATAAATCACATGAAACAAAAATTGGGGATAAAATGGAGCTGTGCTAGGGGTTTGAATCTCGATCCAGTCGGAAATTGGGGATAAAACGGAGCTGTGCTAAGGGGTTTCAACCTCGATCCAGTCGGAAATTGGGAATAAAACGGAGCTGTGCTAAGGGGTTTCAATCTCGATCCAGTCGCTTCAGTTGGCTTCACAATTAATCAAATGGATTCACCACTGTAAGTCGTTCTTTTCAAAAGACCCCTTTATGCTTATGTAAAAAAACTGCATCTTTAGGGTTATTTGTGTGCATATATTTGCAGGAGTGATCTTTATAGTGATGATGATGTAGAATCTGAGGGATATGATGATGTTAGTGACAGTGATTATGCTAATGCTAGTGATGAAGAGTTCATTGAGATTAGGAGAAAAAGTAGGGTGAAAAGAAACAATTAGAGGAATATTATAATGAGTATGATAATGAAGGTGAGATTGATAAATGTGATGAAGACTCAAACAGTGGAGGGTCTATGAATGGTTATACTAGTGAAGAAAGTGATGAAGAATATTGTTATCTTGAGCTGCGAGTAGTAAAAAGAATAAAATAATTGAGGAGGTCTTTAATGTAAATACACCACCAAAGACATCAAATGGAAGGTGGGGCTAATATTTGCATCTAAAAAGAGTTTAAAAATCTTTGTCGGGCAAATTCAATGGCTACCGGTAGGTCATTTCATTATTTAGTTGATGACTTGGTTAGAAAGCAAGTTGTATGAGCAAAGGGATGCCCTTTTAAAATGTGGGTCAGTTACAATAAGGATAGTGAAGCATGGCAGGTGAAGACAGTCATAAATGAGCACAAATGAGTGTGGACTTATAAAAATAGACTTGTTACTGTGAAGTTTCTGACAGATAGGTTTGTAGATATAATAAGAAAAAATCCGAACTGGAAAGTGAGTGAGATGCAGGAAGAAATAAAAAGAGTTCTTAAAGTTGATGTGTGTGAAGCCAAGTGCTGCAGGGTAAGACAAAGAGCTTTGATGGGTGTAGAAGACAAAATGGTTGAACATTATGCAAATTTGAGAAAGTTTGGGGGTGAGATTTTAAGGAGTAACAGAGAAAACACAGTCAAGATCAAGACTACTAGCCGCAAGAAGGTGATGCACCAAGATTTCAGAGGATGTATGTTTGTTATGGTGCTTTGAAGAAATCATGGAGAGAATCTTGTAGGCCAATACTTGGTCTTGATGGCTGTTTTTTAAAGACTGTCTGTGGTGGACAGCTTCTTTCAGCTGTTGGTAGAGATGGTAACAACTGCATATTTCCAGTAGCAATGGCTGTGGTGGAGAATGAAAATTATGAGAGTTGGAAATGGTTTCTACAGATACTCATAGATGATCTTGATCTTCAAGAAGGCTATGGCAAGACACTGATATCTGATCAGCAAAAGGTATAAGCTATATAGATGTCATTTAATATAGATGTCATTTAATATAGATGTCATTTAATATAAGCTTGTTATATTAATGTGTGTGATTCATAATGCTTGTAGGGTTTGGACAAAGCTATAAAAGAACTGATGCCTCATGTAGAACATAGATTCTGCACAAGGCATCTTTATTCAAATTTAAGGAAGACATATCCATCAACTATAGTGAGGAGTTGTTTCTGGAATTCTTGTACTGCAACTCATCCCCAAGCTTTCAAGTCTGCTATGAAGGAACTGGAGAAGGCTTCAAAGGGAGCTGCAGAGAAGATGAGGCAGTTAGATCCTAAGTTGTGGTGTAAGGCTTACTTTCCAACTCATTCCATGGCAGATAGTACTGAAAACAACATGAGTGAATGCTTCAACTCATGGATTCTGAAGGCCAGGTATATGCCCATCATTATAGTACCTAGAATGAAGAAGGTGCTAGATGAGGCTGTCAGAGAAAGCTCAGGTTTTAGTGTTTTATGGGATGGGAGGGAGAATTATGTGGTTAAAGGGAAGGGTGGTTCTGTGTGTGTAAACCTCAAAAATAGGACTTGTAGTTGTAGAGTGTGGGACTTGACAGGGGTACCCTGTTGTCATCTTTGTAATGACTATACAAGAGTCTAGACAAAATCCAATGGACTTTGTGGCTAAATGGTTTACAAAGGAGACATATATGCACACTTACTCTAATATGTTAGAGGTTTTGAAAGGTGAGGAGTTTTGGGAGGATGTAGAAGGTGACTCACTCTTGCCTCCACTAATTCGCAAAAAACTCAAGGGCAGACCTAAAAAGCTTAGGAGGAGAGAAGGATGGGAGGGTAGTGTGTCAAGTGGAAATTATCACAGGATGAGTAGAAAGGGGAGGGTGATGCACTGTGGTAATCAGAAATGTGAAGGGCATTATGTCAATAAGTGCCCTACTATACCAGAAAGCTATCAGCAAGTTCAACCTAAGAAAAGAGGTAGGAAAAGAAAGAATGATATGGCTGAAGAACAGCTTATGGATGAACTTATGGATGAAGTGTTGAGAGGGATGATGGATGATGACTCACAGACCCAACCACCACAAACACAAGACACACAAATACAGGTTGGTTGTAATGTCTTGTTTGTGAGTACTTTGTATCTTGTTACTTGAATTTGTGAGTGTGCTATTCAATATATAATAAACTAAGGTTGGTTGTAATGTCTTGTTTGTGATAGATGTCTACTCCACAGCTTGGTGCACTACAAAACATTGGAACTGGAGGCACCCCACCATCATCAACATCTCCACATGGGAGCCAAAAAAGGAGGACTAGATATAACTACTTTAGGAAGGAAAGTGAAGCCATTTGCAACACCAAGACATCTTCAGGAAGCAAAGTGTAGCATGTTGTACTGTTCTGGATGTTGTACTGTTCTGGATGTTGTTGTGATTTTATGAGATATTGTACTGTTCTGGATGTTCTGGATTTTAAGAGACATGTTGTGGTTTTGTTATGAGTAACATGTTGTTCTGGATTTTATGAGACATTTTGTGGTTTTGTTATGAATAACATGTTGTTGTGATTTTATGAGACATTTTGTGGTTTTGTTATGAATAACATGTTGTTATGATTTTATGAGACTGTTGTGGTTTTGTTCTGGATTTTGCTGAAAAGATCCAGGACTGCAAACTGGTTGGAAGAACGTACTTCCAAATTACCATATGTTGTAGCAGCTTCATTTTGGTTCATATTACCTACTTGTGCAGCATCTGCCCTTACATTTGGTGCAACCTGTGTTGTTGTTTGTTTAACTTC
Source organism: Orobanche coerulescens (assembly GCA_033398695.1). Lineage (NCBI taxonomy): Eukaryota > Viridiplantae > Streptophyta > Magnoliopsida > Lamiales > Orobanchaceae > Orobanche > Orobanche coerulescens. Next base: position 11,499,349 of record CM065816.1, on the reverse strand, counting down.
ATCTACATGCCTCCTCCTTCTATCTTGCACAGGTACCCATTGTTGCTTGTTAGGTTGATTCCTTCTTTCTATTAACATTCCCAGCAGGTCTGTTGTTTTCATTCCTCTGTATTGGATTCAAACTGCAATCATGCCCAACTTTCAAACATTGTTGGCAATACAATGGCAACCATTCGTACTTTTCCTTTGAATAATCAAAATCCATCGACCATTTTTTCAGAACCACAGGTTGATTCTTGATAAAATATGGCCCCTTCTCCAGATTCATTTCACATTCCTCTGGAGTTGTACATCGAACAATGAAAAAACCATTATCCTGTTGATGTATCTCTGGCCTTGAGATCTTCCCCCATACTTTAAAATAAAAAAGTTTTATTTTTATTTTCTATACTATTTGCATTTCTAATTGATATTACAAACAAAACCAATCAAAAAGGACACAACTGAAATCATCAAACTGAAACAATTTATTGATCTTTAACTTGCATTTCTAATTGATATTACAAACAAAACCAACCAAAAAGATTACAACTGAAATCATCAAACTGAAACAATTTATTGATCTTTAACTTGCATTTCTAATTGTTATTACAAACAAAACCAACCAAAAAAATTACAACTGAAATCATCAAAATCAGCAGCATCTTCAACTTGGCCAACATTTTCTCCTTGTGTGTCAATAAATCACTAAGTTCTTTGTTCTGTTTCTCAGCATTTTGTAGTTCATCCTCCAAAAATAAATTTGTTTCTTCAACCATCTTCAATTTGTCCCTCAAAACTGAAGCTTCATCACTTCGTGTCCCTAATTTGTACTTCATCTCTTGAATCACCTCCTTGCTCTCTCTGTATATCTTTGGTTCATTACATTCGAAAAATTTGCGAGTTTCTTTCGGATTCTAACATGACAAAAAAAGGGGTATTTCATTAATTTTATCTTGAATTATCTAATCATAAACCAACATATAGTTATTTTATACCTTGTAATTGCGACACCCAAAGAATCTTCTTCCTGGGTCTTGTGTTCCAGGTTTCCATGCTTCCCAACACGGAGCCCAAATTCCACACTTGCATTTCATAGTTTGGTAAAAATTGTTCGTTCCGGAGCTGAAATGACCGTTTGAGTTTGAGCTTGAGCAACTCATGGTGGAGCTTGAGGCAGTCATGGCGTCCGCGACGGAACTAAAAGAAAACCGAGATGAAAGAATTAGGGCGCACGTCTTACATCCAAGAATATTGGATCAGTGCCACGACGTTAAAAAATTAAAACACATCAGCATGCCACGTCATTTTTCCGTCCAAATTTCATTTTTTCTAACGTCTGAAACCCAATTGAAAGTTTTTATTTGTCCAATGAGTTGACTGCAAACTTTTTGAGTTCAGTGACCCACCTGCAAGTTGGTGGAGAGTTCAGTGATGTTTTAGCCTATTAACCCAATCATTAATGGTCCAAATCAAGATAGCTCTAAGAATGAAACAGGCTTTTGTATAGGCATCATACATAGAAACAACATCCCACAATTTTTTTAAGTCATCAATAAGTGGCTGCAAATATACGTCACTGTCATTACCGGGTTGGTAAGAGCCTGGAGTGAGTAAGCTTAAGAGCAAATTTTCAGAAGACATACACACACTTGGTGGAAGATTATAGATGACGATAATTACTGGCCAAGTACTGTGTGTAGAGTTGAGATTGCTAAACGGATTAAACCCATCCGTTGCAAGTCCAAACCTAAGGTTTCTTGGATCAGCTGCAAATGAAGGCCACTTCTTGTCTACTATACTCCAAGCAATTGAGTCAACTGGATGACGCATTTTGTCATATTGACTGTGATGAGTAGAGTGCCATGTAAGCTGCTCACTCATGTATGCTCGGAGAAACATATGTTGAAGTCTTAGAAGTATAGGAAAGTAGCGCAAAACTTTTGCTGAAACTCCTACTTTTATTTTTTAGTACGAGGGTTGACTTTGCACCTAGAAGAGTGACATTTTGGGCATTCATCAAGATCCTTATAATCATCTCCCCTAAACAGAATACAATCATTGATGCATGCATCAATATTCTTATACCCTAAATCAAACTCTTTTAGTGTTTTTTTTACTGCATGCAATGACTCGGGAAGATTATTTCCATCCGGCGGCATATTCTTGAATTCTTTCAAGATGCTATCAAAACCACTATTGGACAGACCATATGAAGCTTTCAACTTGTACAAATTTAAGGTGGCTGGTAGTTTTGTGTACTTAGTGCAACCAGGGTATAGAGGAACTTCAGCTTCTTCAATCTTCTTTTGGTACTTATCATCTAAGCTGCTTAAACTAGGGGTTTGACCTTCACTACGTGACTGAAAAAAAGCATCTTCATACATCTGAAGTACTTCTAACATTTCAGAATCTCCATCCCCATCCACATCCTCATCCTCATCAATATGAGGTGACATTGGACAGTGATCGATCCTTGCAGATCTTTCTACTGTACTATGCTCACCATGAGCAACCCAAACATTGTACATAGGATCAAAGCCATACTTAGTCAAATGTAATAACAGAACATCATCACATTGTGGACTATAATTTCCACAAATAACACAAGGGCATCTAATCATGTCAGGATTTCTTGCATATCTCCTAGAGTTTATAATAAATTCTCTCACTTTATCTTGGTACTTTGGACTGTTTCTATCCCAATAAATCCAACTCTTGTCCATAATAAACTGTAAAGCAATACATCTAGAAATTATTGAATAACTTTATTAGAACTAAAAACTTCAAAAACAGACCCAACAAGATAATTTCAACAAACAATATAATTATAAGGCTAAAATACTCCTGGGGTCCCTTAACTTAATTTCAGATAATGATTTAGTCATTTATCTTTTTTTTGTCCCAACTAAGTCCTTTATCTTTCTAATTTTAAGCAAAGTTAGCCTTTTCCGTTGGTCTCCGTTAACTGTTGTCCAGGTGGCTGTTAAGTTGCTGACTATCACCTACGTGGCTATAAACATTCCTACGTGTCAAATCCCTAACCTATGTGTCAATTTCCTAACCTATGTGCATTTCCTAACCACGAAAATGAACAATTGAATGTTGCAAGGCCACCCAAGCCTCAGCCACCACTGGATGCGTCGCCACACAATTAAACGAATGGGGCGTGCTCACACAGGAATGGATACTCCCCAAAGTGTCGAAAACGCGAGATGAGCTCTCGCTGTTCTTGTAAAATTGGCGGGGAGGGCCGTCAAGCCAGCCCCAATTTTGGGCAATACCAGCCACTGCGACGCCATTTTTCAACTTCTCTGCGTGGCCCATATCGAACTTGGTTAGTTTTGGGGTTTTCGCTTCCGGGGTGGAGGAAACGGTGATAATGAAGCGGGGGCCAACAGCAGTTTCGGGAGTGATGATAATAATGGTGCAGTGATAGCAGGAACTAGTACGAGTTCTACGTCGAGTACTACTGCAGCAGCTATAAGTACCACTAGCGCTACACGGATGTTGAGGGACTTCTCGTTGGAGATTTACGACGGGAGAGAACTTCAATTTATGATGGGCTCTGCTGCAGGAAATCACGACCAAACCCCATCGCTTAAACCTTGAAGAACGTGATGAGAGCAAGTGGATAACATCATATTAGCGACCCATGTCAGATTTTTGGGATATTTGGATTTTTGGATTTTTGATGGTTCAGATTAGGAAATGCACGTAGGTTAAGAAATTGACACATAGGTTAGGGATTTGAGACATAGGTTAGGGATTTGACACGTAGGAATGTTCATAGTCACGTAGGTGATAGTCAGCAACTTAACAGCCACCTGGACAACAGTTAACGGAGACCAACGGAAAAGGCTAACTTTGCTTAAAATTAGAAAGATAAAGGACTTAGTTGGGACAAAAAAAGATAAAGGACTAAATCGTTATCTAAAATTAAGTTAAGGGACCCCAGGAGCATTTTAGCCTAAGTATAAATTCATAAGTATCTAATTAGTATCCACTATTTGTATAAATCAGAAACCAATCAGCAATACCATTGACTATATACAACTTAAGAAAAAACAGTAGCATCAAATATGGAAAATATAACAAGTTCCCATAACAAAGCAACAACAAGAAAAAGAGATAAGAGTAATACCAGTTCAGTCAGCAAGTTCTTAGAGTAATACCACTTCTTACTCCTTACTCGTAAATGGGCAGATCAATATCAATCCTATCATAAATTTGTAATTTCAGTTTCTGTAAGTTGCACAAAATATCATAAACCAGAACAACAATATCAATAAACCAAATATAATTGAAAGGTAAGATCAAGTCCATTGAACTTCCCAAATAAAACCAATTTGTTAGGTTTACGCTGACCAATTTGAAAGCTAAGATCAAGTCCATGTGAATATTCTTCAGAAAAAGGAAATAATAAATAAAAAATAAAACAGAATTGAACAAATCGAGCGTGAGGCTTATGCTGGAAGAGAATCAACCGCGAACCCAAGAGAGAAGAGAGCATCACACGTTGCGTTCGGACGGAAGAGAAGCAGGGGTCGCTGGAAGAGAAGCAGATGTGGAGTCGTGTGAGAAAGAGAAGCAGATTTCTGAATTAGATTTTGAATGTCGCGAACGCAGAGGTGAGAAAGAGAAGAGGTGGCGTAGTGAGTAACTAGGGTTTTTTGGGCGATTTTCTTATTTGCTTCTCAGACTGATTTTCTCAGTCTTGAATTAAGAAACTTCCCGAAAATAAAATTGGGCGGCAGAGAATTGGGCTAAGGCGCTAATACTTGTGTATTGTCATGGCCCAGCTAAAATTTATAACGTCTAACAAATGTCATTGAAACACTATTCAATGATACTTAGAAACTGTCGTCAATAGATCTACTATGACGTCCGGAGTTCATCATGGAAAATTAGTTTATGATGTTTATAAAACGTCATAATTTTATGACGGTTTTTAAACATCATGAAATTGATTATTCACGATGACTATTACTAAACGTCATAAAAATAAACTCCAATTCAAATTTATGACGTTTGCTGCTGGAAACGTCATGGAAAGACATTACAATGACGTTTTTGGCAAAACGTCATAAAATTTCTTGTCATTAAAATTTGTAGTAGTAGATTGAATTGGGAAGGGGGCTAGAGAGTTTTTCTTCTAGTAGGAGGAATAGAATTTCGGGATGGTGGAGAGATGTGGTGATGGTCACATATGGGGCGAAAGAAAGATGGTTTTTAGTCGGAGTGGAAAGTGTCTCCGAGGATGGGAAAAAACTACTCCCTCCGTCCCAACGAATTTGAGGCGTTTGAGTTTTTATTTTGTCAAACTAACAATACTTTGATCAATGTTAAAGAGATGGGATTTGGAGTGAGAATGAGTGGAAGTGTGATTGGATTGGAGAAGGCCAATTTGTTGGTTTGTATTTTTTAGACTTATAACCAATCTTGTGTTTTTTTACTTATTTCGAATATTGATTAAAATAATGTATCAAAAAATGTAGAAAAGGAAATAAATTAAATTTGAAAAAGTTACAGTTAGTTTTATCAAAATCGAAAAAGAAAATGTTTAATAATTATTTTATATCATTTAAAAGAAATGCACATATTATTGTTGTGGTAAATCGTATCAAATTTAACTGTCCAATATTTTAATTATTACTTTTTATGCGTCAGCAAGAACTCACAATCTTTTGTCATGTTTGGTGAATTTACATAAAACCAAAAGAATCCATGAAATCAGCTAAAACGGAACATCAAAAGAACGCTCAAAAGAAGAACGGATCTGTTGCTTGCAAAGAACTTTCTTCACCTCTCTCTCTCTCTCTCTCTCTCTCTCTCTACAATTTCTGGTAAGCACCATTTCTCTCTCCACTCTGTTTTTCTCTCTCTATATGTGTTTTCATGTCTGTACATAATAATTTCCTGCATGCAAGAAATTGCGCACACACACACACACACACACCAGAAACAGGTATTTATGCTGATCTTTTACTTTGTATGAACTTTCTTCTTTTTCCTTATTCTGCAATTTTTATTCTTAGCTTCTGTTCTTTTTCTTTAATGAGTTTTGTGTATTTGAAGAAATTATCTTGTCTGGTGGTGGTCAAAGCTGGAAATTTTATCACCATGATTATGTCAAAAAAAAAAATCATTTTAAATATTTTTTTTTTTTTTTTTTTTTTAGTAAAATGTGTTTGCAGTGACAGAAGTAAATAATGGTGGAGGGAGTACAAAAAATTAAATGCTTTTGCTGCAGAAATGAAAGTGAAAAAAATGTGGGGGTGCCTCATGACTGGCTTGGATGTCTGTGATAATGCCTTCCATTATTGTGAATATTATCCCCATACATTTATTACAGTCTTGAGATTCTTCTGTTACATCCTTTCTTACAATTCATCATATCCTCTCTCTCTCTCTCTCTCTCTCTCTCTCTCTCTCTCTCTCTCTCTCTCACACACACACACACACACACACACACCACACACGCTTCTATTTACTTTACCTTATTCTTGTACTTTTTCTTTATTACACTTTCTTGAAGACTTCTTTCTTTTCTATTTGTCTTTTGCCTTTTCTATTATATATTTATTGAGTGTACTGTTTTTCCAAGTGTTCTTGTTGTTGTTGTTCAGTTTTTTTTTTTTTTTTTTTTTTTTTTGAATTTCTGAGTTTTGATTGAAGAAAAAAAATGGGAAAAAAGAGAGATAATAAAGAAGAGAAGAAGAAGAAGAAGAAGAAGAATGAGAGAATGTCATGCTGTGAAAGAGAGGGATTAAGAAGAGGAGCTTGGACTCCTGAAGAAGACAAGATTCTTGTTGAATTTATTACACAGAATGGTCATGGGACTTGGAGAAATCTTCCTAAACTTGCAGGTATTTTATGTTTTTCTTTTTTTTTTTCCTAAAATAAATAAATGGTTTCTCCCATTTTTTTTTCTAATTAATCTTTACCCAATGCATTGAACCTTGATTTATTTATTTATTTATACTTTTGTTTTGGCATTTTAGGGCTTCTGAATTCTGATATTTAACAGCACTTGGAGTTCTCTTTATAAAAATAAAAAATAAATATATAAAAATGTAAATGGGATTCTTGATAGCTGTAATATATAAAATTAAAAAAAAAAGATAGTACTAATTTTACTAAATCCTTAATAAACACCAGTTCACTTTAATGGATATGTTTTTCTTAGATAATAAATTGAAGTACCACTGTACTCAAAGTAGGATAAGACAATAGTTGGCTTTCCTCATTTCTTTGATGTGGTAAGAGATGTGAACAATAGTTGTTGAGTCTTGAAATGCAACTAAATGCTCTGCTGAAAAATGGGTCGTGAACAGGGGCGGAAGGAGGGGGGGTCCAAGGGCGTACACGTATATGGCTGTCCGACCTCCCAAATCTCCATAGTTTCGGACCCTCCCGAGTAAATGTTCTGCTTCCGCCACTGGTCGTGACGTAGAAAAATGGTGAGTCTTGTGTATCTATCATAGATACAATCTTAAAACACATTCATATCCTTGTATATCTAGCATAGATACAATCTTAAAACACACCACCATCAGTTGTGGTGGAATATAATTTCTTACAACGCATCTGTTTCTATCGCGCAAAATCTTGTTCTCTTTGTTAAAAAAAAAAACTTACAAAAGCGCTTCCCGGCTAGTAACCCGGGGTATAGGCGGAGGGTGGTCATATATACGCAGCCTTCCCCTTGCATTTCTGCAAAGCCGTGACCTGCGGGTTACCAATGGGGTGGAGCAACTTATCGTTGCTCCAACCAGGGCGGAGGTCCTGAGATTCTAACTGCCTGAGGCAAAGAATTAAAACACGGCCTCCTTTACGTGTGTTTTGTTTTTTTTGTGTGTGTGTGTGTGTGTGTGTGTGTGTGAGTGAGTGAGTGTGTGTGTATCAAATAACAGTATAAAATCATGTAGTTTGGTAAAAAATTTGGAAAACACGGCCTCGAATATCCCACCTGGCTCACCTAAGGGTCGGCCTTGGCGCCAAGGCTCGCCCTCTACCTTATTTTCTTTGTTGTCTTCAATGAGTTTAGTTTGTATTAGGAACTAAAGCTATTCTGTCCAAGTCTTAATTTACCATGTGTTTTAAGTTTCTTTGAATTACATTGCCTACGAAAGAAGCACAATTGAAGATATTGTGCCAAAATTTATGTTTGTTAGGTAACACTATTTAGAGGGACATTCTTGTTAATATGAAAATTACAGGTCTCCTTCGGTGTGGAAAGAGCTGTCGGCTTCGGTGGACGAACTATCTCCGGCCTGACATTAAACGTGGCCCTTTTAGTCCCGACGAAGAGAATACAATCATTCAACTGCACGAGACGTTTGGTAACAAGTAATTATATGCTTCTATCATCTCCAAATATTATTATCTTATAATCACATCTAAGTCGAAATTGTGGTGGTGACAAATTTCCTTGTATTGTACATAACCCCTGTCCCCTTCTCTTATGGTTTGGTCCTACTCAACATAACATCTTCAAGCTTGAATAATACAGTGCTCGTCACCATAACTAAAAAGTGATTCTCAGCTTCTGGCTTAGTATCTACAAATACGGTTTATGCTTCTAATACTGCATAATTCAAGGGATTGTTTGCAAAAATTGAATAGAAGCAATTCTCAACTTCTAGTGGGGGAAAACGAGAGCATTTTCACCCATGAAGCTGAGAATCACTTTTTTTAACGTTTCCACATTTCCTCTCGAGGAAGCGAGGAACTGCTTTTTCTTAGCATCTGCAAACACCCTCCCTTGATATATGCTATTCTTTAAATAGCTGCAACATCTCTCTCTCTCTCTCTCTCTCTCTCTCTCTCTAAAATTACAAGAAAAAACAAAACACATATTTTTCTCATATACATAAATCTTCTATTTATCTAGATGGGCAGCCATAGCTTCTCATTTACCAGGAAGAACAGACAACGACGTCAAGAATTTCTGGAACTCCCATTTGAGAAAGCGCTTCAGCAACAAAATCACTGACCAGCCCTCTCCGTCTTCAAAGTCATTCGATGCGAAATTACCAACCAACTCTCCCTTAACCCGCCACATGGCGCAATGGGAGAGTGTTAGACTCGAGGCAGAGTCCCGTTTATCCGTTAAACCATTGCCACTCAATTCACCATCGGCCAATACGTCCATGCAAGGTGATTACTTCGTAAGCCTATGGAACTCCGAAATCGGACAGTCTTTCCGAGACATGAACGAATCCGATAGAGCTTCAAACTCTCACAGCCCAACTTCGCAGACTTCGTCAGTGACGAAAGTCGAGTCGTCCAGGAAAACGGGCTCCGGTGAAATGTGTGGCGAGAAGCCGGGGAATTGGAAATGCAAGAAGGAAACGGATGACGTGGCGGTTTATTCGGACATGACTTCGAAGCCGTATGATGAAGTGGATGATTCATCGGATGAGATGTTAGAGATGTTGCTAGATTTTCCTGTGGGTGAAAATGACATGGGATTTCTTCATGGAAACATAGGTGAAGTTTCTACTTATGTTTAAAACATTAGTTTTTTTCTTTGTTGTTGGAAGAGGGATTATGTTATGTGTTGGGCTTTTTGTACTATCATGTGTTGGGCTGTTTGTACATGTATCCATGTTTGTTTCAGTTTTTTTCACTACTATTATGTGTTGGCTTTAACTACAGAATTGTCATCTGTGGGCATAAATCCTTCTGCAGAAGTTAAGGTTATAACTAAATGATAATTACAAAATTACCCATTAATTTAGTGTTATTAACAAAAAAATTATAGAATTTATGTATAAAATTAAACTCCCCCCAATGGTGCAATTTATTAAATAGAAAACAAACACAAGAAGATGTTTGGATGTTTATAAACTTATTTTAAGCTTGTTCTCCATTGCATCTAGAATTTTTTCCTATTCCACTTCACCCCTCAAATGTCCGAGTTGTTACACTTTGCCCCCTAGAAAGTTTTGAAATAGCGACACGCTGGACTTTTGAATGGTCGTAGGGGGCAAAGTGTAACGAATCACAATGTTTAGGGCTGAAGTGAAACAGAGGAATAATTCCGGAGGCAATGCGTGAAAATGTGCATATTTTAGAGGGTTTTAGTATAATTAACCCCTTCTTTTTTTGGCAGCTTCCAAGTTAAGGCACATCAACATGGAATTCTTTCTTTCTTCACCTCATCAATCACAATATATCAAAACCATAAAAATCCTTAAAAAAACTCATTTTTCTTCTTTATACAAACAGAATAAGTAACATTCTCCACCTATAAACAAATACATCATCACTATGCACACACATAAAAAAAATGATAGTAATAATAATAATGAATAACAAGTAGTAATTCTAGATTAAATCAACACACACACACACACACACACACACACACACACATGATGCATCTGATACAATAAAAAGAATCCAAATTGAATAAAATTTACAAAATGCAACTTAAATCTTGAGCTTCAGAAACAGCCTAGTAACTTCTTTGGTTCGGTTCCGGTGGCACGATATTTTGCTGCTGTTTCCTCCGCTTTGAGAAGATCTTCGCCACGTTTAGCTTCGATCATTGCTCTTTTTTCCTCGGCTGTCTTGTGGACCAGAGCAATTTTGTTTTTCATTTTCTCTATATATTCTGCTTTCTTTTTCTCCAAGTCCTCCTATGGAATGGACCAAGTATTAGTTATGTCAAGTGTGTATCATCATCCATCCAAATCAATCACTAATCTCACTAAACAGTCATAAAATTGGTTTGCTGGAATGACTGAGAAAAATCAAGTACAGTTCACACATGACATAAGTTCAAGTCCACATCAGCAGGCGAGTGAGGAGTCCGCGGACATGGCAGACACGTTTTGACAATTCCGGCTAAATTTTTCAAATTTCCCGAGAAACTTGTCCTCAATGTGTGCATATATAATTTTAAGGTTTGTTACCTCTTTCTTTTTTAGGCCGGCCTCCAGACTCGCTTTCTTGCTGTTCTCCCAAGCTCCGATAGCGGATACTTTCTTATGAGCCCTGTAAACCATTTAGTAAGCAATAGCTAGTGTATATAGCTAAATCAAAAATAAATAAATGATAACATTAACATACTAAAAAAAAGTTTAAGTGTGTTTCCGGGATTACGTAAAATCTGTATTAGAGTTACGATTCTTGGATTATAGATGGTCCATTATTGTCATTGTAACTTGTATTCTCTTAATAACCTAGTGCATGTCCTAACGTAGTCAGAATTTTTAACGAACTGGGTAAACAATTGTGTCTTTTATAGCTTTTCTTTCGATTTCCTTTCATATTTGCACATAAATCCATAACATAATTAACCACAAATTAACAAATAAACAAAGTTCACCATCTCCATTATCAAAAAAAAAAAAAAAACACCCAAAACTTGTACAGAACATAATCATACATGTTTGCTGAGGAAGTCATACAATTATATGTTAGAAGCATTGGCTAAGGAGTTTATTTATAAATATTTTTTTATTTTTTAAGTATCGTAACAAAATTATAAAACAGTTGGACAGACAATTAAGAACATAGTATGTATATGTGTATGTAATGTTGAGGAAGCCCTTACTTGTTTTCAGCTTTAGACTTCTCACTTTCTTCCCATGCTTTAATCAAAGACAACCTCTTCTCTGTCTCGACACGAGCCAGCGCAGCATCTATATATATGGATTATAGCAACAATGAAAGAATTTAGTATTTCTTTTATATATTTCTTAACTTATACTCCCGCTGATAATAAGTATCGTTCTCATTTCGGCCGTTGAGTCACCATGATTTAATTCCTCCACCAATCTCTGTTGGGCCGCGGGGTGGGGGCTCTGGGGGCGAGGGATTTCGTCTTTGCTACAAGTATCGTTCTCATTTTTCGAGACACCGTGTCTGTAATTTATAATTGTAATTTATAATTTTACGCTGAGTCTAGTCACATGTTTTTCTGCACTCTTCCCAAGAGTCAAACCCCGTAATTTTATATTAAGATAAAAATTCATTGCAACTCTTGTACCTTCCTCCTTATAGGAGCTGATGGTATCAGAATTGCAATGAATTCCTATGTAAAATTAATTGAACGGGGTTCGAGTCTTAGGAAGGGCAAACAACATGGGACTAAGCTCATTGTAAAATTATGAGTTGTCGGCATGATTCTTGTACCCGTCAACATTAATCAACTCCAAAACTATAGTATAATAAAATGGCATAATTAAAAACTTTGACAATAGATAGAGTTGAGAACCTCTGTTGATTGATCCCTCAGGTTTCTTCTCCACAGAACCTACTGCTTCTTCTGAAATAGCCACCGAAAAAAAATTAATTCAAAAAGTTAGGAAAAGCATTTTATTATTTATTTTTATTTATTATTTATTTATGCAATAATGTCTCAGTAAATTTAAAATATACTGTAGAAGATAAAAAACAATCATACAAAAACATACAGAGGACATGAGTATTTACTTTCAACTACGACAAGGGCTTTGCACTCATCAGCTTTTTCTTCAGGGATAATAGGCGGTGGAATAACGGTTTTCTCCTCAGCCACATCTTTTGGAGTATCCGTCGGTTCCTCCGCCGCCGGTGCCGGTGCCGGAGATTCCAAACAGGTCTCTGGCTTCGGATCGACCTTCTTGGCTTGTTCTTCCGCCATCACTTCAGAAAACTTAGCTATGTTTGCTTTAAAAGGAAACAGTGAATACAGAGGTAGATGAGGACAGGGTGGTGCGGGAAATGGACGATTAAATAGAGGTATGGGGAAATTATTCTGTGTGGATGAGAGAGAGAGAGAGAGAGAGAGAGAGTTGGTTGACACTTGACAGGAAGGTAAGTGTCGGTTGGGAATGATATGAACATGGAGGAGCTGGATGATTGGTACAGATAAGACGGTTTGGGAATCGAAAATCGAAAACTGAGTCGAAAAAATTCGAAAAAAGAACCGAAAAATCGAAACCGAAGAAGACCAAACCGAAAAAATAAAAAAACGGAATCAAACCGAACTAATTTGGTTCGGTTCTCGGTTCGGGGTCGGGCGGAACTGAATCGGACCGAAATGGACCGAAGTCAAATTTCAACATACTAAAATGACCTTGTTTTTGTGATTTTGGTGTGTTTCGAATTTTAGTATAATTCGTTTTCCTTTTGTAAGACCCTCATGGGTCCAAGGAGGACCGATAATATGCTCATGTAATCTGTGATTCAATTAATTTAGGTTGAGAGAATGAGCTAGTGTGATTTATGATTGTTATATGTTTTGAGACATTTGTAAATTGCTATAATTTTTATCTTAAACATATATATAACTCTTGTTGGTATATATATAACTTATTCTATTGCATATAATATTTGAAATTATATTGTGAAGAACCTAAAAAACATCAAACCAAATCGAAACCGAACCGAATATTTATAAAATCGAACTTAACCGAACCGAACTTCAAAAAGAACCGAACCAAACCGAAACCGAATATTTGGTTCTATTCCCGGTTTCGGTCAAAAACCGAAACGAATGGAACCGAGTCCACCCCTAGATGGGGATTTTAACCTATTCGAGCTAGCAGGCACACTACGACGTCGTTGCCCACAGATTTAATTAATAAGTTTGTAGCAAAAGGCAAAATTTCTATTTCCACCTCTCGACCCGATAGCGATAGATGGATGAGTTAAATCACTGTGATTTAATGGCCCATTAAATGAGGGGAATAGTATCTTGTGCTCACAAGGAGTTACTTCCACAATAGAAGGATAGAACTCTCACACTGTGGCCGTCAGGACTCAAACCTGCATCCTTATAGCAATCTGTTATCGAAGAACCATCTGAGTTGCCCATGCGGATGATTTAATTAATAAGCTTATTAGACGAAAACATAAATTTGGTAATAAGTTAATACTTCCTCCATTTTTATTTACATTGAAATGAATAATCAATATTTGATAGTTTTGATTATTAAATATTTTTAGTTATATATTAGTAAAAATTATAAAAAATAATATTGATATTTCAGGAGAAAGTAAAAAGACTGTAAATAGAGTCAATCAATTGTATTCATAACATTGATAGAGCGGTCTTTATATAGGCATTACAATGAGAGTCCTTCCATACATAGGATTCCTAGATAAGGTAAGACATCTAATAGGATCCTACTACCTCTAGAAGGATCTAGAACCTTCCATCTATGTATCTACAATCAGTATTAGGTAAGACACATCACGGGAATAATAATTCCCGGAACACTCCCCCTGTGTCGAGCACTAATACAACAATGGTGCAGAAGATGTTGCCTTCGTAAAAACCTATTCCAAGCCAAAACAAAACCCCATGGGAAAAATAAAGGCTTGATGAGGAAAAGATTGCAATGCACCAACATAACATGTCATGTATACTCCCCCTGATGTATACATAATGACTCACCCTGATGAGCAACTCAAATCATAGGAGTCAGATGCCAAGTTGCCCTCACAACTATACCAAGGAAAAACCCAGTGGGAAAAATACCTCTTGGTCTAAGTTGAACAGAAGTACAACGCATCATTGTATGGATGTTCTCATAAGTCGCCTCGTTAAAAACCTTACCAAGTGAAAACCCAGTGGGAAAAACAAACCTTGGTTTAAGGACAAAAAGAGCGCGACACATCCAAAGTGCAGAGTCGCTAAAGACTTATCAATTTTTCTAAAGTCTTGACCTCCATGCACCAAATCAGTCATAACTTCTTCGATTCAATAGGTATCAACGAAACTGTAAGAACTTATGAAAACTAGACACCCATAGCTTTTCATTCACATACAGTACGTAACCTAGATCGACCTGAGCAGATCACAAAGCTCTATCGAAGTTGACTCAGCAAATTACCGGACATATCCTGTCCTACTTTGCAACAATAGTCATATGTCACTCAACATGATGGATGTGATCAAGTGGTTGGTTTCCTTGGAAAGTAGACACAAACCTTTCCAATGGTACCAATTTTACCATTTTCCATCAAGTGAGCTGCCCTGTAGGTTATATGGGAGATAGACCAACACATTCTGGTCAGATTCGGGTATCAGTTTTCAAGTGTCCTTTTTATCGAGATAGAGCGAGTTTCAAGCTTCTTGTTAATCACAGACATTACGTGAGCGCATCCTAGGTCATCATCACAGTGGCTTTACCGGATTATTACGAATGAGTACATCGAGTCAAACATGAGTACATAATACCGTACTTTTCAAGACTGCATCATCACTTAAGTGAGCCAAGTCTTATTATGACTTCGACTAATCATTGGGAATCATATAGGCATTACTTTATCGTCTCTTAGGGAAACCATTTCTTAGATTGCCTTAAACCGATTGATGAATACGCATCATCAAGTGTCCCCAAGATCCTTTCATTCTTAATTTTGGATTTAGCGGAATCTCTTAGTCTCACGAGAGTACATCACTATAAACCCTTAGTTTTACACGCAAAAGCTTCATATCTCTTCCAAATCAAGTGTATACTTAGTATGCATTCCCGACATTCACTTGTCGACGCGCTCCGTGGTCAGGAGCCACTTGATTTGAGTCTAATCCACCACGAGATCATTTTTATCACTTAACTTAGTTCCCCACTAAGATAAGATTTAACCACAAGCTGCACGTCAGTTTTTGGGAAACTATCTAACTGAAAAGATAGTGGACGCTATAACATCCATTACGATAGCACAACTAAGTTTCGTGTCATCGTAGTCGATTCCAGTGCGTTCATGAGAAACCTCGCGCCATGAGGTGAGTTTAACTCCTTCTCTCACTCGCTTTAACAAAGTATACGGATAGATCTTATCTTTGGAGTGTCGGTACCACTTCAACAAAGGGCTATCGCTTTGTTTATACTGGAGTCGCATATGTTTCCATTTTAGGCCAAGGCTACAACGTTGTAGATTTTCAACGAAGTATGGTTCGATTAAACTCATATTCCACGTCCTCATAAACCGGCTTTATTCATAGAGTACTCTTTATGGATTGGCATTCATTGAGGCGTCCCCCAATGATGACTATAATCCAGACTCACATGAGACGGATGAGTTTATTTGATCATATGATCAAGTTTCATGTACCAAGCTCGCATACATTCTTAGCGAGAGTATTTATCGAACCAAGTGGCATCCCAATACTCTATGAGATCCACGGCCTAGTAACACCATCTACCACAATTTGTGGTGTTACCATATCACCATTTATAGGTGACGAACGTCCATGACCGGACACAATCCTTGCAGACATGTTTGCAGCATGTATTTAATCTCGTCACTTTAGGGAACTTGGTGAGGCACAGTAGGGACAAACTACGACAATTCCAAGTCGTTCTACTCGAACATGATCGTTCGCATCTCCCCCTAACGACGGGAAGACTGGCTCATCAAAGTGACTTACGAGATCGTCTGCCAAGGTATATTTTAAGCGGACTATGAGTGAAAGCGCATGTCATATTCATCATTTATAACCCGTCATAATGCGTTGTGGTGATGCAGTTTGGCACATGAACAAGTGGACGATAAAGGTTTTCCGTGTTAACACAATCCAGTTAACAAAATGCATATGGATACACTTGTAATTAAGCATTTGAATGATGATAGGTATAGGTGAATATGACATGTTGACCTATGCTACATAACCGTAGCTACTGGTCTTGAGAATCCAACAAAACCGCCACCATGCACCACCGGGATCGAACATGAAGAAACGATTGAACCGATGATAGGCCGTTGGTTTTATCGAACCTCTAGTGCTTTCTTGAAGAGTTCACTCCCTTCACCAGCCCCAAACACCTCAAAATTTCGTGAGCATGTATAAACGGGTATTTAGGATCCCAAAACCATCAACCTTGTGGTAAAAAACAAGTCGAAATGACATCGAACTGGTTAATAGGACGGCTGGTGGTATGTGAAAACTTCATTTAAGTGGTTCACCTCCTTCCAAGTCTCCAAATGGCACCAAAATTTGTGAGAAGGTAGCCTTGGATGTTAGGAAGTACTTGTCAAAATTTCACTTGAAGACTTAGTCTAAAAGTGGGTGAACCGACCTTTACAATGACTGGTCCGCAAGTTGGACAACCATAACTCAGGTTTCATCAACTTATCAATCATTGTCAAAGGAACAACATAACATATAAATGTTATCACTTGAGTACGACCATTTGTGAACACCATCATAGCATCATAAGCCACCAAGGCTAATACTTATGATCATGTAAGTATAAGGACTCGGTGAAAAGGGAGGACTCAGCACCATGCTTATGCGAGTCGCTATATTATCCTCTTTAGCATAGGAGGGTGTCATCTACTAATCGTGTCAAAGAATAGGCTTTAATAAATGAACATGGATAAGAAGGATCATTGGGGGGGTCTTTGGCGTCACACATGCTTATGAAAGCAAGACGCGGATGACATAAATATCATCATCGGTCATGAGCCCTGCTCACGACTCCACCAACGTACTTTGGTGTCTTTGATCCAACTAGTTTCTTTGTTCAAAGAAAATGATGTCCATGACAATACCGTGGTATATGGATCATCAAATTATCCAAACTCCGGATTATTAAAGCTTAAATGTGTCAATGTCCCAATACATCTTCTGGTTACACAAACCGATGCAAGCCGGACCATATTGACTCATGAATATTTTTCCTTTCACATATCCAATACAAGTGATGCATAAGATTTTATTTCTCACAAATCATAATGAGATGCTATGAGTGATACACTTTGGCGTATGTATCATCGAGTCATAACATGGTTCGATTGTTACGGAACATATGTGACTAGAAAACGCCATTCAGCATTCAACAACTTGAGCATTATACCACTCATTGATTGTGATGACCTAGTCATCATAGTCACAATGGATTTATAAACCGAAATCCAAAAGTATCGTGTTCCTTGAAAATAGCTTAATACGCACTCAATTTCGCTTGCAAAATTTTACAAATATGAGCATAACGAACACTCTAACAACATAGAGATTTTATACCTGATACGATCAAAATGATCTATCATATTGAGTGCATAACATGGCAAGGTTATATGCCTAAGGGGCAAAATTACGACACAAGCATGGTGTAACACTACCATGCACACGCTCGACCTTCTTATAAGGGTGCGTATTTTGGGCTTCCCCAAGGAAACTGTTTTTCAACATTTGAAAGATGATAGTTTAGCGTACAACGCATACCAAAAACTGCATCATCTATGGAAAACTCGGCCAAAAAGAGGTTGAAAATTATGTGTCATAAGACCATTTGCAAATTTAAGATGGGAACCAAGTTGGTTGGGACAAAAGTTAGCACAATCGCTGGAAATAAAATTCCGCGCAGCTTGACCTTTGTTCACTAAAACAGCGATAACTCCCTTGTTAGGAAGGCTATTGACGAACGGTCAGATGTTCTGGAAACTAAACTTCCGCATCTTTCTATCCATATATTGTGCACCACACGTATCATTAAACTCAGATCACAGTGCATGTGTTTAATTGGATGTTTAGTATTTCCCAAGCTTAGTGAGAAACAAGGTTGAGACCATATCCAATGGCACAAGTGTTGATGCAAAAATATGGCAATGACAGCCATATGTGCGTTTAAACTAGGGGTGTTCAAAAATATCCGATATCCGATCCGAAAAATCCAAAAATCCGAAGTTCGGATATCCGAAAGTTCGGATATCCGAAAATTCGGATATCCGAAGTTCGGATATCCGGAACTTTGGATTCGGATATCGGATAGTGGTTTTCAAAAATTTCGGATATTCGGATATCCGAAATATCCGAAACATATACTGTAATTTAAAAATATTTTTTTAACTTCTAGGTTTAACTTAAGTGTGAGTTTAGACTTTATTAGTATTATTACTACTCTTCCTTCAGTCTTCACTTCAGTCAGTCGGCGGCTCCCTCTCTCTCACATCAGTCAGATTCACATCTTACACCTTCAGTTTTAGTTTCTCTCTCCCAAGATTGGATCCTTCTTCTCGAAGTGTTGAAGCTTTTGAATTGAAGCCGGCCCGGGCTCACGGGCTACCGGGCCGAATACGTGCCAGGACTCAATCAATCGGTATAGCAAGCAGCCGAGCATACATCTCGGTGTACCTCTCGCCGCTCTCGGTGTTCATCTCGGTGTAGCAAGCATACATACATGTATGATTATTGCAGTCCCTATTTTTTTATCGGTGTTCATCTCGGTATTATATGCACGCAGTCCCTATTTTTTTTATCTGAAATGTATGATTATTGCAGTCCCTATTTTTTTTTAGTGTAGCAAGCATACATCTTGGTTGATGCAGAGAATATAGAAGATAGGTTTAATTGAAAAAAATGAAAAAAAAATAGCAGAATAATAGCTTAATCTTTAGTGTTTAACTTTTTAGCATACATAGAGATGTACTTGCTATTCCGGTTTCTACGGTTGCTTCCGAGTCGGCTTTTAGCACCGGAGGAAGGGTACTTGATTCTTTCCGAACTTCTTTAACTTCAAAAATGGTGGAAGCGTTAGTTTGTGCACAAGATTGGTTACGTGCTTCTCGTACTCCTATTATGATTGATGAGACGTTGCTTGAAATAGAGAAAATGGAAGAAGAAAGTATGTTTATAATGCTCATATTTATTTCCAATTGGCAATTGTACTCGTGTATATTAATATTGATTTGAAATGTTTATTTTAATTTAAATAACAGGTTTGAAGGACTTAATTGTGGACCAACCAAGCATTGTTATTGATGAAACAATCGACGATATTGTTTGAGGTCTGTATATCTATTTGCTACTTATTATTTATTAACTCAATCCTCAAACTAGTGTTTGAGGTGTGTATATATGTCTACGGTCATGCACTGTACTGTTGGTTACATATTTATTGAAAGCTATTAATTACATATTTTTTTTTTGAAAGCTGTATTAAAATTCATGCACCACTGTATTGAAAGTCATGCACCACTCACCACTGTATTAAAAGTCATGCACCACTGTATTGAAAGCTAAAGAAAAAACAAACACTTACAATTGAAGACGATTTAACAGGAATGAAAAAAACTCCGAAGTCATGCACTATACTCACTGTACTATTGGTCATAGGAATGACTTAACAAAAGTCATGCACTGCACTGTATTGGTTACTATTGGTTACTTACTTTTTATAATTTTTTGTAGGTCGTCTGTCGGTGGATTTAACAGGAATGCTAATGATGGAGAATCATAGAGAATTGAAGGCGTTTTGAATTTCGATTATATTTGTTTTTTGGCAATGTTTAAGTTAAAAATGTTATTTGATTGTATGAACCTTGGATGGATGTTAAATTGTCATTTATTTAAGATAATTTGTTATTTTTAATTTATATATAATTGTTGTAAAAGTTAGATAGGAAAAAATATCAAATATTTCGGATACGGATATCGGATAGCAAAATTTAATATCCGAAAGTCCGGATATCCAGTTTTGAACACCCCTAGTTTAAACGCAGCAGGGTGTTCGATTTCTTATCTCGACTAATGATCCTTTCGGTAACTCCAACTTGGTAGACTTGCAGAGAAAGTAGGAATGTCGGTACAGCTAAAGCTGTTTAAAAACCACTGATTCCGTTTGAACTTTCAAAGCATAAACAAATACCAAGGAGGATGCGCCTAGTCATGACCAAAAGTGTAAAAATCCACCAAAGTGCATCAAATCAACCAAATATTTTAATTCTCAATTTGCAAGTATACGTCATAATAGCCATGTTATATAGATACAACGCGGTGCATCATAATTAAGCATTTTGAACCATGAGACAATGAATATACCATAACCAACTTGTCTTGACCATCCAATAAGATCGACTAAACATAGTCAAATGTATAAGGCACATGCCTTTGCAAATACTCAGAAAAGTATTCGGACCTATAGTCACACGAACTATAATCGAAGTCAACGAATTCATGTACTTAACGCAATATGCCATTGCTTTACATGTTGAAACTCATGAGAATTACTCGTACATTCTTTCATATATCTTATTGCAAGGAGACGGTGCATGACTACACCCACATGCAATATTTTATTTTAATAAGATGAAAGATGGAGTTTTCCAAGTATGGGATTGGGTCAAGACCAACGTGGTGGTCGCTCAATTCAACGTGACAAATCCGTCACAAATCGATTTTAACCACGACATATCTGTCGCAATCGATGTTTGTCCCATTTGTACGTCACAATTCCGTGACTAATCATGAACAAGTCATAACTTTACCATTACCGACAATGTTCATTTTATTTAATTGTTGGTTTAAAATCGATAAAGCGGCGATGTCAAATCGCACCCAAAACGTGGTGTATGCAACAACCACAAATATCGACTTTCAACAATTATCCGTGACTCCCCCAGGACCGTCACACAGTTTACTTCGACATCCGAGAGTGATACCATCTCTCATTGTCTCATCCACCGCAAAGTAGCGTGGGAGATAAAGAACCCAAATACCCAATTCCCCAAAAAAAAAAATTCCCAAAAGAGAGGAATTGAAAAACGGGAACTTTAATAAAGTCTTACGGGTACTTGGTTCCATATTTGCTTTGGTCCTTGAACGGGAGCTTCTCTCCATATGAGCAACATATTTCCGTGGGTACTCCGTTCTATATTTACTTTGATCCTTGAACGGGATAATAAATATGGCTTCTCTCCATATTTTGCACATCATGAGCAATATATTTTCCTATATGCCATGTAAAGCATAAACATAGTTAGATTCATAAACATACAAGTTAATGATAAATGAATCATGAATTAGGAAAATAGAGAGTTGAGAAACGCCCGGATAGGGCTACTGGGCTCGATAATTCGGCCAAAAAAAGACTCAAGCGCGGCGATGCAGCAACTCGGTATTGGATGAGGTCGGATCTCCAAATTTCCTCGTAAAAATCTGCTTCTGTTCGGCAGCAGATTCAGTATGCAATACTACTCAAAATCTAATCTCCACCGTTGAATATACAGATATTTGTGTTGGAAAGTTGCTGCCAAAATTTCACAACGATCCGACGGTTAACGAATCGGGAAATATGTTTTTAGTATGACTGCGCTGTGCAGAAAATTTACGCGCGGAAATTCTCGTCTCTTGTTTTTTTTTTTTTTCGCGTACAGTTTCATCGAGAAATACTGTCCCGGATCAGATCTTCACTGTTAAATTTGTAGTTCTTGCTACATGGTTGAGATGGTAACAATCTGAGCGAGCACTAAAGAAATCGTGTTGGACCGCGACTGGATTGGATCTGCAACACGTACCGAATCTGGACTGGGTCTGCAACTCGAACCGAGCCGGGTCCGGGTCGGGTCTATTGGATGGCGGCGCTTCGCGTTTCTGGAAACGAGCGGGGTGGAAGGACAAGCTGATAGTCTGTAGTGGGTCTAGGAGTTGCTGGAAGGTTGCGGTCGGATCTATGGTAGATATCCGACAGGAGTTGCGATCCGAGGTGGTCTAAACGGAGGTCGAAATCAAATCAGGAATCAGAGGGGTTGCTGGTCCGATCTGAGCGGCGGGAATTAGGGTTGCGGGGTTCTGATGTGCATGTACAACGATATGAAGGAGGTCGGTTTGTTCCGTTGACGGGGGGTTGCGTCGGATCTGGTTTGGATCGGCGGCGGCAGTGGAAGTGCTAGGGTTTCGGAAAAAATTCATTCGGGGAAGGAGGCGCGATTTGGCGGCTGTCGATGAAAAAAAAACGGGAGGGATATTTTTTTTTGGCTCAGTGGGGAACTACGTGCTGATAACGTGTTTCAGGAGAAAGTAAAAAGACTGTAAATAGAGTCAATCAATTGTATTCATAACATTGATAGAGCGGTCTTTATATAGGCATTACAATGAGAGTCCTTCCATACATAGGATTCCTAGATAAGGTAAGACATCTAATAGGATCCTACTACCTCTAGAATGATCTAGAACCTTCCATCTATGTATCTACAATCAGTATTAGGTAAGACACATCACGGGAATAATAATTCCCGGAACAATTGAAATAATATACAACTGAATATAAATCTTAACGTATTTTCTCCTAGTGAATGTATTTAGAAACATTCAAAGTAAATAGTGTATACTGATATTTCTTGTGTTTCAAAGATTTTCCTTATCTTTTTGAAACATTTCAAGTAACTCCCTACTTTTAAAGTAGAATATCACGCACTTAATTGAATTATAATACCGTCGGTTATTATTTTTATGCATAGTACTACGGTAAAAAAGATTAGGGATGTCAATAAGGCGAATCGGGACGGGTACTTGAAGACTCAGACCCGTCCCATAGGGTGAACGGGACGTGACAGTTCGACCCATCGGGGTCACGGAGCGGACGAGTCGACCCACCGCAGGTCGCGCCGACCCGCATAGAAAAATATTATTTAAAGTGGATAAAATAAATATTCTTATGAGTTTTTATCTTGTAATTTATTTTCATAGTACATATTATTTATAAAATATATCAATATCTATACTTCTATTAAAAGAGAATCGTGACACATGTCACTTTGTAAGTTTTTTTATTTTTTATTTTAAAATAAAGTTTATATATAGAGATGTATTCTTAAATTTCCAAAAAAAAAAAAATTCTAGATATGTATTGTGGGAGTTTTATTCCACAACTTACACTCATCTACCAATAAAAAAATTCTTCTTTTATTTTTTTAGCTTAAAATTTTAAATGTTTATAATTTTTTTAATCAAGTTTATTTTTAATGAAAAATATATCAAATTAATTTTTATTTCACAATTTTCAACTAGACATCCATATGAATATAATAAATTTGATGGATTTACATTGAACAAAAAAATTATATTAGAAAAATATGAATATTTATTTTCAGTAAAATTAATTGATGCAAAATAAAAATATATTAACTCATTTATTGCTTACATAAAAAATAAATTATGATATTTATTTAATTATAATAACTAAAAATAATAAAACATACACTGCACACACACACATATTAAGACTTAATCACATATTACTTTCGTCCCCAAAATTTGTTCCTACTTTTTTCGGTATGTCCAGGAAATTTGTTCATGTAATGGACACTAATTGACTAACACTCCGCTAATGTGGTACTATTTCTTGAATTATATTACACCCCATAATACACTCAATAAGTCTTTTATTAATATTACGCTAATATGATACCCATGTCGAAAATCATCAAAAATAAATTTAGAGATCGAGAAATTATTTTCTAATAAGAGAATATCTTATGCGGTGCATCGCACCAGAGAACATCTAGTTAACATAAATATAGGATATATTAATAAATGTATAAAAAGTATATAAATATAAATATTATATATATAATATATTTTAAATATATTTGAAAATATTAAAAGGAGTGCGGGGCAGGACGGTGCGAGTACCCACGGGACAAAACTGATACCAGACCCACCCAGCCCGTTGTGGATTGCTTGACAAGACGACCCATACGTCACGGGCAGGGCGGGACAGGGCAGTGCGGGTCGTGCCAAGTGCCAACATTGTCAACCCTAAAAAAAAATGAACATAATATATGTCATGTTAATTCTTATATTTAAAGTTGTCGAATCATTGTATATAATGTTGTCTCCAACCCACAATTTCATTTGCCATGTTTTATATTATATTCGATTATAATCAGTTTATATCGCGGTGAAGAATTATTAGTGACCATTGAATATCATTTGACTTAGGGGCTGTTTACTTTTTTTCCATTAATACATGAATGGATTAAGCTGTCTGAGTGGATTAATCTGTCTGATTTGAAAAATATCCTGTTGTTTCTTTCTTTTCTGAATGAACTATCTGGATGACAGAAATGACCATTTTACCCCTCAATATGAATTAAGTCCTTTTTGATAAAGGACGGATTGAGCATTTTAGTCTATATAATCAATTTAAATTATATGACATAATATTTATTTTAATTTATATTATAATATATATATATATATATTCATAAATCATATTATAATTTTCAGGTATATTTAAATAATCAGACAATATTTTATAAATATATTGAGTTATATTTTAATATATATATAGTTATATTAATTTTTTAATAGTCAATATAAAAAAATCAATTTAAATAATCTAACATAATATGTATTTTAATTTATATTATCATATATATTCATAAATCATATTATAATTTTCAGATATATTTAAATAATCAGACAATATTTTTATAAATACATTAAGTTATTTAGTTATATTAAGTTTTTAATAGTCAATATAAAAATCAATTTAAATAATATAATATAATATATATTTTAATTTATATTATAATATATATTCATAAATTATATTATAATTTTCAGATATATTTAAATAATTAGACAATATTTTTATAAATATATTAAGTTATATTTTAATATATAGTTATATTATTTTTTTAATAGTCAATATAAAAATCAATTTATCTAATATAACATAATATATATTTTAATTTATATTATAATATATATTCATAAATTATATTATAATTTTTAGGTATATGTAAATAATCAGACAATATTTTTATAAATATATTAAGTTATATTTTATTATATATAGTTATATTAATTTTTTTAATAGTCAATATAAAAAAAATCAATTTATATAATATAAAATAATATATATTTTAATTTATATTATAATATATATTCATAAATCAAGGTATATTTAAATAATCAGACAATATTTTTATAAATATATTAAGTTATATTTTAATATATATATATATATATATATATATAGTTATATTATTTTTTTATCAATAAATAGCTTATATTTTATGAATTTTAAATGTATAATATTAATATATATTTTAAATTTATACTATATATACTCAATTATAATTAAGATTATATGATAATTTATACTATATATACTCAATTCTTTTATTATTAAAGAGGGTAATTTTGGTATATTGGTGAAGTATTTCTGTCTTAATGGTAAGGACACCCAAAAGTTGCTTAATGAAAAAGATATTATTAAGATCATTAAGTAGAAAGTAAACAGCAAAATATAACTGATCGATTAAACTGATTAAGCATTAAGCTGATTAAGTAAAAAGTAAACAAGCCCTTACTTAATATCAAATTTTAGGTGTTGATTATATTTCACTACATCACTGTATAAGAATGCAAAATTCAACTCAGAGAATCAGAATATAATTAAAAAGGCTAATAAATAAATGAAATTACGTAAACATATTTAACGAAAACTTATTTTAAGATTAGAAGTATAATAGTTTTAAATATAAAAGAACGCAAACACCCCATCCCATCCTACCACCTCCACCATATTGAGTATTATAGAGTCTAATATAATTGGAGAGATAGTCATACATTAGCATAGTGTTAAGTCACTTAGGAGTTGTTTACCAAATTTGTCTATTTGGGTAAATTGTGTCTGTTTGAATAAATTTGTCTGTTTGAGTAAATTGTGTCTGTCTGAGTAAATTGATGCTGTTGTTTACTTTTTTATCTGAATAAACTGTCTGAATAAGAGAAATGACCGATTTACCCCTGAATATGAATTATAAGCTGTTTTATAAATTGTTGTTTATTTTTTAAACAATATAAATGATATAATCCAAAAATCAAGACATAAATTCATAAAGTACTTAAAAATCCAATTTCAAAGACAAAGAAGTCAAGGTCAAACACAAAGTAGGCAAATTCAAACACAAAATAGAAAAATTTAAATATTATTGAAAAATCAAATTTGACTCAACTTCTATATATATATATATTATTTAAATTTAAAGAAAATATTATACATAATAATTCAATTTTGTATGTAAGTAATATATAAAATATTTAATAGGTATATAAATAATACATATAATATACAATATATATTTATATATAGAAATATATTTTAAATAGATAAGAATATATAAAATAAATATTATACATATGAGTAAATGTTAACATATAAGTAATATATAATATTTATTTATATATTCATAATATATATGATGTTTTGTAGATACAAATGTTTATTTATACAATAATATATAGTAACAAATATTATATATAAATTAATAATGTATATTATTTTTATATGAATAATATATATTACATGCATTTATATTAAAACCTAAATTTTTTATATTGTATATATAAATGAGTATATATAATGAGGACAGGAGAGTCATTTTTTTGTCCTAAATTATTTAGATTGTATATATAAATGTGTGGTTTTCAATTAGGAGTAGGGGAGTCATTTTTTTGTCTTAATGGGGACAACACCCCTTTTCATGCTTAATGAATAAGTCATTTTTATCTGCGCGAATAAGCCATTAAGCCATAAGTAAACACATTCAAACGTCTGAACGAATAAGACATTTTACCCATTAAGTTGATTAAGTCACAAGTAAACAGCCCCTTAATGACCATTACATAAACAAATTTTGGAGACATATCGAAAAAAGTAGGAACAAATCTTAGAGACGAAAGTAGTATGTGATTAAGTCTTAATACAGCATATGTGTCTGTGCAGTGTATGTTTTA
Source organism: Orobanche coerulescens (assembly GCA_033398695.1). NCBI lineage: Eukaryota > Viridiplantae > Streptophyta > Magnoliopsida > Lamiales > Orobanchaceae > Orobanche > Orobanche coerulescens. Next base: position 11,471,892 of record CM065816.1, on the reverse strand, counting down.
CTGTTTTGGGTTATTGTACTTAAATAAATATCATAATTTATTTTTATGTAAGTAATAAAGTCTTAAATCTAATTTAATAAAAGTGAGTTAATTTACTTTTATTTCATATCAATTAATTTTACTAAAAATTAATATTCATGTTTTTTCTAATATAAACTTCTTTTGTGCAGAGGATCATTAATATAAATATATCAAATTTACTATATTCGATATGAATGTCTAATTGAATATCGTGAAATAAGAATTGATCCGATATATTTTTCATTAGAAATAAACTTGATATAAAAAAATTATAAATATTTAGAATTTTAAGCTAAAATTTGAAGAAAGAATTTTATTATTGGTAAATGAATGTAATTTGTGGAATAAAACTCCAACAACAGATATTCGGATTTTTCTTTTAATTTTTCTGAAAATTTAAGAATACATCTTAATATATATATGCTATACTTTTTAAAAAAAATCAAAAGACTTACAAAATAACACATGTCACGACTCTATTGTTGGAACAATATTTTTTGATACATATTTTCATGATGCTCTTTTTAGCAAAATAATTATTATCTCGTTACACATTTTTACTAAAGTTTTTTTAACTCATATTTTGTAACATATTTGTTAAAAGTGTGCACTCATATGTACGTAACATAAGTTCAATAAAGTACGTAAAACTTGTTTTCTAACCGTTGCTAAAGTTTTAGAATGTCAAAGTAACGGCTATATGATATAACGTACGTAAATACTTATACATAACATACGTTACCAGCTTTAAATTTGAATTTATGTGCTAACCGTTGATCTTATTCATAGTGATGTCATCCAGTACATCATCTCACCCAACGCATATGAAGACCAAGAATAACGTACGTAATGCATGAAGCATATCGTACGTAACAATGACGACAAAAGTCACTGCTCGGTTTCCAGTATCTTATTACGGGCGTTACACATGAGGTGTAACGTACGTTATAATGTCTACATATGTAACTATTGTTACATAACATACGTAATGTAGGCTTACTATTCTAACGGGAAAATGAACCTCAAGGGCTATAAATAAAGATGCTCCAAAGTGTTGAGACACACAAGTACTATCAAGCATACATATTTTTATCTGAGCTTTCCAAGCAAATCATTGCGAGAGATATATATTATATATTATGATACGAGAAGAATTGTTCTACATTTTTTTATACACATTCTTGTATCAACGAGGGCTATCTTTTGTAAAGTCGAGTTTCCTTACTCGCAACTGTTTATTGTGAGATTGTCTTGTATCCTGAAAAACAAGAGTGATTCTAGTGAGGTTGTTCTTGAGCCCGGAAATCAAGAAACTGTAAAGTTTGGCACTAATCTTGAAAGTGCTATTGTAAGAGTTGGCACTAAACTAGAAATTGCATTCACGGTTTTAGAAAAGTCCTAGTCGATAAAACCAGGTAGGTGGCGTAGGCTTCGTTAATAGCCGAACTTCTCGAACAAATTCGTGTGTTCTTTCTTTTATGCATTCCTTTTACTCCATTAAATAGCTTTCACACAAAAAGAGTTCAAAACTCTAAACCGCACTATTCAACCCCCCTTCTAGTGGTGGTACCAATCTAACAAGTGGTATCGGAGCGGTCTCTTTTTCACCGGTTTAACTCCCGCTAGAGAAAAGATCCAGAAATGGCCTTTATCCACTCTTCTCTTGAAGGCAACGCTCTTAATCTCCCTCCTTTCTTCGATGGTTCAAACTTTATGATGTGGAAGAAGAAAATGTCTATCTTCATCCGAGCCCACGATATTGAAATTTGTAAGGTCATTGCTCTTGGACCTACCATTCCAAAGAAGACAGATGGCTCGCTCAAAAGTTTTGAAGAGTACGATGATACCGACTGGAAGAACGATCATTTCAATAGTAAAGCTACTCAACTGCTTTACTGTGCTCTTAATCCAGAAGATCACAACAGAATCTCTTCATGCGATACGGCCAAAGAAATTTGGAAAATGTTCGAGATTACCCACGAAGATACGAGTCAAATGAAAGAAACAAAAATCAATATGCTTCTTCACGATTATGAACTCTTCACTATGAAAGAAGAAGAAAGAATTACTACTATGCTTGACCGTTTCTCGGCTATCACAAATTGGCTAGTCTCATTTGGCAAACCGATCTCAAGTAGTGATAAAGCTAAGAAAATCCTTCGATCACTACCGAGAGAATGGGATGCTACTGTTACGGCTATCATGGAGTCGAAAGATTTAAACACCATGGAATTCAGTGCTCTCATTGGATCCCTTATAAATTATGAGATTGTCATTAAATCTCAAAATTCGAAACCAAAGCCTAAAGAGAGAGAAAGGCCGATCGTCTTCAAAGCCAAAGAGGATAGTGATCTTGAAGATGAACCGACCGAGGAAGAGGATGAAGAAACGGACTTTTATGCCAAAAACATAAAAAAATTTAAAAATCTTTTACAAAGGCGCCAAAGAGATATCAAACAGGAACCGAGGGATGAATCCAAAAAGAATCACTTCCCACAAAATAAAAAGTTCGACAACACTTGTGGGAGGTGCGGCGTTCCAGATCATTTTGCTAAAGATTGTCGTGCTGCTGCGCCTATGAGTTCATCAAAACCACCTCATGAGAAGTTCAAAAAGAAAGAAGTCTATGTTGCCACATGGAGAGATGATGATGAAGATGATGAACCACAAGTTCAAACCAATCTTGCTCTAATGGTCCGCGCATCTGAAGACAGCGATGGAGAAGACGAGGTAATTGATTCTTCTCATGAAGAACTTCTTGATGCTTTCGAATCTTTAAGTAATGAATACGAAAAGGTTTGCAATATTAAAGAATATTTGAAAAAGAAAATAAAGTCCCTTGAAAATGAAAATTCAAAATTATTGAAAAGCAAGGATGTGTCCATTGATCATACAAATTATTTGGAAACCGAGAAAATTTTGAGAGATGAATTACATAAAACTCAGAAAGAACTCAAGCTTTACGTTAGAAAATTCTCGTGTGGTGATGACAAATTCGAGCGACTCTTATTTGGTCAAAAATTTTCTCTTTCAAAATAAGGACTCAGGTATAATGCATTTCCAATAAAAAAACTCCTTAGAAATTACCCCGAAAGATTCAGATATTTTAAAAACGGAAATTCTATCATGTCCAAAATGTTTAAAATCAGAACATACCGAAACTTATTGTAGAAGTTCTAGACGAACTATAAAAGTCAAACAAATTTGGGTACCTAAAGGAACCATTGTTCAAAACCAAGTTTATATGTCTAACTCTACAGGACCCAAATTAGCCTATGTACCTATAAAATGGAAGAAAATTATTTTTGTAGGTACAAGCAAGGAAAACAACATTATCAAATAAATGCTATATTGACAGTGGATGTTCAAATCACATAAGCAGGAACGAACATCTCTTCACAGAGCTGAAAAAGGAAGATCGAGGCTGTGTAACATTTGGTGATAATAAAAAGGGCCAAATAAAAGGAATAGGTAAGATAGGTATGAAACCTTTACCCACTATAGAAAATATTCTCTTTGTTGATGGTTTTTGTCATAATCTTCTAAGTGTTTCCCAACTTTGTGATACTTGTCTTAAATTAATTTTTGAAATTACGCATTGTACTGCAATGAGAAAAGACCAAATTATTTTTATTGGATTGCGTTATGGAAATATTTATATTGTTGATCTTCAAGACGAATCTTCTTTTAATGAGAAATTCTTACTTTCATATGATGAAAATGTCATTATTTGGCACCGAAAATTGGGTCATGCCTCATTACCTCTACTTTCAAAGTTGTCCAAAAATGATATTGTCCGTGGTCTACCAAAATTAAATTTTAGAATAGACCACATCTGTGAGGCCTGTATTAAAGGAAACATGCTAGAGGCTCGTTTAAACCCAAAATGGAAATTTCCACTAGCCGTATTCTTGAATTAATTCATATGGATTTGATTGGACCATCTCGGCATGCTAGCTTAACTGGTAAACTCTATACATTAGTGCTTGTTGATGATTTCTCTAGATTTACTTGGGTAAAATTCTTAACAAATAAAAATGATGCGTTCAATGAGTTTGTTAAGTGGTGTAAGGTTACCCAGAAAGAAAAAGAGTTACCAATTATCGCCATCAGATCCGATCACGGTGGAGAATTCGAGTCAAATGATTTTGTCGAGAGGAAGAATCGCTCTTTATAAGAAATGAGCCGAACAATGCCCAATGAATATGGGCTACCAAAATATTTCTGGGCCGAAGCCGTTAACACCGCATGTTATGTTATTAATCGAGTCCATCTCCGGAGGAACACGATGACGACTCCATATGAGTTATTCAAAGGTAAAAAACCCAATTTATCTTATTTTCATCCATTTGGTTGTAAGGTATTTATTCATAATAATGGTAAGGATAATTTGGGAAAATTTGACTCTAAATCGGATATTGGTATATTTCTTGGTTATTCGACTAATAGTAAAGCTTATCGTGTATTTAACTGTAGAAGAGGCTCAGTCGAAGAGTTAATTCATGTAAAATTCGATGATATAGTTTTACTCCCGAGAAAGATTGTTTTTGATGATGATGCAGGTATGGTTCCGACCAAAGAAGTGTCAGAAACGTCAAAAGAATTAGAGAAGCTCGACTTAAGTTCGTCATATTACGGCTATATGATATAACATACGTAAATACTTATACATAATGTACGTTATCAGCTTTAAATTTGAATTTATGTGCTAACCGTTGATCTTATTCATAGTGACGTCATCCAGTACATCATCTCACCCAACGGATATGAAGACCAAGAATAACGTACGTAATGCGTGAAGCATATCGTACGCAACAGTGAAGACAGAAGTCACTGCTCAGTTTCCAGTATCTTATTACGGCCGTTACACAGGAGGTGTAACGTACGTTATATTGTCTACGTACATAACTATTGTTACATAACGTACGTAATGCAGGCGTACTATTCTAACGGGAAAATGAACCTCAAGGGCTATAAATAGAGATGCTTCAAAGTGTTGAGACACAAGTACTATCAAGCATACATACTTTCATCTGAACTTTCCAAGCAAATCATTTCGAGAGATATATATATTCTATATTGTGATACGAGAAGAATTGTTCTACATTTTTATATACACATTCTTGTATCAACGAGGGCTATCTTTGGTAAAGTCGAGTTTCCTTACTCGCAACTGTTTATTGTGAGGTTGCCTTGTATTCTGAAAAACAAGAGTGATTTTAGTGAGGTTGTTCTTGAGCCCGGAAATCTAGAAACTGTAAAGTTCGGCACTAATCTTGAAACTGCTATTGTAAGAGTTGGCACTAAACTAGAAAGTGCATTCAATATTTTAGAAAAGTCCTAGTCGATAAAACTACGTAGGGGACGTAGGCTTCGTTAATAGCCGAACCTCTCGAATAAATTCGTGTGTTCTTTCTTTTCTGTATTCCTTTTACTCCGTTAAATAGCTTCCGCACAAAAAAGAGTTTAAAATTCTAAACCGCACTATTCAACCTCCCCTTCTAGTGGCGGTACCAATCTAACATCTATTTTAATAGAAGTATAGATATGCGAGCTAAATCCAATCTATTTTATACATCATTTGGAATTTTTTTCCCACTAACCCACTGATCGGTCAGTCTTTTTTATTTTTCTCGCCATCCCTACCGACCTGCTTTCCGACAGGCCTACAGCGGTCGGCGAGCTTATACCACTTTTTTTTTTACGCCAGGCCCGCCTGCCTGTTTTTCGACGGGGCCGCTGCCGATAGATCTTCGGAAGCCGGTTAGTTTATATTTTTTCTCTTAACGGCATGTCCGCTGCTTGTTTTTTCGGAGGTCCTTAAATTTTCTCTTTTTATCCTTTTTACGGAGGTAAGTCGACCGTCGATAGAATTTTAAAAATCAGGCCGCTAGCCTGCTTTCATGCGGGCAACTGCTGGCGGTCGGCCACCTCTAGCGGGCCTTTTTTTAACACCAGACCACCAGCCTGCTTTCCGGCGGGCCACTACCGGCAGAAGGCGGACCTCCGGCAACCAGCCATTTTTTTTTACGTCAGGATTCCGAACTGTTTTTCGACGGTCCACCACCGACGGCCGGAGGACCTCCAGCGAGCTGCCATTTATTTTATTTTTTTAATATCAGGCCGCAATCTTCATTTTGGCGGTCATCCATTTTTTTTACGCAATACCGTCGGCATGCTGTCCTCCAGCGACCGACCATTTTTTTCTTTTTTGAAAGCCAAGCCCGCTGGTTGTCCTTTTTTTTTTTTTTTTTTTACGGCAGACCCATCGGCCGTCGATAGATTTAAGAACCAATATATTTTTCTTCTATAAAGTAGTCTAGTAACACAATCATGTTAATTAAATTATATTCTACCGTGTATTATGACATGAATTATCTCTAGTACAAATCTAAAACATTTGTCCGCATGGACAGCTCAACTGGTTCCTGGGTGGCAGATTGCTACAAGGACGCAGGTTCGAGTCTTGGCAGCCGCATTGTGGAAGTTTTATCCCTCCAATGTGGGGGGTAGCTCTTTGTGGGCACCAGACACTGTTCCTCCCACCTAGTGGTAGTTAGTCACGTGATTTAATTCCTCCACCGTCATGTCGGTCAGGAGTGGTGTGACCACTGTGAGAAATTTCGCCTTGGAACAATAATTCTAAGTAGTAAACTAAAGAAAAAAAAAACTTTAGAGCTGTAAACTTCGTGTACACAAAAGTGGCCGTAACTTGTACTACTAAATTGCACCGTTGGAAGCTGCATTTTTTAAAGCCGAATATGGAATACTAAATTGCACCGTTGTAAAGTGCATATTTTAAGGGTGAAGATTGAATGATAGTCTTTCAAATCTCAGTGTTTTTTTAGCTAAATACTTATATAAGTAATTTAATTATTAATTTGTCACTAAAACATTCAGATGAAAATTGTTCTTAGTTTGGTAATTCTATTTAGAAATTATGTTTACGTCTAATTACGATTGAAGTTTTAAGGTCACACAAAGCGAGATACTGAATTAACTAGATTGAGTCCATAAACATAAAGGAGTGAGCGGACCATGCAGATAGGTTGGTCGGACCGAGCGTCGTGCACGGCCCTTATAAGCTCGTGTTGAGTCGGCCCGACCGAACACGACCTGTGTCGGGCTGAGGGCTGCACACACGATATTTGGGGAATACATAGAGCCAAACCCTAATATTTGGGGTTCGCAAACTGGACCAAACGGTTCGGCTCGGCTCAATTACTATAGTAGATGCCTTTTAAAAATAACTCTCCCACAGTCCAACTAATTCTATCAGGCCATTTAAGCAAAAACAGAGCCCTAATCCAATTTGTGGATGCTTCGTGCAATATTTTTACTTCATAACTTAGATATGATGTAAACCTATGTTGCAAATCTGATAAAGATACAAATTCATCATCATTTATCTCATTTTTTTATTTCTCAGCAACTCTCATCCATTTAATTCAGTCACTCGTAAAAAATTTGAAACGTTTAATCAAACGGTTCGGCTCGATTCGCAAAAGTTCGGCTCGGTTCGAGGTGTTCAAACGTATACCCAAACGTTAAATTTTAAGATTCGACACTTTCAAACGTGTTCGAACCTAAAGTTCGATATTTTCAAACGTATACTCAAACGTATCATAGTTCGGTATAATTCGGTCCGTTTACAGCCCTACACCTTAGTCCCTCGAGTCGAGTTATTTCTCAAATATAGAAAGCGTCCAGGTTGTATTCAGGACTTTATAAGGGCCTGTTTATTAGCAGCTTAATGAAACTTATTGGTTTCTTATGGTTTTTTCGGACAGCTGATAATGTGTTTACCAAGAGGTTAATCAATAAGATAGCAGCTTAATGGGATAGTGATCCCCCAGCTCCTTATTCGGTAAGCTATCATCTTAATGGAACCAAAGGACTATTATAACTAGATATTGTGTTATATTATTATGATGTGCAATTTATAATTGTATGGTGTTGAACTATTTTGGATACAAATATTTAATACATTTTTATATATATTGAGGGAGTAAAATGGTCATTTCTGCCATTTAGACAGTTGATTCAGCAATGCAGGTAAACAACATTTCATCTCTATCCAAACAGACAACATAATCCAAACAGAGAACTTATTCCACTCAGATCGTAATGATAGAATGGGTAAACAGCCCCTAACTGTCTAACATGTGGCCCGACCTAGCTAGGCTTACATAAAATATGAGTTTTAATATAAAAAAAATGGTGGAGTGTACGGTAGAATATAAAATTAAGGCAAAATTACTGATTAGGGTATGAACTTTCCTAAAATTTGCACTTATGGTAACAAACTTTTTTTTGTATCATTTAGGGGTATGAACTTGTTTCCGTCCAACCAAGTTAGAGTATCCCTAAAAATCCGTCAGTTAAATCTAACGGACTTGCTGACTTTTTTCGTTAAGTGACACATGTCACCTTTTGATTTGTCCACATAATAATACTAAAATAATAAAAAATATAAAAGTCTAAAAAATAAAAATTCTAGAATTTTTTTTAAAAAATCCAAACTTTATTTTATTTTTAAAAAAATGTGGAATATCAATATTAAAAATCAGATGTTTTTATTAAAAGTTCGAAAATGAAAAATATAAAAAATTCAGAAATCGAATTTAAAAAAAAAATAGTGTGGATTTTTTTAAAAAAAAATCTAGATTTTTTAAAAAAAAAATCTAGATTTTTTAAAAAAAAAATCTAGATTTTTTATTATTTATATTTTCTAGATTTCTATATTTTTATTATTTGATTATTATGTGGACCAATCAGAAGGTGACATACGTCACTTAACGGACAGGTCAGCAGGTACGTTAAATTTAACCGACAGGTTTTCATGGATACCCTAACTTGATTGGATGGAAATAAATTCATACCCTTAAATGATACAAAAAAATTTTGTTACCATAAGTGCAAAATATGAAAGTTCATACTCGTAATTGATAATTTTGCTTAAAATTAATAAAGAATAGGTCCAATAGTAGCGTAGTGTTAAATTAATTAATGTCCGTAAATGATAAAAATAAATTTAAGGACATCAAATGATAGACGGGAATAAATTTAGATAGGAAAAAGTAGCATTTATGAAATTTTAATTTTGCCGATTAATAATTTCAAAAATTACCAACTGTAAAAGTAAAAAAAACATGTATATTACTCTCATTGATGATGCTCTGTATAAGGAATGTACTGCATGATTACATTTAGACTTGTTTCAATCAGTAAAAAAATATAGAAATAAGACCAGTTAACTAATCGAAGTCATATAAAGTTTAATTTATTAAACACTCTCCCTTATGCGAAATCGTGGTATGTCTCTTTGTTGCCTCGTCAAAATATCGTCAAGTAAAAACTCACCGAAAAAATCTTGATCGTAGAAAAAAGAATACAACATACACAATACTTCGTTAGACTACCTTTATTAATCCAATGATAACACTGAACGTGTATATCAAGCTGTTACAACTATTTACAAACGGAGGTTATGATATATTTCCCAAATACATATTAAAAATTTAGGTCATAAGTACATGGTTTAGCCCAAACATGCAATGATTTACCACAATGGCAGTTACATCATTATTTTAACAATTTTTTACCATTTGATTTTTCTAATAGCAGTAAAAATTTAAATTTTAAAAGTGGACTCTTCAAGTGAGACTCGCCTTTTATAGTAGGCTGTAGGCCAATCTCTTGGGCCTAAAAGACAACTATGCAAACAAGCCAGCTCAATACACGATCACTAAATACTCGAGATCAGAGTAACGTGGAAAATAAACTATAACTTACTAATAATACAATACAACCCGATTGGAGAAAAGACGAACAATTCAACATCATATAGCTGAGTAACTATATTCATCATCTTCATGATGAATATAGTTACTCGAGACCAGAGTAACTATATTCATCTTCTTGATGGGCCTGAGAGAGAATAGTCAAGATGACGAAGGTACCGTATAAGATTGTGATAATGGCGGTGAAATTGACGAGAAAGGCCTCCGGGCCGTATTTCGCGAGCCCGTTGTTTTCGAGGAACGTAAGCTTCTCAAGGTATCCTAATGCAGCAGTGCCGACGGCTAAGACGTATATAAAGATGCCGAAAAGAGCATGCCACGGTAGTGACTCACTTCTAATTGATAGTGTCCCTCCAGGGTAGAAGAAAACCAGGAAAGCATACACCCACTGTCAAGTGTAATAAATACAACATGAGAAAACTTGGGGGTTCTTCTCCATGATGAATGCAAGAAAGTATTAAACCAGAGTGTAAGATAATTACTTAAACTACCTCTGAGGTTTGTTTATCTATGACAAGACCCAACTAACTTCTAAAAATATGAAAAACTGCCCTTGAGATTGGGGGGTGTAGATCAATCCAAACGAACCGAATCTATGTTCACACTTGTTTGAAATTTTATCGATATTTAAGCACTATGTTTGAGCTTGATTTGGTTAACTACCGAACCAAGCTCAAAAGAGTTTTAATGGAGCCGAACGCCAATCGAGGTCGTGTTGTTTGATTTGATATAAATTTTTATAATTTTTATTCAAATCGAGCGGAATCCGAGCGAGCTTGATATCTTGTCAAACAGAAAAATGTGTTCAAACTTGGTTCGTTATATTAACGAACCGAGCTAGGAAGAGTTTTACCAATCGAGCTCGAATCGAGTATCAAATAACTTGATTTGATTTCCAGCTCTACGTGAGATTTGATTATGTCTTTATGTTCCCCACCCCCACCCCCAGTCGCTATTTTTACTAAACAGAACTTGCTGACGTTATAAGTTACTTTACAGATAATACCAACTAACTTTCCAAGATTTTACGGATAGCCCCTACTATTGGTTTGGTTATCTGCAATTTTTAGAAAATTTAAGGGATGTAAATGCGAACGCAAGACTGGGAAATTGGGATATTTCTAACATTTGAAAAGGTTGAGGAATGCAATTGTTAAATATTTGATGACTACTTCCATTAACGACAAAAAAAAAAGTAAGACCGGCGGATGGTTTTTGTAATTTTCAAATTTAAAATTTAATTTTCTATAAATACCCCAAACCTCAAGGGTGAAGGGAAGCCTTGGCGCTGTTGCCGTGTGACCTGTGGTCACGGGTTCGAGTCCTAGAGCGGCCTCCTGCCAATTGAATTTGGCAAGGGAAGGGTTGCCCCCTATACACCCTTGTGGTGGGACCCTTCCCCGGACCCTCGCCTTGCGGGGACGTTTCGTGCACCGGGCTGCCCTTTTTTTTACCCCAAACCTCAAGGGTAGTTTTTGTGATTATCCCTGAAAATTCAAATGATGTTGTGGCACTACCTTTGGAGAATATTTTTATGAAGCAAAATCTAATTCTTTAAGAAAGAACAAGATGTGCGTCAAGAACTTGCTCAGATAATCTTCCGACTCTATCAAACGAGCCAATAGTGAAACTGAGACGAAAATATCCATACGAAGTCAATGTGGAACAAGTTATGAATTCATCGGCCATTTACCTGAATGCCATATAGCACAATAACACCAATCCCAAGCCAAGAGTGCAGACTGTATAAATTGGCAATGTTGCTTTCGTTATGAAACTTGAAGGCCGTGTATACTCCGATTATGCCAAGTACGAGAGCAATAGCGTGCAGTACGAGATGTATGAGTTTCTTCTCTGGCTTCTTTAGTGGAAGGCATTTGTAACTCATGATGGCTGCACGATGGAAACACGACAAGTTAAATACGAGGATGCTTGTATAAGAAAAAACGTTGGACCAAGTGATTAAAGCAGAAGGAACATTTACCTTCACCTCCGATTATGATCAACCCTATAAGCATCAGAACAGGGTGAAGCTGAAGAGAGAAGAAATATGTGAGATTCACAAAAAAAAAAAAAAACTCGCCGAATTTCATTAATGATTATGATGAGAACTCAACCATAGCTATTCGACTTTTGTGTTCCATATTCTATCGCATTAACCCGGATGACAGATGGATGAATGACAGGCGTATATATATACATACCTTATTCTCGAATCCCTGTATATCTCCACGACACGTTCGGTCAAGCGGAATACAAAAGTTGAACATTCCCAACCCATAATTTTAAAAAATGAGCCAAACTAACATATCTCCCTAACGTCTTTATGAAAAAATGAACACCATCGAGAAACCGCTATGTGAGAAACTATGAACATTAACCAAACGCAATGTTAGTGGCGGTTTCAGGAACCTCAGCCGATCAACTCATGATCTTAGGTTGGACCTACTTTATACTCTCCTCAAGAGTCGAATCGAGTTGCGAGGTATGACCTTCGACTACTGGGAGGACATAAAAACCTGAAACTGGATCAAGCGTGACATCATGATTTGATCGGCTAAGGTTCACCTAGTTCTTTCCAGGTACTTTATACCTTCCTCAAGAGTCGAATCGAGTTGCGAGGTGTGAGGTTCGACTATTGGGAGGGGATAAAAACCTGAAACTAGATCCAGCGTAAGATCATGAGTTGATCGGCTAAGGTTCCTAAAACCACCAACGACACGCAATATCATCTCTTGTTTCGTAGATACAATTATAACATATAAATCAACAGAATGATCAACAACTGATACGATCAAACTGCAAAAAACAGAAACACAGACAGAATCATAGGAAATCAAGCACAAAAAAAAGGCAAATCATTATAGTGTAGGGAGGTGAAAAAGAAGGATCTTTAATTACGTTGAATATAAGATTCTTGTTGGTATCTTCCCAGGCCAGACCACCCCTGAAGCTGATGCACCAAATCAACACCAAGATCGCGCCTACAATCCCCAAAATATGTGCAACAAAAGAAACTGGCAAAGCCTTCAACCCTAGAGCCATCTCTTTTTTTCCTCCCACTCTCTTGCTGGGGTTTCACTCAGACAGAACAATATACGATGAAAAAGGTTCAATTTTATCCAGTGCGCAATCGAAGAGTAGCGGCTGCGGTTCCCGTCATCAAAAAAAAAAAAAAAACTTTTTTACTTCACTCTTGGTTTTCCTGCAGCCATATCCGATATCATTTTGACGGTTTCTGAGCCGTCGGATGAAGATAACACTCCACTGCCAATCGTAGAAAAGTGGACACGTGTTGATCGATAATAGGGTTATCTTCGGCAACGTGTTCCAGCGACCATTGGTGCTCGTGCGTCGTGTCCTTCTGTGTTGCCCTGTTCTTTGTAGCTGAGGGTTTTTTATTTCAACCTTCCGGTTGGTGGGGCTCGTGGGGAGATTTTTTTTTTTTTTTTTATACTGAGGTTCTAAGCTTAATTAGTATTCGGGATAATAGTCCCGACCCACCGTACTGCTATTAGTTAAATCACGAGATGTGTATATGGCTCTCAGGTTCTTAAATATCCTCAACTACGCATGCGAGTAAGTCGTAAGTGATTCTTCCACGCTGGCCTCTCAAATCATTGTGGCCTCCAACTAGAGATGTTAAACGAAATTACAGCGGTTTAATTGCTAGCGGTTGATTTAATTACTTAGCTGAAGCAAACGGACTAAATATTTAAAAATTTATTTTTTATTTTTTTATAAGTCATAAAAAAAAAAAAAACATTAACAATATATTTTATATATATAGTAACAACTATACTATAATAAATATAACACAAAATACACTTTTATGTATATACATATATATATACACACACTATATTAACAAATACACCAATAATATATATTATATATAATATTAATATATATTACATATATAATATTAATATATGTTATATAAATATAGTATTACTATAAGTTGAAATTAAATATATATATATATATATATATATATATATATATATATATATATATATATATATATATATATATATATATATATATTTCGGGTTTCGGGCTAAACGGTTCGGGCCAAAAAAATTCGGATTTAAACGGGCTAAGAAATATCGGCCCTAACCCGGTTTTTTGGCGGGTTAAACGGGCCATCCCTACGGGCCCGAGCCCGTTTAACATCTCTACCTCCCACACTGCCGCTTGAAGCCCTCAATGTTTAATTGTTCCACCAGCGTACCCCGTAGGGCTAGAACTTAACCCTTAGTCAAGGACTAAGGGATCATTGAGTCTTGAGAAATTAAATTATAAAGTGTTGCCACTAGGAATTGAACCCCTGACCTCCAACTAAATTGAAGGTCAGATAGCCAAAATTTTAGTGCCATTTATGGTGGTTAGAAACTTAGAAATATTTTTATAAATTGGTGTGGTTGTGTTTGTAAATTTAAATTAATATAAAAAAATTGGATCATTCATTACATGAGCGGTGAGATAAGTGATCGATTACATAATCATTTAATGATAAATGTATGGTGAGATAGTGTAATGTAAAATTTAATTGTGCAGATGGATTGTGCATCACTGTGTTGCTACCCAAAATATTATCCGGAGATAGATATTGCTGGAAGGGATGGATAGCAAACAAATGCGAGAACACTTCCGTGGGAAAAGTAAATAACACAAGATTTGACGGGGTTGTTAGTCCCGGGCTTGAATGCTCTCGCGAGATATTATTAATACAAATATTCGGGGATACAAGTATTAATGTAAGAGTACAATTACAATGAGTGTAAAGACCCTTGTTATCTTAGCTGGTGAGCGTGTAGATTACCGGAAGAACCAGATTTGATGCTCTGTGAGTTCTTGTAACAACGTTGATGAGCTGTGACGGCGGTGAGAGATTGGCAGTCTCTCACGACGTGTATTAGCTGTATGTTTGAGCTCCTGGGCTTGTATGTCTCTTTGAATGTGCTCCGTGGAGACTTCTTGCCTCTGCCGACCGTCTTCTGGTTGAGAGGTGCTGAGAGAGAAATCCTGAGGTAGATTCCGGAGAGGAAGCTGGGAGCTTGAAAGTATGTATGGTTGTATGTATTTTCTCTGAACTTAATAGAGAATGCGTGAACAGATTGGGAACTGGACGCGGAACCTTTTTCCAGTAGAGGGAGGTTCTCTATTTATAGGACTTCGATATGCCGGGCGATCGCCTCTGCTGTATTATAATAAGCGGGCGATCGTCTTTAGCACATGGGCTGGTCCCCTTAAAGTCTGCAGGAGTTGCTGGCAGTCAGTTGTGCGGTCCAATGAGAAGCCTGCACGCGTCTGAGTCGCTGTCACAGGCGGTCCCACCTTGCACCTTTCACACTCACCTTCCTTCTGAATGATCGAACCCAAATACTTGAACTTATCCGTACGGGGTACGATCTGATCCGCAATCATTACCTCAACATCTTCCTCGTTGGCCTCACCACTAAAGTTACACCAGAGATACTCGGTCTTAGACCGGCTCACACGCAAGCCCTGGGATTCTAACTTAGCCCTCCAAAGCTCCAACTTCGAGTTCACCTCCCTCCTCGACTCCGCCACTAACACAATGTCGTCAGCAAAAAGCATGCACCACGGGATGCCATCTTGAATCCCTCGCGAAATGACGTCAAGGATTAGAGCGAAGAGAAGAGGACTTAGCGTCGACCCTGGTGTAGCCCTATCTCAACCGAAAAATACTGGGTGTCACCAACTGGGGTCCTAACGCACGTCCTAGCTTGGGAGTACATGTCTTGGAACGACACCCTCCTCTTTACTAGGCTCCTCCAAATAACATCGCGCGGAATGCTATCATAAGCCTTCTCTAGATCTATGAACACCATATGGAGGTCCTTACGCCGCTCTCTAAACTTCTCCATAAGACGTCTGACGAGATGAATGGCCTCAGTCGTGGACCCCCCTGGCATGAAGCCAAATTGGTTCTCTGAGATCTCAACTTCTCTTCTAACCCTGCATTCCACCACTCTTTCCCAAAGTTTCATAGTATGACTGAGGAGTTTAATACCCCTATAGTTACTACAACTCTGAGCATCGCCTTTGTTCTTGAAAAAAAGCACGACAATACTATGCCTCCACTCTGTCGGCATCTTAGAGCCTTTGAGGAGGATGTTGAACAGATCTGCTAGCCACTGAAATCCGACTTCCCCCAGACAAAGCCACACCTCAATAGGGATCTGATCCGGGCCTACAGCCTTAGCTCTACCCATTTTCATTAGGGCACCCTTTACTTCCTCCTTGCTGATGCTCTCACAGAAACTAAACGAACGAGCAGAAGATAGACTAACTCCTTGCACCACCGAGTCACTACCTCTAGCCTCATTGAAAAGTTCGAAAAAATACCTATTCCACCGCTCCTTAATAGCCACATCGTTCAATAACACTTGACCCAAATTATCCTTAATAAACTTAACGGGACCCAGGTCGCGCCGCCCTCTTTCCCTAGCTTTCGCTAGTTTAAAAATAGCATTCGCTCCTTCTTTGGTATCTAGGCGCTTGTACATCTCCTCGTAAGCCTCACATTTAGCCTTAGCCACTGCCTTCTTAGCCTCTCTTTTCGCCACCTTGTACGCTACAATCTTCAAGATTCTCTCCTCCCCATCACTAACCGACAAAAGCTCCTTAAATAGCGCTTGTTTTGCCTTAACGTTGTTTTGGACCTTCTCATTCCACCACCAAACCTCCCTAGGTCCACTAGACCTGCTCGAAGAAACCCCTACCACCTTCTCACCCACTCTCCTAATAGCATTGGCCATGCTGGTCCACTATATTTATTATAGTATAGTTGTTACTATATATATATATATAAAATATATTGTTACTATTTTTTTTTTGGTTTATGACTTATAAAAATAAAAAATAGATTTTTTAAATATTTAGCCCGTTTAGCCCGTTTAGCCCGAAGTCCGTTAGGGTTAGGGTTAGTGCGGATATTCTGGCCGTTAATCCAAGCTTTTTTGCCAGACCGTTTAGCGCGAAGCCCATTGCATGTTAATTCGAAACCATGAATTAGCCCGTTTAACATCTCTACTTGGATTTCCCAATTCTAAATTATTGAATAAAATACATTCTCCGGTACTCGGGTTAGAACAAAATTTTTACGGATATTCACAAATTTACCCGCAAATTTAGTGCAACTACAATTTGTAAAAGTATAAATTACACTAAACCCCTGATATATTTTTTTACTCTATCCACTAAACTTTTTTCTGGCACTCTACACCTGTATTTCTTTTCCCACAAATAAAAACTGAAACGTGTACACGCATGATAAAAGATGAGATGACTCAAGGGGCAAAGAGAATAACTCAAAGTTAAGGGGTTAAAATATAAATAAAAAACTACAATTGACAAAAAAACAAAAAACCACATAATTCACGGTTTAGTGTAATTTACTCTCCGTAAAATTAGTCTATAATGTGCGATTTGTAAAATAAAAACACAGATCAAGGGTAACTGAGAAGTGAGAACTATGCCATAAATAAATTATTACTTCGAAAAGAGATATATGTGAAATACAGTTGAACCTCGATAAATTAATATTCGATAAACGAATAATTTTTTCTGATCCCAACTTCAAATTTTCTTTTATATAAATGAATAATTTCACTAAATAAATATTTTTCTCTGACCCCAATCAACGGCGCAGCTATATAGGGACGGGGAGGGGGAAGGAGACCCTCCCCCCCAAAATTTTTTTGCGATGTAGGGGGTATATAGTTTTCGTGTAGTAAAATTTCGGTATATTCGGTTTCGACCCCCCATTTGAATTGTGAAATTTTTTTATACATTAAGCAATAAAATTGATCCATTACATTTTACATAAGCCCATCTACCGAAACTAAAATCCATTAACAAATTAAATCCCAAACTAAAATCCATTACTTAGCCCATTAAAAAAAACGGAACAATAACAATTAACAAACCAATTAACCAAATCCCAAATAGGGATGGCAGTCGGGTACGGCGGGCGCGGATAGTGCCTATCCACATCCGTACCCGCGAGGTAAACCTGTACCCGCGACCCGACCCGCGACCCGTGACGGGTATGATTTGCCAACCAAACCCGCGACCCGCGGGTATCCGCCACTCGTCGGGTATCCGCAACCCGCCACCCGTCGGGTATCCACAATCCGCTATCCGCGGATACCCGCGATGCAAATAAATGAATTCAATATAAATAAAAATTTCACACAAATTAATATCCATAAATCAAACTCAGAAATTCAAATCCTCTAATCTACAAAGTTCAAAGTTTAAATCCACAAATCACGAAACACAAAATTAATATAAAAAATCATCAACTAAAAACAAAGTTTAAATTCTAATGAAAAGCATATTATTCGAAGTCAACAGTTGAAATAGACCTATTTTCCTCTTCTTTGTTGTGTCAATATTTGAAATAATGAGTGTGGATCGGGCTCTGTTCGGGTATTTTGTGGGTATTTCATGGGTATTTGTGGGTATCTTCGCGGGTGTTTTTCGCGGGTAGACGGGTTTCGCAGGTATGGATAGTAACTATTCATATCCATACCCGCGAACCTAATGGATAGTAATTTCATACCACTAAGCTATCCATGGATACCAAATGCCCACCAAACCCGCACCTATTAGGGTCGGGTGCCCGCGGTTATCCGTTACCCGCGGGTAAATTGCCATCCCTAATCCCAAACCCTCCCCCTTCTTCCCTCATCTCCTCCCACCTTCCTGGCTCATGCAGTCCATCCGGATCGAATCGAATCAAATCACCGACCCAAACATATTATCCGAAAAATAGCATTAGGAAAAGTAAAAATTTAGATCCAACCCCCACTGAAAATTTTCTAGCTTCGCCACTGGCCCCGATCATATTCATTTATCGAGGTTTTACTGTATATATAAAATAATAGTAATACACTACCGCTTTCACTTAAATATTTACTCCTAAAGCAATAAAATTTTCAGCATATTATCTCTCTCTTTTTGCGTGTGTGTGTGTGTGTTAATTGGTCCATCAAAACGAGAGTACAGATAACATTAACTAATCCCCCATCTTTCAGCCATCCTAAAATTTCAAATTATGGGGCAAGACCTGGTTGCTTCATGTCTGCCACAAGTTACTGAAACAGGTATAATAATCAACTTATAATTGGAGTATTTTTTTTTTTTTTTTGGGGAAATATTATTGGAGTACACAATACTAATAATTGGAGTACTTTTTTTTTTTTTTTTTGGGGAAATATTATTGGAGTACACAATACTAATAAAAGGAAGCTATATACCAATTGACTGTGATTGATTAGTGCTTCACTTTAATTGGAGGTCGGGTTCAATCTAGTGGCAATGACTTTGTAATTAATTTCTGGCGATAGTAAGGGTTAGGCTGCACTCCAGACGTTGGTGGAACAATTAAATGTTGAGGCAGCGGCGGTGTGGGAGCATGCGGTTGGATTTGGAAGTCAGCGTGAAGCAATCACAGGGACGACTCGCTTGCGCGGTAGTTGAGGATATTTAAGAACGCAGGAATCTGGACACATCTCGATTTAACCAGTAGCGATCTTGGCGGAGTATTTATCCCTAGGACTACCAGTGTAGTTCTAAACTCGGATTCAAAAAAAAAAAAAAAAAAAAAAAAGGAAGCTACAATTACGGCTTGTTACCTGGTTCGCATATGCAGTCGAGCAAACGAATCTTTGACAAACTTAACTCAAAAGTCAAAACAAGAAACTACCACTTTGTAACCTTAAACTCCCTCCAGAGTCTATTTTGGTGTAGATGTATAATTTCTATTTCTATTTTTAAGCATTTGAACAAATATACAACTCTCATAAATAATATGCAATATATTTGATGCATATAATCTAATA
The DNA here is from genome assembly GCA_033398695.1 of Orobanche coerulescens. Taxonomy (NCBI): domain Eukaryota; kingdom Viridiplantae; phylum Streptophyta; class Magnoliopsida; order Lamiales; family Orobanchaceae; genus Orobanche; species Orobanche coerulescens. The sequence goes on along the minus strand of CM065816.1, from coordinate 11,452,190 downwards.
TGCATTAAAATATTAGATTATATGCATCAAATATATTGCATATTTTAATACATTGAAATTTTGATGCACGAAATGCATATATTTATGCATAATTATTACTAAATGCGTAAATTAATCTCAGAAATCTTGCATCTAATATTGATCTTGATGTAACGCGCACTATATATATATATATTAATATTTTATTTTCAAAGTGGACCCTTCCGGAGCGATTTTTTTTAAGATATAAAAAAAGTTTCTAATTATTCCAGTCCGACTCTTTATCAGACCAACTGATATCTCTTCACTTACAGCCAAGCAAGAAAAAAAAAAGACAGGAGTTCCTAGTTCTACTGCTAGAAGAAGAAACCACAAGGATCCTGAGATTTTTCATGCATAATATCCAGATAAGATGTTCAAGCGAAGCGAGAAAAAGATCAAAGCCGTCTTCAAGATGCAATTTCAGGCAACAGAGGTATGTTGAGTCAACAATGTGGGGAAAGAAAAATACCTTCTTCATGATTCATAATAATCAGTCAGATTTATAATAATTCAAATTTCTAAAAAACTGTAAAAAAAATTAAAAATAATAATTTGTTCTTCTATTTTTGATGGCAATCAAACTACAGGGAAAATAGGATCAGTTCATAATTCATATGCATGAATACATGATACTAGAGATGAATCTAGGCACTGATATTAATGTTCGAGCAATTCACAAGATTTTGGAACAGATATCTTACGGGTAATTCGATCTCATGTCTTCGGATTCCAGGTGCCACAACTAAAAGCAAAAAGGGTTATGATTTCTCTGGTTCCGGTAGATTTAGGAAAGCCGACTGTCAGATTATCCAAAGTGCCAATTCTTGAAGGAACCTGCACCTGGGAAAGCCCGGTATACGAAACTGTAAAACTCGTGCAGGAGACTAAAACAGGACGAATAAGAGAAAAATTTTATTATGTGGTTGTATCTACAGTAAGTTACCTGCATTTCTTCACCTTCACCCAAGATTGAGTATTGAAATAAATGTTGCTTTTCTGCAGCCTGCTCCAGAAAAATAAAAATCAATTATATAGTAACAGCATTAGTTTAATAATTACAGGGATCATCGAAGTCGGGCTTCCTGGGAGAAGTCTCAATTGATTTTGCAGATCTAGCAGAGGCTACCAAACCATTGAATTTAACTCTTCCACTACATACGTCAAAATCGGGCGCAATATTACATGTTAGTGTGCAAAAAAACTTAAAGGCACAGATACACAGCTAGTATCCTACAGCATATATCTTTTCTTCTCTGAATATCATAATGTTGTAATGTAGAACTTCACCACCAACAGTAATCCATCCTGACTAGTGTTTACGATTATCAGGTCACAGTTCAGAGGATGCAAGGAGGTGCCCTTTCAAGGTGCGATAGATAAGATAACAGTGATAATCATGCCTGTGTCTGTTATCACAGTATTTTATAATCAAGAAGCATTTTTTTGTTTTGGCCTTGAAAAATCTCAGACATGATGATGATAGTGAAGCACCAGATGAAGAATCATACGATCGAAATTTGGATACAGAAGCAAGAGATTCTCACAGCTTTGGAAAGAGAAACCTGAAATCTCCCGAAGTAAGGTCTCCCATTATGAAAATCCCTGAAACGTTTGCACCAACATGGAAGCCCCCCCCCCCCCCCCACTCCTCACCCAACCGACCAAAAAAAATAGAACTTGAAAAGAGGGACAGCTGATTTATCACCCTGTTCATTATTAATGTTGCATTAACCAAAGCTCTGTTTCTTGTCTTATAGAGTGATGACTTGAGCGAAGTATTAACTCTGCACGATGCACAAAATGGACGCTTAGAAGATGATGTATCGGATAATATTGCTGAATCGAGAGATGGAATAAAAGAAACTTCAAATGATATGTTTGGAAGGTTGACAAATCAAATGAAAATGTTCGAAAGGAAGGCAGAACTTTCAGAATTGGAAGTGCAATCCCTTCGCAAGCTACTTACGAAGGAAACGAAGAGGGGGCAGCAATTATCAGAGCAAATTGTTTGTCTTAAAGAGGAAAATGACGCACTCCGAGCAGAATGCAAACAACTCAAGTCCTCATCAACAACCAAGAATGAGGAAGCAGTTTCACGTCATACACAAAAGGAGACAGAAACTATGAGAAGTTCTCTCGGAAACATCAAGCAAGAGCTCCAATGTCAGAAAGATTTGAATAAGAAACTGACATTGCAGCTACAGAAAGCAGAAGATTCAAATTCTGAATTTGTTCTTACAATGAGAGATCTTAGCAAAAAATTGGATCAGAAAAATACAGCGATATCGCGACTTTCCAGCAAAATTAAGTCCCTCCACACTGGATCAGAGACACTTGAAGCATCACCAATAACAAAAATGAATCCGGATGAACAAAATAAAGCACCGGAAGAACTGGAAAGCAAGCATGGAAATATTGATGAATCAGAAACGTTGAAGCAGAAAATAGACGAGCTCTGTTACGAAATAGAAGTACACAAGAAAGAGAAAGCTCAGATACGAATGGATGTAGAGAGACTTACTCTGGATTACGAAAGTTTAGCGACAGAATACAAGGACATATACTCGATATTAGAGCAAAATAAAAAAGAAAAGATGGAAATGCAGCAAAATTATACAGAATCCTTGGCTACAGAGAGGAACCGCAAACTCCAGGTAGCAAGCTTGGAGGCAGAAAACAAAAGGCAGGCACTTCAATATTCTGAGTCTCTGAATATGATTAATGAGCTTGAGATCCAGGTTGAAAGCCTGCAGAAGGAATTGGAAAAGCAGGCACAAATATTTGAGGATGATCTGGAAGCAGTAACTAACGCGAAAGTTGAGCATGAGCAAAGGGCCATAAGAGCCGAGGAAGCTTTAAGGAAAACAAGGTGGAGCAATAAAAATGCAGTTGAGCGACTTCAGGAGGAATTCACACAGACTTCTGCTGAAATGTCACTAAAAGTTGAGGAGAATGAATTACTAGCCAAGGAAGCGGTTACAAAAGCTAATGATTTGCGCCAGAATAATGAGGTTTTAGAAGAACTTCTCCGAAAATCCAAAGAAGAACTTCAAATTACAAAAGACCAATATGAAACAATACTTCGAGAGCGTCTAGAACAAAATGATTTGCTTGCAGTAATCAACGAACACTCTGAAATGGCAAAACACAAAACAATTAAGGAAGAATCTGAGACGCTCCGTAGATGGAAATTGGAAACGGAAGATCTAGAGAGACAACTAGCTTTGGTGAGGAAGGAAGCAGAAAATTCTAAGCAGGAAAATGTTTTCTTGAAGTCCCAAATAGATTTGAAGAAGACAAAAGAAAAAAACTTGCTTTTAGAAGTGAAAAAGTTGGGGATCAAGAATAATGAAATCAAAAGTCGTACGCTAGAACTACAATTGGAGAAAGAAGGCCTGAAGAAAGAGATGTCCAAATTACAGGAAAGCTTACGCAAGGACCAGGTAAATACCAGTCCAAAGAAAACCAAAATTTGCCATAATGATAAAACTAGCTCACATACGAGGGAACTGATTTTCAAATGTACTTGTTGCTCTGCCTCTGACATTTGCTTAACAGACACACACACACACACACACATACACATATGTGTATATATATACATACATATAGACGGGAGGGCGGGCTGAGAATGTCTAATTAACAAATTGAGAATTCACAAGTATTTCATATCTCTGTTATAATATGACATGAGTAGAGTGGAATGTACATGTGACATTGGGAACAACTAAAATATAATGAATTCAATAATTTTCTCAAATTGTATTGCTATATGTACACATAAATATACACATACTTGTGGGGGGCAGTAAATGAATGGTTGAGATGCATGTGTATACAAATCGTGTACATTTATGTGTACATGTAGAAACCAAACCAAACCAAACATACCCAGTATATCCCGCTCAGAGTAGGGTCTGGGGAGGGTAAGATGTACGCAGACCATGCCCCTACTTATTACGGTAGGGAGGTTGTTTCCGTGAAGACCCCCAGCTTAGTGCACAGCAGAATCTTGTGTGATAAATACAAAGGAAAATATATGATTCGAAAAAGCTCGAGACCATACCTGAGCCCATGGCTTGATCCACATGGGACTTACCTAAGCGGAATTTGGCTACTTCACTCCCGATGTGTACATGTAGCATAACTCTTTTTCAAAAACTCAAAGTCCCTAGAAAATATTAGAAAGATGACTGAGGCTTGTGTAACCTATTAAACACTCTTTTGGTTCCAGATCCTTCCTTTAAAAGAAAGATATACACTATAGTATCCACTTTTTTTTGCTTATAAGTGACCCTACTAGCAGTGGTTAATTAGACAGGAACGAGAGAGAGTTGCATTACAAAATTCTCTCACTTTCCTGGTGAAGGAAAAGAATATTGAACATAATACCAAAGAAGTGGGGAGCAATGTGAAAACAAATCACAACCAGGCTATCCCTGCAAAACAGTTGGAGCACGTTAGTAAATTCACTATATCAGTAAGAGATAATAATTATGGAAAAACAGAAGTACAGCTGAACTATCTTTAATGTAACGACTCACACCTGTAAGTTTTATCCATTGAAAGAAATATTGTCGGCATGAATAAATCATGAAAGTGCAGAAGCAGCCGAGCTATCTTGCTTTCACTACTGGAGATGAGAAGCCATTTTATCTCATTGTAATGAAATCATATTTTAAATTGACTACAGGAGTCCATGTCAGCAGAGCATCAAAATTCTGTGGTGTTTGAAGGAAGAAAAAACAAGGGTGAAAACATAAAAGGTGCAGAAATGAGAGTGCTAGAGGACCTTCCTGTGCAAAAGAGTAGCCAGTACGATGGTAGTCATGATGCTTCCAGCTTGTTAAGTGAAGTAGCGTCATTGAAGGAAATAAACAAAAACATGGAAGAACAATTGAAAGAAATGCATGAAAGATATTCAGAAATCAGTCTAAGATTTGCAGAGGTAGAAGGTGAACGCCAACAGCTTGTCATGGCCCTTCGTAATCAGAAAGGTGGAAAGAAAAACTAGCTACTTGGAACAATGTGAAACGTGACAACAATAGAGCATTTAAGCAAGAAAACATGACATGTACATCAATAATCCCTATCACTAGTCATATATTCCATTTTGTTGCTCATTTCTGTAAAAGTAAGAGCAATAAATACAGTTCTTCAATGTTGTACTTTCATCAAACATCAGCACCCTCAATTTTAACTTGATAAATAGATCTTGTCAAACCTCCCGTTCAGGTATTAAAATCTGTGTAGGGGACAAGGAAAAACAATAGTTTAATGGAACAAATGTAATGGTAAAAAAACAATGACGGGCACTTATTATCTCGTTATCATGATTATTGAAATATCAGTTATTTCTTATTTATTTATTATGGGGAGGGGGGTGGAGAGAGGTAGATCAATAAATTTGGGGGAAATCAATGAGATACAGAGGAAAGATCAGTGTGGAAGAGTAGATGAGGGTCAGGGAACACTCTTGTTAGATGATAAAAAAAAAAAAAAAAAAAGCAGTCTTCATTGTCCAACGACCAATATCACACTAAAGTTTCCACTTTCATGAACTAAACTCAATATCCATTTTCACAAGAAAGCTCAATAAGAGCCCAAATACAATAGAGGAGATGTTTGGCCTGTTTGCACTCTTATCTGAACAATTTAAATGTGTGCTGGGCATACAGATGTTTAAAGTAGCAAGTATGCCCAATAGTTATCTATTGCTGCTCTGGTCAACACCGAAATCACTTGAGCTGCACCAGAACCACTTTTGAGTTAGTATTCATGATAATCTCACATGTCTAATTTAACAACCAACAAATGTGCACCTGGTACTACAACCTTCTTTGTGTGGTCTGCTAATTATTATCCTGCCAGACCAGCTTACTTTGCCCTCCACTTCCATTTGTTGAAAAAGAGAGCGCCTGCAGTTAATTAAACACATGTCAAAACAATAAAAAGGGCAGCCCGGTGCACGAAGCGTCCCGCAAGGCGAGGGTCCGGGGAAGGGTCCCACAACAAGGGTGTATAGGGGGCAAGCCTTCCCTTGCCAATTAAATTGGCAAGAGGCCGCTCCTAGGACTCGAACCCGTGACCACAGGTCACACGGCAACAGGTCTTACCGCTGCGCCAAGGCTCCCCTTCGCATTGTCAAAACAATATACTCCAAAATATGGAGAAGTTTCATTGGCATACCCGTCTAGCTCTCTTATCAATTGGAGTCCATGATGGAGGACAGGGAGCAGAATCATTCTTGTTCCTCAATGAATTTCGTGGTTGTGAAGATCTCTTTTGTCTCTTTTGTTCAACTATTTTCTGAGGTGTGCTACCTCCTTCATACTTGTAGAATTCAAAAATTGAGGGACTCTTCGTTTTAGTGAACTTTGATGTGTTCCCAGAGGAAGCAAAACAAGGAGGTGTTAAGTCATCTGAAACAGACTGCTTACGCAATCTACTCTTTTCTCTTATTTTGTTAAGAAATTCAATTGTCCAGGGTGATCCTTGCAGCTGAGTAGAGTGAACAGCTTTTGAGAGTGGCGTGCGACCCAGACTTCGTGTACCCTTATCTTGGAACGACAAGTTGTAAGGATTTTGTGGAACTTTTCCTATTATATTACCTCCCAAGAGCTCATTTTGGTTTGTCATAGAAATATTATTTCTGCCAATGGTATCAAAATGTGGTGTGATTTCATCTTTCAAGATTTGTGCCTTATCTCTAGAAACCCAGGTACCAAAGACAGAATCACCATCAGTCGGATTTTTAGACAAAGGTAGATCAGTTGAACTGAGAGGTCGTTTAAGCATTCTAGAATTTCTTGCAGCATAATCTTTCTCAACATCAAGCGCAAACGGCGAAAAGCTAGTAGAATTTCCAGCCGAGAAATTTTCCCTAAATGCAGGAGTATCCTCTAAATCAACAACTTCACCAGCAAAATTCTCTTGTAGAGTCCTGGTCACCTTGGTAGTTAGTGTGCAAAAGTTGTTCTTTGATGTCGTAGCTGATCTCCATCTTGGATTACAATCTATGTCAAACTGAGTTCTCTCATCTGAGATATGAAGACCTTTAGTCAATGGGAAGTCATTTAGGCTTGACTTATTATCAGACTTCATCATGTCAACATCATTATCCAGACAATGACCGAGTAAATTGCTATTGAAAGATGAACCGATCTGTGCCGATTTATTGTATATCTCAGTACTTCCTGACAACCAAGAATTGCACGGTACAGACAACTTGGGAAGATTGAGTTGGTCATCTGGAAGTAACTTTAGTGATTCGTGAAACAAATCGTCTGGAAGCTCATCAGGATTATAAAGGCTGCGCGTGTATTTAGGCTTTTTCCTCTCAGATGCAATTTTGGGCTCGACATTTTCTGAATCTGGAACTGATACTGAAGAAGAGCAATTTGTCAGTCCAGATTTAGAATCCTCTTGCTCTCCATATCGGCTTATTGCACTCAGTATAGCAACATTTTCGTCAGGAACCCTATATTTTTTAAGAGCAAAAATTCTTCCCTCGTTTGACAATTCAAAGAACTTCCCAAGTATGACATCTGATGACAATATTGCGTGAGCTGAGAGAGGATTAATTGAAGGAAACGCCGTGAGAAATGATTCTGCTAGGCTTTCTGAATCTGACATTCTGGGATAGAGGTCCCTACTCAATTCTGCTGCAACATTGATGCAGGAGATAATAACTTCTTCAGTCACATCATATGAATATGAGTAATGGAGCTGTATATCAATTCCCAAGCTAGCTGCCGCAGCATAGAGTTCGTCTGATGATTCCATAATGCTACATAGGAAGTTGAAATTTCCCTCAAATATCTGTAACGAAAATAATAGTAAGCACAGAATCACTGACAAGCCTCACGAAGCAGTAGTACTGGCAACCTTAGAAAAGGTCTATTCCAATAAAATCGCGAAAATATGCTGTATACCAAAGTTGCTACCAGAACACTGTAATTCTGCTTAAACCCTTTTTATGTCTGGAATTATGCTAATGGAGGATTTGTGACAAGAATAGATTATTAATTCTTAATAAAAAAATTTAGAATAGATGAAATTGACATGATAATTAATAGCTGAATGATTTCAATATGTCAAAACATATGCAACTATGTTGGTAGCCTCCTGAACCAGATTCTTACCACAAAAAGATGTGCACAAACGACATAAGAATCAGAATCACAAAGTAAAAGCTGAAAATAATAATTGCTCTAATTTTAAAACTGTCAGCAATAGAATTACCAGAATGCAGCAACTGAAAGCAACACTCAAAGAAGTCAAAATACTGGCTGCAATGCTTTCAACACATAATGGCAAGCATGAAAAGGCCTCGTCTGGAGCTGAAGCTTTGCTTCCAATATTTCTGCAGTCATACCAAGTGAGACAAACTGCCGAACTTACTATTACATCAACAGGCAGACCTATGTCACGTTCCACAACTTGTGCTCCTTCTTTCTCCATTTCAAGAATCCTTTGGTACGTGCTTCTCCTGGAAATAATCATTTCTTCATTGAAATTACGGGTATTCACAATTATGACATTTTTTGGGAAGAACGACTTGCAAGACAGGTTTTGCTTTGATTCCAATCCCACTGGCATCGCTTGAAGAGGCATCATATTGCAGTCTTCATTGTCATACACAGCTTTCACAGGTTCATTGATCTCCTTGACAGGTACAGTATTTAATAGCTCTTCCAACTTAGTTTCGCCCTCCTTTTGGGCTGATGCAAACTCATAATCTCTTTCCTGGCACCACGATTGAATAAGATTAATAGCAGATACCAAGACATTTAAATTGAACAGTAACCAACAAGCAAAGATGACACAGTAAATAAAGATATAGTCAGATACCATTAAGACAAGTTGGTGAAGTTTAAATTCGAGAAGGGAAAAACCACATACTCAAACGATGTCGTGCGCAGAAGAGGAAACCTATTTTAAATGTACCAAACGATAAAACCCTCGACCCAATTATAAAGTACGATACAGATCTTGGAAACAACTTTATCAGCCTATATAACCACCCTCATGAAACATTCGAGAATTCAATGCTAATTAGAGAAATTACCAACAGTACTAATAAATAATAACTGCTGAAGGTGAGTTAATCACTGGAAACTTGAAATTGATTTCGCATCAATATCATCTATTTGTCGTTCTCCTACAAGGCAACGAAAATCTTGTACAAGTAATCAATATCTTAGAGAGAGAAAAAACTGTACCTGATGCATTTTGAAATTCCACTTCTGCTGCACCTCAATGGTAGTATTGGCAGCAGCAGAATCATCGGTTGACACAAGCACTTGACACACAGTATTAGTATCAACGGACTTGTCTGAAGGTATACTTTCTCTTCCTTTAATATAGCTGCGGGGATTCAAAAAAAATTCAAGATCACTAGACATGGATTCACGATATGCTGTAACTTTATCAACACCAGTTCTCAGTAAAATATCTTCATTTATCCTTTCTCCTTCTCCCTGATTCCCCAAACTACTTAAACATGCTTCCCCAGAAGAATGAAACACAGAGACATCATTACAAGATAAGTTCAGAATTTCCTTGTAGTTCTCCGCATTTGTTTTATGGGAGTGACAATCTGAGAGAATAAAATCAAAGATCTGTTTTCCACTGTCACTCGAGTTCATAGCGGCATCAATTTTGTAAGTATCTATCTCACACACCATTTTCCAACAAGAGGAATATTTCACTGATCCGGAACCATCTTCCCCCAGAAAATGCCAATCTAGATACAGACCATCAGATGCTGATGAAGGCTGCCAATCCAAATGGGCCAGTAACTCCTTAACCAATGCATGTGATGAGTAAGTATTTCCATGTTCAGAAAAGATAGGGACAGGCAGAGATTTGAAAGAGTCATCCATAAGGGTAAGCTCATGGCAAACAATTAAATCGCTGAAACTTCTAAAGTTCATGGCTTCTGCAAACAAGGATTCACACGATTCAGCTTCAATCTCCTCTGCAGAATCCAAGAGTACCTCGCAGAAATAATATGGATCCAAATCAATAAACAAAAATTCGTGAAATAGTACTGGTTCCATTGACCAAATCAAATCACCATCTGATTTTCCTTGATGGAGTGTTGAGTAGTCCTGACAACATGACAGCTCAACTATGCTTACATAGTCCAATTGTGATGGCAAATTATTGTCCTCAATACAATGCATGGCAACACAATTTTGTAGTAAATACTTTATCAAATCGAACTCCATAGAACCCAAAAGCCCCTCGTTGTTACTAATTACTCCGTCTGGATGTGGCACCTGCTGCTTTTCCATATTTTCAATGCTCATAAGTTCATCCGCCTTGTATATTCTTCCAAGAATACCCAGACTTTCCACATCCACTTCAAAAAGAGGAAATTCGATGTTTTCGGAATGAAGTGTTCCTTTAACATGATCAGCATCTTCCAACGAATCACACTTTTGGTCCATTGAGTATTCTATTCTCATGTCATCAACTGAATAAACTGATTGTTGAATCTCCACCAGATTATGTAGCGTGAGCTCAGAATTTAGCACCTCCTGCATTTCAGACTGTTTAACACTGATATTGGTTCGTACACTAAACAATTAGGACTACAAATTATAGAATCCAATTATTTCAAATCAAAAGGGGGGCGTATTTTATCGGGAGCTTATTAACTCTTTTACTCTTCAAGTCTTCATCAGTGCAAGTTATGAAGGAAAAGATGCTGCACAGAACTACCGAAACCATATATGGCTCCACACACAAAATTAAACCAGCATTAGGATAGCCTTAGTACGTTGAAAAGACATAATTATCATTTGAGATGAATCTATGCATATAACAATCCCATGGCATAGTATTCCACACAAAATCTTCCTGCTTGAAGCTACTACTCTTTAGTACCTAAAGCATCATAACCTTTTGAAAGTTAAGTATGGGGCTTGTAAATAAAGAAGGTTTTCATCTGCAAGCACTTCCAATGCTTATAATGGAGATCAACAAGCACCAGCATGAACAACATCAAATATGCCCTGGAAATGTAAAAATAAAGATCAGTACACTTACCTTCGTAAATTCAACATCAGTAATCTCAGGGAAAACAAATGAGCACTCGATTTGGGAATGGACAGAACTTTCCTGCTGAATACAGAGAGGAGAAAATAATTAAAGAGGCTGTAATGTGAAAATGTACATATACTATGCATCAAAGCATAGCACGTATGTTGAAAAAGGAAATAAGAATAACAATAAGAAAAAGAGAAAAGTTGAAAAAGAGAGAGAAGTTGAACTTAGATGAGGTATTATAACTTTTCATTAATATATGGAATGTTTATTTTTTGTTTACTTTTTATTACCCCCTAACTGTTTTGTCAATTATTTGCTCATGCTAAATGGCATGTCTAACACTTGTTGGCATGTTCCTGTCTGGCGGTAGTTTTATGAAATGTGGGTGTATCACATATCAACATGTAACAGATCATCAATCAGTATCTGGGGCATGGAAATCAACATGTAACATCTGGGGGCATGGAAATAAAGTTACCGGTGGAAGCAATGTAATACCCATCTCTGGAATTTCAAATTGCACAAATTTAAGTCCATTTTCATCCTTCTCGTTGGATATTGTTCCATCTTTCTCCTGAAATAAAATGAATTAGAATCTGAGAGAACATTTTAAAAATAGACCAAGTAGTGATGGAGGAAAACTCGTGAAGACAACCTATATCGATACCCAATTTCCATTTTTCCACCCAACCTATAGAGTTCTATTTAATATCACTAATCTTTGTACTCCGCAAGTGGTGTTTCCAGGATTTAGAATTGATGATACTTGATAGTTATTCGTACATCTGAATTTTCTGCTATGCTTTTACAGGAGACAGGCTCGGAACTGTGCAAGAGATGAAAAAAAAAAATGAAGCGAAAACTACAGAATATTACAGAGGTAAATCATGTCAGATAATCATTCAAAATTGCAGCCAAAGAAGGTGCAAAGACTACTTCAAACTGAATTTGACTGATTATCAATTTAAATAGCATGTCAACTGGCTCTAGGATGTAACGAACGCTTCCGGATATAACAAATTGCAATGGTCCTTCGTTTTGTTAGATGTGACTATATGAAAAATCGATCCACAAAATACAGGTGCTTGCATCCGATAACTACACCTATGATTGAAGTGTCGTTAGACCAGAATAGCGTCGTAAAACAGGAGTGACAGAAAACCAACTCAAACCACCCTATGTAGACCTTAACAAAGAATCACACTCCTACGGAAGGAATCTCAGTCCAATAGTGCTTTGCACGTCAAATCAACAGTAATTTCCACATAAAACTTGAAAATGGCATTAGAATAAAACGTAAGCGTCCAATAATAACTCAAAATAAAAACGTCTTGAATCGGAAATTCTAATTACCTCCGTAGGTGTGACCTCGGATTTTTCCTTACAGCTGTCGATCCTTGGTTCCTCAAAACTGGCACCGTCGACGTAGTGAGGAAGGACGTCAGACAAGAATATTGAGAGAGCGTCGTCGAACGGTAGTTTCTCGATTTCACGAGAGACGCTGAAAACTGGAATTTCATCAAAAGACAGCGGATAATTTGCAGAAAATTGTGGATAATTTGAAGGAGAAATGTGAGGAACAGGCAGGCGAACGAGGTCTAGGATTTCGACTGGACCACCATCTCCGGCGGCATCTCCGGCGGTGGCTGTGGTAGAGTAGTCGGTGGCGAGGAACCGAGTGCGCATCGCGTGTGATGGTTAACGGGTTTTTTAGCTGGTTGGAGCTTGAGAAGTGAGAAGAAAGCTGAAATATTTGAAAATGTTTAGCGGGGTATTGTATAGACATTTATGAGTTTGGCGCCTGGCGGTAACAAGAGATGAATGGTTTCTCGTTCTCGAGTAAGTCTCCAGTTCCTTCCCCGACGGTTTCGTACAAAGAGGTGTTCAATTTTTTTTTTTTTTTTTTTTGGGTTTGAATATTCATTTCTATGTGTTAAATTAAATATAAAAATATTTTTTCCTTGCTCCAAATTTATCAATAACTCTTGATACATATATTATCAGTTATAATTTTTATTTAAACGTATCCGAATCATTTGCTTATATTAAAATCATCTATCTGAAGTGATTCAAAGTAATTAGGTGACTCGAATAAATAATTAAAATTTATTTTAGGTGATTCAGATGCAAATTAATTGACTTGACTAAGTGACTCGAATGGATTTTTGTGATTCAAATATAATTTAAGTGACTCGAATAGATGACTTAAATGTATTTTGAATGACTCAGATGTAATTTAAGTGACTTGAATGACTTAAATCCAGTAGTCGTCCTTTATTGATGCACCGTAGCCTGTTGATGGTGTTTTGTTGCCTGTTGACGGTGATCCAGGGATCCTCTTGCTGCTAGGAGTGTGGATGTTCCTTCGACCCTTTGCCCGTCGTGCTCTTTTCAGGTTCTCTCATGTTTCTGTCTCCTGCGAAGTCGCGGATCAGCTGTGACGTAGAGTTATTAAATGGCTGGATTTGCCTTTCCATTTGTTTTATAATGTTGTGGATTTGTTATCTTGGGTCGACTCTGTCAATTTGAACCAATCTAAGAGAGGGAGTTGTTGTCGTCACTACTAGGGTGGCCCATGAACCGAACCTTTGCGAATTGTTCGTGAAAAAGCTCGGTCAACAGTCAGTTCGAGTTTGATTTGACCGAACCGAACATGTTCGCGAACATGTTCGAGTATTTTCGAACCGAACATCGAACAATTTATAGTTTGATCGGGTGTTCGCGAACTGTTCGCGAACATTATATTATATATATATATATAATATATATATTATATATATATAATATGGCACGAACAGAAATAATTTAACACAAACGAACCGAACGAACGAACAGAACAATTGAACACAAATGAACAAAGCGTACGAACAGAACAATTGAACACAAACGAACCGAACACGAACAATAAAAAATATGTCGAACCGAACTCGAACACTAATTTGTAATGTTCGTCGAACACGAACACGAACCGAACACTACACGAACCGAACGAACGGTCAATAACACCAAAAGTTCGGTTCGTTCGGTTCGTGTCCACCTCTAATCACTACCATATATGGGTGATTTGGAAGTATAGAAACAGTGTCATCTATCAACCAACGAGCATAAAGAGGAGTTCGATTTTTGATAGCATAGTTGTTCATTCCTTCGATTGGTTTTCGAATAGGAGTAAATGTAATATTTATTGGACTTTGTGGTTAGAAAACCCAATGCTCCAAAACACTTTGTAATTGCTCCTTTTTTTTTTTTTTTTTGATACAGGGTTAGAAACTACACTGACTAGTCTTGGGATAATGTTCGTCCCCACAAGATCGCTACCTTAAATCGCGAGATGTGTATCCGCTCCTGATTCTTAAATATCCTCAACTATCGCGCACGAGTCATCCCAAGTGATTGCTCCATGCTGACCCTCAAATCCAAGGTTCCCACCGAGATCGCCTCCCACACCGCTGCCCTCAATATTTAATTGTTCCACCAACGCACTCTGAGAGCTAGACCCTAACCCTTAGTCAAAGACTAAGGGATCATCGCCAGAATTCAATTGAAAGTGTTGCTAGAATTGAGCACTAAACCTCCAAATTGAAAGAAGGCTGCGCCAAGTCAGTTGGTTTAATTGCTCCTTTTCTTTTTTGCTAGCTTCTTGCTAGTGTGTTTCTATAAAATCTTTAGCCGTTCCAAAAAAAAAAAAAATGGACGCACCGTAGCCGTAGGTGGTGTCAATGTAGTAGATTGCTACAAATATTTGTTAAATGCAAGTAGTGTGGGATTTCATATAAAAGTTCAAAAGAAAAGGAGATGTGCAATGCAATTATTACAAGGCAACCTCAAACCACAAACATATACATGGATTGTTAACAAAGTCCACCACAAGAAAAGAAAAAAGAAAAAAGAGAGCAAAAAGCTTACTATAAGTTCAACATATAACGGAAACAGTAAGTACAGATATCACAGCAAACAAATTCTTTAAATAGCACACAACTTAACCACAGCAACAAATTTTATTATCCAGCCTAACAAGCACAACACACACACACACACACACTTCTCACACAGACAACTCCGTCTTAGAAATCAAAATACCATCGGTGTCCGCATAAAGCCATTCCCCATCCCATATTCTGGTCCCAGCGATATGTATGGGGACATGCTTTTCTCCGATCCCTTTCTTATTAGCTTTCACGGGATGTGAGGCCAGAGCTCTCACCCCAATATCACAACCGTTGATCTCATCCACGTCCCTTATACAGCCATTAACTATAATACCAGCCCACCCATTGTTCTGAGCTTGTACGACAGGATTGCCGCCCAATATCGCGCATCTCAAACTCCCACCACCGTCGACAATGAGGACCCTTCCGTTACCCTTCTCCTCGAGAAAGTCACGCACCAAAACATTGTCTTCAAACACTTTGAGGGTAACGACCGGTCCGGAGAAAACTTGGCGTCTGCCGTATATCTGGAAACATGGTTGGAGTGCCCGAAGCTCACCGCTCACGATAAGCTGAGGATTTGCATCACAAACCTCAGCTGTGGTTACCAGGGCCATCCTAGATTTAAAAAAAAAAAAAATACAAAAGAAAAGCATCATTAGACGTAATTTGTAATGATGTTTGCCAACAACGACCTTCATGAAATGGCCTTGGTACATGCGGAATTATAATGTACAATACTCATAGAAACATAGCAGATATTCATAGATTAAGAAAAGTTCTTCAAAACGTACAAATAATAACAATAAGCTAAGCTGCCGAAGGAGAGAAAAATATATCAAAAAGGTTATTGGTCGTGCTAGTTCGTTCATAAACTTAAACATATCTGCTTAATCGGAGGTATGATATTACTTATTAGAATTCAAATTAAGATGCTGTTATTTCTAGATAAACCGGATAGATGACAAGATGATTCTTTTGGATCTAAGTAACTGTAACGCCCTGAGCCAGAAAGCTCGGTCCGCTACGCGTAGCTCACACACACTGACCCACTAGGCACGCAACATCTTGGGTCCACTGGGTGGTCTACCACAAGACATGATTGCCATCAATTCTCTATTTCATGGTATAATATTTGGTTTGGTTTTATTACGGACTCTTCCTTTTCATCTGCATAAATTTACAGATACACAGAAGGAAAAAAAGCACAGGGATAAATGAAACTAAAGGATTTATACATCACCAAATGCATGACAGATTCAAACATCAAGAATAACCAGATTTCGAATAAGAAAAAAAAAATATTAAAGCTAGGAAAAATAACCCTAATAGAGAGATCGAAGATTCATACGATCACAGGATAAATGATGAAATCAAATGCTACGTGGTTAGACCTTTGAGGCTGTTGCGCGACTGACGGAGCTTCGAATTATAGAGCAAAACGACGAATTGTAGCTGAAATTTTCCGAAATTGAAGTCTCCGTTGTTGAATTTGGGGGAAATTCTGGACCGCTGGTGGACTCCAGATCAGGGATGGAGTGAGGGGTCTCTTTTTAGAAAGGAGATGACAAGTCACGTGTATTATTGGAAAATGCCAAAAATCATTCCAGATTTTTCACATGTGAACACTGAGCGTGTGATGCAATAGCCAGTTTCCATTTTTATTATGTTTAAAGAAAAAAAACATGAAACAAATCTCAAGATACTAAAATGATTAAATGAGATAAATAGTGAGCTAATATACTACCAAATTTAAATTAATCTTTACAATTTTATATGGAAATATCTTCAGCTTTGTCTACATTATCATTCTCCCATTATGAAAAATTTCGTCCTCAAAAAGCGAGCTAGGAAGAATAGCTTCGTGAAACTTGATCGATTTTACATTGAAACTGTTGGTATTAGGCCCAAATGGAATGTGTTTTTTGATTGGGCCCAAAACAAATAATGGTGCAGCCCAGTCCAAAATTAAGCCAAGCCCGGCCCGGTTTCCATATTAAAGCTTTGACCAATCTGGACCATCCCTTTTGTGGGGATTAATCCCACCCGTCCATCCTAAGGGTATTAATATCCCCTAACCCTAAACCTACCCCATTATTCCCACTCACAGTCGGCGCCTCCTTTTCCAGTTTCTCCTCTCCCGATTCTTCCTCCCCGACTCTTCTGCGTTCGGTTTCGTCCGCTGCACTTTTCTTCTTTGAACATCTTCCGATCTAATAGCAACCCTTATCATTTTGAATGATAAGTTTGGGTGCTTTAAAATCGGGCGACCGTTTCAGGGGTTTTTTTGATTCCTATAAATTGTGGGATCCATTTTGAGGGGAAACACCGAAAACTATCAACTGAAAACTAAGTGTTCTTGAGGCAATACTATATTTCTTCGTGAGATTCCTGTTTTCTGTGTGAAACTTTCTTGGCTGAGTTTGGTTTTTGGGTTATTTGTGGATTCGGGTTTCGGGTCTTGGTGATTTGGGGTTTCGGTTTGGGTCTTTGTGATTTGTGAAACCGCCGGTTCGTGGCTCGATTTGATCGCCGACGCCGAAATTTGAGCTCGACGCGGTACACGAGGGTGGAGGATCGAGCCGACTTCTGTCTCTAAACACCACCGCTTCGTGTTATTTCCGATCTGTTGGTCGATTTCTCCGACTTAAATTTCTGTCGTGTTTGTTATTTTCAGTCTATTTTCGTCGCTTTTTCGCATTATTTAATTTTGTTGTGTAACCCTTAATCCCCATAAATCATAGGAAATTTATTTGTAATTTGTTTCTGTTGAGTTGTGTAAATTTATGTATTAGGATAGATACCCAACGGTGGTATCGAGCCTCTAAACGGGGTTTCTATTCGGAAGGGCATACGGGTTCCTACGAGGAATCCGCTTGTATTGCTTTCTATACTTTCTGTTTTTCCGTACTATTCGTGTGATTGGTAAAGTATTATTACGTGGAGTAATTTGTTTATCGCCTGCCTCACTGCATCTGCCTTTGTGATCGCTTCGTTATTTTCGTTCGTGTTGAGACCGTGGTAGTCGTAATCTCCGAGCATACCAAACCCTTGCCTCGGACCGCAAGTGTTCCTGATCTTGTGGGGGCTCAGGATTCGATTCCAGCTCACTTTATTTTAAAATCTGGTGTGATTTTGGTATTTGTGATATCTGTGTGATACTTGTATTCCATTCCAGCTCACTTTATCGCAAAATCTGGTGTGATTTTGTTATTCGTGGTATCTGTGTGATATTTAACTGTAACCTTAGTTTTTACAGTAATACCTTGTGCTGGTTTAAATCTTGTGTGATTTTTACAAATACAAAAATGGGCTCTCTTACTTCTTTTACAATGGCACCTTTTGACGGTAAAGGGGATTTTAAAATTTGGCAACAAAAAATGAAATCTATACTTGTCCAACAGAAATGTTTCAAAGCCATTGAAGGTTCTTTTCAGTCTAATGTGACTCCTGAAAAACGTGAGGAATTGATTGAGTTTGCTCATTCCTCTATAATCTTGAACTTGTCTGATTCTGTGATTAGACGAATAGGCAAAACTGATAATGCTAAACAGCTTTGGGATAAACTTGAGGAAACTTTTACGGAAACATCTTTGCCAAATAAATTATTTCTTCTTGAAAAGTTTTTTCGCTACATGTCGGATTTGAATAAAGATATTGATGGTAATCTGGATGCCTTTACAAAGTTAGTGCAAGATATAAAACAAACGGGTGACAAAAACATTGATGAGTATTCCCCTATTGTGCTCTTGAATGCTATCCCTGATGCCTATAATGATGTGAAATCTGCGATAAAATATGGGAGGGATTCTGTTACTTTAGATACTGTTATAAGTGGATTAAAGAGTAAAGAATTAGACTTGAAATTTAACAAGGTTTCTAAACCTGTTTCTGATGTCAATTTTGTTAGGGCTAAACACCCCATTAAAAGGAAACCGTTTGTTAAAATCGATTCTGAAAAGTCTAATAAGAAAAAGGGGCAATGGAAGGATAAATCCAAATTCCGGCCTAAGAATCGCAAATGTTATAATTGTGGTGAACTCGGTCATTATATTCAAGAATGCACTAAACCTAAAAAGAATTTGCAAAATGATCGTGCAAATTTAACTATGGGCGATGTCTTTATGGTAGCCGATGATTTGCATCTTTCGTGAATTGTGCTTTACAGTGCGTGTGAAAATGAATGGTTCTTGGATTCTGGATGCACTCATCACATGACACCTTATAAACAGCATTTTACGAGTTATACTAATCTTGGTGATCGGTATGTTTATATGCACGATAAGGTGAAACGGGTAGTGGCTTTAATAGGAAATGTGTGTTTAAAATTACCGATGGTACTCGATATACTCTAAAAATGTTCGACACATTCCCGATTTATCTCATAACCCGATATCTTGTACCACTTTGGAAGATGAGGGCCTTCGAGGTCTTGGGAAATGGTTGCATGATAATTTCGAGAGGATCCTTGATGTTGTTTAAAGGAATCCGAAATTTAATCTATACATTTGCCAAACCAAACTCTGCATGTTCTAATCAGTCTCTTTGATAAAACCGAATTGTGGCATAATAGGTTAGGGCACATAAGCATGAAGGGGTTAGAGATCTTGCATAAGCAAAAATGTTTTGGAAAAGATAAAATCTCTAAGTTGTCTTTCTGTGATTCCTGCATGTTTGGCAAACAACATAAAACGCAATTTCCAAAACCTCCCGATTCCCCTGATCCCGTTTTTGAGAAATCTGGTAAGAGCTCCAATGTGCTTGATTATGTTCATGCTGATGTTTGGGGTCCTGCCAGTGTTACGACCCATGGCAGAAATAGGTATTTCTTGTCCATTATTGATGATTACTCTCAAAAAGTTTTCGTGTTTTTACTCAAATTGAAATCTGAAGTGTTTGAAAAATTCCAAACTTGGAAATCTTTGGTGGAAAACCAAACCGGAAATCGGATCAAAAAGATAAGGACCGATAACAGCCTTGAATTTTGCAATACTCAGTTTGATACTATGTGTTCTGAAAATGGCATTCTTAGGCATAAATCTGTCCCTTATAACCCTCAACAAAACAGGGTAGCTGAGCGAATGAATCGCACCTTACTTGAAAAAGTTAGGGCCATGCTTGCTACTTCTGGGTTGTCTAAAAGCTTTTGGGGTGAGGCTCTTTTAACTGCTGCATATATCATCAATAGATCACCTTCTGTACCATTAAATGGCAACTATCCCGAGTCTGTGTGGTCGGGTCATGGTACTGATTTTTCGAACATTCGTGTGTTTGGTTGTGCTGCTTATGTGCATCAAAATGTTGATAAACTCAAACCGAGATCCTTGAGATGTGTTTTTCTTGGATATCCCGACGGTACTAAGGGTTATCGTCTATGGGTCAGATCTGAACCCGGGTTGAAGGTGATTATTAGCAGGGACGTAGTCTCTAATGAAACTGAGTTTCCATGTCTTGATAATCCTATACCGCTCTGTGCAAGCTAATGAAAATTCTCCCCACCTGTTCGATTAGGGTGGAGCATCTTAGTGAAAATGAATTACCCGCCGAACCCGATAATGTAGAAAATCCCGAACCTAATAATCAATCGATAATGGGGATGAATCAATCGAATCTGCTCCCGACTTATCTGATTATCAATTAACTAGGGATAGGCCTAGAAGGAATGTTAGGAGACCTATACACTTAGATGATTTCCATATGGCTTCTCTTGCTTTCAATGTGTTTGATATGCTTGATGGTAATGAACCTAAGTCTTACAATGATGCTTTGATGTCTAATAATTCGAATGATTGGCTAAGTGCAATGAATGAAGAAATGACATCCTTGCATGCAAATGATACTTGGAAACTTGTTCCAAAACCCAGAAATTGTTCTTTGATTGATTGTAAGTGGTTATTTAAAGTGAAAAAGGAGGAGGATAATGTCAGATTCAAGGCAAGGTTAGTAGCTAAAGGCTTTACACAACGTGAAGGTATCGACTATACTGAGATTTTTGCTCCAGTTGTTAAATTCACCACTGTTCGCATTATGCTTGCATTAGTTGCGCATCATAATTGGGAGATGAAACAATTAGATGTTAAAACAGCATTTTTGCATGGTGAATTAAAAGAAACTATCTATATGAAACAACCAGAAGGTTTTACGGATAGTAACCATCCTGATCATGTGTGCTTGCTCAATAAAACCCTATATGGCTTAAAACAATCCCCTAGAGAATGGAACAAAAAATTCAATGACTGCATGCTGTCCTTGAAATTTCGTCGGAGTGCTTATGACCCATGTCTTTATTATAAGTTTGTGATGGTGTGCCCATGTTCCCTTATTTATGTAGATGATATGCTTTTGATTAGTTCTTGCATTAAATCTATTGATCATGTTCAAAGTTGTTTAGGTGATCAATTTGACATGAAATACTTGGGGATGCTAAAGGATATTGGGCATGAACATTGTTCGGGATGGATCTAAAAGCACCTTATTTCTAAATCGTCCTCATACATTGGTAAAATTCTTGAAAAATTTTCTATGATGATGCTAAAATTGCTAGTGTGCCGTTAGCTTCTCATTTCTTATTATCCAAAACTCACTACCTAAAATCAATCAAATTCGTGAAATGAGATCTGTCCCGTATGCTAATGCCATAGGATCTGTCATGTACCTTATGGTTAGTACTAGACCCGATATTGCTTATCCGTTAGTTGTTTGAGTAGGTACATGGCTAATCCGAAAACCTCACCGGGAGGCCCTTAAGTGGTTATTGCGGTACTTGAAAAATTCCGCTTCGATGGTCTTATTTTCTCTAAATCTGATGGGATTAATTTAAAAGGATATGTTGACTCTAATTATGCCAATGACCGGATGAATGTAAGTCCACAACTTCATATGTGTTTACCTTGTGTGGCTCGTGCATTTCTTGGAAATCTCAACTTCAAGATATTGTTACACCGTCTACTATCAAGCCGAATATATTGCCACCATCAAGCCTTTAAAGAGGCTATTTGGTTGAAAGGTTTACTAACAGAAAATGGTGTTCTTCGTTACAATGTTGTGGTATTTTCTCGATACCAATCAAGCATACACTTGTGCGTAAATCCTGTTCCATGATCGAACAAAGCATATTGATGTCAGGCGACACTTCATCCGTGATATAGTAGAAAAAGGCATAATTGAGTTGAAGAAAATCCCTTCACAGTCCAATCCTGCAGATATGGGCACAAAGTGCCTACCGATCGAGAAGACCAGATCTTGCAAGTCGATACTAAATATCGACTCCTTCAACTGAAGACTGTCTAGTCTTTCAGTTCGCTATCTTTGTGATAGCTTTTCTAGCTTTTCTTTGTGATTTCTAGTTCCTACTTTCTTAGTGATTGTTTGTCTTTATACTTGTACTAACTTTGTGTTTTGTGCAGGTGGTGTGACGTTCGGCGATGATGACCTCCCTCTCAAAATATGTGTACCCCGATAGCTCATTTGGTCCGGGTGGAGATTTGTTGGTATTAGGCCCAAATGGAATGTGTTTTTTGATTGGGCCCAAAACAAATAATGGTGCAGCCCAGTCCAAAATTAAGCCAAGCCCGGCCCGGTTTCCATATTAAAGCTTTGACCAATCTGGACCATCCCTTTTGTGGGGATTAATCCCACCCGTCCATCCTAAGGGTATTAATATCCCCTAACCCTAAACCTACCCCATTATTCCCACTCACAAATGGGCGCTCCTTTCCAGTTTCTCCTCTCCCGATTCTTCCTCCCGACTCTTCTCGTCGGTTTCGTCCGCCGCACTTTTCTTCTTTGAACGTCTTCCGATCTAATAGCAACCCTTATCATTTTGAATGATAAGTTTGGGTGCTTTAAAATCTAAGCACTGCTTGTGGGTTTTTTGATTCCTATAAATTGTGGGATCCATTTTGAGGGGAAACACCGAAAACTATCAACTGAAAACTAAGTGTTCTTGAGGCAATACTATATTTCTTCGTGAGATTCCTGTTTTCTGTGTGAAACTTTCTTGGCTGAGTTTGGTTTTTGGGTTATTTGTGGATTCGGGTTTCGGGTCTTGGTGATTTGGGGTTTCTGGGTTTCGGGTCTTTGTGATTTGTGAAACCGCCGGGTTCGTGGCTCGATTTGGACTGCTGGACGCCGGAAATTTGGAGCTCTGGACGCGGGTACACGAGGGTGGAGGACTGAGCCGACTTCCTGTCTCTAAACACCACCGCGTTTCGTGTTATTTCCGATCTGTTGGTCAGATTTCTCCGACTTAAATTTCCTGTACTGTGTTTGTTATTTTCCAGTCTATTTTCGTTCGCTTTTTTCTGCATTATTTAATTTTGTTGTGTAACCCTTAATCCCCATAAATCATAGGAAATTTATTTGTAATTTGTTTCCTGTTGAGTTGTGTAAATTTATGTATTCCGGATAGATACCCAACAGAAACCATTAAGCAAATTGTTTGGGATAAATTTCTATTTTCATACCAACATCTTGAATTCAACATTCTGGTTGTAACATATTGATCCGTGACAAACTGGTAACTGTTAACAGCATCCCTATTTTTCAGGAATTATGGAGATATCGAAAGACTCGGTCTTTTGCGAAATACTTGCGGCAGTTAGAAGACCCAATCAATAGCAATCGTCAGCTTCATCAACTAACAGCCACGATCTCCATGTTGAAGATATTCCACCCTAGTTTTTAGGATGTTGTTTATCTTTCTTTTTATCATTTAAGGGGTATAAAAAGAGAGGATAAGTCACATTTACACACACGATACATTCACTAGCTCTCTATAAACTCTCTCTTATACTAGCCGACTTGTACTCATTCCAAGATATATAGTGCATTTTTGGTTTTAGGTAGGTTACCTTAAACCTCCCGAGATTTTGTGCTGGTGAACTATTGTTCAAGGGCTTTCCTCGTTACATTCTCTTGTTCATCTTGATATTAATCTCATTTCCTTACTCCATGTACCACTAAATGGTTCCACGTGAGTTATATTCACAATTTTTGTTGATTCATCGAAAATTGTCTAAAACGCAAATCATAGCTAACTTCAAAGTATTGGAAACTCATGATATGTTGAATTCACCTTATTCAATACCATGTCAATCAACATTCTTATTTCTTAACTTAAAATTCATTTTCAATGAAACCCATATATATATATATATATATATATGATTGATCTGAATTGATAAATGGTCGGGATATCTGAACCAATCTATATATATATATATATATGATCTGAATTAATGAATGGTTGGGAATGGAGCCGAATTGGTCCCACGAATGATTAGATTCAATTTAAATTGAGCCGACTAATCGAGTTGAGCCGAGCCGACTAGATGATTCAGGGCGAGCCGATACAACGAACTCCTTGTTGAATGGGATGCTGTAGAAAATGACAAATGATGCAAAAACCGAGGCAAGAGTTGGACTCTCTCTCCGTAAGACGAAATTGCCCCGCACAGTACACACGGTTGAATGGCAAACGTCCCCAAGATACAACGGTTTTTCAACGAACTCGATACTCTGTACTAGGAATCGAATTCCGGGCGAACTACTGGATATTTGGGACTTCGTAGTATGAACTTAGGCTAGTATGAGTGTATTATTATCTTGATTATTATGTGTGCAAAGTGCGCCTACGAAGCGCCCGTTGCGACAAGTGCGACGTGCACGTGCACGTGCTCGGACTCGGACTCGGACTCGAACTCGGAAGGTGCTTTGCACCTTCCTCGTAGGATTCGGATTCTAGCTTTAAAAATTAATTAAAGCCAACTAGGGTGCACCATAATGGAGCACACTTGATTGCTCCTTTATGATGGAAAGTCCTTTATAAATAGCTCAACTTTTACTTACTTCTCCAATGTGGGATGGGATTCCACACCACATCCCCAACTATTAAATGGCTTAACTTTGTGCATTAATTACTCATTCATTTCTTAACGAAATTGAACAAGTAAATACACTAAATTAGTCTACACAAAATGTAGATTCCAAATATACCATTTAATGTCATTAATTACCATAATTAATTATGGTATTAATTAAGCTATTTTTCCAACAATCCCCCATATGAATGATGATTAATGCAAATGCAACATGCACTAAGTCCCGACGACCTATTATTGCTTCAGGATAGGTGGTAGTTAGCCTTGAACCTTCCTTAGTGTAATGCTATCGGATTTACTCGTTGCTCGGTGAACGTGATGTCTTGAACCGGTCAACTTTTGTGTAAACCAAGACAATAACATACACACAATAATAGATCTAATATCTTTCGTTCTCACGTTGTGTCCATTTTGGCCTTGGACCATTTCTTGGATTCATAAGTGTTACTAATTTTATGAAGCGGTCTTACTTCTTCACTTATATAGGTGACCTCCTATGAAGAGTATCCTGCCATACTCCACCTATAAAAGGCTATAGGAATCATTAAAAGCTTTAAAATCTTACCCTTTACCACAAACTGCAGGCTTGCACTTGAACAGCTACGAGAATGGATTTTCAAGCGCTTTAACTTGAACTTTCACAACTTAGTTGTCTCATTGAACCAAGTTCTTGGGATCTCCAATCATCCTGGTTGAGTTACCATTATGAAAATTCTCAATGTGTGGATTTCAATCACATTCCCCTTGCTGCATTATATAATTGATCACGGTTAATACCTTTCGTAAACGGATCCGCTATATTGTCTTTTGACTTTACATAGTCAATACACATTATTCATGTAGTGATCAAATGTCTAATGGTATTGTGTCTTCGACGAATATGTCGAGACTTACCATTATATATACTGTTCTTTGCCCTCCATATGGCTGCCATGCTATCATAATGTATCATAACGGGAGGCAAAGGTTTTTCCCAACAGGGAATATCTTCTAAGAAGTTTCTTAACCATTCGGCTTCTTCACCGGCTTTGTCTAAAGCAATAAACTCCGATTCCATTGTAGATCGGGCTATGCATGTTTGCTTAGAAGATTTCCATGATATTGCTCCTCCACCAATGGTAAATACATAACCGCTTGTGGATTTAGAGTCTTTAGTATTGGATATCCAGTTGGCATCACAATATCCTTCCAAAATAGCTGGATATCTCGAATAGTGTATACCATGATTGATAGTGTGTTTTAAGTATCTCAACACTCTTGTCAATGCGGTCCAATGATCCTTTCCGGGATTACTCGTAAACCGACTCAGTTTACTAATAGAATATGCTATGTCTGGCCTTGTACAATTTGCTAAGTACATTAGGCTTCCAATTATCCTAGCATATTCTGTTTGTGATATGGGTTCTCCTCGATTTTTGGCTAAGTGTAAACTTAAGTCAACAGGTGTCTTAGCCGGAGGTAGATCGTATGCCTTGAATTTCTTAAGTACATTCTCAACATAGTGAGATTGTGATAAGACTATTCCATAGAGAGTTATGGAGAGCATGATTCCTAGAATCACATCGGCTAATCCCATATCCTTCATGTCGAAGTTCTTCTTTAACATTTCCTTAGTGCATATGATGATTTTATTGTTGCTACCCATAATTAGCATATCATCAACGTATAGACACACAATGACAAAATTGTCAGATGTACCTTTGATGTACACACATTTATCGCATTCATTGATCTTGAAACCATTTGACATCATTACTTGGTCAAATTTCTCATGCCATTGTTTGGGTGCTTGCTTAAGTCCGTATAAAGACTTAACAAGTTTGCAAACTTTGTTTTCTTGGCCGGGAATCACGAACCCTTCGGGTTGTTCCATATAAATTTCATCTTCTAAATCTCCATTTAGAAAGGCCGTTTTTACATCCATTTGGTGTATCTCAAGATTGTACAATGCTGCTATTGCAAGTAGCATTCTAATGGATGTAATCCGAGTAATTGGTGAGTATGTATCAAAGTAATCATACCCTTCCTTTTGTTTGTATCCTTTGGCTACCAAACGTGCCTTGTATTTGTCAATAGATTTATCACCTTTGTATTTCTTCTTGAGAATCCACTTGCAACCTAAAGGTTTATTTCCTGAGGAAGATCAACAATGTGCCAAGTGTGATTGTTCAAGATTGACTCGATTTCACTATTGATAGCTTCTTGCCATAGATCGCATCGTAACTGCATAATGCTTCCTTGATTGTCTTTGGTTCATCTTCTAAAGAATAGACTACAAAATCCGGACCAAAGGTTTTTTCGCTTTTATTCTTTTTCCTCGCCTTAGTTCCGGTGTTGGTCCATTACTATTTGGCGAGATTTCATCATAAGTCCTCTTTTCTGACTTATTTCATTCTTTTCTTTCTTAGGGAATATAGTTTCAAAAAATATGGCATTTCTTGATTCTATAATCATTCCCTCATTAATATCGGGTACTTCCGATTTGTGTACCAAAAATCGGTACGCACTACTATTATTTGCATATCCTATGAAAATGCAATCAACCGTTTTGGTCCTATTTTTACTTGCTTGGGTTTTGGTACTTCAACTTTTGCTAAGCACCCCCACACTTTTAAGTATTTATAGGACGGCTTCCTTCCTTTCCATAATTCATATGGAGTTTTATCTTGCTTCTTTTTGGGTAATTTATTCAGAATTTTATTGGCCGAAAGAATAGCTTCTCCCCACATGTTAAGTGATAGGCCCGAGCTTATCAATATAGCATTCATCATTTCCTTCAATGTTCTATTCTTTCGTTCGGCAACACCATTCGATTGGGGTGCATAAGGAGCAGTCGTTTGGTGAATAATGCCATTTTCACGACAATATTCTTCAAAAGGTGCAACATATTCACCACCTCGATCACTTCGAATCATTTTGATTTTGGTGTTGAGTTGATTTTCAACTTCTGTTTTGTATGTTTTGAAAGCTTCGAATGCTTCGTCTTTGCTTCTCAAAAGATACACATAACAAAATCTTGTGCAATCATCAATAAAAATTATAAAATAATTCTTTCCACCTCTTGTTTGCACAAGTTTTAAATCGCACAGATCTGTGTGAATCAATTCAAGAGGTTTTGTCGATCTTTCCACTGAATGAAAAGGAGGTTTTGCCATTTTTGCTTCAACACATATTTCACACCTTTTGTGTTGATCGAAAGTCATTTTTGGCAATAAATCTAAATGTACTAAACGACGTAGTATATTTAGATTTGCATGTCCTAATCTATCATGCCATAAATTAGGAGACTCAGCCAAATAAACAACTTTATCGTTTATTTCATTTCCACCACGTACATTGATAGCATTAAGTTTGAAAAGGCCGTTATCTATATAGCCTTTTCTGATAAAGTGACTATTTTTAGTTATTACAACTTTATCCGCTTCAAACACTAGCCTAAATCCGGCTTTGCTCAATGCTGAGCCAGACACAAGATTCTTACGGATGTCTGGAACATGTAGCACATTTTTGAGCGTCAATTTCAATCCAGACGTCATCTTGAGTATAATTTCTCCAGTTCCGACAACATTTGAGGCAGCGGAGTTTCCCATGTACAATTTTCTTTCTGCCTGTGGGTGTCTTCTTGACATCCATTGCCGGTCCCAAGCCCGGATAAAAGAGGAGGGTTGCGGTAGGTTAGTGGCAGCCAGCGTAAAACTCGTCACATTCCATGGACATGAATCAAACATTGAAAATCGTTGGGGCGTCTCCTCAGAAGCGACGCGCTGCATTTCATAGGCCCGGGTGCAGTGATAAGTATGCGAGGGTTGCTAGGTCGTCGCCCAGAAGCGGCGCGCCACCTTTACATCTGAGGGTGGTGTCAAATGAGCAAGGATGCGCTACACTTCATAGGCCCGGGTGTAGTGGAAAATATGCAAGGGTTGCTAGGTCGTCGCCCGGAAGCGGCGCGCCACCTCGAAGTATGGGTGTGGTGTCAAATGTGCAAGAATCCTTGCAGCGTGGACGGGGACAGACAGAGAAGTTAGTTCTTGCGGCTAGTAAGGGTAGTAAGGTGCGGTTTGGAACTTGGAACGTTGGCTCTTTGACGGGGAGATCAGCAGAAGTGGGGGAGGTTATGAAAAAGAGGAGAATTCACATAATATGTCTACAAGAGACTAAGTGGGTTGGCGAGAAGGCAAGAGTGTTAGCTCCTTGGGGTTACAAGCTTTGGTACTCTGGAAAGGATAGAAGTAGAAATGGAGTGGGTATCGTCATTGATAAAGAATTCATTGATGATGTGGTGGAAGTGTCAAGAAAGAGCGATAGAATAATGAGTATTAAGCTTGTGATAGGGGATGAGTTTCTAACTATCATAAGTGCTTATGCACCACAAGTAGGATTGGATGCATCGATCAAACAAGAATTTTGGGAAGATTTGGAAGAGGTTGTCGAACGAATTCCTATGGGTGAGAAATTGATCATTGGTGGTGACCTCAATGGGCATGTCGGTGTTAGCAGAGATGGCTTTGAGAGCATTCATGGTGGCTTTGGTTTTGGGGACAGGAATAAAGCAGGAAATGATATATTGGATTTTGCATTAGCTCATGACTTGGGTATTATGAACACTTGGTTCGAGAAAAGGGACTCTCATTTGGTGACATATAGAAACGGAGGTAATGCAAGTCGATTGATTTCTTTTTAGTAAGGAATGTTTGGAGGAAAAGTTTTACTAATTGCAAGGTAATACCGGTGAGAGTCCGCAACACAAAGATAGGGTTGTGGTGCTTGACTTTCGAGGTAAGAGGCACTTAAGAAAGAGAAGACCACAAGTTGACCCTCGAATTAAGTGGTGGAAGCTCCAAGGAGAGTCGACATACTTTTGTGGCTAAGATTGCGATAGTGGTATTTGGTCCGATTGCACGGAGATGGATATAGATTCGATGTGGAACTTGTTGGAACACAACATAAAGGAAGTTGCAAAAGAAGTCCTAGGAGAATCTAAAGGAAACAGACCATCAAGTAAGGACACATCTTGGTGGAATGATGAAGTTAAGCAAGCGATAAAGACCAAACGTGAATGTTATAAGGTACTTGGGTAAATGCTCGAGCGATGAGAATTATGAGAAGTACAAGAAAGCTCGAACGAAGCTAAAAAGGCGGTGCGAAATGCCCGATCAAAGGTCAATCAAGAATTATATGCAAGATTAGATACTAAAGAAGGGGAAAAGATATCTATAAACTTGCTCGAATGAGAGAGAAGAAGACGCGAGATATTGGAAAAGTTAAATGTGTAAAGATCTTGACCAAAAGTTTTGGTTCAAGATAAAGAGATAAAAGAGAGATGGAGGTCATACTTTGATACCCTATTCAATGGCCATCAAGAACAAGATATTGGGAATTTAAACATCCCCTCAAGTATGGTTAACCGAGAGTTTAAGAGAAGAATCCAAAAGGGTGAAGTGACAATTGCATTGAAGAAGATGGGGTCAAAGAAAGCAGAAGGACCAGATGATATACCTATTGAAGTTTGGAGGTGTTTGGGGGAGAGAGGGATCGAATGGGTAACTATGTTTTTCAATAAGATTTGGAGAAGCAATAAGATGCCGTCAGCATGGAGGAAAAGTATTCTCGTCCCTTTGTATAAGAACAAAGGTGATGTTCAAGATTGTTCTAATTATCGCGGAATTAAACTAATGAGTCATACCATGAAGTTGTGGGAACGAGTGATTGAACAAAGGATTAGGAAATGTGTGAAGATAACAGAAAATCAGTTTGGATTTATGCCTGGAAGATCGACCATGGAAGCAATTTATCTTATCCTATAGCTTGATGGAACATTATCGAGATAAAAAGAAAGATCTCATATGGTTTTTATTGATTTAGAGAAGGCATATGATAAAGTACCAAGAGAAGTACTTTGGTGGGCCTTAGCAAAGAAGGGTGTATCGCGGAAATATATTGACATTATAAAGGACATGTATGAGGGAGCTAGTACAAGTGTACGTACTAATGTTGGGAGGATGAAGAATTCCTATTACGATTGGGGTGCATCAAGGATCTGCTCTTAGTCCTTTTCTCTTTGCCATAGTCATGGACGAATTGACAAGAGAAATTCAAAATGACGTTCCGTGGTGTATGATGTTCGCAGATGATATTGTGTTGATTGATGAAACGAAGGTTGGAGTGCAACAGAAATTGGAACTTTGGAGGGATACTTTGGAAGCTCGAGGCTTTAGGCTGAGCAGAAGTAAGACTGAATATATGGAGTGTAGGTTTAGCGAAAACAGTGATAGAGAGGCGGGAATGATCACATTTGATGGGAAAGTTGTTCATGGATCCACTTTCTTTCGGTATCTTGGATCTATTATCCAAAAGGATGGAGAGCTAGATGGCGATGTGGCTCACAGAATAAAGGCAGGGTGGTTGAAGTGGAAGAGTGCCACAGGGGTTTTATGTGATCCCGGCATGCCTCATAGATTAAAGGGTAAAGTTTACCGCACGGCAATTAGGCCTGCGCTGTTATATGGCACCGAGTGTTGGGCTGTAAAACAGTGTCACGTTCAAAAGATGAATGTGGCAGAGATGCGTATGCTACGATGGATGTGTGGTCATACAAAAAAGGATCGGCTCAGAAATGAGGTGATCAGAGAGAAGGTAAGAGTTGCGTCTATAGAAGACAAGATGATGGAGAATCGATTACGATGGTTTGGTCATGTGAGAATAAGACCTATTGATGCCCCAGTGAGGAGGCTAGAAAGTTGGGGAGCAAATAATGTTGTGAAAAGTAGAGGAAGACCCAAGAAAACTTGAATAAAGATGATTGAAAATGATATGCGGTTTCTTGGAATTGGAGAAAGTATGGCGATGGAGAGGCAAATGTGGCGGGAAATAATACGGATGGTGGATGGAGTCTGATTCTTTTTTTTTTTTTTTTTAATTCCTATTTTCTTTTATTTCATGTTATCTTTTTTTTTTCTTTTTTTTTTCTTTTTTTTCTTTTTTTTTTCTTTTTTTCTTCTTTTTTTCATTCATTCTCTTTTTTTATTTGCTTTTTTCTCTACTTTTTCCCTCTTTTTTCCTTTTATGTTATATGTAACGATTATTGACGGTTTCAAAGTTTGATTCATGTTAGCCGACCCCAAGGACTAAGGCTTAGATGTTGTTGTTGTTGTTGTTGGTGACGGGCTCGTATGAGGAGAACATGGTTTTATCGGCACAAATATGTTTAGTAGCGCCAGTGTCCACCCACCATCCGAATGGGATTCCAACCATATTGATTTCATCTACAACTGCACACAGATCAAGACTGGACAAATCGACGGGAACATACTTATTCTCGATAACATTTGCTTGATCTCTCTTTTTGTCCTTCTTTGGTTTGCGGCAATTTTTCGCCATATGCCCGAATTTACCACAGTTGTATCATTCTCCTTTGATCTTCTTTTGATTCTTCGAGTCTTGCTTCTTCCCGTTAAATTTCCGCTTTTTGTGGTTGCTTGACTCGATGAGATTTGCTTTTGCCTCCATAGATGACTTGTTCATCTTGACATCGGTCTTCCGATTGTCCTCTTCGATCCTCAGTCGCACAATTAGATCTTCAAGGCCCATTTCCTTGCGTTTGTGCTTGAGGTAGTTTTTGAAGTCCTTCCACATCGGGGGCAACTTCTCGATTATGGCAAAGAACTTGAAAGGATTCGACAAGCTCATTCCTTCGCCAAAATATCGTGCGTGATCAATCTGTATTTCTGCACTTGCTCGAGAACAGTTTTGGTGTCCACCATTTTGAAGTCAAGAAAACGACCCACGATGAACTTTTTCAAGCCGACATCTTCTGTTTTATATTTTGTCTCCAACGAGTCCCACAACTCTTTGGACGTTTTGATTGTGGAATAAACAGTGTAAAGTGTGTCATCCAACCCATTCAAAATATAGTTCCGACATAAGAAGTCGCTGTGATGCCATGCATCCAATGTCGTGCGTTTCTGGGTGTCAGTTTCATCATCCCCCACAACAGGAGGAGATTCGGAAAGGAAGCGACAGAGATTGAGAGTAGTAAGGTAGAACAGCATTTTTGATTGCCAACGTTTGAAGTCGGTACCTGAGAACTTCTCTGGTTTTTCGGCATGGGCAGGAGCATGAACATTGTTGCTTGACGATGCCATCTTCTACAGAAAAAATTTCGTCTTACGATTGTTGAATGTGATGCTGTAGAAAATGACAAATGATGCAAAAACTGAGGCAAGAGTTGGACTCTCTCTCCGTAAGACGAAATTGCCCCGCACAGTACACACGGTTGAACGGCAAACATCCCCAAGATACAACGGTTTTTCAACGAACTCGATACCCTGTACTAGGAATCGAATTCCGGGCGAACTATTGGATATTTGGGACTTCGTAGTATGAACTTAGGCTAGTATGAGTTGTTGAAGGGAAAATAACACAAGACAAGAAAGTAGGGCAAAGTGTTGTATTATTCCATCATTGAGCTCCCTTAAATAGGGTGAAGTACATACAAACAGTCCTCAGCCAAATCCTATCTAGGAAAGCCCATAAACTAACAGACTTAGGCACACAACGGGTATTATTCCTTTAACACTCCCCCTTGTGCCTAGTCTACAAGCGCATGTCATGTTGCCTCGTTAAAACCTCGTCAAGCAAAAACCCAGTGGGAAAAATGTCTTGATCGTAGGGAAAAGAGTACAGCATCTAGACACATCGAGTTTAGACTTCGTCCTTTGAATCTATCCTCTCATATGATCGTTACATTTGATCATAGCGCTACTAAGGTGACCATTCCATCGATCCCTAAAATCGTACATCTTGTTACCTCGTTAAAAACCTTTCCAAGTGATAAAAACCCTGTGGGAAAAAGAATCCTTGGAAGGAAAAGAGTATAACGTACGGTGTGGATGTAAGACTCCCCCTCAAGTCTACATCTCCCCCTGATTTGTTCATCAATCAAGGATACTTTGAAAAACTTGTGCATGTGTCGTTTGCCTCATTAAAAACTTTGTCAAGTAACAAAATCAAGTGGGAGAAAATAAACCTTGGTCAAAGAAAAGAGTACAACGTCGGTGAGTAAGTTTCTTTATGACTCACCCTTCTCCCTCTACCTTTACATCGATTTCGGGAGTTCGGAAATTCTCCGCATTCCGATACTTCTCACATGTTTTTCAAACACGGCCTTAGGCAGAGATTTGGTGAACAAATCGGCCACATTCTCCTCAGATCTGACTTGCTTTACTTGTATATTGAGGAGAGCCTGTTGTTGCTGATTATAGAAGAATTTCGGAGATATGTGTTTTGTGTTATCCCCCTTGATATACCCAAGCTTCATCTGTTCGATGCAAGCTGCATTATCTTCATATATGCATGTGGGTGCTCCAGTGACATTACTTAGTCCACTGTTACCTCGGATATGTGTAATGATAGCTCTTAACCAAATACACTCACGTACCGCCTCATGCAAAGCGATAATTTCGGCGTGATTAGATGAGGTAGCTACAAGGGTTTGCTTTGTGGATCTCCAAGATATAGCGGTGTTCCCAATAGCAAATACATAGCCAGTTTGGGAACGACCTTTGTGTGGGTCGGAGAGATACCCTGCATCAGCAAATCCTACCAATACGTTCGTCGGGGTAGGTTCTATGGCATTAGCATTTACTTTAGCATTTGCCTTTACGGAAGCAGCTTCCTTTGCCGCTTGTAGGGAAAGAATAGTCCCAAGTCAATGCTTCCTTTTAGGAATCGTAATATATTCTTGATACCATTCCAATGACGTTGCGTCGGTGCTGAACTAAATCGAGCTAGTAAGTTTACTGAGAAGGCGATGTCCGGTCGCGTACATTGAGCTAAGTACAATAGAGCGCCTATTGCACTTAAGTAGGGAATTTCGGCTCCCAAAAGCTCTTCGTCATCTTCCTTTGGACGAAATGGATCTTTCTTCGCATCCAAGCTACGACCGATCATGGGAGTGCTAACCGGGTGTGCTTTGTCCATGTTAAAGCGTCTAAGCATCTTCTGGACATAAGCAGACTGGTGGATGAGAATTCCACAGACTCTATGTTCTATCTGAATACCAAGACAGAAACGAGTCTTCCCAAGATCTTTCATTTCAAACTCAGTTTTCAAGTATCCGGTGGTTTATCTTATTTCATCAAGAGTGCCGATTATATTCATATCGTCGACATACACTGCGATGATTGCAAATCCGGAACTTGTTTTCTTTATAAAGACGCAAGGACACAGTTCATCGTTCTTGTATCCCTTTCCAATCAAGTATTCACTCAGACGGTTATACCACATCCTTCCGGATTGCTTCAAGCCGTAAAGTGAGCGTTTCAAACGAACTGAATACGCACTCCGTGGTCTGGAGTTACTTGATTTGGGCAATGAAATGCCGTCGGGCACTTTCATGTAAATCTCCGTATCTAGATCCCCATAGAGATACGCAGTGACCACGTCCATTAGCTGCATTTCCAATCCTTCGGAAATAACTAGGCTGATTAGATAGCGGAACGTAATAACGTCCATTACGGGGGAGTACGTTTCCTCGTAATCTATACCAGGGCGTTGTGAGAAACCTTGTGCAACAAGGCGAGCCTTGTACCTCAGGACTTCGTGATTCTCATTACGCTTTCTGACAAGAACCCATTTGTGTCCAACAGGCTTTACACTTGGCGGAGTTAGCACTACTGGGCCAAGTACCTTGCGTTTTGTCAGAGAGTCGAGCTCTTCCTGGATAGCTTCTTTCCATTTAGGCCAATCGGCTCTTTGTTGACATTCTTCAACAGAGCGTGGTTCGACATCATCGTGCTCTATGATTTCTTGAGCAACTGTGTATGCAAACACATCATCAATATGAGTGGTCGATCGTTCCATCAAATCAGACGCACTTTCATAATTGATCGAGATCTCTTTGTTTTCTAATGCTGAATCGATTCCGGGCGCCCCCATTAATGATTCGTGGACATAGCTATAGTCGAGATGATCTCGGGAAGGATTCCCAGATTGATGATTAATGGGTTGGTTTGTGCCTCACCGCCCTTTTCTTCCTTGGGCGGGTGTCTCCGAACCGGGTGGCCTCCCCTTTTCCTTTGGGAGCCACGGCCTCGATCGCATTTCCACCGGGTGCGATCGCATCACTCAGACGTTGGTGATGTGCCCTTTATTCGGGACTTCTAACCTTGCAGCACATTTGCACTGGAATGTGTGATCTTGTCACTTTGGCGATATCAAGAACGCATCGTGCATCGAATGCATGCTCAAGATCGAGGATTCGTTGTACTTCACGATCACATAGTGAGGTGCGGGATCATAATGAGACAGACTCGACGCATGCAGACAATTCCCGCTGCTCCTTGAGAAACTTCTTTTTCTCCTCTCCCCTAACGACGGAATTCGACTCATTGAAGTGACAATCCGCAAAACGTGCGGTAAAGAGATCACCCGTCAAGGGTTCTAAGTAGCGGATAATTGTTGGGGATTCGTATTCAACGTAAATACCTAAACGCCTCTCGAGGACCCATTTTATTGCGTTGTGGGGGCGCAATCGGCACATATGTTGCACAACCAAATATGCGTAGGTGTGAAATATCCGGTTCATATCCAGCTACCAACCGGTACGCAGAAAATGGTTGGCCAACGGTGGGTCCAAACGAATAAGTACGGCCGCATGTAGGATCGCATATCCCCAAGCAGAGATGGGCAGATTGGTGCGCAAAACCAATGCTCGTGCAACCATTTGGATTCTTTTAATGGTTGCCTCTGCGAGACCATTTTGTGTATGCACATGGGGAACGGGATGCTCTACATCGATTCCGATTGACATGCAGTAGTCATCAAATACTTTAGATGTAAATTCTCCTGCATTATCGAGTCGAATAGACTTGATAGGGTGATCAGGATGGTGAGTCCTTAGACGAATGATCTGAGCTAGGAGTTTTGCAAATGCAGCATTTCGAGTGGAAAGGAGTGCGACATGTGACCAGCGTGTCGAAGCATCCACCAATACCATAAAGTACTTAAATGGTCCGCATTCTGGGTGGATGGGTCCACAAATATCTCCTTGTATACGTTGTAAGAATGGGATGTTCGCTTTAGTATCTTTAGTGTAGGAAGGTCTCGCTCCTACTTTAGCTAAAGAGCAGGCTTTGCAGAATGAGCGATGTGCTTTTGACATAGTCAATTGCTTAGAAGGGGTATATGCCTCTATTTCTTTAGATGACATAGCAAGATTAACATCAATACTGTTCTTCGTGTTGAGTTGTTGCCCCTTTTTCGCTCGAAAGAAAGGATGTCCGTGCGAGTTCTTTAGGATACGGATCATCATATCTCGACCAGGATGACCTAGTCTATCATGCCAAAGCCTATATGAGTCTTTGTCCCAAATTTCATTTATGGTGACAGCATAGGATTCGAATACCCTAATGGTTGTGGTGTACAGTCCACTATTTTGACTCTTAAGTTTTTCTAATATGCGTTTACGTCCACATTCATTAGATGTAATATAAAGGAACTCGATTCCATTCTCACAGTGGGTTTCGACGTGGAAACCATTGCTACGTATATCTTTAAAACTTAGTAAGGTTCGAGGGGCTCTAGGTGCGTATAGAGCATCGGTAACTCGGATAAGAGTGCCGTTAGGCAATAAAAATCGGGCATTACCTCGCCCTTGGATGAGTTGGGAGGACCCAGTCATCGTGGTTACCGAGGTTTGACATGCAATTAATTCCGTGAATAGAAGCCTATTCCTAAGAATGGTGTGGGTGGTCCCACTGTCAACCAAACATTCAAGTTCTCCCCGATTCATTCCTACGAAAAGGAGAGAGAAAAAAAATCGAACCATAAACATGCAAGCAATATTCATTTCTTCGAAATAAAGCCATGGATATAACGTAAGCAATAATAATATCTTGTTCTAGAAAAACAAAGTTTCATCACACCATTATTGAAAATAAAACATCGAAAAATCGCTCGAGTTAACAATGCCAAATGTAAACGAAAGTAAACATAATGAAAACATTCAGTCATAAAGGGGTGCCTCTAATGACCGTGACACGTATGGCTCATTGCGATTATCGCGGATCGTGAAATTGACGTCGGGGACTCGTCGAGAGCATCTTCCTCCATATAGTGAGCCTCCGCTCTTTGACTCTCTATATTTCTTGTAGTGTCGCGACTTGTTTACTTGCATGGCGCTTCTTGTACCAATGTCCAAAGATCTCCACATCGATAGCACGGTTCATTGCCAACTCGACTTTGGGAGCGACATGGGGGTAGGTGCTTTGTTTCCTTGGCCGTAAGAGCCGGAGCACCAAGTCTACTCATTACATCGAAGAACCCCCACGTCCTCGACCACGTCCTCGACCACCGTGCCCTCTTCCACGTTGTGGTTTGGGGTTGCCATGACCAGCCTCGTGCATCGGGTTTCTTTCCACCTTTCACTTTGCCATAGTTGGCCTCGAACTTTCTTTGTCCCACTGGCCCTGCATTGTTGCTCACCAATACTTCATTGTGCCTCTCACCACTTGCGAGGTTGATAAGCTTATCAAGGTAGTGATGCGTTTATTGTCATACTCCGGCCTATACCGGTTCGCTAGTATAAGGGCGGAAGTAGGGAAAGTGGAAAGAGTTTTCAATCATATCATCTTCTGTGAGGTCCTTTCCACGTAAATTAAGGCGTGCCTTCAGACGGAGCATATCTTTGTTGAAATCGTTGATCCGTTTATAATCAAGCAAGCGGATTTCATTCCACCGCACGGCCAACTCGGGAGCAAAGTATTGTGGATGTTCCCAAAACGGCCCTTAAGGGCATCCCACAGTTCTTTCGGGGATTTCAACTGCAGATATTCCCACCTTAGGCTCGGGTCGATATGTCGCCTAAGGAACATTAATGCACTAGCTTTGGTCTTGTCGACAGATTACCGCTTTTTTTCAAAGATAGTAGCACTATAGTCCTTAGCGATAAAAGTGGTCTCTACGCCGAAACCCATCTATGGTACTCAAGCCCTTCCGAGTCCAAGATGTAAAATTCGGGACGAGTTGGATCACCATCTTGAGACAAGAAAAAAGGAAAATGAATTTTCACAGATATCATGAGTACTTTCCATGATAAAATTTTCAATAATGTGGAGGGTTATTATTTTTCAGAACCAAGATATGGTCAAAATTACTTTCGATGCTATTGGGGTTTTATACCGATGAAATTACTTTATCACGGTTCGAGTCGATATTAATAGTAGAAATAAGTCCTCTAAGTTCTACTAATGATGAACTTAATATACATGCCATAACTAATAATGCATGCAAAATATATATATAATTATAGATATAATCACATAGCCCTATGAGTATATCTATACACGTATATATGCAGTCAAATAGGTATCTTATGCCGCAATAATTATTAATTCAACGTGAATTTATTTTAATTCAAGTTGCTTAAGTAATTTATTTTAATTTAATTAAAATTATGGATGCATCATGCTTTTGGTTAAATTAAGCATAAATAAATTCGAGTATAATATGCAATTAATAGTAAATAAAAATGTAAATTCGCACATTGCGTATAGTAGGGTTCGCATTTGTGTACTTTGTTTCGCGAATAGGAGTAAACGAATCAAAATAAGATCGCGTATGGTCGCCAAGAATCGGATCTGGTTTCACAAGAACCGGCCGTTGTTCTCCTTCCGGGTCCGGGTCGCGGGGATGATGTCACGGCCTGAGATTTGGGAACCGGCGACGGCCTCGATTGCAGGAGACGACGAGTTGCAGCTGACGGTCGCGATCGGAGCAAATGGAGGAAGTCGCGATCCGAGAAGCCGGAGGAGGTCGCGTCTCGGAGGATCTTCGCGTGGATGAAGCAGCGAAGCGACGAGGTCGGACGTCGGGAAGAAACGAGCGTAAGACGGCCGCGATCGCCGCTAGTGGTTTCGTCCCGATCCAGGCGTGGCGGTTCCGCCTGAGTTGCGGTGGATCTGGCCTGACGAGCGGTCGTGCGGTCCGTATCTGGGAGGTTCCGACGGGTAGATGCCGATGGCGGAGGTCGGGTGATGGCAGGCGGCGGAAGTAGATGATGACGGCGCGTAGGGTTTTTTTTTTTCGTAAAAATTTTTCGTTTTTTTTTTTTTTCAGAATTTTCGGCCGGGATTTTTCTCAGTTGGTTAGACACGTGCTGATAACGTGTTGAAGGGAAAATAACACAAGACAAGAAAGTAGGGCCAAGTGTTGTATTATTCCATCATTGAGCTCCCTTAAATAGGGTGAAGTACATACAAACAGGCCTCAGCCAAATCCTATCTAGGAAAGCCCATAAACTAACAGACTTAGGCACACAACGGGTATTATTCCTTTAACATGAGTGTATTATTATCTTGATTATTATGTGTGCAAAGTGCGCCTACGAAGCGCCCGTTGCGACGTGCTCGGACTCGGACTCGGAAGGTGCTTTGCACCTTCCTCGTAGGATTCGGATTCTAGCTTTAAAAATTAATTAAAGCCAACTAGGGTGCACCATAATGGAACACACTTGATTGCTCCTTTATGATGGAAAGTCCTTTATAAATAAATTTCAACTTTTCCTTACTTCTTCCAATGGGATGAGATTCCACACCACATCCCCAACTATTAAACGACTTAACTACAGATTAATTACTCATTCATTTCTTAACGAAATTGAACAAGTAAATACACTAAATTAATCTACACAAAATGTAGATTCCAAATATACTATTTAATGTCATTAATTACCATAATTAATTATGGTATTAATTAAACTATTTTTCCAACGATCCCCACATTTTGAATCAAATTTGTTTCATTTTTCATCGAGTCGTCGATTCCAATGCTGATCCAGGTCACGAGCCGAGTCACCACGAACTACAGACTAATTGAACCAAGTCGAGTCGAGCCAGAAGCCAACTCATTGACCAGCTCTACATGTATCAATGTATTCTAGCCAATTAGCCCTCCTCCCAAAGCCACGTCACAAGATGTTGGGTGATACGAGGCTCGATATCAAGCCATCGGGGTGGTCGAACACGTGTGCAGCCCTCAAACCGCCACCTCCATGCATATCTGGTTGATTATTGATGCTTATCCTCCTCATTTTTTCGGAATTATATAGACTATAATCCTGATAGCGGTTCCTTCTAATTCTAAGTCACTCGAAACACCGCAGAGAGACGGGAAGCACAGTTATATAGAGTATATTCTATTCATAGGATCGAGAAATGGAAGCGCAGTTGCATAACCGCCGTCACTATGAAGAAGATGATCCTCATGAAAAAACTCAGCATTCTGGTTAGGTTTTCTACTTGATATTTCTGAACTATTGCAACCAAGATCATATATATTCCAACTGTCATTTGCTCTATTTCTAGTTATTAAGTATATATTTTGGTTTTTGTTTGAAGAAGTAATCGGTGATGATCATCGGGAAAGGAAATCGGTGCTGGAGAAGGTGAAGGATCAAGCGAAGAAAATAAAGGAGACGATCAAAAAGAGCGAACGTGATCATCGTCGTGACGACGGGGATGAAGGCATGGCGAACCCTTCTGAAGTTCATCAGGGTACAGTACCTAGTTCGCTTGCTTACGCCGGTTATACGTTCTTTTCTTTCAATTCATGGAGAGTATAATTTGATCAGTTGATAGTTATAATTTCACTTACTTATAGAAAAAATAATAATTGAGGCATCAAATATAATATCAAGTTTACTCATAATTTCATTTACTTTTTTTGATTAAGTTTGTGTTTAGTAAAAATAAATTGGCTTAAGATAATTTATTTAAAATTTTCATTTGGTACGCCATAAATTAGTTTATAGCTTAGCTTATGAGCTACCAAAGTCCTGTTTGCCACGCCATAAACTATTTTATAGCTTTTCGAAGGCCCTACTTAGGGTATGTTTGGTAAAATTAATTGAAACATATGGCTCAGCTTATAAGTTGAGCTTATTTAAGTTTCCTGTTTGAACACCTAAAAATAAATTATAAGTTCAAATTATGTTTAGTTTATTGAAACGCTACTCAAAGTAGCGTTTCAATAAGCTAGCTTATAAGCTATAAGCAAGCTTATAAGCTAAACTGCCAAACATACCCTTAATGGGTGTGTTTGGTACTCACTTATTAAGATGCTATTCGGAAACTTATAAGTTAGTTCATTACGTTCCTAATCGAGCTCTTTAAATAAGCTCAATAATCAAGCTAGTAGTAGCTTATAAGCTACTTTGTAGCATATCAATAAGCTAGTTAGTAAGTTAAACCGCCAAACACACCCTAATTTGTATTCCCTCCGATCTAACCTATACCTATTATAATAGATGTTCGAAAATCTTTCACGCGGATTAAAAAAGTCATTAAATAACCATTAATACAGGTGCAGCATGACAGTTTACTTGCTGTAAGAGATTTTTAACAGCTCACTTACTCCATAGTGTTATTGTGTGTGTTGTAGTGTATGAATCTCCGGTCGTCCCTGGCACACATCTACCAATCCAAACCGATGTTAACTTGGAAAAGCCGACCGTTACCCGGGAGGATCGCTACAGTCCTAATGTGAGAAACGAAGCCTATCCCTTAGTAGGAAACGAAGTAGTAGTCCCGGCGTCCGGCCCGGTGAAAATGGAAACTGATATGGGAAGATCATCATTTGAGCCCAAATTTGAGAATCCTCCTGTGCTCCCTGATACGACGCCCATGGTTCGGATTAGCCCACCGACAGGCTTGGAGGAAGATCCTCATTCCCCGAAGATTCCTCCTAGCAAGATTTCTCCCTCGAATTATCAATCTAAAGTTACTGATCCTACAGGAGAAGGTATACCAAATAATTATATCTATCTTGGTTTGCTATCCGTACCCTTTTTGTTCATTGAATCGAGTTATTCCTACTGTCGTGTCATTTGAAGAGTCGATTTTGGTACAAGTTTTTTTAGTCATTTTAATTGGGGTATAGCTTTGTTATAAATCATCCGTTTTCACTTGTTTTTTCAAATGTTTAATATTATAATTTATATAACGGAATGTTATCTAAATCTTAAATGTATGTGAAAGTTTTATTTTGACAGTTGACTCTTCTTTTATGATTCAACTCTTTATTGGGATAAAATATATACTCCGAAAGTAGATTCTTATAAGTGGGATGAGTATAGAAACAAATATCACGAAGCTTTTTCCGATACTGAAACAATTTTAGGAATTATGAGTCGGAATGGTCTGTAGTTGTCGGATGTGCATCTGATTGTCTCTGTCATCCGACACATCCTATCTCGATTACAATGTTTTTCTATTTATATCACGTCATAAATCATATGTATTCTTTTTAATTTAATTTCTCGATTACAATGTTTTTTTTCTATTTATATCACGTCATAACTCAAATATATTTCTTTTTAATTTATGACCCAAAATTTTAGGAAGTTCCGACAAAAAGGTCGAATGGAGTTTTTTTATTCTTAAAATCCCAAAAATTTCATCGTCTCGCAAAGTGTAGTGAAATAAATTTTGATCAAGTGTGTTGTACAGGAGGCAAAGAAGCAGATGTTGCTCCGCTTCTTCAACGTCTCGATAATATTCATATTCATGATCGATCTCGATCGGACCAGGCACCGGAAACGAAACCCGACACTGGAAGCCACGATCAATTCGCTCCTCAATCAAATCCCACTGCGGATCAGTTCATTCCACAACCGAATCCCGGTTCGATCAGAACTTGCGATCAGACCGATCCGGATCAGTCCGTGCCTCACACTATTGCTGGGAAGTTCTCTTCAGCCGTGTCCACGGTAGCAGAGAAAGCAGTCTCCGCAAAGGCTACGGTCGCGTCTAAATTAGGTTACCGCAATGTTTCTTCTGATAAGAAACCTGAATTAGCTGTCGAGAGACTCTCGGAACGACGGGGAGGCGTCGAAGGGGATACGGATATAGTGGAGGTGGCGAATGGGACGAATAGAGGGGTGTCTGTGAAGAAATACTTGGCTGAGAAATTGAGGCCTGGGGAAGAAGACAAGGCCCTATCGGACGCGATTACGGAGAGATTTCACAAGAAAAATGCGTGTGCCGTGGGTTCGGATGACGGGGCAGCACGGTTGGGTACGGGAAGGGGAGGCAATGAGGAAGAGGAGGACGGTGGTAGTGCGAGGTCGGAAGGGGGAGGAGCCGGTAGCCTTAAAGGCGCTGTGAGGTCATGGTTTGGCAAGAGAAGTGGGCCGGAGAGCAAGGAAGAAATTGGCAGCCGGCAG
The DNA here is from genome assembly GCA_033398695.1 of Orobanche coerulescens. Classification (NCBI taxonomy): domain Eukaryota; kingdom Viridiplantae; phylum Streptophyta; class Magnoliopsida; order Lamiales; family Orobanchaceae; genus Orobanche; species Orobanche coerulescens. Next base: position 11,408,082 of record CM065816.1, on the reverse strand, counting down.
CAGCCGAGGATTCAGGAATCAGGCAATTACTGATGACTTGCCCGTCGACGTTAGGGTTGTTTGTGGTTATCTGCTGTTATTTTTTTTTTTCTAGACCCTTTGTTAGCCGGCGTTCTGTTAAAGAGTGTTCTGTTGAAGAGTCTTCTTGATTTGAAGAATGCGGGCTGTGTGTGTAGCCTGGGTTACCCTGTGACGTTTGTAAAACTGTGTTATGTTGGTAAATTTATGCGGTATGCTGAACTTTTGTGGCCATTGAGATAATCGCCGTTAGCTATTAAAGTATACCCGCTCGAACCTGCTCGATAATATTTCGATCGATACTCACCCGAATCGGTTCAGATAATGGTATCAAAGTTAGAACTGAAATCAGTAAGAATTGAAATCGTTAATCCAGAAAAAAAAAATCGGTAATTTTTCGTAAACGTACATCGTACAAAATATTGTATAAGGTATTAGTACATATAGAAAAAATAAATTTAAAAAATTTTATTTTTTAATTTTCTTAGCATACATTTGAAAAAAATTCTTTCGTTCTTGTTTCGATTATAAAGTTTTGGTGATATGGTTTAACAATTCAAGATATCCGAGAACCAGCTCGAAATACTCGGAAACGATATTCACTCGAAACGTTGGCGATCCGGATACAATTACTGGAGTTGGGAACCGAAATCGGTAAGGACCGGAATCGGTAATACTCGATACACGATTCAGATTTGGAAAAATAATATTCGGATCGAATCAAATTCAGATTTGGAAAAATAATATTCGGATCGAATCAGATCGAGAACGGCCCTAATTGAGATCAGTTTCTATATAGTACAACTATGGTCTTTGATTAAATGAAATTTAAAAAAGATCGTGTACTTTTTTTATATCATAGTCAGTGTATATTGAAATATGTGTGTCGAAGGTTTCGGTATATATCTGTGTAGAGTTATTATTAAGCAAAATTGTGTCATGCTCTTTATATTTATGAGACATCATGGCCCGTGCGATGCACGGGCTTTATTCACCATGAAAGAATCATATTTGTATTTGATGTAAAAAATGTTCGGGTTAAGTTGACATGCTGATTTCTTTTGAATACAACATTTAAATCAATGGAGTTTATTATTTCATTCAATTACTTTGTGATAGACACAACACATTGCAACAAAATTATAAATAACAACTCGACAATTACCATGTGTTTTATTCCTTGTGGTCTTTTATTTAAGTAAACCTTATTTTGTAATAACCATAACTAAATCTTAGGCAATCAATTATCATCCTCTACCCTCTACTTCCCAAACCATCATAAGCAAGAGTACTACAAAGAAAAACTTAAAGGCTGATTATATGCATTTATTTATAACAGATTATAGGCTATAATGTAATCTTGATTTTATGTTGTGCCTTTGCTGAACATAAGTTGTGCTATCTACGAAGGTTTATATATTTTTAAAATTAAGTTATTTATGAATTAAAATTATAAAATTTTAAAATTTAAGAGACTAACAAAAACCATTTATGAATTACTTGAGTAAGCAAAGTTATGGCGGTAAGATTACGTTGGTCGTATTCTTATGTTGTATTCTCATTGGTATGTAATTATTAATGTGATGTGACGGTTATCATTGTTGGACATTATGGCTGACCCCGTCGTGGGATTTCTTTTTAGGTTCTTGGAGTATCGAGCTTGTAGCGGTCGTGAAGAGATGAGCTTCCCGGAAGATACTGGCTAGGACATGTTTTGTTCATTGAGTTTCTTGATTGGTTCTTGTATTCCGTTGCTAGAGTATCTTTATGGTTGGTCTTTTTCCGCTGCGTGAGTATTTCGAAATGACCTTTTGGTATCTGGTAACTGAGGTTGCTTTGGAAATCGTTTTCTAAACTTTTGAGTGTCGGCCGCTTGGCCTTGCGATTTCAAATGAGTTTCTACGACGGTTTTTGATAAATGGATTTTATGTCTTTATGCATTTTTAAAGATAGTACCGTCGTTGGCCTCTTGGGCATTTGTAAATGTTTGTGAAAATTTCCTTCAGCCTTGTGGGTTCCATCTCGGGGCCCACGGCGCTGTAATATTTCCAGTTAAATCTGGGGGTGTTACACCCCGCACAACGTACACCGTCAAAGGTCGGCATTTAACATGACGATCTGAGGTAGAAGAGTGCAGCCATGGTCCTGGTGGTCGATGGAACCGACTACTTCGGCCATACAAGGTCCCTTTGGGCCACGATCGCCCGCCCTTCGTTTAAATACGAGGCCGGCGTAGTCTGAGGGCCCTCCAAAACTAATCTGTGGACACGTTCGCCCGCCCTCGGAGGTCCATCGCTAAACGTGATGGATCCTTTCCGGGAAATGCGACGCGTCCCTACCCCCGTCTCAACGTACACCGTCGAGGGTCGCCATCTTCATGGCGGGCCAAGGTGGAAGCCGAGCTAACAAGCCGCGGACGTGGAGTTGATTAATCCGACGACGCCCCGCGCAAGGACTCTTCCAGACCAAGACCGCACGCCCTTCGTTTAAATACGAGGCAAGGCGCAGCCTTCGGAGGACCCTACCAATAAAATGAGTCACGATACAGACAATGTCGTTCGCGCATAAGACACGGTCATGAGGGTCAGTCCATCGAACCACGCAACTGTGCACGGTTCCTCAGCGAGGAAACAATCAGTTTTCTACGAGGAATCGGCCAAAATTGGTTATTGCAGGTACAAGACCGAAGATAGCTCGCCAATCGAACAGATCGCCCAAGTCCGAAGCCAAAGTCCGCACAACGGTTCGCCCATCTTTATCCTCAACGATCGCCAGTAAGAACCACCTCGCCCCATGTCTTCAACATCGGAGCAAGCTGGGGGCAATTGTTGTGTCGAGATTTACACGTCTCAACAGGCGATCGCCTCAGAGACCAGACGACCTAGCCATAGCCGAATAGACCAAGGCAGATTGGCCGACCGAAGGTCCCAGGTCGAGTCCCAGTGCCGAGCGATCAACATCTAAGGCGATCGCCTCTCGGTACCTGGCGATCGACTCTGGTGCCCGCCAAGGACGACCGCCTCATGCCACGCGAGTCCGACATCCGTCTAGTCGGCAAAGGCCGAAGCTCAGGACAGAGACCCACGTGAAGATCCGGAAAAGACGCCGCAGAACATGGATCGTTGACCACAGCCTGTCAGCATCTACTCACCTACCGACAGACCCGCCGAAAGGTGCAAGTGGGACCGCCCGGGACAGCGACTCAGGACGCGTGCAGGCTCCTCATTGGACCGCACAGCTGGCTGCCAGCAGCAGCCGCGGACTTCAAGGCAGACAGACCATGTGCCTAAAGACGATCGCCCCTTATAATATTACAAGGAAGGCGATCGCCCGTCAGAACAGGGAATCTCAGCTCCTATAAATAGAAGGCTGCCTACACTTGGATAACTCTCTGATTTCTCTCTGGCTTTCTTACGACTTGGCTTCTACTCTTGGCAACGCTATACACTTCGGACTCCAGTTCATCTCTCACTCTCGGAACCTCTTAATCCTAAGACGGTCGGCAGAAACGAGAGCAAGAACACACAAAGCTTCGCTCAAGAGCTAGATAACTAGGATCTTTTACACTCATTGTAATAGTATTCTAACATTAATACTTGTATCCCAGAATATTTGTATTAATAACATCTCGCGAGAGCATTCAAGCCCGGGACTAACAACCCCAGCAAATCTTGTGTTATTCACACCCCCACGGACATGCTTTCGCAATTTGCTGTTGCTCGACCATTCCAGCAATATTCATTTTCGGATAATATTTTGGGCAATACAAAAATACTTGTCTAACATCCAACTCTCAACTTAAAAGATCACAAAAACAGAACTAGTATGTTACACAAAATTTGATAAAAACATTTAGCCAAATATTGGAGTCTTTGGGTGTTCATTCACAGTAGCCCCACGTCGATCTACGTATACCTGATGATCATGTTACCTGTGTCAGTACGAAGGGGAGTTGTAACCACAAAAATGTGTCTATATAAGCATGACATGTGTTTATTGATCGAGAATTAGTGGTGATTATGTAGTGGGTGAGTTAACCTTAATTGGGTGGGTTAGATTAAGTTATTATTAAGTGGATGGGTCATCTCCTGCTCACAAGAACTCATAAACTCTCCACCAATATTCAATCTGCCACCGCCACCTTCTGTAATACCTTGGCTGCCGCTTTTCTCGCCGCTCAGGAGGCGTGTAAATCAATCTAAACAAACCGAACGTATGTTTGTTCAAATTTATTTGAAATTTTATTGAGCTTTAAATATCATGTTTGAGCTTGATTTGATTAGTAACTGAACCGAGCTTGAACGAGCTTTATCGAACCGAATGCTAATCGAGCTCGAGTAGTTTGATTTTTTTATATGTATTTTAAGATTTTTATTCAAATCGAGTCGAGCTCGAGCCGAGTTTTACATTTTATCAAATCAAAAATTATGTTCAAGTTTGGTTTATTATATTAAAGAATCGAACTCGAACGAATTATTTATCAATCGAACTCCAAACTAGTATCAACTAGCTTGATTTGATCGACGGACGACTGCTCAGAAACTCAACCACAGTCGAAACCACATAACTCAGACAAACTCTTGCTCTTCGCCCAACCCCCACGCACAATACTACCAACAAATAACAATATAGCAGGATTTGCCTCAGAATAATCACTCTTCACCAACTTCAAAACCCTTCATCACTTTCTTTAGCTCCGCAGCTTTCGGCTCCGGTGACGCCTCCACCGCCACAGAGAGGTATAGCGACGCTTCGATCTGCGCATTCACGTCCTGTCCTGCTTGTGGAAAAGAGCGTCTATGAGCAGCCTCAAGATGACATTGGCTTGTCTTGTGAGACCAATTTCCTTTCATAAATGAAGTAAAGAGGGAGAGGGAAAGAGGGTGGACTTGATTAGACTCACTCCTTTTCTCTATGATCCTGACCAAAGGCAAAGGAGTAGGTGAAAGGTAAATTAGTTAACAAATCTAAAAAGTATAAAGTATGAGTATATTTTTGTGGGGTCCATTAAGTGGAGGACCTGGCCGCGAGACGTCATTCTCATCAAAATCCCTCTTAGTTTAATAATTACATTTTCAAATTTCAGTTTTTCAGTTAATTAAGGGGTTGTTTACTTTTTTTCTATTAATTTCTAAATGGATTAAGCTGTCTGAGTGGATTAATCTGTCTGATTTGAAAAAATATCTTGTTTTTTTTTTCTGAATGAAATATCTGAATGACAGAAATGACCATTTCACCCCTCAATTTTGATTAAGTCCTTTTTGATAAAGGACGGATTGAGCATTTTATTTTATATAATCAATTTAAATAATATGACATAATATATATTTTAATTTATATTAATATATATTCATAAATCATATTATAATTTTCAGGTATATTTAAATAATCAGACAATATTTTTATAAATATATTAAGTTATATTTTAATATATAGTTATATTAATTTTTTTAATAGTCAATCACTACTACAAAACTAGCCTTTAACAGCGCCCTTTTAACAGCGGTTGTTCGAAAACCGCTGTTAAAATGACGCTGATGGCATACATGTAAATAGTGTGCAATAAATTAACAATGTTATTAATATAACCGATGTTAAAATAGGCACTTAACAGCGTTTTTATAATAACCGATGTTAAATTTATCCCGAAAAATTAAAAAAAAAAATGAACTTGCAATTTAACATCGGTTGTTAAGGAAAACCGATGTTAAATTTGCTGTGATTTTTTTCAAAAAAAAAAAATATATAGTTAACAGCGGGTTTGTTGAGAACCGCGGTTAACCATACAATACATTTAATAATGGTTTTAAAACAACATTGTTGTATTATCATTAAGATCAGTTCGGGGTTTTATTTTTCTTTCTTCCTTCGCCTCTGTACCTCTGTCTTTCTTCCTCCACAGCGGTCGTTCCTGAGTTACCCAAATCGAAACCGCCCTTCCGGTCGCTGTTGTCTGGCATCTCGATTTTTTGGGACGACAAACGAACCCTGAGCCCGAATCGCCACTGTTGAACCAAACGAACTGAGCCCGAATCGCCGCTGTTGAACCAAACAAACTTAAGCCCTATTCTACCACACCCGAATCGCCGTTGCGACCTCTCTCTCTCTCCGGCCGCTGCCATCTCTGTCTCTCCTACAGGTATTTATTTTTATTTAATTTTATTAGAACTCATTCTTCCCTTATTTTTTGAGCTCCTTTTCTCATTCGGTTCTAAATTCACCATCCCCATCGGCGGCCGCGGCTACCTTCCGCCGCCCACCCTGCCCATTTTTTTGCTTTTTTTTCCTTGTATGTTGATTTTTTTAGTTTCTGTTCAATTGTTTTGACAAACAAGAGCATTGGATTGGTAATTAGAAGTATGGCCTGTCGTTTTTTGCTTTCATTAATGGGATATTCACTTTGAGGGTTCTGAGTTGGGTGTACACTTTGTAACACCCCAAACTAGGCGGATATTACAGTGCCGTGGACCCCCGACTGGGACCCACCAGGCGAATGAAAATGAATGAATTACACAGGTAAATGTAGTACCGAACCACATTACAACATCAATTACTCCGATGAGGAGTTTTATACAACACATCCAGGATAATACAGAATACATGTATATTTTATATGGAGATAAAATATACAACACTGAGCGAAATAAGTATTTAAGCGGAATGTCTGCAGCGGAATAAATGAAGAAAACATAAATGATGAATAGTAGGGCCCCTACTAGTATCACTGACTCCTCGCCGTCACCGTGCTCTCCCGTGCTTTAGCCTTGCCATGACACGAAAAACAATATTCCCAACGGTGTCAATTACACAGAACAACAATCCTCAAGGGTTGAAAATACACAATCATGATATATCTGAAATTATGAATTATTCTGTTGAAACATACGCAATCAAACATGCTATATGAATCAACTATCAGTACGGCTCAAAGGAATGGCGCCACACTACGCCCGGGATGGAAATGTGTCCGTGCACAAGCCACCAACGATCAATACACGCGTGGTCTTGTACCTAATCGTCTCACGAGACACATTGACTCGTGTGCACACCCAATGTGAGGCCAACAACCAACACACGACCATAATGTGCCCGACATGAAAATCCTACACATACCAACTGCACGCCAAGATGACCGGAATGCCACAATATGACAAAAGTGACAACGAAAATGAATAATGACTCACCAAGATTAAATGATGGTGAAATGAATGATAGCTCAATGAAATAATCGGAACCGGCGCTCCTTATGATCGAGGTGATTAATTGACAATGACAAGTTTTGATACGGTTAATACAATGATGAATGAGTTACGATTATGAATGAACAACAACAAAAGGAATGAATATCCTTTTAACCGAGTAAGAATTAACTTACTCAACACCGATGAAGAATGTCCTTCCACGAACAACGCCCTAAATGAAATGTCGGTCGCTCGAACAACCTTGAACAACAATAGTTACCAACAACCGATCAATACACGAATCAAATACGATCATAACCGACCCAAACGTCGATACAACAATATCCGAACTCGTAGATGAACTCTCACGAAAACATTGAGATACCCGTTGGTTAAAACCAAACCCGAATTATCGAACCAACTCCAACATGATTGATTCAAACCAAGAAAACATTATCAATGACATCAATAATCTCATAGAAATCCACAATTCAAGTTTATAATAACGACAATCGGAAATCCCCAAAATAACCAAGTCAACCCCAAGGGTTCTTGAAATAATTAGAAAATAACCATTAAATCCGTAAGAATATACTTATCCAAGGTAGATAACCCATATCTAACATATTCCAATGATAATCCAAGCTTACACGAAGAAATCGGAAGGAAAACCCAAAAATCCGAAATTCTAGATCCAAGAGATTAATACCTTTGATTCGATACGATGAAGATGATGAAATGATGATTAATCGAAAGATGAGCTTGAAGATGATGATTGATGATTACACCTCGAAGAATCCTCTCGAATCGCTCGAAATCGCCCAAAACTACCGAAGGAATGAAATGAGATGAATAATGACGAACTCGACTAAACCGTCCAATTTATAGTCACCCGTGTTAGCGTGCGCTAGCCTGTGCGTAGCGTGCGATAACGAGTAATTTTGGAAGTTAAGTACCAACTGTCCGAACACGGTAGCGAGCGCTACTTACCTATTTGTAGAGTGAGCTACCCATATTACTAGCGTGCGCTAAGATCCATTATTAGCGTGCGCTAACGAAATATTGATGCCCGATTGGAGTCCGTAAAACTGTCGCCTCGATCGACCTCGATAGCGTGCGCTACAACCATAGTTTAGCGTGCGCTAATATATCGATTGCAGACGCTAACAACAACACATAGCGTGCGCTATGAAATAATCGATGCGATCCGGTAGCCACCGGACTCAACTCGATCCGTCCCTAGCGCGCTACTCCACACATATAGCGTGCGCTACTACAACCCGTTAGCGCGCTACTTACCACTCGTAGCGTGCGCTACAAATATCTCACTGCGGTCGGTACCTTACGGATCGCGGCCAACCTTAGCGTGCGCTAAAGCCGAGTGGTAGCGTGCGCTACCTATACCCAATTAGCGACGCTAAAAGGAGTATGTAGCGTGCGCTACTCCTCACGCACTCGCAACGAAATGACAATGATGATAAACGCGCGACACGAAACTCCAATCCGATTAGTGATGAATGACGATTGATACACGATACGATTACTCTGAATGATGAATACCATGACTGAATATGAGTGACAAATGATCAATAATGAATGAAATTACTGAGTATTAATTACTGAATGATAAATACTGAATGATAATTACTGAATTACAACTGGGTATTACATACACCCCCCCTTAAAAGAGTTTCGTCCCCGAAACTAAGGGTCAAACAACTCGGGATAACTCTCCCGCATACTATCCTCGGTTTCCCAAGTAGCCTCTTCGACTCCGTGTCTAGACCACTGAATTTTAACCAAAGGAATCGTCTTATTCCTCAACTGTTTGATACGCCGCTCTAAAACTCGTATAGGACGTTCCTCATATGAATGATCGTCGGCGATCTCGATTTCGTCGAACTGAAGTATGTGACTCGGGTCGGCAACATACTTCCGCAACTGAGATACGTGAAACACATTATGAATTCGGCTCAACGCCGGAGGTAAAGCCAATCGGTAAGCTAACTCGCCTACTCGATCCAAAATCTCAAACGGTCCAATGAATCTCGGACTCAACTTTCCCCTCTTCCCAAAACGGAAGATACCACGACTCGGGGATACCTTGACCAACACATGGTCACCAGCCTCGAACTCTAATGGTCGGCTTACGGTTATCTCGCATATGATTTCACGACTCGAGCGGTCAACAAACGACTCCTGATCAAAGCTACCTTCTCACGGGCGGCTATAAGCATATCGGGCTCGGTGTCCAATGATTCTGATAGGTCGTCCCAACACAACGGAGATCGACAACGACGACCATACAAGGCCTCGTAAGGTGCCATCTTGATCGAAGCATGCCAACTGTTATTATACGTGAACTCGATTAATGGTAGTTGGGCTTCCCAATCGTCTTTCCAATCGAGGACGCATGCCCTCAACATGTCCTCTAAGGTCTGAATAGTCCTCTCTGATTGTCCGTCTGACCGAGGATGAAAAGCGGTGCCGAGATTAAGCCGAGTTCCCATAGCACGATAAACCGATTTCCAAAAATGCGACACAAACCGTCCGTCACGATCGGAAACGATACTTTTAGGAGTACCGTGCGATCGACTATCTCTTTGATGAACAGTTGAGCAAGTCTCTCGGGACCCCACGTTTCCTTGATCTCAAGGAAATGAGCTGATTTAGTTAAGCGGTCCATGATCACCCAGATCGTATTCATGCCACGACGACTCGTCGGCAAACTCGTGATGAAATCCATAGAAATGTCTTCCCACTTCCACTCGGGAATAGGAAGGGGCTTCAGCATACCCGCCGGTCGCTGATGTTCAATCTTAACTTGTTGACAGGTTAAGCATCTCGAAACAAATTCTGCGACTTCTCGCTTCATATTACTCCACCAGTAATTTTGTTTCAAGTCCTTGTACATCTTGCTAGACCCCGGATGCACAGAATAAGGGGTAGCATGAGCTTCTTTCAAAATCGAGTCTTTCAACTCGTCATTTGCTGGTACGCACAACCGATTCTTAAACCTCAAAAGTCCATCCTCGTGGACCACGAACCCAGGGGCTTTCCCCTGAACCACATCCTCACGGATGCGTAACAATGATGGGTCCGAACCCTGATTCTCTCTGATTGTCTCCTCAAGTGACGATGAGATCTCCAACATACAAAGCTGTCCCTGAACTCGCCGGCCGGACCTCGATCTCGGGTCTAAGGAATTCCTTGAAGCTCCTTCGAATCTGTTAACGGGCAAGCATCTGTTCTGAGCAGACTTACGACTCAAGGCGTCGCGACAACGTTCGCCTTGCCCGGGTGGTAAAGGATCTCGATATCATAATCCTTGATTAACTCCAACCACCGTCTCGACGCATATTTAACTCCTTCGAGTAAATATATACTTTAAACTCTTATGATCGGTGAATATCGGCGGTAACGCCATAAAGATAATGACGCCAAATCTTCATGCGAACACCACGGTGCTAGCTCCAGGTCGTGGGTCGGATAATTAATCTCGTAAGGTCTCAATTGCCGCGAAGCATAGGCGATAACCTTCCCGTTCGCATGAGTACACATCCGAGACCCTGTCCGGATGCATCACTATAAACCACAAATCCCTCCGTTCCTCGCGGCAAGGAGAGTACAGTCTTGACATTAACCGGCTCTTGAGTTCCTCAAAACTCCGTTGACACGCGTCGGACCACGTGTATTTCTTATCCTTCCGCAAAGGTTCGTTAAGGGTTGAGCGATTCTAGAAAATCCTTCCACAAACCGCCGATAATAACCCGCTAATCCGAGAAAACTTGGATTTCCTTAACGTTCTTCGGAGGTAGCCAATCCCGAATAGCCTCCGTCTTCGAGGATCGACACGAACTCCGTCGATGAAATTACATGTCCGAGAAAAGTCACTTGGACATCTAGAACTCACATTTGGAAAACTTCCCAAAAAGTTGTTCTCGTCTCAACACGTCGAGCACTTGATGAAGGTGAAACTCGTGTTCCTCCCGGTCACGAGAATAAATCAAAATGTCATCGATGAAGACAACAACAAACCGATCCAAAAAGTCGATGAAGACCCGATTCATTAACTCCATGAATACCGCAGGTGCATTAGTCAATCCGAACGGCATAACCACAAACTCATAATGACCATAGCGTGTTCGAAACGCCGTCCTCGCGATATCCGACTCTCGGATCCGCAACTGATGATATCCAGATCTTAAGTCGATCTTGGAAAATACTGAAGCTCCCTGAAGTTGATCTAAGAGGTCATCGATACGGGGTAAAGGATACTTATTCTTGATCGTCACCCGGTTCAATTCCCGGTAATCAATACACAAGCGGAACGAACCATCCTTCTTCTTGAAAAATAATACGGGTGCCCCCAACAGGGACGCACTCGCTCGAATATAACCCTTCTCGAACAATTCCTCAAGTTGGTTCTTTAATTCCTGCATTTCGGTCGGGGCCATCCGGTACGGTGCCTTCGATATCGGGGACGTACCAGGCTCCAACTCAATCGTAAATTCCACATCCTTCTGTGGAGGAAAACCAGGTAACTCGTCTGGAAAAACATCGGCATATTCCCTCACTACCGGAATATCCGTCAATATTACTGATGATTTCTCGGTTTTGGTCATATAGCACCAATAACCGACACATCCCTGATTGAGTAATCTTACTGCTTTCATCAAATTAATGACTTTACGAGCAGTAGGATTACCTCCTGAAACACACATTCGACTCCATCAAATGCGAAATGATAGTGACCAAACGCTTTCGGACACTAATGATGGCATCATGACGATCCATCCAATCAATACCCAAGATGATGTCGTCCCTCGGCAAATCTACTACGATTAAGTCCGGCCATACGACCATGAAGTGAATCGGACAATTCGAATCTCACGACTACCGATAATTCGTCTACCATCGGGTAGGCCAATGACATAAGGCTCACAACTAGTAGCACTACCCAGACGTAGTCTACTCAAACATGACTCGGAAATGAATGAATGAGATGCCGGTATCAAAAAGGGTACACACAGGTTGAGATAGAATATCGAGTGTACACGAGATCATTCGGGCCTCGGGATCATCGGTCTTCTTCATCTCATAAATTCGGGCTTGCTGCCCCGAACCGGACGCTCCGTCGATAGCTCTGCTCGCCTTTAGCTCCTGTCGTCTTGAGCAGCGCCCGAGTGGCTTTGATTCGCACCGCCGAATGACACAGGGCTTGAGATGGCCGGAGTGGGTTTAGAGTCCCTACGGCAAAACGGGCCTATGCCCAGCAATCCTGATTGTGGCACGTGATGACCTTCGGACATTTGGTGCTGAAATGACCTGCTCCTCACGGTTGAAACAGGTGATGGCCGAGGCGCGCTCGCGGCCGAGATTCCGGGTTTAGACGTCGTGGGAGGTCGCTCGAGAAAAAGTAGAGCCCGCACGGTTTCTTGAAAGTGGCACGACTCCGTCGGTGATTACGGTTCTTGGACTTCTTGCTAGCGACGAAGGTTGCCGCTTAGCAATTTCCTTAGCCGTAAGCTCGTAAGTAAGAGCTTTCTCAATGAACTCGGCAGTGGCACAGTTATGATTAAGTAATCGAAGTCTCATACGGGGTTTCAGTCTCTTCTTTGAAATACTTGATCTTGTCCGCTCTCGAGTGAATGATAGATGAGGCGACGGAAGAAGTTCTGAAATTTTTCGGCGATGGCGAACGTCATCATCCGCCGAAAGGACGGGAGGGAGTACTTCCGACAACGTGGCCTCCCTGAGGGGGGCCGGATCGTACCTCTCCATCAGGAGAGTCGTGAACTGATCCCAAGGACATGTTCCGTCTGGGCTTCAACGATAACCACCATGAATGAGCGCTCTTACCGAGATAGTAAGCCGCAATCGAAACTTTATGCCCTTGTGGCAATCCACCATAGCAAATAACTTCTCAAAATGCTCAAGCCAATGAACAATATCCGCCGGCTCAGATGAGCCCTCAAAGGTATGTGGTCGCTGGCGAGAGATATCGCTGATGATATTGCTTACACCCCTCTCTTGCCTCTGAGGTGGCGGCGGAGGAGCCTGCTGATTTTGATTGACGGAGTTATGCATCGTCTCCATCAACTGAGCCATCTGGGTCATTTGGGCCATCATGCCCTGCATAAATGCGAGTGGGTCAACCCGGACACCCTCTGACTGAGCCGTGTCCCGGGTACGACTCCCCGACAGTGAATGATCGCGTCCAGGTGAATGAGTGGCAGCGTCACTGCTCGATGAGTTAGCATTATTCCTGGCATTTGCACGTGTATTCGCACGAGTTCTCCCGATTCGGCCCGCTCCACGGCCTCGTCCTCCACGTCTTCTGCCAGCCCTTTCCATACTGAAGTGGAAGGTCATATGATGATTATATATCTCGCATGAGTATCACATTATGATTACATTATGAAATGATGAAAATGAGCATACGCGCTCACATACAGCGATTACATGAATGATTAATTGACGTGACATGATTATCTGAAAAAATTAGTGAAATGATTATCTTGAACAATTTAACAAGATTGATGATATGATCTTCAAGATCAACAACTGAGTAATGAAATGAATTGAGTGATTAATGAGTTAACATTATCGACTTGATCACAATTGAAATTGATGAATGAGGATTGTTAACTGATGAATTATGAATGCATGATTATTGCCAGAAATTATACCATGGCATCAGAAATCTTACAGTTCTTGGTCTGATTGGCTCGGCATTTGCACAGGTCACACGTGACGCGAAAGTCCAATGATACTAGTCCGATGACGATGATTTCAAATGAGACATGACTTGGAGGGTAGTATTCAAAACCACGCTCCGATACCAACTCTGTAACACCCCAAACTAGGCGGATATTACGGTCTGTGGACCCCACTGGGACCCACCAGGCGAATGAAAATGAATGAATTACAGGTAAATGTAGTACCGAACCACATTACAACATCAATTACTCCGATGAGGAGTTTTATACAACACATCCGGATAATACGAATACATGTATATTTTATATGGAGATAAAATATACAACACCGAGCGAAATAAGTATTTAAGCGGAATGTCTGCAGTGGAATAAATGAAGAAAACATAAATGATGAATAGACTGGGGCCCCCTACTAGTATCACTGGGACTCCTCGCCGTCACCGTGCTCTCCCGTGCTTTAGCCTTGCCATGACACGAAAAACAATATTCCCAACGAAATCGATTCTGAACAACAATCCTCAAGGGTTGAAAATACACAATCATGATATATCCGAAATTATGAATTATTCTCGTTGAAACATACGCAATCAAACATGCTATATGAATCAACTATCGATGCGGCTCAAAGGAATGGCGCCACACTACGCCCGGATGGAAATGTGTCCGTGCACAAGCCACCAACGATCAATACACGCGTGGTCTTGTACCTAATCGCCTCACGAGACACATTGACTCGTGTGCACACCCAATGTGAGGCCAACAACCAACACACGACCATAATGTGCCCGACATGAAAATCCTACACATACCAACGGCACGCCAAGATGACCCTAATGCCACAATATGACAAAAGTGACAACGAAAATGAATAATGACTCACCAAGATTAAATGATGGTGAAATGAATGATAGCTCAATGAAATAATCTAACCGCTGCTCCTTATGACTGAGGTGATTAATTGACAATGACAAGTTTTGATACGGTTAATACAATGATGAATGAGTTACGATTATGAATGAACAACAACAAAAGGAATGAATATCCTTTTAACCGAGTAAGAATTAACTTACTCAACACCGATGAAGAATGTCCTTCCACGAACAACGCCCTAAATGAAATGTCGGCCGCTTCGAACAACCTTGAACAACAATAGTTACCAACAACCGATCAATACACGAATCAAATACGATCATAACCGACCCAAACGTCGATACAACAATATCCGAACTCGTAGATGAACTCTCACGAAAACATTGAGATACCCGTTGGTTAAAACCAAACCCGAATTATCGAACCAACTCCAACATGATTGATTCAAACCAGCAAAACATTATCAATGACATCAATAATCTCATAGAAATCCACAATTCAAGTTTATAATAACGACAATCGGAAATCCCCAAAATAACCGAAGTCAACCCCAAGGGTTCTTGAAATAATTCCGAAAATAACCATTAAATCCGTAAGAATATACTTATCCAAGGTAGATAACCCATATCTAACATATTCCAATGATAATCCAAGCTTACACGAAGAAATCGGAAGGAAAACCCAAAAAATCCGAAATTCTAGATCCAAGAGATTAATACCTTTGATTCGATACGATGAAGATGATGAAATGATGATTAATCTGAAAGATGAGCTTGAAGATGATGATTGATGATTACACCTCGAAGAATCCTCTCTGAATCGCTCGAAATCGCCCAAAACTACCGAAGGAATGAAATGAGATGAATAATGACGAACTCTGACTAAACTGTCCAATTTATAGTCAGTCCAGGTTAGCGTGCGCTAGCCCTTGTGCGTAGCGTGCGCTAACGAGTAATTTGGGTAGTCCTGTACCCACTGTCCGAACACGGTAGCGCGCGCTACGTACCTTCTTGTAGCGTGCGCTACAGCCATATTACTAGCGTGCGCTAAGATCCATTATTAGCGTGCGCTAACGAAATATTGATGCCCGATGATCGGAGTCCGTAAAACTCGCCTCGATCGACTCGATAGCGTGCGCTACAACCATAGTTTAGCGTGCGCTAATATATCGGTTGCGGACGCTAACAACAACACATAGCGTGCGCTATGAAATAATCCATGCGATCCGGAGCCACCGGACTCAACCTGATCCGTCCCTAGCGCGCGCTACTCCACACATATAGCGTGCGCTACTACAACCCGTTAGCGCGCGCTACTTACCACTCGTAGCGTGCGCTACAAATAATCTCACCAGATCCGGTACCTTACGGATGCGGCAACAGACAACCTTAGCGTGCGCTAAAGTGAGTGGTAGCGTGCGCTACCTATACCCAATTAGCGACGCTAAAAGAGTATGTAGCGTGCGCTACTCCTCACGCATACCGCAACGAAATGACAATGATGATAAACGCGGCACGAAACTCCAATCCGATTAGTGATGAATGACGATTGATACACGATACGATTACTCTGAATGATGAATACCATGACTGAATATGAGTGACAAATGATCAATAATGAATGAAATTACTGAGTATTAATTACTGAATGATAAATACTGAATGATAATTACTGAATTACAACTGGGTATTACACACTTTGAGGTGCTCGTATTCCTTAGTTTCTGTTCAATTGTTTTGACAAACAAGAGCATTGGATTGGTAATTAGAAGTATGGCCTGTCGTTTTTTTGCTTTCATTAATGGGATATTCACTTTGAGGGTTCTGAGTTGGGTGTACACTTTGAGGTGCTCGTATTCCTTAGTTTCTGTTCAATTGTTTTGACAAACAAGAGCATTGGATTGGTAATTAGAAGTATGGCCTGTCGTTTTTTTGCTTTCATTAATGGGATATTCACTTTGAGGGTTCTGAGTTGGGTGTACACTTTGAGGTGCTCGTATTCCTTGACACCTCAAAGTGTATATTCATGAAACTATGAAAGAAATCTGTTTTGTAGGAGATTATAGCATAATGAAACTATCTCAAAGTGGCAACGTTTTACTTTGGATGTCTGTCGCTACCTTCGTAAGAAGGAGATTATAGCATAATGATATCTTAAGAATTTTTTTTTTAAATGGATGCCATAACTGAGTGAAGA
The DNA here is from genome assembly GCA_033398695.1 of Orobanche coerulescens. Taxonomy (NCBI): domain Eukaryota; kingdom Viridiplantae; phylum Streptophyta; class Magnoliopsida; order Lamiales; family Orobanchaceae; genus Orobanche; species Orobanche coerulescens. Next base: position 11,391,095 of record CM065816.1, on the reverse strand, counting down.
AGAGAGGATACAAGACCTTTTAATTTACTATATGGTATATCTCGTGCTGCAATTAAAGGTATGTTCTAACATAAAGGTATATCTACTATATGGTCGACGAGGATAGCGTGATTACTCTTGTGTGTCTTTCAGTTTTTGTCTGTTACCTTTTAAAGCATGAATTACGTTGGGATAGATGTGGTTAACTTCTTAAGGATCTTCTCCCTTTGAGATAGATGTTAACTTTCATCTTAAGGATCTTCTCCCAATAGTTAATGCAGGAAAAGGTGATGGTCTTTATAAAATAGTGAGATGACATAGTATATTAATAGCAATAATAGTTGTATGTTTTTGGTAGAAGATTAAAATAACACTAAATGTGGTTGGTTCTAACTAAATGAATTGCAAATTGAATTTCACTATGTGTACAACAGAAAAGAAGAGAAATGGATCGAAGTTGGATGAATGCAAGTCGTAACAGTGATGAGTATGATAATGGAATCGAACAATTTCTTGAGTTCGCCCGACAAAATCGCCCGGAACCCGATGAAAGATATTTTTGCCCTTGTGTCAAGTGTATGAACGGGAGACGACATGAAGCTGACATTATTCGTGAACATCTTATTTGTGAGGGAATAGATACAAACTATACGATTTGGATATGGCATGGCGAACTAGTGGACATTCCAACTGAAGACACACACGTAGATATAGATGGTGATCAATTTGAAGACATGATTCGTGATGTTGGAGAAGAATCATTCCGACGAGCGCATGTTTATGATGCATTGAAAAGTGATTCAGAGACTCCTTTATATCCGGGTTGTAAAAATTTTACACGCTTGTCTGCCGTGTTGAAGTTGGTTAATGTGAAAGCAAAAAATGGGTGGAGTGATAAAAGTTTCACGATACAGGAGATACTTCCAGAAGGTAATAAATTGCCTAACCGTACTTATGAGGCGAAGAAGGTTTTGTGTCCGATGGGTTTATCGTATATATAAAAAAATCAATTTTAATAATATAACATAATATATATTTTAATTTATATTATAACATATATTCATAAATCATATTATAATTTTCAGGTATATTTAAATAATCAGACAATATTTTTATAAATACATTAAGTTGTATTTTAATATATATAGTTATATTAATTTTTTTAATAGTCAATATAAAAAAATCAATTTAAATAATATAACATAATATATATTTTAATTTATATTATAATATATATTCATAAATCATATTATAATTTTCAGATATATTTAAATAATTAGACAACTTTTTTTAAATATATTAAGTTATATTTTAATATATATAGTTATATTAATTTCGTTAATAGTCAATATGAAAAAAATAAATTTATATAATATAATATAATATATATTTTAATTTATATCATAATATATATTCGTAAATCATATTATGATTTTCAGGTATATTTAAATAATCAGACAATATTTTTATAAATATATTAAGTTATATTTAAATATATATAGTTATATTAATTTTTTTATCAATAAATAGTTCATATTTTATGACTTTTAAATATATAATATTAATATATATTTTAAATTTATACTATATATACTCAATTATAATTAAGATTATATGATAATTTATATTATATATACTCAATTTTTTTATTATTAGAGAGGGTAATTTTGGTATATTTGGGAAGTATTTCTGGCTTAATGGTAAGGACACCCCCAAAATTACTTAATGAAAAAGACATTATTAAGATCATTAAGTTGAAAGTAAATATCAAAATATAGCTGAACGATTAAAATGATTAAGTATTAAGCTGATTAAGTAAAAAGTAAACAAGCCCTAACTTAACTAAAATTTCCGAAATGTTATTCTCCAAACAAGTCCTCATGCTATTTTTGGACATTTAAGTTTTTTATTTTATTTAATTTTGTATTTATGTTCTGTCAATATGTTTTTTAAAAAAAAATTCTTTTATTTATTTATTTTTTCTGTTTTTGTAATTTTTTTATATTTTTATTTTCGGTTAATAAAATTTTTTAAAAACATGTCATTTAAAAGAAAAATAAAAACGAAAAAATATTCTTTTAAAATTTATTTATTTTTTCTATTTTTATTTAGTGTTAATAAAAATATGTTTTTTTTTAATTTATTTTTTTATATTTTTATATTTGGTTAATAAAAATTTTCAAAAAAACACTATTTTAAAAGAAAAATAAAAACGGTAAAACTATTTCTTTTATTTTTTTATTTCTATATTTATTTTCTGTCAATATTTTGTTTCTAGAAAATAGGTCATTTTAAAAGAAAAATGAAAATGAAAAAATATTTTTTTTTTATTTTTTTTTTCTGTTTTTATTTCGTGTTAATAAAAATATATTTCTTATTTATTTATTTATTTATTTATTTATTTATGTTTTTATTTTTAATTAAAAAAATTAAAAACTGACTGTTTTAAAAGAAAAATAAAAACAGTAAAACTATTGTTTTTTTATTTCTATATTTATTTTTCTGTCAATAATTTTTTTTAAAAAACACGTCATTTTAAAAGAAAATAAAAATGAAGAAAATATTCTTTTATTTATTTATTTTTCTGTTTTTATTTCGTGTTAGTAAAAATATATATATATTTTTTATTTTTTATGTTTTTATTTTCGTTAATAAAATTTTTTAAAAACAGACTATTTTTGTGGGTATATCAAAATAACAAAACGAGACACATTTCTGTGGACGAACTAACTAGTAAAAATTTAAAAGGTAAAATGTCGAGGTGCTCAAAATTTCTTCACCCAAACCCGACGACAACCCGATACCCAAGTTTTTCAGTCCAGGTGAGTCTCTTCCCATTCCCGGCTATCAAAAAGCCCTTCATTCTGCTTTAAACCCTGGGCATCTCTTCCGAGCTTGTCTCTCTCTCTAGCTAATTTTAGCTAAAAAAATTCAGATTTAATCCACGAATACTCTTTACAAGTTACAGCCCGCAATGCATCTTTCAAAGTTTTCAGTTTAATGGGAAATTTTCGGTTTATCAGGTTGAATACAGTTGAACTGATTGTGCTTGTGCCTTGTAATTCAGTGGACTTCTTGGCCTTTCCGCCTGCTAATGTTTTACAGGTATAATGGGTTTTCCCCAATTTTCCTTACACGTTTGCCATGTGCTCTGCAGTTCTTTGCGGTCGAAGAATTTTCAAGGAATTTTCTTGTTTCTGTGTTGTTTCTCGTTCTTTATGTAGTCAAAGATATAACGGTGATGATATGGAGAATGGGTTTGGGTGCATTGAGGACTTTCTTAATGAATCTTGGAAGAGTTCGAAAAATGTAGATGAAAAGACTTCAGATTTATACGATTCACTTGGTTTAGAGGGCAATTTCTCTGCTAGAAAAGGTTTTGTGGATGGAACGAAATCCGATGCTGCAAGAATTCTTGAAGTTCTTTATCAAGATTGCCCGGGTTTTGATGCAAAGCCCATTTTAAGTGATTTAGGTGTGAGGGTCTCAGGTCTTCTTGTGAGAGAAGTCCTTTTAGGTTTATTAAAGGTAATAAACTATGCCAACAAGAATAGATGTGCGAAGCTAGGGTACAAATTTTTCGTTTGGTCTGGCGAACAGGAGAATTACAGGCACACGGTGAATATTTATCATATGATGATGAGTATCTTTGCGGAGTCCGAGGAATTTAAGGCAATGTGGAGATTGCTTGATGAGATGATCGAGAAAGGTTACCCGACTACCGCAAGGACTTTCAACATATTGATATGTACTTGCGGTGAGGCTGGTTTGGCTAGAAAAATTGTGGAGAGGTTTATTAAATCCAAGAATTTCAATTATAGGCCGTTTAAACATTCGTTCAATGCGATATTACATTCTCTCCTGACACTGAGTCAGTACAGATTGATAGAGTGGGTTTATCATCAAATGCTTGTGGAGGGTCATTCCCCCGATGTGTTGACCTATAACATTATTATGTGCACAAAGTTTAGGCTTGGAAAACTCGACCAATTTCACGGGTTACTTGATGAAATGGGCCGAAGTGGATTTTCGCCCGATTTCCATACTTTTAATCTCCTTCTCCATGTTCTTGGAAAAGGGGACAAACCTTTAGCAGCACTTAAGCTTTTGAATCACATGAAGGAAGTCGGAATAGATCCGAGTGTTCTCCACTTCACGACGTTGATCGACGGGTTGAGTCGGGCCGGGAATTTAGAGGCTTGCGAGTATTTTTTTGGTGAAATGGCAAAGCACGGGTGTGTGCCTGATGTTGTTTGTTACACTGTCATGATAACGGGTTACGTTGCTTCGTGCTGGTTTGATAAGGCCCATGAGATGTTCTCCGTGATGATAAACAAGGGACAATTGCCTAATGTGTTTACTTACAATTCGATGATACGCGGGCTTTGCTTGGAGAGAAGATTTGAGGAGGCTTGGTTGATGTTGAAAGGAATGGAATCGAAAGGTTGTAACCCTAATTTTCTAGTGTACACTACTTTAGTGGGTTACCTCCGAAATGCGGGGAAATTGTGTCAGGCTCATGAAGTTATAAAGCATATGGTGGAAAAAGGGCAGTATGGTCATTTGCTGCCGAAAATTAAAAGATACAGGAGATGCTGAAGGAGGTTTAAGTACTGTGTAACAAGATAGTGATAGTTGGTCTCGTCCACGGAGGTGATGATATCTTTTCGTTTTTATACTTCATAAGCCATGTAAGTCTTGGTCTCGTCCATGGAGGTGATGATATCTTTTCGTTTTTATACTTCATGAGCCATGTAAATCTTAGCAAATGCCAACTATTGACAAGATTGAGATTTTGATTATAATGTTGTATTAGTAAAGTTTGTTCGACTTTCTAGCAGATATGATATTAGTCTCTCTTTTTTTTCGCGGGCATTTTGATTAGAAACTATTCCGTGGTTTGATTTCTTGTTTTGCTACTCGCTAAGGTGAAACAAAGAACTGAGCCAAGAAAACACTTTGTTGAATGAAAGCGACAGTTAACGACAACGAGGGCAAAGCCTGTGACACTAAAGCGCTCCCCGGCTAGTGCGGGGTAGGGGGAGGGTGTGGTTGTATATGTACGATCCTTCCTTCCGTTTACATTTCTGCAAAGTGGCTGTCTCCACGACTCAAACCCGTGACCTGCAGTTCACCATTGGTGCAACTCACCGTCGCATCAAGGCTCGCCCTCGGCCTTGAAATGTGAGTAAATTTGAAAAAATAGGCCGTCTTTTCATCTGTTCTTGGTTATTATTACGTATCATTACAATGCATTCGTAATTGTTTGAATGTGTATTTGGTGCACCGAATGTACTAAACGTGTCTCTGTCAAGTATCTCTCATTGGCCGAGTAAATAATCTCAAAATACTGAAACTCGCAGTGTTTGGAGATTCTTACCTTTATCTAAAGCATATTGTGAATATGGACCCCTTAACGGAGAGATGAATTGACGAGGGTATTTATCTTTCTTTTATATTTATCACGAGTGCATAATGCATCATGCACCTGTATAAGTTGTCGGATTGATCCATGATTCTAAAAGCAGTTGGGTTTGCGGGCACTGGACCCGTCCCTTATTATTATTTGATTTACTTACTTAAACGAATGATCGCGATGAGTATTTAACTATATTATGACCGCGATGAGTATTTAACCATATTATGATGCTAGAATGATGTCATGAATCATACAAGGACTATGTAATTGATGTTAAAGCAGTTCTTTTAGGACCAACTAAAGCTGCCAGATGCTTAGCGCACTTGCAAAACAATTCTTATACACTTGTGTTTGTTTGATTCTCTCTTGGAATCTAGATTTAATTTGACAAACTTGTTGGATGTAATTTGTACATGTGCGATCCAACTAAAGCTGTATGGTTCGAACTCAAACACGATAAGTTCGACTCGATTCGGTAAGATAACGAGCTCGAGTTCGAATTTTTTTTTTGACCAATAAGCTTATTGAGATCGACTCAGTTCGGTAAGAAAGACCCTGAACTCGAGTTCAATAAGTCAAAACTCGGCTGATTCGGTATAAACTGTAAAATAATCGAGCTCTTCGATAAAATCTCAGCTCGAACTCGAGTTTGTTAGGTCTACCGACTCGACTCAGTTTTCGGCACTAGATGCAATGAAATTACTTACGACGACATCAAAAAACTAATTTGCACAAAGACGATGGCGATGCATTTCATTATTTTGAAATCGCGCTACTCGCTCTAACAATAATTGTTAAAAATATTATTTTTTTGTCTCGTCGTCACGACGTCGAATGAAGTCCCACTCTGTTATTCGGCGGAACGAAGAGCGCCTCACCGTAGAAACCCCCGAAATAAATACTAGTACTATACAATTACAAATACAATTATTATTAAAAATATACCCCCCCCCCCCTCCCCCCAAAAAAAGTAGTGCCATGCCATTGAATTGAAGCAAGTGTTTTTGGTTACTTTTTTTCCTCTTCCTTCTTCTCCTCTTTCTTCTCCTCTTTCTTTTCTTCTTCTTTCTTCTCTTCCTTCTTTTCCTCTTTTTTTTTTTCTTCTTCCTTTGCTGGTCCAACTGATAATATATCAACTTTCCCAACTTTCTTCAATTTCTTCACCACAGCAACAGCATCCATTATCCCCACCACTGTTAACTTTTGATTACTCAGATCAGTTGAAATTGAATCCACCCCTGTTTTAATCCACACCACACCCACCCACCCACCAGATTAAAGATCACATATGTGTGTATATATATATATATATATATATATATATATATATATATATATATACATGTAGAGAGAGAGAGAGAGAGAGAGAAGAATCAGAAAGTTACCGAAAATATCTGCAGCTGCTTCTATGGCTTTCTGCTTTGTTTTCTCATCAGTCATGGTCAGAACTCTCAGTACTACCTTCTGTCATTTTCAACATACAATTACAGACCACCCCGAGAAAAGGAGAGTACGATTGTTTAAATCGGAAATTACATGTTATATTTTTTTTTATCCAATGAAAATATAATTTTTTGAGAGGAAGAATTGTGGGAAAATTTATATTTATATGTAGAGGTAGAGAGAGAGAGAGAGAGAGAGAGAGAGAGAGAGAGAGAGAGAGAGAGAGAGAGAAATACCTGAGCCATTGGAGAGGAGCGAACGAATGAGCCTCGAAAATCTTGGGCATAAATATGCAAAACCCATGAACAAGATACATTTTGTGGGGACTTTAAAAAATAATACTCCCGTACAGAATAAATATCTCATTATGTGCTGGGTACGGAGATTAAAAAAGCTGATAAAATTATTGTTAGTCGATGTTCCACTTCTTGATAATGGTAAAACTGAATTGAAGTTAGAATTATTAGGAGTGGCATAAAGGTCACACTTGTTCTAAATGAAAAAGGTAAAATAAAGTTAAAATTGATGTAGTGAAACAAGAGTCCTACTTATTTTTAGTGGAAAAATTACAATGAAATTGGGATGCTTCCATGGAGAAGGGGGATGCAGTGCACTCCCCCCTTCTCAGCCATTCACAGCGCGACACGTGTAGCATACATTACACGTGTCGCGTCGTGATTTGTGGAGAAGAGAGGGAGTGCACTGCACCCCCTTCTCTATGGAAAAAAATCATGAAATTGGAAGTAGTATTGATTTGATTGTAAAAAGTGTTTATGTGATTGAAAAAAATGAAGTAGGACATTTATTTATTAAAAAAAAATGTAATAAGTAGGACACTTATTAACGAATGAAGCGAGTATACTTAATTATTGATGATTTTAATACTAGATGCATCCTTTTGAACACTATATCATAATATATATACAGTAAAATCTCGATAAATGAATATGGTCGGGATCAGAGAAAAATATTCATTTAACGAAATTATTCATTTATCGAAAGAAGATTTAAACATGTTATAAAAAGTTGAGACCAGAGAAAATTATTCATTCAGCGAGGTTATTCGTCTATCGAATATACATTTATCGAGGTTTAACTATATATATATATTGTAACTTTATTTTCAGAACTCAAGTTACGGTAATCGCGACAACCACTCAGACTCCTAATAATACATAATGTACATCATGTCAATGCATACAACCCCTACTGATCATAATCCCTACTATATAGTAGGGGTTATATATATAGTAGGGGTTATCATCAGTAGGGGCTATTATAGTAGATGTTATTATTAGTAGGGGTTATCTCCCATAATAAAAATTGTATTTTACTATAATACCCTTTTGAATTAATAATATTTTTTAATATTTTAAAAAATTTCATTGGTTTAGAAAAGTTCTCGCAGCACTTAAAATAATTCTGAAAATAAAGTCCTATATATATATATATATCATTTCGACAAACATGACATGGTGCCCATCTTTTCTTGAAATGACACAGAGAAAATATAGAACATCTTTCACATCTTTTACTATTTTAATACTAAGATTTTATTTTATAGTCTTGTACGTATGGTCAAAGAAGCAATATTTTTACCCCATCGACTTGCTTTTGTATTTTGGTGTCCACATTTAGGAATGGCAACGGGACGGGTACGGGGCGGAGTTCGCAACTCCCGGCCCCGGCCTCGATTTTGGATTCCTTCCCCTGGCTCCAGCCTCAGCCCCAGCTCCGTCCGGATACGGGGATGAAACCCCATCCCCGATCAAACCCTCGGTCAACGAGTAAGACTCTTCCAATTAATTTGTAGAGTTGGGCAGTTTATGAAGAATGCATTCACCAAATTGAAGAATGCCAAAAAAAAAATGAAGTCTGGATACAAATTGAAGAATACATTCATAAAAAATGATACATTCATAAAAAAGCTGATACATTCATAATCAGCTTGATCAATAAAAACCACAATAAAAGCAGAAAAACAGAAAGCAGACTAGTTAATGGATACAAAGTGAAGAATGCCAAAAAAAACCACAACTTGATATAAAAACAGAAAGCAGACTCTTCCAACCGTTTGATCAATAAAAGATTACATAACTTAATTTTCTAACCACAATAAAAGTACACATCATTCGACATATTCATCGTATTAAACCGTTTGATCAAATCCTTCTGACTCTCCATCTTTTTTATCTACAATTAAAAATAATACGAGTTACAATCGATTCATATAAGTGTACAAATTATGATATAATAATTTATATGATTATTACCTTCAATTTCTTTCGTCAACCAACTTTGGGTGCACATCAATGCTCCAACGGTTTGTGCTTTTAGTCGACTACGTTGTTTTGTTATCTTGTTCCCGCTCATGCTAAATGCCGATTTTGATGCTACCGTAGAAATTGGAATGGCTAGCACATCTCTCGCAATCATTTGCATGATAAGAAACTTGCCACCGTTGCACTTCCACCACATTGATATATCAAATCCATCATCATCTGGTAATAACGTCTCCCCCAAATAGTGGTCCAACTCGGTCCTTTGATACATATCATCCTCGAAAACCATATTGACAAATTCTAATTTCCATGAAGCCTTTCCCATTGAAGCATTCCCCACATGTGAGTGAGTAGTGCTAGATTGTTTTTTCTCTTTCTTTTAATCATGCTTCTTTTTGTATTCCTCAAACAAATCACTACATTGGCTATGTATCCTCATAACCGCATCTTTTGAGTAAATACCATAAATCTTTGGAAAGAAATAGTTGATCAACTTTAGCTTATACCTAGGATCTAAAACAATAGCCGCACTCATGACATCATGTATGACTCCCCAATATTTATCAAACTTTTCCAACATACTTGATGCCATCTTCTTAATAACACTATTTTGAGCATCTTTCCAACTCATAATTTCTAATTTCATGTCACAGATCAAAGGAAAGAATATGTTTGAAGTGGGATACTTGGTCCCGGAGAATTCCTCGGTCACACGATAAAACAACTTCAATTTGTCACAAACATCAAACGCCATTCTACATTCCTCTTCACTATGTAAATTAACATAATGTTTGTCTTTCTTGCTTAGGCGAGCGAAGACATCTTTATACTCAATGGCAACATTCAACATTGTATAAACAGAATTCCATCTAGTCTTACAATCAAGCACTTTTTCATAATCTATACCAAGTTGTCTTACAACTTGTCTAAAATCTTGAGACCTTTTAGGACTACATGACCAAAATGAGACACTATTCCTAACATTCTTGATTGCACTTTGAACCACGGAAAACCCATCTTGTACAATGAGATTAATGATATGTGCACAACATCTCATGTGAAACAACCTACCCTTTAAAATTAACGAGGAATGAGTAAGACTACCTAGCAACTTGTCGACCAAAGCATCGTTGGTTGAACAATTGTCAAGTGTCAATGTTGACAACTTGTTGTCAATGTTCCAATCCAAAAAACATTCCATCATAACTTGAGACAAGACATCGGCTGTGTGTGGAGAAGGCACATGTATGAAGTTGCATCAAAGAATATATTAAAAATTAATATTACGGATGTTATTGAAAAAACTTTTGTTTGGCATCAATAAATATTACAGCAATATTTAAAGACCTTACAGCAATAAATATTGAAAAAATCTTATTGATAATATTAAAGCTGCATCAATAAATATTTAAAGAATAGTAGACGAGAAAAAACCTGATAATCCTATTTTGTAATTTCCAATTGGTATCTATGTAGTGTGCTGTTATTGCCATATAACCTTTCTTTTGGGTTCATGCGGTCCACATATCAGATGTAAGAGCAATCCTACTTTCATTCTCTTCCAAACAACGCAACATACCACCATTTTTTGTTTGATATAGCTTCATGAGGTCGTTCTTGATGGTATTTCTACAAGGCATCTTAAACATAGGTTGAAGACCAGTTGAATACTTTCTAAACCCATAATGCTCTACAATAGAAAGTGGATAGTCATGAATAACGATCATATTATCTGAATCACCCCGAGTAATTTCAGCACTAAAAGCATAATTACTCAACAAAGATGTGTTCCCATCCTTAGCCATTTGCTCTTGAACCAGAATAAGTTGTTTTATGTTCTTTGTAACTCTTCTAGGACATATCTTAAAGTGATCTTTCAAATGGTTCGTCCCATCATTTGGTCTACCGGTCATCTGCTTATTGCAATACTTACATTTAGCAAATCTACGAATACCATCTACATATACTGTTTCAAAATGGTTCCAAACAACATATTTTAATCTTTTGTTCGGTGGTTCTACTTCGATAGTAGTAGAAGTAGACCCTATATGCATGCTTTCAGATATGTGGGTAGTTGAATTCGTTTCTGCTGTTTTCTCGTTTCCTTCAATAGCATTGCATCCTGTATCACCAAGGTTCTCATTTTCTGTTGTATCCATCTGATGGAACAAACATGTAAAAACTTGTAAATAATAAGGTTTCTCAACATAAGGATACAAAAACATAAAAAATGATACATTCATAAAAAAACAGTTTATGAAAAAACATAAATCAGCTTGCACAAGTGAAGAATGCCAAAAAAAAACCACAACTTGATATTACCAAATTTATTAACTCAAAACATAAACTCAAAACTAAAATTTTATATTTCATATAGTTACATCCGTATTTGAATGAGCAACCAGTTTGTGATATTTATTGATTACATCGTCTTCGAATGAGCAAAAAAAAAAAGTCTAACCTGTGAGAACCTGAGCTGAGAATCGAGAGCTTGAGAGTGGAAGACATGGAGAGGCAGAGGGGAGCGGCGGTCGCTGGGCGCTGGCGCTGGTTGCAGGAGGGTGGGAGGCGAGAGAGGAGCGGCGGTCGGCAGCAGGAGGCGAGAGGGAGGCGGCGATCGGAGGAGAGAGGGGAGCGGCGGTCGGAGGCAGAAGGAGAGAGGGAGGCGACATTCGGAGGAGAGAGGGGAGCGATGGTCGGAGGCTGGAGGATAGAAGGGAGCGGCGGTCGGTGGAGATTTGGGAGTTGGGACTTGGGATGGGAGTTGGGACTGGGAGGCGAGGGAAGGGAGTATAGTAGGGTTTCAAAGTAAAGACTATTTAATAAACTAAAAAAACTAAAAAGTAAAGAGTATTTAATAAATATATAAAAATTAAATTCTTAATTTAATATAAATCGGGGTCGGGGCGGGTCGGGGATAGACATCCCGGCCTCGGGCCCGGTTTCATATAAGCGGGTATACCCGCCCCCGGTACCCGATTTGGTGGGGAATCCCCGGCCCTAATCGGGGGGGGGGGGGGGGGGGGTCGATCGGGTTCCCCATCGGGACGGGTCAAAATGCCATGCCTATCCACAGTACTGTAATATCCGCAATTTCCGATTCTTCGGTAAATTTCTTTTTCAGCCGGAGTCCGTTTTGACGACTCGCTCATGACCGTTTCGTCATTTCGAGAATGATTAATTCTGGACTTTTTGTCATCCGTGTAATACCCGGTTGTAATTCATTCATTTTCATTCAGTAATTATCACCAGAATTGTCACTCAAAGGTATTTTCACTCAATTATAATCATTCATCAATCATGTTCATTCACCGTGTTCACCGTTCGGAAAAACTTCGAGTTGTGTATCATTATTGTTCATTATTTCAACTTTCCTCTTATGAGTTCGACTTTGTTAGATCACCATTAATTTTTGGTAACTCCAAAAAAATTCTAAATCTTTGCAATATTATAGAGCATCGAATTAGCTTTCCAATGGTTCAAACGGTGAGTCAATCTGAGTCCTGACGAGTGAGTTATGGTCGCTTTAGCTCACCCGCTCATTTTTTCGCTTATTGGCGATCATCGCGACCGAACTCGGCCGTGTCGTCCGACACGGCCCGTGCCGTACTCGTCCGAAATGCCAAGTCTCGCCTCAGACTCCGACCGTTGTTGCAGCACGGCCGAGTCGAACTCTTCCGGATAAGCGTAACCGATCGCCAGACGCCCGACCGTGTTCCAGACACGGCCGAGTCATGCCGAAGTCCGCCGCTTGACGGGTCACTATCGGAAGGCCCCTCCGCGCCGCGACCGTGTCTAGCAGACACGGCCGAGTCCTCGCTGCCCAGACGCCGCGACCGTGTCAGGCGGACACGGTCGAGTCTGTCAGACGAGTCAACCCCTATAAATTTGTTTTTTGAGCATTTCAGCTCTTTTCTTTCCATTTTCTTCACCTACAACCGAGAGAGAGAGCTTGAGGGAGGGTTTTTCCTTCACAAATCATTTGAGTGTTTGATTTTCTTCATCCTCCTTCGATCGTGTAGCTCGGATTGTGGATCTAGCACGTGTTCTTCGGATTATAGGGCTTGAATCTTCAAGAGGTAAGAACTCCTTCAACCCTAGTATGATTTTGGGGAGGGTTTGGTGGTGATCTTGTGTTTTAATTCGAATTAACCGATGTTGTTATTAGATTTTGATACTATTCACGCGACCCATGGTTTTCTTGTTTTTGATTGGGATGAAATCCCGTTGTTATACCATTGACCGATTTCATTTCCTTATGCACTCTTGGTGTCCGATGAATTGTCCCAACGGGTAGAATTAGGATTAATTCTTACCTTTCTGCATTATTGAGACTTGTTGTATACCGTTGTTGTGTTAGGAGCGGATTTGGGAGGATTGTTCGGACCAAAACCTATTCCTTCGTTGTTTCCCTTGTTTCATCGTGTTCAAGGCAAGTATCTTGCCCATACATTACGTGTTTTGTGGATATAATGGTTGCTAAGTGTCGATATGTGCTAAATAAATATTTATAACCATTTTTCAAAAGAATCGGTATATTTACCATCATGGTTTTCGTAAAGGTGACCCGTGTGAGTCGGGAATTAATATGCTTAGTTGATTATGTGTGCTAGTGTCGAGTATATGATCACCTTACTTTCGTGTGATGTCATTATGTATGATTATGGCGTCGGTAAATGTAAAGTGTAATTCTCTTGTCAAGTTATGTGCTTGAGTCACGTGGTTATGGATGAATATGTGAGTTTTTGTGATATTGGTTGTGTCGCTCGGGTCGTTGAGATCTTGTGCTCCCTTGTGAATTGATAGAGTTCTCGGGTCGTGAGTACGTGTTGATAATATGGCCATTCTAGCAAGGTACCTCGACTATATATATTTTGTGTGTTTGACCTTTGAGAGTTTTGGTTTTGTAACTGTGAGTTGTTACTCTTCCACAGGGATGGCATGTGGCCTCTCGGGGGCCGATACTAATGGGTACGGCCACGAAGTGGACTTGGGTGCGTGTGTTGATGTTCTTCCACTGGGACGGTTCGACGGGACCTCCGGGGCCGATACTAATGGGTACGGCCGCGAAGTGGTTTCCCACCGGGACGGTCCGACGGGCCTCCGGGGCCGATACTAATGGGTACGGCCACGGGTTACCAAGTGTGGTTTCTGTGATGTTGATGTTGATGTTTTGATGATTAATTGTGATATGTCCGGAGTATCACAATGCTTTGCACTCGAGGTCGAGATACATTATATATCAGGTCTTGGTGTTTGGCTAGAATGGCATGAGAATAATGTGTTATGTGTAAAGTGTCTTTATAAGTGAATCGCAGTGGATGATCGGGTCGTGGGCCGTGTGTTTTGTGATCGAAATGGTTGGGCCGTGGACCCCGTGTCTTGTTAATGGATTTGCATTTTTGGAAAAATGAACTTTAGGGCTGTGACCCTAAATGACTTTCGAGGAATTTAAGAACTTCTCAATTTCTAATGTTTTTAAAACTCCCGAGATTTGGAAATGTTTTCAAAGTGCTTACTTACTTCGTTTCTACTTTCAAGACTTGAACTATTTTTAACTAAATATACCTCGGGAAGTCTTTCGTTGTATTCTCGGAATGTGTTGTGTATGGCTCGTATTTGCACTTTATACTTGCACTAGCGAAACAGTGGAGTTTTGCTAACCCCCGAGTAATCGGGGGGTGGATATCTGTATTGTGTCCAGGTACATGCAGGTTTTCGGGAGCAAGACACAGGATCGGCACGAGGAATGATGAAAGACGAATGATACTAATCACACGAAGGCCAGTCTTGGGTTCAGTTAGTCGGAGTCCATTGTATTGTCTTTTCCGCTGTCTTATTGTTCGTTGTTGCAAGTATTTTACCCTTGCGTGGGTATGAGTCTGGATGAGTTTATGTATTTTTATTTGTAAGTCAGCGTCGAAAGACCAAATCGGTGTATTGGTTCGTTATTTTGATTCGTCGGTATGTAATGTAATGTGTTGTTTAGATGTCTAGCCTGGTGGATCCTCGCGGAGAGGGTCTGCGGCGTGTAATATTCTCGGTTCGATCTGGGGATGTTACATTTATGGTATCGGAGCTTAGGTTGCGGAAACCTAGGCTGTCGGGTCCAGTCGTGTATTGTTGGGTCTTGTCTTGTCAGATTGAGTCTGACCGATGTCGTGTCGCGACGCGTCGTTTGAAATGTCGGCCGTGATTAGTATCAGGGTGCAGCCATCATCTTCGTGCGATCTGTGGATGTAAGTCTCCCTACTACAGGTTGTACCATGAGCTATACGAGCCTGTATGATTTTGTGTTATGTAGTTTATATTTGAAGGTGCATCGTGAGTAAGTGACATATATTTGTTGATTCCCGTCTTGCGCTAAAATGTAGAATGATATTGCTGAATGTATCCTTGTATAAATCATTTTTCTTACAAGAGTATAAACCTTGGAATTTTAAGTTTTCGAATCCTTTCGGGGAGTCACGTAAAATTTTTAAAATGCCCTCCAAGGGAGGAAAAAGTTGATTTTCGTATGTTGACCACAAGGCTGAAAGTTCTGAAAACTCGAATTATTGATAATTCTTTTCCACTGTGTACTATAAGTTTTCAAAACACGAGTTTTGAACTCAAATGAGTTCTACAAAATATACTCAAGACGTGATCCTTGCTTTTAACTTTCGGTTTGAATGACAATTGCCTTTTGATGGTTGCTCATGATGTGTTGTAATTATGTGAATCGATGGCTTTGAGATTCGAATATTGTTGTTGTTTAATTGTGACCTTCGATTCCAGTGATGTCGTATATATGTTCGCAATCATGTTGCTAAAATAGAACCGTTAGCGCACGCTAAGTGTAAGGCTAACGCGCGCTAATGCAGCATGGGTAGCGACGCTAAATATGTGTTGTAACGAGCGTTAGTCGATCTGGGCAGAGGCTATGGAACCGCATTATAGCCGTTAGGTCTAACTTTGCGGCCAATCACCTGTAGTTGTATTCTCTACGTGGTGTCTAGTGATAACAACTGTTGTGCGTGAATGTGTGTTAAGACTTTTCGTATTGCTAGGTGATATTTGATTGTGTTTGATGAATTGATAAATTATGTCTGCTGCGAGTGTGTTCGAACACGCTTTTCTAAAACTTTCATAAGTTTGTGCAAGTGCGATTAGCCGGCAGCTTCGTATGAACTTTGGAAATTGTTTGAAATTTGCGAGCCGGCCTAAGATTCTCAAATAAAACCTCGACGGTATTTGAAAGAGTTGTTTTAAAGTACCTTGAACATTTTGTAAAATTTTACCGTCGTTGATGGTTGTGAAGTGTTGGGAGAATTTTCGAAAATGATTTTAACATATTGTTGCATTTTCAAATAATTCGAGTGAATGATTTTCAAAATCTTTCACACCATAAAAATATTTTATTTCAAAAACCAATGCGATTTTTATTTTCAAAAATATATAGTGAAAGATGAGAAATCTCACTCGATGTAAAGTTCAAACTCGGATTCGGAAATGTTAGAGTATGTAAGAATGATTTGATGATCTTGCATGGTTAACTTGTTAGTTGTTAACGGCGATGATGATACGTAGAGGCATGATGACTTCAAATGATTTCAAATGAGACGGTTAAAGTATGTTGTTTGCAAGTTTTGATGAAACAACCCGAGGTACCAAAAGTACTTTTAAAGTTTATTTCAAATAGATATACAAATCCAAGGATTTTCAAAAGATTTCCTTTAAAAGGATACCTCGTGAATTTTCTTTTCGAGTTGTTATTGGTTACCTTATGTGATAAGTCGTGCTGAGTTGGTACCTTAGTATAATATTTTGCGAAGTTGTGCAATCGTATTGAGTGGGAATCCGCTTAGTATGCCGATGGGCGAGAGGGCCTTGATCGTGACCACGATGCTAATGGCCATGAAGATCGGATGTGGACCAAGAGGATATGGTCGGGAAGGTTGCTATTCCAAGACTTCGCCGTTCTCGTTGTTTAGGTTTCGGACGAAACCTCTTTTAAAGGTGATATGATGTAATACCCGCATTTTTCTTTCTTTCTCTTGTTTCGTCCCAATCGTATCGACTGACCGTGTTCGTTGATGCTTCGACACAGTGTTGTTTCTCACCTTTGTCATTCGAGCGAGTTCGATATTGTCCCAAATTGATCTATATATCGTTGTGACCTTTTCAAGTTCGGAAAATTAGTCTCGTTTTCGATCTTCCAACCCTTGGGCGGTGGAATTCCGTATTTGTTCGCCGATTGGCTCGCGTTTTGATTGATGTACCGTTGGGTTGGTCAATCGTATTGATTTCCGTCCGTTGTGTTTTGTGTTTGTTCGGATAATTGACTTGATTGTATTATCCGATTGATGACGCTTGTCACTTGTTGGTTTTATTATATCCCTAACGGCGTTGTGTTGGTCGTCGTGGAGCGTGTTTTCACGCCGTATATTCCTTTGCGTTGCTTGTAACGTTTCGCCGATGGGCGTAAGTTACGCGTTTCCTTGCGTATCTCGTTGAGTTTTCTGGCGGGATATTGCTTCTCCCTACTTGTTTTAAGTTTCGGGACGAAACTTCTTTTAAGGAGGGTAGAATGTAATATCCGCAATTTCGATTCTTCGGTAAATTTCTTTTCACCGAGTCCGTTTGACGACTCGCTCATGACCGCTTCGTCATTTCGAGAATGGTTAATTCTCGACTTTTTGTCATCCGTGTAATACCCGGTTGTAATTCATTCATTTTCATTCGGTAATTATCGATGTAATTGTCACTCGGTGTATTTTCACTCAATTATAATCATTCATCAATCATGTTCATTCACCGTGTTCACCGCTCGGAAAAACTTCGAGTTGTGTATCATTATTGTTCATTGTTTCAACCTTCCTCTTATGAGTTCGACTTTGTTAGATCACCATTAATTTTTGGTAACTCAAAAAAATTCTAAATCTTTGCAATATTATAGAGAAACGAATTATCTTTACAATTGTTCAAACGGTGATTCAATCTGAGTCCTGACGAGAGAGTTATGGTCGTTTTAGCTCACCCGCTCATTTTTTCGATTATTGGCGATCATCGCCGACCGAACTTCGGCCGTGTCGACACGGACCGTGCCGTGCCGTCGTAAATGCCGAAGTCTCGCCTCAGACCCGGCCGTGTTATGCAGCACGGCGAGTCGAACTCTTCGGATAAGCGAGAACCGCCCAGACGCGGCCGTGTTCGGGACACGGCCGAGTCATGCCGAGTCATTGTCGGACGGGTCACTATCGGAAGGCCCCTCGCGCCGCGACCGTGTCTAGCAGGACACGGTCGAGTCCTCGCCGACAGTGCGCGCCGCGACCGTGTCAGGCGGACACGGTCGAGTCTGTCAGACGAGTCAACCCTTATAAATTCGTTTTTTGAGCATTTCAGCTCATTTCTTTCCCTTTTCTTCACCTACAACCGAGAGAGAGAGCTTGAGGGAGGGTTTTTCCTTCACAAATCATTTGAGTGTTTGATTTTCTTCATCCTCCTTCGATCGTGTAGCTCGGATTGTGGATCTAGCACGTGTTCTTCGGATTATAGGGCTTGAATCTTCAAGAGGTAAGAACTCCTTCCACCCTAGTATGATTTTGGGGAGGGTTTGGTGGTGATCTTGTGTTTTAATTCGAATTAACCGATGTTGTTATTAGATTTTGATAGTATTCACGCGACCCATGGTTTTCTTGTTTTTGATTGGGATGAAATCCCGTTGTTATACCAATGATCGATTTCATTTCCTTATGCACTCTTGGTGTCCGATGAATTGTCCCAACGGGTAGAATTAGGATTAATTCTTACCTTTCCGCATTATTGAGACTTGTTGTATACCGTTGTTGTGTTAGGAGCGGATTTGGGAGGATTGTTCGGACCAAAACCTATTCCTTCGTTGTTTCCCTTGTTTCATCGTGTTCAAGGCAAGTATCTTTCCCATACATTACGTGTTTTGTGGATATAATGGTTGCTAAGTGTCTATATGTGCTAAATAAATATTTATAACCATTTTTCAAAAGAATCGGTATATTTACCGTCATGGTTTTCGTAAAGGTGACCCGTGTGAGTCGGGAATTAATATGCTTAGTTGATTATGTGTGCTAGTGTCGAGTATATGATCACGTTACTTTCGTGTGATGTCATTATGTATGATTATGGCGTCGGTAAATGTAAAGTGTAATTCTCTTGTCAAGTTATGTGCTTGGAGTCACGTGGTTATGGATGAATATGTGAGTTTTTGTGATATTGGTTATGTCGTTCGGTGCTGTTGAGATCTTGTGCTCCCTTGTGAATTGATAGAGTTCTGGGTCGTGAGTACGTGTTGGATAATATGGCCATTCTAGCAAGGTACCTCGACTATATATATTTTGTGTGTTTGACCTTTGAGAGTTTTGGTTTTGTAATCTGTGAGTTGTTACTCTTCCACCTGGGGATGGCATGTGGCCTCTGGGGGCCGATACTAATGGGTACGGCCACGGAAGTGGACTTGGGTGCGTGTGCTGATGTTCTTCCACCTGGGGACGGTTCGACGGGACCTCTGGGGGCCGATACTAATGGGTACGGCCGCGGAAGTGGTTTCCCACCTGGGGACGGTCCGACGGGGCCTCTGGGGGCCGATACTAATGGGTACGGCCACGGGTTACCAAGTGTGGTTTCTGTGATGTTGATGTTGATGTTTTGATGATTAATTGTGATATGTGTAATATCCGTAATTTTTTTTCTATTTTTAGCAGTTTCTATTTTGGTGTATGTTTATTTTTATCGACTCGCTTGTAACCGTTTCAACATTTTGAATCTATTTTGTTCTTGGAGTTTTTCCATCTGGACGAGTTTTGATGGTGTTTTCACGTAATTTCATTTTATGATATGTTTTGCCGTATGAACGTTCGACTCTTGTAAAACTCGTTCGTTTTCGTTGTTTCTTGGTTTGTACAAGTCCGTATGGTTGAGTTGGTCATGTTGAGACTTCTGGTTTACAAATCCGACGTTGTATCGTGATTTTCGGACGCTTGGGTCATCTTCGTAATTTCCTATAAATTTAGGGAAATTCATCTCCTTGTCGTATTTTGGATTCCTCAGTAGTTGGAAGTGCAATTACTTTCGAACACTCAACTCCGTTGTTATGAATAACTCATATTCACACTTTTGATTCTATCCTCGTGTTGTAGTTCGTCGTCGAATCGATCGTGCGTAATTAGTGTTCTCAATCGGGTGCATTACGTGCGTAACGTCGTTATGCATGATCCATAACGTATGTTATGACCCTTCACAATTTAGTACAGACATTTGGTTACGACGTTAACCAAGATCGTGTTACGACGTAACCATCATAACGCACGTTAACGGCTGTGTTAACGTCGTAACACACCGCCCTGCTTTTAAACCCGACTTAGCCTCGCCGCTTTCTTTTCATCCTTCTTCGCCTTTTCGCGACGTGAGTGTTCTTGAGTGCCTTTGGAGCGATTTGTCCAGAGCAATCCGTGGATTTCCTTTAGAGATTGATTATTGTGTACCAAGGAGATTAATCTTCTACATTCACATCTTCCACCATCGAATCCAAGGTATTTCCTCAGAACCCTAACTTTGATGAATTTGGGGTTTTTCGGATTCTAGGTTTAGTTACGAATTGTTCATCTATATATCGATATTCTTTACCGATTGTGAGTATTGAGTGATTCTAAATCCAACTTCCTTGACTTTAATCCGTGAATTATCAATACGGGAGATTTTGCGTGAACCTCGCCCGTATCGATTGAACGTCTATTATCGCGATTTATAATCGGGTTTTGGGAGTATACCTTTCGATTATTGATGTCCGTTGGGACTGAGTTATGTTAATTCTTCGTTTAGGAACCGTTGTTTTCCAAATGGATCATCCGTAGTCACTTTTCACTTCCGATTCTTGAAGATGTCACAAAGGCAAGTACTTTACATTTGTTTACATGTTCTAGTATTTGAATTATGGTCAGTATCGTGGTTGTTGTGGATGGTTATGTGTATGTTCACCTAGGGACGGTCCGACGGGCCTCTAGTGGATACGTATTGCCGTGTGTGTGCGTATCACGAATCGTGGTTAGCCACCTGTGGATGTCCGACGGGGCTCATGGGGTACGGTGGCCGTGAGTCTCGTGCCAACGGTTAACTTTGAATTATGATTTGTTGGAGATAATGTGTTTTGTGTGTACATCATTAATATTCGGAATATGAAATGTTTTCTAAAATGACTTTTTGGCGCATATATTCATCTGATTAGAATGTAGTTCAAATGGATTGTACTTGCACTAGCGATTGTCGCTAACCCTTAAATGGGGAAATACTTTTGTATTTCGTATTGATCGTGGGGACAAGCGAGCACTAGAGCCGTATGAGGATGATGGGCGAGCATGATACATGCCCGTAAGTTGATTATTGATGTTCTATATGTCGAATATTTGATATCTTGCTTTGGGGATTTTGTTTTATAAACCGGTTTAAGTACTCGAGTACTTCTTTTACAAAATTGTTAATGTTGTGTTCTGTTTGGGAAATGGATTAATGTTGGAATTTATTGTCGGATTGTAATCTCATTTGAATTGTCGTATTATTGATCATTGTTGTCGTTGTCGAAGGTCTTGTTTGGTATGTTAGCTTCGTGGATTCCACGGTGGGGTCCACGGCACTGTAATATGCCCCGAATGTCTTGGGGTGTTACGAATATGGTATCGAGCCGTGTTATGGATACCTAGGTGTCGGTCATTCGGGTCTAGTTAAGTGTCGTTTTGGGACGGTATCACCGCTATGCCATCATCTCAAGACGCCGGTGCTCGTAAGTTTTCCTAACTTGACTCGTTTCACCGCTCGCTCTATTCTGTCTTAGTATCTTTGCGCTTTTGCGTTGAATTGTACTTACCCGTTGCTTCTTCGTAATTCGCCGGTAGAGGACGCGACGCGGCCGCGACGCGGTAGGGGACGTGGCGCAGTGGGCGGCCATGTCCGATCACTGAACCGATTCGGCGATGCCCTCTTTGTCGAACAGTGTTCCCCTAGTTCCGAGATCAGCAGGACCACCGCTAGCTCCTAATGCTCATGAGAATGTTGGAGTGGCCAACATATTACGGCAAGTAGCGAACCAGATGACGCCACCGACTCAGCCGCTCGGGCCGGCCATGCTAATGCCAACCCGGTTCCGCCTACTGGATCCGGTAATGATAAGCTACTTCAGGACGTGATTCGTATGCGTCCTCCGCAGTTTGATGGTGCTTCTGACCCTTCTGGTTGGGAGAATTGGTTATTCGAGTTGGAGAAAGTGTTTGAGGCTGCTAATTGTTCCGAGGAGAGGAATGTACCCATTGCTCAGTACTTCCTCGCCAAGGAGGCAGCGACGTGGTGGCAAGCGGTGAAACCGCGTGACCGGGCAGCTACGTGGGCAGAGTTTCGAGATCTGATGGAAGATGAATACTATCCTTGGCCAGTGAAAGAGGGGAGGATCCGAGCCTTCTTTGAGGCTAAGCCCCAAGATGTTCCTATTTCTCAAGCTATCAAGGACTACAATCAACAGCTGCACTACGTGAGAAACCAAGTCCGAGATGAGCTAGATAAGATCCGCCACTTTGATATGCGGATAAAGCCGAGGGTGCGCCACTACATGTCCGGTGCAGGGTGCACGACTTTGAAAGATTATCGAATAAAGCGATAGCTTACGAGATGTCGTCATGCGACAGACGGCACTGAAGGAAAGAAGGTAAGACCTCCGGTCGGTTCGGGAGGCAAGTCAGGAGGGTATCCGAAGGCTCAGTCTGGTTCGCGAGTCTTCGGGAGTCAGTCGCCATTAGTTGGTCGAGGGAACGGTTCTAGGTCTGCTCCTGCTGGTTCCGTTCGTGGTCCTACATACTTCAACTGCAGTCGTCCGGGCCACATGATGAGTGAGTGTGATAGACCTCCGATTCAGTGTCTTGCTTGTGGTCGTATGGGTCACCGTGCTAAGTTTTGTACGGATGCAGCTCGGGCTCCAGTTACTCAGATATCTGCTCCAGCTGCAGGAGAGCCGAGTGTGAATCAGGCACCGACAGTTCCTCAGCCGCAGCAGAGTTTTGGTAGAGGTCGGGGTCGTGGTCAGCCTTCTAGAGGGGGAGCTTCTAGTGCGGGGTCTGTTCCGCCCCGTGTGTATGAGATGAGGCGAGCCGGAGATACCGACGCGCCGGTGGCTACAGGTACCGTCCACATCCTTGACCATCCTGTTTCCGTATTGTTCGATTCTGGTGCTACGCATTCTTTTATATCTATGGATTGTGTGCGTCGCCTGCATGTTGATTGCCTTGTTGCTTGTGAGCCTTTTGTTGTTAAACTTCCTAGTGGGGATAGCATCGTGGGGGATCGTGAGGTTAGAGATTTTCCAGTGAGTATCGCGGGGAGGGTTTGGCCTTCTAATCTGATTGCGGTAGATATTAGAGATGAGGATTTGATTCTGGGTGAGGATTGGCTGGACCGTCATGGGGCGATCATGAATTATAGAACGAGAACCGTTTCGATGTTAGCCTCTGACGGTACCGAGCATTCTTTTGTGGGGCGTAGGCGGAGTAGCCAGAGGTTACTGATCAGCGCCTTGAGGGCCGTAAGACTGCTTCGAGGAGGTTGCACGGGCTATTGGTGTTACGCTTTGAGATCGGAAGAAGGGGGAGTTGAGCTCTCGTCTATTCCGGTAGTGTGTGAGTATCCTGATGTTTTTCCAGATGAGTTGCCGGGTTTGCCGCCGGACCGAGAGGTTGAATTTACCGTCGATTTAGAGCCGTAAAGACCTATCTCTAAGACACCATACCGGATGGCGCCTGCCGAGATGCTTGAGTTGAAGAAACAGTTGGGAGAGTTGCTAGACATGGGATATATTCGACCGAGCGCTTCGCCTTGGGGCGCACCGGTCCTATTCGTAAAGAAGAAGGATGGGTCACTTCGTTTGTGTATCGACTATCGAGAGTTGAACAAAGTGACCATCAAAAACAAATATCCGCTCCCGAGGATTGATGACTTATTTGATCGATTGCAAGGGGCAACCGTGAGCCAAGATTGATTTGAGATCGGGGTATTATCACCTCCGAGTGAAGGATACCGACATTCCGAAGACGGCCTTTCGGACGAGATACGGTCACTACGAGTTTGTGGTTATGCCTTTTGGGCTAACTAACGCACCAGCCGTGTTCATGCGGCTTATGAACAAAGTCTTTATCGAGTACCTCGATAAGTGTGTAGTCGCTTTTATCGACGACATCCCGATTTACTCGAGGAGCGAGGAGGAGCACGTCCGTCATTTGCATATTGTGTTAGATATTTTGAGAACTCGGCATCTTTTGCGAAGTTCTCAAAGTGCGAGTTTTGGTTACGGAGGTTATGTTTCTGGTCATGTGATCTCGGCCGAGGGTGTTCGTGTAGACCCACATAAGGTAGAAGTGTTGGATTGGGCGCCGCCAAGAACGTGAAGGAGGTCCGCAGTTTTACGGGATTAGCCGGGTATTACCGTAGATTCGCCGAGGGTTCTCTAAACTCGCTCGACCGACTCGATTGCTACGAGTCGGAGAAGTTTGTGTGGACCGACGAGAGGCGGAATAGTTTTGAGGAGTTGAAGAAGCGGTTGACGACCGCTCCGTTTTGGCTTTACCGAGTGGTAATGATGGTTTCTCGGTTTATAGCGATGCTTACGGCCAAGGGCTCGGATGCGTACTTATGCGGCATGGGAGGACGATTGCCTATGCTTCCGTCGATTGAAAACATATGAATCAATTACCTACGCACGATCTTGAGTTGGCCGCGATTGTGTTTGCGTTGAAAATCAAGGTCATTACTTGTATGGCTCGTCGTGTCGATTTTCACCGATCACAAGAACACGAAGTACATCTTCACGCAGAAAGAGCTTAATATGAGACAGAGGAGATGGTTGGAACTGATTAAGGATTACGATCTTGAGATCCTCTATCATCCGGGCAAGGCTAATGTAGTAGCAGATGCCTTGAGCCGGAAATCGGTACGCTCGGCGCTTGAGTTACTCACGGCCCAGTCGGACTTCAGCGAGAGTTTATGAGGTTGAGCATTGAGATTGTACCGCCAGAGAGTTCCGGCGATTGCGTACTCTTGAGATTTCTTCATCTCTCAGTCGAGGACATTAAGTCGGGACAGCTTAGAGGATCCGATGTTTATTCGGCCTTCGAGAGAGTGTAGGAAAGGGGAAAGCCCTGGATTCGTTATTCATGAGGACGGCGTGTTGAGATTCCGAGGTTGGTTGTGTGTTCCGAACGACTCGAACCGAGACAGAGCATTATGCGAGAGGCTCATGCGTCACCATACTCACCCATCCGGCTCGAGTAAGATGTATAAAGATCGAGGAAGAATTTTTGGTGGAACGATATGAAGAAGGAGGTAGTTCGGTTTGTAGCTAAGTGTTTGACTTGTCGACAAGTCAAGATTGAGCATCGGCCAGTAGGATTATTGAAACCACTTCCGTTCGGAATGGAAGTGGGAGGACATCTCTATGGATTTTGTCACGAGTTTACCGAGGACGAAGACCGTATGAATATGGTATGGGTAATTGTAGACCGATTGACTAAGTCGGCACATTTTCTGGGCATCAAGGATACTTGGGGTCCGGAAAAGTTGGCTCGTATTTTTATCACTCAGATAGTGAGGCTTCATGGTACGCCGAGGACCATTATTTCAGACAGAGATGGCCGATTTGTATCGCATTTTTGGCAGGCAGTGCATAAGGCATTGGGGACTCAGCTACGTTTGAGCACTTCGTTCCATCCCCAGACCGATGGGCAGTCCGAACGTACCATTCAGACGTTCGAGGATTTGTTGCGCGCGTGTGCGTTAGACTGGAGTAGTAATTGGGAGGAGCATTTGGCCTTAATTGAGTTTGCTTATAATAATAGCTGGCATGCGTCGATTAAGATGGCACCGTATGAGGCACTTTATGGCCGATGTTGCCGATCACCGATATGTTGGTATGAGCCGTCCGATTTGGTTGGCACCGAGCCGGACCTTGTGTTGGAGACGAGGGAGAAAGTCGAATTGATTAGAAAGAGGATGTTGGCTGCTCAGAGTCGACAAAAGTCTTACGCGGATGTTAGGCGTAGACCTTTGGAGTTTGAGGTGGGAGATCATGTTCTGTTGAGAGTGTCTCCGACGAAGGGAGTTTTTCGTTTTGGGAAGAAGGGGAAACTCAGCCCGAGATATATTGGACCTTTCGAGGTATTGGAGAGAGTCGGTGAGTTAGCGTACCGTTTGGCTTTACCTCCGTCGCTGAGTCATGTACATAGCGTATTTCACGTTTCCCAGTTGAGGAAGTACGTTCCGGACCCGTCCCACATTATCGACTTTGGGGACGTGGAGATCGAGAAGGATGTTACGTTTGAAGAGAGGCCCGTCAGAATTTTGGAGCGTCGTGATAAACAGTTAAGGCACAAAACCATTCCTTTGGTTAAGGTGCAATGGTCGAGGCACGGAGTAGAAGAAGCGACGTGGGAGCTAGAGGAGGATATGCGTTCGAGATACCCCGAGCTTTTTGATTCTTAAGTTTCGGGACGAAACTTTATTTTAGAGGGGGAGAATGTAATATCCGTAATTTTTTTTTCTATTTTTAGCAGTTTCCATTTTGGTGTATGTTTATTTTTATCGACTCGCTTGTAACCGTTTCGACATTTTGAATCTATTTTGTTCTTGGAGTTTTTCCATCTGGATGAGTTTTGATGGTGTTTTCACGTAATTTCATTTTATGACATGTTTTGCCGTATGAACGTTCGACTCTTGTAAAACTCGTTCGTTTTCGTTGTTTCTTGGTTTGTACAAGTCCGTATGGTTGAGTTGGTCATGTTGAGACTTATGGTTTACAAATCCGACGTTGTATCGTGATTTTCGGACGCTTGGGTCATCTTCGTAATTTCCTATAAATTTAGGGAAATTCATCTCCTTGTCGTATTTTGGATTCCTCAGTAGTTGGAAGTGCAATTACTTTCGAACACTCAACTCCGTTGTTATGAATAACTCATATTCACACTTTTGATTCTATCCTCGTGTTGTAGTTCGTCGTCGAATCGACTGTGCAGAATTGGTGTTCTGAACTGGGGTCTGTTACGTGCGTAACGTACGTTATGCATGATCCATAACGTACGTTATGACCCTTCACAATTTAGTACAGACATTTGGTTACGTACGTTAACCAGTACTGTGTTACGTACGTAACCATCATAACGTACGTTAACAGCCTGTGTTAACGTACGTAACACACTGCCAGCGTTTTTAAACCTGACTTAGCCTCAGTCAGTTTCTTTTCATCCTTCTTCGCCCCTTTTCGCGACGTGAGTGTTCTTGAGTGCCTTTGGAGCGATTTGTCCAGAGCAATCCGTGGATTTCCTTTAGAGATTGATTATTGTGTACCAAGGGAGATTAATCTTCTACATTCACATCTTCCACCAGTCGAATCCAAGGTATTTCCTCAGGAACCCTAACTTTGATGAATTTGGGGGTTTTTCGGGATTCTAGGGTTTAGTTACGAATTGTTCATCTATATATCGATATTCTTTACCGATTGTGAGTATTGAGTGATTCTAAATCCAACTTCCTTGACTTTAATCCGTGAATTATCAATACGGGGAGATTTTGCGTGAACCATCGCCCGTATCGATTGAACGTCTATTATCGCGATTTATAATCGGGGTTTTGGGAGTATACCTTTCGATTATTGATGTCCGTTGGGACTGAGTTATGTTAATTCTTCGTTTAGGAACCGTTGTTTTCCAGTCGGATCATCCGTAGTCACTTTTCACTTCCGATTCTTCGAAGATGTCACAAAGGCAAGTACTTTACATTTGTTTACATGTTCTAGTATTTGAATTATGGCTGTATCGTGGTTGTTGTGGATGGTTATGTGTATGTTCACCTAGGGACGGTCCGACGGGGCCTCTAGGGATACGTATTGCCGTGTGTGTGCGTATCACGAACTGTGGTTAGCCACCCAGGGATGTCCGACGGGGCTCTGCGGGGTACGGTGGCCGTGAGTCTCGTGCCAACGGTTAACTTTGAATTATGATTTGTTGGAGATAATGTGTTTTGTGTGTACATCATTAATATTCCGGAATATGAAATGTTTTCTAAAATGACTTTTTGGCGCATATATTCATCTGATTAGAATGTAGTTCAAATGGATTGTACTTGCACTAGCAGTTGTCGCTAACCCCTTAAATGGGGGAAATACTTTTTGTATTTCAGGTATTGATCGTGGGGACAAGCGAGCACTAGAGCCGTATGAGGATGATGGGCGAGCATGATACTGTCCAGAAGTTGATTATTGATGTTCTATATGTCGAATATTTGATATCTTGCTTTGGGGATTTTGTTTTATAAAAACTGGTTTAAGTACTCGAGTACTTCTTTTACAAAATTGTTAATGTTGTGTTCCTGTTTGGGAAATGGATTAATGTTGGAATTTATTGTCGGATTGTAATCTCATTTGAATTGTCGTATTATTGATCATTGTTGTCGTTGTCGAAGGTCTTGTTTGGTATGTTAGCCTGGTGGATTCCACAGTGTGGGGTCCACGGCGCTGTAATATGCCCTGAATGTCTTGGGGGTGTTACAATATGTCCGGAGTATCACAATGCTTTGCACTCGAGGTCGAGATACATTATATATCAGGTCTTGGTGTTTGGCTAGAATGGCATGAGAATAATGTGTTATGTGTAAAGTGTCTTTGTAAGTGAATCGCAATGGATGATTGGGTCGTGGGCCCTGTGTTTTGTGATCGAAATGGTTGGGCCGTGGACCCCGTGTCTTGTTAATGGATTTGCATTTTTGGAAAAATGAACTTTGGGGCTGTGACCCTAAATGACTTCCGAGGAATTTAAGAACTTCTCAATTTCTAATGTTTTTAAAACTCCCGAGATTTGGAAATGTTTTCAAAGTGCTTACTTACTTCGTTTCTACTTTCAAGACTTGAACTATTTTTAACTAAATATACCTCGGGAAGTCTTTCGTTGTATTCTCGGAATGTGTTGTGTATGGCTCGTATTTGCACTTTATACTTGCACTAGCGAAACAATGGAGTTTTGCTAACCCCCGAGTAATCGGGGGTGGATATCTGTATTGTGTCCAGGTACATGCAGGTTTTCGGGAGCAAGACACAGGATCGGCACGAGGAATGATGAAAGACGAATGATACTAATCACACGAAGGCCAGTCTTGGGTTCAGTTAGTCGGAGTCCATTGTATTGTCTTTTCTGCTGTCTTATTGTTCGTTGTTGCAAGTATTTTACCCTTGCGTGGGTATGAGTCTGGATGAGTTTATGTATTTTTATTTGTAAGTCAGCGTCAAAAGACCAAATCGGTGTATTGGTTCGTTATTTTGATTCGTCGGTATGTAATGTAATGTGTTGTTTAGATGTCTAGCCTGGTGGATCCTCGCGGAGAGGGTCTGCGGCGTGTAATATTCCCGGTTCGATCTGGGGATGTTAGATTTATGGTATCGGAGCTTAGGTTGCGGAAACCTAGGCTGTCGGGTCCAGTCGTGTATTGTTGGGTCTTGTCTTGTCAGATTGAGTCTGACCGATGTCGTGTCGCGACGCGTCGTTTGGAATGTCGACCGTGATTAGTATCAGGGTGCAGCCATCATCTTCGTGCGATCTGTGGATGTAAGTCTCCCTACTACAGGTTGTACCATGAGCTATACGAGCCTGTGTGATTTTGTGTAATGTAGTTTATATTTGAAGGTGCATCGTGAGTAAGTGACATATATTTGTTGATTCCCGTCTTGCGCTAAAATGTAGAATGATATTGCTGAATGTATCCTTGTATAAATCATTTTTCTTACAAGAGTATAAACCTTGGAATTTTAAGTTTTCGAATCCTTTTGGGGAGTCACGTAAAATTTTTAAAATGCCCTCCAAGGGAGGAAAAAGTTGATTTTCGTATGTTGACCACAAGGCTGAAAGTTCTAAAAACTCGAATTACTGATAATTCTTTTCCACTGCGTACTATAAGTTTTCAAAACACGAGTTTTGAACTCAAATGAGTTCTACAAAATATACTCAAGACGTGATCCTTGCTTTTAACTTTCAGTTTTGAATGACAATTGCCTTTTGATGGTTGCTCATGATGTGTTGTAATTATGTGAATCGATGGCTTTGAGATTCGAATATTGTTGTTGTTTAATTGTGACCTTCGATTCCAGTGATGTCGTATATATGTTCGCAATCATGTTGCTAAAATAGAACCGTTAGCGCACGCTAAGTGTAAGGCTAACGCGCGCTAATGCAGCATGGGTAGCGCACGCTAAATATGTGTTGTAACGAGCGTTAGTCGATGCAGGCAGAGGCTATGGAACCGCATTATAGCCGTTAGGTCTAACTTTTGCGGCCAATCACTGTAGTTGTATTCTCTACGTGGTGTCTAGTGATAACAACTGTTGTGCGTGAATGTGTGTTAAGACTTTTCGTATTGCTAGGTGATATTTGATTGTGTTTGATGAATTGATAAATTATGTCTGCTGCGAGTGTGTTCGAACACGCTTTTCTAAAACTTTCATAAGTTTGTGCAAGTGCGATTAGCAGCGGCTTCGTATGAACTTTGGAAATTGTTTGAAATTTGCGAGCCGGCCTAAGATTCTCAAATAAAACCTCGACGGTATTTGAAAGAGTTGTTTTAAAGTACCTTGAACATTTTGTAAAATTTTACCGTCGTTGATGGTTGTGAAGTGTTGGGAGAATTTTCGAAAATGATTTTAACATATTGTTGCATTTTCAAATAATTCGAGTGAATGATTTTCAAAATCTTTCACACCATAAAAATATTTTATTTAAAAAACCAATGAGATTTTTATTTTATAATATATAGTGAAAGATGAGAAATCTCACTCGATGTAAAGTTCAAACTCGGATTCGGAAATGTTAGAGTATGTAAGAATGATTTGATGATCTTGCATGGTTAACTTGTTAGTTGTTAACGGCGATGATGATACGTAGAGGCATGATGACTTCAAATGATTTCAAATGAGACGGTTAAAGTATGTTGTTTGCAAGTTTTGATGAAACAACCCGAGGTACCAAAAGTACTTTTAAAGTTTATTTCAAATAGATATACAAATCCAAGGATTTTCAAAAGATTTCCTTTAAAAGGATACCTCGTGAATTTTCTTTTCGAGTTGTTATTGGTTACCTTATGTGATAAGTCGTGCTGAGTTGGTACCTTAGTATAATATTTTGCGAAGTTGTGCAATCGTATTGAGTGGGAATCCGCTTAGTATGCCGATGGGCAGAGGACGCAGTCGTGACCACGATGCTAATGGCCATGAAGATCGGATGTGGACCAAGAGGATATGGTCGGGAAGGTTGCTATTCCAGCACTTCGTTCTCGTTGTTTAGGTTTCGGGACGAAACCTCTTTTAAAGGTGATATGATGTAATACCCGCATTTTTCTTTCTTTCTCTTCTGTTTCGTCCAATCGTATCGACTCGACTGTGTTCGTTGATGCTTCGACACAGTGTTGTTTCTCACCTTTGTCATTCGAGCGAGTTCTGATATTGTCCCAAATTGATCTATATATCGTTGTGACCTTTTCAAGTTCGGAAAATTAGTCTCGTTTTCGATCTTCCAACCCTTGGGCAGTGGAATTCCGTATTTGTTCAGCGATTGGCTCGCGTTTTGATTGATGTACCGTTGGGTTGGTCAATCGTATTGATTTCCGTCCGTTGTGTTTTGTGTTTGTTCGGATAATTGACTTGATTGTATTATCCAGTTGATGACGCTTGTCACTTGTTGGTTTTATTATATCCCTAACGGCGGCGTTGTGTTGGTCGTCGTGGAGCGTGTTTTCACGCCGTATATTCCTTTGCGTTGCTTGTAACGTTTCGCCGATGGGCGTAAGTTACGCGTTTCCTTGCGTATCTCGTTGAGTTTTCCTGGCGGGATATTGCTTCTCCCTACTTGTTTTAAGTTTCGGGACGAAACTTCTTTTAAGGAGGGTAGAATGTAATATCCGCAATTTTCGATTCTTCGGTAAATTTCTTTTTCAGCCGGAGTCCATTTTGACGACTTGCTCATGACCGTTTCGTCATTTCGAGAATGATTAATTCTGGACTTTTTGTCATCCGTGTAATACCCGGTTGTAATTCATTCATTTTCATTCAGTAATTATCAGTCTGTAATTGTCACTCAGTGTATTTTCACTCAATTATAATCATTCATCAATCATGTTCATTCACCGTGTTCACCGTTCGGAAAAACTTCGAGTTGTGTATCATTCCTCTTATGAGTTCGACTTTGTTAGATCACCATTAATTTTTGGTAACTCCAAAAATTCTAAATCTTTGCAATATTATAGAGCATCGAATTAGCTTTCCAATGGTTCAAACGGTGAGTCAATCGGAGTCCGGACGAGAGAGTTATGGTCGTTTTAGCTCACCCGCTCATTTTTTCAGTTATTGGCCGATCACTGCCGACCGAACTCGGCCGTGTCGTCCGACACGGCCCGTGCCGTACTCGTCCGGAAATGCCGAAGTCTCTGCCTCAGGACCCGACCGTGTTGTCTGGCACGGCCGAGTCGAACTCTTCCGGATAAGCCAGAACCGACTGCCCAGACGCCCGACCGTGTTCCAGGACACGGTCGAGTCATGCCGAGTCGCTGTCGGACGGGTCACTATCGGAAGGCCCCTCCGCGCCGCGACCGTGTCAAGCAGGACACGGTCGAGTCCTCGCTGCCGGCAGTGCAGCGCCGCGACCGTGTCAGGCGGACACGGCCGAGTCTGGCTGACGAGTCAACCCCTATAAATTCGTTTTTGAGCATTTCAGCTCATTTCTTTCCCTTTTCTTCACCTATAATCGAGAGAGAGAGAGCTTGAGGGAGGGTTTTTCCTTCACAAATCATTTGAGTGTTTGATTTTCTTCATCCTCCTTCGATCGTGTAGCTCGGATTGTGGATCTAGCACGTGTTCTTCGGATTATAGGGCTTGAATCTTCAAGAGGTAAGAACTCCTTCAACCCTAGTATGATTTTGGGGAGGGTTTGGTGGTGATCTTGTGTTTTAATTCGAATTAACCGATGTTGTTATTAGATTTTGATAGTATTCACGCGACCCATGGTTTTCTTGTTTTTGATTGGGATGAAATCCCGTTGTTATACCATTGATCGATTTCATTTCCTTATGCACTCTTGGTGTCCAATGAATTGTCCCAACG
Source organism: Orobanche coerulescens (assembly GCA_033398695.1). Classification (NCBI taxonomy): domain Eukaryota; kingdom Viridiplantae; phylum Streptophyta; class Magnoliopsida; order Lamiales; family Orobanchaceae; genus Orobanche; species Orobanche coerulescens. The sequence goes on along the minus strand of CM065816.1, from coordinate 11,357,800 downwards.
GGTAGAATTAGGATTAATTCTTACCTTTCCGCATTATTGAGACTTGTTGTATACCGTTGTTGTGTTAGGAGCGGATTTGGGAGGATTGTTCGGACCAAAACCTATTCCTTCGTTGTTTCCCTTGTTTCATCGTGTTCAAGGCAAGTATCTTGCCCATACATTACGTGTTTTGTAGATATAATGGTTGCTAAGTGTCGATATGTGCTAAATAAATATTTATAACCATTTTTCAAAAGAATCGGTATATTTACCATCATGGTTTTCGTAAAGGTGACCCGTGTGAGTCGGGAATTAATATGCTTAGTTGATTATGTGTGCTAGTGTCGAGTATATGATCACCTTACTTTCGTGTGATGTCATTATGTATGATTATGGCGTCGGTAAATGTAAAGTGTAATTCTCTTGTCAAGTTATGTGCTTGGAGTCACGTGGTTATGGATGAATATGTGAGTTTTTGTGATATTGGTTGTGTCGTTCGGTGCTGTTGAGATCTTGTGCTCCCTTGTGAATTGATAGAGTTCTGGGTCGTGAGTACGTGTTGGATAATATGGCCATTCTAGCAAGGTACCTCGACTATATATATTTTGTGTGTTTGACCTTTGAGAGTTTTGGTTTTGTAATCTGTGAGTTGTTACTCTTCCACCTGGGGATGGCATGTGGCCTCTGGGGGCCGATACTAATGGGTACGGCCACGGAAGTGGACTTGGGTGCGTGTGTTGATGTTCTTCCACCTGGGGACGGTTCGACGGGACCTCTGGGGGCCGATACTAATGGGTACGGCCGCGGAAGTGGTTTCCCACCTGGGGACGGTCCGACGGGGCCTCTGGGGGCCGATACTAATGGGTACGGCCACGGGTTACCAAGTGTGGTTTCTGTGATGTTGATGTTGATGTTTTGATGATTAATTGTGATATGTCCGAAGTATCACAATGCTTTGCACTCGAGGTCGAGATACATTATATATCAGGTCTTGGTGTTTGGCTAGAATGGCATGAGAATAATGTGTTATGTGTAAAGTGTCTTTGTAAGTGAATCGCAGTGGATGATCGGGTCGTGGGCCCTGTGTTTTGTGATCGAAATGGTTGGGCCGTGGACCCCGTGTCTTGTTAATGGATTTGCATTTTTGGAAAAATGAACTTTGGGGCTGTGACCCTAAATGACTTTCGAGGAATTTAAGAACTTCTCAATTTCTAATGTTTTTAAAACTCCCGAGATTTGGAAATGTTTTCAAAGTGCTTACTTACTTCGTTTCTACTTTAAAGACTTGAACTATTTTTAACTAAATATACCTCGGGAAGTCTTTTGTTGTATTCTCGGAATGTGTTGTGTATGGCTCGTATTTGCACTTTATACTTGCACTAGCGAAACAGTGGAGTTTTGCTAACCCCCGAGTAATCGGGGGGTGGATATCTGTATTGTGTCCAGGTACATGCAGGTTTTCGGGAGCAAGACACAGGATCGGCACGAGGAATGATGAAAGACGAATGATACTAATCACACGAAGGCCAGTCTTGGGTTCAGTTAGTCGGAGTCCATTGTATTGTCTTTTCCGCTGTCTTATTGTTCGTTGTTGCAAGTATTTTACCCTTGCGTGGGTATGAGTCTGGATGAGTTTATGTATTTTTATTTGTAAGTCAGCGTCGAAAGACCAAATCGGTGTATTGGTTCGTTATTTTGATTCGTCGGTATGTAATGTAATGTGTTGTTTAGATGTCTAGCCTGGTGGATCCTCGCGGAGAGGGTCTGCGGCGTGTAATATTCCCGGTTCGATCTGGGGATGTTACATTTATGGTATCGGAGCTTAGGTTGCGGAAACCTAGGCTGTCGGGTCCAGTCGTGTATTGTTGGGTCTTATCTTGTCAGATTCAGTCTGACCGATGTCGTGTCGCGACGCGTCGTTTGGAATGTCGGCCGTGATTAGTATCAGGGTGCAGCCATCATCTTCGTGCGATCTGTGGATGTAAGTCTCCCTACTACAGGTTGTACCACGAGCTATACGAGCCTGTGTGATTTTGTGTTATGTAGTTAATATTTGAAGGTGCATCGTGAGTAAGTGACATATATTTGTTGATTCCCGTATTGCGCTAAAATGTAGAATGATATTGCTGAATGTATCCTTGTATAAATCATTTTTCTTACAAGAGTATAAACCTTGGATTTGGATAAAAGTGCGAGGGATTCATGGCACAAGCCCTTTTTATTCGTGAGTTTTGAGCCGTAGAGCAAAATATATATACACACATATATAAATAATTATACATATACATGCTCACTATTTCTTCTTGTGGGGTCGAACGTGTTGTGTTCATGCTAGAACTTAATTAATTATTCATGTCAAGACTATGTTAGTGTTCTCATCCAGTAAAGTGATAAAGGCAATTAGAAATAACCCACTTGGCTTATATTTTCCCACCTCGACATAATCACCATTAGAAGCCCATTTGGACCTAAGCCTTATTTTTTGATCCAACACATTTTATTATCCATTATCCAATTATTGGTGAAAATTCATCCGTTTGAATCCTTGGTCAAGATTTGGTTGTGAATTATGTGTATAACAAGTCGAGGAAAGGACGAGGAATTATCAAAAAGTGGGTGGAGAAGTGAAAAGAAAAACGGTGCTGAAATTAAGATGACAAAATAAAGGCCGAAAAAAAATATTAATAGGGGGGCGGCCGTAAAAATACCCCCCCCCCCGAATGTTGTTAAGCCACTGACCTCATCTAATCTTTCGTGGCTATGCGATTACATGTGCCTAAAAGAGTGCTCAAGGAAAGGATGGTGATTCATATTTGTAGGATTTGTTATGCACTTAATTTCATGATTAGTCTCGGCCAACGAATCCTTTATTTATCATTTTTATCCTACCCATACTTAAAGCCCCGTTACAACCATAAAAGCCGTTTTGATTATATGCACGAGTTCATCTAAGTAGTGGAGATTTGATTTTTGTGCGAGTATGTGGTAATGACACACCATGTTTTGACGTGAGTGATTGCTTAATAATCCCTATATCTACTTGAGCGAGAGTGACCCCTTGTGAGGCCATCAAATTTTCTCTCACTTGATGCCAATGAAGATGTTGAGATTGGTTGAGGTACTTCAATTTTCTTCATACTTGTTCATGATTATTTGTTCTCCCTTGAATATGGCTATCATCTTGGATTTTTCCACACATGCTTCTTGAAATTATTTCACTCGAATTATGCTTGAGGACAAGCATTGGTTTAAATTTGGGGAGATTTGATAGAACGAAAATAGTCTGCTAAAATCATTGTTAATTATAAAGTTTTAATGAATCTTATGTTGGCACATTTGGTTATTTTCTACCTATTTATATTTTAGATGCAATTTACTTTACTTGGCATATTATTGTTTAATTTAGGCGTTTGATGGAGTTTTTAAGCTTAAGGAACAATTTGGGCCATCAAACGGACCAAGACAAGGTGATTTGGGCTTTAATGAAGAAACTGCTGCGTGACAATGGGTGGCCCAGTGCCAGCTCGGTGACCCAGTGTCGGCCCTGTTCCGAAAATAATCTTACTTGGGACCCAAGAAACAACTCCAAACCATCTCAATCAGTCCCACAAGGCATAATATTGACCCCTAGGCTGGGAAAAGGAATTTGAATAGATTTGGAAAGAAAGACTCCAAGGGAATTTAAACTCAAGAAGGATAAGAAGGAAGGAGATCCAATTAAAGAAGGAAATTAAGAGATAAGGGGGTATTATAAAAAGAGGGGGCTGAGATTATTAATCATTATCATCACCATTCTGACGGCTGGAGCAGAAAGAAAAGAGGAGGACCGAGCGCCGTTCTCACCGAGGTAAAACCGAGCCGTCACCGACGCGCGGGGAGGAAGACAACTCCGTTTGAATTTCTTTCTTCTATGTCTATTATTAATTTGCTGTTTTCTATAGCCAACATGTCCGGCTAATTTTCTATTCTAGTTCTTAGTAAAGTTTGAAACCGTATTTGAATTATTCATGTTTTAATTCTGCAGCGTATTCTTAACTCGAAATCTCTTGAACTACTTTTGTGTTATTGAATTCACTACTATGCCATTTAATTTCTTGATTTGGTTTGACCAACTAGATTAGGGGTTTTATGTCTCATGCTAGAAATTGAGTTGTAATCCGTAATTGTTGCAATTCTAATTTCACAAGTAGCAAACAATTGAATTTTCTCAATTGAGTAACACAAAATCGATATCCCTTAAGTCGAGTTTATGAACTTAATATCTTGCTTATTTCATTATTTTGGTTTCTAATGCATCTAGCGAGCGAGATTTGAAGAGCTTGTTTTGAATGCACCGCATAGATAGATTCAATTAAAGAGCTTGTTTTAATTGAATAAACTTAAGAAATAATTGGGATCAACAGAGCTTGTTGTTGGCTTCGGAATAGGAGTTCATGAGACTAGAGAAGAGATAAGCGCTGCATTGAAACTTGAATTAATTCAAAACGGTGGATAACGGAGCTAAGAACTAGATTATTCCTTTAATGGATATTTTTAACTTTTTATTTCCTTTGTTTATTTTATTTTAATTTATTTTACGCAAATTATTTTAGTTAAGATCAGAAACAAACATCCCCTTCGTTTTATTTTAATTTAATTGCTAAAAGTATTTACCCCTTAAAAAGTATAATTGATTTGCCGTTCTCCGTGGGATCGACCCTTACTTGCCGATACTACTAGTTAGTAGAAATAATCCAAAGAAAAATAAAAATAACTAATTTTGGCGCATCACGACAGCGCGGTCATATCCGTACGGGGTACGATCTGATCCGCAATCATTACCTCTACTTCTTCCTTGTTGGCCTCACCAATAAAGTTACACCAGAGATACTCGGTCTTAGACCGGCTCACACGCAAGCCCTGGGATTCTAACTTAGACCTCCATAGCTCCAACTTCGAGTTCACCTCCCTCATCGACTCCGCCACTAACACAATGTCGTCAGCAAAAAGCATGCACCACGGGACGTCATCCTGTATCCCCGCGAGATGACGTCAAGGATTAGAGCGAAGAGAAGAGGGCTTAGCGCCGACCCCTGGTGTAGCCATATCCCAACCGGGAAATATTGGGTGTCACCAAATGGGGTCCTAACGCAAGTACTAGCTTGGAAGTACATGTCTTGGATCGCCCTAACGAACGGCAACAACACCCTCCTCTCTTCTAGGCTCCTCCAAATAACATCGCGCGAAATGCTATCATAAGCCTTCTCTAGATCAATGAACACCATATGGAGGTCCTTACGCCGCTCTCTAAACTTCTCCATAAGGCGTCTGGCGAGATGAATAGCCTCAGTCGTGGACCTCCCCGGCATGAAGCCAAATTGGTTCTCTGAGATCTCAACTTCTCTTCTGACCCTGCATTCCACCACTATTTCCCAAAGTTTCATAGTATGAATAATACCCTTATAGTTACTACAACTCTAATAAAGAGAAAAATAGTTTTATCATTAATCGTATCTTTCAAGAATTAAGAAAGAGAAAAATAGTTTTATTATATTATTTATGTAAGCAAATAATTCAAAAGATGTTGCTTGTGTAATTATTTTTGATAGTGATAGTTATGTAATGTTCAAGTAAAATGTATTAGACTATGCAAATTTTCCTTTGGTAAATATGTAAGATCAAAACTCCAGTTCTTATATATCTTATACTCCATCCGTCTCATAAAAATGTGCTCATTCTTTATGGGCATGGGTTTTAATAAAAAATAGGTAGTGGTGATTTTGAATTGAGAAATGGCCCATTTTTATTGTAGGTGTGTGTTAATTATTGTTGTTGGTTAATTAAAAGATAAAGACGTAGACCATCCTTTGTATTGTTGTAAGTAAATTGACACTACAAAAAAAACAATTTTTACCGACGCCAAACGCCGTTGGTAAAATAGAAAATGGCGTCGGTAAAAAATTACCGATTCCATTACCGACGACAATCTGCCGTTGGAAAAACGCTCGACGGTAATTTTTTACCGACGCCATTACCGACGCAGGCCATTTACCGACGCCATTTTTGGCGTCGTTAAATTAAAAAAAAAATCTAGCAAAGTCAGGTCAGGACTCCGGCGGGTCACGTCCGGGCTCAGGCAGGGCTCAGGCGGGTTAGGTTCGGGCTCAGGAGGGTCAGGTTCGGTCTGGTCCGGGTCCGGGCGGGTCAGGTTCGGGCTCCATTCAATTTCAAATGGTTGAGAAAGATTTTGGTTTATAAACCACATAAAACACTACTGTTTTTTCGATGTTGGATAGTGTAAAAAATTTACCGACGCCGAAATAGCGTCGGTAATGGCGTAAACGGCGTCGTTAAATTAGAAAAAAATAACAATGGTGATTCATATTTTTAGGATTTGTTATGCACTTAATTTCATGATTAGTCTCGGCCAACGAATCCTTTATTTATCATTTTTATCCTACCCATACTTAAAGCCCCGTTACAACCATAAAAGCTCTTTTGATTATATGCATGAGTTCATCTAAGTAGTGGAGATTTGATTTTTGTGCGAGTATGTGGTAATGACACACCATGTTTTGACGTGAGTGATTGCTTAATAATCCCTATATCTACTTGAGCGAGAGTGACCCCTTGTGAGGCCATCGAATTTTCTCTCAGTTGATGTCAATGAAGATATTGAGATTGGTTGAGGTACTTCAATTTTCTTCATACTTGTTCATGATTATTTGTTCTCCCTTGAATATGGCTATCATCTTGGATTTTTCAATACATACTTCTTGAAATTATTTCACTCGAATTATGATTGAGGACAAGCATTGGTTTAAATTTGGGGAGATTTGATAGAACGAAAATAGTGTGCTAAAATCATTGTTAATTATAAGGTTTTAATGAATTTTATGTTGGCACACTCGGTTATTTTCTACCTATTTATATTTCAGATGCAATTTACTTTATTTGGCAAATTATTGTTTAATTTAGGCGTTTGATGGAGTTTTTAAGCTTAAGGAACAATTTGGGCCATCAAACGGACCAAGACAAGGTGATTTGGGCTTTAATGAAGAAACTGCCGCGTGACACTGGGTGGCCCAGTGCGAGTTCGGTGACCCAGTGTCCGCCCTGTTCCGAAAATAATCTTACTTGGGACCCAAGAAACAACTTCAAACCGTCTCAATCAGTCCCATAAGGCATAAAATTGACCCCTAGGCTGGGAAAAGGAATTTGAATAGATTTGGAAAGAAAGACTCCAAGGGAATTTAAACTCAAGAAGGATAAGAAGGAAGGAGATCCAATTAAAGAAGGAAACTAAGAGATAAGGGGGTATTATAAAAGGAGGGGGCTGAGATTATTAGTCATTATCATCACCATTCGGACGGCTGAAGCAGAAAGAAAAGAGGAGGACCGAGCGCCGTTCTCACCGAGGTAAAACCGAGCCGTCACCGACGCACGGGGAGGAAGACAACTCCGTTTGAATTTCTTTCTTCTATGTCTATTATTAATTTGCTGTTTTCTATAGCCAACATATCCGGCTAATTTTCTATTCTAGTTCTTAGTAAAGTTTGAAACCGTATTTGAATTATTCATGTTTTAATCCTGCAACGTATTCTTAACTCGAAATCTCTTGAACTACTTTTGTGTTATTGAATTCACTACTATGCCATTTAATTTCTTGATTTGGTTTGGCCAACTAGATTAGGGGTTTTATGTCTCATGCTAGAAATTGAGTTGTAATCCGCAATTGTTGCAATTTTAATTTCACAAGTAGCAAACAATTGAATTTTCTCAATTGAGTAACACAAAATCGATATCCCTTAAGTCGAGCTTATGAACTTAATATCTTGCATATTTCATTATTTTGGTTTTTAATGCATCTAGCGAGCGAGATTTGAAGAGCTTGTTTTGAATCCACCGCATAGATAGGTTCAATTAAAGAGCTTGTTTTAATTGAATAAACTTAAGAAATAATTGGGATCAACAGAGCTTGTTGTTGGCTTTGGAATAGGAGTTCATGAGACTAGAGAAGAGATAAACGCTGCATTGAAACTTGAATTAATTCAAAACGGTGGATAACGGAGCTAAGAACTAGATTATTCCTTTAATTGATATTTTCAACTTTTTATTTCCTTTGTTTATTTTATTTTAATTTATTTTACGCAAATTATTTTAGTTAAGATCAGAAACAAACCTCCCCTTCGTTTTATTTTAATTTAATTGCTAAAAGTATTTACCCCTTAAAAAGTATAATTGATTTGCCGTTCTCTGTGGGATCGACCCTTACTTGCCGATAATACTACTAGTTAGTAGAAATAAGCCAAGGAAAAATAAAAATAACTAATTTTGGCGCGTCACGACAGCACGGTCATATCCGTACGGGGTACGATCTGATCCGCAATCATTTCCTCTACTTCTTCCTTGTTGGCCTCACCAATAAAGTTACACCAGAGATACTCGGTCTTAGACCGGCTCACACGCAAGCCCTGAGATTCTAACTTAGACCTCCATAGCTCCAACTTCGAGTTCACCTCCCTCCTCGACTCCGCCACTAACACAATGTCGTCAGCAAAAAGCATGCACCACGGGACGTCATCCTGTATCCCCGCGAGATGACGTCAAGGATTAGAGCGAAGAGAAGAGGGCTTAGCGCCGACCCCTGGTGTAGCCATATCCCAACCGGGAAATATTGGGTGTCACCAAATGGGGTCCTAATGCAAGTACTAGCTTGGAAGTACATGTCTTGGATCGCCCTAACGAACGGCAACGACACCCCCCTCTCTTCTAGGCTCCTCCAAATAACATCGCGCGAAATGCTATCATAAGCCTTCTCTAGATCAATAAACACCATATGGAGGTCCTTACGCCGCTCTCTAAACTTCTCCATAAGGCGTCTGGCGAGATGAATGGCCTCAGTCGTGGACCTCCCCGGTATGAAGCCAAATTGCTTCTCTGAGATCTCAACTTCTCTTCCGACCCTGCATTTCACCACTATTTCCCAAAGTTTCATAATATGAATAATACCCTTATAGTTACTACAACTCTAATAAAGAGAAAAATAATTTTATCATTAATCCTATCTTTCAAGAATTAAGAAAGAGAAAAATAGTTTTATTATATTATTTATGTAAGCAAATAATTCAAAAGATGTTGCTTGTGTAATTATTTTTGATAGTGATAAGTGAAATGTATTAGACTATGCAAATTTTCCTTTGGTAAATATGTAAGATCAAAACTCCGGTTCTTATATATCTTATACTCCACCCGTCCCATAAAAATGTGTTCATTCTTTATGGGCACGGATTTTAATAAAAATTCGGTAGTGGTGATTTTGAATGGAGAAATGACCCATTTTTATTGTAGGTGTGTGTTAATTATTGTTGTTGGTTAATTAAAAGATAAAGACGTAGACCATCATTTGTATTGTTGTAAGTAAATTGAAAATATGAAGTAAAAGTATAAAGGGTTTTTTTAATATGAAATAATCACACTCTTGTGGGACGAATGAAAATATCAAATTGAACATACTCCTACGGAACTGAGAGTTTCTAAAAGAAAAGATCCGCATCTAGAAATGAACAAATGAGTTCATATCTTAAAAATAACACAATTTTACATTAAGAATCAAAACCGAACCATTTCTAATGGTTTGATTCCACCATTTCCACCGACTCTATTTGTATATAAATCCCAGCCCTAGTTTCCAACACTTAGATTAAATCATCCACCTATATATCTGTCGATTTGAGATGAATTGTTGGTAATTTCAGTGTCAGGCATTTTGTGCAATTGGAACTACTATGTGGGTTAATGGGTTTTATAATTTGTATTCTAATATATGTTCCAGTATGTGCGGCGTCCACACATGTATAAGATCGAATTATAAGCCGGTACGACAAAATATCGGGGGTCCGGGGGCAGCGACCCTGGTGACGGGGTCTAGGGGCAGCGCCCCTAGCGGGGTCTAAGGGGTAGAGCCCCTGGCGCGGGGTTTGGGGCAGCGCCCCAAAAGGTCTTCGAAAATTTGGATTGGTAACTTAGTGAAAATTCCGAATTTTAGAGGGAGATTATGGTAAAATTGACTAATTTCGTCAATTTTGAAAACCATCAGTCATGTCTCTTATTCCGGATCACTAATTAATCCTAATGACGGCGCCGCCTAATGTAACCCTAATCTCGCCCTAACGTAACCCTAATTCGACATGTATAATAAGGCTCTTCTCTTTGAGTTTTGACACATCTTTCTCAGCTCTCTTTTTCAGACGAACTCATAATTTCTCTAGCAGTTTGGCTTACGTTTCTGTGCCTAGATTCGTAAGTGTCCCTTTGAATTATCCAAGACTGAATTTCTTGTAACCCGGGTATAGAGTAGAAATATCAGTTCGGAAAGTGATTACACGATCCATTGGAATCCGGATCTCCATCATAAACCCTGAAGTACCCCAACATGAATTACAAAGTACAGTAGAAACTCGATAATTTAATACTCGATTATTTAATAAACTCTCTAAGATAATAGTTTTTGCCGGTCCCGACTCAGGGATAGGGTGCTAAATTAATAATTTGCTAAAATTATAAGATAATATATTTTTGATAATTTCTATAGGTCTCATATAAAATATAAATTAATAATTTCTTATATATTGTACATATTATAGGAATATTTATGAAGGTTTCTTAAAAAATTATTCAATTGTATTTCTTTTTTTGTTGGAATAAATTTCATCTTAAATCGCATCTCTAATTTTCCTTATCACTATAAGAACTTCTAGTGTTGTATTCTCATATAGGCTCAGCAATAAATTATTCAATATGATGGCCGCTTTAATGTTCGCATATTTTGATTTTGTATTTATAGAAAAAATATCTGTTTGATATATTCAACACAATCGATAATAAGATGAGATATTGAAGGGTTATTTTAAATTGGACCTTCATTTGATATGCATACGTTGTCTGATAATTAAGTGAAAGTTTGAAAGTTGTTTGTAAATTAAGTATTTCATTATAAATTAATAAAATATTAATTAATATATAAATTAATAATTATTAATTTATCGATTAATTAATAACTCTTTTAATTAATAAATTTTGATTGTACCAACAGTATTAATTTATAGAGTTTCTACTGTAATGTAATAGCACGTGAAATATGCGAGCCCCATAAACCACCACACTACTACAAACTCATCATATGGGCCTCCCTCATAATTCCTCACTCCACCTAAATCCCAATAATTGTGTCAAACAGAGTACAGCAGAATAGCACAGACATCAGACACACATTTATGCAACATTCCTGATCTATCTATCTATCTATATATATATATATATATATATATAGGAAATAGATCATATGAAAACTAATTAGCTTGTGAAATCTAGAAACTTTTGTAGGTCATTGATATTAGTGATCTAACGACTGTAGATGAACAGGATTATATGCATCTATGTATTTTTTTATTGCATTATTATTGCATATACTAACGACCAGTTTGATGCAACAAATAATAACAAATATGCAATGAAATTGCTTAATAATACAACAGGTATAGATTGGTTTCTAGATTTCACCATCAAGGGTTATATATATATATGCGTGTGTGTGCGCATGCTATATAGACGTCACAGTCTGTCAGCTTATGCGTACCATTTTTGTTCTTTGCATAGCAATAGCAGTAAAGCTACTTCATATACATATTTGAACATCATTACGTTCAATGAGAACAGAGTAGAAATTAATAAAAAAAAAAATTGGTTGTTGAGTGAAGATATAAATGTCATCACGTTGTTCCAGACCCCCAGCCCACGCCTGCCTTCTTGTTTCAAAACCCAATGCATTGCATATTCAATATTCTTGCTGTATTTGTCAAAGAATCACCCTCAATAAATCATAATAGCACAAAACAAGAGATTTTCAAACACAGGCGAGTTTTTTTTTTTTACATATATATTGAAGAAAAAAAGTCAAATTCCTGCATATTTTCCTTATATCAAGATGTCTGTAAGTTTTTTCTTGATCAGCATTTTGTTCGTGTGTGTGTGTGTGTGTGTGTGTGTGTTTAAGAAGAAAAAGAAGAAGAATGATGATGATGATGATGATGATGATGGGTGTTTATGCGCAGATGGTGGAGGTAAGAGTTCCTAACTTGGATTGCGAGGGGTGTGCTGCGAAGCTTAGGAAAGCTCTATTCAAGCTCAAAGGTTTTTTTGTTTATTTCTGTTGATTTTTTCTCCCTATATAATCAGAGTGGCTATAAATGTTGATAAAGAAATCATATTTGGTAATATATTTATGATTGTGCATGCAACTATTTTTTTTTATGACCGGGAACTTGCGGTTATTATTTTTTGAGTGCGCGTTGGATAAATTTTTCCGTTAAATGTAATGAACTGCAAGTTTTTTGTGACATGCTGAAGGGGGAAAATGTAGGCTCAACTAAAAAGAGTTGGGAGAGAGAATTAAACTCGCGACTCTCAGCTACTTTGTTTATGCAGTGCTCAGTTTCATGTATGTGTGTGTGTGTATACTCTATATATGCAGTATGCTACCCCCACTTTAGTCTTTACATTTTGGGGGAAAATGCTCTTTTAGTCCATAACTTAGGGGTAATTGTGTTTTAGAGACAATAATTTTGGACATTTTCGTATACGAGATTCCCAAATAGCCCCTAAAGGTTTTTTTTTTTTTTTTTAAATTCTATTTGTGATTAGAGAGAGATGTTAGGTTCTTTTAGAAAATGGACTAAATTTGAAGGATATCTTTGTGATTAATTCTATCATTTTTTATGCTCTTGTTATGTTGTGGTAGACCTGCCAATTCGTTCGTGTCGTGTATTTTCGTGTCGTGTACTTTCGTGTTTCGTGTACCAAAAGTCCAAACCCATACACGACACTAAATGAATTCGTGTCATGTCGTGTCGTGTACCGCGCAAATTCGTGTCGTTTCGTGTCGTGTTTTCGTGTCAAGCACATAATATAAAATAAATATTAAAATATTATAAAAAATAATAATTTTAATATTATAATATTATTTTTATAGGTTTTAGTAGACGAAATGAAACAAATGGCAATGAAAACACGAATGTTTACACGAAATTTATGAAAATTCACATTATATTTTCAAATTTTAAAGTTTAGTATAAACAGAATTCATAAAATATATATTTTTATTAAATTAAATATAAAATATTATATTTATTTCGTGTACCTCGTGTCGTGTCGTGTACTCAAAGGGTAAACATAAAACCGACACTAAATCTCGGTCGTATACTTTTGTGTTCGTGTATTTTCGTGGCGTGTACTCAAAATGCAAACTCAAATACTAAATTTTCGTGTCGTGTGGTAAATTGCCGGGTCTATGTTGTGGTATAACTGATGTGGTGGTATGACAATATTTGAAGAAGTGAGAGAAAATGCGTTTCTTAATTTTTTTTTTTGAGGTTAAATTTGATCAGTATTATTTTTTAAAAAAGATAATTATTATGTTTATGAAAATTATACTAGTACTGATTTTAAAAAAAAAAAGCATAATTCAGATAATAATTATATACTACTCCCTCCGTCCGCCAAAAACTTGCCCCGGTTGGTATGACATGGGTTTTAAGAAAAGCTGGTGTAAAGTGATTTTAGTGGAGAAAATATCCCACTTTTGAGAAGAACAAAAGAGAGAAACTTTATTTTTATAAGTAAGATAAGTTTTTGGCGGACACCCTAATAAAGAAACTGGAGCAAATTTTGGCGGAAGGGGGAGTACATATAAAGCTCAATATGTCTGCATGCAGATAATCACAGTGTACAGCATTATCTTCAAGTTCAATTTTTATTTTTCTTGGTATATTTGAATGCTTATTATTTAAATCAATTTTAACTTCAGGGGTGGAGGAGGTAGAAGTCGACATGGAGTTGCAAAAAATCACGGTGAGAGGATATCATTTGGATGAAAAGAAGGTTCTCAAGGCCATCAAACGCTCCGGAAAAGCAGCCGAGCCGTGGCCTTATCCAGGATACGCGTCGTATTTTTCCTCGTTCTACAAATATCCGACACATATTATCAATCATTACTATGACACGTCGAAAAATTCCGTCACACCTAGCGTGCACGCTTTTTTCCACACACCGGCGGTGTATTCGGTGGCAGTGGCCTCCGATGAGGCGGTCGCCTCGCTTTTCAGCGACGACAACCCTCATGCATATTGCTCTATCATGTGAGAAACACATCTAGTTGATGATCGCTTAATTTCATATCGTATTTCTAGTACACTTGATGTCCGAATGCTACGTACGTGTACGAAATAATGTTTGTTAGTACTGTATAAGTGGCATTTTTTAGGTGTTGGTGTACGTGAATTGAAATTTATATGAGATACGGTTGGTGTTAAGAAAAAGGCCCAAATGATTTATTAATTATGGGCCGGTATCAAGCAGCCCAGCCCAGATTAATAATAATCCCCTTCCAAGCCCGGCTTCTAGATTGTTCCCTTGCCTCTGATCTCACCCGTTGATTAGATGGCCCAATCTCATCCGTCCGTGGCTTGTATTTATTACTTTTCCCGTGTAACCCTAGCCTCATTTCTCTATTTCGTTTTCTCTCTCATCCTTCTCTCGCCTTCGCCGTCAGAAATGGAAACTCGTTTTTCTTCCCTTTTTGTTCGGCAGTGCCGTTCCGATTTAGAAGGAAATCGAAACTCTTATCAAAATAATGATAAGATAGGATTTGATTCCCCGGAAATTGCTGGCCTTCTGTTGGATTTTCTGCCTATATGTTCTTGCCGATCTGGGTTTGATAAATACACACGAAACATTCATCTGAGTGAGAAATAAAGCCTCCAAGTATCTTTGTGATTTCTAAGGGAAAAAATAATTTCTGAGTGAAATTGCTTAAGGCTGATTTGGGGGTGTTTCTTTTGGGAATCTTTGAAACCGACTGGGGAGCTATTCTTGTCTGGGCTGTCGGTCGCTGATACTCGAGGAGCCTAGGACGTGGGTACTGGTTTTGAATGACTGAGCCGAGGCCGATTTCGATTGATTCTCACCACTGTCACTCCTCGTTGTTCAGATCTGCTGTGATCTGCTCGATTTGAATATTTGACCTTAATTTTTCAGTTTTTGTCTTTCGGGTTCCTTGAGATTAATTCGCTATTTTACTTTGTGTAATTTATTTTGATTTATTGTGTAATCATTAACTCCCGTAATCATAGGAACTTTACTTGTAATTCGTTTATTGTTGAGTTGTGTAATCCTATGTATTCCGGATAGATACCCTATAGTTGGAAACACTTGTGATGTTTTGATGAATATTTTGTTGACGGAAATTCGTAGAAAAATTTCTCTGTTTTGGCAAATTAAAATCGGTATATTTAAGCATCATTTTAGTTAGATTTTCAAATAATGAAGTCTCGTCGAAAATTAACGTGGGATTCCGAATTGTAGAAAAATAAGAATAGAAAATCTACGAAATCTCATATGACGGCACGCATTAGGTGGTGCTCCGAATTGTAACGCTATTATATAATTTCTCTATTTTCATAGAGTTACAACAGTTTGACTTTCACGTTTGTCAATGCACAATTTTAATCTATCAAATTTTTGAAATAATTAATTTCAACCACCAAAAAAAAAAAGAGAGAGAAATCTCAATTTCTTAAAATGAGAGGGAGCTGCAAATAGAAATAAAAATAGAATCGAACAAACACGAAAATTACAATGAAATAAAAATAGATTACCTGAAATTGAAGAAGAATCGAACAAAAACGCAAAGAGTCGGAGAAGACAAGAAACGAAGAAGAAGAAGAGAATTGTTTTGCCGTCGTGCGTCTGTGTGAAGAAGGGAGATGCGTGTTTCAGTATAGGGCAACTTAAACAGTTTAAGGGGAAAAAATTAACATTAATAATACACTTTAATTACTAAATAGTAAAATAATTAAGCACACTAATATTCTCTAATGAGCCTTAGCATAATATGGATTTTTCAGTGGATTATCCTGGAATTAGTTTCTGTAATTTAAAGCATTTTTAATAATTATTTTACTTATACACAATTTAAAGGAAATTTTCAAAAATAATATAAGTAAATAATTCTCGTTAACTAAAAATTTTCGAAGGACTGAGGTTTATACATGCTATGTATATTTTTATAATTCTATATTAATTTTTCTGGAATTTTGATAGTAGAAATTCTAGAATAATACTATATTCAAGGTAATTATCATTTAAAAGATAAAAATTCTAAATTTTCACAACATGGTATTTTTAGTATACTGGAATATTAGTGTGCTTAATTATTTTACTATTTAAATTAGTGTGCTTAATTTTTAGTTATCATTTAAAAATTATTTTTCTACATATTTTGTTTTGAGTTAATAATATTTTCCCAAATTTAATACCGAGTTTATAACTAATTAAATTCCAAAAAATAACGAAAGGTCTTAGAAAATTCAGTAAATTATGAACATATTTTTAGACATGAGATAACACATTTACAACAACCTAAACCAAATTAACTAATTTTCAATAAATTCGAATTTCTATACTAATCACAATATTCCACTAAAATTAAATAATGAAAATCATGCTCATACCCGAATATAAAAATTCGAAATATAGCATACCTAGGTTGATCATGTACTCTATCCAATCATACCAGGCGTTATGATCCGAACGAAAAAATTCTCACGAGAGACAAGATTTTAGTTATTTAAACCTATTTAATATAAAAATCACAATAAATAGCAAAACAAGGTGAAAAATTATGGGAACTCTCTTTTTTAGTACCAAAGTATAAAATTAATAAGTTATATATCTCTATTTAGGCATTTATAAAACTATAAGTCTTTGATACCAAAATATGTTAAAAGACATTATTACTTTTTTTGTCTACCACTAAAAGATAAAAAACATAAAAAGAGAAAATTATTAAAAGCAAACAACAATAATCTAAACGGTCCCACAATTCAATATTTCTCTCTCTTGCAAAAAACTCTCTCGCTGCATCTCTCGTAGAACCAAAACCCCCCGTCGTGAAATCCTTTCGCCGGCCAGAAGATGTCGAACTCCGACTACGACAGAGAAGCTGAAGACGCCAGAAGTTGCTCACACGCTAGTGACACTCCATCTGAAGAGGAATTCGTCAATGAGGCGCTGGTTATGTATTTTCATTCACACACGATCGTGCCACGACGGTTGTTCATCGTCTCACGATGATGCTGGAGAAGATGACACCATCGTGTGCACGATGGTCTTTCGTGGGCACGATGGTTTACACACGACGGTCGTCGATCGTGTGTGCCTTCGTGGGCAAGAAGATCCAAGGCTCCTGCATGCACACGATCGATGACCATCGTGTGAGCCGTGGTGTTGCACACGATGGTCTTCACACGACGGGCAACGATCGTGTGCATGCCAACGTGTGCATGGCAGATTTTTTTTCGTTCTCTTAAGCATTCTATCATATTCTTATGATTTGTATGTCTATATTGCAGACTGGTTGCGTATGGAAGAGACCTACATTGCGCTTTGTTACACGTCAAGTGAATCTTTACATGCGGGAGACGGTATTTAAAGAGATCATTGAGACACTAAGAAGTATGGGCCGTAATTCCGCAGTTGGTGATCGAGCTATCGAGAGCTTGACCGAGGGGGTCCTGGGGCGTTTGATTAAAGTTAGGAGAAATGGGAGTTCAAATACTGCCCTACATCACTTGATTGCCCGTCAATTGGAGGGTGATCAAATCCCCCTGGATGAGTCGTGGTTCCAGATTTGCGGGAGGACCATTCGTTTTACGGCCCGTGATTTTGCCACTGGACTGCATTTTGGAAACTCTACCTTCCATCCACAGGACGACCATCTCCTTCGGTCTGACGGTATTTTCCACAGAATACTCCATTGCGAAAAGATTAAGGTTAGTGTTCTGCGGAAGAGGTTCAATGCTCGAGATTTTGGTAGAGATATAAGAGATTATGTGAAGTTTGCCAATTTGCTTATATACAACTATTTTATCCTTTGCCGTGACGACATGATGGTCGAGATGTGAAGGTTGCCAATTTGCTTATATACTACTACTTTATCCTATGCCGTGACGACATGATGGTCGAGACATGGGCATGGGCATTAGTTGAGGATTTCGAGCAGTGGGATATGTTTCCTTGAGGTTCTTATGTCTTTGGGGTTTTATCTTACTACATAGGCAACATTGCCATGAAGGAGGGACAAGAGCATAAGGACTATCACTTCTATGGTCCTGTTTGGGCTTTACAGATATGGTCGTATGAGATGATTCCTTCATTGGGAGAATTGTGTGGTATTTGAAATAAATCTGTCCAAGTCCCCCGGTGTTTGATGTGGATTACGAGGAAGATGTTCTGTGATTTCACTCATTTCTTCGACGATCAGGTACATAAATTTGTAAACGTATTTTCTCCTGACTTCACTCATCTATTCAACGTTATGTGATTGCCCATCTAATGGTATGCTTTAATGACTACTTTTGCAGCACAAAGTACTTCCCTCTTTACCGCATCTGGAGGAGGATGAGGCTGAGTACTACTACCCGAGTTTTGAGAATGGCTCGCCATATGACGTTAAGTTCATTAAGCCTATAAGAATAGCTGTGAAGAACAAGGAGGATGAGCATGCGCCGATGTCGAGAAAGAAAGTTATGGATAGGTTGAAAAAGGCTGCTAGGAAATTGATTACATATGAGTCGGCACATAAAGTGTCGAAGCAACGCCGGCAGAGTACCCAACCAGTAGATGGTGCAGAGACATCGGACCGAGAGAGGCATCCAGAGAGGGTGTGTTGTGTCCACGAACTTCCTTGTCCGGATCACACCCATGACGCGAGCAGGGATGAGTACTTCGATCATCATTTGAAGGCGATCTTGTACGACGAGTCTGAGACAGGATTTATTGATCGAGTTTCTCGCCAGGTGCTTTCTCGGATCGTGGATTTCTTCGGACCTACATATAGACGTTCTAGGAGCCCGGTGCACTACTCAACTGGGAGCCATGATAGGTTTCCCGATAGACCTCGTCATTCTGCATCTGTTAGCAGCTCCCAGCGGAGGATTCCTAGCCCTCTACGTCACTCAGTCTCTGGTTCAGCCCACAGTCACCATTCTCAGCGTCAACCTAGTCATCATTCTCAGCATCAGCCTAGTCACCATTCTCAGCGTCAGCCTAGTCACCATTCTGAGATCCAGCACATTCACCATTCTGAGATCCATCATAGTCATCATTCTCAGATTCATCATTCTTTTGAGCGGACTGAGCAGTCCCTTGATTATGAGCATCAGTATCAGCCATTTGACGTGTCGTTTCAGCAGTATGGGACGATATTCGACTGGTTTCAGGACGAGCATCATTATAGTGCGATGTTTCAATGTGAAGGTGGTGGTCCTCAACAGCAGCCTCCATTTCAGATCGAGCAGCCAATTTTTGAGATCGAGCAGCTGGTTGTACAACTCTCTGATAGTTATAGTTGTGAGAGGGATGTTGAGGGTGATGAAGATGGTGGGAGTGCCGGGACGCAGCAGTTGGGTGAGCGTAGTCTTCCACCGCGAGTGAGTCGACCATCTGCTGCTCTTCGGGAGCCTTTTGTGGTGGCGCCTCGAAGAGATAGCGAGGCTCTTAAGATGTTGTACCTACAGTTTAGGAGGGGGCAGCCACGTGATGCTATTGTCCGGTGTTTGGAGACTGGGCATGCTCTCACCGAGGCGTTATTTGACCAGACAGAGTCTAGCCCTGAAGACTTTGATGCCGAGGTGATAGATTGTTATGTGCTTGCGACTCGAGCGAGGCTTTGGAGGGGAGTCCGTAGTGTTGGTGTCGGTAGAGTTGGCACTGTACTTGTCGGCTCCCAATTTTACGTAAGTTCTATAATTTACTTGCTTGTATATCATTGGTGTGATGTGGATTTTTTTTTTATTTCGTGGTTTGGCTTTTTGTAGTTAGTTTTGTCCAACGAGTTTGCAAGACTCCATCCGGATGATCCACTTGGTATCAAGGTGAAAGGGAAGCCGGTTTACAGGGATTGGAAAATTTTTAGATGCATCAAGGACTACAAGACAGGTCTTGATACACTACATGCGGTTCCATGGTCAAATTGCAATGAAATAAGTTTGAAATTTATATTTATAAATGATTTGCTATGTTTGATGTGGTGATCTTATATGATTACATATTTTGTTTCAACAGATCATTGCCATTTATTACCTCGACCAGAGCCACTGGGTGACTATCAAGATTGACATCATAACATGGACCGTGGAGTTGTACGATTCCTTGTCACACCAACACCAAGATGGTCGATATCGATTCAACCAACTGCGACCGATTACTTGTCTGATGCCTCGTGTGCTAGCTCAATCTGGGTACTGGCTGAACAACCAATCGAAGAAGAAGTATGACACGGAGATGAGTTTCAAAATTATGCCACGATAGCTACAATTCATACAAAACGACAATCACAGTTGTGGCCCCTTCGCGTGCATGTACTTGGATCGACTCGTCTTTGCAAACCCAGCACCAAGGCACCAAATCAAGAAACTTAATGAGAAATATATTAAGAAATATCGATATGGTTTAGCTACTAAAATCTTTATGTTGTCGTTAGACATGTAAAATGGTTTATGGTATGTTGTGTTGTGGCAGGATTAATGTGTCGTGTTGTTAAATATTTATGTTGTCGTTAGACAGTTTTGGCAAGATTAATGTGTTGTGTTGTTAAATCTTTATGTTGTCGTTAGACAGTTTTGGCTCTGTGTTGCATACAATGGCTGCACACGACCGTGGCCATCGTGGGTTACGATCGTGTGCAACCTGCCCACGGTCATGGGTTGCTGCTGTCGTGTGCCCACGATGGCTGCCATGACCGTGTGTCCCATTGTGGGCACGGCTGTGTGCACCATCGTGTGCACACGACCGTGGGTCCCATCGTGGGCATGGACATGTGCACCATCATGTGCACACGACCGTGGGTCCCATCGTGGGCACGGCCGTGTGCACCATCGTGTGCACATGAACTTTTGGTATTTTTGCCAATTTAATTTATTGTGTTATCTAGAAGGATGTTTTGTGATTCTGAAATTGCTTGTTCAAACATTAATTACTATATAACTTCTTATACAAACTCGTATTTGTCATTTCGTGTAATTCATTAGTGTATGAGATATTTCATACAGATAATGAACTTATCCTTGCGAACTAATACATTGAGAACATATAGGCTACACATGATATGCAATATATTATGTTAATTCAATCAATAACTTTTTAAATAAGTGTATCGTTATCAAATACTTGTTAATATATAAGTAACAACACCTAAATTGACGAGTAATTTGAGAAATTGGTGAAAATTATTGATGTTCTTGTGCACACGGCCGTGTGTCCCATTTTGGGCACGACCGTGTGCACTATCGTGTGCACACGTAGATACAGTGCCAATTTGACACCGTAGACACCGTGGCACCTGGTTGCCAACGTGGCACACGATCGTGCCCATCGTGTGCACTACAAAGGGCAGCATCAAATTATTTTATTATAAAATCCCATCATGGGTCCCCCCTCTTTCAATATATGCCCATCTTCCTAAACCGAGAGTGAAATATCTGAACCGTAGTCCCCCCTTTCACTATAAACCCTAATCAAGTAAAATCAGTTAAAATCCATTAAAATCAAATACGCGAAATGAGCGGCCGATTACGAGAAAGCGATTTAGGAGGAATCGAAGCACCTCCACCAAAAAGAAGAAGGATACCTCCTCCCAACCCACCATACATAACTAGGCCGATAGGAAGATACTCAATGCTGAGAGTAAGTTTTTTCATTTTGTTGTATGTGTAGTGTGTACTGTGAATTAATGTGTTTCATGAAACAAGGCCTATTTAAAAACACTGCGAGCACGCCAGTCATACTAGATGGTGAAGACGATGATGATTTAGAGATTTCTGAGAAGACAAGTAAAGAAGTTATTTTAAAAGAAGAAGATCATTGAGATGATGATACAAGACTAAAGAGACAGCAGCAAATGGGGGAAAGGGATCCAAGTGATTGTGGTTTTTAAGTTATTATTAGATATTTTGGTGTGAACTGATGGTGATGAACTTTTGTTATGTAAA
Organism: Orobanche coerulescens; assembly: GCA_033398695.1. NCBI lineage: Eukaryota > Viridiplantae > Streptophyta > Magnoliopsida > Lamiales > Orobanchaceae > Orobanche > Orobanche coerulescens. The sequence goes on along the minus strand of CM065816.1, from coordinate 11,335,736 downwards.
GTTATATGCTTTTGGTGTAAACTGTTGCTCTTTAAAGTGAGCTACTTTGTTATGGTTAATGTTTGCCTCCATAATCACACATCACTGAACACTTAAATTTCAAATCAAAGATAAAGAAAATAGACACAAAATTATGCATTTCAACTAATAATCAGAATACTGAATCAATACATGGTCCATCGAGGATCAAAATATCAGCACATGATTGTTGCTAGTAAGTCACAAAATATAAAAATACATAAGCAATTTAAGTTTCATGGTATGGACATCCCCTTATGTCATGGTCATTGTTACGACAAATGCTACACCTCTTCTTCTGCCGGCGCCTTTGCCTCGTTTGTTCATCCATTCCTTGAGTTTCTTCAGGGATATTCAAATCCACACCACCTATGAGAACGAATGCTTTGCAAGATTTTCTATTATGGCTGGTTCCTTTACACCTACCGCACACCTGAGGTCGTTCACCTGCGGGCAAATTTTCAATAGGGGACCATGCACAACTCATCCTTGATCGGTCGGCTTGTCATACCCCCTCTGGAGGTAAGCAAACGATGGATGACATCTCCGGTGGGACATTCCACTCATAAGGATGTGGTATATGATTAATATGCTCCTTATAAGTCTCTCTAAGTCCTTGTTGCTTGAAATAACGACTAAAAAAATCATACACAGACAAACCATTGCCGGCGCGCCTGTTACAATAAGCAATTATGTCAAGGATGTGGTGTAGGATAATATATTTTTGATACTGATGAGTATGTATTTTACTTTTTTATCCAGATATGTTCTGTTGGAAAACTGGTTTATGGTTCAGTTGGTAAATCAAGACCAGCCCTGTGTTGCACACGATGGCAGCACACGATCGTGGCCATCGCGGGTTACGATCGTGTGCACCTTGCCCACGATCATGGGCTGCTGCTGTCGTATGCATCCTGCCATGACCGTGTGCACACCATCATGCACATGATGGCAGCACACGATCGTGCCCATCGTGGGTTACGATCGTGTGCATCTTGCCCACGACCATGTTCACACGACAGTATAGACAAAAATATTGAATGGTGTGCACATTAGAGCAAAACAATTACCTTATAGCGACAACAGCATGACGACATGGAATCTGATCCAAATCAAACTCACGACAACAACATGTCCAGGTTCGAAGGTCGACCTCATAATAAACTTTGTTTTCATCGACTTTATAAACAAGTGGAGTGATAGCTCGAACGGTAAGAGTCAGACTGGCTTGCACAGAGTTAGAGAGCTTTTCAAAAGTGTGCATTGTCAAATTATGGAATCTTGATGTAGCTTATCCCCGCTTCTCATCAAACTAATTCTCTAAAATTAGGCGAAATATCTCAATTAACGAGCAAACATGTAAACGCCTCACCCACAACATACGATTATTAAAGCATTCAACAGCATTGGATGTCAAGAAGTTATAGCGTCGTACCGAACACTTCGACCTAGCCCACCTCTCTAGTCCCAATTTCAGAAAGGCGCCCATGAGCCCCATTAGGGCTTTCAATATGTAGTTTCGAAAAGTAGTTTTCAAAAACTTCTTCACGATGCGTGTAGGCAGCAGTTCTAAAGAATCCTATAGCATGCGCACCGTAGGAGGTCAGATTTTTTGCAAGATGGTGATAGCACAACCCGTGGAATGCATTCGGATAGACGGCTCGAACAACATTCTGAATGCTCTTATGTTGGTCACTCACAATCAGTAAATCTTCCATCGGATTGTAGCATCTGCGCAGGTTATACAGAAAATAAGTCCATGACTCGTCGTTCTCTATCTGACCGAGACCAACTGAAAGAGGAAATACTTGCTAGTTCCCGTCAAATGTGACGGCCGCAAATAGAGTTCCTTTATTCCTTCCCTTCAAGTGGGTCCCATCAACTATAATCACCGATCGAAGGCACGTATCAAATGCCCTATTACTCTGTCTGAGTGCAACGAACATGTGGCAAAACACTCCCTCACGAGTCGTCTGCAAATCATAAATTGTCACTGGATTACGCTGTTTTAACAAATATAGATAAGATGGGAGCCTCTGATACGACTCATCAAAGCCGCCATATGTATTCTCTATCGCTATATTCCTCGTCCGGAGAGCAAAACTACATAGCATGTCAATGCCGTACTCCCTACACATCTATGCAATCATCTCATTTGGCCTCAAAGTGACCCCCTCACCGGTCAATCCTTTAGCAAAATAATGGGCGGCAATCTCAGAAGTGAACGATCGTGCGACAGCACGTTTCAAATCAGGGTGACAGCTGTGCTCCAAGGTCAACTTAGTAATTCTCCAAATAGTTGCACCGTCAATAGCACACAACCTAAACTGACAATTGTTTTGCCCCCTCTTACAGACAAACACTATACGTTTATCGGCGGAACGATCAGTAATACACTGTAGCATGTTTTCCAAATGATACATTTCTACAGTTATCCTCAACTCTATCTTGGTCCGAAAGGTGGACCCCACCTCTAGCTGACCGGTGACCGGTGGAGACTGCTTAACCCAACCTAAAGTCCCGGCACTACCGGGATCCGAAAATGGAATGATCCAGTTACGCATTGATTGTAGATGCTCATGCTCGCTTGCAGATTGATGGTCGGATGAGAAGTTCCGACGACTCATAATCCTATCCATTTTTTTTTAAAAAAGTTTACAAATCAGATCCGAATTTAATTTTTTATTTTTTAGTTTTGAACTTTAAATAAAACATCCGATTTTAATATTAATATTCCAGATTTAAAAAAAAAAAATAAAGTTTGGATTTTTAAAAAAATCCAGATTTTTCATTTTTTATATTTTTTAAACTTTTATATCTTTTGTTATTTTTTATTATTCTGTGGACCAATCATAAAGTGACACGTGTCACTTAACGAACATATCAGCAAATCCATTAGATTTAACTGACGGATTTCTACGGATACCCTAACTTGGTTGGACGGAAATAAATTCATACCCCTAAATGATACAAAAAAAGTTTGTTACCATAAGTGCCAAATTTGAGAAAGTTCATACCCTAATTGATAATTTTTCCGGATCATTTCTTAACAAGTTTCAATGTGTTAAATGTTGATTTTTGTTAGGGGTGAGCATGGGACGGGATGGGACGGGCCTGGGGTCATCCCACGTCCCGTCCCGTGTTATAACAAGCGGGACGGGACGGGATTGGTGATTTCAAATTTCATCCCGCACGGGCCTTATCCCGGTTGGGACGGGACGGAACGGGACGGGTTTAGTCCCGCATAAAAAAGTTCAAAATATAAATTAAAAAAAAAAGTAAGAAAATCTATAATTTCATACATCTAAATTCGAGAAAAATATCCAACAAACTAATTTAATAGCCTAAATTAAACTTTTAAAATGACAATTATTAACATTGAATACAACATATCCATTTTTTTGAAAAAATATCAGTTACTAACTTTATACCGGTTGATTAGGTTTGTGTATAATTATAAAATATAGATAGTAAAAAATAAAAATAATTGATTATTAAAAGTTAATTAAAAAAGGGTTACAAATAATAAAAATATATGGTTTTAAAAAGGGTTAAAAACTTAGCGGGACGGGACGGGCCTTACGGGCCTCAGATTTTTTGTCCCGTGTCCCGTCCCGTAGTTACTCTAATGGGACGGGACGGAACGGGCCTAGTATTTTTAATTTTGGATCCCGTCCCATCCCGAGTAATTTTGGGACGGGATCGAGACGGGATCGGGATTTTGATTTTTTGTGCCCACCCCTAGTTTTTGTGTTGTATATTTCTTTTTTATAAAAACAATCAAAGTGGCAATTTCTTCGGACTTCTTTTTCTTTATCCTTTTTATTGGAAATATTATATAAATAGATAATTTTCAACCATCACTACTGATGCAGCATGCGTGGACAAGAAGTAAACTATAGTTCCAAATCTGGTTGATTTCACGGAATATCGAGAGCTTGATCTCAACATCCATTGATTTCAGAAAATATAGAAAATTGACAAATATGGAAGAAAAACTCTGCATTGTATTAATAAAAGCTAAATGACAAAACGTCTTACAATTCCTTATAGCAAGACCCTAAGGAAATAACAAAAAGATCCGTGAAATTTTCAAAATATAATAAATACTACACGAAAAAAAAGGTAAAATGCAAATTTGACCCCCAAAGATGAAGGAATTCGCCCAAAATCCGCCATGGCTCATGGCAAAGCCTTAACTATTGTTCAGAAGACCGTTTCTGTATGAAAACTTTAGACTTTCATCAAATCTAACATTGGACCAGAACTTTCAAAATCTGTTGAAGTTCTTTGGATGTTCCAATTTCTGTATGTAAGGTAACTCCATTTGACCTACATCAACTAACCATTTAAGCTTTTAGATGAGATGAAAATCTGGCATGGTATCAAAGCGTTTTGTTAAGGAAGATGGGAGCAAATCTAACATTATATAAGGGCTTATATGGGAGCATTATCATCAAATACCTGATGATGAAGATAATTCGTATGTTGAAAAATCTGGAAATATTACTATACATTCTACAAGTACCTAGCAGGATGTTTTCATCAATATATTGAAGTTCTACTAGGTACATGAATATAATAAGTATATAATAAGTTTTACTAAGTATATAAATATAATAAGTATACATGTATATAGTGAGATGAATACTTTACTAAGTTCTACTTGCTACAAGAATTTAAAAATATTGTTGGGTCTAAAATTAAAGCTCACTAAAGTAATGCAACAGCATTCATAATTATTAGAACCGCAGCATCTTATGATATAACGAGGGATTACGACCCGTGCGATGCACAGATTTTTTTTTTTTTGATAAAAAATTTTAACTTTTTCTTATGTCTATAACTCAACTTTTTGTATCTGTTATTATAATTAACAAACGGCTTTGAGCTAAAAATATGTACTTTTTCCTTTTATTCCATTATGCAAGGTCATACAAAAGAGCGTAAATATTGGTTTTTCACTAAAAAAATTTGTGGGTTATTAGTAAAAAATAGAAAATGACAAAGTAATACTAATGAACTAAATTTTCTTTCAAAGCTAAAATTTCTGAAAATCCATAAAATGGTAGAAGCGACCGTACTTACTAAAGAGAAAGTTTGCATACTTTATGAATATTGGTTTGAGATATGAATCCCTTAGGCTGTTCCATGTAAACCTCCTCCTCTAGGAATCCATTTAGGAATGCCGTTTTCATATTCATTTGCCATATTTCATAATCTAAGTGGGCTGCTATGGCAAGCATCATACGAATAGACTTAATCATAGCTACAGGCGAGAAGGTCTCGAAGTAATCGATTAATTCTCTTTGGGAATAACCCTTTGCCACAAGTCTGGCCTTATAGGTATCAACCTTGCCATCTCCATCAGTCTTTCTTTTATAGATCCATTTGTTTCCAATAGGCACTATGCCTTTAGGACGATCTACTTGTAACACCCCCAAGACATTCAGGGCATATTACAGCGCCGTGGACCCCACACTGTGGAATCCACCAGGCTAACGTACCAAACAAGATATTCGACAACGACAAACCATCATCAATAAAATGACAATTCAAATAAAAGACTACAACCCGACTAATAAAATCTGACATCAAATCCATTTTCCAAAACGGGAACACAACATTAATAAATTCAGACAGGAAGTACTCGAGTACTTAAACCAAATTTTATAATACAGAAATCCCAAAATCAGACATCAATAATAACCGACAGACATAATGCCGATAATCAACTACTGGACAATATCATGCTTGCCCATCATCCTCATACGGCTCGAGTGCTCGTTTGTCCCCATGATCAATACCTGAAATACAAAAAGTATTTCCCCCATTTAAGGGGTTAGCGACAACTGCTAGTGCAAGTACAATCCATTTGAACTACATTCTAATCAGATGAATATATGCGCCAAAAAGAATCATTTTAGAAAACATTTTATATTCCGGAATATTTACGATGCACAAGCACAAAACACATTTTCTCCAACCAAAACAATTCAAAGTTAACCTTGGTACGTGACTCACGGCCACCGTACCCCGCAGAGCCCCGTCGGACATCCCTGGGTGGTTAACCACAGTTCGTGATACGCACACACACGGCAATACGTATCCCTAGAGGCCCCGTCGGACCGTCCCTAGGTGAACATACACATATCCTCCCACAACAACCACATATAGCCATAATTCAAATACTAGAACATGTAAAGAAATGTAAAGTACTTGCCTTTGTGACATCTTCGAAGAATCAGAAGTGAAAAAAAAACGACTATGGATGATCCGAGTGGAAGACGATGGTTCCTAACGAAGAATTAACATAAATCAGTCCCAACGGACATCAATGAACGAAAGGAATACTCCCATAACCCCGATTACAATACACGACAATAGACGATCAACCGATACGGGCGAGGATTTATGAAAAATCTCCCCGTATTGATAATTCACGGATTAATTCGAAGAAAACGGATTGGGAATCACTCATTAACAACAATCGGTAAGAAGTTTCGCAACATACATGAACAATTCGGAATCAATCACGAAAAACCCGAAAAACCCCCAATTTATACAAGTTAGGGTTCCTGAAGAAAATACCTCGGATTCGGACGATGGAGGATGATTACGCTGATGGTGATATGCTACTACGATTCTACGGTGATGGAACACGAATACTTCTTCGATCAAAACTGAAGGAATCGCCTCTGGAGTCGCCCCGTGAAGAAAACGAAAGAAAAGGATAGAAAATAAGGTGTTGGACCTCTGCCCGCTGTTTTAAAACAGCGGGCTGTTACGGCCGTAACAGGGGACACTTACGGCCGTAAAATTGCCAACTTACGGCCGTAACTTCTGGGTGTTACGGCCGTAACACCATCGACAAAGCAGATCGGGCACCGCCCAAATGATTCCGGACGACCCCGAAACCCGGACCTACTATCGAACCAAAAATACGACTACGAAGAATATTCGATGACGAGTCTAACCATCACAAGAAAACATCAATCCGACTACCCGGGAATCCGAAATACGACAACGAATATGAAATTCCCTAAACTTATAGGAAATTACGAAAATGACCCAAGTGTCCGAAAATCACGATACGACGTCGGATTTGCAAACCGAAAGTCTCGACACGACCAACTCAATCATACGAACTTGTACAAACCAAGAAACAACGGAAACGAACGAGTTTTACAAGAATCGAACGTTCATACGGCAAAACATGACGAAAAATTAAATTACGTGAAAACATCACCAAAACTCATCCAAATGGAAAAACTCCAAGAATAAAGTAGATTCACAATGTCGAAACGGTTATAAGCGAGTCGATAAAAATAGACATACACCGAAAATGGAAACTGCTAAAAATAGAAAGTTACGGATATTACACTACTAAAGTCCAGACCTGATTAGCATGCATTGAGTCTATCTCAGCTTCCATAGCTTCTTGCCACTTGGTGGAGTCAACATCTACCATTGCTTGGTCGTATGTAGAAGGATCATTCTCTTGACTACTTTTTGTCATCTCATGGACACCTACTTCCTCTTGATGCAGATAGCCATACCTCTCAGGTAATTGAGAAATTCTACTAGACTTGCGAGGTTGTGTTTGTATTTCAGAAGGTTGGGTTCTAATATCTTGCATAGGTGTCTCATTTGGTGTTTCTTTTATTTCTTCCAAAGAAATATTTCTACCTGCCCCTCCTTCCTGAATAAACTGATCTTCTAGGAAGTGTGCTTGTATAGCAACGATGATCCTATTGTAATACCCGTAATTTCGATTCCTGGTAATTTTCTATTTTTGGTGGAAGTCTGTTTTGACAACTCGCTCATGACCGTTTCGTCATTCTGAGAATGATTAATTCTACACTTTTTGTCATCCGAGTTCGTTTCGGTGTTGTTTTGTTGAGTTCTGTGCTTTTTAGCGACTTTTCCGCACTTGAGTTCGATTCTTGCGAATCTCGTCCAAAACTGCTGTTTCGAGTTTCCCGCAAGTCCGTTTAACTTTGTTAGACGTGTTGTGAACTTCGGTTTGGTTATTCGATCACGTATCGTGATTTCCGGGCGTTTTGGGCCATTTTGTAATTTCTTGAAAGTTACGGGTATCCATATCTGTATTTGTCGTCTTGACCCTTTTCTTGGTCGCGTGTGATTAATTATTGCATTACGTTTTCATCTCGAGTCGTTGATGTCGTCCGCGAACTTTTCGTCGTGTCCGCCTGCGTGCGTTTCGGAAATCGAGGCGTCGGGTCGTGGCGGCCGAGCACCGGCCGGACGGCTATGGATCGCCGACGAGTCTTGGCATCGCCGCCGAGCAGCACGGCAGAACCGCGAGCGCACGCCACGGCCGACGCGCGCTAGCCTTCCAGCAGTGTAGCGCACGCTGCCGAGTCACCAGCGTACGCTATCGGACACGGGCAGAGGTACTGAGGTTCTCGACTCGGTCGTGGTCGGCGGTAGCGCACGTTATCGTCGGTCGTAGCGCGCTAACCGGCAGGGGTAGCGACGCTGCCGCCGACTAGCGTACGCCACGGGATGAGTTGTCGACCCGGTGGCTACCGGATGTGCCATTAGCGCGCAAGAAGCTTCCGGCCGTAGCGCACGCTAGCGGGAGTCGGGCGGTCGAGTCACGGTCGGCGGGGTGGTCGGTGGTGCCGGTCATGCGGGCCATGGCCGAGAGTGCTCGGCCGATATCGCCGATAGCGCACGCTAGCGGATGGCTAGCGCACGCTAGTTCCGGCCAAAGATAAAAATGACAGACCAACGACTTTCTCCGTCATTTTTCATTTCATTTCTCTTGATCTGGGCCGGGTTTCGGAGGAGACGAAACCATGTTGTTGAACAACAAATCCATGAAGTTCTTGAGGTTATATCGTTGATCAATCATCCTAAAACATATTTAGAACCATATAATCAAGGTTAGATCTTTAGAACCCTACTTTTGGGGAGATTTGGGGATTTTCGTGGTTTTGCCCGATTCATTCGATTTTGATGAGTAATTCTTGATGAATATGATTAATCTTGTTGGTACTCTTAGTTTCCCTACGGATTCATGGTATATTTCGTGATTTTTACGAAATCGAGAGGGTTTGGTTGTGGTCCGCCCTCGTTGTCGTTTTTATACGAATATACATGAATCGTAGGTGGGTTTCCGGGCGTATTCCAATTCCGTATTCGTTTAGAATCTGTTGTGATTGTATTCTTCGAATCGTTAGGTTCGTTTTCGATGGTTCCTAGCATTCGTCGGTGACTTTCCATTCCGTTCGTTGCGTCGTCGATTATTCAAGGCAAGTATACATTTATGATTGTACGTTCTCGACTTTGAAAGTATGAAATATTGATGATACGATTATTTCTAGCCACTCCGGGACGGGCCTATGGTCCTCTGAGGGTTTCGTAGCCTCTTGTGCGATTCCATGGTTGATATGAACGAACCGTTTCTACGGCATTCATATGAAATAATATTGGCATGTAATGAACGAACCGTTTTGACGGCATTCCTACATGTAACGGCGTATGATATGAACGAACCGTTTTTACGGCATTCACATACGTCTTGAGATTTTAGTTATTCCGGAATACTAGTCTTAAATTGATGAATTGACGGATATTGATGAATTGACGGATTACATTTACTTTATTGTCGAGGAGTATTATGTTTCATATTGTTATACTTGCACTAGCTATTCGACGGCTAACCCCTTTATGGGGGAAATACGTTTCATGTATTTCGTGTTCCAGGGAGAGCGATGACGGGTATCGGGTCGGCATGAAGATGATGGGCAAGTGTGATAATCGTGTCTTGTCTCCGGTTATTTTCTTGGATTCCTCCATTCGGTGTTGTTGTCTTGGAATGGATTTTTAATACTCGAGTATTTTATTTGATTTCCTTGATGTTCCTACTGTGTTGCCGAGGTATTGATTTGTGCAGTGATGTATATGGTTTCATTGGTTATGGTTTTGAATACCATTTGTATCGTCTTTCATTCTATTGTATGTAGACCTCATCGGTCAAGTTTATAATTCCGCGTATGTTTAGCCTTGTGGGTCCCACGGCGGGGCTCACGGCGCTGTAATATACCCTGAATAACTTGGGGGTGTTACAGAATATGGTATCAGAGCTTAGGTTTATGGATACCTAGCCGCCGGTCTTTGGGTCGATTGAGTCGTCATTTGACCACAGTATCACTACTCGCCATCATCACGGGCGACCGGTACTTGTAAGTCCTCTCACTCTTCTTGTATTTTCTTGACCGCTTCGCTTTTAGCTTGGTATTCTTTGGAATTGGTCACTTCGAGAAGGTGCGATTTGATTATACTTCCGCACGTGTGTGCCCTTTAGAATGTTGGATGTAAGGAGAAGAAGTCGATCGTGGTTACGGACGTGAACTCTTCCTTGAGATTTTGTTAAATTATTAATTTCGATATTAGCGTGTATCGGTATTGTGTTGAGACTTTGTTGGAAGTCGCATGTGAGTACCAGGAGATCTTCGACTTCACAGACTTGTAAGTATGTTGTTTGGATTATTCGATAATTCTTGGTTATCTTGGTGATTTGGATTTATATGTTGGATATCGTTGATGGATATTTGTGCTTGAGAACGTTCTGAACGTTTGATAATATTGCTGAATGCGTATATGTATTCATTGTGCCGTATGATCGTTTGGTATGTCGAGATGTTGGTAGAGAATAGCGGAAAATGGCTAAGTACAGCTACGTTAGCGCACGCTACAAGGTATGTCTAGCACGCGCTAAGATATATACTTAGCGTACGCTACGGTGCATACTTAGCGCACGCTAAGAGATTCGGTCACGTACGCTAAGGAGGACCCCTAACGTACGTAACGACTTGCTGGGTTAATTTCGGAAGGTGGCCGACAGGTAGGCCCAGGTTGATTTTTTTATATTCAGTTAGCGCACGCTAACGCATGTTGGTTAGCGCACGCTAACACCAGATCGCCAATAATGGAATCTTAGCTTTCGGCGGGTGGACCCGGCCATGTTCGACGCGTGACCAGATAAGGTCAACGAGTGCTTGTCGTGTAGAGCTAGCGTATGCTAAAACCGTATGATTAGCGCACGCTAATTCCATATCGGTCAAAGGAATCCCGATAATCGCGGATGCTTTCGGCATATGGGGGCACGATACTGTAGCAAGTCAACGACGATTAGCGCGCGTTAAGGTCGAAGAATAGCGCACGCTACTGAGCATTTCACTGTATCAAGTCAACGCCTGTTAGCGTACGCTAATGCATGGGCATTACGTACGTTAGATGAATTTCGAAGCAATGTAGTAGCTTCTGGACTGCCCGATAGCGCACGCTATCAAGGAAGGATAGCGCACGCTAGTCATGTAACGCACGCTAAATATAAGGTCTAGCGCGCTAGTGATGTGTTTTATAGAGAGGGTAGACGAGTGCTGAGAGGCATTTTGTCCATTCTCCTTCCTTCAGTCAATAGAGAGAACCTTGGGAAGTACTTGAAGTTCCTAAACATGGAGAGATGATTCTCTTAAACCAGATTAAGATGGAGAGCTCGGATTTAAGTATTGTTCTTGATGTTTTTGATGATTCTTGGAATGGAGATCATTATTCTTCCTCGTGGTTCGTCCATACATGGTAGTCCTCGTATCCCTTTGATAGTGGTTCATTTCTTTAAGGATTACTACTTGGGAGGGAGTGTGTTGGGAATCGTGTATTTTGATGTTCGTTTTATTTTGATGAAAATGCATAAATTGGACTGTACTTTTATCCGTTGCGTGAATATTTTGAAATGGCTTTTGGTATATTGCCAACCGAATTTTATTTCGTAAAACCGATTCCCTAAACTGAGTTTTTTGGCATTTTGACCTTGATCGTTTTGACGGTATTTGGAAAATGATTTTTTTTAGTATTTGAAAAATATTACCGTCATCGGTCTTTTTAACATTTTTGAAATGATGTGGAAAAATTGTGCTTAGCACGTAAATCCTTGTGAGAAGGGTTTACGGCGTGTAATATTCCTGGGAGGATCTGGGTGTTACAATCTTGGTATCATGTGATAATGTCGCATTTGAGATTTATTGGAATCGTAATAAGAGATTTCGGATGTTGATATGATTATTGAGATCTTCTTCATATGACGATAAGGGTTTTGTTGTGATTCTTGAGGTTGTATGAATGACATGATGAAGGAAATGATAACATGGAGATATATATATACCTCGGATATGTTGTTCTGAACGTGATTTCGGATATTTCATGCTCTTGCAGAACTTTTGAATTATCCGAGGTGATGAAAATTTTTAAAAAGGTTGATGTTTTGAATATGAATATGGAATATTCATATCTAGAGCTAAACTATGTGTTGGAAATAATATTCGTATAGGAAATACGAATGTGATTATGAGCTTGATGAGACTATTATTCATCTCTGAATTTGGAAGCCCATACGTATGGAGCAAATATTCAAATCGAATGATTGGGTTGTTTGATAACCTTTCTAATATGATTATCTATTGTTTTGAACCAGTCGGATGATTCGAATTGATAACGGTCATAAGTAAATTTTAACGATGGATTTATGAGAAGGGAACCTTGTCAATTCGTATTTAAGAATTGAGTTTGGAACATTTAGACCCTTATTATTGGTCCGAATTGGTTGCTGATATGATCGTCATATTTCGACTCGTATTGTGGACAGGATTTTTAAGTGTCTGAGTTGGATTGTTCAGACTGTGATTAGTCGAGATATGGTAAAACGATTGAGTTCGTGGTTTGGTGGTCTTGATATTGGTCGTCATCGAACCGGTTGATTATCAATCCTTCGTTTTACAGTAAGATATGATGTTTGATCATAGATTATGACTTTTGTGTTGCGGTTAAGGTTGAAGGGTTCGTAGATTAACTTGGTCGAAACTCGTAAGACGAAATCGACTGGATTGGTAACAGTTCGTTGTATTGATATCGAGGCAAGTTTTATACTCGTACTAATAAATGAGACTAATGTTATTGTGTAGGCGTATGAATGTGTGTATCATTTCGGGACTTGGCCTCTTTATGATTGTATTGATATCAGGGGATTGGTTGACACGACGCCCGTCGGCAAATTATGCCAAATGTTACCGTTGTTTGTAAAAGGCCGGTTCGAGGTATTGCGATACTTGTTGGTTAAGTCGTTGTCGATTGCCGGTTCGTGGTATCGACGTATCGATTGTGATTGTGATGGATGTTCCATTGAGATATTGTGGTGATCGTCGTCATTGATATCGGTGTTTTTCTATTTATATTATATTAACCGATTAGAGACGTTTGATATATCTTTTTTTTTTTTTCATCTCTGTTTCGGTGGTCGGTTTAAGACACCGGGACATCTATTCTATCGTATCATTGTTTATCGATTGACCGTTCTAAGGTAATCGAGGTATTGAATTGGGATTATCGAAGATAATTCCCATCCGTTGTCAAAGACATTCTCATCCATTGTATCGTTGTTATCGATTGGCCATTCTACGGTAATCGAAGTATTGAATTGGGACTGTCGAGGAGAGTTCCCATCCGTTGAGTTATTATTGTCGTGTTGGCCGACTCAAGGCAGCACACTATTATTCTCGTGAACTCGATAATTTTGTGATCGTTGAGGGTTGTGGATTTCCCGAACTGTTGTGTTGTGATCGTTGTTCGTGTTAATCGGTCCTTAGGGATTTTGATCCCAGGATGGTTGTTTCGAATATTGTCGGTCGTGTCGATCTTTCATTAGTCGTGTGTCATCGTTCACTTAGTGAGTCGTATGATCCGTATTGGATGTTTTATCCCTTGAGTTTCGTTGTCATGTTGTATCGTGGCATATCTGGAATCATGTCTGCGTGCCGATTGGTTATGTGCAGGATTTTTAGCCAGGCACTCGATGGTCATGCGTGGATATTTCCGCATTGGACCGTGCACACGAGACGTAGTTCTTGAGGCTAATTAGGTACATTGTCACACGTATATTCTGGATTCCGTATACGGGGTGGACATGTGCACGGACACATTTCCGGATCGGGCGTACTGTGATGTCCCTCTTGAGCTTTATTGATTGATCGTTCGTAGTCCATGTTGTATTGGATATGTCCGACGATTTGCGACTGGTTGTTCATACGCCGAGGGGTATGTCCGACAGTCAGGTTTGCTTCTTTGAGATCTGTATCGTGATGATTTACAGCTTTGGGCTGTTCGGGTTTCAGGCCATTGTGATGTATCGGTATTTCCGTTGGAGCCTTCGGGCATTGTGAATTCATATCTTTTTCGGCATTGGGTTGGTTTACCTTCGGGTAATGTATTGTGGTGTTCTATATTGATGATTCGCCGTTTGGGCGTAAGTTTCGGTTCTTGTGTATCTCGTTGAGTTTTCCTGGCGAAATATTTCTTCTCCCTACCTGTTTTAAGTTTCGGGACGAAACTTCTTTTAAGGAGGGTAGAATGTAATACCCGTAATTTCGATTCCTGGTAATTTTCTATTTTTGGCGGAAGTCTGTTTTGACAACTCGCTCATGACCGTTTCGTCATTCTGAGAATGATTAATTCTACACTTTTTGTCATCCGAGTTCGTTTCGGTGTTGTTTTGTTGAGTTCTGTGCTTTTTAGCGACTTTTCCGCACTTGAGTTCGATTCTTGCGAATCTCGTCCAAAACTGCTGTTTCGAGTTTCCCGCAAGTCCGTTTAACTTTGTTAGACGTGTTGTGAACTTCGGTTTGGTTATTCGATCACGTATCGTGATTTCCGGGCGTTTTGGGCCATTTTGTAATTTCTTGAAAGTTACGGGTATCCATATCTGTATTTGTCGTCTTGACCCTTTTCTTGGTCGCGTGTGATTAATTATTGCATTACGTTTTCATCTCGAGTCGTTGATGTCGTCCGCGAACTTTTCGTCGTGTCCGCCTGCGTTTTCGGAAATCGGCGTCGGGTCGTGGCGGTGGCCGTGGCCGGACGGTTGCAGGATCGCCGAGCACGGCGAGAACCGCGAGCGCACGCTACGGCCGACGCCGCGGCGCTAGCTCGGCAGGTAGCACGCTGCCGAGTCACCAGTGACGCCATCGGACACGGCAGAGGTACTCGAGGTTACGACTCGGTCGGGTCGGCGGGTAGCGCACGTTATCGCCGGTCAGCGCGCGCTAACCGGCAGGGGTAGCGCACGCCGGCCGACTAGCGACGCCACGGGATGAGTTGTCGACCAAAGGGCTATCGGACAGGTCGGCTAGCGCGCGCAGGCTTCCGGCCGTAGCGCACGCTAGCGGGGGTCGGGCGGTCGAGTCACGGTCGGCAGAATTGGTCGGTGGTGCCGGGTCATGCGGGCCATGGCCGAGAGTGCTCGGCCGATAGCGCACGCTAGGCCGGGATGGCTAGCGCACGCTAGTTCCGGCCCAGTATAAAAATGACAGACCAACGACTTTCTCCGTCATTTTTCATTTCATTTCCCTTCGGTCCGCGGCTGGGGTTTCGGAGGAGACGAAACCATGTTGTTGAACAACAAATCCATGAAGTTCTTGAGGTTATATCGTTGATCAATCATCCTATAACATCTTTCGATCCAGCGAATCAAGGTTAGATCTTTAGAACCCTACTTTTGGGGAGATTTGGGGATTTTCGTGGTTTTGCCCGATTCATTCGATTTTGATGAGTAATTCTTGATGAATATGATTAATCTTGTTGGTACTCTTAGTTTCCCTACGGATTCATGGTATATTTCGTGATTTTTACGAAATCGAGAGGGTTTGGTTGTGGTCCGCCCTCGTTGTCGTTTTTATACGAATATACATGAATCGTAGGTGGGTTTCGCGTATTCCAATTCCGTATTCGTTTAGAATCTGTTGTGATTGTATTCTTCAATCGTTAGGTTCGTTTTCGATGGTTCCTAGCATTCGTCGGTGACTTTCCATTCCGTTCGCGCTGCCGATTATTCAAGGCAAGTATACATTTATGATTGTACGTTCTCGACTTTGAAAGTATGAAATATTGATGATACGATTATTTCTAGCCACTCCGGACGGGCCTATGGTCCTCTCGAGGGTTTCGTAGCCTGCAGTGCGATTCCATGGTTGATATGAACGAACCGTTTCTACGGCATTCATATGAAATAATATTGGCATGTAATGAACGAACCGTTTTGACGGCATTCCTACATGTAACGGCGTATGATATGAACGAACCGTTTTTACGGCATTCACATACGTCTTGAGATTTTAGTTATTCCGGAATACTAGTCTTAAATTGATGAATTGACGGATATTGATGAATTGACGGATTACATTTACTTTATTGTCGAGGAGTATTATGTTTCATATTGTTATACTTGCACTAGCTATTCGACGGCTAACCCCTTTATGGGGGAAATACGTTTCATGTATTTCAGGTTCCAGGAGAGCGGACAGACGGGTATCGGGTCGGCATGAAGATGATGGGCAAGTGTGATACTGTGTCTTGTCTCCGGTTATTTTCTTGGATTCCTCCATTCAGTGTTGTTGTACTGGAATGGATTTTTAATACTCGAGTATTTTATTTCAGTTTCCTTGATGTTCCGGCCTGTGTTGCCGAGGTATTGATTTGTGCAGTGATGTATATGGTTTCATTGGTTATGGTTTTGAATACCATTTGTATCGTCTTTCATTCTATTGTATGTAGACCTCATCGGTCAAGTTTATAATTCCGCGTATGTTTAGCCTTGTGGGTCCCACGGCGGGGCTCACGGCGCTGTAATATACCCTGAATAACTTGGGGGTGTTACACCTATGATCTTCGTGCATGTAGAATAGATATTCCATGGAATCCACTGGATATCCTATGAAACGACCTTTCACAGACCTACTTTCCAATTTCTTTACTTTAGTCTTCTTGACATAAGCAGGGCATCCCCAAATCCTAATGTGATTAAGACTTGGTTTCCTACCTCTCCACATCTCATGTGGAGTATTAGGAACGGATTTGGAAGGACATTTGTTCAAGATATTCACAACAATAAGGAGCGCGTAACCCCACAGATAAATCGGTAGATCAGTATAGTTAAGCATGGAGCGAACCATGTCCAACAAGGTTCGGTTCCTTCTTTCTGATACACCATTTAATTGTGGAGTAGCTGGAGGAGTGAATTGTGACACTATTCCTAGTTCTCTTAAGAATTCATCAAATTTGGTACTCATGTACTCACCACCCCGGTCTCACCGAAGAGTCTTAACACGGTTACCTGTTTGATTTTCAACTAGGGCTTTAAATTCCTTGAATTTATCAAAAGCTTCAGGCTTATGTTTCATTACGTACACGAATCCATACCTGGTATGGTCATTAGTGAATGTAATGAAATACTGAAAACCATCTCGTGCCACTTCAAAAGGGCCATAGACGTCGGTATGAATCAATCCAAGTTTTTCAGCAGCTCTTTCAAAAGTCTCTGCGAAGGGTAACTTAGTCATTTTGCCTTGAAGGCAAGATTCACAAGTTGGATAGGCATCTGATCCCAATGGACCCGTAAGCCCATCTTTCTCCATTTTATGAACCTTGGTCTGACCGATATGACCAAGTCTAAGATGCCACTTAAGTGCTTGATTCGTTTCATCCCTACCACGCTTCCTAGTTATAGTGTTCACAGTTGTTTTATTCTTTAGATTTAAATGGTACAAACCATTTAATAATGTAGCAGTACCAACCAATTTATTTCTAAAATAAATACTACAGGACCCATCTCCAATAAAGAAGTGAATCCCTTTCGGTCCATGACCGGAATTGATATAATATTTTTGTGCCCCTTGGGCAAAACAAGTACATCATCTAAAGTAAGAATAAAACCAGATTCTAACTCCAACATAAGAGATCCGATATCAGATGCCTCGACACTATGCCCACTTCCGACGGTGACCATCACCTCCCCTGAATCTAGCTTCCTACTTCGTTCCAGATCCTGATTCATTGTATAAATGTGAGAACTCGCACCGGAATCAAGTATCCAAGAAGTAGAATATACAGTTACAGAACAATTTGTTTCTAAAAGCAGTAGTTCTGTACCTGAAGGCGTATTACGGTCAAGCTTTGGACAGTACCTCTTCCAGTGGCCTAGCTCACCGCAGTTGAGGCATACATCCGTTTTCTTGGCCCCCTTGCTCTTTTGAACCATTGGGGCCTTGCCCTTTCCCTTGTCGATCTTGGCTATTGGACCTAACTGCTTCTTGTTCTTTTTCTTCTTATTCTTGGACTTCCAAGTTCCAGAAGAAATCACAAGTGCAGCTTTATTTCCCTTTGTCTTCATCTGAGACTGGGCAGTCGTCAGTTTGTTCATTAGCCCAACTAAGTTGCATGCAATCTCATTGCAGTTGAAGTTCATGACAAATTGTGAAAAGGAGTCAGGAAGTGACTGTAGGATAAGGTCAGTCTGGAGAGATGCATGCATCTGAAAATCAAGAGCTACCAATCTCTCAATCATCGAGATTATCTTGAGGACATGGTCCCCAACCCTCTCTCCTTCCTTCATCCTGGCGCCTAATAATTGCTTCGATATCTCATATCTAGCAGTTCAGCTATGCTCTCCATAGAGCTCAGCCAGGTGCGATAAGATGGCTCTCGAAGACGTCATCTTTTCATGGGCTCGTTGAAGCTCATTGGTCATTGAGCCTAACTTGTACCCTCGCACTCTTATGTCGTCTTTTACCCATTTATCATGGGCATCGACATCTTCCTGATTGGCTCGGGTTCTTGCAGGAGCCGCTGGGATGTCCGCCTCCAAGACGTATCCCAGCATTTCCATAGTTAGGACAATCCTCAAGTTCCGAAGCTAGTCCACATAGTTCGGACCAGTCAGGACGTTCTTTTCAAGTAATATAGTGAGTGGGTTCATTGTCATATTGAGAGTTTTGTTAACTGCAGAGAATAATTTAAGATTTGTTAGTGATTGTTTAAACATGATCCGAGTAAAGAATTTAAGGACTTTCTTTATTCATAACTCGGCTCCCACTATTTTATCGGCATTTACACACTCCTATGTTAAATCCGGAAGTCTTGGGTGACTTCATGGTGGTGATCGATTTCTTTACAAAGTTTAATAGAGGGCAACCCATACGGTTTCTATTCTATTATTCTTTATAAAGTGGTGTCTAACACCAACCCATCTAATGGATGATTCGATTTCTTTTACCCCTAGTTCACTTGCCCTCAACCCATTCGGTTTCTATGGCTTGCTGAACTATCTAAGTTTAAACCGTCAACTCCTATTAGTTTGACAATTGAATCTTACCCGGCAACCCATACGGTTTATAGGGGTTTGATTTGTCACAACCAAAGGCATCTAATGCACTCTAGGAATTTATCAACTTTCCCCAAAAATATTACCCCGACATACTCGGAAGAATAATATTCCGGTTTAGATTTCAATTTTCCATGAGTTTGACGGAGGGTAGGAAACCTCGTAACCTTTATAACTTAGTGTTTGTAAGTGGGAGTAACAACGCGATTATATGTTACACTTTGCACATTAATCCATTTATAAGCGCGGTTTGTCGGTTTGTTTGTTTGTCATATAATATGAAAACATACACAACCTAAAACCAACAACATGCAGTTCATGGACCGTTCCTAGAACAAAAACATCGTAATCTAATTACATGTCTACGGTCTTGAATCTTCGTCTACTCGAGCGAATCTTCCTCCGATCTTCGTCATTACATATAAATTTTACATTTGAAAAATTGCATCCTATACAAATTGTCTAGTAAAATAAATAGGCTCAAAACAGCCTTTACAACCCAATCGAACAAAACAAACGATTCAAAACTAAGTCCATGAACTACATCCCCATTCAAAATTAATGCAACAATTAAATTAAAATAAATGGCAATAATGATTAATCTAAAATTGATCTAATCAACAAAAATTAATCCAACAATTAGAATTAATCCAATTAATTCACTTAACCGTTAATTTTAATTTGCTCCAGACAAAATAAATATTTCATTAAAGTAATTCCCTTAAAATAAAATTAACATAATTATATTTTAGTCAAATTAAATCCAATATAATTTGCGGAAAATTAATTTACCAAATGAAATATAAAAACGGAGTCGGAAAACACAAGGCCCGGGCCAAGCCCATGGCCCGAAGGCAGCTGACAAGAATTCTGCCACGCGGTCCGCCAATTTTCCGGCTCATTTTTTCGTCCCGAATCCAAAATTAATATTTTTCTAATTTTTATATTACATAATTAAATCAGTTTTTCAAAAGTAAATAGATTTATATTGTAACATAAAATCATGAAAAATAATTTTTAGATGAACAATTAAACATCAACAATTAAAACGATTATGATTCTAAATCATAAAAAGTAATCAAGCATTCAAAATGCAAATATCGAATATATTATTGCATAGACCTCGCTCCAATACCACTCTTGGGATTCGGTGATTAAAATCGAATTACGCAGCGGAAAATAAACTGGTCCAACCGGATAAAACCAAACCCCAAAAACGGACTGATCAAGCATCATATAAACGAATATAAATAACGAGGAAGAAAATCAAAGAATACTTAGCCTCATAGTCCTTTGATAATATAATCTTCGAAGGAAAAAATCCGAGCAAGCCTTTTCTCGATTACCGACACGAACACGAATCCAATTCGTTGTAGCTTGTTGAATGATCCAACACCGAAAATGCCGAATGTCTCTACGTTATCATGCGTCGGATATTGATCGGAAAAATAAAATATCAATTCGTTCTCAAAGAACACGGCTAGGAATTGATACGGTATTTTTCTTCTCTTCTCTTCTTCCTTTTCTTTCTCTCAAAGATTAACAAGAAAAAGATAATAAAATTTTCTCCTCCTCCTCCTTTTCTCACGGCTGAACAAGGCTTTTTTTTGTGGGGGTGTGTTTTTTAACTCATTGTTTGAGGTGTGAAAGACATCTCAATATATAATACAAATTGATATCAAAATGATTAGATTCCAAATCTCATGCATTTTGTCCTCAACTTTGTAAAATATGACTAACACACCCCACACAACATATGGTGAATTTCCAAGCATGAGAGGGGGGCGCATGTCTAGTCCGTTAAATACACTTCGTTTTATCCCAAATGTATTTATACTTAATTAATTAATCTAATTAATTAATTTTATCAAATACAAAATTATAATAATATATTTCCAAGAAATAATTATTTATGAATTAAATTAACTACCCGGTAATTAATTTCAATTCACTAGACCGCATGATTTATCAAATAAATCAAATTAGATATCTAATATCCAATATTGATGAAGAGATAATAAATACAAATTTATCCATCCAATATCCTTGTGCGCGACTCCGTAGGTCCGTCTTAGTCGGCAATGGGAGGAACCAAGGAGTACGGGTAACACTTAGCCAGTCTAGTGCTTCGTACCGTAACCCAACTAAGAACGAATGATCGGATCATTCCAAAACCATTATGTCGTGAATACCGTATATGTATAAACCCTTCAATCATATGTCCCGGTCAAGTATTAGGATCACGGTAAAGTCAAACCCTACTGTAACTTGACTCTATGCTTTTTGTTAATGCAAACTGAGATCATCGAGCTCTCGTGTATCAAATATAACTAGCTCTAAATGCTTTGGCCAAAGACTTATAATCTCATTTGTCATTAACCGCATAGGACATTTACCTGCTCACTACTGTAACACCCCAATATATTCGGAGTATATTACAGCGCCGTGGACCCCTACATGGGACCCACCAGGCTACAACAAGCTAACACCCCTCGACTAACCATCTCGGCTAGCGAGGGAACACAATCAAATAATTCATCACATGAAAATACGGAGCAACCGATTAAATGAGTAACAATCGACAGTGTAGCAATTTAAAATAATACAACACGGAGTTGGAATTTGAAAAGCCTAAGTACTCGCGAGTACAGTCTATCAGTTTATAAATATAGGAAACAACCATATCGAAGTGGACAAAAGAAATAAGTAGACCCAGGTGCACATGTCAACAACACTGGCCAACATCCTCGTATTGCCCCAGCGCTCGCTCGTCCGAATGATCATAACCTGAAATCCATAACAAGAA
Organism: Orobanche coerulescens; assembly: GCA_033398695.1. Taxonomy (NCBI): domain Eukaryota; kingdom Viridiplantae; phylum Streptophyta; class Magnoliopsida; order Lamiales; family Orobanchaceae; genus Orobanche; species Orobanche coerulescens. The sequence continues at coordinate 11,313,675 of CM065816.1, read as the reverse complement.
TTTCCCCATAACGGGTCCCCAGAGGGGTTAGCAATTACGCTAGTACAAGTATTCAAGGCAAACCAATTGCTTACACGTTTCATAGTACATGCACCAACATCATTTCAAAAACCAAAACCAGACATATCTTTTCCGGAAACAAACAGTCAAACAATTTGCCTAGGACCGGGACGAAGCCACGAATCCCACCCGAGGCCTCTAAGGACCCTCCCGAGCTGGCCACTTTATAAAACAAATCACGTACAGGCATCGCCTAGGACCAGGACGCCACCATGAATCCCACCCGAGGCCTCTAAGGACCCTCCCGAGCTGGCTAGCGAAACAAACTCGTGAATCCAGAGTGAAGTCATAGATTCCCCCGAGGCCCCGTCGGACCCTCCCAGGGTGAGCAAAGCACACACAATATACATTACCATTTCACGTTAAGAATAAAGGTTTCCAAAAATACTTGCTTTGAGTAATTGATGACGCAACGAACGGAAAGGATAATCACCGACGAACGCTAAGAACCAACGGAACCGAACCTAACGATTTGAAGAACATAATCACAACCAACTCTAGATGAATACGGAAATGGAATACCCCCGAGAACCCGCCTACGATTCATGTATATTCGTACAAAAATAACAACGAGGGCGGACCACAACCAAACCCTCTCGATTCCGTAAAAATCACAAAATATACCATGAATCCGTAGGAAAGTTAATGATACTAACAATATTAATCGTATTCATCAAGAATCCACCAACAAAACGGAAAGAATCGGACAAAACCCCCAAAATCCCCAATTATCCAAAAGGTAGGGTTCCAAGAGATATTACCTTGAAGATTCAAGTATTTAGATTCGTAGAACACGCGTTAGATTGATTATCCGGGCTTCACAACCGAAGAAGAATGATGAAAATCAACCCCCAATTGATGAATGATGAGAAGCTCTCCTCCTCTCTCACTCTCTCTCGCGTAACTGGAAGAAGAAGAAGGAAAATAAGCTGTTCTCGCTCAAAACAACACAATTATAGAGGGTTGACCGCATTGTGTGCCGCGGCTCAGCTGAGGTGTGCCGCGGCACGTGCCAAAAATTGCTCCTGGGGGTTCGGCGGTGTGCGCGGCCCGGCCGACATGTGCCGCGGCACCAGTCTGATCGGGTTTGGCCGAAAATGCCACACGAGTGTGCCGCGGCCGGACGGGTGTGTGCGCGGCACCGACTGCTGCTTGTGCCGCGGCTGCAGGTGTGCGCGGCTTGACTAAGCGATGTGCGCGGCCCCGAGCAGGCCGCGGCACACGTCTGATACAGCTTGGCCAAAACTGGATGAATGTGTGTGCCGCGGCGCACACTCCTTGTGCCGCGGCCCACACCCCCTTTTGGGTCCTAAAATGATGAAAAATGATCCGGGAAGAGAGTAAAAGCAATAGGAATCAATATTTGGGAACCAATAACACGAAATGGATCCACGGCAACCCCGAAACGGCGGTTCCGCACAACAATAACGAGAATACAGTTCAATAGATGACAGGAAGGATACATTGAAAGATACACGAGGGTCACTACGATCGAGAAATACACCGAAAATGAAAATACAAGGGAAAGAAGAAAAAAAATGCGGATATTACATTCTACCCCACTAAAAATAAGTTTCGTCCTGAAACTTAAGAAACAAACAACTCAGGGTACCTAGCACGCATGCTATCCTCGGTTTCCCAAGTTGCCTCCTCGACACCGTGTCTCGACCACTGCACTTTGACCAAGGGGATGGTCTTATGCCTCAGTCGTTTCTCACGATGCTCCAAAATCTTCAAGGGACGTTCTTCAAAAGTAATATCCTCGGCAACATCAATCTCACCATAATCGATGACGTGACTCGGATCCGGGACATATTTCCTCAGCTGGGAAACATGGAAAACGCTATGAACATGACTCAGGGCCGGGGGTAACGCCAAACGGTATGCTAACCCACCGACTCGCTCGAGAATCTCGAAGGGTCCAATAAATCTCGGACTCAACTTCCCCTTCTTCCCGAAACGGAAAACTCCTCTCGTCGGCGACACCTTCAGCAAAACGTGGTCTCCCACCTCGAATTCTAAAGGTCGACGACGGACATTGGCATAAGACTTCTGTCGACTCTGTGCAGTTAACATCCATTCCCGAATCAATTCTATCTTCCGCCTCGTCTCTAAAACGACATCCGGTTCGGTCCCGACCAAATCGGACGCCTCATTCCAACAAATCGGCGATCGACAACGCCGCCCATAAAGTGCCTCATACGGTGCCATCCGAATCGACGCATGCCAACTATTGTTGTACATGAATTCGATCAATGGCAAATGCTCCTCCCAGTCGCTGCTCCAATCGAGAGCACACACACGCAACATATCCTCGAACGTCTGGATAGTGCGTTCTGACTGTCCATTCGACTGAGGATGGAAAGAGGTACTCAAACGCAAACGAGTGCCCAATACTTTATGCACCGCCTGCCAAAAGTGCGATACAAATCGACTATCACGATCTGAAACAATAGACTTCGGAGTACCGTGAAGCCTCACAATCTGCGCGATAAACACACGAGCTAACTTCTCCGGGCCCCAAGTGTCCTTGATGCCCAGAAAATGTGCCGACTTGGTCAGACGATCAACAATCACCCAGACCATATCCATGCCCGACCTCGACCTCGGCAAACTCGTAATGAAATCCATCGATATATCTTCCCATTTCCATTCCGGAACGGGAAGTGGCTGCAATAACCCAGCCGGCCGCTGATGCTCGATTTTGACCTGCTGACAAGTCAAGCACTTCGCTACAAACTGCTCGACCTCTTCCTTCATATCATTCCACCAAAAATTCCTCCTCAGGTCCTTGTACATCTTACTCGAACCAGGATGAACGGAATAAGGCGTAGCATGGGCCTCACGCAAAATACTCTGTCTCAACTCTGAGTCGTTCGGCACACAAAGTCGACTCTGAAATCTCAAAACACCATCCTCGTGAATCACAAATCCAGGAGACTTTCCCTTAAGAACGTTCTCTCGGATTTGAGTAATCATCGGGTCCTCTAATTGTTTCAGCTTAATTTTATCGATCAAAGACGACGAAATCTCTAAAGCACAAAGTTGCCCGACAGCCCCAGGCAACAAAACCTCAACATCTAACTCGATCAAAGCCCGCCGAAGCTCAGATTGAGACGTAAGGACCTCAAGCGTTCGCAACGCAATCGGTTTCCGGCTCAAGGCGTCGGCCACGGCGTTCGCCTTGCCCGTATGATAAAGGATTTCGAGGTCATAATCCTTAATCAGCTCTAACCACCTCATCTGTCTCATATTTAACTCTCGCTGAGTAAATATGTACTTCAGACTTTTATGATCTGTAAAAATCTGACATGTAGAGCCGAAAAGATAGTGACGCCAAATTTAGAGCGCGAAAACAACTGCCGCTAACTCCAAATCATGAGTAGGGTAGTTCAGCTCATACGGCCTCAACTGTCTCGACGCAAAGGCAATGGTCTTGCCGTGCTGCATCAATACGCACCCAAGAACCTGACCCGAAGCATCGCTATAAACGACGAATCCCTCGTTGCCACATGGCAACGCCAAAACCGGGGCTGAAGTCAAACGCTTCTTCAGTTCCTCAAAACTCAATTGTCTCTCGTCATTCCAGACGAACTTCTCGGATTTCTGGAGCAACTGTGTAAGTGGCCGAGCTAGTTTCGAGAAACCCTCGACGAACCTACGGTAGTAGCCAGCCAAACCCAAGAAACTACGGACCTCCCGCACATTCGTGGGCGGTGCCCAATCCAACACTGCCTCAATTTTCTGCGGATCCACACGAACTCCCTCGGCTGAAATCACGTAACCCAAAAACATCACTTCCTTCATCCAGAACTCACATTTCGAGAACTTCGCATAGAGTTGCTCGGTCCTCAAAATGTCTAACACTATCCGCAAATGATGGGCATGTTCTTCCTCATTCCTCGAATAGATAAGAATATCGTCAATGAAGACGACGACACACTTATCCAAATACTCGATAAAGACTTTGTTCATCAATTGCATGAACACCGCCGGCGCATTAGTTAACCCGAAAGGCATAACTACAAACTCGTAATGTCCGTATCTCGTCCAAAAAGCTGTTTTCAGCACGTCGGACTCTCTCACCCAAAGCTGATAGTACCCCGATTTCAAATCAATCTTCGAGAATACTGCAGCTCCTTGCAACTGATCGAACAAGTCATCAATCCTCGGCAGGGGATACTTGTTCTTGATGGTCACCTTGTTTAGTTCGCGGTAGTCGATACACAAACGTAGTGAACCATCCTTCTTCCGCACAAACAGGACCGGTGCGCCGCAAGACGAGGCGCTCGGTCGAACATACCCCGACTCAAGAAGCTCACTCAACTGCTTCTTCAATTCTGTCATCTCTGAAGGTGCCATACGATACGACGCCTTAGAAATCGGAGCCGCGCCCGGCTCTAACTCTATAGCAAACTCAACCTCACGATCCGGTGGCAATCCCGGTAACTCGTCAGGAAATACATCAGGAAACTCACTAACGACAGGAATCGACGAAAGCTCGACTCCACCATCCTCCGCCTTCAAGGCGTAGCACCAATAACCAGTACACCCCTTTCGTAGGAGTCTCATCGCCTTCAAGGCGTTAATAACAAACTTCTGATTTCCCCTCCTTCGCCCCGCGAAGGAGTGCTCGATGCCATCCTCAGCTAACATGGTGATGATCCTCGTGCGGTAGTTCATAATTGCGCCATGCCGCTCGAGCCAATCATCCCCGAGAATCAAATCCTCACCCTCAATATTAACGACAATAAGATTAGAGAGCCAAGCTCTCTCACAAATAAACACAGAGCAGTCTCGGACCTCCCAATCACCGACAATCCTATCACCGCTAGGAAGTTTAACGACGAAAGGCTCGCAAAGTGACAAGAAGTCGAGACTCAAACGGCGTACATGATCGGTCAAAAACTTATCCTAAAAATAGTAGTTCTTGAGTCGCTCGCAAATATATACGAGGTAGAAGTAGTTTGTGGTAAGTTCTACCAAGGTCTTTTCTCTCGAGGATTGTCCAACAGGGCTTCGTATAATATTTTGTTATAGATTGCGAGAAATAAATACTAAAATATTAAAAAAGATATTTTTGGGTTTTTAAAAATTAACTAAATTAAAATGCACTATATTTTAAACTAAACTATTTTTAATAAGACTATTTTATATAAGACTATTTTTATTAAGACTATTTATACTAGACTATTTATATTAAGACTATTTTTAACTAGACTATTTATACTAGACTATTTATATTAAGACTATTTATACTAGACTATTTTTAACTAGACTATTTATACTAGACTATTTATATTAAGACTATTTATATTAGACTATTTATATTAAGACTATTTATACTAGACTATTTATACTAGACTATTTTTTATTAAGACTATTTATACTAGACTATTTTTAACTAGTGAAAATGAATAGAATTAAAATGAGTTGGGAATTTATAAAATCTAGGGGAATACGGGTTCATTAATTAGGTTTTTAATTAAGTATCGGAATTGATTTATACGGATATAAAAGAAAAAATGAATGTTTATCGAGTAATCAACTTTTTACCTCCGTACTTTCGTAATCAAAGATGTCTTAATCACTGTCACTTTTTTAAGATGTTGATAACAAGATTAACACTTGATAGATTGAAAAGATGTGTTTCCAATACACTTAACAATCAATCAAGGAGGTTTCACTAGTAGAAATAGGATATGATCAATCTCTATTTAAACCAATTAGTCCTTTCATTTCTCTAATTGACTATTTTTAGGATAAACGGTCGTTCATCGAGTAATCAACTTTTCACCTCCGTACTTTCGTAATCAAAGATGTCTTAACCACTTTCGCAATCTTAAGATGTTGATAACAAGATTAACATTTGATAGATTGAAAAGATATGTTTCCAATTCACTCAACAATCAATCAAGAAGGTTTCATTAGTAAAAATAGGATATGATCAATCTATTTAAACCAATTAGTCCTAAAAATAGTTTAAACCAATCAAATACTCAATATATAACCTAATAGAAATCCCCCTTCCCCTAGGAAGAAAGATTAGCTACTCATTGGTTTATACAAACTAAAATTATAATAGAAATAATTGATATATATAATATATATATATATAGAAACTTTTAATTACTAGAACTTAATGACAATAGATAAAACTTACTTGAATATGATGAATCAAAGTGCAAGAAACAAACTTCAAAACATAACTTCAAACTTGTTTAAAGGTTACAAGCTTACAAAAATTGAAAGTAAAATACTAAGTGCTTATTGATCAAGCACTTTTCAATTACAAACTAAATGAAAGAAAAACTTCAAACCAAAAATAAAATACAAACTAAAATTGAAAGTTCTAAGGAAAATATATTGCTAAAAGAAAGGAGTATTTCTTAGCAAGAAGATGGGTTTTTGAATTGGTAATTGGTATTGGTGATTTTGCAATGGATGAAGATGTCCTTTTATAGGTGATTTTCAAGAATACAATTGATTATTTAATTCAAAATATCTATTGTAATATCATTAATTCTTTGTTCACACTTCACCCATGTCTTTGAATTTTCAGATTTTTGACCAAAAAAATATCTTGTGGTTGAGTTCACAAGTTGGTCAAAAGTGGACTAATTTTGCATGGCATCTGCTGAAAAACGGCGATGAAAAACGGCCCAGTTTGCCCCGTGTTGTGCGCCGTTTTGTGGTGACTCGGTCTCTTTCGGAATACGCGCGAGGACACGGCGCTAAATGCCGGCCGTGTGTGAAACGGCCCAAGACACGGCCCTTGTTGCGCCGTATGTGAAACGGCCTACATAACACGGTCCTGTTTGCGCCGTGTTGTAGGTCGTTTTGCCTTGAAAAATTCCCGTCGTTGGATTTGATCTTGTTTTCCGTCCTTTTTGATGCTTCATGTCATGAATCTGTAAAATAATCATTTTTAGCTCATGTTTGGACATATCTGTAAAATATATATTTTTAATCACAAATCAGTACAATTATGCCCGAAAAAATGAATATTTTGTATATGAATTTTAGATCAATTATGCACTAGTCAAATGCCCCACACTTAAATTCTTGCTAGTCCCGAGCAAGACTCTTTATTAATCACACACAAAATAAAAATTAAAATAAGACATAAAATAAAAAATAAAAAATAATACACACAAATTTAAGAAAAATAATTATATATAAAGATAAAAAGAGATCAAAATGCCATTAATACACAATAAACAACTTTATACAGTAGATAGAAATGAATCAAGATTCAAAATAAATCTACTAACGATTTTGAAGTTAAAACACGGTTTTTATTTTTGTAATTCCAAAATGCAAGGTTTTTCCCCCAAAAGGTTGATTATTTCTTTCCCACTCGTGACTTCACATGACTCCCTTTAATGGTTGCTCTCGATCACTCGTTTATTTTTCGACTCAATATGAAGAAGAATTTCATCGGCGTCATCAAATATTGTGATTTTTCACGAAATTGAGTGTATTGAAATTCAGCCGCTAATTAATTCAAGTCTGTTCATAAACTACATCCCTTAGTGATAGTTTTCACACCGTTATTTGCTAACGTGTATCTCATTTCACCAACACAATTTCTATCTTTTTTTTTAAAAAAGGTGATAGCTTTCACACCGTTATTTGCTAACGTGTAGCTCTTTTCACCAATTTTTCTGTGAGACGGCAGCTACGCACCAACAATGGTTAGTCCTTTATTTTTCGCAAAATTTTAAGACCCCCAAAATTAGGCGGTATTCTTGCTCAACACTTCTCCTTTTTGTCATTTTTTTTAGGTGATAGCTTTCACACCGTTATTTGCTAACGTGTAGCTCTTTTCACCAATGACTCCTTTTTTTTTTTTTAAGGAATAGAATTTTTGCAGAAAATCATTTATTAGTTAAGCATGAAAAATCAAAAACTCCACAAATCAAGTAAATTTCAGTTCTATTTTTCATCAACCGACTGATTCTTCTTTTCTCAAGGTAACGAATGACTCGATTTTATATGATAACTACAAGGCTTGGAAAGAGCGATTAAGACTCAAAAAATTTTGGAATATACAATTTTTTACCGGTTAAAATAATTTTAGAAGCTTGTATATAGCTAAATTATTGGTGTTATGGCCAGATCTAGAAATCTCACAAATAAACAAAATATATATATATATATATATATATAAATATACATAAAAAAAATCAAGGCAAATAACCAAAATAATAAAAAACACACCAAAATAATCAAAGCTAAACACACCAAAATAATTAAAACATACCAAAATAATTAAAACATACCACCCCCAAACTTGAAAATAAAACTGTCCTCAGTTTTTAGAAATGAAAAATAAGTGAGAAAATAGAAAACTCCCTGAAATGAAAGTTGATGCTTGTGCTAACGCCATTTTGGATCTGCATGAAAAAATATACAAGGCAAACAACAACAACAACAAAAGTATACCCGGAAGTATAACACAATTTTTAAGATGCGCATCAAGAAAGTCCGAAGAGTCGCCTTACGCTGCCATCAATGCTTTTATTAAAAACAAAAAGAAATACGGCAATAAAAATAACAATACATAAATCGCGAATAGATGCGCGTCAAGAGATCAAGAAGAAACTCATTAAGTTGCCACCATTTAGCACGATTATTACACACGACAAAAAGTAAAAATACAAGAGGTCCGATATGGGTTATCAAAGGGAGAGGAATGAATCCACTTTTCATTTTCTCACGGTAAAATCTTCCATCCAGACAATTTTAGCTAGAGCTGGATCTGGTTGAGGAACAAATTCATTGAGTTTTTTGATTAGTTCTTCTGGTGTGGTTGCAACGACTATGATTCGTTTAGCACGCTCGGAAATAAAACTTTTTTCAGCAGAGTAGTCGATGAAAGATAACAAACCATCAAAGAAACCATTGACATTAAGCAGACCTATTGGTTTTTGATGAACATTTAGCTGGGCTCTGGTAACCACATGAAAAAGTTCCTCAAGGGTGCCAAAACCACCGGAAGGGTGATAAAGGTGCGAATTATTTATCATATGAGTTATGCGATCTTGCATATTCTGAGATCTAAACTCATCTCCAATAGTTGACCGGTGATTTTACTTTCGGCCAGAGGTTTTGGAATTATTCCCAACACTCTTACTCCTTCCATATAGGCGACGGCACTCGTCCCATTAATCCTAGACTTCCTCCTCCGTAAACTACATGAATGCATTTTTCTCCTAAAGTACGACCCAAGTTGTGTGCTGCTTCAGTAAAGCATGCATCTTTTCCATAACTAGCTCCACCAAAAATGCAGACTGTGCTAAATTTTTTTGATGAAGATGATGACTCCATTTTTGAAAAGAAATTATTTGAGAGAAAAAGGAAAAAAAAAGTACAAGTTTGAGGGATGAATAAAAGAAACAAGCACAATGTTTTATTTATAGAAGAAAAAGAAGGTAAAAATTGTTTAACAAGCTTGTGATTGCGTTGATTGCACTTCAACTACTCAATAGAATAATGAATGCATTTATCGCGTATCACATTTTTTATTCAGAAAATCTCACCATACGACAAAAATAAAAGATACTCACGTGTATGTACAGTAGTTGTGATTGTGGCTCACATCTTCCTCTGATTTTACGTTCAGAAACGGCTTAAACGCCTTCTATGAGTCGGGGAGAAGCTTCCCATCCAATTTTCTTACAAATTGGCAAACAGGGTCTTTTAACGTCAGATTCCCAAGACGTTGTTCATATTCTGGTTTGAATTTATTCCACAAACATCGAATTCCGTAATATACAAGTCCACTAGGATGCGTGTCAAGAGAAATTTCGATATTATCTAAATTCTCTTTATTCAGACCATCATTAATGAACTGAATTTTATCTTCTCTGTTTGTAGATGGAATTCCTAAAGATCGACATTTTAAATTACAGTTCCATCTAGCACATTTATAGCAAACGGCTAGCATCTTTGCTCGTCGTTTCTTGGCATATGAACTTTTTCCAAGCCCTGGTAAAAATCTAGTCGGTGTTTCGTGAATTCACCTTCTATTCTTACTTTGGCTTCGATAATGAATCTTATGTCAAAAGGTATGCTTTTATTCATAAGCAACCTCATCCTTTCAAGCCTTGTCTTGTAAATCTTTAAAATTGTATTTTTGCTTAGAAAGGGAAATCTTTTTCAATTTTATACAATGTTTCTTCCATGACAAAAAAATTAAAATGAAAAACGATAAAATATCTACAAATATCGCTTGTTTGTGGGAAATCAAAAATCCGACTTTGATAGTCACGAAGTACCGTTATCCGCCACTTGACCGGACAGAAGAATAAAAGATGCGAGAAATAAAGAAAGATAAAATAACAAGATATAAACAAAAATATACAAAAAATTATATTTGGCCTAAAACAATCCCCGGCAACGGCGCCAAAATTTGATCGGTCAAAAACTTATCCTAAAAATAGGAGTTCTTGAGTCGCTCGCAAATATATACGAGGTAGAAGTAGTTTGTGGTAAGTTCTACCAAGGTCTTTTCTCTCGAGGATTGTCCAATGGCTTCGTATAATATTTTGTTATAGATTATAGAAATAAATACTAAAATATTAAAAAGATATTTTTGGGTTTTTAAAAATTAACTAAATTAAAATTCAATATATTTTAAACTAATCTATTTTTAATAAGACTATTTTATATAAGACTATTTTTATTAAGACTATTTATACTAGACTATTTATATTAAGACTATTTTTAACTAGACTATTTATACTAGACTATTTATATTAAGACTATTTATACTAGACTATTTTTAACTAGACTATTTATACTAGACTATTTATATTAAGACTATTTATATTAGACTATTTATATTAAGACTATTTATACTAGACTATTTATACTAGACTATTTTTTATTAAGACTATTTATACTAGACTATTTTTAACTAGTGAAAATGAATAGAATTAAAATGAGTTGGGAATTTATAAAATCTAGGGGAATACGGGTTCATTAATTAGGTTTTTAATTAAGTATCGGAATTGATTTATACGGATATAAAAGAAAAAATGAATGTTTATCGAGTAATCAACTTTTTACCTCCGTACTTTCGTAATCAAAGATGTCTTAATCACTGTCACTTTTTTAAGATGTTGATAACAAGATTAACACTTGATAGATTGAAAAGATGTGTTTCCAATACACTTAACAATCAATCAAGGAGGTTTCACTAGTAGAAATAGGATATGATCAATCTCTATTTAAACCAATTAGTCCTTTCATTTCTCTAACTTGACTATTTTTAGGATAAACGGTCGTTCATCGAGTAATCAACTTTTCACCTCCGTACTTTCGTAATCAAAGATGTCTTAACCACTTTCGCAATCTTAAGATGTTGATAACAAGATTAACATTTGATAGATTGAAAAGATATGTTTCCAATTCACTCAACAATCAATCAAGAAGGTTTCATTAGTAAAAATAGGATATGATCAATCTATTTAAACCAATTAGTCCTAAAAATAGTTTAAACCAATCAAATACTCAATATATAACCTAATAGAAATCTCCCTTCCCCTAGGAAGAAAGATTAGCTACTCATTGGTTTATACAAACTAAAATTATAATAGAAATAATTGATATATATATAATATATATATATATATATAGAAACTTTTAATTACTAGAACTTAATGACAATAGATAAAACTTACTTGAATATGATGAATCAAAGTGCAAGAAACAAACTTCAAAACATAACTTCAAACTTGTTTAAAGGTTACAAGCTTACAAAAATTGAAAGTAAAATACTAAGTGCTTATTGATCAAGCACTTTTCAATTACAAACTAAATGAAAGAAAAACTTCAAACCAAAAATAAAATACAAACTAAAATTGAAAGTTCTAAGGAAAATATATTGCTAAAAGAAAGAAGTATTTCTTAGCAAGAAGATGGGTTTTTGAATTGGTAATTGGTATTGGTGATTTTGCAATGGATGAAGATGTCCTTTTATAGGTGATTTTCAAGAATACAATTGATTATTTAATTCAAAATATCTATTGTAATATCATTAATTCTTTGTTCACACTTCACCCATGTCTTTGAATTTTCAGATTTTTGACCAAAAATATCTTGTGGTTGAGTTCACAAGTTGGTCAAAAGTGGACTAATTTTGCATGGCATCTTTGAAAAACGGCGATGAAAACGGCCCGGTTGCCGTGTTGTGCGCCGTTTTGTGGTGACTCGGTCTCTTCGGAATACGCGAGGACACGGCGCTAAATGCCGGCCGTGTGTGAAACGGCCCAAGACACGGCCCTTGTTGCGCCGTATGTGAAACGGCCTACATAACACGGTCCTGTTTGCGCCGTGTTGTAGGTCGTTTTGCCTTGAAAAATTCCCGTCGTTGGATTTGATCTTGTTTTCCGTCCTTTTTGATGCTTCATGTCATGAATCTGTAAAATAATCATTTTTAGCTCATGTTTGGACATATCTGTAAAATATATATTTTTAATCACAAATCAGTACAATTATGCCCGAAAAAATGAATATTTTGTATATGAATTTTAGATCAATTATGCACTAGTCAAATGCCCCACACTTAAATTCTTGCTAGTCCCGAGCAAGACTCTTTATTAATCACACACAAAATAAAAATTAAAATAAGACATAAAATAAAAAATAAAAAATAATACACACAAATTTAAGAAAAATAATTATATATAAAGATAAAAAGAGATCAAAATGCCATTAATACACAATAAACAACTTTATACAGTAGATAGAAATGAATCAAGATTCAAAATAAATCTACTAACGATTTTGAAGTTAAAACACGATTTTTATTTTTGTAATTCCAAAATGCAAGGTTTTTCCCCCAAAAGGTTGATTATTTCTTTCCCACTCGTGACTTCACATGACTCCCTTTAATGGTTGCTCTCGATCACTCGTTTATTTTTCGACTCAATATGAAGAAGAATTTCATCGGCGTCATCAAATATTGTGATTTTTCACGAAATTGAGTGTATTGAAATTCAGCCGCTAATTAATTCAAGTCTGTTCATAAACTACATCCCTTAGTGATAGTTTTCACACCGTTATTTGCTAATGTGTAGCTCATTTCACCAACACAATTTCTATCTTTTTTTTTAAAAAAGGTGATAGCTTTCACACCGTTATTTGCTAACGTGTAGCTCTTTTCACCAATTTTTCTGTGAGACGGCAGCTACGCACCAACAATGGTTAGTCCTTTATTTTTCGCAAAATTTTAAGACTCCCAAAATTAGGCAGCTGTTGCTGCTCAACACTTCTCCTTTTTGTCATTTTTTTTAGGTGATAGCTTTCACACCGTTATTTGCTAACGTGTAGCTCTTTTCACCAATGACTCCTTTTTTTTTTTTAGGAATAGAATTTTTGCAGAAAATCATTTATTAGTTAAGCATGAAAAATCAAAAACTCCACAAATCAAGTAGACTATTTTTTATTAAGACTATTTATACTAGACTATTTTTTATTAAGACTATTTATACTAGACTATTTTTAACTAGTGAAAATGAATAGAATTAAAATGAGTTGGGAATTTATAAAATCTAGGGGAATACGGGTTCATTAAATTAGGTTTTTAATTAAGTATCGGAATTGATTTATACGGATATAAAAGAAAAAACGAATGTTTATCGAGTAATCAACTTTTCACCTCCGTACTTTCGTAATCAAAGATGTCTTAATCACTGTCACTTTTTTAAGATGTTGATAACAAGATTAACACTTGATAGATTGAAAAGATGTGTTTCCAATACACTTAACAATCAATCAAGGAGGTTTCACTAGTAGAAATAGGATATGATCAATCTCTATTTAAACCAATTAGTCCTTTCATTTCTCTAACTTGACTATTTTTAGGATAAACGATCGTTCATCGAGTAATCAACTTTTCACCTCCGTACTTTCGTAATCAAAGATGTCTTAACCACTTTCGCAATCTTAAGATGTTGATAACAAGATTAACATTTGATAGATTGAAAAGATATGTTTCCAATTCACTCAACAATCAATCAAGAAGGTTTCATTAGTAAAAATAGGATATGATCAATCTCTATTTAAACCAATTAGTCCTAAAAATAGTTTAAACCAATCAAATACTCAATATATAACCTAATAGAAATCCCCCTTCCCCTAGGAAGAAAGATTAGCTACTCATTGGTTTATACAAACTAAAATTATAATAGAAATAATTGATATATATATATATAATATATATATATATAGAAACTTTTAATTACTAGAACTTAATGACAATAGATAAAACTTACTTGAATATGATGAATCAAAGTGCAAGAAACAAACTTCAAAATATAACTTCAAACTTGTTTAAAGGTTACAAGCTTACAAAAATTGAAAGTAAAATACTAAGTGCTTATTGATCAAGCACTTTTCAATTACAAACTAAATGAAAGAAAAACTTCAAACCAAAAATAAAATACAAACTAAAATTGAAAGTTCTAAGGAAAATATATTGCTAAAAGAAAGGAGTATTTCTTAGCAAGAAGATGGGTTTTTTAATTGGTAATTGGTATTGGTGATTTTGCAATGGATGAAGATGTCCTTTTATAGGTGATTTTCAAGAATACAATTGATTATTTAATTCAAAATATCTATTGTAATATCATTTTTTTAATTCTTTGTTCACACTTCACCCATGTCTTTGAATTTTCAGATTTTTGACCAAAAAAATATCTTGTGGTTGAGTTCACAAGTTGGTCAAAAGTGGACTAATTTTGCATGGCATCTGTGAAAACGGCGATGAAAAACGGCCCAGTTTGCCCCGTGTTGTGCGCCGTTTTGTGGTGACTCGGTCTCTTCCGGAATACGCGCGAGGACACGGCGCTAAATGCCGGCTGTGTGTGAAACGGCCCAAGACACGGCCCTTGTTGCGCCGTATGTGAAACGGCCTACATAACACGGTCCTGTTTGCGCCGTGTTGTAGGTCGTTTTGCCTTGAAAAATTCCCGTCGTTGGATATGATCTTGTTTTCCGTCCTTTTTGATGCTTCATGTCAGTAATCTGTAAAATAATCATTTTTAGCTCATGTTTGGACATATCTGTAAAATATATATTTTTAATCACAAATCAGTACAATTATGCCCGAAAAAATGAATATTTTGTATATGAATTTTAGATCAATTATGCACTAATCAGTACACACTCTAGAGAAATGAATGAATGCGTAGCACCCGAATCAAAAAGCACACCGACAGGATGAGAATGGATATGAACGCACTGCCGCCACGAGCCGCTTTGGGTCATCGGCCCTCCTCATCTCGTAGATACGCGGCTAGGCAGAGCCGACACTGGAAGCTCCTCCCCTAGCGGGCTGACCCCGACCCCTACCTCGACCGACACTCGGAGGTGGCGGCGGAGCAAATGAGCCCTGGTTCACACTCGGCTCCAAAGGTGCTGGAAAAGAAGCCTGAGCACCAAGAAGCTTTCTTGCCCTCTCACAAAAGAAGCCCTTGTGGCCCGACTGACCACAAGTGTGACAAGTTAGAGGCGGATGAGGACACTCCCGGTTCCGATGGCCTGGCTCGCCGCAGTTAAAGCATTTGGCATCCCGAACGGAGGCACTGGCAGTACCCCGATAGCCCCCAGAGAAACGAGCCGAACTACATCTAGGAATATTCACAGACTGAGACTTCTGCTGACCTCCACCTCTGTGACCCGAAAAATTTCCGGCGGATTTCTGCTTCTTACTCTCCCGAACCGCCGCACTGGCTGTCACCGACATGTCATAAGCGAGGGCCCTACTCTGATAATCCTTCAAAGTAGTGCAGACGAGTCCAGACATATAGTCCCGAATGGACAGTTTCATCCTCCTGGAAAAATGGAAAATTTTGTCGCTCTCAGCGACAACTTGGGTTTTCACATAGTCCAGCTCTTTGTTGAAATCAGCAATGGCTTGGGATACGGGAATATCTCGAGGTTGAGCATCATAGAAAGCATGGACTCGAGCCTGTCTAACTGGCCACGGGCAATATTCAGTCTCCATCAACTCCTGAAATTCGGCCCACGAAGCAACATGATCTTTGGGCCCAACGGCCTCCCACTAATCCGTAGCGTCCCCCGTGAGAAAGTACTGAGCAATAGGGACCTTACGGTCCTCGGGACAGTTGGTGGCAGTGAAGACTTTAGATATCTCCTTGATCCACCCTTCCCAGCCGATCGGGTCCGAAGCTCCCGAAAACTGAGGAGGATGCATCTTGATGACATCCTGTAGCCAGCGATCCGCTCCGCCCCGATTAGCATGAGCCTGATCGGGGTTCTGGACTACCTGAGCGATAGCCGCCATTTGGTTAACCATTTGCTGCATGACGGCCGCAATACCAAGTTCGGCGTGCTCCTGAGAAGAAGCATGACTGTGACGGTCACCGGTACTGCCGGCTCCCGAAGAATGCGACGTGGCCGCCCCACCGGCTGCCCCACGTCCTCGACCGCGTCCACGACCACGACCACGGTTTCCTCCGGCATCCATACTGGTGTTAAGAGATAACAGAAGTATATTGATGATGAGTAAGGGAGGAAAAAGCAACCACGATTCGAAAAGCGAAAATACTATGCAATAAAACAAAAGACCGAATAAGAAAACTTACGAGCACTAGAAGTACCGAGATGCTGGCAGCGGTGTGACAATGTGCAAAACAAAACACGACTAGACCCAAATAACCAACAAGCCTAGGTATCCATAAACCTAGATGCTCTGATACCATTTTCTGTAACACCCCAATATATTCGGAGTATATTACAGCGTCGTGGACCCCTACATGGGACCCGCCAGGCTACAACAAGCTAACACCCCTCGACTAACCATCTCGGTTAGCGAGGGAACACAATCAAATAATTCATCACATGAAAATACACCCGGAGCAACCGATTAAATGAGTAACAATCGACAGTGTAGCAATTTAAAATAATACAACACGGAGTTGGAATTTGAAAAGCCTAAGTACTCGCGAGTACAGTCTATCAGTTTATAAATATAGGAAACAACCATATCGAAGTGGACAAAAGAAATAAGTAGACCCAAGTGCACATGTCAACGACCCTGGCCAACATCCTTGTATTGCCCAGTAGCCGCTCGTCGGATGATCATAACCTGAAATCCATAACAAGAATTTCCCCATAACGGGTCCCCAGAGGGGTTAGCAATTACGCTAGTACAAGTATTCAAGGCAAACCAATTGCTTACACGTTTCATAGTACATGCACCAACATCATTTCAAAAACCAAAACCAGACATGTCTTTTCCGGAAACAAACAGTCAAACAATTTGCCTAGGACCGGGACGAAGCCACGAATCCCACCCGAGGCCTCTAAAGACCCTCCCGAGCTGGCCACTTTATAAAACAAATCACGCACAGGCATCGCCTAGGACCAGGACGCCACCATGAATCCCACCCGAGGCCTCTAAGGACCCCCCCGAGCTGGCTAGCGAAACAAACTCGTGAATCCAGAGTGAAGTCATAGATTCCCCCGAGGCCCCGTCGGACCCTCCTAGGGTGAGCAAAGCACACACAATATACATTACCATTTCTCGTTAAGAATAAAATTTTCCAAAAATACTTGCCTTGAGTAATTGATGACGCAACGAACGGAAAGGATAATCACCGACGAATGCTAAGAACCAACGGAACCAAACCTAACGATTTGAAGAACATAATCACAACCAACTCTAGACGAATACGGAAATGGAATACCCCCGAGAACCCGCCTACGATTCATGTATATTCGTACAAAAATAACAACGAGGGCGGACCACAACCAAACCCTCTCGATTCCGTAAAAATCACAAAATATACCATGAATCCGTAGGAAAGTTAATGATACTAACTGTAACACCCCCAAACCATTCGGGAATATTACAGCGCCGCAGACCCTCTCCGTGAGGATCTACCAGGCTAAATACAGAAAACACATTAAGACTATACATGCCGACATGGCTAACTAACGAAACATTAGACCGATTCGGTCTTTTACCACAACATACACATCGACCATACATTACTCTTTCTCGTAACTCATACCCACGCAGGGGTTAACATAAATCAACAATCCCGCATAGGGGAAAGTAAACACAACGGAAAGACAAAACAAGACATCACCAAATACTCAACACCGGTCTTCATGTGATTAGTATCGCCGTCTTTCATCATCCTTCGTAAAGATCCTGTGAATTGCTCCCCAGCAACCTGCAAATACCTGGACGCAATAAAGACATCCACCCCCCGAATACTCGGGGGTTAGCAAAACTCTACTGTTTTGCTAGTGTAAGTATAAATACAAAGACAAGCCATATGATAGGACGTCGAATGTACGCTCACTGAAAACCCGGTTTAAAATATGGACCAATAAAGGTCCGACCTAGGTTCTTAGATAAGGAGATTACAACCCCAAGGTCCTTTAGAAGGTCGCCGACCTCGGAGGCCCCATTTAGCTGTGATATCATTAGATAAAGGCGCCGACCTCGGAGGCCCCATTTAGTGTGACATCTGTTAGAAGGCGCCGACCTCGGAGGCCCCGCCGACCTATGATATCCGATAGCAGTCGCCGACCTCAAAGGTCTCTCAAACTACGATTTGAATAGGGATGAGCCGACCTAAAAACCATCGAACTCTTGGGAAAGAAGATCGACTCACTGTGTAATCCCTAAGATCCAGGATTCAGCCGCGATTTCCCATCCTGGATTTAGGGATTGCGAGGTATGGGCTCTCAATCCTCGGATCTCCGGGATTGGCAAGGTATGGGTTCTCAATCCTCGGATCTTAGGGATTACTCGGGTGAGTCGGGATCTTCTTTCCCAAGAGTTCGATGGTTTTAGGTCGGCTCATCCCTATTCAAATCGATAGTTTGAGAGACCTTTGAGGTCGGCGACTGCTATCGGATATCATAGGTCACGGGGCCTCGAGGTCGGCGCCTTCTAACAGATGTCGCGACTAAATGGGGCCTCCGAGGTCGGCGCCTTTATCTAACAAATATCACACTAAATGGGGCCTCCGAGGTCGGCGACCTTCTAAAGGACCTTGGGGTTGTAATCTCCTTATCTAAGAACCTAGGTCGACCTTTATTGGTCCATATTTTAAACCGGGTTTTGATGAGCGTACATTCGACGTCCTATCAACGATCCCCTACTCTAGTCGAGTGTAAGACCGAGTAGAGTAAGATTTGTTTACAACCGGACGACCTTGACGCAACTATCCTAGGGACTCCCATTCCCGGATAACGAGGCTCTTCGTACTTTGTGCGCTATAATTAACTGTCTTTTCCTTTCCTCGCCTCCAAGACGTCGCATCGGTGGCGAAGCAGTGTCGACTGCCATAGGTCGGCTAAGACGGTGCCAAATCCCAGCCGTTCCTTCGGATAGGGCATCGGACGCTCCAGATCGTCCCTATCCTCCTCGGTTTTTGCCCCTCCCTCCTATAAAAGGTCTTCTTCTTCCCCCCTATACCACTTCCGCGATTTTACACCCTCAATCTCTGGTGCAAAAATTCCCAGGCAACCCTAGCAATCGCAGCTATCTGTCCCCGGCGACAAGTTTGCTCCACCTTTCTCCGGCGAACTTCCACCCAATCCCATGGGTATGTTCATCTAAACATCTTTAGCTTTTTGATTTGTTTTACACATATTTTTCCTTTTCTTCTTTCTCCCCTTTTCCTCAAGTTATGTCGTCTGCTTCGGATTCCCAAAATATTTCCGGCGAATCGGCCGTGAACTCTTTTTTGGAGGGTCTTTCCTCTTCTGATGGGGATTCGGGGGGTAGGTCGGGGCGAGCTACTGGTTCCTCCCTCCGCCTTAGGGATGAACCTTTAGGTGACGTAGATTGGTCCGAGCTAGGTGACATCCCCCCCTCTGGCATCCCCATAATCATTGTAGATCCTCCTTCCCCTCCCCCCACGGACGAAGTAACTGTGACCGGCCTTTTAGCCGACCCTTATCAGACGGTTGTAGGGGCGACTCGAGTTCTCCCTCCCCATCCTCTATCGAGGACTAGCCCAGCCGCGCTGGCTAGTTTTATAAGATTTCTTAGGCTTCCCCCGGGGTGGGAATTTGTCACACCTCAGGCTAGCGATACCCCTGACCATCCCCCTCCGGGTCATATTACCTGGTTTGTGGACCAGGTGAGCAGTGGTCTTCGCTTCCCACCCCATCCCTTCCTTGTCTCTCTCTCCACTAAATACAATCTTCCCCTTAACCAGTTCTCTCCTAACTCTTTTCGCTACATGGTGGGTTTTCTCGTCTTTGTGTCATTACAGACAAGAGGAACCCGACACAGGCTTTTTCTATTTTTGCTTTGGGCTAAAGAGTTTTAAAGGCTCTTTTTACCTGACCTCCCGAAACGACGCCCATTTTTTCACCCACCTCCCTTCCAATGTGAAGGACTGGAGGTCCCGCTTCTTTTTCCTTCGGCTCCCCTCATCCGATTCTTGGGGCTTTCCTACGCAATGGACGCAGGCTACTCCGAGCCAGGATCCTATTCCTAGGCGTAGTTCCATCCGGGCTGCGCGGATCGAGAAAGTTCGGGAATGGAATGCCATTCCCTATAATGCTTTCCAGCTGACGCAATTCCATGATCTTCTGTTCCATTGTGGGCTGAGCTCGAATCCCTACCCGGCTATCCCTGACATTGGTAGGCTTTATCTATATATATATATATATTTTTTTTAGATCTTTGTTATTTTGCTTTTTTGGCTATTTCTTTGACCGTTTGTACTGTTTTTTGTAGATCGATTCATGCGAACCTGCCAGTCGGATGCTTCCAAGCCAGCTGAACCAAACAAAGCGAAGGTTCCTAAGTCGACGAATCCTCCCAAGGAGAGGGCGGAGGGCTCGTCCAAAGCCAAACGGAAGGCTTCGCTCGCCCCAAGTGCAGGGTAACTCTTCCATCCGATCTGGCTCCTACCTTGACCACTTGGACGAGGCTCTGCGAGCTCGTCTCGGCAACCAGTCACTCGGAGGGCCTCTTCTCCTATCTCCCAGCTTCCAAACGGCCGAAGACCGCGGGTCCTCCAGTCGGCTATGGAGACTCTTCTCCGTTGCAAGGAGTTTGAGAAATTTCTCCCTTACTTTAGCTCCATGGTCCCGGCTAAGGATAAGCTGGGGTTACGAGACGCCGAGGAGGACCCTAAATTTGACGCTATGATGATGTACTTTGGGAAGGTATTCCCCTTTTCGCCTTCATACCTCTTTTGGTTATTTTTATGTTTATTATTACCCTTTGCCGACCTGATACAACTTCTTGTGCAGTTCTTCGCCACCTTCGTGACCTTCGCCGAGGATCATAAGCTCGGCGCTACTTCTTCTTCGCAGCTCACCCAGATGCAATCCGACCTGGAGGCCGCCCTGGCGGCTAATTCTGATCTTTCGGCCCGGCTTCAGGAGAGGGAGTATCGCTTAGATGCCGCCTGAAGAAGGAGTCCGAGCGGGAGGCGGTTTTAGAGCGGGCCCAGATGGCCAATGTTCAGCTAAACCAAGAGCTGAAATTTTGGAAGACCATGTCTTCGGCTGAAACGGAGAAGGTGGGCCAGCTCGAGGCTCAGTTGTCGGAAGCTAGGGCCGAATCCGAAAGGATAGCCCAACTTGAGGCACGGGCGAAGGCGGAGCTAGAGAAGGTCGCCGACTTCGAAGCTCAAGCTAGAGCGGCGTCGGAACAAGTGACCCTGCTGGAGACCCAACTAGCCGAGGCTAGGTCCGAGGATCGTCTTATGAGCGCGGGGTGACGGATGGCCGACGTCGATTCCTAACTAGTGACGTTGGTCACTCTTTTACGGAGGCCTACCGTTCCGCCCTCTGGCCGGTATCATAATTCCACCGCATTCTGGTTAAGCTAGCCCCAGTGCGACGCAATATTTTGATTTTGCTCGACCGTGCTCGTGAGCGGCTAGCTTCATTGGGCTTTTCGGGCGAGCTGGACCGGGATCTTTGCATTGGACGGGGCTCTCGTTCCTTCGAGTTGGTCCGGGACGTGGAAGAATCTCGGAGGCGGCACGGTGGAAGGACGCCCTTGAGGAGTCCCTAAAGGAATCTGGCTTAGACTTGGAGCTGCCTTCTGATCCTCCCAGTTCACCTGTTAAGGCCAATACTCCTACTCCCGAGGTGGTTGGGACCGATCGTGATGCTTCTCCTCCGCTGCCTCCTCCGTCTTCAGGGCCTGTAGCTTAGTGTAGACAATGTATATTTTTCTTTTAATTTTTTTTTTTACTTTATTTGTACTGGCACAGCTATTTTGAATGACAACTTTCTGAGTTGAATATACTTTGGGTTTGTGTGCTTTTTGAGTTGAATGACAACAAAGTTGATATAGCTCGGTATTGCTTGTAACCTTAATGTATCTTGTGCCTGTTTGTTTTGATATAACAAAGTCGATATAGCTCGGTATTGCTTGTAACCTTAATGTATCTTGTGCCTGTTTGTTTTGATACAACAAAGTCGATATAGCTCGGTATTGCTTGTAACCTTAATGTATCTTGTGCCTGTTTGTTTTGATACAACAAAGTCGATATAGCTGTAATATCCGGAATTTCTACTACTGATGTTTAATATTATTTTATCCGAGTTATATTGTACAGCGTGGAATCTGTACAGTAGAGATAAAATAAATAAAGGACTGAGATATCAGTATCGGTATAATTGTCGTATTTGGTCGACAATTACATTTGAGGATATTGTGTATCAGGTTGTCGTACTTTTGATATTGAGTATATCGTATGATGATATTATTGGATTCAGTGTTTGTGTTCAGTGTGTCTTATGTTCGCTTTTGGTATGTCAAGACGTTGGACAAGAACTGCGGAAAATGGCTAAGTATAGCCTTATTAGCGCATCTGAATTCATGCATAACGACGCTATCGTGCGGGATTAGCGCACGCTACGTTTATAGGTTAGCGTACGCTAGTGCGATGCATCGAAAGGAATCTGCGTGTGGACCCATTGCTTTCGGCGCACGTTACAGTAAGTCAGCGGTTGTTGTCTGAAGTATTTAGCGCACGCTAAAATATTAGGCTTAGCGCACGCTAACTATGTATCAGTCAACAAGGAATCTTATCCTTGCCAGATGCTGTCGGAATGTGGGGGCGAGTGGTAGGTGAACACGGTAGTAAGTCAACTTCGGATAGCGCACGCTAAGAGTAAGGACTTGCGTACGCTAGACATGATGATTTACGTACGTTAATGCATGGGCATTACGTCGTAAGGTAGTTCTGAAGCAAGACAGTAGCCTCTGGACTTCGATAGCGCACGCTAACAAAGTCAGTTAGCGCACGCTAAGGCTAGCGCACGCTAAACATAAGGGTTTAGCGCACGCTAGTGGTGCATTCTATATAAAGGGACAAACGGGTGTCATGAAACATTTCGTCCATTTCTTTCCTTTCACCCGATAGAGACAACATTGTGAGAACATTTGGAGTTCCTAAACACGAGAGGATGATCCTCTTTAACAAGATTAAAGATGGAAATCATGGAGTAAAGCTTTGTTCTTGAAATCATTGGTGATTCTTGAAATCAATCCTTTCCTTCAAAAAAGGTAATTACTCTTCACTTTGAGATTTCGTTTTGGATTGTATATGATGTTCTTGAGTTGATGATTATCATATAAACAAGTTGATGAGCATGACAACGAGTTGGATTACCGTACTAAGTTAGTGTTGTTATCAATATATGAGTATTGATATGTTTCGTATGGTTTTGGATGGAATTCAAGATATATGTTGATGTAATTCCCTTCTTCAATTCGGATTTTTGATGTTTTGTCGTTGGTTACTTCGTATGGTAACGATTATGGTGATGCTTCCGTGATTCTTGAAGTTATATGAATTGTATGTCGAAGAACATGATGAATAAGGATTTTTAGATGTTAGAACACATCGGATTTTATCATTTATGGATCATGAACGCGAATTTGGATAATTCGTGTTCTTGAAGAGCTATTAAATTATATGTCATGATTGTTATGAAATCCTTAATCTCGAGATGAGTTGATCATTGTCATGATGGAAGTGTTAGACGATGCTTGAAATGCATGCCACCTGACATTAGCGCACGCTACGTTCTTGCCTAGCGCGAGCTAACGGGAGCAAAATAGCGCACACTACGTTAGTTGATTAACGTGCGCTAAGTAGGCGACAGTGCAGTATTTTTGTGTTTTGATTAGGAATTCGTGATGGTTTGACTTGGTTGGTTCCGACTGTGTTTATTCGAGGTTGTGTTGAACCGTTGAGTTCGATTGGTTAGTTTTGTCAGTTGTTGATTGTTATCGGATATGTGTTATTTGATTTCTTCGATAGGTTGAGATTGTTGGTCGGTGAGTATAACCGGATATTGCGGTCGTGTTCGAGTATGTCCATTGTATTGCTTTTGATCGAGGCTGAGGAGCTCGTAGACAAGGGCAATGTGTTCGGCAGCAGCTTCGTGGTATCGGTATCGAGGCAAGTTATTACTTGCTCAGTTATAATATTTAATGAATGATTTCAGTTTCATTTCGTTCATGATGCATACAGCGATGATTATTATTGTGAACTCCGGGTATTCAGATCGCATATCGTTCTTTCGATTCTGGGAGGTAAATCATAAGGTATATGCTTTATCTCAGTTATTGGTATGTTCGAGTACCGAGGTTACATTTTGGTAAAGACGGGGATATGAGTATCTATAGTTCATTGTACGTTTGGATCGCCGAGCATTGAGGATAATCGTCGGTGATGATTGGACATCGAGGTTGCTCCCGAAGGACTCGGGGCAAGTATTCCATATTGATTATGGTTTAGTGTTATTTATTTTGGTCTTGTACCTTTTCTTTCATGTTGTTGAACATGAAGTCGTCCTAGTAAATTGTTATGTTGTTCATGTTGATGAACATGTTGAATTGCATATGTGTATGCATATTGTGTTGTTTATGTTGTGTAAATAATCCGATGGGATTATGAGGATCTATGCTGAGGGCGCTGGATCGAACGTGCACCAGATATTGATCTTGTAGGATCATCACGGGGATCTATGCTGAGGGCGCTGGATCGATGGACAGGTATTACACCAGATGTTGATCTTGTAGGATCATCACGGGGATCTATCCGAGGGCGCTGGATCGTTGGACAGGTTTTCCACGTGATGTTGTTCTTGTATGATCTTCACGGGGATCTATGCTCTGTGCGCTAGATCATGGATTTACATTTAGTATACATGATTGTTATTGTTTTTGAACATATTGACGTTGTCATAGGAGTATGCATTTGTAGGTCTTGTGTTAGTACAGTGTCCGTATTGCATTGATCTGATCTCGGATTAGACCGATATGATTGTCGTGGCACTTCATATCTCGAGGTATGTTCCGTATTTCCTTGGTATTTGTCTTTGATGGACAATCGGTTATCGTCTTGGGATTTGATGATATTATTCGATGGATCGTATTGGTCAGAAATGGTAGATTTCCGTATCGTGAGTTGGTTATGATAGTTTGAGGATCTTGAGTATTGTTTAAGGTACAATACATATATTATGTTCGAGTTTATTGGTTAATCGAGTACAGGATGTGAAATGTGATAATGGTTATTCTGATGAGAATTTCTTGAGTAAGTAAAGATTACGTTGGTCGTATTCTTATGTTGTATTCTCATTGGTATGTTATTATTAATGTGATGTGACGGTTATCATTGTTGGATATTATGGCCGACCCCGTGGGATTTCTTTTAGGTTCTCGAGTATCGAGCTTGTAGCGGTCGTGAAGAGATGAGCTTCTGGAGGATCTTGGCTAGGACATGTTCTGTACATTGAGTTTATTGTTTGGTTCTTGTTTTCCGCTGCTAGAGTATTGTTTTGGTTGGTCTTTTTCCGCTGCGTGAGTATTTTGAGACGCACTTTTGGTATCTGGTAACCGAGGTTACTTTGGTAATCGTTTTCTAAACTTTTGAGTATCGGCTGTTTGGCATTGCGATTTCAAATGAGTTTTACGATGGTTTTTGATAAATGGATTTTATAAGTCTTTGTGAATTTTTAAAGATAGTACCGTCGTTGGCCTCTCGAGCATTTGTAAAATGTTTGTGAAAATTTCTTTTAGCCTTGTGGGTTCCACCTCGGGGCCCACGGCGCTGTAATATTTCCGGTTAAATCTGGGGGTGTTACAATAGCTCGGTATCCCCACTTTAAAATTCGAAAATTCCTAAATGTAATCCGACCAGTTTGACTTAATCTTTTCACCGATCTTTAGTGTAAGTTGGGTATTTCCCTTAGTCATAGTTTCATAGGTCGGTTCGCCTTTACTCGGATCTGGAGGCGTTTCGCCTATGTCAGAGGGCGGTTCACCCTTACTCGGATCTGGAGGCGTTTCGCCTATTCAGATGTCAGAGGGCGGTTCACCCTTACTCGGATCTGGAGGCGTTTCGCCTATTCAGATGTCAGAGGGCGGTTCACCCTTACTCGGATCTGGAGGCGTTTCGCCTATTCAGATGTCAGAGGGCGGGTCACCCTTACTCGGATCTGAAGGCGTTTCGCCTATTCAGATGTCAGAGGGCGGTTCACCCTTACTCGGATCTGAAGGCGTTTCGCCTATTCGGATGTCGAGGGCGGTTCACCCTTACTCGGATACGGGAGGCGTTTCGCTATACTGAGATGTCGAGGCGGTTCACCCTTACTCGGATCCGGGAGGCGTTTCGCCTATTCAGATGTCAGAGGGCGGTTCACCCTTACTCGGATCTGGAGGCGTTTTGCCTGTTCAGATGTCAGTTCTAGTTTTACTTGATCAACACATTCAGAGATATATTTTTGTAATAGACTTTCATTAAAACAATCATAAGCTTTTTTCCACATCTCTTCACACAAAATACTTTTTTAAGTGACATATGTTCCAAGGTCTTTTGATGAGGCGCCCTTCCATATCCTCAAGCTCGTAAGCTCCTCCCGCGTAAATTCGGATTACCTTGTAAGGGCCCTCCCAGTTCGGTTCCAGCTTTCCTGTTTTTCTGAGGGCATCAGCTCGCCTAAGCACCAAATCACCGACCTGGAATTTTCTCTTCTTGACTCTTTTGTCATGAGCTGCTTTTGTCAGGCTTTTGTATCTTTCAGTTCGTGCTGCTGCCGCTTCCCTCCTTTCTTCTATGGTATCTAACGCCTCCTTCATTATTTCCTCGTTCTCCACTTCGTTGAACCATCGAACCCGATGGGACATTTCTCCGACTTCTGCGGGGATGACGGCCTCGGACCCGTAGACCATACTGAAGGGTGTTTCTCCTGTTGACGATCTAGGCGTGGTCCTGTACGACCATAGTACCGAGCTAAGCTCATCCACCCATCCTCCACCCACTTTGTCTAAGCGGGTTTTTATCCTCGCAAGATTGTTCTGTTAGTTACCTCTACTTGCCCATTAGCTTGCGGGTGAGCAACCGCAGCGAACCTTTGCTTGATATGCATGCCCTCGCACCAGATCGGGTTCTCTTCCCATTGAATTGGGTTCCATTATCTCGAGATGAGTATCAGGGCGCTCTGCACTGCAAACAAATGTTGTTAAACAGAAACTTATGATTCTTTGCTCGGTTATGGTGGCCACAGGCTCGGCCTCTACCCATTTGTCAAGTAGTCTATGGCTACTATTAAGAACTTTCTTCCTCCCGAGCAGTGTAAAGCGCCCCATGATGTCAATTCCCATTTGGCGAATGGACAGGGCGCTCCCATAGTGATCATATCCTCCGGGATATGAATTAAGGGTGCGTGCACTTGACATTTTGGCATCGCTTAACCATTTCCACTTTGCTTTCTTGCTCATGGTCGGCCAAAAGAAACCAAATTAGCGTTTTGCTAATCAGCGCTCTTCCTTTGGTATGGTCTCATGACACCCTTCATGGATTTCTTCCAATACACTTCGCCCTTCTTCTTCCGAGATGCATCGTAGGTATGGCCCGAGGTAGGACCTTTTATATAGTTCATCATTAATGCAGCAGAACCTTGCTGCTCTTCGCACAATTTTCATTCTTTCTTGTCTCTCCTTGGGTAATTCTGCCCTTCTTAGGTATGCCAACAAAGGAGTTCGCCAATCTGCCATCTCATTCACCTCCATCACCTGTTTCATGATGCTACTTCGGGCTGCTCCCGGATCGCATCGTCATGAGCGGCAATCCACTAAGGAGCTCCCCATCTTTGCTAGGTAATCAGCTTTTGCATTCTCCGACCTAGGGATATGGACTAACTTCCATTCGCCTAGTTTTTTGGCAGCCTCTTTTACTTCCTCCACATACTTCTTCATCCGATCTTCATTTATCTCAAATTTTCCTTCTACCTGTTGTGTGACCAGTTGGGAATCAGAGTAAGCAATGAGTCGTCGTGCGCCTAAGTCTATTCCCAGCTGCATTCCCTTGACCAGGGCTTCATATTCGGCCTTGTTGTTAGATGCCCTGAAATCGGCTTCATATTCTTTTCTTGTACTGATCCTCGTATGGCTTTTGCTACTTATTTAACTCCAGTATGGATGCTGGAAGAGGTCGTGGTCGCGGTCGTGGTCGTGGACGCGGCCGGGGACGTGGGGCAGCCGGTGGGGCGGCCACGTCACAGTCTTCGGGAGCCGGCAGTACCGGCGACCGTCATAGCCATGCTTCTTCTCAGGAGCGTGCCGATCTTGGTATTGCGGCCGTTATGCAACAAATGGTGAACCAAATGGCGGCAATAGCGCAGGCGGTTCAGAACCCGGACCAGGCCCACGCTAATCGGGGCGGAGCGGATCGTTGGCTCCAAGATGTTATCAAGATGCATCCTCCTCAGTTTTCGGGAGCTTCAGACCCGATTGGCTGGGAAGGGTGGATCAAGGAGATATCTAAGGTCTTCGTTGCCACTAACTGTCCTGAGGAACGTAGAGTCCCTATTGCTCAATATTTTCTCACTGGGGACGCTACGGACTGGTGGGAGGCCGTTGGGCCCAAGGACCATGCTGCTTCGTGGGCTGAGTTTCAAGAGTTGATGGAGACTGAATATTGCCCGTGGCCAGTCAGACAGGCTCAGGTACATGCTTTTTATGATGCTCAACCGCGGGATATTCCCGTATCTCAAGCCATTGCTGATTTTAACAAGGAGTTGGGTTATGTGAAGACCCAAGTTGTCGAGGAGAGTGACAAGATTTTCCATTTCTCCAGACGGATGAAGTTGCCGATTCGGGACTATATGTCGGGGCTCGTATGCACTACCTTGAAAGATTACCAGAAAGGTGGCCCTTGCTTACGATATGTCCGTGACGGGCGAGTGAGGCGGCCCGCGAGAGTAAGAAACAAGTCCACGGGAATTTTCGGGCCACAAAGGTGGGGGTCAGCAGAAATTTCAGTCTGGTAACTTTTCCGCTGGTGGTGGCCCAGCTCGATCTACTGGGTTTCCCGTAGGGCTGCCAGTGCCCCTTCTCGAGAGGTGAAATGCTTTAACTGTGGCCAGCAGGGCCACATCAGTCGTGTTTGTCCGAACCCTTTGCTGACGTGTAATCGGTGGCTACCGGGTCACAAGGCCGTCAGGCCTTGAGAGGGAGAAAATCCTTGGTGCCCGGGCTTCCATTCCAACGCCTAGGGAACCAAGTGTGAATCAGGGATCGTTTGCTCCTCAATCTCCGCCGAGTGCTAGTCGGGGGAGAGGTCGGGGTCAGCCCTCTAAGGGGGTAGCTTCCAGTGTCGGCTCAGCCCACCCGCGTGTCTATGAGATGCGGAGAGCCGATGATCCAGCGGCTACCGTGGCGACAGGTACCGTTTATATTCTTTCTCATCCTGTCAGTGTGCTTTTCGATTCCGGTGCTACGCATTCGTTCATATCTCTGGATTGTGCGCGCCGTTTGAGTCTCGACCGTTTGACGCCTTGTGAGCCCTTCATCGTTAAGCTTCCTAGCGGCGATAGGATCGCTGGTGATCAGGAGGTTCGAGACTGCTCTGTACTTATTTGTGAGAGGACTTGGCCCTCTAATCTTATTGTTGTGAGTATCGAGGGTGAGGATTTGATTCTTGGTGATGATTGGCTCGAGCGGCATGGTGCGATCATGAACTACCGCACGAGGATCATCACTATGTTAGCCGAGGACGGCACCGAGCACTCTTTCGCGGGGCGAAAGAGGGGAAACAGTAAATTGGCGTCATTAATGCCTTGAAGGCGATGAGTCTCTGCGAAAGGGGTGTACTGGTTATTGGTGCTATGCCTTGAAGGCGGAGGATGGTGGAGTCGAGCTTTCGTCGATTCCAATCGTTAATGAGTTTCTGATGTATTTCTGACGAGTTACCGGGATTGCCACCGGATCGTGAGGTTGAGTTTGCTATAGAGTTAGAGCCGGGCGCGGCTCCTATTTCGAAGGCGCCCTATCGCATGGCACCTTCAGAGATGTCCGAGTTGAAGAAGCAGTTGAGTGAGCTTCTTGAGTCGGGGTATGTTCGACCGAGCGCCTGGCCTTGGGGCGCACCGGTCCTGTTTGTGCGGAAGAAGGATGGTTCACTACGTTTATGTATCGACTATCGCGAACTAAACAAGGTGACCATCAAGAACAAGTATCCTTTGCCGAGAATTGATGACTTGTTCGATCGATTCAGGAGGCTGCGGTATTCTCGAAAATTGATTTGAAATCGGGGTACTATCACTCGGGTGAGAGAGTCCGATGTGCAAAACACTTTTGGACGAGGTACGGACATTATGAGTTCGTAGTCATGCCTTTCGGGTTAACTAATGCGCCGGCGGTGTTCATGCAGTTGATGAACAAAGTTTTTATCGAGTATCTGGACAAGTGCGTCGTCGTCTTTATTGACGATATTCTTATTTATTCGAGGGATGAGGAAGAGCATGCCCATCATTTGCGGATAGTATTAGACATTTTAAGGACCGAGCAACTCTATGCAAAGTTCTCGAAATGTGAGTTCTGGTTGAAGGAAGTGATGTTTTTAGGTCACGTGATTTCAGCCGAGGGGGTTCGTGTGGATCCGCAGAAGATTGGGGCCGTATTGGATTGGGCACCGCCCAAGAATGTGAAGGAGCTCCGTAGTTTCTTGGGTTTAGCTGGCTACTACCGTAGGTTCATCGAGGGTTTCTCAAAACTAGCTCGGCCACTCACGCAGTTGCTCCAGAAATCCGAGAGGTTCGTCTGGAATGACGAGAGGCAGTCGAGTTTCGAGGAACTGAAGAAGCGGTTGACTTCAGCCCCGGTTTTGGCGTTGCCATGTGGCAACGAGGGTTTTGCCGTTTATAGCGATGCTTCGGGTCAGGGTCTTGGGTGCGTATTGATGCAGCACGGCAAGACCATTGCCTATGCGTCGAGACAATTGAGGCCGTATGAGCTGAACTACCCTACTCATGATTTGGAGTTAGCGGCAGTCGTTTTTGCGCTCAAGATTTGGCGTCACTACCTTTTCGGCTCTACATGTCAGATTTTTACCGATCACAAAAGTCTGAAATACATATTTACTCAGCGAGAGTTGAATATGAAGCAGAGAAGGTGGTTAGAGTTGATTAAGGATTATGACCTCGAAATCCTTTATCATCCGGGTAAGGCGAACGTCGTGGCCGACGCCTTGAGTCGGAAACCAGTTGCGTTGCGAACGCTTGAGATCCTTACGTCTCAGTCTGAGCTTCGGAGGGCTTTGATCGAGTTAGATGTTGAGGTCTCGTTGCCGGGAGCTGTCGGGCAACTTTGTGCTTTAGAGATTTCATCATCTTTGATCGATGAAATTAAGCTGAAGCAATCAGAGGATCCGATGATTACTCAAATCCGAGAGAACGTTCTTAAGGGAAAATCTCCTGGGTTTGTGATTCACGAGGATGGTATTTTGAGATTCCAGAGTCGGCTTTGTGTGCCGAACGACTCAGAGTTGAGGCAGAGTATTTTACGGGAGGCCCATGCTACACCTTATTCCGTTCATCCTGGTTCGAGTAAGATGTACAAGGACACGAGAAGAAATTTACGGTGGAATGATATAAAGGATGAGGTCGCACGGTTTGTAGCGAGATGTTTGACTTGTCAACAGGTCAAAATCGAGCATCGGCCATCAAGGTTATTCTGATCACTTCGTTCGGAATGGAAATGGGAAGATATATCGATGGACTTCGTCACAAGTTTGCCGAGATCGAGGTCGGGCATGAATATGGTATGGGTGATTGTTGATCGTCGACCAAGTCGGCACATTTTCCGGGCATCAAGGACACTTGGGGCCGGAGAAGTTGGCTCGTGTGTTTATCGCGCAGATTGTGAGACTTCACGGTACTCAAAGTCTATTGTTTCGGATCGTGATGGCCGTTTCGTATCGCACTTGGCGGGCGGTGCATAAGGCGTTGGGTACCGGTTGCATTTGAGTACCTCTTTTCATCCCGATCGGATGGACAAACTGAACGCACAAACCAGACGTTCGAGGACTTGTTGCGTGCCTGTGCTCTCGATTGGAGTAGTGACTGGGAGGAACATTTGCCGCTGATCGAATTCACGTACAACAACAGTTGGCACGCGTCGATTCGGATGGCACCGTATGAGGCACTTTATGGACGGCGATGTCGATCACCGATTTGTTGGAATGAGGCGTCCGATTTGGTCGGGACCGAGCCGGATGTCGTTTTAGAGACAAGGCGGAAGATAGAAGTAATTCGGGAACGGATGTTGACTGCCCAGAGTCGACAGAAGTCGTATGCCGACGTCCATCGTCGACCTTTGGAATTCGAGGTGGGAGACCACGTTTTGCTAAAGGTGTCGCCGACGAAGGGAGTTTTTCGTTTCGGGAAGAAAGGGAAGTTGAGTCCGAGATTTATCGGCCCCTTTGAGATCCTCGAGCGAGTAGGTGGGTTGGCATACCGTTTGGCGTTACCTCCGGCCTTGAGTCATGTTCATAGCGTTTTTCATGTTTCCCAGTTGAGGAAATGTCCCGGATCCTAGTCACATCATCGATTATGGTGAGATTGATGTCGCCGAAGATGTTACTTTCGAAGAGCGCCCTTTGAAGATTTTGGAGCATCGTGAGAAGCGATTGAGGCATAAGACCATACCTTTGGTCAAGGTGCAGTGGTCGAGACACGGTGTCGAGGAGGCAACTTGGGAAACCGAGGATAGCATGCGGGCTAGGTACCCCGAGTTGTTTGTTTCTTAAGTTTCGGGACGAAACTTATTTTTAGAGGGGTAGAATGTAATATCCGCATTTTTTTCTTTCTCTTGTAATTGTATTTCCGGTGAAATTCTCGATTGTGGTGACCCTCGTGTATCCTTCAGTGTAACTTTTCCGTCATCTTTTGATCTGATTCTCGAAATTGTTGTGCGGAACCGCCGTTTCGGGGTTGCCGTGGATTCATTCTATGCTATGATGCGTTTTGAGGTGTTCCGTTTGATGTTTCGTTCGTATTCTGGTGTAGTGGACCGTTTATGTTCTGTACCTAGCGCACGCTAATTTGTCTGCATAGCGCACGCTAGAAGTCTCTTTGTAGCGCACGCTACGTTTACTTAAGCGCGCTAGCGAGTGAACCCCGGGGTGGCGATCAACTCCTGTGCCTCGACTATCGGATTAGCGCACGCTATCTTGTCTAGCGCACGCTAATGTCGGGAGACTAGCGCACGTTAAGTTGTTCAGTAGCGCGCGCTAGTGTGACTGCCCAGTACTGGGCAGTTTACTACTGAACTCAATCAGATGCTAGTTAGCGCACGCTACGCTTGTAGGGTAGCACACGCTAACGGGTCAGGTGAGTTTTGGGCATTTGGCTACTGGACTCAGCTGATGTTCATGTAGCGCACGCTATTGGTCGATAGCGCGCGCTACCGAGAGGTTATTAGCGCACGCTACGCATGTATGGTAGCGCACGCTAACGGCCAAAAACCTGGCTTCTGGACTGGGACGCTAACGGTAGGGTTTGTAATCTTATCCCGTTAGCGCACGCTAACCTTGAGGTCTTAGCGTGCGCTAACACTCCCTGGCTATATAAACCAGGGAGTTGACCGAGATAATCACAAAATCTCATTTCTCTTCTTCTTCCGCGGCCGAGCGACTCCAGAGGCGATTTGAGGCGATTTTCTTCTTCCAACCACTTCAGAGATTCTTTTGCTTGAATTCTTGGTGTAGATTAACATCCTCCACTTGTGTTTCTCATCCTAAATCCAAGGTAATCTCTTAGAACCCTACTTTTGGATAATTTGGGGGTTTTGGGATTTTCTTCCGATCCGTTCCGTTTTGTTGATGGATTCATGATGAATATGATTAATCTTGTTGGTATTCTTAGTTTCCCTACGGATTCATGGTATATTTCGTGATTTTTACGGAATCGAGAGGGTTTGGTTGTGGTCCGCCCTCGTTGTTGTTTATATACGAATATACATGAATCGTAGGCGGGTTTTCGGGTGTATTCCATTTCCATAATCGTTTAGAAGTGGTTGTGATTGTACTATTCGAATCGTTAGGTTCATTCTCGTCGGTTCCTCACGGTCGTGCTTGATTCTTCCGTTCCGTTCGTGTCGTCGTCTATTTAATCGAGGCAAGTATCCTTATGAACTTACAATCTTAACATAGTAGTTTTGTATGAGAAATTGTGTGTGTGTGTATGCTCACTACGGGTTAGACTCGACGGGGTCTCGGTAGGGTTCCACGAAGCTGTGGGACCGCGAGCTTGCTTTTAACCACTGTGGGTTAGATCCGACGGGGTCTCGGCAGGGATCCACGAAGCTGTGGGTCCGCGGTTAATTGTGGTGCATTTTACAAATGTGGTTTTGACTATTGGCATTTCCGGAAATGAGTGTTTTGGAAACTATGATTTCTTGATGGCATGCATTACTATATGTGTAAGATGTAAATTGTTCATTTGGTTACTTGTACTAGCGTAATTGCTAACCCCTCTGGGGACCCGTTTTGGGGAAATTCGTTTTATGAATTTCAGGTCAGGTTCATCGGGACGAGCGGGCGCTGGACCAGTACACGGATGATGGTCATGCGTGATGATTGTGCATAAGTGACGTCTTAATGTCTTTTTGTCTTTTCATCTTTTGTGGCTTTTGAACTAATAGTTGTACTCGAGTACTTAAGAGTTCTTGTTCGTCCGGATTGTATTGTTGCCTATATGTTTGTGTTGATTGATGATGTTATGTTTGACCGGTTGAACCGGGTGGATTATTCTATTTTGCGTCTTTATGACATGGTGTTGGTTTGTCGTTTATGTGAGTCGATGAGTATGATGCTGTTCAGCCTGGTGGGTCCCATATAGGGATTCACGGCGCTGTAATATACCTCGAATATCTTGAGGGTGTTACACGGACATCCCTGGGTGGTTAACCATAGTTCGCGATACGAAACTCACGACAACGTATCCCTAGAGGCCTCGTCAGACCGTCCCTAGGTGAACATACACATATCATCCACAACGCCACGGGAAGCCATAATTCGAATACTAGAATATGCATACAAATGTTAGGTACTTCGCTAGAATGGCCACTATAGTCGACGTACACTCACAACTAATGTCACACAACCACAAGCAAATACCAATACCAAACAACACCAAGTTTCACAACCTCCTCACGAAGGAATAACAACTAATATCACAGACATTACGTTCTTACCGAACAAGTACACATAACATTACGTAATCCCCGGCAAAGGATTAGGGTCTATTAAACTCACTCAAAGTGATCGTAGCATCTTTCAACATACAAAACCAACACATATATTTACGAAGTACAAGAATTATTGTTGGAAGACAACATTTATCGAGAACATACCGATCCCTTTTTACGTTCATTAAACATTGGATTTCACATAAAATCATTTATCAATGATTCCGTCTACGAAACATGAAAAGTATGGGCAAGATACTTGCCTCGGCACCGCGAGTAACGGAACAACGAACGAACACGATCGACTTGCCCTCGAACTTCCGAAAACGACCAAGAATTCGACAACCTCACGATCGCTACGAAAATAACATCACCACGGATAAATAACGTTAAACGGAATCCGAATCAACCGGAAAAACAACAAGGATCCGAGGGTTCCTTCGAAGAAATCGGAAATCAAGTCCCGGGTGATAAAATCGATATATGAGTTACAAAATCCGAAGATCATGGCCAAGACAACAAGAATACCATAATAAATTCATCCACCATGGATTAAATCGAAGAATCACGAAGAAACCCCCAAAATTACATAACTAGGGTTCTACGGAAGAATTACCTCGATCCGACGAAAAACAAGGATTGGATGATGATATAATTGACAAGGATCTTCCAAAACGTCTTGGAATTGAGTAGAATCGACCAAGAACCCAATTTCCCGTCGCACCCATCCGATAGCCGCAAGAAAAGTGAAGAAATGAGTAAAAACGGGCTGCCCAGGCCTTATATAGCCGGTGACTGCCGGACACTTACGGCCGTAACCGGCGGGCCTTACGGCCGTAACGCGGCACTTATGGCCGTACCCGGCAGGCCCTTACGGCCGTAACCGGCATTCGTCCGGAAGTCGCACAGCACCGTCGGCCGTAACTCTCGACTCTTACGGCCGTAACGGCATTCGTGCCATGCTCGCCGATCACTTACGGCCAGAATCGCACCTTACGGCCGTAACTCGGCCAGACCAGCACTGCTGCGGCCGTCTCGGTCGTGGCCACTCCGATGGTCCGAACGACCCGAAACCCGAACTGAGTAAAAGCGGAGATACGGTTACGAAGTACTCG
The DNA here is from genome assembly GCA_033398695.1 of Orobanche coerulescens. Classification (NCBI taxonomy): domain Eukaryota; kingdom Viridiplantae; phylum Streptophyta; class Magnoliopsida; order Lamiales; family Orobanchaceae; genus Orobanche; species Orobanche coerulescens. The sequence goes on along the minus strand of CM065816.1, from coordinate 11,276,982 downwards.
CAAAGACGAATCCAAGCGCTAAGAGAACACACGATTCCGACCACCCGAAGTGTCGGAATTCGACAACGGAAGTAATTACCCCAAACTTTGGGAAATTACAAAAATGGCCCAAAACGTCCGAAAATCACGATACGTGATTGAATAACCAAACCGAAGTTCACAACACGTCTAACAAAGTTAAACGGACTTACGTGAAACTCGAAACAGCAGTTTCCAACGAGATTCGCAAGAATCGAACTCAAGTGCGGAAAAGTCGCCAAAAAGAACGGAACTCAACAAAATGACACCGAAACGAACTCGGATGACAAAAAGTGCAGAATTAATCATTCTCGGAATGACGAAACGGTCATGAGCGAGTCATCAAAACGGACTTTTGCCGAAAAAAAGAAATTACCGGAAATCGAAATTACGGGTATTACACTAACAATATTAATCGTATTCATCAAGAATCCACCAACAAAACGGAAAGAATCGGACAAAAACCCCCAAAATCCCCAATTATCCAAAAGGTAGGGTTCCAAGAGATATTACCTTGAAGATTCAAGTATTTAGATTCGTAGAAATCGCGTTAGATTGATTATCCGGGCTTCACAACCGAAGAAGAATGATGAAAATCAACCCCCAATTGATGAATGATGAGAAGCTCTCCTCCTCTCTCACTCTCTCTCGCGTAAATGGAAGAAGAAGAAGAAGGAAAATGAGATGCTCTCGCTCAAAACAACACAATTATAGAGGGTTGACCGCATTGTGTGCCGCGGCTCAGTTGAGGTGTGCCGCGGCACAGGTCAAAAAATTGCTCCCAGGGTTCGGCAGTGTGCCGCGGCCCAGCTTACATGTGCCGCGACACCCGGTACAGTCGGGTTTTGGCCGAAAATGCCACACGAGTGTGCCGCGGCCCGGACGGGTGTGCCGCGGCACCGACTCGGCACTGTGTCGCGGCACCGGACGGGTGTGCCGCGGCACTGACTCGGCAGTGTGCCGCGGCCCCGGACGGGTGTGCCGCGGCACACAGTACAGTCCGCTTGGCCAAAACTGGAGGAATGTGTGTGCCGCGGCCCACACCCCCTTTTGGGTCCTAAAATGATGAAAAATGATCCGGGAAGACAGTAAAAGCAATAGGAATCAATATTTGGGAATCAATAACACGAAATGGATCCACGGCAACCCCGAAACGGCGGTTCCGCACAACAATAACGAGAATACAGTTCAATAGATGACAGGAAGGATACATTGAAAGATACACGAGGGTCACTACGATCGAGAAATACACCGAAAATGAAAATACAAGGGAAAGAAGAAAAAAAAAATGCGGATATTACACTTACAGGAGAAAGAATTCTATCTTGGTATTCAATAGAGACTGCTACTTGCCCACTAAGTTGCATTTCGAGGTTGACCCCACGCACCGGCGATTGGATCGAACTACTCTAATGACTAACTTGATGTCACAAGCACATCTCCTACTGAAACCTCGAGTCAAAGGTCCACGTATACCTATCACAACCTTTCGATCCAGTCATTGACAAACCCTGAGTGATATCCATGCGACCGAATCGAGGTGAGTCATGTTCGAGTATACTAATCTCATTAGCATACCTATAACGTGTGCTCCCACTAACCCTTAGTGAAGACCGGCACTCTACATGTCAAAGTACACGTTGTACAAGTCTTGTCTAAACTTATTGCCCAGTTAAGTTTTATCGACTTGCGAACGATTTAAGCATTCGATCTCTAAACACTTCCAGTGCCTATCTCCTTATCTCCATAAGGAGTAGAATGTTTGCTCTCAAATGCAAGGACTATTATTCTATATACCAAATCACAATGCTAGTGATATACAATAATATAGAAATAATTATTGCCTTATTAAATATTCATAATTACAATAAAAATGCTCTCACTCTCTCATCCCCTGAGTGGCATTCGAGGGCATATCCCTAACACGCATGTGTTGGCAATTTTTATCTAAATGTTTTTCATGATTTGTATTCATCTTTGTTTGTAAAAACTTTCTTGTAATATATGAAGCTTTCTTATCTAATTATTTTCTTTTGTTGTTCAATGTACAACACTCCCTGTAAAATATCCATTAATATTAGTGAACTAATATTGTTTTCTTTTGGATTAGTATTGTTTTTGTTTGTATTAATATTGTTTGATATACAAAGTAAACTATTTATACACACAATATGTAGTATGTAATCTTCCATAAGGATATGAACGGTCTATTTTAATTACTTGCAAAATGAAGCTATTTATGAAAGAGAGTTAATAAATGAGTCCAAAGAATTTTGCCACCGTTTGGGTTTTGTTTGGGTTTTAGTATAAATACTAATAAAGCTTTAATGAAGTTGTTTGTCAAAGTTCAGAAAATTAACTTATTGCTATAGTTATGGCAAATGTTATTACAAAATTCATAAAGATTTAAATCATGAATACTCAACTTAATTCAATTAGTTGAACAATAAAATGATTGAAGCCAAAAAGGTTTGTAACGATTTTTATACAAATGAAGTGATGGGCATTCAAGTTCATTCAAGTAAATGAATTTAAGTCAGTAAAGATTTAACATGAAACTCAATTTTTAAATATATGGTAGCTAATTGAATTATAGGATTTTAATTAATATTTTAAGACATGAAACATTTAAGACATGGGTTCAATACTTAATATTATTTAATATATTAAATTAGAGGAAATAATTTAATATGAACTAATATTAAATGTAAAAATATCCATTAATTAATATCATTAAGATTTCACAATAAATTTAAGAACTCAATCTTTATATATAAGATTATCAATTTTTCATACGTAACTAACTTTTATGATTTCAAGAATGTTATAAGTCACAAGAAATTAATTATTTACATGTTCTAATTCGTACAAATGTAAAAACAAAATTATCATAAAAAAATATATTTATTAATTGTGTTGTTACTAAAATGTCAGATTGTGTTATTTCTTCATACTTTGGTGTAAATAGAGTAATATTATTTATGAAGTAAATCCTTACGTAAAAATATTGATTCTTGATTAAATATGAAATTAATATATATATATATATATATATAATCCGCACGTTGAATTAAAGTGCAAGTATAATTAGGGCTGTGAGTGAACGTAAAAGTTCAATTTGGCTCGAAAAAGTCCGGCTCGAGGCTCGATTCGATGATGCAAACTTCAAACTCAAACATCAAAATAGGGAGTTCGGTCCGGTTTGCAAACGGTGCGAAATAGTTCGGCTCGCCATAAACGGACGTTTGTCCATTATTTATAGGCATGGATTTATAAGATTATACTTCTCTTGAGCTACTTTATCTCATTTTTTCCTCTCCCATCTGTTATCATCATTTAGATTCAATCTCTCGTAAAGATGCTTAGAGTTTTACTCAAACGGGTCGATCCGATTCGCATAGTTCGGCTCGATCCGGAGCTTTCAAACGTATACTTAAACGTTAAATTCTAAGGTTCGACACTTTCAAACATGTTCGAACCTAATGTTCGACACTTTCAAACGCATACTCAAACGTAGTGAGATTCAGTATAATTCGATTTGTTTACCGCTCTAAGTATAATTATTGCACTTATGTTTTTACCCAAAAACCTAACCGTAATATGCATCACGACATCATTAATCTCCATTTAGCCAGATAACAAATACTCCCTCCGTCCCATCGATCTTGGTTCATATTTCTTTTTGGGCCGTCACAAGATACTTGGTCATTTCCTTTTTAAGACACATTCATCTCTCACAACTTTAAATAATATATATTCATATCATCACTTTATACACTACTTTACAGCTTTTCTTAAATCTCGTGCCGAAAAACAAATGCTCAAGATGGGTGGGACGGAGGGAGTACAAAACTCATTTGAGTCTATCTCCGGTTCAACTGTCGTAGCAAAAAAAAAAAAGCCGGCTCATTTTGCAGGTTTGGACTCTGTATCAGTTGATTTTACGGTAAACGATAACGCGAGCTGTTTGCGTTTGGTCCTTGAGGGTGCGTTTGGTACGCAGACTGGGTGGGACGGGACGGGACAAAAAATTTTAGTCCCATGTTTGGTATGCCATGGGACAAAAATCATATGGGACAAGGTGGGACAAATATCTAAAAACATGGGACAAAAACTTGATTTTTTTGTTCCACCAAAATAGGTGGAACAAGGTTGGACAAAAAACAAAAATTACCAAATTACCCTCATTTTAACATCTGATACAAAGATACCCTAATGTCAAAATAGAGCATCCATCGTGTTCCTCTGTGCAATCATCTTCTCCAGCGCCTCCATCAAAATCCTCTGCATTCGTCTTCTCCAATCATACACTGGTAAGATTTCTTCTTCTCTCTTGTTCGTCTCTGCCTTTTCTGTTTCGATTTGGATATAGCAGCCTCCATCTGATTTTCTGCTTCGATTTATTTTTTGCTGCGTTTTCTGGGTGCGTCTTCTTCACTTCATTTTCTATTTCGATTTTAACCTAGCTTTCGATGTTTGAGTATGAATCTGAGTATGTTCTTCGTTTTGAGTATGAATCTGAGTATGAAAAGGTAAAAAGGGTGTCATTTCTAAAAATTAAAACCAGAAAATCTATTATGTGTACTTCTGCATTATTTTCCTCTGTAGATAGTTGTTAATAATGGTGAGTTTGCATCATACTCTCATAGCTTCCTAAGTATATTTCTTTTCGTTCGGCTCTTGAACCGTGATTCATCAACTACAATTTACATAATGTATAAAGCCTATGGCATCTTTGATTGTCTTTATTCAAATAAGTCGGCAAAAGGGAGAATTTGGGAGAAAGGAATGATTGAAGGATGATGTTATGTAGAAAAAGAATGTGGTTTTGTGGGTGGAAAAGTATACTTAAAATCCACAAGTTTAGAAAATAAGGATCCGTTGGATGTGATTGCAAAACTTTTAAGATGTAGGATATGATTGCGAGTTTGTGTTAAAAATTGACAAAGAAGAAGAATAAGAAGAAGAAAGATAACACCCATGGTTTATTTTTGATTTTTCTTTCTTGTTTTCTTTTGGAGATAAAGGCAATCCCGATACACATTTCAATAGATGTTTCATGATTTGGAATACATGATTATTTTTCATTCTTGATTATGGTTTCATTTTGATTATTTTTCATCTTCTTTTGAAAAGTTTTTAATATATTATCCACCTTCATGCTTTGTGAATTTTGTAGTGATGGATCGAAATCACTTGGTTGCACTTGTTACCATATGGAATACTTACATTCAAATGCTCGTGTTTTTGCTTTCCCTTATTATGTGGTTAATTGAATTGGAGGATAGAGATAATGAAAGAGAAAATTTGGGCCAAAGAACTTTAACTAGGCTTCAAGTTAGATCAACCGAAATACAACATATTACACGTGAAAGCGATGTGAATTGTATAAATGAGTTGCGAATGGATAGAAATGCTTTTGCGATGTTGTGTGATTTGCTTAAAACTCGTGGTGGATTATTAGATGATGGAAATGTGACAATCGAGGAGCAAGTTGCTATATTTATAAATATATTAGCACACCACACTAAGAATAGGACTATCCAAGTTAGGTTCTATAGTAGGGAGAAACAATAAGCCGATATGTTCATCGAGTGTTGCGTGCTTTATTGCATTTGGAAGACGTGTTACTTGTCAAGCCAACTCCTATACAAGATGATTGTACGGATTCACGATGGAAATGGTTTAAGGTAATTATTGTAACACTTTTTATACAATACATACTATTAATACTTTTACCTAAAGTACTTTTTTGTATAGGGTTGTCTAGGAGCAATAGATGGAACTTATATTGAAGTAACTGTACCAGAGTCTGATAAGCCAAGATACCGAACAAGAAAGGGACATATTGCAACCAATGTATTAGGAGTATGCACTCGTGATTTAAAATTCATCTACATTTTAGCTGGGTGGGAAGGTTCGGCTACCGACTCTAGAGTTCTACGAGATGCAATTACCAGACAAAATGGGTTGAAAATCACGCCCGGTAACTACTACCTGGCCGACGCAGGATATATCAATGGTGAAGGTTTTTTGGCACCATATAGGGGCACTAGGTATCATCTACGAGAATGGGAAGACGCTAGTCGTGCACCTACTACTAAGGAGGAATACTTTAATATGAAGCACTCACATGCTAGAAACATTATCGAGAGGTGTTTTGGCATTATGAAGAAACGTTGGGCTATATTAATAAGTCCTTCTTTTTATCCGATAAGATATCAAGGGCGAATGATTTTAGCATGTGCTTTATTGCATAATTTTATTAGGACATACATGACCACTGATCCTCACGAAAATTCAACACTCACTACTGAAGATATGCCTATCGGGGAAGACCACTCTTTACCGTCCGAGTACATCGATGTTGTGGAGGCAAGTGATGAGTGGTCTCAATGGAGAGATGATTTAGCCCAAGAGATGTTTGAAGCTTGGATGTAAAATTGTAATAATTGAGATAATTGTCTTGGATATGTTTGTATGTGTAAACTTTTGATACGCTTGGATGTTATTTTTGGTACACTTAGATGTGTAAACTTTTGATACACTTGGATGTGTAAGCTTTTGATACACTTGGATGTTGAAAAGTTTTTAAATTATGTATCTATTTATAATTGTTGTATTGAAGAGTTTTTAAATTATGTATGTATTTATAATTGTTGTGTTAGAATGTTTATAAATTATGTATATATACGTAGAAAATAATATAAATATTAAAAATAAAGTGATTGAAATATAGTTTGGTTGATCTGTATGATTTACAATTGTTATATGACATAAAATAACATTAAACAGCATAAAAGGGTAGTTTGGTCATTTTAACAGTTTTGTCCTGTCCTATCCAGCTTACCAAACGTAAGACAGACAACTTAGTCCTATCTAGTCCAGTCTTACCAAACGTAGGACAGACAACTTAATCCTGTCCTGTCCTGTCCCGTCCCGTCCCGTCCAGTCCTGTCCCGTCCCGTTCGGTCTGCGTACCAAACGCTACCTGAGTGAGAAAGTTTTGACGTGAGAGAAGAACAGACGGGAAGGACAGCTGCCATTGTTGGGCTAATTAAACTATTGTACCATTATTAAGAAATTATTTTCTCAAATGCCATTTTTTCGAATTTTATATCAAAATACCATTTTTTTCATCTTTCAATTATATTCTCTATTCTTTACAGTTAAACCTCGATAAATGAATATTTGATAAACGAATAACCTCGCCAAATGAATAATTTTCTCCGGTCTCAACTATGGTTAACCGAGAGTTTAAGAGGAGAATTCAAAAGGGTGAAGTGACAATTGCATTGAAGAAGATGGAGTCAAAGAAAGCAGAAGGACCAAATGATATACCTATTGAAGTTTGAAGGTGTTTGGGGGAGAGGGATCGAATGAGTAACTATGCTTTTCAATAAGATTTGGAGAAGCAATAAGATGTCATAAGCATGGAGGAAAAGTATTATCGTCCCTTTGTATAAGAACAAAGGTGATGTTAAAGATTGTTCTAATTATCGTGGAATTAAACTAATGAGTCATACCATGAAGTTGTGGGAACGAGTGATTGAACAAAGGATCAGGAAATGTGTGAAGATAACAGAAAATCAGTTTGGATTTATGCCTGGAAGATTGACCATGGAAGCAATTTATCTTATCCGACAGTTGATGGAACATTATCGAGATAAAAAGAAAGATCTACATATGATTTTTATTGATTTAGAGAAGGCATATGATAAAGTACCAAGAGAAGTACTTTGGTGGGCCTTAGCAAAGAAGGGTGTATCGCGGAAATATATTGACATTATAAAGGACATGTATGAGGGAGCTAGTACAAGTGTACGTACTAATGTTGGGAGGACAGAAGAATTCCCTATTATGATCGGGGTGCATCAAGAATCTGCTCTTAGTCCTTTTCTCTTTGCTATAGTCATGGACGGATTGACAAGAGAAATTAAAAATGACGTTCCGTGGTGTATGATGTTCGCAGATGATATTGTGTTGATTGATGAAACGAAGGTTGGAGTGCAACAGGAATTTGAACTTTGGAGGGATACTTTGGAATCTCGAGGCTTTAGGCTGAGCAGAAGTAAGACTGAATATATGGAGTGTAGGTTTAGCGAAAACAGTGATAGAGAGGCGGGGATGATCACATTTGATGGGAAAGTTGTTCATGGATCCACTTTCTTTCGGTATCTTGGATCTATTATCCAAAAGGATGGAGAGCTAGATGGCAATGTGGCTCACAGAATAAAGATCGGGTGGTTGAAGTGGAAGAGTGTCACATGAGTTTTATGTGATCCTGACATGCCTCATAGATTAAAGGGTAAATTTTACCGCACGGCAATTAGGCCTGCGCTGTTATATGGCACCGAGTGTTGGGCTGTATAACAGTGTCACGTTCAAAAGATGAATGTGACGGAGATGCGTATGCTACGATGGATGTGTGGTCATACAAAAAAGGATCGGCTCAGAAATGAGGTGATTAGAGAGAAGGTAAGAGTTGCGGCTATAGAAGACAAGATGATGGAGAATCAATTACGATGGTTTGGTCATGTGAGAAGAAGACTCGTTGATGCTCCAGTGAGGAGGCTAGAAAGTTGGGAAACAAGTAATGTTGTGAAAGGTAGAGGAAGACCCAAGAAAACTTGGATAAAGATGATTAAAAATGATATGCGGTTTCTTGGAATTGGAGAAAGTATGGTGATAGAGAGGCAAATGTGGCGGGAAAGAATACGGATGGTGGATGGAATTTGATTCCTTTTTTTCTGTATTTTTATTCCTATTTTTTCTTTTATTCCATGTTATCTGTTAATTTATTTTTCAGGATTTTTCATTTTTTTTAACATTCATTCTCTTTTTTTAAATTGCTTTTTTCTCTACTTTTTTCTCTACTTTTTTCCTCTTTGTCTCCTTCTATGTTATTTATGTAACGATCATTGACGGCAAAATTTGATTCATGTTAGCCGACCCCAAATCATTTTGGGACTAAGGCTGAGATGTTGTTGTTGCTGTTGGTCTCAACTAGGGCTGTTAGCGGTTCGAGTGAACCCGAAATCTGGTCATGAACCGGACCGAAATACCCGGGATCGAAACTCACCCGAAAACTAACGAGTTCGGATTCGAGTTCTAAACATTGAACCGAAACCGATAAGACCCGGATCGATAAAACTGAAAAGAAATCCGGTAATAAATTAAAAAAAAGTTTATATGTATTTTATAATTTATATATTTTATACATATATTATTAATACGTTTTGCGTGTTTTAAACACAAATAGGATGCTGGTCAAGTAGTTAAGACGTTGTACCTTTGAACAAAAGGTCTGGAGTTCGAATCATGTAACCCCCATTTATGTGATTTATTTTGCTGCTCTTCCTTCATTTTCCTAGTAAAGATCCATCCCACATAAGGCTGTTAGCGGTCCGAGTGAACCCGAAACCCAGTCATGAACCGGACCGAAATACCTGGGACCGAAACTCACCCGAAAACTAACGAGTTCGGATTCGAGTTCTAAACATTGAACCGAAACCCTTATCGGTCCGGACCGGATCTACCCGATAACCTATCAGATCGGATCCGGATCTGGAGAAAACCGGTCCGAACCGTTCCGGTAACAGCTCTAGTCTCAACTCTTTATAATATGTTTAAATTTTCTTTCGATAAATGAATAATTTCACTAAATGAATATTTTTCTCTGGTCCCGATCATATTCATTTATCGAGGTTTTATTGTACTAGGAAAGTCCCCCATTTTTTTTTCTTTTTTTATACTAATTCTCTTATCTCCTTAACAAAATTAACTAACAAAATAATTAGTTATATTAAATAACTAGTTAACTAATTTGTTTTTTAACTTACTAATTTACTTGTTGGTTAACTAATTAATTCATTATGTAATTTCTTATTTGAAAAATTATGTAATTAGTTAATTAGATAAATAATTAAGTAATTAAGTAGTTACTTATCTATTTTTAATTAAATAGATAATTAATTAAATAACTAATAAATTAGGGTTTTAATATATTTATTTTTAATAAAATATTTAATTATGTATTCAGATTATTAACTATTATTTACTTAAATATTGTAAAATAAGTAATAATAATATAATAGAAGAAAAATAACTCAGGTTGATTACGATATTACAAATACAGATAGATAAGGGGTACAAATACAAACTACTCAAATTTTTTACTCTTGTTGAGGAGTTCCAGAACTGTTAGGGCACATATTCTTCTTGTTATGTCCCTCTTCCCGACACAGTCCACATCTTTTACGATTATCAATCCTCTGATCTATTTCAGTACGAATACGTGTAGACTGCGGACGACCTTTTGGATCTCTCCGCATGGTTGGATTAAATAATTTAACTAGTAAATAAATAATTCATTCATTAAATATTTTATTACAAATAAATATATTAAAAACCTAATTTATTAGTTATTTAATTAATATCTATTTAATTGAAAATAGATAACTAACTACTTAATTACTTAATTATTTATCTAATAACTACATAATTTTCCAAATAAGAAATTACATAATGAATTAAATAGTTAACTAACAAATAAATTAGTAAATAAAAAAACAAATTATTTAGTTAGTTAATTTTAAAAATTAATTGATTAAGGAGATAATAGAAATAGTATAAAAATACAAGAAATGGTGGATTTTACTAATAGAGGAGAGAGAATATCATTGAGAGATGACAAAAACACATTTTGGTATAAAATTTGAAACAACAATGCTACATGCATAACCAATTTACACAACCAAACTTTACAACACATCATCTCACCATACATTTATTACTAAATTCATTATTTATTCCATCACCTACCCCACCACCCACATCATTAATGGTTCAAAATAAACACAACCGTTACAACGATTGTGATTGTATCATTTTTCAATTTGAAAAGAGTGACGTTCAAGAAAATAATTTCTTAACCAAATTAGCCGCCATTATTGAGTCTCGAGATTGTTGAGAGCTTTCTGAATGTTCAATTTCTTAATTGATTTCGGGGAGAAGCCGAGAAGGGGGTTTCCGTAGAGAGCACTTTAAAGTAAACATTGTCTGGGGCATGTTCATTTTTTTTTTTTCATTAATTTTTAAATAAATTAAGCTGTATGAGTGGATTAATTTGTTTGATTTGAAAAAATATCTTGTTATTTCTTTCTTTTCTGAATGAACTATCTGAATAACATAAATGACCATTTTACCCATCAATATGAATTAAGTCATTTTTGATAAAATGTTCTTTATTTTTTAAGTTGAATGTATTCACTACTACAGAAAAGACATTTAACATCGCCCGTTTAAAATCGATTCTGGAAAAACCGATATTAAAAAGACGCGGTGACATAATTGAAAATTTTAAAGCAAATTAACATCGGTTATGCTAAAAACCGATGTTATAAATAAAAAATAAATTATTTAACATGATTCTAATAAAACTCGATGTTAAAAAAATCTTCGATTTTCAGTTTTATTATATAATATAACATAATTAGATAATATTTTAATTTAAAAAAATCTTCGATTTTCAGTTTTATTCTAATACCAAATTGAGTATATATAATATAACTAATATATAATATAACATAATATATATTTTAATTTATATTATAATATATATTCATAAATTATATTATAATTTTCAATTATATTTAAATAATCAGAAAATATTCTATAAATATATTAAGTTACATTTTAATTTATATAGTTATATTAATTTTTTATCAATAAATAGTTTATATTTTATGATTTTTAAATATATAATATTAATATATATTTTAAATTTATACTATATATACTCAATTATAATTAAGATTATATGATAATTTATATTATATATACTCAATTCTTTTATTATTAGAGAGAGTAATTTTGGTATATTGGTGAAGTATTTCTGTCTTAATGGTAAGGATACCTCAAAAGTTGCTTAATGAAAAGACATTATTAAGATCATTAAGTTGAAAGTAAACAACAAGATATAGCTGACCGATTAAGCTGATTAAGTAAAAAATAAACAGGCCCTTACCCCACTAACTCGATTAATATTTTATGACCTACACATCATATAAGATTATTATTAATATGTTTTTTTTGTTTCTAGACATAAGTTGTGTGTTTAGCATTATTGATTAGAAAAACAAGACATTCGGGGTGGGATCCCCTGCAGTGCACAGCACCATGCTGTGCACTGCCGTCCGTCGGATGAGGCACACACACACACACACCCGTGCGGGTGTGTGTGATCGGAGGGCAGGGAGTGCACAGCATGGTGCTGTGCACTGTAGGGGATCCCTGCCCACATTCATATCATATTTGAAGAAATTTCTTACGACATAATACATCTGAAAATTCTCTGTTCACATAAAAAAATCGTATTTTAGAGTATATTTTTAGCCTGAGCGCAGTGTAACTTCCGTCCTATGAACCTTATTGTTTGTTAATTCATACAATATTTGTGTTTGCATATGTTCGACAGTTTGATATTAGGTTTGGTTGATTCATAACGTGTGTTACTGCGTATGTTCAACAGTTATATTTGATTTTGTTGGTTCATACCGCATGTGCCATTACGTATATTCAACACCCTGAGATCTATAATTTTGTATAACTGATCTTGTAGTTGTGGGAAAAATAAGTTTTTATCGTATTTTAGGTTGAGGAAAAGCAAATGCACATGATGAGCATGGTGATGACGAATGATCTCAAGGATACTAGTAACAAACTCGAGTCTTCTTACTTCCGGTTTTCATGCATTTATTCAACTGCATTGTACTCCCGTGTATTTTATTTATTTTTAGTATATCCATCTTCATGTAGATTAACTTGTATTTTGATGATCCTACATATAGTTTGACATTTGTTGACTCTTTGTAGTATTTTGTAATATAATGTGGTTCGGTACTGCAGTTATGTTGATTATTAAATTGTGTTGTGATTCGCCTGGTTCAGTAGCGGAAACAGAACATTTACTCGGGAGGGTCCGGAGTTATAAAAATTACGGAGGTCGGACAACTATATATATATCTTCCCCTATTTTATAAGGGGATTTCCATTCACGGAAGTCCGTGGACCCTCGACCCTCCTCTCCTCCGCCCCGGCTGGTTGGTCCCAATTGGGATACACGACACTGTAATAACCGCCTAGTTTAGAATTTTATATATTTTATCTGGTATTTAATGACTAATTATTCCGATTGGGTGCAGATCATAAGTTTATTTTAAAGAATGATCATAACTGGTTGTATGTTTTTTTTTGAACGGCAGAATAAATTATATTAATAAAAACAATCAACTAGCAAGTTACTAGTTGACAAAGATACAATTACAATCTATCTAGAATCAACAAGCAAATACAACAGACTCTAGACGCGTCCCGTGACATTAAGTGCGAGGTCCATAAAAGGAGTGAAAAAACTCGTGAACGAGAAAAACCCCCAACCAACGAAGGCCGAGCCACCGGTTTTTATTTCGCGGTTGTTGTAGATGTAGACCCAACCATGTCACGGGGAAACCAACCTCTAACCAAAGACAAAAACACACGAAGCTAACCATGATCAATTGGGCACTGTAACCAATTGTTCCATATGTAATGACTCTTTCTATCTCGATTCGAAATCCAAAGAAATGAGATTGAAACAATAGCTTGGAAGGAATTCGCACAGCTCACTTCTTCTTTCTTATACACCACTTTGTTCCTATCTTTCCAAACTTGCCACCACCATATAAACATAATAGATTCCACAATGTCGCGTTTATATTTTGACATCGAGATGGAGTTATACCATGACATTACCTCACTTGGTTCCAGGTTAGAAATGTCCAGATGGATCCATTGACTAATATGAGCCCGTAACTCGCTGGTATACGTACATTGTTGAAACAGATGCAATCCGTCGTCAATACCATTTTCGCACAGTTTACAATTCACCGTGGTAACATCGATCCCCCTCCCGAACAAATTTAAGAAAGTGGGAATGGTATTCCGCAACATCATTGTATGTGCATTCTCTATTAGTTATAAGACTGCATTTAAAAGTACCTATAATGTATGTTCTTCTTTCACCAACCGTTGTGATGTATCAATGTCACTATGTTTACATTAGATGCTCAACCAAACAAGCAATATCTAACAAATAATGGAACCGGCCGGCAGTTAATCAACTTAATCTCAAACTCAAACCGAGAGGTCTCGGGTTCGATTCTATTATACACCACCCCTCCCGGTACTATCACAATTATACTTTGTTGGGTATCGGGTCGTGCAATGGCTAAAGAGAGGATCGTTAATACAAACGGATTAAACGAATATAACTATTACAATTATATTCAACGGGAAAGGGATTAAGGATTACAGGCCAACTAATGAACCTATAAAAATAATATAATTATTTAATTAAACCCCAAGAACAAGCTGACCCCAAAAAAGAATTCGATCGTCCAGAACCAATCTGTAAATCACAAAGATTCGTTTAAGTTAGCCGAGATAACGATAATACCGATCAAAATACACCAACTAATAAGAATGTAGTATATATAGTTATATATATAACAGATATATATATATATGGTATAATACGAAACTGCAGTATATATATATAACAAATATATATATATATATATATATAATATATATATATATATATATATATATGAAACTGCAGTATATATATATATAAATATATATATAACAAATATATATATATATAATATATATATAGATAAATACCAAAAAACTGCAGAATATATATATAGATATATATATATAACAAATATATATATAATAATATATATATATATAATACGAAAAAAATGGAAGAAAAATAAGGGACAAGAAACCCCCTTTGTGAAAGAGATCTTTAGGCTCAGATCTTCCGAACCCTTTGCAATTTGACACCAAGAATGTTCGATTCCACGAAGGACGAACGCCGTACCACCGCCGGCCGGCACACAGCCCCGGTAGCACCTTCCTAAACCCAAAAAACCTCAGAAATCTCAGAAACCAAACTCGATCTCCCTCAAAGATATCACACACAGATATCACTCTCGATTTCACTCGGATTCTCAAGGCACAAAACGTTTTTCTCTTCTCGGTGTGGTAAACTCCCTTCCCCAATGAAGTCTTAAATACCCACAAGGATGGAATCGGTCATGGGATTCCATAGACATATTCAAGAGCTCACGGGGGAGAGGAGGTACTGAGAATCGGGAGCAAAAACGCGGCGGGGTGAAGTTGACCGAGGTAGGTGAACTCACGGGAGAGGAGAAGAAAAGAGACGGGTGAGAGAGATGGAGGCGCAGAGAAGAAATGAGGGAGTAGGGTTAGGTTTAGGTATTTAAAGGAAGATCGGACGGTCCAGATTAGGAGTAGAAATTAAGTTTGGATCGGACGGCTCCAATTAAAGGGCTGCCACGGGCTGGGCCAGCACTGCACGGGCCAGATGGAGATCTATAATTCTGGGCCAAGTTGGGCCAAAGTAATAACATTTCTCCACCTTTTGGGTCAACCAGTCAAATTGCATTTTCGGGTTTCGGAGAAGACTCATCATCGCCTATCTCCGGGGTTACCTGCACATACACAAAGTAAATAAGGTAAAAGAATTCACAAAGAAGACTAACTCACAAAGAGATCCCCTAAAGAACACAAAGTTCAAAAATTTATTCAACCGGATCAAAATTCAGTCTTTTTAAACAAGATTTAAATTTCTCGACGGGTAAACACTTAGTACCCATATATGAAGGATTAAATTGGGAGGGTATTTTTTCAAGATAGATTATACGTTTAGCAACAACATCTCGTATGAAATGGAAACGAACATCAATATGTTTTGTTCTATCATGAAAAACTGGATTCTTGCATAGTTGAATACCGGATTGACTATCCGAAGAAACTTCGACTTTATCCTTTAGAAAACCGATTTCTGATAATAGTCCTTTTAACCATATAGATTCTTTTAATGCTTTTGTTATAGCAACATACTCAGATTCTGTAGTGGATAAAGCAACTATAGGTTGTAATTGAGACTTCCAACTAATCGGTGTGCCACACAAAGTAAACACATAGGAAGTAGTAGACTTACGGTTATCATGATTAGCGGCATAATTAGAATCCACGTATCCAACCAATTTTACACCTTGCTGGTGTCGAGAAAATTTAAGACCATACCTGGTTGAGCCCTTCAAGTACCTTAAGAGCCATTTGACGGCTTGCCAATGGTAAACCCTTGGGTTAGCTATATAACGACTAAGACAACTCACAGCATAAGCTATGTCAGGTCTTGTACTGACCATTAGGTACATGACCGAGCCAATGGCATTTGAGTAAGGTACTTTTTTCATATAATTGATATCATCCTCAGTTTTCGGGGATTGATTTTTACTTAACAGGAAATGACCAGCTAGAGGCACATAGGTTGATTTAGACTGACTCATAGAAAATTTGGATATAATTTTCTGCACATAGGAATCTTGGTTTAAAACAATGGTGGAGTTTTTCCTATCACGAAAGATATTCATCCCAAGAATGCACTTAGCATCACCAAGGTGTTTCATGTCAAACTTCGCACTTAAGAATTTAATGACATGATCAATTGTTTTCACACAAGGGCTCACCAATAGCATATCGTCAACATATATGAGTAAGAAAACAAGATTTTTGGAATCAGTTTTGTAATACAAGCAATGATCATAATTACTTCTTGAAAATTTAAGTGAGAGCATGTATTCATCGAACTTCTTATTACATTGCCTAGGTGATTTTTTTAAACTTAAATTGATTTTTTAAGCAAGCAAACATGATTGGGGAACTTAGGATCATTAAAACTTTTAGGTTGACTCATATAAAGCTTTTCTTCAAGTTCACCATGTAAAAAGGCGATTTTGACATCTAATTGTTTTAATTCCCAATCAAATTGAGCAACAAGAGCAAGCATGATACGCACAGTAGTAAACTTAACCACTGGGGCAAAGATTTCAGTGTAGTCAATACCTTCCTTTTGGGTGAAACCCTTAGCAACGAGTCTGGCTTTGAATCTGACCGACTAATTTTCTTCCTTAACTTTGAAAAGCCATTTACAGTCAACCATCGAACAGTTGGGCGGTCGGGGCACAAGAGCCCAAGTTTCATTTGAGTGCAATGAAGTCATTTCTTCATTCATTGCAAAAACCCACTGTTCTGAGTGTTCAGATTTCAAAGCTTCATCATATGTTTTGGGTTCACAATTATCAATAGATTCAAACATATTGAATGCATATGATGCCATATGATAATCATTCAAGTGAGAAGGTCTTATAATTTCTCTCCTAGACCTATCTCGAGTAAGTTGATAATCATGCAAATTATCTTCAAGAACTTCTTCTGTTTCATCATGCACATCAGCATTATCAAGATTATCAAGAATAGTTTTTGTTTGCACATTATCCATATTATCCAAAGAAATGTGCAGCTTCACCTCATTAGGAGCAGGGGGGTTTTTCGGATCCGGTAAAAGGCAAGGAAATTCATTTTCGTTGAAAACAATATCACGACTAATAGTGGTTTTGCAACCGGGTTGGCCTTTCAGCCAAACCCTATAGCCTTTTACCCCTTCCGGGTATCCCAGAAACACACATCTCACAGAACGAGGCTCAAGCTTATCATTTTTCTGATGCACATAAGCAGAGCAGCCAAATACATGAAGATTAGAAAAATCAATAGATCGACCAGACCAAACACATTCAGGGTAATTACCATTCAACGGCACAGAGGGAGATCTATTTATCAAATAAGCAGCAGTAAGTAAAGCCTCACCCCAGAACTTTTTCGAGAGCCCAGACATAGCCAACATGCTTCTGACCCTTTCTAGCAAGGTTCTATTCATGCGTTCAGCCACCCCATTCTGTTGGGGTGAATAAGGGACAGACTTATGTCTCTGAATACCAGATTGTGCACAAAGCTCATCAAACATTTGATTGCAAAACTCAAGGCCATTGTCGGTCCTTAAGATTTTAATTTTCTTCCCAGTTTTATTTTCAATCAACGTTTTCCAATTTTTGAATTTCTCAAATACATCAGATTTGTTTTTCATAAGGAACACAAAGACCTTACGGGAATAATCATCAATCACAGATAGAAAATATCTATTTCCACCGTGTGTGGGTTCACTAGATGGACCCCACACATCAGCATGCAAATAATGCAAAGTGTCATAAGTAGTAGGAGTTCTAGGGGGATGGGGATTTAGAAACTTAACACGATGTTGTTTACCTACCACACAGGAGTCGCAAAACGGCACAGAGGACAATTTATCTTTCCCAAACACCCCTTGTTTTTGTAAAATTTCCAGACCCTTATCACTAATGTGGCCTAGACGTTTATGCCACAGATCTGTTGAGTCACCTTGGACAGCATTCACAAAAGAATAATATTTTGCAATTTTCACATAGAGGTTATTCCGTTTTATTGCTTTGAAAACACACAAATTTCCTTTAAAGATTTTCATAATCCCATTACCCCACTTACCTTCATACCCCTCATCATCAAGGGTACCACAAGAAACAAGATTGTGACACAAATCAGGAACATGCCTCACGTTCTTTAAAGTTAACAAATAACCAGAGTCACATCTTATCTGAATATCTCCTAAACCATGAACTTGACACTTTTTCTCATTAGCCATAGAGACAGACCAATTTGTCACTTCTCTATATTCAGAAAATAGCCTTTTGAAAGGCGACATATGAAACGTACAAGCGGAATCAACAAGCCACTCATTTTCAAACAAAGTGAGAGTATGCACAGTATTAGCTTGTTCACAAATTTCAGAAACCATGAAAACTTCATCTTCACGTCTATTTTCAGCCACAAGGTTGGCATTATCATTTTGATAATTTTTCTTAGGTTTAGTGCACTCATGAATGTAATGACCAGATTCACTACAATTATAGCACTTACGGTTCTTAGGTCGAGACTTTGACCTACTCTTCCATTTGCCCTTCTTCTTTTCAGAAAAATTACTCTGTAGATTTTGACTTGATGAAGGTTTCAGTTTTCGAAAGCGGTTTTGAGGTCTTCCCCTCACAAAATTAACCTCACCTAGAGATTTATTTCCATTATTGTTTTTCAAATCCAATTCTTTACTTTTCAAACCGTTTATAACAGTATCAAGAGTTACTTTATCTCTGCCGTACTTAATAGCAGATTTAACATCACTGTAAGAATCAGGGATGGCATTTAAAAGAACAATAGGGGTGTATTCATCAATATTTTTATCACCGGTTTGTTTGATATCCTGGATTAATTTTGTAAAAGTGTCCAGGTTATCATTTATATCCTTTGAAATATCCAGTTTGAACCGGAAAAATTTTTCAAGTAAAAACATTTTGTTAGGCAAGGAAGTTTCAGTATAAGTCTCTTCCAATTTTTCCCATAAAGCCTGAGCTGTATCATATTTACCGATTTTCTGAATTACAGAATCGGACAGATTTAGAATAATTGATGAATACGCAAACTCATCTGCCTCGGCCTTTTTATCGGCAGCAGTGTTGTCAGAAAAAGATTGATCAATAGCTTTGAAAACTTTTTTGTTGAATTAGAATGCCCTTCATTTTTTGTTGCCAAATTTGAAAATCTCCTTTACCATCAAAAGGTGCAATGTTAAAGATAGAGAAAGAGCCCATTGTAACACACAATATAAGGTAATCACAAAGACAACCGCAAATCACACAGAAAAGGAAGCACACAGCTGATTAGAATCAAAATTCAGGGACTCGATTTTATTTTTGAGATTAAAACCCGTTTAAATTAAAACCGGGATCCTCAAGCTCTTGACAAAGATCCGAGGGACACTTTCGGTCCTGGCAGCGCAAGATTAGTGCTGTTTTGGATTTTAAGGTTTTAATTTGTTTGAGTTTTAATTAAAGAAGGAAACAGGAGTCGCCCGAAAACTGAATCCAACCAGATAACACATAAAATAGGCCGCGACAAGCAAACCGATAAAAATAGTATAAGGACAACAATTTGACAATAAAACCGAAGCTAGCAACAATAATAAAAGAGAGGTTCAAGCCGATATACCTGAGCGGAAACCCGGATGGGTAATTCCGTATCACCACGAAGCCAAGGAACCCGACACCCGACAAAACGGGCTCCGATACCACTGTTGGGTATCGGGTCGTACAATGGCTAAAGACAGGATCGTTAATACAAGCGGATTAAATGAATATAACTATTACAATTATATTCAACGGGAAAGGGATTAAGGATTACAGGCCAACTAATGAACCTATAAAAACAATATAATTATTTAATTAAACCCCAAGAACAAGCTGACCCCAAAAAAGAATTCGATCGTCCAGAACCAATCTGTAAATCACAAAGATTCGTTTAAGTTAGCCGAGATAACGATAATACCCATCGAAATACACCAAGTAATAAGAATGCAGTATATATAGTTATATATATATAACATATATATATATATACATATATACAATATATGTATATGGTATAATACGAAACTGCAGTGTATATATATATATATATATATATATATATATATATATATATATATATATAGAGAGAGAGAGAGAGAACAAATATATATAATAATATATATAGATAAATATGAAACTGCAATATATATATATATATTCTGCAGTTTTTTGGTATTTATCTATATTATATATATATATAACAAATATATATATATATATAACAAATATATATATATTTGTAATATATATATATATCATACGAAAAACGGAAGAAAAATAAGGGACAAGAAACCCCCTTTGTGAAAGAGATCTTTAGGCTCATATCTTTCGAACCCTTTGCAATTTGACACCAAGAATGTTTGATTCCACGAAGGACGAACGTCGTACCACCGCCGGCCGGCACACAGCCCCGGTAGCACCTTCCTAAACCCAGAAAACCTCAGAAATCTCAGAAACCAAACTCGATCTCCCTCAAAGATATCACACACAGATATCACTCTCGATTTCACTCGGATTCTCAAAGCATAAAACGTTTTTCTCTTCTCGGTGTGGTAAACTCCCTTCCCCATTGAAGTCTTAAATACCCACAAGGATGGAATCGGTCACGGGATTCCATAGATATATTCAAGAGCTCACGGGGGATAGGAGGTAGTGAGAATCGGGAGCAAAAACGCGGCGGGGTGAAGTTGACCGAGGTAGGTGAACTCACGGGAGAGGAGAAGAAAAGAGACGGGTGAGAGAGATGGAGGCGCAGAGAAGAAATGAGGGAGTAGGGTTAGGTTTAGGTATTTAAAGGGAGCTCGGACGGTCCAGATTAGGAGTAGGAATTAAGTCTGGATCGGACGGCTCCAATTAAAGGGCTGCCACGGGCTGGGCCAGCACTGCACGGGCCAGATGGAGATCTATAATTCTGGGCCAAAGTAATAACATACTTGAAGAAAGCACAAAAAAAGATAAAAGAAGAAGGAAAAATGACTTAAAATAGTAATGTACTGTACCCGAGTTTTCAATTATAGTAACTTACTCTATTTTTTTACAATCTTAGCAATGTACATCATTTTCGTTTTCAATCAACATCAATTCCTAACACTGTCCATTTAGCCGTGACGGAAAGATGATGTGGAAGACATGTGACCCTCACGTGTAAGAAATCATGACTTTTAAAATAGTAATGTACTTTACCCGAGTTTTCAATTTTAGTAACCTACTATATTTTTTTACAATCTTAGCAATGTACATCATTTCTGTTTTCAATCAACACCTGCAATTTTTTTTGGATGTAAGAATCATTGGCGGAAATTTTTTGGATGTAAGAATTATAGAAAGGACCCTTGCAAATTCTTTCGACGGGTTGATGAAGGTAATGGGTCAAGTGTAATATCCGTAAATTATTATTATTATTATTATTATTATTATTATGTTGTTAAATTTCTTTCACATTTAATTTTAATTGAGAATCCATTTATTAGTCCAACCCATTTATAATAATAGCAGACATTTCATCTCCTCAGCTTTTGTCCGTTTCTCTCCACCATAATATTATTCTTAATACTAATTAACTCCAAACATTATTAACACGGTTAAACTCATTTACTCCCGGCCTTTCCAAATGTCTTTCCCAACACAATTATGAGTACCTCTTCAAATTCTTTCCAGTGCAATATAAATTAGGAATCAGAAAAAAAAAAATCATCCACAGATAGAACAAGGATTTCCGAGGAGGTCACGTGTTATTTGGCATATATAATAAATTATGATGTGATTTATCATTACATACAGACAACAGAAAAATTGTACTTCCAAAGATACGTAATATTTAGCCTTCGGCCTGGCCACTTCGGCTCGAGATCGCCTCCGGGCTCCGAGTACTCCGTGTAGAAATACACGTAAAAACAGAAATGATGTACATTGCTAAGATTAAAAATGAAAATAGTGTACATTGCTAAGATTGTAAAAAAATAGAGTAGGTTACTATAATTGAAAACTCAGGTAAAGTACATTACTATTTTAAGTCATGATTTCTTACACGTGAGGGTTACATGTCTTCCACATCATTTTTCCGTCACGGCTAAATGGACGGTGTTAGGAATTAGTGTTGATTGAAAACGGAAATGATGTACATTGCTAAGATTGTAAAAAAATAAAATAGGTTACTATATGTAACACCCCCAAATCCGCTCAGGGATATTACACGCCGTAGACCCTCTCCTCGAGGATCTACCAGGCTGATAACTAAAATCAAACATCTAAACCTCGCCTTTAAGGCTAAAATGACTCAGTAGACCGATTTGGTCTTTCAACAAATACATACAACTCAATTCCAAACACATACCCACGCAGGGGTCAAAATACAATAAACTCCCGTACAACGGGGAAAAGATCTTGCAATGAAAAGAAAATACAACTAGACCAAAACGACGTCAACAGATCCTCGTGATTAGTATCGTTCATCTTTCATCATCCTTCGTGCCGACTCGTGCTATGCTCCAAAACTCCGAATGCAAAATAGACATCCACCCCGAATACTGGGGTTAGCAAAACTCCACTGTTTTGCTAGTGCAAGTACAAGTGCAAAAATACGAGCCATACAATACAAGTTCCAAGAACAATGATAATCAGAATCCTCAAAGATCCAAACGTAAAGAAAAGTACTTCCCGAGGCAAGAGTTTGGGTAAACATTTCCAAAACCGAAAGATCGCAAATAAGGGAAACAATTTACAAAACAGCTTTAAAATGCCATCGAGAGTTTTAATAGAAAACAATTTAGGATTATAAAATCCTTCTCTTTCCAAAATCAATAGGTCACACCAAAGGTTTTGTTTTCGCAAATAGAAATCACCAACAATTTACGGTGGTCGAGCCCAACATCACGTGTCCTCAACGGACGTAAAATCAACGAAACATAATCACGCACGCGCATCGCCTAGACCGGACGATACCACCGACATCCCACTCGAGGCCTCGAAGGACCCTCCCGAGTGGCTAGCGAAACAAATCACACACATCTCACGGTTGGATCAATCGCTTGGTGCATCCTGGCCACATGATCACATGCCATGTGCCACCGTAGATTATCTCGTGCTCTCACGGTTGGATCAATCACTTGTTGCATCCTCGCCACATGATCACATGCCATGTGCCACCGTAGACCTTCAACCATATCCACACATTCACACAAATAACATATCACATCAAGGATATTCAAACAATTCGCGAGGCATCAAACACTTAGCAAAACACCACGTCAATCCACAACGCACCGAAATTAAAATAATATACGTCCACACACAATACCAAGTGCAACATGAACACCAAGCATATACATAGAATTCACATAGTCATTCACGAACCACACCAATCACAAAACACACACGGTTTTGAAAGAGGCCTTTAACGAGGCTAACCAAATCTTTTGAAAACTCATTTCAAACAAACAAACAAACCAAGACGATCACCAATCATCATATCCACGAAACAAGAAATGTATGGACAAGGTACTTGCCTCGAATGACCACAACGCGGAGAATCGGCGAAGTAGGTTGGCACGAACCGACTACGAACTCGCCGAATCCACCGAACGACAATGCATATCTATTATCTACGAACGAAAACAATAACAACGAAAATGAATTCCAAAGTACGACCCAAAGCCTGAATTCAAAGAACAAATGACGAAATTTCAAGGATTTCCCCCAAAACGGCCAAGATCACGATTCGTTCCGTCAAAACACAAAAACGGAATTCCAAGTTGAATTATGGATATAAAATCCATAGAATATGTTTAACAACATCATTTAACCATAATCGATCCCTCGAAACGGATGAAAACGAGATCGGGACAAATCCCCCAAAAAGTCAACTCAAGGAAATCAAGAAATATACTTCGATTCGACGAAGAACAATGGATTAAATGATGTTAAACACAAGAATACTACCAAGAT
This sequence comes from Orobanche coerulescens, assembly GCA_033398695.1. Classification (NCBI taxonomy): domain Eukaryota; kingdom Viridiplantae; phylum Streptophyta; class Magnoliopsida; order Lamiales; family Orobanchaceae; genus Orobanche; species Orobanche coerulescens. The sequence continues at coordinate 11,252,551 of CM065816.1, read as the reverse complement.
TAATCGTACCCATCATGAATTAATCAACAACACGGAACGAATCCATTTAAATTGCAAAAATCCCCAAATTCACGAAATTAGGGTTCTAAGGAAGATTACCTTGATTATTGGATCAAAGGATGATAACGGACGATTGATTGATGTTATGGACTCCAGAACTTCATGGTTTTGTTGTTAAACAACATGGCTTCGCCGCCCATGAATCGCCATTCGCGGACGGAGAAGGAAGGAAATGAAAACGAAGTGAAATGTGATCGCCACCATATTTATATCGCTGACTAGCGGCGCTAGCCTTCCCGACTAGCGCGGCGCTATCGCCAGATCGGCCGAGCACCTCGGCCAGTGGCCCACACGACCGGCATCACCGACCAACCCCGACGACCAAACTCGCCGACTCCCGCTTAGCGTGCACTACGGCCGACTGCCCAAAGAGCCACCGGATCGAACCGCCTGGCCAGTAACGACGCTAGCCGGCCGACGGCGCTACGCTCGCGACTAGCGCGCTACGCCGGCGTAGCGTGCGCTACTCGCCGATCCCGACCGAGTCCGTAACCTCGAAACCCCATCGCTGTGCCCGAGCAACAGACGCTAGCCACCCGGCAGGCGCTACACTCGGTTAGCGCGCAGGCCTTCTTCCGGCCGTAGCGTGCGCTACGCCGGTTCCTGCCGCACCCGTCCGGCCGGTGCCCGCAATCGTCCGGCCAGTCCCGCCATTGTCCGGCCAGTCCCGCCACCGCCAGGGCTCGACGACCCGATTTCCGAAAACGCACGGAACGAACACGACGAAAAGTTCGCGGACAACATAAACGACTCGAAATGAAAGCGTAATACCATATTCAATCATACGCGACCAAGAAACGGGTCGAGACGACAATTACAGATACGGATACCCGTAACTTTCAAGAAATTATAAAATGGCCCAAAATGCCCGGAAATCACGATACGTGATCGAATAATCAAACGGAAGTTCACAACAAGTCTAACAAAGTTAAACGGACTTACGGGAAACTCAAATGATTAGCTCGAACGAGATTCGCAAGAACCGAACTCGAGTGCGGAAAAGTCGTTAAAAAGCACGGAACTCAACAAAACGACTCCGAAACGAACTCGGATGTCAAAAAGTGTAGAATTAATCATTCTCAGAATGACGAAACGGTCATGAGCGAGTCGTCAAAACAGACTTCGGCCGAAGAAAAGAAATTACCGGAAATCGAAAATTGCGGATATTACATTCTACCCTCCTTAAAAGAAGTTTCGTCCCGAAACTTAAAACAAGTAGGGAGAAGAAATATTCCGCCAGGAAAAACTCAACGAGATACACAAGAATGCGTAACTAACGCCCAACGGCGAAATGTTACAAACAACGCAAAGGGGTATACGGCGTGAAAACACGCTCCACGGCGACCAACACAACGTCGCCGTTAGGGATATAATAAAAACCAACAAGTGACAAGCGTCATCAAACGGATAATATATCCAAGTCAATTATCCGACAATCACAAAACACAACGAACGAAAATCAATATGGTTGACCAACCCAACGGTACATCAATCAAAACGCGAGTCAACCGCTGAACAAACACGGAATCCCACCGCCTAAGGGATGGAAGATCGAAAACGAAACTAATTTCCCGAACTGAAGGGAATTACGAAGGAGTCTGAATGCTTAATAATCACGAAACGAGAACAAAAACCGAACAAACAAACGACCAAACCACAACGGTCGAGACAACAAAAGCGAACAATCATGTTCGAATCACGAAGAACAATAAAATTCAAACAACAACTCCAAGGTTCACATCTCGACTCGAGACAATATATGATCCGGTGAAAACAACAACGTATGCATTCACATAAGATCCACATGAAAGGGAATAGCAATAGAAAAGTCACAACGACAAACGAGTTATTCCGAAATAATACCACACTCGTTCGATCAACAAAAGCAAGGAGCAGGACAAGCTCAGAAATGTCAACGAACATAAACGAGTCGACAGAGTGGAAAATGTAAAAGTTCAAGATCCAGTCCACTTCGAATAAAAGAACTAGTAGAACCAAAAGATGTTACTTCCGAACAAGGTTCACAAGAATCGAACCGAATTCGGAAAGTGACAGCGATAACCAGATTGACCCAAAACAAGATCACAGCTCGTTCGAATGATGAACCCGAAATACAAAACAAGTTCAGACAGTATCAACGAACACGAGCGAATCGATAGACTGGAGAAAGAGGAAATACAGAAGTCTAAAAACAACACGGGTACTACATTCGGCCTCTTAAAAAAGAAGGTCGCCCCCGCAACTCACAACAGCAAAATCAAGGTGACGACACAACAAGCAACCGACAGAAACATCCTTCGAAGGCCTCTCAAAGCCGATTCTGATACTTGTGCTGAAGCGCGAACTCCGAAAGTCTCGGTAGCCAATTCACAAAATCGAATTCGGTGTCCTCGAGTCCTCACTTGAATTGTGTTATCGACGAGAAGGACAATTTACACGTGCATGCCCCGGCACATCACGATTGAAACGCCTCGGCTCGGCATACCGAAAATATAAATGCTCGATACAATGGATCAAAACACCGCAAAACAACATACCGGAGATGCCAACTCAGCATGACATATCAACGCATACAAAAATCACAACAACAACGGCATCATTCGAAGATTACAACATCCCGAACGACAGCCATCACACAATCACAAACATCATGAAACAATCACCCATGTGTATAACGCATAAAAATCCAGGCTTTAACAACCCACACTAGTGCGACAATACGCAAATCACCACGAGGCGATAAACAGTAAACACCAGTTCACACCTCTCACAGAGGGCCAACAAAACATATGCGTGGCGAACGACTCGACGCTCACGCCACCAACTCAATCACAATTCGGGGTTGACACCGTAACGAAAGTTCGAAAACCATACACGCATTTCCGGTCCGCAAACAGGAATGATAGGTTTTAAAAACGAGAACCACCTTTTGAAAACAGTTTGGAAACAACAGTTGATCTTGAGTATCATTTTACAAAAAGTAGTACAAACACCATTATCGAGACTTTGAAAATCATCTTGCGTTTGAACAAAAATGAGGACACCTTTCCTTTAGTGAAAAACTTTCAAAAATATTCGACCCTTGGGTCTAAGCAACTGCATTTGAAAATATCTCAAAATATTTTTGGTCCTCAACCGGAAAATTTTTGAAATGTATTGCGGCATTAGAAAACACCTTGAAAACACCGCAAGAAAATAATTCGCTTTAAAAGTACGTCTCGAATTTCAATTTTCTAAGATACTCAAGGTTTTCAAAAATAATTCAATGGGTTAGAATGCCCAAAAAGGTCGATGACGGTAGTACTTATCAAAACTCACAAAATCATTTGAAAACACCCAACTACCGTCAAAACGGTCAAGGCCAACAACTCGGTTAAAGGAATCGATTTTAGAAATAAAATTCAGACGGTAAGATACCGAAAGCTATTACAAAGGAACTCACGCACGGAAAAAAGAAATACGATCAACATGCACAATCCAAAGAACTACTCCTCACATGAAAGAAATATGAGAGTCAAATAGTCACGTATCAAGAAATCAAAATCCATAAGAGGATTCCGTCACTTAGCAAATAAATCATAAAAATAGCTCGTGTCACACGAGGCACAACACAAAGAAGGGAGACTTACAGCCACAGGTCGCACGAAGATGATGATCGCCCCACGATACTAATCACGACCAACAAACTCAGACGACGCGTCGCGACACGACTCAGTCAGATAAAATCCGACGAGACAAAAACTCGATAGACACCATCGACCCGACATCCTATGTTTCCAAAACCTAAGCTCTGATACCATTTATGTAACACCCCATTATCCGCTCAGGGATATTACACGCCTTAGACCCTCTCCTGGAGGATCTACCAGGATGATAACTAAATTCATACATCTTACCCTCGCCTTTAAGGCTAAAATGACTCGAGACCGATTTGGTCTTTCAACAAATACATACAACTCAATTCCAAACACATACCCACGCAGGGGTCAAAATACAATAAACTCCCGTACAACGGGGAAAAGATCTTGCGGCGGAAAGAAAATACAACTAGACCAAAACGACGTCAACGGATCCTCGTGTGATTAGTATCGTTCATCTTTCATCATCCTTCGTGCCGACCTGTGCTATGCTCCAAAACACGAATGCAAAAATAGACATCCACCCCGAATACTCGGGGTTAGCAAACTCCACTGTTTTGCTAGTGCAAGTACAAGTGCAAAAATACGAGCCATACAATACAAGTTCCAAGAAAAATAAAAATCAGAAATCCTCAAACGTACAAACGAAAGAAAAAGAACTTCCACAGTCAAGAGATTGGGAAAACATTTCCAAAACAGAAACATCGCAAATAAGGGAACAATTTACAAAAGCAGTTTAAAATGCCATCGAGAGTTTTAATAGAAAACAATTTAGGATTATAAAATCCTTCTCTTTCCAAAATCAATAGGGTCACAACCAAAGGTTTTGTTTTCGCAAATAGGAAATCACCAACAATTTACAGGGTCAGAGCCCAACATCACGTGTCCTCAACGGACGTAAAATCAACGAAACATAATCACGCACGCGCATCGCCTAGGACCGGGACGATACCACCGACATCCCACTCGAGGCCTCGAAGGACCCTCCCGAGCTGGCTAGCGAAACAAATCACACACATCTCACGGTTGGATCAATCGCTTGTTGCATCCTGGCCACATGATCACATGCCATGTGCCACCGTAGATTATCTCAGGCTATCACGGTTGGATCAATCACTTGTTGCATCCTGGCCACATGATCACATGCCATGTGCCACCGTAGACCTTCAACCATATCCACACATTCACACAAATAACATATCACATCAAGGATATTCAAACAATTCGCCCAGAGGCATCAAACACTTAGCAAAACACCACGTCAATCCACAACGCACCGAAATTAAAATAATATACGTCCACACACAATACCAAGTGCAACATGAACACCAAGCATATACATAGAATTCACATAGTCATTCACGAACCACACCAATCACAAAACACACACGGTTTTGAAAGAGGCCTTTAACGAGGCTAACCAAATCTTTTGAAAACTCATTTCAAACAAACAAACAAACCAAGACGATCACCAATCATCATATCCACGAAACAAGAAATGTATGGACAAGGTACTTGCCTCGAATGACCACAACGCGGAGAATCGGCGAAGTAGGTTGGCACGAACCGACTACGAACTCGCCGACTCCACCGAGCGACAATCCACAACAATGAACTACGACGAAAACAATAACAACGAAAATGAATTCCAAAGTACGACCCAAATCCATGAATTCAAAGAACAAATGACGAAAGTTCAAGGATTTCCCAAACGGCCAAGAACACGATTCGCTCCGTCAAAACCCAAAAACGGAATTCCAAGTTGAATTATGGATATACAATCCATAGAATATGTTTAACAACATCATTTAACCATAATCGATCCATCGAAAGCGGATGAAAACGAGATCGGGGACAAATCCCCAAAAAGTCAACTCGAAGGAAATCAAGAAATATACTTGATTCGACGAAGAACAATGGATTAAATGATGTTAAACACAAGAATACTACCAAGATTAATCATACCCATCATGAATTAATCAACAACACGGAACGAATCGGACGAAATTGCAAAAATCCCCAAATTCACGAAATTAGGGTTCTAAGGAAGATTACCTTGATTATTTGGATCAAAGGATGATAACGGATTGATTGATGTTATGGACTCCAGAACTTCATGGTTTTGTTGTTAAACAACATGGCTTTCGCCCATGAATCGCCATTCGCGGACGGAGAAGGAAGGAAATGAAAACGAAGTGAAATGTGGCTTTCGGCCATATTTATATCTGGCGGACTAGCGTGCGCTAGCCTTCCCGGACTAGCGTGCGCTATCGGCTGTATCGGCCGAGCACCCTCGGCCAGGCCCACACGACCGGCATCACCGACCAACCACAGCGACCAAACCTGCCGACCCGACTCCGCTAGCGTGCGCTACGGCGGAAGCTGCTGGCGCTAGCCGGCACATCCGATAGCCCGGATCAACCGCCGGCAGTAACGACGCTAAGCGGCCGGCGGCGTGCGCTACGCTGCCGACTAGCGCGCTACGCTCGGCGTAGCGTGCGCTACTCGCGATCTGGCCGAGTCGAGAACCTCGAAACCCCCGCTGTGCCCGAGGCGATAGCGTCGCTAGGCCACCCGGCAGCGGCGCTACACTGCCGGTTAGCGCGCGCAGCCTTCCGGTCGTAGCGTGCGCTACGCCAGATTCTGCCCGCACCGTCCGGCGGTGCCCGCAATCGTCCGGCGATCCCCGCCACCGTCCGGCGATCCATACCGCCAGTGGCTCGGCGACCCGATTTCCGAAACGCGCAGGCGAACACGGCGAAAGTTCGCGGACAACATAAACGACTCGAAATGAAAGCGTAATACCATATTCAATCATACGCGACCAAGAAACGGGTCGAGACGACAATTACAGATACGGATACCCGTAACTTTCAAGAAATTATAAAATGGCCCAAAATGCCCGGAAATCACGATACGTGATCGAATAATCAAACGGAAGTTCACAACACGTCTAACAAAGTTAAACGGACTTACGGGAAACTCGAAACAGCAGTTTCGAACGAGATTCGCAAGAACCGAACTCGAGTGCGGAAAAGTCGTTAAAAAGCACGGAACTCAACAAAACGACTCCGAAACGAACTCGGATGTCAAAAAGTGTAGAATTAATCATTCTCAGAATGACGAAACGGTCATGAGCGAGTCGTCAAAACAGACTTCGGCCGAAAAAAAGAAATTACCGGAAATCGAAAATTGCGGATATTACACTATAATTGAAAACTCGGGTAAAGTACATTACTATTTTAAGTCATTTTTCCAAAGAAGAAAGAGCAACCGTGGTTGAGGCGGCCATCCAAAACTAGCTCATATTGAGAAACTAGGCCCAAAAATCTAAGGTCGATTTGCCTAGCCCAAGATTCTAAAGAACGCTAGGCGCTACGCATTCGAATTGCTAACGCTTGGTGCTCAGAATATTAATCGGGGATTAATCTGAAATTAACTGAATCGGACGGATTTATTTTTTTATATAAAAAAATTATAAATATGTTAAATAATTAATATTTAACCATTTAAATAGACATTTAATCAATTAAATATTAAATCTGAAATATTAATGCAGATATAAATGAGTCCATACTATTTCCACTGAGTTTACGAATTTATATTCCTATTAAAACAAAATAACAAACAAAATTAACCACCTAAGCGTTCGCCTAGCCTCATGTCTGCTTTCCTTTCCAGACTGCCGCTCAATCCACCTAAATGACCGATTCATCCAAATGCCTAATACAAATGTTTAGACTATAATCGAAACCACCAAAAACTTTTTGAAAATTAATTTGAAGATTAATCGATTTAGACGCGACCTATCCCGATCAACACAATAATAATAGGGGATTACTAAACACCGCCCTAAATTACTAGACACCACCCTTAAAAATTACCTTTTTGCCCAGTTGACAATCTTTCATTATTTCTACCCAACACACAATTCTTTACCAACACATAAGTCTTTCGAATTGAAATCTAGAAGCAATTTTTCATTTATTCTACCCAACACACAATCAAATATATATCGTCAATATCATCGACAACCATGAAAATGGGCGAGAATTCACATCTGGAGGTAATTTTCGGAGAAAATGACGCAGACGTCTGAATATTCCGCCTGGCCCATGGCCCGGGCGTCCACAGATTCCGCCTAGACCATGGCACAAGCGTCTGCAACGGACGCTCAGTCCTTGGTCTAGACGTCTAGACCAGACGCCTGGACCACAGTCTTGGCGTCCGATGCAGATGTCTGTACCATGGTCTGAGGCGTCCGATTCAGACGCCTATACCGTGGCCAGACGTCCACGCCAGACGCCTCTGCCATGGTTCAGGCACAATTTCTGGACGCCTGGTCGCTTTTTTGCATGATTTTAAATTTTAATAATAATATTATTGGTATTATTATTAACATTCTGTCAATTAAAAATTTCAGGTTATATTGGAAGAATTTGAAGGTGACAACGTTGATTATAGTGGTTATTTCGTCAATGACGAAATATTCGATAGTGATTGTGATGCGATTGGTTGGGCAAAAAAAATTGCTCTTTAAATTAGTTTCGAGTTGATCATTTCGTCGTACAAGAATAAAGGAAAGACAAAGCTATTGAGATGTAACCGTGGTGAACGGTACAAAGGGGTATTAAGAGATTTGGATATCGCTGCTCGAAAAGGACACAAAGACGAAAACATGCAAGTGTACATTTCAGATAAAGACCGAACAATTGCATGACTTGAGTGGTTGGATAATCAGACTGATGTCTGGGAGTAAGGGTGTGCACAATCACTCATTTGTTGTATATCCGGAGGGGCATCCTCAAATGACTGGACTGAGTAAATCGGCCAAACAAGTTGTTCGTGACATGAGTACTGCTCAAGCCATGTCGTGTGCCATCTTGGAGGCCATTCAGAATAAATTTCCCGAGGACAAATCGACTAGACGATATATCTATAACTATAGAGACCACTTGAGGAAGCATGATTTTGAAGAAAGAGATGTCGTCGGTCAGTTTCACCATTTGGCTGTGACGAATAACTATGTACATTGGACGCAGGCCGACCCGGATACAAAAGCTGTTACCCACGTGTTCATGGCACATCCAACATCAATCAACTTAATCCGGACCTACAGATGGTTCATTGGCATGGATTCTACCTACAAAACGAATAAGTATAAGATGCCATTCCTCGATATAGTCGGGATGACTCCATGTAACAAGAACTTCCTAATCGCCTATGCAATTATGAAAGATGAGACCGAATCGAGCTATGCGTGGGTGTTGGAGAAGTTGAAAATTTTGCTTGGGTTTGATGTTCATCCTACGGCTATTGTTACGGATCGCGAGTTGGGATTGATGCGTCCTATTGGAGAGATATTTCCATAGAGTGCCCACTTGCTCTGTATATGGCATATTAATAAGGATGTTGAAGACAAGGTCTACAAAATTTGTGAAAAAGATAAAGTAATGGGCCAAAAGTTTAAAAATGGGAAATGGAAGAAAATCATGGAAGCGGCGACCGAAGAGGAATACGATCAAGCGGTGCAACTCATGAAGGATACATGGAGATGGAATCCTAAGGTGATATCCTACGTTGAGGGTATATGGCTAAAATACAAGGAGATGTTCGTTGTTTCGTGGACGAATAAAGTGCTTCATTTTGGAAACACAACCACTTGTAGAGTAGAGAGTGCACATGCCGAGTTAAAGTAATGGCTTAACTCTTCCACCGGAGCCCTCGATACCATCTAGACCAAAGTGAACTAGGAGATTGAATCACAACTAACGCAGATCAGATACACACTTGAACAGTCTAGGTGTCGTACAGGCATGGTGTACTCTGGTTTTCCATTCAACTACTTGCGCTTTCGTGTTTCCCACAATTGTCTGCGATTACTGTCAAATGAATTGACACGTATGAGAGAATTAAGTGATCAAGTGTACCATCGTTGCGGTTGTGCACTCCAAACCACCCATCAGATTCCTTGTGCGTGTGAGCTAAAGAGAGTTATGGAATCGCGGACCCCATGTAGTGTTAAACGTCTTCACATATTTTGGCAAATACTTATTATTAGTGATGGTGTGGACACGACCGAATTTGTCGATCCTTCTACCGGTGCTGAATCGGAGGACCAACGGTACTTCCAAGCTCTTGTCGATGAGGTCAGACAGATCGATCCTGCAGTTGTCCGTAACGTATCACTTATTATTCACGATCATCTTCATCCTGATCAAACGCGTTATGTTGAACCACAAGTGAATACGGCAGTTAAGGGTCGACCAAGAGGAAGTTCATCGACTACACGCGATCCTAGTGGTTGGGAGTATAGCCAAGGGGTCGTGGCTATTCCCGGTCATCCAGTGGTCGTGGCCGCAGCTCTTCTGCATCAATCCACAATGCCTCTTCATCGGGTATGAATAAATTTATTAATACTCGTGATATGCTTTTTAAGTTTGATATTGTTACGATAATATGTAATATATTGAATATGGGTTTGCAGATGCACACCACCAAGTGGAGATAGGTAACTATCACCATATTGATAAGATACCGGGAATTATTTTGCCGTTTATAGAAGGTTATCTTGATGTCCCCGGAGACGGTAATTGTGGATTTCGTGTTATCACCGACTACATATTTGGTGACCAAGATGTTGTGTCAAGATTTACACATCTCAACAGGCGATCTCCTCAGAGACCGGGCGACCTAGCCAGAGCCTAGCAGCCAAGGCAGAACTGCCGACCGAAGGTCCCAGGACGAGTCCCGGTGCCGAGCGATCAACATCTAAGATGATCGTCTCTTGGTACTTGGCGATCGACTCCTGGAGACCGACCAAGTGGCGACCTCCTCATGCCATGCGAAGCCATCGATCGTCCAGTCGGCAAGGGCCAATGCGTGTAGCCAGCGATCATCAGGTCGACAAAGGCCGAAGCTCGGGACAAGACCCACATGCAGATCCGGAATAGGCGCCCCAGCACATGGAGAGTTGACTACAGCCTGTCAGCATCTCTCCACCAACCGACAGGCCCACCGAAAGCAGTATGGTGGGACCGCCCGTGACAGCAACTCCGGACGCGTGGTGGCTCCTCATTGGACCGCACAGCCGCCTGCCAGCAGCAGCCGCGGACTTTAGGCAGACAGCCCATGTGACTTAAAGACGATCGCCCCATTATTATATTGGACGAAAGGCGATCGCCCACCAGGAAACAAGGCATCTCAGCCCTTATAAATAGAAGGCTGCCTGCACTTGGAAAACTCTCCGCTTCTGAACAAGTTCCACCCGCAACTTGGCTTTCTCACTCTTGGCAACAGCTATCTCTCGGTTCTTTCTTCTCTCTCAGCCTCTCTCATACAGAAGACGATCGGCATAGACGAAGAACACCAAGGCTTCGCTCAAGACCAAGATAAATAGGATCTTTTACACTCATTGTAATTGCATTCCTTTACATTAATACTTGTATCCACGAATATTTGTATTAATAACATCTCGCGAGAGCATTCAAGCCCGGGCCTAACAAACCCGACAAATCTTGTGTTATTTACACCCCCACGGAAAGTGCTCCCGCAACCTTGTTTGCTGTCCGTCCATTCCAGCAATATCTATCTTCGGATAATATTTCGGGCAGCAACAATTGGCGCTAGAGGAAGGGCATCTACCCTCAATTTTTATTCCTACCGTCTCGAAGAACACTCACTGTTCTCCGGGGCATATACCTGAAGAAACACTCACTGTTCTTCATAGAAAAGCCTTCAGAATCATGACTTCTGCCTCTGCATCGAAGAAAGCCGCCGGTCGATCCGCCAGACGCCTCTTTCTGTAATATCCGCGTTTTCTATCCTTGGTAATTTCTATTTTGGTGCATATTCGTTTCGGACAACTCGCCTGGCACTATTTTGTAATTTTGAACCTATTTTGTTCTTGGAGTTTTCCGTTTAAACGGGTCTTGATAATGTTTTTACGTAATTTCATCTCGTGTTATATTCTGTCTCATGTGTATTCGATTCTCGTTAAACTCGTTCGATTTCGTCGTTTTCTTACTTCCATGAGTTCGTATGCTTGTGTAGAGCATGTTGCGAGTTTCGGATTGTTAATCCGACGTTGTGTCATGATTTTTCGGATGTTTGGGCCGTTTTTGTAATTTCCTAGAAGTTTAGGGAATTTGTCCCTTGTTCGACTTTGGTTGTGTACCTCTGATCGTTTTTGGGTTCCGTACTTCCACTACGTGTTATTGTTGCCCAAATATCGATCCCTGTTGCTTTTATTCTCCTTCCGGATCATTTTTCGTCATTTTGGGACCCGAGGGGGGGTGGGCGCGGCACAAGTATTGTGCGCCGCGGCACACACATCACCCGGTGTTGCCTAAACAAAGCGCTGCGTGTGCGCGGCACAAGGATTGTGCGCCGCGGCACACAGCCAGTCGGTGCCGCGGCACACTTATGCGTGCGCGGCACACCGTGTGACACTTGCCGGCCAAAATCGCGTATGCCGCGTGCCGCGGCACGATCGGCGATCTCGCGGCACATGCAGTCGAGCCGCGGCACACTTCGGATGAGCCGCGGCACAACGAGCGGTCAGCCGACCACTGGGCATAATTTTTGGCTCTGTGCCGCGGCACAGTTTATCTGAGCCGCGGCACACGGCGCGGTCAGCGCTATATCAGCGTTTTACTCAGCGAAATCCCTCATTTCCTTCCCCCTTCTTCAACCGTGCGAGAGAGAGAGAGAGTCTTGAGAGGGAGAGTTCCTCCATACACCACTTATTTGTGTAGATTTCTTCATCTCTCTTCGATCGGGTGGCTCGGATTGCGGATCTAACTCGTGGTTTTCGGATTTGAGTGCTTGATTATTCAAGAGGTAAGAATTCCTTTAACCCTAGTATGATTCTTGGGGAGGGTTTGGTGGTGATCTTGTGTTTTAATTCGAATTAACCGATGTTGTTATTAGGTTTTGATAGTATTCTCGCGACCCATGGTTTTCTTGTTTTTGATTGGGGTGAAATCCCGTTGTTTTACTATTGACCGATTTCATTTCCCTATGCACTCTTGGTGTCCGATGAATTGTCCCAACGGGTAGAATTAGGATTAATTCTTACCTTTCCGCATTATTGAGACTTGTGTATACCGTTATTGTGTTAGGATTGGATTTGGGAGGATTGTTCGGACCGAAACCTATCCCATCGTCGTTTCCTTCGTTTCGTTTCATTCAAGGCAAGTACATGTATTACATTTCGTTATGTATATCGTGATTTTCGAAATGAATGATGAATGGTGATTTTTGGGTGCGTGAGTTGTGTTCTTTCCACCCGGAGTGTCCGACGGGATGTCTGGGGGTCGATACTAAGGGGTACGGCCGCGGAAGTGGACTTGGGTGCGTGTGTGGTTGAACTTCCACCCGGAGTGTCCGACGGGGTGTCTGGGGGTCGATACTAAGGGGTACGGCCGCGGAAGTGGTATCCCACCCGGAGTGTCCGACGGGATGTCTGGGGGTCGATACTGAGGGGTACGGCCACGGGATACCAGTTGTGATTTTGTGATATCGTGATGATTGAAAATGGATTTGATTGCCAATGTAGTATTCCGGAATATATATGTGGCAAATGACCTATGTTTGAGATGATTGTGTAAAACCGTATTTTTGTATATAATGTTGTGTAATTGTGTACTTGCACTAGCTATTCGAATGCTAACCCCTTAAATGGGGGAAATGCGTCTTATGAATTTAGTCTGGGAGAGCTGAGGAGCAGGCACGGGGCACGCACGCGAAGGATGGGATGGCTTGATGATAGTGGCTCGAGTCTGTATTGTTTATTTTTATGTTTGGTCATTGCATATGTCGAGTATTGGAGTTAAACTGTTTATTCTTGAACTTGGTTTAAGTCCCCTGCGTGGGCAACGAATTGATAATTACATTATGTTTGATGTACTCCATTGAAATGTTTTGGCCGAGGCCACGGCCCTATTTACTTTCGAGTGCATCTTTTGGGGTTTTCATTGTGGTTATGTGTCATGTGTTAGCCTGGTAGACCTCAAGAGGGTTCTACGGCGTGTAATGTCCCATTTGTGAATTGGGGTGTTACATTTATGGTATCAGAGCTTAGGTTTTGAATACCTAGGCTGTCGGTGAATTTTTGGGTCTGTCAGTTGCGTCATTAGAGTCAGTCGTTGAGCCTAATATCATCATGCTACCGTCTTTTCGTGCGACCCGTGGCTGTAAGTCTCCTCGAACTCTTATATCTCTGTAATTCGTTTTCTTGCGCTGTTCGGAATCGTGACTTGTGTTACCAACTTTGTGAATTGTGAATCTTTCTGATCTTGTCCTTTTCTTACTTCCTTCAGTATGTTGAGAGGTCGTGGTAGACCGGCTAGGGGACGCGGCCGAGGCCGTGGTCGGGGTGCTGATAATGAGGAGGGCTCACTTTCTCAGTCCTCTGCGGACTCAGCCTCTCACTCAGTGCCATCGGGTAATAATGCCGACGCCGGGGCTACTGCCGTACTTCAGCAGTTGGTAGCCCAACTTACTCATATAGCTCAGGGTGGACGCCAGAATCCGCCCCCGACACCGGAAGAGGAGGCTAGTAAGTGGCTTCAGACGGTGACTAAGATGCACCCTCCTCGTTTCTCCGGATCCTCTGACTCCCTCGGTTGGGAGAATTGGCTCTTTCAGTTGTCCAGGACCTTCGATGCCGTAGCTTGTCCTGAATACAGGAGGGTACATATTGCCCAGTACCTCCTGGATAAGGAAGCTGCGGAATGGTGGGAGGCCGTTGTGCCCAGAGACCGTCGAGCTACTTGGGAGGAACTCAAGGCTGCTATGGAAGCAGAGTATTGTCCGCCGCCAGTCAAGGAACGCAGAATTGTGGAATTCTTCACCGCTACACCTCAGGACGTGCCTATTTCTTAGGCCATCATTACTTACAATCAGCAGTTGGGTTTCGTGAGAGATCAGGTGAGGACGGAGGCTGATAAAATCCGTTACTTCAATATGCGCATGAAGCCGCATATTAGGCAGAGTATGGCACCGCTCATGTGTGCCACTTTGAAAGAATACCAGGATCGCGCCCTAGCGATCGAGATGGCAGTTCCGGAATTAGAGTCAGTTTCGGAAGCTAAGAAGCAGAAGACTACCGGTGGATTCTCGACCGGGAAAGGTGGTCAGTTTTCGAGGTCTCGTTCTGTTCCTACACCCGGGAAGAGACCGTTTGACCAGGGGGATCTCGAGTAATCGTTCGATCCAGTCGTTTACAGTGGCGAGTTTGTTTTAACTGCAACCAATATGAGCATTTGATGAAGGATTGCCCTTTTCCTCCAGTTATTTGTTTTACTTGCGGGCAGACCGGGCATCGGGCGACTCATTGTGAGAGAGCCACCAGGGTCGCTAGAGTTCCGACTACCACTACCGAGCAGAGGGATCATAACACTCCATCTACTCATATTCCGCAGAGTTCGGGTCGTGGTAGAGGACGGGGACAGCCGGATCGCCGCACAGCCTCGAGCTCGGGTTCAGTACACCCCCGATTGTACCAGATGAGGCGCACAGAGGAGGCGGACATTCCGGTGGCGTCAGGTACCACTCAGATCCTTACTCATCCCGTTTCCGTGATTTTTGATTCGGGTGCTACCCATTCCTTTATTGCATCGAATTGTGTGAATCGTATTGGCTTTAACTGCTTGTTTGAGTGTGAACCGTTTGTGGTGGGTACGCCTAGTGGGGATCGTATGGTTGGGGACCGGGAAGTTAGGGATTGCCCCGTGAGGATCGGGAGCCGAGATTGGCCCTCGAACCTCATTGTTATCGACCTCAAGGGTGAGGATTTAATCCTCGGGGACGATTGGTTAGAGCGTCACGGTGCTATCATGAACTATCGGACTCGTACTATCTCGATCGTGGCCGAGGATGGCACCGAGCATACTTTCGTCGGTATGGCCAGTAGATCGGGAGCGTGATTAGCGCCTTGAAGGCGATGAAACTTGAACCGAGTACATGTGTCGGCTCACGGTGCTATGCTCAAGGCGGAAGATGGTGGAGTTGACATGTCGTCAATTCCAGCTTGTTAGTGAGTATCCCGATGTCTTCCTGCACGACTTGCAGGGGTTACCACCACGGCGAGAGGTGGAGTTTCCTATCGATCTAGAGCCGAATGCGGCCCCTATTTCTCGTGCACCGCACCGTATGGCACCGTCGGAGATGTTAGAGTTGAAGAACCGGTTGGGAGAATTGTTAGATAAAGGGTATATTCGACCGAGCGCATCGCCTTGGGGTGCGCCCGTACTTTCGTTAAGAAGAAAGATGGGTCGCCGTTTATGCATCGATTATCGAGAATTAAACAAGTGACCATCAAAAATAAATACCCTTTGCCCGGGATTGACGATTTGTTTGATCGGCTTGAGGGGCGGCAGTCTTTTGAAGATTGATTTGCGATCGGGCTACTACGATTGAGAATTCGGGACGTCGATATTCGAAAAGTGCCTTTCGGACGAGATATGGCCATTACGAGTTTGTGGTTATGCCTTTCGGGCTAACTAATGCCCAGCAGATGTTCATGCGGTTGATGAACAAGGTTTTTATTGAGTATCTGGACAAATTCGTAGTCGTTTTTATCGACGATATTCTTATCTATTCACGGGCCGGGAGGATCACGCCTTACATCTCGAATTGTATTAGACACTTTGAGGTGAGCGGTTATGCGAAGTTCTCTAAGTGTGAGTTTTGGCTCGAGGAAGTAGCGTTCCTCGGGCATGTGATTCAAAGAGAGGAGTTCGGGTAGATCCGCGAGAAGATAGGCGGTGATGGCTTGGGAGCCGCCTAAGAATGTGAAGGAGGTGAGGAGTTTTGGGTCTCGCGGCTATTACCGCAGATTCGTTGAGGATTTTCTAAGATCGCTAGACCACTCACTCGATTGCTCCGAAAACTTCGGAAGTTCGAGTGCACTGCAGACAGGCAGGACAGCTTTGACGAGTTAAAGAGACGTCTGACTACCGCGCCCGTTTTAGCATTGCCTCAGGGGAACGAGGACTTCGTAGTGTATAGTGATGCTTCGGGCCTTGGTCTAGGGTGTGTTTTGATGCAGAGAGACAGAGTGATTGCTTATGCGTCCCGCCAATTGAAGCCTTATGAAGTAAACTATCCCACGCACGATTTGGAGTTAGCTGCGGTCGTTTTCGCCTTAAAAATCTGGAGGCACTACCTCTATGGGTCATCATGTAAGATTTTTACGGATCACAAGAGTTTGAAGTACATCTTCAGCCAGAAAGAGTTGAACATGAGACAGCGTAGGTGGTTAGAACTAATTAAAGATTACGACCTCGAGATACTTTACCATTCGGGTAAGGCCAACGTAGTGGCTGATGCGTTGAGCAGAAAACCGATGGCTTTGCAGATGTTAGAGGTACTTACACCGCAGAGTAAGATCCAGCGAGATTTCATCCATCAAAATATTGAGGTTTGGGTTCAGAGAGTTCAGGGTCAGTTATGTGCATTAGAGATCACTTCGTCCTTGACTGATGATATCAAGGCGAAGCAGTATGACGATCCGTTTTTGGTCCAGCTTAAGGAGGATGTGAGGAAAGGGAAAGCCCCTGGATTTGTGGTTCACGATGATGGAGTTTTGAGGTTTCGCGGCAGACTTTGTGTACCATGTGATATTGAACTGAGACAGAAGATCTTAAGCGAAGCTCATACCACGCCCTACTCCATACATCCTGGTACGAGTAAAATGTACAAGGACGTGAGGAGTAACTACTGGTGGAGTAATTTGAAGATGGATGTTAGCGAGTTTGTGGCGAAGTGTTTGACCTGTCAGCAGGTTAAGATCGAGCATCAGCGACCCGCGGGGCTGTTACGACCACTTCCTATCCCGGAGTGGAAATGGGAAGATATTTCTATGGATTTCATTACCAATATGCCTAAGACTCGGACGGGAATGAACATGATTTGGGTCGTTGTTGATCGACTAACCAAATCAGCTCATTTTCTAAGTATTAAGGACATTTGGGGGCCGGAGAGGCTTGCACGAGTGTTTGTTGCGGAAATAGTGAGATTGCATGGGACCCCTAAGAGCATTGTTTCGGATCGTGATGGCCGGTTCATATCACATTTTTGGCAGGCCGTTCATAGAGCTTTGGGAACCGAGTTGAGACTTAGTACATCCTACCACCCCCAGACAAACGGACAGTCTGAGCGGACGTCTGACGCTAGAAGATATGTTGAGAGCCTGTGCCTTAGATTGGAAGGATGATTGGGAGACACACTTGCCGTTGATCGAGTTCACGTATAACAATAGTTGGCATGCCTCGATCAAAATGGCACCATTCGAAGCGTTGTATGGAAGAAGGTGCAGATCACCGTTGTGTTGGGATGATACGTCTGAGCTAATCGGTACCGAGCCCGATCTGATAGTTGAGACGAGGGAGAAGATTACCCTGATTCGTGGTAGATTGCTGACGGCCCAGAGTCGGCAGAAGTCTTATGCCGATACACGTCGCCGACCGTTGGAGTTTGAGGTGGGAGATCATGTCTTGCTTAAGGTGTCGCCGACGCGGGGAGTTTACCGTTTCGGTCGGAAGGGTAAACTTAGTCCAAGATTTATTGGACCGTTCGAGATTCTAGAGAGAATTGGAGAGCTTGCATATCGGTTAGGCTTGCCGCCGTCCCTGAGCCACGTGCATAACGTATTTCATGTTTCCCAGCTTAGGAAGTACGTACCGGACCCTAGCCACATTATTGATTTTGGAGAGATCGAGTTGGGGCCCGACATTACCTTCGAGGAGAAGCCGATTCAGATCTTAGAGCGTTGGGTTAAGCAACTCAGGCACAAAACCATCCCTTTGGTCAAAGTGCAGTGGTCGAGGCATGGATCCGAGGAGGCCACGTGGGAAACAGAGGAGAGTATGAGGTCGAGATACCCCGAGTTATTCGTGTTGTAAGTTTCGGGACGAAACTTATTTTTAGGGGGAGATAGTGTAATATCCGCGTTTTCTATCCTTGGTAATTTCTATTTTTGGTGCATATTCGTTTCGGACAACTCGCGTGGCACTATTTTGTAATTCTGAACCTATTTTGTTCTTGGAGTTTTCCGTTTAGACGGGTCTTGATAATGTTTTTATGTAATTTCATCTCGTGTTATATTCTGTCTCATGTGTATTCGATTCTCGTTAAACTCGTTCGATTTCGTCGTTTTCTTACTTCCATGAGTTCGTATGCTTGTGTAGAGCATGTTGCGAGTTTCGGATTGTTAATCCGACGTTGTGTCGTGATTTTTCGGATGTTTGGGCTGTTTTTGTAATTTCCTAGAAGTTTAGGGAATTTGTCCCTTGTTCGACTTTGGTTGTGTACCTCAGATCGTTTTTGGGTTCCGTACTTCCACTACGTGTTATTGTTGCCCAAATATCGATCCCTGTTGCTTTTATTCTCCTTAGGATCATTTTTCGTCATTTTGGGACCCGAGGGGGTGTGGGCGCGGCACAAGTATTGTGCGCCGCGGCACACACATCACCCGATTGTTGCCTAAACAAAGCATGCCGTGTGCGCGGCACAAGGATTGTGCGCCGCGGCACACAGTCGGTGCCGCGGCACACTTATGCGTGCGCGGCACACCCGTGTGACACTTGCCGGCCAAATCGATCAGCGTGCGCGGCACGGTCCAGCGATGCTGCGGCACATGCAGTCGAGCCGCGGCACACTTCGGATGAGCCGCGGCACAACGAGTCGGCCACCACCGGGCACAATTTTTGGCTCACGTGCCGCGGCACACGGCGCGGTCAGCGCTATACCATCGTTTTATTCAGCGAAATCCCTCATTTCCTTCCCCCTTCTTCAACCGTGCGAGAGAGAGAGAGTCTTGAGAGGGAGAGTTCCTCCATACACCACTTATTTGTGTAGATTTCTTCATCTCTCTTCGATCGGGTGGCTCGGATTGCGGATCTAACTCGTGGTTTTGGTTGAGTGCTTGATTATTCAAGAGGTAAGAATTCCTTTAACCCTAGTATGATTCTTGGGGAGGGTTTGGTGGTGATCTTGTGTTTTAATTCGAATTAACCGATGTTGTTATTAGGTTTTGATAGTATTCTCGCGACCCATGGTTTTCTTGTTTTTGATTGGGGTGAAATCCCGTTGTTTTACTATTGACCGATTTCATTTCCCTATGCACTCTTGGTGTCCGATGAATTGTCCCAACGGGTAGAATTAGGATTAATTCTTACCTTTCCGCATTATTGAGACTTGTGTATACCGTTATTGTGTTAGGATTGGATTTGGGAGGATTGTTCGGACCGAAACCTATCCCGTCGTCGTTTCCTTCGTTTCGTTTCATTCAAGGCAAGTACATGTATTACATTTCGTTATGTATATCGTGATTTTCGAAATGAATGATGAATGGTGATTTTTGGGTGCGTGAGTTGTGTTCTTTCCACCCGGAGTGTCCGACGGGATGTCTGGGGGTCGATACTAAGGGGTACGGCCGCGGAAGTGGACTTGGGTGCGTGTGTGTTGAACTTCCACCCGGAGTGTCCGACGGGGTGTCTGGGGGTCGATACTAAGGGGTACGGCCGCGGAAGTGGTATCCCACCCGGAGTGTCCGACGGGATGTCTGGGGGTCGATACTGAGGGGTAGGGCCACGGGATACCAGTTGTGATTTTGTGATATCGTGATGATTGAAAATGGATTTGATTGCCAATGTAGTATTCCAGAATATATATGTGGCAAATGACCTATGTTTGAGATGATTGTGTAAAACCGTATTTTTGTATATAATGTTGTGTAATTGTGTACTTGCACTAGCTATTCGAATGCTAACCCCTTATATGGGGGAAATGCGTCTTATGCATTTCAGGTACCGGGAGAGCTGAGGAGCAGGCACGGGGCACGCACGCGAAGGATGGGATGGCTTGATGATAGTGGCTCGAGTCTGTATTGTTTATTTTTATGTTTGGTCATTGCATATGTCGAGTATTGGAGTTAAACTGTTTATTCTTGAACTTGGTTTAAGTCCCCTGCGTGGGCAACGAATTGATAATTACATTATGTTTGATGTACTCCGTTGAAATGTTTTGGCCGAGGCCACGGCCCTATTTACTTTCGAGTGCATCTTTTGGGGTTTTCATTGTGGTTATGTGTCATGTGTTAGCCTGGTAGACCTCAAGAGGGTTCTACGGCGTGTAATGTCCCATTTGTGAATTAGGGTGTTACACTTTCCATCTCAGTCAGAGCCACAGCCTATGGCGGAGGGCAGCCGCCGCGGTGCGAGACTCTCGATCCCGCCCGTGAGGGACGGCCCAAGCCTCTCACTCGATCAATTCCAAACCGCGGAACAGATCGAGGAGGTCATGGCCATCCTACAGGAGCGACGAAGAGCTTTCGACGCGCCACCCGATATAACCCCCTCGGTCATCCGCCGCGTGAGAAGACGGAAGTTCAAGGGGCTACTGGACGAGCGATCGCCAGGAGGTCCCGATCCGCAAGAAGAGGCGATCGCCAGCCGGGGCACCTATATTTTCGATCGCCTAGGCAGCGACCCGTCATGGCGACCGGAGCAGTCTGGCCCCAGCCACGAGACGACGGAGCTCGAGTCTGTCACCAGGAGTTCGGCATATCCAACTCCCCGAAGGCCAACCAGCCGTCTGGATCCCCCTCGCCAAAGAGCCGTGGTCGGCAGCAGTGGAGTCAGGAGATCGGTACACGGTTGCCTCGGCTCCCGCTCCAAAGGCCGATCCACGAGCGACCATGCAACAGCAATGGCCGCGATACAACGCCATCTCGACGACATGAAGGCGATCCTGGAATATGAGGCAGGCGCCGAGAGCAAGATCGTCGGGCTGAGCGAACCCGTGCAGCATAAGATCGCTCCCCCGCAAACACCTCTGTACGAAGGGAGATCAGACCCCGGAACTCACCTGAGCAAGTTCAACATCTACATGACCGGGTGTGTGGCATCAGACGCGACCAGATGCCTAATGTTCCCACTGACGCTGGACGACCTTGCCCACAGGTGGTACACCTCATTGCCGCCTCGATCCATCGGCTCCTTTAACCAACTGGCGAACGACTTCACAGCGTACTTCACCACCAGGGTCGCTGATAAGTGGTAATTTTACCACATTTTTCTAGGATTTTATACTAGGTTTTTATCTCGTTTCGTGATTAATGTGCTCGTATTTGGCTTATTTATGATTAGTCGAGCCGTATTACGCGTTTGGGTTGGTTTTAGTGTGTTTGCAGGTTTTTAGAGCCAAAAGGACCCAAAACGAGACAAAGGACCGAGAGTCGAGTCAAACGGACGAAGAAACGGATTTTTGCGAAAGACAGACGAACCTATCGGCCGATAGACCCGTCCGAAAGGAGTTCCTGCCCTACTGAGTGAAGAGATCGACGAACCAACTATCGGCCAGCCTATCGGCCGATAGGCCAGTCCGATAGGCTGCCCAGCGGACTCTCGTGTTTTGACGGATTTTGACTCTTTTGGATAGTTTTTGTTTCCTAGATTAGGGCTAATCGGGAGTTTAACCCCCTTAGGCTATATAAACCTCCTGGTAGACCTAGTTTTATCATCTTTTATCATCTTTCATCATTCTTTTTCATCTATTATTATCTTTAGCAGATTTTTACATCTTTTTAGCAAGATTTATTTCTTTGATGCAAGAACTTTTTGGAGGAGAATTATTATTGGTTTTGGAGATTGAAGATTTAGAGTTAAATGCAACGGGTTCTAATCTCTCTTTTCATATGAATAATATGCATTCTCCATCTATTTCTTGTTTAATTTCAATTATGTCTGGCTAAATTCATCGATTGATTCTAGGGTTAGTAATTTTAGTTGATGATCACATGATATTCCTTTGATTACCTTTTGACCTTTCATCCTAGGCTTGTGTTCAAGTTGTGTTAAATCTCATGTTAGATTAAAGGGCCCTTAATCGATGCATGTTAGCTAATTGATTTTGTCCGGAAGGAGTAATTAATTAGTTGAAATACTTGATGCACAATATGATTTTATCTTAAGACCTAGCGGAGAAAGATAAATCATAGATAAATAAGTTGGCGCTTTTTAAGTGATTTAAATTCTTTGAGTTCTCAAGGGGAAAAGGGTTTAAATTAACTATCTTTCTAGGTTGCCTTGATCGGAATTCTAGATTGGCTGAGTGATTATTTCTAGGATTGAATTAAAATTTGGGGAAAAGGAATCAAGTGAATGGATTGTGTGAACTCAATTAGATGATACTACCCTAGGATCAATTACCTTTAGACTTGTGATTTTATCTTGCTAATCTGTTTATTGCTTGATTTCGTTAATTCATCTTTTATTTAATTTTTATTTTTCGATTTTTAAAGTTAGATAATTAGAATCAAAACAAACTTTCGGATTCCTAAATAGCAGTCAAATTTTGAGTAGAGTTACTTCCTTTATTTTCGACACATCAATTCCCTTGGGTTCGACACCTTGGAAATACTCCGAGGTTTTACAAATTTTAAAATTGATCGGATTTGAAAACCTTACTACGCGAATCCCAGCGATCAATTTTTGGCGCCGTTGCCGGGGAATTGATAGAAAACTTAAGGGGATAATTCGAAAAAGAAGAGATTGTTACTTTAGGTTGTTTACTATTATTATTAATTTTCGATCTCGTTTCCTCACATCTTGTTTTCTCTTCCTTGTAGGCGGTGCATGATCACAAGATCCCAAGGAAAGGACTTATTTCCTTTGAATCCGGAAATCGAGAAGTCTTTGAGGAGGAAGAAGCAAGAAGCGAGAACCGAGACTATTTCTATACCTTTCGTTGATACCATGGCCGGCATTGGTGACCCACCACGAGAACTCGCTCGTCCCGAGAAAATCCCTTTGAATGCCCGCTTTCGACCTAAGCTGGACGATTATCAAGAAGGAGGTTGGGTAAATATTGATGCCAACAACTTCGAGCTTAAACCGTCCCTCATCGCTACGGTGAAGTCTCAAACTTACGGAGGAGGAGTTAATGAAGATCCAAACGCTCACCTTGAGTCGTTTTTGGATATATGTGCCACCATCAAGCAAAACGGAGTGCCTCCGGATGTCATTAAGCTCCGCCTATTCCGGTTCTCTTTAGAAGATGATGCGCTAGACTGGTACAAGAGCCTAGATCGGAAGGAAATTGGTACTTGGAGAGAGATGACCCGGTTGTTCTTAGCACAGTTCTATCCTCCCTCGAAGGTGCAAAAACAAATCAACGATATCTTGCAATTCGAGCAATATGAGGATGAATACTTATACGAAGCATGGATCCGATTTAAGAAGCTACTTCGCAAATGCCCACAACATGGAATTGACAAGGAGGAAATCTATATTCGGTTTTATCGGGGTTTGACGAGGAAGGCTAGAAGAGAGTTGGACTATTCATCGAAAGGGGGATTTCTTGCTAACGATTATGAGGAGGCCAAGAATCTTATCGAGCTAGCAGTCAACAATGATTACGAGGAGGTGACCGATAGGAAGATGACGAGAAGAAAGGTCCCATCCGGTGACGAGGACGCCTACGGTGATTTGAAGGCAAAATTTGAAAAACAACAAAAAGAGCTTGATATGCTAAAAAAGAATACTTTGGGAGTCAATTCAGTTTTTGAAGAGCTAAACGAGCCTATTGCAGTTAAGGAGGATGTAAATTACGTGCAAGGAGGAAACTTCTGGCAAGGGGGAAATAGGGGGAATTATTATCCGAACAATCGAAACCACCCTAATTTCTCCTATGCCAACCCGAACAATGCTCTTCAGCCACCACCGGGATTTAACGTGAAAAACGGGGTTATTCAAGAGCCGATTGCTAAGACACCGATGGAAGAGATGTTGGAACGGTTGGAGGCGAGTCAAAAAGATTTTATCTATAAAGCAGACAAGAGGTTCGGGGCTCTCGAGCATAGTGTGACATCTATTGGAAACTCAGTGATAGCCTTGACAAAGCAGATGTCGATGGTGGAGACCCAAATAAGTCAAATGGCGAACGCCCAAGCCGGATTTCATAAGCCGGGCCATTTTCCGAGCAACACCGAGACCAACCCGAAGACGCAACAATGCAACGCAATCGAGCTTCAGAGTGGGACAAGGTACAGTAATCATTGGGCTGAAGTTGAGAAATCTGGAAACAAGGATGTACTAGAAACGGGAACCGAGAACGAGAAGGCAGATGAAACACAGCAGAACCTATCGGGTAGCCTATCGGCCGATAGGCCCAACCGATACCCATACAGAATGCCGGCAGTGGATCCTATCGACCCCCCTATCGGCCGAAAGGCTCCTGGAAGTTCGAATGTGAAGGATTTTGAGGTAAAAGCTCCATTTCCACAGCGATTGGCCAAGTCGAGATATGATGAAAAGCTTCAACAATTTATCGACATGTTTCAAAAGGTGAATATCAACATTCCACTTCTAGACGCTTTGAGAGACATGCCGGGGTACGTTAAATTCTTGAAAGACGCTGTGGCAAGCAAGAGGAAGTTGGCGAAATTTGAAACCATAAATTTGACACAGGAGTGTAGCGCTATCATTCAAAACAAGCTCCCGCTCAAGCAGAAGGATCCGGGACATTTTACTTTGACATGCAAGATTGGCGACCAAACGTTCCGTAATGGGTTGTGTGATCTCGGGGCAAGCATCAATCTTATGCCTCTATCCATCTTTAAGAAGTTGAAGATTGGGGAGATGAAGCCGACTACCATTTCTCTACTCATGGCGGACCGGTCGATCGCTTATCCGAGGGGAGTTGTGGAAGATGTGTTCGTTAGAGTCCAACACTTAGTCTTCCCGGCCGATTTCGTAGTTCTTGATATGCCCGAGGATGAGAATCAACCATTGATCTTTGGGAGACCGTTTCTAGCGACGGGGAGAGCACTTATCGACGTCCAAGAGGGTGATCTTACTTTCCGGGTTAATGATCAAAATCTGAAAATTTCCATCTATGACGCGATGAAGAGGCCCGAGGATGCGCCCGAGGAATGTTATGAAATTGAGTCTATTATGCCGCCCCCACCGACTTGTTGGTGTAATATCCGCAATTTCGAATTTCGGTAATTTTCTTTTTTTTGGTGTATTTCTCGATCGTAGTGACCCTCGTGTACCTTTCAGTGTGTCCTTCCCGTCAACTGTTGAACTGTATTCTCGTTATTGTTGTGCGGAACCGCCGTTTCGGGGTTGCCGTGGATCCATTTCGTGTTATTAGTCCCCAAATATTGATTCCTATCGTTTTATTCTATTTCCGGATCATTTTTATTATTTTGGGACCCAAAAGGGGGTGTGGGCCGCGTCACAAGGTGTGTGCGCCGCGGCACACAAATCCCTTCAGTTGTTGGTCGGACAAACTGTACTGTGTGCCGCGGCACACCCATCCGGTGCCGCGGCACGGTGCAGGCAGTGCCACGGCACACTGTCGGTGCGCGGCACACTCGTGTGTCTTCCGCGACCAAAACCTAATCAGACCGGTGCCGCAGACACGCAGTGGCTTGCGCACACCGCCGAAACACAGGAGTAAATTTTTGGCCTGTGCCACGGCACACCTAAGCTGTGCCGCGGCACACAAAGCGGTCAACTGTGCAAACTCGTCTTTATTAGACGAAATCGGCCATTTCCATCTTCATTTCACCTGCGCGAGAGAGAGAGAGATCCAAGGGGGAGAGAACTCCTCAAGCAATCTTCATCCGGGGGTCGATTTTTATCATTTCCCTTCGGTCGTGAGGCTCGGATAATCAATCTAACGCGTGTTCTACGGATCTTAGTACTTGAATCTTCAAAGGTTCATTTTCGTCGGTTCCTCGCGGTCGTGCTTGATTCTTCCATTCCGTTTGTTGTCGTCTTCCTTTTCGTTAGCATCGGGCGTTCCGAAGCTTCCCGGTTGAGCCGTATCCGTTCGTGGTTCCGTGCTCGTGGTATCGAGGCAAGTACCTTGCCCATACTTTTCTCGTTTTATGGATATGATGATCGGTGGTCGTCTTGATGTGCTTGTTTGGTTATTTGAAATGAAGTTTCAAAGGATTTCGGTTTGGCCTCGTTAAAGGCTTTCTTTCAAAACGAGTGTGATTTGTGAACGGTGTTTTGAGAATTGATTATGATTTGGTTATTTTGAACGTTGAAGGATTTTATGATGATACTCCTATTGTTTAAGTTATGGAATCGTGTATTCCGTATTTAATCTTGTTATTGTATTTTTGAAGAGTTTGGTAATGGTGTCGAGTTAGTGGCCATCTCTAGTGAGTATTCTTAATGAACTTACATTCTTAGCATATTAGTATTGCATGAGTAACGTGTGTGTGTGTATGCTCACTACGGGTTAGATCCGACGGGGTCTCGGTAGGGGTCCACGGAGGTGTGGATCGACGAGCTTTGCTTTTAACCACTACGGGTTAGATCCGACGGGGTCTCGGTAGGGGTCCACGGAGGTGTGGATCGACGGTTAATTGTGGTGCATTTTGCAAATGTGATTTGATATTGGCATTTCCGGAAATGAGCGCTAGTGAACGGTTTTCATGATTGCATGCATCGACTAAGTGTGTAAGAGGTAAGTTGTTCGTTTGTCTTACTTGACTAGGATGGCACTAGAGTATTTTGTTGTTTGTGTTAAATCCTTTATTTGTGGATTTTGATATTGGGAGACGAACCTTGTGGTCGTTCTTGTGTACTGTGAGTTGATGAGATTGGGGCTAAAATCCCAATGGTTTTGTGAAAGTCGTTTTACGGATTTGGGGCTAAAATCCCAACGGTTTGGTTAATGTCATTTTTTAGAAAGTAAACCTTTGGGGCGGTGACCCCTTTTGTCTTTTGGATTTTGAAAAGTAGGATTTGATAATCCTAAATTGTTTTCTATCAAAACTCTCGATGGCATTCTAAACCGTTTTATAAATTACTTCCATTGATTTATGATATTTCGATTTTGAAATGTTTTCTCAAACCCTTGCCTCGGGAAGTACTTTTCGTTTCGTTTGGATCTTTGAGGATCCGTGGTTATTGTTATTCGTGGAATGTGAATTGTATGGCTCGTATTTGCACTTTGTTCTTGCACTAGCAAAACAGTGGAGTTTTGCTAACCCCCGGGTATTCGGGGGGTGGATTTCTGTTTTTGCATTCAAGTTTTGGAGCATAACATAGGGTCGGCACGAAGGATGATGAAAGATGATCGATACTAATCACATGAGGAACCGTACATCGTGTGTTGGTTCAGTTGTACTTTATTTTCCGCTGCTATATTGTTCCCGTTGCACGGGTGTGGTTGTATTTTGTCCCCTGCGTGGGCATGAGTTGTATTTGAGTTGTATGTATTTGTGGAAAGACCAAATCGGTCTACTGAGTCATTTTAGCCTTGAAGGCGTTGTCAAGATGTTAAATGTTGTTACCAGCCTGGTAGATCCTCGAGGAGAGGGTCTACGGCGTGTAATATCCCTGAGTGGATTGGGGGTGTTACAGTTGGAGCATTGCATTTCACACTCCATTTACTCACATTCCGATGTTGATGAAATTTCCGAGGATTTGCCAGAGTATGTTCGAATGTTGGAGGCGAACGAGAGTCGATCTAATGAGAGGGACGTATGCTATCTTGATATCAACAAACCTGTTCAAGGGGGAGTTGTCGCTGAAGACCCGGAATGAATGAGGTATCGTCTAGCTAAAGACGTTAAACGTAGCACTTGTTGGGAGGTAACCCAACGTATGTATATTAGTTCGTTTTATTCGTTTGTTTTCGATTTTTCGTTTGCGTGATTTTTGTAGTTTCTAGTTTCGTAGTAGCTTTGTTAGTTTTGTTTAGTTCTAATCCATGCACGCCAAGTTTTGGATACTTGCAGGTCTTTAATCACCATATCCAGGCGAAAACGGGACCAAGTTTGCGAACCAGAAAGAGCTGACAAAAATTTTGAGACAGACAATCCTATCGGGCGAGCCTATCGGCCGATAGGCTGAGAAAAATTACATGCTCAGTATCCACTCCGAGCTCGCCGACAAACCCGCCATTTCCGCCACAGTGATCAGGTACTCCGTTAACAAAGCCACTCCTTTCTCTTTTCAAACTTATTCCTCCTTTAGGATGCGAAATAAGTTTGGGGGGGGGGGGGGAGAAGTGCGGCTTTGTTAATTTCTTTACGTGTGAGTACCTTGTTTGCCTTGTATCTTTATTTGCCTGTGTTGGTGCCCGTTGTTTTTATTTGTGCTTATCATTTTGATGTTGCGTGGATTTGGTTTTTGTTGCTTAGTTTTTAGATTTTTATGTTCATTTTCGTTTGGTGTGTTTGCTAGTTTCTATTTTTTTTTTTAGGTCGTAGTAGTTTTTTTTTAGCTTTCGTGTTTACTTTTATTTGCTTTTCGTTGTTTGTTTTGGATAGCCTTGCTTGTCTTAGTTTTTCTTTTTTAGTGAATTTTTCGTGCTTCTATTTGTGTGATACCGATGTTACGACACTGTGTTTCTCTCTGAAGAAACGGTCGAGTTTTAGTCGAGTTGTAGTCAGTTATTTCTGTTTTGCATAGTATTCATTTAGGTCCAAAATTTTTCGTGATTGTAGAGGTCTTGGCAGATAAGAGACGATACATACTTGTTTTAAAATCACCGTCAATACGTCTGGTTACATCTTCTGGATAGTGAGTCGTACTATTTCGTCAGTCGTGTTGGCACTTAGATTGAGTTTAGAGTCGGTCAGTTTTTCCCAAAAGTTGAGATAATGTTGTTCTATGAAGGGAAGTCTAGTAACCGGGGGCATTCGCGTGACCCGTTGTTTACCCTCGCGTAAAACGACGACTCTGATTAGACTAGTGATTTAGATATTTCACATGTGCCAAGGATAGGGAACCTAGTAAGGGGTATTCGCGTGACCATTGCTTACTCTCGCGTAAAACGGCGACCTTGATTCGGACATGCGGAAATTATATATTCGAGTTGTTTCTCCGCTGTAGACGGGAACTTAGTAACTAGAAGCATCCATGTGCCCCATGAGTGTCTTTTACGTCAAACGGTTTCCTAATACATGAGAATGGAAGTTCCACCCTAGGATTACCCCGATGAAACATCCCGAGATCCTAACCTAGTGGTCAACTCGAATCAAATTCTTGAACATATATATAAGGGAATCTTGCGAGGTTTATTTCTTATGAAACTCGTGAAAATTGTGCCACTAGACTGTGTAACGGGACGAACTAGCTTGTTTATTTTAGCCTTTCATATTGACGGTCGATTTGACTCACGTTTTGTTAATCTTTGAGCTGGATTTTCTTCATGAACGAATGATTATGACTGAACTTGATTACTTTGCGGAATCATTATTCTGAGTGCAGCTCGCTTTTACGACACTCGGATTATTTAGAGAGAATTACAGGATAGTATTGATTAGGTTGAACACTATGAGTTGCACGATGATTCACGACTTTCTTTTTCTTTTCTTTTTATTGTTCGGGACGAACAAGGCTTAAGTTTGGGGGGGTTTGATAAGTGGTAATTTTACCACATTTTTCTAGGATTTTATACTAGGTTTTTATCTCGTTTCGTGATTAATGTGCTTGTATTTGGCTTATTTATGATTAGTCGAGCCGTATTACGCGTTTGGGTTGGTTTTAGTGTGTTTGCAGGTTTTTAGAGCCAAAAGGACCCAAAACGAGACAAAGGACCGAGAGTCGAGTCAAACGGACGAAGAAACGGATTTTTGCGAAAGACAGACGAACCTATCGGCCGATAGACCCGTCCGAAAGGAGTTCCTACCCTACCGAGTGAAGAGATCGATGAACCAACTGTCGGCCAGCCTATCGGCCGATAGGCCAGTCCGATAGGCTGCCCAGCGGACTCTCGTGTTTTGACGGATTTTGACTCTTTTGGATAGTTTTTGTTTCCTAGATTAGGGCTAATCGGGAGTTTAACCCCCTTAGGCTATATAAACCTCCTGGTAGACCTAGTTTTATCATCTTTTATCATCTTTCATCATTCTTTTTCATCTATTATTATCTTTAGCAGATTTTTACATCTTTTTAGCAAGATTTATTTCTTTGATGCAAGAACTTTTTGGAGGAGAATTATTATTGGTTTTCAGAGATTGAAGATTTAGAGTTCGTACGAACGGGTTCTAATCTCTCTTTTCATATGAATAATATGCATTCTCCATCTATTTCTTGTTTAATTTCAATTATGTCTGGCTAAATTCATCGATTGATTCTAGGGTTAGTAATTTTA
Organism: Orobanche coerulescens; assembly: GCA_033398695.1. Taxonomy (NCBI): domain Eukaryota; kingdom Viridiplantae; phylum Streptophyta; class Magnoliopsida; order Lamiales; family Orobanchaceae; genus Orobanche; species Orobanche coerulescens. The sequence goes on along the minus strand of CM065816.1, from coordinate 11,221,715 downwards.
GTTGATGATCACATGATATTCCTTTGATTACCTTTTGACCTTTCATCCTAGGCTTGTGTTCAAGTTGTGTTAAATCTCATGTTAGATTAAAGGGCCCTTAATCGATGCATGTTAGCTAATTGATTTTGTCCGGAAGGAGTAATTAATTAGTTGAAATACTTGATGCACAATATGATTTTATCTTAAGACCTAGCGGAGAAAGATAAATCATAGATAAATAAGTTGGCGCTTTTTAAGTGATTTAAATTCTTTGAGCCCTGGCGGGGAAAAGGGTTTAAATTAACTATCTTTCTAGGTTGCCTTGATCGGAATTCTAGATTGGCTAATTGATTATTTCTAGGATTGAATTAAAATTTGGGGAAAAGGAATCAAGTGAATGGATTGTGTGAACTCAATTAGATGATACTACCCTAGGATCAATTACCTTTAGACTTGTGATTTTATCTTGCTAATCTGTTTATTGCTTGATTTCGTTAATTCATCTTTTATTTAATTTTTATTTTTTGATTTTTAAAGTTATATAATTAGAATCAAAACAAACTTTCGGATTCCTAAATAGCAGTCAAATTTTGAGTAGAGTTACTTCCTTTATTTTCGACACATCAATTCCCTTGGGTTCGACACCTTGGAAATACTCCGAGGTTTTACAAATTTTAAAATTGATCGGATTTGAAAACCTTACTACGCGAATCCCAACGATCAGTCGCTCGGCCAGAAGGTCCCCATCGCATGATCCAGATCAGACAAGGTGAAGAAGAGTTCGACTCGGACTACATCGACCGGGTGGACGAGATCATCCTCAACGGCGAGCCCGTAAGCGATGAGATCGCCCTCTACGCGGTCCTAGGAGGATTCCATGGTATTTCGCCTATGTTCAGGTATCTTACGAAAGACCAACCCTTGACCTACGCGATCTTCCGAGCTAAGGACGCAGACTTTCTGGCCAGGCAAAGGTTTCTTCTTAGCCTATGAGCAGCACGATCGTCAGCCGAACGACGATCGCCAGTCTTCCAGGTCGATCTCCATTATCAAGCAACATCACCAAAACCGGAGGACTCGTTCGCCATCCACAGTTCATCATCTAACATGGTGGACTACGGCACGAGATCGCCTCCACCGCACAACGTACACTGACGAAGGTCGGCATCTACATGATGATCCGAGGTGGAAGAGTGCAATCATGGTCCTGGTAGTCGATGGAACCGGCTGCTTCGGCCATGCAAGGTCCCTTTGGGCCAAGATCGCCCGCCCTTCGTTTAAATACGTGGCCGGCGTAGTCTGAGGGCCCTCCAAAACTAATCAGTGGACACGATCGCCCGCCTTCAAAGGTTCATCATCTAACATGGTGAACCCGGACAATGCGACGTGCCACTACCCCCGTCTCAACGTACACCGTCGAGGTTTGCCATCTTCATGGCGGGCCGAGGTGGAAGCAGAGCTAACAAGCCGCGGAAGTGGAGTTGATTAATCCAACGACGCCCCGCGCAAGGACTCCTCTAGACCAAGACCGCACACCCTTCGTTTAAATACGAGGCGAGGCGCAGCCTAACATAGGACCCTCACAATAAAATGAGTTACGAGACAGACAATGTCGTTCGCGCATAAGACACGGTCATGGGGTCGGTCCATCGACCTCCGCGACTGTGCACGGTTCCTCAGTGACGAAACAATCAGTTTCTACGAGGGATCGGCCAATTTTGTTTTTTGCAGGTACAAGACCGGAGATAGCTAGCCAATCGACATGATCGCCCAAGTCTAAAACTGAAGTCTAGCACGGTCGCCCGTCTTCATCCTACACGATCGCCAGCAAGAACCAGCTCACCCCCTGTCTTCGACATCGGAGCAAGCTGGGGGGCAATTATTGTGTCAAGATTTACACATCTCAACAGGCGATCTCCTCAGAGACCGGGCGACCTAGCCAGAGCCTAGCAGCCAAGGCATAACTGCCGACCGAAGGTCCCAGGACGAGTCCCGGTGCCGAGCGATCAACATCTAAGACGATCGTCTCTCGGTACTTGGCGATCGACTCCTAGCGACCGACCAAGTGACGACCTCCTCATGCCATGCGAAGCCATCGATCGTCCAGTCGGCAAGGGCCGATGCGCGTAGCCAGTGATCATCAGGTCGGCAAAGTCCGAAGCTCGGGACAAGACCCACATGCAGAACCGGAATAGGCGCCCCAGCACATGGAGAGTTGACTACAGCCTGTCAGCATCTCTCCACCAACCGACAGGCCCGCCGAAAGCAGTATGGTGGGACCGCCCGTGACAGCAACTCCGGACGCGTGATGGATCCTCATTGGACCGCACAGCCGCCTGCCAGCAGCAGCAGCGGCTGACTTTAGGCAGATAGCCCATGTAACTTAAAGACGATCGCCCCATTATTATATTGGACGAAAGGCGATCGCCCACCAAGAAATAAGGCATCTCAGCCCCTATAAATAAAAGGCTGCCTGCACTTGGAAAACTCTCCGCTTCTAAACAAGTTCCACCCGCAACTTGGCTTTCTCACTCTTGGCAACAACTATCTCTCGGTTCTTTCTTCTCTCTTAGCCTCTCTCATACATAAGACGATCGGCAGAGACGAAGAACACCAAGGCTTTGCTCAAGAGCTAGATAAATAGGATCTTTTACACTCATTGTAATTGCATTCCTTTACATTAATACTTGTATCCACGAATATTTGTATTAATAACATCTCGCGAGAGCATTCAAGCCCGGGCCTAACAAACCCGGCAAATCTTGTGTTATTTACACCCCCACGGAAAGTGCTCCCGCAACCTTGTTTGCTGTCCGTCCATTCCAGCAATATCTATCTTCAGATAATATTTCGGGCAGCAACACAAGATAAATGGCGTCTTGTACGTGTATGCATTGCAAATGAAATTATGGCTAACTGTACACTCTACCGATCGATCTACTATGATGGGATTGAACCTGAGGTTCGACGTATTAGATGGGATGGTGGTGCGTGTGGATCAGATCATTGGATGGCTGTGGCTGAAGATTTATTCTTTATTGCTACTATTTTCAATGTTGTCGTCATACTATTCGGATTCGGAAACTGTAGATCTTTATTTTCATGTCTCACTGTGCTAAGCACCCTCAACGGCAACACGCCCTAGCCAGGAGATTGTCATTTGTCATTTAGGAGATACGTACAAATATTTTATTCGTCTAGATTTAATGCCCAATTTTCCTCTACCGCCCATAGTGACTAACTAGTTTAAATACCATGATAGTAGTGTTGGTGGATGGGAGAATTTGTATACGAGCATGATAGAAAAATGGAATAGATTAGTCGGTACGATGTAAAAATGAATTTGTTGTATGTTCCTTAATTATTAATACTTTCGTTTTTGTTGATCGTGATAGTTGATTGTTATTACAATGTATGCAGAAGAGAAAAAACAGCAAAATACAAAATACAAAAAAAAACTACTAAAACATGAAAAAAATATTACAGTGCTGGGTAATACCGTCATACGCAAAGCAAACAAAATACAAAATGTTACAGATGAAAAAAAAATCAGTTGGCCAAATGCCAATCCCTCATGTACTCCTCAAGCATCGTCGTCGCTTTGATGCAGGGAAGGTGTACGTCTGATCTTTGGGTAATACCGGCCAATCGACTCACCCACTGTAAAAAATATAGACAATATAATACAATGAGTAATGTATGATGAAATGAAACAAAGTCAGTATAAGGAACTTGCTCGAATCCCCTACACTCTGCCTGTTGGGATTCGGTGCCTAAAACGAAGGCCCAGCGGAAGCGGTAAAATGAAAATTAATTCAATCCAAATCCCTACGAGGATCGATCGAGCAACGTATATAGGAATATCAAAACGAATTCACAAGATATATAGAAACTCACCCTTGTAGTCCGTTGATTAGATGGATTCCTTCTCTTGAGCTATTCCCCAAGCTTTAGGCGATCTCCCTGCAATACAATCCGCTCCAAGCTCTTGAATGATCCAACACCGAAATCACCGCGTCTCTACTTGCCACGCACCGGAGAAACGGAGAAGATGATGAAGACTTTGAGAAAAGTTTTCTCTCTCTCCCTCACTCTCTCTCACGTTGGAATCAAAATGGGTGGTGAGTGATTGTCTTCTTTTTCCTTTTTATTCAACTCCCCACATGTAACAACTCATGCTAATGAGAATCAACCCCACCTGCACAATTATCATCCATTAAAGAATGGATACACGAGTCCAAAAGGAAGGTGGCTTGAAATGGGGGGCGGCCCATATAGAAACCGGACGAGTTCGGTTCGTTTCGGACTCCCGTGAGTCCAAACAGATAAACTCCAATTTCGTTCCGATGTATTTATATCGATTAATTAATCCAATTACTTAATCATATTAAATACATAATAACATAATTAATTTCTCCAAGAAATAATTATATTCATGAATTAAATTAATCACCCGATAATTTATTTAATTAATTAGGCCGTAAATTAATTTATCCAATAAATCAATTTAGACATCCAATGTCCCAAATTAGATATCCAATATCTAATATTGATAATGAGAAAATTAAGCTTGATTCATTTCGTCGTCAATCCTAATGCGCGACTCAGTAGGTCCGTCTCAGTCAGCAATGGGAGGAACCAAAGAGTAGTAGCACCACCTAGCCAGCCTGGCGGCCTACACTGTACCCCAACTGAAAACGAATGATGGGATCATTGAAGAACCATTCTGTCGTGAATACCAGCATACTTATAAATCCTTCTTTCACATGTCCCGATCAAGTTATAGGGTCACGGTTAGTCAAACCCTATCTGTACTTATGCATGCGTTAATGCAAATCGAGATCATCGAGCTCTCGTGTATCCAATACAACTAGCTTCAATGCTTTGGCCAAAGACTTATGATCTCATATGCCAATAACCGCACAGGACATATAACCCGCTCACTAATGGGAGAAAGAATTCTATCTTGGTATTCAGTAGGACCTGCTACTTGCCCGTCAAGATGCACGTCGAGGTGACTCATGCCTTCCAGTTTACATGGTCGAACTACTCTAATGAAAATCTTGACGTCACAAGCACATCCCTACTAAATCCTCAAGTCAAAGGTTCACGAATACCTATCACAACTTTTTGATTCCGTCATTAACTGTCCCGGAGTGAAATCCGTGTGACGAATTGAGGGTGAGTCGGTTCAAGTATACTAATCCAATTATCATACCTATAACGTGTTCTCCCACTGACCATTAGTGTTCGACAAGCACTCTCCATGTCAAAGAACACGTCATACAAGTCTTCACATAAACTTAACGCCCAGTCAAGTTTCATCGACTTGCGAACGATTAAGTATTTGAGCTATAAACCTTTCCAGTGCCGACCCCCTTATCCAATAAGGAGTGGAACATTTTGCTTTCAAATACACGGACTAGCTTCTATATGTATATTTACGAGTTAGGAATGCCAGTATTCATCAGTAAATAAAGAAACAACCATTGCCTTATATTAATGATTTACATAATTACAAGTACAATGCCTTCACTCAACATCCTCTGAGTGGCATTCGAAGGCATACTCCTAACAATCTCCCACTTTCACTCAATGCCACTAACTATGGTATCTAATACCCATGTTCTCCAGAATACGCTCCAAGCTAATTTGAGAATGTAGCTTGGTAAGTGGATCAGCGACGTAGTCGATTGACTCTACTCTATGCAGCACAATGTATCTCTATGCGAACAAATTCTCTTACGAGATGATACTCTCTCTCAATATGTTTTGTACTGTTGTGAAACCTCGGCTCCTAGGCCTGTGCTACCGCTCAGGCAGCGTAGCACAAAGTGTCACGAGAAGTTTACCTAGTAACTTATTAACCCTTCCTTTGGAGGCCTCAGAGGCCGCTTTATACTCAGCCTAACTGGTGGAATCAGCAGTTGCGCTATACCTGGCACTATGCTAAGATACTGCTCTTCCATTAAGAGTAAATGTAGCCATAAGTAGACATATAATCGTCTTTCTGTCCTTGGAAGTCCAATACAGTGAATCCCACCACATTCTGTTCCCCACCACCATATATAAGAATCAGATCTCTTAGTACTTCTAAAGTACTTGAGAACATTATTTACGGCGGTCTAATGTTCCCTGACTGGGTTAGCCCGAAACCTACTTACCACGCTTCCAGCATGCGCAATGTCAGGTCTTGTACATAATAAAGTATATGTAAGGCTACCCACTGCCGAAGCATATGGTACATAACTCATTTCCTTTTATTGTTCCTTACTATGAGGACACATCTTCAAGGTGAGTTTTATTCCATATCGCATCGGAAGGAACCCTCTTTAAGACCTAATCTATATAGAGGGCTTGGAAAAAACTTATCATTTTCTATGATCTATCCCAGTAGAGTCGAATCCCAAGAATATAGGTTGCTTCTCCCAAGTCTTTCATGGAGAAATTACTCGAAAGCCAAGCTTTCACAGAACTGAGCATTCCCACATCATTTCCTATTAGTGGAATCTCATCTACATATAGTACTAAGAATGCGATCTTGCTCCCACTAACCCTCTTGTATACACAAGGTTCCTCTTCATTTTGCACGAAGTCAAACTCTTTGACCGTCTTGTCAAAACGAAGGTCCCAACTACATGAAGACTACTACAATCCATTTCATGGAGTCTACATCCACCATTGCTCAATCGCGGGTCGGTCTCTTGTTTATCACCTGGAACCTCGTGGAAACCCAATTCCGCCAAGTGCATAAAACTATGCCTCTTAGGTAAATGAGACACCCTACGAGACCAACGAGGTGGTTGTACTTGTGTTTCAGAAGGTTCAATTCCATTTTCTTACACATGTGTCTCATGAGGAGTTTCATTGTATTCTTCCAAAGAAATATTTCTACCTGCTCCGCCTTCCTGAATGAATCTCTTCTTCCAGGAAGTGTGCTTGTTACGAAACAACGATCTTTCAATCTTCGGACATGTAGAATAGATATCCCATCGTCCCAGACGGGAATCCAATGAAACGTCCCTTTTCGGACCTAGCTTCCAACTTTTCCACCTTAGTCTTCTTGACATAGGCGGGACATCCCCAAATCCTAATATGATTAAGACTTGGTTTCCTGCCCTCCCACATCTCATGTGGAGTTTTAGGAACAGATTTGGAAGGACATCTGTTCAAGATGTAAGCGGCAGTCAGGAGTGCATACCCCCACAGGTAAATCGGTAAGTCAGTATAGCCCAGCATGGAACGGACCATGTTCAACAAGGTCCGGTTCCTTCTTTCTGACACACCATTTAACTGAGGAGTACCTGGAGGTGTTAGTTGTGAAACTCTTCCATGTTCCTTAAGGAACTCGTCAAACTCCGTACTCATATACTCGCAACCTCAGTCCGACCGAAGTGCTTTGATATGATTACCAGTTTGTTTTTCGACTAGGGCCTTGAATTCCTGGAATTTCTCAAAGGCCTCGGATTTATGTTTCATTAAGTATACATAACCATACCTAGTATGATTGTCTGTAAACGTAATGAAATATTGATATCCGTCACGCGCTGCTTCCAAAGCACCACATACGTCGGTATGGATTAATCCCAGTTTATCAGCGGCTCTTTCAAAAGTCCCTGTGAAGGGGGACTTAGTCATTTTGCCTTTAAGGCAAGATTCACAAGTAGTAAAGGGATCCGATCCCAATGGACTCATAAGTCCATCTTTTTCCATCTTGTAAACCTTGGTCTGACCAACATGACCAAGTCTAAGATGCCATTTCAAAACTTTATTGGTTTCATCCCTACCACGTTTTCTAGTCATAGTATTCAGAACGACTTTGTTACTAAGATTTAGATGATACACTCCATTTAACAATATAGCAGTGCCCACTAATATATTTCTGAAATAAATTTTTGCAGGAACCATCACCAATGAAAAATGAAAAGCCTTTTTCGGTCCATGACCGGAATGAATAAAATGTTTTTGTGCCCCTTGGACAAAACAAGTACATCTTCTAAAGTCAAAACAAAGCCAGATTCTAAACCCAAAAGAAGTGATCCTATGTCGGTCGCCTTGACACTATGCCTGCTTCCGGAAGTGACCATCACTTCCCTAGCTCCAAGCTTCCTACTTTGTTCCAGATCTTGATTCACGGTACAAATATAAGAACTAGCACCAGAATCCAGTATCCTAGAAGTAGAAAATACAGTAGCAGAACAATTTGTTTCCAAAACTAAAAGTTCTGTACCTGAAGCGCCATGAAGAATCGGACAGTCTCTTGCCCAGTGGCCCAGCTCACCGCACTTGAGACAAGCGTCCTTCTTCTTGCCTTTTGAAACCATCGGGGCCTTGCCCTTTCCCTTAAGGTCCTTAACTTGTGGTCCAGTCTGCTTCTTGGTCTTTTTCTTCTTATTCTTAGACCTCCGAGGTCCATAAGAAATCACAAGGGCAGATTCCTTCATCCGCGGGGTTTTCATCTGAGACTGAGCGGTCACAAGTTTGTTCATTAGCCCAGCTAAATTACATGCAATCTCATTGTAGTTGAAGTTCATAACAACTTGTGAGAAGGAATCAGGGAGAGACTGTAGGATAAGGTCGGTTTGGAGAGAAGTATCTATTTTAAAATCAAGAGCCCCCAATCTCTCGATCATGGATATCATTTTGAGGACGTGTTCCCCAACCTTCTCACCTTCCTTCATCCTTGCACCGAATAGTTGCTTGGATATCTCATATCTAGCAGTTCTGCTGTGCTCACCATAAAGTTCGGTTAAGTGAGATAGAATCTGCCTAGCAGAAGTCATTTTCTCATGAGCTCTCTGAAGCTCATTAGACATAGAAGCCATCATGTATGCACTGACTTTTATGTCATCCTTAACCCACTTTTTGTGGTTTTCAATCTCTTCCTGATTGGCTCGGGTCCGCACAGGAGGCGCCGGAATGTCCGTCTCCAAGACGTATCCCAGTGCATCTATACTGAGGACAATCATCAGATTGCGGAGCCAGTCCACAGAGTTAGGTCCAATCATGGTGTTCTTTTCGAGTAGAATTGCGAGTGGATTCATTGTCATATTGAGAGTTATGTATGCATCAAGTATAGCAGATTAATTAGTGACTCGTTTAATTATATTCTGAGTAAAGAATTAAGGTCTTTTCTATTCTTGTTACCCAACTCCCACTATTTTTATCGGAATAACACACTCCCATGTGAAATCCGGAAGTATTGTCGCTCTACTTTATAGTGTTGATCGAGTTCTTTATAAATCTTAATAGAGGGCAACCGAACAGGTTTCTAGTCTATTAATTTTCATAAAGTGGTGTCCAACACCAACCCATCTAATGGATGATACGATCTTCTTTTTCCCCTTGTTCACTCCCCTCAACCTATACGGTTTCTATAGTTCGTGAACAAGTTAAGTTTATACCATCGACGCAAATCAGTTTCACAATTGAATCTTATCCGGCGACCTATCAGGTTTCTAGGGATAAAATTTGCTCCAACCGAAGACATCCAATGCGCTCCCGGTAATTTATCCGTCCTCCCCGAACGACTACCCCGATAACTCAGAAGCATAGCACATCCGGTTTGGATTTCAATTTCCCGAAAGCTCGATGGAGGGAAGGAAAACCTTGAAACCTTATAAATTTAATAATTTGTTGTGGGAGAATTATCGCGATTAATGTTACACTTTGCACATTAATTCATTTAAGCGCGTTTGTAGCATTCATACAATATGAACAACCATTCACAACCTAGTTGCTACCAACATGTGGTTCATGGACCGTTCCTAGAAAATAAAAACTCCGTAATCTAATTACAAGTCTTCGTCTTGAATCTTCGTCTTCTCGAAACAGATCTTCCTCCGGTCTTCGTCATTACATATAAATTTTACATTGAAAATTGGATCCTAGATACAAATATTTCTAGTAAAATAAATAGGCTCAAAACGGCCTTCACAACCCAATCGAATAAAACGAACAATTCAAAAAACTAAGTCCACGAACCACATCCCCATTCAAAAGCATTCATCCAATAAATACATATAAATGGAAAACGTAGAGATACATTGATCCAATCAACAATATGAACCGATCCAATCGATTCATTCAAAACGAATTAATCCAATTAATTCAAACAACCATCAATTTTAACTTGTTCCGGACGATAAAATATTTCATTAAATTAATTCCCCTAAGATTAAAATTACCATAATTAAATCTTAGTCAAATTCAATTCAATTTAATTTGTGAGAAATTAATTATCGAACGAAATATAAAAAACGGAGTCGAAAAACACGGCGGGAAACCTTTGCTAGCAAGGCTTAGCGGGGCCGTGAGGACCGAAACCATTGCCAGGCAGCGGCCGAGAGGCTGCCGAGCATGTCCGGCAGGGGATGGCAGACCGCGGTCCAGAGTGGCAGACCACGAGGCAGCGCCCGGACAGCTCCAAGCTGTCGGGTCCGTTTACGTTTTCGGCTCGTTTTTTCACCCTGATTCCAAAAATATTATTTTTCTAATCTTTATATTACTCATTTAAATCAGTTTTTCAAAAGAAAAATAGATTTATATTGTAACATAAAATCATGGAAAATTAATTTTTAGATGAACAATAGAAAATCAACGATTAATACGATTATGATTCCAAATCATATACCATCTAATCAAGCATTCCAAATGCCAATATCGTATATACGATCGCAAGACCTACACTCTAATACCACTGTTGGGATTCAGTGCCTAAAACGAAGGCCCAGCAGAAGCGGTAAAACGAAAATTAATTCGATCCGAATCCCTACGAGGATCGATCGAGCAACGTATATACGAATATCAAAACGAATTCACAAGAGATATAGAAACTCACCCTTGTAGTCCATTGATTAGATGTATTCCTTCTCTTTAGCTATTCCCCAAGCTTTAGGCGATCTCCCTGCAATACAATCCGCTCCAAGCTCTTGAATGATACAACGCCGAAAGCACCGCGTCTCTACTTGCCACGCGCCGTAGAAACGACCGGAACGACGATCACCTTGCTATCCTCCGAGGATATGGATAGAGCTAAGTGATGAATGTTCCAATATGAAATTATAACACTCTAAGTGTATAACTCACAATCTCTCTTTTATTTCTCAATTTTCTTCAAGAAAAATCAAGAATTTGTGAAGAAAAATGGAAGAAGACTTGGAGAAGATGATGAAGACTTTGAGAAAAGTTTTCTCTCTCTCCCTCATTCTCTCTCACGTTGGAATCAAAATGGGTGGTGAGTGATTGTCTTCTTTTTCCTTTTTATTCAACTCCCCACATGTAACAACTCATGCTAATGAGAATCAACCCCACCTATACAATTATCATCCATTAAAGAATGGAGACAAGAGTCCAAAAGAAAGGTGGCTTGAAATGGGGTGCGGCTCATGTAGAAACCGGACGAGTTCGGTTCGTTTCGGACTCCCGTTAGTCCAAACAGATAAACTCCGATTCCGTTCCGATGTATTTATATCGATTAATTAATCCAATTAATTAATCATATTAAATACATAATAACATAATTAATTTCTCCAAGAAATAATTATATTCATGTATTAAATTAATCACCCGGTAATTTATTTAATTAATTAGGCCGTAAATTTATTTTTTTTCAATAAATCAATTTAGACATCCAATGTCCCAAATTAGATATCCAATATCTAATATTGATAATGAGAGAATTAAGCTTGATTGATTCCGTCGTCAATCCTAATGCGCGACTCGGTAGGTCCGTCTCAGTCAGCAATGGGAGGAACCAAAGAGTAGTAGCACCACCTAGCCAGCCTGACGGCCTACACTGTACCACAACTGAAAACGAATGATGGGATCATTCAAGAACCATTCTGTCGTGAATACCAGTATACGTATAAACCCTTCTTTCACATGTCCCGATCAAGTTATAGGATCACGGTCAGTTAAACCCTATCTGTACTTGACGCTATGCATGCATTAATGCAAATCGAGATCATCGAGCTCTCGTGTATCCAATACAACTAGCTCCAATGCTTTGGCCAAAGACTTACGATCTCATCCGCCAATAACCGCACAGGACATATAACTCGCTCACTAACGGGAGAAAGAATTCTAGCTTGGTATTCAGTAGGACCTGCTACTTGCCCGTCAAGATGCACATCGAGGTTGACCCTCGCCTTCCGGTTTACAGGGTCGAACTACTCTAATGAAAATCTTGACGTCACAAGTACATCCCTACTAAATCCTCAAGTCGAAGGTTCACGAATAGCTATCACTACCTTTCGATTCCGTCATTGACTGTTCCGGAGTGAAATCCGTGTGACGAATCGAGGGTGAGTCGGTTCGAGTATACTAATCCAATTAGCATACCTATAACGTGTGCTCCCACTGACCATTAGTGTTCGACAGACACTCTCCATGTCAAAGAACACGTCATACAAGTCTTCACATAAACTCAACGCCCAGTCAAGTTTCATCGACTTGCGAACGATTAAGTATTTGAGCTATAAACCTTTCCAGTGCCGACCCCCTTATCCAATAAGGAGTGGAACATTTTGCTCTCAAATACAGGGACTAGTTTCTATATGTATATTTACGAGTTAGGAATGCGAGTAACCACTAGTAAATAAAGAAACAACCATTGCCTTATATTAATGATTTACATAATTACAAGTACAATGCCCTCACTCAACATCCTCTGAGTGGCATTCGAGGGCATACTCCTAACACTGCCTCCCGCTGTCTACGAACGGAAGCATCAACACCAAGAGCTCTGGTGTGACGCGCTCGAGAACCCATCAACTCTGTGACTAGCGGCATAGATTTGCCCGCTCCTCCTCTCATCTGCATTTAGCAAACAATACAACTAATGAGTAATAATCATACAAACAATACACATTATTAATTATTAATTGAAAATTTTATTTTTTTTCGAAAAGAGTAGTGCGTCGGCCAGACGCCTTGCACTGCAGGGCGTCGATGCAGGACGCCAGGACCGTGGTTAGGGCGTCCAATGAGGACGCCTATTCCAGCGCATAGGCGTCCGATCTGGACGCCTGTCCATGGTTCAGACGTCCGACCAGGACGTCTATACTAAGGCCAGGGCGTCTGCTCTGGACGCCTGCGCCATGGACAAGCGGGATCGGCGGACGCATGTGACAAAAATTCGACCGCCGCATCCGTCGTGCACTCCGACACGGCGGCAGGCGGCCAAAGTAGCAGAAACCCGAAAAAAAAAAAATTACCGGAGCTTTTCCTTTTCCAGACATGGCGACGGACGGCTGTGCAGCGGCGGCGGTGCGGCGGCTGTGCAGCGGCGGCTGGTGGCTTCTTTAGAGTAGGTCGAGAGAGAAAAGTAGTGAGAAGGTACCATTACAAATCTGCTGAATATGAAGTAAGAGCAAAAATGTAATATTATAGGACGGTGACTAGTAATTTAGGGCGGTGTTTAGTAATTCAGTAATAATACTAGGAACCAAACGCGCCTTATCCCGATCAACACAATAATAATACTAGAAGAGCAACACGCTTTTAGCTACACGAGCAAAAGCGTAGAAAGGAAAACGCCACGCGACGCCCAAAAACCCCTCATCTTTTCCAGTTAAACCCAAAACCCATTCTCCCAAACAATCAGCAGTCATCCGCTCATCATCTCTGTCAACCCTTTGTTTTTTCGAGAAAAGAAGAAGAAGAAGAAGGGCAATGGTGAATAAAAGACAAAAGTCGGCCCGAAAACGGTATAAAGAAGAAAACCCAGAGCTTTTCCCAAATCCGGAGCCCACGGCGCCGAGAGACCCTAACAAGAAGAAAAATAAAAACAAGAATAGCAAATTCAAGCGCAAGAAATCGGAGCCCAATGGCCCAAACAAGCCCAAGAAATCATCACACAGGAAACACCCGCTTAGAGTTGCTGGGATGAAGCCTGGTGAAAGCTGCTATATATGCAAAGACACGGACCATATTGCCAAGAATTGCCCCAAGAAGTCCGAGTGGGAAAGGAACAAGGTTTTTGAGTTTTATAATATTATAGTATTTTAGGATTATTTATTTATTTTATTTATCTTCTAGGTTTTTAAGGGTATTTCACTTTTTTTTTTACAGTTTTAAGAGTTCATTTTCAGTTTTTTGTTAGTATTTTAATTGATTAAATTTTTTTTTTTTATAGAATTTTCTAATTTTTTTTTCAATTTTAATTATTTGAAATTTAGGTTCAACGGACCTCAGGTGAGTCTGTCTCACAGAGGAGACCTACACTTCTATAAGAGATTATAAGTTGCAGTATTTCTTGCCGTGAAGAATGAACATTGTTTCGATTTAAGTGAAGTATATGATTATGCATCATCATATGTAGAAATTTCCTATTTTCTGTGGAAACATATGACAACAGTATTGATAACTGTTATATCTTTGTCGGAATCATGTTTGCAGATTTGTTTATCTTGTCGACAACGTGGCCACAGCCTTAAGAACTGCCCCAACAAAGACGACAAGTCAACAGATAAGAAATTTTGTTACAACTGTGGAGAAATGGGGCACTCCCTTGCTGTATGCCCCTTACCTCTTCAAGATGGTAACTTTTCCTTACATTATACTTTACTTTGGCAAAAACTTATGTGAGACCGTCTTACATAATACATTCCCTGAGACGGAGTCTAAATGTTAGTTTCTACACATATTTATTTCAGTTTTCTTTGGGCTTTTCAGCTTTTATGGTTTTTAGTATTTTTAGTTATTCATATTTTTTCCAGTTTTATGGGATTCTTTTTTATGTTATTTAAATATACAATTTTTTTAAAGATTTCGGGTGTGTTTGGCATAGTTGTTAGAGGCGCGCTTAGGGCAAGGCGCGCAGAAAAAAGACAGGTCGCCTTTTGAGCAAAAAGGCCCGCCTTTTTGCTGCGCCTTGGTGCGCCTCAGGCGCGCCTCTACATTAGGACTCTTTTCTTTTTTTTTTTAGAATACTTTAAAAGTTTTTTTTGTTCATCTGACACTTTAATTTTGTTAATTTTTAAATTTTTTTTTGGATACTTGTATTTTCTTGTGATTGTGTCTTTATAAATTTTATAATTTAATAATTTGTGTGTTAAATTTTATGCGCCTCACCTCTCTCAGGCGCGCGCCTCGCCTTGCGCCTCAGGCGGTGGGAGCCCATATCGCCTTGGTGCGCCTTTCGTCTTTAACAACTATGGTGTTTGGCAATCTAAGCTAATAACTAACTGGTGGTTGATAAGCTCAAAAATAGAGCCTTTTATATAAGCTCAAAAAATAAGGTAGCTTATTGCGATGGTTAAACTCCCATCCCGTGACATTATTCTGCCAAACAGACATTTACTTTTAGCAGACCGTCTTACTGATCAAGATCCATAAGACCGTCTCATAGGAGAGTTTCTCTTTCCTTGCTAGCTAAAACTAATGTTCATGAACCTCAAATCCATTGATATGGCAGTATAAATATGTCCTTGAAAAATATTTATGCACTCCTGATTCCTAAAACATCGTCTAGACCATACCCTTGTCCCTAAAGTGTCTGCCTCAGGACTTGATCGAGTATGTAGACGTGATGGATTATACTTATCCCGTTTTTC
This sequence comes from Orobanche coerulescens, assembly GCA_033398695.1. Classification (NCBI taxonomy): domain Eukaryota; kingdom Viridiplantae; phylum Streptophyta; class Magnoliopsida; order Lamiales; family Orobanchaceae; genus Orobanche; species Orobanche coerulescens. The sequence continues at coordinate 11,206,179 of CM065816.1, read as the reverse complement.
CATAAAATGCCTACACTCCACGTGAAATTTTGTTCCGTAATTTTCAAGATTTTTAATATCTTAATGTTCTGCTTTGACGGTGCAGGCGGGACAAAATATGCCAATTGCTTTATATGTAATGAAACTGGACACTTGAGTAAAAATTGTCCCAAGAATTCCCATGGAATTTACCCGAAGGTACATATTTTTAAACTATATCAGAGAATACATAATTTATTGCATCTTGTAATGGTTGGATCTGATATGTCGTGTGGGGGGGTTATTTGAAAGGGTGGAAGCTGTAAGATTTGTGGTGGTGTAACACATCTGGCAAGAGATTGTCCTAATAAACACAACCGAACCTCGAATGCAGCTGGTACGGTTCGCCAATCATGTAAGTGATGTAAACTGCTGCATTACTTTTTACAAAATGTACCCCTGAGGTTTTAGTATAATTACCACAACCCACCCCAACCCCAACCCCGCAAAAGAAAATGGGCTATCTTTCAAAATTAGAAAATCCCAACTTGATTTTATTTTCTATTTTTAAAGTTGCATCCCCAGTGAGGAATTATTTGTTTCGAAAGTGCAAACCTGAAGGAGGAACTTGTAATTTTGAAAGAAAATTGGGGTTTTCCTGTAATTAGATCAAACATCAGGGATAGTTTCTGTATTTATCCCTTGAGTCCCGAGGATTCAATAATTCTCCATCCATCTCTAAAGTGCTCCACTTGACAATTGTGTCGTCGTGTTATGCAATTATATCGTGCAGTCCATTAGTATACAATTGTTGTTTTGGAGAGTCGATGAGATGTCTACAAAATTCATGTAAAATCCGTTCTAATGAACGTACCAAACGAGACTTTTAAATAGGCTTAGAAATACTCCCTCCGGTAACAATTATAAGCAAAAGTTAAATAAAACACACATATTAAGGAAGTTGATAGATCTCATATAATTTTGTTAAAAGATTATGCTTGCTACCTTTTCATATGTCAAAGCATTAAATTGGAAGAAGGGTGGCTCTTTTCTGTTCAGCATTAAATTAAGGGTATTTTGGGAATAATAGCATTAAATTGGCTGGAACTACCAGAAATGTGCTCATATTTGAAACCAAAAATTTTTTGCTCTTCATCAAAGAATATTGCAGTTACTCCCCTCAACTTCTTGAAAATTACAAATAGCCCCCAAATTTTCGTTTGAATAGTTATAATACATATTTTGAAAAAATGAGGTATGTAATGTAAGGTGCAACAAGGAAGTTGTGGTTACTCGTAATATTTAGAGAAGTTGAGAATATAAGTGCAAAAATATGTAACAGCTTTATCAATATGTTAGGTCCACTATGGTGTAAAATGTAAAGTGGATGCAAACCTCAAGGGTGGTTTTGTTAATTTCCAAAATTAGCTGTTCTTTTTGAATACAAAAATCCCTATTTATTTTTACTCTGAAATGGTGTTTCTCTATTGAATTGATTATTTTGCGAACTAACTATTGCGTGCAAATCCGTCGTTGTACCCGGCATTTGAAGATTATGAACGGCCCAACCGGATCACCAAGTTCGCTAGTGGTGACGACCTTGAAGATGACTTTGTATCCATTGTTCCGCTTCCGCAAGCAGAAAAGGATAGAGATGTAAAAACCAAGAAAAAACAGGGACCCAAAGTTGTGAATTTTGTTGGTTGATGCTTTTGGTACTTCTGATTGGCACATTGTTGTGTGTGTGTGTGTGCGCGCGCGCGCGATCTTCCTATATTATTATGTAGACTTATACCATAGATGTATCTTTTTCCGCAATGTATTATTTGTGGCACCGTAAGATTAACTTGTTGCTGACATTTTTATTTGCAAACATCATTGAACACTTGAAATTCAACTCATTACCTTGGTATGCAATTTTTCTAGTTAAAATTTGGTAAAATCACTTTAAACTCCTGAACCTATTAAAAATGTGCTAAATGCCCCCCAATCTATCAAATTGTGTGACTATTTAATGCAGTGGCGGAAACAGAACATTTACTCAGGAGGGTCCGGAACTATAAAAATTACGTAGGTCGGACAACTATATATATAACTTCCCCTATTTTATAAGGGAAAATTCATCCGCCGGGGGGTCCGTGGACTCCCTTGGACCCCTCCTCCCTCCGCCCCTGATTTAATGCATGCGAACTCTTCCTAGAGCAAACTTTCAAGATATAATACATGAAATAAGTTTTTTGGTTCTCATAAATTCAGCTTATAAATAAGGCATGAGCCATGAGATGTTAAGAAAATAAATATAACCCTTTGATTGGGACAAAATGCAAAATAATAATAAGTTAATTGTTCATACCGAAATTCCAAAAAGAAAAAAAAAATGCTAATGTCTGTAAGGGCATAAACTGGCTACACTGCCATGTCATCTACATACGTAGATAGAATATTCATAAATTTAATTTAGAGTTTTGAAACTATTCATCTATTGTAAATAATAAGACGATAGATTTTATCTCTTTTTATTTTTCATTTGAAACAGAGAATTTAGACTCCAAATTTGGGGGACTTGGCGGTAGATATCTGCGCAAGGAAATGCTCGGACACAATGCGCCGTTGGATTTTCCCGGTGGCAGTTCTTGGGAGCGAATCTGTGATAAAAACCTTCTTTGGAACCTTAAAAGCAGCAAGATTTTTCTTGCAGTACCTTGAAATTTCTGCCTCATCAAGGTTTGATCCGTTTCGGGGAATAACAGCACAATTTATCTGAACGCCAACGGAACATCCAAAAAGTTAGCAAAATCAACGATCATCTGGCATTAGAATAGATTAATTACATACACAAAAAAACCACTGGTATTTAATCAAATTGCAAACAAATCCAGCCATCTTTTAAAATCACATATACCTCTTGGTATTGCTTTCTCTCTCTCTTTTTTTTCCCCAATTTTCTTTTGACATTAGTCAAATTTCAAGGGCAATTTTTGCAAGGGAAAAGTGCACAAAAAGGCATAAACTTTCATTGAATTTGCAATTTAGACCTGACTTTTGAAACATTGCAAATAAAAACTTGATGTTTAATTTTTTTTTTTGCAATTAGGACTCAACCCAGATTTTCCGACCATCGGAAAATTGACGTGGCATTTTTTATCCACGTGGCACGCCACCTCAAAAATTGACGTGGCATTTTTATTTATTTTTCTTTTAGAAAATCTTAAAACACTTATCCACGTTGATATGGTGAACTTCATTCACCCACCTTATAACCCAATTTTTGATATTTACTATAAATACCAGTAAAATAACATTCAAAAGACATTAACAAAGAAAAAACCAATGTTTAAAAAAGCAACGCAGAGCCCGCTTCAAGGCTCGCATTGGGGCGCCTTTGTGAAAAAACGCCTCAGGGCGTGCATAGCTATGCGAGGAGCATATTAGGCGCACGCCTTTTTTCCAGAGCTTACGCTTTTTGCGCGCAGCGTGCGCTTTTTGCGCTTTATGCCAGAAGCTTAAGCTTTTTGTGTATCTTTATTAAATAGTTCAACATTAAAAAAAAATCAATTAGTTCAATCTCTTGGGCATTTAAATGGTATTTAGAGATTAGGAAGGAATTTACGGGAGATATAAGAAGAAATTAGATGGATAAACATAAAAATCATATTAGAAAAGAGGGGAGGGAGAGAGAGTGAAGGGTTGCTGTTTTTGTGAAGAATGATGGTGGTGGCGGCGAGATAAAGAAGAAGACGAAGAGGGTGCTGGTTTGGTGTCTTGAGGGTTAAGGAAGACAGTGTGAGGTGTATGTGGGCAGGCCAAAAAAATAAGACGATGAGGATATAAATTATATTTCCAAATAAATCCTTTTAATATAAAAAAGGTTGTAGATGTCATTTTAATTTAAAATAAAACACCACCAATTAATTTGAGAAATGAAAGGGAAAAAAAAAGCTTTTATGTTTTATTTTTCAGGGTTGCTGTTTTATTTTTCTACTTTTATGTTTTTATTGTTGAACTTATGTTATTAGACTTTATCTATGTTGTTTAACTTGGATGATTACTTATTTGAACCTTATTTGTTCAAGGGTTTTGTATTCAGGGCTTGTTCTATATCAAAAAAAATGCACGTGGTGCTTACGCCTCGGCGCCCCGAGGCTTACGCCTCGCTTTTCGTCAGGCCAACGCCTAGGCTTACGTCTTCGCCTTTTCAAACATTGGAAAAAACTAAAAAAGCATTCGACCTTCCATATTTCGAATAGGAGCAAAATATCATTACCATTATACATGATTTTCTTTCACCAAAATATAACACTAACACATAAAAGTCTCATAAGTTTAGTAGGCCTATATAAAAAAGATCCACAACATGATAGTCGCAATATGTTCAAAATCACAAATAAGCTACAAAATAAACTTCTTCAGTGCTTCAATAGGCCTAAACAAAAAAATGAAACATAAGCTTCATTTAGCATATTATGATATTTTGCTCATATTCGAAATATTGAAGGTTGAATGTTTTTTCATATTGTTTAATGTCTTTTGAATGTTATTTTACTGGTATTTATAGTAACTATCAAAAATTGGGTTATAAAGTGGGTGAATGAAGTTCAGCATAAACACTTGGATAAGAGTTTAAGATTTTCTAAAAAAAAAAGTCACGTCAATTTCTGAGGTGGCGTGCACGTGGATAAAAAATGCCATGTCAATTTTCCGATAGCCGGAAAATCTGGGTTGAGTCCTAATTGCAAAAAAATTAAACATCAAATTTTTATTTGCAAAGTTTCAAAAGTCAGGTCTAAATTGCAAATTTAATGAAAGTTTATGCCTTTTTTTGCACTTTTCCCTTTTTGTAATTATTCTTACTGAAACTTAAACTTGGTAATCCCAAGTATAATTGTCATACATAAAAACACATCATAGATTCTGGTGATACTAAAGGGCTATGTTACCCGAACTCCGGCACAGGGATGGATGTCGGGTCTGGGTGCAGACTCGGCTAATTCATGAAAAAAAATCATTTTCTGACCTAAAATGAAGTATCCAAGTGCCATAGCCATGTCAGAGTGTAGTGTTGAGTGTCGGACACGGGTATGGAAGGGGAATTGAAGAGCCCAGGTAAAAGGGAGGAAGAGACATTTTCAGTTAATTTAAAGAATCTCAGCCAAACAAACAAAAAAAGAAAATGTATTCAAATCTCAACAAATAGCATAAACTTGGTTAAAAAAAAAAAAAAACAGAAAGAGCCACAATTTTTATTTATGTTCATACAAAATAACTGGTGCTTTCCGGCTGCGCTTAGCGAAAACTATATGATTTTGGCCAGAGAACTTAAGATAATGTTCGCAACTCAACTTGTTAAAATTTCAACCACTTAGATTCTAATGTGGTGGGATAAAACGTCTAGGTTCCATTAAACATGGTTGGTTGTGTCACGGCTTTTGTTCACAGGTGACAAACCAGTTAAAACAGTCATTGAGTTAGACATCTAACTGAAAACCATCATAAGATAATGAATATGAGAGGGTAGAAAAATATAAGGATTAAGCATGAGTGGTGCTTACTTCTTCTCCATATTTATCATCAGGAACACCAAATGCAACAGCTTGAGCTATATCAGGATGGGACAATAGGACTGCATCTACTTCAATGGGTGATATTTTTTCTCCTGCAAAAATGGGTATACTGATACAACATAATATCTAACAAAATCAATGGGTATGTAATAAACATAAATGTGAGGCAATTTTTATTGGTGCAGGTTCAACTTCAAGGGAAATTTCATCAAACTATGAGAAGGGATGTTGTGACCAATAACTACTTCTGCAGGCTGGGCCGAGCGCCCTTTCGTGTAAAACTAAATAATCCAATGCAAGAACACTCGTGCTTGTTCTTACTCCCTTCATTCCATAAAAAGAGTCCACTAAAGCGAAGTACAACTTTTTATTTATTGTAAAGTACAACATCTAAATAAACTTTTTATCACCATTCTTTCATTTACATAATTATTTAATGATTGTGCAATGATTTAAAATGGATTTTTGTCAAACAAAAAATGTCTTATACATGTATCTATATTATAAACGCTATATAAGATCATGAAGTTAGAGCCTTGGCGCACCGGTTCAGGTGTTTCCGTGTGACCTTGAGGTCACGGGTTCGTTCTGTGAGCAACCTCTTGCATTTACGCAGGGTAAGGTCTGACTACATTTCATCCTTGTGGTGGGGACACTTCCCCGGACCGTCCCTGTGCGGGGATGCTTTGTGCACTGGGCTGTCCTTTTTTTTTTTCTTTTACTCTTTTGGGACGGAGGGAGTACTTAACTTGGAGGTAGAAATTAAATCAAAGGTAACATCATTCCCAACTAAATTGAAAATCAACAAATTTTGGGAATGCTACTCCACTGAATACTAGAACGCCTATCAGATAAAAAAATGATAAACATAATCAGGTGTGCGCATTATTAGATTATGTATTCTAAAGCTATGCCAGCAATTACTCATTGAAACAAGAAATACTAATCACTAAAAATTACCTCCACGATTGATCAATTCTTTAATTCTGCCAACAAGATGCAAATATCCATCCGAATCAAAGTACCCCAAGTCTCCTGTATGGAACCAGCCAAACTGAAAAGCAGATTTATTCGCCTCCGGGTTATTCTTGTACCCTTTCGTCACATTCGGACCCCTTATACAAACCTCTCCATTCACATTACCCCCCTGCACCTCCCCATTCTCATTCAATATAGCCATTTCCTGACCAACGGGCTTACCCACCGAGCCAGGCTTATGCAGGCCGTCCACAGGTAAAGGATTGGATGTCATTAAATGCGCAGCTTCAGTCATTGCATATGCTTCCAAAACTGGGGCACCAAACGCCTCCTCCAGCCGAGCCATTATCGCAGGCGCCAAAGAGGCACTGCAGCTTCGGATAAACCGAAGCTCTGGATAAACAGGTTCTGGATTGCTTAGGTGGCGATCTAGTATGATTTGATGAATTGTTGGAACAGCAGTGTACCAAGTGGCCTTATACTTGAGCATGTCGGACCAAAAATTCGAGGCAGAGAACCTCCCGGCGGCAGGCAGGGCCACCGAGGCTCCGGCTCCAATTGAGCTCAATAGACCCGCTAACAAGCCGTGAACATGAAACAATGGCAGAACAATCACCGTTGAGTCAGATTCGGTTAGTTTATACACGGATTTTATGTTTTGAACTGAGGAATAAAGATTCTGCTGAGTTAGAGGGACGCCTTTGGGCCTGCTGGTGGTGCCGGATGTGTGGAGGAAGAGAGCAACGTCGGATGGGTCGTTAGTGAGTTTAGAGAGCGAGTCACTATCCAAATCAGACTGAGTTGGGATTAAGTTAATCTCAGAGTCGGCGTCAGGCAGAACGGCTGAAAGATGCGGAATATTGAGCTTCGCGGCAGCGGCTTGAGCCGGCTCATTGCCTTCTTTTGAAGTGAGTAAGAGCTTTGATTCTGAGTCTGATAAGTAGAATTCGAATTCGTCAAAAGTGTAGGCTGCGTTGAGCGGCGCCGCCGTTGCTCGGACGCGTATCACAGCCAAAAACATAATAACAAACTGCAATCGAATTAAGAAGTAAATAGATGAACAGGTAATTAGTCAAATCAGGTATTTTCGTCAAAACCGTTTCTCTATAAAAATAACACGCCATTTTCGCCGATCAATTCGATTAATCTAATTTGGATCTAGCAGAGACAAAAAAAAAAATTCATGGACTCAATCAATGACTCAACAGCTAAATTTTTTTCCCTCTGAGACATGAAATCTACCTCGACAGTGTTGGGGAAGGTAAGCGCGACGACGTCGCTTGGCTTAACGCCGGCAGAGATGAGTTGAGACGCGGCGCTTTCGACGAGTTGATGGAGCCGTGCATGTGTGAGATCGAACTTCCCGGATACACTGATGGCCCGCCTGGAAGCGAATATTCCGGCAACATGGTTCAACAAGCCGGTGAGGGTGGATATAGCCATTGGAGTTTTCAAGATAGAATGAATGTGAATGGAGATATGCGGATAAATCAGCAGCAAAGTATATGGCTATATGCGTATATACTAGTATAAGTTATAGAGAGAGAGAGAGAGGAGAGAGAGAGAGAGGTGGGGATGAAGAGTGGGGAACAGGAAACCAACGAGGTGGAATGGGAGTTTCGGTTGTTCGTCATTTTGCTGTGGAGGCCGAGACTAGGGACGGTTCAAGCCTGCGTGGCATTTTGAATAATTTTTTTTTATATATCAAACTAGATGTTCTCCGGTGCGATGCACCGCATGAGATATTCTCTTATTAGAAAATAATTTCTCGATCTCTAAATTTATTTTTGATAATCTTCGATATGAATATCATATTAGCGTAATATTAATAAAAGACTTATTGAGTGTATTATGGGGTGTAATATAATTTAAGAAAGAGTACTACATTAGCGGAGTGTTAAGTCAATTAGTGTCCATTACATGAACAAATTTCCTGGACATACCGAAAAAAAGTAGGAACAAATTTTAGAGACGAAAGTAATGTATGTGATTAAGTCTTAATATATGTGTATGTGTGCAATGTATGTTTTATTATTTTTAGTTATTATAATTAAATAAATATCATAATTTATTTTTTATGTAATCAATAAATGAGTTAATATACTTTTATTTTGCATCAATTAATTTTACTGAAAATAAATATTCATAGTTTTTATAATATAATTTTTTTGTGCAATCGGTCATTATTGTAAATCCATCAAATTTATTATATTAATATGGATGTCTAGTTGAAAATTGTGAAATAAAAATTAATTTGATATATTTTTCATTAAAAATAAATTTGATTTAAAAAATTATAAACATTTAAAATTTTAAGCTAATAAAATAAAGGAAGAATTTTTTTATTGGTAGATGAGTGTAAGTTGTGGAATAAAACTCCCACAATACATATCTACAATTTTTTTTAAGAAATTTAAGGATACATCTCTATATATAAATTATATTTTAAAATAAAAAATCAAAAAACTTAGAGAGTGACATGTGTCACGACTCTCTTTTAATAGAAGTATAGATATGATACTTTTAGATAATATTTTAATAAATTAATTTATAAACTAATTTGTTATATATTAGAGTGATATTCCACCTCGACTAGCGGAGAGGGGTGATGTGTCCTTGTATGTGCATGTCCGCCTCCAAATAACATGAGGCCTTTTGAGAGCTTATTGGTTTCGAGAAGATGGCAACTCCGAAGTTAAGTGTGCGCGGACGATAGTAGTCTCAGGATAGTGACTTCCTCGAAAGTTGCTCGCGGGCTCCCATCAACAAAACCATGAAGGTCAGCTCAGAGGAGAATGCACAGAGCGAACAATATCATGCTATAGTAAAGCGATCTTGGGATGTGACAATTTGGTATCGAAGCCACTATGTCGGCTGATGCGAGTGTGCCGACGAGGATATCGTTTGTCCATCGTAATTATTCTTTTTTCATTCTTTACTTCTTGTTCTGCTTCTCTAATTCTTTCCAATTTCTGCTTAGAAACACTACAAAAAAACTAAATTTTCAAGGCACTCGTCGTTCTCCTTCCTCTTCTTTACTAGTCACGTGCTTTCATCAACATCGTTCATTTACACAGGCTTTGGCAATCTAAGCCGTACAACTAAGTAGAATGATAACTTTTTTCATTAAATAATATAAAAGTCAATAATATTTTTTTGATCGTCGTAGCGCGCACCGAAAAGACAATTGTATCTTTCACCTCTTCTTCCATTCCTTTTGTGTTGAGTTTAGTAATAATCAAATTATTATCAAATATTTAACAATAAATTTTAGAAAATATATTAAATTAAATTAAATTTTAATTTTTTACGGGAATCTCTGACGGACGTCTAGGCGACCAGTTTTTTCGGCAGGACCGCCGGAGGTCTGTCGGCGGCGACGGGCCAATTTTTTTACGCCAGTCAAGGCCACAGAATCGGCCATTTTTTTTTAAAAATGGCGGTCATTGGCCGATTTTTTTCTTTTTAAGAATAAAATATCGTGGCAGAACTTGCTTTCAAATGGCCACAATCGATGGTTGGCCATTTTTTTCCAGCACGGTCGTCGTCGGGCGCCGACAGACCTCCGAAGACCGACCATTTTTTTCTTCGCCTGGCCCGTCGGCAGCCAACTATTTATTTATTTTTTTTATATTTTTTATTTTTTATTTTAACGTCAGGTCGCCTATATTTCTTTATTTTTATTTTTTATTTTCAACGCGAGGTCACATACCTGTTTTCCAGTGGGCCACCGCCCGTTGCCGACCACTTTTTTTTTTTTAAATGCCAGACAGGTGGCGGCCAGCCATATTTTCTTTTAACGCCAAGCCTGCTGAATTGCTATCCGACAGGCCACCGTCGGCGACTGACCATTTTTTTTAAAAAATGCCAGGGCCGTCGATCTAATTTTCGGCAGTCCTTAATTTTTTTTTTGCGGCAGGCCCATCAGTTGCTGGTAGAATTTTCGAAACCAACATATTCTTTTGTAGCAAGTAAATTGGTAATTTAGTTATTCTAATTCAATTATATCACCGCCACCATGCCATTATGGCAGAGTAATCTCTAGTCTATAATATAATGAACAACGGTATTTTTTGGTATTATTCCGTACCCAAAAAGGCTATTGTACCCCTCCCTTCTTCTTATCTTCTTTTTTATTAATAATAATATCAAATGTTCAACAACAATGAAAGGACAATTAATTAAATTAAACTAAATGGATAATTACTCTTATAATATTAAATTAAATTCAAATTGAGAGACAACTAATTTTCAAAATAAAAAAGTTTCTTTTCGTGGGGATCTCTCACGGACCTCCCGCCAACTTGTTTCTCCGGTAGGGCCGCTGCCGGTCGCCGGCAGACCTCCCGCGGAATTCCGATGGGTGGTTATTCTAGAGTGGCGGGCTACCGACGGAGGCCAACTTTTTTTTTTGAACACCAGGCCGCTGGCGGACGATCATTTTTCTTTTTCATTTTTTATATGCGAGGCCGCCGCCCGCAGCAACGGACCTCCGACTTGCCTGCCAACTTTTCTTTTTTCATGCGAGGCCGCCGGCCTGCTTTCCAGCGGGCCAATGCAGGCGGACCTCCGACAACCATAATTTTTTTAAACGCCAGGCCATCGGCGGCGGGCCAAATTTTTTTTTTTGCGCCAGACATGCCAGCCTCCTTTCCGGCGGGCCACTGCCGACGACTGGCCATTTTTTCTAACGTTAGGCCTGCCGACCTACCTTCCGGCGGTCCTTAGTATTTTTTTTTCCGGCAAGCCCGTCGGTCGCCGATAGAATTTTGGAAACAACATATTTTTTAGCAAATAATATGATAATTTACTTATTTTAAAACAATTATATTACCGTCACCATGCCATTATGGCATAAGGTATCTCTACTCTTTAATATAAAGGACAAGGATATTTTCTAATAGTAGTGAGCACTTAAAAAGACCAATGTACCCCTCCCTCCCATTTCTGTTGAATTTAATAATAATAATAATAACAATATCAAATGTTCAACAACATTAAATTCTAAAGAAATATCCTTAAAATATTAAATTAATATGGACAACTGATCTTAAAAAAAATATACTTTCTTAATGGGGATCTCCGATAGACTTTCAGTCGACCAGTTTTTCCGACGGCTCCCGATAGACCTCCGAGACCTTAACGGACCTGCTTTATCGACCCAACTATTTAAGGCAAGTTTATACTTGTTCAATTTATAAGGCTTAACGAATGGTTTCGGTTTCATTTCATTTATAATTGATATAGCAATGATTATAATTGTGAATTTAGAAGATTTGGTTTGCATGATGTTTTCTGGTTTTGGAGTTGAATCATAATGTATATGACTTACATTCGTATTGTTATACCTGAGAATTGAACATACAGGGACAAGGATACAAGTTATCTATGGTGTTCGATGCCATCTTATCATCTCAGAGTATGGGATATGGAATATAGTAAGGATTGTCTTGATATAGATGACCATGAGTTGGTAAAGATATTGTAATGACGTTATTTACATTGATATGTATTCTTGAGTATTATGGCTGACCCTATCGCAGGCTTTATTTTTAGGTACTTGAAGATCGAGTTTGTAACGATCGTGAAAGAGATGAGCTTCCCGGATGATACTAGCTATGGCATGTAGTTGGGAATTGTGTACTTTAATTGTTTATTATATTCTGTTGCTAATGTATTTCTACTATGTTTATACACACTGCGTGTATATTTCAAAATGGCCTTTTGGCATTTTGTAATTTGAGTTTATTTTGTAAAATCGATTCCCTGAAGCATTTTGTCGCTACGTAAAAGCATCGGCTGAACGTACATTTTAAAACTGTTGAGTTTTGGCATTTTTGCCGTGAACTTTTAAATGAGATTTCTATGATGGTATTTGGAATATATATTTTTGGAGAGTATCTAAGTATTTGAAATATATAGCCGTCTTTGCACTTTTGGCGTGTTTGAAATGATTGTAAAAATAACATTTAGCCTTGTGGGTTCTGGTGCGGGACCCATGGTGCTGTAATATCCTCGTATGATTTTGGGGATGTAACAAATTCATAAAAAACCCGAAATTACCTATTTACCTTAGAAGTATATGTAACACCCCCAAAACCGTATGGGAATATTACACGCCGTAGACCCTTTCCACAAGGATCTACCAGGCTAAACATCCATAAACAACCAAATGCTTGCCCGACCAGGGTCAAACAATAAATAATACAGACCGTTATGGTCACTTACACGTGAATACACAAACCGATGAGGTCACACAACCCCAATCAACAAAACTGACTTAAACGACATTACCCACACAGGGGTCGAAATACAATACAGCGGAAGACTGAAATCAACTCTGACAACACAACAAAAATCAAACAACTCTCAACTAACGATTAGTATCGCAGATCGTCATCCTCTTGTGCCAATCCTGTGACTGCTCCCATGAATCTGCATGTACCTGGACGCAAAAAAGACATCCACACCCCGATTACTCGGGGGTTAGTAAAACTCCACTGTTTTACTAGTGCAAGTATCAAATCATACGAAATATAACAAGCAAGTAATAATCGTGAATCAAATATAACAATCAAGTATCAAAATATCCCCGGGAGGTTTTCACAAGGAAAGATAAGCTATGAAGCATTCGAAAATAAGATTATCACCTCGGGAATTTTTAGAATTTCAACCTTTCGAAAATCTTAGGGTCTTAACCCAAATCTCAAATTGTATTTCAACAATTTACAGTACGAAAACATTTCCATAAATCTCGTGGGGCTCGGCCCAACATTCTTTTCTTAAAACTTTCTCTTTAAAAACTTTGATTTGAAAAGTATCATGCTCATGACACCGTGATCTACTGTCACGTGTCTCCGCAGGTTCAACAACCCGCACAGACTACATCACGCACAATTAAACAAACATAATCAATTCCGACACCGTGATCCACTGTCACGTGTCTCCATAGGTTCAACAACCCACACGGACTATTAACCAGACATAATCAATTCCGACACCGTGATCCACTGTCACGTGTCTCCGTAGGCATAACAACCCGCACGGACTATATCAATCACAACAATCACACACACACCGTGATCCACTGTCACGTGTCTCCGTAGGCATAACAACCCGCACAGATTATATCAATCACAACAATCACACACACAGTCCTGACACAGTAGTCCACTGCCACGTGTCACCGTAAGCCCCGTCGAGCTCACCCGGTTGGATGTACTGTGTCCGAAACTCATGGTCCACTGCCATGCGCTATCGTAGGCCTCGTCAGACCAGCACGATTGGACCTCAGTACCTCACTAAGTTCTGACCCCGTAGTCCACTGCCACGAATCCTCGTAGGTCCCGTCGAACCAACACGAGTGAACTTAGCGGTCACACGCATATTCATATTCACATTCACATTACATACAACAATGAGCACAATTAATCAATCACATTGATCACCACAAAATCGTACATCACCCGCACATAACACAATCTCAACACTCGCAACAACTATCGTCAATCAACGACACATATCCAACATAACACACGTTCGGTACACAATACATTGCACAACCAAGTGTACAACCATCCCATATGTACGGCGCAATCCTGCACAAATGGCACAACGCCTAACACGTATACTAATATAACAATATTATCGCAAAGCCTTCAAATAACGGAAAACACAACCAACTCAAACGGAACATAATTACGAACCAAGCAAAATCATCACACATCTCATACGTAATTACTAGTCGCAAGATACAAGTCGTATAGTAAGATACTTGCCTCGATATCGGCACACAAGTATTCCAACGAACGCGGTTCAACCGGAAAGCTTCGAAACGCCCGATGCTATCGAAAAGAAAGACGACAACGAACGGAAGGGTTCAACTCGGTTTCTTCACAATAAATTCGACCCTAACAATATATAGTCAATAAATCATCGATCATACGAGGAAGAATAATCGTAGAACGCCCGAAAACCCCTCTATGACATTTTACCGGACACCTTCAAGGCGTCGGTCAAGAACTCGACCAAAACAACGAATCGATACGATCCAACCATGGAATAACAAGGAAAATGATAGAATACATCTAATTAATCATCAATACATCACAAATCTAAGTTATTACGGTTAAATCGGACAAAACGAACAAAACCCCCCAATTCACCTAAAAGTAGGAATTTACCTTGGATTAATGATGAAGAACAATTGTTGGTGTTATTAATCCACACCAAGAACTTGAAGAATATGAAGTTCTCTGGGATTGATGATGCAAAAATGCCCAAAAATCGCCCACAAGATCGCCCAAGAGGAGGAGGAATGAAGGAAGAGATGAAATGAGCATTCATCTCACAAAATCCGCGTAAATAGGCTAAACTGCCCTGTGTGCCACGGCACAGGACAAGTGTGCCGCGGCCCACGGCCAAGAAAAACTGACCAGCAGTGGCTTAGTGCCGCGGCCCAGCCGAAGTGTGCCGCGGCACACGGTACAGTCCACTCCAACACCAAAAAGGCACATCGTGCACTTTTAGCTATTTCGACCATAACTCCTTCGTCCGGACTCCGATTAACTCACCGTTTGAACCATTGGGAAGCTAACTTGATGCTCTATAATATTACAAAGATTCAGAATCTTTGGAGTTTCCAAGAATTAATTGTGATTTTACAAAATCAAACTCATACTTGGAAAAGTCGTTTAATAACACCGAACTCAAGAAAACGACACCGAAACCCGAACCTGAATACGAACCGAAGATAAGGTTACGAAGTACTCGCAAAGACGAATCTAATATCTAATAGAACACACGATTCCGACCACCCGAAGGCTCGAAATTTGACAACGGAAGGTAATTACCCCAAACTTTGGGAAATTACGAAAATGGCCCAAAACGTCCGAAAATCACGATACGTGATCGAATAACCAAACCGAAGTTCACAACATGTCTAACAAAGTTAAACGGACTTACGGGAAACTCGAAACAGTAATTTCCAACGAGATTCGCAAGAATCGAACTCAAGTGCGGAAAAGTCGCCAAAAAGTACGGAATTCAACAAAACGATACCGAAACGAACTTGGATGTCAAAAAGTGCAGAATTAAATATTCTCAGAATGACGAAACGGTCAAAAGCGAGTCATCGAAACGGACCTCCGCCGAAAAATGAAAATTACCGGAAATTGAAATTGTGGATATTACATTCTACCCTCCTTAAAAGAAGTTTCGTCCCGAAACTTAAATAAAGTAGGGAGAAGTAATATCCCGCCAGGAAAACTCAACGAGATACACAATATCCGAAAAAACCGCGCCCAACGGCGAAACGTTACAGGCAACGCGAAAGAATATACAGCGTGAATACACGCCCCACGACGACCATAACAACGTCACCGACAATGATTCAAAACAATAACGATCAATTAACGACGCATCACATATCACATCATATGCACACATTTAATCAAAGAAACGTACGCGACAACAAGTCGCACCCGACTAAAATGGCTATGTGATAGAAATAAATAGAGTATTACGATAGAAATCATTCCGATTCTCATCAACAAGAAAATGTCCGACGTCAAAACACAAACAATTCAAGATAACGGAAAACGAGAATACTGGATATTACATTCTATCCTATTAAAATTAAGTTTCGTCCCGAAACTTAAAATAAAACATCATGATAGAATACAAACAAAACCAAAAAGTTCACGCAACAAATATCAATCTCTACACGAATTACAGCACAAAGTACGATACACAACTACATCACTAGACACTGCCGGGCCCTCCCCGAGTAGGAACGAAAACCCGATTCCCGAACATCTTGGCAACGGTCTCATAATGCACCGCTTGGTGCCCTAGTCGGCCGCACTTAAAACAATTAACCGGTGGCGAACGACAATGCTGTCTCGCATGGCCTAAACGACTGCAGTTAAAGCAGGTCTTCACACCGAGCGTCTTACTCGCCTCTGGAGTAAGGTTCTTAGACTGGTCAACCGAACGAGGAGTGCTTCCAGAAGGAAAATGCGAAGCAACAGGGTCACGGATCTCACTTCTCTCGCCTCTTGAGATAGTTCTCGAGGTCTTCTGTCTCTTACTCTCTCAACTAGATTCCGACACAGAAACAGCCATCTCAATGGCTAAAGCTCGATCCTGATATTCTTTCAGGGTGGTACACATAAGCGGAGCCATACTCTCAAGGATATGGGGTTTCATTCGCATATTGAAGTATCGGACCTTGTCCGCTTCACTTCTCACTTGATCCCGAACATAAGCCAACTGTCGATTATAATCGACTATCGCCTGGGATATTGACACATCCTGGGACGTAGCCGAGAAAAACTCAACGATTCTGCGTTCACGAATAGGCAACGGGCAATACTCTGCCTCCATGGCAGTCTTAAACTCAGCCCATGTAGGCGTACGATCTGCAGGCACTACAGCGTGCCACCAGTCTGCAGCTTCTTTGTCGAGCAGGTACTGAGCAATGGGTCCCCTCCTATCATCCGGACAAGCTACAGCATCAAATATTCTGTCCAACTGAAAGATCCAGTTTTCCCAACCTAAAAAGTCAGACGAACCCACAAAACGGGGCGGCTGCATCTTCATCACATCTCGTAACCACTTACTAGTTCCGTTATCCCTATTTGGGTTCTCATCCCGACGTACGGCCTGATTCATCTGCACTAACTGGTCAACCACCTGACGAAGGATGGTGGCGACGCCAACGTCAACAATAACGCTAGTCGAATGTCCCTGATCTGTACTGAGCTGATCGGTACTCGGCAAGGAGGGAGTCGTCCTCTCCTGCTCCCGATTACGACCGCCACCACGGCCACGGCCTCGACCTCGACCCCTTAGCATACTGAACGGACAACCAATCAGAATAACAAGATAAAACAAACCTCACATAATCGACATAAGCCCACAATCAGTAGCACAATGAAATATTCACACGTTCACATTGACAAAGATGTACGACCTATACCTCAGCATACACGGTTAAAACATTAAGCATACCATTGTGGTCTAACACCGATAATATTCTTAAAAAAAACAAGTTTATCGAGGTATTTGTTCGAATGATAATATAAAAACAAAAATTCGCGAGTTTGAAAGATCTTGCTGGGATGAAATTCCGAAAACACTTTGTTTAATACCTCGGTCATTGAAGTTGGGAACGATACCTAACAACATATCCCGCCACTTGGGCATACAACCCAGATTTTCTGACGAGAATAATAATATAGCAACTCATTGCACGATTTAACCTCAATACATAAACACATAACGTTCTAATTTACGGAAGCCAAAGTTGGTTTGCAAAACAGAAATTTTCCAAAATCCTTTAGTTCATAACCAAAACGACGGTAATATTTTACAATGTCCGAAGTATTTCAAAACACATTTTTCAAATACCGTCTGATTGTGTCATTTGAAAATACACGGCCCATTTGTCAAAATTTAACAAATTTTAAAAAATTCATATAAACCATGGCTTGACCGCACCACCAAAATATTTTCCAAAAATCGATTTCTACAAAATTCTCAAACCGTAAAGTCCTTCAAGAAACATTCTCAAACTTACCCATAGCGGACAAAAATTACAACATTCCAAAAACAGTCGAATTTAAAACCATATACTCAAATGGCAACCAGGGTCGCCAATTCAATCAAATGCATCTAGTGGTATCAAGTTTAAACACACAGCAAAATCATTCATCGGAGTTTCTCACAAACTCTACCGTCGGTACCTTTTCGAAACCCATCAAGGTTTACAACTTTCACAACATACCACTCCACCCGGTGGTTCAAAGATAAAACAATAACGTGTCCAGTTCTATACACAAACTATGTGTCACAAGTATTAAACAAAACTATATTACACAATACTGTGTAAATAAAATTATGCACCGCAATTAACTCACTAAGATAAAATCGAGATACACAGGTATTACGCATAAAGGAGGAGACTTACGTCCACAGGCCGCACGAAGATGACGGTCGCCCACGATACTAATCTCATCCGACAACATATCCGACACGTTGTGACTATGCACAACTCAACTTGTCACCTGACGACTCGAACGACAAGACAACACATTACTCGACAAACCACGACTCGACTCGACCCTACAGCCTAGGTTTCCGCAACCTAAGTTCCGATACCATAAATGTAACACCCCCAAAACCGTATGGGAATATTACACGCCGTAGACCCTTTCCACAAGGATCTACGAGGCTAAACATCCATAAACAACCAAATGCTTGCCCGACCAGGGTCAAACAATAAATAATACAGACCGTTATGGTCACTTACACGTGAATACACAAACCGATGAGGTCACACAACCCCAATCAACAAAACTGATTTAAACGACATTACCCACACAGGGGTCGAAATACAATACAGCGGAAGACTGAAATCAACTCTGACAACACAACAAAAATCAAACAACTCTCAACTCACGATTAGTATCGCAGCTCGTCATCCTCTTGTGCCAATCCTGTGACTGCTCCCCGAACTGCATGTACCGACGCAAACAGACATCCACCCCGATTACTCGGGGGTTAGTAAAACTCCACTGTTTTACTAGTGCAAGTATCAAATCATACGAAATATAACAAGCAAGTAATAATCGTGAATCAAATATAACAATCAAGTATCAAAATATCCCCGGGAGGTTTTCACAAGGAAAGATAAGCTATGAAGCATTCGAAAATAAGATTATCACCTCGGGAATTTTTAGAATTTCAACCTTTCAAAAATCTTAGGGTCTTAACCCAAATCTCAAATTGTATTTCAACAATTTACAGTACGAAAATATTTCCATAAATCTCGTGGGGCTCGGCCCAACATTCTTTTCTTAAAACTTTCTCTTTAAAAACTTTGATTTGAAAAGTATCATACTCATGACACCGTGATCCACTGTCACGTGTCTCCGTAGGTTCAATAACCCGCACGGACTACATCACGCACAATTAAACAAACATAATCAATTCCGACACCGTGATCCACTGTCACGTGTATCCGTAGGTTCAACAACCCACACGGACTATTAACCAGACATAATCAATTCCGACACCGTGATCCACTGTCACGTGTCTCCGTAGGCATAACAACCCGCACGGACTATATCAATCACAACAATCACACACACACCGTGATCCACTGTCACGTGTCTCCGTAGGCATAACAACCCGCACGGACTATATCAATCACAACAATCACACACACAGTCCTGACACCATAGTCCACTGCCACGTGTCACCGTAAGCCCCGTCGAGCTCACCCGGTTGGACGTACTGTGTCCGAAACTCATGGTCCACTGCCTTGCGCTATCGTAGGCCTCGTCAGACCAGCACGATTGGACCTCAGTACCTCACTAAGTTCTGACCCCGTAGTCCACTGCCACGAATCCTCGTAGGTCCCGTCGAACCAACACGAGTGAACTTAGCGGTCACACGCATATTCATATTCACATACACATTACATACAACAATGAGCACAATTAATCAATCACATTGATCACCACAAAATCGTACATCACCCGCACATAACACAATCTCAACACTCGCAACAACTATCGTCAATCAACGACACATATCCAACATAACACACGTTCGGTACACAATACATTGCACAACCAAGTGTACAACCATCCCATATGTACGGCGCAATCCTGCACAAATGGCACAACGCCTAGCACGTATACTAATATAATAATATTATCGCAAAGCCTTCAAATTACGGAAAACACAACCAACTCAAATGGAACATAATTACAAAGGCAAGCAAAATCATCACACATCTCATACATAGTTACTAGTCGCAAGATACAAGTCGTATAGTAAGATACTTGTCTCGATATCGGCACGCAAGTATTCCAACGAACGCGGTTCAACCGGAAAACTTCGAAACGCCCGATGCTATCGAAAAGAAATACAACAACGAACGGAAGGGTTCAACTCGGTTTCTTCGCAAGAAATTCGACCCTAACAACATATAGTCAATAAATCATCGATCGTACGAGGAAGAATAATCGTAGAACGCCCGAAAACCCCTCTATGACATTTTACCGGACACCTTCAAGGCGTCGGTCAAGAACTCGACCAAAACAACGAATCGATACGATCCAACCATGGAATAACAAGGGAAATGATAGAATACATCTAATTAATCATCAATACATCACAAATCTAAGTTATTACGGTTAAATCGGACAAAACGAACAAAAACCCCCAATTCACCCAAAAGTAGGAATTTACCTTGGATTAATGATGAAGAACAATTGTTGGTGTTATTAATCCACACCAAGAACTTGAAGAATATGAAGTTCTCTGGGATTGATGATGCAAAAACGCCCAAAAATCGCCCACAAGATCGCCCAAGAGGAGGAGGAATGAAGGAAGAGATGAAATGAGCATTCATCTCACAAAATCCGCGTAGATAGGCTAAACTGCCCTGTGTGCCACGACACAGGACAAGTGTTCCACGGCCCACGACCAAGAAAAACTGCCCAGCAGTGGCTTAGTGCCGCGGCCCAGCCGAAGTTTGCCGCGGCACACGGTACAGTCCACTCCAACACCAAAAAGGCACATCATGCACTCTTAGCTATTTCGACCATAACTCCTTCGTCCGGACTTCGATTAACTCACCGTTTGAACCATTGGGAAGCTAACTTGATGCTCTATAATATCTCAAAGATTCAGAATCTTTGGAATTTCCAAGAATTAATGGTGATTTTACAAAATCAAACTCATACTTGGAAAAGTCGTTTAATAACACCGAACTCAAGAAAACGACACCGAAACCCGAACCCGAATACGAACCGAAGATAAGGTTACGAAGTACTCGCAAAGACGAATCTAAGAGCTAATAGAACACACGATTCCGACCACCCAAAGGCTCGAAATTCGACAACGGAAGGTAATTATCCCAAACTTTGGGAAATTACAAAAATGGCCCAAAACGTCCGAAAATCACGATACGTGATCGAATAACCAAACCGAAGTTCACAACACGCCTAACAAAGTTAAACGGACTTACGGGAAACTCGAAACAGTAATTTCCAATGAGATTCGCAAGAATCGAACTCAAGTGCGGAAAAGTCGCCAAAAAGTACGGAATTCAACAAAACGACACCAAAACGAACTCGGATGACAAAAAGTGCAGAATTAAATATTCTCAGAATGACGAAACGGTCAAAAGAGAGTCATCGAAACGGACCTTCGACGAAAAATGAAAATTACCGGAAATCGAAATTGCGGATATTACATTCTACCCTCCTTAAAACAAGTTTCGTCCCAAAACTTAAATAAAGTAGGGAGAAGTAATATCCCGCCAGGAAAACTCAACGAGATACACAAGATCCGAAAAAACCGCGCCCAACGGCGAAATGTTACAGGCAACGCGAAAGAATATACAGCGTGAATACACGCCCCACGACGACCATAACAACGTCACCGACAATGATTCAAAACAATAACGATCAATTAACGACGCATCACATACCACATCATATGCACACATTTAATCAAAGAAACGTACGCGACAACAAGTCGCACCCGACTAAAATGGCTATGCGATAGAAATAAATAGAGTATTACGATAGAAATCATTCCGATTCTCATCAACAAGAAAATGTCCGACGTCAAAACACAAACAATTCAAGATAACGGAAAACGAGAATACTGGATATTACATTCTATCCTATTAAAATTAAGCTTCGTCCCGAAACTTAAAATAAAACATCATGATAGAATACAAACAAAACCAAAAAGTGCACGCAACAAATATCAATCTCTACACGAATTACAGCACAAAGTACGATACACAACTACATCACTAGACACCACCGGGCCCTCCCCGAGTAGGAACGGAAACCCGATTACCGAACATCTTGGCAACGGTCTCATAATGCACCGCTTGGTGCCCCAGTCGGCCGCTCTTAAAACAATTAACCGGTGGCGAACGACAATTCTGTCTCGCATGGCCTACACGACTGCAGTTAAAGCAGGTCTTCACACCGATCGTCTTACTCGCCTCTGGAGTAAGGTTCTTAGGCTGGTCAAACGAACGAGGAGTGCTTCCAGAAGGAAAATACGAAGCAACAGGTTCACGGATCTCACTTCTCTGGCCTCTTGAGAAATTTCTCGAGGTCTTCTGTCTCTTACTCTCTGAACTAGATTCCGACACAGAAACAGCCATCTCAATGGCTAAAGCTCGATCCTGATATTCTTTCAGGGTGGTACACATAAGCGGAGCCATACTCTAAAGGATATGGGGTTTCATGCGCATATTAAAGTATCGGACCTTGTCCGCTTCACTTCTCACTTGATCCCGAACATAAGCCAATTGTCGATTATAATCGACTATCGCCTGGGATATTGACACATCCTGGGACGTAGCCGAGAAAAACTCAACGATTCTGCGTTCACGAATAGGCAACGGGCAATATTCTGCCTCCATGGCAGTCTTAAACTCAGCCCATGTAGGCGTACGATCTGCAGGCACTACAGCGTGCCACCAGTCTGCAGCTTCTTTGTCGAGCAGGTACTGAGCAATGGGTACGCTCCTATCATCCGGACAAGCTACAACATCAAATATTCTGTCCAACTGAAAGAGCCAGTTTTCCCAACCTAACAAGTCAGACGAACCCACAAAACGGGGCGGCTGCATCTTCATCACATCTCGTAACCACTTACTAGTTCCGTTATCCCTATTTGGGTTCTCATCCCGACGTACGGCCTGATTCATATGCACTAACTGGTCAACCACCTGACGAAGGATGGTGGCGACGCCAACGTCAACATTAACGCTAGTCGAATGTCCCTGATCTGTACTGAGCTGATCGGTACTCGGCAAGGAGGGAGTCGTCCTCTCCTGCTCCCGATTACGACCGCCACCACGACCACGGCCACGGCCTCGACCTCAACCCCTTAGCATACTGAACGGACAACCAATCAGAATAACAAGATAAAACAAACCTCACATAATCGACATAAGCCCACAATGAGCAGCACAATGCAATATTCACACGTTCACATTGACAAAGATGTACGACCTATACCTCAGCATACACGGTTAAAACATTAAGCATACCATTGTGGTCTAACACCAATAATATTCTTAAAAAAAACAAGTTTATCGAGGTATTTGTTCGAATGATAATATAAAAAAAAATTCGCGAGTTTGAAAGATCTTGCTGGGATGAAATTCCGAAAACACTTTGTTTAATACCTCGGTCATTGAAGTTGGGAACGATACCTAACAACATATCCCGCCACTTGGGCATACAACCCAGATTTTCTGACGAGAATAATAATATTGCAACTCATTGCACGATTTAACCTCAATACATAAACACATAACGTTCTAATTTACGGAAGCCAAAGTTGGTTTGCAAAACAGAAATTTTCCAAAATCCTTTAGTTCATAACCAAAACGACGGTAATATTTTACAATGTCCGAAGTATTTCAAAACACATTTTTCAAATACCGTCTGATTGTGTCATTTGAAAATACACGGCCCATTTGTCAAAATTTAACAAATTTTAAAAAATTCATATAAACCATGGCTTGACCGCACCACCAAAATATTTTCCAAAAATCGATTTCTACAAAATTCTCAAACCGTAAAGTCCTTCAGGAAACATTCTCAAACTTACCCATAGCGGACAAAAATTACAACATTCCAAAAACAGTCGAATTTAAAACCATATACTCAAATGGCAACCAGGGTCGCCAATTCAATCAAATGCATCTCGTGGTATCAAGTTTAAACACACAGCAAAATCATTCATCGGAGTTTCTCACAAACTCTACCGTCGGTACCTTTTCGAAACCCATCAAGGTTTACAATTTTCACAACATACCACTCCACCCGGTGGTTCAAAGATAAAACAATAACGTGTCCAGTTCTATACACAAACTATGTGTCACAAGTATTAAACAAAACTATATTACACAATACTGTGTAAATAAAATTATGCACCGCAATTAACTCACTAAGATAAAATCGAGATACACAGGTATTACGCATAAAGGAGGAGACTTACGTCCACAGGCCGCACGAAGATGACGGTCGCCCACGATACTAATCTCATCCGACAACATATCCGACACGTTGTGACTATGCACAACTCAACTTGTCACCTGACGACTCGAACGACAAGACAACACATTACTCGACAAACCACGACTCGACTCGACCCTACAGCCTAGGTTTCCGCAACCTAAGTTCCGATACCATAAATGTAACACCCCCAAAACCGTATGGGAATATTACACGCCGTAGACCCTTTCCACAAGGATCTACCAGGCTAAACATCCATAAACAACCAAATGCTTGCCCGACCAGGGTCAAACAATAAATAATACAGACCGTTATGGTCACTTACACGTGAATACACAAACCGATGAGGTCACACAACCCCAATCAACAAAACTGACTTAAACGACATTACCCACACAGGGGTCGAAATACAATACAATGAAGATCAAATCAACTCTGACAACACAACAAAAATCAAACAACTCTCAACTCACGATTAGTATCGCAGCTCGTCATCCTCTTGTGCCAATCCTGTGACTGCTCCCCTGAATCTGCATGTACCTGGACGCAAAACAGACATCCACCCCCCGATTACTCGGGGGTTAGTAAAACTCCACTGTTTTACTAGTGCAAGTATCAAATCATACGAAATATAACAAGCAAGTAATAATCGTGAATCAAATATAACAATCAAGTATCAAAATATCCCCGGGAGGTTTTCACAAGGAAAGATAAGCTATGAAGCATTCGAAAATAAGATTATCACCTCGAGAATTTTTAGAATTTCAACCTTTCAAAAATCTTAGGGTCTTAACCCAAATCTCAAATTGTATTTCAACAATTTACAGTACGAAAATATTTCCATAAATCTCGTGGGGCTCGGCCCAACATTCTTTTCTTAAAACTTTCTCTTTAAAAACTTTGATTTGAAAAGTATCATACTCATGACACCGTGATCCACTGTCACGTGTCTCCGTAGGTTCAACAACCCGCACAGACTACATCACGCACAATTAAACAAACATAATCAATTTCGACACCGTGATCCACTGTCACGTGTATCCGTAGGTTCAACAACCCACACGGACTATTAACCAGACATAATCAATTCCGACACCGTGATCCACTGTCACGTGTCTCCGTAGGCATAACAACCCGCACGGACTATATCAATCACAACAATCACACACACACCGTGATCCACTGTCACGTGTCTCCGTAGGCATAACAACCCGCACGGACTATATCAATCACAACAATCACACACACAGTCCTCACACCATAGTCCACTGCCACGTGTCACTGTAAGCCCCGTCGAACTCACCCGGTTGGACGTACTGTGTCCGAAACTCATGGTCCACTGCCATGCGCTATCGTAGGCCTCGTCAGACCAGCACGATTGGACCTCAGTACCTCACTAAGTTCTGACCCCGTAGTCCACTGCCACGAATCCTCGTAGGTCCCGTCGAACCAACACGAGTGAACTTAGCGGTCACACGCATATTCATATTCACATTCACATTACATACAACAATGAGCACAATTAATCAATCACATTGATCACCACAAAATCGTACATCACCCGCACATAACACAATCTCAACACTCGCAACAACTATCGTCAATCAACGACACATATCCAACATAACACACGTTCGGTACACAATACATTGCACAACCAAGTGTACAACCATCCCATATGTACGGCGCAATCCTGCACAAATGGCACAACGCCTAGCACGTATACTAATATAACAATATTATCGCAAAGCCTTCAAATTACGGAAAACACAACCAACTCAAACGGAACATAATTACGAAGGCAAGCAAAATCATCACACATCTCATACATAGTTACTAGTCGCAAGATACAAGTCGTATAGTAAGATACTTGCCTCGATATCGGCACGCAAGTATTCCAACGAACGCGGTTCAACCGGAAAACTTCGAAACGCCCGATGCTATCGAAAAGAAAGACGACAACGAACGGAAGGGTTCAACTCGGTTTCTTCGCAAGAAATTAGACCCTAACAGCATATAGTCAATAAATCATCGATCATACGAGGAAGAATAATCGTAGAACGCCCGAAAACCCCTCTATGACATTTTACCGGACACCTTCAAGGCGTCGGTCAAGAACTCGACCAAAACAACGAATCGATACGATCCAACCATGGAATAACAAGGGAAATGATAGAATACATATAATTAATCATCAATACATCACAAATCTAAGTTATTACGGTTAAATCGGACAAAACGAACAAAAACCCCAATTCACCCAAAAGTAGGAATTTACCTTGGATTAATGATGAAGAACAATTGTTGGTGTTATTAATCCACACCAAGAACTTGAAGAATATGAAGTTCTCTGGGATTGATGATGCAAAAACGCCAAAAAATCGCCCACAAGATCGCCCAAGAGGAGGAGGAATGAAGGAAGAGATGAAATGAGCATTCATCTCACAAAATCCGCGTAAATAGGCTAAATTGCCCTGTGTGCCGCGGCACAGGACAAGTGTGCCGCGGCCCACGGCCAAGAAAAACTGTCCAGCAGTGGCTTAGTGCCGCGGCCCAGCCGAAGTGTGCCGCGGCACACGGTACAGTCCACTCCAACACAAAAGAGGCACATCGTGCAGTCTTAGCTATTTCGACCATAACTCCTTCGTACGGACTCTGATTAACTCACCGTTTGAACCATTAGGAAGCTAACTTGATGCTCTATAATATTGCAAAGATTCAAAATCTTTGGAGTTTCCAAGAATTAATGGTGATTTTACAAAGCCAAACTCATACTTGGAAAAGTCGTTTAATAACACCGAACTCAAGAAAACGACACCGAAACCCGAACTTGAATACGAACCGAATATAAGGTTACGAAGTACTCGCAAAGAAGAATCTAAGAGCAAATAGAACACACGATTCCGACCACCCGAAGGCTCGAAATTCAACAACGGAAGGTAATTACCCCAAACTTTGGGAAATTACGAAAATGGCCCAAAACGTCCGAAAATCACGATACGTGATCGAATAACCAAATCGAAGTTCACAACACGTCTAACAAAGTTAAACGGACTTACGGGAAACTCGAAACAGTAATTTCCAACGAGATTCGTGTTCGCTATATTTTTAAACAATCCGCAAGTGTACGGAGTAAGTGTAGAAAGAGGCGAGCAAGGTCGTATTCCACGGAGACTAAATTTTCTTATTGTGTTGAGTACTAGATTATAGTGTTCCCGGTTTTATCTAGACGATCGAAAGGTAAAATGGATGATTAACGAAATAAAAATAAAATTATGACAATAAAAGAAAATATCCGAATTAAGGAGAATTGTAAGAGTTTAGAAAGAAAGATTCCAAGGCTCGGTTTCCGTTGATCACTAAGTTTAGTCGAGATTGGTTCCAAAAGTTCTAAGTGCGTTTCCAAAATAATAATCACAATAATATTCTAAAGTCCCTCTCGAGATGCATTAAAATGTAGATTAAACAACTTATAACAACGTCTCCGTTTACTATAAATTATCTAACTCCAAAATGTTCACAAGATTTAAACATCATCATAGTTCATCACCGATTTCTCAATCTCGTAATTTACTACATCAAATACTCGAAACCTATTAATGCCCTCTTCTCTCGAATTATGAGCAATTAAGTTAAACATGTAAAAACATTGATCAAGTGTCTAAACATGAATTAAAACCAAGTATTTGATAAAGAAAACACACTAGATATATATAATCATCAATCCCTCAAAACCATAGCAAATCAACGTACTTCCATGCCCGGAATCTAACGAGTTTAGCCGGACATGGTAATGAAAGAAAGATTAATAATCATCATGTTCATCATGTTCATGCTAAATAAAACAACAAAAATAAGTAAAAGATAGGGAGAAGATAAAACTCAAATGGTGTCTTGAATGGATGTAGGATCAAGCCTTCAAAATGTTCTTCAAGAGTTCATCATTTTCTTCCTCCAAGTCTCCTTCTTTTGGTAAGTTTATTCTTTAATCTTGTGTTTTTCTTCCCTCACCAACTCTCCAAGACTCTCTAAATCAAGATCCCCCCTCAAATCCAGCCCCAAGACCTTTTATAAAGCCAAAATATCATCTTTTTTCATGTTCACATCTTCAAAAATGTCAAAAAGTGATTTTTCCACCAAAAAGTGACACGACCCGTGTCATACTATCCCAGAAAATGCAAAAAACTTTCTGGACAGCAGACCCGGTCGTGTCATTTGACACGGCCCGTGTCATACTGTCCCAGAAAATGCAAAAACTTTCTGAACTGTGAAGTCGTGGTCTAGAAGCCATATCTTCCTCAATACACCTCGAAATTTAGCGTATGATATACCGTTGCGAAGCGTATTTAATGAGGAATCCATATATATATAGAACACATCCTGATTCGAAGTAATGAATCTGGAAATTAGAAAATACGACAGGTAGTGCTTCAATCTTCATAGTTTTAGGCCTCGTACTCTCGTTTCTGCATTGCTTGATATGTATTTGGGTATTGAGACTTCGGTCTTGCTTGATAATGTCCTTAAAACACCTATAAAATCAAATAAAATATACCCAAGCGTGATCGAGTTCAACAAACATAATATGAGTACAAACGACACAATTCTACACATTTTAGGATCTTAAAATCCGGAAAAACCTTATAAAAATATGTGTAAAAATGAGTGTTATCAAAATCCCCCAAACTTGAACGTTGATCGTCCCGAGCAATGCACTTTAAAATAACCACTCTTAAGGGAACTCGTCCCTCAACATACCTCAAAGGATCATTTTGAAAATTCATCAATACGCCTCAAGAAATAAATAAGTCGAGTTCTATAAAGTATTCAAATCTCGAGGGTGCTTCCTTAACATCATAGCTAATACTTGAATAATACGAACCTCTCCGGTCAAGTGTATTCCCTCACTCTCAAAGTGTATAATGGGATAAGTGACGCTCAAAACTCATTCAATGAAATAAGAATCCCCATAGACTTGCCAATCGTCTACATCTCTACCACTAGTTGTGCATGCAAATTTGGTGAATCAAAAAAGACTTTATCGGTTGTAATGTAGGCTTTTTGGTCGGGGTAGGATAAGTATGGCTTAAAGTGACTTGACTTGAGCAAATTAGAACATTATCTCAACAATCACTTCGCTCAATTAGAAGCTCAATAATCCCTTAGAATTTGTTTCCTTCAACCCCTTGATTTTAATATCATCGCACTAAGCACTTTTGAAAGTGAGAATCACAACATTATTCCTCCTTATTGCTCCATACATCTCGTTTCTTTTGTGTCCACGAATTTTTTCTTTTTATGTTTTCATGTGGTGGACAACATCATCATTAAAATCACACAATTTTTCCTTCAAATTTATTCTGATGAATCATTGCATTTGAACCAACAATCTTCCCAATCGCTTCCACACATCTTTTCATTCTTTTGACAATTTGTTCTAAGTAGCTCAAGTATAGGGACAAAAGTTTATAATGGAACGGAAAGCTCATAATGTGGCTAACAAGAAATAGGCTTTAAGCTCAAACGGGTTAACTAGGGAAATAAATTTTTCGGGTTGGCCAAAAGGTTTGAAGGGTTGTCAATAAAAATCGCCTAAAATCACTTTCACTAATTTGCACACACACTTGTAGTTTCGAATAAGATACCAGGGCAAGTTCTAGAGTCTTAAAAACATGAATGGTACACTCGAAAATGAAACTTGCATATTTAATGATGCATGAAGGCTCAAAAGCTCACAAATTAGATTTGTTCATATTTCCAAGATATTAAACTATTTATTCAATTTCACACCCTTTTGATTATTCTACAATTTTTTCCTCTTCAAATTATCCTCAATTTGCATATCAAAATAACAAAATAAATCCCGAGGTATCCAAGACAAGATTTCATTCTTTCGAGTTTCATCCAAGTACATGATACTCAAAACACACCAAGTTCAAAAAGAACAATCCACACCAAAATTCAAGCAAATCTTCACACTAAAATTCGAAAAAAATAGAAACAAACAAATAATAAAATAAACAAACAAAACAAGGTGTTAAAAAAAATAAACGAACAATATAAGTATATCTTGACCCAATATCTCCCCCCAAACTTGAATTAAAGAATGTACACACAAAGGGGGTATAGTATTTAAGCAATAAAAACTTTGGGTCAAGAAATACTTACAACCGGTCATATTGATTGGGCGGAGGGAAGTGGCCTTGTTGGACATGCCACGTGTCACACCTGCTCAGATTTGCCAAAAATCGTCTGCCCACCTGACCCGACCGTGTCAAATGACACGGCCCGTTTCATACTTGCCCAGAAACTCAAAAAAAAAAAACGTCTGGATAGCCAACCCGACCGTGTCGAATGACACGGCCTGTGTCGTACTAGCCTGGATAGTGCGCTTCTGGTCTCCGGATCTTTTTCCTGCGAATTGGACAGCTACAGTTGAACCGGTCAGTTCCTCATCAAGTAAAAATAGAAATAAAATGCGAATAAGAACAAAATAAACTAACAAGAACCATTGGGTTGCCTCCCGATTAGCGCTAAGTTTAACGTCTTCAGCCGGACGCAAGTGTTGGGTTGCCTCTCAACCAGCGCTAAATTTAATGTCTTCAGCCAGACGCATGTTTCCTTCATCCCGGATCATTCAATGAGCTCTTATAATCCGGTTTACGTGCAATTTTATCGGGAGGAGTCATCAAAAATACAACATTTTGACTATGCGTCCTAATTGTTAATTCTCCTCGATCCACATCAATTAATGCTCGTACAGTGGCTAAGAACGGACGTCCAAGTATTACTAGACCATTTTGCTTCCCATCATCATCAAGCACTATAAAATCAACGGGGAAGGCGAACTTATCAATTTTTAAAATTACATCCTCCACAATTCCCTTTGGGTAAGCTAAAGATCGATCTATGAATTGTAAGCTCACTGGAGATGGTCTCAACTCTCCTAATCCAAGTGTCCTGAAAATAGACAAAGGCAATATATTGACACTTGAACCATGATCAACAAATACATCATTTAATGAACAACCCAAAATAGAGCAAGGAATTGAAAAACTCCCTGGATCCTTAAGCTTAGTCGGTAGGCGCTCCAATTCTTTTTTCTTTGACGCCATGTCTTGCACGAAAACCTCAAAATTTTTCTTCTCCTTTATATGCTCAATATCGGACTGCTTCTTCACCTCATTCATGGAAACTATCAAATCAACTTTATTAGACAACACGGTTGCATCTTCGTTTTCATTCTCCGATTCCGGTAGCTCTTCATTCACAGTATACGAAAAAATAGCATTGCATTGTGCTTTTGGATTTTCTTCGGTGTTGCTTGGACATTGGCCCTTTTGATGTTGACTCCCCACAATCTTAGCCAATTGACCGATTTGCGTTTCTAAGTTTCTCATTTGAGCTCCAACGGTGGTTGCTAATTGAGTGACATGATTTTCAATCCGATCAAGCTTTTCTTCATCTCGGGTAAACCGACTTTTTGTTTCCATCATAAAAGTAGCCAAAATATTCTCTAGATTAGAATTTGGCTTGGACTCTTCTATCACCTCACCATTCGACACTTTAAATCCCGTCGGTGGTTGCAACACATTTCTCGAATTCCCGTAGCTAAGATTCTCGTGATTCTTATTTGAAGGATGATAAAACCCCGGATGAGGATTATTTCGATAGTTATTGAAATTATGGTTATTGATATAATGAGCTTCCTCCAACGGGTCCGGTGGTGGTGCACTTCCTTTTGGATTTATTTTTTCATTTGCACTCTTCGTCAGAATTCCCAAATGGTTGGTCAAAATCGACATTTGTGCAGTTAAAGCCTTTATAGGATCCGAGTCTGAAATTTCAGCCACTCTACGAATATTACTCCTCTCGGTAGGCCATTGATAGCTATTCATGGCTATCTCCTCGATCAATTCATATGCTTCCTCTGCACTTTTAGCTAGCAAAGCTCCTCCGGCCGAAGCGTCAACAAGATTTCTCGTCTCTCCGGCCAACCCATTATAAAAGAAACACATTTGTTGGTCTTCCGGAAACCCATGACGAGGACATCGTCTTAACAAATCCTTGAAGCGTTCCCACGCCTCATATAACATCTCTGAATCCATTTTTCGGAATTGCATTATTTCGCTCTTCAATCTCATAGTCTTGTTGGGCGGGAAGAATTTGAAAAGAAACTTTTCGCCCAACTCGTTCCATGTACTTATGCTCCCCGAAGCAAGAGTTCCAAGCCAACTACGAGCCTTTTCTCTCAAGGAGAATGGAAATAGCTTCAATCTTATCGCATCGTTTGGCACCCCATTCATTTTAATGGTATCACAAATTTGAATAAAGTGGAATAAATGGGCGTGCGGATCTTCTGTGGCAAATCCTCCAAACTGATTTTGTTGAACCATCGATATTAATGAAGGTTTCAACTCAAAATTGAGGGCGTTGATAGGAATATGAGAAATTCCCCCATAATTTTGGTCAAGCCTCGGCCGAAATCCGTCCCGAATCGATTGAATTCGGATTGCGGGTTGCTCAGCCCGTACGCCTTCATTGTTTGGATTGTGGGCTATTGCATTATCATTGCCCATGTCGGCAATTACGTCTCCCGCTCTTTCCATTTCGTCAGATAGATCTCTTTGTAATTTCCGTGTAGCAACACTTGTTCTTCGAGCAAATGCCTCTACTTCGGGAATAAAGTTTTCCAAAGGTTCTCGAGAGTAGCGGGTGTTCATGTACGTCCTGCAACACGGCCAAAAACAATATGGAAGTAACAAAATAAAATAAAACAGAAAAATATGTCTAAAGTAAGACCGGAAACACTTATCGTAATATCAATACTAACAAAAATAAATTAGTCCCCGGCAACGGCGCCAAAAACTTGTTCGCTATATTTTTAAACAATCCGCAAGTGTACGGAGTAAGTGTAGAAAGCGGCGAGCAAGGTCGTATTCCACGGAGACTAAATTTTCTTATTGTGTTGAGTACTAGATTATAGTGTTCCCGGTTTTATCTAGACGATCGAAAGGTAAAATGGATGATTAACGAAATAAAAATAAAATTATGACAATAAAAGAAAATATCCAAATTAAGGAGAATTGTAAGAGTTTAGAAAGAAAGATTCCAAGGCTCGGTTTCCGTTGATCACTAATTTTAGTCGAGATTGGTTCCAAAAGTTCTAAGTGCGTTTCCAAAATGATAATCACAATAATATTCTAAAGCCCCTCTCGAGATGCATTAAAACGTAGATTAAACAACTTATAACAACGTCTCCGTTTACTATAAATTATCTAACTCCAAAATGTTCACAAGATTTAAACATCATCATAGTTCATCACCGATTTCTCAATCTCGTAATTTACTACATCAAATACTCGAAACCTATTAATGCCCTCTTCTCTCGAATTATGAGCAATTAAGTTAAACATGTAAAAACATAAAACCAAGTATTTGATAAAGAAAACACACTAGATATATATAATCATCAATCCCTCAAAACCATAGCAAATCAACATACTCCCATGCCCGGAATCTAACGAGTTTAGCCGGACATGGTAATGAAAGAAAGATTAATAATCATCATGTTCATCATGTTCATGCTAAATAAAACAACAAAAATAAGTAAAAGATAGGGAGAAGATAAAACTCGAATGGTGTCTTGAATGGATGTAGGATCAAGCCTTCAAAATGTTCTTCAAGAGTTCATCATTTTCTTCCTCCAAGTCTCCTTCTTTTGGTAGGTTTCTTCTTTAATCTTGTGTTTTTCTTCCCTCACCAACTCTCCAAGACTCTCTAAATCAAGATCCCCCCTCAAATCCAGCCCCAAGACCTTTTATAAAGCCAAAATATCATCTTTTTTCATGTTCAAATCTTCAAAAATGTCAAAAAGTGATTTTTCCACCGAAAAGTGACACGGCCCGTGTCATACTATCCCAGAAAATGCAAAAAACTTTCGGGACAAAGACCAGTCGTGTCATTTTACACGGCCCGTGTCATACTGTCCCAGAAAATGCAAAAACTTTCTGAACTGTGAAGTCGTGGTCTAGAAGCCATATCTCCCTCAATACACCTCGGAATTTAGCGTATGATATACCGTTGCGAAGCTTATTTCATGAGGAATCCATATATATATATAGAAGACATCCTTATTCGAAGTAATGAATCTGGAAATTAGAAAATACGACAGGTAGTGCTTCAATCTTCATCGTTTTAGGCCTCGTACTCTCGTTTCTGCATTGCTTGATATGTATTTGGGTATTGAGACTTCGGTCTTGCTTGATAATGTCCTTAAAACACCTATAAAATCAAATAAAATATACCCAAGCGTGATCGAGTCCAACAAACATAATATGAGTACAAACGACACAATTCTACACATTTTAGGATCTTAAAATCCGAAAAAACCTTATAAAAATATGTGTAAAAATGAGTGTTATCAATTCGCAAGAATCGAACTCAAGTGCGGAAAAGTCGCCAAAAAGTACGGAACTCAGATGACAAAAAGTGCAGAATTAAATATTCTCAAAATGATGAAGCGGTCAAAAATGAGTCATCGAAACGGACCTCCGCCGAAAAATGAAAATTACCGGAAATCGAAATTGCGGATATTACAGTATACCACCTTAATTTATTGAAGTTTACGTTACTCTTTACTGCTTCATTTTATCTGATACTTTGATTGCATCAACTGAACAATGAACATTGTATCTTCATAATATTGTTTTCAATTGAACTATTATTGTTTAGAAATTTAAAATAGAGTGCTTTTGAAAGGACTATTGTTGTTTAAAATTGATTTTTCTATTGAATAGGTAAATATATTCATATAGACATGAAAAAATAAAATCAAAATATTGTGGGAATCGAACCGAAAATTTCGGTTCGGATTGTGTTGGTTCCGAATGAAAAAACATGAAACCGAATCCCAAATACACAATTCGATCCGAGTTCGGTTCCTACCAAAAAAATTCGCAACTGAATTTTGACAACCCTCTCTCTCTCTCTATCTCTCTGTGTGCGCGCGCGCGTGTTCATGTGTTCATCCTATTTTATTTTTTTTCACTAATAATATTCCAGATCAGAAGCATACAAAATTAATATTTCGAATGAAAGGACGAAAATAATGCCCGAGACGATAAAAAATAATGTATGAGGCTAAATAATTCAAAATGACGTTCAGGGACGAAATGAGTCAAAAATAACACTCTTAAAAGATTGAAAATAGTAATACTTGGTGTTTCTGGTAGATACAACGACCTATTGAATTAGAGGTAATTTGGATATAAAGATGAATAATATTAAAATAAAAAATTTATTTTAGGGAATAGAAAAAAAAACATCTCACTTAAATTAGAACGAATAGAGTAGTTTATTAGAGCAACTTCAAGAGACTATCTAAATGAGCTCCTAAGTTGAAATATAAGGAATTTGGAACAAAAACTTGCTCCAATTGAATCCTTAACCATACCTTATATTGCTTTTATGAATAAATAAATTCATCTCCCTCCGTTTCTAGTATTTTTTCAATGTCAAAAAAGTAGTTGTAATTTGAATTTAATATTATAATAATAATATGGAGTACATATAAAGAGTAACATTGGAGTAGTCATGCCTTATAATGTCCTAAATCACTTGGAGCTTATTTTATATAATATTTATAAAGAATACACTAAGGCCCTGTTTACTTTTTTCTTAATGGACTCAATACTTAATGAATTGAATCGCTCAAATTTTTTAGATGTTTACTTTTTGCTGAATGGGCTGAAATGTATCATTTTGATTCAGCAAACAAAATGGTGTGGTTCCCATTCAGCCCAAAAAATTACATCTTATACCCTTACCTACCGCATCGGCTCCCCATTTCTTTCTCTCTCCACTTTCTTTTCTCCCCTTCTCTCTCTCCCATTCCTTTTCCCCCGTTCCACTTTCTCACTTTCTTTTCTCCCCTTCGGTCACTCCCGCATCGCCGTCGCCCGCCTCGCATCGCCATCGCCGTCGCCCGCCTCGCATCGCCATCGCCGTCGCTCGCCTCGCGTTGCCCTTTCCGTCGCCCGCCTTGCGTCGCCTTTCTCGCCGTCGCCGTCGCCAGGTTCATTTTCTGATTTTTCAGGTTTCAGATTTCTACAAATTTACATGCTTGTTTTGATTTCAGATTATTTCAGATTTTAGATTATTTCTCCAGATTCTTCCCGGTTCTTAGCTTTTCCAGGTTCTTAGATTATTTTTGTGTTTTTGATTTTTCCAGGTTCTTTGCTTTTCGATTTTCATCTTGTTTTCTTTCAGATTTATTTCTCCCAACAGATGATTTCATCTTGTAGTGCTTTCTGGTAGACATAAATATCAGTTGCTGATTTCATCTTCTTTTGATTTCTGGTAGAGATAAATATCAGTGCCTTGAGGGAGTGCTTGTTATGATGTATATTTTTTTTTTCATTTCTTCGAGATAAATATCAGTTGCTTTTTTTAGTTGTTTTGATAATTTCATCTTGTTTTGCTTTATGATAGAGATAAAGGACAGTTGATTTCATCTTGTTTTAGGTATGGAATAAATTGGGGAAACACAACTAAATAAACGAACTAGGATAAGTTGGAGGGACCCCAATGTTATGAAGACCTTTTTGGAAAGTTGTATTCTTGAGGTTTCATTGAATGGGAAGGAAGGTAGTGCATTAAAGCCCAATTCATGGATCAAAGTTGTTGAAACCCTCAGAGCAACTCATAATTTTATCGTTGACAAAAAACAGATGCGTAATAAATTTGATTATCTAAAGGGAAAATATGGAACATAGTTGAAATTAAAACACAAAACTGGCAATTTATATGATCCTTCAACCAACACGTTCAATTTAACACCTCAAGAATGGAAATTGGAGAGTGAGGTATATTCATAACTGGCAATTTATTTTCATTTTTTATTTAATTTGTATATTGATAACTTTATTTTTTAACACAGTCCAATAAATATGTTGAATATTTGAGGACGTCAAGTCTACTATACCCTGAGTTATGTGCACAACTATTTGAGGGTGGTGTGTGCACGGGTATTGGAGGCTATGGACCGACATCAAAAGACCCTATGCCAACCGTTGAGCCTTTCGCGTTCACAGCTTTCGAAGACCCTATATCAAGTGAACAAGCTCCCATGTCGTCAACACCTTGTTCCTCTCGTACCCAGGTTGACAAGAAAAAAAGAAAGGCTAGAGAAGTAACCTTGGATTTAGATGAGAAACTTATGATTTTTCTAGATAATATGGCATTAAAACACGCGAAACCCGATCCTTTCTCATATGAAGCATGCATGAAAAAATTGAACGACCTTAATGGGTAAAAGAAGATCCATTGTTTCACATTGCCTTTTCTCTTCTTACGGATAGCCGGAATAGATAAGCATGGATTGGAATACCGTTAGAGTTTGCTAAGGATTGGGTTAAAACGGTTGGAGCAAAACAAGGATACCACTAGTTCACTATTTGGTCTTTTTACTAGTTTTACTGTTTTTGAATGATATTTGGGACTTGTTTTGTGTTGGGACTGTTTCTGTTTTTGAGTGAGTAGTCTTCTTTCCGTCATTTTTACTTTCTGGTGTTGTAAACTTTGTTATGTTTCATATGGTAGGACAATTTCTCCCTTTCCAAATTTTTGATGCCCCCATGTTTAGTATGTAATGCATTTTATTTCCCTCCATCTATACAGTTTTCCTTGTTTTTTTGTCCTTTAAGTTCCACTATTAGTCTGTCAACTTTTGATTTTGTGATTTTAGTCCTTATGTATTTGAGCAAACCCAGTTCTTGTTTGTTGTTATGACTATTTTTAAATTGTTTGTGTTGTTTTGTGATAATTTGTGATGTTTTTACGAACAGATATGCCGACTCTCGAGGAAGAAATTCTTTTTGTAATTCTAATACATATATACTTAAGACGAAGAATAGTTGCTTCAACAAGACGAGAAAGGATACACGATAATACTTCGGCATTGAGTAGATATGCATACACCTAAGAGCTACTAAATGGATCCAGTACGCAATGTCAAGAATTGATGCGACTATCTCGTGAAGCATTTATACTTTTATGCCAACATTTTAGACAAAATAATTGGGTGAAAGATAGTAAACATGTTAGATGGCAATGTTTTTAACAATTCTGGGACATAATGAACGTTATAGAGTAATTAAACGTAGATTTCAACACTCCACAAGAACTGTTCATGTTTATTTTCATGAAGTTCTGCAAGGAATGATGGAATTCGCAAGAACCATTATAGTGCCAACAAATTCAGAGGCAACTTCGAACATGTCAAATCATCATAAACGCTTGAGAGAAAAATTTCCGGTATGTTTTACAGTTGTGGTTTGGTAAAAATTCTTGACATTAGTAAGGCACTTTATTTATTTATTTTTTGTTAATAAAGGGGGCAATAGGCGCACTATACGGTACTCTTATACATGCAGTTGTGCCGACTAGTCATCAGGCTGCTTATAGGGGAATAGGTGGTAGTCGATGCTTTCAAAATGTTTTGGGAATTTGTGATTTCAATATGATATTCACTTTTGTTTGGGCTGGGTGGGAAGGTATAGCACATGATTCCAGAGTACCTAGGGAAGTTGCTTTTAACCCAAATTCTCGCTTTCCCTTTGCACCACAAGGTATACATCATTCCCAAATTATACTTTTGTTTTTTTATTTGTATGTTATACATTTGATGTTTCTTAAATTTCAGACAAATATTACCTTTGCGATGCTGCATATGCCAATTCCCGTGGATTTTTGGCTCCATATCGTCACACGAGGTATTGGTTAGCAGATTTCCGATGCCGACGTGCTTTGACTAAAGAAGAATTGTTCAATCATGCACATGCCCATGTTAGGAATATTATTGAATGTGCTTATGGTGTCTTGAATTTAAGATTTCCAATTCTGAAGCAGATGGCTCCTTTTCGATTTACAATACAAAGAAATGTGGTAATTGCTTGCTTTGCGATACATAATTTTATCAAGAAGTGCAATATTCGGGACCGGTTGTTTCTGGAGTGCAACAAGGATACTATATTTAACAATGAAGAAGAAGGTGAAGGAAGTGGAGAAGAAGGGATGGACATAACACAATGGGTGTAACACCCCAATTTATAAATGGGACATTACACGCCGTAGAACCCCCGTGAGGTCTACCAGGCTAACTCATGACTCGTAAACCACAAAGATATCCCAAAAGTAAATAAGGTCGTGGCCCCGGCCAAAACATTTAAACGGAGTACATGAAGTATATGTTAAATACCAATTCATCGCCCACGCAGGGGACTTAAACCAAGTTGAAAAAAAAATAAACAGTCTAACTCCAATACTCGACAAATGCAATGCCAAAACATAAAAACACAAACTCGAGCCACATCATCATGCCAGCCTATCCTTTGTGTGCGCGTCCCGTGCCTGCTCCTCAGCCCTCCCGGTACCTAAAATGCATAAGACGCATTTCCCCCATTTAAGGGGTTAGCATTCGAATAGCTAGTGCAAGTACACAATTACACAACATTATATACATACACGATTCAACGCAAACAAATCACTAGGAAAAGTCATTTTAAAAATCAATATTCGGGAATATCACATTTACACCGAAACAATATATCATCAAGCTTTCCACATCACAATTATCCACGTTTGGTAACTCGCGACCGTACCGATTAGTATCGGCCCCCAGAGGTCCCGTCGGACCGTCCCCAGGTGAGAAACCACTTCCGCGGCCGTACCCATTAGTATCAGCCCCCAGAGGTCCCGTCGAACCGTCCCCAGGTGGAAGAACATCAACGCACGCTCCCAAGTCCACTTCCGCGGCCGTACCCATTAGTATCGGCCCCCAGAGGCCCCATGCCATCCCCAGGTGGAAGAGGAACCATCACAATCGTT
The DNA here is from genome assembly GCA_033398695.1 of Orobanche coerulescens. Taxonomy (NCBI): domain Eukaryota; kingdom Viridiplantae; phylum Streptophyta; class Magnoliopsida; order Lamiales; family Orobanchaceae; genus Orobanche; species Orobanche coerulescens. Next base: position 11,165,723 of record CM065816.1, on the reverse strand, counting down.
CAATAAACCAGTTTACATCATTCGCATCAAAACCGAACACACATAATGAAATATAATACATGTACTTGCCTTGGATAAGACGACGCGAAGGAAACGACGAAGGGATAGGTTTCGGTCCGAACAATCCTCTCAAATCCGACCCTAACACAATAATGATATACAGCCAATCTCAACGTCATGAATACGGAGAAATTCATCCTAGTTCTACCTGTTGGGACAATTCATCGAACAACTCGAGTGCATAGGCAGTTGAAATCGGTCAACGGTGTAATAACGGGATTTCATCCCATCCAATAACAAGGGAATCAAGGATCATGAGTAAACTATCGAAATCTAACAACAACTACGGTTAAATCGGATTAAAAGGCAAGATCACCACCAAACCCTCCCCAAAATCATACTAGGGTTATAGGAGTTCTTACCTTGATTCAAAGCCGAACAATAGATGATTTGATGTTGTGGTGATGATATGATGCCATGTTATGCTTCCCAAACGATGTTTGGATGAAAATCTGATGAACCCTCGCCTTGGAAAATCGCCCTGACGTAAAGAAGAGAGGAGGAATGAGAGAATGAGTGAATTTCGCTGACAGAAAATGCAGTTATAGGTTGACTGTGCCGCGACCCATATGAAGTGTGCCGCGGCACAGGGCCAAAAATCGCGCCCAGTGATTGGCAGACCGCTCTGTGTGCCGCGGCCCAGTCGAAGTGTGTCGCGGCAATGGCTCGGCATTGTGCCGCGGCACAAGGTACATAAGGTTCGGCCGAAAGTGCAACACGAGTGTGCCGCGGCCCGGACGATTGTGCCGCGGCACACGGTACAGCCTGCTCGGCCAGAAGCTGGACAACGTGTGTGCCGCGGCGCACAATCCTTGTGCCGCGGCCCACACCCCCCCTTGGGTCCCAAAATGATGAAAAATGATCCGGGAAGAGAATAAAGGCAATGAGAATCGATATTTGGGCAACAATAACACGAAATGGAAGTACGGAAACTCCAAAATGATCCGAGGTACACACCAAAATCGAACAAGGAACAAATTCCCTAAACTTCTAGGAAATTACAAAAATGGCCCAAACATCCGAAAATCACGATACAACGTCGGATTAACAATCCGAAACTCACAACATGCTCTACTCAACCATACGAACTCATGGAAATAGGAAAATGACGAAATCGAACGAGTTTAACGAGGGTCGAATACACATGCGATGAAATATAACTCAAGATGAAATTACGTAAAAACATCATCGAGACTCATCCCAACGGAGAAACTCCAAGAACTAAATAGATACAGAATTCCAAAACAGTGCCAAACGAGTTGTCCGAAACGAATATATACCGAAAATAGAAATTACCAAAAGTAGAAAACACAGATATTACAATGGGGTGCTAATAGCACACAATATATGGCTAATTTGTGATGAAATTGCAAATAGTTTGGTTTCTAATGCTTAATTTTAAGAATTGTGTTCAAAATAAGATGTTGAAGTATTTTATTTATAAGTACTTATTAATGTTGTTTTTGATGATATCAATAAAGTTTTGACATTATGTTTTGATGTTTAAGTAGTTTATGTCATTCAAAAATACTATTCAACTTAAAAAATAAGGAACAGTTTATCAAACAGCACTTATTTCATACTGAGGGATAAAATGGTCATTTCTGTCATTCAGATAGTTCATTCAGACAAGAAAGAAACAACATATTTTTCCAACTCAGACAGATTAATCCAATCAGACAGCTTAACACATTCAAATATTAATGGAAAAAAAGTAAACAGGTCCTAAGAGGTTCTTGGAGTTGCTGTTAGGCTGTGTTTAGCAAAACTAGGTGATAAGCTAGCTGATAGCCGTTTGGGTAGCTGATAAGCTAGCTGATTTTAATGTAGATGTTTAGCAAATTAGCTGATAAGCTAGTTGGTTTTTTTTTAATAAAATTACATAAAATGACATCACTTTTATTTTTCTATTATTTTTTAAACTTTCTCATTATATTTTAACAATAATTGTTATAAACTAAAACAAATGATATTTTTGTCTATTATTATTTTAATATATACTACCTCTAAATTACACATATGTACTATTCACAGTTCACTATCACTTCGAAAAGTCATTGATAATTTATTTTTGATGGTTTAAAATTGCCGCTGAATAGGACTTGTGTGTATAATTTTAGTTACGAACAAGTTCACAACAACAATAGGTATCAAAAGATTCCATAAAATATAAAAGATAAATCGAACACAAAATTATTGTATTATATTTATAACAAAGTAATTCATTAGCAAGTGTAATAGAGTGATGATCAGACTAACCATAATTTTTCGCATCCACCACTCATCTGAAGCCTTAATTTTCCTGAAAGTTAACGGATGGTGGGTTTATTTCTAATATATCAATTACTCAGTGGGTGCCTATGTTTTTATTTAGGTCACGGACATATATGAAATATATAAAGATGAGAAGATATCTTCTTTTTTTATAAGCTTGAAAAATTAGCTTATCAATCAGCTAGCTTATAAGCTAGTTGATTTGAGAAGTTAGTCGTTTACGAAACGAGCTTTTTTTAGTCAATGGTCAAATAAGCTCCTGAAGCTTATAAGGTAGCTGATAAGTTAGTGCTAAACACAACCCTACTATGATTTATTAAGCTTAAATTATTATCCTCTTTTCGGTAAATCGTAATCATTGTGCCCAAGCTAATATAATTTCCATCCCAAATAATGATTTTATATATATACACAAATTCAACACAATAATTATATATGGTTCGGTCTGATCCAGTTCGATATTGATAAAAAAAAATTCGTGTAATAATGAAGGAATTTAAAATAAATTTATTTAATTTTCTTATTTTATTTCCTAGTATAACGTTTCGGTAACTTCACATTCTTAATATACCGTTCCAATCTAGATTTGTCCAAACCAAATAACACTACTTTGTCTATTTGTATCAATGAAATTGGTTTGGAATTGGAAATTGCCTAATCTTTTTAATTGAGTTTGGGGGAGTGCGGGCCGGGCATGACATGATAGATAAGTAATGGAAAGACTTACCTCATAGCATAAAGTCAACTCCCTATTAAAGCTAAGCAATAATGCGAGTTCGATTCTTTTATTTTTTTTTTGGGTGAGGAGGGGAAGAAAAGGTGAAAACGCAAATGGCTTGTCGGAAATTTTGGGCCACCTATTTGATATATTAATATATTAGGATCATTATTTCGATTAATCAAATTAAATTAATCTAATTTAATTAAAACTTATGGCTACAAATTTAATTTTCATAAAAATCATTGTGTAGGTACCAAAAGTCTTACATCTATTCTTATGATGGGCAAAAATAAAAATAGGGAGAAAACTTGTTTTACCATTTTGCATATAGCAATATTCTTTTTTGTCCCAAGTTTAGTAACAACTCTTTTGATACCCAAATTGTCGAATTTGACCCTTACTCGAATATATTCGAGTCATTTGTCATAATTTCGAGTAACATATTTTTGAGTCAACTTCAAAAAAAATACAATATCGAGGAAGGTTGGAAATATGGGTTGCACGAGTCCGAAAATTCGGGTTACACGAGTCCAATTCATGTCACCCGAATACAATCCGGGACATGTAAATAAAAAAAGTCTCCCGAATTCATTCGGGAGATTGAAAAAAAAAGAAAAAAAAAAGAAAGAAGAGGTCTCCCGATTCATTCGGGAGATGTATAAAAAATTAAAAAAAGAAAGAAAGAAAGAAGAGGTCTCCCGAATTCATTCGGGAGATGTAAAAAAAAAAGGTCTCCCGATTCATTCGGGAGATGTATAAAAAATAAAAAAAAAAAGAAAGAAAGAGGTCTCCCGAATGAACGGGAGATGTAAAAAAAAAAGAAAGAGGTCTCCCGGGAGATGTAAAAAAAAAAAGAGATGTCTCCCGAATTCATTCGGGAGATGTATAAAAATAATTCGTGTGACACGAATTGTATTCAGGTGACACGAATTGGACTCGTGTAACCCGAATTTTTGGAATCCGGTAACCCATATTTTCAACATTCCTCAATATTATTTTTTTTAAAGTTGACTCGAAATTATATTACTCGAAATTATAATATATGACTCGAATTTTATTCGAGTAAATGTCAATTTCGACAATTTGGATATCAAAAGAGTTGTTACTAAACTTGGGGCAAAAAAGAATATTAGTATATGACAAAGAGCAAAACAAGCTATTTCTACATAAAAATAAGAAGAGTACGAAGTTATAACATTTCATGGAAATCATGCACCACTTATAATTCTCCATCTCCATGAAAGAGTTTGAACTCACGGGGGATGTCACTCTTCATAAAAGGATTACTCCGTATAAATATGGCTTATGGTCCCCAATCGTAGAGATGACGCTAATAACAATTTTCGTCATCCATTTAGAAGAAGAAATATGGCTATGTAGAATTTACAATTGCAAGATCACTATTCTATCGGAATTTATTATTTATTCTTAATTTTAATAATTCAATATGAATTGTATTAAAAGTATAATTTTAGGTAAAGTTATATTACACTCCATTCGTCCCATATTTAGCTGAACATTCATTGTTTGTAAGGGTTTCGATATGGAAGTATTATAGTAGATAAAAGTTGTTTTTTGATGAGATGATGTTTATTTATTAGTTCATTTATTTACGTCAATTTTTTCATTGTTTCCAATAGAGGCAAAGACTCCTTATTTTTTGGTTCTGGATTATAATAGAATAAAACAAAATGACTCACTAAATTGGCTGCACTTTTTTTCTCATAAAGTACTAGTCATTCCATGCAATTTTTATTTTGGATCATCCGGAAACAGTCTCTCTGTGTTAAGACATGGGTGAGGCTGCGTACATCCGATCCCTCCTTACCCCGCTTTTTGCGGGAGCCGTTGAGGCATTGGAGTAATGTTGTTGTTGTTGATTTATTTACATCAAATAATTTCGGGATGGACCTTTAGGTTAAAATCAAATAATTTGGGAGGAGTGAGTAACATTTATTCAACATGATGTAATAATAACTGAAAATCACACTACTGAAATCAATTAAAAAAGTTGGTAATTTATTAATCGATAAGTATATTATACATAACAAGCCGATTGATTAAGAAACAAACAGAGAAAAAACACACGCTATTGGATATCCTTATTTTGATCTCACTATTTTTTGGTGTCACTACTATATATAGAGGGGTTTTAACTTTGAAACCCTAATTTTTGTTAGTAAGAAACCCTAGAAAGATGGAGCCGGGGCCGAGGCACCATCAGGGTTGATGTCGGCGGCAACCTCAAAAGGAACAGATGATGGTGATAGAGCCCTATTGTTCACTAACCCAGAGCTTTGAATCTCCGTCATCTCACGCCGACCATTTGATTCTAGTGCTTCACAGAATTTCGGAAGAAAGACGCCTGGCAATATCAATATTTTGTAGAGTTATATTAAGGAGTCGAGTTGTAATTATATTTATGAATAAAGATCAAATGTTCTACACTAAATTAAAAATTAAAAATTAAAATTAAAAAAATTAAAGATTTGATGTACTTCACTAGAATCATAACACATGCATGTATTATTGTATTGTGCATTACCTTCTCCGACAGCAAGATTGAAGTACAAATCAACAATGTTGGGGCAGCTGCGGTAGCATTCCGCGGAGCAGAGCTTTCCGGCGAAACGGCTGTCCAAGAGAGAGTCTGAAGATATCCCGAGAGCCTTCCTATCCACGCCGCACGCGCTGATGCAGTCTTCCGTCTCGATCCAGTCGTTCAACTTATCCGCCACGATTTCGGATGTGCGGCACATATATCCGCCCCTAGGGCGATTCTCTAGCACGCATCGTCTTCCTTTAGACGACACCGCGTACGCGCATGAGTCCTCATTAAGGTTTTCACACTCGATGATTCCTACATTATTATGCATAATAAAAGAAAAAGTGTCAACGCGAGAAAAACTTCGGATTCTATCCCGTTATTTGGACTTCCTGCATCGCAAAATATATTGAGAATTGATTGATAACATTACCTAGAGCGCCCCGCACGGAAATGGCCACGGCGAGAGCAATAACCAAAAGTGTTGGTGCCATTTTGAAATATATATATATATGTTGAGATGATAGTAATGCCTTTGAGGTGCAAATGTTGGTTTCAGTTTTGGGGACTCAAAGGCTAGTAGTGGGGGGGTGAGAACTTAATGGGAGATGCGTATGCTATTTATAGAGGATGGTGTGATTATGAAAAAGCAAGACTCTCTTTGTCCTACGTTCAAATATTGATTTGGATTTTGAATTATAATATTCCTTTTATGTTAACACTCAAATTTTAAATATCTAACCGATAATTTTTTATATATTCTATATCGTATATTACATATTTTTTATATTTTAAAAAATACAACTACTTTTTTCTCTTGTATACATCGACTCTCTCCTCATTTTGTCTTTAAATAATATAACTAAATAGTATATAACAAACAATATCATTTCCTACTGTTCATAATATTCGCAACACTCAAGATTTTGAATACCAAAAATTATATCTCAACAAACCCTCGCACACAAAAGATCTAAAGTACTTCCTCCGTCCAGCTCGAAGTGCTATATTATACCTAAGAATATCATTTTAGAAGTGATATATTTTATTAATATCTTCAATTGCATGAAATCATCACAATTTTCTTTTAATCCCCACCAGACATTTACCATCAATATATTTTACCTTTTAATATGCATCGTACAGTCAGTATCAGTATTTATAAAAAAATAAATATTTATCACATCCGATTATTTATCTAAAATATACTAATTTTCTTCCGAATATTGCAGTTGTGACTGAAACGAAGGCCATGGGCAGAGGGAGGAGGGGTCTAAGGGGGGTTCACTGATCCCTCCGGCCGACGGAAATTCTCCGATAAAATAAGAGAAGATAATATATGAATATTGCAGTTTTCTCGAAGATTGATTTAAGATCCGGGTATTATCAACTCAAGGTGAGAGAGTCCGACGTTCCGAAGACGGCGTTTCGGACGAGATATGGGCATTATGAATTTGTAGTTATGCCTTTTGGGTTGACTAATGCGCCGGCAGTTTTCATGCAGTTAATGAATAAAATATTCATCGAGTACCTCGACAGGTGTGTGGTCGTCTTTATTGACGACATCTTGATCTATTCTCGAGATAAGGAGGAACATGCCCGACACTTGCGTTTGGTTTTAGACATTTTGAGAACCGAGCACCTCTATGCAAAATTCTCGAAATGTGAGTTTTGGTTGGAAGAGGTTATGTTTCTCGGCCATGTGATTTCGACCGAAGGGGTTCGTGTAGACCCGCAGAAGATTGAGGCAGTGATAGATTGGGCACCGACTAAAAATGTTAAGGAGGTTCGTAGCTTTTTGGGCCTTGCTGGGTATTACCGTCGGTTTGTCGAGGGGTTCTCGAAACTCGCTCGACCGCTTACAAAATTGCTCCAGAAGACCGAAAAGTTTATCTGGACAGATAAGAGACAACAGATCTTCGATGAACTGAAGATACGATTGACTTCAGCGCCGATTTTAACTTTACCACATGGTAGCGAGGGCTTTGCAGTTTATAGTGACGCTTCGGGTCAAGGCCTGAGCTGTGTGCTTATGCAGCATGATAAGACGATAGCTTTTGCGTCTCGACAATTAAAACCTTATGAGATGAATTATCCTACTCACGATTTAGAGTTGGCCGCAATTGTCTTCGCACTCAAGATTTGGCGGCATTATTTGTATGGTTCACCGTGCCGGATTTATACCGATCACAAGAGCCTGAAATATATTTTCAGTCAGAAGGAGCTGAATATGAGACAGAGATGTTGGTTAGAGTTGATAAAGGATTATGATTTGGAAATTCTCTACCACCCCGGGAAAGTCAATGTCGTTGCGGATGCTTTGAGCCGCAAATCGGCGTCTCTTCAAATGCTCGAAGTTCTTACATCTCAAACGAAAATTCGTCAGGACTTAATTGAGCAAGGGATAGAAGTTTGGCTTCAACGAGTACAGGGACAGCTGTGTACTCTCGAAATTACTTCGTCCTTAGTTGATGACATCAAAGGGAAGCAGTGGAGTGACCCGATGATTTCTCAACTGAAGGAAGATGTAGTTAAAGGAAAAGCTCCTGGCTTTATGGTTCACGAGGCAGATTACGAGATTTCGAGGCGAGGCTTTGTGTTCCGAACGATTTAGAGTTGAGGCAGAAAATTCTCCGAGAAGCTCATGCTACGCCTTACTCAATCCACCCCGGGGCGAGTAAGATGTACAAAGATTTGAAGTGCAATTTTTGGTGGAATAACATGAAGAAGGACGTTACGGAGTTCGTACTACGGTGCTTGACTTGTCAACAAGTCAAGATCGAACATCAACGACCAGCGGGGTTGTTGAAACCACTTCCCATTCCCGAGTGGAAGTGGGAAGATATCTCTATGGATTTCATCACTGGCATGACGAGGACTAGAGCCGGAATGAATATGATTTGGGTAATTGTCGATCGGTTAACCAAATCGGCACACTTCTTGGGTATTAAGGATACTTGGGGACCGGATAGACTGGCTCGAACCTTTATTGCTGAGATCGTGAGGTTACACGGTGCCCCCAAGACCATTGTTTCTGATCGAGACGGCCGTTTCGTATCGCACTTTTGGCAGGCCGTTCATCTGGCTTTGGGTACTGAGTTGAGATTGAGCACTTCCTTTCATCCTCAGTCGGATGGTCAGACAGAGAGGACGATTCAGACGTTGGAAGATATGTTACGGGCTTGTGCCTTAGACTGGAGTAATGATTGGGAGCTTCACTTGCCGTTGATCGAGTTTGCTTACAATAATAGTTGGCATGCATCGATCAAAATGGCACCCTTCGAGGCATTCTATGGTAGGCGATGTAGGTCGCCATTATGTTGGGACGAGGCTTCTGAGCTAGTTGGGACGGAGACGGATATGCTAATGGAGACTAAGGAAAAGATTTCTATTATCCGGGACCGATTGCTGACTGCCCAGAGTCGTCAGAAATCTTATGCTGATACTCGTCGTCGACCCTTGGAGCTTGAAGTGGGAGATCATGTCTTACTCAAGGTGTCGCCGACCAGAGGGGTCTTCCGCTTTGGGAAAAAGGGGAAGCTTAGTCCGAGGTATATCGGGCCCTTCGAGATTTTGGACAGAGTTGGGGATCTAGCTTATCGCTTGGCATTGCCTCCAGCTTTGAGTCACGTCCATAGTGTTTTTCATGTGTCTCAGTTGAGAAAGTACGTACTGGATCCGAGCCACATTATCGACTACGATGAGATTAGCGTGGCAGGATATTACCTTTCCGGAGAGACCCGTGAAGATCCTTGAGCGTCGCGAGAAACAACTTCGGCATAAGACCATTCCACTAGTTAAAGTGCAATGGTCGAGACATGGAGTCGAGGAGGCAACTTGGGAGACGGAAGAGAAAATGAGGACGGAATACCCCGAACTATTTATTTCTTAAGTTTCGGGACGAAACTTCTTTTTAGAGGGGGAGAATGTAATACCCGTACTTTTATTGGCTGTTTGACTTTATCGTCCACCTTATTTTGTCGCTCTGTAAATGCTTGGAGATGTTGTTGATATTGTTATTGAGTTTCGTATCTTGTTTGGGTCTTGATCATGTTGTTCTAATCCTTGCGGAAGTGTTCTGGGCCAGAGAAATAGCGCACGTTAGGCCTAGGCTAACGCACGCTAATTCTGCTTGATTAGCGCACGCTAGCTTTGAGCCGTAGCGCGCTAAGAAGTCGGCCAGTCGAACCGGTAACCCAGTGCGCCTGCGGGTGGCGGATTAACGCACGCTAGGGGTTGTTAGCGCGCGCTATTCGTGGATAGTAGCGCACGCTAACATCTGTTCCGTAGCGCGCGCTACCGGGCGGGTCGGCAGAGGCAGTGAGGTTGTCAGGTTTCTGGACTATCAGGTAGCGCACGCTATGCTTCGGCTGGCGCACGCTAAAATTGTTACGTAGCGCACGCTAAGGCATAATGGTAGCGCACGCTAATGGTCTGGTCAGTAGAAGCAGTGGAGTTTCAGACTTTCTGGACTAGCAGGTAGCGCACGCTAGGCAGCGGCTAGCGTAAGCTATTTGTGTTGTGTAACGCACGCTAGTGCTCGGTGTGCTGCACGCTAGCGGACCGAGCGATAGTGAGATTTTGGCGGGGCGGTTAGCGCACGCAAGGGATGTTTCGTAGCAGCGCTAACGTCTTATGGCGTAGCCACCTGGACTACCGGTGAATTCGCTAGCGCACGCTAATGAAGGAGGCGTAGCGTGCGCTAGGCGGCGGCTATAAATATGACGATTGACTTCCATTTCGTCATTTCTCACCTCTTTCACTCCTTTTCGACGGGAATCGCTCGGGAGACACGATCTTGGGCGATTGGCAGCGATCTTACTTCTAATAACAACATTTTTTGGTTGGAGAACGAGGATTTGGCAACATCTAATCCGTCCTATCGTCCGAATCAAGGTAAAAATCCTTAGAACCCTACTTTTGGGAATTTTGGGGTTTTTCGTAGATTCGTCCGATTTATCCGTTTTGAAGCTTGAGAACCTTGAGATTATGATGTATCTATACCGTATGCATACTTTTCCTACGATTTTACGGATTGGATTGTACCGTTTTCGGACTTGTGAGATTTTGGATGATTTTCCAACCTCTAATTGTTTATCCGTGTATTTTCATGAATCGTAGACGGGTTTCGGGAGTTTCTTCGTGTAATTTGAATATGGATAATTGATTATCATATTCCTTGCGAATCGTTTAGGTGCCGGAAGCGCGTTCTTGGACCTACCGAACTCATACCCTTTTTCCATTCATTTTCTCGATGTCTCAAAGGCAAGTATATGATTATGATTATGATTGTACTTGCTCGACTTTGGAAGTAAGATATATTGATGGTATGATATGAACGAACCGTTTTCACGGTATTCATAGATATATTGATGGCATATTATGAACGAACCGTTTCTACGGCATTCATATATGTATTGATGGCATGATATGAACGAACCGTTTCTACGGCATTCATACATGTATTGACGGATAATATGAACGAACCGTTTCTACGGCATTCATATACGTTTTGATGTGACGCTATGAGATTTAGTTATTCCGGAATACTAGTCTTGAATTGATGAATTGACGGTTACATTTATCTTATTGTCGAGAAGTATTGTGTTTCATACTTGATATTCTTGCACTAGCTATTCGACGGCTAACCCCTTTATGGGGGAAATACGTTTTATGTATTTCAGGTTCCAGGAGAGCGGACATGCAGGTATCGGGTCAGCATGAAGATGGTGGGCAAGTGTGATACTGTGTCTTTCTTCTAGTTATGTTTGGAGTTTCCCATTCAGTGTTGTTGTACTGGATTGGCTATTGAATACTCGAGTATTGTTTTCCATTCTCCTTAATGTTCCGGCCTGCGTTTGCAGAAGTATTGATTCGAGTTGTGATGTTTGTGAATACATGGGTTATGTTTTGAATACCTTTGTATTGTTTTTCATTCCATTGTGTGTAGACCTTATCGGTCAAAATTTATGGTTCCGCGTATGTTTAGCCTTGTGGGTCCCACGGCGGGGCTTACGGCGCTGTAATATCCCTGAATAACTTGGGGGTGTTACAGAATATGGTATCAGAGCTTAGGTCTATGGATACCTAGGCTGTCGGTCTTTTGAGTCGAATGAGTCGTCATTTGTCCACATTATCACTACTCTGCCATCATCACAGTGCGACCGGTATCTGTAAGACCTCTTACTCTTATGATGTTTCCTTATTCATTTTGCTTCTTTTATTGGTATCCTTGAGAATTGATCACCTCAATGTTGTGCGATTGAATTGTGCTTACGTACCTTGTGTGTTCTTCAGTATGTCAGCTGGTAGGGGTCGTGGCCGTGGTCGTGGCCGTGGACGAGGAAGAGGTCGTGGCGCGGCCGTTTCCATCAGTTCAGTTGCGGGGTCGACCAACCCCAGTTTGTCGAACTCGGTGCATCCCGACACCGAGAGCCAGCACGACCAGTCGAACGACCAGGGGAACAACGCAGACATTGGAGTTGCGAATGTACTTCAACAATTGGCTACCCAGATGACCATTTTAGCCCAAACAGTTCAGCTAAATAATCCGAACCCAAACACGGATGCCTTGCTTCAGAATGTAATTCGTATGCACCCTCCACAATTTGGCGGTGCCACAGACTCGTTAGGCTGGGAAGATTGGCTAGCGGAATTAGAAAAGATTTTCGAGGCAGTTGATTGCCCCGAGGTGAGGAAAGTACCAAATGCACAGTATTTCCTCACTAAGGAGGCCGCTACTTGGTGGAAGGTCATCAAGCCACAGGATCGTATTGCCTCGTGGGATGAATTTAAGGAGCTCTTGGAGGCCGAGTTTTGTCCTTGGCCGGTGCGAGAGAGCCGAATCCGAGCCTTTTTCGAGGCTAAACCACAAGATATTCCCGTTTCGCAGGCGATCGTGGAGTACAACCAACAATTGATCCATGTGAAGGATCAAGTGTGTAACGAGCGTGATAAGATCCGTTATTTTGATATGCGGATGAAATTGGACTTACGACGGTACATGGCCGGATTTGCTTGTACCACGCTGAAAGAGTATCAGGACAGAGCTTTAGCCCGTGATATGTTGAGCCCCGACAATGATACCGTTGAAGAACCGAAGAAACAGAAAGTCGCGGGAAATTTTTCTGGATCTAAAGGTGGCAACTTTCAGAAGTCTCAGTCGACTAACCGTTTTGCCGGACAGTCGTCGCGTTCTAATAAAGGGAAGAGGGGTTACCGTCCTACTCCGGGCACCACAAATCGCACGGTGACTTGCTATAATTGTGGCCGTCCAGGCCACGTCAGTTTGGAATGCAACTTTCCACCTTTGAAGTGTCACACGTGCGGACAGATGGGTCATAGGGCGGCTTATTGTTTCGAACCAAATCAGACTTTGGACATTCGGGCTTCTGCCCCAGCACCACTTAATCAAAGTATGACTCACCGTCAATCTTTTGGTCAACCTCACCCGACTTTCGGCAGGGGCCGGGGACGGAGTCGAATCTTTGGAGGAAACTCTAGTGTCGGCTCGGTACAACCACGAGTTTATGAGATGCGTCGAGCAGACGAACCCGGCTTGTGGTGGCCAGTACCATCTATATTTTATCTTATCCAGTCCGTGTACTCTTTGATACGGGTGCTACACATTCTTTTATATCTTTGGAGTGTGTACGCCGTTTGAATATAACTTGTTTAACTGCTTGCGATCCCTTTATCGTGAAACTGCCCAGCGGGGATAGGATTGTGGGGAATCGGGAGATTAGAGATTTTCCGGTGAGTATATCCGGTGTGGAATGGTTATCGAATCTGATTGTAGTTGATATAGAAGACGAGGATGTGATTCTCGGCGAGGATTGGCTTGATAATCATCAAGCGATTATGAACTACCGTACCAAGGTTATCACCATGATGACTAAAGACGGATCCGAGTACTCATTTTTGGGGCGTAAGTCGGGACTATCCAAGTTACTTATCAGTGCCATGAAGACCGTAAAACTTTTGAATAAAGGTTGTACGGGCTATTGGTGTTATGCCTTGAAAACGGAAGGAAACGAAATCGATTTCTCTTCGATTCCGGTTGTTAGTGAGTACCCCGATGTTTTTCCGGATGAACTCTTGGGATTACCGCCAGATCGAGAGATAGAATTTACCGTGGACTTAGAGCCAGATGCGGCTCCGATTTCTAAAGCACCTTACAGGATGGCACCTTCCGAGATGCAAGAATTGAAGAATCAATTGGGAGAACTTCTGGAAAAAGGGTACATCAGACCGAGCGCTTCGCCTTGCGGCGCGCCTGTTCTTTTCGTGAAGAAGAAGGATGGTTCACTAGGTTTGTGTATCGACTACCGTGAGCTAAAAAAAGTAACCATCAAGAATAAGTATCCGTTACCTCGTATAGACGATTTATTCGATCAATTGCAAGGGGCTGCAGTTTTCCCGAAGATTGATTTAAGATCCGGGTATTATCAACTCAGGGTGAGAGAGTCCGACGTTCCGAAGACGACGTTTCGGACGAGATATGGGCATTATGAATTTGTAGTTATGCCTTTTGGGTTGACTAATGCGCCGGCAGTTTTCATGCAGTTAATGAATAAAATATTCATCGAGTACCTCGACAGGTGTGTGGTCGTCTTTATTGACAACATCTTGATCTATTCTCGAGATAAGTAGGAACATGCCCGACACTTGCGTTTGGTTTTAGACATTTTGAGAACCGAGCACCTCTATGCAAAATTCTCGAAATGTGAGTTTTGGTTGGAAGAGGTTATGTTTCTCGGCCATGTGATTTCGGCCGAAGGGGTTCGTGTAGACCCGCAGAAGATTGAGGCAGTGATAGATTGGGCACCGCCTAAAAATGTTAAGGAGGTTCGTAGCTTTTTGGGCCTTGCTGGGTATTACCGTCGGTTTGTCGAGGGGTTCTCGAAACTCGCTCGACCGCTTACAAAATTGCTCCAGAAGACCGAAAAGTTTATCTGGATAGATAAGAGACAACAGAGCTTCGATGAACTGAAGAGACGATTGACTTCAGCGCCGATTTTAACTTTACCACATGGTAGCGAGGGCTTTGCAGTTTATAGTGACGCTTTGGGTCAAGGCCTGGGCTGTGTGCTTATGCAGCATGATAAGACGATAGCTTTTGCGTCTCGACAATTAAAACCTTATGAGATGAATTATCCTACTCACGATTTAGAGTTGGCCGCAATTGTCTTCGCACTCAAGATTTGGCGGCATTATTTGTATGGTTCACCGTGCCGGATTTATACCGATCACAAGAGCCTAAAATATATTTTCAGTCAGAAGGAGCTGAATATGAGACAGAGATGTTGGTTAGAGTTGATAAAGGATTATGATTTGGAAATTCTCTACCACCCCGGGAAAGCCAATGTCGTTGCGGATGCTTTGAGCCGCAAATCGGCGTCTCTTCAAATGCTCGAAGTTCTTACATCTCAGACGAAAATTCGTCAGGACTTAGTTGAGCAAGGGATAGAAGTTTGGCTTCAACGAGTACAGGGACAGCTGTGTACTCTCGAAATTACTTCGTCCTTAGTTGATGACATCAAAGGGAAGCAGTGGAGTGACCCGATGATTTCTCAACTGAAGGAAGATGTAGTTAAAGGAAAAGCTCCTGGCTTTATGGTTCACGAGGACAGTATTCTGAGATTTCAGGGCAGGCTTTGTGTTCCGAACGATTTAGAGTTGAGGCAGAAAATTCTCCGAGAAGCTCATGCTACGCCTTACTCAATCCACCCCGGGGTGAGTAAGATGTACAAATATTTGAAGCGCAATTTTTGGTGGAATAACATGAAGAAGGACGTTACGGAGTTCGTACTACGGTGCTTGGCTTGTCAACAAGTCAAGATCGAACATCAACGACCAGCGGGGTTGTTGAAACCACTTCCCATTCCCGAGTGGAAGTGGGAAGATATCTCGATGGATTTCATCACTGGCATGCCGAGGACTCGAGCCGGAATGAATATGATTTGGGTAATTGTCGATCGGTTAACCAAATCGGCACACTTCTTGGGTATTAAGGATACTTGGGGACCGGATAGACTGTCTCGAACCTTTATTTCTGAGATCGTGAGGTTACACGGTGCCCCCAAGACCATTGTTTCTGATCGAGACGGCCGTTTCGTATCGCACTTTTGGCAGGCCGTTCATCTGGCTTTGGGTACTGAGTTGAGATTGAGCACTTCCTTTCATCCTCAGTGGGATGGTCAGACAGAGAGGACGATTCAGACGTTGGAAGATATGTTACGGGCTTGTGCCTTAGACTGGAGTAATGATTGGGAGCTTCACTTGCCGTTGATCGAGTTTGCTTACAATAATAGTTGGCATGCGTCGATCAAAATGGCACCCTTCAAGGCACTCTATGGTAGGCGATGTAGGTCGCCATTATGTTGGGACGAGGCTTCTGAGCTAGTTGGGACGGAGCCGGATATGCTAATGAAGACTAAGGAAAAGATTTCTATTATCCGGGACCAATTGATGACTGCCCAGAGTCGTCAGAAATCTTATGCTGATACTCGTCGTCGACCCTTGGAGTTTGAAGTGGGAGATCATGTCTTACTCAAGGTGTCGCCGACCAGAGGGGTCTTCTGCTTTGGAAAAAAGGGGAAGCTTAGTCCGAGGTATATCGGGCCCTTCGAGATTTTGGACAGAGTTGGGGATCTAGCTTGTCGCTTGGCATTGCCTCCAGCTTTGAGTCACGTCCATAGTGTTTTTCATGTGTCTTAGTTGAGAAAGTACGTACCGGATCCGAGCCACATTATCGACTACAGTGAGATTGACGTAGCCGGGGATATTACCTTTCCGGAGAGACCCGTGAAGATCCTTGAGCGTCGCGAGAAACAACTTCGGCATAAGACCATTCCACTGGTTAAAGTGCAATGGTCGAGACATGGAGTCGAGGAGGCAACTTGGGAGACGGAAGAGAAGATGGGGACGGAATACCCCGAACTATTTATTTCTTAAGTTTCGGGACGAAACTTCTTTTTAGAGGGGGAGAATGTAATACCCGTACTTTTATTGGCTGTTTGACTTTATCATCCTCCTTATTTTGTCGCTCTGTAAATGCTTGGAGATGTTGTTGATATTGTTATTAAGTTTCGTATCTTGCTTGGGTCTTGATCATGTTGTTCTAAACCTTGCGGAAGTGTTCTGGTCCAGAGAAATAGCGCACGTTAGGCCTAGGCTAACGCACGCTAATTCTGCTTGATTAGCGCACGCTAGCTTTGAGCCGTAGCGCGCGCTAAGGGGGTCAGCCAGGTCAGAACCAGTAACCCAGACTGCCCTCTGGACTGGCGGATTAACGCACGCTAGGGGTTGTTAGCGCGCGCTATTCGTGGATAGTAGCGCACGCTAACATCTGTTCCGTAGCGCGCGCTACCGGGCGGGTCGGCAGAGGCAGTGAGGTTGTCAGGTTTCTGGACTATCAGGTAGCGCACGCTATGCTTCGGCTGGCGCACGCTAAAATTGTTACGTAGCGCACGCTAAGGCATAATGGTAGCGCACGCTAATGGTCTGGTCAGTAGAAGCAGTGGAGTTTCAGACTTTCTGGACTAGCAGGTAGCGCACGCTAGGCAGCGGCTAGCGTACGCTATATGTGTTGTGTAACGCACGCTAGTGCTCAGTATTAACGCACGCTAGCGGACCGAGGCAGTAAGCTGAGATTTTGGCAGGACAGCGGTTAGCGCACGCAAGGGATGTTTCGTATCGCGCGCTAACGTCTTATGGCAGTAGCCACTGGACTACCCGGTGAATTCGCTAGCGCACGCTAATGAAGTAGGCGTAGCGTGCGCTAGACTGGGCAGCTATAAATATGACAGTTGACTTCCATTTCGTCATTTCTCACCTCTTTCACTCCTTTTCGACGGGAATCGCTCGGGAGACACGATCTTGGGCGATTGGCAGCGATCTTACTTCTAATAACAACATTTTTTGGTTGGAGAACGAGGATTTGGCAACATATAATCCGTCCTATCGTCCGAATCAAGGTAAAAATCCTTAGAACCCTACTTTTGGGAATTTTGGGGTTTTTCGTAGATTCGTCCGATTTATCCGTTTTGAAGCTTGAGAACCTTGAGATTATGATGTATCTATAACGTATGCATACTTTTCCTACGATTTTACGGATTGGATTGTACCGTTTTCGGACTTGTGAGATTTTGGATGATTTTCCAACCTCTAATTGTTTATCCGTGTATTTTCATGAATCGTAGACGGGTTTCGGGAGTTTCTTCGTGTAATTTGAATATGGATAATTGACTATCATATTCCTTTCGAATCGTTTAGGTGCCGGAAGCGCGTTCTTGGACCTACCGAACTCATACCCTTTTTCCATTCATTTTCTCGATGTCTCAAAGGCAAGTATATGATTATGATTGTACGTTCTCGACTTTGGAAGTAAGATATATTGATGGTATGATATGTACGAACCGTTTTCACGGTATTCATAGATATAATGATGGCATATTATGAACGAACCGTTTCTATGGCATTCATATATGTATTGATGGCATGATATGAACGAACCGTTTCTACGGCATTCATACATGTATTGACGGATGATATGAACGAACCGTTTCTACGGCATTCATATACGTTTTGATGTGACGCTATGAGATTTAGTTATTCCGGAATACTAGTCTTGAATTGATGAATTGACGGTTACATTTATCTTATTGTCGAGAAGTATTGTGTTTCATACTTGATATTCTTGCACTAGCTATTCGACGGCTAACCCCTTTATGGGGGAAATACGTTTTATGTATTTCAGGTTCCAGGAGAGCGGACATGCAGGTATCGGGTCAGCATGAAGATGGTGGGCATGTGTGATACTGTGTCTTTATTCTAGTTATGTTTGGAGTTTCCCATTCAGTGTTGTTGTACTGGATTGGCTATTGAATACTCGAGTATTGTTTTCCATTTTCCTTGATGTTCCGGCCTACGTTTGCCGAAGTATTGATTCGAGTTGTGATGTTTGTGAATACATGGGTTATGTTTTGAATACCTTTGTATTGTTTTTCATTCCATTGTGTGTAGACCTTATCGGTCAAAATTTATGGTTCCGCGTATGTTTAGCCTTGTGGGTCCCACGGCGGGGCTTACAGCGCTGTAATATCCCTGAATAACTTGGGGGTGTTACAGAATATGGTATCAGAGCTTAGGTCTATGGATACCTAGGCTGTCGGTCTTTTGGGTCGAATGAGTCGTCATTTGTCCACAGTATCACTACTCTGCCATCATCACAGTGCGACCGGTATCTGTAAGACCTCTTACTCTTCTGATGTTTCCTTATTAATTTTGCTTCTTTTATTGGTATCCTTGAGAATCGATCACCTCAATGTCGTGCGATTGAATTGTGCTTACGTACCTTGTGTGTTCTTCAGTATGTCAGCTGGTAGGGGCCGTGGCCGTGGTCGTGGCCGTGGACGAGGAAGAGGTCGTGGCGCGGCCGTTTCCATCAGTTCAGTTGCGGGGTCGACCAACCCCAGTTTGTCGAACTCGGTGCATCCCGACACCGAGAGCCACGACGATCGAGCGACGAGGAACAACGCAGACATTGGAGTTGCGAATGTACTTCAACAATTGGCTACCCAGATGACCATTTTAGCCCAAACAGTTCAGCTAAATAATCCGAACCCAAACACGGATGCCTTGCTTCAGAATGTAATTCGTATGCACCCTCCACAGTTTGGCGGTGCCACAGACTCGTTAGGCTGGGAAGATTGGCTAGCGGAATTAGAAAAGATTTTCGAGGCAGTTGATTGCCCCGAGGTGAGGAAAGTACCAAATGCACAGTATTTCCTCACTAAGGAGGCCGCTACTTGGTGGAAGGTCATCAAGCCACAGGATCGTATTGCCTCGTGGGATGAATTTAAGGAGCTCTTGGAGGCCGAGTTTTGTCCTTGGCCGGTGCGAGAGAGCCGAATCCGAGCCTTTTTCGAGGCTAAACCACAAGATATTCCCGTTTCGCAGGCGATCGTGGAGTACAACCAACAATTGATCCATGTGAAGGATCAAGTGCGTAACGAGCGTGATAAGATCCGTTATTTTGATATGCGGATGAAATTGGACTTACGACGGTACATGGCCGGATTTGCTTGTACCACGCTGAAAGAGTATCGGGACAGAGCTTTAGCCCGTGATATGTTGAGCCCCGACAATGATACCGTTGAAGAACCGAAGAAACAGAAAGTCGCGGGAAATTTTTCTGGATCTAAAGGTGGCAACTTTCATAAGTCTCAGACGACTAACCGTTTTGCCGGACAGTCGTCGCGTTCTAATAAAGGGAAGAGGGGTTACCGTCCTACTCCGGGCACCACAAATCGCACGGTGACTTGCTATAATTGTGGCCGTCCAGGCCACGTCAGTTTGGAATGCAACTTTCCACCTTTGAAGTGTCACACGTGCGGACAGATGGGTCATAGGGCGGCTTATTGTTTCGAACCAAATCAGACTTTGGACACTCGGGCTTCTACCCCAGCACCACTTGATCAAAGTATGAATCAACGTCAATCTTTTGGTCAACCTCAACAGAATTTCGGCAGGGGCCGGGGACGGAGTCAGAATGCTGGAGGGGGAAACTCTAGTGTCGGCTCGGTACAACCACGAGTTTATGAGATGCGTCGAACAGACGAACCCGACGCAGTGGTGGCTTCAGGTGCCATCTATATTTTATCTTATCCAGTCCGTGTACTCTTTGATACGGGTGCTACACATTCTTTTATATCTTTGGAGTGTGTACGTCGTTTGAATATAACTTGTTTTACTGCTTGCGATCCCTTTATCGTGAAACTGCCCAGTGGGGATAGGATTGTGGGGAATCGGGAGATTAGAGATTTTCCGGTAAGTATATCCGGTATGGAATGGTTATCGAATCTGATTGTAGTTGATATAGAAGGCGAGGATGTGATCCTCGGCGAGGATTGGCTTGATAATCATCAAGCGATTATGAACTACCGTACCAAGGTTATCACCATGATGACTAAAGACGGATCCGAGTACTCATTTTTGGGGCATAAGTCGGGACTATCCAAGTTACTTATCAGTGCCATGAAGACCGTAAAACTTTTGAATAAAGGTTATGCGGCTATTGGTGTTATGCCTTAGCGGAAGGAAAGCGAAATCGATTTCTCTTCGATTAGGTTGTTAGTGAGTACCAGCGTTTTTAGGATGAACTCCGGGATTACCGCGGATCGAGAGATAGAATTTACCGTGGACTTAGAGCCGATGCGGCTCCGATTTCTAAAGCACCTTACAGGATGGCACCTTCCGAGATGCAAGAATTGAAGAATCAATTGGGAGAACTTACGGAAAAAGGGTACATCGACCGAGCGCTTCGCCTTGGGGCGCGCCTGTTCTTCTCGTGAAGAAGAAGGATGGTTCACTAGGTTTGTGTATCGACTACCGTGAGCTGAACAAAGTAACCATCAAGAATAAGTATCCTTTACCTCGTATAGACGATTTATTCGATCATTTGCAAGGGGCTGCAGTTTTCTCGAAGATTGATTTAAGATCCGGGTATTATCAACTCAGGGTGAGAGAGTCCGACGTTAGAAGACGGCGTTTGGACGAGATATGGGCATTATGAATTTGTAGTTATGCCTTTTGGGTTGACTAATGCGCCGGCAGTTTTCATGCAGTTAATGAATAAAATATTCATCGAGTACCTCGACAGGTGTGTGGTCGTCTTTATTGACGACATCTTGATCTATTCTCGAGATAAGGAGGAACATGCCCGACACTTGCGTTTGGTTTTAGACATTTTGAGAACCGAGCACCTCTATGCAAAATTCTCGAAATGTGAGTTTTGGTTGGAAGAGGTTATGTTTCTCGGCCATGTGATTTCGGCCGAAGGGGTTCGTGTACACCCGCAGAAGATTGAGGCAGTGATAGATTGGGCACCGCCTAAAAATGTTAAGGAGGTTCGTAGCTTTTTGGGCCTTGCTGGGTATTACCGTCGGTTTGTCGAGGGGTTCTCGAAACTCGCTCGACCGCTTACAAAATTGCACCAGAAGACCGAAAAATTTATCTGGACAGATAAGAGACAACAGAGCTTCGATGAACTGAAGAGACGATTGACTTCAGCGCCGCTTTTAACTTTACCACATGGTAGCGAGGGCTTTGCAGTTTATAGTGACGCTTCGGGTCAAGGCCTGGGCTGTGTGCTTATGCAGCATGATAAGACGATAGCTTTTGCGTCTCGACAATTAAAACCTTATGAGATGAATTATCCTACTCACGATTTAAAGTTGGCCGCAATTGTCTTCGCACTCAAGATTTGGCGGCATTATTTGTATGGTTCACCGTGCCGGATTTATACCGATCACAAGAGCCTGAAATATATTTTCAGTCAGAAGGAGCTGAATATGAGACAGAGATGTTGGTTAGAGTTGATAAAGGATTATGATTTGGAAATTCTCTACCACCCCGGGAAAGCCAATGTCGTTGCGGATGCTTTGATCCGCAAATCGGCGTCTCTTCAAATGCTCGAAGTTCTTACATCTCAGATGAAAATTCGTCAGGACTTAATTGAGCAAGGGATAGAAGTTTGGCTTCAACGAGTACAGGGACAGCTGTGTACTCTCGAAATTACTTCGTCCTTAGTTGATGACATCAAAGGGAAGCAGTGGAGTGACCCGATGATTTCTCAACTGAAGGAAGATGTAGTTAAAGGAAAAGCTCCTGGCTTTATGGTTCACGAGGACAGTATTCTGAGATTTCAGGGCAGACTTTGTGTTCCGAACGATTTATAGTTGAGGCAGAAAATTCTCCGAGAAGCTCATGCTACGCCTTACTCAATCCACCCCGGGGCGAGTAAGATGTACAAAGATTTGAAGCGCAATTTTTGGTGGAATAACATGAAGAAGGACGTTACGGAGTTCGTACTACGGTGCTTGACTTGTCAACAAGTCAAGATCGAACATCAACGACCAGCGGGGTTGTTGAAACCACTTCCCATTCCCGAGTGGAAGTGGGAAGATATCTCGATGGATTTCATCACTGGCATGCCGAGGACTCGAGCCGGAATGAATATGATTTGGGTAATTGTCGATCGGTTAACCAAATCGGCACACTTCTTGGGTATTAAGGATACTTGGGGACCGGATAGACTGACTCGAACCTTTATTGCTGAGATCGTGAGGTTACACGGTGCCCCCAAGACCATTGTTTCTGATCGAGACGGCCGTTTCGTAGCGCACTTTTGGCAGGCCGTTCATCTGGCTTTGGGTACTGAGTTGAGATTGAGCACTTCCTTTCATCCTCAGTCGGATGGTCAGACAGAGAGGACGATTCAGACGTTGGAAGATATTTTACGGGCTTGTGCCTTAGACTGGAGTAATGATTGGGAGCTTCACTTGCCGTTGATCGAGTTTGCTTACAATAATAGTTGGCATGCGTCGATCAAAATGGCACCCTTCGAGGCACTCTATGGTAGGCGATGTAGGTCGCCATTATGTTGGGACGAGGCTTCTGAGCTAGTTGGGACGGAGCCGGATATGCTAATGGAGACTAAGGAAAAGATTTCTATTATCCGGGACCGATTCTTGTTGCCCAGTCGTCGAAATCTTATCTTGATACTCGTCGACCCTTGGAGTTTGAAGTGGGATATCATGTCTTACTCAAGGTGTCGCCGACTGCAGGGGTCTTCCGCTTTGGGAAAAAGGGGAAGCTTAGTCCGAGGTATATCGGGCCCTTCGAGATTTTGGACAGAGTTGGGTATCTATCTTATAGCTTGGCATTGCCTCCAGATTTGAGTCAAGTCCATAGAGTTTTTCATGTGTCTTAGTTGAGAAAGTACGTGCGGATCCGAGCCACATTATCGACTACGGTGAGATTGACGTGGCGGGGATATTACCTTTCCGGAGAGACCCGTGAAGATCCTTGAGCGTCGCGAGAAACAACTTCGGCATAAGACCATTCCACTGGTTAAAGTGCAATGGTCGAGACATGGAGTCGAGGAGGCAACTTGGGAGACGGAAGAGAAGTTGAGGACGAAATACCCCGAACTATTTATTTCTTAAGTTTCGGGACGAAACTTCTTTTTAGAGGGGGAGAATGTAATACCCGTACTTTTATTGGCTGTTTGACTTTATCGTCCTCCTTATTTTGTCGAAAGAAAAATGCTTGGAGATGTTGTTGATATTGTTATTGAGTTTCGTATCTTGTTTGGGTCTTGATCATGTTGTTCTAAACCTTGCGGAAGTGTTCTGGGCCAGAGAAATAGCGCACGTTAGGCCTAGGCTAACGCACGCTAATTCTGCTTGATTAGCGCACGCTAGCTTTGAGCCGTAGCGCGCTAAGGGGGTCACCAGTCGAACCAAGAACCCGCATCGCCCTGCATTTGGCGGATTAACGCACGCTAGGGGTTGTTAGCGCGCGCTATTCGTGGATAGTAGCGCACGCTAACATCTGTTCCGTAGCGCGCGCTACCGGGCGAGTCGGCAGAGGCAGTGAGGTTGTCAGGTTTCTGGACTATCAGGTAGCGCACGCTATGCTTCGGCTGGCGCACGCTAAAATTGTTACGTAGCGCACGCTAAGGCATAATGGTAGCGCACGCTAATGGTCTGGTCAGTAGAAGCAGTGGAGTTTCAGACTTTCTGGACTAGCAGGTAGCGCACGCTAGGCAGCGGCTAGCGTACGCTATATGTGTTGTGTAACGCACGCTAGTGCTCAGTATTAACGCACGCTAGCGGACCGAGGCAGTAAGCTGAGATTTTGGCAGGACAGCGGTTAGCGCACGCAAGGGATGTTTCGTAACGCGCGCTAACGTCTTATGGCAGTAGCCACTGGACTACCGGTGAATTCGCTAGCGCACGCTAATGAAGGAGGCGTAGCGTGCGCTAGACTAGGCAACTATAAATATGACAGTTGACTTCCATTTCGTCATTTCTCACCTCTTTCACTCCTTTTCGACGGGAATCGCTCGGGAGACACGATCTTGGGCGATTGACTGCGATCTTACTTCTAATAACAACATTTTTTGGTTGGAGAACGAGGATTTGGCAACATATAATCCGTCCTATCGTCCGAATCAAGGTAAAAATCCTTAGAACCCTACTTTTGGGAATTTTGGGGGTTTTCGTAGATTCGTCCGATTTATCCGTTTTGAAGCTTGAGAACCTTGAGATTATGATGTATCTATACCGTATGCATACTTTTCCTACGATTTTACGGATTGAATTGTACCGTTTTCGGACTTGTGAGATTTTGGATGATTTTCCAACCTCTAATTGTTTATCCGTGTATTTTCATGAATCGTAGACGGGTTTCGGGAGTTTCTTCGTGTAATTTGAATATGGATAATTGATTATCATATTCCTTGCGAATCGTTTAGGTGCCGGAAGCGCGTTCTTGGACCTACCGAACTCATACCCTTTTTCCATTCATTTTCTCGATGTCTCAAAGGCAAGTATATGATTATGATTGTACGTTCTCGACTTTGGAAGTAAGATATATTGATGGTATGATATGAACGAACCATTTTCACGGTATTCATAGATATATTGATGGCATATTATGAACGAACCGTTTCTACGGCATTCATATATGTATTGATGGCATGATATGAACGAACCGCTTCTCGGCATTCATACATGTATTGACGGATGATATGAACGAACCGTTTCTACGGCATTCATATACGTTTTGATGTGACGCTATGAGATTTAGTTATTCCGGAATACTAGTCTTGAATTGATGAATTGACGGTTACATTTATCTTATTGTCGAGAAGTATTGTGTTTCATACTTGATATTCTTGCACTAGCTATTCGACGGCTAACCCCTTTATGGGGGAAATACGTTTTATGTATTTCAGGTTCCAGGAGAGCGGACATGCAGGTATCGGGTCAGCATGAAGATGATGGGCAAGTGTGATCTTGTGTCTTTCTTCTAGTTATGTTTGGAGTTTCCCATTCGGTGTTGTTGTCTTGGATTGGCTATTGAATACTCGAGTATTGTTTTCCATTTTCCTTGATGTTCCGGCTGCGTTTGTCAAGTATTGATTCGAGTTGTGATGTTTGTGAATACATGGGTTATGTTTTGAATACCTTTGTATTGTTTTTCATTCCATTGTGTGTAGACCTTATCGGTCAAAATTTATGGTTCCGCGTATGTTTAGCCTTGTGGGTCCCACGGCGGGGCTTACGGCGCTGTAATATCCCTGAATAACTTGGGGTGTTACGAATATGGTATCAGAGCTTAGGTCTATGGATACCTAGGCTGTCGGTCTTTTGGGTCGAATGAGTCGTCATTTGTCCACAGTATCACTACTCTGCCATCATCACAGTGCGACCGGTATCTGTAAGACCTCTTACTCTTCTGATGTTTCCTTATTCATTTTGCTTCTTTTATTGGTATCCTTGAGAATCGATCACCTCAATGTCGTGCGATTGAATTGTGCTTACGTACCTTGTGTGTTGTTCAGTATGTCAGCTGGTAGGGGCCGTGGCCGTGGTCGTGGCCGTGGACGAGGAAGAGGTCGTGGCGCGGCCGTTTCCATCATCGATTGATTGGGTCGACCAACCCGATTTGTCGAACTCGGTGCATCCCGACACCGAGAGCCGACGACCGGTCGAACGACCAGGGGAACAACGCAGACATTGGAGTTGCGAATGTACTTCAACAATTGGCTACCCAGATGACCATTTTAGCCCAAACAGCTTCGGCTAAATAATCCGAACCCAAACACGGATGCCTTGCTTGAGAATGTAATTCGTATGCACCCTCCACAGTTTGGCGGTGCCATGACTCGTTAAGTGGGAAGATTGGCTAGCGGAATTAAAAAAAAGATTTTCGAGGCGATTGATTGCCCCGAGGTGAGGAAAGTACCAAATGCACGATTTCCTCACTAAGGAGGCCGCTACTTGGTGGAAGGTCATCAAGCCACAGGATCGTATTGCCTCGTGGGATGAATTTAAGGAGCTCTTGGAGGCCGAGTTTTGTCCTTGGCCGGTGCGAGAGAGCCGAATCCGAGCCTTTTTCGAGGCTAAACCACAAGATATTCCCGTTTCGCAGGCGATCGTGGAGTACAACCAACAATTGATCCATGTGAAGGATCAAGTGCGTAACGAGCGTGATAAGATCCGTTATTTTGATATGCGGATGAAATTGGACTTACGACGGTACATTGCCGGATTTGCTTGTACCACGCTGAAAGAGTATCGGGACAGAGCTTTAGCCCGTGATATGTTGAGCCCCGACAATGATACCGTTGAAGAACCGAAGAAATAGAAAGTCGCGGGAAATTTTTCTGGATCTAAAGGTGGCAACTTTCAGAAGTCTCAGACGACTAACCGTTTTGTCGGACAGTCGTCGCGTTCTAATAAAGGGAAGAGGGGTTACCGTCCTACTCCGGGCACCACAAATCGCACGGTGACTTGCTATAATTGTGGCCGTCCAGGCCACGTCAGTTTGGAATGCAACTTTCCACCTTTGAAGTGTCACACGTGCGGACAGATGGGTCATAGGGCGGCTTATTGTTTCGAACCAAATCAGACTTTGGACACTCGGGCTTCTGCCCCAGCACCACTTGATCAAAGTATGAATCAACGTCAATCTTTTGGTCAACCTCAACAGAATTTCGGCAGGGGCCGGGGACGTAGTCAGAATGCTGGAGGGGGAAACTCTAGTGTCGGCTCGGTACAACCACGAGTTTATGAGATGCGTCGAACAGACGAACCCGACGCAGCGGTGGCTTCAGGTACCATCTATATTTTATCTTATCCAGTCCGTGTACTCTTTGATACGGGTGCTACACATTCTTTTATATCTTTGGAGTCTGTACGCCGTTTGAATATAACTTGTTTAACTGCTTGCGATCCCTTTATCGTGAAAGCGCCAAATGGGATAGGATTGTGGGGAATCGGGAGATTAGAGATTTTCCGGTGAGTATATCCGGTATGGAATGGTTATCGAATCTGATTGTAGTTGATATAGAAGGCGAGGATGTGATCCTCGGCGAGGATTGGCTTGATAATCATCAAGCGATTATGAACTACCGTACCAAGGTTATCACCATGATGACTAAAGATGGATCCGAGTACTCATTTTTGGGGCGTAAGTCGGGACTATCCAAGTTACTTATCAGTGCCATGAAGACCGTAAAACTTTTGAATAAAGGTTGTACGGGCTATTGGTGTTATGCCTTGAAAACGGAAGGAAACGAAATCGATTTCTCTTTGATTAGGTTGTTAGTGAGTACCTGACGTTTTTCGGATGAACTCCGGGATTACCGCCAGATCGAGAGATAGAATTTACCGTGGACTTAGAGCCAGATGCGGCTCCGATTTCTAAAGCACCTTACAGGATGGCACCTTCCGAGATGCAAGAATTGAAGAATCAATTGGGAGAACTTCTGGAAAAAGGGTACATCAGACCGAGCGCTGCGCCTTGGGGCGCGCTGTTCTTTTCGTGAAGAAGAAGGATGGTTCACTAGGTTTGTGTATCGACTACCGTGAGCTGAACAAAGTAACCATCAAGAATAAGTATCCTTTACCTCGTATAGACGATTTATTCGATCAATTGCAAGGGGCTGCAGTTTTCTCGAAGATTGATTTAAGATCCGGGTATTATCAACTCAGGGTGAGAGAGTCCGACGTTCCGAAGACGGCGTTTCGGACGAGATATGGGCATTATGAATTTGTAGTTATGCCTTTTGGGTTGACTAATGCGCCGGCAGTTTTCATGCAGTTAATGAATAAAATATTCATCGAGTACCTCGACAGGTGTGTGGTCGTCTTTATTGACGACATCTTGATCTATTCTCGAGATAAGGAGGAACATGCCCGACACTTGCGTTTGGTTTTAGACATTTTGAGAACCGAGCATCTCTATGCAAAATTCTCGAAATGTGAGTTTTGGTTGGAAGAGGTTATGTTTCTCGGCCATGTGATTTCGGCCGAAGGGGTTCGTGTAGACCCGCAGAAGATTGAGGCAGTGATAGATTGGGCACCGCCTAAAAATGTTAAGGAGGTTCGTAGCTTTTTGGGCCTTGCTGGGTATTACCGTCGGTTTGTCGAGGGGTTCTCGAAACTCGCTCGACCGCTTACAAAATTGCTCCAGAAGACCGAAAAATTTATCTGGACAGATAAGAGACAAGAGAGCTTCGATGAACTGAAGAGACGATTGACTTCCGCGCCGCTTTTAACGTTACCACATGGTAGCGAGGGCTTTGCGCTTTATAATGACGCTTCGGGTCAAGGCCTGGGCTGTGTGCTTATGCAGCATGATAAGACGATAGCTTTTGCGTCTCGACAATTAAAACCTTATGAGATGAATTATCCTACTCACGATTTAAAGTTGGCCGCAATTGTCTTCGCACTCAAGATTTGGCGGCATTATTTGTATGGTTCACCGTGCCGGATTTATACCGATCACAAGAGCCTGAAATATATTTTCAGTCAGAAGGAGCTGAATATGAGACAGAGATGTTGGTTAGAGTTGATAAAGGATTATGATTTGGAAATTCTCTAGCACCCCGGGAAAGCCAATGTCGTTGCGGATGCTTTGAGCCGCAAATCGGCGTCTCTTCAAATGCTCGAAGTTCTTACATCTCAGACGAAAATTCGTCAGGACTTAATTGAGCAAGGGATAGAAGTTTGGCTTCAACGAGTACAGGGACAGCTGTGTACTCTCGAAATTACTTCGTCCTTAGTTGATGACATCAAAGGGAAGCAGTGGAGTGACCCGATGATTTCTCAACTGAAGGAAGATGTAGTTAAAGGAAAAGCTCCTGGCTTTATGGTTCACGAGGACAGTATTCTGAGATTTCAGGGCAGACTTTGTGTTCCGAACGATTTATAGTTGAGGCAGAAAATTCTCCGAGAAGCTCATGCTACGCCTTACTCAATCCACCCCGGGGCGAGTAAGATGTACAAAGATTTGAAGCGCAATTTTTGGTGGAATAACATGAAGAAGGACGTTACGGAGTTCGTACTACGGTGCTTGACTTGTCAACAAGTCAAGATCGAACATCAACGACCAGCGGGGTTGTTGAAACCACTTCCCATTCCCGAGTGGAAGTGGGAAGATATCTCGATGGATTTCATCACTGGCATGCCGAGGACTCGAGCCGGAATGAATATGATTTGGGTAATTGTCGATCGGTTAACCAAATCGGCACACTTCTTGGGTATTAAGGATACTTGGGGACCGGATAGACTGACTCGAACCTTTATTGCTGAGATCGTGAGGTTACACGGTGCCCCCAAGACCATTGTTTCTGATCGAGACGGCCGTTTCGTAGCGCACTTTTGGCAGGCCGTTCATCTGGCTTTGGGTACTGAGTTGAGATTGAGCACTTCCTTTCATCCTCAGTCGGATGGTCAGACAGAGAGGACGATTCAGACGTTGGAAGATATTTTACGGGCTTGTGCCTTAGACTGGAGTAATGATTGGGAGCTTCACTTGCCGTTGATCGAGTTTGCTTACAATAATAGTTGGCATGCGTCGATCAAAATGGCACCCTTCGAGGCACTCTATGGTAGGCGATGTAGGTCGCCATTATGTTGGGACGAGGCTTCTGAGCTAGTTGGGACGGAGCCGGATATGCTAATGGAGACTAAGGAAAAGATTTCTATTATCCGGGACCGATTGCTGACTGCCCAGAGTCGTCAGAAATCTTATGCTGATACTCGTCGTCGACCCTTGGAGTTTGAAGTGGGATATCATGTCTTACTCAAGGTGTCGCCGACCAGAGGGGTCTTCCGCTTTGGGAAAAAGGGGAAGCTTAGTCCGAGGTATATCGGGCCCTTCGAGATTTTGGACAGAGTTGGGGATCTAGCTTATCGCTTGGCATTGCCTCCAGCTTTGAGTCACGTCCATAGTGTTTTTCATGTGTCTTAGTTGAGAAAGTACGTACCGGATCCGAGCCACATTATCGACTACAGTGAGATTGACGTAGCCGGGGATATTACCTTTCCGG
The DNA here is from genome assembly GCA_033398695.1 of Orobanche coerulescens. Classification (NCBI taxonomy): domain Eukaryota; kingdom Viridiplantae; phylum Streptophyta; class Magnoliopsida; order Lamiales; family Orobanchaceae; genus Orobanche; species Orobanche coerulescens. The sequence continues at coordinate 11,135,210 of CM065816.1, read as the reverse complement.
AGAGACCCGTGAAGATCCTTGAGCGTCGCGAGAAACAACTTCGGCATAAGACCATTCCACTGGTTAAAGTGCAATGGTCGAGACATGGAGTCGAGGAGGCAACTTGGGAGACGGAAGAGAAGTTGAGGACGGAATACCCCGAACTATTTATTTCTTAAGTTTCGGGACGAAACTTCTTTTTAGAGGGGGAGAATGTAATACCCGTACTTTTATTGGCTGTTTGACTTTATCGTCCTCCTTATTTTGTCGAAAGAAAAATGCTTGGAGATGTTGTTGATATTGTTATTGAGTTTCGTATCTTGTTTGGGTCTTGATCATGTTGTTCTAAACCTTGCGGAAGTGTTCTGGGCCAGAGAAATAGCGCACGTTAGGCCTAGGCTAACGCACGCTAATTCTGCTTGATTAGCGCACGCTAGCTTTGAGCCGTAGCGCGCGCTAAGGGGGTCAGCCAGGTCAGAACCAGTAACCCAGACTGCCCTCTGGGCTGGCGGATTAACGCACGCTAGGGGTTGTTAGCGCGCGCTATTCGTGGATAGTAGCGCACGCTAACATCTGTTCCGTAGCGCGCGCTACCGGGCGGGTCGGCAGAGGCAGTGAGGTTGTCAGGTTTCTGGACTATCAGGTAGCGCACGCTATGCTTCGGCTGGCGCACGCTAAAATTGTTACGTAGCGCACGCTAAGGCATAATGGTAGCGCACGCTAATGGTCTGGTCAGTAGAAGCAGTGGAGTTTCAGACTTTCTGGACTAGCAGGTAGCGCACGCTAGGCAGCGGCTAGCATACGCTATATGTGTTGTGTAACGCACGCTAGTGCTCAGTATTAACGCACGCTAGCGGACCGAGGCAGTAAGCTGAGATTTTGGCAGGACAGCGGTTAGCGCACGCAAGGGATGTTTCGTAACGCGCGCTAACGTCTTATGGCAGTAGCCACTGGACTACCCGGTGAATTCGCTAGCGCACGCTAATGAAGGAGGCGTAGCGTGCGCTAGACTGGGCAGCTATAAATATGACAGTTGACTTCCATTTCGTCATTTCTCACCTCTTTCACTCCTTTTCGACGGGAATCGCTCGGGAGACACGATCTTGGGCGATTGACTGCGATCTTACTTCTAATAACAACATTTTTTGGTTGGAGAACGAGGATTTGGCAACATATAATCCGTCCTATCGTCCGAATCAAGGTAAAAATCCTTAGAACCCTACTTTTGGGAATTTTGGGGGTTTTCGTAGATTCGTCCGATTTATCCGTTTTGAAGCTTGAGAACCTTGAGATTATGATGTATCTATACCGTATGCATACTTTTCCTACGATTTTACGGATTGAATTGTACCGTTTTCGGACTTGTGAGATTTTGGATGATTTTCCAACCTCTAATTGTTTATCCGTGTATTTTCATGAATCGTAGACGGGTTTCGGGAGTTTCTTCGTGTAATTTGAATATGGATAATTGATTATCATATTCCTTGCGAATCGTTTAGGTGCCGGAAGCGCGTTCTTGGACCTACCGAACTCATACCCTTTTTCCATTCATTTTCTCGATGTCTCAAAGGCAAGTATATGATTATGATTGTACGTTCTCGACTTTGGAAGTAAGATATATTGATGGTATGATATGAACGAACCATTTTCACGGTATTCATAGATATATTGATGGCATATTATGAACGAACCGTTTCTACGGCATTCATATATGTATTGATGGCATGATATGAACGAACCGTTTCTACGGCATTCATACATGTATTGACGGATGATATGAACGAACCGTTTCTACGGCATTCATATACGTTTTGATGTGACGCTATGAGATTTAGTTATTCCGGAATACTAGTCTTGAATTGATGAATTGACGGTTACATTTATCTTATTGTCGAGAAGTATTGTGTTTCATACTTGATATTCTTGCACTAGCTATTCGACGGCTAACCCCTTTATGGGGGAAATACGTTTTATGTATTTCAGGTTCCAGGAGAGCGGACATGCAGGTATCGGGTCAGCATGAAGATGGTGGGCAAGTGTGATACTGTGTCTTTCTTCTAGTTATGTTTGGAGTTTCCCATTCAGTGTTGTTGTACTGGATTGGCTATTGAATACTCGAGTATTGTTTTCCATTTTCCTTGATGTTCCGGCCTGCGTTTGCCGAAGTATTGATTCGAGTTGTGATGTTTGTGAATACATGGGTTATGTTTTGAATACCTTTGTATTGTTTTTCATTCCATTGTGTGTAGACCTTATCGGTCAAAATTTATGGTTCCGCGTATGTTTAGCCTTGTGGGTCCCACGGCGGGGCTTACGGCGCTGTAATATCCCTGAATAACTTGGGGGTGTTACAGAATATGGTATCAGAGCTTAGGTCTATGGATACCTAGGCTGTCGGTCTTTTGGGTCGAATGAGTCGTCATTTGTCCACAGTATCACTACTCTGCCATCATCACAGTGCGACCGGTATCTGTAAGACCTCTTACTCTTCTGATGTTTCCTTATTCATTTTGCTTCTTTTATTGGTATCCTTGAGAATCGATCACCTCAATGTCGTGCGATTGAATTGTGCTTACGTACCTTGTGTGTTGTTCAGTATGTCAGCTGGTAGGGGCCGTGGCCGTGGTCGTGGCCGTGGACGAGGAAGAGGTCGTGGCGCGGCCGTTTCCATCAGTTCAGTTGCGGGGTCGACCAACCCCAGTTTGTCGAACTCGGTGCATCCCGACACCGAGAGCCAGCACGACCAGTCGAACGACCAGGGGAACAACGCAGACATTGGAGTTGCGAATGTACTTCAACAATTGGCTACCCAGATGACCATTTTAGCCCAAACAGTTCAGCTAAATAATCCGAACCCAAACACGGATGCCTTGCTTCAGAATGTAATTCGTATGCACCCTCCACAGTTTGGCGGTGCCACAGACTCGTTAGGCTGGGAAGATTGGCTAGCGGAATTAAAAAAGATTTTCGAGGCAGTTGATTGCCCCGAGGTGAGGAAAGTACCAAATGCACAGTATTTCCTCACTAAGGAGGCCGCTACTTGGTGGAAGGTCATCAAGCCACAGGATCGTATTGCCTCGTGGGATGAATTTAAGGAGCTCTTGGAGGCCGAGTTTTGTCCTTGGCCGGTGCGAGAGAGCCGAATCCGAGCCTTTTTCGAGGCTAAACCACAAGATATTCCCGTTTCGCAGGCGATCGTGGAGTACAACCAACAATTGATCCATGTGAAGGATCAAGTGCGTAACGAGCGTGATAAGATCCGTTATTTTGATATGCGGATGAAATTGGACTTACGACGGTACATTGCCGGATTTGCTTGTACCACGCTGAAAGAGTATCGGGACAGAGCTTTAGCCCGTGATATGTTGAGCCCCGACAATGATACCGTTGAAGAACCGAAGAAATAGAAAGTCGCGGGAAATTTTTCTGGATCTAAAGGTGGCAACTTTCGAAGTCTCGCATTTACTAACCGCTTTGTCGGACAGTCGTCGCGTTCTAATAAAGGGAAGAGGGGTTACCGTCCTACTCCGGGCACCACAAATCGCACGGTGACTTGCTATAATTGTGGCCGTCCTGTGCCACGTCATTTGGAATGCAACTTTCCACCTTTGAAGTGTCACACGTGCGGACGAGATGGGTCATAGGGCGGCTTATTGTTTGAACCAAATCGGACTTTGGACACTCGGGCTTACGCGGCACCACTTGATCAAAGTATGAATCAACGTCAATCTTTTGGTCAACCTCAATGCATTTCGGCAGGGGCCGGGACGTAGTCGAATCTTTGGAGGGGGAAACTCTAGTGTCGGCTCAGACAACCACGAGTTTATGAGATGCGTCGAGCATCGAACCCGACGCAGCGGTGGCTTCAGGTACCATCTATATTTTATCTTATCCAGTCCGTGTACTCTTTGATACGGGTGCTACACATTCTTTTATATCTTTGGAGTCTGTACGCCGTTTGAATATAACTTGTTTAACTGCTTGCGATCCCTTTATCGTGAAACTGCCCAGCGGGGATAGGATTGTGGGGAATCGGGAGATTAGAGATTTTCCGGTGAGTATATCCGGTATGGAATGGTTATCGAATCTGATTGTAGTTGATATAGAAGGCGAGGATGTGATCCTCGGCGAGGATTGGCTTGATAATCATCAAGCGATTATGAACTACCGTACCAAGGTTATCACCATGATGACTAAAGATGGATCCGAGTACTCATTTTTGGGGCGTAAGTCGGGACTATCCAAGTTACTTATCAGTGCCATGAAGACCGTAAAACTTTTGAATAAAGGTTGTACGGGCTATTGGTGTTATGCCTTGAAAACGGAAGGAAACGAAATCGATTTCTCTTCGATTCCGGTTGTTAGTGAGTACCCCGACGTTTTTCCGGATGAACTCCCGGGATTACCGCCAGATCGAGAGATAGAATTTACCGTGGACTTAGAGCCAGATGCGGCTCCGATTTCTAAAGCACCTTACAGGATGGCACCTTCCGAGATGCAAGAATTGAAGAATCAATTGGGAGAACTTCTGGAAAAAGGGTACATCAGACCGAGCGCTTCGCCTTGGGGCGCGCCTGTTCTTTTCGTGAAGAAGAAGGATGGTTCACTAGGTTTGTGTATCGACTACCGTGAGCTGAACAAAGTAACCATCAAGAATAAGTATCCTTTACCTCGTATAGACGATTTATTCGATCAATTGCAAGGGGCTGCAGTTTTCTCGAAGATTGATTTAAGATCCGGGTATTATCAACTCAGGGTGAGAGAGTCCGACGTTCCGAAGACGGCGTTTCGGACGAGATATGGGCATTATGAATTTGTAGTTATGCCTTTTGGGTTGACTAATGCGCCGGCAGTTTTCATGCAGTTAATGAATAAAATATTCATCGAGTACCTCGACAGGTGTGTGGTCGTCTTTATTGACGACATCTTGATCTATTCTCGAGATAAGGAGGAACATGCCCGACACTTGCGTTTGGTTTTAGACATTTTGAGAACCGAGCATCTCTATGCAAAATTCTCGAAATGTGAGTTTTGGTTGGAAGAGGTTATGTTTCTCGGCCATGTGATTTCGGCCGAAGGGGTTCGTGTAGACCCGCAGAAGATTGAGGCAGTGATAGATTGGGCACCGCCTAAAAATGTTAAGGAGGTTCGTAGCTTTTTGGGCCTTGCTGGGTATTACCGTCGGTTTGTCGAGGGGTTCTCGAAACTCGCTCGACCGCTTACAAAATTGCTCCAGAAGACCGAAAAATTTATCTGGACAGATAAGAGACAAGAGAGCTTCGATGAACTGAAGAGACGATTGACTTCATCGCCGATTTTAACTTTACCACATGGTAGCGAGGGCTTTGCAGTTTATAGTGACGCTTCGGGTCAAGGCCTGGGCTGTGTGCTTATGCAGCATGATAAGACGATAGCTTTTGCGTCTCGACAATTAAAACCTTATGAGATGAATTATCCTACTCACGATTTAAAGTTGGCCGCAATTGTCTTCGCACTCAAGATTTGGCGGCATTATTTGTATGGTTCACCGTGCCGGATTTATACCGATCACAAGAGCCTGAAATATATTTTCAGTCAGAAGGAGTTGAATATGAGACAGAGATGTTGGTTAGAGTTGATAAAGGATTATGATTTGGAAATTCTCTAGCACCCCGGGAAAGCCAATGTCGTTGCGGATGCTTTGAGCCGCAAATCGGCGTCTCTTCAAATGCTCGAAGTTCTTACATCTCAGACGAAAATTCGTCAGGACTTAATTGAGCAAGGGATAGAAGTTTGGCTTCAACGAGTACGAGGACATTGTGTACTCTCGAAATTACTTCGTCCTTAGTTGATGACATCAAAGGGAAGCGGTGGAGTGACCCGATGATTTCTCAATCAAGGAAGATGTAGTTAAAGGAAAAGCTCCCGGCTTTATGGTTCACGAGACGATTCGAGATTTCAGGGCAGACTTTGTGTTCCGAACGATTTATAGTTGAGGCAGAAAATTCTCCGAGAAGCTCATGCTACGCCTTACTCAATCCACCCCGGGGCAGTAAGATGTACAAAGATTTGAAGCGCAATTTTTGGTGGAATAACATGAAGAAGGACGTTACGGAGTTCGTACTACGGTGCTTGACTTGTCAACAAGTCAAGATCGAACATCAACGACCAGCGGGGTTGTTGAAACCACTTCCCATTCCCGAGTGGAAGTGGGAAGATATCTCGATGGATTTCATCACTGGCATGCCGAGGACTCGAGCCGGAATGAATATGATTTGGGTAATTGTCGATCGGTTAACCAAATCGGCACACTTCTTGGGTATTAAGGATACTTGGGGACCGGATAGACTGACTCGAACCTTTATTGCTGAGATCGTGAGGTTACACGGTGCCCCCAAGACCATTGTTTCTGATCGAGACGGCCGTTTCGTAGCGCACTTTTGGCAGGCCGTTCATCTGGCTTTGGGTACTGAGTTGAGATTGAGCACTTCCTTTCATACTCAGTCGGATGGTCAGACAGAGAGGACTATTCAGACGTTGGAAGATATTTTACGGGCTTGTGCCTTAGACTGGAGTAATGATTGGGAGCTTCACTTGCCGTTGATCGAGTTTGCTTACAATAATAGTTGGCATGCGTCGATCAAAATGGCACCCTTCGAGGCACTCTATGGTAGGCGATGTAGGTCGCCATTATGTTGGGACGAGGCTTCTGAGCTAGTTGGGACGGAGCCGGATATGCTAATGGAGACTAAGGAAAAGATTTCTATTATCCGGGACCGATTGCTGACTGCCCAGAGTCGTCAGAAATCTTATGCTGATACTCGTCGTCGACCCTTGGAGTTTGAAGTGGGATATCATGTCTTACTCAAGGTGTCGCCGACCAGAGGGGTCTTCCGCTTTGGGAAAAAGGGGAAGCTTAGTCCGAGGTATATCGGGCCCTTCGAGATTTTGGACAGAGTTGGGGATCTAGCTTATCGCTTGGCATTGCCTCCAGCTTTGAGTCACGTCCATAGTGTTTTTCATGTGTCTCAGTTGAGAAAGTACGTACCAGATCCGAGCCACATTATCGACTACAGTGAGATTGACGTAGCCGGGGATATTACCTTTCCGGAGAGACCCGTGAAGATCCTTGAGCGTCGCGAGAAACAACTTCGGCATAAGACCATTCCACTGGTTAAAGTGCAATGGTCGAGACATGGAGTCGATGAGGCAACTTGGGAGACGGAAGAGAAGATGAGGACGGAATACCCCGAACTATTTATTTCTTAAGTTTCGGGACGAAACTTCTTTTTAGAGGGGGAGAATGTAATACCCGTACTTTTATTGGCTGTTTGACTTTATCGTCCACCTTATTTTGTCGCTCTGTAAATGCTTGGAGATGTTGTTGATATTGTTATTGAGTTTCGTATCTTGTTTGGGTCTTGATCATGTTGTTCTAAACCTTGCGGAAGTGTTCTGGGCCAGAGAAATAGCGCACGTTAGGCCTAGGCTAACGCACGCTAATTCTGCTTGATTAGCGCACGCTAGCTTTGAGCCGTAGCGCTAAGGGTCGGCCAGTCGAGAACCCAGATCGCCCTCGGATGGCGGATTAACGCACGCTAGGGGTTGTTAGCGCGCGCTATTCGTGGATAGTAGCGCACGCTAACATCTGCTCAGAGCGCGCTACCGGGCGGGTCGGCAGAGGCAGTGAGGTTGTCAGGTTTCTGGACTATCAGGTAGCGCACGCTATGCTTCGGCTGGCGCACGCTAAAATTGTTACGTAGCGCACGCTAAGGCATAATGGTAGCGCACGCTAATGGTCTGGTCAGTAGAAGCAGTGGAGTTTCAGACTTTCTGGACTAGCAGGTAGCGCACGCTAGGCAGCGGCTAGCATACGCTATATGTGTTGTGTAACGCACGCTAGTGCTCAGTATTAACGCACGCTAGCGGACCGAGGCAGTAAGCTGAGATTTTGGCAGGACAGCGGTTAGCGCACGCAAGGGATGTTTCGTAACGCGCGCTAACGTCTTATGGCAGTAGCCATAAAATTAAAAATAAAATAAAAAATATAAATTTTTTTTTCAGAATTATAAAATTAAAAAATTATAATTTTTTTAGAAGATTAAAAGATTTTTTTATAAAATTAAAAGATTTTTTTTCAGAATATAATTTTTGGCAGTGAAGATTTTTTTATAAAATTAAAAGATTAAAAAAATATAATTTTTATATAAAATTAAAAGATTTTTTTTTCAGAATTATAAAATTAAAAAAATATAATTTTTTTTCAGGAATTAAAAAGATTAAAAAGATTTTTTTTCAGGATTATAAAATTAATCTTTTGAATTAAAGAGATTTTTTTCTGAAAAAAATCTTTTCTGAATTATAAAATTAAAAATATAATAAAAAATTCTAATATATTTATATTAATATTTCAGAATTAAAAATAATAACCTAAGGTTCTAATTTTTTTTAAATTTTTTTACGATTTTTCTGATTCTTTAATTTTTTTTAGATTTTTTAATTTTTTTTAAATTTGTTTATATTATTTAGGTTTTTATAATTTTTTAAAAAATTTAGATTTAAATTTTTTTTTTAAAATTTTTTAAATTTAGGTTTTTTAATATTCCAGATTTTTTAATTTTTTTTAGATTTTTTATATTATTTAGGTTTTTATATTTTTTTTTGCCACGTGTCAGCCATGTGTCGTCCACATCAGCTCCGGTGGCTGGAAAATTCTCCGGCTGGCGATGGAGGACTAAATTGGCTAAAGTAGGGGGGAGATATGAGGTTTTTTGGTCCGTCAGAGACAAATGGAGTTTTTTGGCCAATTGATCCCACATACGGGACCAATTTGATAATTTTCTCCAAAATATTATTGATGAATTATTTTGTATTTTTCAGTTTTTTTAGTGTTTTTATTTTTTCAATTTTTATTAGTTTTTTTTTATTATTATTTTTTTCTTAGAATTTTCATCTTTTTCTCTTCCTCCAGTTTTCAGGGTCCATTTATAGTATTTCAAAATTGGGGTTCTATATTTTTATTTTATTTCTGCGCGTCACAATGTTGTCGTCATTGGTATCATTAAATTCTACCAGACTGCATCTTTTTCTTGGGTGGTATGATTTTTGACTTCAATTTCTCTATGGCATCTTTAATGTATTAATACATCAATTTATAGTATTTTTTATTACCGCAGCTTGTAAAAGCAACAATGCCGCTTCGAAAATTAGTGTCATTGGCTCTTAAATTCTAACAAGACTGCTAAGAGAGGTTAGAGCCACAGCTAGATTCAAAAAATTCAATAGAATTTTTCTTAGTCTCGAGTATTTAAAAGAAAAATGAAAAGAAATTTTTAAGTCCCAGCTAATTTTCGCTGTTAAATATTTGAACCCCGAATAATTTAGACTCCTGTTTCCGCTACTGCTATCTACCAAATAAAAATTCATTACAAAATTGATTATTTTTAAAGTCAAGCATACCAAAACGAGACCTTATACAATTTGACAAATTTCTTGAGTGGAACCCAATGTGCCACAGCTACTTAAGAAGGGGCGGGTGTACTGGCGGTGCCGCCGCATAGTCACCAAATTTCGGAGGCCTTTATTTTTTTTAATAAATATATGTTAGGTATTAAATGAATAAATGAAATGTTTATAGTTTTATTAAAAATCAGTTCAGATCAGATGGTAAGAAGTCGGATTTTACTTCTAAACAACTCAAGTTCGAGATCATGAGCTTCCTCTTGTATCTTTTGAATTTTCTATTGATTTATGTAGCTCGTAACAAAATAAATTTTTTAAAATAATGTTATGTCCATTTAGAATTAAGTTTTTTTTATAAAAAACAAAACTATATAACAAAAAATTTAAGCCACATTTTTAATTTCGCACAAAACCACCAAAATCTCTGGATCGATAGTCACCTGCTGTCTGGATTATAATCGATATTCAGATCATCATCATCAAACCAAACATCAACAACACATCCAACGGGTCTTCCATATATAGGCCTCATCATCAGTATGTTCTTCCATGTATATGTTTGACCCTCTACTCGCAATTGCACCAACATTTTGGTAATCATCTTTGGCATCACATCCTTTACAAGATCTATCTTAGTTGTCTTATTTTCTTTTGCTACAATTCATTCCTTCGCATACTCTGAGGTATTACTCGGCTCGGTAAAACTTTCAAGTACTCGCACTTGTCACGATTATAAACCAATCCCATAAATGCAAGAAATGCATCTACAAGCCAAATTCCAAAATTGCTAATACGGCGGGTGGGCTCGACTAAATTAGGGAAACAAACTTTTGATTTTTTACTATTCGAAACAACAACAACAACATATGAGTCCTAATCCCGAAAATAATTTGGGTCGACTAACATGAGTCATTATTTGAAACTGACGACGATAAAAAGAAAAGAACAAAATAACCAAATACTCTATGGCTCTAATATCAACTGATGTAGCAATAACTACGCATACGACCATTCAACATATATAACGTTGATTAGCCATGATCTCCTAGTTTTGGTCACAAAGATTGGTGGAAACCGCGACGCATCGCTTAGCGAAGCGAAAACCTTGGTATGCAAAGAAGCCACAAGTAAACATGTGTTTGTATGATAAATCGATAACTACAACGATAATTGATGTTTTTGAAGCACTTCGAAAACATTTAAATATGAGAACATAATATATGTGGATAAAAAGACTCAATTTTTGTGCATCAAACACCTTTGATATGGTATGGAGAAGTCGGATCGAAGATGGAGTCCAGAACATTTAGAAAATGAAAAAACCACACACCTAATCGGCCTATGCAGGACTGTGCTCAGAGAGGTTCCTCAATAACACGATCGCGGCAAAAAACATAATTAATTTTCCAAGGTAGCACGGCCATGCAATCAGATGTACAAATTACGCGCGGCCATACGGAACTTCACGACTAAGAAATTTACATAAAACTCATTGTTTTATGAAGGGAAACGACCCCTGAGGATCTGGCCTTCTACGTCTCAGAATAACATAAACATAAATACCTACCCATGATAATAAATCTAAAACATTTGTCTCGAGTTCAAATTCTGTGCTCTAAACTTTCCATGCTTAAACGTAGCTCAAATGTACTATAATATTTCCGGAGTAAATTACAAAAATCGTCCTTACAGTTTGGCCAAATTGCATGTTTCGTCCCAAACGTTTAGAAAGTGCAAGGATCGTCCCTGTGGAAAACTTTTGGGGCAAATATCGTCTCTGACCATCATCAAATGACTAAAATACACCTGTCTTCTTCTTTTTCTATATTTCGTTTCAGTTTCTTACACAAATGGTCCTTGTGTTTCACCAAGTTTTACAAATTTAGTCCTGATTTTTTTTAAATTATTTATTTAACTATTATTATTAGTATTATTTTTTAAACATTTTCGACCGTTTTTCTTACGTTTTTTTCCGTTTTTCTTATGTTTTTTCCGTTTCCATACGCTTTTGTCTGTCTTTTCTTACGTTTTTGCCCGTTTTTCTTACGTTTTTTCCGTTTACATACGTTTTTGTCCGTTTTTATACGTATTCGCCCGTTTTCTTACGTTTTCATCCGTTTTCTTACGTTTTCGTCTGTTTTTCTTACGTTTTTTCCGTTTCCATACGTTTTTGTCCGTTTTATAGTTTTTGCCCGTTTTCTTACATTTTCATCTGTTTTTATACGTTTACATCCGCTTTTCTTAAGTTTTTGTCCGTTTTTTGTTAGTTTTTGTTCATTTTTCTTACGTTTTCGCCCGTTTTCTTACGCTTTCATACGTTTTTATACGTTTTCGCCTGTGTTTCTTACGTTTTGGTCCATTTTTATCCGTTTTTGTCCATTTTTCTTACAATTTTGTCACTTTTTCTTATGTTTTTTCCGTTTTCATACGTTTTTGTCCGTTTTTATATGTTTTTGCCCGTTTTCTTACTTTTTCATCCATATTTATACATTTTCGTCTGTTTCTCTTAAGTTGTCCGTTTTATCGGTTTTTGTCAGTTTTGTCCGTTTTTGTCCGTTTTTCTTGAGTTTTTGTCCGTTTTTGTCCATTTTTCTTATATTTTTGTCCGTTTTTATTTGTTTTATCCATTTTTAAACGTTTTCACCCATTTTCTGACGCTTTCATCCATTTTTATACGTTTTCGTCCGTTTTGGTCAGTTTTTGTCCTTTTTTATGCTTGTTGTCCATTTTACCCATTTTGGTATGTATAAAAACGTAAGAAAAACGGACGAAAATGTATAAAAACGGAAAAAACGTAATAGAAACGGACAAAAACGTAAGAAAAATGAATAAAAATAGATAAAAACGGACAAAAACGTAAGAAAACGAGCGAAAACGATAAAAACAGATGAAAGAGTAAGAAAACGGGTGAAAACGTATAAAAATGGATAAAAACGTATGAAAACGGAAAAAACGTAAGGAAAACGGACAAAAACGCAAGAAAATTAAAAAAAACTGACAAAAATCGATAAAACTGACAGAAACTTGAGAAAAATGGACGAATACGTATAAAAATGAATGAAAATGTAATAAAACGGGCAAAAGCTATCAAAACGAACAAAAACGTATGAAAACAAAAAAAATGCAAGGAAAAACGGACGAAAACAGATGAAAACGTAAGAAAACGGGCGAAAACGTATAAAAAGGGACGAAAACGTATAAAAACGGACAAAAACGTATGTAAACTGAAAAAATGTTAGAAAAACGGGCAAAAACGGAAGAAAAACAGACAAAAACGTATGAAAATGGAAAAACGTAAGAAAAACAGACAAAAACGTAAGAAAAATTGACGAAAATGTATAAAAATATAATACTAATATTAATAGTTAAATAAATAATTTAAAAAAATCAGGATTAAATTTGTAAAACCTGGTGAAACACAAGGACTATTTGTGTAAGAAACTGAAACGAAATATAGAAAAAGAAGACAAGGGTATTTTAGTCATTTGATGGTGGTCAGGGACGACATTTGCCCCAAAAGTTTCCCACGGGGACGATCCTTGCACTTTCTAAACGTTTGGGACGAAACATGCAATTTGGTCAAACTTTAGGGATGATTTTTGCAATTTACTCACATTTCTATGACTAACTATTTGAGTGTTGCTGTCACGGCTGTCCAACGGTTCGATTCCGTTTAATCGGACCAAAGTTTTCGGTTAACCGTAACCATAATTGTCCAAAAATAAAAACCGAAAACCGGACCATATAAAATTTCGGTTAACCGGAACCGGACCATTTATTTTCGGTTCCAGTTCGGTTAAACAAAAAAAACCGTTTTTTTTTCCGAAAAAAACTGTTTGCACGTGTTCTTTAAAATTATAATATATAAAATATAAAATTAATATTTAATAAATATATAATATATTATTATAAATCTTTAGCAAGATATAAAATATTTATTTAATAAAATTAGGGTTTTAAATTTTTAATTTACAAAAATTAAAATAAGAAAATATATAAGTATAAAATATAAAAATAATATTTAATAAATATACTATAAAATCGGTTTTCGGTTCTAAACCATTCGGTTCCGGTTCTAACCGAAAACCGAAATATTTAAAATTACGGGACCGAAAACCGGATCGTTAACCGAAAATACGGTTCCGGTTAACCAGAACCGTCTCGGTTCCGGTTCTAACCGAAAACCGGGAATCATTTAGACACCTCTAGTTGCTGTATTCATATAACTGAGTACTAATGTACTTGTTTTGTCGAGTACATGGAGTACAATAAAATTTATATTATATTTTTTTTGGTGTAAGTACTCATAATAGATAAGTAAAATAACACTCATATTATATGAATACAGTGGTACTCATTTTGCCGAGTATATAAGTACTATTGTATTCATAATATTGATGCATTTTATAAGTCGTGAGGGCTTCAATATTGGACCACTCGATATTTTATTATTTCAAAAATATACAGGGTTAATTTTTAATATTTGTAAGAGAATAATTTAACACTTAACATTTAACTTTTAATATTTAATACTACAAAGTTATGGACTAATATAGTTAATGAAGAAGACTGACATTGGTTAATAGAAAAAATTAAATTCAAGACACTATATATTAAAATTCATAAATTATGAATATAGATCGATGCACTCAAATTAAATATGTCATGTACACTCCCATCACAGATTTAGCTTTTTTTTTTTTTTTTTTTTTTGGGTCAGAAAACATAAAATTTAATTAAGTAACTGATACAAGGGGTACCACCCTTACAGAATGGATCATATGTTTCTAAATGTTACAAAAGTTCGTTTGGACCACTTCAAGAAACTATTGTCAATCGTAATCTCTTTATTTGCCACGAGCCAACTCCACAGTCTGCATTTGATTTCTTCCTCGATTCTTTTTAAATTCCACTCTTTTCCTTTGAGCACCACCGCATTCCTCCACTTCTATAGAACCCACCACAATTTAGTTTAATAGCATGCAAACTAGGTATGTCACTTAACTGCACTATGCTATTCTAATAAAATGGCCTCACGTACGAGACTACAGAGTGGTGTTCATAATTATGCCTTTTGAATTTTATGAGCATTCGTAATTAAGATTCTTTAATGGTACATATATACTATATATATACACACTATATATATATATATAATATATATATAGAGAGAGTTTCAAACAAGAATGTTAACTATTTAAGAGAATACGAGAATGATCACCATGTACAAAATCATATATGATTCACGTACAAAATCATATATGATTTTATACGTATATATACGTATGTATATATGTATATATATAGGAAATAGATCATATGAAAACTAATTATTGACTATTATACTCTTTAGTTTCTAGATTTCACCTTATAAATAGTTTTCACCATATCCTAACCCTATATATTATATATATATATATATATATTCATATGCATTATACTAAATCAATCATGATTATATCGAGAAATCAACAAAAACCAATACCAATAGCAATAAGTGTATCAGATTATGAATCCCGAAATTCCAGCTGACTTTAACATGTGATCATCAAAATTTCAGCCGACTTTAACATGGAAAGAAATTTCCTGACTATATTGATTATATAGGTTTATTTTTCAACATTTAATTGCTAAATTATTACATTCTCTACATTTAATTATTTCAGTTTTTGTGTAGACTATTAAACAAGTTGTGTGATGCATGCCGCCTCCCCCACTGAAAAAAAAAGTGCATTACTCACTTCTCACACTAATATATATATATATATATATATATATATATGTGTGTGTGTTCCGGGATATCCTTCTCTTATTGGTGTCTTACCTAATACTGGTTGTAGGGAGATGCAAAGAAGGAAGGTTCTAGACCCTTCTAGAGGTAGTAGGATCCTATTAGATTTCTTACCTTATCTAGGAAGGACTCCCATTGTAATGCCTATATAAAGGCCCCTCTATCAGTGTTATGAATACAATTGATTGACTCATATTTGCAGTCTTTTACTTTCTCGTGAAACACGTTATCAGCACGTAGCTCGAAGAAAAATCGGCCCTTACCGCCGCCGCCCACCACCACTGCCGACCACGACCGCTGCTCACCACCGCCGGACCGATCCGCCACCACTGCTTGACCGCCGACCACGACTCACGCCACCACCACGGACCGCCACCGCCACCACCACGGGACCGCTACCGCCACCACCGCCGGACCTCCGTTGCTCACCACCGCCGGATCGCCGCTGCTCACCACCGTCGGACCGCCGCTGCTCACCATCGCCGGACCGACCGCTGCTCACCACCGCCGACCACAGCCGGACCACCGCCGACCCTCGCCGGTGCCTGTCGATCCCGCCCAACACCGGCCGATCTAGTCCAGCCACGACCGTCGCTGACTACCGCCGCCGCCGACCACCGGACCACCGCCGATCCAGCCAGCCGCGATCCGACCAGCTCCGGCCCATCCAGTCCAACCCGGTTCAGAATCTCGGACCCAAAACCCGAACATCAACTTAATTTATTTTTGGAAACCGCCAAAATTGCGTTCCCAATTTCACGTCGTCGCATCGAGTACCAACGGTAGATCGAAGCACACCACAAATTCATCCATATTACGTGCCTAATTTTAGAATCGAGGTAATTATCTGAACTTGTCCCTATTCAATTCTCCGTTTTAGGAATTTTTTCTTTTGGGGACATGGGTTATTGGGTTCTTTATCTCCCACACTACTTTGCGGTGGATGAGACCGCGAGTGTAACACCCCAAACTAGGCGGATATTACAGTGCCGTAAATCCCCAACTGGGACCCACCAGGCAAATGAAAATGAATGAATTACACAAGATAAATGTAGTACCGAACTACATTACAACAATAATTACTCCGATGAGGAGTTTAATTACAACACACCAGGACAATACCGAATACTAGTGTATTTTATATGAAGATAAAATACACAACACTGAATGAAACGGAGTATTCAAATGAAAGTCTGCAGCGGAAAAATAAAGGACAATAACATGAATAACTGAAAGATCGGGGCCCCCTACTAGTATCACTAGGACTCCTCGACATCAACATGCTATTCCCGTGCGTTTGCCTTGCCATGACCTGAAAAACAAAATCCAAATGGGGTCGCTAAATGTAACAACAATCCTCAAGGGTTGAAAATACACAAACATGATTTAATCAAGTTATGAAATATCCTTAGTTATGAATTACGCTGAAGAAGAGTATCATAGTACGCCCGTAGTGTTCTGTGCAAGTGTACAAGACGAATGACCGGACACACCCGTCCTTGTACCTAATTAGTCTCACGGAGGTAATCTGTTACCGTGTGCACAGTCCAATGTATCACTCCCAATACATGGCCATAACGTGCCCGACTAAAAATTCCACACATCCGCACCCGACCACGCAATATGAACCCAGAAGGTCATATGAACGAGAATGACCGTAATGAATATCAAAGAATAAATAATAATCTGACAAAGTTAAGAATGACTCACCGAGATGAGAGTAATAATGAAGTGATGGATAGTTTTAATGGATTGGTTGGAACTGCCGTTCCCGTTAATGATGTGATTGTTCAACAATTACAAGTCTCAATATGATTAATACAATGATGAATGAGTTATGATTATGAATGATCAACAACAAAAGGTATGAATATCCTTTTAACCGAGTAAGAATTAACTTACTCAACACCGGCGACAATTATCCTTCCACGAACAACGTCCTAATTGAGATATCGGTCGCTCGAACAACCTTAAATAATACAATTACCAACAATCCATTAAATATACGAATCAAACACGAATATAACGAACTCAAAACGTCGATACGATTAAACCAAGTCCATAGAGGCATTAAATCAAACACGTTGTATCCAAACTCCGATTGTTTACAATCAAACCTCAATATACCAATATCAAAATCTCCAAGAAGTGTTTCAAACCAACAAAACATCTCCAATACGATCAATAATCCGTTATAAATATCCGAAAACGTGATTATAACAACAATTAGTCGAAAATCCCCATTTCCAACTCGATATTCAAAGTGTTCTTGAATAATCCCTCAATAATCCAATGAATCCTTATACAAACTCATAATCATATACACATCTCTTCATATAACATGATTATAACGTCCAAAACATCATATCTCAACATAAAATCGAAGTCCAAAGTGTTGAAGGAATTACCTCTTGAAGATACAAGTACTTTAATCCGAAGAACACGCGTTAGATTGATTATCCGGGCTTCACGATCGAAAGGAGATGAAGAAAATCAAACACCCATATGATTTTTGAAGGAAAAACCCTCCCTCAAGCCTTATCTCTCGGTTGAAGGTGAAGAAAAGGAAGAAAAATGGGCTGAAATCTTGAAAAATGAATTTATAGGGGTTGACTACCTGCCGGACACGGCCCGTGCCGATCGGCACGGTCGTGTCGCACTGATTGGCCGACAGTGGCCGACAGGGACTCGACCGTGTCTGCTTGACACGGTTGCGGCGCGGAGGGCCTTCCGACGATGACCCGTCCGACGGCGGCATGACTCGATCGCGTGCACGACACGGCCGGTCGCGTCCGGGTAGACGAGCATCGGCTTATCCGGAAGGGTTCGACTCGGCCGTGCGACACGGTCGGGTCTGAGCGAGCACTTCGGCATCTTCCGGACGAGTACGGCACGGGCCGTGTCGGACGACACGGCCGAGTTCGTTCGGCGGTGATCGCCAATCTTGAAAAATGAGCGGTTGAGCTAAAGCGACCATAACTCTCTCGTCCAGGACTCGATTGACTCACCGCTTTGAACCATTGGAAAGCTAACTCGATGCTCTATAATATTGCAAAGATTTAGAATTTTGGAATTACCAAAAATTAATGGTGATCTAACAAAGTCGAACTCATATGAGGAAAGTTGAAACAATGAATAATAACGATACACAACTCAAGTTTTTCCGAGCGGTGAACACGGTGAAAGAACATGATTGATGAATGATTATAATTGAGTGAAAATACACGAGTGACAATTACCGACGATAATTCTTGAATGATAATGACTGAATTACAACCAGTATTACATACACCCCTTAAAAGAGTTTCGTCTCGAAACTAAGGGTCAAACAACTCGGGATAACTCTCCCGCATACTATCCTCGCTTTCCCAAGTAGCCTCTTCGACTCCGTGTCTAGACCATCGAATCTTGACCAAAGGAATCGACTTATTCTTCAACTGCTTTGATTCGCCGCTCTAACACTCGTACAGACGCTCCTCGTACGAATGATCATCCGCGATCTCGATTTCGCCGAATCAAGTATGTGACTCGGCAACATACTTCGCAATCGAGAGACGTGAAACACATTATGAATCCCGCTCAAAGCCGTAGGTAAAGCCAATCGATAAGCTAACTCGCCTACTCGATCCAAAATTTCAAACGGTCCAATGAATCTTGGGCTCAACTTCCCCGCTTTTCCGAAACGGAAAAATACTTCGACTGGGGATACCTTGACCAAAACATGGTCACCCGTCTCGAACTCTAGTGGTCGGCACGATTATCCGCATACGATTTACGCCGACTCTAAGTCACAACATACGACTCTTGATCATAGCTACCTTCTCCGGACGGCTATAAGTATATCGGGCTCGGTGCCGATTGATTCGACAAGTCATCCTAACACAAAGGAGATCGACAAAGACGACCGTACAAGGCCTCGTAAGGTGCCATCTTAATGGAAGCATGCCAACTATTATTATACGTGAACTCGGTCAACGGTAGTCGGGCTTCCCAATCGTCCTTCCAATCGAGGACGCAAGCTCTCAACATGTCTTCTAATGTCCGAATAGTCCTCTCCGATTGTCCGCTTGACCGAGGATGAAAGGCAAGATCGAGATTAAGCCGAGTTCCCATAGCACGATGAATCGATTTCCAAAATGAGACACAAATCGACCGTCACGATCGGAAACGATACTCTTAGAGTACCGTGCGCCTTACTATCTCCTTGATGAATAATCGGGCCGCCTCTCGGGACCCCACGTATCCTTGATCTCAAGGAAATGAGCTGATTTAGTTAAGCGGTCCACAATCACCCAGATCGTATTCATGCCACGACGACTCGTCGGCAAACTCGTAATGAAATCCATGGAAATGTCTTCCCACTTCCACTCTGGAATAGGGAGAGGTTTCAGCATACCCGCCGGTCGCTGATGTTCAATCTTGACTTGTTGGCAAGTTAAGCATCTCGAAACAAATTCCGCGACTTCTCGCTTCAAATTACTCCACCAGAAATTTTGTTTCAAGTCCTTGTACATCTTCTGGACCGCGGATGAACAGAATAAGGGGTAGCATGAGCTTCTCTCAAAATCGAGTTTTTCAACTCATCATTCGCCGGTACACACATCCGATTCTTAAATCTCAAAAGTCCACCCTCGTGGATCACGAATCCAGGGGCTTTCCCCTGAGCCACATCTTCACGTATGCGCAACAATGAAGGGTATAAACTCTGATTCTCTCTGATTACCTCCTCAAGTGACGATGAAATCTCTAACATACAAAGTTGTCTCGAATTATTGAAACCAGACTTCGATCTCGGGTCTAAGGAATTCCTGCTGAAGCTCCTTCTGAACTGTTAAACGAGCAAGCATTTGCTCTTGAACGGACTTACGACTCAAAGCGTCGGCAACAACGTTCGCCTTGCCCGGGTGGTAAAGGATCTCGATATCAAAATCTTTGATTAGTTCCAACCACCGCCTCTGTCGCATATTTAACTCCTTGTGAGTAAATATATCCTTCAACTCTTGTGATTGGTGAATAATCGAAAGGTGACGCCATAAAGGTAACGACGCCAAATTTTCAGCGAACACCACTACCGCTAGTTCCAGGTCGTGGGTTGGATAATTAACCACCTAATCCGAGGAAACATCGGATTTAATTAATATCTTTCGAGGTTGCTAATCTCGATAGTCTCCGTCTTCGAGGGTCGACACGAACTCGTCGATGAAATTACATGCCCGAGAAAAGTCACTGGACATCCGAACTCACATTAAGAAAACTTCCATAAAATTGCTCGCGTCTCAACACGTCGAGAACCCGAAGAAGATGAACCTCGTGTTCCTCTCGCTAAGAGAATAAATCAAAATGTCGCCGATGAAGACAACAACAACCGATCTAAAAAGTCGATGAAAACCCGATTCATTAACTCCATGATTGCTAGAGCAATAGTTAGCCCAAACGGCATAACTACGAACTCATAATGACCATAGCGTATATGAAACGCCGTCCTTGCGATATCCGACTCTCGAATCCGAATCGGTGATATCCAGATCTTAAGTCGATCTGAAAATACCGAGGCTCCCTGAAGTTGATCTAAAAGATCATCAATACGGGGTAAGGGATACTACTCTTGATCATCACCCTGATCAACTCCTGGTAATTAATACACACACGAGACGAGCCATCCTTCTCCTTCACAGATCACACCGGTGCTCCTCACGGGGACGCAATCGGTCGAAGATGACCTTTCTCGAACTATTCCTCAAGTTGAATCTTCAACTCCTGCATTCTGGTCGGGGTCATCCGTTACGGTGCCTTCGATAAAGGGAACGTACCGGCTCCAACTCACTCCTGAATTCCCCTACTCTATGTGAAGGCAACTAGATAACTCGTCTGGAAATACATCGTCAATCGATGACAATGATATCATGAATGATTGAACATTTCGATTGCCCTAGAATGGTCAATCGATAAAAAGAGATACCAATAATGATTGAACAACTCGATTGCCTTAGAAAGGCCAATCGATGAAGATGATACAATGAATGTTTGTATGAATCGATTGTCTTAGAAAAGCCAATCGATGGAAATGATACAATGAATGATTGAATAGTTCGATTGTGGAATTTCTCTGCTTTCGTCATAATAGAAATTCTACTGGAACAACGGGGATTACTTCCCTGAAGCACACATTCGACAACCAACGACGGAAAGATAGCGACCAAACGCTAACAAATACTGAGGATAGTATCAAGACGGTTAAACCAACTAATACCGAAATTACATCGTCCTAAGATAAATTCACCACGATTAGGTCTACCAACCAATCGCGGTTACTAAGCTTACTTAGGTATGATTCTGAAAATTCTTCCATCGTCAGGTAGACCGATGGTATGAGGTCCACAAGCAATAGGACTAACCCGAAATAAGTCTATTCAAGCATGATTCGAAAATAAATGAATGCGGTGTACCAGCATCAAAAGGTACACATAAGTTGAAATAAAATTACGAGTATACCTGAAATCATTCGGACCACCGGATCGTCGATCCTCCTCATCATATGAATCTGGGACTTGCCGGTCCCCGAACCGGACGCTCCCGTCTGATAAATACGAGCTCCAACTCTATTTGCTTCCATTATCTTAAACGACGATGACAAAGCCCGATTCTCAAACGCTCGGTTGCTTCGGGCTGAGATGCCGCGAGCCGACTTGGAGTCCTTTCGGCAAAAACGGGCCTTATGCCCAAAATTCCCACAATTATAGCACGTGATAGACGGTTTGACACTCGGTCTGAAATGACCCGGCGTTCCACAATTGAAACAGTGATGGCGAATCGGCCGCTCGGGAATGAGATCCCGCACGATTATGCGCCGTAGAGGTCGCTCGAAACGATAGGACTCACACGAGGCTTCTTGAAGGTTGATCGACCTGGATTGATTACGCTTCGTTGATTTCTTGCCGACAAATGAAGGTTGTTGTTCAAGACTTTCCTTAGCGGTGGCTCATACGGAGAGTTCTCTCGATTAATCCGGTCAGTGGCGCAATGATGATTGAGCAATCGCACATGGGTCATCATGGCGTGCATAAAAGTGAGTGGATCAACCCGAACATCTTCCGATCGAGCCGAGTCACGGGCACGATTTCTCGGCGAGTGATTATTTCTCGGGTTTCGCACCGCGGCCTCTCCCCGTGCATCCTGACAGTTCTCTCCATACTGAAGTAGGAAGGTCGCATAATGATTATATTTCCCGCATGATTAGCACGTTACGATTATGTCATGAGATGATGAAAATGAGTATACATGCTCTAACTTAGTGATTATATGTATGATTTACTGAAGTTACATGATTATCTGATGAAATTCTTAAAATGATTATCTTGAATAACTTAACAAGATTGATAATATGATCATCCAGATTGACAACTTAGTAATGAAATGAATTGAGTAATTAATGAGTTAACATGATCGTCCTGATCATTAACTGAGTATTAGAATGAATTAAGTGATTAATGAGTTAATATGATCGTCCTGATCATTAACTGAGTATTGAAATGAATTAAGTGATTAATGAGTTAATATGATCGTCCTGATCATTAACTGAGTATTGAAATGAATTAAGTGATTAATGAGTTAATATGATCGTCTTGATCATAATGAATGATGATGTTTGAGGATTGTTAATTGATGAATGATGAATGAATGACTATTGCCAGAAATTATACCATGGTGTTAGAAATCTTACAGTTCTTCCGGTCTGATTGGCTCGGCATTTGCACAGGTCACACGTGACGCGAAAGTCCAATGATACTAGTCTGATGACGATGATTTCAAATAAGACATGACTCGGAAGGTAGTATTCAAAACCACTCTCCGATACCAACTCTGTAACACCCCAAACTAGGCGGATATTACGGCCGTAAATCCCCAACCTGGGACCCACCAGGCAAATGAAAATGAATGAATTACACAAGATAAATGTAGTACCGAACTACATTACAACAATAATTACTCCGATGAGGAGTTTAATTACAACACACCAGGACAATACCGAATACTAGTGTATTTTATATGAAGATAAAATATACAACACTGAATGAAACGGAGTATTCAAATGAAAGTCTCAGCGAGAAAAATAAAGGACAATAACATGAATAATCGAAAGATCGGGGCCCCTACTAGTATCACTAGGACTCCTCGACATCAACATGCTATTCCCGTGCGTTTGCCTTGCCATGACACGAAAAACAAAATCCCAAATGGGTCGGTTAAAGAACAACAATCCTCAAGGGTTGAAAATACACAAACATGATTTAACTGAAGTTATGAAATATCCTTAGTTATGAATTACGCTGAAGAAGAGTATCATAGTACGCCCGTAGTGTTCTGTGCAAGTGTACAAGACGAATGACCGGACACACCCGTCCTTGTACCTAATTAGTCTCACGGAGGTAATCTGTTACCGTGTGCACAGTCCAATGTATCACTCCCAATACATGGCCATAACGTGCCCGACTAAAAATTCCACACATCCGCACCCGGCCACGCAATATGAACCCAGAAGGTCATATGAACGAGAATGACCGTAATGAATATCAAAGTATAAATAATAATCTGACAAAGTTAAGAATGACTCACCGAGATGAGAGTAATAATGAAGTGATGGATAGTTTTAATAGATTGGTTGGGACTGCCGTTCCCGTTAATGATGTGATTGTTCAACAATTACAAGTCTCAATATGATTAATACAATGATGAATGAGTTATGATTATGAATGATCAACAACAAAAGGTATGAATATCCTTTTAACCGAGTAAGAATTAACTTACTCAACACCGGCGACAATTATCCTTCCACGAACAACGTCCTAATTGAGATATCGGTCACTCGAACAACCTTAAATAATATAATTACCAACAATCCGTTCAATATACGAATCAAACACGAATATAACGAACTCAAAACGTCGATACGATTAAACCAAGTCCATAGAGGCATTAAATCAAATACGTTGTATCCAAACTCCGATTGTTTACAATCAAACCTCAATATACCAATATCAAAATCTCCAAGAAGTGTTTCAAACCAACAAAACATCTCCAATACGATCAATAATCCGTTATAAATATCCGAAAACGTGATTATAACAGCAATTAGTCGAAAATCCCCATTTCCAACTCGATATTCAAAGTGTTCTTGAATAATCCCTCAATAATCCAATGAATCCTTATACAAACTCATAATCATATACATATCTCTTCATATAACATGATTATAACGTCCAAAACATCATATCTCAACATAAAATCGAAGTCCAAAGTGTTGAAGGAATTACCTCTTGAAGATACAAGTACTTTAATCCGAAGAACACGCGTTAGATTGATTATCCGGGCTTCACGATCGAAAGGAGATGAAGAAAATCAAACACCCATATGATTTGTGAAGGAAAAACCCTCCCTCAAGCCTTATCTCTCGGTTGAAGGTGAAGAAAAGGAAGAAAAATGGGCTGAAATGCTGAAAAAATGAATTTATAGGGGTTGACTACCCTGCCGGACACGGCCCGTGCCGATCGGCACGGTCGTGTCGCACTGATTGGCCGACGGTGGCCGACAGGGACTCGACCGTGTCTGCTTGACACGGTCGCGGCGCGGAGGGCCTTCCGATGCTGACCCGTCCGACAATGACCGACTGCATGACTCGATCGTGCTGCACGACACGGTCGGGCGTGCCGGGCGACGATTTACACCGCTTATCCGGAAGGGTTCGACTCGGCCGCGCTGCACGACACGGTCGGGTCTGAGGCGATCACTTCGGCATCTTCCGGACGAGTACGGCACGGGCCGTGTCGGACGACACGGCCGAAGTTCGCTCGGCGTTGATCGCCAATACCGAAAATGAGCGGTTGAGCTAAAACGACCATAACTCTCTCGTCCGGACTCCGATTGACTCACCGTTTGAACCATTGGAAAGCTAACTCGATGCTCTATAATATTGCAAAGATTTAGAATTTTTGGAATTACCAAAAATTAATGGTGATCTAACAAAGTCGAACTCATATGAGGAAAGTTGAAACAATGAATAATAACGATACACAACTCGAAGTTTTTCCGAACGGTGAACACGGTGAAAGAACATGATTGATGAATGATTATAATTGAGTGAAAATACACTGAGTGACAATTACTGACTGATAATTACTGAATGATAATGACTGAATTACAACCGGGTATTACAGCGAGAGAAGTCGGTATCTCTGCGTGTCGAAGAAAACTGTGTGACGGTCCTGGGGGAGTCATAGAATTGTTGAAAGTCGATACTTGTGGTTGTTGCATACACCACGTATCTGGGTGCGATTTTATATCGCCGTTTTGGTCGACTTTTACTAAACAACAATTAAGGAAAGTATATCGAGTAACAGTTATGTTACACGCTTTTAAAAGCAACGACTGTGACCGTTTATATTGTCACTGAAAATCCAACAAGATTAACTTCCTCTTGTTTATATCTTGTAGATGGCACAAAGCTCCAATGTTCATCCGGAGTTCGACATCCTTGACCATGCTGGTAAGGAGTACCATAGGTGGGTCTCAGACGTTCGCTTGGCGTTCGTCGGTAAGAGATTTATCACCACCATCTTTCCCTCTAATGAGCATACCGCTCAAGAACCGAGCGAGGAAACCAAGGCTAATGCACTGATGTACTTGCGTAGACATATACATCCGTTGTTGAAAAAGTGTTACATGAATTTGCAAACCCCTAAAGAACTATGGGATACACTCGAACAACGATTTAATAATGTGCATGATCAATGCTTCCCCGAATTGCAACTTCAATGGGAGCAAATCCGGTTTTTGGATTATGTGAATGTGGAGGCTTATAACCAAGCCATCCTCGATCTTCGCGCTAATCTTAGTTTTTGTGGTGTCAAGAAGTCTAATCAAGACTTGATCGAGAAGACTCTTAACACGTTTCCCGTGGAAGCAAGTGTGATTACTCATCAGCTACGCGTTGCCTATGAGGAAGGGAGAATTAAAATTTTAATGGCCTTATCTCTCACCTCAAAAAAAGAAAGGTACCATGAGATTATTCTCAACAGCAATGCGCGCCCAGCTGGTACGAAGCCGATTCCGGAAGTGAATCAGGCTACCCACAGGAAGGCACCACGACAAAATAGAAAAGGCAACGCTACTCATTTTCTGCAATCGCCACGGGTGCATGACTCGAGCAAGTGAGGGAAAAGACGAGGTCATCGTTCCAATGTGTGGAAGAGGCAAGGTGGCTCGGCCACGGGTCCTAGTGGAGCTCTACCACGTGGACCACCTCCTGCCGCCGGGATTGGAACCACTCCAAAGGAAGGCCGAAATTGCTATACTTGCGGCTCAAAGAAGCATACTTACCGCAATTGCAAGGCGCCAAAGAACATCTAAGCCTACTACAAGCACTATAAATATCACTTGACTCAAGAGTCAAATTACATGGAAGAAGATAATGAGAATACGGAGCTCAAGAGTCAAATTACATGGAAGAAGATAATGAGAATACGGAGGTGAACCATATTGAGATCCCCCCTCTCACCATTGCGGACAAAGACCAATATTTGGATGTTGCTGACTTTGACTAGATCATTGTAGTTTAACTAGTTTTTACGCTTTGGTTATGTTTTGTCTTGTTTCTAGTTTTCTTTCGAGAACTACTTTGGGATTTTCTATGAATGTAATAAAGTTGGCCATGATGAATAAAATTCTTTTACTTGCTGTGATTGTGCAAAACGAATTTTATTTCCCCTTCAAAAGCATGTTTGGTTTATCACAAAACAATTGCTCAGTAAAGAATTGCTTGGTTAATTTGTTACATTGGTGTATTTCATCAAAACTTTTGATCAAGACTAGGCGCATCCTCCTTGGTATTTGTTTATGCTTTGAAAGTTCAAAAGAAATCAGTGGTTTTTAAACAGCCTTAGCTGTACCGACATTCCTACTTTCTCTGCAAGTCTACCAAGTTGGAGTTACCGAAAGGATCATTATTCGAGATATATATCGAACACTCCGATGCGTTTTCAAGTGTTTAAACGCTCCTATGGCTATATTGCCATAGTATTGTATCAACAATAATGCCTTTGAAAAAGGTTTCAACCTTGCTCTATCACTCAACAATAGGGAAATACCAAAATAGCAACTTGAAACGAGCACTGAAATTTGAGTTTAATGATCCATAAAGTACACAATCCATGGACCGAAATATACGGAAGTCTAGTTTCCAGAACAACTGACTGTTCGTCTATAGGCTTCTTACCGAAGAAGTTATTGCTGTTTTAGTGAACAAAGGTCAAGCTACGCAGAAATTATTTCCAGCGATTGTGCTAACTTTGATCCTAACCAACTTGGTCGAATTTCCCCAATCTCGAAGTTAATGAGTTTTCGCTATGTCTTTCATCACAAGACTAATCGAGTTTCATGTCTTATTGTAGATGTCTCGTGGCGAAATTGAGTTCCTTGCTGATAGTGGAACAACTCACACTATTCTTCGGAATAAGCAATTATTTATGGATATTGTGCTATATATATCCTCAGTGACAACAATGATTGGTTCCTCCCAAGTAATTCAAGGGAGGGGACCTGCTCATTTCTTGCTACATAATAGTATGCATATTAATGTCACAAATGCTCTCTATGCCCCAAGAGCAAACCGAACCTTGCTAAGTTTTAGAGACATCCGTGCCAACGGTTATCACCTTGATACACACTGTGAGAATGGGATAGAATTTTTGTGTGTTAGTCTGGAAGAATGCGGAAGACGCCGCATTCTCGAGAAACTTATGAGTCTAAGTAGTGGTTTATACAAGACTACAATAAGGGTTATTGAATCCTACGCTGTGAGTCACGAACTTTGTGATTACGAAGCATACCAACTATGGCATGACCGACTCGGCCACCCTGGACGCGACATGATGATTCACATTTTGAAAAACTCACACGGTCATCTGTTTCTTATGTCCAGAAAACGATTGGAAGCACCACTCGATATCGGCATTGATGTGAGCGAGTCTGATACCGTATCACTAGGATTAAAGAACGCATGCCCTGATAAGGTTGACAGTGCATCTCTCGTAAATTACGAGGCTTCCGTGGTAATTTCCAATGTCCATAAATCGTTTTGTAAAGCCTGTTCACTAGCAAAGTTGATACCTTCTCCGTCCTTTACTAAAGACTCAACACAAAATATTCGCTTCTTACAAAGAATTCAAGGGGACATTTGTGGACCTATTCAAACAGAGTGAGGACCATTCAGATACTTTATGGTTCTGGTTGATGCATCGACGCGATGGTCACCCGTCGCTCTGCTATCCACAAGAAATGCTGCATTTGCTAAACTCCTAGCACAAATCATCAAGTTACGGGCTAACCACCCAACTTTCCAATCTCGTCATTAAGATTGGACAACGCTGGAGAGTTTACGTCAAAATCCTTTGATGACTATTGCATGTCGATTGGGATTGAAGTTGAACATCCCGTCCCCCATATTCATTCGTAGAATAGCCTTACTGAGGCTATGATTAAACGGTTACAGCTTATCGCCCTAGCATTGGTATTACGCACCAACTTGCCGATTTCTGCCTGGGGTTATGCAATTTTGCATGCGGCTATACTTATTCTCTTTCGACCCACTGCCAATCAACCGGTTAGTGCGTACCAGTTGGTAACTGGATACGAGCCTGATATTTCATACTTACGCATTTTTGGTTGTGCAGTCTATGTGCCAATTACGCCTCCACAGCGTACTAAAATGGGTCCGCAAAGACGATTAGGTATATACGTTGGCTATGAATCGCCTAAAATTATCCGCTATTTGGAACCTTTGGCAGGAGATCTATTTACTGCAAAATTTGCAGACTGTCACTTTGATGAGACAAACTTCCCGTCGTTAGGGGGAGAGAGGAATCGAATGATTACAGTTGAACGCCAGGAAATTGTTTGGTGTGCTCCCTCCTTGCCTCATCAAGATCCCCGCACGGCTCAATCTGAGCTAGAAGTGCAATGTATTCTCAGTCTTTAGAAAGTTGCAGATTTGATGCCTGACAGCTTCACTGATACTGCGAAAGTGACAAGATCTACCATTCCCGCTGCGAATGTTCCTGCAAGGTTAGAAGTCCCAGTTATAAGGCAAGGTTCAGCCGCCCAAAGGAATGATGCCCTTGACATCGACCTTAGTGGTGGGACGGATGCTTCGGCAGCTCTTATCCCTGCTCGAAAGAGGGGGAGGCCAGTGGGTAGAAAGGATACCAAACCTCGAAAGAGAATAGGAACGGAGGCACAAAATCCTCTCATTGTCGACACTGTGACTCCATCACACGAGATTATCTCTGACTACGGATATGTCCTCAAATCAATAATGGAACAATCGACGGACGCGTCGGAAACTTTGTTGATGTCAGAGAATAAAGAAATCTCGATGCAATGTACGAGTAAATACGTACGATTAGACAGGTCATCCACGCTAGTCGATGATGCTTTTGCCTACTCCGTCGCTCAAGAAATTATTGAAGACGACGATGCTGAGCCGCGCTCGGTTGCTGAATGTCAACGACGAGCCGATTGGCCGAAATGTAAAGATGCAATGCAAGCTGAACTAGACTTAATGGCTAAACATGAGGTATTTGGCCGTATCGAGCCAGTACCCATGGGCGTTAAACCAGTTGGACATAAGTAGGTCTTTGTTCGTAAACGTAATGATAAGAATGAGGTCATGAATTACAAAGCGAGACTAGTTGCCCAAGGCTTCTCGCAGCGCCCTGGCATTGACTACGAGGAGACATATTCTCCCGTTATGGACATCATCACTTTTCGCTACTTAGTCAGTTTGGTAGTGTCCGAAAAACTGAATATGCATCTTATAGATGTGGTTACAACGTATCTTTATGGGGATCTAGATACGGATATTTATATCAAATTCCCCGAAGGGATTTCGTTACCCAAATCAAGTAGCTCTAAACCACGGAGCGCTTACGCTGTGAAACTGCATCGTTCACTGTATGGGTTGAAACAATCCGGAAAGATATGGTACAACTGCCTATGTGAATACTTGGTTGGGAAGGGATACGAGAACAGTGATATATGCCCATGAATTTTTGTGAAAAGAACAGATACAGGATTCTTGATTGTTGTCGTTTATGTAGATGACATGAATGTTATCGGTACCATAGATGAGGTCGATGAAACGGCCCGCTACCTTAAATCCAAATTCGAGATGAAAGACCTGGGGAGGACTCGATTCTGCTAAGGTTTAGAGCTAGAACATCGAGATGATGGTATACTCATTCATCAATCTGCTTATGTCCAGAAAATGCTCAGGCGATTCAGTATGGACAAGGCACATCCTCTTGATACCCCAATGGTTGGTCGAAGTCTGGAAATGAACAAGGATCCGTTTCGTCCTAAAGAGGAGGATGAAGAGGTCCTTGGAGCAGAAACACCGTACCTTAGCGCAATTGGTGCGTAGTTGTATCTGGCTCAATGTACTCATCCAGACATCGCATTCTCTGTAAATCTGTTAGCGAGATTTAGCTCCGCTCCCACGATAAGGCATTGAAATGGAGTGTTGCTACCAAAAATATTATCCGGAGATAGATATTGCTGGAATGGATGGATAGCAAACAAATGCAAAAGCACTTCCGTGAGAAAGATTAATAACACAAGATTTGCCGGGGTTGTTAGTCTCGGGATTGAATGCTCTCGCGAGATATTATTAATACTAATATTTGGGGATACAAGTACTAATGTAAGAATACAATTACAATGAGTGTAAAGATTCTTGTTATCTTAGCTAGTGAGCGTGTAGATTGCCGGAAGAACCAGATTTGATGCTCTGTGAGTTCTTGTAACAAAGGAGATGAACAGTCGCGGCGGTGAGGGATCGACAGTCTCTCACGGCGAGTATTTAGCTGGATGCTTGGGCTCCTGGGCTTATGAATCTCTTGGAATCTGTCTAGTGGAGACTTGCTGCCTCTGCTGATCGTCTTCTGGACGAGAGATTCGGAGAGAGAAGTCCTGAGATGGATTCCGGCGAGAAAACAGGGAGCTTGATGGTATGTGTGTTCTACCGTATTTCCATGAATGAATTCGGAATATAAGTGAATGAGTTCTGAACCATTCAGAGCATGGATGAATCAGTTCTGAACCTTTTTCCAGTAGGAGGAGGTTCTCTATTTATAGGACTCGGATATCCTGGGCGATCGCCTTTGCCGTATTATAATCATCGGGCGATCCTCTTTATGTCACATGGGCTTGTCTCCTTAAAGTACGCAGGAGTTGCTGGCATTCAACCGCGCGGTCCAATGAGAAGCCTGCACGCGTTTGAGTCGCTGTCACGGGCGGTCCCACTAACACCTTTCGGCGGGCCTGTCGGTTGGTGGAAAGATGCTGACAGGCTGTGGTCAACGACCCATGTGCTGCGGTGCCTTACCTGGATCTGCACGTGGGTGCTGTTCTGAGATCCAGTCTTTGATGACTTTGATGGGCGATCATCTCTGTTCGGGGCGTAGGCCGACTGTCCTTAGCCGCACACTAGAGTCGATCGCCAGATGCTAATGGGCGATCGCCGTAGGAGTCGATCGCTAGGTATCTGATGGTGGTCTGATATCTTCCATTAGGCGAGCTAGCCATAGTTTGACTGGTGTTGACTTGGTCGCTCGGCTTTATAGTCGATCGCCTGTCGTGACGAATAAATCTTGACACAACAATTACCCCCCAGCTCGCTCCTATGTTGGAAACGTGGGGTGAGGTGGTTCTCTTGGCGATCGCTGAACTTTCGACGAGCGACTATGTGTATAACTGAACTGGCGATCGTCTTTGATCTGATAGATTCTGAGCTTGGGCGACCTGATTGCCCGCTAAACTGCGCGGGAAACAGCAACGGGCGTGGAAAAGTCTTCGCGCACGTGTCGGGCTTCTATTGGAGGATATCAACGGTCATTAATGACTCCTCGACTGACGCGTCCTTGAAAAGACGCGTGCGCGGGTCTCGAGGGTGTCAATTAATGCGACGTTTGGGGTCCGACCCTTGAGATTTTCCCTTATTGCAAACGAGTCCCTGCCTTCTCCTATAAAAGGGCGCAGTATTGCAGTCTTCATCCTCACGCGCACTTACTGGAGAAAGAAGGACTTGCTGGAGATTTTTCTGAAGATATTAGTGCCGATCGTCGTTCGATTTCACCTTCGGGTAAGAAAAATCCTTTTCTCCTTTTCTTTCTTTGAGAATGGCCGGCACGTCATCATCACATGGAGTGGGTACCAGTTCCGCCGCCGGGACATCGACTGTCCAAGGAGGACCTTCTTCCGACTTCCACCTAGAGACGGCCGCTGAGGCTATTCGGGCCGGAATCGACCCTGCTGAAATCGAGGCTTTATTCAATGAAGCCGACGTCGCTAAGGAAGCGGCTGCTGAAGATAGACGATCGCAGATAGAGAGAGATCAGGCGATTAGGTTCCTACTGGGAGCAGCATAGCGCTTTCGGCCGGGCCTATAAGGCTTTTGCTGAGATAATGGAGAAGTTGGCCGGTCCGACTCCGAGATTCGATTTCCGGGAATACTCGGTCGCCTACCCTTATCAGCTTCCCAAACGGTCACTGTACCGGGTTGCGCAGCGATCTGGGTGGTCGCTTGGCCAAATTCGGAGTTCGACGTACAGGAAAGATCTGGCCGTCTGGAGGACGAGGTTCCATGTTCCTTCAGATGTGGACATGTTCAGCCCGGCGGAGAATGAGCGAGCCGATCAGCCTTCGATCGGTATGGTCGCCGTGAATGAGGCGATTATGGAGGCCGGGCTGCGCTTCCCACTATCTTTTGCTGTCTCCCACCTGCTGGCCGCTTGGAACGTGGCGCCACTTCAGCTGACGCCGAACGCCTGGCTCCAAATCATCTGCACTCTCACTCTTTTCGGCGGTCACCGCCTGTACCGCCTCCCATCGCCGTTGGAGATGAACCATTTGTTCAAGCTGACGGCTCAGAAAGGGTCAGTCGGCGGTTACCATATTTAGGGCCGAAATGGTCGGGTAATCCATGGAGTCCCAAATAAGGCGCGGGCCGATCCGATGAAGTGGTTCTGGGTCGCCGGCAAGTGGAGGGATTCTGCGAGCGACAATCCTTCGGGCGAGCTGGAGATCCCTACTGAGTTTCGAGAGAGGAATCCCGGTAAGGGTTTAGACTCTCCCTTCGTTCGGATGCGTTTTGGACTGATCTAATTTGATTTCGGTTTTGCAGGTTTTCAAATTCCGGCGGTCGAGGAGCTGCCTTTTGACTTCCTTGTTGTCTGGGAGCGGATACGGAGCTTTTCGGACGACGACCTTGACGCTAATCGGATCAATAAGGAGAGTCGTTGGTTGTCGGCTCGGCTGTTCCGTTTCCCGAGACATCTCTAGGTACCAGGTCTGAGTTTCTGCGACCTTCACTTTCCAGACGATCGCCTTACTTGAGGAAAGTATCTAACTATTGATCGATCGTCTTAACTGTAGAGGTTCACTTTCCTCGCTTTTTGGAGCCCCCGCCGGAGATCGCCATGTCGAATCCTGGAGTTCTAGGCCGTCTCCACCACAAGAAATCGTCTCGGGCCCCACCTGTTGCGTTGCCAATTGTTCCGGGGGCGGAACCTCGCGTGGAGCCGATCGTGGCTGAGGAGGAAGTCCGTGAGGAGGGGCTTCGGATGAATCGCAAGAGGCCGAGGCCGGAGGAAACCCCGGTTCCTGCTCCCGCCAATGAGGTGACGATCGCCGCGCCTCCGATCACCGTTATTCCCCCGGAGAATGAGCCGCCCTCTGCAGCTTTTCTGTGGGAGATGGCGATTGCTGACGCTGAGACTCCTCGAGGGAAACCGTATTTCGGTCGCGACCCCGAGAGGGCTGAGAGGTAGATTGCATTTTTGGGTTCAAACTTGCAATTGCGTGGGAGTTGTGCTAACTTTGTTGTTTTGATGTAGGATCCGTCGCACAGATCCATCCTGCCCGCCGATGGTGCTGGATTTCTTAGCCAGCCGATCTCCTCGCCAGTCTTGTGACATCCCTCAATATGTCAGCAAGGCCGCTTCTGATTTGCCGAAGGCCTGGATGACCGATTTGGATGCGATCGCTCGTCAGCGGTCGGGGAGTACGATGCAGGCTGTTCTCGCCCTTTCTCTCCAGACGGCGACCATGGCTGTCCAGGCTGCGCAGGAGTTTGAGGGGCGACCTTCCATTATTCGCCTGCAGGCGGATCTAGAGGCGGCTCGGAAAGAGAACGCCGAGTTTGCCGATAAGATCGTGGCGATGGAGAAGGACTCTCTGGAGGCAGCCAAGCGGGCGAGCCACGAGCTTGAGCTGGCGAAGAAGGAAACCGAGTTGTCTCGTTTGGCGGTTGACCGATTCCGGGACAGGATGATGAATACCGTCCGGGCAGAGAAGGTTGCTGAGGAGGAGGTCGATCGTCAGAAGGTGATGATCGCTCGGTTGACTAGCGAGCTGGCGGAGTCGAAGGAGAAGGTTGCTGCGAGGGAGGCCGAGCTCCAGGGGTCGCAACAGGCGATGGCGGAGCTAAAAAGAGAGGTAGAGGCGACCAAGGCTGACCCCTTTCAAAACTTGGAGTTTGTCAGCGAGTTCGCCTATTATATGGCGTTCGCCGACTCGATCCGAGCAGCTAAGAAGGGAGGTTTGGAGGTCGGGTCTCTTGCTGAAAACTTCAAGGCGTATGCGTTGGAGCGTCCTCTCTATCCGCTTTCTCCTTGCCGATCTTGGATCTTGCGGACATCGACGTGGATTTGAGCTGGTATCCGACTCCAGACAATCTTGTTCATCCCGACGCTCCGGGAGATGGGGAGATCGCACCGGATGCTGATGGCGAAGGCCAGGCTGGGGCCTGAGGCGCTTCATTTTTGATGTTTTAGCTTATTTCCTTGTAATTCGTAGCTTTCTTTTTGTAGCATTTAGGCCTTCGGGCGACCGTGTATTTTGATCCTTCAAGCAATAAAATGAATGTTTGATTTTCTGACTTATCACTTGAATGATTGTTATTTTTGAGTCTTTGTTTGACTTTGTACAAATGTGTGAGGAGAGATCGTTGCGAGGGTAGTTCCAAATGAATTGATAAACTCATAAAGATAATTTTTTTACAACTAAATCGATCGCTGCACAACATTTGAAAAATGACGATCTCCGTATCTGGGTGAATCGGGATGATCGTCGTGTAGGTAGTCCGCACTCTTCCCCCTTGTTTTTATTCGCTTTGTGGAAGTAAGGGGATGAAAATAATTCGTTGAGTGAGCGGCCTTTAACTTTGTCGAATCCTCGAGGACGGTCGTCCGTCTTGAGGAACCGTGCACGATCGCGGAGTTCGATGGACTGACTCCCTGATCATGTCTTGATGCGCGAAGACATTGAGTGTCTCGTGACTCACTTTATTATGAGGGTCCTCTGTTAGGCTGCGCCTCGCCTCGTATTTAAACGAAGGGTGTGCGGTCTCGGTCTAGAGGAGTCCTTGCGCGGGGCAGCGTCGGATGATTCAACTCCACGCCCGCGGCTTGCTTAGCTCTTCTTCCACCTCGGCCCACTATGAAGATGGCGAACCTCGACGGTGTACGTTGAGACGGGGGTTGTGGCACGTCGCATTGTCCGGGTTCACCATGTTAAATGATGAACCTTTGAGGGCGAGCGATCGTGTCCACTGATTAATTTTGGAGGGCCCTTAGATTACGCTGGCCTCGTATTTAAACGAAGGGCGGGCGATCTTGGCCCAAAGGGACCTTGCATGGCCTAAGCAGTTGGTTCCATCGACCACCAGGACCATGGCTGCACTCTTCCACCTTGGATCGTCATGTAAATGCCGACCTTCGACGGTGTACGTTGTGCGGGGGTGGCGATCTCGTGCCTTAGTCCATCATGTTAGATGGTGAACCGTAGATGGCGATCGAGTCCTCCAATTTCCTAAATGAGGAGGGAGATCGGGGAGACTTCCGAGGTCCCCTTCTCTTGATTGAAGCATGTAGAGACGGTCGCCGAGGTTAGTCCAGGGGTCGGCTCGTATGAGCTTTCCAGCCTGTTTTGTGTTCGACTCGGACGATCGTGTATAGAGGTTTGTAGGGGCCTTGGCTAAGCCAATAAGCTGTTCAACTTGCCCTCCTCGAAAAATCTCCAGAGCTGTTTGAGGAGGTCGTGACATTGGTTGGTGCTGTGGCTGGGACTCTTATGGTAGGCACAATATTGATTGTTGTCCAGGTGACCGTGGTCCCTTATCGCCTTTGGCTTTTTGAGCTTTTCGTGTCCCTTGATGGCATAGAAAATATGTGCCGGAGTTCGGTTGAATGTATGGAGGAGATATGCTTCCATGTCCTCGAAGGCCTTGAGATCTCCGGGTGGCTTGGCGATCGCCTTCTTTACTTTGGCGATCGCTATCTTCTGGACAGGAGGTGGCGTTTCCTCACCTAGGTGGAGGGTGAGTAGCCTTTGCCTGGCCAGAAAGTTGGCAGCCTTAGCGCGGAAGATCGCGTAAGTCGGGGGAATATCCTTGGTGAGATGTCTAAACATGGTAGAGTGACCGTAGAATCCCCTTATGACCGAAAAGAGAGCGAGCTCGTCACTTACGGGTTCGCCGGTGAGGATGATTTCGTCTCCTCGGTCAATGTAATCTGCGTCGGTTTCGTCTTTCCCCTGCCTGATTTTTATCACGCGGTGGGGGCCTTCTGGTCTGGCGACCTTGTTGGCGAAGTATGACGTGAAGTCATTCGCCAGTTTCTTAAAGGAGGTGATCGATCGTGGTGGTAGTGAGGCGTACCACCTATGGGCCAGCTCAACCAATGTTAACGGGAAGATCCGGCACTTGGTTGCATCAGATGCCCCACACCCAGTCATGTAGATTCGGAATTTACTCAGGTGGGTTTCGGGGTCCGATCTCCCCTCATACAGAGGTGTTTTGGGAGGGACGATCGTTGGTTGTATGGGGGCAAGCTCGATGTGGACCGCGAGTGGCTCGGTCGGCCCAGTGATCTTTTTGCTGGCGCTTGCCCCAGTGTCCAAGAGTGCTTTCATCTCGTCGAGCTGGCGTTGTATAGCGGCCATCGCCGTGGCCTGGCTGTTCGCGGCTCGGCGCTCGGAGCGGGTGCTGAGGCGATTGAGCACTGATCCCCTGGCGATCAGTACGGGAGTCAGATGGCTGACCTGCGTTCGGCTGTGAGGTAGGTAGACCGAACTCCTGGTGACGGATTCGGATTCTATGTTTTCGTGGTTGGAAACTGAATGCCCCGGTCGCTAGGATGGGTCGCGCCCCAAGCGATTGAATATGGATCCGTCCGGTCGTGCGAGAGCCTTTTCTCGTGAATTGGGGCTTTCTGACGATCGCTCGCTCAGCAGCCCGTTGAATTTTCGTTTTCCTATGCGGCGGACGATCGAGGGAGTTATCGCGGGCGACGCGCTTGCTCTCCGTCGCTCCTCTAGGATGGCCATAGCCTCCTCGATCTGTTCCTAGGTTTGGAACTGATCGAGTGAGAGGTTGGGGCCATCTCTCGGGTGCGGGATCGAGAGTCTCGCGTTGCTGCGGCTTCCCCCTGTCGTCGGCTGGGGTTCGAACTGAGCCGGGATATGGTGTCCCGCGGTTCGGAGAGCGGCTTTCTTCTATGTACCGGCGGATGTCATGATTCTGAAGGTTTTCTTTGAAGCGCAGTGAGTGTCACTTCAAGTATATGCCCCGAGAACAGTGAGTGTTCTTTGGGACGGTAGGAATAAAAATTTGAGGGTTAGATCCCCTTCCTCTAGCGCCAATTGTTGCTACCAAAAATATTATCCGGAGATAGATATTGCTGGAATGGATGGATAGCAAACAAATGCAAGAGCACTTCCGTGAGAAAGATAAATAACACAAGATTTGTCGGGGTTGTTAGTCCCGGGCTTGAATGCTCTCGCGAGATATTATTAATACTAATATTCGGGGATACAAGTACTAATGTAAGAATACAATTACAATGAGTGTAAAGATTCTTGTTATCTTAGCTAGTGAGCATGTAGATTGCCGGAAGAACTAGATTTGATGCTCTGTGAGTTCTTGTAACAAAGGAGATGAACAGTCGCGGCGGTGAGGGATCGACAGTCTCTCACGGCGAGTATTTAGCTGGATGCTTGGGCTCCTGGGCTTATGAATCTCTTGGAATCTGTCTAGTGGAGACTTGCTGCCTCTGCTGATCGTCTTCTGGACGAGAGATTCGGAGAGAGAAGTCATGAGATGGATTCCGGCGAGAAAACAGGGAGCTTGATGGTATGTGTGTTCTACCGTATTTCCGTGAATGAATTCGGAATATAAGTGAATGAGTTCTGAACCATTCGGAGCCTGGATGAATCAGTTCTGAACCTTTTTCCAGTAGGAGGAGGTTCTCTATTTATAGGACTGGATATCCTGGGCGATCGCCTTTGCCGTATTATAATAATCGGGCGATCCTCTTTATGTCACATGGGCTTGTCTCCTTAAAGTACGCAGGAGTTGCTGGCAGTCAACCGTGCGGTCCAATGAGAAGCCTGCACGCGTTTGAGTCGCTGTCACGGGTGGTCCCACTGACACCTTTCGGCGGGCCTGTCGGTTGGTGGAAAGATGCTGACAGGCTGTGGTCAACGACCCATGTGCTGCGGTGCCTTACCTGGATCTGCACGTGGGTGCTGTTCTGAGATCCAGTCTTTAATGACTTTGACGGGCGATCATCTCTGTTCGGGGCGTAGGCCGACTGTCCTTAGCCGGACACTAGAGTCGATCGCCAGATGCTAATGGGCGATCGCCGTAGGAGCCGATCGCTAGGTATCTGATGGTGGTCTGATATCTTCGATTAGGCGAGCTAGCCATAGTTTGACTGGTGTTGACTTGGTGGCTCGGCTTTATAGTCGATCGCCTATCGTGACGAATAAATCTTGACACAACATGGAGTAAAACACATCTTTCGATACTTGAAAGGCTCTAGTGATCTTGGATTATTCTTTCCCTACGCAAGAGAGAGCGATATTCTGAAAGGAATTATTGAGGTTAAGATGATACATACCTACCGTCGATCTTCCTCTGATATTGTAGCTAAGCATGCCAGCTTGACTACCAGAAGTGCTAATGCGAGCAAACTTACCCCCTATGCAGAGAATCTTAACAATATGTTAGTTGGATTTGCTGATGCCGGTTATCTCTCTGACCTGCATAAAGGACGTTCCCAAACTGGTTATGTGTTCACCATTGGGAATACGGCGATATGTTGACGATCTACCAAGCAGACCCTGGTCGCTACTTCCTCGAAACATGCAGAGATAATTGCATTGCACGAATCCGTAAGGGAGTGCATTTGGCTTTGGTCAGTATAGACCGTATATGAGGAACTCGTGGATTAGATCCCACTACAGCAACCTCTACTTGCATCTATGAGGACAATGCGGAATGCATTGAGCAGATGAATTTAGGTTTCATTAAGGGTGACAATACCAATCATATCACGACGAAGTTCTTTTATATTCAGCAACAGCAGAAATTGCTGAATATCGAAGTGAAACAAGTGAGTTCCGATGAGAATATCGCAGACTTGTTCACTAACTCTCTGCCAAAATCTACATTTGAGAAACATGTTAGAAGCATCGGCATGTGTCGATTATCCGAGCTCAACTAATGATAGCTCGTGGGGATGAGCTGTTATATATACCTCAGGGGGAGTATACTTCACATGATTATGACATCTGTAGTTGGTGCGTTGTGCTTTTTTTCCTCACCAAGTCTTTGTTTTTCCCACTGGGTTTTGTTTGACTTGGAAAGGTTTTGTTCCGGGATATCCTTCCCTTATTGGTGTCTTACCTAATACTGGTTGTAGGGGGATACAAAGAAGGAAGGTTCTAGACCCTTCTAGAGGTAGTAGGATCCTATTAGATGACTTACCTTATCTAGAAATCATATGTATGGAAGGACTCTTATTGTAATACCTATATAAAGGCCCCTCTATCAGTGTTATGAATACAATCGATTGACTCATATTTGCAGTCTTTTACTTTCTCCTGAAATAATATATATATTGGGGTAATTCTAAAAAGTCTCTCATAATAAAAATTGTAGGAAGGATTGTGGGAGTGACATGTGTCACCTTGCCACATCATATGACATGTGGCACCCACCCCACCCCCGAAAAAAAAAATCCCGCAAAAATTTTTTTTTTTTTGGGGGCCCAATTTTTTTTTTCCCGCCAAAAATTTATAAGTATGATGCACCATTTTTTGGTGCATCACAGTTATAAGTTTTGGTGGATCACACTAATAAGTTTTACTGCATCACTGTAATAAGTTACTGCATCATAGTTAACAGTTAAGTGCATCAAGTATGATGCAGTAACTTATAACCTTAATGCACTAAATCATAATTGTGATGCAGTAACTTTATAACTGTGATGCATGTCATATGATGTGTCATATGATGTGGAATGGGGATGACACATGTCACTCCCACAATCCTTCATACACTTTTTATTATAAGAGACTTTTTATTTTAACCCATACCTATATATATATAGGAAATAGATCATATGAAAACTAATTACCTTGTGAAATCTAGAAACTTTTGTAGGCCTTTGATATTAGTGATCTAACGGCTGTAGATGAGTAGAATTATATGCATTTATGTATTTTTTTATTGCATTATTTGTTGCATATACTAGCGACCAGCTTGATGCAACAAATAATAACAAATATGCAATGAAATTACTTAATAATGCAATTGGTTTCTAGATTTCACCATTAAGGGTGTTTCCATCATAGTCAATCCCTATATATATATATGTATATATATATATATAATATCAAATAAGAATGGTTCTTATCCTATGAATTGCGAATATACATTAGTTTTGTACTAAATATGCATGAAATATATGCATTTCATGCATCAAAATTACAATGCATTAAAATATGCATGATATGCATCAAAATATCAATGCATTAAAATATTGCATTATATGCATCAAATGTTTGTGAGAATTGTAACACCCCCAATCCACTCAGGGATATTACACGCCATACACCCTTTTCACAATGATCTACCAGGCTGGTAACTAAAATTAAACATCAAAATCGCCTTCAAGGCTAAATGATGACCCAGTAGATCGATAAGATCTTTCAATTAATACATACAACTCAATCTCAAATCATACCCACACAGGGGTCAAAATACAACACGCTCCCGTACAACGGAGAAAATACTACTGTGGAAATAACTACAACTGAACCAATACAACATCGTACGGGTCCTTATGTGATTAGTATAGATTATCG
Organism: Orobanche coerulescens; assembly: GCA_033398695.1. Classification (NCBI taxonomy): domain Eukaryota; kingdom Viridiplantae; phylum Streptophyta; class Magnoliopsida; order Lamiales; family Orobanchaceae; genus Orobanche; species Orobanche coerulescens. The sequence goes on along the minus strand of CM065816.1, from coordinate 11,093,740 downwards.
TTCATCATCCCTCGTGCCAACCCTGTGTTATGCTCCCCAAAACCTGAAAGTACCTGGACGCAAAACAGACATCCACCCCCCGATTACTCGGGGTTAGCAAAATTCCACTATTTTGCTAGTGCAAGTACAATGTGAAAATACGAGTCATACGAATCATATTCCAATAATAATAATAATCAGGAATCCTCAAAGATTCAAACATAACGAAAAAATACTTCTCAAGGCAGAGAGTTTGAGTAAAACTTCCCAAATTCGAAAGATCACAAATCAAGAGAACAATTTATAAAATGATTTAAAATGCCCTCGGGAGTTTTAACGGAAAACCATTAAGGATTATCGAATCCTTCTCTTTTCAAAAACCAAAAGGGGTCACATACCAAAGATTTGCTTTCTCAAATAAAAACCAACAATAATTCACGGGGTACACAACCCACACCATGTGTCCTCGACGGACATAAAATCAACAAAACATAACCACCCAAGATATGAAATCTTGGTAATACGTCAAAGGTACTCGACCCTGGCAACACACATCCACAATCATATCCATGATACCATGATCGCTTGCCATGTATCACCGTAAGTTTTCTTAGGCTCTCACGGTTAGACTGATCACTCGCCGTATCCTGACCACCATGATCACAAGCCATGTGTCACCGTAGACCTCGTCCGAGCATCACAGTTGGACTATGACCACACATTCACAAATCAGTACACTACATTACACATCATAATATCAAGCAACAAAACACATCCGTAATCTTATCCATGATACCGTGATCGCTTGCCACGTATCACCGTAAGTCTTCTTAGGCTCTCACGGTTAGACCGATCACTCGCCGTATTCTGACCACCATGATCACAAGCCATGTGTCACCGTAGACCTCGTCCGAACACCACAGTTGGACTATGACCACACATTCACATCACACAACACAATACACCAAGGATATCATAATAATCCACCCAAAGGCAACAAACACTTAGCACGACACAATTGTCGAATCACAATGCACCGAAATGAGATGATATATATATATATAATCAAATTACAACACCAACATCAAACATATCCATAGAATTCACATTCACAAAACACACCATTCACAAAATACACACGCGTTTTGAAAGAGAGCCTTTAACGAGGCTAAATCGAATCTTTTGAAAGTTCATTTCAAACAACCAAACAAACATACTTAGACGATCACCAGTCATCATATACACAGAATAAGAAATGTATGAACAAGGTACTTGTCTTGAATAATCACAAACGCGGAGAATCGACCGAAGTAAGGCGACACAAACCGACTATGAATCCGCCAACTACGCTGAACACCAATCCGCGACAATAAACTACGAATGACAATAACAACAATGAAAACGAATTCCATAGCACGACCAAAAGCCGCTGAATTCAAGGAACAAACGATGAAAGTTCAAGGGTTTCCCCCAAACAGCCAAGAACACGAATCGACCCGACAAAAATGTAAAAACGGAATTTCAAACCATGGTTTAAGACCAACAAGACTAGGTAACAACAATAGCACCAACAATTTCGGATTAAAATCATGAAATCGAGACAAACCCCAAAATATCTCAAATAGGGTTCTAAAACCTTACCTTGATTCCGAGAAGAAGAATGATTAGACGGTGATGAACACGAAGAAGACCCACCGAGATGATTATTACCATCAATGGCCGAAGAAAGCACGATCCAAAACCACCCCAAATCGCCAAAAATGCAGAAAAGAAAGGGAAGAAGAAATGACCCGATTCTGGGTCAACCCTCTGGTATAAATAGGCACCTGAAGCTTACGTACGTTAGGGCACAAACCTAACATACGCTAGATGTTTAATGTACGTAAGGTGCAAGCCCTTACGTACGTAAGTGCCATCCAGACTCCTCTGCCCGAAATCCTGAACACGCTAATGTACGTAACAAAGGACGCATTACGTACGTAAAGAAGCATCACTAACGTATGCTACATATGATGGTAACGTACGTTATCCATCTGGCAGTACAGAACGACTGCCAGAAGTTTGGTTCGAAAAGGACCGCGGAACGCGACGAACACAAATTACTATGGTCGATCAAGATGAGTAGTACAACAATCAGAAGACGAGTTTAAGCACTAACAAACACATGATTCCGATAACCTGAAGATTTAAAAAGACGATACGAAGGCAAACACCCCAAAACTTTGGAAAATTATGAAATGGCCCGAATGACCAAAATATCACGATACGACAACGAATAACCAAACAGAAGTTCACAACACGTTTAACAAAGTTAAATAAACTTACGGGATAAACGAGATTCGTAAGAATCGAACTCAAGTGCGGAAAAGTCGCTAAGAAGCACGAAACTCAACAAAATGAGACCAAAACGAACTCGGATGACAAAAAGTGCAGAATTAATCATTCTAAGAATGACGAAATGGTCACAAGCGAGCCGTTAAAACAGTCTCCTGCCAAAAAAGAAATTTACCGAAAATCGAAATTGTGGATATTACATACTACCCTCCTTAAAAGAAGTTTCGTACCGAAACTTAAAATAAGTAGAGAGGAGCAATATCCCACCAGAAACATCTCAACGAGATACACAAGAACTGAATAACTCACACCCATCGTCGAAACGCTACAAGCAACGCAAAGAAACATACGACGTGAAATCACGCTCGACGACAACCATCACAATGTCACAAGCAGAGACATAATAAAACCAACAAGTGTCAAGTATCACCAAACAAATAGCACAATTAAGTCAATTATCCGAACAATCACAAAAAAAGGCACCTGTTACAAGAAACACTCACAGTCTGAAATTAAACACACAACGATCCGCGAGGGTTACCAGAGAACTCCGACCACGCCAAAAATCTCAAAAACCACACTAGGCATCTCCATGTCCTTTCAGAGTAGAGACGCAAACTCGATCCCCAAACCTGTCAGCTACAGTCTCGCAATGCATGGCTCGGTGCCCCAATTGACCGCAATCGAACAGCTGACTAACGATGAACGACAATTCTTCGTGGTATGGCCCGCCCAACTACAATTATAACACGTCTTCGTGCTGCTCACATTACTCACTGCAGGGTTAATACTCTTCCCATGTTCACGTGATCTAGGAACCTTCTTAGAATGACGACGCTGTAATATCCGCAATCTCGATTTTCAATATTTTTTTTGGCGGAAGTACATCCTAGCGACTCGCATGTGACCGTTTCATCATTATGAGAATGATCAATTCTGCACATTTTGACATCCGAGTTCGTTTCGGTGTCACTTTGTTGAGTTCCGTGCTTCTTAACGACTTTTCCGCATAAGTTTGATTGTTGCAAATCTCATTTGAAACTATTGTTTCGTATTTCCCGTAAGTTCATTTAACATTATTATACGTTTCGTGAGTTTCGGTTGGGTTATCCGTTGGTGTATCGTGATTTTTCGGATGTTTGGGTCGTTTGGTAATTTCCCAAAATTATGGGGTAATTACTATCCTTGTCGTTTCCGAACCTTTGGGTAATCAGAATCACATCTTCTTTTATCGATTTAGTTTATGACTCGAACTCTTCGTGTGTGTATCCGCTGGTAGTTGGTACACCTTTGTAATCTCTGATCGATCTTCATCGAGACGACATTTCGTGCCTGCTGGCAGAGGCACGTTACGGCCATAAGCCAGGACTATTAGGGCCGTAGTGTTCAATTGTCACGGCCGTAACCTTAGATTTATACGACCGTAAGCTGGTTTCGTTTATCTGTCCAGATGCTTCCCCAAGACCAGTTACAGCCGTAAAGTGTTACACTTACGGCCGTAATATTCATGAGTTACGGCCGTATGTGAGTGATGTTACGACCGTAACATCTGTCAGTATATAAACTAACAGGGCCAACTTTTTCCTCATTTTTTCACTCTTCTTCTCTTCTCCGCGCGGCTGTCGGACGGGTGAGACTAGGGTTCGAATTCTTGGTCGATTCTACTCAATTCCAAGGTGTTTTGGAGATTTCTAGGTGATTGTAACATCATCTAGTCCCTTGTTCTTCGTCGGATGGAGGTAATTCTTGATTTTTTCTTCGAGTTGATTTTCTTGGAAATTTGTTCTTGATTTCGATCCTAGTTCGATTTTGATGAATTAGTTGGTGTAGTTTGATGTTATTAATCGTATTCTATGGATTGTATATCCATATATCGAATTTGTTTAACTCGATTGATGATTCGAGTGTTCTTGGGAATGATTGAACATTTAATGTTCGATTAAATGTCCCAATGAGTTTTCCTTCGATAGTTTGATGGGTTTTCCGCTGTTCTTGGTCTTTATTCTCGTTGTGATAGTGTTTTCGTTGTGTCTTACGGAAGTTGTAGGTTTTCGGAGTGTCCCGGTCGAGCCGTGTTCGTCGGAGTACTTGCCTGCCTATTTTGAGGCAAGTACCTTGTTCATACATTTCTTGTTGTGTGGATATGATGATCGGTGATCATCTTGGTGTGTTTGCTTGGTTGTTTGAAATGAACTTTCAAGGATTTGATTTAGCCTCGTTAAAGGCTCTCTTCCAAAACGCGCGTGTGTTTTTTGAATGGTGCGTTTGTGAATGAATAATTGAATCCTATGGATATGTTTGGTGTTGATGTTGTGCTTTGATAATGCATATGCACATATGTTGCCTCATTTCGGTGCGCTGTGATTTGCCACTTGGGTTGTGCTAAGTGTTTGTTGTCTTTGTGTAGATTATTGTGATATCCTTGTTGTCCTGTGTTATTTGTGTGAATGTGTGGACATGGGCGAGGTCTACGCCTCTACGGTGACACATGGCTTGTGATCATGTGGTCAGGATGCAACAAGTGATTGATCCAACCGTGAGAGACTAAGAAAACTACGGTGACACATGGCTTGTGATCATGTGCTCGGGATGCAACAAGTGATTGATCCAACCGTGAGCGCCTAAGAAAACCTGCGGTGACACATGGCTTGTTATCATGTGTTCAAGAGACAACAAGTGATTGATCCAACCGTGAGTTGAAGTGGCATGTGTTCATGGTGTTATGGATATGATTTTGGATATGTTTTGCCAGGTCGAGTACCTTGGACGTGTTACCAAGATTTTGTATCTTGGGTAGTTATGTTTTGTTGATTTTATGTCCGTCAAGGACACGTGACGTGGGCTATGAACCCTGTGAAATGATGTTGGTTTCTATTTGAGAAAGCAAATCTTTGGGCTATGACCCCTTTCGGTTTTGAAAGAAAGGGATTCGAAAATCGTAAATAGTTTTCTGTTAAAACTCCCGAGGGCATTTTAAACCCTTTTATAAATTGTTCCCTTGATTGTGATCTTTCGAATTTGGAAATTTTTACTCAAACTCTTGCCTCGGGAAGTATTTTTCGTTATGCTTGAATCTTTGAGGATTCCTGATTATTATTATTCTTGGAATATGAATTGTATGACTCGTATTTGCACTTTGTACTTGCACTAGAAAAATATAAGAATTTTGCTAACCCCCGAGTAATCGGGGGGTGGATGTCTATTTGCATTCAGGTTTTGGGGAGCATATCACAGGGATGCCACGAAGGATGATGAATGATGATCGATACTAATCACATGAGGACCCGTATGATGTTATGTTGGCCTAGTTGTAGTTTATTTTCCGCTGCAGTATTTTCCCGTTGTACGGGAGTGTTTTATCTTGACCCCTACGTGGGTATATTTTGAGATTGAGTTGTATGTATTAATTGAGAGACCAAATCAGTCTACTGGTCGTAATTTAGCCTTGGAGGCGATATTGTGATGTTTGATTTTGGTTACCAGTCTGGTAGGTCCTTGACGAAAGGGTATTGGAGCTTAGGTTGTGGAAACCTAGGCTATCGTGTAGGTTACAAGTCGTCCAGGAATAAGTCTAGAGGGTGGGGGGGGGGGGGTGAATAGACTTATTGAAACTCTTAAACTCTTTTCTTTGAAGAGTGAGTTTCTCAGCTGATAGATATGCGGAAATCAGCTGATGACGAAAACAAAACAAAGCAATGAAATATCAAAGTATGAATGCAACCGTTAAGTATGATGCTGAAAACAGTAAAACACGCAGGCAATTTATAGTGGTCTCAGAGGTGGGGTAATCCTCTACTAATCTACTTTCTCGAAACCAGTTGGAGATGAATCCACTATAATTCTCAACCAGTGATAAATATTATAGTGATTCTTTTACTTAGCTACAACAACTTCCAACCAGTGGAAATACCGTCGTTGCAACTCCTCTTTGACTGCCTAGCACCACTTGATTCTTCAAATCCTCGGATGCCCATCAGTATCGCAACTTCAACCAGTGAAGTACCCAGAACTCAAGTTTTAAGACAAGAGTGTTTGTCTTCTCCAACTAAGAGCTTTCTTCAAATAAGAACTTCGAGTACTGCTCTTTTCACGATGCTATATGATTGCTTTGATTGCTTTGATAACTTTGATCGCTTAAGAGTTTTATTCGCATCGTACTGCTCAGCTTCAAATTTTCAGATATATAAGTGATGATCCTTGAGCATACTTCATAGCCGTTGCAAATTTTGTAACAAATCCGTCCGTTAGAGAGAGAGACTTCATTGTTTTTTCTTTCTGAACGTTGCAAGGCCGGATTCCCATATTTTAATCCATCTTTCGACCATTTGAATACTTTGCATGTGAGGCGCCGAATCTTTTGAATATAATAAGATTAAAGTCTTCAGTGGTAGGTCTGGATGAATTATTTTAATTCATATCCTTTGCGGGAATCTCTCTAATTTGTCCCTTCACGCTTGCATGTGACTTTTCGTAAGTATTGACTATTCAACGCATGCTGACGTGGACTTGGAGTACTTGACTGATCTCTTATAAGTCAAACTGTATGATGTCCAGTCAACTTCTCTGTAGTTTGGACTTCTCTGCCGATGACTTCTCTGATGTCCTATTGAGACTTGCCTGATCAGATGACTTGTCTAAGGTCTTCTGTCTTGATGAATTTTGACTTATCTGTTGGTCAGACTTCAGATGTCTTGGTCTGCTGATCACTTGACTGCAGTCTGGTCAACCATCACTGATGAATTTTTGTTTCTCTGATTTAGACTTGACTGTGACTTCGGCTTTACTGCAGTGTTTGGTTTACACTTCTCTGAAGTACTTATCTGTACTTTTGTACTTAGCCGATTTTGAGCCTAACTTAAATGGCCTATAGAAGATACTCATTTGGTTCTTCTTTACATTTTGCCAAGTATTTAACTTAACATAATTTGGCCTATGGAAGATACTCATGTGGTTCTTCCTTACATTTTTGCCAAGTAATAAACATTTGAATTACAATAATGACATCATCAAAATCTAACAAGTATTCCTAACAAATTCCCCCTATTTTGATGATGACAAAACATAAGCAAATTATTCAAATGAACAGGTCTGCACTTGAGTGCAAGACACAAACTAAAATCACTCTAGTTTTGATACAACTGGGAATTGTCATTCAAAAGACTGTTATATTAATTTTTCTGTATTGTTTTACAAGTACATAGCTTTCAATGATCAAAACAAATACAGGAAAATTACAAGTACAAAATTTACATAAAAATGTGAGTGCAAACAAATCATGTGCCTCTGCCTCTGCCTCTGCGGATAGGCTGCTTGGCAGGTCTGAACAACTTAGCTCCTATGGGCCTCTTACGGACAGGTGCCAAACCATATTTCCTCTTTATGACCAGCAAGGCAAAATCTTGATCACTAGGAGTTGACCATTTTTTTTTCTCACAGAGATCTCTGATCTCTCTCTGTAGTGCAAGCTCATCCAACTCGTTGTCCAAACGAGTAGGCGGTTTTTCTGCTCTAAAGAAAGGTATCATTGGATAAACATGCCAATTGGCTGCATATTTAAGCATAATCTTCCATAGAGTAGGCCATCTTCCGCTCATGTAGTCGATGAATGATTGTTGGGGGGAGCATTCCTTGTCCTGGAGCAATTCCCAGAGGTAATACTGCTCTGTGAATTGCTTCTTGACATCTACCCAACTAGTCATGAATTCTGCCGGTAGAAATTCTTCAGCAAACCACAATTGCTTGCCTTCCCATTCATACCTTGCTTCATCTCCTAGCTTTGTTCGCCTCTTCTTCTCTGGAGGATGATCTTCAGGATCAGATACCTCCTTCCTCTTTAGAGTTGATGGTCCGACTTCAATAGCAGGAAGGGAAGTATCTTTCCTGATTTTTGTTCTTAGCTCTTTTCTTGTTGCCTCAGCCTGAGCTTCCTGAACTTGTCTTTCCTCCTGCATGCTACCTTCCCCCTGCAACCTTTCTTCCCCCTTTTTGACAGCATCAACCAATAAAGTTAACTGCTGCTCCATTATGTGCATCCAGTCAGCCATGCCAAGGGGATTCTGTTGTTTGTAGGAGGAGGTGGTTAAGGGATATTCCGCTGCAGCAAGGTATCTATCTTGTCATTAATGGACTGCAGGTCAGGAGTGATTTGTGAGGTAAGCAGCTCTCCAACAGTGTCTTTTACAATTTGTCGGATCAGCTCGGTCATCACAGGTGAAATGTGTGATGTCTGCGGAGAGTGCTCTCCTGAGCCTTCGACGCCTGCAGGTAGGTGTGCGGATGACCCACCTGTCTGCAGGTGGATTACCAGATGGGGTCTGCTCTGGGGTCCCCGATCTGTCATCCTCAGCTAGGTCTGCATCTAGGCTGGTATAGCGGGCAGGTGCCCCAGCCTTGTCTGATTCAGCTCTGACTATTTTTTCTGCCTCTGCTTCTTTTCCCTTCTCTCCTTTTGCCTCTTTCTCTTTTTCCTCCTCTTTTTCTCCTTCCTCCTTTTCTTCTTCCTTTTATTCCTCTTCATCATGCTCCTTTTATTTTTCTTTCTCAGCCTCCTTATCTCCACCATCATCCTTACCATCATCATCATCATTTTCGTCTTCATCATCATCATCATCATCATCCTTTTTATCATCATCATCCTTTTTATCATTATTTTTATCATCATCTTCTTTTTCCTCTTCTTCATCCTCCTGATCAACTTCTTCTCCTTCTTCTTCTTCATCCACCAATTCCACAGTTTTTTCGACTCCTTCTTCTCCAGATTGTTTTTCAACTAAGAATTTTCTTCTTCTCTTTCTTCCTGTCTCTCTTTTTCATCCTCAACAATAATAAGTTCTTCTTTTTCCACTTCTTCCTCCACTAACTCTTCTATCCTTATCTCTTTCTCTTCAACTACTCCTTCTTTCATCAATAGATCCGTCAAAAATACTGGACATAATAGTCTGGATAAATTGGTCCATGTGGGTTTTAAAATTAGACATGAACCAATTTTATTGAAGCAACAAAATTGCGTCTGACTCGTTGCAAAAATGCATCAGCACTTCTTCAGTATCCTGGGGATACTCCCAGCTACTCACCTCAACGTAAGATTGCAGTTGAGTGAATAAAAGTGATTTTAAAATTTTCCATTCTTCATAAATATGTACAAAGGAATGTTTTAGAGCAAGGGGTTTTACCAATTTGAGCTGCTCTATGGACAGGTTGAAGATATTGTTATCAAGCAGGTTGAAGGTGTAGTTTGGTTCAGGTATGTGAATTATCAACCCTGCTTCTTATCTTCTGACATGAACTGGAGAGTGAGAAGAGGGACAATCTGGGTTTCCAGGCTGGCAGGAGGAGGCTGGTCTTCCATATGAATAGGTTCAGGAGTGGATAAGGACTCAGGCTGCTCTTCTTCATCAAATTCCAATCGCTTGGGCCTCTTGGGAGAGGGTTCTGGTGAAGAGTGAATGATTGATGGTTCTCTAGGGGCAGGTCCCCTTATTTTGAAATGGAGGGCGATAGGGGTGTTGTCTGACTCAGTTTCAGACTGAGCTGCAGGTGAGTTGCGGGCTGCAGCTGAGTTGCGGGCTACAGCTGAGTTGCGGGCTGCAGCTTGGTGATCCTTCGACTCGTATGAGCTCACAGGGTATCTGTAGGTATACGTCTTCTCAGACATTTCTCTTAATAGCTGAGCCACTTTCCGCTCTCCACCCAATCACCTTAAGGTTTCTTGGTCCAAATGACCAAGTCTCTTATTGATGTGAAAAAGGTCTGCACTTCCCTTTGCCACACCGAGCTTCTCCAGCATCCAACTTATCTGCGTCCCGAACGTAAGTTTTGATTTGAACTTCTTCTCCTCGACTATCCACTCGGCCTTATTTACCTCCCGCACCAATTGACGGAAAATGTAGTCAGCACAGTTAATTTGCTCATCTTGAATTAGTGCTCCCAGCACCATGAACTTGGCTGATGATAATTGATCGTAGCTACCCGCCATCCCCATCACTATTTTGTTGGTGATGTCCAACGCATAGCGATATTCCTTTTTCAATTCGCTCCTTTTGGCAGTCAGCTTCAATTTAGAGGGTTGTTCGACAGTTTTGATTCTCATCCACATGTCGGCTGCGTTCTGTTTCAAGGCTTCGACAGCCATGCCGCGGGATTTCATCCCGAAGATTTTTCCGATTGTCTCCGGCGTGATAACCACTTGTCTTCCAAAGATTGAACTCCTTATCCCAGATTTGAGCACTCGGGCCTCTCGGTAAAAGGCAATAACAGCCTTCTTGAACAGATGTTGGGGGCTGATATCCAGGAATGAGTAGATCCCATTCGTCTTCATTGCTCTGATGAGGTTGCGCACTTCGTTGTTGTCCAGATTTGCCTCCAGGAGTCCTTCGAAATCGACGACCAATGAAAAGATGATCTGGTACTTCATCGCCTTGAGGTTCACTCCATCAAAGTAAGATTCCATTTCTGCATAGTAAAAGATTTCTGAGTGTATGTAGAGTTCATACGAATTTCTGCTCTGAAGAATTAGGGTTTTGCGAGGTTGAAGAAGGTAAAGTGAAAAGGCTTTTCCCGTCTTTAAAAAGGAAATAAAACGACGTTTGCAATTAAATATTCATTTATTTTTAACGGTGGTCCACCTTTTGAGGTTTTTTAAAATTCAAATTAGTAATCGGTGGTCCAGTTTTTAAAAATGGATGGTTGGATTTTAATTGGTCACAATGGAGGTCGATTGAACGCGTAGTTGCCACGTGTATTTTAAACATATAATATTATGCCATTTGTGATCTAAATAGTAATATGATATTATAGGAGGTAATAATATAATATTCGGAAGTCGGTCAGGTATAGAAAACTTAGCTGGTTGACTGTTTGACTCTTGACTGCTCTGCATCAGATGAGTTGACTCCTTTGACTTCTCGCCTGTGGTTTGATCATCTAAGTTCCTTCGTCTATCCTTCGTCTTCTTGTCTGTATCAGGTAGGGGCTGATTCCTGTGATCAGCTTAGTCCGTCCTTCGTCTTATCTGCTTCAGCTAGCTTTTTCATCTGTATTAGATTCCCAATCTAGTAAACCAAGTTCCCTGCTCAGCTCCAAAAACCTTTCTTCTGGCAAGGGCTTGGTAAAAATGTCAGCAATTTGGTAGTCTGTACTGACTGTTTCAACTCTGACTCTCTTGTTAAGCACGTGATCTCTTATGAAGTGATGCTTAACATCAATGTGCTTTGTCCTTGAATGCAATACCGGGTTGTTGGTTATTGCAATAGCACTATTGTTGTCACACCAAATTGGAACTTTCATTGGCAATAATGTTGTAGTCCCTTAGCTGTTGTCTGATCCATAAAGTCTGGGCACAACAACTACCTGCAACTAGGTATTCTGACTCTGTTGTGGAGATATAGTTAGAAACCTGCTTCTTGCTAAACCAGGATATCAGTCTGGTTCCTAGGAATTGGCACGTTCCACTAGTGCTTTTCCTATTTATTTTGCATCCTGCGAAATCTGCATCTGAGTATCCTGATAGCTCGAAGTTATCATCCTTAGGGTACCATAGTCCAACATTGACTGTAGACTTAAGGTATTTGATTATTCTCTTGGCTGCATCTTGGTGAGACTGCTTTGGCTTGGATTGAAATCGTGCGCATACTCCTACGGCATAAGATATATCTGGTCTGCTTGCAGTGAGGTATAGCAATGATCCAATGAGTCCTCTGTAGTGGGTTGAGTCCACTGATATGCCTCCCTCATCTGCATCTAGATGAGTGCTTGTGCTCATAGAAATTCTTGCTGGTTTGGATCATTCCAAATCTCTTGATTAGATCTCAGGTATATTTGGCTTGATTGATGAAAATTCCATTTTCTATATGCTTGACTTGTAATCCAAGAAAGAAGTTAAGCTTTCCCATCATACTCATCTCAAATTCTCCTTGCATGAGATTTGAGAATTTCTCACACAGCTCTGGGTTGGTTGAGTCAAATATGATGTCATCCACATATATCTGAACTAGTAATATGTGGCCTTCGTGCTCCACTCTGAATAGGGTCTTGTCCACTTTCCCTTTGCAGAAACAGTTCTTCTCAAAAAATACAGATAAGGTTTCATACCAAGCTCTTGGTGCCTGCTTGAATCTATATAGAGCTTTCAATAGCTTGTAGACTTTGTCTCCTTTGACAAATACAGGGGGTTGCTCCACACAGACTTCTTCTAGGATTCCATTAAGAAAAACACTCTTTACATCCATCTGATAGACTTCAAAATCCTTGAATGCAGCATATGCGAGGAATAGTCTGATGGCTTCTAATCTTGCAACAGGTGCATAGGTTTCATCAAAATCTATTCCTTCACACTGTGCATAGCCTTTAGCAACAAGTCTGGCTTTATTCCTAACAACAGCTCCATCTTCGTCGCATTTGTTTTTGTACACCCATTTGGTGCCAATAACCTTCTTATGATCTGGTCTGTCTGTTAGTTCCCAAACATTGTTCCTTTCCATCTGATTGAGCTCTTCTTGCATTGCATTGATCCAAGAGTAGTCTTCCAGGGCTTGCTCTGTTGTCTTGGGTTCTATTTGAGACATAAAGCATGAAAACATTGCCATTCCTACGGTTAGAGTAGACTGTCTTGTCTTGACTCCATCAGTTAGCTTCCCAATGATCTGTTGGATAGGGTGATCTTTGAGCCACTTAGAAATGTCTTCTTCTTCAGGGTCTGTCCCCCCTGTAGATTTGCTTTGGTGGATTTCCTCTCTCGCTGCATCAGCTTGGATCTGATCTCATTGGTCTGCAACTGGATCAGCTACCGTCTTGTCATCTGCAGGTTGGAATCTGGTCAGGTCTGCAGATGAGTCTTTATCAGCTACAGTTTGGTCTTTATCAGCAGCAACTGGATCAGGTAGGTTTGGTGGTCCTGTCTGATCTGCAGTTGGGTCTTCATCAGCTACAGATGGGTCTTCAGGCAGATCTGCAGGTGAGTCCACCATCCCTGTGTCATGAACAATGACTTCTTCTAGGGTTGCGGATTTGAGCTTTTCCTCAATTAATTACACTTGTTTCCTGTACTCAATGGTAGATTCATCAAATACAACATGAGGTGTTTCCTCCACAACTAAGGTTCTTTTGTTAAAAACTCTATATGCCTTACTTCTTTGTGAATATCCCATAAAGAGACCGTCATCAGTTTTAGCATCAAAGGCATTTAGTTGGGTTTTACTATTGTTGTGGATGAAATTCTTACAACCAAAAATATGAAAATAAGCAACTGTAGGTGTTCTGCCATTCCAAACCTCATAGGGAGTTTTGCCATGTCTCCCTACTATCATACTCCTATTCTGAGTGTGGCATGCTGTATTGACAGCTTCAGCCCAGAACCTCTTGGGCAGGTTTGCTTCTGCAATCATGGACCTGGCTGCTTCCTTTAAGGTTCTGTTTCTTCTTTCGGCAACACCATTCTGCTGGGGGGTCCTGGCTGCAGAGAGCTCATGCTGGATTCCATTCTGATCGCTGTAATCAGTGATAGCCTTGTTGAGAAATTCACCTCCTCTATCTGATCTGATCTTGATGATTGAGAGGGATTTCTCATTTTAGATCCGTCTCAGCAGCTCAGGTAACTTGGTCAAGGTTTCACTCTTCTTATACAGAAAGATAATCCATGTGAACCTTGAGTAGTCATCCACTACTACTAGAGCATGTTTCTGCCACTTAGAGTCTTTGGCTTGATAGGGCCAAATAGATCCATATGAAGTAGATCTAAGATCCTTGATGTGAAAGTTGTAGAATTTGGGTACTGGAATGATGCTCGATGCCTTTCCTTTCTGACATGCATCACAGAGAGCTTCCTTCTTGAATGCTTCTTCTGGAAGTCCTCTGACCAGCTTCTGAGAACTAATCTTGTTGATGGCTTTGAAATTTAGATGACATAATCTTTTGTGCCACATCCATCCATTCTCAGCTATTGTCTTAGATAGAAAACAGGTATTAGGGGTTCCTGTGTTCCAATCTATCATGTAGACGTCTCTCCTTCTGAATCCTTGTAGCTTCACCTCTCCAGATAGGATATCTACCACCATACATTTCCAAATGGTGAAGACTACTAGATTCTTTTCATCACAAAACTGGCTTATGCTCAGGAGATTATACTTGAGCCCTTTGACATAATGAACTTTGGATATAGTGATATTTCCTCGGTGCAGCTCTCCAAAGCCTTTTGTTTGTCCTCTAGAGCTATCTCCAAAGATTACGTCTGGACCTTTTTATTTGACAAAATTTAACAGCACCTTCTTGTTCCCGGTCATGTGCCTTGAGCATCCGGAATCTACAAACCATTCTTCACCTCCAAAGTTTGAATTTGTGGAGATGTGGTAGTAGTCCTTCCAACTTTTCTGCAATCAGACAAGCAGAGATTTAGGTACCCAAATCTGTGTGGGTCTTCTAGGGTTAGATGGTTTCCTGGAGAATTGATTTCTCCTTGGATTGTGAAAACTAGGTTGATTGCCCCTATAAGGTGTGTAAAGTCTGGGCCTATATCCTCTGTTAGGATTGTGTACCGGATATGCCTCATAAAACTGGTGGTGTGGGCCATGCCTAAATCTTGGCTGAGACCATTTGTTAAATCTTTGAGGTCTCCACACTTGCTCGTTTTGAAAATTAGGATAACCTTGAGGTTTCCATTTGCCCCTCCCATTTTGAAATCTATTTTTGGGGAGTCTTTGATAATAGTGTGCATGTTGTCTGGGCTGCTGCTTCTGCCTTGGCCATTGCCTAGTCTCATGTCTAGGTGGCTGCCTTGTATACCTTGGTTGCAGCATAGACCTGTGACTTGGCTGTTGCCTATTTTGAAATACAGGTTTGTATATTGGCTCAACAGTCGAGACAATTGTTTCTCCCTTGATGAAAGTGGTTTTAGAACTAGAGGGAGTGTGTGGGTCATATCCAAGACCTGATCTGGAATATAATGGCCTTTTATTTATACACAATTCGTCCAGGGTTAGAGATGCCTTCAGGGAGGTTATTTCCTTCGCCTGATTTTTACTTAGCTGAGTCAGTTTAGCAAACTCAGCTTTTACATGAGCAAGTGCAGCTGATTTTTCACTATTTAAAATAGTTAATCGTTTTATCTCAGCTGTGGTATTATCAGCCTGGTTTGTGGAGTTATCTGCAGCATGTTTTTTAAGATCAGCTTTGGTTTTATTAAATTCTAGACTGAGTTTTTCAAAGTCATTTTTCAGCTGCCCATTCTCATCTTGCAGCTGGGTCCTCTCACCGTCTGATTTGGTGTGCAGTTTTTAATCTCTCAAAATCTTTGAGAAGCTGATTTACAGACTCGTGTAAGTCCATGTCTTGTGACATGTCTGATCTGTTATTATTTAAAACTGAGGGTTTAGATGTTACCTCTTCATCAGCTAGGTTGGCCATCAGACAATCATATTCTTCATCATCATCAGAGAAGAATCCGCTGCTTGATTCTACTTGCTGTTGATCTTCTCCAATGAGGGCCTTCCTTCGGTCTTCTTTTCTACTCACCTCCTTCTTGCTCTTATCCTTTTTGAGAACAAGACAGTCAATTTGGATGTATCCTGTCTTGTGGCAATTATAACACTCCACCTTCCAGCTTCCAGCCTTTTGATTTCTCATGGGGTTCTTATAATTATTTTTGTATTTGGAGTAATTCTTTCTGAAGTTGCTGAACCTTTGCATTATGAACGCCATTTCTTCCTCAAAATCAAGTGGATTTGGAGGTTTTACATCAGGTAGGCTCTTAGCGGGGGACTCGGCTGCAAAGGCTATTCCCTTCTCTGCAGGCTCGGTAGATGATGAACTTGGATGCTCAAACTCATAAGCCTTTAGATCAGAGAACAGCTCTTGGATCTTTATTTTGTTAAGATCCTTGGATTCTCTCATGGCCACTTCCTTCATACTCCATTCAGGATTGAGAGATCTTAAGACCTTCAGCGCCATCTCCCTGTTCCCATATGATTTTCCCAGAGAGTTAATCTCATTGATGATTTCAGTGAACCTTATGTCCACTTTGTCTATGGATTCGCCATTCTTCATTTTGAAGTTGTCAAATTTCTGATTAGAAATTGACAACTTGTTTTCTTTTATCAACTCGGTTCCCTCACACATTAAGGCTAATGTGTCCCAGATTTCTTTGGCATTTTTGCAGTTCTTGATCTTGACCATTGTTGATTTGTTAAGGGTTTGGCACAGCACGTCTCTGGCCCGGTTGTCAAGGTTGTCCAGCTTTCTTTCTTCAGTGGTCAGCTCCATCCTCTTCTTTGGGATCTTCTTTGGCTTCACTGCTGCAATCTCCTCAGGAGTGTTGTCCTTCTCGAAGATGAAGGGACCGTCCTCTATGATGCACCACATGTCGTCATGGATTGAAGATAAGTGTGCCTGCATCCTTATCTTCCAAAGATCATACTCATCAACTGAAAAAACAGGTAATCTAGGATGCATGTGTTCCATTTCTAAAATGAGCTTAAAATATATCCTCGACATATGGATCTGGTTCTTGAAATTTTGAACCAATCTCTCCGATACCACTTGTAGATCACAAGTCATCCAGGAATAAGTCTATATGGGGTGAATAGACTTATTGAAACTCTTAAACTCTTTTCTTCGAAGAGTGAGTTTCTCAGCTGATAGATATGCGAAAATCAGCTGATGATGAAAACAAAACTAAGCAATGGAACAACAAAGTATGAATGCAACACTTAAGTATGATGCTAAAAACAGTAAAACACGCAGGCAGTTTATAATGGTCTCAGAGGTGGGGTAATTCTCTACTAATCCACTTTATACAAACCAGTTGGAGATGAATCCACTATAATTCTCAACCAGTGATAAATATTATAGTGATTATTTTACTTAGCTAGAACAACTTCCAACCAGTGGAAATCCCATCGTTGCAACTCCTCTTTGACTGCCTAGAACCACTTGATTCTTTAAATCCTCGGATGCCTATCAGTCTCGCAACTTCAATCAGTGCAGTCCCCGGAACTCAGGTTTTAAGACAAGAGTGTTTGTCTTCTCCAACTAAGAGCTTTCTTCAAATAAGAACTTCGAGTACTGCTCTTTTTACGATGCTATATGATTGCTTTGATTGTTTTGATAACTTTGATCACTTGAGAGTTTTGTTCGCATGGTACTGCTCAACTTCAAATCTTTGGATATATATAAGTGACAATCCTTGAGCATACTTCATAGCCGTTGCAAATCTTGTAACAAATCTGTCCGTTGGAGAGAGAGACTTCATTGTTTTTTCTTTCTGAACATTACAAGGCTGGATTCCCATATTTTAATCCATCTTTCGACCATTGTGAAGACTTTGCATGTGAGGCGCCGAATCTTTTGAATATAATAAGATTAAAGTCTTCAGTGGTAGGTCTGGATGAATTATTTTAATTCATATCCTTTGCGGGAATCTCTCCAATTTATCCCTTCACGCTTGCATGTGACTTTCCGTAAGTATTGACTATTCAACGCATGCTGACGTGGACTTGGAGTACTTGACTGATCTCTTATAAGTCAAGCTGTCTGATGTCCAGTCAACTTCTCTGCAGTTTGGACTTCTCTGCCGATGACTTCTCTGATGTCCTATAGAGACTTGCCTGATCAGATGACTTGTCTGAAGTCTTCTGTCTTGATGAATTTTGACTTATCTGTTGGTCAGACTTCAGATGTCTTGGTCTGCTGATCACTTGACTGCAGTCTGTTCAACCATCACTGATGAATTTTTGTTTCTCTGATTTAGACTTGACTGTGACTTCGGCTTTACTGCAGTGTTTGGTTTACACTCTCTGAAGTACTTATCTGTACTTTTGTACTTAGTCGATTTTGAGCCTAACTTAAATGGCCTATAGAAGATACTCATTTGGTTCTTCTTTACATTTTGCCATGTATTTAACTTAACATAATTTGGCCTATGGAAGATACTCATCTGGTTCTTCCTTACATTTTTGCCAAGTAATAAACATTTGAGTTACAATAATGACATCATCAAAATCTAAAAAGTATTCCTAACATATCGGGTCGAGTTGGGTCTGTTGAGTCTTGTCTCGTTGGATTTTGTCTGACTGAGTCTTGCCGCGACGCGTTATCTGAGTTTATTGGTCGTGATTAGTATCGTGAGGCGATCATCATCTTCATGCGACCTGTGGAGGTAAGTCTCCCTTCTTTGTGTTGTGCCTCGTGTGACACGAGCTACTTGTATGATTATTTGTTAAGTGAAGGAATCATTATGAAGATTTTGATTTATTGATATGTGTTAATTCGACTCTCATATTTTGTTTATATTAGGAGTGGTGTCGCTGCTAATGTATTTTAGACTGTTGATTTTGTCCGCTGCTAATGATTTTCAAAATGATTTTCTCGTATTGCAAGTATTCTTGTGAAAAGTCTTGTGCTTAACATGGAATGGTAATGTATGTGTGTGTGATCTGCTCACTCCGGGAGGGCCCGACGAGGCCTCGGGGGAATCTGTGATTTCGCTCTTGATTCATGAGCTTGTTGGCTAGCCAGTCCCGGTGGGTCCATAGAGGCGTCAGATGGGATCAATGGTTTTGCCCCGATCCTAGGCGATTTTCGACTGTGATATTTGATTGTTTGTTTTCCGGGAAAAGACATGTCTTGTTTTGATTTTGAACGATTTGATACGTGTACTATGAGATGTAGAAGCGAACGTCGATACATGTGAATTTTGGGCATTCTGGCCTAATGGATTTTTTTCAAACCTTGAGTATCTTAGAGAATAGATTTTGAGGCGTACTTTTAAAATGAATTATTTTCTCGTAGTATTTTCAAGGTGCCTACTAGTGCCATTGTATGTTTCAAAATTATTCCACTTTGAGGACCAAAATAGTTTAAGATATTTTCAGTAATTTAGAAATGCATTGCTTAGACCCGAAGGTCGAAAATTTTTGAAAGTTTTTAACTAAAATAAAGATGTCCTCATTTTTACCAAATGCGAAATGATTTTTCAAAGTCTCGATAACGATGTTTATATTACTTTTTCGAAAGGTGATACTCAAGATTAACTGGTGTTTCCAATTTTTTTTTCAAAAGGTGGTTTTTATTTTTAAAACCTATCACTTCCTGCTTATGGTCAGAGAATGTGTCTATGATGTTAGCATTGTCGTTAGGGTGTTAGTCCTCCGAGTTGTGATTGAATTGGCGGTGTGAGCGTTGAGTCGTTCGCCACGCATTCGTTGTGTTAGCCCTCTGTGAGAGGTGTGATGTTAGTATTAAATGTTCGTCGCTTCGTGGTGATTTGCGTGTTATCACACCTGTGCGAGCTGTTAAAGCTTGAGTTTGTATGATTGTGTGTATATAGAAATGTTTCATGATGTTTTGTAATTGTGTGCTGGTTATCGTTCGGGCCGTTGAAATTGCTGAATGGATGCCGTCGTTGCTGTGATTTTGTGTATGTGAGTTGCCTTAGGATGGTAATCGCTGTATGTGATCCGTTTACGACTGCAAGTTTCGTTTGTTGCAGTGGTAATTTTTGCATTCGTGCTATTACCCGGAGTGGATATTTTGTCGTGTTACTAATTATTGCCTTACGTTGATATGTTGTGCTGAGTTGGTATCTCCAGTCTGTTGTTTTGCGATGTTATGTTCCATTGTACCTAGCGGTTGTATATTCGGTATGCCGAGGTGCTTCAACTGTAATGTGCGGGGGCATGTACGTACAAATTGTCCTTCTCGCCAGTAACGTGTTACAAGTGTGGACTCGAGGGACACATAATCCATTCTTGCGAGTTGGTTACCGAGTCTTCCGGGGCACGGACTTCAGCACAGATATCAAGATCAGCTCTGAGAGGCCCTTGAAAGATGTTTCTGTCGGTTGCTTGTTGTGTTACCTTGCTTTTGTTGTTGTGAGTCTCGGGGGCGACACTTTTTTTAAAAGAGGTTGAATGTAATACCCATATTATTTTTTGACTTCTAGATTTTTTTCCTTTCTCAATTCTACCGACTCGCTCGTGTTCGTTGATACTTTCTGAACTTGTTCTATACTTTGGTTTTTATCGTTCGAACGAGTTGTGAAATTGTTTCGGATCAACCTGTTTAACACTATGACTTTTCCGAGCTCGGTTCGATTCTTGTGAACCTTGTTCGAAATTAACGTATTTTAGTTTCTACATGTTCTTTTAATGTCTTGAGTTGAAGTGTGAACTTCAGAGTTGTTGTTCGACCGTCGTTATTCGATCGTTGTTGTTTGGCCGTCGTTATTCGATCGTTGTTGTTCGACCGTTGTTATTCGATCGTTGTTGTTCCATCATTGTTGTTCAATCATGGTTGTTCGATTGTTGTTGCCTGATCTCGTACCGCGAAGAGTTGTCGTTCACCGTTAGTCAGCTGTTTCAATTGCGGTCATTTGGGACACCGAGCCGTGCATTGCGAGATAGTAGCTGAGAGGTTTGGGGATCGAGTTTGTGTATCTGCCCCGAAAGGACACGGAGATGCCTAGTGTGGTTTTCGAGAATTTCGACGTGGTCGGAGTTCTTCATGGTTAACCTCGCGGATCGTTGTGTGTTTATTTTCTATTTTTTCACTATGCGTGTTTTCTTGTAATAGGTACCTTTTGTTTCGTGATAGTTTGTATACTTGACTTGATTGTGCTATCTATTTGGTGATACTTGGCATTTGGTGGTTTTATTATGTCTCTGCTTGTGACATTGTGATGGTTGTCATTGAGCGTGATTTCACGCCGTATGTTTCTTGCGTTGCTTGTAGCGTTTCGTCGATGGGTGTGGGTTATTCGGTTCTTGTGTATCTCGATGAGATGTTCCTGGTGGGATATTGCTCCTTCCAACTTATTTTAAGTTTCGGGACGAAACTTCTTTTAAGGATGGTAGTATGTAATATCCGCAATTTTGATTTCCGGTAATTTTCTTTTTATTTTTTTGGCGGAAGTCCAATCTAGCGACTCGCTTGTGACCGTTTCGTCATTCTGAGAATGATCAATTCTGCACTTTTTGACATCCGAGTTCGTTTCGGTGTCGCTTTGTTGAGTTTCGTGCTTCTTAGCGACTTTTCCGCACTTAAGTTCGATTCTTGCGAATCTCATTCGAAACTGTTGTTTCGTGTTTCCAGTAAGTTCATTTAACATTGTTATACGTGTCGTGAGCTTCGATTGGGTTATCCGTTGCCGTATCGTGATTTTTCGGATGTTTGGGTCGTTTTGTAATTTCTTAAAGTTATGGGGTAATTACTATTCTTGTTGATTCTGAACCTGTGGGTAGTCAGAATCGCGTGTTATTTTAACGCTTTAGTTTCTGACTCAAACTCGTCGTGTGTGTATCCATCGGTAGTTGGTACACCTTTGTATTCTCCGATCGATCTTCGTTGATACGTCATTTTGTGCATATCTGGCCTACTGCCAGAGGCATATTACGGCCGTAAGCCAGGACCATTACGGCCGTAGTGTTCACTTGTTACGGCCGTAACCTTAGATTTATACGACCGTAAGTTGGGTTCGTTTATCTGTCCAGATCCTTCCCCAGGGCCAGTTACGGCCGTAAAGTATTACACTTATGGCCGTAATATTCATAAGTTACGGCCGTATGTGAAAGATGTTACGGCCGTAACATCAGTCAGTATATAAGCTTACATGGACGACTTTTTCCTCATTTTTTCACCCTCCTTCTCTTCTCCTCGCGGTTGTCGGACGGGTGAGACTACAGTTCGAGTTCTTGGTCGATTCTACTCAATTTCAAGATGTTTTGGAGATTTCTAGGTGATTGTAACATCATCTAATCCCTTATTCTTCGTCGGATCGAGGTAATTCTTGATTTTTTCTTCGAGTTGATTTTCTTTGAAATTTGTTCTTGATTTCGATCTTAGTCCGATTTTTATGAATCGGTTGGTGTAGTACGATGTTATTAATCGTGTTCTATGGATTGTCTATCCATATCTCGAGTTTGTTTAACTCTATTGACGATTCGAGTGTTCTTGGGAATTATTGAACATTTAATGTTCGATTAAATGTACCAATGAGTTTTCTTTCGATAATTTGATGGGTTTTCCATTGTTTTTGGTCTGAATTCTCGTTTTGATAGTGCTTTCAGTGTGTCTTGCGGAAGTTGTAGGTTTTCGGAGTGTCCCAGTCGAGCCGTGTTCGTCGGAGTACTTGCCTGCCGATTTCGAGACAAGTACCTTGTTCATACATTTCTTGTTTTGTGGATATGATAATCGGTGATCGTCTTGGTGTGTTTGCTTGGTTGTTTGAAATGAACTTCAAGGATTTGTTTTAGCCTCGTTAAAGGCTCTCTTTCTAAATGCGTGTGTGTTTTGTGAATGGTGCGTTTGTGAATGAATAACTGAATCCTGTGGACATGTTTGGTGTTGATGGTGTGCTTTGATAATGCATATGCACGTATGTTACCTCATTTCGGTGCGTTATGATTTTCCACTTGGGTCATGCTAAGTGTTTGTTGTCTTTGTGTGGATTATTGTGATATCCTTGTTGTCCTGTGTTACGTGTGTGAATGTGCGGATATGGGCGAGGTCTACGGTGACACATGGCTTGTGATCATGTGGTCAGGATGCAACAAGTGATTGATCCAACCGTGAAAGCCTAAGAAAACTACGGTGACACATGGCTTGTGATCATGTGGTCGGGATGCAACAAGTGATTGATCCAACCGTGAGCGCCTAAGAAAACCTACGGTGACACATGGCTTGTGATCATGTGGTCAGGAGACAACAAGTGATTGATCTAACCGTTAGATGACGTGGCATGTGTTCACGGAGTTATGGATATGATTTTGGATGTGTTTTTCCAGGTCGAGTACCTTGGACGTATTACCAAGATTTCGTATCTTGGGTGGTTATGTTTTGTTGATTTTATGTCTGTCGAGGACACGTGACGTGGGCTATGAACACTGTGAAATGATGTTGATTTCTATTTGAGAAAGAAAATCTTTGGGCTGTGACGCCTTTCGGTTTTGAAAGAAAAGGATTCGAAAATCCTAAATGGTTTTCTGTTAAAACTCCCGAGGGCATTTAAACCATTTTATAATTGTTCCCTTGATTGTGATCTTTCGAATTTGGAAAGTTTTACTCAAACTCTTGCCTCGGGAAGTATTTTTCGTTATGCTTGAATCTTTGAGGATTCCTGATTATTCTTATTCTTGGAATATGAATTGTATGACTCGTATTTGCACTTTGTACTTGCACTAGCAAAATATTAGAATTTTGCTAACCCCCGAGTAATCGGGGGTGGATGTCTATTTTGCATTCAGGTTTTGGGGAGCATATCACAGGGATGCCACGAAGGATGATGAATGATGATCGATACTAATCACATGAGGACCTGTATGATGTTATGCTGGCCTAGTTGTAGTTTATTTTCCGCTGCAGTATTTTTCCGTTGTACGAGAGTGTTTTGTCTTGACCCCTGCGTGGGTATATTTTAAGATTGAGATGTATGTATTAATTGAGAGACCAAATCGGTCTACTGGTCGTCATTTATCCTTGAAGGCGATATTGTGATGTTTGATTTTGGTTACCAGCCTGGTAGGTCCTTGAGAAAAGGGTCTATGGTGTGTAATATCCCTGAGTGGATTAGGGGTGTTACAGACGCGAAGTCCCAGTCCCAGGGGCCCCACTCCACTGACTTCTTGAGAAGTTCCCAACAGTTTTCAATTTCTTCGACTCGAACATATGCTCAGTCGACGATACAGATAGCTCATAGGCTAACGCCCTATTCGGATACTCTCTCGATGAAGTACAAGTGAAACCCGCCATGTACTGACGAATCTCCGACTTCATTCTCCTAATAAAGTGACAGATCTTATCCTCCCATGTCCTTCTTTCTCCTGTAAGTGAGTAGGTAAATATCCTATGCTGTTAGTGGCAAATGAGATTATAAGTCTTTGGCCAAATCATTTAGAGCTAGTTGTATTTGATACACGAGAGCTCGATGATCTCAGTTTGCATTAACATGATCTCAGTTTGCATTAACAGAAAGCATAGAGTCAAGTTACAGTAGGGTTTGACTTTACCGTGACCCTAATACTTGACCGGGACATATGATTGAAGGGTTTTATACGTATACGGTATTCACGACATAATGGTTTTGGAATGATCCGATCATTCGTTCTTAGTTGGGTTACGGTACGAAGCACTAGACTGGCTAAGTGTTATCCGTACTCCTTGGTTCCTCCCATTGCCGACTAAGACGGACCTACGGATTCGCGCACAAGGATATTGGATGGATAAATATGTATTTATTATCTCTTCATTAATATTGGATATTAGATATCTAATTTGATTTATTTGATAAATCATGCGGTCTAGTGAATTGAAATTAATTACCGAGTAATTAATTTAATTTATAAATAATTATTTCTTGGAAATATATTATTATAATTTTGTATTTGATAAAATTATTTAATTGGATTAATTAATTAAGTATAAATACATTTGGGATAAAATGAAGTGTATTTAGCAATTTAGACACATGACGTCAGTACATGAACCGAGTGACTCGGATCGTTTTCTCACCTAAAATCTAGTGGGCCGCCCCCCTCATTTTCCTCCCACCTTGCATGATACTTCCTTTATTTATCATGATGTGGTGTGGGGTGAGTTTGAGTTGTTTTTGTACATGAAGACAAAAGATAACATGATAATATTGATCTTATCTTTTCAATCATGTTATAAAACAATACCATAACTCACAACTCAAAATAAGGAGAAAAAGGATCAGCCGTGAGTTCTTAATAGGAGGGAGAAAATTTTTCTTTCAATTTCTTGTTCATCTTTGAGAGAAAGAAAAGGAAGAAGAGAAGAGAAGAAAAATATCGTATCAATTCCTAGCCGTGTACTTTGAGAACGAATTGATATTTTATTTTTCCGATCAATATCCAACGCGTGATAACATAGAGATATTCGGCATTTTCGGTGTTGGATCATTCAACAAGCTACAACGAATTAGATTCGTGTTCGTGTCGGTAATCGAGAAAAGGCTTGCTCGTTTTTTTTTTCTTCGAAGATTATATTATCAAAGGACTACGAGGGTAAGTACTCTTTGATTTTCTTCCTCGTTATTTATAGAGAGACATCTGAGTGGGTATTAGATACCCACTATCTCAAAAGGTGTCAGAGAGACATCTGGAGAGTATGAGTATTAGATACCATAGTTTGTGGCATTGAGTGCAAGTGGGAGATTGTTAGGGATATGCCCTCGAATGCCACTCAGAGGATGAGAGAGTGAGAGCATTTGTATTGTAATTATGAATATTTAATAAGGCAATAATTATTTCTATATTATTGTATATCACTGGCATTGTGATTTGGTATATAGAATAATAGTCCAACAGTGCTATCGGAGCGAGGTCTATGCAATCATATATTCGATATTTGCATTTTGAATGCTTGATTATTTTTTATGATTTAGAATCATAATCGTTTTAATTGTTCATCTAAAAATTATTTTTCATGATTTTATGTTACAATATAAATCTATTTTTCTTTTGAAAAACTGATTTAATTGTGTAATATAAAAATGAGAAAAATATTATTTTTGGATTCGGGACGAAAAAAATGAGCCGGAAAATTGGCGGACCGCGACTCGCGTGCCGAAATTTCTTTAAGCTAATTTAATTTGAAATTTGTCGGGCAGCTTGGCCCGGGCCTTGTGTTTTCCGACTCGTTTTATATTTCGTTCGGTAAATTAATTTTCCGCAAATTAAATTGGATTTAATTTGACTAAAATATAATTATGGTAATTTTATTTTAAGGGAATTAATTTAATGAAATATTTATTTTATCCGGAGTAAATTAAAATTAACGGTTAAGTGAATTAATTGGATTAATTCTTATTGATAGATTATTTTTGTTGATTAGATCAATTTTAGATTAATCATTATTGCCATTTATTTTAATGTAATTGTTGCATTAATTTTGAATGGGGATGTAGTTCATGGACCTAGTTTTGAATCGTTTGTTTTGTTCGATTGGGTTGTAAAGGCCGTTTTGAGCCTATTTATTTTACTAGAAAATTTGTATAGGATGCAATTTTTCAAATGTAAAATTTATATGTAATGACGAAGACCGGAGGAAGATCCGCTCGAGTAGACGAAGATTCAAAACCGAAGACATGTAATTAGATTACGATGTTTTTGTTCTAGGAACGGTCCATGAACTGCATGTTGTTAGTTTTAGGTTGTGTATGTTTTCATATTGTATGACAAACAAACAAACCGACAAACCGCGCTTATAAACGGATTAATGTGTATGTTTTCATATTGTATGACAAACAAACAAACCGACAAACCTGATCCTGCACATAGCTGAGGTGTTTGCTATAATTAATAATAGCTTGAGACAACAGTACATCTTGCGGTTTCGCCGTAAAAAAAGAATTCATTAATCCTCTGATTTCTGATCGGTTCTGGACAAAACTCATCTCTCATGAATTTCTGGAACTCCGCCCACGTGACAATACGATCTCGAGGCTTAACAGCTTCCCACCAATTAGCGGCATCCTTGTCAAGAAGATACTGAGCGACAGACAACTTACGTTCTTCTGGACAATCAACTACCTCGAATATCTTTCCCAACTGAAAAAGTCAATCATCCCAGCCCAATGCATCTGTGGCACCAGCGAAACGAGGGGGATTCATATGAACCTTCTCGAAGCCACTGATTTGCGCCAATGTTCTGGGTCACATCTATATTACGTTGAACTGCTTGGGTCAATTGAGTCCTCTGTGCAGCTACCTGTTGCAAAATGGTGGCAACACCAATACCAACACCATCACCGGCATGCTGAATAAGTAACCACTCAGCACAAAAGAAAATCGTAACACAATTACATACATCAATTACCATCATATGGCAACCCACATACACAAAATCACAGCAACGACGGCATCCATTCAGTGATTTCAACAGCCCGAACGATAACCAGCACAAAATTACAAAACATCATGAAACAATCATATTTGTACACAATCATACAAACCCAAGCTCTAATAGCTCGCACAGGTGCGATAACACGCAAATCACCACGAAGCGACAAACATTTAATACCAACATCACACCTCTCACAGATGGCTAACACAACAAATGCGTGGCGAACGACTCAATGCTCCCACCACTAATTCAATCACAACTCGGAGGGCTAACACCCTAACGACAATGCTAACATCATACACACATTCCCTGAATGCAAACATGAAATGATAGGTTTTAAAAACAAAAACCACCTTTTTGAAAATTTTTTGGAAACACCAGTTGATCTTAAGTATCACATTTTGAAAAAGTAATACAAACATTGTTATCGAGATTTTGAAAAAAAACTGTCGTACGTTTGGTAAAAATGAGGACATCTTTCTTTTAGTTAAAAACTTTTAGAAATATTCGACCTTCGGGTCTAAGCAAATGCTTTTCTAAATTACTGAGAATATCTCAAATTTTGGTCCTCACAGTGGAAATTTTTGAAACATACAGTTGTACTAGTAGGCACCTTGAAAATACCGCGAAGAAATAATCCATTTTAAAAGTACGTCTCGAAATTTATTCTCTAAGATACTCAAGACTTTCAAAAATCCATTAGGCTAGAATGCCCAAAAACTCACATGTTACAAAGTATACATTAAGCCTTTGCTCACACTTATCGACATTCGCCTACACATCTCATAGAATATGCATCAAATTGTTTCAAAATCAAGACATTTATTTTCCCGAAAAATAAATAGTCAATCATCACAGTTGAAAATCGCCTAGGACCGGGGCTAAACCACTGGTCCCATCCGAGGCCTCTATGGACCCTCCCGTACTGGTTATAGTTAAAAATCACGCACATGAATCGCTTAGGACCGGGGCTAAACCACTGGTCCCATCCTAGGCCTCTATGGACCCTCTCGGACTGGCTATCCAAACAAGCTCGTGCATCAGGAGCGAAATCACAGATTCCTCTGAGGCCCCGCCGGGCCCTCCCGGAGTGAGCAAATCACACACATATACATTACCATTCCATGGTAAGGATAAGAGTTTCACAAGAATACTTGCAATACGAGAAAATCATTTTGAAAATCATTAGCAGTGGACAAAATCAACAATTAAAAAATACATTAGCAGCGACACCACTCCTCATATAAACAAAATATGAGAGTCAAATAAACACATATCACGAAATCAAAATCTACATAAAGATTCCATCACTTAACAAATAATCATACAAGTATCTCGTGTTACACGAGGCACAACACCAAGAAGGGAGACTTACATCCATAGGTCGCACGAAGATGATGATCGCCCCACAATACTAATCACGACCAACAAACTCAGACGATGCGTCGCGACACGAATCAATCATACATGACCTGACTAAAAACAACTAAACAATACACACTCGACTCCACAACAAAGGTTTTCGCAACTTATGCTATGATACCATTTATGTAACACCCCCAATCCACTCAGGGATATTAGACGTCGTAGACCCTTTCCTCAAGGATCTACTAGGATGGCAACTAAAATCAAACATCAAAATATCACCTTCGAGGCTAAATGACGACCCAGTAGATCGATTAGGTCTTTTAATTAATACATACAACTCAATCTCAATACATACCCACGCATGGGTCAAAATACAACATGCTCCCATACAACGGAAAAAATACTACAGCGGAAATAACTTCAAATGAACCAATACGACATCGTACAGGTCCTCATGTGATTAGTATCGATCATCATTCATCATACCTCGTGCCAAACCTGTGTTATGATCCCTGTTGTTACCCAAAATATTATTCGGAATGGTTTGCTGGATATGGCTACGGGTGAGTAACAAACAAAATGCGATAACACGTACGATGGAATGTAAATAATGCAAGATTTGCTGGGGTTGTTAATCCCGAGCTTGAATGCTCTCGCAAGATATTATTAATAAGAATACTGCTTTGGAGTACAAATATCAGTGTTAGAGTGCGATTACAATGAGTGTAATAACCCTAGTTATCTAGCTCTTGAGTGCTGATGATTGTCGGAAGAACCAGAGTTAAAGCTCTATGAGTTCTTGTTCCAAAGATGAAGTGCTGTGTTGGTTCCCAGAGAGCCTGTTGGTAGGTGAGAGGCTGTCCTTGTCACTAACAGCTGGTGATGGGCTGGAGTAAAAAAGTCTTTTCCTGTGGCACCATTTGCGGGTCTGCACGTGTGTCCTGACGGATGTCGGCTTCACATGTGGCCTGAGACGGTCGTCCTTGGTCGGGCACTAGAGATGATCGCCTTGTAAGACGATCGCTAGGCACTTGAACCTGATCTGACACCATCTTCTGGCAAGTCTGCCTTTTGGTCACTCGGCCCTTGTGCCGATCGCCGTCGAGGCGTATTAATCGCCGCACAACAATTGCTCCCCAGCTCGCTCCGATATTAAAGACGTGGGGTGAGGTGGCTCTACTGGCGATCGCTTGAATTAAAGGCGAGCGACTCATCACTTTATGGAACATACGATCGTCTTCTCGAGCGGACTTTGATTTTGAATTTGGACGACCTACTCGGTCGCGGGAAAAAGCGGGAAGTGAAAGCTAACTTGAAACGTCATTGGGGAACATGTCGCGTTCCTGTTGGGGGAGTCCGACGGTTTTTCATACTTATCGTATGGCGTGCCCTCGAAACGACACGCACGCAGGACTCGAGGGCGGCATTAAATTCGGACTTTTTCGACCTTTGCGCTTCGGCCCTTGAAACTTTGTTTATTTGCCCAGAAGACCGTGATCTCGCCTATAAAAGGGACTAGGGTTTCTGGTTTACATCCTATTTGCATTTCGTCTGAGAAGAAAGGTTGCCGGATTCCTCTGAAGCTTTGTGTTGCCGAGCGTCGTTCGACTAGACTTTTTGGGTAAGAAAAAGTCTTCTCTTTTTCCTTTCTTTTTCTGAAGATGTCTGGAGGAAAACCAACGGTGTATGAGATGGGTAGCACCTCCGCCGCCGGAACTTCGACCGCATGGAATGAAATCCCCGTGGAGTTCCATGTGGAGACGGCCGTCGAGGCCATTCTCATCGGGATTGAACCCGCGAAGGTTGAAGAACTCTTTAACGAAGATGATGCGGCCAGGTCGGCGGAGGCGGAGCGAAAGCGCTCGCTGGCCGAAGAGGAGATGGCAATGAAGGTGTACTGGGAGCAAACAGTGCGTTCGGCAAAGCCTTTTCAGACTTTTCCAAACTTATGGAGAAACTGGCCGGCCCTAATCCCAAGTTTGATTTTCGTGAATACTAGATCGCCCACCCCCATCGACCTGAGAGGCGGACGCTATTCTGGGCCACGTGCCTCTCCGCGTGGTCCCTTGGCCAGATTAGAAGCTCGGAGACCAGGAAAGATTTGGATCGCTGGAGGGCGAAGTTCCATGTCCCCTCTCCCGCCGAGAATGAACGTGCCGACCAACCTCCTGAGGGTATGGTCGCCGTTAATGAGGCTATTATGGGGGCCGGATTGCTATTCCCACTGCCGTTCCCGTGTCCTACTTGTTGACCTCTTGGAATGTGGCGTCGCTCCAACTGACGTCGAACGCCTGGCTGCAGATCGTCTGCACCCTTACTTTATTCGGCGGTCACCGGCTGTTCCGTCTTCCATCGCCGCTGGAGATGAACTATCTCTTCAAGATGACGACACAGAAGGGTTTTGTTGGCAGCTACCACATTCAAGGTCGCTCAGGTTGGGTGATTCTTGGGGTGCCGAACTGTTGGGATTCGGTGCCTAAAACGAAGGCCCAGCGGAAGCGGTAAAACGAAAATTAATTCGATCCGAATCCCTACGAGGATCGATCGAGCTACGTATATACGAATATCAAAAACGAAATACAAGAGATACGAGAAACATACCCTCGTAGTCCGTTGATTAAATGGATAACCTTCTCTTGAGCTATTCCCCAAGCTCTTGAACGATCCAACGCCGAAAACACCGCGTCTCTACTTGCCACGCGCCGGAGAAACGACCGGAATGACAACACCTTGCTATCCTCCGAGGATACGGCTAGAGCTAGGTGATGAAGCTATTGATTTTGATGAATATACTCCAAGTATGTTTATCAAAATTCTCTCAATATTTTTCTCTCAATTTTTCTCCAAGAAAAATGAAGAGGAAGTGAATGAAGAAGATGAAGAATGAGTGTTAAACTCAAAGTCTATCTCTCTCTCTCTCAATCCTCACGTTGGAATCTTGTTGTTGTTGTGAGTTGTGAGTCCTCTTTTCCTTCTTATTCAACTCCCCAAGATATCCTCCTTTAGACAATATCACCAAGGGTGATATTTGTCCCCTTGATTGAACATAATTCTTCCACCAACATGTGGAGACTATGACCAAGGAAAAGGGAAGGAAAGAGGGGTGGCCATCTAGAAGGAGCCGGGCGAGTTCGGTCCGTTTCAGACTCCCGTGAGTCCAAACAGATAAACTCCGATTCCGTTCCGATGTATTTATATTGATTAATTAATCCAATTAATTAATCATATGAAATACATAATAACATAATTAATTTCTCCAAAAAATAACTATGTTTATGAATTAAATTAATCACCCAGTAATTTATTTAATTCATTAGGCCGTAAATCAATTTATCTAATAAATCGATTTAGACATCCAATGTCCCAATTAGATATCCAATATCTAATATTCATAATGAGAGAATTAGCTTAATTTATTCCGTCGTCAATCCTATTGCGCGACTCGGTAGGTCCGTCTCAGTCAGTAATGGGAGGAACCAAAGAGTAGTAGCACCACCTAGCCAGCCTGGTGGCCTACACTGTACCCCAACTGAGAACGAATGATTGGGATCATTCAAGAACCATTCTGTCGTGAATACAAGTAAACGTATAAACCCTTCTTTCTAATGTCCCGATCAAGTTATAGGGTCACGGTCAGTCAAACCCCATACGTACTTGACGCTATGCATGCGTTAATGCAAATCGAGATCATAGAGCTGTCGTGTATCTAATACAACTAGCTCCAATGCTTTGGCCAAAGACTTATGATCTAATCTGCCAATAACCGCATAGGACATATAACCCGCTCACTAACGAGAGAAAGAATTCTATCTTGGTATTTAGTAGGACCTGCTACTTGCCCATCAAGATGCACGTCGAGGTTGACCCCCGCCTTCCGGTTTATAGGGTCGTACTACTCTAATGAAAATCTTGACGTCACAAGCACATCCCTACTAAATCCTCAAGTCGAAGGTTCACGAATACCTATCACAACCTTTCGATTCCATCATTGACTGTCCCGGAGTGAAATCCGTGTGACGAATCGAGGGTGAGTCGGTTCGAGTATACTAATCCAATTAGCATACCTATAACGTATGCTCCCACTAACCATTAGTGTTCGACATGCACTCTCCATGTCAAAGAACACGTCATACAAGTCTTCACATAAACTTAACGCCCAGTCAAGTTTCATCGACTTGCGAACGATTAAGTATTTGAGCTATAACCTTTCGAGTGCTGACCCCCTTATCCAATAAGGAGTGGAACGTTTTGCTCTCAAATACACGGACTAGTTTCTATATGTTTATTTACGAGTTAGGAATGCCAGTAACTACCAGTAAATAAAGAAACATTCATTTGCCTTATATAAATGGTTTACATAATTACAAGTGCAATGCCCTCACTCAACATCCTCTGAGTGGCATTCGAGGGCATACTCCTAACACGAACAAGGTCCGAGGCGATCTGACGAAGTGGTTCTGGGTCGATGGTGCGTGTAAATCGGCCGCGACTGACAATCGCACCGACGAGTTGGATATCCCCACCGAATTCCGGGAGAGGAATCCGAGTAAGGGTTTTGACTCTCCCTTCATTCAGATATATTATGAAATGATCTAATTTGGCTTTCTTTTTGCAGGTGCACTTGTTCCGGCGGCAGGCGAGCTAGCCTTTGATTTTGCGATCGTTTGGGAGCGAATACGTAGTCTTCCAGATACTCAGATCGACGCTCGGCAGATCAACAACAAAACCTGCTGGTTGGCCGCTCGACTGTTTCGTTTTCCTCGCCACTTAAGGGTTCTAGGTACGAATCTTCACGATCTTCCTTTGCTTGCCGATTGTTTTCTTTGCAGAAATCCACTTTCCTCGCTTCCCAGAGCCCCCGACAGAGATCGCTACGTCAAACCCCGGGGATTATGAGTTTCCTGCGCCAAGGGAAGAAAACGAGCCGAGTTCCGCGGAGCCGATCCGACCTATCCTGGAGGCAAGGCCTGTCGTGGAGCTGGTCGCCAGCGAACAAGAGCCTCGGGAGGAGGGAGAACTCTAGCTCAATCGCAATAGGCGGAGGGCAGAGGAGCCCTCGGCCTCTGGTACTGCTGATGCCCCTACCATGGCGCCGCCGATCGCCGCGCCTCCACTTTCTACGATTCCAATGGTGGAGGGGTCCACACCCTCCTCGAGCTTCCTGGAAGCCACGGCGGTTGCTCGCACTGAGACCTCTCGTGGGAGGCCGTTCTTTGGCCGCGACCCGGAGAAGGTCGCAAGGTGAGCTTGGTTGCTTTGTTGGGTTATGATATTTCCTTATTGGAAATATACTAACTCTTTTATTCTTGGTGCAGGGTCCGTCGCTCCGACCCGAACTGCTCGCCGATGGTGCTGGATTTATTATCGAGCAATGCCCCTCGCGAGGCCTGCGATGTCCCTCATTACGTTGCTCGGGCTGTCGTGCCCTGTCGAAGGCCTGAACGACCGACCTGGATGCGATCACGCGCCGGCGATCCGCTGATGCGATGCAGGCGACTTTCGCTCTAGCCCTACAGACGACGACGATGGCTGCTCAGGCCGTGAAGGACTATGAGGGGAGGCCCTCCACCGCTCGTATTCAGGCATACCTCTAGGATGCTCGAAAACAAAATTCCGAGCTTGCCGACAGGCTTGTGGTGATGGAGAAGAGCTCCGTGGAGGCGGCCAATAGGGCGAGCCAGGACCTTGACCGGGCTCGGGCGGAGAATGACCGGATGCGGGATCAAATGACGGACGCCCGCCGGTTGCACGCGGCTGCACAGAAGGAGGTCGCCGAGCTAAAGGTGACCGTCGACCGGCTGACCAGCGAGTTGGCATCATCGAAAGAAGAGGTGGCCGCCAAGGTTGCCGAGCTCCAGGGTGCGAACCAAACGGTTGCGGGGCTGAGGGGAAAGTTGGAGGCGACCGAGGCCGATCCCTTCCTTAACGTGGAGTACGTCAGCAAATTTGCCTATTATATGGCTTATGCTGACGCATTCCTTGCCGCTAAGAAGGGAGGGCTCGAAGTCGGCCCTTTGGCTGATAACTTCAAAGCCTACGCGCTTGAGCACCCTTTGCAGCCCACCTTCTTCGTGTCGATACTAGACCTCTCCTTGGATCACAGGGTCGATTTGAGCTGGTATCCGTCGTCCGACAACCTTGTTCACCCGGATGCCCCGGAGGACGGGGGTGCCGTGCCTGATGCTGGCGAGGAAGTGAACGCCTACCCTGCGGCCGGGGGCGATGGCTCGGCAGGGACACCCTGCTGGCTTGCTCTTTTTGTTTTTTACTTGTAATTTTCTAGGCTTACCTTTTTTGTATTCTGCCCTAGAGCGACCATGCTTGTATTTCAGATGAAATGAAATGAGTATTAATGAAATGAGTATTTCCTTCTCTGATTTTTTGTTTGTATGTTCGTCTTTCCAAATTCTTTGCATTTGACTTCATACAAAGGTGGTGTACGTGCAGCTCCAAATGAATTGATATACTTAAACTTATACTGGTAACTTTCAGAACAAAGTCAGTCGTTGTATGTTTATCTGAACAAAGCTGATCGTCGTATGTATATTTGAACGAAGCCGATCGTTGTATGTATAGCTCCGCTCTCTCCCTTGTTTTTGTTTACTTAGTGAAAGTAAGGGAACGAAAATAAATGGTTTAGCGAGCGATCTTTGGTTTAGTTCTTGCGATCTTCAATTTTGCAGATTCCTCGAGGAAGGCCGACCATCTCGGCATAGAGGAACCTTGCACGGTCGTGGAGTTCGATGGTACCGACCTTTGCGACCATGTCTTGTGCGTGAGCGGCATTCTGTCTGATGGTCTATGTCTCGCGACTCACTTAATTGTGAGGGTCCTCCATAGGCTACGTTTTGCCTCGCACTGTAGCGATGGGGCGGACGATCACATCCTGGAGGAGTCCTTGCACGGGGCGCCGTAGGACTAATCGACTTCGCGACCGTGGCTTGTTAGCACTTTTCTGCCTGGGACCAACATGTTAGATGACAGACCTTCGATGGCATACGTTGTGACGGGGGTAGGGACGCGTCGCATTGTCCGGGTCCACCATGTTAGATGATGGACCTTTGAGGGCGGGCGAGCGTGTCCACGGATCTATTTTGGAGGGTCCTTCGGCTACGCTCGCCTCGTATTTAAATGAAAGGGCGAGCGATCTTCACCCAAAGGAACCTTGCATGGACGGGCTGTCGGTTTTATCGACCTCTAGATCAATGGCTGCACTTTTCTACCTTGGATCGTCATGTTAGATGGCGATCCTCGACGGTATACGTTGTGCTGGGGGTGGCGATCGCTTGCCTAGGTCCATCGTGTTAGATGACGAACTTTAGAGGGCGAATGAGTCATCCTCTTTTTGGAGGCGTTTCTCAGGAAGTAGCCTTTGGTTTGTTTTGCCGAAGCGAATCATTTGGGGAGAACTGGAAGATCTCAGTAAGCACTTTGCACATTAAATGAGTACATGGTGTTTCTACTGATAATACTTTTTCAAATGGACGACGTTCCAGGGATATTGGTCTGGAGTGCCGTCTGGGAGTTGGAGCTCGTAGGCTCCTTTGGTTAGCCACTTGGATATCCTGAATGGCCCTCCCAGTTCGGACCCAATACTCTGTGTGGGTCTGGATCTTCTTGAGGACTAGGTCGCCTACTTAGAACCGTCTTTCCTTGACCTTTAAATTGAAGAAATTTTCGGATTTCCTTTTGTGGATTGTGTTCTTTATTTCCGAGGTCAATCATCGCTCTTCGAGTATATCCAAGTCGATTCGCCGAGGTACATCATTGTCCGTCGTCAGTGGTTGTGCAGTTCGATGGCTGAGGACGGTGATGTCCGATGGGATCACTGCTTCTGTTCCGAAAGTGAGGGCGAATGGGGTTTCGCCGGTTGAATTTATGGTCGTCGTTCGGTAGGACCACAAAACATTCGGGAGCTCCCTCGCCCAGCGCCCTTGCTTGGATTCGAGTCTGGATTTGATCGTGTGCTTGAGGATCTTGTTTACAGCCTCTACCTGCCTATTTGTTTGAGGGTGGTAAGGGGCTGAGAACAACTTTTTTATTCCCCATTTTTCGCAGAATTGCATAACTTCCAAACCGTCGAACTGCTTTCCATTTTCGGAGATGATAGCCTGAGGTAGACCGAAACGGCAGATGATGTTTTTCCAAATGAACTTGATTACTTGCTCTTGGCCGATCTTGTTGAGTGGTTCGACCTCTGCCCATTTCGTAAAATAATCGACCCCCACGATGGCGAATTTACATCCCCCTGGTGCCATTGGTAAAGGACCGATGAGGTTGATGCCCCATTGGGCGAACGGCCACGGACTATACATAGAGGTGAGCTGCTCGGGTGAGAGCTTGGTGTTTGGGCCCATTATTTGACACCTGTGACAAGATCGGGCGTAAGCGATCGCGTCTTTTTGCAGGGTAGGACAGAAAAAGCCTTGCATGGTCGTCTTGTGGATGAGGGCTCGCCCTCCCGCATGATTTCCACAGATCCCATCATGGATTTC
This sequence comes from Orobanche coerulescens, assembly GCA_033398695.1. NCBI lineage: Eukaryota > Viridiplantae > Streptophyta > Magnoliopsida > Lamiales > Orobanchaceae > Orobanche > Orobanche coerulescens. Next base: position 11,056,718 of record CM065816.1, on the reverse strand, counting down.
AGCTAAAACAAGTCGGCCTTCCTCCAGCGTAATGCACTTGAGGAGAGGAAGACGGAAAGCTCGCTTGTAAAGCCGATCGTCCAAGAGGGTGTATCTGGTTGCTTGGAGCTGAAGCTGGCGAGCCTTAACCCGATATGTGGGGACCGTTCAATCCTTCAAGTATTCAATGAACGGAGTCATCCTGTTCTCTTCGGCGATGGCAACTGTGGCGACCAAGCTATTGTCGATCGCCGATCTTCCCAATTTAGTGATTTGGATGTTAGAGAAATCTGCTGCCCCATCCGACGATGCGAGTTTGGACAGGGCATCGGCCTGGGAGTTGTGCTCTCTTGGGATTTGCTCGATCAGCACTTCTTCGAAATTTGTGCACATTTCGGCGACCAACTCTTGATATTTGATCATTTGTTCACCGCGCGCCTCATATTCTCCATTGACTTGGTTGACGACCAAGAGGGAGTCCACGAAGATGTGAAGGCGACTAACGCCCACGGCGAGCGCTAGATCGGGCCCGCCTACTAAGGCTTCATACTCGGCTTCATTGTTGGTCACTCGAAAACCGAAACGCACAGCATTTGTGAAACTCTGACCGTCGGGGCTGATGAGGACAATCCCCGCCCCTGCCCACGAGCTGGTCGACGAGTCATCTACGAACAGTTTCCAGGCGGGACCGCCGACTTGGGTCGGGCTAGGCGGGAAAGTTAATTCTACCACAAAATCCACCAGTGTCTGGCCCTTGATCGTCGTGCGAGGAGCATACGTGACACCTTATTGGGCGATCTCCAGTGACCACTTGAGGAGGCGCCCGTTGGTGTCGGGCCGGTGTAGAACTTGCCTTAGATGGAGAGTCGTTAGAACCTCCACTTGGTATTCGAAGAAATAGGCTCTCAGCTTGCGAACACTCATGACAAGTGCGTAGGCGAGCTTCTCTAGAGGCGTGTAACGTTTCTCCGCGTCGTGTAGCGCTTGACTAATGAAGTAGATCGGCAGGTGGGTTTGTCCCTCTGCTCGCACTAATACTGCGCTCAGCGCGACCTCCGAGGCTACCAGGTAAAGGAACAGCTTCTCGCCGGGGATCTTTTTTGCCAAAATTTGGGGGTTAGACATATACTCCTTGATTTTGGCGAACGCCATCTGACTCTTCTTTGTCCATGCATATTTTTTATTCTTTATGATGGTGAAGAAAGGCTTGGTTTTGTCTCCGAGCGGGGAAATGAAACGATTAAGGGGTGCTAAACACCCCGTGAGGCGTTGCACCCGCTTGACATTCCATGGTTCTTGCATGTCGAGGATCGCCTTGATCTTTGTAGGGTTCGCCTCAATCCCCCTTTGGCTCACGATGTGCCCCAGGAATTTTCCGGATCTTACTCCGAAGTTGCATTTCTTGGGGTTTAGCTTCATGCTGAAATTCTCGATGATGGCGAACGTCTCGGCGAGGTCTTTGAGGTGATTTTCCTTTTTGAGGCTCTTGACCACAATGTCGTCCATGTAAACCTCCATGGTTTTGCCGATTTGATCTGCGAACATCCCGTTGACTAGGCGTTGGTAGGTCGCCCCCGCATTTTTCAAACCGAACGACATTCGGACCCAAAAGAACACGTCTTTTCCCGTGTGGAATGATGTGTGTTTTACGTCTTTCTCCGCCATTGGGATCTGATGGTATCTGGCAAAGGCGTCCATAAACGACATCATTTCGCAACCTGCCGTACTATCGACCAAGTGGTCAATATGAGGCATTGGAAAGTGATCTTTCGGATAAGCTGCGTTGAGGTCCGTGAAATCAATGCATAACATCCAGGAGTCGCTCGCCTTTTTGACGAGCACCGCATTGGCCACCCACTGTGGCTCATCGGTAGCTACCTCGATCAGTTTATTGTCGAGCAACTTTTTGACTTCTGCATCTAGCGCAGCATATTTTTCTGGACCGAATTTCCTACGTTTCTGGTGAACAGGCTTCTTTGTTGGGTCGATCTTCAGACAGTGGCAAGCATGTTCAGGATTGATGCCAACCATATCTTGATGCGACCAGGAAAATATTCCGATGTTCTTTCGTACTAAACTGATCAGATCGTCTTTTAACTCGGGATCGACGCTTGAGCCGATCTGCACTTCCCGCTCCGGGCGAGCCGGATCGATTATTATACTTTTTAACTCTTCGGTAGGGACGGTCGCTTCTCGTTTGGAGCGATCACCGGACTCGATCCTTGGATCAACATCGAGGCTTGGCTCGAAACCAATCCTTGGTTCGATGTCGTCCGACGATCAATGTGAGATGCCGTCTTCCGAGTTGGGCTGGTATGAGGTGCTTGACTCGTCGATCTCTATTGGTTGGTTGTCCATCGTCCCAGTGTTAAAAACAGGAAAAGAAACGTTTAAAGGAAAAGCTACAACACAAGAGTAGTTCAAACATTTCTTTGCCATTAGCTGATCTTCTTTTACAGTACCGACTGTCCCTTCGGTAGTGGGGAACTTGATACAATAAAAGAAAGAGGGGGCGACCGCCTCAAAGGTTTCTAGAAAGGGGCGACCTAGGAACCCATTATAGATGTTGGGCATGTCTATGATTAGAAAATTGAGGTTCCTAGTGATCTTAACCTTAGGATCGTAACAGCAGACTAGCTCGACGGAAAGCTTGATCCTTCCGTAGGTTTTGACCATGTTGTCGCCGAACCCTTGAAGCACGGTTTTGAACGACTTGATGAATTTGGTCAGGTTGCCGAGCTGGTCCAGAGCAGACTTGAATATGATATTGCAAAAGCTCCCATGTCAACCAGCACGCGGTTGACCGTTTTTCCAAGGATACATGCAGAGATCACCAAGGCATCCTCCTTGGGACACTGCGCTCCCTCCATATATTTGTTGGAGAATGAGATGAGCGCATCTCTGGAGATGGTTGACTCCGGGGGCACCACGACATGGACTTCGGCGAACGCCCTCAGCTCGGACTTCCGTTTTCTGTTTGACATGATGGAAATCGGGGAAAGACCTCCGAGATTTTCACCTCGTGATTGAAGCATATTGACCCGGCCTCCAGGGTTGATCGGAGGGATCGACTCATCTGTGTATTCTGGATCATTTTGCTCGATTCTGGTGACCAGATTGGGAGGTTGACGGTCGTTGTTCTGTCGACGATCGCGGCCCCCGGTCCTTTCTACCTGGGCCCCCGACTTGGTTAGTAAATTGTCCAGCTTGCCTTCCTCGAACAATCTCCAAAGTTGTCTGAGGAGGTCGCGGCATTGGCTGGTGTTGTGGCCGGAACTTTTGTGGTAGTCACAAAATTTATTGCGGTCCAGACGACCGTTGTCCCTCATTGGCTTTGGCTTGATTAGCCATTCACGCCCCTTGATGGCGTTGATGATATGGGCCGGAGACAGATTGAGGTTGCGGAGGAGGTGGACTTCCACATCCTCGAAGGCCTTGAACTCACTGGGTGGCTTTGCGACCTCCCTTCTGGGCTTGGCGATTGCCTTCTTTGGGACGGGAGATGGCGCCTTCCTTTCTCCGGCTGCCCCCTCGCCTAGGCGAAGGGTGAGCAACCTCTGCCTGGCCAGGAAGTCGGAGGCCTTGGCGCGGAAGATCACGTAGGTCGAGGGGATGTCCTTTGTGAGGTGCCTGAACATGGGTGAAGGACCATCGAATCCCCCCAGGACCGAGTAGAGGGCGAGCTCGTCGCTTATGGGCTCGCCGGTGAGGACTATTTCATCCACCCGGTCGATGTAATCCTCATTGGACTTGTCTTTTCCCAGCCTGATCTTCATCATGCTGTGGGGACCTTCTGGCTGAGCGACTTTGGCGGCAAAGTACAATGTGAAGTTGCTCACGAGCTTTTCAAAACAATTAATTGAGTGTGGTGGCAATGAGATGTACCACCTATGGGCAAGATTGCCCAATGTTTATGGGAACATTCGGCATTTCATCGCGTCTGATGCCCCGCATCCGGTCATGTAGATCCAACCTGCTTAAATGAGTCTCGGGGTCCGATCTCCCCTCATACAAAGGTGTTTGAGGAGGAGCGATCTTTGGTTGTACGGGGGCAAGCTCGATCTGGACTGCGAGCGGCTCACTTGGTCCGGCGACCTTTATCTTGGCGTCTTCCCCAGTTTCTAGGAGGGCTTTCATATCGTCGAGCTGGCGCTGCATTGCGGCCATCACCGTAGCCTGGCTGCTCGCGGTCTGGCTCTCGGAGCGAGAGCCGAGGCAATCATGTACTGATCTCCTAGCTCCGTTGTAGGCGACAAGGTCTTTGCCTCCGAGCTCGATTTTTCGGCGAGGGGGAGCCAGATGGCTGACCTGCTTTTTGGGAGTCGGGTATGCCGAACTCCTGGTGACGGATTCGGACTTCGACGTCTCATGGCGGGGCCAGAGTGCCCAGGTTGCCATGAAGGATCATTTCCTAGGCGGCTGAAGATGGAACTGTCCCGCCTCGCGAGCGCCTTTTCTCGTGACTCGGGGCTTTCTGACGATTGCCCGCACGGCGGATGGCTGATGGGGTAATAGTGGGCGTGTCGCATGCTCTCCGTCGCTCCCTTAGGATGGCCATGGCCTCCTCGATCTGTTCCGAGGTTTGGAATTGATCGAGTGAGAGACTGGGGCCGTCCCTCGGGGGTGGGAGTGAGAGTCTGGCATCGCCGCGGATGCCTTCCTCCATAGGTTGGGACTCGGTTTGGGCCGGCATAAGACGTCCGATGGATCGTAAAGTGGCTCTCTTCGAGGTGGTGGCAGATGTCATTATCTCGAGGGTTTTCTTTGAAGAACAGTGAGTGTTTCTTCAAGTATATGTTTCGGAGAACAGTAAGTGTTCTTCGAAACGGTCGTAGAGAAAATAAGGGTTAAACGCCCTCCTTCTAGCGCTAATTGTTGTTACCCAAAATATTATTCGGAAAGGTTTGCTGGATATGGCTACGGGTGAGTAACAAACAAAATGCGAGAACACGTCCGATGGAATGTAAATAACACAAGATTTGTCGGGGTTGTTAATCCCGGGCTTGAATGCTCTCGCGAGATATTATTAATAAGAATACTGCTTTGGAGTACAAATATTAATGTTAGAGTGCGATTACAATGAGTGTAATGACCCTAGTTATCTAGCTCTTGAGTTCTGATGATTGTCGGAAGAACCAGAGTTAAAGCTCTGTGAGTTCTTGTTCCAAAGATGAAGTGCTGTATTGGTTCCCAGAGAGCCTTCCAAGTGTTGGAAGTCTTCTATTTATAGGAGAGGAGTTGGGACGTCTTAATCCCAAACGGGCGATCGCCTTTCCTCACGTCGCAGTCTTGAGAGGTCCCACCTAGGGCCCTTTTGCGGGTCTGTCGGTAGGTGAGAAGCTGTCCTTGTTACTAACAGTTGGTGATGTGCTGGAGTCAAAAAGCCTTTTTCTATGGCGCCGTTTGTGGGTCTGCACGTGGGCCTTCTTCCCAAGATTCAGTCTTCTAAGACTTTGACGGATGTCGGCTTCACATGTGGCCTGAGACGATCGTCCTTGGTCGGGCACTAGAGACGATCGCCTTGTAAGACGATCGCTAGGCACTTGAACTTCATCTGACACCGTCTTCTGGCAAGTATGCCTTGGTTCATATGACACTGACTTTGGTCGCTCGGCCCTTATGCCGATCGTCGTCGAGGCGTATTAATCGCCGCACAACACTCCCCAAAACCTGAAAGTACCTAGACGCAAAACAGACACCCACCCCTGATTACTCGGGGGTTAGCAAAATTCCACTATTTTGCTAGTGCAAGTACAAAGTGCAAATACGAGTCATACAAATCATATTCCAAGAATAATAATAATCAGGAATCTTCAAAGATTCAAACATAATGAAAAAAATAATTCTCGAGGCACAGAGTTTGAGTAAAACTTTCCAAATTCGAAAGGTCACAAATCAAGAGAACAATTTATAAAATATTTTAAAATGCCCTCGGGAGTTTTAACAAAAAACAATTTAGGATTATCGAATCCTTCTCTTTTCAAAAACCAAAAGTGGTCACATCCCAAAGACTTAATATCTCAAATAAAAACCAACAATAATTCACGTGGTCCACAACCCACACCACGTGTCATCGACGAACATAAAATCAACAAAACATAACCACCCAAGATACGAAGTCTTGGTAATACGTCAAAGGTACTCACCCCTGGAAACACACATCCATAATCATATCCGTTATACCGTGATCGCTTGCCATGTATTACTGTAAGTCTTCTTAAGTTCTCACGGTTGGACCGATCACTCGTCGTATCCTGATCACCATGATCACAAGCCATGTGTCACCGTAGACCTCGTCCGAGCATCACGGTTGGACTATGACCACACATTCACAAATCAGTACACTACGGTATACATCACAATATCAAGCAACAAAACACATCCGTAATATTATCCATGATACCATAATCACTTGCCACGTATCACCGTAAGTCTTCTTAGGCTCTCACGGTTAGACCGATCACTCGCCATGTCCTGACCACCATGATCACAAGCCATGTGTCACTGTAGACCTCGTCCGAACACCACAGTTTAACTATGACCACACATTCACATAACACAACAAAATACACCAAGGATATCAAAATAATCCACTCAAGGGCAACAAACACTTAGCACGACACAATTGTCGAATCACAATGCACCGAAATGAGATAATATATAAATATATTATCAAATCATAACACCAACATCAAACATATCCATAGGATTCACTTAATCATTCACAAAACACACCATTCACAAAATACACATGCATTTTGAAAGAGAGCCTTTAACGAGGCTAAATCGAATCTTTTGAAAGTTTATTTCAAACAACCAAACAAATGCACTTAGACGATCACAGATCATTATATACACAAAACAAGAAATGTATGAACAAGGTACTTGCCTCGAATAATCACAAACGCGGAGAATCGACCGAGGTAAGGTGACACGAACCGACTACGAAGCCGCCGACTCCGCTGAACATCAATCCACGACAATAATCTACGAACGTCAATAACAACAATGAAAATGAATTCCACAGCACGACCCAAAGCTGCTGAATTCAAGGAACAAATGACGAAAGTTCAAGGGTTTCCCCCAAACGGCCAAGAACACGAATCGACCCGACAAAAACGTGAAAACAGAATTTCAAACCATGGGTTAAGACCAACAAGACTAGGTAACAACAATAGCACCAACAATTTTCGGATTAAAATCACGAAATCAAGACAAAACCCCAAATATCTCAAATAGGGTTCTAAAACCTTACCTTGATTCCGAGAAGAAGAATGATTAGATGATGATGAACACGAAGAAGACCCACCGAGATGATTATTACCATCAATGGCCGAAGAAAGCTCGATCCAAAACCATCCCAAATCGCCAAAAATGCAGAAAAGAAAGGGAAGAAGAACTGACCCGACCCTCTGCTCTAAATAGGCGTCCGAAGCTTACGTACGTTAGGGCACAAACCTAACGTACGCTAGATGTTTATCGTACGTAAGGTGCAAGCCCTTACGTACGTAAGTGCCATCCAGACTCCTCTGACCGAAATCCTGAACACGCTAATGTACGTAACAGAGGACGCATTCGTAAAGAAGCATCACTAACGTATGCTACACATGATGGTAACGTACGTTATCTATCTGGCAGTACAGAACGACTGCCAGAAGTTTGGTTCGAAAAGGACCGCGGAACGCGACGAACACGAATTACTACGGTCAAGCAAGACGAGTAGTAAAACAATCAAAACACGAGTTTAAGCACTAACAAACACATGATTCCGATAACCTGAAGATTTGAAAAGACGATACGAAGGCAAACACCACAAAACTTTGGGAAATTACGAAATAGCCGGAACGACCGAAATATCATGATACGACAACGAATAACCAAACCGAAGCTCACAACATGTCTAACAAAGTTAAACAAACTTACGGGATACACGAAGCGACAGTTTCGAATGAGATTTGCAAGAATCAAACTCAAGTGCGGAAAAATGTCGCTAAGAAGCACGGAACTCAACAAAACGACACCAAAACGAACTCGGATGAAAAAAAGTGCATAATTAATCATTCTCAGAATGATGAAACAGTCACAAGCGAGTCGTTAAAATGGACTCCTGCCAAAAAAGAAATTTACCGAAAATCGAAATTGCGGATATTACAAGAATAAATCTAGGCCATCCATTTATCAAGATCTTTGGATGAAATTTATTCCTATTTCTTAACTTAAATTGCATTCTCACTTGAACCCACCCATATATATAGGAAAATGATCATATGAGAATGAGATTTATTTTGTTTGAGAAATAAGAATACATCTCAGCCTTTGATTGCATATGATGGATGGTCCGGATTGTATGAATACTTGGATTGTTTCTTAATTAATGACTGATTCCTCATTTGGTAAACTCATCATTAATATATGGAAATAATTTTTTCTCATTTCATGCATTTAATCTGAATCATTAAAACTACTTAGATCAGTGGTATGGATGTATTCTTATTTCTTAACAAAAAATATATACTCACTAGAACCCACCCATATATATATATATATATATGGGTTCTGGTGAGAATGATACTTAAGTTAAGAAATAAGAATGAATTTGATCTATAGATCTTGATTAACTGGATGACCAAGATTTCTTCTCACAAAAATGTATGCATAGAATGTAATATTCGAGTGCATCGATTTTTTGATGCATATAATGCAGAGTTTTTATGAATTGCAAGTTTGATGCACGAAATGCATATATTGCATGCATAAGTCAATCCAGACCGTACATCACACACAGATCAATGATTCGGATTTATTCTCAAATTCATAACATAAACACCATTCTCATATGATCATATATATATATATATATATATATATAGGGGTTGGTTACTGTGAGAAGGCATTTTTTTGTGAGAATGTGCGAAATATTACGAAAGTTGCACAAAATGTATAATTATTTGGCACATAATCAATAATGTTGTTGCACAACATTGTGCAACAACTTTATACATTCTGTGCAACATTATCACAGTAACAACTGGATAAATTTTGAGCAATAACTGGATACATTTGTGCAACAACTGAATACACTTTGTGCAATAAATATTTAATTATAAATAAATCATTGCACAAACAGTTAAAACATTTATGGACCATTGATCTGCAATAATCAGAGCCCCAAATTCATTCTCATTTCTCACAAAATATGGACGTCTCACGTGAACTTACCCATATATATATATATGAAAGAGATCAAATGAGAATCAGATTTATTTTGAGTAATAAGAATACATCTCAGTCGTTGATTGCATGTGATGGATGGTCCAAATTATATGAATACTTGGATTAATTATTAATTAATGACTGATTTCTGATTTGATAAATTCATCATTAACATATGGAAAGAATCTCTTTTAAAATACAATCAACCGATATACACTGTGGAGTAAGGACATTTATATGTTACAGATAAATTTCTCAATTATTCTGCATTCACAATCTTTTTAAAGTAAAATATTATGGAAAACGTTTACTAAAATAAAATTTATAAATAAAAATTTCACATCTATAAATGGAATAATGTCTTAAAATGTGTTCTGTCTTATGCATATTTTTTTTTTTATGGAATAAGCCATCATCTATTATCATGATTGATCTAGAAAACGTTTTTAGCCAAATATAAAAAATATCTTTTATAAAATTGACTTAATTTATTTTAATCATTTTATAAATTCTCCATGTACACATTATTTGTTTTAAAAAAATTTAGTTAATATTTAAGATTAATTAATTTAATATTATATGTCCATACATCTGGAATATTATTTTTATACTTACAATATATCCCAAAATACGTAACCCAATTTTTATATTTATACATGTCTTTTATATAATACTATTTTATATATTTGAAGGTAATTATAAATAAATAAATATATATATATATAATATGATTATATATCTGTATATTAATTTATACAATTTTTGTATAATAATATTTTGTAAATTTATACTTATTTTTCATAGAATAACTTTTTATATATTTGAATTTAATTATATATATAATATTTTATATTTGAGAAAATCATCAACGGAACAATGAATATAATAAAAAAATCATGTAATAATATCACTTTTTCGATTCGTTCAAGCGGCACACAACAATGAATTAAGGAACTTTTACAAATGATATGTCCTTCTAAGGTTTGTAGTGAGAATCACCACTTGCGTCTGCCTCTGTGTCGGAGTTGACAACTGGCAGTATATGTCTGAACTCTTCATCATCATCATCTTTATCAGAGTCTGCACATAATTCATCTGTACCTACATCTATGAACCCACATTCTTCACTGTGTAGTCGAACCACTCGACCTTCTACAATATTATTCAGTAGTATTGTGGAGGATGGTGGAATATTAGTTGTATCCGGCTCTTGATATGCCTCATTGTCATCCTTATCAACTGCTTGTCCAAGTGTAGCCGCACTATATATATTTCTCTTAGCCACATGATTTACGATCTTCCATGCTCCTTTTTTTACCAAGTCATTCAGGTAGTAAACTGGTTTAGCAGATGTAGCAAAAATAAAAGGATCACTTTCATACCAAGTTGTAGAAGTACCAACAGATAATAGTCCATAATTATCCTCCCTTTCAATTTGAGGATTTGTATCAAACCACCTACACTTGAACAAGTAAACTGTCAAGCCTTCTCCATAAATTAGTTCCACTACTTCGAGAAGAACAACGTGATATCCACCGTCAATCATAACCCCAGCATTTTGACACCTCCTTCTTTGATCTCTGTCGATACATACAAATATCACACCATTTACCTTTGCCATTGAATAAACTCTAGATATAACAAGCTTCATCGAAAGAAGCATCAACTCACGTGACCACACCGTGTAGCGACCACTTTTCTAAAATATAATTCTTCAAATTTTAGGAAGAATAAATAAAAATTTTGCAGCGGAAATACATTTCAAAAAGACAAACTTAATAATTGCAAGTAATATTTTCAAGTCACCATTAAATAAACACAAACTTCGACGTGAAATTAAAACAAATCGAATACTTGTTCATAAACATAGTTTGAAAGAAATAACATTAAATAAATAAACATCTAATCATAGGCTTGATCATCCCACTCTCAATCGCATGCCACATCGAGCTCCTCAACCTGAAAGGGGGTAAAATGGTGGGGTGAGCTTCCAACTCGCTCAGTGTGGAGAGTACGCAATATGTCTACGTTAATTACTAAATATATTAGCAAGTATAAACAACATGGTGATAAATTGATGCCCATCGGCTGGCAGAAGGCTTTATGCACAATTAAGTGCTTCTGACTGATTTGCACATTTAAGTGCTTATGACTGATTGCACATTTAAGTGCTTCTGACTGGTTGCACATTTAAGTGCTTCTGACTGATTTCACGTGCACATACGAGACAATATATAAAGCAATTAAAATAAACAAAAGCGTAATAAATCCCCACACCTGGATAAAATGCAGTTCTTGAATGTGATGAGATGCTTGACTCGACAATTCTAGGCCCGTAAATTCTTGTTATTATCTACAATTAATAATAATAAAAAAAATTATTATTATTATATGACTGAGAATTAAATTGTAAGTGAATAATAATAGTAATTAAAAATGTCAACATGTTAAAAGCTTGGCCGAAAGGGACTGAAATTGAAGAAATTATAATTCTGATTGGGGCTAACTGAAATAATTATAAACCAGACTGGGGCAAGAAGGAAGAAGCTGAAAATTTGAGGCTGAAATTGATATACACTAAAAAACTGATTTGGGGTCAAATCGAGAAGGTCTGGAACATGGGGGTTAAATTGAAGAACCCTAAAAATTAACTGGGTATAAAAACCCTTTTACCCTAAAGAAGTCAGCCGACAACTTGCTACTTCTTCTTCCTCAATTCCTCTCTCTCGATGTCCTCTCTCTCTCCCTCTCATATCCTCTTTCTCTAAAATTCACCTCTCGGCCGAAAATAAATTCTTCTTCCCTCATCTCACTTATAAATCCTCTCTGTAACACACACACACAGTCCAAACGCGATACACACACCGATAGGAGCTCCTGCACACACCCGCCGTGAACTGGACGGATCGGCCGACGACGGAAATCGCAGTACTCTGCCACGGTGCGGCTCGGCGCGGCGGGAGTTCGTGGCCAAGGTGAGGAAGGTCGGATTCCGATCGGATTTGGAGTTGGCCCGGGTTACTGAAATCGAGTATGTATGTGGCTTCCGATTTGGGTTCGGCCCTGAGTTCGGTCGGGTTGAAATTGCGGGCTTGGCCCGATTTCGGGATTTATTGGTTTGGTTCCCGAATTAGAGTTCGGATTTGGAAGATGTTAATGTTTAAAGGTTTACCTTTACTGTAGAATTTCAGGATGATGAAATTGGTTGAGAATTGGACTGCCGAGAAGAAATGGCTGGTCGTGCGAACTCAAGACTATGTTGAGAATTGGGTTTCTTCCGATTTGGCTCCTGCTTGTTGAGCAGCAGTTTTTTTCCCTTCTGTGTGCTTGTAAGTTATTTGCAGTTATGTATGGGTTTTTATATACTAGAAGATCATAACCACTCACCCATTAAGCATAACTTCCCCTTAAGTTCCTCCCCCTCAACTCCACTCTTGCCAACCTTCATTGTGAGAACGTGGAGATCCCTGCTTTGTGTCCTGTGTGGATTATTTCTAAATGGGCTGGGGGTTATTAATTTTAATTGGGCTTGGCAAGTAATTGTAGGATTTGGACTATAATTATTATTATTATTATTAGTTGATTTGGGCCTTATAATGGTTGGCTGGCCCAAAATGTATGTATTAAAATTAATAAAAATGGACTTGTAAAATCTTATGCGTAACGATTAATATTGCTTAAAATTTGACTCGGGCCTAGAAATGACAAGATGAATTGATGAATTAAAATGAGAAATGAAACGAAATGAATCAATTGACTTGTCATGAATAATAATGGCACAAATAAAATTGCATGATCATGAAATAAAATGAATTAAACGATAAATTATTCGGGCCTTAATTTAATAAAATTGAATATGTTTTCTATAATTCACAATAAATGTATGTGTGAAATCGGGGCGTTACAACCTACCCCCCTTTAACAAATTTTCGTCCTCGAAAATTAAGTTACGTACCTTGAAAAATAAATGTTGGATACTTAGAACGGATCTCCTCTTCACGTTCCCAAGTTGCTTCATTTGGTCCATGACGACTCCATTGAACTTTCACCAATTTAACCTCTTTATTTCGTAACTGGTGTACCCTACGCTCCAAAATAACTATAGGTACCTCCTCGTAAGTCAGATTCTTGGCTACATGCAACTCTTTGAAATTGCATATATGACCAGGATCATGTACGCATTTTCTCAGCATGGAGACGTGAAAGACATTGTGCACTCCTGATAATTCCACCGGTAATGCCAAACTATAAGCAAGATCACCAACATGACCCAAAATCTCAAAAGGTCCGATATAACGAGGCTGTAGCTTTCCCTTTTTACCGAATCGTATTACTCCTTTCATCGGCGCTACTTTCAGGAACACCTTCTCTCCAATCTCAAATTGGATATCTTTCCTCCGTTTATCCGCATAAGACTTCGCCGATCTGGCGGTCTTAATTCTACTTCGATTTCGGCTATCTTCTACACCGCTTGATCAATTCGGACCCGAAATTTTTCCTTCTCCAACCTCACTCCAATAAAGGGGCGATCGACATTTCCTTCCGTACAGCCTCATACGGGGCCATTTGTATAGTTGCTTGGTAGCTGTTGTTATAAGCAAACTCCACTAACGGCAAAATATTCTCCCAATTCTCACCAAGATCAAGAACACATGCCCTCAACAAGTCTTCAAGTGTCTTGATAGTCCGCTCAGATTGACCATCGGTTTGCGGATGATATGCAGTACTGAAATTCAACTTAGTGCCCAAAGCACTCTGAAGACTCTTCCAAAATTTCGACGTAAATCGCGGATCTCTATCTGATACGATCGACACTGGAACACCATGTAGCCTCAAAATCTCCCGGATATAAATCTGTGCATATTGTTCCATACTGTAAGTCATCCTCACAGGTAGAAAATGAGATGACTTCGTCAAACGATCTACTATCACCCAGATAGCGTCGTTCTTCCTCACGGTTCGTGGCAGACCAACCATGAAATCCATTGTGATATGCTCCCATTTCCATTCTGGGATTTCCAACGGTTGAAGTAAACCTCCTGGCCGTTGGTGTTCTGCCTTCACCTGCTGACATATCATACACCTTTTCCACAAATACACCAATGTCCCGTTTCATTCCTCTCCACCAAAAGAACTTCTTCAGGTCGTGGTACATCTTTGTACCTCCCGGGTGAGCGGAGTATGGTGCATTGTGAGCTTCTTCAAGGATTTGCTTCCTAAGGGATGGATCCTTAGGAACACATAACCTCCCATCATAAGTCAAAACGTCGTCTGCGGAAACGACAAACTTCTCAATACTCCCAGCTTGTGCTCGATCCTTCATCTTGCACAAGAACTTATCACGTGGTTGAGCCTCCTTAATCTTACCCCTCAAGTTTGGTTGCAAGACCAAAGATGATAGGATTGCTTTCGAATGTTTTGAAGACTCAACTACCTCAATCCTCAACTGGGAGAACTCCTTTATCAAACTCTCATGATCGGTCAAGCAAGCTAACTCGCCTCTAGTCTTCCGACTCAAGGCATCAGCTACCACATTAGCCTTACCCGGATGGTAATGAATAGTACAATCATAGTCCTTCACCAATTCTAACCATCGCCTTTGTCTCATGTTAAGGTCCTTCTGTGTGAAAAGATACTTCAAACTTTTATGGTCAGTGTATATCTCACACTTTCCTCCGTAGAGATAGTGACGCCAAATCTTCAGCGCATGTACTACAGCAGCCAACTCCAGATCATGTGTTGGATAGTTCAACTCATGTGGTTTAAGCTGTCTCGATGCATAGGCTACTACTTTACCATGTTGCATCAGAACACAACCCAACCCCTGCTTTGAGGCATCACTATAAATAACAAAGTCTTTCGTCGGATCAGGAATCGTTAATACTGGTGCCAAGGTTAGTCTCCTTTTCAACTCTTGAAAACTTTCCTCGCACTTGTCGTTCCATTCAAACCTCACGCCTTTCCTTGTTAACTGGGTCATAGGAGTGGCGATTTTCGAAAATCCTTCGATAAATCTCCTATAATAGCCAGCTAGGCCCAGAAAGCTGCGGACTTCGCTCGCATTCTTGGGTATTCCCCAACTACTCACTGCTATAACTTTATCGGGATCAACCTCAATTCCTTTTGAAGTCACCACATGTCCAAGGAATCCAACTCTGTTTAACCAAAACTCACATTTCTTGAATTTAGCATACAACTTCTCCTTGCGAAGTGTCTCCAATGTAATCCTCAAATGTTCTGTGTGTTGTTCCTTGTCCTTATAATACACCAAGATGTCATCTATAAAGACGATCAGGAACTTATCCAAGTAAGGTTGGAACACCCTGTTCATCAAATCCATAAAGACTGCCGGTGCATTACTCAAGCCAAAAGGCATCACTACAAATTCAAAATGTCCATAACGGGTTCTGAAGGTCGTCTTGGGAATGTCACACTCCCTAATCTTCAGTTGGTGATACCCCGACCGTAAATCAATCTTCGAAAAGGTTCCGGCTCCCCTCAACTGATCGAATAGATCCTCGATTCTCGGTAGTGGGTACTTGTTCTTCATCGTGAGTCGGTTCAGTTCTCTGTAATCTATACACATCCGAAGTGACCCATCCTTCTTTCTTACAAACAGTACTGGTGCACCCCAGGGTGACACGCTAGGACGAACAAATCCGAGCTCCAGTAGCTCTTGAATCTGGACCTTCAACTCTTGAAGTTCCTTCGGAGCCATTCTATATGGCGCTTTGGATGTAGGGGCCGCCCCAGGGACCAAATCAATGCTAAACTCCACTTGTCGGTCGGGTGGGACTCCCGGCAAATCTTCTGGAAACACATCCAGAAACTCTCGTACTATAGGTACTTCTGTAGGGGACACCTCATTAGTACGAGTGTCGACCAAACTCACCAAGTAACCCTGACATTTCTCCATCCTTAGACCTCTCAATGCTTTCATGGCTGTGATTACTCTTGGTACGGTCCTACTCTTAGTACCATAAAAGGTGATCGACTCGCCTTCGGAACACCTCAATGTTACCTTCTTCTCACGGCAACTTATATCGGCATCATGTCTATCGAGCCAGTCCATACCAAGGATCACATCAAAATCCATCGAGTTAATTAAATACAGGCTAGCGTCAAATTCTCTACCTCCTATCTTAATATTCTCGTCAATCATTGTATTAGTGAGGATCGTATTTCCTGACGGTAAGCTAACCTCAAGAGACTCAACAGTTCTAATGCTTCTATGACCAATAGCATGATAAAACTTTGCAGACATAAAAGTATGTGTGGCACCAGTGTCAAATAAAGCAAAAGGCACATTAGATATCATAAGCATACACGACACCGTGCGGGATTCTCATCTGCGTCCTTTTGGGTCAAAGAATAAATACGAGCCTTTCCTCCGACCTTGACCTTTGGCCCTTTGGAGATGACACCAAGCCGCATGCCTGGCTCCTTACATCTGTAGCAGACACCTTTTCCATACAAACACTCGCCGCCATGATTCTTACCACACTTCGAGCACTCTGGCTTACTGGTTTGAGGCTTAGGTCCCGACCTTTGATCAACCTTTGCTTGCTTATTAGAGACCATGGCCTTATTTTGGTTTCCATTCCAATGCCTCTTACCGATACTAGGCTTCGTAGACTGTTGTTGATCCAGATTATGGCTAGCCTCAACCTCTTGGGCTCGAAAAACCGTCTCGGTATAGGGTAGCACCCCATGACTAGCCACGATGTGACGAATACTCGGGCGTAAACCACTCCGGAACTTAAGGGCCCTCTTTCGATCTGTATCCACCATGTTCTCCACAAAGAAGCTGATTTGGTTGAATTTTCTCTCATATTCTTCAACCATCATTTCTCCTTGTTCCAGGTTCCAAAACTCTCTCTCCATCTTCTCTCGGTAGTGCTGTGGGTAGTACTGTTCCATCACTATTTCCTTGAACCGATCCCATGTTAATGCAGCACGCTCGGCTGCCGGCCTCAAACGCCAATAGCTTATCCACCGGCCCAAAGCATCCTCCACCATTTGATATTGGCCACAAATAATTCTTTGCGCATCGGTGCACCCAATGAGCTCAAAGGTGCGCTCCAAATGACATGAACCATTCATCAACGAAAGTGGTCCTTCTCGACCGTTGAATGTGGGTGGAGTGAAACGTCGAATTGTTGCACAACTTGTGCACGAGTTGAGCCGCACGTTATTGTTGTGGTTATCGACCTCCGTCACCACCACCAAGGTTAGCATTCGACCACCGAGATTATACGCACCTCGGTTAGTCAAGGCCCACGTCCACGAGTTGCCATTATCCTAAGGCATACCACACGCAACGATCCTTCAGTACTTACCCAACGAGAGGGAGAAATAAAATGGAGCGTTACACTGCATCTATAGGTTGAGCACCAGAGATTTCTAGCAATGATGACTTTCGCATGTCACACATATACTTATGAATTTATAAGAAAACAATTTCATGCCCAAATATTTTATCATAAAATTCTTATATACAAAATAGACTGAAGATGCATCTTTAATGCATGAATCATGGTTGATCTGGTAAACTGCATTCATCACATAATGAATAATAATAACTTAATGTACCTTGGAGTCGACGTGGAGCGGCAGAGGTGGATGATCATAATTGCTAAAAATATTTGACTACTTACGAAATAAAATTTCAGTTTTGAAAAAGAAAACATTTCAACGAGTCTACAGAACCGTAAACCCGCTCTGATACCACTTATGTAGCGACCACTTTTCTAAAATATAATTCTTCAAATTTTAGGAAGAATAAATAAAAATTTTGTAGCGGAAATACATTTCAAAAAGACAAACTTAATAATTGCAAGTAATATTTTCAAGTCACCATTAAATAAAAACAAACTTCGACGTGAAATTAAAACAAATCGAATACTTGTTCATAAACATAGTTTGAAAGAAATAACATTAAATAAATAAACATCTAATCATAGGCTTGATCATCCCACTCTCAATCGCATGCCACATCGAGCTCCTCAACCTGAAAGGGGGTAAAATGGTGGGGTGAGCTTCCAACTCGCTCAGTGTGGAGAGTACGCAATATGTCTACGTTAATTACTAAATATATTAGCAAGTATAAACAACATGGTGATAAATTCGATGCCGTCGGCTAGCCCAAAGGCTTTATGCACAATTAAGTGCTTGGTGATTTGCACATTTAAGTGCTTGGTGATTGCACATTTAAGTGCTTCGATCGTAGTTGCACATTTAAGTGCTTGTGATTTCACGTGCACATACGAGACAATATATAAAGCAATTAAAATAAACAAAAGCGTAATAAATCCCCACACTGGATAAAATGCGGTTCTTGAATGTGATGAGATGCTTGACTCGACAATTCTAGGCAGTAAATTCTTGTTATTATCTACAATTAATAATAATAAAAAAATTATTATTATTATATGACTGAGAATTAAATTGTAAGTGAATAATAATAGTAATTAAAAATGTCAACATGTTAAAAGCTTGGCGAAAGGGATGAAATTGAAGAAATTATAATTGATTGGGGCTAATCGAAATAATTATAAACCATGGGGCAAGAAGGAAGAAGTTTGAAAATTTGAGGTGAAATTGATATACACTAAAAACCGATTTGGGGTCAAATCGAGAAGGTCTGGAACATGGGGGTTAAATTGAAGAACCCTAAAAATTAACTGGGTATAAAAACCCTTTTACCCTAAAGAAGTCAGCCGACAACTTGCTACTTCTTCTTCCTCAATTCCTCTCTCTCGATGTCCTCTCTCTCTCTCCCTCTCATATCCTCTTTCTCTAAAATTCACCTCTCGGCCGAAAATAAATTCTTCTTCCCTCATCTCACTTATAAATCCTCTCTGTAACACACACACACAGTCCAAACGCGATACACACACCGATATGAGCTCCTGCACACACCCGCCGTGAACTGGACGGATCGGCCGACGACGGAAATCGCAGTACTGCCTTGCAGTGCGGCTCGGCGCGCGGCGAGAGTTCGTGGCCAAGGTGAGGAAGGTCGGATTCCGATCGGATTTGGAGTTGGCCCGGGTTACTGAAATCGAGTATGTATGTGGCTTCCGATTTGGGTTCGGCCCTGAGTTCGGTCGGGTTGAAATTGCGGGCTTGGCCCGATTTCGGGATTTATTGGTTTGGTTCCCGAATTAGAGTTCGGATTTGGAAGATGTTAATGTTTAAAGGTTTACCTTTACTGTAGAATTTCAGGATGATGAAATTGGTTGAGAATTGGACTGCCGAGAAGAAATGGCTGGTCGTGCGAACTCAAGACTATGTTGAGAATTGGGTTTCTTCCGATTTGGCTCCTGCTTGTTGAACGACAGTTTTTTTTTTTCCCTTCTGTGTGCTTGTATGTGATTTGCAGTTATGTATGGGTTTTTATATACTAGAAGATCATAACCACTCACCCATTAAGCATAACTTCCCCTTAAGTTCCTCCCCCTCAACTCCACTCTTGCCAACCTTCATTGTGAGAACGTGGAGATCCCTGCTTTGTGTCCTGTGTGGATTATTTCTAAATGGGCTGGGGGTTATTAATTTTAATTGGGCTTGGCAAGTAATTGTAGGATTTGGACTATAATTATTATTATTATTATTATTATTATTATTAGTTGATTTGGGCCTTATAATGGTTGGTTGGCCCAAAATGTATGTATTAAAATTAATAAAAATGGACTTGTAAAATCTTATGCGTAACGATTAATATTGCTTAAAATTTGAGTCGGGCCTAGAAATGACAAGATGAATTGATGAATTAAAATGAGAAATGAAACGAAATGAATCAGTTGACTTGTCATGAATAATAATGGCACAAATAAAATTGCATGATCATGAAATAAAATGAATTAAACGATAAATTATTCGGGCCTTAATTTAATAAAATTGAATATGTTTTCTATAATTCACAATAAATGTATGTGTGAAATCGGGGCGTTACACACCGGGTGGCCATCACTTTGTATGTGCGTCATCTGGATATTAATTAAGGTATATGTCATAATTAAGTAAATTAAGTAAACAGTAATTAATAACTTACCCACTGTCCGAAATAATCAGCAAATATTTCATTGTGGAATCTAATGTCTCCATTCACAGCAGCACATGAAAGGTGAATGTCTTTCCAATATTGAACTTATGGATAGTTAAGCAATATCCACCAATGTGCAATTCCTAGCTCGTAAGGTTGTAAAATACTGTCAGGTAATCTTCCTTGAACTTCGACTTCATTGGTGTTGATGGAGAGATTAAATTGCACTGGAATGGTTGACATAGGCTCGGGTGTGGGATCCACCACGCCCAAATAGAACTTGGTATATGTTACACACTCCCATGCAAGATATGCTTCGGCTATACATCCTTCATGTGCAGACTTATTAGTCACAGAGTCCTTGCACTCACCAAGTTGCCTTTCTATTGGAAACATCCCACAGTCCTAATGACATAGAGAGCTACATTAGGCCAGGTTGTGTCATTCTGACTATATAGCTTCGTCTATCTGAGGCTACATGGGAGGATGTACGGATTCTTATAGTATTGTGCAAACATGATGATAGAATTGTGACTTTGCGCCATTATTGAACTAATTTTTTTGTCAAAATCTTTAAATGTTTCTTTTCTTTTTTTCCTTGTTAGCTTTATTATGACCTGAGCTCCAGCCTAAATAGGCTTCTAAATGTCGCTGACGAAGTTAATTTTTGGAGTACTGGATGGATCGATGCCAGAGTGCAGAATCAGATGGCATTTATCTATAATGGTTTCCTCCTACTGTGTTTCTCCAATAACCTTTTGTCATATGTTACATACTCAAAGGTATAATTTTGTTTGAGGATATGTTATTGGACCTATTTGGCAGTGCAGGTCAGGTAGTTGCCAATACCTCTTTGCCTAGTGGAACTGGTAACTATAGCACCATTCTAAGTGTCAAACCTATTGCTGTCACATCGTCTGCACGAGCTGAATTTGTTGTCAAAGGCATTAATTTATCGCGACCTTCTATATTAAAATTTTCTACTTTTATATTAAAATTTCAGTAGTTAATTAAACACACTTTGGTGTTTCTAACTAGGGGCCGTTTGCTTCATGGTACTTGAACGTGAATCATAATGTTATTCTCATACGCTTGTAACGTCCTTTACATGATGTTCCTTTGTTTACATTTGCTTTCTGCATTTTGTTGCCACCAATGTAGACTACAATTTGAAGGTTCTATGTATGGGTCTTTTTGTCAGGTCTGGCAGCACACTCGGCTGATTTACCAAACCAGCTTAAATCCATTTCCAAGGCCCAGCTGCAAAACTTGGTTGAAGTGTTTTGTTAGTAGTTAAGTTGAATGCTTGATTAGTATACTTGATTGAGGTGTTCTATTGGTATAGTTTAGAATTTCCCAGACTTGGTAGTTTAGTAGTTTGATTGTATTTTGATGGCTCTCAATGTTTGGTTTTGTATTCTGCTGCTTTTTTAAGTGAATTGCATTTGGGATGTTTTATAAGTGAAATGCCTGTTTGAAAATTTTAATTTATGGTATTTTTTATGTAATTAAACAAAAAAATGTAATTGAGATAATAATACATTTTTTTCACAAATCTAAACATATACTGACACTAAAATAGTGTCAGTAATTATTTTTACTGACATTTTATAATAGTGTCAATAATGCTAAAGCCAGAACATACTGACACTAATGTTTAGTGTCAGTAAAAAATTAATTATTGACACTATTTTAGTGTCAGCAAAACAAAATACTGACGCTATTTTAGTGTCAGTATTTATCGACTCTTGTATTACTGACACTAAAAATTAGTGTCAGTATTTTCTAGCTTTAGCATTACTGACACTATTATGAAGTGTCAGTAAAACTAATTACTGACACTATTTTAGTGTCAGTAAAGGGGATATTTGTACTAGTGTATACTGCCGAACCTGAGGTTTCATACGCATATCAAAGTAACGAACCCTATCTGTCTCACTTCGCACTTGATCTCGAACGTAACACAGCTGTCGATTGTAATCGACTACTGCTTGAGATATAGACACATCCCGGGGCGTAGCCGAGAAAAACTCAACAATTCTATGTTCCTTAACAGGCGGCAGACAATACTCGGCCTCCATAACAGTCTTGAATTCGGCCCAAGTAGCTGTACGATCACTAGGCGCTACGGCCTCCCACCAGTGTGCCGCTTCCCTGTCAAGCAGGTATTGGGCGATGGGTACTCTTCTCTCATCGGGGCAAGCTACAACATCAAATGTTCTGTCCAAATGGAAGTAGAGGTGGCCAAAAAAACCGGAACCGGGAACCGAACCGTAAAACCGGACCGTATAGGACGGTTCTGGAACCGGAACCGTGTTAGACGGTTCCGAACCGGAACCGAAACCGTGTCCAGACGGTTCGGTTCCGGTTCCAGAAAATATAACCGGCGGTTCCCGGTTCGAACCATTCGGAACCTCCGGTTCACACGGTTCCAGAACCGGGAACCGTTGAAAAAAAGGGAACCGGAACCGTTGAGAAAGAAAAGGAACCGTTGAGAAAAAAGGCCTCCTCCACATGCATGATGCAAAGTTGGTTTTTAAAAATAAAAAACAAATGGAGCAGTTTGCACATGGTGCGGTGTTTGAAGCATTTGACTTCTTATTGTAGAATTTCAAATTATTCAAATTTTTTATTTATCAAATTTCAAATTTAAATTTCAAATTCAATTTTCTCCCAATTTTACCTCTAATTTCTCCCTATAAATACCCTCCCAATCCTCACCATTTTTCACACCAACTTTCACCTCTACTAAGCATTTTGTACTCTTACTCATTTTTATTACTCAATTTATTACGCATTTTCCCTACACAAATGGCCTCTTCCGATTCCGGCTTGGGCCGTACTTGTAAGGGCAAAAATGTTATGAAGTACGATTCTACTATTGGAAATAGACCACGAGGCCCTCTTCGTCTACGTGGTGTTGTTATTCGAGAGGATCCCGACGAATCAACCTACGTCGGTAGTGAAGATCCTACTCGGAATTCTCAATTTCGAAGGGTGCCCAATCGTCGTGAACGTGAACAAATGGAGGAGGAACAAATCCACTCCGATTTTGAAATTGCATCAAGCCTTGGTCAACAAGATGACGATGAAGTAATTCCATCCACTTTCCAAGAAGACGAGCCCATTGATTTGGAGGACGATATGGACGAGTTTGAAGATGGCGGCCTTGGATCGGACCACCGGGCTCGGCGATCAACGGCGGGGAAGAAGGAACGAACTCCGCGTTCTAACGTCTTCACGGTGTACTTCAAAAAAGTACAAGTTAAAGATCCTGATAGTGGCAAAACAATCACAAAGGCCGTTTGCCAAATTTGTGGCAAATCCTATGTTTTTAACGCGGGGAACGGCTATGGCACATACAACAAGCACATTAGAAATGTGCATCCTCCCAACAAAGGTAAACAAACGCAACTCACCTCCACTCCCGGCGAGCAAGGTACGCCCGAAATCTCTCTGTTTAAGTTTAATGATATTGTTGCTAGGGAAGTAATGGCTCGATTTGTTAGTACGAAATCTCTTGCTTTTCAATTTGCCGATAGCATGCGTTTTGAAAATTCAATGAAATTAGCATATAATCCTTTAGCTAAATGAATACCACATACCACTATGACTAGGACCATAGTTAAATTAGCTAAAAGATATAAAATACAACTACGAAATATTTTAACTACTTTACCACATAGAGTTTCTGTTTGCTATGATATTTGGACATGTGCTTTTAAAAAAAATTCTTACATGGGTATGACTCTTCATTGGGTTGATTTGCAATGGAACTTAAACAAACGTGTTATATGTTTCAAAAAATTTAATTGTGCTCATACTGCCGAAAATATTGCACTCATTATCTTAAAAATTTTGCAACAATTTAAGATTACCGAAAAAATATTTTCAATTGGTTTTGACAATGCAAGTGCTAATACTGCTACGGTACCTTCTTTAATTGCTGAATGTAATGCTACTTTACAAGGTAGATATTTTCATACCCGTTGCATTGCTCATATATTAAACTTGTGTGTTCAAGATGGCCTTAAACATTTAGATAGATCAATAAATCCAATTAGGAAAGCTGTTGAATTATTACGTGATAAACAAAAATTACATAGGTTATGGCTCAAATGTTGTAAAACTCAAACTGGACGTAGCAAGTGCTTTAACATAGATGTATGCACTAGGTGGAATTCAACATATGAAATGTTGAATTCAACGCATTTAATTTAAGGATTTATTAGTACAATTTTTTACAACTGAAGTTAATTCTATGATTTTATTGCCTAGTTATTGGGATGAATGTTACGATCTTGTTCAACTACTTCAAGTTTTTGAAACGGCTACTAAAGATCTATCGGGTGTCTATTATCCTACTTGTTCACGTGTTCTTTATCATTGTACTATGATAGTTTCCCAATTAGCTCATTGTAGTACTTTTCAAAATTTACAATTACCCGTTACTCTCATGGTAAAAAAATGGATAAAATATTTTAAACAAATTCCTAACGTTTTTTTAATTGCAAAATGTTTAGACCCGTCCTTCAAATACGAAGGTGTGTGCAATCTTTTGGAAATTTATTATAAATTTTTTGAAGAAATAAAATATTGTGAAAGTCTTCTTATGAAACTTTAGAATTGCCAAATTTTATGGAAATCAAAACTAGTCTTTATTGTGATTTACAAAATCTTTTTCAAGAATATACTTCAAAATATAGTGGAAGTGTTAGTCGTAAACAAACTGTTAAGAACAGTGGTTCTTCCTCTTATGGATTTCACACTAGTACTCAAGCGGGTCAAATGCTTCAATCGTTTTTCGCAAATAAAGGTCATAGTAGTCAACCCCAATTTCCCGAACTAGAAGAATACCTTAGGGAGCCGAAGGGAGGGGAATTACTTAATGCAGGGCCAAATGACGTGGACGTGTTAAATTGGTGGTCAATCAAGCAAGGTCAATACCCCATTCTTGCAATCATGGCGAAAGAGATATTTTCTGTCCCGGCATCAACGATAGCGGTCGAGCAAGCCTTTAGCGAGGGAGGATACATGCTCGACGAACGAAGATCCAACTGGCACCACATAATCTTAAAGCTCAACTATTGCTCAAAGATCATACATTGGCCGAAGCAAGAGAGCAAGAGAACAAATGGGATGATTTGTTCCAAGAATACCCAATAACGACGACCGAGGCCGAGACCACCGATGCGAGCGAGTCATCTCAATGCACCGAAGGCGAAGACTTCGACGATAACTTCGATTTCGACATGTAGAAGACTTTATTATTAGTAATTAGGATTATCATTAGTAATTTATGAAATTTAATGTATTTTTTAAAAGAGTTTAATACTCCTTCATGGGTTTTCTTTTCGGTTCTTTCCCATGACGCCTTTATTAAACCGACAGGACTTAGTTATAAATACCACAAACTATTATCTAAGGAATAATAAGAAATAGTTGCCATAATCTCTTCTATTTCTTTTATTTTATATTGATTATTTCATTATAAAAACAATTAAAGTGAATTAAAAAAAAAAATTGGTTCAACCGAACCGGTAAACAGGAACTGAGCAGGCAGCGGTTTGGTTCGAACCGAAACCGTAACACTAAGTTACTGGTTCGGTTCCGGTTCCCATTTTCGGAACCGTGGAACTGGCGGTTCGGTTCCGGTTCGAACCGGAACCGTGGCCACCTCTAACTGGAAGAGCCAGTTCTCCCAACCTAACGAGTCCGAAGAACCTGCGAAACGGGGCGGGTGCATTCTCATCATAACTCGTAACCACTTACTAGCTCCGTTATCCTCATCCGGAATCCCGTCACGGTGTACGGTCTGATTCACATGTGCCAACTGGTCAGCCACCTGACGAAGGATCGTGGCGGCGCCAATATCAACACTACGACCACGTCCTCGGCCTCGACCTCTCGGCATACTGAACGGACGATCAATCAGAATAACACAACCAAACAAACATCACAACGTCAACATAAAACGATAAATAGCAGCACGATATAACATCAACCCCAAGTCATCACACAAGTGCACAAACTAACACCGTAATGTTAGGACTTAAATCAAAGGTAATTCACACAGTCACATCAACAGAGATGTTTGTATTTTACCAAATCAAATACGGTCAAAACCACACACGTATCGTAGGGATCAAGCACTAGCAACAAAATAAAATATTTACGGGGTATTCTTCAGATGATAAAATTTTAAAATTCGCGAGTTTGAAAGATTTGATGAAATGAAGTTTTTGAAAACCTTTTAATACCTCGGTCGTTTAATCAAAACTATGTATCTCATTATCAGGACTGTTTTGATTCGAGATCACTTGCAAAATAACACTTTGAAACACCAACCTACTCGATAGACAATATCATCAAAGTGATCTTATATATATATATATCATTACCATTACTAGCGATATACAGGGTAACAACATGTTACCACGCCAACTATCACAAATATATCAACAGAGATTAAATAATCAGTAAAAGGGCACGGATGCAACCGTAACAACAAATTACTACCGGATCAGTCAAAAGTTTACGGTCGTAACAACATGCAGTTTACGGCCGTAACAACTCTGAGCTTACGGCCGTAATGGAAAACATCTTATGGCCGTAACAACTAGCTGCAGGACTGCAGAATTGTCACAGCAACCCCCAACAGGGCTCCGAGAGTTAGGGAACGATGCCTATCAACGTATCCCAACATTTAGAAAACACTAAAACATTCTCCGGCGAGCACAACAACACCACAAACTTAACGCAATCACTTAGCCCCAACACGTGTGAAGTTTAGAATTCTGAAAAACCAAAAAATCATTTTGCAAAATAAAATTTTTCCAAAATTCTTTCGTTCATAACCAAAAACGACGGTAGTATTTTACAATGTCCGAAGTACTTCAAAACATATATTCCAGATACCGTCTGATGGTGTCATTTGAAAATACACGACCAATTTGTCAAAAATTTAACCGATTTTAAATCCACATAAACCGTGGTTTTAACCGCACCATCAAAATATTTTAAACAATAGCAAACGATTCCCACAAAAATTTTCAAACTCGTAAAGTCCGCCAGGAAGAACATTCTAAAACCTACCTGTAACGGCATAAACATAACAATCTAAAAACAATAAAAACTAAAAATCACATGCCCAAACGGCAAATAGGATCGCCAATCCAATTGAATACATCTCACAGCATCAAGTTTAAACATACAACAAAACCATTCCTCGGAGTATCTCACGAATTCAATCGTCGATACCTTATTCGAAACCAATCAAGATTCTCAATTTTTCACACCATACCACCCCATACGGTGGTTCAAAGGTAAAACAACAATACACCCAGTTTTTATACATATACTATGTGTCACAAGTATTATATACAACTATATTACACAACACCGTGTAAATAAAATTATGCACCGCAATTAACTCACTAAGATAGAATCATGATACGTGGGTACCTCGCATAAAAGAGGAGTCTTACGTCCACAGGCCGCACGGATATGACGGTCGCCCGCGATACTAATCTCATCCGACAACATATCCGACACGTTGTGACTACGCACAACTCAACTTGTCACCCGACATCTCGAATGACAAAACCACACAATACTCGAAAAATCACGACTCGACTTGACCCGACAGCCTAGGTTTCCACAACCTGGCTCCGATACCATAAATGTAACACCCCCAAAACCGTATGGGAATATTACACGCCGTAGACCCTTTCCATAAGGATCTACCAGGCTAAACATCCATAAACAACCAAATGCTTGCCCGGCCAGGGTCAAACAATATAATAATACAGACCGTTAAGGTCACTTACACATGAATACACAGACCGATGAGGTCACACAACTCCATCAACAGAACTGACTAAAACAACATTACCCACACAGGGGTCGAAACACAATACAACGGAAGACTGAAATCAACTCTAACAATACAACCAAACTCTACCAACTCTCGACTCTTGATTAGTATCGCAGCTCGTCATCCTCTTGTGCCAATCCTGTGTTGCTCCCCGAACTCCGCATGTACCTGGACGCAAAACAGACATCCACCCCCCGATTACTCGGGGGTTAGTAAAACTCCACTGTTTTACTAGTGCAAGTATAATACGATATGAAATGCAACAAGTAAATAGCAGCTACGAATTTAATGCGGAAATTAATTATCAAAATGTTCCCGAGAAGTTTAGAGTTTCGAACTCAAGCAAGAGATAATTGAAAAGGAACACATCATCTCGGGGATTTTTAAAGAAGAAATTCTTTTGGACCTCGAGTCCCAATTTACAAAACCTTTTCGTAAACATTAGGGCCTTAACCCGATTCTCATTTCAAAACACACTAGATAAGATATCATTATGAGTCTGAGACCCATATTTAAAATGTTATCCAAACAATCACTATTATACGATCGTTGTTCGTACACATCATGTACCGAACTCCGGAGGCCTCGACGGACCTTACCCGGACCACACGCACTGTTCGTACACATCATGTACCGAACTCCGGATTCCTCGACGGACCTTGCCCGTCCACAAACATCGTTCGTACACATCATGTACCGAACTCCAGAGGCCTCGTCAGACCCTACCTGGATCACACACCTTGTTCGTACACATCATGTACCGAACTCCAGAGGCCTCGTCAGACCCTACCTGGACCACACGCACTGTTCGTACACATCATGTACCGAACTCCATAGGCCTCGTCAGACCCTACCTGGAACACACACACACATCGACACGACACAACTCATAATCATCAAATGTCAAGCCATTCCACATTACACCGAAATGTATAATCAAGTATGTAAACCAAAACAACACACATATCATAATCATCACAACAACTCAACAATGACCAACCACGCCCGGCACAAACTTAGATGATTTGCACATCCAACACAATTCCACGATGTTAAGTAAGTGAAGGTATTATCGTTACCGTCAATCGTTCATAATAATCAATTCGTACGAAGCATATTCGCTAAGATAAATTAATTCATCATAACCATAACACGACGTCCCTATTCACAAGACACAATTCGTATAGTAAAATACTTGCCTTAATAACCGCTACCGAATACTCCGAAGAACACGGTTCGACCGGGAAGCTCGGACCCCGAAGAAGGCAACGAACGGAAGGGTTCCGACTCGAGTTCTTCACAAGAATTTCGTCCCTAAGTCATACCAATGATAAATCAACAATCGTATGATGGATAATAATAATCACACAACGCCGAATCCCCACTCTAAGACCTTTTGTCGGACACCTTCAAGGCGTCGACAAAGAACTCGACCAAAACGATGAATCAATACGATCCAACCATGGAATAACAAGGAAAATGATATAATACATCTAAATAATCATCAATCCATCACAATCCCAAGTTAAATCGGATTAAACGGATGAAAACAACCAAAATACCCAAATTCCCCAAAACTAGATTTCTAGAAAATCTGACCTAATTCGCTCGATCAAAGGATGTTATAGGACGACTGATTGATGATATGAACCTCAAAACTTCATGGATTCATTGTATAACAACATGCCTCCATGATTAACCAAGCTCCAGCCGCGGAAGAGGATGAAATGGGTGAGAAAAATGATGAAAAACCCGTCTGTTGGGCATTATATAGGTCGCTGCCGGCCGCATTACGTACGTAATCGGCCATAGCTTACGGCCGTAACCGGCCATGGCCGAGTCTTCTGCCCAACACTGCCGGCAGCACTACATACGTGACCGGACAAGGCTTACGTACGTAGCAGGCCTTACGGCCGTAACTGCCAGGCCATTACGGCCGTTACTCGGCCAGGCCTTGCCAGCCAGGACTCGTCGATCCGATGGTCCGGAAAATCCCGAAACCCAGACCTGAATATAATCCGAAGATACGGTTACGAAGTACTCGCAAATACGAATCCGAACTCTAAGAGAACACCCAATTCCGACCACCCGAAGGCTCGAAATTCGACAATGGAAAGTAATTACCCCAAACTTTGAGAAATTACGAAAACAGACCAAAACGTCCGAAATACACGATACACGATCGAAACACCAAACCAAAGCTCGCAACATGAATAATAACATTAAATGAACTTACGAGAAACTCGAAACAACAGTTTCGGACGAGATTCGCATGAATCGAACTCAAGTGCGGAAAAGCCGCTTAAGGACACGGAACTCAACAAAACGATACCGAAACGAACTCGGATGACAAAAAGTGCATAATTAAATATTCTCGGAATGTCGAAACGGTCATGAGCGAGTCATCAAACGGATTTCCGCCAAAAAAAGAAAATTACCGAAAATCGAAATTGCGGATATTACATACTACCCTCCTTAAAAGAAGTTTCGTTCCGAAACTTAAAACAAGTAGGGAGAAGCAATATCCCGCCAGGAAAAATCAACGAGATACACAAGAAACGCGTAACTTTCGCCCATCGGCGAAACGTTACAAGCAACGCGAAGGAATATACGGCGTGAAAACACGCTCGACGACGACTCGGATACACTAATGCACCGGTTATGATCCAAATCAGTAACGAGCCAATTTGCGAAACGTAACATACCACATTCCAAGCATACATTAATCAAAGATACGCCGGCAACACAAATCTCGCCCAACGAACTACACAACAGTACAAATCATACAGTGCATCATCGAAAAACATATCCCACATAATCGCAACGAAACAAATAATCGGAACCACACGAAAAATAATTTAGGGTAACTGGAAGATAAAAATCTCGGGTATTATATTACGTACGTAACACCAACATGTTTACGTACGTAAGGATTCGGCCAAATCCGGGCAGACTCCCGGTCCAAAACATTGAAGGCCCTAACGTACGTTACCACCAGGGTATTACGTACGTTATGTGCGTGTCGATAGCGCACGCTAGGGAGCATGCATAACGCACGTTATGCATGCAGCAGTTCAGCACTTCCTCAACTTTCTGCGGGTCCACACGAACTCCCTCGGCTGAAATCACGTGACCTAGAAACATCACTTCCTTCAGCCAGAACTCGCATTTCGAGAATGTTGCATAGAGTTGCTCGGTCCTCAAAATGTCTAACACCACACGCAGATGATGGGCATGCTCTTCCTCGTTCCTCGAATAAATAAGGATGTCGTCTATGAAGACGACGACACACATATCCAAAAACTCGATAAAGACCTTGTTCATCAACTGCATGAACACGGCCGGTGCATTAGTTAACCCGAAGGGCATAATTACAAACTCATAGTGTCCGTATCTCGTCCGAAAAGATGTTCTCGGAACGTCGGACTCCTTCACTCGAAGCTGATAGTACCCCGATCTCAAGTCGAATGGAACAACGGAAATAAAAGGACTCAAATGCACATGTAAACGACCCTGGCCAGCATCCTCGTACTGTCCCAGCGCCCGCTCGTCCAACTGATCATAACCTGAAATCCATAACAAGAATTTCCCCAAAACGGGTCCCCAAAGGGGTTAGCAATTACGCTAGTACAAGTAATCAAGGCAAACCATTCGCTTATACATTTTATAGTACAATGCACCAAATTCATTTCAAAACCAAAACTAGACATGTCTTTTTCCGGAAACAAGCAGTCAAACAAATTTGCCTAGGACCAGGACGAAGCCACAAATCCCGCTCGAGGCCTCTAAGGACCCTCCCGAGCTGGCCATAACATAAAACAAATCACGCACAGGCATCGCCTAGGACCGGGACGAAGCCACAAATCCCACTCGAGGCCTCTAAGGACCCTCCCGAGCTGGCTAGCGAAACAAACTCGTGAATCCAGAGTGAAGTCATAGATTCCCTCGAGGCCTCGTCGGACCCTCCCGAGGTGAGCAAAGCACACACAATATACATTACCATTTCATGTTAAGCATAAAAGTTTTCAAAAATACTTGCCTTGAATAATTGACAACGCAACGAACGGAAAGGAAATTCACCGACGAACGTTAGGAAACAACGGAACCGAACCTAGTGATTCGAAGAATACAATCACAACCAATTCCAAACGAATACGGAAGAGGAATACACCCGAAAACCCGCCTACGATTCATGTATATTCGTACAAGAACAACAACGAGGGCGGACCACAACCAAACCCTCTCGATTATGAAAATACCACGAAATATACCATGAATCCATAGGAAAACCAAGAATACCAATAAGATTAATCATATTCATCATGAATTAATCAATAATATGGAATGAATCGAACAATAAAACCAAAAACCCCCAATTTACCCAAAAGTAGGGTTCTTAGAAGATTTACCTTGATTCGGACGGAGGAAGACTATTACGGTGATGATAAACTACAATAAGAACACAATACTTGATTCCCCAAGGATTTCCACAGGCAAAACTTGAAGAACCGCTCAAATCCCTCTAAGAACACTCGCTGCGGATGGGAGGAAGAAATGAAGAAATGTCGCGAATGTAAGGTCAACTCAGGTTTATAAAACCTGACATCTCCTTACATACGTTAACGTACAACGGTTAACGTACGTTACGCTCATTACGTACGTAACACACAGGTGTTAGTGTACGTAATGGCTCGGCAGAAAAATCTGCTCAAATCACTGATGCCGATAGCATACGCTACATCAGATGAATAGTGCACGCTACAAGGAGGTCTTACGTACGTAACACCGGCATGTTTACGTACGTAAGGACTCGGCCAAATCTGGGCAGACTCCCGGTCCAAAACATTGAAGGCCATAACATACGTTACCACCAGGGTATTACGTACACTATGTGCGTGTCCATAGCGCACGCTAGGGAGCATGCATAACGCACGTTATGCATGCAGCAGTTCAGCACTGCCTCAACTTTCTGCGGGTCCACACGAACTCCCTCGGCTGAAATCACGTGACCTAGAAACATCACTTCCCTCATCCAGAACTCGCATTTCGAGAACTTTGCATAGAGTTGCTCAGTCCTCAAAATGTCTAACACCACACGCAGATGATGGGCATGCTCTTCCTCGTTCCTCGAATAAATAAGGATGTCGTCTATGAAGACGACGACACACTATCCAAATACTCAATAAAGACCTTGTTCATCAAGTGCATGAACATGGCCGGTGCATTAGTTAACCCGAAGGGCATAACAACAAACTCATAGTGTCCGTATCTCGTCCGAAAAGATGTTCTCGGAACGTCGGACTCCTTCACTCGAAGCTGATAGTACCCCGATCTCAAGTCGATCTTCGAGAATACCGCAGCTCCCTGCAACTGATCAAACAAATCATCAATCCTCGGCAGAGGATACTTGTTCTTGATGGTTACCTTATTTAGCTCGCGATAGTCGATACACAAACGTAGTGAACCATCCTTTTTCCGGGCGAACAAAACCGGTGCGCCCCAAGGCGAAGCGCTCGGTCGAATATACCCCGACTCAAGAAGCTCACTCAACTACTTCTTAAACTGGACCATCTCTGAAGGTGCCATGAGATACGGCGCCTTCGAAATTAGAGCCGCACCCGGCTCTAACTCTATAGCGAACTCGACCTCACGGTCTGGTGGCAATCCCGGTAACTCATCAGGAAAAACATCAGGGAACTCACTAACGACTGGAATCGATGAAAGCTCGACTCCACCATTCTCTGTCTTCAAGGCATAGTACAATAACCAGTACACCCATTTCGCAGGAGTCTCATCGCCTTCAAGGCGTTAATTACGAAATTCTGGTTTCTCTTTCGTCCTGTGAAAGAGTGCTCGGTGCCATCCTCGGATAGCATGGTAATGATCCTCGTGCGGTAGTTCATGATTGCACCATGCCGCTTGAGCCAATCATCCCCAAGAATCAAATCCTCGCCCTCAATACCCACAACAATAAGATTAGAGAGCCAAGCCCTCTCACAAATAAACACAGAACAGTCTCGGACCTCTCGATCGCCCACGATTCTATCACCGTTAGGAAGTTTAACAATGAAAGGCTCGCAAGGCGATAAATAGTCAAGACTTAAACGGCGCACACACTCCGGAGAAATGAATGAATGCGTAGCACCCGAATCAAAAAGCACACTGACAGGATGGGAATGGATGTGAACGGTACCTGTCGCCACGGTGGCCACTGGATCATCGGCCCTCCTCATCTCATAGATACGCGGATGGGCGGAGCCGACACTGGAAGCTCCCCCTCTAGCGGACTGACCCCGACCTCTCCCTCGGTGGAAACTGCGGAGCAAATGAGCCCTGGTTCACACTCGGCTCTCTAGGTGCTGGAAAAGAAGCCTGAGCACCAAGAAGTTGTCCTACCCGCTCACAAAAGAAAAGCCTTGTAGCCCGACTGACCACAAGTATGACAAGTCAAAGGCAGAGGAGGACACTCCCAGTTTCGATGGCCTGACTTGCCACAGTTAAAGCATTTGGCATCCCGAACAGAGGCACTAGCAGTACCTCGATAGCCCCCAAAGAATCGAGCCGAACCACCCCCAGGAATATTTGCAGACTGAGATTTCTGCTGACCTCCACCCTTGTGACCCGAGAAATTTCCAGCGGATTTCTGTTTCTTACTCTCCTGAACCGCCGCAATTGCCGTCATAGACATATCAAAGGCAAGAGCTCGACTCTGATAATCCTTCAAGGTAGTACAGACGAGCCCAGACATATAGTCCCGAATTGACAGTTTCATCCGTCTGGAAAAGTGAAAAATTTTGCCGCTCTCCTCGACAACTTGGGTCTTCACGTAGCCCAACTCCTTGTTGAAATTGGCAATAGCTTGGGAGACAGGAATATCCCGCGGTTGAGCATCATAGAAGGCATGGACTCGAGCTTGTCTAACCGGCCACGGGCAATACTCAGTCTCCATCAGGTCCTTGAATTCCGCCCACGAAGCAACGTGATCCTTAGGCCCAACGGCCACCCACCAATCAGTAGCATCCCAAGTGAGAAAATATTGGGCAATAGTGACCTTGTGGTCCTCGGGACAGTTGGTGGCTGATCGCTGAAATTCGCGTAGTATGGTTTTCAAATCCGATCAATTTTAAAATTTGTAAAACCTCGAAGTATTTCCAAGGTGTCGAACCCAAGGGAATTGATATGTCGAAAATAAAGGAAGTAACTCTACTCAAAATTTGACTGCTATTTAGGAATCCGAAAATTTGGTTTGTTTCTAATTATCTAACTTCAAAAATCAAAAAATAAAAATTAAATAACAATTAATCCTAAAAAATAAAAAAATCTAGAACAATAAGATAAGAATTCCAAGTATTATACAAAGAGAGCAAAATAAAGTGAATTATCTAAATCAAGCAAATAAAGCAAATTAACAAGATAAAATCACAAGTTGAAAGCTAATTGATCCTAGGGTAGTATCATCTAATTGAGTTCACACAATCCATTCACTTGATTCCTTTTCCCCAAATTTTAATTCAATCCTAGAAATAATCACTCAGCCGATCTAGAATTCCGATCAAGGCAACCTAGAAAGATAGTTAATTTAAACCCTTTTCCCGCAAGGCTCAAAGAATTTAAATCACTTAAAAAGCGCCAACTTATTTATCTATGATTTATCTTACTCCACTCAAGTCTTAAGATCAAATCATATTGTGCATCAAGTATTTCCACTAATTAATTAATCCTTCCGGGCAAAATTAATTGGCTAACATGCATCGATTAAGGGCCCTTTAATCTAGCATGAGATTTAACACATCTTGATCACAAGCCTAGGATGAAAGGTAAAAAGGTAATCAAAGGAACATCATGTGAACATCAATTAAAATTACTAACCCTAGAATCAATCAATGGATTTAGCTAGACATAATTGAAATTAAACAAGAAATAGATGGAGAATACATATTATTAATATGAAAAGAGAGATTACAACCCTTCTGGATGAACTCTGAGTCTTCAATCTCCGAAAAAGTAGAAAAACAATAATAATTGCTCCTTTGCAAAAAGTTCTTGTATCAAAGGAATTAAAATTGCAAAAAATTGTAAAAGTGTGCTGAAGATGATAAAAGATGATAAAAGATGATAAACTAGGTCTAGAAGGAGGTGTATATAGCCTATGGGAGTTAAACTCCCGATTAGAACTAATATAGGAAACAAAATCTATCCAAAAGAGTCACAATCCGTCAAAACTCGAGAACCCGCGGAGCAGCCTATCGGCCTGGCCTATCGGCCGATAAATCAGCCCGATAGTTGGTCTGTCGGTCGACTTCACTCGATAGGGCTCGGAACACCTGTCGGACGCACCTATCGTCCGATAGGCTGGCCCGATAGGTGGTCTGACTTTTGCAAAAATCCGTTTCTTCCGTCCGTTTGACTCGACTCTCGGTCCTTTGTCTCGTTTTGGGTCCTTTTGGCTCTAAAAACCTGCAAACACACTAAAACCAACCCAAACGCGTAATACGGCTCGACTAATCATAATTAAGCCAAATACTAGCACATTAATCACGAAACGAGATAAAAACCTAGTATAAAATCCTAGAAAAATGTGGTAAAATTACCACCTATCAAACCCCCCAAACTTAAGCCTTTGCTTGTCCTCAAGCAAAAAGAATTCAATTCAATAAAAGAATGTCGTGAATCATCGTGCAACTCATAGTGTTCAACCTAATCAATACTATCCTGTAATTCTCTCTAAATAATCCAAGTGTCGTAAAAGCGATCTGCACTCAGAATAATGATTCCGCAAAGTAATCAAGTTCAGTCCTAATCACTCGTTCATGAAGAAAATCCAGCTCAAAGATTAACAAAACCTGAGTCAAATCGACCGTCAATATGAAAGGCTAAAATAAACAAGCTAGTTCGTCCCGTTACACAGTCTAGTGGCACAATTTTCACGAGTTTCATAAAAAATAAACCTCGGACAGTATTCCCTTATATATATGTTCAAGAATTTGATTCGAGTTGACCACTAGGTTAGGATCTCGGGATGTTTCATCGGGGTAATCCTAGGGTGGAACTTCCATTCTCATGTATTAGGAAACCGTTTGACGTAAAAGACACTCATGGGGCACATGGATGCTTCTAGTTACTAAGTTCCGTCTACGGCGGAGAAACAACTCGAATATATAATTTCCGCATGTCCGAATCAAGGTCGCCGTTTTGCGCGAGAGTAAACAATGGTCACGCGAATACCCCGGTTACTAGGCTCCTATCATTGGCACATGTGAAATATCTAAATCACTAGTCTAATCGGGGTCGTCGTTTTACGCGAGGGTAAACAACGGGTCACGCGAATGCCCCGGTTACTAGACTTCCCTTCATAGAACAACATTATCTCGACTTTTGGGAAAAGCGGCCGACTCTAAACTCAATCTAAGTGCCAACACGACTAAAGAAACAGTACGACTCACTATCCGGAAGATGTAACCAAACGTATTGACGGTGATTTTAAAACAAGTATGTATCGTCTCTTATCTGCCAAGAACTCTACAATCACGAAAAATTTTGGACCTAAATGAATACTATGCAAAACAGAAATAACTGACTACAACTCGACTAAAACTCGACCGTTTCTTCAGAGAGAAAAGCAGTGTCGTAACATCGGTATCACACAAATAGAAGCACGAAAAATTCACGAATAAAGAAAAACTAAGACAAGCAAGGCTATCGAAGAAAAATTTTACGCAAAGTAGACCAAAATCTAAAAAAAACTATTTACCCAAACAAGGCATCAAAGCAAACAACGAAAAGCAAATAAAAGCAAACACGAAAGCAAAAAACTACTACGACCTAAAAAATAGAAACTAGCAAACACACCAAACGAAAATGAACATAGAAATCTAAAAACTAAGCAACAAAAGCCAAATCCACGCAACACCAATATGAGAAGCACAAATAAAAACAACGGGCACCAACACAAGCAAATAGTGATACAAGGCATACAAGGTACTCACACGTGCCGAAATTAACAAAGCCGCACTTCTCCCCCAAACTTATTTCGCATCCCAAAGGAGGAATAAGTTTGAAAAGAGAAAGGAGTGGCTTTGTTAACGAAGTACTGATCACCGTGGTTGCCTTAGACTTTCCGGCCTTACCCGGCTTCGATTTCTTGCTTTGATTTCCAGCCATTTCAAAGTTCCTACAAAACAACCATCCAATCAATATCCAATAAGCAACTCATAATGCAAACATTCAACGAGTGTCGACATAATCCAGTAATCCCACAATATCAACTAAGAGCCCTATAATGTCCAATAAACATCAAAATCATAGACCCGATGACCATATACTACGATCAACAAATCACACAACCTCCCCAAACTTGACTCCCCCATTTCATATTCAAAGGATCAAAATCACAACCCACAATAACAAAACTACACACTACGATCATATTAGGACAAATTCTCTCCAATCCAATCTAATTCATTCAAAATTCGAATCATCATCAACAATTCAACTCATATCAATCCCAATTAACAATTCAATTCAACAAATTTATCCAATTTCAACAAATTCGAAATTAGGGTTCTTCCAATTTCGGGTTTTTTTTTCAAAATTCGTTCAATTTCATCAATTAATCCCCCAATTCGAAGTACCCATGAACAATCAAGCATAGATAACATGTTTCCATCAAGATTCTATTAACAATCGGGCATAAAATTCACAGAACATCAAAGTCTAACAAAAGCCCCCAAAAAGTGGATCCCCAATTCGAATTTCATCAAAACTCCAAAAAGAATCCGTCAAAGTGCTTCAAAACATGTATAGAATTGAAAAACAAGAGGATTAAGTGTCGAAATTAAGTACCTTGATCGAATTTGAAGGAAGAACAGTAGAGAAAATCACCCCTGTGTTCTTATCGGCCGAGAGGTGTGTGTGTGTGTGAGAAAAACGGGTGATTAAGGTGTTTAAAAGGGGTTATTAATCAACCGGGTCGAAGCAGATACTGGACCGGGTATGTCCTATCGGCCTGGCCTATCGGCCGATAGGCTGGGCCGATAGGACATACAGAAACTTACGTACCTGATTATCGGGCGGGACCTATCGGTCGATAGGGTCTGCCTATCGACCACTGCTTGTAACATTTAATTTTTTTCAATTTTCCTCAGCCTATCAGCCGGGCCTATCGGCCGATAGGCTCGCCCGATAGGTTGTTCGTTTAAAAAAATTTTCAACTTTTTCTATTTCGCATACTTGGTTCCGTTTTCGCTTGGATATGGCGATTAAAGACCTGCAAGTATCCAAAACTCGGCGTGCATGGATTAGAACTTAACAAAACTAACAAAGCTACTACGAAACTAGAAACTACAAAAATCACGCAAACGAACAATCGAAAACAAACGAATAAAACGAACTAATATACATACGTTGGGTTACCTCCCAACAAGTGCTACGTTTAACGTCTTTAGCTAGACGATACCTCATTCATTCCGGGTCTTCGAGGTAAGTAACATACTTCTCTTCGTGGTGCAACGGCTTGAAATAGTGCTTCATCCGATGTCCGTTCACAATAAACTTGTTCCCATCTTCTTTCATCACGACACATGATCCGTTTTGATTTACTTGAAAGACGGTGTATGGACTAGTCCACTTCGACATCAACTTCCCCGGAAATAGACGAAGCCGAGAATTGAAAACGAGCACTTCGTCTCCCGGGACGAAGTCCTTCTTTCGAATGCGATCATCGTGAAACTCGTTCTCGCCCAAGAATCAATATTGTAAGTGATCCGGCAACGGCTTAAGTTCTAACTTCGGCACCTCGATCGATCGGTCCTCAGCGACAACTCCCCCTTGAACGGGTTTGTTGACATCAAGATAGCATACGTCCCTCTCATTAGATCGAAACTCGTTCGCCTCCAACATTCGAACATACTTTGGCAAATCCTCGGAAATTCCTTCAACATCGGAATGTGAGTAAATGGATTGTGAAATGCAATGCTCCAACAAGTCGGTCGGGGGCGGCATAATAGACTCAATTGCATAACATTCCTCGGGCGCATCCTCGGGCTTCTTCATCGCGTCATAGATGGAAATTTTCAGATTTTGATCATTAACCCGGAAGGTAAGATCACCCTCTTGGACGTCGATAAGTGCTCTCCCCGTCGCTAGAAACGGTCTCCCAAAGATCAATGGTTGATTCTCGTCCTCGGGCATATCAAGAACTATGAAATCGGCCGGGAAGACTAAGTGTTGGACTCTAACGAACACATCCTCCACAACTCCCCTCGGATAAGAGATCGACCGGTCCGCCATGAGTAGAGAAATGGTAGTCGGCTTCATCTCCCCAATCTTCAACCTCTTAAAGATGGATAGAGGCATAAGATTGATGCTTGCCCCGAGATCACACAACACATTACGGAACGTTTGGTCGCCAATCATGCATGTCAAAGTAAAATGTCCCGGATCCTTCTGCTTGAGCGGGAGCTTGTTTTGAATGATAGCGCTACACTCCTCTGTCAAATTTATTGTTTCAAACTTCGCCAACTTCCTCTTGCTTGCCACAGCGTCTTTCAAGAATTTAACGTACCCCGGCATGTCTCTCAAAGCGTCTAGAAGTGGAATATTGATATTCACCTTTTGAAACATGTCGATAAACCGTTGAAGCTTTTCATCATATCTCGACTTGGCCAATCGCTGTGGAAATGGAGCTTTTACCTCAAAATCCTTCACATTCGAACCTAAAGGAGCCTTTCGACCGATAGGTGGGTCGATCGGCTCAATTTCTGGAATTCTATCTGAGTATCGGGTGGGCGTATCGGCCGATAGTCTTGGCCGACAGGCCTGCTGCGTTTCATCTTCCTTCTCGTTCTCGGCTCCCGTTTCTAGTACATCCTCGTTTCCAGATTCCTCAACTTCAGCCCCATGATTACTGTACCTTGTCCCACTCCGAAGCTCGATTGCGTTGCATTGTTGCGTCTTCGGGTTGGTCTCGGTACTGCTCGGAAAATGGCCCGGCTTATGAATTCCAGCTTGGGCGTTCGCCATTTGACCCATTTGGGTCTCCACCATCGACATCTGCTTTGTCAAGGCTATCACTGAGTTTCCAATAGATGTCACACTATGCTCGAGAGCCCCGAACCTCTTGTCTGCTTTATAAATAAAATCTTTTTGACTCGCCTCTAACCGTTCCAACATCTCTTCCATCGGTGTCTTAGCAATCGGCTCTTGAATAACCCCGTTTTTCACATTAAATCCCGGTGGTGGCTGAAGAGCATTGTTCGGGTTGGCATAGGAGAAATTAGGGTGGTTTCGATTGTTCGGATAATAGTTTCCCCTATTTCCACCTTGCCAGAAGTTTCCTCCTTGCACGTAATTTACATCCTCCTCAATTGCAATAGGCTCGTTTAGCTCTTCAAAAACTGCATTGACTCCCAAAGTCTTCTTTCTTAGCATCTCAAGCTCTTTTTGTTGTCTTTCAAATTTCGCCTTCAAATCACCGTAGGCGTCCTCGTCACCGGATGGGACCTTTCTTCTCGTCATCTTCCTATCGGTCACCTCCTCGTAATCATTGTTGACCGCTAGCTCGATGAGATTCTTGGCCTCTTCATAATCGTTAGCAAGAAATCCCCCTTTCGAGGAATAGTCCAACTCTCTTCTAGCCTTCCTCGTCAAACCCCGATAAAACCGAATGTAGATTTCCTCCTTGTCAATTCCATCTTTGTGGGCATTTGCGAAGTAGCTTCTTAAATCGGATCCATGCCTCGTATAAGTGTTCATCCTCATATTGCTCGAATTGCAAGATATCGTTGATTTGTTTTTGCACCTTCGAGGAGGATAGAAGCTGTCTTAAGAACAACCGAGTCATCTCTCTCCAAGTACCAATTTCCTTCCGATCTAGGCTCTTGTACCAATCTAGCGCATCGTCTTCTAAGGAGAACCGGAATAGGCGGAGCTTAATGACATCCGAGGCACTCCGTTTGCTTGATGGTGGCACATATGTCCAAAACGACTCAAGATGAGCGTTTGGATCTTCATTAACTCCTCCTCCGTATGTTTGAGACTTCACCGTAGCGATGAGGGACGGCTTAAGCTCGAAGTTGTTGGCATCAATCGTCCCCCAACCTCCTTCTTGATAATCGTCCAGCTTCGGTCGAAAACGGGCATTCAAAGGGATCTTCTCTGGACGAGCGAGTTCTCGTGGTGGGTCAACAATGCCGGC
Source organism: Orobanche coerulescens (assembly GCA_033398695.1). Classification (NCBI taxonomy): domain Eukaryota; kingdom Viridiplantae; phylum Streptophyta; class Magnoliopsida; order Lamiales; family Orobanchaceae; genus Orobanche; species Orobanche coerulescens. Next base: position 11,014,409 of record CM065816.1, on the reverse strand, counting down.
CATGGTATCAACGATAGGTATAGAAATAGTCTCGGTTCTCGCTTCTTGCTTCTTCCTCCTCAAAGACTTCTCGATTTCCGGATCCAACGGAAATAAGTCCTTTCCTTGGGATCTTGTGATCATGCACCGCCTACAAGGAAGAGAAAACAAGATGTGAGGAAACGAGATCGAATATTAATAATAATAATAATAGTATACAACCTAAAGTAACAATCTCTTCTTTTTCGAATTATCCCTTTAAGTTTTCTATCAATTCCCCGGCAACGGCGCCAAAAATTTATCGCTGAAATTCGCGTAGTATGGTTTTCAAATCCGATCAATTTTAAAATTTGTAAAACCTCGAAGTATTTCCAAGGTGTCGAACCCAAGGGAATTGATATGTCGAAAATAAAGGAAGTAACTCTACTCAAAATTTGACTGCTATTTAGGAATCCGAAAATTTGGTTTGTTTCTAATTATCTAACTTCAAAAATCGAAAAATAAAAATTAAATAACAATTAATCCTAAAAAATAAAAAAAATCTAGAACAATAAGATAAGAATTCCAAGTATTATGCAAAGAGAACAAAATAAAGTGAATTATCTAAATCAAGCAAATAAAGCAAATTAACAAGATAAAATCACAAGTTGAAAGCTAATTGATCCTAGGGTAGTATCATCTAATTGAGTTCACACAATCCATTCACTTGATTCCTTTTCCCCAAATTTTAATTCAATCCTAGAAATAATCACTCAACCGATCTAGAATTCCGATCAAGGCAACCTAGAAAGATAGTTAATTTAAACCCTTTTCCCGCAAGGCTCAAAGAATTTAAATCACTTAAAAAGCGCCAACTTATTTATCTATGATTTATCTTACTCCACTCAAGTCTTAAGATCAAATCATATTGTGCATCAAGTATTTCCACTAATTAATTAATCCTTCCGGGCAAAATTAATTGGCTAACATGCATCGATTAAGGGCCCTTTAATCTAGCATGAGATTTAACACATCTTGATCACAAGCCTAGGATGAAAGGTAAAAAGGTAATCAAAGGAACATCATGTGAACATCAATTAAAATTACTAACCCTACAATCAATCAATGGATTTAGCTAGACATAATTGAAATTAAACAAGAAATAGGTGGAGAATACATATTAATAATATGAAAAGAGAGATTACAACCCTTCTGGATGAACTCTGAGTCTTCAATCTCCGAAAAAGTAGAAAAACAATAATAATTGCTCCTTTGCAAAAAGTTCTTGTATCAAAGGAATTAAAATTGCAAAAAATTGTAAAAGTGTGCTGAAGATGATAAAAGATGATAAAAGATGATAAACTAGGTCTAGAAGGAGGTGTATATAGCCTATGGGAGTTAAAATCCTGATTAGAACTAATATAGGAAACAAAATCTATCCAAAAGAGTCACAATCCGTCAAAACTCGAGAACCCGCGGAGCAGCCTATCGGCCTGGCCTATCGGCCGATAGGCTGGCCCGATAGTTGGTCTGTCGGTCGACTTCACTCGATAGGGCTCGGAACACCTGTCGGACGCACCTATCGGCCGATAGGCTGGCCCGATAGGTGGTCTGACTTTTGCAAAAATACGTTTCTTCCGTCCGTTTGACTCGACTCTCGGTCCTTTGTCTCGTTTTGGGTCCTTTTGGCTCTAAAAACCTGCAAACACACTAAAACCAACCCAAATGCGTAATACGGCTCGACTAATCATAATTAAGCCAAATACGAGCACATTAATCACGAAATGAGATAAAAACCTAGTATAAAATCCTAGAAAAATGTGGTAAAATTACCACCTATCAGTGGCAACAAAGACTTTGGATATCTCCTTGATCCACCCTTCCCAGCCAATCGGGTCTGAGGCCCCCGTAAACTGAGGAAGATGCATCTTGATGACATCCTGAAGCCAACGGTCAGCTCCGTCCCGAGTAGCATGGGCCGAATTCTGAACCGCCTGAGCTATCGCCGCCATTTGGTTCACCATTTATTGCATAACAGCCGCAACACCAAGGTCGGCGCCATCTTGAGAAGAAGCATGGCTATGTCGGTCACCGGTGCTGCCGGCTCCCGGAAAATGCGACGTGGCCGCCCCACCGGCTGCCCCACATCCCCGGCCGCTTCCACAGCCATGACCACGGCCTCTTCCAGCATCCATACTGGTGTTAAGAGGTAGCAAAAGCAACTCGGTGATAAGTAAGAGAGGAAAAACATCCACAATTCAAGAAACGGAATTACGATACGAGAAAAAAAAGAATCGAGTAAGGAAAACTTATGAGTACTGGAAGTACCGAGATGCTGGCAGCGGTGTGACAATGTGCAACACAAAACACAACTAGATCCAAATACCTGACAAGCCTAGGTTTCCATAAACCTAGTTCTCTGATACCATTTTCTGTAACACCCCCGAGATATTCAAGGTATATTATAGTGTCGTGGATCCCTACATGGGACCCACCAGGCTAGACACGAATTACCACAGTAAAATCACACATCATCCAGGTGAAAATCAAATAACACCCCCGGTACAACCGGCGTAAGAATCAACATCGACAACCATAAATAACTTTAATGAATACGAATCACAATTCGAAGAGAAAAGCCTAAGTACTCCCGAGTACAATCTATAAGTTCAGAAAGTGGGCGACAATCATATCGAATGGAACAACGGAAATAAAAGGACTCAAATGCACATGTCAACGACCCTGGCCAGCATCCTTGTACTATCCCAGCGCCCGCTCGTCCAGCTGATCATAACCTAAAATCCATAACAAGAATTTCCCCAAAACGGGTCCCCAGAGGGGTTAGCAATTACGCTAGTACAAGTAATCAAGGCAAACCATTCGCTTACACATTTCATAGTACAATGCACCAAATTCATTTCAAAACCAAAACTAGACATGTCTTTTTCCGGAAACAAGCAGTCAAACAAATTTGCCAAGGACCGGGACGAAGCCACAAATCCCGCTAGAGGCCTCTAAGGACCCTCCCGAGCTGGCCATAACATAAAACAAATCACGCACAGGCATCGCCTAGGACCGGGATGAAGCCACAAATCCCACTCGAGGCCTCTATGGACCCTCCCGAGCTGGCTAGCGAAACAAACTCGTGAATCCAGAGTGAAGTCATAGATTCCCTCGAGGCCTCGTCGGACCCTCCCAAGGTTAGCAAAGCACACACAATATACATTACCATTTCATGTTAAGCATAAAGGTTATCAAATATACTTGCCTTGAATAATTGACGACGCAACGAATGGAAAGGGAATTCACCGACGAACGCTAGGAAACAACGGAACCGAACCTAGCGATTCGAAGAATACAATCACAACCAATTCCAAACGAATAAGGAAGAGGAATACACCCGAAAACCCGCCTACGATTCACGTATATTCGTACAAGAACAACAACGAGGGCGGACCACAACCAAACCCTCTCGATTACGAAAATACCACGAAATATACCATGAATCCGTAGGAAAACCAAGAATACCAATAAGATTAATCATATTCATCATGAATTAATCAACAATACGGAATGAATCGAACAATAAAACCAAAAACCCCCAATTTACCCAAAAGTAGGGTTCTTAGATTTACCTTGATTCGGATGGAGGAAGACTATTACGGTGATGATAAACTACACTAGGAACACAATACTTGATCCCCCAAGGATTTCCACAGGCAAAACTTGAAGAACCGCTCAAATCCCTCTAAGAACACTCGCTGCGGACGGGAGGAAGAAATGAAGAAATGTCGTGAATGCAAGGTCAACTCAGGTTTATAAAACATGACATCTCATTACATACGTTAACGTACAACGGTTAACGTATGTTACACTCATTACGTACGTAACACATAGGTGTTAGCGTACGTAATGGCTCGGCAGAAAAATCTGCTCAAATCACTGATGCCGAAGCGTACGCTACATCAGATGAATAGCGCACGCTACAAGGAGGTCTTACGTACGTAACACCAGCATGTTTACGTACGTAAGGACTCGGCTAAATCCGGGCAGACTCCCGGTCCAAAACATTGAAGGCCATAACGTACGTTACCACCAGGGTATTACGTACGTTATGTGCGTGTCGAAGCGCATGCTAGGGAGCATGCATAACGCATGTTATGCATGCAGTAGTTCAGCACTACCTCAACTTTCTGCGGGTCCACACAAACTCCCTCTGCTGAAATCACGTGACCTAGAAACATCACTTCCTTCATCCAGAACTCGCATTTCGAGAACTTTGCATAGAGTTGCTCGGTCCTCAAAATGTCTAACACCACACGCAGATGATGGGCATGCTCTTCCTCATTCCTCGAATAAATAAGGATGTCGTCTATGAAGACGACGACACACTTATCCAAATACTCGATAAAGACCTTGTTCATCAACTGCATGAACACGGCCGGTGCATTAGTTAACCCAAAGGGCATAAATACAAACTCATAGTGTCCGTATCTCGTCCGAAAAGATGTTCTCGGAACGTCGGACTCCTTCACTCGAAGCTGATAGTACCCCAATCTCAAGTCGATCTTCGAGAATACCGCAGCTCCCTGCAACTGTTCGAACAAGTCATCAATCCTCGGCAGAGGATACTTGTTCTTGATGGTCACCTTGTTTAGCTCGCGATAGTCGATACACAAACGTAGTGAACCATCCTTTTTCCGGACGAACAAAACCGGTGCACCCCAAGGCGAAGCGCTCGGTCGAATATACCCCGACTCAAGAAGCTCACTCAACTGTTTCTTCAACTCGTCCATCTCTGAAGGTGCCATGTGATACGGCGCCTTCGAAATCGGAGCCGCACCCGGCTCTAACTCTATAGCGAACTCGACCTCATGGTCCAGTGGCAACCCCGGTAACTCATCAGGAAAAACATCAGGGAACTCACTAACGACTAGAATCGATGAAAGCTCGACTCCAACATTCTCCATCTTCAATGCATAGGACCAATAACCAGTACACCCCTTTCGCGGGAGTCTCATTGCCTTCAAGGCGTTAATTACAAACTTCTAGTTTCTCTTTCGCCCTTTGAAAGAGTGCTCGGTGCCGTCCTCGGCTAGCATGGTAATGATCCTCGTGCGGTAGTTCATGATTGCACCATACCGCTCGAGCCAATCATCCCCGAGAATGAAATCCTCGCCCTCAATACCCACAACAATAAGATTAGAGAGCCAAGCCCTCTCACAAATAAACACAGAACAGTCTCGGACCTCTCGATCGCCCACAATTCTATCACCGCTAGGAAGTTTAACGATGAAAGGCTCGCAAGGCGATAAACAGTCAAGACTCAAACGGCGCACAAACTCCAGAGAAATGACTGAATGCGTAGCACCCGAATCAAAAAGCACACTGACAGGATGGGAATGGATGTGAACGGTACCTGTCGCCACGGTGGCCGCTGGATCATCGGCCCTCCTCATCTCATAGATACGCGGATGGGCGGAGTCGACACTAGAAGCTCCCCCTCTAGCGGGCTGACCCCGACCTCTCCCTCGGCTAGCACTTGGTGGAGACTGCGGAGCAAATGTGCCCTGGTTTCACACTCGGCTCTCTAGGTGCTGGAAAAGAAGCCTGAGCACCAAGAAGTTGTCCTACCCGCTCACAAATGAAAGCCTTGTGGCCCGACTGACCACAAGTATGACAAATCAAAGGCGGACGAGGACACTCCCGGTTTCGATGGCCCGACTTGCCACAGTTAAAGCATTTGGCATCCCGAACAGAGGCACTGGCAGTACCTCGATAGCCCCCAGAGAATCGAGCCGAACCACCCCCAGGAATATTTGCAGACTGAGATTTCTGCTGACCTCCACCCTTATGACCCGAGAAATTTCCAGCGGATTTCTGTTTCTTACTCTCCCGAATCGCCGCACTGGCCGTCACAGACATATCATAGGCTAGAGCTCGACTCTGATAATCCTTCAAGGTAGTACAGACGAGCCCAGACATATAGTCCCGAATTGACAGTTTCATCCATCTGGAAAAGTGAAAAATTTTGTCGCTCTCCTCGACAACTTGGGTCTTCACGTAGCCCAACTCCTTGTTGAAATCGGCAATATCTTGGGAGACAGGAATATCCCGCGGTTGAGCATCATAGAAGGCATGGACTCGAGCCTGTCTAACCGGCCACGGGAAATACTCAGTCTCCATTAGGTCCTTGAATTCCACCCACGAAGCAACGTGATCATTAGGCCCAACGGCCTCCCACCAATCAGTAGCGTCCCCAGTGAGAAAATACTAAGCAATAGGGACCTTGCAGTCCTCGGGATAGTTGGTGGAAACGAAGACTTTGGATATCTCCTTGATCCACCCTTCCCAGCCAATCGGGTCTGAGGCCCCCGTAAACTGAGGAAGATGCATCTTGATGACATCCTGAAGCCAACGGTCAGCCCCGTCCCGAGCAGCATGAGCTATCGCCGCCATTTGGTTCACCATTTATTGCATAACAGCCGCAACACCAAGGTAGGCACCGTCTTGAGAAGAAGCATGGCTATGTCGGTCACCGGTGCTGTCGGATCCAGAAGAATGCGACGTGACCGCCCCACCGGATGCCCCACATCCCCAGCCGCGTCCACAGCCATGACCACGGCCTCTTCCAGCATCCATACTGGTGTTAAGAGGTAGCAAAAGCAACTCCATGATAAGAGAGGAAAAACATCCACAATTCAAGAAACAGAATTACGATACGAGAAAACAAAGAATCGAGTAAGAAAAACTTACGAGCACAGGGAGTACCGAGATGCTGGCAGCGGTGTGACAATGTGCAACACAAAACACAACTAGATCCAAATAACCGACAAGCCTAGGCATCCATAAACCTACTTCTGATACCATTTTCTGTAACACCCCCGAGATATTCAAGGTATATTATAATGCCGTGGATCCCTACATGGGACCCACCAGGCTAGACACGAATTACCACAGTAAAATCACACATCATCCAGGTGAAAATCAAATAACATGCCCGGTACAACCGGTGTAATAATCAACATCGACAACCATAAATAACTTTAATGAATACGAATCACAATTCGAAGAGAAAAGCCTAAGTACTCGCGAGTATAATCTATAAGTTTTGAAATTGGGCAACAACCATATCGAAAGAACAACAGAAATAAAAGGACTCAAATGCACATGTCAATGACCCTGGCCAGCATCCTCGTACTGTCCCAGCGCCCGCTTGTCCAGCTGATAATAACCTGAAATCCATAACAAGAATTTCTCCAAAACGGGTCCCTAGAGGGGTTAGCAATTACGCTAGTACAAGTAATCAAGGCAAACCATTCGCTTACACATTTCATAGTACAATGTACAAAATTCATTTCAAAACTAAAATCAGACATGTCTTTTTTCAGAAATAAGCACTCAAACAAATTTGCCTAGGACCAGAACGAAGCCACAAATCCTGCTCGAGGCCTCTAAGGACCCTCCCGAGCTGGCCATAACATAAAACAAATCACGCACAGGCATCGCCTAGGACTGGGACGAAGCCACAAATCCCACTCGAGGCCTCTAAGGACCCTCCCGAGCTGGCTAGCGAAACAAACTCGTGAATCCAGAGTGAAGTCATAGATTCCCTTGAGGCCTCATCGGACCCTCCCGAGGTGAGAAAAGCACACACAATATACATTACCATTTCCTGTTAAGCATAAAGGTTTCCAAAAATACTTGCCTTGAATAATTGAGGACGCAATGAATGGAAAGGAAATTCACCGACGAACGCTAGGAAACAACAGAACCGAACCTAACGATTCGAAGAATACAATCACAACCAATTCCAAACGAATACGGAAGATGGATACACCCGAAAACCCGCCTACACCATGTATATTCTTATAAGAACAACGAGGGCGGACCACAACCAAACCCTCTCGATTACGAAAATACCACGAAATATACCATGAGTCCGTTGGAAAACCAAGAATACCAATAAGATTAATCATATTCATCATGAATTAATCAACAATACGGAATGAATCGAACAATAAAACCGAAAACCCCCAATTTACCCAAAAGTAGGGTTCTTGGAAGATTTACCTTGATTTGGACGGAGGAAGACGATTACGGTGATGATAAACTACACTAGGAACACAATACTTGATTCCCCAAGGATTTCCATGGGCAAAACTTGAAGAACCGCTCAAATCCCTCTAAGAACACTCCCTGCGGATGGAAGGAAGAAATGAAGAAATGTCGTGAATGCAAGGTCAACTCAGGTTTATAAAACATGACCTCTCATTACGTACGTTAACGTACAATGGTTAACGTACGTTACGCTCATTACGTACGTAACACACAGGTGTTAGCGTACGTAATGGCTCGGCTGAAAAATCTGCCCAAATCACTGATGCCGATAGCGTACGCTACATCAGACGAATAGCGCACGCTACAAGGAGGTCTTGCGTACGTAACACCAGCATGTTTACGTACGTAAGGACTCAGCCAAATCCGGGCAGACTCCCTGTCTAAAACATTGAAGGCCATAACGTACGTTACCACCAGGGTATTACGCACGTTATGTGCGTGTCGATAGTGCACGCTAGGGAGCATGCATAACGCATGTTATGCATGCAGCAGTTCAGCACTGCTGAACAAGGTTAGCCGCACTGGGCGGTCCGAATACGAGATGCAACACAAGGACAGGTTCTAGAAGCGTAAACACGAAATAATCACGACAACGAAGCTAAGCGCTGAAGGAAAATACGATTCCAACTACCGAGGAATCCGAGAAACGACAAGGAAAGTAAAATTCCCTAAATTTTTAGGAAATTACAAAACTACCCAAATGTCCGAAAATCACGATATGACGTCGGATCAATAAAACGAAACTCACAACACGAACAACTAACCATATGAACTCGTGCAACCGAAGAAATTACAAAATCGAACGGGTTTTATGAGAATCGAACGTCCATGCAACAATACATGACAAAAGACGGAATAATATCAAAACATCTCCGAAACTCGTCCAAATGGAGAAACTCCAAGAATAAAATAGATTCAAAATATCTAAACGTCTACAAGCGAGTTACTAAAAACGAAAAATACACCAAAAATGAGAATACCGGAAAAAGAAAAATGCGGATATTACACTGTCTATATTGTACCGTGTGAAATGTTTACTGAGCACGAACAGGGTAAGTTATTTGTGGTTGATTATTTTTAATAAAATTCTTATTTCAAATATTGCATATAAAATAAAAATAATGTTTTATTAAATTATTCATAATTATCATATTTTATTTACTCTCCCCTCCCCAACGGCTAGTTAACGGCTATTCTACACTCTATAAATACATCACATTTCATTCAACAATTCACTTACTTTCTCTCATCTTCTTACAAATTTTCAATACATATATTTTCTCAAAAAGTGTCCGATCGGATGATGTTGGCATTCGCTATTATGGTAGTCATTGCATATACTGTATTAGTTATTTATATAAAGTTTAATACGGAAGAAGAGTCCTTACTTTTTGTGAATCTTTTATGTATTTATTCTTTGTTAGTACTTTTGATTAATATCAACATGTATTAATCATTGTATGCTTACTGCATTTATGTTCTGAATAAAATCTTTTATGTTTCGTGAAATTAATGACATGTATGTTTTATTTTCTTATAGTTCTTCAACATGTTAAATCTTGTCAAGCTTGAATTTGAAGCACTTGATATCACTGACAATAATTATATATCATGGATATTGGATGCTGAGATCCACCTTGATGCCAAAAGCCTCGGTGATACTATAATTAAATCAAAAGAAGCATCATTACAAGAAAAGGAAAAGGCTATGATTTTTCTTCAGCCCACCTCCATGAGGGACTGAAAATTGAGTACCTCACTATCAAAGATCTTGCAGATCTTTGACAATAATTGAAAGAAATATATGGTCATCAAAAAACAGTTATTCTCCCAAAAGCTCGTTATGACTGGACTAAACTCTGTTTACATAATTTTAAATCCGTCAGCGAATATAATTCGGCAATGTTCCAAATCAGTTCAAAATTTAAATCATGTGGCGAAAATATTACTGATGGTGATATGCTAGAAAGAACATTCACCAGATTTCATGCTTCAAATATAATCCTTCAACAGCAATATTGTGAGAGAGGATTTACAAAATATTCTGAACTGATTTCGTGTCTTCTTTTGGCCGAACAAACTAACGATTTGTTAATGAAAAATCACGAACCTCGTCCCACTGGATCTGTTCTATTCCCTGAAATGAATGCAACATCATCTGGTCACAACTACGGTCGCGACCGTGGTTATATTCGAGGTCGTGGTCATGGACGTGGCCGTGGACGAGGAAGGAGAGAGGTTTTCAACCTTATTGTAATAAGATTCAACCTTATTATGATAAGGCATATAAGGAGGAAAAACAAGAAAAAGATAATTGTGGTTTGAACAGAAGAAAAAGAGAGGAAATTTGTTACCATTGTGGTATGAAAGGCTATTGGTCGCGTACATGTCGTATGCCAAAACATCTTGCTGACCTTTATCAGGAATCACGAAAAAATAAAGGGAGAAATGTTGAAACAAATATCATTACGAATAATTCCGATGATTTCAATTATGGCCTCGATGATATGATGGAAATGGCTGATATTGCTACCATGGAAATGATTGATCAATCCTGAAGATGAAAACAAATTGCCAGAAAAGTTCTATATTTTGCGTTTGCAAGAGTGTTGTGAAATTTTACTATGTAGGAGTGTTCTATGTCTCTAGTTTTCTGCGTGTAATAGTTTGTTTGAAATAATATAAATATGCATTTCATGTCATATCTTATAATCCTTTTTCAACAATCTAATTACTTTCTTTCCCTGATTTAAATAGATCATAGATATGTCTAATCCAAAATTCCAAACGATGACTTATATCTTGCAGACAGTGCTACTACACATACTATACTGAAAGTAAGAAATATTTTCAGCAATTGAGAATTGTCAAAGCAAGTGTTACTATCTGGTAGTGCGCAAATAATTGAGGGATTTGGAAGTGCCAATTTTCTGATGTCACGATGCACGAACTTCAAATAAGAAATGCATTATTTTCTCCCAAGTCCCAAAGAGATTTATTAAGTTTCAAAGATATTCGTATGAATGGATACCATGTTGGAACTATGGATAAAAATAATGATGAATATCTTTGTATTACTTCAAACACTTCCGGAAGTAAGTGTGTGTTAGAAAAATTACCCGCTCTATCATCTAGGTTGTACTATATTAATATAAAAATATTTGAATTGTATAACACAGTAAACCCGAAGTTTGCTGAAACATTCAAAGTTTGGCATGATCGGTTAGGACATCCCGGTTCGATAATAATGCGGAGAATTCTTGGAAATTCTAGTGGTCATCCATTGAAAAACCAGAAGATTTTTCAATCTCATGAACTATCTTGTGTTGCTTGTTCTCAAGGTAAATTGATAATAAGACCATCACCAACTAAAGTTGGGAATGAATCGCCAACCTTTTTGGAAAGAATTCATGGTGATATATGTGGACCTATTCATCCACCTTGTGGACCATTTCGATATTTTATTGTATTAATTGATGCTTCTAGCAGATGGTCACACGTATGTCTTTTATCAACTTGCAATTTGGCATATGCCAGGTTTCTTGCCCAATTAATCAAATTAAGAGCACAATTCCCAAATTACATGATTAAGAAAGTTCGACTTGATAATGTTGGGGAATTTACATCTCAAGATTTTAATGATTATTATATGGCAGTGGGCATTGGTGTTGAACATCCAGTAGCTCATGTTCATACACAAAACAGTTTGGCTGAATCATTAATCAAACGTCTCCAACTTTTTACCAGACGAATAATAATGAGAACAAAACTCCCCATTTCTATATGGGGACATGCTATCTTGCATGCTGCAACACTAATTCGTATTTGATCGAGTGCATATCATGAATATTCCCCATTTATATTTAGATTCTTAATGCCGCTTGAACAGTGCACTCTTCGCCAGCCATGGTAAATTCTCACCCTCTCCATTCTTAATTCCGCATTATAGTTAGATTCTGTCTGTAGATGCAGTTGTTCTCCATGTTTTTTTTTTTAAATTCATGTGATTTTGAAGATTTTCCATAAAATTAACGTCGTAATTAATTAAATGATCTTGATTTTCGTAACATCCATATCTTTGATTTTATCTTGGGGATATGATTTCCCTACCTTCGGTATGAGAAAATAAAGTAGGAGCGGTGATTTATTGCGCAGATTTTCCATGACTCATTGCCGCTTGTAACTGAAAATTAGGGTTTGATTTTGCCTTACGTTTGCGGGATCGAATGAACAGCTTATGTTTTGGCTCGAACTTTCAACTTCGATGACTCAAAGTGAAGAAGATTATGTAGCTAGCTCAAAATTTTAATCATGTGATGATTTATTAAAGAGTGTTCGAGAGTTTTATTATTCTAAAGGATACGTGTTATCTATTCGTGCTTCAAGAAAAGACAAACATGTGATTTTGCAATGTGACCGAGGGGTTTTTTATCGAGAACGTATTTCATGTGAACGAAAAAAAAAACACTGGTTCTCGTTTGATCAATTGCCCCTTTCAAATTATAGGCCAAAAGGGAAGTGATTGTGCTTGGTACATTAAGGTAAAAGAGTTGACACATAACCATGAGCCGTCTATGGAACTGTCCGGGCAACTACTGTTTCGTTGATTACCAGCTGAGAACATAAATAGTGTTAAAGAAATGACGAAGGCTGGAATACCCCCGAGACAAATTCTTTCATCCTTGCGACAACAAAATCAAAACCTACAGGTAAAATCTAGAACTATATACAACTTGAAGAGAAAATTTCATAGGGATAATTTAGGAAATCGGTCTATGATCAATGCCTTATTCGAGGAGCTTGTGAAAGGTGGTTTTACATATGATATTTCACATAACCCAGAGGAGCGTATATCTCGTTTATTCATTGCACACCCTTTGTCGATTAAATTGGCCAAAGTCTTTTACAATATCTTTGTGATGGATTGCACCTACAAACACTACTAAAAAAAGGGCTTGACTGACAGCAAAAAACTGTCACTAAACCCTTTTAGTGACACACGTAAAATGTGTCAGTAATCCGGCAGTCAAAATGCGGTGATACCATTTTACGATGTCACTAAAATTGGTGTCAGTAGTCCGTGTTACACAAATGTAACTATATTCCGATACGACAATGTCGGTACCTTCCAATAAATATTACATGTCACTACTCTGTCACACTATAGTGTGAATAGATAACGACACAATAATGTGAGAAAATAGTAATTGTATTTCAGTGTCATTAATTTCCGTATTTCTGACAAATTATTGAGAGTAAATTCTGCACTTGATTATCAAGAAATGCTTGACACTAAATTGATAGTATAATTAATGGTAATTTTACAATTAAATATGTACTGAAAATCACATATCAATTTATATATTAAGATGATACATATTTTTTTGATGCTGCAACAATATTTGATAAAGTCTAAATATAAAATATTTCATTAACCATTAGCATCATTATCCTTAATAGTTACAAAGTACAAAATATCACATAGCAAAACCAGTTGACATTTCAAAATAACAAACAAAAAGATCACACTATTCTTCTGAAAAAAGTAAAAATCTTCCATGCTTCTAACCAACATGCAGGCCACTCATCGCATAATCGAGAAAGGTCATCAATACACCTTCAAACAACCAACAAGAAGCAGCATAAACAGGAGTGTTAGGATCAAACACACACACACACACACACACACACACACACACACACACATATATATATATATATATATATATATATATATATATATGGTGGGGTTATTCTAAAAAAGATCTTATAATAAAAAGTGTAGGAAGGATTGTGTGAGTGACATGTGTCATCCCCATTCCACATCATATGACATGTGTCACTCCCCCCACCCCACCCCCCACCCCCACCCTGAAAAAAAAAATTCCCGCCAAATTTTTTTTTTGTTGGGGCCAATTTTTATTTTCCCGCCAAAATTTTATAACTATGATGCACCATTTTATTTTGGTGCATCACAGTTATAAAAATTAGTTATAACTATGATGCACCAAATTTCATAACGGTGATGCACTGGGTTTTAATGCATCATAGTTATAAGTTTACCGCATTATAGTTATAAGAAACGCATCATCCTAAGTTTTCGCATCATATATATATATATATATATATATATATATATATATATATATATATATATGTAATCAAGTATAGTTATAAGTTATAAGTAATCGCATCATGTATGTAATCGCATTATAGTTATAAGAAATCGCATCATCCTAAGTTTTCTGCATCATATATGTATGTAATTGCATTATAGTTATAAGTTATAAGTAATCGCATCATGTATGTAATCGCATTATAGTTATAAGAAATCGCATCATCCTAAGTTTCTCTGCATCATATATGTATGTAATCGCATTATAGTTATAAGAAAGTGAATCATGTATGTAATCGCATTATAGTTATAGGAAATCGCATCATCCTAAGTTTCTCTGCATCATATATGTATGTAATTGCTTCAAAATTAAATATGATTCTTTTTATACAAGTACTACACTTTTTTTATATCATTAGTGCATCACACTAATAAGTTTTGGTGCGTCTTTATTATAAGTTACTGCATCATAGTTTATAGTTAAGTGCATCAACTATGATGCAGTAACTTATAACCTTAATGCACTAAAATCATAATTGTGATGCAGTAACTTTATAACTGTGATGCAGTAACTTTATAAATGTGATGCACTTATAAATTTTGGCGGGAAAAAAAAAATTTTTGCCCCAAAAAAAAATTTGGCAGGAAAATTTTTTTTTCGCGGGGGTGGGGGGGTGGGGGTGGGTGGGTGAGGTGGGTGGGGGTGGGGGGTGACACATGTATATGATGTGGAATGGGGATGACACATGTCACTCCCACAATCCTTCCTACAATTTTTATTATAAGACCCTTTTTAGAATAACCCAAACCTATATATATATATATATAAAACCTTACAGAGTATAAGATTTGAACTTAAAGCAATGATGCAAGATCAAAATATTACATCATGCAGAGAAATATAATTTCATATCAAGGATAAGACTCAACATGATAAAAAAGAGATATTTAAACAAAAACTTAAACAAACTCAAGAAAAGGTATTCTCTCAACAACTCAAAGGCAACATTACTTGAAACATAAATAAAAATAAAAAGAATAATTGAACCTGAAATTACCAAAATGTCAGATCAATATGAGAATACTTAAAACAGCGAGATCCCTTATTGAAGAAAAATTGAATATTATGATTGAAAGCCATAAAATCAGTTTTCTAACAATCTAAACTCAAGTATTGAAACAAAATAAACCCTAAAATCATAATATTTGGCCTAATGGAAGCCAGAATGATTAAGAGAAGATGAAAAACGCAACAAAGATCAGATTTTTTTTCAAGGGCAAAAAATGAAAACCTGAAGCGTTGATGAAAAACGAAAACGAAAAACGATGGCCAATGATGATGACGGTGCGTTGATGAAGGCGAAGTCACGACGGCACGATCAGAAGCGTCACGGCAGAGAATGGCAGCGAACGGTTTTTTGGACCCACACATTTTCCGCGTTGGCACCCAACAGCCACGTCAGCTCCATTACTAACTTGTGTTAACAGAGGGACCAAATTGATACTGATTTGAAAATGTCAAGGACTAAATTGATACTGGTGAAGAGTCATGGATGAAATTGAACATTTTCGAAATGTCAGGGACCAAATTGGCTATTACCTCTTAAATTAAGTAACCAGGCATAATAGTTTGGGCAGGTTGAGATTATTTTGTGTGTTGGTCTGCGCAAAGAAAGGAACGTGTCAATATGGTAATCATCAAAACTGAGAATAGAGGGATAATAAGTAGACTGATAAATCGTTCGTATCGTGTACTTTCATGTCATGTACTTTAGTATTTTGTATATTAATTTGATGTTGAATTACATGCAACAACCACCTGACAATCATAGCTCCAAAATAGCCCGCAACTGAGATTGAAAAATGGGTAATATACCAAATTGTGCGACATTTATAGATATAGTTTTTTTATTCAATTAACCATATGACAATAGTTGATGACAACTAAAGCGATATAAAAAATTGTTGATACATTTATCAACACACTTGAATAACTACTTCTATAGCAGTATATTTCTAGCTAGCAAAAAAACACCTAACTTAAACATATTGAGAAAGTATGCCAGGAGATAATTTCACTTGTAGGAGCATACAATACCAACCGCTTGTAATCGAGTTTTTCATATAATATATATCAAGCGTCCTTCCCGTTTCCCTAAAGATGAGAAGCGTTTTCTATAACACTTCAAATCTATTCACTCTAATCACCCACAATAATTAAAATATGATCGAACAAACAATCGAAAAAGCAGTAATAATGTATAACATAGATCTATCACAGGTTTCTTAAAAGGTTTTGTACAGGAAAAGTTCAAACACCAAAATGCAGCAAACATGTTTTAAATTATACACAATATTTATAAGAAGGCTGTCTTGATTTAATAGATTCAGCATTGAAATTGTAATATCCGCAAATTTTCGATTTTCGGTAAATTCCTTTTTTTCGGCCGGAGTCCGTTTTGACGGCTCGCTCATGACCGTTTCGTCATTCTGAGAATGATTAATTCTACACTTTTTGTCATCCGAGTTCGTTTGGGTGTTGTTTTGTTGAGTTCTGTGCTTTTTAGCGACTTTTTCGCACTTGAGTTCGATTCTTGCGAATCTAGTCCGAAACTGCTGTTTCGAATTTCCCGCAAGTCCGTTTAACTTTGTTAGACGTGTTATGAACTTCGGTTTGGTTATTCGATCACGTATCGTGATTTCCGGGCGTTTTGGGCCATTTTGTAATTTCTTGAAAGTTACGGGTATCCATATCTGTATTTGTCATCTTGACCCTTTTCTTGGTCGCGTATGATTAATTATTGCATTACGTTTTCATCTCGAGTCGTTGATGTCGTCCGCAAATTTTTCGTCGTGTTCGTTCTGTGCGTTTTCGGAAATCGAGGCATCGGTCGTGGCCGAAAGTACCGGCCGGACCGGGCGGCATCGTTGAAGTGCCGGGCACCGGCCGAAAGGTGCCCGATGTAATATGTCGAACAAATCAGACTGTGCCGCGGCACACCCATCCGGCAGCCGCGCACAAGAAAGCAGTGCCGCGGCACACCTATCCGGTGCCGCGGCACACTCGTGTGTCTTCTGCGACCTAAACTTGCTCAGACGGTGCCGCGCACACGCAGCCGTGGCCGCGCACACTGCCGAAACCTGGGCGTATTTTCTTGGCCTGTGCCGCGGCACACTTCAGCTGTGCCGCGGCACACGAAGCGGTCAACTGCGCAACTCGTCTTTAATAGACGAAATCGACCGTCTTCTTCCTCATTTTCACCTGCAGCGCGAGAGAGAGTGAGAGAGAGGGGAAGAGTTCTTCATCCTTATCCTTTGGGGGGTCGATTTTCACCATTTTTCTTCGGTAGTGAAGCCCGGGCAATCAATCTAACGCGTGTTCTACGGATCTTAGTTCTTGAATCTCCTAAGGTAATATTTCTAAAACCCTATTTTCGATTAATTTGGGGGTTTTTGGGTTTTTCTTCCGATTCGTTCCGTTTTGTTGGTGGATTCATGGTGTATACGATTAATATTGTTAGTATCTTTAGTTTTCCTACGGATTCATGGATATTTTGTGGATTTTTACGGAATCGAGAGGGTTTGGTTGTGGTCCGCCCTCGTTGTTATTTTTGGTACGAATATACATGAATCGTAGGCGGGTTTCCGGGTGTATTCCATTTCCATAATCGTTTAGAATTGGTTGTGATTGTGCTATTCGAATCGTTAGGTTCATTTTCGTCGGTTCCTCGCGGTCGTGCTTGATTCTTCCGTTCCGTTCATTGTCGTCTCCCTTTTCGTTAGCATCGGGCGTTCCGAAGCTTCCCGGTTGAGCCGTATCCGTTCGTGGTTCCGTGCTCGTGGTATCGAGGCAAGTACCTTGCCCATACTTTTCTCGTTTTATAGATATGATGATCGGTGGTTGTCTTGATGTGTTTGTTTGGTTATTTGAAATGAAGTTACAAAGGATTTCGGTTTGGCCTCGTTAAAGGCTTTCTTTCAAAACGCGTGTGTTTTGTGAACGGTGTTTTGAGAATTGATTATGATTTGATTATTTTGAACGTTGAAGGCTTTTATGATGATACTCGTATTGTTTAAGTTATGGAATCGTGTATTCCGTATTTAATCTTGTTATTGTATTTTTGAAGAATTTGATAATGGTGTCGAGTTAATGGCCATCTCTAGTGAGTATTCTTAATGAACTTACATTCTTAGCATGTTAGTATTGCATGAGTAACGTGTGTGTGTGTATGCTCACTGCGGGTTAGATCCGACGGGGTCTCGGTAGGGCTCCACGAAGCTGTGGAACCGCGAGCTTGCTTTTAACCATCATGGGTTAGATCCGACGGGGTCTCGGTAGGGATCCACGAAGCTGTGGGTCCGCGGTTAATTGTGGTGCATTTTATAAATGTGATTCGATATTGGCATTTCCGGAAATGAGCGCTTTTGAACGGTTTTCATGATTGCATGCATTGACTAAGTGTGTAAGAGGTAAGTTGTTCGTTTGGCTTACTTGGCTAGGATGGCACTAGAGTATTTTGTTGTTTGTGTTAAATCCTTTATTTGTGGATTTTGATGTTGGGATACGAACCTTGTGGTCGTTTTTGTGTACTGTGAGTTGATGAGATTTGGGGCTAAAATCCCAATGGTTTTGTAAAAGTCATTTTACGGATTTGGGGCTAAAATCCCAACGGTGTGGTAAATGTCATTTTTCGGAAAGTAAACCTTTGGGGCGGTGACCCCTTTTGCTTTTTGGATTTTGAAAAGTAGGATTTGATAATCCTAAATTGTCTTCTATTAAAACTCTCGATGGCATTCTAAACCGTTTTATAAATTACTTCCATTGATTTAAGATATTTCGATTTTGAAATGTTTTCTCAAACCCTTGCCTCGGGAAGTACTTTTCGTTTCGTTTGGATCTTTGAGGATCCTCGGTTATTGTTATTCGTGGAATGTGAATTGTATGGCTCGTATTTGCATTTTGTTCTTGCACTAGCAAAACAAAGGAGTTTGCTAACCCCGAGTATTCGGGGGTGGATGTCTGTTTTGCATTCGTTTTGGAGCATAACACGTGGTCGGCACGAAGGATGATGAAAGATGATCGATACTAATCACATGAGGAACCGTACATCGTGTGTTGGTTCAGTTGTACTTTATTTTCCGCTGCTATATTGTTCCCGTTGTACGGGTGTGGTTGTATTTTGTCCCCTGCGTGGGCATGAGTTGTAATTGAGTTGTATGTATTTGTGGAAAGACCAAATCGGTCTACTGAGTCATTTTAGCCTTGAAGGCATGGTCGAGATGTTAAATGTTGTTACCAGCCTGGTAGATCTTCGAGGAGAGGGTCTACGGCGTGTAATATCCCTGAGTGGATTGGGGGTGTTACATAAATGGTATCAGAGCTTAGGTTGAGGAAAACCTAGGCTGTCGGGTCAAGTCGTGTTGTTTAAGTCTTGTTTCGTCGGATTTTATCTGACTGAGTCGTGTCGCGACGCGTCGTTTGAGTTTGTTGGTCGTGATTAGTATCGTGGGGCGATCATCATCTTCGTGCGACCTGTGGAAGTAAGTCTCCCTTCTTCGTGTTGTGCCTCGTGTGACACGAGCTATTTTTATGATTATTTGTTAAGTGATGGAACCTTTATGTGGATTTTGATTTCACGATATGTATTTAATCGACTCTCGTATTTGATTTATACGAGGAGTGTCGTCACTTGTGATGTCTTTTTATTATTGTTTTTGTCCGTTGCTGATGATTTTCGAATCGATTTGCACGTTTTACAAGTTCTCTTGTGGAAGCTTTGTGCTTATACGCGTTCGACTTGTTCACTAGCCAGTGCGTGAGAGTCCTTAGAGGCCTCGAATGGGGTCAGTGGTTTTGTTCTGAATGTGGTATTTTATCGTTTATTTCCGTTTAAAGACATGTATTGTCTTGATTTTAAACGTTTTGATGGGTGTACTAGGAGTTGTTTTAGTGAACGTCGATATGCGTGAGTTTTGGGCATTCTGGCCTATTGGATTTTTGAAAACCTTGAGTATCTTAGAAAAATAAAAATTCGAGACATATTTTTCAAATGAGTTATTTTCTTGTGGTACATCCAAGGTGCCACAATATATTTCAAAAAAATTTTCTACCTCGAGGACCAAAATGTTTTGAGATATTTTCAATATTTTAGAAACACTTTTATTTGGACCCAAGGGTCGAATATTTTGAAAGTTTTCACTAAGAGAAAGTGTCCTCATTTTTATCAAATGCGAAATGGTTCTCCAAAGTCTCGATAACAATGTTTCACGTTTGTACTTTTTGAAAGGTGATACTCAAGATCAACCGGTGTTCTTCTAAATTATTTTCAAGATGAGGTTTTCGTTTTTAAAATTATGTTCGCGTTGTCATTTTGATGTTTGCTCCCGAGTATGACCGAATTGGCAGTGTGAGCATTGAGTCGTTTTCCACACATTTGTTGTGTTAGCCCTCTGTGAGAGGTGGAATATTGGTGTTGAATGTTGTCGCCTCGTGGTGATTTCTGTGTTGTCGCGCATGTGCGAGCTGTTAGAGCTTGGTTTGGTATGACCGTGTGCATCGGTGATCGTTCCGTTATGTGTCGGTTGTTTAATGTCTTGTTACCTTGCTCCTGTTTTTGTGAATTTCGTGGACGAGGTCGAAGGTAATACCCGTACTATTTTGACTTCTATATCTTCTCTTTCTCCAGTCTATCGATTCGCTCGTGTTCGTTGATACTGTCTTAACTTGTTTTGTATTTCGGGTTCATCATTCGAACGAGCTGTGATCTTGTTTTGGGTCGATCTGGTTATCGCTGTGACTTTTCCGAGTTCGGTTCGATTCTTGTGAACCTTGTTCGGAAGTAACATCTTTTGGTTCTACTAGTTCTTTTATTCGAAGTGGATCGGATTTGGAACTTCTGTATTTTCGACTGGCCGACTCGCTTATGTTCGTTGACATTTCGAACTTTCCCTATCCCTTGCTTTTGTTGATCGAACGAGTGTGGTATTGTTTTGGAATAACTCGTTTGTCGCTGTGACTTTTCAATCGCTATTCCCTATCCTGTGGATCTTATGGGAATGCATTCCTTGTAGTTCTCACCAGATCATCCTGGGAGTTGTTGTTTGAGTTTTATTATCCTTCGTGTTTCGGACATGATTGTTCGATTTTTGTTGTCTCGATCATTTGCTTGTTCAGTTTTTGTTCTCGTTTTGTGATCGTTGAGCATTCAGGCTCCTTCCTAATTCCCTTAAGTTTGGGAAATTAGTCTCGTTTTCGATCTTCCAACCCTTGGGCGGTGGAATTCAGTATTAGTTCAGCGATTGGCTCGCGTTTCGATTGATGTACCGTTGAGTTGGTCAATCATACTGACTTTCGTTCGTTGTGTTTTGTGATTGTCGGATAATTGAATTGGCTATATTATCCGTTTGATGACGCTTGTCATTTGTTGGTTTTATTGTATCCCTAACGGCGACATTGTGTCGGTCGCCGTGGAGCGTGTTTTCACGCCGTATATTCCTTTGCGTTGATTGTAACATTTCGCCGTTGGGCGTTAGTTACGCATTCTTGTGTATCTTGTTGAGTTTTTCCTGGCGGAATATCTCTTCCCCCTACTTGTTTTAAGTTTCGGGACGAAACTTCTTTTAAGGAGGGTAGAATGTAATATCCGCAAATTTTCGATTTTCGGTAAATTCCTTTTTTTCGTCCGGAGTCCGTTTTGACGGCTCGCTCATGACCGTTTCGTCATTCTGAGAATGATTAATTCTACACTTTTTGTCATCCGAGTTCGTTTGGGTGTTGTTTTGTTGAGTTTTGTGCTTTTTAGCGACTTTTTCGCACTTGAGTTCGATTCTTGCGAATCTCGTCCGAAACTGCTGTTTCGAATTTCCCGCAAGTCCGTTTAACTTTGTTAGACGTGTTATGAACTTCGGTTTGGTTATTCGATCACGTGTCGTGATTTCCGGGCGTTTTGGGCCATTTTGTAATTTCATGAAAGTTACGGGTATCCATATCTGTATTTGTCATCTTGACCCTTTTCTTGGTCGCGTATGATTAATTATTGCATTACGTTTTCATCTCGAGTCGTTGATGTCGTCCGCAAATTTTTCGTCGTGTTCGTTCCGTGCGTTTTCGGAAATCGAGGCATCGGGTCGTGGCCGAAAGGCTGGCCGGACCGGTGCGGCATCGGAAGTGTCGGGCAATCGGGCCGAGCAGGTGCCTGATGTAATATGTCGAACAAATCAGACCGTGCCGCGGCACACCCATCCGGCAAGCCGCGCACGCAGTGCCAGCCGCTGCAGACACCTATCCGTGCCGCGGCACACTCGTGTGTCTTCGCGACCTAAACTTGCTCAGCACGGTGCCGCGCACACGCAGCCGTGCCGCGCACACCGCCGAAACCCGGGCGTATTTTCTTGGCCTCGTGCCGCGGCACACTTCACCAGGCCGCGGCACACGGCGGTCAATCGCGCAACTCGTCTTTAATAGACGAAATCGACTGCCTTCTTCCTCATTTTCACTGCAGCGAGAGAGTGAGAGAGAGGGGAAGAGTTCTTCATCCTTATCCTTTGGGGGGTCGATTTTCACCATTTTTCTTCGGTAGTGAAGCCCGGGCAATCAATCTAACGCGTGTTCTACGGATCTTAGTTCTTGAATCTCCTAAGGTAATATTTCTAAAACCCTATTTTCGATTAATTTGGGGGTTTTTGGGTTTTTCTTCCGATTCGTTCCGTTTTGTTGGTGGATTCATGGTGTATACGATTAATATTGTTAGTATCTTTAGTTTTCCTACGGATTCATGGATATTTTGTGGATTTTTACGGAATCGAGAGGGTTTGGTTGTGGTCCGCCCTCGTTGTTATTTTTGGTACGAATATACATGAATCGTAGGCGGGTTTCCGGGTGTATTCCATTTCCATAATCGTTTAGAAGTGGTTGTGATTGTGCTATTCGAATCGTTAGGTTCATTTTCGCTCGGTCTCGCGGTCGTGCTTGATTCTTCCGTTCCGTTCGTTGTCGTCTCCCTTTTCGTTAGCATCGGGCGTTCCGAAGCTTCCCGGTTGAGCCGTATCCGTTCGTGGTTCCGTGCTCGTGGTATCGAGGCAAGTACCTTGCCCATACTTTTCTCGTTTTATAGATATGATGATCGGTGGTCGTCTTGATGTGTTTGTTTGGTTATTTGAAATGAAGTTACAAAGGATTTCGGTTTGGCCTCGTTAAAGGCTTTCTTTCAAAACGCGTGTGTTTTGTGAACGGTGTTTTGAGAATTGATTATGATTTGATTATTTTGAACGTTGAAGGCTTTTATGATGATACTCGTATTGTTTAAGTTATGGAATCGTGTATTCCGTATTTAATCTTGTTATTGTATTTTTGAAGAATTTGATAATGGTGTCGAGTTAATGGCCATCTCTAGTGAGTATTCTTAATGAACTTACATTCTTAGCATGTTAGTATTGCATGAGTAACGTGTGTGTGTGTATGCTCACTGCGGGTTAGATCCGACGGGGTCTCGGTAGGGCTCCACGAAGCTGTGGAACCGCGAGCTTGCTTTTAACCATCTGGGTTAGATCCGACGGGTCTCGGTAGGGATCCACGAAGTCAGGTCCGCGGTTAATTGTGGTGCATTTTATAAATGTGATTCGATATTGGCATTTCCGGAAATGAGCGCTTTTGAACGGTTTTCATGATTGCATGCATTGACTAAGTGTGTAAGAGGTAAGTTGTTCGTTTGGCTTACTTGGCTAGGATGGCACTAGAGTATTTTGTTGTTTGTGTTAAATCCTTTATTTGTGGATTTTGATGTTGGGATACGAACCTTGTGGTCGTTTTTGTGTACTGTGAGTTGATGAGATTTGGGGCTAAAATCCCAATGGTTTTGTAAAAGTCATTTTACGGATTTGGGGCTAAAATCCCAACGGTGTGGTAAATGTCATTTTTCGGAAAGTAAACCTTTGGGGCGGTGACCCCTTTTGCCTTTTGGATTTTGAAAAGTAGGATTTGATAATCCTAAATTGTCTTCTATTAAAACTCTCGATGGCATTCTAAACCGTTTTATAAATTACTTCCATTGATTTAAGATATTTCGATTTTGAAATGTTTTCTCAAACCCTTGCCTCGGGAAGTACTTTTCGTTTCGTTTGGATCTTTGAGGATCCTCGGTTATTGTTATTCGTGGAATGTGAATTGTATGGCTCGTATTTGCATTTTGTTCTTGCACTAGCAAAACAGTGGAGTTTTGCTAACCCCCGAGTATTCGGGGGGTGGATGTCTGTTTTTGCATTCAGGTTTTGGAGCATAACACAGGGTCGGCACGAAGGATGATGAAAGATGATCGATACTAATCACATGAGGAACCGTACATCGTGTGTTGGTTCAGTTGTACTTTATTTTCCGCTGCTATATTGTTCCCGTTGTACGGGTGTGGTTGTATTTTGTCCCCTGCGTGGGCATGAGTTGTAATTGAGTTGTATGTATTTGTGGAAAGACCAAATCGGTCTACTGAGTCATTTTAGCCTTGAAGGCATGGTCGAGATGTTAAATGTTGTTACCAGCCTGGTAGATCTTCGAGGAGAGGGTCTACGGCGTGTAATATCCCTGAGTGGATTGGGGGTGTTACAGAAATACCTTCACGCTTTCCACAATGAACGATCTGCGCAAGTATTTTCCGTACTTTTCTTTATCTTCAGGGGTAGCCAATGCATTAATCATGTCTTCGCCAACAGCAACACCACAAAACTGATCGGGACAATGCAACATTAAACAACCCTGATCATTTGCTACGGCAGTTCTTATATGTTCTGTAAAACAACACGTGAAAATTAGCGGACCAAAACAACATGTTATAGCAAGTAGAGCCAGCACACTGACTTTTGACCAATCTGAATCTGAATTGAAGAATGCAGTTGACCAATCCTGTACTCATTGTGCAAGTAGGGCAAAATTGAACATTATAGCTTCACAAATCAGTCAATAAAGACAAATATTTGTTAAGCACACTTACCAGCTAGAAACAGGTCTGTTAATAAGAGGAGTACCAGATCTCTCACTGAATGGATATGAATGCGTGATGGGGCCCAGCTTCACCAGCCTACCCTTTGCCTAAAGAAAGAAACATTGAACTACATACGCAGTAACATTAGACATTGTCCAGCAATAACATGTCACATAGGCTCGATGCCATATTTTATCAATCTAGCTTAGTTCAGAATCATTGGCTTTGCCCTTCACCAAAGAAACATTAGACACTATTTAGAAATTTTTTATCATCAATCTTATCAATATTCCACACACCACATATAGTACAGATAACAAACATTTAGAGTCACATTCTAAAACATTGAACAACATATAAAGAAACATTGAACCTGATTGATGAACTTCAGAGATAAACATATCCAGAATAATTTGAATCAAATTCTTCTTCATCGTTTGAATCATCATCTATGTCGTTCAAATCCTCATCACCACCATCATTGTTGTTTATGTTTGAGATCTTCAATTAACAGAAACACTCATCAACAAATACATTTGTACAGGTTCGTCAACTAGACATCAAAATTATTGATAATTTACCTCTTTTCAGTTCTCGAGGGTTGTTCTAATGATTTGATCATCAAATCGTGTAGTTTATCATTTGTTTTGAAAGAAATCATCGTTGATTTTCCATTGTCACCGCTGAACTCGAGTTGGAAAAACGCGAAGAAATCTGCATTGGTTTTTGTCTTTATGACAAAATATCATGTTCTAAGAGTACCAATCCATATAGGTAAACAACCAGAAAATACAGTTCTAACTTTTCAAAACAAAGGTCCAGCCAACATACCAATCTGTTCTCCATTTAACATCGTAGCCACTCTGTTGGCAACTTTCTTGTCGGTGAACCCAACCTACCTGCATTGAGATATCAGACAGGCCAAACAAGCAAAAGATTTTTTCGAGAAGTTCGTTCAGACAGCCTTTAGCAATAGTAAATATCAATGTGGCGTAGTCAAGAACTCACATTCCGATTCTTCATCATCTTCATCGCACCATTTATTCCAATCAACCTTAATATATAGAACAAGCTTTTCTTCGGATTTCAGTAGCCTCTTCCACCACCCCTTTTGTTCTTTTTGTATAGAGCACAGAATATTCCTCAAACAGATCTTTGTCTTGCATCCCTACATCAAGCAACAATGTGCACAATATCAATAGTTGATGAAGTAAAGCATGATTTTTTATGGGAATATCGTAGAAAAAAACAATCCAAGTATTAGTTCTAACAACTATGAAGAAACAAAACCACCAAGATCGGTGTTCGTATTATGAATGCTTTATCAGTACATAATAAATTTAACAACTAAGCGAACGAAACTCATGATTTCAAACCAGTATGCATCATTATGCTCGGTTAAACAAATTGACCCAATTCATCTCCACGTGAATTCTATCACACCGAATAAAAACATCCCTCGCTCTGCAAGAAAAAAAAGGGCCAATTTATGATTCTCTGAAGAACAAATCATCTTTACTGTAAAATAATCATGTTCTGCTAAAAAAACAACAATTATTCACGAGAAATCGATCTTAACAACTTGCAAATCATGACCAAGGCACATTTTAGTAAATTAACCATACTTCATCAAAAGAAATACTCATCTTGACATACATTCATCTCAATTTCTGCATCCAAGAAGAGTTCCTAGTAGATTAGATTCTAACTTTAACCTTAATATTTCTACTCGACATTCACTTACAAATAAAAATGCCAGCAATCACAAAGGGTCTAATAGTAGAAAATAAATTGTACCTGAGGGGCAGTATTCTCATAAAGCTGGAGAGTGAAGTTAAAGGGTTCGCCATTAACCCCGACCGTGGAGAAACTGAAAAGGCCATCCGGTTCGCAGTTTACAAAAATGTCTTTGGCGTCGGGCAGAGATACGGTCAGGTACACCTTGTCGGGCCGTTGTGCCCACAGAACCTCCGGATTCCGACTGCAGCCAACCACAAAACGACATCGTTAATTAGCCAGAAAAAAAATAAAAAAAAATAACTGAGAAAATCATAGAAGTGGCGGCAAATCATAAATAAGATCCTAATGATATTTATGGGAACAAACATTCCAAGAACCTCATGTTCTCAGATGACGCTTTCTTGTTGATAGAAAGGTCCAAACCACAAGGGTTGGGGATGTTAGGAATATGCCCTCGAATACCACTCAGAGGATGAGAGCGTGAGAGCAATTGTATTGTAATTATGAATATTATATTTAATAAGGCAGTTATTATTTCTATATTATTGTATATCACTGGAATTGTGATTTGGTATATAGAATAATAGTCCTTGCATTTGAGAGTGAACATTCTACTCCTTATGGAGATAAGGAGATAAGCACTAGAAGTGTTTAGAGCTCGAATGCTTAACTAGTTCGCAAGTCGATAAAACTTAACAGGACATTAAGTTTTAATAAGACTTGTATAACTGATGCTAGGACGTGTGCACGTCTTGATACCATAGTTATAAGTATATTGGTGGGACCAGTATACTCGAACATGACTCATACTCGATTCAGTCACACGGTATTCACTCTCGGAGAGTCGATGACGAATCGAAAGGTTGTGATAGTATACGTGGACCTTTGACTTGAGGGTTCAGTAGAAGATGTGCCTGTGACGTTTAGTTTGTCATTAGAGTAGTTAGGCTCATTTGCTTAATTGCTGAGTCGACCTCGAAGTGCGGACTATACGGGCAGGTAGCAGTCTTTACTGTACGCCAAGAAAGGATTCTATCTCCTGTTAGTGAGCAGGCGAATGTCTTATACGGTTAATGGCAAATAAGATCATAAGTCTTTGGCCAAAGCATTCTGATATAGTCGTATTAGATACACTATTAATCAGTCGGTCTTGATTTGCATTAACAAATGTATAGAGTTTAGTCAACAGTAGGGTTTGACTTTACCGTGACCCGAAGACTTGATCGGGACATCTGATGAAGGGTCTATACGTATATAGTATTCACGACATAATGGTTCTGGAATGATTCGTTCATTCGTTCTCAGTCAGGGTTTACAGTGCGGCCCGCTAGGCTGGCTAAGTGCTGCCCGCACTCATTGGTTCCTCCCAATGCCGGCTGAGAGGAACCTACGGACTCGCGCAATAGGATCATTGATGGATAAATGTGAATTAATAATCTCTCTTATAATATTAGATATTAGATATCTAATGTTGATTTATCGGATAAATCAAATAGCGGTATTATGAATTATAAGTAGGTTACTAGGTGATTACTTTAATTCATAAATTATATTTCTTAGAGAAATATATATTTGTGTTTGATATAATTAATTAATTGGATTAATTAATTAGTCCAAACACATTGGAAATAAAACGGATTCGTTTGACGAACATCCGGTACACGAGGGATTCGTTTTGACGAATATCCAATACACGAGCCGAGTAAATTCGACCCGTCTTCTTGGAAATTTCCCTTAGGGCCGCCCCCTCCCTCTCTTGTATCTTTTATACTTATTTTATGTCACTAGGTGACATATGTGAGGTGTATTTGATACCCTCAATCATGTGTTAAAGGGTGACTTTCATTTTTTTATAAATAAAAGTCTTTAGAAAAGAGAGAGTATTACTTCTTCTTCCTTGAACTCAAAGTCACGAATTAGAGAGAGAGAGAGAGAGAGAGTAAGGTTGATAACTTCATCTTGATCTTAGAGACAAGATATAAGAAGAATACATTGAGAGAGAAAATTCCTACAAGCTTCCCTAGCCGCATTCTTGAAGAAATGAAGCTTGTCGATTTTTCCATCAAGTTCCGGCGTGTGAAGTAGAGGCACCTTGATTTAGGTGCTTGGAACGAAGGGCTCATCATCATCATCATCATCATCATCATACGAAGGATTTTCAGATACATCATAGGTATGGGACTTTGATTCCTTGATCTTCGTATTTTTCTTTTCGTATATACGTTACTTGATCGATCCTCTTAGGGATTCCGTTTATTCTTCTGCTGCGTTTATTTTCTGTGGAATCCCAACAGTGGTATCGTAGCGAGGTCAAATATATCGTATATACGATCATCTTTGCATTTGGAATGTTATTTGATGATGTTTATGATTTAGAATCATAATAGATATAATCGAAGAAATTTAATCGTTCGTAGTAAGTCAGGTTTCGACTATTTTATGTGAATTATAAATCTGAAAATTTTGATTTTTGTTGATTTATAAGTTCTTCATGAAGTTAAGAAACTTTTTCGTTTTGGAAGAGAGTCGAAAAAATGAGAAAAACGGGGGTTAAACACGAATACCGCACGAATTTACGGCAGCAGCTCATCGATGCCGCTGGCCGGCCAAGAGTGACTCGGTAGGCTACTGTAGCTGACTAGTAAGCTCGTTCAGCCTGTCGGGCAGTGGCCGAGAGTGACTCGGTCCGGGCGGTTCTCGGGTTTTCGGCCCGATTTTGAATCGGGCCGTGGGCTGGGCCTGATACCGGATTTTCCGGGACTCCATTTTTGTGTTTATATTTCGTTGTAATAATTTCCGAAATTTAAATTGGATTTAATAAAATATTTGGAATATTTTTTTATTAAGGGAAATTATTAGACGAGAATATTGTTTTGGCCGGATTACTTTGAACGGATTAAAATGATGATTATAAATATTAATTTGATTAATATTGTAGAAGTTAAATAGATTAATTTTTATATTAATTGGATTAATATATTAATTAATTATTTAATTTCATTTACCGTTACATGTTGTATGGAATGCCTTATGTGATGGTGATATAGCTCGTGGACTTAGTTGTTGATTTGTTCGATTCGATATGGTTGTAAAGGCCGTTTTGAGCCTATTTATTTTTACTAGAAATTATGTATAATAGGACGTATTGTTCAATGATGTAATTATTCATATGGCTATGACGAAGACCGAAGACGACCGACTAGAAGACGAAGAAGCAATACTGTACTTTTCCTTTCTTTATTTGGCTTGGCCCAATACTTAGGAAAAAGTCCATGAGCTATATGTTGGTAGTAACTAGGTTGCTATTTATTGTTTTTCATTTTGAATGATTGACAAACCACAAACCGCGCTTATAAACGGATTAATGTGCAAAATGTAACATATAATCGCATTAATACTCCCACTTACAAACACTAAGTTATAAAGGTTACGAGGTTTCCTACCCTCCGTCAAACTCATGGAAAATTGAAATCTAAACCGGAATATTATTCTTCCGAGTATGTCGGGGTAATATTTTTGAGGAAAGTTGATAAATTCCTAGAGTGCATTAGATGCCTTTGGTTGTGACAAATCAAACCTCTATAAATCGTATGGGTTGCCGGGTAAGATTCAATTGTCAGACTAATAGGAGTTGACGGTTTAAACTTAGATAGTTCAGCGAGCCATAGAAACCGAATGGGTTGAGGGCAAGTGAACTAGGGGTAAAAGAACATCGAATCATCCATTAGATGGGTTGGTATTAGACACCACTTTATAAAGAATAATAGAATAGAAGCCGTATAGGTTGCCCTCTATTAAACTTTGTAAAGAAATCGATCACCACTATGAAGTCACCCAAGACTTCCGGATTTAACATGGGAGTATGTAAATGCCGATAAAATAGTGGGAGCCGAGTTATGAATAAAGAAAGCCCTTAAATTCTTTACTCGGATCATAATTAAATAATCACTAACGAATCTTAAATTATTCTCTGCAGTTAACAAAACTCTCAATATGACAATGAACTCACTCGCTATACTACTTGAAAAGAATGTCCTGACTGGTCCGAACTATGTGGACTGGCTTCGGAACTTGAGGATTGTCCTAACTATGGAAATGCTGGGATACGTCTTGGAGGCGGACATCCCAGCGGCTCCTGCAAGAACCCGAGCAAATCAGGAAGATGTCGATGCCCATGAGAAATGGGTAAAAGACGACATAAGAGTGCGAGGGTACATGTTAGGCTCAATGACCAATGAGCTTCAACGTGCCCATGAAAAGATGACGTCTTCGAGAGCCATCTTATCGCACCTGGCTGAGCTCTATGGAGAGCATAGCCGAACTGCTAGATATGAGATATCGAAGCAATTATTCGGCGCCAGGATGAAGGAAGGAGAGAGGGTTGGGGACCATATCCTCAAGATGATCTCGATGATTGAGAGATTGGAAGCTCTTGATTTTCAGATGCATGTGTAATATCCGAAATTTCTACTACCATTGTTTAATATTATTTTATCCGAGTTATATTGTACAGCGTGGAATCTGTACAGTATAGATAAAATAAATGAAGGACTGAGATGTCAGTATTGGTATAATTGTCGTACTTGGTCGACAATTGCAATTGAGGATATTATGTATCATATGAGAATATTATGGAATTAAGTATATGTATTCAGTGTGTGAGTGTACGTATCCAGTATGTCGAGACAGACAAGAAGAGTTGGAAATGGCTAAGTATAGCCTGACTAGCGCGCGCTAATGGTCAAGTATAGCGCACGCTATCGTTCATGGTTAGCGCACGCTAGAGGCAGAATGTAGCGCACGCTAGTGCAGTCAGATCAGAAGGAATCTACGTGTGGACCAGACCACTTTCGGCGCACGTTCTGGTAAGTCAACGGATGTTGTAATGTAGTGTTAGCGCACGCTAATGCATGATGGTTAGCGCACGCTAACTGTATATCAGACAAAAAGGAATCTTATCCTCGTCAGCACTTTCGGCGTGTGGACCAGTCTTCGGAGCATACAGACAAACGAGTCAACTGATGTTAGCGCACGCTAAAATGCAAGGACTTGCGTACGCTAGATGGTTTAAGTTACGTACGCTAATGCATGGGCATTACATACGTAAGCTCATGTACGAAGCCAGACAGTAGTCTCTGGACTGCGATAGCGTACGCTAACAAAGGTCAGCTAGCGCACGCTAAGGCCGTAGCGCACGCTAAACATAAGATTTAGCGCACGCTAGTAATGTATTTTATATAAGGGACAGACGGGTATTATGAAGCATTTCGTCCTTTCTTTCACCTTCAATCGATAGAGAGAGTTTTGGGAGGTTCTTGAGGTTCCCAAACACGGTGAGGTGGTGATCTTTAACAAGATTAAGATAGAAATCATGGATTAAAGTTTTGTTCTTGAAATCATTGGTGATTCTTGGAAATGGATTCAACCTTGGAAATCAATCCATTCCTTCATAAAGGTAATCACTCTTCATCTTTGGATTTCATTTTGGATTGAATGTTGATGTTCTTGAGTTGATGATTATTACATAAACGAGTTGATAAGCATGATTATGAGATGGATTACCGGATTATGATGATGTTATTGTTGATATGAAGATACTGATATGATTCTTGTGGTTTAAATTATGTTGTTCGTTTTCTTGAGATAAGTGGATTAATCCTTCTCCTCAGTTTCGGATGTTGATGTTATTGTCGATGATTACTCTCTGTAATGGAAGATTAAGGGAGTGTTGTTACGTTCTTGATGTTTCATGATGTTGATATTGAGGAAGATGATATATGGATATAGGACTTGGATTATAAGTTGAATGATTGTTTGTATGTTAAAGGATATCGAATTTCGTTGTTTGATAACTATGAACATGGTTTAGAATCACTTAGTGTTCTTGATAATCGCCATGTGTTGATCGGTATATGAAATGCATGCAACTGCATGTCATTAGCGCACGCTAGTGTTACTGTCTAGTGCACGCTAACGAGAACGTCTTAGCGCACGCTACGTTAAGTAATTAACGTGCGCTAAGTCAACAGGCAGGGTAGTATATTCTGTTTCGATTATGAATTCGTGATCGTTTAAGTTTGCTTGATCAGACTTATGGTTAACCGAGATATTGTTGAGCCATGGAGATTGTGAATTGGTTTTATCGATTGTTGATTGTTGTCGAACTTGTTGTTTATCGATTATTGTAATAGGTTGAGATTATTGATCGGTGTTTATAACCGTATGTTGCGGTCGTGTTCGAGTATGTTCGTGAATGGCGTTGGTCAGGGCCGAGGAGCTGGTAGACGAAGACAATGAAATTGGTAGCGGCTTCATTATCGTCGTATCGGTATCGAGTAAGTTATTACTTACTTAGTTTATAGTATTTAATGAATGGTTTCCGTTTCATTCGTTTATAATTCGTATAGCAATGTTTATAATCGTAATCACATGAGACTTGGGATTATAAATCATATTCGAATTTTGGGAATCTAAATCATAATGTATATGATTTACTTTTGTTATTGGTATACTTGTATATCGAGG
Organism: Orobanche coerulescens; assembly: GCA_033398695.1. Lineage (NCBI taxonomy): Eukaryota > Viridiplantae > Streptophyta > Magnoliopsida > Lamiales > Orobanchaceae > Orobanche > Orobanche coerulescens. Next base: position 10,980,980 of record CM065816.1, on the reverse strand, counting down.
ATATATCGTGATAAAAACGGAGATATGAACTATCTGCAATTCGTGATACTTTGGACCGTCGAGTATTGAGGATAATGGTTCGGGATGGTTTAGACATTGAGATCATTCTCGAAGGACTCGGGGCAAGTACTCTAATCATTTTTATCATTTGAGTCGATCATGTTGTGATACATTCGTGTATCGTTGTTGTCATGCAGTTGTGCATTGTTGTTGTCGTGTATTGTGTACTGTTGTTTTGTGCAGTTGTGCATTGTTGTCATATGTCCACCTCGGGTTGGTCCGACGGGATCATCGGGGGATCTATGCTAGCGTGCGCTGTATCGTCGGACGGGTTTTCCACCTCGGATTGGTCTGACGGGATCATCGGTGGATCTAGGCAGTGAACGCTGGATCATCGGATTGCCATGTATTGTTGTTGTGCATATGTATATTATGGGTTTGCCATAAGTATACATTGTCGTTATTGTTGTGATCATATTGACGTTGTCATATGAGTATGCATTTATAGGTCTTGTGTTAGGACCATGTCCGTATGTTGTGTTGATCTGATCTCGGATTAGACTGACGTGATGGTAATGGTATTTCGTATCTTGAGGTATGTTCCGTATTTCCTTGGTACTTGTTTTTGATGGACAATCGATTATCGTATTGGAATTGTCGATGTTATCCGATGGATTGAATTGGCCAGAGTTGGTATAATTTCCGTATCGCGAGTTATGATAATGTTTTGAGAACCTTGAGTATTGTTGAGATACCACACAGATATTTCGGTATTATTTTAATGTGTTGTTAAGGATGTGAATCATGGATTCTCGTAAAGTTACGACGGTAAGAGTACACTGGTCGTATTCTTACTTAGTATTTCCATTGATATGTAATTATTGTCGAGATGTGATGGTTATCATTGTTGGATATTATGGCTGACCCCGTCGTGGGCTTTCTTTTTAGGTTCTTGGATTATCAAGTTTGTAGCGGTCGTGGAGAGATGAACTTCCCGGAGGATACTGGCAAGGGCATGTATTTGTGTTTTGAGTTTCTGATCAGTTGTTGTATTCCGCTGCTAAAGTATTTCAATTGTTTGTCTTCATCCGCTGCGTGAGAATTTTTAAATGGCCTTTTTGGTATCCGGTAACTTAGGTTACTTTGGCAATCATTTTCTAAATCTATTCTGTCGGTACGTGTAAGTGATAGCTTAACATATGTTTTTAAACTGTTGAGTTTTGACATTTTGGTCCTTGTGGTTTCAAATGAGTTTTTACGACGGTTTGATAAACGAGCTTTATAAATCTTCGAATGTTTTTAATAGATAATACCATCGTTAGCCTCTTGGGCATTTGTAAATGTTTGCGAAAATTTCCTTCAGCCTTGTGGGTTCCATCTCGGGGCCCACGGCGCTGTAATATTCCCGGTCGGATCTGGGGGTGTTACAGAATATGGTATCGGAGCTTAGGTTGAGAAAACCTAGGCAGTCGGGTCGAGTTGGGTCGTGTTTCTGTCGCGTCATTTGAATTGTTGATTGAAAAATATTGGAGCCGTGAGTTTTTATTGTTCACTCGGGCTTGTGCTTATGTGATTTACCAGTGTGGTACTGGGATTGTTGTAACTTTTTCAAATGGTGTTAACGTGTTTCTTCAAATAGAGCTGTGTTGTTTTCTCGAGTGAACTGAGTTTGCAAAATGTGTGTTTTGAAAATATCTGTGTCGAGTATTTTCTTGAGTCGAGACATGTGCCAGTATCACGGGGAATCGTCGGCTTCACGATCTGTAAGTATTTGGATTTTTAAATTTCATCGAGATTTATTGCCGTTCTAAGTTGATATGCTTTGAGATTCAGCAGAATATTATTCATTACAGTATAAGGTGACAGAGTTGGGACAGGATTGATGATCTTGAGAAGTTATGATTTTGGAAATCAATATGTCGATTAAGTTTTGGAACGGAGTTTTGCATTTGGGAGAAATATTGTGGATTGTTCAGGAGAACATGTAGTCATGTTAGTTCATTTTGAGATATATGAACTGTTTTTGAGCATTTGAAAATGATACTTTTCAAAATGAATGTTTTACGGATGTTTTACCGTAAATGATTTTTGGGCCGAGACCCAATAGATTTTTTTGAAATTGTTTTATAACTCAGGGCTTGGGGTCCGAAAAAGAGTTTCCTATTTTTTTTAAACCTCTTGTAATGCGGAACGAGATACGGGCTGAGACCCTAATATTTCAAAAGACTTTTCTATTTTCTTAAAAAAAAAACTCCCGAGACTTGTAAAACACTTTATCAATCATTTACCTATTTCGTTTCTGCCTGTCGCAGTTTTGATCTATTTGTTCAAATGAAACTTCTCGGGAAGTCTTTCGCTCTGTTGATTTGTTTCAAGGCATTGCCATAGCATAATTGAGGTGATCCAGGATGAAAAATGGTTGACGTTGTGAGTCATATGTGGAAAAAGGTGTTTTTGTCGGAGTCTATACATTGAGATTTTGGATTCTATCGTGTAGTTTTCTGATGGCATATCAGTGGGATTTGTGATGAGCCGGATTGGTATATAGGAGTACGGATGTGGTCAATCATTTGCATAGTTTTCATTTTAAAACTTCGAAATCTTGTGGATTCGAAGGAAACTGTTATCAAATACTTGGCACCAGCGAGCCAGTTTATTTTTCGAGAATCGATTTGGTGGTCTTACCAAAATTTATGTTTTGAGTTTGAAATTTTTGAAAGAACTTTCGAAAATTTGTCTCCTTGACAAGATTATATGATTTCAAATTGGTTTTGAAAATGTGATTGATGTACATACGCATTTAATGCATAATGCATATCGTGGTGAAGTTCTGAATGAGATTCACGAACTGGATAAGACATCAGTATGGTATGAGGAAAAGAGATTCGAACTTTAGTATGGTAGTTTGATTATCCAATGATGATCGGTTGATTTATCGGATAAGAGAAATATATTGCGTATTGCAGGTTCGGGTACATCATGTAATTTTGGAACTATGGGTTTTATGAAACCGGGACATATGTGCTATGTAATGGTAGTAGCGCGATTTTACCAGTGATTTTGAATGATTTCTTTTGTAAGTGTAGATTTAGGGATGGTGACCCCATGCTGGTTGTTTTGGATATTGAGTGGTCGTTCCCACTCCATGTATGATTGGATATGTTCGTGGGTTTGTGATTGGTTGTTCGTATGCCGAGGAGTATGTTCGACAGTCAGGTGTGTTTATTGAGATCCACTGTATGTGATTGGTTTGTCGTTTTGAGAATGCTATTCTTTCGTGGTTCTGTGTTGACCGTGTTGGAGTTTATCATGGTGATGACATTCTCGATTGCGTTTCGACCTTTGGATTGGTCATATTAGAATTCATCATGTCAATGATATTCTCGATTAATTTATGGGTTGATCATTGCTGGTGATCATCTGAGCGTTCAGATTTTGTGTTGATATTTCGGGATTCGTTGCCATTGTGTTGGGCAGTTGTTTCACAGATGTATCGTGTATTATTGATTTGTATCAGGAATTGGACTTGATTGTGTAATCAAGCAGACAGGATTTGAAACGGATAGATTATTTCTTCCGAAGATGTTATATTTTTGTTGAGATCCATGGAATTGTGATCGTAAGCGTGTTGAAGCTTTACAGTGGAGTCACTTGCTAGGATCTCAGGAGATCGTCGACTTTGCGCATTTGTAAGTGTGCTGTTTCGGTTATTCGTTAATGATGACGACTGATCGTCGTCGTGATGGTTTCGGAATATCTTGGTCGAACGGTTTGTTTGTTTTTATGTGACGGATTGCAAGTTTCGAGGACGAAACTTATTTTAAGTGGTGTAGTATGTAATATCCGAAATTTCTACTACCATTGTTTAATATTATTTTATCCGAGTTATATTGTACAGCGTGGAATCTGTACAGTATAGATAAAATAAATGAAGGACTGAGATGTCAGTATTGGTATAATTGTCGTACTTGGTCGACAATTGCAATTGAGGATATTATGTATCATATGAGAATATTATGGAATTAAGTATATATATTCAGTGTGTGAGTGTACGTATCCAGTATGTGGAGACAGACGAGAAGAGTTGGAAATGTCTAAGTATAGCCTGACTAGCGCGCGCTAATGGTCAAGTATAGCGCACGCTATCGTTCATGGTTAGCGCACGCTAGAGGCAGAATGTAGCGCACGCTAGTGCAGTCAGATCAGAAGGAATCTACGTGTGGACCAGACCACTTTCGGCGCACGTTCTGGTAAGTCAACGGATGTTGTAATGTAGTGTTAGCGCACGCTAATGCATGATGGTTAGCGCACGCTAACTGTATATCGGACAAAAAGGAATCTTATCCTCACAAGACTTTCGGCGTATGGACCAGTCTTCGGAGCATACAGACAAACGAGTCAACTGATGTTAGCGCACGCTAAAATGCAAGGACTTGCGTACGCTAGATGGTTTAAGTTACGTACGCTAATGCATGGGCATTACGTACGTAAGCTCATGTACGAAGCCAGACAGTAGTCTCTGGACTGCGATAGCGCACGCTAACAAAGGTCAGCTAGCGCACGCTAAGGCCGTAGCGCACGCTAAACATAAGATTTAGCGCACGCTAGTAATGTATTCTATATAAGGGACAGACGGGTATTATGAAGCATTTCGTCCTTTCTTTCACCTTCAGTCGATAGAGAGAGTTTTGGGAGGTTCTTGAGGTTCCCAAACACGGTGAGGTGGTGATCTTTAACAAGATTAAGATAGAAATCATGGATTAAAGTTTTGTTCTTGAAATCATTGGTGATTCTTGGAAATGGATTCAACCTTGGAAATCAATCCATTCCTTCATAAAGGTAATCACTCTTCATCTTTGGATTTCATTTTGGATTGAATGTTGATGTTCTTGAGTTGATGATTATTACATAAACGAGTTGATAAGCATGATTATGAGATGGATTACCGGATTATGATGATGTTATTGTTGATATGAAGATACTGATATGATTCTTGTGGTTTAAATTATGTTGTTCGTTTTCTTGAGATAAGTGGATTAATCCTTCTCCTCAGTTTCGGATGTTGATGTTATTGTCGATGATTACTCTCTGTAATGGAAGATTAAGGGAGTGTTGTTACGTTCTTGATGTTTCATGATGTTGATATTGAGGAAGATGATATATGGATATAGGACTTGGATTATAAGTTGAATGATTGTTTGTATGTTAAAGGATATCGAATTTCGTTGTTTGATAACTATGAACATGGTTTAGAATCACTTAGTGTTCTTGATAATCGCCATGTGTTGATCGGTATATGAAATGCATGCAACTGCATGTCATTAGCGCACGCTAGTGTTACTGTCTAGTGCACGCTAACGAGAACGTCTTAGCGCACGCTACGTTAAGTAATTAACGTGCGCTAAGTCAACAGGCAGGGTAGTATATTCTGTTTCGATTATGAATTCGTGATCGTTTAAGTTTGCTTGATCAGACTTATGGTTAACCGAGATATTGTTGAGCCATGGAGATTGTGAATTGGTTTTATCGATTGTTGATTGTTGTCGAACTTGTTGTTTATCGATTATTGTAATAGGTTGAGATTATTGATCGGTGTTTATAACCGTATGTTGCGGTCGTGTTCGAGTATGTTCGTGAATGGCGTTGGTCAGGGCCGAGGAGCTGGTAGACGAAGACAATGAAATTGGTAGCGGCTTCATTATCGTCGTATCGGTATCGAGTAAGTTATTACTTACTCAGTTTATAGTATTTAATGAATGGTTTCCGTTTCATTCGTTTATAATTCGTATAGCAATGTTTATAATCGTAATCACATGAGACTTGGGATTATAAATCATATTCGAGTTTTGGGAATCTAAATCATAATGTATATGATTTACTTTTGTTATTGGTATACTTGTATATCGAGGATATATCGTGATAAAAATGGAGATATGAACTATCTGCAATTCGTGATACTTTGGACCGTCGAGTATTGAGGATAATGGTTCGGGATGGTTTAGACATTGAGATCATTCTCGAAGGACTCGGGGCAAGTACTCTAATCATTTTTATCATTTGAGTCGATCATGTTGTGATACATTCGTGTATCGTTGTGGTCATGCAGTTGTGCATTGTTGTTGTCGTGTATTGTGTACTGTTGTTTTGTGCAGTTGTGCATTGTTGTCATATGTCCACCTCGGGTTGGTCCGACGGGATCATCGGGGGATCTATGCTAGCGTGCGTTGGATCGTCGGACGGGTTTTCCACCTCGGCTTGGTCTGACGGGATCATCGGGGGATCTAGGCAGTGAACGCTGGATCATCGGATTGCCATGTATTGTTGTTGTGCATATGTATATTATGGGTTTGCCATAAGTATACATTGTCGTTATTGTTGTGATCATATTGACGTTGTCATATAAGTATGCATTTGTAGGTCTTGTGTTAGGACCATGTCCGTATGTTGTGTTGATCTGATCTCGGATTAGACTGACGTGATGGTAATGGTATTTCGTATCTTGAGGTATGTTCCGTATTTCCTTGGTACTTGTTTTTGATGGACAATCGATTATCGTATTGGAATTGTCGATGTTATCCGATGGATTGAATTGGCCAGAGTTGGTATAATTTCCGTATCGCGAGTTATGATAATGTTTTGAGAACCTTGAGTATTGTTGAGATACCGCACAGATATTTCGGTATTATTTTAATGTGTTGTTAAGGATGCGAATCGTGGATTCTCGTAAAGTTACGACGGTAAGAGTACACTGGTCGTATTCTTACTTAGTATTTCCATTGATATGTAATTATTGTCGAGATGTGATGGTTATCATTGTTGGATATTATGGTGACCCGTCGTGGGCTTTCTTTTAGGTTCTTGGATTATCAAGTTTGTAGCGGTCGTGGAGAGATGAACTTCCTGGAGGATACCGGCAAGGGCATGTATTTGTGTTTTGAGTTTCGATCGGTTGTTGTATTCATTGCTAAAGTATTTCAATTGTTTGTCTTCATCCGCTGCGTGAGTATTTTTAAATGGCCTTTTTGGTATCCGGTAACTTAGGTTACTTTGGCAATCATTTTCTAAATCTATTCTGTCCGTACGTGTAAGCGATAGCTTAACATATGTTTTTAAACTATTGAGTTTTGGCATTTTGGGCCTTGTGGTTTCAAATGAGTTTTTACGACGGTTTGATAAACGAGCTTTATAAATATTCGAATGTTTTTAATAGATAATACCGTCGTTAGCCTCTTGGGCGTTTGTAAATGTTTGCGAAAATTTCCTTCAGCCTTGTGGGTTCCATCTCGGGGCCCACGGCGCTGTAATATTCCCGGTCGGATCTGGGGGTGTTACAGCATGCATCTCTCCAAACTGACCTTATCCTGCAGTCACTTCCTGACTCCTTTTCACAATTTGTCATGAACTTCAACTGCAATGAGATTGCATGTAACTTAGTTGGGCTAATGAACAAACTGACGACTGCCCAGTCTAAGATGAAGACAAAAGGAAAGGAAGCTGCACTTGTGATTTCTTCTGGGACTTGGAAGTCCAAGAATAAGAAGAAAAAGAACAAGAAGCAGTTAGGTCCAATAGCCAAGATCGACAAGGGAAAGGGCAAGGCCCCAATGGTTCAAAAGAGAAAGGGGGCCAAGAAAACGGATGTATGCCTCAACTGCGGTGACCTATGCCACTGGAAGAGGTACTGTCCAAAGATTGACCGTAATGCGCCTTCAGGTACGGAACTACTGGTTTTAGAAACAAATTGTTCTGTAACTGTATATTCTTCTTCTTGGATACTTGATTCCGGTGCGAGTTCTTACATTAGTACAATGAATCAGGATCTGGAACGAAGTAGGAAGCTGTATTCAGGGGAGGTGATGGTCACCGTTGGAAGTGGGCATAGTGTCGAGGCTTCTGATATCGGATCCCTTATGTTGGATTTAGAATCTGGTTTTATTCTTACTTTAGATGATGTACTTGTTTTGCCCAAGGGGCACAAGAATATTGTATCAATTCCGGTCATGGACCGAAAGGGATTTCACTTCTTTATTGGAGATGGGTCCTGTCGTATTTATTTCAGAAATAAATTGGTTGGTACTGCTACATTATTAAATGGTTTATACCATTTAAATTTAAAGAATAAAACAATTGTGAACACTATAACTAGGAAGCGTGGTAGGGATAAAACGAACCAAGCACTTAAGTGGCATCTTAGACTTGGTCATATCGGTCAGACCAAGGTTCATAAAATGGAGAAAGATGGGCTTACGGGTCCATTGGGATCAGATCCCTATCCAACTTGTGAATCTTGCCTTCAAGGCAAAATGACTAAGTTACCCTTCGCAGGGACTTTTGAAAGAGTCTTTGAAAAACTTGGATTGATCCATACCGATGTCTGTGGCCCTTTTGAAGTGGCACGAGACGGCTTTCAGTATTTCATTACATTCACTGATGACCATACCAGGTATGGATTCATGTACTTAATGAAACATAAGTCTGAAGCTTTTGATAAATTCAAGGAATTTAAAGCCCTAGTTGAAAATCAAACAGGTAACCGTGTTAAGACTCTTCGGTCAGACCGGGGTGGTGAGTACATGAGTACCGAATTTAATGAGTTCTTAAAAGAACTAGGAATAGTGTCACAATTCACTCCTCCAGCTACTCCACAATTAAATGGTGTATCAGAAAGAAGGAACCGAACCTTGTTGGACATGGTTCGCTCCATGCTTAACTATACTGATCTACCGATTTATCTGTGGGGTTACGCACTCCTTACTGCTGTGCATATCTTGAACATATGTCCTTCCAAATCCATTCCTAAGACTCCCCATGAGATGTGGAGAGGTAGGAAACCAAGTCTTAATCACATTAGGATTTGGGTATGCCCTGCTTATGTCAAGAAGACTAAAGTAGAGAAATTAGAAACTAGGTCTGTGAAAGGTCGTTTCATAGGATATCCAGGGGATTCCATGGGATATCTATTCTACATGCACGAAGATCATAGGATCATCATTGCTATACAAGCACACTTCCTGGAAGATCAGTTTATTCAGGAAGGAGGGGCAGGTAGAAATATTTCTTTGGAAGAAATAAAAGAAACACCAAATGAGACACCTATGCAAGATATTAGAACCCAACCTTCTGAAATACAAACACAACCTCACAAGTTTAGTAGAATTTCTCAAATACCTGAGAGGTATGGCTATCTGCATCAAGAGGAACTGGGTGTCCATGAGATGACAGAAAGTAGTCAAGAGAATGATCCTTCTACATACGACCAAGCGATGGTAGACGTTGACTCCACCAAGTGGCAAGAAGCTTTGGAAGCTGAGATAGACTGAATGCATGCTAATCAGGTCTGGACTTTAGTAGATCGTCCTAAAAGCATAGTGCCTATTGGAAACAAATGGATCTATAAGAGAACGACTTATGGAGATGGCAAGGTTGATACCTATAAGGCCAGGCTTGTGGCAAAGGGTTATTCCCAAAGAGAAGGAATCGATTACTTCAAGACCTTATCGCCTGTAGCTATGATTAAGTCTATTCGCATGATGCTTGCTATAGCAGCCCACTTAGATTATGAAATATGGCAAATGGATGTGAAAACGGCATTTTTAAATGGATTCCTCGAGGAGGAGATTTACATGGAACAGCCTAAGGGATTCATATCTCAAACTAATATTCATAAAGTATGCAAACTTCAGCGTGCCATTTATGGACTGAAGCAAGCTTCACGGAGTTGGAATCTTCGTTTTAACGAGACAGTCAAAGAGTTTGATTTTGTCCAAAATGAAGAAGAGCCCTGTATTTAAAAGAAGGTTAGTGGGAGCAAAATTGCGTTCTTAATACTATATGTAGATGACATTCTACTTATAGGAAACGACGTAGGAATGCTCAGTTCTGTGAAAGCTTGGATTTCTAAAGAGTTCTTAATGAAAGACTTGGAAGAAGCTACCTATATTCTGGGTATTCGTCTCTACCGGGATAGAGCGAAAAGAATGTTAGGTCTTTCCCAAGCCCTCTATATAGAAAAAATCCTGAAGCGATTTAGGATGGAAGATTCTAAAAGAGGGTTCCTTCCTATACAACATGGTGAAAAACTTTCCCTAGAGATGTGTCCTCAAAGTGAGGAAGACAGAAAGGAAATGAGTAAGGTGCCCTATGCTTCGGCAGTAGGTAGCCTCATGTATGCTATGATTTGCACTAGACCGAACATTGCCTATGCTGTGAGCGTAGTAAGTCGTTTTCAGTCAAATCCAGGGCAGGAACATTGGACTGCTGTAAAGAACATTCTTAAGTACCTAAGGAGGACTAAATACTTGGTTCTTACATACGGCGGTGGAGAACTAAGAGTGATAGGTTATACAGACTCAGATTTTTTGGGGGACATGGATGCTCAAATGTCCACATCAGGGTATATCTTTACGCTGAATGGTGGGGCAGTTTCTTGTAGAAGTGACAAGCAAAGTTCGACTGCTATCTCTACATGTCAAGCCGAATATCGTGACCACGGAGGTGCTAAAGAAGCTTTTGGATAAAGAAGTTCACCGAGGAACTTCAAGTGGTTCCTAACGCAGAGAAGCCCGTGACACTGCTTTTGTGACAACGACGGAGTCACGCATGTGCTAAGGAGCCTAGGGCTCACCACAACACCAAACATATTGCGTGAAAATATCATTTTGTTAGAGAAATGGTTCGGGATAGGAATGTTACACTGCAGAGAGTAGACACAGCAAATAACGTTGCTGATCCGCTTACCAAGCCACTATCTCAGAAGGTCTTATAGAGACATCTGGAGAGTATGGGTATTAGATACCATAGTTTGTGGCATTGAGTGCAAGTGGGAGATTGTTAGGAATATGCCCTCGAATGCCACTCAGAGGATGAGAGAGTGAGAGAAATTGTATTGTAATTATGAATATTATATTTAATAAGGCAATTATTATTTCTATATTATTGTATATCACTGGCATTGTGATTTGGTATATAGAATAATAGTCCTTGCATTTGAGAGTGAACATTCTACTCCTTATGGAGATAAGGAGATAGTCACTAGAAGTGTTTAGAGCTCGAATGCTTAACTAGTTCGCAAGTCGATAAAACTTAACAGGACATTAAGTTTTAATAAGACTTGTATAACTGATGCTAGGACGTGTGCACGTCTTGATACCATAGTTATAAGTATATTGGTGGGACCAGTATACTCGAACACGACTCATACTCGATTCAGTCACACGGTATTCACTCTCGGAGAGTCGATGACGAATCAAAAGGTTGTGATAGTATACGTGGACCTTTGACTTGAGGGTTCAGTAGAAGATGTGCCTGTGACGTTTAGTTTGTCATTAGAGTAGTTAGACTCATTTGCTTAATTGCTGAGTCGACCTCGAAGTGCGGACTATACGGGAAGGTAGCAGTCTTTACTGTACGCCAAGAAAGGATTCTATCTCCTGTTAGTCAGCAGGCGAATGTCCTATACGGTTAATGGCAAATAAGATCATAAGTCCTTGGCCAAAGCATTCTGATATAGTCGTATTAGATACACTATTAATCAGTCGGTCTTGATTTGCATTAACACATGTATAGAGTTTAGTCAACAGTAGGGTTTGACTTTACCGTGACCCGAAGACTTGACCGGGACATCTGATGAAGGGTCTATACGTATATAGTATTCACGACATAATGGTTCTGGAATGATTCGTTCATTCGTTCTCAGTCGGGGTTTACAGTGCGGCCCGCTAGGCTGGCTAAGTGCTGCCCGCACTCATTGGTTCCTCCCAATGCCGACTGAGATGAACCTACGGAGTCGCGCAATAGGATCATTGATGGATAAATGTGAATTAATAATCTCTCTTATAATATTATATATTAGATATCTAATTTTGATTTATCGGATAAATCAAATAGCGGTATTATGAATTGTAAGTAGGTTACTGGGTGATTACTTTAATTCATAAATTATATTTCTTAGATAAATATATATTTGTGTTTGATATAATGAATTAATTGGATTAATTAATTAGTCCAAACACATTGGAAATAAAACGGATTCGTTTGACGAACATCCGGTACATGAGGGATTCGTTTTGACGAACATCTAATACACGAGCCGAGTAAATTCGACCCGTCTTCTTAGAAATTTCCCTTAGGGCCGCCCCCCTCCCTCTCTTGTCTATTTTATACTTATTTTATGTCACTAGGTGACATATGTGAGGTGTATTTGATACCCTCAATCATGTGTTAAAGGGTGACTTTTATTTTTTTATAAATAAAAGTCTTTAGAAAAGAGAGAGTATTACTTCTTCTTCCTTGAACTCAAAGTCACGAATTAGAGAGAGAGAGTAAGGTTGATAACTTCATCTTGATCTTAGAGACAAGATATAAGAAGAATACATTGAGAGAGAAAATTCCTACAAGCTTCCCTAGCCGCATTCTTGAAGAAAGGAAGCTTGTCGATTTTTCCATCAAGTTCCGGCGTGTGAAGTAGAGGCACCTTGCTTTAGGTGCTTGGAACGAAGGCCTCTTCATCATCATCATACGAAGGTTTTTTAGAGACATCATAGGTATGGGACTTTGATTCCTTGATCTTCGTATTTTTCTTTTCGTATATACGTTACTTGATCGATCCTCTTAGGGATTTCGTTTATTCTTCCGCTGCGTTTATTTTCTGTGGAATCCCAACAGGGGATTTAAGACTGACAAACTAATGGAGAGACGGAGAGGATGAGTCGACGATTTTGAATTTTTTAGAAGAAGAGGCGTGAGCCGTGACCTAGGGCTGGGAGAGGATAGAAGGCTTCAGGATTAGAAGACGTGAATGAAAGAGGGTGCGGGATTTATTTGAGTGTTTTTTCCTTTATTATTACTTATACGTTAGTGTCAAGAATTACAGACGCCTAGATTAGTGATACGTCGGTGTGAGCAATCAGCGATACTTAAATGTTAAATATAAAAACTAATCTAATTTTATATATTTTGTGACACATAACAAAAAAACTGTCAGAACACAAGTGTCACTAAAAATCCTTTTTTTTAGTAGTGAAAACCAATAAATATAACATGCCACTCCTTGATATCATTGGTGTTTCATGCTTCAATACCTCCTTTTATTCTGGGCTTGTGTTCTTGGAAAAAGAGGATGAAGAAAATTATATTTGGGCATTAACTACGTTTAAGGAGATTATTGGACATGATAATCAACCTTGTGTTATTATGTCTGATAGAGAATCGGTGTTGATGAATGGCATAAAAAACGAATTTCCTACGACAGTAAATGTTTTATGTGTTTGGCATATTGAAAAGAACGTGTTGGAAAATTTCAAGAAGTATTTTGAACGTGCCGAGGAGTTTGATATTTTTATGTCAGGTTGGAATAATGTTGTATATTCGATAACAGAAGCTCTCTTTGAGGAAAACTAGCGTGAATTTGAGTTGCTTTATAAATAGAAAAAAGATGCACTTGAGTACATTAAGAACATATGGTTTCCTTGGAAAGAAAAGTTTGTTACTGCTTGGACCGATAAATACATACATTTTGGTAATCGATCTTCATCAAGAGATGAAGGTGCTCATGCGAAACTTAATCTATATTTGCAAGTTTCTACCGGAGATTTTCATGAGGTTAAAGAAAAGATTAGTCTTGCAATTGAGCATGAATTTAATGAGATTATAGTGAAACTCTCAAGTGAGAGAATTCAAGTTCATCACAATTACAATATGCCGTTTTTTAGAGAGCTTCACTCCCATGTATCTCATTTTGCCTTGCAGGAGATATATAAGCAATATGGAAAAATAAAAGATGGTAATATATATAAATGCATGTATATTTAATATGACATTTATTGTTTATAAACCTTTATTAATTATTTGCTCTTTGTAGGTAGTATGACTCCTTGTACAGTCACTTTATGGCAACTACGGGTCTTCCATGTGCTCACAAGATAAAATACTGGCAAGGAACGACTCTCTCATTGGATTTAATCCATCCACATTGGAGGATTGACACACTATCCCTAAAATTACAAGATGATTTGCATGATGAAGGTACTGATAGACTTGATGAGGTACTTAATGAATTGCGTTCAACGTACCAAACGTGGCCATTAACCAAGAAAAAACATGTTTCCGTGATTACTAAACTCGTGAATGAATATGATGTCCTTTTTGAGCCCGTGATTCAACGACCAAAAGGAAGACCAAAATCAAAAAAGAAAAAAGGAATAACTTCCACGAGACGAGATCCTTCGAGATTTGAGTTGGTGGAATCATCACAAAGACACAATTCTTCAAGTTCTAATTGTGTACTCCAAAGAAACAATGAAGGGGATGAAGAAAGCAACTTAATCGATTTAAATGTATTTCCAAACTTTTCAGATGACTATCATCTTTTGAGTTGAATGGTTAAGTTCAGGTGAACTTTTCATTTTCGAACGTTATTTTGTTTTTTATTTTGGGTTGTAATATATTTTCGCTTTGGAACATTATTTCATTTTGGAAGGTGATTACGTTGGTAGTGCAGTATCTTAAAATTTAAAAAAAAAATGGAACATGAAAATTGATGAGTAAAAAATAAAAAATTTAAATCTTAGAAGTAGAAAAAATAGATGAATAAAAAGTTGAGGAAAATAAATGAAAGGTCTAATAGGTAGAATGAGTTAATTGAAATTACAAAAAGGTAAGAAGAGTAAAATTATTCTGGTAAATTGCAGTTCACTCCCTTATCTATGAGATTTTGCGGTACTGACCCAATGTACGTGGAGTTGATTTCTATGTACAATTTAGTGGTGACTGGTAGGTAATAGCTGACATATTATGGAATAGCTAAGAATGGTAAAATGGTCCATTCACAATAAATTATTGTGGATGGTCAAATAATATTGTGGAGGGATTACTTTCCATTTTGAAAGTAACTTGCATTTTCTTTGTGGTTCGCATCTCCCCACGATCATTTAACTGTTGCAAGTTATACGGGTGCAGATGTCTAATTGTCGTAATTCCTAATTTCTCTACTAAAATTTTGTTCGGTATATTTAGGGCTGTAAACGAGTTGAACTGTACCGAATTTTTACTGGGTTCGGTCCGGCTCGAAATTATTCGAACCTTAGGTTTGATTCGGCTTGAAAATTTCGAACCTCAGAATTTGAGGTTCGATTTGGCTCGAAGGCTAATTTTTTTTATAGTTCGATTCGGCTCGAATTTTCGAAATGTTCGAATATAGTTCGATTCGGCTCGAGTTAAAGTCCAGTATAACTCCATAAATCCAGTATAGTTCGAATATAGTTCGGTCCGATTCGCCGAAGCCGAATGGTTCGAATATAGTTTTTCGAACCGAATCTTTCGAACCGAATCGAACTTTCTCAGTATACACTTTTTTCATTAATAAGACATTTCACATAAGTCATGTTCCATGATATACGTGATGATTTTATAATATCAATCACGTAATGTGATATGACTATAACAATTATCTCGACTTATTACCATCTCATCATATTTTTCATGTAAATGGAAAAGCCTATGATTTTGATGGTTTTGGAATTTCATCTCATTTTTCCTTCATATGAAGGTTGCGGCAGGAAGGACATCCGGCGTAAAACTTTGCCACTTTATCTCCTGCATAAATTGTAGTGTTAACTAATTTTCGATAATTAATTGACACTATAATTTTTATGCCACTGACCCCAACATAATTGGATTAAAGTGCAGTTGACGATAATTACGAAGACATTTCACATATATTTTATTCTCTCGTTGCACTCCCTCATCTACCTTAGACCAGGGGCGCAGCTACATAGGGGCGGGAGGGGACGCCCGACCCCCCCAAATTTTTTTTGCGATGTAGGGGGTATATAGTTTTCGTGTAGAAAAATTTCGGTATATTCGATTTCGACCCCCCAAAATTTCGGTATTATCCGAAAAATAGCGTTGGGAAAAAAAAATTTAGATCCCGACCCCCCACTGAAAATTTTCTAACTTCGCCATTGCCTTAGACTGAATACTCAACACCCTTCTAGACACAGAGGATAATGCAACGCCCTGCACCACCCATGTTCAGGTTAAATTTACATCAAACTTCGAAATTGGAATGCTTATGAATTTCATTTAAGATTGGACCACTTTATAATTGACTCAACGAAGTTTTTTGACATAAAGTTAACGATAAACAATTTTGTGCATGATTTTGTTACAACATAATAAAATTTCGAACGATTGGTCAAACACACATGAATCTAAATATTAGCTAAATATTAAAATATTTTATGTATTTTACCCAACAAACTATGTGAGTCGCTTAATCGGAAAAGTATACCCTGCAACATGATTTATCGTGTATTGTACATCAGTTGTGATTATATTATATACCAATTGTGATTATGTTGTTGCATCATATTTCCACTGTAATTGTTAGTATTTGGCCCAACCAGGCCCAAACTATATCTCCCTTCCTTCGGCCCATTCCACTTTTGTGCTGGCCCAGCCCATTTGGCAGCCCTTATTAATAGGAGCCATCCGATCAAGATGTATTAAGATATCTCTAATCTGGACCGTTCATCTTATCCTATTTAATCCTAACCCTAACCCTATCTCCCTTATTATTCACTCCGCCTCCACTCTCACCGGTCTCCCTCTTTTCTTTCTCCTCTCCCGTGAGTTCACCTACCCTCAGTCAAATCTCCCCGCTGCGTTTTTGCTCCCGATTCTCCCTACCTCCTCTCCCCCGTGAGCTCTTGAATATATCTATGGAATCTCGTGACCGATTCCATCCTTGTGAGTATAAAAGACTTCACTGGGGACGGGAGTTTGACACACCGAGAGAAAAAGAATTGAGTTGTGCCTTGAGAATCCGAGTGAAAAAGAGGGATATTTGTGTAGTGATATCATTGAGGGAGATCGGGATTAGTTCTTGAGATCTTCTGAGGTTTTCTGGGTTAGGATAAGGCGTTATCGGGCTGTTGTGCCGGCCGGCGGTGGTTCGGCGTTCGTCCTTCATGGAATCGAACTTTATTGGTGTCAAATTGCAAAGGGTTCAGAAGATCTGAGCCTAAAGATCTCTTTCACAAAGGGGGTTTCTTGTCCCTTATTTTTCCTCCGTTTTTTTCGTATTATTTATCTATATATATTATTATATATATATATATTTGTTATATATATACTGCAGTTTCGGTATTTATCTTAGATATATATATATATATATATATATATATATATATATATATATATATATATATACTGCATTCTTGCTGCCTTAAATACTTGGTGTATTTCGATCGGTAATATCGTTATCTCGGCTAACTTAAACGAATCTTTGTGATTTACAAATTGGTTCTGGACGATCGCATTCTTTTGGGGTCAGCTTATTCTTGGGGTTTATTTCAATAATTATATTGTTTTTATTATAGGTTCATTAGTTGGCCTATAATCCTTAATCCTTTTCCCCTTGAATATAATTGTAATAGTTATATTCGTTTAATCCGCTTGAATTATCGATCCTGTCTTTAGCCATTGTACGACCCGATACCCAACAGTGGTATCGGAGCCCGTTTGTCGGGTGTCGGGTTCTTTGGCTTCTTGGTGATACGGAATAACCCATCCGGGTTTCAGCTCAGGTATATCGGCTTGAACCTCTGTTTTATTATTGTTGCTAGCTTCGGTTCTATTGTCAAATTGCTGTCCTTAAAACTGTTTATTATCGGTTTGCTTGCCGCGGCCTATTTCTATGTTATCTGGTTGGATTCAGTTTTCGGGCGACTCTTATTTCCTTATTAATTAAAACTCAAACAAATTAAAACCTTAAAATCCAAAACAGCACTAATCTTGCGCTGCCAGGACCGAAAGTGTCCCTCGGATCTTTGTTAAGAGCTTGAGGATTTCGGTTTTAATTTAAACGGGTTTTAATCTCAAAAATCAAATCGAGTCCCTGAATTTTGATTCTCATTAGCTGTGTGCTTCCTTTTCTGTGTGATTTGCGGTTGTCTTTGTAATTACCTTATATTGTTTGTTTCAATGGGCTCTTTCTCTGTCTTTAACATTGCACCTTTTGATGGTAAAGGAGATTTTCAAATTTGGCAACAAAAAATGAAGGGCATTCTAATTCAACAAAAAGTTTTCAAAGCTATTGATCAATCCTTTTCTGACAACACTGCTGCCGATAAAAAGGCCGAGGCAGATGAGTTTGCGTATTCATCAATTATCCTAAATCTGTCCGATTCTGTAATTCCGAAAATCGGTAAACATGATACAGCTCAGGCTTTATGGGAAGAATTGGAAGAAACTTATACTGAAACTTCCTTGCCTAACAAATTGTTTATACTTGAAAAATTTTTCCGGTTAAAACTTGATATTTCAAAGGATATAAATGATAACCTGGACACTTTTACAAAATTAATCCAGGATATCAAACAAACCGGTGATAAAAATATTGATGAATACACCCCTATTGTTCTTTTAAATGCCATCCCTGATTCTTACAGTGATGTTAAATCTGCTATTAAGTACGGCAGAGATAAAGTAACTCTTGATACTGTTATAAACGGTTTGAAAAAGTAAAGAATTGGATTTGAAAAACAATAAGGGGAATAAATCTCTAGGTGAGGTTAATTTTGTGAGGGGAAGACCTCAAAACCGCTTTCGAAAACTGAAACCTTCATCAAGTCAAAACCTACAGAGTAATTTTTCTGAAAAGAATAAGGGCAAATGAAAGAGTAGGTCAAAGTCTCGACCTAAGAACCGTAAGTGCTATAATTGTGGTGAATCTGGTCATTACATTCATGAGTGCACTAAACCTAAGAAAAATTATCAAAATGATAATGCCAACCTTGTGGCTGAAAATGGCCGTGAAGATGAAGTTTTCATGGTTTCTGAAATTTGTGAACAAGCTAATACTATGCATACTCTCACTTTGTGTGAAAATGAGTGGCTTGTTGATTCCGCTTGTACGTTTCATATGTCGCCTTTCAAAAGGCTATTTTCTGAATATAGAGAAGTGATAAATTGGTCTGTCTCTATGGCTAATGAGAAAAAGTGTCAAGTTCATAGTTTAGGAGATATTAAGATAAGATGTGACTCTGGTTATTTGTTAGCTTTAAAGAACGTAAGGCATGTTCATGATTTGTGTCAAAATCTTGTTTCTTGTGGTGCTCTTGATGATGAGGGGTATGAAGGTAAGTGGGGTAATGGGATTATGAAAATCTTTAAAGGAAACTTGTGTGTTTTCAAAGCAATAAAACGGAATAACCTCTATGTGAAAACTGCAAAATATGATTCTTTTGTGAATGCTGTCCAAGGTGACTCAACAGATCTGTGGCATAAACGTCTATGCCACATTAGTGATAAGGGTCTGGAAATTTTGCAAAAACAAGGGGTGTTTGGGAAAGATAAATTGTCCTTTGTGCCGTTTTGCGACTCTTGTGTGGTAGGTAAACAACATCGTGTTAAGTTTCCAAATCCCCATCCCCCTAGAACTCCTACAACTTATGACACTTTCTATTATTTGCATGCTGATGTGTGGGGGCCATCTAGTGAACCCACACACGGTGGAAATAGATATTTTCTATCTGTGATTGATGATTATTCCCGTAAGGTCTTTGTGTTCCTTCTGAAAAACAAATCTGATGTCTTTGAGAAATTCAAAAATTGAAAAACGTTGATTGAAAATCAAACTGGGAAGAAAATTAAAATCTTAAGGACCGATAATGACCTTGAATTTTGCAATCAAATGTTTGATGAGCTTTGTGCTCAATCTGGTATTCTGAGACATAAGTCTGTCCCTTATTCACCCCAACAGAATAGGGTGGCTGAACGCATGAATAGAACCTTGCTAGAAAGGGTCAGAAGCATGTTGGCTATGTCTGGGCTCCCGAAAAAGTTCTGGGGTGAGGCTTTACTTACTGCTGCTTATTTGATAAATAGATCTCCCTCTGTGCCGTTGAATGGTAATTATCCTGAATGTGTTTGGTCTGGTCGATCTATTGATTTTTCTAATCTTCATGTATTTGGCTGCTCTGCTTATGTGCATCAGAAAAATGATAAGTTTGAGCCTCGTTCTGTGAGATTTGTGTTTCTGGGATACCCGGAAGGGGTAAAAGGCTATAGGGTTTGGCTGAAAGGCCAACCCGGTTTCAAAACCATTATTAGTCGAGATATTGTTTCAACGAAAATGAATTTCCTTGCCTTTTACCAGATCCGGAAAACCCTCCTGCTCCAAATGAGGTGGAGCTGCACATTTCTTTAGATAATATGGCTAATGTGCAAACAGAAACGAATCTTGATAATCATGATAATGCTGATGTGCATGATGAAACAGAAGGTGTTCTTGAAGACAATTTGCATGATTATCAACTTGCTCGAGATAGGCCTAGGAGAGAAATTAGAAGACCTTCTCACTTGAATGATTATCATATGGCATCATATGCATTCAATATGTTTGAATCTATTGATAATTGTGAACCCAAAACATATGATGAAGCTTTGAAATCTGAACACTCAGAACAGTGGCTTTATGCAATGAATGAAGAAATTACTTCATTACACTCAAATGAAACTTGGGCTCTTGTGCCCCGACCGCCCAACTGTTCGGTGGTTGACTGTAAATGGCTTTTCAAAGTTAATGAAGAAAATGAGTCGGTCATATTCAAAGCTAGACTCGTTGCAAAGGGTTTCACCCAGAAAGAAGATATTAACTATACTGAAATCTTTGCTCCGGTTGTTAAGTTCACTACTGTGCGTATCATGCCTGCTCTAGTTGCTCAATTTGATTGGAAATTAAAACAATTAGATGTCAAAACTGCTTTTTTACATGGTGAACTTGAAGAAAAACTTTATATGAGTCAACCTAAAGGCTTTATTGATCCCAAGCTCCCTAATCATGTTTGCTTGCTTAAAAAATCAATTTATGGTTTAAAACAATCACCTAGGCAATGGAATAAGAAGTTCGATGAATACATGCTCTCACTTAAATTTTCAAGAAGTAATTATGATCATTGCTTGTATTACAAAACTGATTCCAAAAATCCTGTTTTCTTACTCATATATGTTGATGATATGCTCTTAGTGAGCCCTTGTGTGAAAACAGTTGATCATGTCATTAAATGCTTAAGTGCGAAGTTTGACATGAAACACCTTGGTGATGCTAAGCGCATTCTTGTAATGAATATCTTTCGTGATAGGAAAAACTCCACCATTGTTTTAAACCAAGATTCCTATGTGCAGAAAATTATATCCAAATTTTCTATGAGTTAGTCTAAATCAACCTCTGTGCCTCTAGCTGGTCATTTCCTGTTAAGTAAAGATCAATCCCCGAAAACTGAGGATGATATCAATTATATGAAAAAAGTACCTTACTCAAATGCCATTGGCTCGGTCATGTACCTAATGGTCAGCACAAGACCTGACATAGCTTATGTTGTTAGTTGTCTTAGTCGTTATATGGCTAACCCAGGGGTTTACCATTGGCAAGCCGTCAAATGGCTCTTAAGGTACTTGAAGGGCTCAACCAGGTATGGTCTTAAATTTTCTCGACACCAGCAAGGTGTAAAATTGGTTGGATACGTGGATTCTAATTACGCTGCTAATCGTGATAACCGTAAGTCTACTACTTCATATGTGTTTACTTTGTGTGGCACACCGATCAGTTGAAAGTCTCAATTACAACCTATAGTTGCTTTACCTACTACAGAATCTGAGTATGTTGCTATAACAGAAGCATTAAAAGAAGCTATATGGTTAAAAGGACTATTATCAGAAATCGGTTTTCTAAAGGATAAAGTCGAAGTTTTTTCGGATAGTCAATCCGGTATTCAACTGTGCAAGAATCCAGTTTTTCATGATAGAACGAAACATATTGATGTTCGTTTCCATTTCATACGAGATGTTGTTGCCAAACGTATAATCTATCTTGAAAAAATACCCTCCCAATTTAATCCTTCAGATATGGGTACTAAGTGTTTACCCATCGAAAAATTTAAATCTTGTTTAAAAAGACTGAATTTTGATTCGGTCGAATAAATTTTTGAACTTTGTGTTCTTTAGGGGATCTCTTTGTGAGTTAGTCTTCTTTGTGAATTCTTTTACCTTATTTACTTGGTGTATGTGCAGGTAACCCCGGAGATAGGCAATGATGAGTTTTCTCCGAAACCCGAAAATGCAATTTGACTTGTTGGCCCAAAAAGGTGGAGAAATGTTAGTATTTGGCCCAACCAGGCCCAAACTATATCTCCCTTCCTTCGGCCCATTCCACTTTTGTGCTGGCCTAGCCCATTTGGCAGCCCTTATTAATAGGAGGCGTCCGATCAAGATGTATTAAGATATCTCTAATCTGGACCGTTCATCTTATCCTATTTAATCCTAACCCTAACCCTATCTCCCTTATTATTCACTCCGCCTCCACTCTCACCCGTATCCCTTTTTTCTTTCTCCTCTCCCGTGAGTTCACCTACCCTCGGTCAAATCTCCCCGCTGCGTCTTTGCTCCCGATTCTCCCTACCTCCTCTCCCCCGTGAGCTCTTGAATATATCTATGGAATCCCGTGACCGATTCCATCCTTGTGAGTATAAACGACTTCACTAGCGACGGGAGTTTGACACACCGAGAGAAAAAGAATTGAGTTGTGCCTTGAGAATCCGAGTGAAAAAAAGGGATATCTGTGTAGTGATATCATTGAGGGAGACCGGAATTAGTTCCTGAGGTTTTCTGGGTTAGGATAAGGCGCTACCGGGCTGTTGTGCCGGCCGGCGGTGGTTCGGCGTTCGTCCTTCGTGGAATCAAACTTTATTGGTGTCAAATTGCAAAGGGTTCGGAAGATCTGAGCCTAAAGATCTCTTTCACAAAGGGGGTTTCTTGTCCCTTATTTTTCCTCCGTTTTTTCATATTATTTATCTATATATATATATGTATATATATACTGCAGTTTCGGTATTTATCTATATATATTATTATATATATATATTTGTTATATATATATCTATATATATACTGCAGTTTCGGTATTTATCTATTATATATATATATATATACTGCATTCTTGCTGCCTTAAATACTTGGTGTATTTCGATCGGTAATATCGTTATCTCGGCTAACTTAAATGAATCTTTGTGATTTACAAATTGGTTCTGGACAATCGCATTCTTTTGGGGTCAGCTTGTTCTTGGGGTTTATTTCAATAATTATATTATTTTTATTATAGGTTCATTAGTTGGCCTGTAATCCTTAATCCCTTTCCCGTTGAATATAATTATAATAGTTATATTCGTTTAATCGGCTTGAATTATCGATCCTGTCTTTAGCCATTGTACGACCTGATACCCAACAGTAATTACAATATACACAGTTGTGATTATGCTATACACCAATTGTGATTATTTTAGTAATAATAATTGATGTGTATCTTGTACCGTACATCATGTTGTGGGATGTACCAACTCGTTTAACCACACTATGCTATTTTATAGGAGAATATGGAATTTCCTATTCTGAAATGGCCTCACCTTTCATATTCAAAGCGTACGAGACTACGAGTGGTGTCCATAATTCTGCCTTCTGAATTTTATGGGCATCGGTAATTATGATTCTTTAATGGTACACATTATATTCTTATGCATTATACTAAATCAATAATTATTAAATCAACAAAAATTAAAAATAATAAGTATATCAGATTCTGGATCCCGAAATACCAGCTGACTAACCTTTGATGGAGAAAGAAAATTCCTAGCCTATATTGACTATATGTTGTTTTTCTACATTCAAATGCTAAATAATTTCATTTAAAGTGAAATCCGTCTTAGGAATTACACTTTACAACGCCATCAACATTGCCACTTGTATAGACTATTAGACAAGTTGTTTAAGGGACTGTTTACTTTTTTTTTCCATTAATCTCTTAATGGATTAAGCTGTTTGAGTGGATTAATCTGTCTGATTTGGAAAAATATCTTGTTGTTTCTTTCTTTTCTGAATGAACTATCTGAATGACAAGAAATAATCATTTTACCCCTCAATATGAATCAAGTCCTTTTTGATAAAATGTTCTTTATTTTTTAAGTTGAATGGTATTCACTACTACAAAAAAGACATTTAACACCCGTTTAACATCGGTTCTGGAAAAATCGATGTTAAAAAAGACGCGGTAGCATTTGAAAATTTTAAAGCAAACTATTATTTTTCCTCAGTTCATGAGTTATTGTTAGGCCGTTTCCTCCACTTTTTGAATTTCACTCTCCAACGGCCCTTTCGAAAGAGCATTGACGCAATTTCGTTTTCATCCAGCGTTCTCACCAACCAGTGAGCCGTCATTCTTTCTTTCACGGAAGAATGCCCGTTGCTCTTGATGGTTCATGTCCGTACTCTTATTTGGTAGGGTGATTGGAATCCACTCCTCAAAGCCGTAGCGCACTAGCTCTCGCTAGTCGAAGGTTCGAATCCTTTCGTCCCAGCCCTCAAAGCTGGACCTTTTAGAATAGAATCGTGGATGATAAGCCAGAGAAGCGGCCTCTATCAGTCGATATGGGGAGCTAAGCCGTCAGTGGCGCGTGTTGGTGTCGAGAAGACCGAAGCGGAAGTTTCTCACAGCCCGGAAAGCGAAGTCAAAGTGTTCGTGATCGGGCTTTCATTCTCAATTCCCGTCACTGTTTCAGTCAGTACGGTCAGTCATGTGGAGCTAGTGATTTCCATGAAAAAAGGAGAAGACATGGACACTACCAAAATCGGGGGTTTAGCCGACGACTCTAAGTCGTCGGCTAAAGGTCAAAGTCGTCGGCTAAACCCCCCAGTCGTCGGCTAAAAAACCGTCGGCCGATATTCGTCGGCCAAAGTTTAGCCGACGACTTTTTTGGTAGTCGTCGGCTAAACTTTGAGGTTTAGCCGACGACTATACAAATGTCGTCGGCTAAAATTTTTTCAAAAAAAAAAATGTAATATACTTTAGCCGACGACATTTAACAAAGTCGTCGGCTAAAACATTTTTTAAAAAAAAAAAATCAGATTTTGGGAACAATTTATAGTCAACACAATACACCAATTAATAAATTAGCGAAAAAATACGTAACAATTCAACACAAATACATAACACATATACAATACACCAATTCAACAGCAACAAAAATACGCCAATTCAACAGAATACACCAATTAATATCACAACATACCAACAATACATCCAATTCAACACAATACACCAATTAATAACACAATACACCAACAATACATCAAATAAATACAATAAATTCATCAAACAAATGAAAACTAAATACACAAAAATCTAAAAACTAAATAAAACCTAACCTAATAAACTAAAAAAATAATAAAAACTACATGAAAAACAACCTAATTATAGATAAAATTAATACACTAAAAATACACAAAAAAACGGGTTGCCTGTGCGGAGGTCGGGCGGCGGGCAGTCGATCGAGCGGCGGTGTTCTGGCGGGTGGGTGACGGGCGGTCTGGTGTTATCGGGCGGCTGAAGGGTGGGTGGGGGAAGAAAAAAAAGAAGAAAAGGAAGAAGAAAGAAGAGAAGAGGGTATATATATATATATATAGAGGTTTAGCCGACGACCTAGATCAAGTCGTCGGCTAAAGTATATTATTTTTTTTAGAAAGGGGTTTAGCGGACGACCTACATAAAGTCGTCGGCGAAAGTATATTATTTTTTTGGAAACGGCTTTAGCCGACTACTTCAACTCGGCCGTCGGCAAAACCGTTGCAATAATTTTTTTTTTTCGAAAGGGGTTTAGCCGACGACCTAGATCAAGTCGTCGGCTAAAGTATATTATTTTTGTTTGAAAAGTATTTAGCGACGACTTGATCTAGGTCGTCGGCTAAACCATTGCAATATTATTTTTTCCGAAAGGGGTTTAGCCACGACCTAGATCAAGTCGGCTAAAGTATATTATTTTTTTCGGAAGGGGTTTAGCAAGCGACCTAGATCAAGTCGTCGGCTAAAGTATATTATTTTTTCGGAAGGGGTTTAGCCGACGACCTAGATCTAGTCGTCGCCTAAAGTATATTATTTTTTTGAAAAGAGTTTAGCCGACGACTTGATCTAGGTCG
Organism: Orobanche coerulescens; assembly: GCA_033398695.1. Classification (NCBI taxonomy): domain Eukaryota; kingdom Viridiplantae; phylum Streptophyta; class Magnoliopsida; order Lamiales; family Orobanchaceae; genus Orobanche; species Orobanche coerulescens. The sequence continues at coordinate 10,954,958 of CM065816.1, read as the reverse complement.
TCGGCTAAACCGCTGCAATATTATTATTTTTTTCCGAAAGGGGTTTAGCCGACGACCCAGATCAAGTCGTCGGCTAAAATTTTTTTTTCCGTCGGCTAAACATTATCCAGGTCGTCGGCTAAACCTCTTTACTATAGCCGACGACTATATTGTACTTTAGCCGACGAACTAGATCAAGTCGTCGACTAAAATTGTTTAGCCGATGGCATCCCGAGTCGTCAGCTAAAGTGCAAAGTTTAGCCGACGACACTTTAAAGTCGTCGGCCGTTTTTTTTGGGTCGTCGGCTAAAGTCATTTTTTTGGTAGTGGGAGTTCGTAGGTGGTTGAGCAGCTAGACCAGAAATGGGTGCTAGCAAGAATATGATAGACCCCCACTTTTGGTGCACTTCTTTGATGAGCAAGCTGGGAATGATCAATTGGTTATGCTAAAAATCGATGTTAAAAAAAATAAAAAATTTAACATGATTCGAATAAAAACCGATGTTAAAAAAAAATCTTCAATTTAACATCGGTTCCGAATAAAAACCTATGTTAAAAAAAATTATATAATGTTACTTAATATATAATATAACATAATATATATTTTAATTTATATTATAATATATATTCATAAATCATATTATAATTTTCACTTATATTTAAATAATCAGACAATATTTTTATAAATATTAAGTTATATTTTAATATATATTTATATTAATTTTTTATCAATAAATAGTTTATATTTTATGATTTTTAAATATATAATATTAATATATATTTAAATTTACACTATATACACAATTATAATTAAGATTATATGATAATTTATACTATATATACTCAATTTTTTTATTATTAGAGAGGGTAATTTTAGTATATTGGGGAAGTATTTCTAGCTTAATGGTAAGGACACCCCAAAAATTGCTTAATGAAAAAGACATTATTAAGATCATTAAGATGAAAGTAAACAGCAAGATATAGATGACCGATTAAGCTGATTAAGCGTTAAGCTGATTAAGTAAAAATAAACAGCCCTAATCAATATTCATTATGCTTTTTTTAGTAATTTTTTGTCCATGAAAAATCCTTATTTTTCCTTGGCTTGGTTTTGATTTGTGCTTGTAATGTTTCACCGTTTTTCTGATAGTTGTTTTACAGTTGTTACGCCATGTTTTTTTAATTTCTGTATGCTATAACTATATGTTGTTGCCCAAAATATTTATCCGAAGATTAAATACTGCTGGAATGGACGGACAACAAACAAATAAGGTTGCGGGAGCACTTCCGAGAGAATATGAATAAACACAAGATTTGCCGGGTTTGTTAGGCCCGGGCTTGAATGCTCTCGCGAGATGTTATTAATACAAATATTCGTGGATACAAGTATTAATGTGAGAATCTAAGTACAATGAGTGTAAAAAGACTCTGTTAATCCAGCTCTTGAGCGAAGCTTGGTGTTCTTCGTCCCTGTCGATCGTCTTCTGTATGAGAGAGGCCGAGAGAAGAAAGAACCAAGAGATAGCTGTTGCCAAGAGTAGGAGAAAGCCAAGTTGTGAGTATTGCTTCTGTATTGTGTGCTGAAATCGCGATAATGTCAGAGAGTGCTGAAGAATTCCCTCATTGGACAAGTGCAGGCTGCCTTCTATATATAGGGGCAGAGAAGCCTTGATTCTTGGCGGGCGATCGCCTTTTGGCCAATATAATAATGGGGCGATCGCCTTTAAGTCACAGGGCTGTCGGCCTAAAGTCCAAGGTAGCTGCTGGCAGCCAGCTGTGCGGTCCAATGAGGAGCCAGCACGCGTCCGGGGTCACTGTCACATGCGGTCCTACTGACACCTTTCGGTGGGCCTGTCGGCTGGTAGACGGATGCTGACAGGCTGTGGTCAATGATCCGTGAAATGCGGATCTTGTCTCGGCGCTGCACGTGGGCTCTGTCCTGGGCTTCGGCCTTTGCCGACTGGATGGCCATCGGCTTCGATTGGCATGAGGCGGTCGGCATTGGTCGGTTACCAGAGGTCGGCATCAGTCAGCCACCAAAGGTAGGTCGGCAAGTGCCGAGAGATAATCGCCTGTTGGTCAGCCACCAGGAGTCGATCGCCAAGTACCGAGAGACGATCGTCTTAGGTGTCGATCGCTCGGCACCGGGACTTGTCCTGGGACCTTCGGCTGGACGATCTGCCTTGTCTGCGGAGCCAAGGCTAGGTCGTTGGTCGGCAGTTATGCTTTGCTGCTCGGCAATGACTAGGTCGCCCGATCTCCGAGGCGATCGCCAATCGGAGAGTATAATTCTCGACGCAACACTATAGTATTTATGTTATTTTACAAATGAGTTGTATCTTTTTTAGTATTATTGTTTTCTACAAATTAGTTGTGTGTTTTTTATTTTGGATTTGCACATAGCTTTATGTGGGTGACGATAATTTTTTTAACACATCGTAACCTAGGTTGTATTATTCTGTTTTTCAAATTTGTGCCTTTCTCTGATACCGAGAGTTGAAGTGGTATTATCATTCAGGTAAACTTTCATTTTGAAATTACTGATGTTTCTCGGTTTTTTGTGTTATACTGTGTTTTAGTGTCATTGGTAACTTATTAGGGTTCGTTTTTCCTATGTGACTCTAAATATGTAATCCGTAAAACTTTGAGACTATTATGGCATATTTGTTTATTACAAATTCAAAAAATATTACTAAAATAATAGAAATAGTTTGTTTATAAGTGAATGGCAAATTTATATATATGCTACTCTCTCTGTTTCTGGGATCCTACTAGAGTTTGATCTTTTTTTCGGTGAGAGATCATTGGTTCATTATTGCTGGAGTCTCTTCATGATAATAGTTGAGGTTTTTTAAATTTGTTGTTCATAATTGCTTGCAGACAACCCTGTATTCAATTTCAACACCGTGTTGAAACTTGTGACTTTTAGTTTTGTCCCATTTTTGGGTGCTCCAGCCGTAGTGATAATTCTTACTTTGGGTTTTTATATGTTTTCTGGTCTAATTTTTTTTTTCGTTATTTTTTTTAGTTCAGTTGTGATATCATCTTGGATTTTATCTGGTGATTCGAAACTTGATTAATGTATTTGGTTTTATTTTATTTTTATTACTAGGAAAGATTGTGCCTTTTTATTATAGATTTGACGTCGACTGTTGCTTGCAGGAACTATGTGGGCTCAATCTTGTAGACTTTGAAATTCCATAGCTGCAAATATGTTTTGGTGTTTCTTGCTTTATGTTTGTTTATGTTCTCTTTTTTATTTTTTCGTTCTAACGCTTTTATTATTGAGGACGTCGTACTTTTTACGGGAGAAGAGGCATTGCTCTGGTAGGTGTAACAATGTCGTGTACTGCTTAACATGTCGTGTCTATGTCATTCTCTGTGTGCAATGTGATGTCTGTTGCGACTTGAGGTATATAGGCTGACAACCCTGATATTACCATTTGTGATTCTTGAGTTGTGATGTAGACAGTTAGTTTCTTATATTTAGGCCTGGGAATGTACTGTCATGTACGATTTGTGGTATATGGGCCGATAAGTTTGCGACAGGTAGGACCATTTGGAGAGCGATTACGACTCCTTAGATGGATTGGTCTGATAGATGTAACAACGCCACATACCTCTAAATGTATATGGAAAGTCACATTTAGGTTTTGGTGACTGATTTGGTCTGTATTTTCATGCATTTGTTAGGTGATTTAAACCAGGGTTCATTTCGATTTCGTTATCCATACTAACCATATGTCCATGTGTTATGACTTGAGGTATATAGGCTGGCAACCTTGCGACTGAGAGTCCTGTTTGGAGGACGATTATGACTCCTTATAAGGACGGGTCTCATAGGTCTAACAACGCCACGTGCCTCTGGTCGTACAATATCTATATTACCATATGTGATTCTTGAGTTGTGCTGTAGATAGTTAGTTTCTTATATTTAGGCCTGGGAATGTACTGTCCTGTACGATTTGTGGTATATAGGCCGGCAACCTTGCGACTGATATGACTCTTTGGAGGGCGATTATGACTCATTAGATGGACTGATCTAATATGTGTAACAACGCCACATACCTCCAAACGTACATGGAAAGTTACATTTTGGTTTTGGTCACTGATTTGGTTTGTATTCACATGCATTTGTTAGATGATTCAAACCAGGGTTCTTCCGTTATTCGTAATAACCATATGCCCACATGTTGCGACTTGAGGTATATAAGCTGGCAACCTTGCGACTGAGAGGCCTAGTTGGAGGACAAATACGACTCCTTACAAGGACTGGTATGATAGGTGTAACAAGGCCACGTACCTTTGATCGTACAATATCTATATTACCATCTATGATTCTTGGGTTGTGTTGTAGATAGTTAGTTTCTTATATTTAGGTTTGAGAATGTACTGTCTTGTACGATTTGTGGTACATAAGTCGACAACCTTGCGACCGATAAAACTCTTTGGAAGCTGATTATGACTCTTTAGATGGACTGGTCTAATAGGTGTAACTAAGCCATGTACCTCTCAACGTACATGGAAATTCGTGTTCCCTTGTTTGTGCTTTGTGTTGGGTTGGTCTTTCTTTCCTTCATGTGCATGCTTATTGGTTCGCAAAGGGTGGGCAGTCCTGATCTTGTTTTTGGGTTTCATTTTACACGTTGCTCCGTGCGGCTAGAGGTATATAGGTTGGAAACCTTGCGACCGAAAGGCTTGTTTGGAGGGCGATTACAGCTCCTTTCAATGACTGGTCTGATAGGTCTAACAACACCATGTATCTCTGGTCGTACAGTTTGTAGGTTTTGGTTCAATGATTTTGTCCATATTTGTAATACCCGGTTGTAATTCATTCATTATCATTCAGTATTTATCAGTCTGTATTTGTCACTCAGTAATTTTCACTCATTAATAATCACTCATCATTCATGATTCATTCATTTGTATTCATCGTTGGCATTTTATAACCGTGTATCAGTTACCGATCATCATTCATCTCCGTTTGTGGATCGAGACGAGGGTATCATCAATATCATCGGGAATATAGTCTCGTGTTGGAAGTATCATCTATCACGTGTTATTGAACTTATTTTCAACCATACGAGTATTATACGTCGGATCATTCACCGTTTGTAACGAGTAGTCGGAGTTGTCGGATTTTTGTCACTTCCAGGAGCGAGTTACGGCCGTAAGGATTGTCGGATATGGCTGTAATAGGCGTTAGGTGATTTTAGGTCAGTATGGATGAACGGGACTTACGGCCGTAAGGATTTCGGCATACGGTCGTAAGTTGAGCAGGTACGGCCGTAAGGCTTGGCCGGTTACGGCCGTACGTGTCGAGCAGGGTGCCCAGGCGTTTTTGGCCGAAGGCGAGTTACGGCCGTAAGATGGGAAGGATACGGCCGTAAGGAGTGTTCGTAAATTTCAGGCTTTGTCGGACGATCAGGACTTACGGCCGTAAGGGTTGCGGCATACGGCCGTAAGGTGAGGCAGGTACGGCCGTAAGGCTTGGCCGGATACGGCCGTACGTTGCAGGCAGGGTGCCTGGTCAGTTTCGACGAAGGGGGCTTATGTAATATCCGCAATTTCGGATTTCTGGTAATTTTATTTTTTCGGCGTAGGTCCGTTTCGACGACTCGCTTGGGACCGTATCATCATTCTGAGAATGATTAATTCTGCACTTTTTGTCATCCGAGTTCGTTTCGGTATTGTTTTGTTGAGTTCCGTGTTTCTTAACAACTTTTCCGCACTCGAGTTCGATTCTTGTGAATCTCGTCCGAAATTACTGTTTCGAGTTTCCCGTAAGTCCATTTAACTTTGTTAGACGTGTTGTGAGCTTTAGTTTGGTGTTTCGATCGCGTATCGTGATTTTCGGACGTTTTGGGCCATTTTCGTAATTTCCCAAAGTTTTGAGTAATTACTTCCGTTGTTGAATTCCGAGCCTTCGGGTGGTCGGAATTGTGTGTTCTCTTAGCCCTTAGATTCGTCTTTGCGAGTACTTCGTGACCGTATCTTCGATTCGTATTCAGGTTCGGGTTTCGGTGTCGTTTTCTTGAGTTCAGTGTTATTAAACGACTTTTCCCAAATATGAGTCGACTTTGTAAAATCACCATAAATTCTTGAAAACTCCAAAGACTTTGAATCTTTTCAATATTATAGAGCATCAAGTTAGCTTTCCAATGGTTCAAACGGTGAGTCAATCGGAGTCCGGACGAGAGAGTTATGGTCGAAATAGCTCAGACACTCATTTTCCAGTTTTGGCCGAGCAGCCTGTACCCTGTGCCGCGGCACACTTAGGCTGGGCCGCGGCACACAGTCCAGATTAGCCTATTTCTGCGGATTTTGTGAGATGAATGCTCATTTCATCTCTTCCTTAATTCCTCCTCCTCTTGGGCGATCTTATGGGCGATTTTTGGGCGTTTTGCATCATCAATCCAAGAGAACTTCATATTCTTCAAGTTTTTGGTGTGGATTAACAACTCCAACAATTGTTCTTCATCATTAATCCAAGGTAAATTCTTGAAACCCTACTTTTGGGTGAATTGGGGGTTTTTGTTCGTTTTGTCCGATTTAACCGTAATAACTTAGATTTGTGATGTATTGATGATTATTTAGATGTATTCTATCATTTCCCTTGTTATTCCATGGTTGGATCGTTTCGATTCGTTATTTTGGTCGAGTTCTTAGTCAACGCCTTGAAGGTGTCCGACAAAAGGTCTTAGAGGGGGGATTGGGCGTTGTATGATTATTATCCATCGTACGATTGTTGATTTATCATTGGTATGACTTAGGGACGAAATTATTGTGAAGAACTCGAGTGGAACCCTTCCGTTCGTTGTCTTCTTGGTCCGAGCTCCCGGTCGAACCGTGTTCTTGAACGTTTGGTAGCGGTTATTAAGGCAAGTATCTTATTATACGACTTGTATCTTGTGACTAGTAATTACGTATGATATGTATGACGATTTTGCTTGCCTCCGTAAATATGTTACATTTGAGTTGGTTGTGTTTTCCGAAATTTGAAGGCTTTGTGATAATAGTGATATATTGGTATCCGTGTTAGGCGTCGTGCCATTTGTGCGATTGCGATGTACATATGAGATGGTTGTACACGTGGTTGTTCAATGTATTGTGTACCGAATGTGTGTTATGTTGGTTAAGAGTCGTTGTGATGATCATGATATTTGTGTTGTTTTGGTTTACATACTTGATTGTACATTTCAAGTGTAATGTGGAATGGCTTGACATTTAATGATTATGAATTGTGTCGTGTCGATGTGTGTGTGTTCGGGTAGGCTCGACGAGGCCTCCGGAGTTCGGTACATGATGTGTACGAACAAAGTGTGTGATCCGGTAGGGTCCGCGAGGCCTGGAGTCCGGTACATGACGTGTACGGACAAGGTGTGTGATCGGTAGGGTCCGACGAGGCCTCCGGAGTTCGGTACATGATGTGTACGAACGATGTTGTGGCGGGTAGGGTTCGTTGAGGCCTCGGAGTTCGGTACATGATGTGTACGAGCGGTGTGTGTGGGGTAGGGTCCGTTGAGGCCTCGGAGTTCGGTACATGATGTGTACGAGCAGTGTGTGTGGTCGGGTAAGGTCCGCCGAGGCCTCGGAGTTCGGTACATGATGTGTACGAACAATGATCGTAGCGATGATTGTTCGGGTAACATTTTAAATATGGATCTCGGACTCATAATGATATATTATTTAGTATGCTTTGAAACGAGAATCGGGCTAAGGCCCTAATGTTTACGAAAAGGTTTTGTAAATTGGGACTCGAGTTCCAAAAGAATATCTGCTTTAAAAATCCCCGAGATGATGTGTTCCTTTTCAAATATCTCTTACTTGAGTTCGAAATTCTAAAACTTCTCGGGAACATTTTGATAATTGATTTACGTATTAAATTCATAGTTGCTATTTGCTTGTTACATTTCGTATGGTTTGATACTTGCACTAGTAAAACAGTGGAGTTTTACTAACCCCCGAGTATTCGGGGGGTGGATGTCTGATACGCCTCGGTACATGCAGGTTCAGGGGAGCAGTCACAGGATTGGCACAAGGGGATGACGAGCTGCGATACTAATCAAGAGTTGAGAGTTGGTAGAGTTTATTTGTATTGTTAGAGTTGATTCAGTCTTCCGTTGTATTGTATTTCGAACCCTGTGTGGGTAATGTTGTTAGTCAGTCCTGTTGATAGAGTTGTATGACCTCATCGGTCTGTGTGTTTTTGTGTAAGTGACCTTAACGGTCTGTATTATTATATTGTTTGACCCTGGCCGGGCAAGAATTTAGTTGTTTATAGACGTTTAGCCTGGTAGATCCTTGCGGAAAGGGTTTACGGCGTGTAATATTCCCATATGGTTTTGGGGGTGTTACATTTATGGTATCAGAGATTAGGTTGCGGAAACCTAGGCTATCGGGTCGAGTCGAGTCGTGGTTTGTCGAGTAATGTGTTGTCTTGTCGTTCGAGTCGTCAGGTGACAAGTTGAGTTGTGCGTAGTCACAACGTGTCGGATATGTTGTCGGATGAGATTAGTATCGTGGGCGACCGTCATCTCCGTGCGGCCTGTGGATGTGAGTCTCCCTTCTTTGTGTTGTGCCTCGTGTGACACGAGCTATTTTTATGATTATGAGTTAATTGACGGAATCCTCTTATGGATTTTGATTTCGTGATATGTGATCATTTGACTCCCGTTTTTCGTTCATATGAGGAGTAGTGTTGCTGTCTTGTGCATGTTTGATTTTATTTCTTTTATCCACTGCGTGAGTTCTTTTGTAATGGCTTTCGGTATTTTACCGACTGAGTTTTATTTCGAAAACCAATTCCCTTAACCGAGTTTTTGGCATTATGGCCTTGATCATTTTGGCGAAATTCTTATGACGGAATTTAGTATTTTGTAAATGGCTTTTGTGAGTTTTTGAAATATTACCGTCATCGACCTTTTGGCATTTTGTAAATGGTTTTTATCCCGTGGGTTCCGGCAGGACCCACGGCGCTATAATGTTCCGTGTAATTATCTGAAATTTTTGGGCATTCTAGCCCATTGAATTATCTTTGAAAACTTTGAGTACCTTAGAAAATAAATTTCGAGACGTACTTTTAAAATAAATTATTTTCTCGTGGTACATCCAAGGTGCCACAATATGTTTCAAGATTCTTCTACCTCGAGGACCAAAATGTTTTGAGATATTTCCAATATTTTAGAAACACTTTTACTTAGACCCGAGGGTCGAATATTTCCGAAAGTTTTTCACGAAAAGAAAGTGTCCTCATTTTTATCGAATGCGAAATAGTTTTCCAAAGTCTCGATAACGATGTTTCACGATTGTACTTTTTTTTTTTTTGAAGGATCATACTCAAGATCAATCGGTGTTTCCAAAATTATTTTCAAAAGGAGGTTTTCGTTTTTAAAACCTATCTATTCCCGTTTGAGGGCTGGGTATGTATGTGTGATGTTCGCGTTGTCGTTATGATGTTTGCTCCAGAGTATGATCGAATTGGTGGCATGAACGTCGAGGCGTTGCCACGCATTTGTTGTACTAGCCCTCTGTGAGAGGTGTGAATTGGTGTTTACTGTTTATCGCCTCGTGGTGATTTGCGTGTTGTCGCACGAGTGTGAGCTGTTGAATCTTGGGTTTGTACGTTTGTGTACATGTGTGATTGTTTCATAATGTTTGTAATTATGTGCTGGTTATCGTTCGGGCCGTTGAGGTCGCCGAACGATACCGTCGTTGTTGTAGTGTTTGCGTGTATTACTTTACGATGGTAATCGTTGTATATGATATGTGTTATGATTCTTTGTTGTGCTGAGTTGGCATCTCCGCTATATTGTTTTGCGACGTTATACCCCATTGTATCTAGCATTTGTACTTTCGGTATGCCGAGCCAAGGTGTTTCAACCGTGATGTGCCGGGGCATGCACGTGTAAATTGTCCTTCTCGTCGAACGCTGCTTCGAGGACACCGAATTCGATTTTGCGAATGGCACCGAGACTTTCGAGTTCGCGCTTCAAAGACAGATATCGTGGATCGACTCGAGAGACCCATGGGAGATTTTCCGTCGGATGCTTTTTGTGTTGTGACCTTGTTTCCGTTGTTGTGAGTTGCGACGACATTTCTTTTATAAGAGGTCGGATGTAATACCCATACTATATTTGACTTCTCAGCTTCTCCTTCTAAATTCTATCGACTTGCACGTGTTCGTCGATACTTTTGAACTTGTTTGATGTCTCATTGTCATCGCTCGAACCGGTTGTGACCTTGTTTCGATCGACTGCTTATCATCGTGACCTTCCCGAGTTCGGTTCGATTCTTGTGAGCCTTGTTTGGAAGTAATATCTTTCACTTTCTACGAGTTCTTTTAATGCCTGGAGTTGAAGTGGGGACTTCAGAGTCATTGTTCGACTGTTGTAATTCGATCATTGTTATTTGATCATTATTGTTCGATCATTGTTATTTGATCATTGTTGTTCGATCATCGTTATTTGATCATTGTTGTTCGATCATTGTTATTTGATCGTTGTTGTTCGATCATTGTTATTTGATCATTGTTGTTCAATCATTGTTATTTGATCGTTGTTGTTCGATCATTGTTATTTGATCATTGTTGTTCGATCATTGTTGTTCGATCGTTGTTGTTCGAACGGGGTTGTCTGATCAGAGTTGCCTCGATCTCGCATCGCTAAGAATTGTCGCTCACCGTTAGTCAACTGCTTGAGTGTGGCCAAGTGGGTCACCGATCAGTGCATTGTGAGACCGTTGCCAAGATGTTCGGGAATTGGGTTTTCGTTCCTACTCGGGGAGTGCCTGGTGGTGTCCCGTGATGTAGTTGTGTATCGTACTTCGTGCTGTAATTCGTGTAGAAATTGTTATTTGTTGCGTGAACTTTTTGGTTTTGTTTGTATTCTACCATGATGTTTTATTTTAAGTTTCGAGACGAAACTTATTTTTAATAGATAGAATGTAATGTCCGTATTCTCGTTTTCGTTATCTTGAATTCTTTGTGTCTTGACGTCGGACATTTTCTTGTTGACGAGAATCGGAGTGAATTCTATCATAATACTATATTTGTTTCTACCGCATAGTCGTTGTGGTCCTGCGACTTGTTGTCGCGTGCGTTTCTTTGATTAAATGTGTGCATGTGATGTGTTGTTAATTACTCGTTATTGTTTTGAATCATTGTCGGTGGCGTTGTTATGGTCGCCGTGGGCGTGTTTTCACGCCGTATGTTCTTCGCGTTGCTTGTAACGTTTCGCCGTTGGGCGCGATTTTTTTCGGTTCTTGTGTATCCCGCTGAGTTTTCTGGCGGGATATTGCTTCTCCCTACTTGATTTAAGTTTCGGACGAAACTTCTTTAAGGAGGGTAGAATGTAATATCCGCAATTTCGGATTTCTGTAATTTTATTTTTTCGGCGTAGGTCCGTTTCGACGACTCGCTTGGGACCGTATCATCATTCCGAGAATGATTAATTTCGCACTTTTGTCATCCGAGTTCGCTTTGGTATTGTTTTGTTGAGTTCCGTGTTTCTTAACAACTTTTCCGCACTCGAGTTCGATTCTTGTGAATCTCGTCCGAAATTACTGTTTCGAGTTTCCCGTAAGTCCATTTAACTTTGTTAGACGTGTTGTGAGCTTTGGTTTGGTGTTTCGATCGCGTATCGTGATTTTCGGACGTTTTGGGCCATTTTCGTAATTTCCCAAAGTTTTGAGTAATTACTTCCGTTGTTGAATTCCGAGCCTTCGGGTGGTCGGAATTGTGTGTTCTCTTAGCCCTTAGATTCGTCTTTGCGAGTACTTCGTGACCGTATCTTCGATTCGTATTCGTGTTCGGGTTTCGTGTCGTTTTCTTGAGTTCAGTGTTATTAAACGACTTTTCCCAAATATGAGTCGACTTTGTAAAATCACCATAAATTCTTGAAAACTCCAAAGACTTTGAATCTTTTCAATATTATAGAGCATCAAGTTAGCTTTCCAATGGTTCAAACGGTGAGTCAATCGGAGTCCTGGACGAGAGAGTTATGGTCGAAATAGCTCGACACTCATTTTCCGATTTTGGCCGAGCAGGCTGCACTCGTGCCGCGGCACACTTAGGCCGGGCCGCGGCACACACCCAGATTAGCCTATTTCTCATGGATTTTGTGAGATGAATGCTCATTTCATCTCTTCCTTCATTCCTCCTCCTCTTGGGCGATCTTATGGGCGAGTTTTGGGCGTTTTGCATCATCAATCCAAGAGAACTTCATATTCTTCAAGTTTTTGGTGTGGATTAACAACTCCAACAATTGTTCTTCATCATTAATCCAAGGTAAATTCTTGAAACCCTACTTTTGGGTGAATTGGGGGTTTTTGTTCGTTTTGTCCGATTTAACCGTAATAACTTAGATTTGTGATGTATTGATGATTATTTAGATGTATTCTATCATTTCCCTTGTTATTCCATGGTTGGATCGTTTCGATTCGTTATTTTGGTCGAGTTCTTAGTCAACGCCTTGAAGGTGTCCGACAAAAGGTCTTAGAGGGGGGATTGGGCGTTGTATGATTATTATCCATCGTACGATTGTTGATTTATCATTGGTATGACTTAGGGACGAAATTATTGTGAAGAACTCGAGTCGGAACCCTTCCGTTCGTTGTCTTCTTCGGGGTCCGAGCTCCCCGGTCGAACCGTGTTCTTCTAACGCTTGGTAGCGGTTATTAATGCAAGTATATTATTATACGACTTGTATCTTGTGACTAGTAATTACGTATGATATGTATGACGATTTTGCTTGCCTCCGTAAATATGTTCCGTTTGAGTTGGTTGTGTTTTCCGAAATTTGAAGGCTTTGTGATAATAGTGATATATTGGTATCCGTGTTAGGCGTCGTGTCATTTGTGCAGGATTGCGATGTACATATGAGATGGTTGTACACGTGGTTGTTCAATGTATTGTGTACCGAATGTGTGTTATGTTGGTTAAGAGTCGTTGTGATGATCATGATATTTGTGTTGTTTTGGTTTACATACTTGATTGTACATTTCAAAGGTAATGTGGAATGGCTTGACATTTAATGATTATGAATTGTGTCGTGGTCGATGTGTGTGTGTTCCGTGTAGGTCCGACGAGGCCTCCGGAGTTCGGTACATGATGTGTACGAACAAAGTGTGTGATCCGTAGGTCCGACGAGGCCTCCGGAGTCCGTACATGACGTGTACGGACAAGGTGTGTGATCCGTAGGGTCCGACGAGGCCTCTAGAGTTCGGTACATGATGTGTACGAACGATGTTGTGGCCGGGTAGGTTCGTTGAGGCCTCCGAGTTCGGTACATGATGTGTACGAACAGGTGTGTGGCCGGGTAGGGTCCGTTGAGGCCTCCGAGTTCGGTACATGATGTGTACGAACAAAGGTGTGTGGTCCGGGTAAGGTCCGTCGAGGCCTCCGGAGTTCGGTACATGATGTGTACGAACAATGATCGTAGCAGTGATTGTTCGGGTAACATTTTAAATATGGATCTCGACTCATAATGATATATTATTTAGTATGCTTTGAAACGAGAATCGGGCTAAGGCCCTAATGTTTACGAAAAGGTTTTGTAAATTGGGACTCGAGGTCCAAAAGAATTTCGCTTTAAAATCCCCGAGATGATGTGTTCCTTTTCAAATATCTCTTACTTGAGTTCGAAATTCTAAAACTTCTGAACATTTTGATAATTGATTTACGTATTAAATTCATAGTTGCTATTTGCTTGTTACATTTCGTATGGTTTGATACTTGCACTAGTAAAACAGTGGAGTTTACTAACCCCGAGTATTCGGGGTGGATGTCCTGCTCGCCTGGTACATGCAGTTCGGGAGCAACACAGGATTGGCACAAGGGGATGACGAGTCGCGATACTAATCAAGAGTTGAGAGTTGGTAGAGTTTATTTGTATTGTTAGAGTTGATTCGCCTTCCGTTGTATTGTATTTCAACCCCGTGTGGGTAATGTTGTTAGTCACCCCGTTGATAGAGTTGTATGACCTCACCTGGCCTGTGTGTTTTTGTGTAAGTGACCTTAACGCCCGTATTATTATATTGTTTGACCCTGGCCGGGCAAGAATTTAGTTGTTTATAGACGTTTAGCCTGGTAGATCCTTGCGGAAAGGGTTTACGGCGTGTAATATTCCCATATGGTTTTGGGGGTGTTACATTTATGGTATCAGAGATTAGGTTGCGGAAACCTAGGCTATCGGGTCGAGTCGAGTCGTGGTTTGTCGAGTAATGTGTTGTCTTGTCGTTCGAGTCGTCAGGTGACAAGTTGAGTTGTGCGTAGTCACAACGTGTCGGATATGTTGTCGGATGAGATTAGTATCGTGGGCGACCGTCATCTCCGTGCGGCCTGTGGATGTGAGTCTCCCTTCTTTGTGTTGTGCCTCGTGTGACACGAGCTATTTTTATGATTATGAGTTAATTGACGGAATCCTCTTATGGATTTTGATTTCGTGATATGTGATCATTTGACTCCCGTTTTCGCTCATATGAGGAGTAGTGTTGCCTTGTGCATGTTTGATTTTATTTCTTTTATCCACCGCGTGAGTTCTTTTGTAATGGCTTTTGGTATTTTACCGACCGAGTTTTATTTCAAAACCAATTCCCTTAACCGAAGTTTTTGGCATTATGGCCTTGATCATTTTGGCGAAATTCTTATGACGGAATTTAGTATTTTGTAAATGGCTTTTGTGAGTTTTTGAAATATTACCGTCATCGACCTTTTTGGCATTTTGTAAATGGTTTTTATCCTGGTGGGTTCCGGCGCGGACCCACGGCGCTATAATGTTCCGTGTAATTATCTCAAATTTTTGGGCATTCTAGCCCATTGAATTATCTTTGAAAACTTTGAGTACCTTAGAAAATAAATTTGAGACGTACTTTTAAAATAAATTATTTTCTCGTGGTACATCCAAGGTGCCACAATATGTTTCAAGATTCTTCTACCTCGAGGACCAAAATGTTTTGAGATATTTCCAATATTTTAGAAACACTTTTACTTAGACCCGAGGGTCGAATATTTCCGAAAGTTTTTCACGAAAAGAAAGTGTCCTCATTTTTATCGAATGCGAAATAGTTTTCCAAAGTCTCGATAACGATGTTTCACGATTGTACTTTTTTTTTTTTGAAGGATCATACTCAAGATCAATCGGTGTTTCCAAAATTGTTTTCAAAAGGAGGTTTTCGTTTTTAAAACCTATCTATTCCCGTTTGAGGGCCGGGTATGTATGTGTGATGTTCGCGTTGTCGTTATGATGTTTGCTCCAGAGTATGATCGAATTGGTGGCATGAACGCCGAGGCGTTGCCACGCATTTGTTGTACTAGCCCTCCGTGAGAGGTGTGAATTGGTGTTCTTGTTTATCGCCTCGTGGTGATTTGCGTGTTGTCGCACGAGTGTGAGCCGTTGAATCTTGGGTTTGTACGTTTGTGTACATGTGTGATTGTTTCATAATGTTTGTAATTATGTCTTGGTTATCGCTCGGGCCGTTGAGGTCGCCGAACGATACCGTTGTTGTAGTGTTTGCGTGTATTACTTTACGATGGTAATCGTTGTATATGATATGTGTTATGATTCTTTGTTGTGCTGAGTTGGCATCTCCGCTATATTGTTTTGCGACGTTATACCCCATTGTATCTAGCATTTGTACTTTCGGTATGCCGAGCCAAGGTGTTTCAACCGTGATGTGCCGGGGCATGCACGTGTAAATTGTCCTTCTCGCGCAACGCTGCTTCGAGGACACCGAATTCGCTTTTGCGAATGGCACCGAGACTTTCGAGTTCGCGCTTCAAAGACGATATCGTGATCGACTCCGAGAGACCCATGGGAGATTTTCTGTCGGATGCTTTTGTGTTGTGACCTTGTTTCCGTTGTTGTGAGTTGCGGGACGACATTTCTTTTATAAGAGGTCGGATGTAATACCCATACTATATTTGACTTCTCAGCTTTCTCCTTCTAAATTCTATCGACTTGCACGTGTTCCGATACTTTTGAACTTGTTTGATGTCTCATTGTCATCGCTCGAACTGGTTGTGACCTTGTTTCGTATCGACTGCTTATCATCGTGACCTTCCCGAGTTCGGTTCGATTCTTGTGAGCCTTGTTTGGAAGTAATATCTTTCACTTTCTACGAGTTCTTTTAATGCCTCGGAGTTGAAGTGGGGACTTGAGTCATTGTTCGACTGTTGTAATTCGATCATTGTTATTTGATCATTATTGTTCGATCATTGTTATTTGATCATTGTTGTTCGATCATCGTTATTTGATCATTGTTGTTCGATCATTGTTATTTGATCGTTGTTGTTCGATCATTGTTATTTGATCATTGTTGTTCAATCATTGTTATTTGATCGTTGTTGTTCGATCATTGTTATTTGATCATTGTTGTTCGATCATTGTTGTTCGATCGTTGTTGTTCGAACGGGTTGTCCGATCGTAGTTGCTCGATCTCGCATCGCTAAGAATTGTCGCTCACCGTTAGTCAATCGCTTCGAGTGTGGCCAAGTGGGTCACCGATCGGTGCATTGTGAGACCGTTGCCAAGATGTTCGGGAATGGGTTTTCGTTCCTACTCGGGAGTGCCCGGTGGTGTCCCGTGATGTAGTTGTGTATCGTACTTCGTGGCCGTAATTCGTGTAGAAATTGTTATTTGTTGCGTGAACTTTTGGTTTTGTTTGTATTCTACCATGATGTTTTATTTTAAGTTTCGAGACGAAACTTATTTTTAATAGATAGAATGTAATGTCCGGTATTCTCGTTTCGTTATCTTGAATTCTTTGTGTCTTGACGTCGGACATTTTCTTGTTGACGAATCGGAGTGAATTCTATCATAATACTATATTTGTTTCTACCGCATAGTCGTTGTGGTCCGGTGCGACTTGTTGTCGCGTGCGTTTCTTTGATTAAATGTGTGCATGTGATGTGTTGTTAATTACTCGTTATTGTTTTGAATCATTGTCGGTGGCGTTGTTATGGTCTTCGTGGGCCGTGTTTTCACGTTGTATGTTCTTTCGCGTTTGTAACGCTTCGCCGTTGGCGCGATTTTTTTCGGTTCTTGTGTATCCCGTTGAGTTTTCCTGGCGGGATATTGCTTCTCCCTACTTGATTTAAGTTTCGGGACGAAACTTCTTTTAAGGAGGGTAGAATGTAATATCCGCAATTTCGGATTTCTGGTAATTTTATTTTTTCGGCGTAGGTCCGTTTCGGCGACTCGCTTGGGACCGTATCATCATTCTGAGAATGATTAATTCTGCACTTTTTGTCATCCGAGTTCGTTTCGGTATTGTTTTGTTGAGTTCCGTGTTTCTTAACAACTTTTCCGCACTCGAGTTCGATTCTTGTGAATCTCGTCCTAAATTACTGATTCGAGTTTCCCGTAAGTCCATTTAACTTTGTTAGACGTGTTGTGAGCTTTGGTTTGGTGTTTCGATCGCGTATCGTGATTTTCGGACGTTTTGGGCCATTTTCGTAATTTCCCAAAGTTTTGAGTAATTACTTCCGTTGTTGAATTCCGAGCCTTCGGGTGGTCGGAATTGTGTGTTCTCTTAGCCCTTAGATTCGTCTTTGCGAGTACTTCGTGACCGTATCTTCGATTCGTATTCAGGTTCGGGTTTCGGTGTCGTTTTCTTGAGTTCAGTGTTATTAAACGACTTTTCCCAAATATGAGTCGACTTTGTAAAATCACCATAAATTCTTGAAAACTCCAAAGACTTTGAATCTTTTCAATATTATAGAGCATCAAGTTAGCTTTCCAATGGTTCAAACGGTGAGTCAATCGGAGTCCGGACGAGAGAGTTATGGTCGAAATAGCTCAGACACTCATTTTCCGCTTTGGCCGAGCAGCATTCGTGCCGCGGCACACTTAGGCCGGGCCGCGGCACACACACCCGATTAGCCTATTTCTGCGGATTTTGTGAGATGAATGCTCATTTCATCTCTTCCTTCATTCCTCCTCCTCGGGCGATCTTATGGGCGATTTTGGGCGTTTTGCATCATCAATCCAAGAGAACTTCATATTCTTCAAGTTTTTGGTGTGGATTAACAACTCCAACAATTGTTCTTCATCATTAATCCAAGGTAAATTCTTGAAACCCTACTTTTGGGTGAATTGGGGGTTTTTGTTCGTTTTGTCCGATTTAACCGTAATAACTTAGATTTGTGATGTATTGATGATTATTTAGATGTATTCTATCATTTCCTTGTTATTCCATGGTCGGATCGTTTGATTCGTTATTTTGGTCGAGTTCTTAGTCAACGCCTTGAAGGTGTCCGACAAAAGGTCTTAGAGGGGGATTGGGCGTTGTATGATTATTATCCATCGTACGATTGTTGATTTATCATTGGTATGACTTAGGACGAAATTATTGTGAAGAACTCGAGTCAACCCTTCCGCTCGTTGTCTTCTTCGGTCCGAGCTCCCTGGCCGAACCGTGTTCTTCTAACGCTTTGGTAGCGGTTATTAAGGCAAGTATCTTATTATACGACTTGTATCTTGTGACTAGTAATTACGTATGATATGTATGACGATTTTGCTTGCCTCCGTAAATATGTTCTGTTTGAGTTGGTTGTGTTTTCCAAATTTGAAGGCTTTGTGATAATAGTGATATATTGGTATCCGTGTTAGGCGTCGTGCCATTTGTGCAGGATTGCGATGTACATATGAGATGGTTGTACACGTGGTTGTTCAATGTATTGTGTACCGAATGTGTGTTATGTTGGTTAAGAGTCGTTGTGATGATCATGATATTTGTGTTGTTTTGGTTTACATACTTGATTGTACATTTCGGTGTAATGTGGAATGGCTTGACATTTAATGATTATGAATTGTGTCGTGTCGATGTGTGTGTGTTCCAGGTAGGGTTTGACGAGGCCTCTGGAGTTCGGTACATGATGTCTACGAACAAAGTGTGAGATCAAGGTAGGGTCCGCGAGGCCTCTGGAGTCCGGTACATGACGTGTACGGACAAGGTGTGTGATCCAGGTAGGGTCTGACGAGGCCTCTGGAGTTCGGTACATGATGTGTACGAACGATGTTGTGGCCGGGTAGGGTTCGTTGAGGCCTCCGGAGTTCGGTACATGATGTGTACGAACAGTGTGTGTGGCCGGGTAGGGTCCGTTGAGGCCTCCGGAGTTCGGTACATGATGTGTACGAACAGTGTGTGTGGTCCGGGTAAGGTCCGTCGAGGCCTCGGGAGTTCGGTACATGATGTGTACGAACAATGATCGTGTAGCAGTGATTGTTCGGGTAACATTTTAAATATGGATCTCGGACTCATAATGATATATTATTTAGTATGCTTTGAAACGAGAATCGGGCTAAGGCCCTAATGTTTACGAAAAGGTTTTGTAAATTGGGACTCGAGGTCCAAAAGAATTTCTGCTTTAAAAATCCCCGAGATGATGTGTTCCTTTTCAAATATCTCTTACTTGAGTTCGAAATTCTAAAACTTCTGAACATTTTGATAATTGATTTACGTATTAAATTCATAGTTGCTATTTGCTTGTTACATTTCGTATGGTTTGATACTTGCACTAGTAAAACAAAGGAGTTTACTAACCCCGAGTATTCGGGGTGGATGTCCTGCTCGCCTGTGTACATGCAGTTCGGGGAGCAACACAGGATTGGCACAAGGGGATGACGAGTGCGATACTAATCAACAGTTTAGACTTGGTAGAGTTTATTTTAATTGTTAGAGTTGATTCGCCTCTTCCGTTGTATTGTATTTCGAACCTGTGTGGGTAATGTTGTTAGTCGATCTGTTGATAGAGTTGTATGACCTCATCGGTCTGTGTGTTTTTGTGTAAGTGACCTTAACGGTCTGTATTATTATATTGTTTGACCCTGGCCGGGCAAGAATTTAGTTGTTTATAGACGTTTAGCCTGGTAGATCCTTGCGGAAAGGGTTTACGGCGTGTAATATTCCCATATGGTTTTGGGGGTGTTACATTTATGGTATCGTAGATTAGGTTGCGGAAACCTAGGCTATCGGGTCGAGTCGAGTCGTGGTTTGTCGAGTAATGTGTTGTCTTGTCGTTCGAGTCGTCAGGTGACAAGTTGAGTTGTGCGTAGTCACAACGTGTCGGATATGTTGTCGGATGAGATTAGTATCGTGGGCGACCGTCATCTCCGTGCGGCCTGTGGATGTGAGTCTCCCTTCTTTGTGTTGTGCCTCGTGTGACACGAGCTATTTTTATGATTATGAGTTAATTGACGGAATCCTCTTATGGATTTTGATTTCGTGATATGTGATCATTTGACTCCCGTTTTTCGTTCATATGAGGAGTAGTGTTCTTTGTCTTGTGCATGTTTGATTTTATTTCTTTTATCCACTGCGTGAGTTCTTTTGTAATGGCTTTCGGTATTTTACCGACTGAGTTTTATTTCGAAAACCAATTCCCTTAACCGAGTTTTTGGCATTATGGCCTTGATCATTTTGGCGAAATTCTTATGACTGAATTTAGTATTTTGTAAATGACTTTTGTGAGTTTTGAAATATTACCGTCATCGACCTTTTGGCATTTTGTAAATGGTTTTTATCCCGGTGGGTTCCAAGCGGGACCCACGGCGCTATAATGTTCCGTGTAATTATCTAAAATTTTTGGGCATTCTAGCCCATTGAATTATCTTTGAAAACTTTGAGTACCTTAGAAAATAAATTTCGAGACGTACTTTTAAAATAAATTATTTTCTCGTGGTACATCCAAGGTGCCACAATATGTTTCAAGATTCTTCTACCTCGAGGACCAAAATGTTTTGAGATATTTCCAATATTTTAGAAACACTTTTACTTAGACCCGAGGGTCGAATATTTCCGAAAGTTTTTCACGAAAAGAAAGTGTCCTCATTTTTATCGAATGCGAAATAGTTTTCCAAAGTCTCGATAACGATGTTTCACGATTGTACTTTTTTTTTTTTGAAGGATCATACTCAAGATCAATCGGTGTTTCCAAAATTGTTTTCAAAAGGAGGTTTTCGTTTTTAAAACCTATCTATTCCCGTTTGAGGGCTGGGTATGTATGTGTGATGTTCGCGTTGTCGTTATGATGTTTGCTCCAGAGTATGATCGAATTGGTGGCATGAACGTCGAGGCGTTGCCACGCATTTGTTGTACTAGCCCTCTGTGAGAGGTGTGAATTGGTGTTTACTGTTTATCGCCTCGTGGTGATTTGCGTGTTGTCGCACGAGTGTGAGCTGTTGAATCTTGGGTTTGTACGTTTGTGTACATGTGTGATTGTTTCATAATGTTTGTAATTATGTGCTGGTTATCGTTCGGGCCGTTGAGGTCGCCGAACGATACCGTCGTTGTTGTAGTGTTTGCGTGTATTACTTTACGATGGTAATCGTTGTATATGATATGTGTTATGATTCTTTGTTGTGCTGAGTTGGCATCTCCGCTATATTGTTTTGCGACGTTATACCCCATTGTATCTAGCATTTGTACTTTCGGTATGCCGAGCCAAGGTGTTTCAACCGTGATGTGCCGGGGCATGCACGTGTAAATTGTCCTTCTCGTCAGTAACGCGTTTCGAGGGACACCGAATTCAGTTTTGCGAATTAGCTACTGAGACTTTCGGAGTTCGCGCTTCAGCACAGATATCAGGATCGACTCTGAGAGACCCATGGGAGATTTTCCTGTCGGATGCTTTTTGTGTTGTGACCTTGTTTCCGTTGTTGTGAGTTGCGGGGACGACATTTCTTTTATAAGAGGTCGGATGTAATACCCATACTATATTTGACTTCTGCAGTTTCTCCTTCTAAATTCTATCGACTTGCACGTGTTCGTCGATACTTTTTGAACTTGTTTGATGTCTCAGTTGTCATCGTTCGAACTGGTTGTGACCTTGTTTCAGATCGACCTGTTTATCATCGTGACCTTCCCGAGTTCGGTTCGATTCTTGTGTGCCTTGTTTGGAAGTAATATCTTTCACTTTCTACGAGTTCTTTTAATGCCTGGAGTTGAAGTGGGGACTTCAGAGTCATTGTTCGACTGTTGTAATTCGATCATTGTTATTTGATCATTATTGTTCGATCATTGTTATTTGATCATTGTTGTTCGATCATCGTTATTTGATCATTGTTGTTCGATCATTGTTATTTGATCGTTGTTGTTCGATCATTGTTATTTGATCATTGTTGTTCAATCATTGTTATTTGATCGTTGTTGTTCGATCATTGTTATTTGATCATTGTTGTTCGATCATTGTTGTTCGATCGTTGTTGTTCGAACGGGGTTGACTGACTGTAGTTGCCTGATCTCGTACTGCGAAGAATTGTCGTTCACCGTTAGTCAAGCTTTGAGTGTGGCCAAGTGGGTCACCGATCGGCATTGTGAGACCGTTGCCAAGATGTTCGAATTGGGTTTTCGTTCCTACTCGGGGAGTGCCTGGTGGTGTCCCGTGATGTAGTTGTGTATCGTACTTCGTGCTGTAATTCGTGTAGAAATTGTTATTTGTTGCGTGAACTTTTTGGTTTTGTTTGTATTCTACCATGATGTTTTATTTTAAGTTTCGAGACGAAACTTATTTTTAATAGGATAGAATGTAATGTCCGGTATTCTCGTTTTCTGTTATCTTGAATTCTTTGTGTCTTGACGTCGGACATTTTCTTGTTGACGAGAATCGGAGTGAATTCTATCATAATACTATATTTGTTTCTACCGCATAGTCGTTGTGGTCCGGTGCGACTTGTTGTCGCGTGCGTTTCTTTGATTAAATGTGTGCATGTGATGTGTTGTTAATTACTCGTTATTGTTTTGAATCATTGTCGGTGGCGTTGTTATGGTCGTCGTGGGGCGTGTTTTCACGCTGTATGTTCTTTCGCGTTGCTTGTAACGTTTCGCCGTTGGGCGCGATTTTTTTTTTTCGGTTCTTGTGTATCCCGTTGAGTTTTCCTGGCGGGATATTGCTTCTCCCTACTTGATTTAAGTTTCGGGACGAAACTTCTTTTAAGGAGGGTAGAATGTAATATCCGCAATTTCGGATTTCTGGTAATTTTATTTTTTCGGCGTAGGTCCGTTTCGACGACTCGCTTGGGACCGTATCATCATTCTGAGAATGATTAATTCTGCACTTTTTGTCATCCGAGTTCGTTTCGGTATTGTTTTGTTGAGTTCCGTGTTTCTTAACAACTTTTCCGCACTCGAGTTCGATTCTTGTGAATCTCGTCCGAAATTACTGTTTCGAGTTTCCCGTAAGTCCATTTAACTTTGTTAGACGTGTTGTGAGCTTTGGTTTGGTGTTTCGATCGCGTATCGTGATTTTCGGACGTTTTGGGCCATTTTCGTAATTTCCCAAAGTTTTGAACCCTGTGTGGGTAATGTTGTTAGTCAGTCCTGTTGATAGAGTTGTATGACCTCATCGGTCTGTGTGTTTTTGTGTAAGTGACCTTAACGGTCTGTATTATTATATTGTTTGACCCTGGCCGGGCAAGAATTTAGTTGTTTATAGACGTTTAGCCTGGTAGATCCTTGCGGAAAGGGTTTACGGCGTGTAATATTCCCATATGGTTTTGGGGGTGTTACAGCTTACGCCCGTAAGTTTGGCCGGATACGGCCGTATCGGTCGAGTTACGCCCGTAAGGTGTGCGGGTATGGCCGTATGGATGTCGGCAGGTATTTTTGACGAGGGCGAGTTACGTTCGTAAGACCGGGCGGGTACGGCCGTAAGGCTGTCGACAGGTGTTTTGGACGAAGCCGAGTTACGGCCATACGTGTTGGCTGGTTACGGCCGTAAGGCCGTTGACCTGGGATGGTACGGCCGTAAGAAGGTCGAGTTACGGCCGTAAGAAGGCCGAGTTACGGCCGTAACTTCCGGCAGTTTATAAGGATCTTGGACGGGACTTTTCCTCAGTTTTATCATTTTCTTCATCTTGTCCGAGAGAGAAAGGGAGAGAGAGCTTGAGGAATAGATCTTTCTTCATAAATCACTTGAATACTCGGTTTTCATCATCTTCATTCGTTTGGGGAGCTTGGATAGTCGATTTAACACGTTTTCATCGGATTGAAGTGCTTGAATCTTCAAAGGTAATATTCTTCAACATCTTGGATTTCGATTTTGTATTGAGATATGATGTTTTAGCCGTTAAAATCATGTTATATGAAGTGATGTACGCATGATTATGGATATGTATGATTATTCATTGGATTAATGAAGGATTATTCAAGAACACTTTGAATATTAAGTTGGATTTGGGGGATTTCTATTAATTGTTGTTGAAATCACGAATTTGGATATTCATTTTGGACTATTGATCGTATTGAAGATGTTGTGTTGGTTTAAAACACTTCTTGGGGATTTAATGTTTGTATAATTGAGGATTGATTGTAAACAATCGGAGATTGGTCACAACGTGTTTGATATAATGCCCCAATGAACTTGGTTTAGTCGTATCGACGTTTTGAGTTGGTTATCATCGTGTTTGATTCGTATGTTGAACGGATTGTTCGAAATTGTGTTATTCAAGGTTGTTCGAGCGACCGACATCTCATTTAGGACGTTGTTCGTGGAATGACATTCTTCATCGGTGTTGAGTAAGTTAATTCTTACTCGGTTAAAAGGATACTCATTCCTTTTTGTTGTTGTTCATTCTTAATCATAACTCATTCATCATTATATTAATCGTATTGAGACTTGTAATTGTTGAGTAATCACTTCATTCACGAGGAACGACGGTTCCAATCATTTCATTGAGCTATCAATCACTTCACTATTATTTTCATCTCGGTGAGTTATTCTTGACTTTGTCGGATTATTATTCATTGATATTCATTATGGTCATTCTCGTTCATATGACCTTCTGGGTTCATATTGCGTGGCCGGGTGCGGATGTATGGAATTTTTAGTCGAGCACGTGATGGTCATGTATTGGGAACGATACATTGGACTGTGCACACGGTAACGATTACCTCCGTGAGACTAATTAGGTACAAGGACGGGTGTGTCCGGTCATTCGTCTTGTACACTTGCACAGAACATTACGGGCATACTATGATGCTCCTCTTCAGTGTAATTCATAACTAAGGATATTTCATAACTAAAGATATATCATGATTGTGTATTTTCAACCCTTGAGGATTGTTGTTCTGTGTAACTGACCCCGTTTGGGGATATTGTTTTCAGGTCATGGCAAGGCAAAAGCACGGGAATAGAATGTCGACGGCGAGGAGTCCCAGTGATACTAGTAGGGGGCCCAAATCCTTTCAGTCATTCATGTTGTCATTTATTTTCCGCTGCAGATTTCCATTTGGATACTCCGTTTCATTCAGTGTTGTGTATTTTATCTTCATATAAAATATACATGTATTCGGTATTATCTTGGGTGTGTTGACATGAAACTCCTCATCGGAGTAATTAATGATATAATGTGGTTCGGTACTACAATTATATTATTTAATTCATTAATTTTCATTCGCCTGGTGGGTCCCAGTTGGGGGTCCACGGCACTGTAATATCCGCCTAGTTTGGGGTGTTACAGAGTTGGTATCGGAGCGTGGTTTTGAATACTACCATACGAGTCATGTCTCATTTGAAATCATCGTTATCAGACTAGTATCATTGGACTTTCGCGTCACATGTGACCTGTGCAAATGCCGAGCCAATCAGACCGAAGGAACTGTAAGACTTCTAACGCCATGGTATAATTTCTGGCAATAATCATTCATTCATAATTCATCAGTTAACAATCCTCAATCATCATTTTCATTTTGACCAGGACGGTCATGTTAACTCATTAATCACTCAATTCATTTCATTACTCAGTTGTTGATGTGGAAGATCATATCATTAATCTTGTTAACTTGTTCAAGATAATCATTTCAAGAATTTCATCAGATAATCATGTCACCTCAGTTAATCATTCATGTAATCACTGTGTTAGAGCGCGTATGCTCATTTTCATCATTTCATGACGTAAATCATAATTCGGTACTCATACGAGATCTATGATTATCATGCGACCTTCGTACTTCTGTATGGAGAGAGCTGTTAGGGGACGCACGGGGAGAGGCCGCGGCGCGGGCCAAAACCCGGGGAATAATCACTCAGTGTCGGGAAACCGTACCCAGGACTCCGCTCGATCAGAAGATGTTCGGGTTGATTCAATCACTTTTATGCAAGTCATGATGACCCATATGCAATTGCTTAATCATCATTGCGCCACTCTCGCCGAATTAATTGAGAGAACTCTCCCGTATGAGCCTGCTGCTAAGGAAATTGCTGAGCAACAACCTTTATCTGTCAGCAAGAAATCAACGAAGCGTAATCAGTCCGAAGGCGGTCAGTCAACTTTCAAGAAGCCTCGTGCGGGCCCTAATGTTTCTGAGCGACCTCCTATGGCGCATAATCGTACGGGATCTCAGTCCCGAGCGGCCAGTTCGGCCATCACTAGTTTCAACTGTGGAGCGCCGGGTCATTACAGCACTAAGTATCTGAAACCGTCTATCACGTGCCATAATTGTCGGATTTTTGGGCATAAGGCCCATTTTTGCCGAAAGGACTCCAAGCCGGCTCCGGCGGCATCTTAGGCCCCGAAGCAATTAGCGATTCAGAATCAGACTGCTCTGTCAGCGTCGTTTAAGATGATGGAAGCAAATAAAGGCGAAACTCATATTTATCAGACGGGAGTATCCGGTTCGGGGGCCGGAAAGTCTCGGATTCACGCGATGAAGAGGACCGACGATCCGGTGGCCCGAATGATCTCAGGTATACTCGTAATTTTATCTCAACATGTGTGTACCTTTTGATACTGGTGCACCGCATTCATTCATTTCCGAATCATGTTTGAATAGACTTAATTTGGATAGTCCTATTGATTGTGGACCTTATATCATTGGTCTACCTGACGGTAGAAGAATTTTCGAAATCATACCGAATTAAGCTTAATGACCGCAATTGGTTGGCGGACCTCATCGTGGAGGACTTACCTAAGGACGATGTAATATTGGGTGTTAATTAGATGGATCGTCATGATACCATCCTCAGTGTTCGTAAGCGTTTGGTCACTATCATTTCAGTCGTTGGAGCCGAGTGTGTATTTCAGGGAGTGAAATAACTCAATCGAGGTGTTCAATCATTCATTGTATCATTTTCCTCGATTGGCCGTTCTAAGGCAATCGAGGTGTTCAATCATTCATTGTATCATTTACATCGATTGGCCGTTCTAAGGCAATCGAGGTGTTCAATCATTCATCATATCATTTTCATCGATTGGCCGTTCTAAGGCAATCGAGGTGCTCAATCATTCACTGAATCATTGTCATCGATTGTCTGTTCTAAGGCAATCGAGGTGTTCAGTCATTCACTGTATCATTGTCATCGATTGACCGTTCTAGAGCAATCGAGGCGTTCAATCATTCGTGGTATCATTGTTATCGATTGACGATGTACTCCCAGACGAGCTACCTGGTTTACCTCCACCGAGGGATGTGGAATTCACAATAGAGTTGGAGCCTGGTACGCCCCCATTATCGAAGGCACCATATCGGATGGCCCCGACCGAAATGCAGGAGTTGAAGATTCAACTTGAGAAATTGTTCGAGAAAGGTTATATGTGACCGAGTGCATCCCCGTGGGGAGCACCAGTGTTATTTGTCAAGAAGAAGGATGGTTCGTTTCATGTGTATTAATTATCGGGAGTTGAACAGGTTGACGATCAAGATTAAGTATCCTCTACCCCATATTGATGATCTCTTAGATCAACTTCAGGGAACTTCAGTATTTTTCCAAGATCGACTAAAGATCTGGATATCATCAGTTGCGAATTCGAGAGTCTGATATCGCGAGGACGGCATTTCAAACACGCTATGGTCATTATGAGTTCTTGGTAATGCCGTTTGGGTTATCTAATGCATCTGCGGTATTCATGGAATCAATGAATCGGGTTTTCATCGATTTTTTTTTGGATCAGTTTGTGGTTGTCTTCATTGATGACATTTTAATTTATTCTCGTGATCGGGAGGAGCACGAGCTTCACCTTCATCAGGTTCTCGACGTGTTGAGACGAGAGCAACTTTATGGAAAGTTTTCCAGTGTAAGTTCTGGATGTCCGAAGTGTCATTTCTCGGGCATGTAATTTCATCAGACGGTGTACGTGTCGATCCTCAAAAGACGGAGGCTATTCGAGGTTGGTTACCTTCGAAGAATGTTAAGGAAATCCGAAGCTTTCTCGGATTAGCCGGTTATTATCGGCAAATTGTGGAAGGATTTCTAAAATCGCTCAATCAATGACGAACTTTTTGCGAAAGGATAAGAAATACACGTGGTCCGACACGTGTCAGCGGAGTTTTGAGGAACTCAAGAACCGGTTAATTTCAGCACCTGTCCTTTCCTTTCCACAAGGGATGGAAGGATTCGTGGTTTTTAGTGACGCATCCGGACACAGTCTCGGATGTGTATTAATGCAGAATGGGAAGGTTATTGCCTATGCTTCACGACAATTGAAACCTTATGAGGTTAATTATCCGACCCACGACCTGGAGCTATCAGCCGTAGTTTTCGCGTTGAAGATTTGGCGTCATTACCTTTATGGCGTCACCTGTCAGATATTCACCGATCATAAG
Organism: Orobanche coerulescens; assembly: GCA_033398695.1. Taxonomy (NCBI): domain Eukaryota; kingdom Viridiplantae; phylum Streptophyta; class Magnoliopsida; order Lamiales; family Orobanchaceae; genus Orobanche; species Orobanche coerulescens. Next base: position 10,926,440 of record CM065816.1, on the reverse strand, counting down.
AGTTTGAAGTATATATTTACTCAGAAGGAGTTAAATATGCGACAGAGGCGGTGGTTGGAACTAATCAAAGATTATGATATCGAGATCCTGTACCACCCGGGTAAGGCAAACGTGGTTGCCGATGCCTTGAGTCGTAAGTCCGTTCAGGAGCAAATGCTTGCTCGTTTAACAGTTCAGAAGGAGCTTCAGCAGGAATTCCTTAGACCCGAGATCGAGGTCTGGCTTCAGCGAGTGCAAGGGCAACTTTGCATGTTAGAGATTTCATCGCCACTTGAGGAGGCAATCAGAGTAAATCAGGGTTCAGACCTATCATTGTTACGCGTCTAAGAGGATGTGGTTCTGGGGAAAGCCCCTGGATTTGTGGCCCACAAGGATGGACTTTTGTGATTCAAGAATCAGTTATGCGCACCGGCGGATGACGAGTTGAAAAACTTGATTTTGAGACAAGCTCATGCTACCCCTTTTTCCATTCATCCGGGGTCCAGCAAGATATTCAAGGACTTGAAACAAAATTACTAGTAGAGTAATATGAGCGAGAAGTCGCAAAATTTGTTTCGAGAGGTTTAACCTGTCAGCAAGTCATGATGGAACATCAGCGACCGGCAGGTATGCTGAAACCGCTCCCTATTCCAGGGTGGAAGTGGGAAGATAGTTCTATGGATTTCATCACGAATTTGCCGACGAGTCATCGTGACATGAATACAATCTGGGTAATTGTGGACCGTTCGACTAAGTCAGCTCATTTCCTGGAGATTAAGAATATGTGGGGTCCCGAGAGACTTGCCCAGTTGTTCATCAAAGAGATAGTGAGATTGCATGGTAATCCTAAGAGTATTATTTCCGATCGTGACAGACGATTCGTGTCACATTTTTGTAAATCAATTCATCGTGCTATGGGAACTCAGCTTAATCTCAGTACCGTTTTTTTATCCTCAGTCCGACGGACAATCAGAGAGGACTATTCAGACATTAGAGGACATGTTGAGGGCATGCGTCCTCGATTGGAAAGACGATTGGGAAGCCCAACTACCGTTGATTGAGTTCACGTACAATAATAGTTAGCACGCTTCGATTAAGATGGCACCTTACGAGGCCTTGTACGGTCGTCGTTGTCGATCTCCTTTGTGTTGGGACGACTTATCAGAATCAATCGGCACCGAGCCCGATATGCTTATAGCCGCCCGTGAGAAGGTAGATTTGATCAGGAGTCGTTTGTTGACAGCTCAGAGTCGGCAGAAATCATATGCAGATAATCGACGTCGACCACTAGAGTTCGAGACAGGTGACCCCGTGTTGGTCAAGGTATCCCCGAGTCGAGGTATTTTCCGTTTTGGAAAATTGGGGAAGTTGAGTCCGAGATTCATTGGACCGTTTGAGATTCTGGATCGAGTAGCGAGTTAGCTTATCGATTGGCTTTACCTCCGGCGTTGAGACGAATTCATAATGTGTTTCACGTCTCTCAGTTGCGGAAGTATGTTTCCGACCCGAGCCACATACTTCAGTTCGACGAAATCGAGATCGCGGATGATCATTCGTATGAGGAGCGTCCTATACGAGTTTTAGAGCGGCGAATCAAACAGTTGAGGAACAAGACGATTCCTTTGGTTAAGGTTCAGTGGTCCAGACATGGATTCGAAGAGGCTACTTGGGAAACCGAGGAGAGTATGCGGGAGAGTTATCCCGAGTTGTTTGACCCTTAGTTTCGGGGACGAAACTCTTTTTAAGAGGGGGTATGTAATACCTGGTTGTAATTCATTCATTATCATTCAGTATTTATCAGTCTTTATTTGTCACTCAGTAATTTTCACTCATTAATAATCACTCATCATTCATGATTCATTCATTTGTGTTCATCGTTGGCATTTTGTAACCGTGTATCAGTTACCGATCATCATTCATCTCCGTTTGTGGATCGAGACGAGAGTATCATCAATATCATCGGGAATATAGTATCATGTTGGAAGTATCATCTATCACGTGTTATCGAACTTATTTTCAATCACACGAGTATTGTACGTCAGATCATTCACCGTTTGTAACGAGTAGTCGGAGTTGTCAGCTTTTTGTCACTTCCAGGAGCGAGTTATGGCCGTAAGGATTGTCGGATACGGCCGTAACAAGCGTTAGGTGATTTCAGGTCAGTATGGACGAACGGGACTTACGGTCGTAAGGATTTCGGTATACGGCCGTAAGTTGAGCAGGTATGGCCGTAAAGCTTGGCCGGTTACGGCCGTACGTGTCGAGCAGGGTGCCCAGGCGTTTTTGGCCGAAGGCGAGTTACGGCCGTAAGATGGGAAGGATACGGCCGTAAGGAGTGTTCGTAAATTTCAGGCTTTGTCAGACGAGCAGGACTTACGGCCGTAAGGGTTGCAGCATATGGCCGTAAGGTGAGGCAGGTACGGCCGTAAGGCTTGGCCGGATATGGTCGTTCGTTGCAGGCAGGGTGCCTGGTCAGTTTCGACGAAGGGGGCTTACGCCCGTAAGTTTGTCCGGATACGGCCGTATCGGTCAAGTTACGCCCGTAAGGTGTGCGGGTACGGCCGTATGGATGTCGGCAGGTATTTTTGACGAGGGCGAGTTACGCCCGTAAGACCGGGCGGGTACGGCCATAAGGCTGTCGGCAGGTGTTTTGGACGAAGCCGAGTTACGGTCGTACGCGTTGGCTGGTTACGGCCGTAAGGCCGTTGACGTGGGATGTTACGGCCGTAAGAAGGCCGAGTTACGGCCGTAACTTCCAGCAGTTTATAAGGATCTTGGACGGGACTTTTCCTCATTTTTCTCATTTCCTTCATCTTGTCCGAAATAGAGAGGGAGAGAGAGCTTGAGAAATAGATCTTTCTTCATCAATCACTTGAATACTCAGTTTTCATCATCTTCATTCGTTTGGGGAGCTTGGATAGTCGATTTAACACGTTTTCATCGGATCGAAGTGCTTGAATCTTCAAAGGTAATATTCTTCAACATCTTGGATTTCGATTTTGTATTGAGATATGATGTTTTAGCCGTTAAAATCATGTTGTATGAAGTGATGTACGCATGATTATGGATATGTATGATTATTCATTGGATTATTGAAGGATTATTCAAGAACACTTTGAATATTAAGTTGGATTTGGGGGATTTCGTTTAATTGTTGTTGAAATCATGAATTTGGATATTCACTTTGGACTATTGATCGTATTGAAGATGTTGTGTTGGTTTAAAACACTTCTTGGGGATTTAATGTTTGTATAATTGAGGATTGATTGTAAACAATCGGAGATTGGTCACAACATGTTTGATATAATGCTCCAATGAACTTGGTTTAGTCGTATCGACGTTTTGAGTTGGTTATCATCGTGTTTGATTCGTATGTTGAACGGATTGTTTGAAATTGTGTTATTCAAGGTTGTTCGAGCGACCGACATCTCATTTAGGACGTTGTTCGTGGAAGGACATTCTTCATCGGTGTTGAGTAAGTTAATTCTTACTCGATTAAAAGGATACTCATTCCTTTTTGTTGTTGTTCATTCATAATCATAACTCATTCATCATTGTATTAATCGTATTGAGACTTGTAATTATCGAGTAATCACTTCATTCACGAGGAACGACGGTTCCAATCATTTCATTGAGCTATCAATCACTTCACTATTATTTTCATCTCGGTGAGTCATTCTTGACTTTGTCGGATTATTATTCATTGATATTCATTATGGTCATTCTCGTTCATATGACCTTCTGGGTTCATATTGCGTGGCCGGGTGCGGATGTGTGGAATTTTTAGTCGAGCACGCGATGGTCATGTATTGGGATCGATACATTGGACTGTGCACACGGTAACGATTACCTCCGTGAGACTAATTAGGTACAAGGACGGGTGTGTCCGGTCATTCGTCTTGTACACTTACACAGAACATTGCGGGCGTACTATGATGCTCCTCTTCAGCGTAATTCATAACTAAGGATATTTCATAACTAAATATATATCATGATTGTGTATTTTCAACCCTTGAGGATTGTTGTTCTGTGTAACTGACCCCGTTTGGGGATATTGTTTTCAGGTCATGGTAAGGCAAAAGCACGGGAATAGAATGTCGACGGCGAGGAGTCCCAGTGATACTAGTAGGGGGCCCCAATCCTTTCAGTCATTTATTTTTCGCTGCAGATTTCCATTTGGATACTCCGTTTCATTCAGTGTTGTGTATTTTATCTTCATATAAAATATACATGTATTCGGTATTATCTTGGGTGTGTTGACATGAAACTCCTCATCGGAGTAATTAATGATATAATGTGGTTCGGTACTACAATTATATTATTTAATTCATTAATTTTCATTCGTCCGGTGGGTCCCAGTCGGGGGTCCACAACACTGTAATATCCGCCTAATTTGGGATGTTACAATATTTGCATGCATTTGTTGGGTAATTTAAAACACGGTTCATTTTGATTTCGATATTCATACTAACCATCTGCCCGGGGTAACTATAATTTCATTGGAATGGAGCAATATGTTATGTGGGTGCTTCGGGAAATGAACGAGGTGTCAGATTCCCCAACATGGGTTGGATCTGCTATTGATATTGCTGAGTGCATGAGATCTCTAAAAGATTATCTGCCCGAGTCAGTTGAGGAATTGTAACGGTGCGCTAGCACTGAGATAGGCATAAAAATTCCTAAAGGGTTTCTCTCCATACTTTTATTTACTATTCTTATTTTCCTTTCTTGCTTTTTCCCTTCTTTATTATGGTTGTTCCAAAGATGTCGGAATCAGTACAATGACAAATTCCTGATTTTGGGTGTTTTCTTTATTTTATCGATTTAGGGGATTCTTTTGAGTTTTGCTTTGTATGTACTGTGATTTACTTGTGCTTATATGTTGTTTTTTGTTCTTCTATAATTTTAAATTGTATATAAAATCAGCTTCTCTCCCCAAACTCTTTTTTTATATATACTCGCTTGTTATTTGTTTTCCGTTGGTATAGGTACCAACCTTTGGAAATTTGATTCTGGGAGGAGGTTTTCCTTCTTCCTTTTTGTGCCTTTGTCGGCTCAACAGTCTGTGCATTTTTTGGTTGTTGTTTTGCTATTTGCTTGTCATGAACATTCTTTTTAGGTTTAAAGGATTTTTGGATGTCAATTGCTTCTTCAAACTAATCAAAAAAATTTCTTTTCAAAACTTTTAGTTTAGCAGTTTTATTTTACTGAGTACTTGATTTAGTATGAAACAAACTCAAAAAATATTTTCTTAAAATACAGTCAACAGAATATTTCGATAAGAAATAAGTACATTTGTAGGTAAGAAAACATATATGATGATCGAATTCAAACAAGAATCAAATAACATATCCATTGATTTACAAATCATATCACATTCCTTCATGCACGTCTAACAGATTAACAACATTTAATAATACAAAGACCCAATATTGTTACTTGCATAGCTCAAATGATAGAAAAATCTAAATCATCAGTCACCAAACGAAAACAACAGTCATAACACCAATATAACAATTTATCTTAAAAAACATCAACTCCGAACATTCCATCATGGTAAATACAACAGTTTGTCCTTCACATAGTCCACACTCTTCAACAAAGCCCGGCATTCTGAACCCACCATTGCATGTCTTGAACTCTATCATGTCCAATATTAACAATTCATGACTTCGCACCAAAAAAGATTCTAACCAATTGTCCCTCCTTAGATGCGTTTTTGATAAACGAGTTCAAAAACATCATCGGAATAGGCTACATATTAGAAAATAAAAAATCATTAAAATGTAAAACAATTCAACTGCGAAAAAAAAGGCGCATACACTTGCGACACGTGGTTTTCCAACATGCAACTTCTTCAGAAAAGAACGTTCACTGGTCAGTGGTCACACAAGAATTAGTACCATATTTATGAAGCTCAAAGTCATATGTGGTGGGATCAAATATAATAACATCAAAATCATACAACGATGAATGAGAAAACAGAATAAAATAACGACACCAATATTATTATCCAGCAGAAACTCTTTCCATCCATCAACAAAAGACACTTTCCCATTATATCGCTTAATCAAAACTCTCCAACTGCTTCCATTACGCCTCCGGAGAGTAAAATAACGGAGAAATCGCCGGTGAAATACGCTAAGTCATTAAAATAATGTTACCAGTCAAAATCACCAACGAAATCTCTATGCACATAGAGCAAAAACCTCACCATCTGTTGGTAAATAGCACAAATTTAGAATATATACTCAGACATGTAAGCACTACCGACTTTATACAGCTGAAAATTCACTAAAGATGCATATGTACTATCTCCTATGTACGTCCAAAATAAGACCTAAAACCATGCTCGAATAGAACTAATACTTTTTACAAATTCCCATTAGTACTAACCATCTTTTACAATCACATAACCATTATCACAGCATCTACAGTAAGATTCAGAAAACATACCGAAATATACCCCAAAGTTAATTACATGCATACATTCTATATAACTACCACAAACTAAACACAAATCCAAATACACGCGCCATATCTTATTCATTTAACTGAAATATAGCCTCACACTATATCATGAAGTTCTCCATCTCAAATTCAAATTAGGTTGGCCTGTGGATGAGGTCTCTAATATATGCAACAAACATTTAAGATTTGTATCATAGATTCAAACTTTGTTTCGCTCGGTTAAACTAAATTTACCCTAAAAGAGATTGGATATAGTTTAATCATCTTTAGTAAATTTACCCTAAAAGGGATTGGATATAGTTTTTCGTGCAATTTTCTTTTCCTTATGAACAAATCATGTTTAGTAATATTCACCATTTCCTTTAGTTAGTTTAGCTAGACACCATTTCTGAAACTTAATCAAACCTAAATATTATTCGAAAATTCTTGAAATATTAACATAATATACCTAATCGACATGCTACTGTTACTATCATGGGAGTTAATTGTCGTATTTTGTTCTATTGATTTGGTATTCAACTCCTTTTCAAAAAATATAGATTATACACCAAGCAGCCTCCGCTAGAGACCTCAAACTCAGAAGAATGGTTTCAGTTCAAAATTAAAAAAACCAACATGTTCACGGTGAATAAATATCGGCGGAAAAAATAATGTTTACAGATTCTTATCAGGACTAACCAGGTTTTACAAAAACATACTCTTCTGTCCCACCCATCTTGAGCATTTGCTTTTCGCCACGAGATTTAAGAAAAACTGAAAAGTACTGTATAAAGTGATGGTATGAATATATATTATTTAAAGTTGTGAGAGATAAATGTGTCTTAAAAAATATATGATCAAGTATCTTGGGACGACCCAAAAAAGAATATGAACCAAGATCGGTGGGATGGAGGGAGTAACAATTATCACTAACATTCATAAAAAGTACCGAAATACCCTAATGGTATTACATGCATATGTTGACGTCTGATTTGGTCAACGTCACGTGTACTGATCGGGACAAATGGGTCGAAGACACGTAGAAAATAACAAATAAAGTGGAAGATATTTGATCACTAAATTTTATTAATGACCTTTTGATAGCATAGAGCCGAGCAGAACAATGGGTGTCGGTCTATCCAATTTGCTTGTTAATTACAAGTTTTTTTTTATTCTTTTTCAGTATATCTCTTATCTCTCTTTTTTCTCTCTCTTATTTATGCTCAGAATCCAAAGATCCTTTTTTACTGTACATTTCTCCTATATATGTAGGGCAAATGGGGAGATGACAGTGGCGCATGTTTGGGGAATACGCCCATAACACTTGTCAGTCTGCATTTAAATCTTGGACACGTGGCGGCCTATAAGGAGCGTCTTGGGAAGGCGTGAGAGCATGCGTTAATTGGCATGCGGGTCTGTTTTGCCGACTTAGGAGATGTCTATCCGACGGGGTCGGTCCTCGGGTCCGCCGGGTCGGCTGGTCTGCCGCTGCTCGGCCGCCTGCCGTACTCTTGAACCGGGACATTTTCGTCCTTCCTCTCGCTTCGGCCTTCTGGATCGGATCACGGGTCGGCCTTGAGTCACCGTCTGCTCGGTTTTTAGCGAGCCCGGTTGGAAATCGGGTTTTTGTCCGGCCCGACTTACGCTCGCCGGTTTAGCCGCACTGAGTGTCTACGTGGATTCCGAGTAGGATGGGCTACCAACAAGGGCCCCCGAGTCCAGGGTCGTGCCGAGCTGGCCGGGACTGGAGTCGTTCGATGTTGAGACCGATCCGGTTTGTGGGAGGATAAGACCTTTCGAACAGACGTCTCTTCGGGAGTCGCGTCGCACCGCTTCCCTGGTTTTTAGGTGTCATCATGTGGGGGGACGCGTGGCGCAAGAATACTGGGCGGCGCGCTCACGCGTTCTCGAATCCTGCGACGGTTTAGTAGAATTTCTCGCTTCACGCGCCTGGCATTTAATGCCTACATTTCCCTATAAGTAGAGGTTGTCTTCTCTTTCAGTGTTTCTTCCGCCATTTTTACGTATTGTTGCAGAGAGAGAGATTTTTTCGGCGACTTTTCCTTCTTTTCCGATTTCACCGACCTTCCCGGTAAGCTCACTTTTCTTTCTTTCTCTTTTTTCTTCATCTATTTAAAATGTCGGAGACAAGAGACGAGACGGAGGTGGTTTTGGCCGTGTCGCCGGACCGCACGGGTGTGGCGGATCTATCGATTGGCGAAGCTCCCGTCGACTGGAGTGTTGAGGAAGAAGGAGATGAATTTGTGAAGTCGCCAGGATCTGGGGAAGTAGAAATGGCGGCGCCGTTGACAGTTGTCGGAGAAACTTCGGCGGAGAGAGTTGAGCCGGTGGTGGCCCGGGCTCGCCCTCGTCCGGCCCCTTTGGTGGCGGCGAGTTGGGACTCAGCTTCAATTCCGAGTAACGTTACGGAGGAACAATTGGCGGCCTGGCGGCTGCGATTTAAAATTCCGGCGAGGGTGCGGATGTTTGTTCCGAATCCCGAGGAGAGGCCCCACAGTCCGCCCGTTGGTTGCACGACGGTGTACTACCGCTCTTTATTGGCCGGGCTTCGGTTTCCGCTTCCGTTGACTCTTTCCCGGTGGTTAAGGCAGTGGGGCCTTCCTGTCCCCCAGATCCATCCGAATTCTTGGGCTCGGGTGGTGGGCCTTTTTATTCTTTTTAATCAGCACGGCTGGCCCGAGCCCATCTTTGAGGAGTTCAACAGCCTCTATTTGTGGAGGTCGGTTGGTAGGTCCGGCTCGGGCTGGTTTTATCTGACGGCCCGGCATGCTATGCACAAGGAGCTAGTGGGGGTACCCGAGACCATTCATAGCTGGAAAGAATAGTGGTTCTTTATTGGGGGGCCGTGGAGGAGTTCTTTGGATGAGTGGGAGGGGGTGATAGATGCCGAGCTGCGGATTCCTGTGCTATTTACGGCCAAAATAGGTGAGTGGTATTTTTTGTTTTTGTTTCCTTTTTTGTCTAACGCTCATGATTTGTTGCCTGTGCAGAACGCATTCTGGCGTCAGAGACATCTGCCGATTTCGACGACCGGGTCGAGCAGCTTTTGGGCCCTCCTTCTAGCGCCAGATCCAGTTCGGGAATGCCCTGCTCGGTCGGATCCATATCGTTGGTCATCATTTACAGCTTGGGAGTCCAACCCCGGATCGGAATATGACTAGAAACGGCCACCCCAGGAGGGACCCGACTGAGCATCTCAGGAGTCGGAGTAGCGGCCCGGACGTAATCCAGGAACCAGCGCGGTCGTCGCCCCTTCATCTGGTCACATGGCTCCACCCGCTCCTGGTTGACCAGAAGATAATGGCCCTCCAAGTCAATAACGGGCGCCTCCCGATCTGCCCGGACAGGAGTCGGGGCGGACACTACGACTTCAGGGGCCGACGAACCCTCGGCCTTGTTCGCGCTATCTTCAGGCACAGGCTCCACCCTCTTGCGTTTGCCAGCCCGCTCCCTCCGATCGGCGGCCTCAGCTGCCAGCCTTGCCACACGCTGAGCGGGCGTCTCCTTCCGACCGGATGAAGTCTTTCCCTTAGGAGCTGGAAAAGGAAGACATGTCAAAAAAAAAAAAAAGGGGGGGGGGGGGGTACCTGAAGAAGACATTGTGCTCGGATCAGTCTCTCTAAGTCTGAAGGGGTGGAGGCCTTCAAGGAGATGCCGGCCTTTGAGGAGCTGATCAATCTGAACTACGTCTCCACCTGTTTCGAGATTTTAGATCTTATGAAAGGTGGGAAGACCGTTCAGGAGATTGAGGCTTATATCACCTCTCAGGCGGCCGACCTTCATGTCGACATTGCTGGGGCCGATGAGCCGAAGGCGGCCGAGGGTGAGGATGCCGGTCGGGCTCCGCAAGGCGAAGACGAGGGGCCATCTTTTCAGGCGGCCGGCCAAGATGACGGGGCCGAGTAGTTCCCTTTAGATTTCGTTTCTAGCATGGCCTGCGTGCCTATTTTCGTCTTTTGTTTCATCTGATGTTCGGCCTGCGTGCCAACCTGGTTCAGGTTTTTTGTAATCGTCTGTATTTTGTAGCAATGACTTGATGAAATAAGATCTCTTTTGCCGTTTTCGTTGTGCTTTTTTATCGTTCTTGGTTGATCGCGCCGAGACGAGCTCGGTCTTATAGTGCCGGAGGAGCGGTCTTTTCGAGGTGCCGAGACGAGCTCGGTCTTATAGTGCCGGAGGAGCGGTCTTTTCGAGGTGCCGAGACGAGCTCGGTCTTATAGTGCCGGAGGAGCCGGTCTTATGAGGTGCCGAAACGAACTCGGTCTTATAGTGCCGGAGGAGCCGATCTTTCGAGGTGCCGAGACGGGCTCGGTCTTATCGTGCCGGAGGAGCCGGTCTTTCGAGGTGCCGAGACGGGCTCGGTCTTATAGTGCCGGAGGATCCGGTCTTATGAGGTGCCGAGACGGGATCGGTCTTATAGTGCCGGAGGAGCCGGTCTTTCGAGGTGCCGAGACGAGCTCGGTCTTATAGTGCCAGAGGAGCCGGTCTTATGAGGTGCCGAGACGGGCTCGGTCTTATAGTGCCGGAGGAGCCGGTCTTTCGAGGTGCCGAGACGGGCTCGGTCTTATCGTGCCGGAGGAGCCGGTCTTTCGAGGTGTACCAGTATTGAGACATGGAATAACATCGAATTCTTATTGATAATACCTTTTTAGATACATAGCGTTCCACGGGTAAGTTAATCTCTGGCCGTTCAGATATTCCAGCCGGTAGGCTCCATTCTGAAGGACTTCGCTAACTTTATACGGCCCTTCCCACTTGGGCTTGAGCGGCCCGGGATCCGGCCCCAAAACCCTCTTGAGGACTAGGTCGCCGACCTGGAATCTTCTCGGGTGAACCTTGGAGTTGTAATATTTTTCACTCCTTCTTTTGTATATGGCGTTTCGCATTTCTGCCTGAGCTCGTTTTTCGGCAAGGAGGTCCAGGTTCACTTGGAGGGCCAAGTTGTTATCCTGTTCTTCAAAATGTGCTACTCGGTAGGTAGGTGCCCCGATTTCGACCGGGATAACGGCTTCAGAGCCGAAATCCAAGGAGAAAGGCGTTTCTCCTGTGGCGGATCTATGCGTCGTTCGGTAGGCCCATAGGGTCCCGGGGAGTTCTTCTGGCCAGGAACCCCTGAGTTCCTCTAGGCGAGTCTTGAGATGTTGCTTTAAGATCTTGTTGATCGCCTCCACTGCCTGTTAGATTGAGGATAATAGGGCGTGGAAAAGTTATTTCGTATTTGGAGACCGTCGCAGAAAGATCGGAATTTCTTGTTGTCAAACTGTTTCGCATTATCCGAGACAATGGATTGAGGGATTCCGAACCGGCATATGATTGACTTCCATATGAAGTCGACTATCTTCTGTTCGGTTGTGCGTGCCATAGGTTCGGCCTCGGCCCATTTCGTAAAATAATCGACTGCGACGATTGCGTATTGCACTCCTCCCCGTCCCCTAGGCAGAGGGCCGATCAAGTCTATTCCCCACTTGGCGAATGGCCATGGACAATATACAGACGTGAGGGTCTCCGGGGGGGATCGGATCTGCGGAGCAAAGATTTGGCACCGGACGCACTTCCGCACGAGCGCAATGGCATCTTTTTTCAGATCGGGCCAATAGTAGCCTTGTCAGATTAACTTATAGGCCAATGCCTGGCCACCGGAGTGGTTTCCACATATACCCTCGTGCACCTCCCTGAGGGCATATTCGGCTTCTGATTCGGACAGGCATTTCAGCAGCGGAACCGAATATCCTTTTTTATATAATGCTCCGTCCATGATAGTGAACCGGGCAGACTGAGTTCGTAAGGATCTTGCTTGAGATCGGTCTTCGGGCAAAATGCCGCTTTGAAGGTATTGCATTATAGGCTGCATCCACCCTCGCGGTTCTGATTGCTCGCCGCCGATTTCGCCATTTCAGTGGCCAATGAGGCGTGATGCCCTATGCCGACCTCATCCATATGCTCGCCCGGCTTTGGATGCAAGTTTGGCTAAAGAGTCGGCCCGAATGTTTTCCGTTCGGGAATATGTTGTATAGTCCTGAAAACCTTGCAATGCTCGGGCAGTGGAGGTACTTAACCAGTTTAGGCTCTTTGGCTTCGTATTCGCCGTTGATCTGGTTGACCATCAACTGAGAATCACTCAGGATGGTGAGGCGGGTAAGGCCGAGAGAGGTTGCCATTTCTAGACCAGCCAAGAGAGCTTCGTATTCTGCCTCATTATTGGTGGTTGGGAAACTCAGGCGAATAGCCGAGCAGAACAGGCGCTGGTCGGGACTGACGAGGACTATTCCCGCACCCGATCGGTCAGCGGTAGAGGACCCATCTACATAGAGTGACCATTCTTCTGATCGGTCGTCCTCCTGGGCAATTGCGGGCGTGAACTCTACAATGAAGTCCGCAAGGGCCTGTCCCTTTATAGCAGTGCGCGATTCGTAAGTTATGTCAAACTGTCCTAGTTCGACGACCCATTTTACCATTCGGCCGGAAACATCAGGTCGGTGCATAACCTGTTTTAATGGATAGTTGGTTAAGACGACTACCTGGTGTTCCTAAAAGTAGGGCCTCAACTTCCGGGATGCCATTATGAGCGCATAGGCCAGTTTTTCCATCGGGGCATATCTGAGCTCGGCATCATGAAGGGCCTGACTTACATAATAGACCGGGTGTTGTACCGCATTCACCGTTCGAATCAGAGCGGCGCTGATCGCGGAGTCGGAGACTGCGAGATATAAGTTAAGAAGTTCCCTGACGGTCTCGCAGGCCTGGGGCTTCCGCCAGACTTTCTTGATAGCTTCAAGGCTTTTGGCAAGGTTACATCCATTGAAAATCCTTGTTCTTTTTTATCGCCTCAAAGAAAGGTTTGCACTTATCCGTTGAGCGGGAGATGAAACGGCTCAGTGCGGCTAGGCGGCCAGTTAGGCTTTGCACCTTTTTGACCGAGTTTGGGGGAACAAGCTCGGCTACTGCCTTAATTTTATCGGGGTTGGCTTCAATCCCTCGTTGGCTTACCATGTAGCCGAGGAATTTTCCCGAACCTACCCCGAAGGAACATTTCTTCGGATTTAGCTTCATCTTATACTCTCGAAAAATAGCAAACATTTTATTGAGGTCATGTACATGGTCGGCCGAGCGCAGGAATTTAACTAACATGTCATCTACATATACTTCCATAGTATGACCTATCAAGCTATTGAACATTTTATTTACCAGGCGTTGATATGTCGCGCCGGCATTCTTGAGCCCGAAAGGCATCATCCGGTAGCAGTATAAGCCGCGGGCCGAGTAGAAGGAGGTATTTTCCTCATCGGCGGGGTGCATTGGAATCTGGTTGTATCCAGAATAGGCATCCATGAAGCTCATTAGCTCGTGCCCGGCCGTGGCATCTACCATGTAATCGATATGGGGGAGCGGATAGCTATCTTTTGGGCAGGCTTTATTCAGGTTGGAGAAGTCAATGCAGAGCCTCCATAGCCCGGTCGGCTTTTTTACCAGAACCGGGTTGGCTACCCAGGTCGGGTATTGGGCTTCCCGAATAAACCCGTTATCAATTAGCTTTTCTACCTCCTCTTCCAGCCCTTTCTGTCGCTCGGGCCCCATCTTTCTCCTCTTTTGGACGACCGGTTTTGAGCTGGGGTCGATGTTCAGTTGGTGGCATGCCAGTTCCGGATCGATCCCCGACATATCAGAATGGGTCCAAGCAAAGACATCTAAATTTTGTCTTAGATGGAAGACAAGCTCGGAGCGGATCGGTTCTTGGAGGTTGTGGCCAATCTTTAGCCGTCGGGCGGGATTAGATGAATCTACGTCGACCAGGTCCAATTCTTCTGTTGGCTCAGCGTGGCGGATTTTTCCTTTTGGATTTTGATACCGCGGGTCAACGGGATCTTCTTCTGAGATCGGCTCTTTCTCGGGCCTGCGGCCGCGGTCCGACGCCTGCCCGATTCTCATTCTGGGGGTTTGCGCGGCCCCGGGACCATCGGGCCCCCGGTCAAGCAGGGTATTTCCTGTCTGTTGCTCGGAGTTGGTAGTCTCCATTTCTCCCGGCGGATTTTCCGGGATGGCTTCTGCGGCGTTGATCTCGCGAGCCCGGATGCTGAGATTGCATTCCCGGGCCGCCCTTTGATCCCCTCTGTGTACCCCGACGCCGTCCGGGGTAGGGAATTTCATGCACAGGTGGTAGGTGGACTGAGTGGCTCTCAGCCTTGACATCACAGGTCGGCCTACGATGGCATTGTAGTCGCTGTGCACGTCGATGATCTTAAAGGTTGTGATCATCGTTCTTACGATCGCCCCACCAAATTCCAGGCGAGGTCAATTTCCCGGGAGGTGCGGCAGTTGGCAAATCCCCGGATGTCCTCGTTGCAGGGCCGGACATACGATTGGTCTACCTTCATCCTACGAAGGGTATGAAGGTAAATGATGCTTGCATAAGCCCCGGAGTCCACCAATACCCTGTGGACCGGGATCCCCATTATGGGCAGAGTGATGACAAGTGCGTCTGAATGGGGATGGTCCAAGCCGTCTGCGTCGGGTTCCTCAAAAGTAACCGCCAGCTGGGGGTTTTGGGGGACTTCTTCGGCCACCGATAGAAACCCTTCTGCTCGGCGCTCGGTCCGCTGATAGGAAGTGGTGGCTTCTCGGATGGATGCCTTTTTCTGGCGCTTGGACCGAGGATCATCGACCTCGGCGGTGCCCATAATCGTTAGAATTTCCCGGGGGGATTTGGGGGCCGGAGGCACCCGATCATTCTTGGCTCTCGTCGGGTCGGCCCTATCTTGGCGATCCCGAGGCGGGTTCCGGGTAAACCGCCTCAAGCCCGTTTCGTCGCATGCTGCGATCAGGGCGGCAACGAGGTCTCGGCACTGCTCGGTGTTGTGACCCGCTGACTCATGATATTTACAAAAGCGGGTCTGGTCCATGTCCTTCTGATCTTTATAGATCGGCCGGGGGACTGGGAGCAAGTTTTTGCCTTTTATTTGATCGAATATCATATATTTCCGCGAAATTGGCTATGAGCTCAGGCCGGCGATAGCTTTGAGTGGCCGGAGCTGCCGAGGAAGAGGCAGGGGTTTTATTTTCCCGTCGAGGTTCTTGACGGGTCTCTTTGTAGTCACGCCTTTCTTCTTTCTTTTTATACGATCCTTTCTGATCGGAGGGCATGACTAACATTGGCGCCGGCATGGTTTCCTCAGCAGCTATGTGGGAGCTGGCGCGCTCCAAAAATTCCTGGTAGGTGTGTGGGACATTCTGGCACACCGTCCAGCGAAAGAAAGAATTTTTGTGAAGGCCGGCCTGGGCAATAATGGCCAGCGCATCGTCGGACATGGGCTCCGTCTCTAATATCCGTTTATTAAAACGGGATATATAATCTTTAAGGGACTCGTTTGGCCCCTGGATCACGGAAGCAATGGATGAGCGTGGGGCGACCCGCACAAGGGACCCCATAAAGTGGGATCGGAATGTCGCCGAAAGCTGAGCCCATGTCTGAACCGAATGACGGGGCAGCGTCCGATACCACCTCTGGGCCCTCTCCCCCAGAGTTAGGGAAAACATGCGGCATCGGAACGCGTCCTGAGACCCATGTAGATCCATCCAAGAATTATAATGCCCTAGATGGGCGTTAGGGTCTGTTTCTCCGTTGTATGGCGGAATTTGAGGAATTTTGAACTTCTCCGGGAGAGGTTCAGCCAGAACGCTAGGGGCCAGGGGACTCTCCTGGCTGTTGAGCCCTTCCGAGCTTTGGGATGGCTGGAGTTGTTTATTTTCGAGCTCCGTAAGGCGCTTTTTTAGGAACTCGATCTCGCTTGAATTATCGCCCGGAGTGGGAGGCAATATTTGCGTTGGATTTAGGGACAGGTGGTGAGCCTTCTCTTCCTTGCGGCTCTGACTCTGGACAGTAGGAGCCGGTGTTGCCTTCTCGATTTTCCTTCCCGCCCCGAGGCGATCAAAAACGGACGGGGGGCGTGAAGGCTTACTTTTCCGTGAGGGATGTGAGCTTTCGCCGTGGCTCTCTGCCCTTTCGCCGGCGGCCCCAGAGGCCGCCCTTTTTCTGCTTCGCCCCGAGGCAGCGGGGCGGGCCATCTGAGATTCTGCCTCGAGCTGATCCTCGGGTTTTTGAAGGGTCCCGCCCCCTGTAACTCTTGCCATAAGGGCCGCCATGCCTTGGATGAAGGCAGGGTGTTTGAAGCATTCAACCACTTTAAGGAGGTTTTCTTCCTCCGTCGCGGGCTGAGGGTTTTTCGAACTGTTGTGAGACATTGCTGGTGAAGGGTCTATCTCTACCTTTTTTAATCGGAGGTGCCTCCCTTCCTCTAGCGCCAATCTGTTGACGTCTGATTTGGTCAACGTCACGTGTACTGACCGGGACAAATGGGTCGAAGACACGTAGAAAATAACAAATAAAGTGGAAGATATTTGATCACTAAATTTTATTAATGACCTTTTGATAGCATAGAGCCGAGCAGAACAATGGGTGCCGATCTATCCAATTTGCTTGTTAATTACAAGTCTTTTTTTATTCTTTTTCAGTATATCTCTTATCTCTCTTTTTTCTCTCTCTTATTTATGCTCAGAATCCAAAGATCCTTTTTTACTGTACATTTCTCCTATATAGACCTGGGGCTGCTGGGAGATGACGGTGGCACATGTTTGGTGAATAAGCCCATAACACTAGTCAGACTGCATTTAAATCTTGGACACGTGGCGGCCTATAAGGAGCGTCTTGGGAAGGGGCGTGACTGCATGCGTTAATTGGCATGCGGGTCTGTTTTGCCGACTTCCGGAGATGTCTATCCGACGGGGTCGGTCCTCGGGTCCCCCGCCGCTCGGGTCGGCTTCGGGTCTGCCGCCGTTCGGGCCGGCCCTGCCGTAATCTTGAACCGGGACATTTTCGTCCTTCCTCTGCTCGGCCTTCCTGGATCAGATACCGGGTCGGCCTTGGAGTCACCGTCCGTTCCGGTTTTTAGCGAGCCCGGTTGGAAATCGGGTTTTTTGTCCGGTCCGACTTCGGGTTCTGCTCGGCCGGTTTAGCTGCCTGGAGTGTCTACGTGGATTCCGAGTAGGATGGGCTACCAACAGCATACAATCTATATTACGGGAACTACTTACCAAATAATCCGCATCAGGACTGAGAATGATTTTGAAAAACGTTCTTATGGAACTCACATTAGATTGATTCGCACGAGACGATTCACCAATTTCTCCAATAAAGAAATCAAACAAAAAAAAATTACAAAATTAATTACTCATAATCCAACAAAGCAAATCTGAAAATATGATTCCAAAAAATAATAAAATGTTATGAACTTGAGAGAAAAAAGAGGAAAATAAAAGAGAAGAAGAATGGAGTGTTTTATTATGATGGCCAAAGACCTTTATTTATAGGTACACAATTAGGGTTTAAGGGACATAAAGGTCATTCATACATTAATTACAACACTCCCCCTTGAATGACCTTTAATACATGCTGCCTCATTAAAACCTTGTCGGGAAAACCCAGTGGGAAAAAACCCGATCGAAGGAAAAAGAGTACAGCTACTCCTCCTGAAATCGGTTGACGCATTCCGATCTTGTGTACTAGTCTTCTGAATGTTGATATCGGCAACACCCTTGTGAATAAGTTCGCCGACTAATCACTTAAGTGAATATTTGTGTTGGGAAATTGGCCTCAATATTTCCCCAACAACCCAAGGCAATGAACAAATATAGAAAAAAATAAAGACAAAGAATTTACGTGGAAACTCCAAAACTGGAGAGAAAACCACGGGCCTCCAGAGAGAAAAAAATCCACTATATGAAAAATTATTACAATCACACAGCTATAATCTCTCAAGCCTCACCCGAAAAAAAAAAAAAACACCATGCACAAATGCACTCTTACTGCACACTCACCATCCATGCTTTTTTTTCTCCACACTCCAACCTTCCATACATATCCTTATTTATAATCAAATAAAAGCAATAAAGTTGGTGGAAAATAAAAATCAATACAAGTGTGCCAGTTGTAGGCGTGGTTTTTTTTTTTCTTCAACTTGCATGTGCATTTTTCTTCAACTTGCATGTGCATTCATTGTTATTTTCCTTGCATTCCCATGGCATTTTCAAAAAAAACTTTTACTTTTACTATAGTCAAATACCAACAAACTCCACCTTGACTAAATAAAAGAAAGTCTCAGCTGCAACACCGGCAACCATTGTCTGAACCAACAATCATAATTCTCAAAACAGAGAATTATCAAACTCCACCATAAAAGAGTATCACCACTTAGAATAATTCATTCTATGAATTTTTTTTACCTCGGCACATGTCGAAAACTTACTGAAAATTTTATGGTGCAACTTCCTCGTTTGGTTTACCTGGAAGTTCATCAGCCATCGACATCATCTTCACCACACACCTTGCATCCTTGCCAAACCAATGCACATGTGTAAATACGTGGAACCGCTAATATAAATACATCCCTTTCCATGGTAAGCGGACATACCATGGGGATGCCAACTTCTCAAAAGAATTCTTTACCGTCAGTGACGACGGAAACATTGTTAGCACTTTTTTTTTAAAAAAAAAACGTCCAGAGTGGACGGGGGTTGAGGCGGGACCCACCAACCTGTCGATAATAAAATCAAGAAATACAAAGTATCAGTCCCGAATTATGACCAAAAATGGGCCATAATTCGGGGCCAAACATCGGAGAAATCTACGGACCGCTAAAGAAATACAAAGTGCACCACAAATCGTGGGCTAATGTGCGGACCCGTAGACCAAAATAACTCAACTCCGAATTATGACCAAAAATGGGCCATAATCCGAAACCTAAAATCTAAAGTGCCTACGGTCCGCTAGATCAGTACAAGGTGCACCACTAAAACCGTGGGCTAATGTGCGGACCCATAGGCAACCAATTAATCGATAAAAAATAAATCCTATCTAAATCTAAATGACGGATAACCAAGCTGATCCATCCGTATAAGGGAGAGGAGAAACGGAGGAGCAGCATCGTAAGTATAAGTCTGAATGCCGAGGGACGACATGCTGAGCTCAGAAAGATAGTCGGCCGGCCTGTTGCCCTCCCGGAAAATATGAGTGACTCTGAACTGAATATCTCTGAGAATGAATCGGATACGCATAAGAGTGTGACGAACCTGCCAAGAGCCCCGATTGCCAGATGATAGCAGGGTCACAACAGCAGCAGCATCAAGCTCAATCCAAACATGTCTCGATCTCTGGGAGGCTAGAATCAATCCAATCGCCAACGCCTGGACCTCTGCATCAAAACTCGAATAGGCCTGAAAAGAGGAATGGAAAGCAAGAAGGAGCTCTCCGTGATGATCTCTAATCAGACCTCCCCCACCCGCAATTTGTGTGTCTCTATCGAACGAACCATCCGTGTTCAGCTTGATCCAAGGGGTCTCGGGACGAAGCCAAACCACCGGGACGGGGCGACGAGTCTGAG
Organism: Orobanche coerulescens; assembly: GCA_033398695.1. Taxonomy (NCBI): domain Eukaryota; kingdom Viridiplantae; phylum Streptophyta; class Magnoliopsida; order Lamiales; family Orobanchaceae; genus Orobanche; species Orobanche coerulescens. The sequence continues at coordinate 10,906,560 of CM065816.1, read as the reverse complement.
CGGGGGAAGATGTAGCTCGCTGGAAACGATCAGGTGGCGAGCAAGCCGCCCAGAAATCAGAGCAAATAAGCCCCGCAGCAGCCAATAAAGCAACATGGCGCTCCACCTGCACAATAACATGAGAGGAAACAAAAGAAACCGCCATATGCTTTGCACTATTCTTTTATGTCCAGATGAACCAAAGGATCAGACAAGGAATAATGAAAGTCGCGTGCCTAAAGTGTGTGCCGTGTGCGAAAAAACTCAGGAGCTCAAAAATATTCTGAGTATGGGGTAGGGATAAATGTGTCCATGCGCCAAAATACTCCCACACGTCACGAGCCACATCACTCTCCAAGAAAAGGTGGGAAATGGTCTCGGTATGGTAGGTATGGGTAAGGGTATGCGAGCAGCACAAACATCTAGAAGCCAACGAAACGCCCCTCCTCTGTAGGATGTCATCAGTCAGGATCCGTCGCATGAGAAGTCGCCAAACAAACACCGAAATGGTCGGTGTGAGTAAGGCAGTCCAGATGGCCCCGTAAATAAGATTAGCCTGACCCCTCACCCTGATGTGAGACCAAGCCGATGATAATGAGAACGCACCCGAAGAGGTAAGAGTCCAGCACATACTATCCGAATCCTCCTCGGCGATGGGAATCTCGGAGATCTCCTGAATGAACTGAGGGATAAATCCTAGCTCCTCTCCAACAATAGTCTCCAACCTACCCATGTCCCAAGACCCATCAACCCATAACTCATTAATCCTAAGATGGGGTCTACCAGAAACCTGACAATAAGAAGAGATCGGCCTATCCCCAATCCAGGTATCGTCCCAAAAGCTGACATCCCCGCAGCCACGACCAAGAGTCCAGCGAATGAACTCCTGAGCCTCAATACCCACACGGAGGAGACGGCGCCAAGGGTGGCTGGCACGAGCTTTAAGAGCAGTACGCATAGGCGTATAAAGGCCAGCAGAGCAGTTTCGGCGGAGCATAAATTGCGCCCACAGAGATGTGCCCGCGCGAAGGCGCCACCAGAGCTTATAACTGAAAGCTCTCGCCATATCCGAAAGGCTCCGAATCCCGAGGCCTCTCTCAGAGACCGGACGACAAATCTGCCGCCAACTGACCCAATACGTCTTCCTTTTTAGACCAACAGCACCCCAGAAGTATCTCGCAATGATCTGCTCGAGTTCCTGGATAATGTACTGTGGGGGATCCAAAACCTGAAGCAGGTGGAGAGGAATCGTGCAGAGAGTGCTCTTAATAAGAGCCAAACGTCCCCCAAAAGCAAGGTGGCGATGGGACCAACCAGAGATCCTATCCAACATCCGTTGCTTCACCCCAGCAAAGAGCTCTCGTCTCTTAAAGCCTTTGTAAAGGGGCACACCTATATAGGTGATGGGGAGATCGCCCTGGCGAAAACCAGTAAGATCGTAAACTCTCTGATGCCAACGAGGCGCATGCTTGGGAGCGAGAATAAAAGTGCTCTTCTGGGTACTAACCATCTGGCCCGAAGCCATAGAGTAGTGATCCAGGAGACGCATAAGATCAACAAGACCATCATCCACAACCCGTGTGAATATAATGATGTCATCGGCGTAGGATAAGTGCGAGACGGGGAAAGGCCGTCCAGCCATCCTATACCTCATCAAAGGATGATCTCGAATGGATCGATCCAAGCATCGCGATAAATAATCAGCGGCAAGCACGAAGAGCGACGGAGAGATAGGGTCGCCCTGACGCAAACCCCGGCTAGAGGCAAAATAGCCGGCCGGACTGCCGTTCACCAAAATGGAGAACGTGCAACTCTCGACGCAATGACGGATGAACAAAATCCATCTAGCCGGGAATCCCATCCTCACCAGGACCTCACGTAAAAAATGCCAGTGAACCCTATCATACGCCTTAGCCATATCAAGCTTCAACGCAAGGTTCGGGACACCGTGAATGTCCGCAACGTGGAGGTCGTGAATAAGTTCTTGGGCCAAAAGGATATTATCAGTAATAACCCGCCCGTGAACAAATCCACTCTGGTTCGGAGAGATAATAAGAGGGAGGAGAGGAGCAAGCCGAGCGTTAAGGATTTTCGTGATAATCTTATTGGTCACATTACACAGACTAATAGGCCGGTAATCTGACCAACCGCTCGGAACAGGCTTCTTCGGGATCAAGACGACCGTAGTCGCCGTGAAAGCCGGAGGCATAGGATGACCCTCAAAAAACTCGAGTACAGCCCCCTCCACGTCGGAAGATACAATCTCCCAACAATGCTGAAAAAACAAAGACGAGAACCCGTCAGGCCCAGAAGCGCTGTGAGGATCGATATCAAATACCGCAGCACGAATCTCAAGGGGAGAGGGTGGGACACACAGACTATCAGAATCAAAAGAAGAGGGGATAGAGGGAAAACAAGTGTCATCCGGGGGGACGAGAACATCACCATCGGATGTAAGCAAAGTCCTAAAGAAATTCACAGCGGATGATCTGATGTCCGACTCTACAGCGATCGTCGTACCACCATCCTCAATGCTGTGAATATGTGACTGACAACGCTTCTGCTTCGCAAAACCCTGAAAAAACCGGGTGTTGCGCTCGCCCTCAGAAACCCAACGAACTGCGGCCTTCTGTTTCCAAAAATCTTCCTCCATAGAGAGACGAAGATGGTACTCAGCACGAAAACGGTGCATAGCGGTTCTATTCTCCGGAGTAGGATCCGAATCATATCGCCGTTCGGCATCGTCAGCAGCCGTTAAGGCCTCATCCAACTTCGTATGTAGATTACCAAAAACAGACCAGTTCCACTGTTTCAGTCTACGCTTAACCCTAAGGAGTTTGGCCTGTAGGTTACGCATGCCAGATAATCCGGTCGGAGTAAGCCAGACTTCCCTAACAGTGTCCAGGAATGTGTGATGCCGGACCCACATACACTGGAAGCGGAATGACGGCTTGTCGCGAGTCGCAGAGAAGCGACACTGGATAAAAAGAGGCGCATGGTCAGACCGAAGTCGAGGCAGATGAGTGACGGTAGAGACCGCAAACACATTCGACCATGCTTCATTAAATAAAGCACGATCTAGCCTTTCCCTCAAACCATTGCGTTCCCAAGTGAAAATATCGCCCTCACACTCACAATCAACTCACAACAAGAATAGCACATGCGAAATCCAGAATCTCTGGAGAACGGTCAGTGGTACTACCCTCGCGCTCATGTGAATGCAAGAAGATGTTGAAGTCACCGCTGACTAGCCACGGCAACCCCTCTACTTCCAGAGCAATCTCACGGAGGGTGTCCCAAAGGGCATAACGACCAGCACGGTTAGTGCTGGCATAGACATAAGTGACGTAAATCAACTGAGGAAGAAGGGAAGAAGAAATAGAAAGATGAAGGACTTGATCCGTATCCAACAAAACTTGGTGCTGAAAGTGGGGGGAAGAAAAGAACCAAATTTTATTAGACCGATTATAAAGTCCCGACGCAAAACCTAACGAACGAATATAAGAAGCAAAATTAGCATTGGACCCCATGGGTTCTAAAATGCTAATAAAAGAAAACCTATGAACACGGTTGAGATGTCGAATGCGCTTCTGTGCTCCGGTGTTAGCCAGACCACGAACGTTCCATGTAAGAATGGGTATCGACATAAACTAAACAACCAACTCAGACGAAGACCTAGGACGCTGACTGGAGCGACCCCGTCTCCGAGGACTATCCTGCCGGGTAGATGTTCCCCCTTTCAAGGGCGATGAAGATCGCCCCTTAGAGGAGGAATAGGGTCCGCGAGAAGCTGCTCTTCCTCGTGTGGAAATCGTGGAATCAGAAGCAGCTTTGCCCCTAGTCGTGACACCAGGGGCAGCAGTATTAGACATCAAACGTCTCTTAACCGGGGGCTTTGGTGCCGACGAGAGAGGCACCATAGCCGAGGAAGAGAGACTGGGCTTAGAGATCTCAAATTGAGTGTGGGTAAGACCGCACTCAGTTTGAGAGAGAGAGAGGGAAAAGAAGAAGGGGGAGGCTCGTAAACCACCAAGGCCAAGGACTCGGGCTGAACGACGATCTAGTCGTTGAAGAGGCCGACACCGTCATGGCGGGGGGAGGTAGACTCAAAGAGTCTAGAAGAGTGAGGGGCGGTAGAGGACTATGTGTCATCCTCTAAAAGTAGATCGTTATGAATCTCGTGACCACTGTAGTCGCTGCCCGACACACTATTTTTATCACCCACACTAATGATATCGTCAGTGCCAACTAAATCCTCCTCCTCTCTAGCAGAGGAGTCCAAAGATGCAAAGTAAGAGTGCTGACCAGTAGCAGCTGTGCCCTTGGGAATCAATCCCGTCTCCTTGGGTCCTTTTTTGGCAACTACTTGCCAAACGGCAGGCTCCTTGCTTTTAGGGGCTGCCTGGGAAGTACTAGCCTTAGTGACTATAGGAGGGGCTGGTTGCGTCTTCTGCTGACGAGAAGGGGCAGGCTGAGGTTTCTTACGCTGGGGCGGCGGAGGGCGTTCTTTGTTGCCAACTATGTAGCAACTGGACGGCTCGTGCCCCACGTGAAAACAGAGAGAACAATATAGTGGCACTCTCTCGTAAATAATGCGCTGCGTAATAACCTGATCGCCAAACTCAACCTCGATCTCAGGCACTCTGGGTGCCAGGAGGTCAATCTCAACGCACACACGGGCTACTGAAAGTCGTGAATGTGTGGCCATCGGGGCATCAACTAATATGGGATTGCCAAAAGCCTTGGCAATCGTGTATAATGCACGTGGATGAAATAAATGTAGAGGTAGACCCAGAAGTCTAATCCAGACCGGACAAATAGACGTCTCTGTCCTAACCGAGAAACTAGGTGACCACTTAAATACTCGTGCCGGACATCCAGAAAAATTCCAGGTAGAACCTAACCAAATACGTCTAAAGTCCTCATCATTATCAAACCTAACTGCTACATGACAATAGTTCAGCCAACTCCAACTAAATTTACCCCTCAGTTTCATGTCAGTCAATCCCGAGGCCACATCTCGAGGGGTGGGAATAGGATGTGAAAATTTAAGAATCAAAGTGCGTTCCCAGGACGCGGAAAGAGTAATCATATCAGAAGAAGAAAAGGTAACACGCGTCTTCTCATTTACGAAGGAAACAGTACCAAAAGGACATACCTTCGCTCCGTCGAAATTGAAACTTTTAACTGTCGACCTGGGCTGCTGTATGAAACCGGCTTGCTGTGCCGAACCGGATAAATTGTTGACCGTCTGGGCATACGATGGTTTCAGCCGAGATGGTTCATCAAGAGGACGGGTCGGATCATGAATCATGTTGCTGGGCTGGCCGGTTGAATTGATCGAAACCGGTGCTGCCTGACGAACCAGGTTGTAGATAACGGGAGCTGCTCGGATTTGGTGGACTGGGGTGTCAGGTGTCGGTTCTGTGAGGCGGTTTGAAATCAGGGGTGGCTGATTTTTTATAAGGCTGGGGGTTGTATTTGGTGTGGATTGGCCGCTGTGAAATGATTTTAGTAGGGTGGGAGATGGGTTAGGCTGCTGTAGGGTGGATGGGCTGGATGTGGGGATGGTTTGGCTGGGCTGGGAGGTAATGGAAAGGAGTGGGTCGCTAATATGGGCCGGGATAGAAGCTTTTTCAATTGGGGAAGTTATTAAATCAGCTGGGCCGAAATGACAAGGGCCCGTATTGTTTGGATTTGTGCTGGAAATAAGGGTTTTAATTTGAGGTTTAAAATAATTGAGGATGGTGTTGGGCTTAGACACATTTGGGTTAAAGATATTTGTAGAATGATGGGGTAAGTTTGAATGGGCCACTATAGATGGGCCGGGATTAAGTTTAGGAATATTTGGGATTTTATTTAGGCTTTGGATTTCATTTAGGCTTGTATTAATACTAGGCTTAGATTGAAAATATGAGGTGGGCCAAATAGTAGCAGGTCCAGAATGATTGGGTATGGGTGTAATGGGTCGTACCTTATTAATATTTTCTGGAGCAGGTCCATTAACAAGGCCCAGAGGATCGGAGCCGATCGCTGGGAATGGCCCTAATATCGACGGTTTAGCAGCGTCGATCGGGAGCTTAAAATGCTGGAAGGTATCCGCCGCTAGGGTTACGTGCGGCGCGTTCAACCCTGCAGATAGGGTTTCCAACATCGGCGACGGAGCTTCTGCAGAGACAAGCTGGACTGTCGGAGATGGCGGAGCTTCTGCAGAGTCGAGCTGATGAAAATGATTAGATTTAGGCAAACCCATGCTATTAGGAGATGCGATAGTATTTGCGAGCGAGCGACGGTGGTGATGTTCTCCAGGCGGTGATGGTGGCGACGAAGAAGGCGCCGGGGATGATGCTGAGATATTGCAGAAGACGTCAACTGACGAAGGTGAGGTGACGATTGTTTTTGCGGGCGACCGCAATTTTCTTTTTTCTTCGGCATGATGTCAAGCTTCAATCGGCGATAGCCGCGACGGCAGGCATGAAAGGAAGTGGCAGGTGAAGGTTCGGGGAATGATGGCGAGTCAGCTGGCGGGTGAGATGGCAGGAGACGGTGGCCGAAGACGGGTGAGATGGCGACGAGTCCTAACACTTTAAGCTTCCATGTTCACACTACGTTTTACTAAGAAATATCACTAATCTATTGTTAGCACTTGATTTGGAGTCTTTCGCCGAGCCGACTCCACCTGGACAATTGCTCTTGACATGTCCAGACTATCCACACTTCCAGCATGTTACATTCTTCTCGGAGTTCTTCTTCTTCCCTTGCCTAGTCACCAAAACCGTACCTTCTGATGAAGTCATACTGCTACCTTCCAATCTTTTCTCCTCAGATAGGAGTTTGCTAGTAACATCTGCAAACTTCAGGGTCTCTTTCCCATACATCATAATAGGTTTCATGTGCTCATAGGAAGACGGTAAAGATAATACAAGCCTCAGTAATTTATCTTCATCTTCTACCTCAACTCCGATGGCCTCCAGTTCTGAAACGATATTGTTAAGAACACTAAGATGATCTGAAATTTTTGTACCTCCATCCATACGTAGAGTATGAAATTGTTCCTTAAGATACAACCGATTTGAGATGCCTTTGCCCTGGTACAACTGCTCAAGCTTCTCCCAAAGTTCCTTAGCCGTTGATATCCCGTGCACGTTTGCAAGAACATTCTTTGCTAGACACAAACGAATAGTACTTGCCGCTCTCAAATCCAAATCATCCCATTCTTCCTCGCTTTTACTGGTACCGCTTGATTCACCGCTGGAAACTGGTTTTCCCTTCAATGCCTTATGCAACCCGGATTGAATCAATACATCCTTGACTTGAATTTGCCACAAGCCAAAATTGATCCTTCCATCAAATTTCTCTACATCGAACCTCATTGCACTTGAAAACTTTGACATCGTATCAATGCCTAAAAAAAAATTCTTTTCTGATGTGGAGGGTCAGACAAAGCCGCAACCACAGAGCATATTAAGAACTCTCTAACCCGAGACCTCTTTTAATACGATCAACAGATAATTCTTTTCTGATGTGGAAGCTCAGACAAAGCTGCAACCACATAGCATACTAAGAACTCTCTAACCGAGACCTCCTCCAACCTGGCTCTGATACCAATTGTTGGGAAATTGGCCTCAATATTTCCCCAACAACCCAAGGCAATGAACAAATATAGAAAAAAAATAAAGACAAAGAATTTACGTGGAAACTCCAAAACTGGAGAAAAAACCACGGGCCTCCAGAGAGAAAAGAATCCACTATATGAAATATTGTTACAATCACACAGCTCTAATCTCTCAAGCCTCACCCGGAAAAAAAAAAACACCATGCACAAATGCACTCTTACTGCACACTCACCATCCATGCTTTTTTTTCTCCACACTCCAACCTTCCATGCATATCCTTATTTATAATCAAATAAAAGCAATAAAGTTGGTGGAAAAGAAAAATCAATACAAGTGTGCCAGTTGTAGGCGTGGTTTTTTTTTTTTCTTCAACTTGCATGTGCATTTTTCTTCAACTTGCATGTGCATTCATTGTTATTTTCCTTGCATTCCCATGGCATTTTCAAAAAAAAAAATTACTTTTATTATAGTCAAATACCAACAATTTGATGTATCTACCTTTGAGATACAAGTGACGTTGTCTTCATACAATATTTTCTCTTGAATATTATGATGTTCATGCTTCATCAAAACTCCTTCGGAAAAACCCTGTGGGAAAAAACCGATAGAGGAAAAGAGTACATAGTATAAATTTGCTCATGTGTTGCATTGGTTGTTTCGTTAAAAACCTTAACTAAGAAAACCCGGTGGGAAAAAACTTAGAAAGGGAAAAAGAGTACAACCATTTGGTCTTGAGGACCTTTTGACCTTCAGGGTCGACATAATCTTCAAACTAATTTAAAAGTAATCACTTCTCCCCCTCAAGATAACAATCTTGCACTCCAATACCATGAATATAATTTTCATACATGGAGAGATTTAGTGAATAAATCTACTAGATTATCATTATTGCTCTTCTGAAGCTCATGTGGAATAAATTTCATCTTACTTGCCCAAACATTATATGCAACACATAAATGGAGAATATTTCTCATCATAATAAATAGGCAGTATGAGAACAAATATGAGATCATAATACCCTAATAGCCACCAATATCGAATCTCGATCTCTTTCATGTAATAGACCAATATGGTTAACACCATTCCACATTCTCCTTCCTGGAGAAATATTAAATTTTGCTAGCATGTTAATTTCGAATTGTATATCAGGCCTGATAATATAATGCTTCAATATCATACAAGTACGGAACTTCTGGTCCTCTTATATCTTTGTTATTTTCTTGAGATCTATATGAGTCAGTATCCACTTCAAGTGGTAAGACAACCTTTAGGTAGCTAAATGGATAAAATTTTTCCATCATATATGCTCGATCTACAAGTCGAGACAATACTAATACTTAGTTTTATCTAAGTTTTTCATTTTGAACTCGTCTTTAGACATGAGTTCAAATAATTCACATATATCCTCTTCAGGAGGAATTCACTTAGTCGGTTGATCCACCAGACTATTTCAAAATGTATAAATATTTATAACTCAAAATAGTACATGTTGCGAATTTCATGTTCCTATTACTTTAGGAAGCTCAAGTCCGTAAAGAAATTTCATATAGATATTCGTGTCCAATGACCCATAGAAAAATGTGGTGATGACGTCACTAATTGAATATCTATATTCATAATAATTGTCATATGTATATTAAATGACGAGATGTAGTGCCAACGGGAGAATATGTTTTGGGTATGCGCTTAAACCCTTGATATGCTAATCTCGCTTATCATTCACCACTTTATTTATTTTGCGAGTTAAGTTCTGTCTCAATTACTTATATTTTATTTAGTGCTTCAGACACTCCACTAGCAATTGTTGAGACACAAAGTGTTGTCGACAAGTATCATTCTTATAAACAATTCTCCCAAATTCACAAAGTTCATGACAACTTCAACAAAATCAAATATTCATCCCATAACATTTGATTTGGTCGTCCCATAATCCCAATATTATAATTATTTAGTGCACGTGCAAATTAAGGTATTGGGATTCTCGTCTTCGAGATGATCCTCTTCAGGAGGATTTTGAAGTGATGTTATTAGTTTAATCAATTTATATTCCGCGGATTTTATCTTTAATACCAATAAACAATATGTCTATCACACTTCTGGCGTCGAGGAGTATCAACAAATATATTTCGTTCACATTCGACTTTAATTCTTTATGGTACATATACAACTGGTATATGAGATTTCATCACTCCTTTGGCAATCATAACTTGTTGAACTTCGAGTTCATAGTGCGTAAATTTAAATATCCAACCCAACAAGAATTTTCCGACTTTCTCTTATTTATATTTCATATCTCTCCCTAATGTCGGGGATATTGAGTTAGATTATAAAATCAGCGTATCAAATGATCAATTGACCCCAATTTTAGGATCTAAATATGTATTTTGACAAAGTATATATGTATTTTTCATGTAGCCCATATAGATACGTGAAATTATCATATGAGAAATCCTCTTTCGGAGGTATTTTAATCACGCACTAATTACATATTGATCCAAATATTCATGCCTTGGTAATAATTTGGATCCTTGAATTATAAATTCATCGCAACATGGTCATTTGATGCAAAATACATCATGTAATTGTTTGATACTCATTGTAGAATCAATATATAACTAGTTTGATACTCGTCGAAGGATTAATGAAGCTCTTCGAGAGATAATAATAAGAATATTATCATTTGAATTCTACCAATCCTTCGGGGATTGTTTTAATAAGATATTGTAAATCAATTTCAATATCATTCCACAAATAAGATTGATCAAATCAGTTTAATATGACATATTACATTTTTTTTCATTGGAGATAAAAGTATCACCTAAAACATTAAAATAATATAAGGATAATGATTAAAATAATTAAATAATGAGAATGGAAGATAACAATGCTCGAAATAAAGCATAGAAAAATGCAATCTCAATATTTTAATATTCTTCAGGAATACTAAATTTATTTGACATGATCATCATAAACTTATTATAAAATTATGATGAGATATCGTTGTGTTGTTCTTCAGGAACTTCAACTATTTATTTTTAATTATCTTCAAGATTATTGAGATTGCAAATTTGTGTTTCTTCAAGAAACTAGTTAGAGGGATAAACATATATCACCTACAATATGAATTATTCTTCGAGAATTTGTAATATTCATCAAGAATATTTATTGTGTTACTTCAGGGGCAACAATTTAAATCAATATAATGATAACTATAAAAATAATTCAATAACGAGAAGGAGTACAAACGCTCAAAGTAAAGTTCAAAAAATTGCAACCCCAATATTTAATATTCTTCAAGAATACTAAATAACTTATTTAATGTGTTCATCATAAACACATTGTTTTTAGTATGATAAGATATTTATGTGTTCATTAAGAATATCAACTATTTATTTATTAATAATCTTCAAGATTATTAAGAATATTTCAATTTATGTTTCTCCTAGAAACTACAAAATTAGTGCAATATAATCGATTGCATAATTGAATCATATAGCAACAGAAATACACGCATTATAAAAAATTTATAATAATCAAAACATGTCGATGCAATTGAGCAAATCACAATTTCTGCACAAGTAACAAAATACTTCTATTTTAATATCATGATTTGCAGTTTATGAAATGTATATATTATTAACAATAGTTTTTATATCCATTGATTTTTTTCTAGAATTATGACACAGCATACTTTAATAGTAGTATCATAAGAAAATGAATCAATTGAATCTATCATATTTTAAGTCATTCATACATAATTGTTCAAGCACTGAACCAAAATATTCATATCATATTTTAAATTGTACAGTATGTCTAATCCACAATTATTCAATCAAAATATCACCAAAAGTTATTTTTGAAAAATTTTTTCAATTTTCGTAACTTTCGATCGGTAATAATGTTAATACAATATCAAATTTAAATCTATAGCTTCATACCTCTAGGAAGTCGATCCACCAAAAGAATGGAGACGGTAGATCAATCATAGATCCAAAAAGAATTAGATAATATGAGGTAGAACTGTCGTGAATAAATATGTGAAAAAGCTCAAGATAATCGTGCTGCTTCGGGAGCAACGATGTGTAATCTTTATGATTATGATAAATCGTAACCATATATCAATTCTGCTACTTCGAGTTAATAGTTGAAACATAATGTTATGCTTCTAATTTGTAATGTGGTTTCGTTATGAAACTTCGAGTTTCAATAATATAATATTCGATACTTCTCAACTTTAAGTTCAAGAATTTTGATATGAAACTTCTGATTTTAAATCATTATTAAGAAGAACGTCGTGACCTTCAATTAAACTATGTGAAACTGCAAGTTCATATTTAAATGGTGAATATTATGTAGAACTTTAGGTTCTTATCATGTGAAAGCGAAACTACAAGTTTCTGCATAAAGATCTTTAAATATTTGACATATCACATGGTCATACTTGTAATAGCCGTAATTTTCTATTTTTAGTAGTTTCCATTTTTGGTGTATGTCTATTTTTATCGACTCGCTTGTAACCGTTTCGACATTTGGAATCTACTTTGTTCTTGGAGTTTTTCCTTTTGGATGAGTTTTGATGATGTTTTCACGTAATTCCGTTTTATGGCATGTTTTGCCGTATGAACGTTCGATTCTTGTAAAACTCATTCGTTTTCGTTGTTTCTTGGTTTGTACAAGTTCGTATGGTTGAGTTGGTCATGTGAAGACTTTCGGTTTGTAAATCCGACGTCGTTTCGTGATTTTCGGGCACTTGGGCCATTTTTGTAATTTCCTAATAGTTTAGGGAATCTTAGTTTCGTTGCCGCATTACGGACCCTTCGATGGTCGGAATTGTATTTTTCTTTCAGCGCTTAGCTCCGTCATCTTGTAAGCTTCGCGTTCACGTTCCTGGATTCTGGTCTCGTCGTGTGTTTCGTGTATTGTACCCTCGGCGGCTTCATCGGCGATATGACATCGCAGATCAATCTGCTGTAGGTAGCGCACGCTACTCCTGTTACCTTGCGTGCGCTATCGATAAGCGATTAGCGACGCTAACCCCCTATTGTTAGCGTACGCTAACGAATGGTGGCAGTAGCCACTGGACCTGTCACGGCCCCGTTAGCGCACGCTACATATGGCAGTTAGCGTGCGCTAACTTCACAGATTATATAAGCCCAGCGGGCAGTTTCAGAACAGCAGTTTTATTCTTTTCTCTTCCTTTCTTCGACGTGCGACCTCAGAGGCGATTTCCACCGGTTCTTTTCGGAGTTCTCTTCAAATTCCATCACGGTAGAATCGATCCATCATATCTTAATCAGCATAATCACCCTTCATCAGCCGAATTAAAGGTAATTCCTCAGAAACCCTAATTTTGACGAATTTGGGGGTTTTTCGGGATTTTAGTGATTAGTTCCGAATTGTTCAATTATGTTACGATATTCTTCATCGATTGTGATTATTGAGTGATTCCAAATCCAATTTCCTTAATTTTAATCCGCGAATAATCAATACGGGGAAATTTTGCGTAAACCCTCGCCCGTATCAATTGATCGTCCATTGCCGTATTATGTAATCGGGGTTATGGGTGTTTTCCACTAGAGTATTGTTGTCCGTTGGGACTGAACTGTGTTGATCCTTCGTTTAGGAACCGTCGTTTTCCACCCAGACCGTTCGTAGTCGTGTGTCACTTCCGTTTCTTCAAGAATGTCTCAAAGGCAAGTACTTTACATTTGTTTACATGTTCTAGTATTTGAATTATGGCTGTATCGTGGTTGTTGTGGATGGTTATGTGTATGTTCACCTAGGGATGGTCCGACGGGACCTCTAGGGATACGTATTGCTGTGAGTGTGCGTATCGCGAACTGTGGTTAGCCACCCAGGGATGTCCGACGGGGCTCTGCGGGGTACGGTGGCCGTGAGTCTCGTACTAACGGTTAACTTTAAATTGCGATTTGTTGGAGATAATGTATTTTGTGATTGTGCACTGTAAATATTCCGGAATATAAAACTTTTTCAAAAATGATTTTTGGCGCATTATTCATCTGATTAGAATGTAGTTCAAATGGATTGTACTTGCACTAGCAGTTGTCGCTAACCCCTTAAATGGGGGAAATACTTTTTGTATTTCAGGTATTTATCGTGGGGACAAGCGAGCACTAGAGCCGTATGAGGATGATGGGCGAGCATGATACTGTCCAGAAGTTGATTATTGGTGTTCTACCTGTCGAATATTTTGATATCTTGTTTTGGGGATTCTGTTTTATAAATCTGGTTTAAGTACTCGAGTACTTCTTTTGCAAAATTGTTAATGTTGTGTTCCCATTTTGGGAAATGGATTGATGTTGGATTTTATTGGTCGGGTTGTAGTCTTTTATTTTGAATTGTCATTTTATTGATGATTGTTTGTCGTTGGCAAATGTCTCGTTGGTATGTTAGCCTGGTGGATTCCATAGAGTGGGGTCCACGACGCTGTAATATGCCCCGAACGTCTTGGGGGTGTTACAGAATATGGTATCAGAGCTTAGGTTTATGGATACCTAGGCTGTCGGTTATTTGGGTCTAGTTGAGTGTCGTTTTTGGGACAGTATCACTGCTATGCCATCATCTCTGTACGCCGGTGCTCGTAAGTTTTCCTAACTTGACTCGTTTCACCGTTATGTTCTATTCCTGTCTTAGTATCTTGTTGCGTTTTGTGTTTGAATTGTACTTACCCGTTGCTTCTTCAGAATTCCTGCTGGTAGAGGACGCGGACGCGGTCGCGGACGTGGCGCAGCCGGTGGGGAGGCCATGTCCGATCACTCGGGAACTGATTCGGTGATGCCTTCCTTGTCGAACAGTGTTCCCCCTAGTTCCGGAGGTCAGCAGGACCAGTCTGCTAGCTCCGGTAATGCACATGAGAATGTTGGAGTGGCCAACATTTTGCAGCAAGTAGCGAACCAGATGACGCTACTGACTCAGGCCGTTCTGGTCGGCCATGCTAATGCCAACCCGGTTCCGCCTACTGGGTCCGGCAATGATAAGCTACTTCAGGACGTGATTCGTATGCGTCCTCCACAGTTTGATGGTGCTTCCGACCCTTCTGGTTGGGAGAATTGGCTATTCGAGATGGAGAAAGTATTTGAGGCTGCTAATTGTCCTGAAGAGAGGAAGGTACCCATTGCTCAGTACTTCCTCGCCAAGGAGGCAGCGACGTGGTGGCAAGCGGTGAAACCGCGTGACCGGGCAGCTACGTGGGCAGAGTTTCGGGATCTGATGGAAGACGAATTCTGTCCATGGCCAGTGAAAGAGGGGAGGATCCGAGCCTTCTTTGAGGCTAAGCCCCAAGATGTTCCTATATCTCAAGCTATCAAAGACTACAATCAACAGCTGCACTATGTGAGAAACCAAGTCCGAGATGAGCTTGACAAGATCCGCCACTTTGATATGTGGATGAAGCCGAGGGTGCGCCACTACATGTCTGGTCTGGGGTGCACGACTTTGAAAGATTATCAGAATAAAGCTATGGCTTATGAGATGTCGTTTTCTGCGACAGAGACGGCAACCTAAGGAAAGAAGCAGAAGACCTCCGGTCAGTTTTCGGGAGGCAAGTCAGGAGGGTATCCGAAGGCTCAGTCTGGTTCGCGAGTCTTCGGGAGTCAGTCGCCGTCAGTTGGTCGAGGAAACGGTTCTAGGTCTGCTCCTGCTGGTTCCGTTCGTGGTCCTAAGTGCTTCAACTGTAGTCGTCCGGGCCACATGATGAGCGAGTGTGATAGGCCTCCGATTCAGTGTCTTGCTTGTGGTAGGATGGGTCATCGTGCTAAGTTTTGTACGGATGCAGCTCGGGCTCCAGTTACTCAGATATCAGCCCCAGTTGCGGGAGAGCCGAGTGTGAATCAGGCACCGACAGTTCCTCAGCCGCAGCAGAGTTTTGGTAGAGGTCGAGGTCGTGGTCAGCCTTCTAGAGGGGGAGCTTCTAGTGCGGGGTCTGTTCCGCCCCGAGTGTACGAGATGAGACGAGCAGGGGATCCTGACGCGACGGTGGCTACAGGTACCGTCCACATCCTTGATCATCCTGTTTCCATATTGTTCGATTCTGGTGCTACACATTCTTTTATATCTATGGATTGTGTGCGTCGTCTGCATATTGATTGCTCGGTTGCGTGTGAACCATTTGTTGTTAAACTTCCTAGTGGAGATAGCATCGTGTGGGACCGTGAGATTAGAGATTTTCCAGTGAGTATCGCGGGGAGGGTTTGGCCTTCTAATCTGATTACGGTAGATATTAGAGATGAGGATTTGATTCTAGGTGAGGATTGGTTGGACCGTCATGGGGCGATCATGAATTATAGAACGAGAACCGTTTTGATGTTAGCCTCCGACGGTACCGAGCATTCTTTTGTGGGGCGTAAACGGAGTAGCCAGAGACTTCTGATCAGCGCCTTGAGGGCGGTGAGACTTCTTCGAGGAGGTTGCACGGTCTATTGGTGTTACGCTTTGAGATCGGAAGAAGGAGGAGTCGAACTCTCGTCTATTCCGGTAGTATGTGAGTATCCTGACGTTTTTCCAGACGAGTTGCCGGGTCTGCCGCCGGACCGAGAGGTTGAGTTTACCGTCGATTTAGAGCCGGGGGCAGCCCCGATTTCTAAGACGCCATACCGTATGGCGCCTGCCGAGATGCTTGAGTTGAAGAAACAGTTGGGAGAGTTGCTAGACATGGGATATATTCGACCGAGCGCTTCACCTTGGGGCGCACCGGTCCTGTTTGTGAAGAAGAAGGATGGGTCACTTCGTTTGTGTATCGACTATCGAGAGTTGAACAAAGTGACCATCAAAAACAAGTATCCGCTCCCGAGGATTGATGACTTGTTTGATCAGTTGCAAGGGGCAACCGTGTTTTCGAAGATTGATTTGAGATCGGGGTATTATCAGCTCCGAGTGAAGGATACCGATATTCCGAAGACGGCCTTTCGGACGAGATACGGACACTACGAGTTTGTGGTTATGCCTTTTGGGCTAACCAACGCACCAGCCGTGTTCATGCAGCTTATGAACAAAGTCTTTATCGAGTACCTCGATAAGTGTGTAGTCGTTTTTATCGACGACATCCTGATTTACTCGATGAGCGAGGAGGAGCACGCCCGCCATTTGCATATCATTCTAGATATTTTGAGAACTCATCATCTTTTTGCGAAGTTCTCAAAGTGCGAGTTTTGGTTACGAGAGGTTATGTTTCTCAGTCATGTGATCTCGGCCGAGGGTGTTCGCGTGGACCCACATAAAGTAGAGGCAGTGTTGGATTGGGCGCCGCCCAAGAACGTGAAGGAGGTCCGCAGTTTTCTGGGATTAGCCGGGTATTACCGTAGATTCGTCGAGGGGTTCTCTAAACTCGCTCGACCGCTGACTCAGTTGTTACAGAAGTCAGAGAAGTTTGAGTGGACCGATGAGAGGCAGAATAGTTTTGAGGAGTTGAAGAAGCGGTTGACAACCGCTCCCGTTTTGGCTTTACCGAGTGGTAATGATGGATTCTCAGTTTATAGTGATGCTTCGGGCCAAGGGCTCGGATGCGTACTTATGCAGCACGGGAGGACGATTGCCTATGCTTCCCGTCAGTTGAAACCGTATGAATTGAATTACCCTACGCACAATCTCGAGTTGGCCGCAGTCGTATTTGCGTTGAAGATCTGGCGTCATTATTTGTATGGCTCGTCGTGTCAGATTTTCACCGATCACAAGAGCCTGAAGTACATTTTCACCCAGAAAGAGCTTAATATGAGACAGAGGAGATGGTTGGAATTGATTAAGGATTACTATCTCGAGATCCTCTATCATCCGGGCAAGGCTAATGTGGTAGCAGATGCCTTGAGCCGGAAATCGGTATCGCTTCGGGCGCTTAAGCTACTTACGGTCCAGTCGGGACTTCAGCGAGAGTTTACGAGGTTGAGCATTGAGGTTGTACTGCCAGAGAGTTCCGGGCAGTTGCGTACTCTTGAGATTTCTTCATCTCTGGTCGATGACATAAAATCGGGACAGTTGGAGGACCCGATGTTTATTCAGCTTCGAGAGAGTGTAGGGAAGTGGAAAGCCCCGGGATTTGTTATTCATGAGGACGGAGTGTTGAGATTCCGAGGACGGTTGTGTGTTCCGAACGACTCGGAATTAAGATAGAGTATTATGCGAGAGGCTCATGCGTCACCTTACTCAGTCCATCCGGGCTCGAGTAAAATGTATAAAGATCTGAGGAAAAATTTCTGGTGGAACGATACGAAGAAAGAGGTAGTTCAGTTTGTGGCTAAGTGTTTGACTTGTCAGCAAGTCAAGATTGAGCATCAGCGGCCAGCCGGGTTGTTGAAACCACTTCCCATCCCGGAGTAGAAGTGGGAGGATATCTCTATGGATTTTGTCACGAGTTTGCCGAGGACGAAGACTGGTATGAATATGGTGTGGGTGATTGTAGACCGACTGACTAAGTTGGCACATTTTCTGGGCATCAAGGATACTTGGGGTCCAGAAAAGTTGGCTCGTATTTTTATCGCTCAGATAGTGAGGCTTCATGGTACACCGAGGACCATTATTTCAGATAGAGATGGCCGGTTTGTATCGCATTTCTGGCAGGCGGTGCATAAGGCATTGGGGACACAGTTACGTTTGAGCACTTCGTTCCATCCCTGCACCGATGGGTCCAACGTACCATTCAGACGTTCGAGGATTTGTTGCGTGCGTGTGCGTTAGACTGGAGTAGTAACTGGGAGGATCATTTGGCCTTAATTGAGTTTACTTATAATAATAGCTGGCACGCGTCGATTAAGATGGCACCGTATGAGGCACTTTATGGACGACGTTGCCGATCGCCGATATGTTGGGATGAGCCGTCTGATTTGGTTGGCACCGAGCCGGACCTTGTGTTGGAGACGAGGGAGAAAGTTGAATTGATTAGGAAGAGAATGTTGGCTGCTCAGAGTCGACAAAAGTCTTATGCGGATGTTAGGCGTAGACCTTTGGAGTTTGAGGTGGGAGATCATGTTCTGTTGAGAGTGTCTCCGACGAAAGAGGTTTTCCGTTTTGGGAAGAAGGGGAAACTCAGCCCGAGATATATTGGACCTTTCGAGGTATTGGAGAGAGTCGGTGAGTTAGCGTACCGTTTGGCTTTACCTCCGTCGCTGAGTCATGTTCATAGCGTATTTCACGTTTACCAGTTGAGGAAGTACGTTCCGGACCCGTCCCACATTATTGACTTTGGGGACGTGGAGATCGAGAAGGATGTTACGTTTGAAGAGAGGCCCGTCAGAATTTTAGAGCGTCGTGACAAACAGTTAAGGCACAAAACCATTCCTTTAGTTAAGGTGCAATGGTCGAGACACGGAGTGGAAGAAGCGACATGGGAGTTAGAGGAGGATATGCGTTCGAGGCATCCCGAACTTTTTGATTCTTAAGTTTCGGGACAAAACTTTATTTTAGAGGGGGAGAATGTAATATCCGTAATTTTCTATTTTTAGTAGTTTCCATTTTTGGTGTATGTCTATTTTTATCGACTCTCTTGTAACCGTTTCGACATTTGGAATCTACTTTGTTCTTGGAGTTTTTCCTTTTGGATGAGTTTTGATGATGTTTTCACGTAATTCCGTTTTATGGCATGTTTTGCCGTATGAACGTTCGATTCTTGTAAAACTCATTCGTTTTCGTTGTTTCTTGGTTTGTGCAAGTTCGTATGGTTGAGTTGGTCATGTGAAGACTTTCGCTTTGTAAATCCGACGTCGTTTCGTGATTTTCGGGCACTTGGGCCATTTTTGTAATTTCCTAATAGTTTAGGGAATCTTAGTTTCGTTGCCGCATTACGGACCCTTCGGTGGTCGGAATTGTATTTTTCTTTCAGCGCTTAGCTCCGTCATCTTGTATGCTTCGCGTTCACGTTCCTGGATTCTGGTCTCGTCGTGCGTTTCGTGTATTGTACCCTCGGCTGACTTACTGGCCGATATGACATCGCCAGATCGAATCGCCGTGTAGGTAGCGCACGCTACTCCTGTTACCTTGCGTGCGCTACCGATAAGCGATTAGCGACGCTAACCCCTATTGTTAGCGACGCTAACGAATGGTGGCGATAGCCACCGACTCGCCACGGCCCCGTTAGCGCACGCTACATATGGCAGTTAGCGTGCGCTAACTTCACAGATTATATAAGCTCAGCGGGCAGTTTCAGAACAGCAGTTTTATTCTTTTCTCTTCGTTTCTTCGACGTGCGACCTTAGAGGCGAATTCCACCGGTTCTTTTTGGAGTTCTCTTCAAATTCCATCACGGTAGAATCGAGCCATCATATCTTAATCAGCATAATTACCCTTCATCAGCCGAATTAAAGGTAATTCCTCAGGAACCCTAATTTTGACGAATTTGGGGGTTTTCCGGGATTTTAGTGATTAGTTCCGAATTGTTCAATTATGTTACGATATTCTTCATCGATTGTGATTATTGAGTGATTCCAAATCCAATTTCCTTGATTTTAATCCGCAAATAATCAATACGGGGAGATTTTGCGTAAACCCTCGCCCGTATCAATTGATTGTCCATTGCCGTATTATGTAATCGGGGTTATGGGTGTTTTCCACTAGAGTATTGTTGTCCGTTGGGACTGAACTGTGTTGATCCTTCGTTTAGGAACCGTCGTTTTCCACCCGGACCGTTCGTAGTCGTGTGTCACTTCCGTTTCTTCAAGAATGTCTCAAAGGCAAGTACTTTACATTTGTTTACATGTTCTAGTATTTGAATTATGGCTGTATCGGGGTTGTTGTGGATGGTTATGTGTATGTTCACCTAGGGATGGTCCGACGGGGCCTCTAGGGATACGTACTGCCGTGAGTGTGCGTATCGCGAACTGTGGTTAGCCACCAAGGGATGTCCGACGGGGCTCTGCGGGGTACGGTGGCCGTGAGTCTCGTACTAACGGTTAACTTTGAATTGCGATTTGTTGGAGATAATGTATTTTGTGATTGTGCACTGTAAATATTCCGGAATATAAAACGTTTTCAAAAATGATTTTTGGCGCATTATTCATCTGATTAGAATGTAGTTCAAATGGATTGTACTTGCACTAGCAGTTGTCGCTAACCCCTTAAATGGGGGAAATACTTTTTGTATTTCAGGTATTGATCGTGGGGACAAGCGAGCACTAGAGCCGTATGAGGATGATGGGCGAGCATGATACTGTCCAGAAGTTGATTATTGGTGTTCTACCTGTCGAATGTTTTGATATCTTGTTTTGGGGATTCTGTTTTATAAAACTGGTTTAAGTACTCGAGTACTTCTTTTGCGAAAGTGTTAATGTTGTGTTCCCATTTTGGAAAATGGATTGATGTTGGATTTTATTGGTCGGGTTGTAGTCTTTTATTTTGAATTGTCATTTTATTGATGATTGTTTGTCGTTGGCAAATGTCTCGTTGGTATGTTAGCCTGGTGGATTCCATAGAGTGGGGTCCACGGCGCTGTAATATGCCCCGAACGTCTTGGGGGTGTTACAATACTAATATTGAAACTTCAGGTTTCAGAATTTATTCGCGAGATACTTGTAAGACAGATGAAACTTCGGGTTTCAAATTTATTCACGTAATGTTTGTAAAGCATATGAAACTTCGGGTGTCATATTTACTTATCTAGACATGTATAATTGACATATAACTTAATGTGCTTTACTAATGAAACAACAAGTGTCAATATAGTTAATAGAAATATCATCGGCTACTTGAGGAGCGGATAACATGTTATTTGTACCACTTCGGGAGTACAAATTTTGTAAGAATATTATTTGAATAATTCAAAATCTAAAAAAAGTCAAAAAAATGAAAGTCGTAGATATATCTTTCAGATTTCTGAATCATCTTAAAATATTTAAATCAGACTTCGGATGACTGAGATACGATCAATTTAGTGGACAACAATTGATCACAAACTTCAATTCGGAGCAGCCACTTGATTCTCGATTTAAGCATCGCTACTATCCGAATCTGAAAAAACTCAAAACACGAAAGTTGTAGAACCTTTTGTTAGCTTTCCAAATCATCCAAGAACACCTCAATCAGAGTTCGGATGGGAGCTATACAGTCGATTTACTGAACTACAGCAAATCTATATAAAAACACCAAAATAATTCGATTAATATCGATTCTTCAATTTTACTACACGATGATTGCTCGTCTTGATCATTTTTGAGCATCAATAACGCATATAAAGCGTTGAAAATTGCAGGTTACTATTAACTTTTGAATCTTCGGGACCCAATATTAAATATTATGATATTCAAGATCAAGAAATAATATTAGAACAAATATATTTGTCAATAGTATTGCAATTAATTTTGCTACTTCTGGAGCAATAATTTTAAGAAATAAAATTACACGATAACAAATAGTGCAAAATAAAATAAATAAAAAGAAAGTGCTTCTTCAAGAGCCCGAATAATATTCTTCAGGAACATTATTTTGTGTTCTTCATCAGGAATTTACACAAAATTTTTTAGATCTCGTAGTGTTCTTCAGGAACACATCATATTCAACTAGGATATGACGAAATAATATTGTATTTGTTCAAGAATCTTTTAACTTAATAATCTTCTCGACTATTAAGAATTGTTAGATCTTGTTTCTTCAGGAAACAACAATTTATCGATTTGATAATAGATTTCTTAGATCATCATATATATTATTTATGTATGATGATAGTGAAATCAGAATAATTAGTAGAGAATATATGAAATATGCATATAATCTACATTAAAATAACAATTATATAATTAAGTCTAAATCTACATATAATCAGAACTTTTTTTTTGGAAGAAGAAGAATACATATCTGTAGCCATAGTCATAAGAATCAGATCGAGAATAAAAGACAAAGAAGATAAAAGAAAATCAGAACACAATTCTACCTTTCTGTGAAAATAGAGTACGTGCGCTAATGAGTAAGAAAAAAAATTCTTTTTGAGAGAGATCGTGCTGATAACGTGTTATGAACTTGAGAGAAAAAGAGGAAAATAAAAGAGAAGGAGAATGGAGTGTCTTATTATGATGGCCAAAGACCTTTATTTATAGGTACACAATTAGGGTTTAAGGGACATAAAGGTCATTCATACATTAATTACAACATAAAACAAATAGTATGTTGAAGACAAAACGTACCAAATTTAGGACCAAACACCATTTCTGAAAAACGAACTGAAAAAAAAAAAAAATCAAATGACGGCTAATTATAGAACAGAGGAAATCGACAACTCGTGAAAATCAACAAGCAAAGAAGCGGGAGGATGATACAAACGAATCGCTACAGGAAGAAAGAAAGATGAAATGAAAACCCTACAAACGAATCTCTACAGGATGAAAGAAAGATGAAATGAAAAAACCCTACAGACAAATCGCTACAGGATGAAAGAAAGATGAAGACCGTTCGACTACTAAAAGAGCAAAATCAGCAAAAATAATATTATATCATTTATTCAGATTCTATTATAACTATTTACATTAATTCATTACAATAATTAATTAAAATTATAAAAAATAATTTAAAATTATATATAATAATTTATGTTTAAATGACAGAAAATTTTAAAAAAATCAATTATATATATATACTTGGATACATTTAAAATATTAAAAAATACAAATAGTATTCAGATACAAAAATAATTACAAAATAAGTGCTAATTAAAAAATTCAGACCACATTAAAATATTACTTTAGAATTTAATTCATATATCTATATATTAAAATACTCTTCTCTGTGCCATATGACATGCCATAATTTATTTAGTTATTATAAATTTTAAAATAAATACTATTTCACAATCTACTTATATTTAAATAAATCTAGATAAAGAAGACCAGTTAATTGAGTAAAATTTATAAAAAAAAATGTCATGCATAGTTTTTCTAATATATACCTTGTTTTTTTTTACAATAGACAAACAATTACTACAAAATAATTAACAATTAAAAAAATCGCTTGATTTTGTTTACAAAAATAATTACAGAATAAGTACTATATATATTAAAAGACACTTCTCTGTGCCTGATATGTCCATAATTTATTTAATTTATAAAAAAAGGTAATGTGTAGTCTTTCTAATATCTACCTTCAATTTTTTACCACACACAAATACTTACAAAATAATTAACAATAAAAAATTGCTTGATTATGTTTTCTGTAAATTTCGTAAATAATTTTAAAAACTAAATATTAATTGATTTAACTAATAAAATCTATATATTTAATATTAATATATCATGCTGACAATCCCTGTACAATTTGCAGTTGAATCTATTAAACTTTCATTCTTCTACCGAGTACCAACTATGGGCAGCCCCTTGCGTTGCACGCACGGGTGTAAACCTAATATACTCCCTCCGTCCACAATCTATGTTTCCCAACTTTTTGGGTTCGAGTTTTAAGAAATGTTAGGTGAATGTGATGTGAGTGGAGTTTGGGTCCCACATTAAAAGTAATTTAATGTTAATATGTGCCACTCAGTAAATGTGTGAATATATAAAAATTATAAGAATATTTTAGTAAATTGTATTGTGGGGTAGTGTTTAAAAATAGAAAGGGAACATTTTTTGTGGACATACCAAAATGGCAAAAAGGGAACATTGATTGTGGAC
Organism: Orobanche coerulescens; assembly: GCA_033398695.1. Lineage (NCBI taxonomy): Eukaryota > Viridiplantae > Streptophyta > Magnoliopsida > Lamiales > Orobanchaceae > Orobanche > Orobanche coerulescens. Next base: position 10,882,373 of record CM065816.1, on the reverse strand, counting down.
GGAGGGAGTATATATATATAACAGCAAAATTCACAAGCTAAATTTTCCCGCCAAAATACAGGGGCAATTATGTAATTATAACCTCTTTATATTTTTAATATAGATATGAATAGAAAACAATAAATACTACACTATGTTGCACAGGTGCGGGGGGCGGGTGCGGGTGCGGGCAGATACGGGTGCGGGGATACGATTTTTTGAAAATGTTAGGGTGCGATACGGCAAGGATACGTCTGTTTATTTTATATTTTATTATATATAATACTTGTTAAATATAAAAAACAACAATTCAAATATCACCATAAAATCAATTCAAATACATAAAACAAGTCATACAAAAATCAATTCAAAATGGCTTTGAGCAGCGGAGCTTTCTAATGTTGTCCGTGAATACTGCTAAAGGTAAAAGTAGTTACTTATTAAATGATTTACTTTTTGTATTTTAATTTATTTGATTTACTTTTTAAAAATTACAAAAAAAAAAAAAAAAAAAAACGGACTCGCTTGCCAGGATACGCGTGTCCGAATTTTTTTTTTTTGCACGGATTCGCCACGTGGCGAATCCCACGCGAATCGCACCTGTACCCGCACCCATGCAATATCCGATACGGCATACTGCCCAATTTTGAAGAATCCGTGCATCATAGATACTACATAATGGAGCGGGTTGGGTTGGTTGGGGGGCTTGGTTTTGGAGTGTAGGGGAGACATTTATGCTAGGTCCTTTTTATTTTATTTTCTTTCTTTTTTTAGTATGTTCATAATATTTTAATATTTTATCCACTTTTTTCACAAAGAATATTAAAATTAGTATTTATTTTACAATCTTCAATATGATAATTATTATGCATAAATAGAAATAATTCTAAAATTTTCATTAGAGTTACATTATTCGGGTTGAATTTTAACATTAAAATACATTTTAGATATTGGGTTGCCAATATAGAGAAAATATTGTTGGAGCACTATTAGTCGGTATCGCCGTTTGGAGATAGAGTTATAAAACTCTTTCGCGTTGCGGAAGCGATTTAAATAAAGTGCAGAAAATAAATCGACACAAGAATTTATAGAGGTTCGGCCAAACGTGTCTACGTCCTCTCTTCAGTATCTTTTTCTATAGGCTAAAGATAAACCTCTGCACCTCTCTTCTATCGGTCGAGGGATAACCGTTACAAGCTCATCTTCTATCGGTCCGAGTAAACCGTTCAATCACTTGTCTTTATGTCGGTCCAAGTTAAACCGTTTTTCTTTTCTATTGGACAAGGAATCAACCAATCTAGCTTTCTATGGGTACTAGATAAACCTCACGTAAATATCGATTGTGATTCTAACAATGCCGGATCCTTGATCCTAATAACACCGAATCCAATCGTGTCCTTTCTTTTACCTCTCGTGTATGTGTTGAATGTATAAACACTCAAACTATCAATATAAGCACAATTACAACAACAAGAATGTGTATAATAATATATGATCACTGAATCGTTTGCTTTGCGTTGTTGTATAATCAATACCATTAGAAGTGGTATTTATAGGCATTTCTCTTCCAACTAGTTGTTAGCCTCTGAAGCCTCCATTACGTACGTTATTGACATCTCATTACGTATGTTAGATGTATTACGTACGTTAACATCTTCCTGTTACGTACGTTAAGCTCTTCACAGTTTAGTCCAGTGACTTCGTTTCTTCTGTTACGTACGTTATATCTTCATGTTACGTACGTTAACCATTGTCAACATATCCGTTGGTTGCTGATGTAAGCCGTGACGTCATCTCCAACGTTCTTTTTGTTTGAATTCTGAAATACTCTATTACGTATGTTATGCACATCGTGTTACGTACGTTATCCTTGATCTGTTACGTACGTTATGATTGCTTTGTTACGTACGTAAGCTTGGTCAGGTAGCTTTCTTCTTATCTGATCAGGTAGGTTCGATCTCGACTGATCTGCATGTAGGTTGGTCTCGTTTGATATGCAGGTAGGTTGGTCTCGTCTGATCTTGAACAGATAGCTTTTTCGGATTGCGCGACTATTTGTGTCTTCGACTCCTTCGTTGTTTTGTTTTGCTTCTTTGTTGTTTTTCTTTGTTTAACAACTAATCATCAAAATTTGATTAATGAATATTTGGAATAAAATATTCCAACAAATATAATAGACTTGGTTTCGTAATATAAATATTAATGTTGAATAATTTTTATTAATTTTCAAATTTATTTAATTTATGAACTTTATTATATTTTTGTAATAAAATTTCAGTCTATTATATAAGTATGTCGCAATTTAAATTTTTATACAATATTTTATAAAATATTGGTAACACTTACTTGATTAAATTTGATCTTATTTCTTTATTGCCTAATTATATAGTTATTATTCATGTTATATTTGATTAGTCAAATTTGCAACTAAATTTATTCTTTGTTATTTTGTGGCATGAATAAACTAATACTAAGGGTAAGGAGACAGAAACTGTTGTGATTTCAGATATCGAATGACAGAAAAAATAAGAATATCTTTTATTATTTTGGTGTGTATGTTTTCAAGAGTGAAAAGGAAAGTATAGCAAGTAGAGGTGCCCCCGAAGACCCAACCCGGCGGGTCGACCCATCGACCCGGATCCAGCTGACACGTGCAGGACCCGGACCCGATCAATTCGTCGGACCCGTCGACCCGGACCCATGGTATACACGGGTGGGATTCGGGTCTTACAATTCCCTACCCGCCGACCCGCCGGGTCCGACCCGTCTACCCGGCGGAATTGAAAAAAAAAATTCAAAATTATGGCCGTTGGACCCGACGGGTCGGGCCCGTGCCCGGCGGGTCTAACGGCTAGTTCAGATTTAAAAAAAAAAACTATCTATCCCAACCCAACATATTTTTTTCACACCTTCAATATAATCTGTCTCTCAAACTCCCACTGCTAATTGCTATATCAGTTAATCTCTCTCTTTTTTTCGCATTTAATCATTATGTCGAGTTCTGACAAGGGAAAAGGTATTGCTACGTCTCCCAAAAAATCCAAAATGTCCAAGTTCGAACGAATGGGTCTTTGGGGCAAATCGAAGAAACCATCTAGGATAATTATTCGGGAGCCCCAAAACCAAACTCCACCCGGTTTTGAAAATGAAAGTCAAGAACCTGAATATGATGCTATACATGAAGGTATCTATTACGGTAGTACAACAACTACCAGTGAAGAAGAAGTTGACCCTCGGGGATTTCGACGTATCCCGAATCGTCAACAACTGCAAAACATTGACGAAGAAATGGACCATGAAATCGATGAAGCTATGTTAAATCAAACATATGCAACGTTCGAGCGCACTCTTCATGGCCTACCAACTCCGACGCAAAAATCAAATTCGAAGCGTCCTGCGGCAAGCCAAGCTGAAGAACCTCCTTATGTTGAGGAGTTATCATCCGAGGAGGAAGAAATTGTGAAAGGAAGAGGAAGCAAGAAAACTAAAGCGAGAAAGAAGCATGCCCCTGTTGCAGAAAAGAAACCGGTATCCGAACTTTTTTCAAAACACTTTAAAAAGGAAAAAATGTCGGATGGTTCGATGAAGGTATTTTGCAACTACTGCAAGAAAGAGTATTCGTATAAAATCGGGGATGGATATAGAAATTTTAGAAGGCATTTTGAGAATAACCATGCCTCGATCCACAGAGAACAAAAGTCGCAAAGTCAACTCAACTTCCAACCTTCTACTGGAGCCGGGCCAGCTGACAATCAAGGTATGTCTGAATCTCAACTTTATAAATATAATAAAAAAATTGCTAGAGAACAAATGGCAAAATTATGTGCACAAGAATCTTTACCTTTTAATTTTGCGGATAGTACGGGTTGGGAATATAGGATGCAAAATGCCTATAATCCTGCTATTAAAAGAATTTCACGTACCACAATGACTAGACAAGTAGTATACTTAGCCTAACAACATAAACTTGCACTACGAGCTTATTTTAGATCTATAAATCAGAGAGTTTCTTTAGCTGCAGTACGTGGGCAGATTTTAAACAAAAAAATGATTATATGTGAATAACTATACACTGGATTGATGAAAATTGGAACTTAAACAAAAGATTACTTGCGTTTAAAAAATTTAATTGTGCACATAGTGCAGATAATATAACTAGAGCAATTATTAAAATTTTAACTTTTTATTGCTTAAAAGATAAAATTTTCACAATTGGTTTTGATAATGCTAGTTCTAATACTGCAAGTGTACCACCTTTAATATAAGTTTACAATCCTGTTTTAGCGGGTCGATTATTTCATACTAGATGTATATGTCATATTGTAAATTTATGTGTACAAGATGCATTAAAATTTGTAGATGAGGTAATAGAACCAATTAGAAAATGTATCTTGTTTTTACATAATCGTACTAAGTTAGCTAGACAATAGGTAAAAATTTTAAAATCAAAACAAATGCAACCCAAATTTTTTACTCCAGACGTAAAACATAGATGAAAGTCAACTTATGAGATGTTAAATTCAACTAATGAATATAAAAAATTATTGTGTGAATTTTTTTATATGTATTTTAGCGTAGAAGGGTTTTATTTATTGCCAACATATTGGGATGAAACTAAAGATTTAATAAAACTATTAAAGGTTTTTGAAAATGCAACTAAAGATTTAAGTGGTTGTTATTATCCCACGTCTCCTAAAGTTTTATTTCATTGTTGTTTTATTGTATCTGAAATGGATGCTTGTAGTAAATCCGAAAGATAATCGAATGGTATTTACAATATGTGTTTAAAATGGCTAAAATACTTTAATCGTATTCATGATGTTTTCTTGATTGGTGCTGTTTTATCTCCCGATTTGAATTTAGCTCAAGTACAACAATTACTTGAAATATATTATAATATTCTTGAAAATTTGGGTTTTCATAATATTGTGGATTAGTGTTGAAAGTAAAACTTTATTTGAAAATATTCGTGATGTTGAACAAGTAAAAATTGATTTCAAAAATAGTTTAGAAACTATTTTTGCTGAATATTCTTCTAAATATGGTGATAAGATTCAAACTCAAAAAATAAGAACTAGGACTACAAATACATTTAACATGGAATTCGAAAGAACTCTCACTAACTCATTTCAACAACAACTCTATAATATAGCAAGAAATATGGGTGGTAGTAACGTCGGTCAAAGAAATGACCTTAGACGATATTACGCAACTAGTTTTGTGCTGGAGGATAACAATGCAGCTACATTTGATCTGTTGGATTGGTGGAAGAGAAGGGAACCGAATTTCCCATACTTTCCATTATGGCACAAGAACCCGCATCCACAGTCCCCGTTGAGAGCGCTTTTAGTGAAGAAGGCTATATGTTGGACGATTGGAGATCCCGAATGACGCCAAAAAATCTCGAGGCTCAAATAATACTTAAAGACGCAACAAAAGCCGAGTTACGAGATCAAGAAAATAAGTGGGATGACCTATTAGCGGACCAAGATGCCTATCAAGAAAGCACTACTGAAGGAGAGTCTAGTCAAATAAGTCAAACCGATGATCAAGACGACGACGGCATCGACTTCGACTAAAGGTAAGTAAGGTAAGTCAAAAGAACTACGTAGGGCTTTGATTCCTCACGAGGATACGTAGGCAATTTAATTTTAAGTGAAAACTTAAAATTAAATACAAGCCCATTTTTTTAACTCTTCTCAAATAAAAGAACTACGTGAAGCTTTGATTCCTCACGAGGATACGTAGGTAATTTAATTTTAAGTAAAAACTTAAAATTAAATACAAGCTCATTTTTTCAAATGATTTCCTTGTTCACTTATAGTTATTTTTCGTGTATAAAATGATAATAAATAAAAAATCTTATATACTTCTAAAAAAAATTATGATGGGTCGGACCCAGACCCGTGGCCGACCCGCCGACCCGCCACACCGTACATTTCATATGTACGGGTTGGGTCGGGTCCTAGCCGGCCGACCCGGCGACCCGGCGGGTCCGACCCGGACCCGAACTTGAACCCGACGATGGGCACCTCTAATCGCAAGTGTAGGGGTGAGAATCGGGACATCCCGAGGTCCCGGTCCCAAGTCCCGAATGTCCCGGTCCCGAAATGGACCAATTTAGTGGTCCCGGTCCCGGTCCCGATCGGGACTTCGGGAGTCCCGATTCCCAAATTGGGATAAATTTAAGTCCCGATCCCGGTCTCGATCCCGAGGATAATTTTTCGAAATGTCCCGAATGTCCCGAAATGTCCCGAAATGTCCCAAATGTCCCGACATTAAAATTTGCATTCGGGACTTTGGGAGTCCCGATCGGGATTTCGGGACTCCCGAGTCCCGAAATTAACAAAGTTTAAGGTTCCGGTCCCGAAAAATTCGGGACTCGGGGTCCCGTTTCCCGTCGGGACTCGAGACGGGACCGGGACTCGGGATTTCCCGACGGGAAATTCTCAGCCCTACGCAAGTGAGACAAAATATGGTATTGAGAAATATGAAATAAAAATGTGTGATTCTTCTTGAAAAAATATTTTTATATCGTTGTTTGAGAGCGATAATAAGGATAATGTATATAAAGAGATCTTTTAGAATTTGTAATCATATATATATATATATATATATATATTTAGTTTAAAAAACCAAACCAAACAAACCCAGTATATCCCGCTCAGAGCAGGGTTTAGGGAGGGTAAGATGTATGTAGACCATGCCCCTACTTTTTACGGTAGGGAGGCTATTTCCGTGAAGACCCACAACTTAGTGCAAAGATATATTTAGTTTACTATTATTAAAAAAATTATTTTGAGCAAATACTATCTATAATTATATTTCTTTTTCAACTATCATATTAATATTTTTTTATATAATTGTGTCCAAATTTGATTGTGAAAATACCAACATGATCTATAAATACATAACAATAAAACTGAGCGATAATGAATTCAATTTTACCGCCCAAAATATATTGTATTTTGTGAAAAATTTTTTTGGCAAGAATACACGTTAAGTACTTCTCCCTACTAATTAAAAAATAAATATATATATATATATATATATATATATAAAATACTTGAACGACATAAACCGAATTGATTATATGGAACTGGAGAGCTTGAATATAAAGCCCAGCAAGACCCATAAATCAAGACCATACAAAGCCGAGGAATAAACTTATTAGCTCGGCATAAAGCACGATGTTGAGGCCGACCTGAAAGCCAAAACCATACTCGGCATGCCTCAGCTCAGGCTCAAGCCAAGATTTGGTTCAGGCAACCAAATTGTTGCGCCGACTCGGCTCAGTAACAAAATAAGCCGAGATCAGCAAATCTAAACTCGTCCGTAGATGAAGGCCTTCAAGCACACAGAATCTAATGAAATCCAAGATAGAGACAAATAAATATATCCTTACTTAACAAGGACTCTTCTCCACAAGGAAACTAAATCCACAATCCTTATCAGGATTTTACTTCTCATATATAAGAAGTCCAACATCAACACGGACTCAATGAATTTCTCCGCAAGTTAGGGTTGCAATATTTATGCTTATATAAATAGGTGACCTCACACCTAAACACACACACACAGAATTCTTGACTCTCAATACAGTCAATTAAATTTATTCCCACCATATATTCAATACACTTACTCTAACGCCGGAGGGCCTTCGCCGGTGAAGCCCCGACTCAGTTCACATTTTTTTGTGTGTGTAGGTCCGATCAGGAAGTTCAGTCGCCGGAATTATCCGAACCGCTTGGACAAGGGCTGATCCGATACGTTTTGGCAGCATCAGTTTGGTTCTGTTGCCTGGAAACGTCGAAGGACTTCTTTCGGGTAACTACGCAACATGGCTGAGATCCCTCGAGGCGGTCAAGAGACCAGTATTATCGCAGGCGACCAGCACCCGCTTCCATAGACAAATCAACTGGACGCGACTTTCCCCCTCACCTCGAGTTCGGACGCTACCAAGACAACTTTAGCAGAAACCAAGGTGGGCCAACTATTGGATCTCGAGAATCTGAACTTAGACGGAGAGGGCAATGAAAGGGTCCAAAAGATCATTATTGAAACCTTAGAGTTCAGGGATGGAACAGAGCTGGAACCCGTTGATCGGATGGAAGAATTCATCATTAACTCTGACTATCCTGAACAGAAGGTTAAGATAGGAGGACAACTCCCTCCCAAAGAAAAGAAAGAAATAATTACTTTTCTCAAGAACAACCTGGACGTATTCGCGTGGAAAGTAGAAGACATAATTGGGGTGAAAGATGACATAGACCTACATAAACTGGAAGTTGATAAGTCCTTCAAACCTGTCAAACAAACAAGAAGAATCTTTGCCAAAGACAAAGAGAAGGCAATCCAGGAAGAAATTGAGAAATTACTCAAAGCAGGCATCATAAGAGAGGCAACTTACCCGGTCTGGTTGGCCAATGTAGTGATGGTTAAAAATCATAATGGTAAGTGGAGAATGTGTATGGACTTCATGGACCTCAACAAGGCATGTCCAAAGGATAGTTATCCCCTCCCAAGAATTGATAAGTTGGTGGACTCTATTGCGGGACATCAGACACTTAGCTTCCTTGACGCTTACTCTGTCTACCATCAAGTCAGAATGGCTGAAGAAGACATTGAGAAGACGGCCTTCCAGGCAGCTCGGGGAATTACTATTATTTGATGATGCCGTTCGGGCTCAAGAATGCGGGAGCATACTACCAAAGGATGGTCAATAAGGTTTTCAAATCTTAGATTAGGAGAAACATGGAGGCTTACATCGACGACATGTTTGTAAAAACTAGGGGGAAGCCACAATGCTGACTTGGGAGATACCATTGATAAGCTAAAAGCAAACACCATGAAGCTTAACCCCAGTAAATGTGTAATCGGGGTCACGGCAGGAAAGTTCTTAGGTTTCATAGTTTCTCAAAGAGGCATTGAGGCCAACCCATAGAAGATCAAAGCATTGATAGACATGCGAGAGCCACCTGTATCAAAGAAGTCCAAAGGCTTAACGGAAGAGTGGCAGCATTGGGAAGGTTCGTAGCTAAAACCGCGGAGAAATCACTCCCCTTTTTTAAGGTCTTAAAAGGAATGAAAGATTTCTTATGGACACCCGAGTGCTCAGACTCATTTCGGGAGTTGAAGAAATATTTGGGTTCACCACCTCTTCTCAGCAGCCCCGTCATGGGAGAAACCCTTTTCATGTTCTTAAAAGCAACAGACCATGCCGTTGCTGCAGTCCTAGTCCGTGACGATAGAGGCGCTCAGAAGCCAGTCTACTATGTAAGCAAGGCATTATCAGAAGTTGAATCAAGATACTTCAATGCCGAGAAGATAGCTTACGCTTTGATTATTTCTACGAGAAAGCTTAGGTCCTACTTCTCAGCTCATCCCATCACGGTCTACACAGATGCTCCCCTAAAAAAATATTACACAAGATGGAGAGCTCGGGCCGACTTCTCAACTGGTCTATTGAGCCGACCGAATTTGACATTACCTACAAGCCAAGGAAGACCTTAATTGCCCATCCCCTGGTCGATTTTCTAGTTGAAACCTCTTTTGCAAGTGAACACGTGCCCGCTGTTTGGAAAAGAAAGGCCCTCACAGATACTGAACTCTTCTCTAACCTACTAAGAGATTACTGGATTTTGTACATGGATGGGTCTGCCACAAAAGGATGAAATAGGGCAGGAGTTGTCCTGGTCAGTCCTAGGAGTGAGCATGTAACTCGCGACTTCGTACGATTCAAGTTCCCATCTTCAAACAACCAGGCCGAGTATGAAGCCCTTATCCTTGGGATTGAAAAGGCTAAGTTCCTCGGAGCAACGAAGCTGGCTGCTTACAGTGATTCAAAGCTGGTTGTGAAGCAGGTACATGGAGAGTTCAACACTGAAAACCACATGATGACCAAGTACAAAGACCTCGTCCTTGATATAACCAAGGGTTTAGAGTTCTGGGAGATAAGACTAATAGGTCGAGATCACACAAGGAGGCCGATCTGCTTTCCAAAATGGCTACAGCTGAAAACATTGATCTATTGGTCGTTTACGCCGATCAGCCAGCGTTTGAAAGAATGAAGATCTTGGCCATAGACCACGAAGAGAGAAGCTGGATAGACGACTACAAGGACTGCCTTAGAGATGGAAAGCTACCCGAAGACGAATTGGCAGCCAAAATGATTAAAAAGAAGACCGCGCGGTACATCGTGTGGAACGGAGTCCTTTACAGAAGGTCTTTCACCAAGCCTCTACTTAGATGTGTTCCTCCAAAGTATGCGGAGAACTTGATTGCCGAAGTCCATAATGGAGTCTGTGGAGGACACCCGGGGGCCAGGACTTTACCCGATAAGGTCATAATCCTTGGATATTATTAGCCTAACTTGAGGGAAGATGCCGAGACCTATGTGAAAAAATGCGATAAATGTCAAAGGTACTCTGACCTACCTAAGGTCCCGACTGTTGAACAAAGCCTCATCATACCGACTCGGCCTTTAGATATGTGGGGAGACATTATCGGACCTTAGACAAGGGAAGCAATAAATATATCATAGTAGCCATAGATTACTTCACCAAGTGGGTCGAGGCTAAAGCCTTGGCAAAAATCACGGAGGAAAATGCCATCAATTTCATACGATTACATCTGGTGTCGGTTTGGTGTCCCTAACACGATTGTAACAGTTAATAGACTTCAATTCTCGGATGCATTCACTGAAGAACTTAACAGATTGGGGGTTCAGCACAAGAAATCTTCAGTTAGTCATCCTCAGGGAAATGGCCAAGCGGAAGCAGCCAACAAACTGATCTTCACAGCCCTCACAAAAAATCTGGAAAGAAGCGAGGGGAAGTGGCTGGAAGACCTCCCCCTTGCCCTGTGGGCAGTTCGTACAACCACTCAGGGGCCGACCAGGGAAACACCCTTTGCCTTGACGTACGGTTCAGAGGCCTTGGCCCCAGTAGAGATGGCACTCCCGACCTTTAGGGTAACCAACTATGACGAAACGGTCAACGAATATAACAGACTCCTGGATTTGGAATTGCTTGATGAGAAAAGACTAGCTGCATAGCTAAGGATGATTAACTACAAACAAAGGACCAAGGCTTATCATGACAGAAAGGTTAAGAAAGGGGTGTTCGAAACAGGTGATTGGGTATTGAGAAAAATTGAGTCTACTCACCGATGTTGGGGCGATATCGGTTATACGCGCTATTATGCGGAAGCGTATCTAAAGGTGCGGAAAATAAGTCGATACACGATTTATATGTAACACCCCCAAACCACTCGAGAATATTACAGCGCCGCAGACCCTCTCCGTGAGGATCTACCAGGCTAAATACAAAAAAACAGTACATCACATTACATGCCGACTTGGCTACGTATTGAACCATTAGACCGAATTGGTATTTTTTCACAACACACACATCATTAAATACATGACTCTTTCCCGATAACTCATACCCACGCAGGGACTGGAATACATTAACGCTCCCATATATCGGGAAAATAACACAGCGGAGAGATAACCAACAATACCCTATCAAAATACTCTACGATTGGTCTTCATGTGATTAGTATTGTCATCTTCCATCACCCTTCGTACCGATCCTGTGATTCGCTCCCCAACAACCTGCAAGTACTTGGACGCAATACAAACATCCACCCCCAAATACTCGGGGTTTGCAAAACTCCACTGTTTTGCTAGTGCAAGTACAAAATACGAATACAAGCCATACACAACGTACTCCAATAACATAATAATCGTGAACATGCTTCCCGAGATGAATCACTTGATCAAACAGTTCAAATCATGAAAGGTAGGAAATAAACCCAATGTACATCTTACAAAATATTTTACGATCTCGGGAGTTTTTGAAAACATTAGGAATTGAATAATTCTAAACTTATCGAAAACCACTTAGGGTCACACACCAAAGTTTATTTTCCAAAATACAAACCCGGTCACAAAACACGGGGTCTACGAACCAATCATCCACGTCACATACTCTAAAGAATAACCAAACAGAAACTACACCTTGTCAAATATTACCATGACAATAGTCTCACAGAACGACATCAGAGAGCACAAATCTGCAACTTAATCATGTGTATGAACTCGACACACCATAAAGCTACAGTACACAGAGCAACCACAGGACTTACGTACCCATACCAAAATATCACAACCTGTTGGAGCAATATCGGTATTATCGCCGTTTTGCGGAAGCGTGAAAATAAAGTGCGGAAAATAAATGACACATGGATTTATAGAGGTTCGGCCAAACGTGCCTACGTCCTCTCTCTCGGTATGTTTTTCTATAGGATGAAGATCAAAACCTCTGCACCTATATTCTATCGGTCGAGGGATTACCATTACAAGCTCGTCTTCTATCGGTCCGAGTAAACCGTTCTATTACTTATCTTTTTGTCGGTCCAAGTTAAACCGTTTTTCTTTTCTATTGGACAAGGAATCAACCACTCTAGCTTTCTATCGGTACTAGATAAACCTCACTAAGATATCGATTGCGATTCTAACAATGCCGGATCCTTGATCCTAATAACACCGAATCCAATCGTATCTTTTCTTTTACCTCTCGTGTATGTGTTGAATGTAAAAACACTCAAACTAACAATATAAGCTCAATATCACAACAATAGTATAATGTATATGAATATATGATCAATGTCTTGATTGCTTGAAGTTGTTGTATGGTTTGATACCAAGGATGTGGTATTTATATCCTTCTTCATCAAACTAGCCGTTGTTGACTTCTGACTTGCTAGTGTGCGCTAGCACTTCCTCTTAGCGTGCGCTATCGCGCATTTTGCCTGTAGCGTACGTTATGTACTGCATGTTACGTACGTTAACCTCTTCCAGTTTCAGTCCAGTGGCTACTGTCTCTGACTGTTAGCGTGCACTAATACTTCCCCGTAGCGTGCGCTAATCTTGCATCATTGCATGCGTCATATATCCGTTTATACTTTTTAACTTTGCATCAGAATCTTCCTAACGGATTGATTGACTTGAATTCAAACGTCTTAGCGTGCGCTATTCCTCATCCTAAGCATGCGCTAGGATTTCGTCATTGCTTATGTCATTCTATGTTTGAATGTCTTCACAACGATAACGTGCGTTATTCTGCATGTGTAGCATGTGCTATTTTCACCTTTTAGCGTGCGCTAGTATTGATATCTAGCGTGCGTTAACTTTATCAGGTAAGTCCTTCAGGCAGCTTTGTAACTCGTCTGATCTGCAGATAACTCCCGTTAGCGTGCGCTAACCTTCAGCTCTTGCGTGCGCTAAGCATGTATTTTGTTCAGCTTTTTGCGTCTTCGTCTGCTTCGATATTTTGCTTCGCCTCGATGTTGTTTTGTTGTGTTTAGAAACTTAATCATCAAAACTCTATTTATGAATATGTGGAATAAATATTCCAACAATCTCGCCCTTTTTGATGATTACAAAACAACCCTTGAATTGGATAAAACCTGCAAAATAAAAATATATATATATATGTACGTTTCAAAGTTTTCGGCTTTGATCGTTTCGTTAGTTTCACCCATTTTATTTTCTTTTTCTGTCATTTTCGACTTCTTCGTTTTTCATTTTTCAACTCCGTTTCTCCCCCTTTTTGTATGTTTTCTTCTCCTTTTCGATTTTTATTATTTTCTCCTCCTTTTTACTTTTTATTTTTCTCGTCATTCTTTCATGACGCTTTTTATCTGATTCTACTCCTTCTCCCCCTTTTTGTATTCAGCAAAAAATGTAAAAAAAAATACCAATTGAATATAAATATGCATGATACCAATTAATGAAAAAAATACTTCCCCCGAGTAAAATATCAATTGAAAAAAGAATTAATTTTTGGGGATCCAACCTATAGTTGGTTTTTATTTTGAAACATAGACGATATTTGAGATAAAAGTTCCTTTGGAAATCCAAATTTTCTTCGTTTTTATCGTCCGTCTTGGGCTTTTGCAATTCGAAATGTAATGTTCAATTTTTAAACATTTTTCACGTCGGGGTATATTAAAATTTAAGGATTCATTTTTAGAACGTGGTTTGAATCCCAACCCCTGTTTGTTCAACGTGTATTTTTGAACCGAGAGCATATTTTCAAATTTCTCGTTTCCGAGAGAAAATTTCTTCGTTAAATTTTTGAGCTCGGCTTGAATTTTAACAAGATCATCCTTTAAAGTATTTTCGTTTTCAGCGCATTTGGAATGATCGATCTCAATAAACTTCTATTTTTCAAGAATTTTGGAATTTTCATTTTCCAAAGATTTATATTTAGATTCAAGGGTTTTTATCTCCGATAAAGCATTTTGATAGTCCGTATGTAATAACTCGAATGCTTCAAAAAGTTCGTCATAAGAATTACTTACTTGGCTTTCGACGTCGCTATCGTCGAATGAATTCCGGGCCATGAGAGCGATATTATTTTGATTTAGAAAATCTTCATCTATGTCTTCATCGCTCCATGTTGCTATTAAAACCTCCTTGGGTTTTACACGACAATTCTTTGCAAAGTGGCCTGGTTTACCACATAATCGACAAGTGTTGTCGAATTTCTTAGATTCGCCCTTTTGGATGTTCTGTTTTCTCCGGTTTAATAAGTGTTGGAACTTATTAATATTCTTGGCATAATATGCCGATTCTTCGTCGCTTTCGTCCACCGAGATTTCTTCCTTAGATCTTGACATTTTAGCCTTCATGGCTATCGATCTTTCCTTCGGTTTCGGTTTGGCATTCCGAGAATTTAGAACTATCTCATAGTTGATAAGTGAACCAACGAGAGCACTAAAATCGAGATTATTTAAATCTTTAGATTCCATTATTGTCGTTACTGTACCGTCCCATTCTCGAGGTAGTGATCGGAGAATTTTCTTTACTTTCTCACTACTCGAAAGTTGTTTTCCAAAACAGGTTAATCCATTTGTGATGACCGAAAATCGGTCAAGCATGATCGTGATGGATTCATCGTCCTTTATTTGAAATAGCTCATATTCGTGAAGGAGCATGTTTATTTTTGTCTCCTTGACTTGTGACGTTCCTTCCTGTGTTACCTCAAGCATTTTCTAAATTTCTTTGGCACTATCACACGATGATATCCGGTTGTGTTCTTCCGGATTTAAGGCACAATATAGCAGTTGAATTGCCTTACAATTGTAATGGTTATTTTTCCAATCGAAATCGTCATATTCTTCGAAAGTTTTAACCGTACTGTTGGAATTAAGAGGAATTTTCGGACCAAGACATATTATTTTTCAAAGCTCGATGTCATACGCTCGGACGAATATGTAATATCCGTATTTTCTATTTTTGGTAATTTCTATTTTCGGTGTATATTCATTTCGGACAACTCGCTTGGCACTGTTTTCGAATTCTGAATCTATTTTGTTCTTGGAGTTTCTCCGTTGGGATGAGTCTCGATGATGTTTTTACGTAATTTCATCTTGAGTTATATTTTATCGCATGTGTATTCGATTCTCATTAAACTCATTCGATTTCGTCATTTTCCTTTTTCCATGAGTTCGTATGGTTGAGTAGAGCATGTTGTGAGTTTCGGATTGTTAGTCCGATGTGGTATCGTGATTTTCGGATGTTTGGGCCGTTTTTGTAATTTCCTATAAGTTTAGGGAATTTGTTCCTTGTTCGATTTTGGTTGTGTACCTCGGACCGCTTTGGGGTCTCCGTACTTCCATTTTGTGTTATTGTTTCCCATATATCGATTCCTATTGCTTTTATTCTCTTCCCGGATCATTTTTCATCATTTTGGGACCCAAAGGGGGTCGTGGGCCGCGGCACAATGAAGGTGCGCCGCGGCACACACATTGTCCAGCTTCTGGCCGAGCAGCCTGTACTGTGTGCCGCGGTACATGCCGGAAGGGCCGCGGCACACTGCCGAGTCACTGCCGCGGCACATTCGTCCGGGCCGCGGCACACTCGTGTTGCACTTATCGGCCAAAACCTTCTGTACCGTGTGCCGCGGCACATGCCGTTAGGGCCGCGGCACACTGCCGATCACTGGGCGCAGTTTTGGCCCCTGTGCCGCGGCACACTTCGGTCGGGCCGCGGCACACAGTGCGGTCAGCGCTATAACTGCGTTCTTTCAGCGAGTTCAGTTTATTTTTCTCCTTTTCTTCCACCATACGAGAGAGAGAGGCTTGAGAGGGAGATTTTCCTTCATCTATCACTTGATTGTGTGATTTTCTTCATCTCCTTTCGATCGTGAAGCTCGGATTGTGGATCTAACACGTGTTCTTCGAATCAAAGTGCGTGAATCTTCAAGAGGTAAGATCTCCTATACCCTAGTATGAATTTGGGGAGGGTTTGGTGGTGACCTTGTCTTTTAATCCGATTTAACCGATGTTGTTGTTAGATTTCGATAGTATACTCGTGACCCTTGGTTCCCTTGTTATTGGATAGGATGAAATCCCGTTATTACACCGTTGACCGATTTCAATTCCCTATGCACTCTTGATGTTCGATGAATTGCCCCAACGGGTAGAATTAGGATTAATTCTTACCTTTCCGCATTATTGAGACTTGTTGTACACCGTTATTGTGTTAGGAACGGATTTGGGAGGATTGTTCGGACCAAAACCTATTCTTTCGTCGTTTCCTTCGTTTCGTCTTATTCAAGGCAAGTACATGTATTACATTTCGTTATGTATGTTGTGATTTTCGAAATGAATGATGAATTGTGATTTTTGGGTGCGTGAGTTGTGTTCCTTCCACCTGGAGTGTCCGACGGGATGTCTGGGGATCGATACTAAGGGGTACGACCGCGGAAGTGAACTTGGGTGCGTGTGTGATTGAACTTCCACCCGGAGTGTCCGACGGGATGTCTGGGGGTCGATACTAAGGGGTACGGCCGCGGAAGTGGTATCCCACCCGGAGCGTTCAACGGGATGTCTGGGGGTCGATACTAAGGGGTACGGACACGGGATACCAGTTGTGATTTTGTGATATCGGGATGATCGAAACTGAGTTGAATGCCAATGTAGTATTCCGGAATATTTATGGCAAATGATATCTGATTGAGATGATCGTGTAAAACCGTATTTGTATATAATGTTGTGTAATTGTGTACTTGAACTAGCTATTCGAATGCTAACCCCTTAAATGGGGGAAATGCGTCTTATGCATTTCAGGTACCGGGAGAGCTGAGGAGCAGGCACGGGACATGCACGCAAAGAATGGGTTGGCTTGATGATGTGGCTCGAGTCTGTATTTTTATGTTTTGTTATTGCATTTTCGAGTAATGGAGTTAGACTGTTTATTTTTTAACTTGGTTTAAGTCCCCTGCGTGGGCAATGAATTGGTATTTAACTTATATTCATGTACTCCGTTAAAATGTTTTGGCCGAGGCCACGGCCTTATTTACTTTTGAGTGCATCATTTGGGATTATATTGTAGTTTATGTGTCATGTGTTATCCTGGTAGACCTCACAAGGGTTCTACGGCGTGTAATGTCCCAGTTGTGAATTGGGGTGTTACAGAATATTGACATCTTCTTCTTCTTCCATGTCATGAAGTTTGATCCTTCGAAAAATAGTGGTCGGTTAAGAGAGGCCTTCGACTGGAGAAATTTGAAACGCCATCTGGATCGACTCCTCGGATGTTAAGCCGCGTATTGGAGGTACCGCTCCGATACGAATTGTTGGATCAATATCGGTATTAGCGAAGTTGTGCGGAAGCGTGAAAATAAAGTGCGGAAAATAAATGACACATGGATTTGTAGAGGTTCGGCCAAACGTGCCTACGTCCTATCTCTCAGTATCTTTTTCTATAGGATGAAGATCAAAACCTATACACCTCTCTTCTATCGGTCGAGGGATTACCGTTACAAGCTCGTCTTCTATCGGTCCGTGTAAACCGTTCTATTACTTGTCTTTTGTCGGTCCAAGTTAAACCATTTTCCGTTTCTATTGGATAAGGAATCAACCACTCTAGCTTTTATCGGTACTAGATAAACCTCACTAAGATAGCAATTGCGATTCTAACAATGTTGGATCCTTGATCCTAATAACACCGAATCCAATCGTATCTTTCCTTTTACCTCTCGTGTATGTGTTGAATGTAAAAACACTCAAACTAATAATATAAGCTCAATATCACAACAACAGTATAATGTATATGAATATAAGATCAATGTCTTGATTTCTTGAAGTTGTTGTATGGTTTGATACCAAGGATGTGGTATTTATAGCCTTCTTCATCAAACTAGCCGTTATTGACTTCTGACTTGCTAGCGTGCGCTAGCACTTCCTCTTAGCGTGCGCTATCGCGCATTTTGCCTGTAGCGTACGTTATGTACTGCATGTTACGTACGTTAACGTCTTCCAGTTTTAGTCCAGTGGCTACTGTCTCTGACTGTTAGCGTGCGCTAATACTTCCCCGTAACGTGCGAATCTTGTATCATTGCATGCGTCATATATCCGTTTATACTTTTTGACTTTGCATCAGAATCTTCCCAACGGATTGATTGACTTGGATTCAAACGTCTTAGCGTGCGCTATTCCTCATCCTTAGCGTGCGCTAGGATTTCGTCATTGCTTATGTCATTCTGTGTTTGAATGTCTTCACAACGCTAACATGTCCTTCGATAGCGTGCATTATTCTACATGTATAGCATGCGCTATCTTCACCTTTTAGAGTGCGCTAGTATTAATATCTAGCGTGCGTTAACTTTATCAGGTAAATCCTTCAGGTAGCTCTGTAACTCGTCTGATCTACAGATAACTCCCGTTAGCGTACGCTAACCTTCAGCTCTTGCGTGCGCTAAGCATGTATTTTGTTCAACTTTTTGCATCTTCGTCTGCTTTGATGTTTTGCTTCCCCTCGATGTTGTTTTGTTGTGTTTAGCAACTTAATCATCAAAATTCTATTTATGAATATGTGGAATAAATATTCCAACACAACCAAGAGACGATTCACACACAACACATTTCTGGTGTCATTCCAGCCAAGTACAATACCATTTGAATTGCCATTCTAATCATATGAAATATGTGCCAAAATCATAGTTCTCCAACCAAATATTTCAAAGTTAACCGTTGGTACGAGACTCACGGTCACCGTACCCCGCAGAGGCCCCGTTGGACCATCCCTGGGTGGTTAACCCTAGTTCGCGATACGCACACACATGGCAATATGTATCCCCAGAGGCCTCGTTGTTAGGAATATACCCCCGAATGCCACTCAGGGGATGAGAGAGTAGGGGCATTGTACTTGTAATTATGGAATAATTAATAAAAAGGCAATACGATTCATTCACTGTTTATTATATTTCAAATGCATTCTTGATTTGGTAAACATTGAAGTGAAGTCCATGTAAATAAATCGATCATTCCATTCTCGTTATCGGATAAGAGAAAATGCACTGGAAGTGTTTAAAGTTTATTTACGTAAATCGTTCGCAAGTCAATAAACTTAAATGGGCATTAAATTTTAAGTAAGACTTGTATAACTGATGCTAAGACGTGTGCATGTCTTGATAGCATAGTTATAAGTATATTGGTGGGACCAGTATACTCGAATACGACTCATACTTGATTCAGTCGTACGGTATTCACTCTCGGAGAGTCGATGACGAATCGAAAGGTTGTGATAGTATACGTGGACCTTTGACTTGAGGGTTCGGTAGAAAATGTGCCTGTGACGTTTATTTTGTCATTAGAGTAGTTAGACTCATTTGCTTAATTGCTGAGTCAACCTCGAAATGCGGACTATACGAGCAAGTAGCAGTCTTTACTGTACGCCAAGAAAAGATTCTATCTCCTGTTAGTGAGCAGGCGAATGTCCTATGCGGTTAATGGCAAATAAGATCATAAGTCTTTAGCCAAAGCATTCTGATCTAGTCGTATTAGATACACTAGTAATCAGTCGATCTTGATTTGCATTAACATATGTATAGTGTCTAGTCAACAGTAGGGTTTGACTTTTCCGTGACCCGAAGACTTGACCGGGACATCTGATGAAGGGTCTATACGTATATGGTATTCACGACATAATGGTTCTAGAATGATCCCTTCATTCATTTTTCAGTCGGGGTTTACAGTGCGGCCCGCTAGAGTGGCTAAGTGCTACCCGCACTCATTGCTTCCTCCCAATGCCGGCTGAGACGGACCTACAGAGTCGCGCATCAGGATTGTTGACGGATAAATATGAATTTATCATCTCTCTATTAATAATAGATATTGGATATCTAATTATGATTTATTGGACATATCTAATAGCGGTCTTATGAATTGAAATTAAATAGTGGGTAATTAATTTAATTTATAAATTATATTTCTTAGAGAAATATATTTGTATTTGATATAATTAATTAATTAGATTAAGTAATTAGTATAAATACATTGGTGATAAAACAGAGTGTTTTTAACGAAGTCGTTTGACGAACGTCTGGTACACGAGCCGAGTAACTCGGCCATTTTTCTAGCACCTTCCTTGTGGCCGCCCCCTTCCCCTCTTTAGTCTAGGTGTGATTTGTTTTTGTTATAAGGCATGTTACTTAATATTCTTTATTATTGATTTGATTAAGTGATCTTATTAAATCAATTTTTTATTATCTTAAGGTAACATGATGTCTTATAAAAATAAAACAACAACACACCACAAATCTCTCATCATTGAATCTGGTGGTTTCAGCCGAGAGCGTTGGGAGAGAGGAAGAAAAAAATATTTCCATTTTTATTCTTCATCTCAGGGGTGAAAGAAAATCAAGAAAAATAAGGGAGAAGAATTCTTTGAAACTTTCTAGCCGTGTTCTTTCAAGAACGGAGTTTCGGTAATTTTTCGGTCAAGTTCCGTCGCGTGGTGACGTAGAGGCATCGTATTTTCGGTATTTGGGACGAAAGGATCTCGTGTTCGTGTTCGGGTTCGTGAACAACATCAACTAACGAAGATATTATCAAAGGCTTCAAGGGTATGAGACTTTGAACCTTTCCTCTTCGTTTTTACTTTTCGTATATACGTTACTTGATCGATCCTTGTTTGGGATTCTTTTATTTTTCCGCTGCGTATTTCGTTTTGTTTTCGGAATCCCAACAGTGGTATCGTAGCGAGGTCAATGATACCGTATATACGATTTTTTTGTGCATTTTGAATGCTATTGGTTGAAGTTTATTATTTAGAATCATTATTGGTATAAGCGTAGTTTTTTAAATTATTCGTTGTAACATCACGTTTTGGAAACAAGCTGAAAAAACGAGCCGAACGGAGGTCGGACTCGGCGACATTGCCGAGTCATCGCCACGCAGTTGGGCAGCGAGTGGCGGACAGGTCACTTTGCCGGACAAAGAAGCGGTGACTCGCTCCAGCGAGTCATCCTCGGCCAACCCCTTTTTTCGGGCTCCGTTTGCGGGCTGGGCCCGTTCCGACTTGTCCGGGACTTCTAGTCTCTGTATTACGTTGTAATATTTTCCCACATTTTAAATTGGATTTAATTTGATTAAATGAATATTTGGAATATTATTTTAAATGGGAAAGATATTAAACGAAAATACTATTTTTTAGACGGATTACTTCGAACGAATTGAAATGACGATTATTAGTATTAATTAGATTAATACCATTAAAATTGAATAGATTAATTTTTATATTGATTGGATTAATACATTAATTGATTATTTAATTTTAATGCCATATATATTAATTGAATTAATATAGTAGAAATTGAATAGATTAATTTTATAGATTAATTGGATTAATATATATTAAAATTAATTATTTAATTTCATTGCCGTTACATGTTGTATGGAATCCTTATGTGATGGTGATATAGCTTGTGGACTTAGTTTTGATTTGTTCGATTCGATTGGGTTGTAAAGGCTGTTTTGAGCCTATTTTTTTTACTAGAAAATTTGTATAATAGGTTGCATTTTTTCTATGATGTAATTATTTTTGGGTATGACGAAGACCGAAGACAACCGATCGAGAAGACGAATAATCGAAGAGTATTTTATTTTTCTTTATTAGGTCATTCGCTTGGCCCAGTACTTAGGAAAAGGTCCTTGAGCTATATGTTGGTAGTAACTAGGTTGCTATTTACTGTTTTTCATTTTGAATGATTTGTAACACCCCAAACTAGGCAGATATTACAGTGCCGTGGACCCCCGACTGGGACCCACCCGGCGAATGAGAATGAATGAATTACACAGGTAAATGTAGTACCGAACCACACTACAACATCAATTACTCCGATGAGGAGTTTTATACAACACCCAGGATAGAATAGAATACATGTGTATTTTATGTGACGATAAAATACACAACACTGAATGAAATGAGCATTCAAACGGAATGTCTGCAGCGGAATGAATAAAGGAAACATAAATGACTGAATGAATGGTGAGCAGTGAGGGCCCCTACTAGTATCACGGACTCCTCGCCGTCACAGTGCTCTCCCCGTGCCTTAGCCTTGCCATGACACGAAAAACAACATCCCCAGCGAAATCGGTTACAGAACAACAATCCTCAAGGGTTGAAAATACACAATCATGATATATACGAAATTATGAATTATCTGCCGAAACATACGCAATCAAACATGCTAAATGAAACGACTAAACAGTACGGCTCAAAGGAATGGCGCCACACTACGTCCGGGATGGAAATGTGTCCGTGCACAAGCCACCAACGATCAAACACGCGTGGTCTTGTACCTAATCAGTCTCACGAGCAATCGACTCGTGTGCACAGTCCAATGTGAGGCCACCAACCAACACACGACTATAATGTGCCCGACATGAAAATCCTACACATACCTACCGGCACGCCAGTATGACCCGGAATGCCACAATATGACAAAAGTTACAATGAAAATGAATAATGTCTAACCATGATTGAATGATGGTGAAATGAATGATAGCTGAATGTTATGATCGGAACCGTGCTCCTTATGGTGAGGTGATTAATTGACAATGACGAGTTTTGATACGGTTAATACAATGATGAATGAGTTATGATTATGAATGAACAACGACAAAAGGAATGAATATCCTTTTAACCGAGTAAGAATTAACTTACACAATACCGATGAAGAATGTCCTTCCACGAACAACGCCCTAAATGAGAAGTCGGCCGCTCGAACAACCTTGAACATCAATAGTTACCAACAACCGATCAATACACGACTCAAATACGATCATAACCGACCCAAACGTCGATACAACAATATCCGAGCTCGAATAAATCGAAACCAACTCCAAGATGAGTATTTCAAACCATCAAAACACTTTCAAGGATATCAATAATCCATTAGGAATCCATAACTCATGATTACAACAACATCAATCGGAAAATCCCCAATTAACCGAAGTCAACCCCAAGGGTTCTTGAAATAATTCCGAAAATAACCATTAAATCCGTAGGAATATATTTATACAAGTTAGATAATCCATAACTAACATATTCCAATGATAATCCAAGCTTACACGAAGAAATCGGAAGGAAAACCCCAAAAATCCAAAATTCTAGATCCAAGAGATTAATACCTTTGATTCGATGCGATGAAGATGATGAAATGATTATTAATCCGAAAGATGAGCTTGAAGATGATGATTGACGATTACACCTCGAAGAATCCCCTCTGAATCGCTCGAAATCGCCCAAAAATACCGAAGGAATGAAATGAGATGAAAAATGACGAACTCTGACTAAACTGTCCAATTTATACTCAGTCCAGGTTAGCATGCGCTAGCCCTTGTGCATAGCGTGCGCTAACGAGTAATTTGGGTAGTCCAGTACCCACTGTCCGAACACGGTAGCGCGCGCTACGTACCTATTTGTAGCGTGCGCTACGGCCATACTACTAGCGTGCGCTAATATCCATTGTTAGCGTGCGCTAGCGAAATATTTGACGCCCGATCGGAGTCGAGCTGTCGACCTCGATCGGCCCGATAGCGTGCGCTACAACCATTGTTTAGCGTGCGCTAATATACTCGATTTGCGACGCTAACAACAATGCATAGCGACGCTATGAATTAACCGGTGCGATCCGGTAGCCCTGGACTCAATCGATCCGTCCCAGCGCGCTACTCCACACATATAGCGTGCGCTACTACAACCGTTAGCGCGCTACTTACCACTCGTAGCGTGCGCTACAAATATTCTCACTGCGATCCGGTACCTTACGGGTGCGGCCAAGGTAACCTTAGCGTGCGCTAAGGTGAGTGGTAGCGTGCGCTACCTATACCCAATTAGCGTCGCTAAAGGAGTATGTAGCGTGCGCTACTCCTCACGCATGACTTCATAGCGAAAATGACAATGATGATAAACACGGCACGAAACTCCAATCAGATTAGTGATGAATGACGATTGATACACGATACAATTACTCTGAATGATAAATACCATGACTGAATATGAGTGACAAATGATCAATGATGAATGAGATTACTGAGTATCAATTACTGAATGATAATTACTGAGTGATAATTACTGAATGATAATTACTGAGTGATAATTACTGAATGATAATTACTGAATTACAACCGGGTATTACATGATTAACACATAAACGCGCTTATAAATGAATTAATGTGCAAAGTGTAATATTAATCGCGAAATTCTCCCGACAACAAACAGACTAAGTTTGAAAAAGGTTACGAGGTTTCCTACCCTCCATCAAACTCGTAGAAAATTGATACCCGAGCTGGTATGCTATGCTTCTGAGTTATCAGGGTAGTGCATTTGGTAGAGGTTGAAAAATTCTTGAGTGCATTAGATGCCTTCAGTTGGTGAAAAATTTCGCCCCTAGAAACCTGATAGGTTGCCTGGTGAGATTCAATAGTCAAACTGATAGACGTTGATGGTCAACAACTTAGATAGTCTGGATTGCCAAGAAACCTGATAGGTTGAGGGCATGAAGACTAGGGGTAAAAGAAGATCAAAACATCCGTTGGACGGGATGGTGTTAGACACCACTTTACAGAAATTAATTGGCAAGAAACCTGACAAGTTGCGTCTGTTAAAATTTGTAAAGAACTTAATCACCACTAAGAAGTCGATCTTGTAACACCCCCAAAGCCATCCAGGAATGTTACAGCGCCGTGGGTCCCGAGATGGAACCCACAAGGCTGGAGGAAATTTTCGCAAACATTTACA
Source organism: Orobanche coerulescens (assembly GCA_033398695.1). Lineage (NCBI taxonomy): Eukaryota > Viridiplantae > Streptophyta > Magnoliopsida > Lamiales > Orobanchaceae > Orobanche > Orobanche coerulescens. The sequence goes on along the minus strand of CM065816.1, from coordinate 10,857,292 downwards.
AACGCCCAAGAGGCTAACGACGGTATTATCTATTTAAAAACATTCGGAAACTTTATAAAACTCGTTTATCAAAACCGTCGTAAAATCTCATATGAAACCACAAGGCCCAAAATGCCAAAACTCAACAGTTTAAAAACATACGTTAAGCTATCGCTTACACGTACCGACATAATAGTTTAGAGAACGATTGCCAAAGTAACCTAAGTTACCAGATACCAAAAGGCCATTTAAAAATACTCACGCAGCGGAAAGGACAAACAATTAAAAATACTCTAGCAGCGGAATACAACAACTGATCACGAAACTCAATATACAAATACATGCCCTGGACAGTATCCTCCGGGAAGCTCATCTCTCCACGACCGCTACAAGCTTGATATTCCAAGAACCTAAAAAGAAAGCCCACGACGGGGTCAGCAATAATATCCAACAATGATAACAATCACATCACGTCAATAATTACATACCAATGAAAATACTAAGTAAGAATATGATCAATGTAATCTTACCGCCATAACTTTACTTACTCGAATAATCCCCATCAAAATAACCATTATCATATTGTACATCTCGTAATCTCGATTAACCAATACTCTCAAACATAACATATGTATTGTTCCTTAAACAATACTCAAGATTATCAGAATATCCTCATTAACTCATGATACAGAAAAATACCAACTCTGACCAATTCGATCCATCGGATAACATCATCAAATCCCAACACGATAATGGATTGTCCATCAAAAGACAAATACCAAAGTAAATACGGAATTTACCTCAAGATATGAAATGCCACGATGAAATCACGTCAATCTAATCCAAGATCAGATCAATAGAACATACGGGCATGGTCCTAACACAAGACCTACAAATACATACTCATATGACAACGTCAATATGCTCACAACAATAACAACAATGTATACTTATGGCAAACCCATAATAATCATATGCACAATAACAACACATAGGTAATCTGATGATCCAGCGTTCACTGCCTAAATCCCACAATGATCCCGTCAGACCAGCCCGTAGTGGAAAAACCTGTACGATGATCCAGCGCATGCTAGCATAGATCCCTCGATGATCCCATCGGACCAACCTGAGGTGGACATATGACAACAATGCACAACTGCACAAAACCACATTACACAATGCACGACAATAACAATGCACAAATGTATGACAACAACGATATATGAATGTATCACAACATGATCGACACAAATGATAAAAATGATTAGAGTACTTGCCCCGAGTCCTTCGAGAGCGATCTCAATGTCTAACCATCACGAACCATTATCCTCAATACTTGACGGTCCAAAATATCACGGATTGCAGATAATTTATATCTTTGTCTTTATCACAATGTATCCTCGATACCCAAGTATACCAATAACAAAAGTAAATCATATACATTATGATTTAATTCCCAAAACTCGAATACAACTTATAATCTCAAATATCCTGTGATTACGATTATAAACATTGCTATACGAATTATAAACTAACGGAATTGAAATCATTCATTAAATATTATAAACTATACAAGTAATAACTTGTCTCGATACCGATACAACGACGATAAAGCCGTTACAAATTCCATCGACATCATCTACAAGTCCCTCGGACCTGATAAATGCAATTCACGAACATTCTCGAACATGACCGCAACACATGGTTCTAATCACCGATCAATTATCTCAACCTATTACAATAATTGATAAACAACAAGTTCGATAACGATCAACAATCGATATAACCAATTCACAAACCCAACGGCTCAACAATATCTCGATTAACCACAAGTCTTATCAATCCAACTTAAACGATCACGAATTCATAACCGAAACAGGATATACTACACTGTCTGTTGACTTAGCGCACGTTAATCACTTAACGTAGCGTGCGCTAAGTCGTTCCCATTAACGTGCGCTAGACAGTAACACTAGCGTGCGCTAATGACATGCAGTTGCATGCATTTCAGATACCGATCAACATATGGCGATTATCAAGAACACTAAGTGATTCTAAACCATGTTCATAGAAATCCAAAACAACGAAATCTGATATCCTTCAACATATAGACAATCATCCAACTCTTAATCCAATTCATATATTCACATATCATCTTCTTTCTCAAATATCAACATTATGAACACCAAGAACCCGAACAACACTTCCCTAATCTAACATTACAGAGATTAATCATCAACAATGACATCAACATCCGCAAAGGAGAAGAAGGATTAACCAACTTATCTCAAGAAAACGAACCACATAATTCAAACCACCCGAATCATATTAGTATCATCATACTCCGATAATCCATCTCATAATCATGCTTGTCAACTTGATTATGTAATAATCATCAACTCAAGAACATCAACATTCAATCCAAAATGAAATCCAAATGAGAAGGGTAATTACCTCTTTGAAGGAATGGATTGAATCCCAAGGTTGAATCCATTCGCAATCACTTCCAAGTTTCAAATGTTGTTATGAATGATTAACTCCACCATAATCCAGTGTTTGGAACTTCAAACATCTCTCTAAGAACTCTCTCTATCGGTTGCACGGAAAGAATGGACGAAATGATGAATAATGGCCAACTGCACATATATATATATATATATATATATATATATATACTGACTATTATTAGCGTGCACTAACTGTCTTTGTTTAGTGTGCGCTATCGCAGTCCAGAGGCTATTGCCTTGCTTCGCACATCAGCTTACGTACATAATGCCCATGCAATAACGTACGTAAATTACACTGTCTAGCGCACGCAATTTCTTAGACCTTAGCGTGCGCTAATCGTAGTTGACTTGCTACAGTCTGCACCTACCCCCGTGTCCCCACATGCCGAAAGCACGGACGAGGATAAGATTTCTTTTTGTCCGATCTACAGTTAGCGTGCGCTAGTCCTTAGGTTTTAGTGTGTGTGTTAGTACTACATTACAACATCCGTTGACTCGTCGGCACATGCGCTGAAAGTAGCCGGGTCCACACGTAGATTCCCTCTGAGATGTTCTGCACTAGCATACACTAACCTATACCCGTAGCGTGCGCTATACCTGCACGATAGCGTGCGCTAGGCATGAATATTAGCGTGCGCTAACAAGGCTATATTTAGCCATTTCAGCTACTCTTGTCCAACGTATCGACATGTAGAATACGAACATATGGCATACTGAATACATATACATCTTCCAACAATATTCTCATACGATACATCTAATACACGATATCCTCAAGTGCAATTGTTGACCAAGTACAACAATTATACAAGTATAGCAGTCTCAGTCTTTCCATTATTTTATCCATATGGTACAGATTCCACACTGTACAATATAACTCGGATAAAATAACATTAAACAATAGTAGTAGAAATTCCGAATATTACATACTACATCACTTAAAATAAGTTTCGTCCTCGAAACTTGCAATCCGTCATAGACAAAACAAACGATCCGTTCAACCAAAATATTCCGAAACCATTATGACAATGATTGATCATCATTATTACCGAATAACCAAAATAGCATACTTACAAATGCGCAAAGTCGACGATCTCCTGAGATACTAGCAAGTGACTTCACTGTAAAGCTTAAATACGCTTGCAGCCACAATTCCATGAGTCTCAACAAAATATATCATCTTTGGATGAGATAATCTATCCGTGGCAAATCCTGTCTGCCTGATCGCACAATCAAGTCTCGATTATGATACAATCAATAATGCACGATACATCTGAGAAACAACTGCCCAACACAACGACACAAATCCCGAAACATCGACACAAAATCCGAACGCTCAGATGATCACCAACAATGATCAACCAATAAATTAACTGAGAATATCATCGACATGATAAACTCTAATACGACCAATCCAAAGGTCAAAACGCAGCCGGGAATATCATCAACATGATAAACTCCAATATGACCAACCAGAGGTCAAAACACAATCGAAAATATCATCAACATGATAAACTCTAATATTACCAATGAACGATCAACGATAATCGGGAATACCCTCACACGGTAAGCTCCAACATGATCAACACAGAATAAAGTTCTCAAAACGACACACTAATCACATACAGTGGATCTCAATAAACATACCCGACCGGTGAACATACTCCTCGGCATACAAACAACCAATCACAAATCGGCGAACATACCAAATTATACATGGAGTGGGAACAACCATTCAATATCCAAAACAACCAGTATGGTGTCACCATCCCCAAATCTACACTTACAAAGAAATCATTCAAAAATCACTATGGTAAAATCGCGCTACTACCATACCAATGGAATCACATAGCACATCCCGGTTTCACAAAATCCAAAGTTCCAAAATTACATCCTGTGCATGAATTCTACATCACGCAGCATATTCTTCTTATCCGATCAATCAACCGGTCATCCATGGATAACCAACTACTATACTGAAGTTCGAATCTTTATTCATCGTTCCATGCTGATGTCTCATCCAGTTTGTGAGTCACACTCATAACTTCATCATGATATGCACTATGCACTAAATGCGTATGTATATCAGTCATAGTTTCAAAACCAGTTTGAAATCACATAATCTTGTCAAGAAGACAAATTTTCGAAAGTTCTTGCAAAAATTTCAAATCTCAAAACATAAATTTTGGTAAGACCACAAGATCAATTTTCGAAAAAAATTAAATCGACTCGCTGGTGCCAAGTATTCGATAACAGTTTCCTTCGAATCTGTACGATTTCGAAGTTTTAAAATAAAAACTATGCAAATGATTGACCACATCCATACTCCTGTATACCAATTCGGTTCGTCACCAATATTCATCGATATTCCATCGGAAAACCACAGAATAGAGTTCCAAAATCTCAATATATAAACACCGACCAAAAACTCCTATTTCACATATGACTTGCAACGTCAACCATTAACCCATTCTGGATCACCTCAAACATGCTATGACAAAACATTGAATAACCAACAAATCAAACACAGCGAAAGACTTCCCGAGAAGTTTCATTTGAATAAATAAACCAAAACCCCGAAAGGCAGTAATAAAATAGATAAACAATTGGTAAAGTGTTTTACAAATCTCGGGAGTTTTAGAAACCATGAAAAAACCTTTTGAAACATTAGGGTCTCAGCCCATATCTCGTTCCATATTACAGGAAGTTTAAAAAGTATAAAACTCTTTTTGGACTCCAAGTCCTGAGTTTCAAAACTATTTCAAAGTCGATTGGGTCTCGGCCCAAAATCATTTTCCGTAAAATATTCGTTTTGAAAAGTATCATTTTCAAAGGCTCGAAAACAGTTCCATATATCACAAAATGAACTATCATGACTACCTGTTCAACAATCCACAGTCCTTCTCCCGAATACACAATTCCGTTCCAAAATTTAACCGACATATTGATTTCCAAAATCATAGTTTCTCAAGATCACCAATCCTGTCCCAACTTTGTCATCTCATACTGTAACGAATAATATCTTTCTGAATCTCAAAACATATCAACTTAGGACGGCAATATATCTCAATAAAATTCAAAAATCCAAATACTTACAGATCGTGAAGCCGACGATTCCCCATGATACTGGCATGTGTCTCGACTTTAGAAAATACTCGACATAGATATTTTCAAAACACACATTTTTCAAAATCAGTTCAACTGGAGAACACAACACATCTCTTTCCAGAGAATCACGTTAACACCACTTGGAAAAGTTTACAACATCCCCAGTACTACACTGGTAAATTACATAACGCACAAGCCCGAGTGAACAAAAAAAACAGAGCTCTAACACTTGTCAACAGACAACTCGAATGACATGACAAAAGCATGACCAAACTCGACCTGACTGCATAGGTTTTCTCAACCTAAGCTCCGATACCATATTCTTCAACACCCCCAGAGCTATCCAGGAATGTTACAGCACCGTGGGCCCCGAGATGAAACCCACAAGGCTGGAGGAAATTTTCGCAAATATTTACAAACGCCCAAGAGGATAACGACGGTATTATCTATTTAAAAATATTCGGAAACTTTATAAAACTCGTTTATCAAAACCGTCGTAAAATCTCATTTGAAACCACAAGGCCCGAAATGCCAAAACTCAACAGTTTAAAAACATACGTTAAGCTATCGCTTACACATACCGATATAATAGTTTATAAAACGATTACCAAAGTAACCTAAGTCACCAGATACCAAAAGGCCATTTAAAAATACTCACGTAGCGAAAAAGACAAATAATTAAAAATACTCTAGCAGCGAAATACAACAACTGATCAGGAAACTCAATATACAAATACATGCCCTAGCCAGTATCCTCCGGGAAGCTCATCTCTCCACGACCGCTACAAGCTTGATATTCCAAGAACCTAAAAAGAAAGCCCACGACGGGGTCATCCATAATATCCAAAAATGATAACAATCACATCACGTCAATAATTACATACCAATGAAAATACTAAGTAAGAATATGACCAATGTAATCTTACCGCCATAACTTTACTTACTGGAATAATCCCCATCAAAATAACCATTATCATATTGTACATCTCGTAATCTCGATTAACCAATACTCTCAAACATAACATATGTATTGTTCCTTAAACAATACTCAAGATTATCAGAATATCCTCATTAACTCGTGATACAGAAAAATACCAACTCTGACCAATTCGATCCATCGGATAACATCATCAAATCCCAACACGATAATGGATTGTCCATCAAAAGACAAATACCAAAGTAAATACGGAATTTACCTCAAGATATGAAATGCCACGATGAAATCACGTCAATCTAATCCAAGATCAGATCAATAGAACATACGGGCATGGTCCTAACACAAGACCTACAAATACATACTCATATGACAACGTCAATATGCTCACAACAATAACAACAATGTATACTTATGGCAAACCCATAATAATCATATGCACAATAACAACACATAGGTAATCTGATGATCCAGCGTTCACTGCCTAAATCCCACTATGATCCCGTCAGACCAGCCCGTAGTGGAAAAACCTGTACGATGATCCAGCGCATGCTAGCATAGATCCCTCGATGATCCCGTCGGACCAACCTGAGGTGGACATATGACAACAATGCACAACTGCACAAAACCACATTACACAATGCACGACAATAACAATGCACAAATGTATGACAACAACGATATATGAATGTATCACAACATGATCGACACAAATGATAAAAATGATTAGAGTACTTGCCCCGAGTCCTTCGAGAGCGATATCAATGTCTAAACCATCACGAACCATTATCCTCAATACTCGACGGTCCAAAATATCACGGATTGCAGATAATTCATATCTTTGTCTTTATCACAATGTATCCTCGATACCCAAGTATACCAATAACAAAAGTAAATCATATACATTATGATTTAATTCCCAAAACTCGAATACAACTTATAATCTCAAATCTCCTGTGATTACGATTATAAACATTGCTATACGAATTATGAACTAATGGAATTGAAATCATTCATTAAATATTATAAACTGTACAAGTAATAACTTGTCTCGATACCGATACAATGACGAGGAAGCCGTTACAAATTACATCTCCGTCATCTACAAGTCCCTCGGCCCTGATCTATGCAATTCACGAACATTCTCGAACACGACCGCAACGCATGGTTCTAATCACCGATCAATTATCTCAACCTATTACAATGATTGATAAACAACAAGTTCAATAACGATCAACAATCGATATAACCAATTCACAAACCCAACAGCTCAACAATATCTCGATTAACCACAAGTCTGATCACTCCAACTTAAACGATCACGAATTCATAACCGAAACAGGATATACTACACTGCATGTTGACTTAGCGCACGTTAATCACTTAACGTAGCGTGCGCTCGCTAGACAGTAACACTAGCGTGCGCTAATGACATCCAGTTGCATGCATTTCAGATACCGATCAACATATGGCGATTATCAAGAACACTAAGTGATTCTAAACCATGTTCATAACTATCCAAAACAACGAAATCTGATATCCTTTAACATATAGACAATCATCCAACTCTTAATCCAATTCATATATTCACATATCATCTTGTTTCTCAAATATCAACATTATGAACACCAAGAACCCTAACAACACTTCCCTAATCTAACATTACAGAGGTTAATCATCAACAATGACTTCAACATCCGCAAAGGAGAAGAAGGATTAACCAACTTACCTCAAGAAAACGAACTACACAATTCAAACCACCCGAATCATATTAGTATCATCATACTCCGGTAATCCATCTCATAATCATGCTTGTCAACTTGATTATGTAATAATCATCAACTCAGGAACATCAACATTCAATCTAAAATGATATCCAAATGAGAAGGGTAATTACCTCTTTGAAGGAATGGATTGAATCCCAAGGTTGAATCTTTTCTCAATCACTTCCAAGTTTCAAATGTTGTTATGAATGATTAACTCCACCATAATCCAATGTTTGGAACTTCAAACATCTCTCTAAGAACTCTCTTTATCGGTTGCAAGCAAAGAATGGACGAAATGAAGAATAATGGGCAACTGCACATATATATGCTGAGTATTATTAGCGTGCGCTAACTGTCTTTGTTTAGCGTGCGCTACCGCAGTCTAGAGGCTACTGCCTTGATTCGCACATCAGCTTACGTACGTAATGCCCATGAAATAACGTACGTAAATTACACTGTCTAGCGCACGCAATTTCTTAGACCTTAGCGTGCGCTAATCGTAGTTGACTTGCTACAGTCTGCACCTACCCCCGTGTCCCCACATGCCGAAAGCACGGACGAGGATAAGATTTCTTTTTGTCCGATCTACAGTTAGCGTGCGCTAGTCCTTAGGTTTTAGTGTGTGTGTTAGTACTACATTACAACATCCGTTGACTCGTCGGCACATGCGCTGAAAGTAGCCGGGTCCACACGTAGATTCCCTCTGAGATGTTCTGCACTAGCATACACTAACCTATACCCGTAGCGTGCGCTATACCTGCACGATAGCGTGCGCTAGGCATGGATATTAGTGTGCTCTAACAAGGCTATATTTAGCCATTTTCAGCTACTCTTGTCCAACGTCTCGACATGCAGAATACGAACATACGGCATACTGAATACATATACATCTTCCAACAATCTTCTCATACGATATATCTAATACACGATATCCTCAAGTGCAATTGTTGACCAAGTACAACAATTATACAAGTATAGCAGTCTCAGTCTTTCCATTATTGTATCCATATGGTACAGATTCCACATTGTACAATATAACTCGGATAAAATAATATTAAACAATAGTAGTAGAAATTCTGGATATTACAGATCTTACCATGACTTCCGGAAGATAACATGGGAGTGTATAATTCCGATAAAATTAGTGGGAGCCGAGATAAGAAATATACAAGCCCTTAAATTTTATACTCGGTCATAATAAAACAAGTCACTACTTGTCTAAATCAATGCAGAGAAACGAAACTATATCTCTCTAAAATGACTAAGAACTCACTTGCAATATTACTTTAAAAGAATCTCCTAACTGGCCCCAACTTTGGTGACTGGTTGCGGAATCTGATGATCGTACTCAGTATGGAGTCTCTGGGATACGTCTTGGAGGCGGATATTCCACCGAATCCAGTTAGAACTAGGGGTAATCAGAAAGAGATTGATATCCATGAAAAAAGGGTCAAAGATGATGTGCTGGTCCGTGGTTTTATGATGGGCTCAATGACAAATGAGTTGCAGAGAGCACACGAGAAAATGACTTCTGCTGGGCAGATTCTCGCACACTTGACCGAACTTTATGGAGAGCACAGTAGGACTGCTAGATATGAGATATCGAAGCAGTTGTTCATGTTAGGGTTGTATACGTCAAAGCATACTTTATGCTTGTATTACCTAATTTCCCGGTCTTTATCTATGAGAATATTTAATTCATTTATCACATGTTTTGCATATTTATTCACGCTATGGTTATGCAAATGCATCTAAATTACTTTATATTGTAGATAATGTGGTGTGTCGTGTCACACAGAAGATCACATTATCGGTTCCTTATATAGTAATATTTAGTTCACAACCTATATAACATTAGACAGTTATGTGAGAGGTTGTAGTATATGCTTGAGATTGGTTGGTCTTGACCATTAGCATATATTAGCGTATTCGGTATACGTTGAATAGGATCGAGGTGAGATAGATTCTTCTGTAGTGACTATAAGAAGAACGTATATCTCGAATAATTATTATTTCTTAATTCTAGTGATTAATATTTAATTATATATATTTAATATTTATTGCTTTGATTTATCATGGGTGAGAGCCACAATGATTGACTCAATATGCTCGATATATTGGGCAATATTATTATCTATATGATAATTAATATTATAGCTAGAAATCTTGTCCCGACCAGTCGGGTTGATCATGTCCCTTGAGGCACTCGAAAGGATTATTATATCAAACCCTGCAGGTGGAATTAATTTTCCGATATAATAATAAAGGTCGAGTGGTATACTCATGTATAACACATTAATTAATTAAAAACTGTCAGTAGCTTAAATTAATTAATGGACATGGAATATCTTAAACACGGGAAATAATTAATTCAAAAAGGAGCTCAATTTCGTAATTTGGGATTTTGGTAGGAAGTGCAATATTAACTTATTAGTGGACTAAGTTGATATTAATAGAGTCTTCATATTAGGAAGAGTCCTAATAATGGAAGGAAGATATCTATTGGGAGTCCTTACCATATCCTCCTTAAGGTCCCTAGAGTAGCCCAAAACACCTATAAATACATATCAAGAGGTGGCCGATTTTTACATTAATTCTTGCTCAAAATTTTCGATTTTTTTGTGTGTTTAATTGTGGATCTTGACTTGTGTCTTGGATTCCACAATTTAGTTAACACAATATTTTTCTAAAATACAACAAATATTCAAGAAAAATAGAGAGAAAATCGAAAGGAATTTTGGAAGAAAAAATTCGGCCGATCCCATTGTGCAAATTTAGTCCGGTAGATTGTTGCCCACACGACATCCGGACGTAGGCAGGATATACTCTAGAAGATCTTGAGGTAGAAATACAAGAATATCGGAGAGGAACACGAAGAGGACATAAATCGACCAAAAGGGATTTTTCTACCACTTCGCGTCAAAGGTAAAAATTACCGACTCCCATGTGTAAATATGTTTATTTAATTGTTTATTAATCTCTTTAGTTAATTAGATGACAAGCCTAAATAGATCCGGTTTTTGCGTTGGTTAGTTTATAAAACCTTTTATTAAATTATCACCACCAACTTGCTTCCGCTGCGTTTTATATTCCAACAATTGGTATCGGAGCCGGTCTTTAGGTTCTGTTCAATTTAATTAATTTGGTGATTAATATGCTAGCAATTAAATATTCGTATAGTATGATTTTTTGGAATATTTTGCTAGAATTTGTCTTGCAGGAAAATATGATCCAATTATCATGGCTATGTGATGTTTTTTATTTATTTACGCGTTTTGGTAATTTGGCCCGTTTTTGTGGCATGTATAAGTTTTTCCCGTGAGAAAATTCACGGGTAGAGTAGGATTTATTTTTTCTTGTAATTTGATGTAAATTCGATGTATTTTGTTTTGAATAAAATTGTAATCAAGTTGGAACACTCAAAGTACGAAAGAAAAAGAAGTCCAGCGCGAAGAGGAGTCCCGATCGGACGAACCAACCGGGACCAGCAAGGAGACGATCGGCTGCTCGGCCAGCAGTACAGTCCGGGCAGGTCGGTCAGCTCGGGCAGCTCGGTCATCTCGGGCAGTTCGGGCAGCAGTACGGGCAGTCGGGCAGTGGGATGAGCAGTTCGGGCGGCCGGGCAGCGGGCCAAATTGTCCGATTCAGGTCATTCGATTAGTTTTTCCGCGAGATGCTTGAAGCAGTGGGAGCAAACGAGCCGAAGATTTTCTCGTTATTCAAAACGAGGAATAAAAGCCATGATAATTGGATTTAATTATCCAATTTTATTATTTGCTGGGTTTTTCTTAATTTTTTTGATGTATGGCATGTATGGATGTATGCGTGATATGTTTCCTTGCATGTTAGGACGAGAAAATTAAAAACCTTAATTTTTCAAAATAACTAAGTGATTTTAAATTGATTTTTCAAAATCAAATTGGCCTCCATAATTGGTTTAAATTGTGAAATAATTAGCATGTGCATTGACATTAGAGTCTTCCTCCACATCGGATGTGCTAATTATTGGCTCACTGGTTTTAAACTTCAAATTTGATAACAAAAAGGTGAATATTATTTTTTATGATAGGACCTCTCCATCTGTAGGACTATTATCACTAAATAATATTCTAAGGTTTGTTAAATTATGGTGTTCACTTAGGTGTATTAATTAATAAGCTCCCCATCGGAGTCTATGTTAATTAAATACATGGCCAAGAGGAACCAACTATTAATATTACTTATCAAAATGTGTCTTGGCTAGATAGTAAAATTAAAGACGTTAAAATCTACTTGGAAAAGTATATGTAAACGTCCACATTATCGTGGCTTGCATGTACGGTTTTTCAAGGTGTTGGTTGATTGCATATATATTGTTTTGAGGTTTTTTCAATATATTTTGTGTCGAATTATGTGATGAATGGTGTTTTAATTTTATTCTCAGATGTCTTTCAATCCACTAGCTGTTATTCTCAAAGAAAACAAATTTGATGGCACTAACTTTGCCGACTGGAAAAGAAATCTTGATATTGTCTTGACTGCCGAGGGGCATAAATTTGTTTTAGCTGAGGAGAGTCCTTTGGAACCAGAACCGGATGCCACTCCTGGAGAGTTGGCTGAATTCCGGAAATGGAAAAAGTCTGATGAGATGGGTCGCTGTTATATTTTGGCTTCATTAAAATGTATTGCAGCATCAGCATCAGACGATGGGCTCAGCCGTGGAAATGATGAAAAATCTCACAGAGATGTTTGGTCATCAGAACCGAGCGGCTAGGCAAAATGCGATGAGGGTATTGATGACAACCCAAATGTTTGAAGGGACCCCAGTAAGGGATCACATTCTTAAAATGATGTCTCATTTGAGCAGGCGAGCATCTTTGAGGGCCACTATCGATGCGGAGTCGCAGGTCGATATTATCTTGGGCAGTTTACCAAGAAGCTTTGAGCAGTTCCGCCTCAACTACAATATGAATCGTAGGACTTACACATTGGCGGAACTTCTGACAGAGCTTTAATCTGCCGAAGGTCTCTTCAAACAAGGTTATCATCAAATTCTTGCGGCAACCGGTGCTGCTTCTTCAAAACTCAAATGGGGAAAGAAGAAAAAGCAGGTTGGCCAGAAGCAAGTGGCAACCTTCAAAGCTAAGGGAAAGGCTCCTCAGTCAAAAGCTCCTCAGCCGGAAGCAAACAAAAAGCCGAAGGGCAAGTGCTTCAACTGCGGTCTGAAAGGACATTTTAAGAGTGACTGCCCTAAGAAAGGTACGTCTCATGCACTAGTAGTCAAAACATGTTTGGCTGCCTGTTCCATCACTTTGTGGATAGTGGATTCGGGCTCCACTGATCATGTTTGTTATGACTCGCAGGGGTTCCAAGTAACCAAGGTACTTAGTGCAGATGAGATTACAATAAGCTGGGGCGACTATTCCAGGATGAAGGCTGTTGCAGTGGGAGTCGTGCAGCTAAAAGTTGATGATAGGATTTTAGTTCTTAATAATGCATTATTGGTACCTGATTTTAGAATGAATTTGATTTCAGTTTCTAAATTGCGTCGTGATGGATATTCAGTTTCTTTTGAAGATAATGCAGTTATTAAAATAAATGGTGAATATGTTTGCACGAGTACTTATAATGAAGGACTTTATATCATTAATGCTGCACCAGCTCCCTTGCATACTTATAAATCACTTTGTTGTGCACTAAGTTGGGGGTCTTCACGGAAACAGTCTCCCTACCGTAAAAAGTAGGGGCATGGTCTGCGTACATCTTACCCTCCCCAGACCCTGCTCTGAGCGGGATATACTGGGTATGTTTGGTTTGGTTTGGTTCAGCTCTCTTGCATACTTATAAATCACTTAATTCTTTGACTAATCCTAATAAAAGAAAAGAGCCTTCGAGCATAAATCCAACATATTTGTGGCATTTACGATTGGGTCATATTAACCTGAGAAGGATTCAAAGATTGGTGAGCGATGGCCCATTGGATTCGCTCCAAGTTGAGTCATTTCCAACCTGCGAATCCTGTCTGGAAGGTAAAATGACTAAAAGGGCTTTTCAAAGCAAAGGAAATCATGCACAAAAGGTGTTGGAATTGGTTCATACAGATGTATGTGGTCCAATGAACATTCAGGCTAAGGGTGGTATCGAATACTTCTTCACGTTTGTAGATGATTATTCGAGATATGGATACATCTATTTGATGCGATGTAAGTCTGAATCTTTTGATAAGTTCAAAGAATTCAATGCTAAAATGGAGAAGCGTCATGGGCAGAGTATCAAGTCACTATGATCTGATCGTGGTGGCGAATACCTTAGTGGAGAGTTGTTGGATTTCTTGGCACATGAGGGGATCACTTCCCAGCTCACAGCGCCTGGTACACCATAACAAAATGGTGTTGCTGAACGAAGGAATCGTACTTTATTAGAGATGGTTAGGTCAATTATGAGTTATTTTGATTTGCCTATTTCGTTTTAGGGATACGCCTTAGAAACAGCGGCGTACATTCTGAACTTGGTGCCTTCGAAATCAGTTCCAAAAACACCCACAGAACTGTGGAATGGGCGCAAGCCCAGTCTAGGACATGTTCGGATTTGGGGTTCACCATCACACGTGCTGAATAAGGAAGCTGATAAGTTGGCATCTCGTACAGAAGTACGAGTGTTTGTAGGATATCCAAAAGGAACGAAGGGTGGCTTATTCTACAGTCCTAAAGACCAGAAGGTGATTGTTATCACCAATGCCCGGTTCTTAGAGGAGGACTATGTGATAAGCCACAAGCCTATGAGTGAGGTCATTCTATAAGAACTTAGGGGCGAGATTTCGACAATACCAATTGTACAAACACCTAGTGTACCACGTATCGACACTATTGTGGATACGCAAACCAAGGACACACCTTGTCGTAGTGGGAGGGTTGTTCGTCAACCCAAACGTTTCATCGGCGTGGGAGCATCTTCGGATCACTCCCCGGACCAGGATGAAACAGATCCATCTACGTACAAACAGGCAGTTCAAGACAAGGATGCTGAATCCTGGAAAATAGCAATAGAATCCGAAATGGGATCTATGGATTCTAACCAAGTGTGGGAGCTAGTAGAGCTACCCAATGGGGTAAAACCCATTGGAAGTAAGTGGGTCTACAAGCATAAGAGAGGATTGAAAGGGAAGGTTTAAACCTTCAAAGCAAGGCTTGTTGCGAAAGGTTACACTCAGAAGGAGGGCATCGACTACGATGAGACCTTTTCGCCAGTAGCCATGCTTAAATTAATTCGGATTCTCTTAGCTATAGATGCGCATTTGGATATGGAGATTTGGAAAATGGATGCCAATACTGCGTTCTTGAACAGGAGTCTTGATAAGGAAATCTATATGCGCCAACCTGAGGGATTCATTGCTGAATGAGAGGAGCACTTAGTGTGCAAGCTTAAGAGAGCCATTTATGGTCTTAAGCAAGCATCAAGGTCTTGGAACATGCGATTTGATGAAGTTATTCAATCTTATGGTTTTGAAAAGTGTCCCAATGAGGTTTGTGTATACAAAAAGTGCGATGGAAACGTGTTGGTGTTTCTTGTACTGTACGTAGATGATATACTTCTAATTGGAAACAATGTGAAGATATTATCAGACGTAAGGGTATGGCTGTCTGAGCAGTTCGATATGAAGGATTTGGGAGAAGCTGGGCATATCCTTGGTATTAAGATCTTTCGAGATCGCAAGAAAAGGATGTGCTTATCTCAAACATCCTATATCGATACGGTGCTAAAGCGGTTTAGCATGGAGAATTCCAAGAAAGGTTTCTTACCTTACAGACATGGAATTCAACTATCTAAGGCAATGTGTCCTAAGACACAGAAGGAGATAGATGACATGAACCTGGTCCCTTATGCTTCGGAAGTGGGAAGCCTCATGTATGCTATACTTTGCACTAGGCCTGATATCTGTCAAGCTGTAGGCATGGTGGCGAGATATCAGTCGAACCCAGGACCGGGACATTGGATTGCTGTCAAGCATATACTCAAGTACCTGAGAAGGACTAGGGAGCATATGCTTGTATATCAATCAGATACACTTTGTCCTTTGGGTTACACTGACTCGGATTTCAGTGCGGACAAAGAAAAGTCGAAATCAACTTCCGGATATGTTTTCACTTTAGAGGTGGAGCCATCAGTTGGAGGAGTGTAAAGCATAAATGCATAGAGGACTCTACCATGGAAGCCGAATATGTAGCAGCCTCAGAGGCAGCTAAAGAGGCATTATGGCTCAAGTACTTACTAAAATATTTGGGTGTGATTCCTAATTTGCCCAGGAGTATTACACTGTATTGTGATAATACTGGTGCTGTTGCAAATTTGAAGGAACCACGGGCCCACAAAGCAAGAAAACATATCAAGTGCAAATATCATATCATTCGAGATTTTGTGAAGAGAAGGAAGATCATTGTCTCCAAGATAGCATCTGAAGACAACCTAGTTGATCCTTTCACGAAAGGGTTGCCCTCAAAATCATTTGAAGGGAATGTGGAAGGAATGGGGTTGAGATGTATGGCAGCATTGCTTTGAGTATAAGTGGGAGATAGATAGACATAGTCTAGATAGTATACTTCAAAAGCATGCTTTGAGTATAAGTGGGAGATTGTTAGGGTTGTATACATCAAAGCATACTTTATGCTTGTATTACCTAATTTCCCGGTCTTTATCTATGAGAATATTTAATTCATTTATCACATATTTTGCATATTTATTCACGCTATGGTTATGCAAATGCAGTCTAAATTACTTTATATTGTAGATAATGTGGTGTGTCGTGTCACACAGAAGATCACATTATCGGTTCCTTATATAGTAATATTTAGTTCACAACCTATATAACATTAGACAGTTATGTGAGAGGTTGTAGTATATGCTTGAGATTGGTTGGTCTTGACCATTAGCATATATTAGCGTATTCGTTATACGTTGAACAGGATCGAGGTGAGATAGATTCTTCTGTACTGACTATAAGAGGAACGTACATCTCGGATAATTATTATTTCTTAATTCTAGTGATAAATATTTAATTATATATTTAATATTTATTGCTTTGATTTATCATGGGTGAGAGCCACAATGATTGACTCAATATGCTTGATATCTTGGGCAATATTATTATCTATATGATAATTAATATTATAGCTAGAAATTGTGTCCCGACCAGTCGGGTTGATCATGTCCCTTGAGGCACTCGAAAGGATTATTATATCAAACCCTGCAGGTGGAATTAATTTTCCGATATAATAATAAAGGTCGAGTGGTATACTCATGTATAACACATTAATTAATTAAAAGTTGTCAGTAGCTTAAATTAATTAATGAACATGGAATATCTTAAACACAGGAAATAATTAATTCAAAAAGGAGCCCAATTTCGTAATTTGAGATTTTGGTAGGAAGTGCAATATTAACTTATTAGTGGACTAAGTTGATATTAATAGAGTCTTCATATTAGGAAGAGTCCTAATAATGGAAGGAAGATATCTATTGGGAGTCCTTACCATATCCTCCTTAAGGTCCCTAGAGTAGCCCAAAACACCTATAAATACATACCAAGAGGTGGCCGATTTTTACATTAATTCTTTCTCAAAATTTTCGATTTTTTTGTGTGTTTAATTGTGGATCTTGACTTGTGTCTTGGATTCCACAATTTAGTTAACACAATATTTTTCTAAAATACCACAAATATTCAAGAAAAATAGAGAGAAAATCGAAAGGAATTTTGGAAGGAAAAATTCGGCCGATCCCCTTGCTGTGCAAATTTAGTCCGGTAGATTGTTGCCCACATGACATCCGGACGTAGGCGGGATATACTCTAGAAGATCTTGAGGTAGAAATACAAGAAGATCGGAGAGGAACACGAAGAGGACATAAATCGACCAAAAGGGATTTTTCTACCACTTCACGTCAAAGGTAAAAATTACCGACTCCCATGCATAAATATGTTTATTTAATTGTTTATTAATCTCTTTAGTTAATTAGTTGAAAAGCCTAAATAGATCCGATTTTTGCGTTGGTTAGTTTATAAAATCTTTTATTAAATTATCACCACCAACTTGCTTCCGCTGCGTTTTATATTCCAATAGTTCAGTGCTAGGATGAAAGAAGGAGAGAAAGTGGGAGACCACGTCCTTAAGATGACTCTATGATTGAGAGGCTCGAGGTGCTCAACTTTAATATGGATTTATCCCTTCAAATTGATCACATCCTTCAATCTCTGCCTGACTCCTTCATACAGTTTGTAATGAATTTCAACTGTAATAAGATCTCATGCACATTAGCTGGGCTAATGAACAAACTGGTGACGACACAGTCTAACATGAAGACTAAACCGAGGGAGGCTGCTCTTGTGATTTATTCTAGGCATCGGAGGTCCAAGAACAAGAAGAAAAAGACCTACGAGCAGTATAAACCCATGAAAAGGGTGCAAAAAGAAAAGGGCAAGGCCTTAAAGGTTCAAAAGGTAGGCGGTCCAAAACCTACGGACAAATGTCTTGAATGAGGTGAGCTGGGACACTGGCGTAGGACTTGTCCTAAGATTAATGGCACATCAGGTACGGAACTTTTTGTTTTTGAAGCCAACTGTTCCGCTACTATATATTCTGCTTCATAGATTCTGGATTCAGGTGCTACTTCTCATATTTGTACTATGAATCAGGATCTGGAACGAAGTAGACAGCTTGAAGCTGGGGAAGTGATGATCACTGTCGGAAGTGGACAAAGTGTCAAGGCAACCGATATTGGATCACTTCTACTGGGTTTAGAATCTGGTTTTATTTTGACGTTAGATGAAGTACTTGTTTTGCCCAAGGGGCATAAAAGCATTGTATCCATTCCAGTCTTGGACCGGAAAAGATTTTGTTTCTTTATTGGCAATGGTAGTTGTAAAATTTATTTTCAAAATAAATTGGTTGGGACAACTACATTGTTGAATGGTTTATATCATCTGAACTTACAAAATAAAACAGCAGTGAACACTGTAACTAGGAAACGTGGCAGACAAGATACTAATCAAGCTATTAAGTGGCACCTTAGACTTGGTCATGTTGGTCAGACCAAAGTTCAAAAAATGGAGAAAGATTGACTTTTAAGTCCATTGGGTGTAGAACCCTATCCAACTTGTGAATCTTGCCTTAGAGGCAAAATGACTAAGTCCCCCTTCACAGGGACATTTGAAAGGGCTGCTGAAAAACTTGGGTTGATACATACCGATGTTTGTGGTGCTTTAGAAGTAGCCCGAGACGGATATCAATATTTCATAACGTTCACAGATGATCATACTAGGTATGGGATTGTGTACTTAATGAAACATAAATCCGAAGCCTTTAATAAATTCAAAGAATTTATGGCCCTAGTTGAAAAACAGACTCGATGTCATATAAAAACACTTCGGTCAGACCGAGGTGGCGAATATATGAGTACAGAGTTTGACGAGTTCCTTAAGGAACATGGAATAGTTTCACAATTCACGCCGCCAGGAACCCCACAGTTAAATAGTGTTTCAGAAAGGAGAATTCGGACTTTGTTGGACATGGTCCGCTCTATGTTGAATTACACTGATTTACCAATTTACCTTTGGGGGTACGCCTTACTTACCACTGCTTATATCCTAAATAAATGTCCTTCCAAATCCGTTCTTATCACTCTGCATGATTGTGGAAGAGTAAGAAACCAAGTCTTAATCACATAAGGATTTGGGGATGTCCAGCCTATGTCAAGAAGGCTAAGGTGGACAAACTGGAAGCGAGGTCCATCAGGACTTTTCTTTGGATACCCATAGGACTCGATGGGTTATCTATTCTACATGCCATAGGATCATAGGATCGTTGTGGCTTTACAAGCGCACTTTATTGAGGATGAGTTCATTCAGGAAGGTGGCTCGGGTAGAAATATCTCCTTGGAAGAGCATAATGAAAGTCCTAAGGAGACATCTGATCAGGGATCAGGAACCGAACCTATTATAACACAACCTCCACTTCAAAGGTCTGATAGGGTGTCTCACTTACCTGAGAGGTATGGATATACACATGTCGAGTAACTGGGTCTCCACGACGCACCTAATAGCCGTGAGGACGACCCTGTCACCTATGACCAAGCGATAGTGGATGTAGACTCTGATAAATGGCAAGAAGCAGTGGAATCTTAGATAGAATCGATGCATACCAATCAGGTCTGGACTCTAGTAGATCTACCAACTGGCATGAGGACTATTGGAAATAAATGGATCTATAAGAGAAATACTGGTGGGGATGTCAAGGTTGACGCCTATAAGGCCAGGCTTGTGGTAAAGGGTTATACCCAAAGGGAAGGGATCAATTATCATGACACCTTCTCGCCCGTAGCTATGATCAAGTAGATTCGCATGATGCTTGTTATTGCTGCCTATTACGATTATGAAATATGGCAAATGGACGTCAAAATGGATTTTCTAAATGGAGACCTCGAGGATGAAATCTATATGGAACAGCCTAAGGGTTTTGTGTCCAAAGCTAATATTTATAAGGTGTATAAGCTGCTGATGAACAAATTAAAACTCGTAAGTGTACGAATCGATTTTGTAGGTAGCGACAAGTAACTCCGAGGTCGATCTCACAAGGAGTTAGAAACGGTTTGAAATTCAATAATTTTCGGCAAATAGTCGAATTAACAAAAGTAAAGTAAGGTAAAATACACCAATGGTTTGATAGGATTACAATCACAAACGCAGAAAATTAAAATAAATGAAACGTTAACAACACCGAATTAATGGTTGCATAATTAAGAAATTACAATTATAGAATGATATGGGATTTTAGAATCACCGACACACACGTAATGAATTATTAGTTCCGATACTCAAAGAAATAAGGTTTGGAATTATCGATTGCTCACGATTAAAAGAAATCCGTTTGATGACGGTAATTCTAAAAATCACGATTATTCTTTTCGAAAATAAGAGACACTCCTTTGATGGGGATGAATCCCTAACTAACAATTGATTAGCCGACTACTTTTGATGAGGTAAATCGCTAAAAGATCATGTAAAAAGTTTAGAACATTAACAATAGCTTCTATCGGGTCGTTTGATGGCGGACTGCGACAAAAACCCTCGTTTTGACAATAATAACAACTATGAAATAGGTTTGATGATCTAAATCAAAAGTTCTTATGCGAAGAACAAACAAAGAGGAACAATCCCAAACTCTACCCGGAAAATCAATTGAAACTAACAATCGACAATATGTGTGTGGCTCAATCTAAAAACCCATATGAAAAGATTAGCTACACATGATTATTTCACAATAATAGTGAAAATCGTAAAACAAAACATGGTAGAAACTTCCCTTGTAAAAGACGAAATCGAATTCCCGATGAAGGTTTGATGTTCTTCTTTCAAGAACTCATAACAAATGATACAAGGAATTATAATCACGCACAAATGTATTTTTCAAAATGATGAACATACAAGGGAGATGATGAAATAAAATCTCTCTTTTCCTCCCTTTTTGGTGTTTTCTCCACAAATCTTGTGTTTTTCCACACAATATATCTCACAAGATCAGAATATCTTCTCTTTAGGTCCCCCAAGACCTTTTTATAAAGCCAAAAAGCCAAGAAAAATCCCCCAAATCGTGTAAAATTGTCAAAGGAAAGGTCATGCACCGAAAAGTGACACGGCCCGTGTCAGATGACACGGCCCATGTCGAACTGTCCTGGAAACGCAAATCTTACTGCATGCGTGACCCGTCCGTGTCCTGTGACACGGTCGAGTTGCCTGACGCGGCCCGGGTCGTTTCTTCTTGTTTTGACTCCAATTTTTGGTCTTCTTCGGCTTGATCTTTCGTTTTTGCATCAATGCACCTCGGAATTTAGCGTATGATATATCGTTTCGAAGCTAATTTCATGAGGAATCTATATCAATAGAGAACACATCCAAATTCAGAGTGATGATTCTGGAATTTATAAAATACGACCGATGTTGCTTTGTTTTTTTCATCGCCCGAGCTATGTTTTTGCTCCCGACTTGCTATTGATCGTCATAAACTCCAATATTGGCAATAAAAGCACATATTTCACCATAATATTTGCTCGGATACCTATAAAACAAAAACACAACATACCAAGTATAAAAGAGAACAAAAACACTAAAAAGCAAACAAAAACACGACTCAATAGAATAGAATGAGTCGATCAAAAATCGACTCATCAAATCCCCCCAAACTTAAACTTTGATCGTCCTGAGCAATGCACATTAAAATAACCACTCTAAATGGGAACTAATCTCTCAACATACCTCAAAGGACCACTTCGAAAATTTCATCAATACGCTTCAAGTAAAATAAGTTGAGTTCTTTAAAGTTTTCAAATCTCCGGGGTGCTTCCTTAACATCATAGTGAATACTTGGCAAATATAAACCTCACCGGTCAAATATACTCACTCACTCTCAAAGTGATATAGGGATAAGTATACGCTCAGAACTTATTCAATAAAATAAGGAACCACATAGGCTTGCCAATCGTCTACATCTCTACCACTGTTTTGTGTATGCAAAATTGTGAATCAAAAAGGACTTTACTCGGCTGTAATGTAGGCTTGGGTCGGGGTGGGATGAAGATGGCTAAAGTGACTTGACTTGAGCAATTTAGAACTAAATCACCATAATTACTTAGAAGCTCAAGATTTTTGAAGTTTGCTTCTTTCAACCCCTTAACTATGTAAGACTTGCAACAAGCGCTTTTGAAAGTGAGAAACGCGGCCTTGTGTCGTCCTTATTGCTCCGATTTTTTTTTGGTATTTGGGTTGTTTTATTATCTGTTTTACGCGAATGTAAACTATGGGTCACATGAATACACCAGGTTATTAGGATAAAAACATACACAAACTGCTTCCAAGCATACTCATATCTAAGGTAACTGTTTTACGCGAATGTAAACATGGGTCACATGAATACACCCGGTTACTAAGTTTCCAAAAATAGCGGAGTAATTATTTTCTCCATTTCAACACTACCAACAATATATATATCACCCAATGTCACCACAATATTTATATCCTCGTCAAAAATAATTTCTAATCGTTCAAGTATGGGTCAAAGGATTATAGCAATGGAAAGCTCAATATGTGGTTGATAATGAAATAGACAATGAGCTCAATTGGGTTTAATTAAGGAATAATCAATTGTTGGAAAAATCAAAGGGTTAAGATCAAAGACGCCTAAAATCATTTTCACTCAATTGCACACACACTAGTAGTTTCGAATAAGATACCAATGCAAGTTCTAGAGTCTTAAATCACGAATGAAACACTCGACAATGAAACTTGCATATTTGAAAATGCAAGAAGGCTCAAAAGCTCACAAGTATATTTGTTCATACCTCCAAGATATTAAACTATTTATTCAATTTCACACCCGTTTCGATTGTCAACAATTTTTCCTCTTCAAATTATCCTCGATTTGTATATTAAAATAACGAAATAAATCCCGAGGCATCCAAGAAAAGAGTTCATTCTTCCAAGTATTTAAAAAATGCAAGATATTCAAAACCCACCAAAAAAAAACAAGTCCACCGACAAAAACAAGCAAAAATAACCAAACAAGCAAAATAATATCTAAAAACAAACAAAACAAAGGTAATAAAGTATTTGTTGACCCAATCTCCCCCAAACTTGAATTAAAGAATATACGCACAAAGGGGTATAGTATTTAAATAAAAGAATTTCATGGGTCAAGAAATACTTACGACCGGTTCTACTGGTGGGGTGGAGGGAAGTGGCCTTGCTGGACATGCCACTCGTGCATTTGTCTGAAAAGAGACAACATCTCGTCCTGCTCCTGTCTAGTCTTCTCTCGCTTCTGTCTAGTCTCCTCTCGGAAGGCTACGAACTCTTCCCTTAGTGTTGGACGATATGGGGCATGTCTAGTTTCGGCCTGCCTCAACGTCTCGGGCCGATCTCTGGGGCTTTTTTCTTCTTCGTCGTCGTCTTCTTCTTCATTCGGGCCTCTTTCATATGCCTCTTCCTCTTCCATTCTCTCGGCTCTATCTTCATCCACCATGCGCCGAGGTCGAACATTTCGGTCAAGAGGGCTATGACCCGGGGGGCCAATCCAGCTTCCATTCGTGCACGTCTGTGCGCTTCCGTAGCCATATGCAAATTTCCTATGTACCGAATACTATTTATGGTCGTCAAAGGCATATTCAGGAGAAGTAAATGGTCATTGTAATCCAGGATATTCATAACTTTCAGCACAGAGACAGAGCAGCTTGTTTCCTGGTAGGGGAGTCCTCTGATCTTAGAAAATCTGATAATGAAGTGTGATAGGGGTAATCAAACCCCCTATCCAAATCTCCCCTTTCGGCTTTGTCGCAACATCCTCAAAATGTTCGGCTATGATTGCCCCAGCGGCTGGAGTTGTATTATCGAGCATGTGGGTCAGGACGTATAATTCTCACAGTGTAATTGGCCCGGTCTCCTTTCGGCCATAAACAGTGTTTGCAATCACTTTTTGTAGGTATCGGAGTATTGGATTGCGAAGACTCGATCCTTTAGCCGACTTTGCAATGTAATACCGTGCCGGGCTCCTAGGATATTCCACCATATCCCGCCAATATGTTTCACACTCGAACCGGTTTATTTGGTAATTTCCATCATTTGTCGCATGATAAATGTTTTCCAGCTGGTTCATGGTTAGCCACTCATCGTTATTGTTAAGCCGGAATATTATTGCGGCCAGTTCTCTAGTGACTGGATCTCGTCTGACTGTAAGAGTGCTAAGGAACTCCATTGTAAGGCATCTATATGTGTCCCATTTTTGCGTCATCACACGTTGGCGGAACTTCTGACAGAGCTTCAATTTGCTGAAGGTCTCTTCAAACAAGGTTATCATCAGATTCTTGCGGCAACCGGTGGTACTTCTTCAAAACCCAAATGGGGAAAGAAGAAAAAGTAGGTTGGCCAGAAGCAAGTGGCAACCTTCAAAGCTAAGGGCAAGGCTCCTCAGTCCGAGGAAAACAAAAGGCCAAAGGGCAAATGTTATAAGTGCGGTCTGAAGGGGCATTTCAAGAGTGACTGCCCTAAGAAAGGCACGTCTCATGCACTAGTAGTCAGAACATGTTTGGCTGCCTGTTCTATCACTTTGTGGATAGTAGATTCGGGCTCCACTGATCATGTTTGTTATGACTCGCAGGGGTTCCAAGTAACCAAAGTACTTAGTGCGGATGAGATTACTATTAGCTGGGGCGACTATTCTAGGCTGAAGGCTGTTGCAGTGGGAGTCGTGTAGTTAAAAGTTAATGATATGATTCTAGTCCTAAATAATGTATTATTAGTACCTGATTTTAGAATAAATTTAATTTCAGTTTCTAAATTGCGTTGTGATGGATATTCAGTTTCTTTTGGAGATAATGCAATTATTAAAAGAAATGGTGAATATGTTTGCACGAGTACATATAATGAAGGACTTTATGTATTAATGCTGCCCAAACTCCCTTGCGTAATTATAAATCGCTTAATTCTTTGACTAATCCTAATAAAAGAAAAGAACCTTCGAGCATAAATCAAATATATTTGTGGCATTTACGATTGGGTCATATTAACCTTAGAAGGATTTAAAGATTGGTGAGCAATGGCCCATTGGATTCACTCCAAGTTGAGTCATTTTCAATTTGCGAATCCTGTCTGGAAGGAAAAATGACTAAAGGGCTTTCCAAAGCAAAGGAAATCGTGCACAAAATGTATTGGAATTGGTCCATACCGATGTATGTGTTCCAATGAACATCCAGGCTAAGGGTGGTTTCGAATACTTCATCACATTTATAGATGATTATTTGAGGTATGGATACATCTATTTGACGCGACGTAAGTCTGAATCTTTTGATAAGTTCAAAGAATTCAAGGCTGAAACGGAGAAGCGTCATGGGCAGAGTATCAAGTCACTACGATCTGATCGTGGTGGCGAATAACTTAGTGGAGAGTTTTTGGATTTCTTGGCACATGAGGGGATTACTTCCCAGCTCACTGCGTCTGGTACACCACAACAAAATGGTGTTGCTGAACGAAGGAATCGTACTTTATTAGAGTTGGTTAGGTCAATGATGAGTTATTCTGATTTGCCTATTTAGTTTTGGGGATACACCTTGGAAACATCAGCATACATTCTAAACTTGGTGCCTTCGAAATCAGTTCCAAAAACACCCACAGAACTATGGAATGGGCGCAAGCCCAGTCTGGGACATGTTCGGATTTGGGGATCACCAGCACACATGCTGAATAAGGAAACTGATGAGTTGGCATCTCGTACAGAAGTACAAGTATTTGTAGGATATCCGAAGGGAATGAAGGGTGGTTTATTCTACAGTCCTAAAGATCAGAAGGTCATTGTTAGCACCAATGCCCGGTTGTTAGAGAAGTACTATGTAATAAGCCACAAGCCTAGGAGTGAGGTCATTCTAGAGGAACTTAGGGGCAAGATTTCGACAATACCAATTGTACAAACACCTAGTGTACCACGTATCGACACTATTGTAGATACGCAAACCAAGGACACGCCTCATCGTGGTGGGAGGGTTGTTCATCAACTTGATCATTTCATTAGCGTGGGTGCGTCTTCAGATCACTCCCCGGACCAGTATCAAACGGATCCATGTACGTATATGCAGGCAGTTCAAGACAAGGATGCTTAATCCTGGCAAACAGCAATAGAATCCGAAATGGGATCTATGGATTCTAATCAAGTGTGGGAGCTAGTAGAGCTACTCAATGGGGTAAAACCCAATGGAAGTAAGTGGGTCTACAAGTGTAAGAGAGGATCGAAAGGGAAGGTTGAAAAGACTTGTTGCGAAAAGTTACACTCAGAAGGAGGGCATCGACTATGATGAGACTTTTTCACCAGTAGCCAGGCTTAAATCGATCCGGATTCTCTTAGCTATAGCTGTGCATTTGGATATGTAGATTTGGCAGAGGATGTCAAGACTGCATTTTTGAACGGGAGTCTTGATAAGAAAATCTATATGCGCCAACCCAAGGGATTCATTGCTGAAGGAGAGGAGCACTTAGTGTGCAAGCTTAAGAGAGCCATTTATGGTCTCAAGCAAGCATAAAGGTCTCGGAACATGCGATTTGATGAGGTCATTCAATCGTATGGTTTTAAACAGTGTCCTAGTGAGGTTTGTGAATACAAAAAGTGTGATGGAAACGTGCTAGTATTTCTTGTACTGTACGTAGACGATATACTTCTAATTGGAAACAATGTGAAGGTATTATCAAACGTAAGGGTGTGGCTGTCTAAGCAGTTCGATATGAAGGATTTGGGAGAATCTGGGCACATCCTTGGTATTAATATCTTTCGAGATCGCAAGAAAATGATGTTATGTTTATCTCAGGCATCCTATATCGATACGGTGCTAAAGCGGTTTAGCATGGAGAATTCTAAGAAAGGTTTCTTACATTACAAACATGGAATTCAGTTATCTAAGGCTATGTCCTAAGACACAGAAGGAGATAGATGACATGAAGCTGGTCCCTTATACTTCGGTAGTGGGAAGCCTCATGTATGCTATACTTTGCACTAGACCTGATATCTGTCATGTTGTAGGCATGGTGGCGAGATATCAGTCGAACCCAGGACTGGGACATTCGATTGCTGTCAAGAATATACCCAAGTACCGGAGAAGGACTAGGGAGCATATGCTTGTATATCAATCGGATACACTTTCTCCTTTGGGTTACACTAACTCAGATTTCAGTTCGGACAAAGAAAAGTCGAAATCAACTTCCGGATATGTTTTCACTATGGGAGGTGGAGCCATCAGTTGGAGGAGTGTGAAGGAAAAATGCATAGCGGACTCTACCGTGGAAGCCTAGTATGTAGCTGCCTCAGAGGCAGCTAAAGAGGCGGTATGGCTCAAGTACTTCCTAAAGGATTTGGGTGTGATTCATAATTTGCCTAGGAGTATTACACTTTATTATGATAATACCGGTGGTGTTGGAAATTCGAAGGAACCACGGGCCCACAAAGCAAGCAAACATAACAAGCGCAAATATCATCTCATTCGAGATTTTATGAAGAGAGGAAAGATTATTGTCTCCAAGATAGCATCTCAAGACAACCTAGCTGATTCTTTCACAAAAGGGTTGCCCTCAAAGTCATTTGAAGGGCATGTGGAAGGAATGGGGTTGAGATGTATGGCGGCATTGCTTTGTGTATAAGTGGGAGATAGATAGACATAGTCTATATAGTATACTTCAAAAGCATGCTTTGAGTATAACTGGGAGATTGTTAGGGTTGTATACATCAAAGCATATTTTATGCTTGTATTACCTAATTTCCCGGTCTTTATCTATGTGAATATTTAATTCATTTTATCACATGTTTTGCACATTTATTCACGCTATGGTTATGCAAATGTTGTCCAATTACTTAATATTGTAGATAATGTGGTGTGTAATGTCACACAGAAGATCGCATTATCGGTTCCTTATATGGTAATAATTAGTTCACAACCTATATAACATTAGACCGTTATGTGAGAGGTTGTATTATATGCTTGAGATTGGTTGGTCTTGACCATTAGCATATATTAGCGTATTCGGTATACGTTGAACAGGATCGAGGTGAGATAGATTCGTCTGTACTGACTGTAAGAAGAACGTACATCTCGGACAATTATTATTTTTTAATTCTAATGATTAACAATTAATTATATATATTTAATATTTATTGCTTTGATTTATCATTGGTGAGAGCCAAAATGATTGACTCAATATGCTCGATATTTTGGGCAATATTATTATTTATATGATAATTAATATTATAGCTAGAAATCGTGTCCCGACCAGTCGGGCTGATCATGTCCCTTGAGGCACTCGAAAGGATTATTATATTAAACCCTGCATGTGGAATTAATTTTCCGATATAATAATAAAAGTCGAGTGGTATACTCATGTATAATATATTAATTAATTAAAAGCTGTCAGTAGGTTAAATTAATTAATTGACATATGATATCTTAAATACGGGAAATAATTAATTCAAAAAGGTGCCCAATTTCGTAATTTAAGATTTTGGTAGGAAGTGCAATATCAACCTTTTAGTGGACTAAGTTGATATTAATAGATTCATTATATTAGGAAGAGTCCTAATATTGGTAAGATGAAATCTATTGGGAGTCCTTACCTTATCCTCCTTAAGGTCCCTAGAGTAGCCCATAACACCTATATATAGGACTATGGGGTGGCCGATTTTAATACTCTTCTTTGAACAAAAATTTTCGATTTTTCTCCATTTTGTGTTTAATTGTGGATCTTGACGTGTGTCTTGGATTTCATAATTTAGCTAACACAATATTTTTCTAAAATACACAAATATTCAAGAAAAATAGAGATAAAATTTGTAAGGTAATTTTTGGAAGAAAAAGTGGTTCGAAAGATTCATATTGCAGTCCAAACAGTCCTGTAGATTATCGCCCACACGACATCCGAATAGCGGGATATACTCTAGAAGATCTTGAGGTAGAAATACAAGAAGATCAAGAAGGAGTACGAGGAGGAGTTCGATCGAGCCAAATCAATTTTCTACCACTTCGCTTCAGAGGTACGAATTACCAATTCTACTGCGTAAGTACGTAGATTTACATTGTTAATTAGTATGTTTAATTACTTAATTGACAGGCCTAAATAGATCCGCAATTTTTTTGGTTAGTGTATGAAACAAAATCTATTCAATTCATTGATCTCGCTTCTGCTGCATTTTATATTCCAACAATTGCAGCCACTTCCTATCCCAGAATGGAAGTGGGAGGATATTACTATGGATTTCATTACTAGTATGCCTAGGACCCGGACTGGGATGAACATGATTTAGGTCATTGTCGATTGATTAACCAAATCTGCTCATTTTCTGGGTATTAAGGATACTTGGGGACCGGAGAGGCTAGCACGGGTATTCATTACAGAAATCGTGATGTTGCATGGGACTCCTTAGAGCATTATTTCGTATCGAGATGGCCGGTTTATATCACATTTCTGGCAGGATGTTCATCGGGCTCTGGGGACTGAATTAAGACTCAGTACATCCTACCATCCTCAGACTGACGGACAGTCAGAGCAGACGATTCAGACACTTGAGGATATGTTGAGAGCATGTGCCTTAGACTGGAAAGATGATTTGAAAGCGCACTTCCGTTGATCGAGTTCATGTACAACAACAGTTGGCACGCTTCGATCAAAATGGCACCATTTGAGGCATTGTATGGAAGAAGGAACAGATCGCCGTTGTATTGGGACGATACATCCGAATTGATTGGCACCGAACCAGATTTAGTCGTTGATACGAGAGAGAAGATCGTCTTGATTCGTAGTAGGTTGTTAACAGCTCAGAGTCGACAGAAATCCTACGCCGACTCGCGTCACCGATCGTTAGAGTTTGAGGTTGGAGACCATGTATTATTGAAGGTGTCGCCGACTCGAGGAGTTTACCACTTCGGTCGGAAGGGTAAACTTAGCTCGAGATATGTTGGACCGTTCGAGATTTTAGAGCGAGTTGGAGATATTGTATACTGATTGGGTTTACCACCGTCGTTGAGTCACGTGCATAACATATTTCATGTTTTCCAGCTTAAGAAGTATGTACCAGATCCTAGCCATTTATTGATTTTGGAGAGATTGAGTTAGGTCCCAACATTACCTTTGAAGAGAGCGATTCAGATTTTGGAGCGTCGGGTGAAACAACTTAGGCACAAAGCCATTCCTTTGGTTAAAATGCAGTGGTCGAGACATGGATCTGAGGAAGCGACGTGGGAAACTGAGGATAATATGAAGATGAGATACCCCGAGTTATATTTTGTAAGTTTCGGGACGAAACGTATTTTTTTTGGGGAGAGAATGTAATATCCGCACTTTCTATTTTTAGTAATTTCTATTTTTAGTATATTTTCATTTCGGACGACTCGCTTGCAAGTGTTGTAGTACTCTGAAACCATTTTGTTTTGCATTCATGACCATCCGGACGAGTTTCACAGTTGTTTTTATGGGATTTTACTTATTATGTAACTTTCCGCGTTGAGGCTCGATTCTCGTAAATCTCCTTCTAACCTGGCATTTAGTTACCTTTGCGAGTTCCTTTAATATTTATGGTTATGTTACAACTTTCTGAGATTGTTGTTCAGGTCTCGAATCTAGATCTTCGAATGTTTGGGTTGTTTTGAAAATTCTTATTATTTTGGGCGTTGATGCGAATATTCATTTATTCCGGCCTTCGGATGGCCGGAGGCATGTGATTGTTTTATGTTTATCTCGTCAATAAAATATCTTCGTATATATGTGGTTTCATCCCTTATACTCTCATTTCGGTTGTTGGCTAGTCGTTTTTTTCAAACCAGCCTGACCTGATGCCAGGGCTGAGTTGCGGCCATAAGATGGTATGCATTACGGCTGTAAAAATTTATACATTACGGCCGTAATGTTCTTTTCGTAGCGGCCATAATGTAGTTGAGTATTTGGGGCAGTGAGGTCGAGGGCTGAGTTACGGCAGTAAGATGGTATGCATTACGGTCGTAAGAGTTTATACATTACGGCCGTAATGTCCTTTTCGTAACGACCGTAATTTAGTTGAGCATTTTGGGCAGTGAGGTCATGAATAACATTACGGCCGTAATGGTATAGGTGTTACAGCCGTAACTGATAAGTGTCAGTTTTATACACTTATCCATGGTTTGTATCGATAAAATTCAACCATAATTGAGCTAGTCTACTCGTTTTTTGCTATTAATTAATTAGTTTTTAATAAATTTATTTTTATCGGATGATGATCGGATTAAATAACTGATTTACTCAAGAAATAACATGTTTATTAAATATTCACTTTGTTGAATTTTGATATATTCATGTTGTAGGGCTTTCCGAGATGAATTCGGCAGTCTTTCCGGATTCAAAATCAGAGTTATATATCAAAAGTTATCATCCGAAGAAGATCTGGGGCAAAAACGCAAAGTCTGAGAAATTCTGGGCTGAAAACGTAACTCTCAAAGCGACCAGTGAGCAAATTGACGAAGCAAAGTTACAGCCGTAACTACTGGATGTTACGGCCGTAAGTCATCCAAGTTACGGCCGTAACTCCTTAATGTTACGGCCGTAACTCTTGACAGATTGTTATGATTTGTCTAATTTTTTTATACTTTTTGTGTATTATTGAGGGGATGGCTGGCATTGATCCGATCTAATGTAATAATGCTGGAGTTTTGGAGCTATTAGATGACTTTAGGTGTATAAATAAACCCCTTGGATCCTTCATCATTCATCATTCATCTTATAATTTTCCATTTTTTGTAAACTTTTCTTTTTGTGTGAAGAACACACTTGTGTTCTTGAGTGATATTTGTAAGTGTGGTATAGCATATGTTGTTCAGAGAGTTTATTGCTTCTATCTCCTTTATCTACTAAGGGAGTTAGGATCAATTCTTTCTCTTGATTCAACTAATAATGACCACACAAGCTTGTAATATGTGTAATAAACCCTTCATGGGCTAAGTAACCTTTAGTTGGGATTATAAACAAGGTTAGTCATGTTATTTATGTTTGTATAAAAGATCTATTGTGTATTACTTATTATTGTGTGATTTTCATTGTTTTAACAACCTTTATTTATTTGGCCAATTAATGAAGATATTTATGGTCTTCATATGTTTCGAAAGAAAATATATTTGATTAGATCAAATGATCTTCACTCTAAGTTGTTCTAGGGGATAGAAATATACCTCTAGTCCTTAGATGATTCTTTGAGTTATTTTCATAAATCCTAATGCTATGTATTGAAGCCAATCAACATAGAAATATAGTGGATTGATTCAATATGTAAGGGGCGTTTTATAGTTCGAAAGAGAAACCGTCTTTTTAAGGAAAATCGAATCTACACAACATAATAAGTAAATTCATCTTATGATCTCCTATATATCTTTTATATCTAATGACGAACTAAGTTTGTAATCCCAACTATTTCATTTTATCGTTAATCAATCTATTAATATTGCTATCTTTTTATTTCCTTAAAATATTGGAACTATTATTGCATTTACTTTGCAATTATTAAATCAAACTCTTTAATTGTGTGTTTCACTCATCTTAGTATCTATAAAAATAGACTAATAGTGTATAATTCAAATTATAACCAAACTTCCTTGTGGGATCGATAAACCGGACTCAAAAAGTCCACTTACTACTTAATACGATATCGTGCACTTGCGATAGTTACACTAAAAGCGTGTCAAGTTTTTGGCGCCGTTGCCGGGAAGGTATAAGTTATATTTGAAATCTTACATTGTAAACTATTTTTATAGGTACAAATTTCTCGACATTGTAACTTAGTACTAAATTGTGTTTGTCCGGTCAAGTGGCGGATAACGGTACTCCGTGACTATTAAAGTCGGATTTTTCAGTTTTCCACGACAACTGATATTTGTAGATATTTTCTTCAATTATTTTCATTGTCTTTTTATTTATTTTTTTTTTTTTCATGGAATAAACTTTGTTTAAAATCGAAAAAAGATTTCCCTTTCTAAGCAAAAATATCATTTTAAAGATTTATAAGACAAGACTTGAAAGGATGAGGTTGCTTATGAATAAAAGCATACCTTTTGACATAAGATTCATTATTGAAGCCAAAGTAAGAATAGAAGGTGAATTCACAGAAACACCGACTAGATTTTTACCAGGGCTAGGAAAAAGTTCATATGCCAAGAAACGACGAGCAAATATGATAGCCGTTTGTTATAAATGTGCTAGATGGAACTGTAACTTAAAATGTCGATCTTTGGGAATTCCATCTACAAACAGAGAAGTTAAAATTCAATTCATTAAGGATGGTCTGAAAAAAGAGAATTTAGATGATATCGAAATTTCTCTTGACACGCATCCTAGTGGACTCGTACATTACGGAATTCGATGTTTGTGGAATAAATTCAAACCAGAATATGATCAACGTCTTGGGAATCTGACGTTAAAAGACCCTGTTTGCCAATTTGTAAGAAAATTGGATGGGAAGCTTCTCCCCGACTCATAGAAGGCGTTTAGGCCGTTTCTGAACCTAAAATCAGAGGAAGATGTGAGCCACAATCACAACTACTGTACATACGCGTAAGTATCTTTTATTTTTGTCGTGTGGTGAGATTTTCTGAATAAAAAATGTGATACGCGATAAATGCTTTCATTATTCTATTGAGTAGTTGAAGCGCAATCAACGCAATCACAAACTTGTTAAACAATTTTTACCTTCTTTTCCTTCTATAAATAAACTTTGTGACTGTTTCTTTTATTCATCCCTCAAACTTGCACTTTTCACTGTTTCTCTCTATGTAATATCCGTATTTTTCTTTCCCTTGTATTTTCATTTCCGGTGTATTTTTCGATTGTAGTAACCCTCATGTATCTTTCAGTGTATCTTTCCTATCATCTATTGATCTGATTCTCGTTATTGTTGTGCGGAACCGCCGTGTTGGGGTTGTCGTGGATCCATTTCGTGTTATTGTTTCCCAAATATTGATTCTTATTGCTTTTATTCTCTTCCCGGATCATTTTTCATCATTTTAGGACCCAATGGGGGTGTGGGACGCGGCACAAGGAGTGTGCGCCGCGGCACACACATTTTTCCAGTTTTTGGCCGAGCGGACTGTACTGGGTGCCGCGGCATAGGCCGACGGGGCTGCGGCACACTGCCGAGTCAGTGCCGCGGCACACCCGTCCGGGCCGCGGCACACTCGTGTGGCATCTTCGGCCAAAACCCGACTGTACCGGGTGCCGCGGCACACGCTGGCCGGGCCGCGGCACACTGCCGAACCCTGGGAGCAGTTTTTGGGCTTGTGCCGCGGCACACTTCGGCTGAGCCGTGGCACACGATGCGGTCAACTGTATAATTTTGTTTTTTTGGGCGAAATCAGCCATTTTCTTCCATTCCTTCACCTGCGCACGAGAGAGAGAGAGAGAGAGGGTTGAGGGGAGAACTTCTCATCATTCATCACTTGAGGGTCGATTTTCATCATTTTCATTCGGTTGTGAAGCCCGGATAATCGATCTAACGCGTGTTCTACGGATCATAGTACTTGGATATTCTAAGGTAATATCTCTTAGAACCCTACTTTTGGATAATTTGGGGGTTTTGGGATTTTCTTCCGATTCGTTCCGTTTTGTTGGTGGATTCATGATGAATACGATTAATATTGTTAGTATCTTTAGTTTTCCTACGGATTCATGGATATTTTAGGGGTTTTTACGGAATCGAGAGGGTTTGGTTGTGGTCCGCCCTCGTTATTTTTGGTACGAATATACATGAATCGTAGGCGGGTTTTCGGGTGTATTCCATTTCCGTATTCGTCTAGAGTTGGTTATGATTGTGTTATTCAAATCGTTAGGTTCATTTCCGCCGGTTCCTCGCGGTCGTGTTCGATTCTTCCTTTCCGTTCGTATCACCGTCTATTAATCGAGGCAAGTATCCTTATGAACTTACGATCTTGACATTGTAGTATTGTATGGAAATTGTGTGTGTGTGTATACTCACTACGGGTTAGACCCGACGGGGTCTCGGTAGGGCTCCATGAAGCTGTGGAACCGCGAGTTGCTTTTAACCACTACGGGTTAGATCCGACGGGGTCTCGGTAGGGATCCACGAAGCTGTGGGTCCGCGGTTAATTGTGGTGCATTTTTTACAAATGTGGTTTGATCTTTGGCATTTCCGGAAATGAGTGGTTTGGAACTATGTTTTTCTTGATTGCATGCATTTACTATATGTGTAAGTTGTAAGTCGTTCATTTGGTTACTTGTACTAGCGTAATTGCTAACCCCTCTGGGAACCCGTTTTGGGGAAATTCGTTTTATGAATTTCAGGTCAGGTTCATCGAGACGAGCGGGTGCTGGACCAGTATACGGATGATCGCCGTGCGTGATGATTGTGCACGAGTGGTGTCTTATTGCTGTAACACCCCCAATCCACTCAGGGATATTACACGCCGTAGACCCTCTCCTCGAGGATCTACCAGGCTGGTAACAACATTTAACATCTCGACAATGCCTTCAAGGCTACAATGACTCAGTAGACCGATTTGGTCTTTCCACAAATACATACAACTCAAATCCAAACACATACCCACGCAGGGGTCAAAATACCTTAAACTCCCGTACAACGGGGAAAAGATACTGCAACGAAAAAGAAAATACAACTAGACTAATACGACATCAACGGATCCTCGTGTGATTAGTATCGTTCATCTTTCATCATCCTTCGTGCCGACCCTGTGCTATGCTCCAAAACCTGAATGCAAAAATAGACATCCACCCCCCGAATACTCGGGGGTTAGCAAAACTCCACTGTTTTGCTAGTGCAAGAACAAAGTGCAAATACGAGCCATACAATTCACATTTTACAAATAACAATAACCAGGAATCCTTAAAAGTCCAAACATGACGAAAAGTACTTCCCGAGGCAAGAGTTTGGTAAAACATTCTAAAACCGAAAGGTCACAAATCAAGGGAAGACAATTTATAAAACCGTTTAAATGCCATCGAGAGTTTTGATAGAAAACAACTTAGGATTATCAAATCCTTATCTTTCCAAAAATCAACAGGGTCACAGGTCACAGCCCAAAGGTTTTGTTTTCGCAAATAGAAAACCGACAATAATACACAGGGTTGAAACCCACATCACGCGTCCTCGACGGACATAAAATACACACGCACCCGTGAAGTTCCACTCGTGAATCCAGGTCGAAGCCAATGGAATTCCCTCCGTGGCCCCGTCGAACCCTCCCGAGGTGAGCAAACACATTCACAAAACATAAGCAACCGCACTCGTGAATCCAGGTCGAAGCCAATGGAATTCCCTCCGTGATCCCATCGGACCCTCCCGAGGTGAGCGAAAAACAATCACAAAATATACACACGTAGCGGTGAAGTTTCACTCGTGAACCCAGGTCGAAGCCATTGGAATTCCCTCCGTGGTCCCGTCGAACCCTCTCGAGGTGAGCAAACACATTCACAAAACATGTACACGCATCGCCTAGGACCGGGACGAAGCCACAAATCCCACTCCGTGATCCCGTCGGACCCCCCCGAGCTGGCTAGCGAAATACTCAAGCACCACACGTCGCCTAGGACCGGGACGAAGCCACGAATCCCACTCCGTGATCCCGTCGGACCCCCCGAGCTCGCTAGCGAAATAATCTCAAGCATGAATAACATATCACACCAAGGATATCCAAACAATTCACCCAGGGCATCAAACACTCAGTAAAACAACATGTCAAACCACAATTCACCGAAATGAAACAATATACATCCACACGCAAATACCAAGTGCATCACCATCACCAAACATATCCATAAGATTCACATACTCGTTCACGAATCACACCAATCACAAAACACACACGGTTTTGAAAGAGGGCCTTTAATAAGGCTAACCAAATCTTTTGAAAACTCATTTCAAACAAACAAATAAACCAAGGCGATCACCAATCATCGTATCCACAAAACAAGAAAAGTATGGACAAGGTACTTGCCTCGAATAAGAACAACGCGGAGAATCGACCAAAGTAAGTTGACACGAACCGATTACGAACCCGCCGACTGCACCGATCGCCAACTCACGTTCATACACTACGAAGGACAAATAATAACAATGAAATGAATTCCATAACACGACTCAAAGCCGTTGAATTCAAAGAACGAATGACGAAAGTTCAAGGATTTCCCCCAAAACGGCCAAGAACACGATTCGTTCCGTCAAATCACGAAAACGGAATTACAAGTTGAAATATGGATATACAATCCATAGAATATGTTTAAAAACATCATTTAACTATAATCTATCCATCGAAAACGGATGAAAAACGAGATCGAGGACAAATTCCCCAAAAAGTCAATTCGAAGGAAATCAAGAAATATACTTCGATTCGACGAAGAACAATGGATTAAATGATATTAAACACGAGAATACTACCAAGATTAATAATACCCATCATGAATTAATCAACAACACGGAACGAATCGGACGAAAATGCAAAAATCCCCAAATTCACGAAATTAGGGTTCTAAGGAAGATTACCTTGATTCGCTGGATCAAAGGATGATAACGGATGATTGATTGATGTTATGAACTCAAGAACTTCATGGATTTGTTGTTAAACAACATGTCTTCGTCACTCATGAATCGCCAGCCGCGGACGGAGAAGGAAGAAAATGAAAAACGAAGGGAAAAGTGGCTGGTCTGTCATATATATACTGGGCCGGAACTAGCGTGCGCTAGCCTTCCCGGACTAGCGTGCGCTATCGGCCAGTACCGGCCGAGCACTCTCGGCCATGGCCCGCATGACCCGGCACCACCGACCAATTCTGCCGACCATGACTCGTCCGCCCGACTCCCGCTAGCGTGCGCTACGGCCGGAAGCCTGCGCGCGCTAGCCGACCTGTCCAGTAGCCACTTGACTAAGAAACTTATCCAGGTTGTAACACCCCCAGAATACGTCCGGAAATGTTACACGCCGTAGGCCCTTCTCACAAGGATCTACCAGGCTAAACTCCACTAGACTACACAATGATCGATCGACCGGGGTCAATCTAAATACAACGCAGACCGACAAGGTCATTAAACAATTCAGAAACTAATAAATTTAATATCTCCATGACAAAGAATAAACTTTCACACAAAAAGGGATGACAACTCCATTTAATAAAGGAAAACCTACACCCGTGCAAGGGTGAGTACTCAACCAAATGGAAAATACCGACCCCGATGGAGTAAATGCAAAAGACTCTGACTCTTGTGTGATTAGCATCGTCGTCTTCCATCTCCTTCCAAGCTAATCCCGTGACTGCTCCCGAGCTGCCAAAACCTGAGCGCATAACAGGCACCCACCCCCCGAAAACTCGGGGGTTAGCAAACTGGAATTTTGCTAGTGCAAGTACATAATATACAAGATATACGAACAATAACAACACAAAATTCAACCATCATGAAGCCTTAACACAAACCATACATTCCCAAAGTCAACACAGTATAGCACTCGTATACACAAGGTGAAAAATAATCACATAGTCATATTCTCTATATGGAACATAACGCCAATCAAACTTTGGACGAGCCCAAGGAGTCAAAAGATTAAGTTCGAAAATCCATTTTTATAAAAGGAAAAGTATTTTGATAAGATAGTTTAAAAATATTATTAATGATTCGGGCCGTCTTGGGATTTTGGAAATTGAATGGGAATACCTTTAGAAAATAATTTCAAAAGCTCTCGGGTCCTCGACCCAATTTATAGGACACTGTTACAAACGAAATCATTACAACATCTCACGGGGTTCTCAAACCGATCCAAATAACATCATCACGAGATCAATCATCTCAACATTTCACAGGGTCCTCGACCCAAATCACAGAATAGCACCACAATACAATCGAAGGCACAAGCTCTCATTCGACATATCCTGCTCAAGACCCCCGATTAATTAACCCTCGGAGATTTCGTCAAACCTCCTTGGTTAATTAACCCTGATACCAACGCTTCAAAAACAAGTTGAAACAAACTTTTCAAAAACGCGAATCGCGGTCTATATCAAGACAAACGTTTAAGAGAGAGTTTGAAAGATTTTAGATACGAACATCGTTCGGTAACGGGGTCTTAGCTATCACTCAAATACCCGTAACACTACAAAA
Source organism: Orobanche coerulescens (assembly GCA_033398695.1). NCBI lineage: Eukaryota > Viridiplantae > Streptophyta > Magnoliopsida > Lamiales > Orobanchaceae > Orobanche > Orobanche coerulescens. The sequence goes on along the minus strand of CM065816.1, from coordinate 10,817,322 downwards.
AAAAACAGTTTTTACCGACGCCAAACGCCGTTGGTAAAACAGAAAATGGCGTTGGTAAAAAAATTACCGACGCCATTACCGACGGAAACCCGCTGTTGGAAAAACGCTCGACGGTAATTTTTTACCGACGCCATTACCGACGCCGCCATTTACCGACGCCATTTTTGGCGTCGTTAAATAAAAAAAAAATCTAAAAAAGTCAGGTCAGGACTCAGGCGGGTCACGTCCGGGCTCAGGAGGGGCTCAGGCGGGTTAGGTCCGGGCTCAGGCGGGTCAGGTTCGGTCAGGTCCAGGTCCGGGCGGGTCGGGTCCGGGTCCGGGCGGGTCAGGTTCGGGCTCCATTCAATTTCATATGGTTGAGAAGGATTTTGGTTTATAAACCACCTAAAACACTACTGTTTTTCGATGTGGGATAGTGCAAAAAATTTACCGACGCCGAAATGCCGTCGGTAATGGCGTAAACGGCGTCGCTAAATTTTTTTAAAAAAAAAAAAAAAATTACCAACGCCAAAATGGCGTCGGTAAATGGCGTCGGTAAACGGCGTCGGTAAATGGTGGTGTCGGTAAATGTGAAAAAAAAGAAAAAAAATAAGTCTGCGAACCGGTCGTCGGTAATGGCGTCGGTAAATCAATTAAATAACGGGCGTCGGTAATGGCGTCGGTAAATTATAAGTTTAACAACGGCGGTACGGGCGTTGGTAAATGGCGTCGGTAAAAACTGTTTTTTTTGTAGTGTAACCAATAAGCCTGCCAGGCGCCTCCCTTGCGCACCTGTGTACCGGAGTTCACTTCCATCATGTTGGCCGCTCATTGAACATGTCACCGCACCGGCGTCACTCCCGCAAGAGCCGCCCCTTGCGCGCGCATTAGGTGACATCGGCATTCACCACCCATATGGAGCCGCACATTGCAGCATACACCAGGCCGGAGTGCACGCCCCGCCCTCAGAGGTTCCCGGATACGACGTTTCTCACAACAAGCATCCACATTATCACAAACATCAAGCACATGGACAAACGTCACAACAATTTTCAACTCGGTACATCAAGTTACACAATTTTCTCTGTCAGTCCATAACCACACAAATAAACAATAACACGCACGTTATCAATCAAACTCAATCACAATAAGCCTTCAAGCATAACCAACCAACACCGCACATATATCCCTATATTGCGACTCAACCGAATATATATATATATATATAACCTTACTATATTATAAGAGTAAATATAGTTTACCCATCAATCCAAGTCGAGTACGTCATCTAGTGTTAGTATTCATCACTCGTCATTCACCAATATAGGCGCTTATATCAATATATGTATATACATACATATATTTAACATATAAATATATATACATATATAAAACTAGATATATATACATACACACATATATATATATATACACACATTTATACATCCGTATAAATTCATACACTTCGACAACAATGATTTCACGCAGTTACAATTCGTATATCAAGGTACTTGCCTTGAAAATCTCTCACGAATACTTCAGAAAATGCGGTTGATTGGAGAAATCCGGAACTCCAATGAAAACGGCGATCGGAAAGGCTCAACACTAGATTTTTGTGGGGAATTCGTCCCTAGTATCCTATCATCAAATAAACAACAAATCACACGAGGAAAACATCGCAAAACGACCAATTTTCTCTCTGCGGCATTTTCCCGGACACCTTGAAGGCGTCAAACGAGAGTTCATATAAACGATGAATCGGAAATGGTAAAACCGTGGAAAGATGATGAAAATGATAGAATACTACTTAATCTACAATTATCCATCATAAATATGACTTAAAACGATCAAATCGGACAAAATCAACTAAAACCCCCAAAACTAGATTTCTAGAAAATATGACCTGATTCGATAGATCGAAGGGTGTTATAGGATGGATGATTGATGATATGAACTCCCAAAACTTCATGGATTGATTGTCCAACAACATCTCTCCATGATTTACCAAGCTCCAGCCGCGGAAGAGAAGAAAACCGAGTGAAAAATGGCTGAAGAAAACGTCTGCAGGGCCATAAATAGGCTGACAGACTCGACCGTGTCCGCCTGACACGGTCGTGGCACGCAGTTGGCCGGCAGGGACTCGACCGTGTCCTGCATGACACGGTCGCGGCGCGAAGGGGCCTACCGATAGTGACCTGTCCGCGGCGCTCGGCATTGACTCGACCGTGTCCTGGAACACGGTCGGGCCTGCGGCGCTTGCCCGCTTATCGGGAAGAGTTCGGCTCGGCCGTGCTGACGACACGGTCGGGTCCCGAGGCAGACTTCGCTTATCCGGACGAGTGCAGCACGGCCGCGTGTCGGACGACACGGCCGAGTTCGGCCGGCAGTGATCGGCCAATAACGAGCGGGTGAGCTAAAACGACCATAACTCTCTCGTCCGGACTCCGATTGACTCACCGTTTGAACCATTGGAAAGCTAATTCGATGCTCTATAATATTGCAAAGATTTAGAATTTTTGGAATTACCAAAAATTAATGGTGATCTAACAAAGTCGAACTCATAAGAGGAAAGTTGAGACAATGAACAATAATGATACACAACTCGAAGTTTTTTCGAACGGTGAACACGGTGAATGAACATGATTGATGAATGATTATAATTGAGTGAAAATACACGAGTGACAATTACTGATCGATAATTCTTGAATGAAAACGAATGAATTACAACCGGTATTACACGGATGACAAAAAGTCGAATTAATCATTCTCGAAATGACGAAGCGGTCATGAGCGAGTCGTCAAAACGGACTCCGGGTGAAAAGAAATTCTTGAAAAATCGGAAATTGCGGATATTACATTCTACCCTCCTTAAAAGAAGTTTCGTCCCGAAACTTAAAAAAAGTAGGGAGAAGCAATATCCCGCCAGGAAAACTCAACGAGATACGCAAGGAAACGCGTAACTTACGCCCATCGGCGAAACGTTACAAGCAACGCAAAGGAATATACGGCGTGAAAACACGCTCCACGACGACCAACACGACGTTGCCGTTAGGGATATAACAAAACCAACAAGTGACAAGCGTCATCAAATGGATAATACAATTAAGTCAATTATCCGAACAATCACAAAACACAACGGACGAAAATCAATATGATTGACCAACCCAACGGTACATCAATCAAAACGCGAGCCAATCGCTGAACAAATACGGAATTCCACTGCCCAAGGGTTGGAAGATCGAAAACGAGACTAATTTTCCGAACTTGGAAAAGTCACAACGATATATATAGATCAATTTGGGACAATATCAGAACTCGCTCGAGTGACAAAGGTGAGAAACAACACCAGGTCAGAAGCGTCAACGAACACAGTCGAGTCGATACGGTTGGACGAAACAGAAGAAAAAGAAAGAAAAAATGCGGTTATTACATCATATCACCTTTAAAAGAGGTTTCGTCCCGAAACCTAAACAACGAGAACGAAGTGCTGGAATAGCAACCTTCCCGACCATATCCTCTTGGTCCACATCCGATCTTCATGGCCATTAGTATCGTGGTCACGACTGCGTCCTCTGCCCATGGCATACTAAGCGGATTCCCACTCAATACGATTGCACAACTTCGCAAAATATTATACTAAAATACCAACTCAGCACGACATATCACATAAAGGTAACCAATAACAACTCGAAAAGAAAATCCACGAGGTATCCTTTTAAAGGAAATCTTTTGAAAATTCTAGGATTTGTATGGTATTTAAAATAAACTTTAAAAGTACTTTTGGTACTTCGGGTTGTTTCATCAAAACTTGTAAACAACATACTTTAACCGTCTCATTTGAAATCATTTGAAGTCATCATGCCCCTACGTATCATCATCACCATTAACAACTAACAAGTTAACCATGCAAGATCATCAAATCATTCTTACATACTCTAACATTTCTAAATCCGAGTTTGAACTTTACATCGAGTGAGATTTTTCATCTTTCACTATATTTTTTTGAAAATAAAAATCGCATTGGTTTTTGAAATAAAATATTTTTATGGTGTGAAAGATTTTTGAAAATCATTCACTCAAAATATTTGAAAATGCAACAATACGTTAAAATTATTTTCGAAAATCCTCCCAACACTTCATGAGACATCAACAGCGGTAATACTTTACAAAATATTCAAGGTACTTTAAAACAACTCTTTCAAATACCGTCGAGGTTTTATTTGAGAATCTAAGGCGGCTTGCCAATTCCAAATAATTTTCAAAGTATACACGGAGCCGCCGATTAATCGAACCGTCAAAACTTTGTGAAGTTTCCAGAAAGTGTTTTTGAACACACACAATGGACATAATTTATCAATTCATCAACCACAATCAAATATCACCTAGCAATTGAAAAGTCTTAACACGCATTCACGCACTTGATTGTTATCACTAGACACCACGTAGAGAATACAACTACAGGTGATTGGCCGCAAAAGTTAGACCTGACGGCTATAATGCGGTTCCATAGCCTCTGCCCAGGTTGATTAGCGTGCGTTACAACAAAGATTAACGTGTGCTAAACACGCCACGTTAGCGCGCGTTAGGCTCGTATTAAGCCTGTGCTAACTGCTCTAATCACCAACATGATTGCAAACATATATGAGGTAATACTAGACTCGAAGGTTACAAATAAGCAGCAACATACGAGTCTAAATGTCATCGATTCACATAATTATAACATCTCACAAGCAACCATCAAAAGAAAATCATCCTATCAAGAACAAAAATTTTACTTCTCAATAAAGAGGACTATCTCAACACAACATTCATAAATTTATTCTAATAAAGTGCAAGAACAAATAAATATGCTCGACTTCCAAAGCATATTACATAACCATTTTTACTCGGACCGCATACGCATGTTATATCTTAAAACAATAATATCACCGACAAGTTCCAATTCCTAGTTCACATTAAACATATTAGCACAATATAATCAAATACGTATATAAGGGGACTTACGATCGGGAGGCTTACCATCACGGATTGCCGGAAGATGATGTCGGAACCAAGATACTAATCACAACTCTGATGCGCGCGACTTACACCGGACATGGACTTGACCCAACGGCCTAGGTTTTTCGCAAACCTAAAGCTCCGATACCATAAATGTAACACCCCCAGAATACGTCCGGAAATGTTACACGTCGTAGGCCCTTCTCACAAGGATCTACCAGGCTAAACTCCACTAGACTACACAATGATCGACCGACCGGGGTCAATCTAAATACAACGCAGACCGACAAGGTCATTAAACAATTCAGAAACTAATAAATTTAATATCTCCATGAAAAAGAATAAACTTTCACACAAAAAGGGATGACAACTCCATTTAATAAAGGAAAACCTACACCCGTGCAAGGGTGAGTACTCAACCAAATGGAAAATACCGACCCCGATGGAGTAAATGCAAAAGACTCTGACTCTTGTGTTATTAGAATCATCGTCTTCCATCTCCTTCCAAGCTAATCCCGTGACTGCTCCCGAGCTGCCAAAACCTGAGCGCATAACAGGCACCCACCCCCCGAAAACTCGGGGGTTAGCAAACTGGAATTTTGCTAGTGCAAGTACATAATATACAAGATATACGAACAATAACAACACAAAATTCAACCATCGTGAAGCCTTAACACAAACCATACATTCCCAAAGTCAACACAGTATAGCACTCGTATACACAAGGTGGAAAATAATCACATAGTCATATTCTCTATATGGAACATAACGCCAATTAAACTTTGGACGAGCCCAAGGAGTCAAAAGATTAAGTTCGAAAATCCATTTTTATAAAAGGAAAAGTATTTTGATAAGATAGTTTAAAAATATTATTAATGATTCGGGCCGTCTTGGGATTTTGGAAATTGAATGGGAATACCTTTAGAAAATAATTTCAAATGCTCTCGGGTCCTCGACCCAATTTATAGGACACTGTCACAAACGAAATCATTACAACATCTCACGGGGTTCTCAAACCGATCCAAATAACATCATCACGAGATCAATCATCTCAACATTTAACAGGGTCCTCGACCCAAATCATAGAATAGCACCACAATACAATCGAAGGCACAAGCTCTCATTCGACATATCCTGCTCAAGACCCCCGATTAATTAACCCTCGGAGATTTCGTCAAACCTCCTTGGTTAATTAACCCTGATACCAACGCTTCAAAAACAAGTTGAAACAAACTTTTCAAAAACGCGAATCGCGGTCTATATCAAGACAAACGTTTAAGAGAGAGTTTGAAAGATTTTAGATACGAACATCGTTCGGTAACGGGGTCTTAGCTATCACTCAAATACCCATAACCAATAAGCCTGCCAGGCGCCTCCCTTGCGCACCTGTGTACCGGCGTTCACTTCCATCATGTTGGCCGCTCATTGAACATGTCACCGCACCGGCGTCACTCCCGCAAGAGCCGCCCCTTGCGCGCGCATTAGGTGACATCGGCGTTCACCACCCATATGGAGCCGCACATTGCAAAGATACACCAGGCCGGAGTGCACGCCCCGCCCTCAGAGGTTCCCGGATACGACGTTTCTCACAACAAGCATCCACATTATCACAAACATCAAGCACATGGACAAACGTCACAACAATTTTCAACTCGGTACATCAAGTTACACAATTTTCTCCGTCAGTCCATAACCACACAAATAAACAATAACACGCACGTTATCAATCAAACTCAATCACAATAAGCCTTCAAGCATAACCAACCAACACCGCACATATATCCCTATATTGCGACTCAACCGAATATATATATATATATATATAACCTTACTATATTATAAGAGTAAATATAGTTTACCCATCAATCCAAGTCGAGTACGTCATCTAGTGTTAGTATTCATCACTCGTCATTCACTAATATAGGTGTTTATATCAATATATGTATATACATACATATATTTAACATATAAATATATATATACATATATAAAACTAGATATATATATACATACACACACATATATATATATATACACACATTTATACATCCGTATAAATCCATACACTTCGACAACAATGATTTCACGCAGTTACAATTCGTATATCAAGGTACTTGCCTTGGAAATCTCTCACGAATACTTCAGAAAATGCGGTTGATTGGAGAAATCCGGAACTCCAATGAAAACGGCGATCGGAAAGGCTCAACACTAGATTTTTGTGGGGAATTCGTCCCTAGTATCCTATCATCAAATAAACAACAAATCACACGAGGAAAACATCGCAAAACGACCAATTTTCTCTCTGCGGCATTTTCCCGGACACCTTGAAGGCGTCAAACGAGAGTTCATATAAACGACGAATCGGAAATGGTAAAACCATGGAAAGATGATGAAAATGATAGAATACTACTTAATCTACAATTATCCATCAGAAATATGAGTTAAAACGATCAAATCGGACAAAATCAACTAAAACCCCCAAAACTAGATTTCTAGAAAATATGACCTGATTCGGTAGATCGGAGGGTGTTATAGGATGGATGATTGATGATATGAACTCCCAAAACTTCATGGATTGATTGTCCAACAACATCTCTCCATGATTTAGCAAGCTCCAGCCGCGGAAGAGAAGAAAACCGAGTGAAAAATGGCTGAAGAAAACGTCTGTAGGGCCATAAATAGGCTGACAGACTCGACCGTGTCCGCCTGACACGGTCGTGGCGCGCAGTTGGCCGGCAGGGACTCGACCGTGTCCTGCATGACACGGTCGCGGCGCAAAGGGGCCTACCGATAGTGACCTGTCTGCGGCGCTCGGCATTGACTCGACCGTGTCCTGGAACACGGTCGGGCCTCTGGGAGGTCGGTTCCGGCTTATCCGGAAGAGTTCGGCTCGGCCGTGCCAGACGACACGGTCGGGTCCTGAGGCAGAGACTTCTGGCTTATCCGGACGAGTACGGCACGGGCCGTGTCGGACGACACGGCCGAGTTCGGCCGGCGGATCGCCAATAACGAGCGGGTGAGCTAAACGACCATAACTCTCTCGTCCGACTCGATTGACTCACCGTTTGAACCATTGGAAAGCTAATTCGATGCTCTATAATATTGCAAGATTTAGAATTTTGGAATTACCAAAAATTAATGGTGATCTAACAAAGTCGAACTCATAAGAGGAAAGTTGAGACAATGAACAATAATGATACACAACTCGAAGTTTTTTCAGCGGTGAACACGGTGAATGAACATGATTGATGAATGATTATAATTGAGTGAAAATACACCGAGTGACAATTACAGATGATAATTACCGAATGAAAACGAATGAATTACAACCGGTATTACACGATGACAAAAAGTCCAATTAATCATTCTCGAAATGACGAAGCGGTCATGAGTGAGTCGTCAAACGGACTCCGAAAAAGAAATTTACCGAAAATCGGAAATTGCGGATATTACACGTGTAACGACGCTAGTCGGCCGGGCGTGCGCTACCCCCGCGGTTAGCATGCGCTACGGCCGGCAGAGTGACGCCACCCGCCGATCCCGACCGAGTCCGAACCTCGTAATCCCTCCGCCCGGGCCCGATAGCGTGCGCTAGGCCACCCGATAGCGGCGCTACACTGCCGGTTAGCGCAGCCTTTCCGGCGATGGCGTGCGCCACGCCGGTTCTCGCCGCACTGTCCGGCCGGTGCCCGCAATCGTCCGGCGATGCAGACCACTGTGGCTCGACGACCCGATTTCCAAAACGTCACGGGCGAACACGACGAAAAGTTCGCGGACAACATCAACGGCCGGAAATGAAAACATAATACCATAATTAATCATACGCGACCAAGAAACGGGTCGAGACAACAATTCCAGATACGGATACCCGTAACTTTCAAGAAATTACAAAATGGCCCAAAACGCCCGGAAATCACGATACGTGATCGAATAACCAAACCGAAGTTCACAACACGTCTAACAAAGTTAAACGGACTTACGGAAACTCAAAGCAATGATTTGGACGAGATTCGCAAGAATCGAACTCAAGTGCGAAAAAGTCGCTAAAAAGCACGGAACTCAACAAAACGACACCGAAACGAACTCGGATGTCAAAAAGTGTAGAATTAATCATTCTCAGAATAATGAAACGGTCATGAGCGAGTCATCAAAACGGACTTCCGCTGAAAAAAAAGAAAAAAAAAGAAATTACCGGAAATCGAAAATTGCGGATATTACATTCTACCCTCCTTAAAAGAAGTTTCGTCCCGAAACTTAAAACAAGTAGGGGGAAGAAATATTCCGCCAGGAAAAACTCAACAAGATACACAAGAATGCGTAACTAACGCCCAACGGCGAAATGTTACAAACAACGCAAAGGAATATACGGCGTGAAAACACGCTCCACGGCGACGAACACAACGTCGCCGTTAGGGATATAATAAAACCAACAAATGACAAACGTCAACAAACAGATAGTACAATCAAGTCGATTATCCGAACAGTCACAAAACACACGAACGAAAATCAATATGATTGACCAACCTAACGGTTCATCAATCAAAACGCGAGTCAAACGCTGAACAAATACGGAATTCCACCGCCTAAGGGTTGGAAGATCAAAAACGAGACTAATTTCCCGAACTGAAGGGAATTACAATGGAGCCTGAACGTTCACCCATCACGGAACGAGATCAATAAAAACCGAACAATCAAACGATCGAGACAACAAAAATCGAACAATCATGTCCGAAACACGAAGGATAATAAAATTCAAACAACAACTCCCAGGATGATCTGGTGAGAACAACAAGACATGCATTCCCATAAGATCCACAGGAAAGGGAATAGCGATTGAAAAGTCACAACGATACCAGATCGACCCAAAACAAGATCACAGTTCGTTCGAACGATGAAACTGAAATACAGAACAAGTTCAGAAGGTATCAACGAACACGAGCGTGTCGATAGACCTGAGAAACAGGGAATGTAGAAGTCCAAAAACAATACGGGTATTACATTCGACCTCTTATAAAAGAAGGTCGTCCCCGCAACTCACAATAACGGAAACAAGGTAACAACACAAAAAGCAACCGATAGAAAAATCTCTCATGGGCCTCTCAGAACCGATCCTGATGTCTGTGCTGAAGCGCGAACTCCGAAAGTCTCGGTAGCCAATTCGCAAATCTGAATTCGGTGTCCCTCGAGTCCACACCCAAAATGTGTTACTGACGAGAAGGACAAAATGCACGTACATTCCCCCGACACATCACGGTTGAAATGCCTCGGCTCGGCATACCGAAAATATAAATGCTAGGTACAATGGAACATAACATCACAAAACAACAAACCGGATATGCCAACTCAGCGCAACAAAGAATCATAACACATATCATACACAACGATTACCATCGTAAAGTAATACACACAAACACTACAACAACGACGGTATCGTTCGGCGACCTCAACGGCCCGAACGATAACCAGCACATAATTACAACCATCATGAAACAATCACACATGTACGCAAACGTACAAACTCAAGCTTTAACAACTCACACAGGTGCGATAACACGCAAGCCCCCACGAAATGACAACATTAAAGATCGTCATCCCACCTTCCCCGACCACAAGCAGGAAATGATGGGTTTTAAAAACGAAAACCACCTTATGAAAACAGTTTGGAAACACCAGTTGATCTTGAGTATCATTTTACAAAAAGTTGAACAAAATAATTGTCGAGACTTTGAAAACCATCTTGCGTTTGATAAGACGAGGACACTTTCCTTCTTGTGAAAACTTTCAGAAATATCCGACCCTCGGGTCTAAGTATAAGTGTTTATAAAACATTGAAAATATCTCAAAACATTTTGGTCCTCGAGGTAGAAGAATTTGGAAACATATTGTAGCACCTTGGAAGTACCACGAGAAAATAATTCCTTTTAAAAGTACGTCTCGAAATTTATTTTCTAAGATACTCAAGGTTTTCAAAAATAATTCAATGGGCTAGAATGCCCAAAAATGCTCATGTAACAATATTCGTTTAAACATATTATAATATATGCATCAAATCGCACAAAGTCAAGACAATACATGTCTTTTATCGGGAAGGCAAACAGTCAATTATCACAGTCAAAAAGACATAATTAATGACAACACTCCTCATACAAACGAAATAAGAGAATCACACGAACGCATCACAAAACCAAGAATCTACATGAAGGTTCCATCACTTAACACAAAATCAAACAAATAGCTCGTGTCACACGAGGCACAACACAAAGAAGGGAGACTTACTTCCACAGGTCGCACGAAGATGATGATCGCCCCACGATACTAATCACGACCAACAAACTCAAACGACGCGTCGCGACACGACTCAGTCGGATAAAATCCGACGAAACAAGACTCAAACAACACGACTTGACCCGACAGCCTAGGTTTTCCTCAACCTAAAGCTCCGATACCATTTATGTAACACCCCCAATCCACTCAGGGATATTACACGCCGTAGACCCTCTCCTCGAGGATCTACCAGGCTGGTAACAACATTTAACATCTCGACAATGCCTTCAAGGCTACAATGACTCAGTAGACCGATTTGGTCTTTCCACAAATACATACAACTCAAATCCAAACACATACCCACGCAGGGGTCAAAATACAATAAACTCCCGTACAACGGGGAAAAGATACTGCAGCGGAAAAGAAAATACAACTAGACCAATACGACATCAACGGATCCTCGTGTGATTAGTATCGTTCATCTTTCATCATCCTTCGTGTCGACCCTGTGCTATGCTCCAAAACCTGAATGCAAAAATAGACATCCACCCCCCGAATACTCGGGGGTTAGCAAAACTCCACTGTTTTGCTAGTGCAAGAACAAAGTGCAAATACGAGCCATACAATTCACATTTCACAAATAACAATAACCAGGAATCCTTAAAAGTCCAAACGTGACGAAAAGTACTTCCCGAGGCAAGAGTTTGGTAAAACATTCTAAAACCGAAAGGTCACAAATCAAGTGAAGACAATTTATAAAACCGTTTAAATGCCATCGAGAGTTTTGATAGAAAACAACTTAGGATTATCAAATCCTTATCTTTCCAAAAATCAACAGGGTCACAGGTCACAGCCCAAAGGTTTTGTTTTCGCAAATAGAAAACCGACAATAATACACAGGGTTGAAACCCACATCACGCGTCCTCGACGGACATAAAATACACACGCACCCGTGAAGTTCCACTCGTGAATCCAGGTCGAAGCCAATGGAATTCCCTCCGTGGTCCCGTCGAACCATCCCGAGGTGAGCAAACACATTCACAAAACATGTACACGCATCGCCTAGGACCGGGACGAAGCCACAAATCCCACTCCGTGATCCCGTCGGACCCCCCGAGCTGGCTAGCGAAATACTCAAGCACCACACGTCCCCTAGGACCGGGACGAAGCCACGAATCCCACTCCGTGATCCCTTCGGACCCCCCGAGCTGGCTAGCGAAATAATCTCAAGCACGAATAACATATCACACCAAGGATATCCAAACAATTCACCCAGAGGCATCAAACACTCAGTAAAACAACACGTCAAACCACAATTCACCGAAATGAAACAATATACATCCACACGCAAATACCAAGTGCATCACCATCACCAAACATATCCATAAGATTCACATACTCGTTCACGAATCACACCAATCACAAAACACACACGGTTTTGAAAGAGGGCCTTTAACAAGGCTAACCAAATCTTTTGAAAACTCATTTCAAACAAACAAATAAACCAAGGCGATCACCAATCATCGTATCCACAAAACAAGAAAAGTATGGACAAGGTACTTGCCTCGAATAAGAACAACGCGGAGAATCGACCAAAGTAGGTTGACACGAACCGATTACGAACCCGCCGACTGCACCGATCGCCAACTCACGTTCATACACTACAAAGGACAAATAATAACAATGAAATGAATTCCATAACATGACTCAAAGCCGTTGAATTCAAAGAACGAATGACGAAAGTTCAAGGATTTCCCCCAAAACGGCCAAGAACACGATTCGTTCCGTCAAATCACGAAAACGGAATTCCAAGTTGAAATATGGATATACAATCCATAGAATATGTTTAACAACATCATTTAACTATAATCTATCCATCGAAAATGGATGAAAAACGAGATCGAGGACAAATTCCCCAAAAAGTCAATTCGAAGGAAATCAAGAAATATACTTCGATTCGACGAAGAACAATGGATTAAATGATGTTAAACACGAGAATACTACCAAGATTAATAATACCCATCATGAATTAATTAACAACACGGAACGAATCGGACGAAAATGCAAAAATCCCCAAATTCACGAAATTAGGGTTCTAAGGAAGATTACCTTGATTCGCTGGATCAAAGGATGATAACGGATGATTGATTGATGTTATGAACTCAAGAACTTCATGGATTTGTTGTTAAACAACATGGCTTCGTCACTCATGAATCGCCAGCCGCGGACGGAGAAGGAAGAAAATGAAAAACGAAGGGAAAAGTGGCTGGTCTGTCATATATATATACTGGGCCGGAACTAGCGTGTGCTAGCCTTCCCGGACTAGCGTGCGCTATCGGCCAGTACCGGCCGAGCACTCTCGGCCATGGCCCGCATGACCCGGCACCACCGACCAATTCTGCCGACCATGACTCGTCCGCCCGACTCCCGCTAGCGTGCGCTACGGCCGGCTCGCGCTTAGCCGACTGGCCCAAAGAGCCACCGGACTAAGAAACTTATCCAGTAACGCACGCTAGTCGGCCGGCCAGGCGCTACCTCGCCGCGGCGTGCGCTACGACCGACAAGAGCGTACGCTACCCGCCGATCCCGACCGAGTCCGAACCTCGTAATCCTCCGCCTGTGCCCGATAAGGCGTGCGCTAGGCCACCCGATAGCGGCGCTTACACTGCTAGCTGGCGCAGCCTTCCGGGAATAGCGTGCGCTACGCCGGTTCTCGCGCACTGTCCGGCCGGTGCCCGCAATCGTCCGGCCGCCCCGCAACCGTCCGGCCGCACCCGACCACTGTGGCTCGGCGACCCGATTTCAAAACGCATTTTAACGAACACGATTTAAAAGTTCGCGGACAACATCAACGGCCCGAAATGAAAACATAATACCATAATTAATCATACGCGACCAAGAAACGGGTCGAGACAACAATTCAAGATACGGATACCCGTAACTTTCAAGAAATTACAAAATGGCCCAAAACGCCCGAAAATCACGATACATGATCGAATAACCAAACCGAAGTTCACAACACGTCTAACAAAGTTAAACGGACTTACGGGAAACTCGAAACAGCAGTTTCGGACGAGATTCGCAAGAATCGAACTCAAGTGCGAAAAAGTCGCTAAAAAGCACGGAACTCAACAAAACGACACCGAAACAAACTCGGATGTAAAAAAGTGTAGAATTAATCATTCTCAGAATAATGAAACGGTCATGAGCGAGTCATCAAAACGGACTTCCGCTGAAAAAAAAGAAAAAAAAAATTACCGGAAATCGAAAATTGCGGATATTACAATTGCCTTCTATCTTTTGTTAGGAATACTTGTTAGATTTTGATGATGTCATTAATTTAAATCAAATGTTTATTAATTGGCAAAATGTAAGGAAGAACCAATTGAGTATCTTTCATAGGCCAAAATATGTTAAGTATAAAATTGGCAAAATGAAGAAGAACCAAATGAGTGTCTTCTATAGGCCAAAGTTAGTTAGGCTGAAAATCGGCTAAGTACTAAAGTACAGCCTAGTCCATCAGAGAAGTACAGCCGACTCCAATCAGAGTAGCCCTGGTCAACAAATTTTATCAGAGAAGTTTGACCAGACTGCAGCCAAGGTACCTCAGGGAAGTCACCTGATCAGACAAGTCACAAACAGCGATCAGCCGAGAAGACCTACCTGCAGAGATGTAGGCTGCACATCAGTCTACTCAACTACAGCCTAGTACTCCAAGTCCACGTCAGCATGCTTTGAAAAGTCAAAAATTACGGAAAGCTCACATGCAACGTGAAGAGACAAATTGGAGTGATTCCCGCAAGAGATATGATTTATTTAAATCATCCTGACCCACCGTGAAGACTTTAATCCTTTTATATTCAAAAGATTCGGCGCTCACATGCAGAAGTCCTCACAACGGTCGGAAGATAAAATTAAATAATGGGAATCCAGCCTTGCAACGTTCAGAAAGATTAAACAATAAAGTCTCCCTCCAACGGACGGATTTGTTCAGATTTGCAACGGCTACAAGGAAGAAGCTCAGAAGATCTGACCTATATATATCTGAAGATTTGAATCTGAGAAAACACCGGTGCGAACATATACTCTAGCGATCAAAGCAAACAAAGCAATCTCAAGCAATCAAATAGCATCGTGAAAAGAGCAGATCCAAAAAGTTCATATTCAAGGAAGCTCTTAAGTTGGAGAAGACAAACACTCTTGTCTATAAATCTTGAAGTACGGGGTACTTCACTGGTTGAAGTAAAGACTGTAAAGGCATCCGAGGATCGAGGATCAAGAGGTGCAAGGCAGTCAAGTGTGTGTACAACGGCACGGAATTCCACTGGTTGGAAGCTGTTGTAGTGTGTTGTGAATCACTGTAATATTTATCACTGGTTGAAAATTATAGTGAATTCATCTCCAACTGGTTTGGAGAAAAGTGGATTAGTAGAGGATTACCACACCTCTGAGACCACTATAACTGCCTGTGTTATTTACTGTTTTACTGCATCATACTCTAACTGCTGCATACATTGTTAAGTGTTTCATTAAGATTAATTTATATTCGTCATCAGCTGACTTCCGCACTTATCCAAGAACAAACGACTCCAAGTCATTTGTTTGACTATCAGCTGAAGAAACTCACTCTTCGGAAAAAGAGTTCAAGAGTTTCAACAAGTCTATTCACCCCCCCTAGACTTGTTCCTGGACGACTTGTGACCTACAAGTGGTATCAGAGCGGTTGGTTCATTTTTTCTCACGAACCAGATCTATACTAGATATATATCTTATCTCTCACTTTATAATGGAACACATGCACTCTAGACTACCTGTCTTTTCAGTTGACGAGTATGATCTCTGGAAGATAAGAATGCAGGCACATTTATCTTCAATTCATGACGACATGTGGTGCATCATTGAAGACGGTCCATTCATTTTCGAGAAGGACAACACAGCCGAGGAGATCGCAGCTGGGAGGCCCGAAAAGATTCCTAAGAAGAGAACGGAGCTGACCCCCGAAGAGAGAAAGTCACAATCTTGACAACAGGGCCAGAGATGTGTTATACCAAACTCTTGACAAATCCACAATGGTCAAGATCAAAAATTGTAAGAATGCCAAAGAAATTTGGGACACATTAGCTCTAATGTGTGAAGGAACAGAGCTGATCCAGGAGAACAAGTTGTCAATAGCTATCCAAAAGTTTGACAACTTTAAAATGAAGAATGGTGAATCTATAGACCAAGTGGACACAAGGTTCACTGAAATTATCAATGAAATCAACTCCCTGGGCAAAACTTATGGCAACAGGGAAATGGCACTCAAAGTCCTCAGATCGCTCAATCCCGAATGGAGCATGAAGGCTGTAGCTATGAGAGAGTCCAAAGACCTGAATAAGATAAAGATTCAGGAGCTGTTCTCTGATCTAAAGGCTTATGAGTTCGAGCTTCCAAGCTCATCCTCAACTGAGCCTGCAGAGAAGGGAATCGCATTTGCAGCCGAGTCCCCTTCTAAGAGCCTATCTGATGTGAAACCTCCAAATCCACTAGATTTTGAGGAGGAAATGGCTTTCATTATGCAAAGGTTCAGTAACTTCAGAAAGAACTACTCCAAGTATAAGAAAAACTACAAGGAGAACCCAAGAAGGAACTGTAAGGTCGAAACTGGAAAGTTGAATGCTACAATCACACAAAATAGGACACATCCAAATGGATTGTCCCGAGCTCAAGAAGGACGAAACCAAGAAGGAGGTGGGCAGAAAGGAAGACAGAAGAAAAGCTCTCATCGGAGAAGACCAGGAGCATGTTGAATCAAGCGGCGGTTTATTTTCTGATGAAGACGAGGAATATGATTGCCTGATGGCAAACTTAGCTGATGAAGAGATAACCTCTAAACCTACCGGTTCAAATAATAGCTCAGCCATGTCGCAAGATATGGATTTACATGAATCGGTAAATCAGTTATTCAAAGATTTTGAAACACTTAAATCTGCACACCAAGCTGTATCAGCAGAGAAGACTCAGCTGCAAGATGAGAATAGGCAGCTGAAAAATGATTTCGAAAAACTCAGTCTAGGTTTAAATAAGGTTGAGACAACTACAGCTGATTTTAAAAACCAAGCAAGTGTCAATACAGCTGAGATAGACCGGCTAAATATTTTACTTAAAGAAAAGTCAGCTGCACTTGCTCATGCCAAAGCTGAGTTTACTAAGCTGGCACAGGGCGTCTTCAACTCTGGGCGAATTGTGTACTTATAAAAGGTCATTATATACCAAATCAGGCCTTGGATATGATTCTCACACTCCCTCTAGTTCTGAAACCAAGTTTATCAAGGGAGAAACAATGGTCTCGATCACGAGCACTGTATAAACCGATTTTCAAAAACAGTAACAATGAGTCAAACGTCTAGCCGCAATGTTACACTGCATACCCACCTAGACAGCGACAGCAAAGGGCCTGTGCAAAAGCAAAGACTGCACAACATGCCCACTATTACCAACAACTCCCCAAAAATAGATTTCATAATGGGAGGGGCAAATGGAAACCTCAAGGTTATCCAAATTACCAAAATGAACAAGTGTGGAGACCACAAAGGTTTAATAAATGGTCTCAGCCTAGATTTAGAAATGGCCCACACTATTTTGAGGAATATCCGGTATACATTCCAACCAGGAGATTTAGACCTCGACCACAGGCACCTTATAAGGGTTATAATAATAATAACAATTCCTATAATCCAAGGAGAAATCAATTCTCCAGGAAACCAACTAACCCCAAAGGACCCACACAAATTTGGGTACCTAAATCTCTGCTTGTTTAATTGCAGAAAAGGTGGAAGGACTACAACCACATCTCCTCAAGCTCAAATTTTGGAGGAGAAGAATGGTTTGTAGACTCTGGATGCTCAAGACATATGACCGGGAACAAGAATATGCTGACCAAATACATCAAAGAAAGAGGTCCCGATGTAACCTTTGGAGATAGCTCTAGAGGACAGACAAAAGGCTTTGGAGAGCTGCACCGAGGAAACATTGTCATATCCAAAGTTCATTATGTCAAAGGTCTCAAATACAACCTCCTGAGCATAAGCCGCCCGCAACGAGAAGAATCTAGTAGTCTTCACCATCTTGAAGTGTATGGTGATAGACATCTTATCTGGAGAAATAAAGCTACAAGGTTTCCGAAGAAGAGATGTATACATGATTGATTGGAACACAGGAACACCTAACTCCTGTTTTCTATCCAAGACTGTAGCTGAGAATGGATGGCTGTGGCACAAAAGACTATGTCACCTGAACTTCAAAGCCATCAACAAGATTAGCTCTCAGAAGCTGGTCAGAGGACTTCCAAATGAAGCATTCAAGAAGGAAGCACTCTGTGATGCATGTCAGAAGGGAAAGCAGACCAAGGCATCGTTCAAACCAGTTCAGCCTACAACGCTCACAACAAGGATCTTAGATCTACTCCACATGGATCTATTTGGTCCTATCAAACCAAGGACCTTGAGCGGCAGAAAGCATGCTCTTGTGATTGTAGATGATTATTCAAGATACACTTGGATCATTTTTCTATTCAAGAAAAGTGAAACCCTGACCAAGTTACCTGAGCTGCTGAGGAGGATCCAGAATGAGAAATCCCTCTCCATAATCAAGATCAGATCAGATAGAGGATGAGAGTTTCTCAACAAGGCGATAACTGATTTCAGCGATCAGAATGGGATCCAGCATGAGCTCTCTGCGGCCTGTGACGCCCACAGAATGGTGTTGCCGAAAGAAGGAATGTAACTCAAGGAAGCAAAGAAGGTCCATGATTGCGTAAGGCACCTACCCAAGAGGTTCTCGGGTCAAGTCGCCAACACACCGCCACACCTGCAATGTATATGATAGTAGGGAGACATGGCAAAACTCCCTATGAGGTTTGGAACAATAGAACTCCTACTGTTGCTTACTTTCATGTTTTTGGTTGTAAGTGTTTCATCCACAACAACGGTAAAACACAGCTAAATGCCTTTGATGCTAAAACTGATGATGGTCTATTTATGGGATATTCCCAAAGAAGCAAGGCATATAGAGTTTTTAACAAAATAACCTTAGTTGTGGAGGAAACACCCCATGTTGTTTTTGATGAATCTACCGTTGAGTACAGGAAACAACTTGAGCAAATTTAGAACAAGCTCAAGTCAGCAACCCTTGAAGAAGTCATTGTACATGACACTGGAATGGTGGACTCACCTGCAGATCAGCCTGATGACCCAACTGCAGCTGATGAAGACCCAACTGCAGATCAGACAGGATCATCAAACCTATCTGATCCAGTTGCTGCTGAAGAAGACCCAGCCGGAGCAGACAAAGACTCATCTGCAGTTCAGAACCAAGCTGCAGATGACAAGGCGGTAGCTGATCCAGTTGCAGACCAGAATCCAGCAGATGCAGATAACCACCAGAGCAATCCAACAGGGGGAACAAACCCAGAAGAGGACGAGATCCCCAAATGGCTTAAGGATCATCCAATTCAGCAAATCATCGGAAAGTTGACTGATGGAGTCAAGACAAGACAGTCAACTCTACCAGCAGGAATGGCGATGTTCTCATGTTTCATGTCGCAAATTGAACCCAAGACTACAGAACAAGCCTTGGAAGATTATTCATGGATTAATGCCATGCAAGAGGAATTGGAGCAGATGGAAAGAAACAAAGTTTGGGAACTAATGCATGCACTGATCACAAGAAAGTTATTGGCACCAAATGGGTGTATAAAAACAAAAGTGATGAAGATGGAGCTGTTGTTAGGAATAAAGCAGACTCGTAGCAAAAGGTTATGCACGTGTGAGGGAATAGATTTTGATGAAACTTATGCACTGTTGCAAGATTAGAAGCCATCGACTATTCCTCGCATATGCCGCATTCAAAGACTTTGAAGTCCGCGGATGGATGTAAAAGTGCGTTTCTAAATGGAATCCTAGAAGAAGAAGTCTATGTAGAGCAACCCCTGTGTTTTGTCAAAGGAGACAAAGTCTATAAGTCGTTGAAAGCTCTGTATGGACTCAAGCAAGCACCGAGAGCATGGTATGAAACACTGTCTGTGTTTCTTGAGAAAAATGGATTTTGCAAGGGAAAAGTGGACAAGACCCTATTTAGAGTGGAGCACGAAGGCCACATATTAATAGTTCAGATTTATGTGGATGACATCATATTCGGGTCAACCAATCCAGAATTATGCGAGAAATTCTCCAACCTCATGCAAGGAGAATTTGAGATGAGTATGATGGGAAAGCTTAACTTCTTTCTCGGATTACAAGTTAAGCAGATGGAAAAAGGAATTTTCATCAACCAAGCAAAATATACTAGAGATCTTATTAAGAGATATGGAATGGAATCAGCCAAACCCGCAAGAATTCCAATGAGCACAAGTACTCACCTGGATGAAGACGAGGCAGGCATATCAGTGGACTCAACCCACTACAGAGGACTCATCGGATCTCTTCTGTACCTCACTGCAAGCAGGCCAGACATATCATATGCAGTTGGAGTTTGTGCAAGATTCCAGTCCAAGCCGAAGCAATCACACCTAGATGTAGCTAAGAGAATAATTAAATACCTAAAGTCTACAATTAATGTTGGACTGTGGTACCCCAAAGATGACAACTTCGAGCTATCAGGATACTCAGATGCGGATTTTGCAGGATGCAAAATCAATAGGAAGAGCACTAGTGGAACGTGTCAATTCCTAGGAACCAGACTGATATCCTGGTTTAGCAAGAAGCAGGTTTCTAATTCTATCTCCACTACAGAGTCAGAATACCTAGTCTGCAGTAGTCACAGTATGATTCTATGGATCGACAACGCTTAAGGGACTACAATATTATTGCCAACGAAGTTCCAATTTGGTGTGACAACAATAGTGCTATTGCAATAACCAACAATCCGGTTTTGCACTCAAGGACGAAGCACATTGACGTTAAGCACCATTTCATTCGAGACCATGTGCTTAACAAAAGGGTTAGAGTTGAAAGAGTCAGCACAGACTATCAAATAGCTGACATCTTCACTAAACCCCTGCCAGAAGAAAGATTCCTAGAGCTTAGCAGAGACCTTGGATTACTAGATTGGGAATCTAGTTCTGAAGCAAGTTGAAGGAAGGACGGACCCCTCGTAATCGCCTTGCCGATGCAAAGTAGAAGACGAAGGCCAGACGAAGCAACTTAGCTGTACAGAATATCAGGCGAAAAGTCAAACTCACCTGTTGCAGAGTGGTCAACAGTCAACGAAATCAGACCAGCTAAGTTCTCTAAACTGATCTCTAATTTTTAATTAATATCTGCCATATTTATAAATATTATTTTGGCTAACGAAACAGGCATTTAAAATATACATTTTATAAGCCAAGTGGCAATTTTAAATACACGCGTCACACACCTATTTAATTAACCTCTACGGTGGCCAATCAGAATCAACCGTCAAATTTTAAATGGGGCCACCGATTCAAATTTGAAATTCAAAAGAATATGAAAAGGCGTACCACCGTTTAAATTTATAATAAACTAATCCAAACGTCCTTTCATCTTCTTTATAAGGAAGAAAACCTTTCACTTTACTCTTTACGTGTTCAGAAACCCTAAAATTTACAGAGCAAAATAAACACTAAAAAATCCTAAAATCCTTTTTGCAGAAATGGCATCTGTTGAAGGCGTAAACTTGAAGGCGGTGAAGGACCAAGTAATCTTCTCCATGGTCGTCGACTTCGAAGGTTTATTGGAAGCAAATCTAGAGGATTTCGATATGTTCAACTTAATCCGGGCGATGAAGCTGAACGGAATCTACCCGTTTCTCGACATCAACCCGCAGCATTTGTTCAAGGAAGATGTCGTCGAATTTTATCGTAATGCCTCTCTGGTTCAGCACGGGATTAAGAGCTCAGTCGGCGGAATCCCTATCACCATAGATCGAGAGAAGATCCGTTCGATATTCGGGATGAAACATCGCGGCTTGGCGGTCGAAGCCTTTAAACAATCACCCGCTGAAACCTGGAAGACGATCAAAATCGAAAACATCCCAGAGAAATTGAAGTTTACAGCAAAGAGGAATGAGTTGAAAAGGATTTATCGAGTCGCTTTGGATATCACAAACAAGATAGTCATGGGAATGGCAGGAAGCTATGACCAACTATCATCTTCAAAATTCATGGTGTTGGGTGCGTTAATTCAACAAGAGGAAGTTGATTGGGCGGACTATATTTTCAGGCAGCTTGTTCGCGAGGTGAACAAAGTTGAATGGCTTGAAGGTGAGAAGAAATTCAAAACTAAGTTGGCGTTCGGAACGCATCTTAGTTGGTTGTTAGAGAAAATTGGAGTGGCTAAGGGAAACATTGACCCTTTCCACCCAAACAAGAGGCTAGGTCACATGGACCATGACAAGAAGAAGGTTGGAGTCACTGGGAGGGCAGCCCAGTTGTTGAAGGATTTGCCAGACTCAAGCTATTGCCCAAGATACGATTTATCAGACTCGGACCAACCTGCAGCTGAGATCGGAACTGCAGTCGAGTCCGAGAATGAGTCTGACGATACACCAATTGCCATCCGATTCAAGAGACGGGGACCAGCCTCACAGACCCTCTAACTGCAAATATCACCCGAACCTCACCAAAGAGGCCAAGGAAGTCGCAGTCGAAGGAGAGCACTCGAGCATCATGCCACCCCATCGATTCACCACGGTTCATCGGACCACCTGCACTGATACACCGAAACTCGAATTGTACCTGTTATTACTCCTCCAGTGTACATGACCGAAGAAGAGGAAGCAGGTCTTGTTATCTCTATTCCTGAAGCAGATTACACTTTCAATCTTTTAGAAAATAATACTTTTAATCTCTCCATTGAACAACTTCAGCTTGTCAAGCCACAAGCAGAAAAACACTCTTTCGTAAATATTTTTAAAGAGTGGAAAACTCTCAAAACCATGTCTTTTACAAATTTTCAAACTTTTGTTGAAACTAGTGGTTGGGAATATCCCCAAGCCACTGAGGATGTTCTGACTAATTTTTGCAAAGAGTCAGATTTAACTTTACTCCTCCAGGATAACTGGTTCATGTCACATTTTGAGACAAACATGGACCACTTTATCCATTCTATTATGTTAAGTATTTTTGATGGTAGTTTTGGAGAGGAGGAGGAAGTAGAAAAGGAGATTAGGATTGAAGAAGTTGATGAAGAGAATGAAATTATTGATCTAGCTGAAGAAGATGAAGAAGCAAAAGAATCTGAAGAAAATATACCAGTTGAAAAGGAGACAGAGGAGATTGAGAAGACAGAAGAAGTGGATGATGAAGGAGATGAAGAAGAAGGAGAAGAAGTGGAGCAGGAAAAAGATGAAGAAGATAAGGATGATGAGAATGATGAAGGAGAAGAGAAGGAGAAGGATGATGCTAAGGATGATGATGATGATGATGATGATAATGATGATAATGATGATGGAGGTGAAGGAGGAGCAGAACAAGAAAAGGAAGAAGAAAAAGATGAGGAAAAAGAGAAAGAAAAATCTGGAGAAGAAGAAAGGGAAGAAGGAGAAAGAGAAGGAGCCAAAGAGCCGCAGCTGAGCCAAGCAACTCATGCAGAGCCCGAGGCAACTCATGCAGTGCAGATAGGATTGTCGCACTGCTGTGTACACCACCCTAGATGCGAGCTAGCGTAAGACTCAGTGTCGTGACCCTGAGAAAACCCAATCGACCTACCGGCCGCAGCCAGAGCTCGCAGCCTAGTGGCTCCCTTGTCAAGGATCAGAGAACACTCCCCATCGCCTCGGTTATCCCCTACCATGACCGAGCCGATCAAGCAAATTGTCGAGACACCATTGGGAGTCACGCCAACTCAGTCACTCCCGACCTTGAGACCATAGATGCCAAGATTGACACCTTACTTGAGAGAGAGATCCTCACCTCCTCCTCCTACAAACAATGTAATGCCTTTTGGCATGTCCGATCGATGAGCCGCATGGAACAACAGTTGACAACCCTTATTGATGCTGGCAAAAAGGGGGAAGAGAGGATTCAGGGGGAAGAAAGAGAAATCAGAAGTAAGAAGAAGCAAGATATCCCTCAGATTGAAGGACCCTCTAGTCTAAAGAGGAAGGAAGCTGTAGATCGAGAAGACCAAGCTGACCAGCCTGTAGGAAAAAGAAGAAGGACCAGAGGCGGCTTTGAACCTACTCTTGAATGGGAAGGGTTGGAGCTATGGTTTGTTGAGGATTTCTGCCCAATTGAAGCTTTTGAGATGTGGGGAGCAGCTAGGAAGAGGTTTATCAGAGACTATTACATCTGGGAACTAATTCATGATGACAAACTCTCCCCACAGGAAACTTTCATAAACTTCATGGAAGAAATCTATCCAAAACTTTGGGCCGTTCTGAAGAAGTACGCTAAGGAGCAAAATGCCTTCCCTATGATTCCTTTATTCAGATCTGAAGAAGCACCAATCCGCATGGATGGTGAACTTGATGAGCTACAACTTCAGGAGGAAATCAAGCTAGTCTGCCTGGAGAACAAATTCAGATCTCAGCAGGAGCAGGATTTCGCAGCACTCGTGGTGAAAAGAAAATATGGCCTTGCTCCAGTCAAGGTAAGACCTATCGGAGCCAAACCATTCAAGCCTGCCAAGCAGCCTATTCGAAGAGGCAGAGGAAGAGGCAGATGACCTTAGTTATTTTTCTTACTTGTAATTTATTTTCTGTACTTAAAACATTCTTGTATAATTTCAATGATAAGTTAGAAAATTTTATGAACAGTCTGTTGAATGACAATTTTCCAGTTGTCTCAATATTAGACTGATTTCAATTTTGTCTCGCACTTAAGTGCAGACTTGGTCATTTGATTTCTTACTTAGTTTTGCCATCATCAAAATAGGGGGAATTTGTTAGGAATACTTGTTAGATTTTGATGATGTCATTAATTTAAATCAAATGTTTATTAATTGGCAAAATGTAAGGAAGAACCAAATGAGTATCTTCCATAGGCCAAAATATGTTAAGTATAAAATTGGCAAAATGTAAAGAAGAACCAAATGAGTGTCTTCTATAGGCCAAAGTTAGTTAGGCTTAAAATCGGCTAAGTACTAAAATACAGCCTAGTCCATCAGAGAAGTACAGCCGACTCCAATCAGAGTAGCCCTGGTCAACAAATTTTATCAGAGAAGTTTGACCAGACTGCAGCCAAGGTACCTCAGGGAAGTCACCTGATCAGACAAGTCACAAACAGTGATCAGCCGAGAAGACCTACCTGCAGAGATGTAGGCTGCACATCAGTCTACTCAACTACAGCCTAGTACTCCAAGTCCACGTCAGCATGCTTTGAAAAGTCAAAAATTACGGAAAGCTCACATGCAACGTGAAGAGACAAATTGGAGTGATTCCCGCAAGAGATATGATTTATTTAAATCATCCTGACCCACCGTGAAGACTTTAATCCTTTTATATTCAAAAGATTCGGCGCTCACATGCAGAAGTCCTCACAACGGTCGGAAGATAAAATTAAATAATGGGAATCCAGCCTTGCAACGTTCAGAAAGATTAAACAATAAAGTCTCCCTCCAACGGACGGATTTGTTCAGATTTGCAACGGCTACAAGGAAGAAGCTCAGAAGATCTGACCTATATATATATATATATATATATATGAAGATTTGAATTTGAGAAAACACCGGTGCGAACATATACTCTAGCGATCAAAGCAAACAAAGCAATCTCAAGCAATCAAATAGCATCGCGAAAAGAGCAGATCCAAAAAGTTCATATTCAAGGAAGCTCTTAAGTTGGAGAAGACAAACACTCTTGTCTATAAATCTTGAAGTACGGGGTACTTCACTGGTTGAAGTAAAGACTGTAAAGGCATCCGAGGATCGAGGATCAAGAGGTGCAAGGCAGTCAAGTGTGTGTACATCGGCACGGAATTCCACTGGTTGGAAGCTGTTGTAGTGTGTTGTGAATCACTGTAATATTTATCACTGGTTGAAAATTATAGTGAATTCATCTCCAACTGGTTTGGAGAAAAGTGGATTAGTAGAGGATTACCCCACCTCTGAGACCACTATAACTGCCTGTGTTATTTCTTGCTTTCTCGCATCATACTCTAACTGCTGCATACATTGTTAAGTGTTTCATTAAGATTAATTTATATTCGTCATCAGCTGACTTCCGCACTTATCCAAGAACAAACGACTCCAAGTCATTTGTTTGACTATCAGCTGAAGAAACTCACTCTTCGGAAAAAGAGTTCAAGAGTTTCAACAAGTCTATTCACCCCCCCCCCCTCTAGACTTGTTCCTGGACGACTTGTGACCTACATCTTTTTACCTCTTGTGGTCTTTAAACTAATAGAAGTACTCGAGTACTTAGGAATTTTTACTCGTCGGGATTGTATTGTTGTTTATTATGTTTGCGATGGATTATAGTGTTATGTTTGACCGGTTGAACCGGGTGGATTATTTTGTTGGGCGTCTTTATGACGAGGTACTTTTCTGTTGTTTTTGTGAGTCGATGAGTATGATGCTTGTTCAGCCTGGTGGGTCCCATATAAGGATTCACGGCACTGTAATATACCTCGGATATCCTGGGGGTATTACACTCTAAATAATTTCTTTTCAAAAATGGAGTCATCATCTTCAACAAAAAAATTTAGCACAGTCTGCATTTTTGGTAGAGCTAGTTATGGAAAAGAGGTATGCTTTACTGAAGCAGCCCACAACTTGGGTCGTACCTTAGGAGAAAAATGCATTCATATAGTTTACGGAGGAGGAAGTCTAGGATTAATGGGGCGAGCTGCTGCTTCTGCCTATATGGAAGGAGTAAGAGTGTTGGGAATAATTCCAAAACCTATGGCTGAAAGTAAAATCACCGGGTCAATTATTGGAGATGAGTTTAGATCTGTAAATATGCAAGATCGCATAACTCACATGATAAATAATTCTGGCGCCTTTATCACCCTTCCCGGTGGTTTTGGCACTGTTGAAGAACTTTTTCATGTGGTTACCAGAGCCCAGCTAAATGTTCATCAAAAACCAATAGGTCTGCTTAATGTCAATGGTTTCTTTGATGGTTTACTATCTTTCATCGACTACTCTGCTGAAAAGGGTTTATTTCCGAGCGTGCTAAACGAATCATAGTCGTTGCAACAACACCAGAAGAACTAATCAAAAAACTCAATGAATTTGTTCCTCAACCAGATCCAGCTCTAGCTAAAATTGTTTGGGTAGAAAATTTTACCGTGAGAAAACGAAAAGTGGATTCATTCCTCTCCCTTTGATAACCCATGTCGGACCTCTTGTATTTTTATTTTCTGTCGTGTGTCATAATCGTGCTAAATGATGGCTGCTTAAGGAGTTTCTTCTTGATCTCTTGACGCGCATCTATTCGCGATTTATGTATTGTTATTTTATTGCTGTAATTTTTATTGTGTTTTTTTTATATATAAAAGCATTGATGGCAGCGTAAGGCGACTCTTCGGACTTTCTTGATGCGCATCTTAAAAATTGTGTTATACTTCCGAGTATATTTTATTTTCTTTTGTTGTGTGCCTCGTTTATTTATTCTCTTGCAGATTCTAAAAGGCGTTAGCTCAAGCATCACTTTCTTAACAGGGAGTATTCTGCTTTTCTGTATTGCTTTTTATTTTATTTTTTAAAAACTGAGGACAGTTTTATTTTCAAGTTTGGGGGTGGTTTGTTTAATTATTTGTGTGTGTTGTTATTTTGGTTATTTGCCTTAATTTTTTTTTATACATATATATATATATATATATATAGTATTTTGATTTATGAAATTTCTAGATCTGGCCATAACACCAATAAATTAGCTATATACAAGCTTCTAAAATCGTTTTAACCGGTAAAAAAATTGTATATTCCAAAATTTTTTTTGAGCCTTAATCTCTCTTTCCAAGCCTTGTAGTTATCATATAAAATCGAGTCATTCGTTACCTTGAGAAAAGAAGAATCAATCGGTTGATGAAAAATAGAACTGAAATTTACTTAATTTGTGGAGTTTTTGATTTCTCATGCTTAAACTAAGAAATGATTTTCTGCAAAAATTCTATTCCCTAAAAAAGGAGTCATTGGTGAAAAGAGCTACACGTTAGCAAATAACGGTGTGAAAGCTATCACTAAAAAAAAATAAATGACAAAAAGGAGAAGTGTTGAGCAGCAACAGCTGCCTAATTTTGGGGGTCTTAAATTTTGCGAAAAATAAAGGACTAACCATTGTTGGTGCGTAGCTGCCGTCTCAGAAAAATTGGTGAAAAGAGCTACACGTTAGCAAATAACGGTGTGAAAGCTATCACCTTTTAAAAAAATGAGATAGAAATTGTGTTAGTGAAAAGAGCTACACGTTAGCAAATAACGGTGTGAAAGCTATCACTAAAAGGGATGTAGTTTATGAGCAGATTTGAATTAATTAGCGGCTGAATTTCAATACACTCAATTTTGTGAATAATCACAATATTTGATGACGCCAATGAAATTCTTCTTCATATTGAGTCGAAAAATAAACGAGTGATCGAGAGCAACCATTAAAGGGAGTCGTGTGTATCACGAGTGGGAAAGAAATAATCAACCTATTGGGGGGAAACCTTACATTTTGGAATTACAATACTAAAACCGTGTTTTAACTTCAAAATTATTTGTAGATTTATTTTGAATCTTGATTCATTTATATCTACTGTATAAGCAGTTGTTGTGTATTAATGGCATTTTGATCTCCTTTTCTCTTTTTATATTTTAATTTTTGTGTGTATTATTAGTTTTGTGTCTTATTTTTATTTTTATTTTTGGAGTGTGATTAATAAAGAGTCTTGCTCGGGACTAGCAAGAATTCAAGTTTGGGGGTGTGATAAGTGTCAGTTTTGTACACTTATCCATGGTTTGTATCGATAAAATTCACCCATAATTGAGCTAGTCTTCTCGTTTTTTGCTTTTAATTAATTAGTTTTAATAATTTTATTTTTATCGGATGATGATCGGATTAAATAACTGATTTACTCAAGAAATAACATGTTTATTAAATATTCTCTTTGTTGAATTTTGATATATTCATGTTGTAGGGCTTTCCGAGATGAATTCGGCAGTCTTTCCAGATTCAAAATCAGAGTTATATATCAAAAGTTATCATTCGAAGAAGATCTGGGGCAAAAACGCAAAGTCTGAGAAATTCAGGGCTGAAAACGTAACTCTCAAAGCAACCAGTGAGCAAATTGACGAAGCCAAGTTACGGCCGTAACTACTGGATGTTACGGCCGTAAGTCATCCAAGTTACGGCCGTAACTCCTTAATGTTACGGCCGTAACTCTTGACAGATTGTTATGATTTGTCTAATTTTTTTATACTTTTTGTGTATTATTGAGGGGATGGCTGGCATTGATCCGATCTAATGTAATAATGCTGGATTTTTGGAGCTATTAGATGACTTTAGGTGTATAAATAGACCCCTTGGATCCTTCATCATTCATCATTCATCTTATAATTTTCCATTTTTTGTAAACTTTTCTTTTTGTGTGAAGAACACACTTGTGTTCTTGAGTGATATTTGTAAGTGTGGTATAGCATATGTTGTTCAGAGAGTTTATTGATTCTATCTCCTTTATCTACTAAGGGAGTTAGGATCAGTAACACCTGACCAGTTTATAAACTGGGCAGCGACCTTTTTCATTTTTCACCATTCTTCTTCTTCTTGCGCGACGGGAGCGATCCTTCATGCTAGGAATCGTCTGATTTCCACCCAAACTCCATTGGAAAAGTATATTTGAGCATTATATCATCACTCTAACACCAAATCATCCGAGATTTCGCCTTCAAATCGAGGTATATTCTTAGAACCCTAGTTTTTGGGGATTTTGGGGGTTTTGATGTGATTTTTTTCTTTTAGCTTAAATGATTGTTAGATTACGATGGCGTAATCGTAACCCCTTGCCTTTCTTGTGGTTTTGCGGATTAAATTTCGAGGTTTTCTCCATTAATATATTAGGATCGATCACGATCTCTTAGTGTCCGATGAATTGTTCCAACGGGTAGAACTTAGGACGAATCTTACGTTTCCGCAATCTTGTGGTTGATTGTATATCATTATTGTGATAGGAGTAAAATTGTGAAGATTATTCGGATCGAAACCTTTTCCTTTCACTGTTTCCTTCAGGACGTGTTATCAAGGTAAGTACGTGTATTACATTCCGTCATGTGTGTTACGGTTTCGATACGAATGATGAATTGTGATATCGTGTGTGTGTTGTTTTTCTTCCACCCGGGGACGGTTTGACGGGACATCTGGGGACCGATACTAATGGGTACGGCCGCGGAAGTGGTTTTCTACCTGGAGCGTTCGACGAGGCGTCTGGGGGTCGAAACTAATGGGTACGGCCACGGGTTACCAAGTATGGATGGTTGTGATATTGAGATGAGTTGATATACTGTTTTGATGTCAATGTGATGTTCCGGAATATGATTTTCAAATATTTTCCAAATGAGATGACTGTGTGGAATCGTATCTGTATATAATGTAGTGTAATTTTGTACTTGCTCTAGCTATTCGAATGTTAACCGCTTAAATGGGGGAAATACGTCTTATACATTTCAGGTATCGGGCGAGCTGAGGAGCCGGCACGGGACACGCATACAAAGGATGGCCCAGCATGATGATGAGGCTCGAGTCAGTGTTATTTCTTTTTACTATATTTATTCAGTTATTGGTTAATGATGTCGTTGAAGTCCCCTGCGTGGGCATTGAGTACATTTCACTCTGTGTTTTGTTGGTATTGAATTAAAATATTTTGGCCGAGGCCAGGGCCCTACTTATTATTATTAATGTGTCTTATGAGATTTCTTTTGTGGATTATATGTCATGTGTTAGCCTGGTAGACCTTGTGAATGTTCTACGGCGTGTAATGTCCCTTATGAGATTTGAGGTGTTACGCAAAGGGGTGAGGCTTCCCCCCCCCCCCCCCCCATTTTTTTTAATTATTTTTATATGTATAAGTTGGTGAATATATTATAGAGTATTTATTTTTGTCTCGAGTTCAAATTCCGTGCTCTAAACTTTTCGTTCTTAAACTATGTTGCACAGGTGCGGGGGGGGCGGGTGTGGGTGCGGGCAGATACGGGTGCGGGGATACGGTTTTTTGAAAATATTAGGGTGCAATACGGCAAGGATACGTCTGTTTATTTTATATTTTATTATATATAACACTTGTTAAATATAAAAAACAACAATTCAAATATCACCATAAAATCAATTCAAATACATAAAACAAGTCATACAAAAAACAATTCAAAATGACTTTGAGCAGCGGAGCTTTCTAATGCTGTCCGTGAATACTGCTAAAGGTAAAAGTAATTACTTATTAAATGATTCAGTTTTTGTATTTTAATTTATTTGATTTAGTTTTTAAAAATTACAAAAAAAAACTAAAAAAAAAAAATAGGACTCGCGTATCCTCTGCCAGGATACGCGAGTCCGATTTTTTTTTTTTTTGAACGGATTCGCCACGTGGCGAATCCCGTGCGAATCCCACGCGAATCGCACCCGCACCCGCACCCATGCAGTATCCGATACTGCATACTACCCAATTTTAAAGAATCCGTGCATCATAGTTCTTAAACCAAGCTCAAATGTACGAGTACAATAAAATTTATATTATATTTTTTTTGATGTAAGTACTCATAATACATGAATAAAATAACAATCATATTATATGAATACATTGGTACTCGTTTTGCCGAGTACACAAGTACTATTGAATTCATAATATGATGCACTTTATAAGTTGTGCGGGCTTAAACATTGGACCACTCGTTTTTTTTTTGAAAATATAGAGGGTTAATTTTTAATATTTGTAAGAGAATAATTTAACATTTAACATTTAATATTTAATATTTAATACTATAAAGTTATGAAACTAATATATTTAATGAAGAAGAAGACAATGGTTAATAAAAAAATTAAAGTCGAGACATTATATATGTCACATCCCAAGACCCCTTCGCCGTAGTATGATATTGCCCGCTCTGGGCACTCTCCTCTGAACTGGCCCTCACGGTTTTGTTTCTGGGAACCCAGCGAGCACCTTCCCAGGAGATCACTCATCCTGGGACTGCTCTCGCACCAGCACGCTTAACTTTGGAGTTCTCATCACCCCGAAGTCACTGGGCTCCCAAAATGCCTCATGCTATAAGGTGTCACGGCACGCCTAAATAAGGCACTTCGCTCGCTCTCTGCTAGTCGGTGTGGGATATCACAATCCGCCCCTCCTCAAAGGACCCGACGTCCTCGTCGGCACACTCGCACGACACGGCAGAGTGGCTCCGATACTAAATTGTCACATCCCAAGACTCCTCCGCCGTAGCATGATATTGTCCGCTCTGGGCGCTCTCATCTGAGCTGGCCCTCACGGTTTTGTTTCTGGGAACCCAGCGAGCAGCTTCTCAGGAGGTCACCCATCCTGAGATTGCTCTCGCCTCGAGCACGCTTAACTTCGAAGTTGTCATCACCCCTGAAGCCACTGGGCTCCCAAAAGGCCTCATGCTATAAGGTGTCACGGCACGCCCAAATAAGACACTTCGTCCGCTCTCTGCTAGTCGGTGTGGGATATCACAATATATTAAAATTCATAAATTATGAATATCACTACAAATTTCGACGACCAAAAGTTGTTGGCTAAGGTCGAAAGTCTCGGCTATACTACTGGATCGTTGGCTAAAGTCTCGTCGGCCGATATCCGTCGGCTAAGGTTTAGCCGACGACATCCTGGCAAACCGTCGGCTAAAATTGGGACTTTAACCGACGACTACTTCATGGTCGGCTAAAGTGTAAAATATTATTTATTTATCTATTATTAAACCTTTATGCTAAATGCATTAAAAAATTTATATTATTAAAAACACATTTTATTTCAAAATAGAATTTTATTCTACAGTAATAAAACAAATTTAGAAAATAAATTAATGTTGAAAATTTAAAAAAAATATATATATAAAGTCAAAATATTCACACTTTAGCCGACAACTCGGTCTGTATCGTCGCCTAAAGCATTGACACTTTAGCCGACGGTTTATTGTCGTCGGCTAAGCTCTGGATACTTTAGCCGACGACTTGTTGTCGTCGGCTAAAGTTATGGGACTTTAGCCAATGACTCAATCGAGGTTTAGCCGACGACATGACTTAAAGTCGTCGGCTAAACGAGTTTAGACGAACATATTTACTCGTTGGCTAAATCATGACTTTAGCCGACGCCCGATAGTCATCGTCAATCGTTCTTCGACCAGTCGTCGGCTAAAGTTCAAATTTTGATAGTGTATAGATCGATGCACTCAAATTAAGTCTGCCATGTACACTCCCATCACGACTTAACCGCACGATGCTATTCTAATAAACTGGCCTCATGTTTACGTACAAGACTACGAGTGGTGTCCATAATTATGCCTTTTGAATTTTATGAGCATTCGTAATTAAGATTCTTTAATTGTATATATATATTTCCTATATATATATATGCATTATACTAAATCAATCATTATTATATCGAGAAATCCACAAAAACCAATAGCAATAAGAGCTGACGGAGTGGGAGTCGGGTTGGCATGCAAGTTCACGATCCCACTGGGCTACACCATACCGTGGACGTCAGGTAGGGGGGCGGGTAATATTTGCGGGTTGGGAAGCCGCATGTTAACGTTGCAAAAAGTGTTAAAAAAAAATGTTAACGTTGCAACAGTATACATTGCAAAAGTTTTGAGCCGTTATTCAACTGCTATTTTTGAGCCAAAAAAAAAAAAAATTCACTCCTATTTAAACCATAAACTTGCACCTCATTTTTCAAAATAAAAATACACAATATAAATTACAACACACAATAATCTTTCAAAAACACCAAATTATGGATCCAAGGAGAGGTAAAAAAACTTTCACCTCGCATCAAGGTCGGTCTCAACCATCCCCGAATCAACCAAAACAAACTCCGTTAGGATTTAGCCAATTTTATTCTCAACCATCCCCGAATCAATTTTATGTTCCACAACTCCAATCTCCACAATTTTTCCAATATAATATGAGTCCTCCTCAATTGAATCCACAACACTACAACATCACTGCTACAAGCGAGTTTTCCCCGTTCGAAAACCTTAGTCAAGACGTAGAGTACGTACCCGAAACACAACTACTACCAAACGAAGAAGACGAAGATGAGGAAGTTCAAGAAGTCGATCCGAGAGGGAAGAAAAAAGCTTTCGCCGGGAGGAGGCCCCGTGAAGTTTGGACGTCGGCACAAGAGGAGGCTTTGGCGAAAGCATGGGTTTAAATCTCCGAATGTGGTGTTGTCGGTAATGAACAAAAGTCCGACGGTTTTTGGAAACGGATTCTCGAGCATTACGAGTCAACTTTGGGTTCGAGTTCACGAACATTTCATGCATTGAATACCAAGTGGAGAGCAATGAACACGGCCATGGGTATTTTCAACGGCTACTACCTCCAAGCGGTACAATTATATAATCTAGACTTTATTATTTACAATTACATTATTTTGTTTTTAGCTATACTTTTTTATTTTACGTAATCTGTACTTTTTATTTACAATTACATTATTTCGTATATAATGTAGAAACGTGCTAAGGCTAGTGGGTGCAACGACTTGGACGTGGTGAGGCAAGCTGAAATGGATTTCTATACAGCAAGAAAAAAACAATTTACTCATACCAGAGCGTGGGAGATTGTCAGAGGTCATGAGAAATGGTTGGAGCAAGAATGTTTTCAAGATATTGCCGGTGCTGTAAGCAATTCTTCAAAAAGGAGGTCGGGGGAGTATGACTCGGCAAGCAACACCATTCACGACATGAATGAAGACCTCACCCCTCCAATTGAATCAAGAAAAATGAAAAAGAAGCAAGTTGCATCCTCCTCGTCGATCTCAAGCGTTGCGGATGAAATCAACGCCTACACACAAAAGAAGACACAATATTTGGAAGAAAAACGCGAGATGGCGAAACAATTGTTGGCTACACAACTCGAGGGGGCGAAGTTCAAGAATACACAACGGGAGTTGAAGTTTTTTTTGGAGCCGCATGATCACATTCGCGATCCCGCTATGTTGGAATTAGTTCTTACCCAGAAACGTGAACTTGCGGCCAAACACGGATGGGCTTGCAATTTTTAAATTATAGTTTCAAGTTATTTTAATTTCAACTTATATAATGTTTTTTTTTAAGTTGTAGTTTCAATTTTTAAGTTGTAGTTTTTTTAAGTATTATGTAATGTTTTTTATTTTTAATTAAATGATATGTTTTTATTATAATTATTGTATGTGATTTTATGTATTTAAAAAAAAAAATGAATTCGGGTACTAGGGTACCACTCCCACTAGTTAGGGCAGTGTTAGGGTAGTATTGAGGTAGT
Source organism: Orobanche coerulescens (assembly GCA_033398695.1). Taxonomy (NCBI): domain Eukaryota; kingdom Viridiplantae; phylum Streptophyta; class Magnoliopsida; order Lamiales; family Orobanchaceae; genus Orobanche; species Orobanche coerulescens. The sequence goes on along the minus strand of CM065816.1, from coordinate 10,781,691 downwards.
TTTGAGTTGGAAGGTTTTTATTGAATAGATGTGATATGGCACCCTTAGGGTATTAAGATAGTAAATTTCCACTCCCTCCACCCTAAGTGTATCAGATTATGAATCCCGAAATTCCAGCTGACTTTAACATGTGATGGAAAGAAATTTCCTGCCTGTATTGATTATATAGGTCTATTTTTCTACATTTAAATATTAAATTATTACATTTTTCTACATTTAATTATTACGGTTTTTGCAAGAGGCTCAAGGTTGCCACTTGTGTAGACTATTAAACAAGTTGTGTGATGCATGCGGCCCCAAAAAAAAAAGCAAGTGTATTACTCACTCCTCACACTAATATATATATAATATATAGAATTTGAATTTTTTTTTTGAGAAATAAAAATACATTCCAATCCTTGATTGCATGTGATTAGGCCTATAAATGAGTCGAACGGTACCGATCCTTCACTGAATTCGGCTCGACTCGAACTTATTTGAACCTTAGGTTCGATTCAACTCGAAAGGGCCGAGCTTTTATTTTTGTTATTCGGCTCGAGTTTTAAGAATTTTTTTAACATTGACGCTCGATTCGATTCGAATTTTTTCGAACAGTTCGAACATGTTCGGCTCGTGTTAGACAAAATTTACAATATTATTCAATTTTCTTATAAATCATGAAATGACCTTGAGCTTAGTGGATATGGAGTTCTGGACTAGTGTATATAATTAATATAAATATGTATAATATATTAATTTATATATATAATTTTTCCAAGAAAAAACAAGACGGCCGAGCCGAACATGTTCTAGCTATTCGGCTCGATTCGCCGAATGGCAAAAACAAACGTTCGGCTCGACTCATTGATCACCGAATCGAACATCGAACCGAACTATTTCGAGCCGAATATGCCGAATCGAATCGAACTTTTACGTTCGTTCACATGACTACATGTGATGGATGGTCTGTAATGTATGAATACTTGGATTATTTCTTAATTAAACATTGATTCCTCATTTGGTAGACTCATCTTTAATATATGGAAAGGATTTTTCTCGTATTTCATGCATTTAATCTCTATCATTAAAGCTCGTTAAATCAACGGTATGTATGCATTCTTATCTGTTAACAGAAAATGTATTCTCACCAAAATCCATATATATACATATATATATATATATATATATATTCAACCAATATATACATTGTGGAGTAAGGACATTTATATATGCTACATTGTAAATTTCTCAATTATTCTGCATTCACAATCTTTTTAAAATAAAATAGTATGGAAAAAGTTTATTAAAATAAAATTTATAAATAGAAATTCCACGTGTATAAATGGAATAATATTATAAAATATGTTTTGTCTTATGCATATTTTTTATTTATGGAATAAGCCATCTATTATCATGATTGATCTAAAAACATTTTTAGCCAAATATAAAAAAGTATCTTTTATAAAATCGACTTAATTTAATTTAATCAATTTATAAATTCTCCATGTACACAATATTTGTTTTTAAAATTTAATTAATATTTAGGATTAATTAAATTAATATTGTATGTGAATACATCTGGAATATTAATTTTATAATTATCACATATCCCAAAATATGGAAAAGGAAAAGTTATCAATTACAATAATTTTAGCATCAATATCCACAAGATGTATCTGAAAATTCTTAATCAATGGGATATTTTTGCATTATTTGTTGGTAGAATCGAATTTAAAAAAAAAGTATTGGTCAAATAAAGTTATCAGTGTTATAAACTAGAGAGATTGAGAGAATAGAGAAGAGAATAAAAATTCAATATCTTCAATATGAGGGCTAAAGGCCTCTATTTATACAAGTGGGGAGCTAGGGTTTTAGGGTAGATATCTTGGTCAACACTTTAAGATATATCTAAAAGATATATTTACAACACTTCCCCTTGATTGACCAATCCCTAAGACAAAAATGTTGCCTCATTAAAACCTTGCTAGAAAAACCCAATGGGACAAAAACTAGTCGAAGGAAAAAGAGTACAACTGCTTCCCCTGATGTTAAGATCATTGTAGATCTTTGAGTCGGCGCATGCCGATCTTGTGTATCAACTTTCTGAATGTTGATGTCGGTAATGTCTTGGTGAATAAGTCCGCCAGATTTTCACTTGAGCGAATTTGTTGAACGTTGATATGGCCATCCTTGTGAAGATCGTGAGTGTAGAAGAGCTTGGGAGAAATATGCTTCGTCCTATCACCTTTGATGTATCCTTCCTTGAGTTGCGCGATGCAAGCAACATTGTCTTCATACAAAACAGTTGGGTTGTTCTTTGATGAAGCTAATCTGCATGACTCTTGGATGTGACTTGTCATATCTCTCAACCATACACACTCACGACTTGCCTCGTGGATTGCAATGATTTCAGAATGATTTGAGGATGTTGCGGTTAAGGTTTGCTTCACCGACTTCCAAGATATAGCAGTTCCACCACATGTGAAAACGTAGCCAGTTTGGGACTTGGCTTGGTGTGGATCGGATAAATATCCGGCATCCGAATACCCCACTAGAGTGTTATCAGAATTTTCTGGATAATATAATCCAAGATCAATGGTACCCTTTAGATAAAGTAGAATGTGTTTAACATCATTCCAATGTCTCAAAGTGGGTTCAGAGCTAAATCTTGCAAGAAGATTGACAGAAAAAGCAATATCCGGTCTAGTATTATTAGCCAGATAAGTCAACGCTCCAATTGCACTTAGGTACGATATTTCAGGACCAAGTATCTTTTCACCTTTTTCAATAGGTCAAAATGGATCTTTCTTTGTATCAAGAGATCTAACGACCATAGGTGATGTTAATGGATGTGCATTATCCATGTAAAAGCGTTTTAACATTTTGCTGCATATGTGGATTGGTGAATAAACGTTCCTCCACGGATACATTCAATTTGCAAACCAAGACAAAATTTTGTCTTTCCTAAATCCTTCATCTCAAATTCTTTCTTTAAATATGTAGCAGTTTTATCGAGCTCTTCATGAGTCCCAATTAAGTTTAAATCATCAACATAAACTGCTATGATTGCGAATCCCCTTTTGGCTTTCTTAATGAAAACACAAGGGCAGATAACATGGTTCTTCTATCCTTCTTTCAAAAGATACTTGCTCAATCTAGTATACCACATACACCCAGACTGTTTCAGCCCATACAACGATTTTTGCAATTTAATTGAATACATGCTTTTAGGTCTTGACTACAATTCCTCGGGCATTTTAAATCCTTCTAGAATTTTCATATAAATGTCATTATTTAATGATCCATAGAGATAAGCAGTCACTACATCCATAAGGCGCATATCAAGCCTTTGTGACACGGCCAGACTAATCAAGAATCTGAAAGTATTCGCATCCATTACGGGAGAGTATGTTTCCTCATAATCAATTCCTGGTCTTTGAGAGAAACCTTGAGCTACGAGTCTTGCTCTATATCTCGTAACTTCATTTTTATCGTTTCTCTTTCTAACAAATATCCATCTGTATCCCACAGGGATTTCAGATTCCGGAGTTAGGACTACAGGTCCAAATACCTTCCGGTTATCACAGGAATTTAATTCACTTTCCATAGCTTATTTCCACTTTGGCCAATCAATTCTCCGTTTGCATTTTGCAACGGATTGTGGTTCAGGATCCTCATCTAAAACTTGAAGAGATGTATGAAAGGCAAATGTATCATTAACAATAGCATTTTCTCTCTCCAGTATCTGATTAGAATATAAGTAATTTATTGAGATCTCGTGATTTTCAGATACTTGTAATTCTTAAGGAATTCCATCATTTTCATTTGTGTGATTAGTCATTTTCATCATTGATTGGTTTCTATCTTGCCCCTTTCTTTTTCTAGGCATTTAAAACCAAGTGGTCGACCACGTTTTTGATGAATTTTAGACTCATTTGCTGCCAAAGCTATTTATCCTTTAGGGACATCAATTTTAGCTGGAGTGTTTGCAGCATGTATATGAGATTGTGTCACTTTTCTTGTATCTATAAAAGCATCAGGAATTTGATTTGCAATCTTTTGCAAGTGAATGATCTTTTCAACTTCTTGTTTACATTGATTAGTTCTAGAATCAAAATGTGACAAGTTTTTCTCATTCCAAGATATTTCCTTGTGCTTTTCGGGATGTAGATTTGTTTCTAATGTTGGAAATGTCATTTCATCAAAATGACAATCTGCAAATCGTGCAGTAAATAAATCACCCGTGAAGGGTTCAATATACCTTATGATTGAAGGTGAATCAAATCCAACATATATCCCATGTCTTTGTTGGGGGCCCATTTTTATTCGTTGTGGGGGAGCAATTGGGACTTGAACCGCGCAACCAAAAGTTCGTAAGTGAGAAACATCAGGTTCTTGGCCAAAAATAATCTGCATTGGGGAGTATTCATGATTGGCAAATGGTCTTATGCGAACTAATGTTACAACATGTAATATGGCATGACCCCAAGCAGTAGTTGGGAGTTTTGACTTCATTAGTAATGGTCTAGCAATGATTTGAAGACATTTAATAAATGATTCAGCTAGACCATTTTGAGTATGGACATGAGATACAGAATGTTCAATCTCAATTCCAATAGCCATACAATAGTTTTGAAATGCTTGAGAAGTAAATTCACTAGCATTATCAAGACGAATTCTTTTAATTGAATTGTCTAGAAATTGAGATCTTAACTTGATGATTTGAGCAAGTAGTCTAGCAAATGCTGCATTTCTAGTAGAAAGCAGGCATATGTGTGACCATCTAGAAGAAGCATCGATCAATACCATAAAGTATCGAAAAGGTCCACTAGGTGGATCTATAGGTCCACAAATATCTCCTTGAATTCTTTCTAAGAAATATGGAGTTTCATTATTAACCTTCGTATATGAAGGTCTAATGATTAACTTGCCTTGCGCACAAGCTTCACATGGGAATTCATTTGTAGAAAGAATCTTTTGATTTTTTATGTTGTGCCCATATGAATTGTTTATTATTCGGCGCATCATAGTTGCTCCAGGATGTCCAAATCTATCATGCTAAAGCATAAAGCTTTTTGTGTCATTGAACTTTATGTTCACGACATGGTTTGTCTCAATTGCTTTTATGAATGTATAATACATTCCAGAAGGCAGTGTTGCTAATTTTTTCTTTGTCAGCTTATAGCCTGAAACAAAAGAGTTTATGTAAAGAAATTCATGGCTACCTTCAGTAATTGTCTCGATGTGGTATCCATTATTGCGGATATCCTTGAAACTTAGTAAGTTCCTTCTAGACTTACTAGAATACAGGGCATATTCAATGTCTAATTTAGTATCATTTGGTAAAATGATACAAGCTTTTCCGGAGCCTTCAATAATGTTTGATGCACCCGATATTGTGCTAACATTATCCTCAGCTAATGTCAACTTAAGAAAATATTTCTTCTTTTGAAGAATGGTGTGTGTAGTGGCACTATCAGCAAGACAAATATCACAAGATTCCATTTAATTTTCTGAAATATATTTTGAAAAAAAAGATCAATTTTTATTGCATGAAAATTTGAATGAAAGATAAGCAGATGTTTTTAAATAGAAAAACAATCATGTGAAAGTAAATAACATAAATAAGCAATATTTTCTTATCAACTAGGAATAAAAGATAAAGGACTAAACAATGTCCATATTATTGTCTTCAAGCACACCACCACCGATCAACTGATCCATATTTTCTCCACTCGGGTCATCAAATAAGTAGGAGACATCTAGGTGAGTTGTGTCAATTAGACCGTCAAAGTCGACATTATTTGACTCTTTCTTGCCTTTTCCTTTAATCGAATCTTGATATAGATCCGCAAGGTGTTTTGCAGTTCGGCAAGTACGTGCCCAATGACGCGTCATGCCACACCTTTGTCATTCAACTTCCTTTTTGGATGGTTTGTGCTCGTTGGATGCTTTATGTCTTTTGTTGCTTGAGGTTGTATCATTCAGTTTACCGCGTACACGGCCGCGACCACGTCTACGTCCACGTTGGTTCCCACGACCACGTCCATTATGGTTGAAAGTTGCATTGGCTTCAGGCAATGCAGTGGAACCGGTGGGGCGGAGTTCGTGATTTTTCAAGAGCAACTCATTATTTTGCTCGGCAACCAATAAACAAGATATTAGTTCAGAGTACTTTTTGAAACCGAGTGGAGAAAGTTTTCTCAATCATATCAGAATCACTGATATTCTCTCCATAAAGTTTCAGTTTAGAAGTAATTCTAAATAATTCAGAATTATAAGCACTCACAGATTTAAAGTCTTGCAGTCTAAGGTGCATCCACTCGTGACGAGCTTTAGGAAGGATGACAGTCTTTTGATGGTCAAACCTTTCTTTTAGGTTCGCCCACAACTCCCTTGGATATTTGACAGTCAAATATTCTGTCTTTAGGTCATCATGAAGGTGATGATGAAAGAAAATTAGTGCCTTAGAGCGATCCTGTTCGGATGCTTTGTTTCCTTTTTTTATTGCATCTCCTAAACCCCTTGAGATCAGGTGAACATCAGCATCAAGAGTCCATAACATGTAATTCTTTCCCGAGATGTCAATGGCGATGAACTCAAGTTTGGCTATGTTTGTCATTCGTGCAATTCTGCACACAAGAATCAAGGATATGTTATCCAATTGTTTAATTTAGTTGCTCTAATTAGAGTATGTAATATTCTTCAGGAATATTACTTGTGCTACTTTAATAGCATCAATTTAAGATCTTGAATGTAATATTCTTCAGGAATACTACTTGTGCTACTCGAATAGCATCAATATTGTCAAGATTACATCGTGAATCATGAAAAATAAACGAGAATTATACATGATATATTAAAGCAGATAAAAACATTAATATAAGAATATTCTCGTAACACTAATATCATTATATCAATTCTCAATATTAAAGTATGAATATAACAGAAATTTGCGCAATTAACAATTTTTTTTAACTCCAACAATACTTTTCTATTGTCCAAAATCCTTATAGTTCATGCACCTCAGTATTTGAGTAAAATCATGCGAACCGAAGCATGAAACCGCAATATCGATTTTTCAGAATAATAATTGAAATATTCTCGGCATGTGATAAACCATAGTATTCGATTTTTTTTCATAATATTGTATCAATCGAAGATTAATAAAAAGTAGGGCTGTAAACGAATCGAGTCGAGCCGAGCTTTGACCTAAACGAGCCGAGCTCAATTTTTTTCCCTGACGAGCCGAGCCGAGCCGAGCTTTATTATCGCACAAAAAACGTGTTCGAGCTCGAGCTCGTTAATAAAACGAGTCGAACTCGGGCTGTTCGTGAACAACTCGAGCCGAGTCGAGCTCGAGCCGAGCTCGAGCTGTTCGCGAATAATTATATATTTTAAATTATTTAAATAATATATTTGAATTATTTAAAATAAATATTTTAAAATAATCATTAAAAATTATATATTTTTTTAAATATATATAAAAAAATTAATATTTTAATATATGAAAATTATTTTAAAAATTATTAATCTATAATCTAATATATAAATATTATTAAAATAAATTTAAAAATATATTTATTAATTGAGCTTAACGAGCCGAACCGAGCCGAACCGAGCTCGAGCCGATCTCGAGCCGCACATGCCCAAGCTCGGCTCGAGCTCGTTTTCTTAACGCACAGATTTTTGTGTTCGAGCTCGAGCTCGAGTTCTTAACGAACCGAGCCCTTAACGAGCCGAGCCGAGCTTTGTTCGCGAACATCTCTGTTCGTTTACAGCCCTAATAAAAAGAGAATAAAGAAAATATGAAAGTTTTTGTGAAATCAAATAGAGATGAAGTTATTTAATTAACTACACTCTTATATGATTCACAACGAAATAGGCACAAATTTTTAAGAAGAAACTACCTTCTTCGATTGAAGGGATTGAAGGGGGGGAATAAGGGGAGAAGAACTATCGTGCTGATAAAGTGTTATAAACTAGAGAGATTGAGAGAATAGAGAAGAGAATAAAAATTCAATATCTTCAATATGAGGGCTAAATGCCTCTATTTATACAAGTGGGGAGCTAGGGTTTTAGGGTATATATCTTGGTCAACACTCTAAGATATATCTAATAGATATATTTACAACAATTAGTTAAATTTGGGTAGCATATATGAAAAATTTTAAAGAGGGGAGATTTTAAATTTTTTTTTAATATTTAACATAGATATTTGAAATATTCTATCCGTGAAATTAAATTAGTGTCTCTTACAAATTACAAGAGATGATTCTAAACAAAAAGATGATTCTAAATATGGGAGTGAAATTCAAATAAAGGTAAACTGTCTATGTTGATAAACTTTCAACTTAGTGTTCTGTGCAAGTGTACAAGACGAATGTCTGGACACACCCGTCCTTGTACCTAATTAGTCTCACGGAGACTTTTTTACTGTAAGACTAGGAAAACTTGACCTGAAGTCAGGCCGGTACTAAAGTTATATATTTTTTTATATTTGTCGATTTCAATCCACACAGTTCAACCCTAACAAGAAGAATATACAAACTGGAATCGACAAGTATGAACAAATAAGTAATATAATTAAGATGTATTTTCTTATCGCCAGGTGAGAAAAACTTGGTCTTATATTAGGACGGTACTAAAATTGCAAATTTTTTCATATTTGTTGATTTTAATCCACAAAATTCAACACTAACAAGGAGAATATACAAACTGAAATCGACAAATATGAAAACGTCAGGCCAAATTTTCCTGACATGACGCTAGAAAAATTCAACTTTCCCTTTAGATTAGCTATTTTGAAAAGTAGGCTTTTATTAAAATATACAGTTTAGGACATTTAAGCCTTGTTCTGCTCGCTTTAAACTAATAAAATTTAATGAAATCATTATAAATCAATTTTATCAAATAAATATAATTTCAATTTAATGAAAATCAGTTCAGTGTTAATAAATTCAGTAAATCAATAAAAGGAAGTTTATTCAGTAAAAAAATGTCAATCAACAAAATCAGTTTAACAATCTAGGCTCTGCTCTTTTGGACTTAATTTCAGTATTTTATTGTTCAGTTTAATTTAATTCAATTTCGTTCAATTTAGTACAATTCAGTTCGGTTCAACATATTATTATTATATGTTGTTAGCTAATAATAATAATAATTATTATTATTGATACTAATAAGAGTGTATATAATTAATATTATTATTGTATATGTCATTATCTAATATTTATTATTATTATTATTGTTGATATCAATATGATCATAATACTATATATGTTTTGTTATTAATCTTATTATTTTTATTATTATCTTTAGTAGTATATTATTAGTATTCTTTTTGTTTTTGTTAGTGTAATCTAAGTACTTATATTTAATATTATTAAAGTATTATTAAAATAGTGTTATTGTTGATAATATTATATTTAATTTTTATTATTACTTATGTTATTATTATGTTTGTTTCGGGAATTATTATTCCCGTGATGTGTCTTACCTAATACTGGTTGTAGGAAGATACATAGATGGAAGGTTCTAGATCCTTCTAGAGGTAGTAGGATCCTATTAGATGTCTTACCTTGTCTAGGAATCCTATGTATGGAAGGACTTTCATTGTAATGCCCATATAAAGACTCATATATCAGTGTTATGAATACAATTGATTGACTCGTATTTACAGTTTTTTACTTTCTCCTGAAACACGTTATCAGCACGTAGTCTACCAATTAAGAGCAAGAAAAATCATCCGAATTAACAAAAAAAAAAAAATGGATCTCCAAACGCTAGCCACCATCTCCTTCTGCAAACCCAGCCGTAGGCCATCAACCCTAGCTCCACCGCGCCGCCGAACCTGATTCGTAGCAGACTTCTGCCCAAGACGCAGCCAAGCCCTAGTCCGATCCAGATCGCCCGTTCCAATCGCAACTAGCCGATCGCCTCCCCGCTAGAGCGTGACTCGCCGGCTGCCCGTCGCCTTCTTCAGCCGCGACTTAGTCCCCTGCACTCAAAACCCTTGTCGATGTCCATCTGTGGCAGCAGCATTTGTGTCCTCCGATCATCGTTCATGTAGGTCCCATTCCCCAGGAGTGCCGATCTCAGAGTCTCCCATCGTGATGAAAGAAGACAGGGTTGCGAGTACAAACCTTCAATAGTTGTTGACGTCTGATTGATTTGGGCTTTATTTTAGGCCTAATTTATGCTAGTTACTTAGGCCTATTCTCTTTGATTGTGTTCACAAATGGTCGTACTCAAGTGATAACATTTATATGTTATGTAGTTCCGTTGACAATGATTGATAAGTTGATGAAACCTGAGTTTTATGGTTGTCCAACTTGCGGACCAGTCATTATAAAGGTCGGTTCACCCACTTTTAGACCAAGTCTTAAAGTGAAATTTTTACAAGTACTTCCTAACATCCAAGACTACCTTCTCACAAATTTTGGTGTCATTTGGAGACTTGGAAGGAGGTGAAACACTTAAATGAAGTGTTCACATACCACCAGATGTTCCAACAACCAGTTCGATGTCTTTTCGGCTGGTTTCTGAACACAAGATTGATAGTTTTGGAACCCGAACACCCGTTTATACATGCTCATGAAATTTTGAGGTGTTCGGGGCTGTTGAAAGGAGTGAACTCTTCAAGAAAGCACTATAGGTGCGATAAAACCAACGGCCTATCATCGGTTCAATCGTTTCTTTATGTTTGATCCCGGTGGTGTATGGTGGCGGTTTTGTTGGATTCTCAAGACCAGTAGCTACGGTTATGTAGCATAGGTCAACATGTCATATTCACCTGTACCTATAATCATTCAAATGCTTAGTTACGAGTGTAACAGTATGCATTTTGTTAACTGGATTGCGTTAACAATGAAAAACCTTATCGTCCACATGTTCATGTGCCAAAGTGCGTCACCACTACGCATTATGATGTGTCATAAATGGTGAATATGACATGCACTTTCACTCATAGTCCGCTTAAAATATACCTTGGCAGACGATCTCGTAAGTCATTTTGATGAGCCAGTCTTCCCATCATTAGGGGGAGATGCGAATGATCATGTTCGAGTAGAACGACTTGGAATTGTCGTAGTTTGTCCCTATTGTGCCTCACCAAGTTTCCTAAAGTGACGAGATTAAATACATGCTGGAAATATGTCTGGAAGGATTGTGTTCGGTTATGGACGTTCGTCACCTATAAATGATGATATGATAACACCACAAATTGTGGTAGACGGTGTTACTAGGTCGTGGATCCCATAAGAGTATTCGGATGCCAGTTGGTTCGATAAATACACTCTCTAAGAATGTATGCGAGTTTGGTACATGAAAATTGATCATCTGATCAAATGAACTCATCCGTCTCATGTGATTCTGGATTACAGTCATCATTGGGGGATGCCTCAATGAATTCCAATCCATAAAGAGTACTCTATGAATAAAGCCGGTTCATGAGGACGTGGAATGTGAGTTTAATCGAACCATACTGTAATACCCGTAATTTCGATTTCCGGTAATTTCTTTTTTTTCGGAGAAATTCCATTTTGACGACTCGCTCATGACCGTTTTGTCATTTCGAGAATTATTAATTCTGCACTTTTTGTCATCCGAGCTCGTTTCGGTGTCGTTTTGTTGAGTTCCGTGCTTTTTGGCGACTTTTCCGCACTTGAGTTCGATTCTTGCGAATCTCGTCAAATCAGCCGTTTCGAGTTTCCCGTAAGTCCGTTTAACTTTGTTAGACGTGTTGTGAACTTCGGTTTGGTTATTCGATCACGTATCGTGATTTTCGGGCGTTTTGGGCCATTTTCGTAATTTCCCAAAGTTTGGGGTAATTACTTTCCGCTGTCGAATTGCGAGCCTTCGGGTGGTCGGAATCGTGTGTTCTCTTAGTGCTCGGATTCGTCTTTGCAAGTACTTCGTAACCATATCTTCGATTCGTATTCAGGTTCGGGTTTCGGGGTCGTTCGGGCCGTCGGAGTTGGCCCCGGCCGAGTCATGGCCTACGGCCGGTAGTGCTCGGCCGTTACGTACGTAAGGCCGGTTACGTACGTAAGGCCCTGGCCGGTAACGTACGTAATGTTTCCGGCATTTCCAGGCAGTGAGTTCGGCCATGGCCGGTTACGTACGTAGCCATGGCCGGTTACGTACGTAACCCGGCCGGCAGTCGGCCTATTTAAGGCCTGGCAGCGTATTTCTCAGCCATTTCTCACTCGTTTTTCTTCTCTTCCGCGGCTGAGGTTGTGTCAATCATGGAGGAGTGTTGTTATACAATTAATCCATGAACTTTTGAGGTTCATATCATCAATCATCCATCCTATAATATCCTCCGATCTACCGAATGAGGTCAGATTTCCTAGAAATCTAGTTTTGGGGAATTTGGGTGTTTTGGTTGTTTTCGTCCGATTAATAAGATTTAACTTAGGATTATGATGTATTGATGAGTATTTAGATGTATTATATCTTTTCCCTTCTAATTCCGTGGTTGGATCGTATCGATTTGTTATTTGGGTCGAGTTCTTGACCGACGCCTTGAAGGTGTCCGGTAAAATGTCTTAGAGGGGTTTTCGGGCGTTTTACGATTATTCTTCCTCGTATGATCGATGATTTATTGATTATATATTGTTAGGGTCGAGTTTATTGCGAAGAAACCGAGTTGAACCCTTCCGTTCGTTGTCGTCTTTCTTTTCGATTGCATCGGGCGTTTCAAAGCTTTCCAGTTGAGCCGTGTTCGTCGGGATACTTGCGTGCCGATTTTTAGGCAAGTACCTTGTCCATATAATTCTTGTTTTGTGGATATAATAATTGGTGATCGTCTAAATGTGTTTGTGTGGTCGTTTGAATTGAACTTTCAACAGATTTGATTAGCCTTGTTAAAGGCCCTCTTTCAAAACGCGTGTGTTTTGTGAATGGTGTGGTTTGTGAACTATGTGAATTCTATGGATATGTTTGATGTTTATGTTTCACTTGGTATTGCGTGTGGACGTATATGATTTCTTTTCGGTGCGTTATGGTTTGACGTGGTGTTTTGTTAAGTGTTTTTGGCATTAACTCATGATTTGACATATTTGTCATTGTGGCAAATGTGAAACCCTTGTCGTTGTGAACTCTATGCATTGATGATTCGACCACAAGGATATCAATTCGGGTAGTTCTGGAGAGGGCTCCGAGAATCGTCACTTGCGAGTGCGATGTCACGATAACTTGTGGGTATATTCGATTGATGTTTACCGGGTAGGGACCCGTGAGGCCTCCGGCGGCGCGTTACTTGCGAGTATGGCCATTTGATATGATTTGACCATAAGGTTATCTAATCGGGTAGGTCTGGAGAGGGCTCCGAGAATCGTAACTTGCGAGTGCGATGTCACGATAACTTGTGGGTATATTCGATTGATGTTTAGCGGGTAGGGACCCGTGAGGCCTCCGGCGGCGCGTTACTTGCGAGTATGGCCATTTGATATGATTTGACCATAAGGTTATCTAATCGGGTAGGTCTGGAGAGGGCTCCGAGAATCGGTACTTGCGAGTACGATGTCAAGATAACTTATGTGTGGTTTGAGTTTATTTAGCTAGCCAGCTCGGGAGGGTCCTTAGAGGCCTCGAGTGGGATTTGTGGCTTCGTCCCAGTCCTAGGCGATGCGCGTGCGCGATTATGTTTTGTTGATTTTTATGTCCGTCGAGGACACGTGATGTTGGGCTCTGGCCCTGTGAATTGTTGTCGGTTTTCTATGTGTGAAAACAAAAACCTTTGGGTGTGACCAGCTTGATTTTGGAAAGAGAAGGATTTGATAATCCTAAATTGTTTTCTATTAAAACTCCCGAGGGTATTTTAAACCATTTTGCAAACCGTTCTCGTTATTTGTGATCTTTTAGATTTGGAAAGTTTTACTCAAACTCTTGCCTCGGGAGGTATTCGTTTCATTGTAATTGAATCTTTGAGGATTCCCGGTTATTATTATTCGTGGAATGTGAATTATATGGCTCGTATTTGCACCTTGTATTTGCACTAGCAAAACAGTGGAGTTTTGCTAACCCCCGAGTATTCGGGGGTGGATGTCTATTTTTGCATTCAGGTTTTGGAGCATAGCACAGGGTCGGCACGGAGGATGATGAAAGATGAACGATACTAATCACACGAGGATCCGTTGATATCGTATTGGTCTAGTTGTATTTTCTTTTCCGCTGCAGTATCTTTTCCCCGTTGTACGGGAGTTTATTTTATTTTGACCCCTGCGTGGGTATATGTTTGGAATTGAGTTGTATGTTATTATTGAAAGACCAAATCGGTCTACTGAGTCATTTTAGCCTTAAAGGCGATGTTTAGATGTTTGATTTTAGTTATCAGCCTCGTAGATCCTCGAGGAGAGGGTCTACGGCGTGTAATATCCCTGAGTGGATTGGGGGTGTTACAGAATGGTATCAGAGCTTAGGTTGTGGAAACCTAGGCTGTCGGGTCAGTGGTGTCTATTGAGTTTTTGTCTCGTCGGATTTTGTCTGACTAAGTCGTGTCGCGACGCGTCGTCTGAGTTTGTTGGTCGTGATTAGTATCATGGGCGATCATCATCTTCGTGCGACCTGTGGATGTAAGTCTCCCTTATTTGTGTTGAGCCTCGTGTGACACGAGCTATTTTCATGATTATTTGTTAAGTGATGGAATCCTCTTATGGATTTTGATTTCTTGATATGTGGTTATTTGACCCTCATATTTCATTCATATGAGGAGTAGCGTTGCTGGATTGTGCATGTTTGACTTTATTTCTTTTATCCGCTGTGTGAGTTCTTTTGTAATGGCTTTCGGTATTTTACCGACTGAGTTTTATTTCAAAAACCGATTCCCTTAACCGAGTTTTTGGCACTATGGCTTTGATCGTTTTGGCAAAATTCTTATGACGGTATTTAGTATTTTGTAAATGGCTTTTGTGAGTTTTTGAAATATTACCGTCATCGGCCTTATTGGCATTTTTGTAAATGGTTTTTAGCCTGGTGGGTTCCGACGCGGGACCCACAGCGCTATGATGTTCCGTGTGATTACCTGAAATTTTTGGGCATTCTAGCCTTTTTGGCATCGTCCTTTTTGGCATTGAATTATTTTCGAAAACTTGAGTATCTTAGAAATAAATTTCGAGACGTACGTTTCAAATGAATTGTTTTCTCGCGGTACTTCTAAGGTGCCACAATATGTTTCAAAATTCTTCTACCTCGAGGACCAAAATGTTTTGAGATATTTTTAATGTTTTATAAACACTTTTACTTAGACCCGAGGGTCGAATATTCTGAAAGCTTTTCACTAAAAGAAAGTGTCCTCATTTTTATCAAATGCGAAATGGTTTTCCAAAGTCTCAATAACGATGTTTCACGTTTTTACTTTTTTTTGAAAGGTGATACTCAAGATCAACCGGTGTTTTTCCTAAATTATTTTCAAAAGGTGGTTTTCATTTTTTTTAAAAACCTATCAATTCCCATTTGCGTTTGGGAATGTATGTATGATGTTCGCGTTGTCGTAATGGTGTTTGCTCCCGAGTATGATCGAATTGGTGGCATGAACGTTGAGGCGTTGCCACACATTTGTTGAACTAGCCCTCTGTGAGAGGTGTGAACTGGTATTTACTAATTGTCGCCTCGTGGTGATTTGCGTGTTGTTGCACGAGTGTGAGTTGTTAAAGCTTGGATTTTTGTGCGTTTATGCAAATGGGTGATTGTTTCATGAGGTTCGTAATTATGTGCTGGTTATTGTTCGAGCCGTTAAGGTCGCCGAACGATACCGTCGTCGCTGTAGTGTTTGTGTGCGTATTACTTTACGATGGTAATCGTTGTATATGATATGTGTTATGATTCTTTGTTGTGCTTAGTTGGCACCTCCGCTATGTTGTTTTGCGCTGTTATGTTCAATTGTATCTAGCATTTATATTTTCGGTATGCCGAGCCGAGGCATTTCAACCGTGATGTGCCGGGGGAATGTACGTGCAATTTGTCCTTCTCGTCAGTAATACATTTCGAGTGTGGACTCTAGGGACACCGAATTCAGTTTTGCGAATTGACTACCGAGACTTTCGGAGTTCGCGCTTCAGCACAGATATCAGGATCGGCTCTGAGAGGCCCATGGGAGATTTCTATGTCGGTTGCTTTTTGTGTTGTTACCTTGTTTCCGTTATTGTGAGTTGCGGGGACGACTTTCTTTTATAAGAGGTCGAATGTAATGTTCGTATCATTTTTGACTTCCGCATTTTCTCTCTATAAAGTCTATCGATTCGCTCGTGTTCATTGATACTGTCTGAACTTGTTCTGTATTTCGGTTTCATCGTTCGAACGAGCTGTGATCTTGTTTTGGGTCGATCTGGTTATTGCTGTGACTTTTCCGAATTCGGTTCGATTCTTGTGAAGCTTGTTCGGAAGTAACATCTTTTGGTTCTACTAGTTCTTTTATTCGAAGTGGATCAGATTTGGAACTTCTGTATTTTCGACTCTGTCGACTTGTTTATGTTTGTTAACATTTTCTGAGCTTGCCCTGTCCCTTACTTTTGTTAATCGAACGAGGGTGGTATTGTTTCGGAATTACTCGTTCGTCGTTGTGACTTTTCAATTGTTATTCCCTTTCCTGTGGATCTTATGTGAGTGCGCATCTTATTGTTTTCACCGGATCATGTTTTGTCTCGAGTCGAGATGTGAACCTCGGAGTTGTCGGTTGAACCTTATTGTTCTTCGTGATCCGAACATGATTATTCGATTCTTGTTGTCTCGATCGTTATGGTTCGATCGTTTGATTGTTTGATTTTGTTGATCTCGTTCGTGATCGTTGAACATTCGAGACTCCTTCGTAATTCCCTTAAGTTCGGGAAATTAGTCTCGTTTTCGATCTTCCAACCTTGGCGATGGAATTCCGTATTTCTTCAGTGATTGGCACGCGTTTTGATTGATGTACCGTTGGGGTGGTCAATCATATTGATTTTTGTTCGTTGTGTTTTGTGATTGTTCGGATAATCGACTTTGTTGTATTATCTGTTTGATGACGCTTGTCACTTGTTGGTTTTATTATGTCTCTATCGGCGGCGTTGTGTTGGTCGTCGTGGAGCGTGTTTTCACGTCGTATGTCTCTTTGCGTTTCTTGCAGCGTTTTGCCATCGGGCGCGAGTTTTCGGTTTTTGGGTATCTCGTCGAGTTTTCCTGACAGTGGATATTGCTTCTCCCTACTTATTTTAAGTTTCGGGACGAAACTTCTTTTAAGGAGGGTAGAATGTAATACCCGTAATTTCGATTTCCGGTAATTTCTTTTTTTTTCGGAGAAAGTCCATTTTGACGACTCGCTCATGACAGTTTCGTCATTTCGAGAATTATTAATTCTGCACTTTTTGTCATCCGAGCTTGTTTCGGTGTCGTTTTGTTGAGTTCCGTGCTTTTTGGCGACTTTTCCGCACTTGAGTTCGATTCTTGCGAATCTCGTCCGAAACTGCTGTTTCGAGTTTCCCATAAGTCCGTTTAACTTTGTTAGACGTGTTGTGAACTTCGGTTTGGTTATTCGATCACGTATCGTGATTTTCGGGCGTTTTGGGCCATTTTCGTAATTTCCCAAAGTTTGGGGTAATTACTTTCCGTTGTCGAATTTCGAGCCTTCGGGTGGTCGGAATCGTGTGTTCTCTTAGTGCTCGGTTTCGTATTTGCTAGTACTTCGTAACAGTATCTTCGATTCGTATTCAGGTTCGGGCCGTCGGAGTTGGCCGGGCGAGTCATGGCTCAGCCTGCAAGATCGCCGAGTTACGGCCGATAGTGCTCGGCCGTTACATGACGTAAGGCCGTTACGCACGTAAGGCCCCCGCCGCAACGCACGTAACGCTTCCGCATTTCCAGCGTGAGTTCGGCCATGGCCGGTTACGTACGTAAGCCATGGCCGGTTACGTACGTAACCCGGCCGGCAGTCGGCCTATTTAAGGCCTGGCAGCGTATTTCTCAGCCATTTCTCACTCGTTTTTCTTCTCTTCCGCGGCTGAGGTTGTGTTAATCATGGAGGAGTGTTGTTATACAATTAATCCATGAAGTTTTGAGGTTCATATCATCAATCATCCATCCTATAACATCCTCCGATCTACCGAATCAGGTCAGATTTCCTAGAAATCTAGTTTTGGGGAATTTGGGTGTTTTGGTTGTTTTCGTCCGATTAATCCGATTTAACTTAGGATTATGATGTATTGATGAGTATTTAGATGTATTATATCTTTTCCCTTCTAATTCCGTGGTTGGATCGTATCGATTTGTTATTTGGGTCGAGTTCTTGACCGACGCCTTGAAGGTGTCCGGTAAAATGTCTTAGAGGGGTTTTCGGGCGTTTTACGATTATTCTTCCTCGTATGATCGATGATTTATTGATTATATATTGTTAGGGTCGAGTTTATTGCGAAGAAACCGAGTTGAACCCTTCCGTTCGTTGTCGTCTTTCTTTTCGATTGCATCGGGCGTTTCAAAGCTTTCCGGTTGAGCCGTGTTCGTCGGGATACTTGCGTGCCGATTTTTAGGCAAGTACCTTGTCCATATAATTCTTGTTTTGTGGATATGATAATTGGTGATCGTCTAAATGTGTTTGTGTGGTCGTTTGAATTGAACTTTCAAAAGATTTGATTAGCCTTGTTAAAGGCCCTCTTTGAAAACGCGTGTGTTTTGTGAATGGTGTGGTTTGTGAACTATGTGAATTCTATGGATATGTTTGATGTTTATGTTTCACTTGGTATTGCGTGTGGACGTATATGGTTTCTTTTCGGTGCGTTATGGTTTGACGTGGTGTTTTGTTAAGTGTTTTTGGCATTAACTCATGATTTGACATATTTGTCATTGTGGCAAATGTGAAACCCTTGTCGTTGTGAACTCTATGCATTGATGATTCGACCACAAGGATATCAATTCGGTAGTTACGAGAGGGCTCCGAGAATCGTCACTATGAGTGCGATGTCACGATAACTTGTGGGTATATTCGATTGATGTTTACCGGGTAGGGACCCGTGAGGCCTCGGCCATGCGTTACTTGCGAGTATGGCCATTTGATATGATTTGACCATAAGGTTATCTAATCGGGTAGGTCTGGAGAGGGCTCCGAGAATCGTAACTTGCGAGTGCGATGTCACGATAACTTGTGGGTATATTCGATTGATGTTTAGCGGGTAGGGACCCGTGAGGCCTCCGGCGGCGCGTTACTTGCGAGTATGGCCATTTGATATGATTTGACCATAAGGTTATCTAATCGGGTAGGTCTGGAGAGGGCTCCGAGAATCGGTACTTGCGAGTACGATGTCAAGATAACTTATGGGTGGTTTGAGTTTATTTAGCTAGCCAGCTCGGGAGGGTCCTTAGAGGCCTCGAGTGGGATTTGTGGCTTCGTCCCAGTCCTAGGCGATGCGCGTGCGCGATTATGTTTTGTTGATTTTTATGTCCGTCGAGGACACGTGATGTTGGGCTCTGGCCCTGTGAATTGTTGTCGGTTTTCTATGTGTGAAAACAAAAACCTTTGGGCTGTGACCCAGTTGATTTTGGAAAGAGAAGGATTTGATAATCCTAAATTGTTTTCTATTAAAACTCCCGAGGGTATTTTAAACCATTTTGCAAACCGTTCTCGTTATTTGTGATCTTTTAGATTTGGAAAGTTTTACTCAAACTCTTGCCTCGGGAGGTATTCGTTTCATTGTAATTGAATCTTTGAGGATTCCCGGTTATTATTATTCGTGGAATGTGAATTATATGGCTCGTATTTGCACCTTGTATTTGCACTAGCAAAACAGTGGAGTTTTGCTAACCCCCGAGTATTCGGGGGTGGATGTCTATTTTTGCATTCAGGTTTTGGAGCATAGCACAGGGTCGGCACGGAGGATGATGAAAGATGAACGATACTAATCACACGAGGATCCGTTGATATCGTATTGGTCTAGTTGTATTTTCTTTTCCGCTGCAGTATCTTTTCCCCGTTGTACGGGAGTTTATTTTATTTTGACCCCTGCGTGGGTATATGTTTGGAATTGAGTTGTATGTTATTATTGAAAGACCAAATCGGTCTCTTGAGTCATTTTAGCCTTAAAGGCGATGTTTAGATGTTTGATTTTAGTTATCAGCCTCGTAGATCCTCGAGGAGAGGGTCTACGGCGTGTAATATCCCTGAGTGGATTGGGGGTGTTACAGAATGGTATCAGAGCTTAGGTTGTGGAAACCTAGCCGTCGGTCGATGGTGTCTATTGAGTTTTTGTCTCGTCGGATTTTGTCCGACTAAGTCGTCGCGACGCCATTGCCCGAGTTTGTTGGTCGTGATTAGTATCATGGGCGATCATCATCTTCGTGCGACCTGTGGATGTAAGTCTCCCTTATTTGTGTTGAGCCTCGTGTGACACGAGCTATTTTCATGATTATTTGTTAAGTGATGGAATCCTCTTATGGATTTTGATTTCTTGATATGTGGTTATTTGACCCTCATATTTCATTCATATGAGGAGTAGCGTTGCTGGATTGTGCATGTTTGACTTTATTTCTTTAATCCGCTGTGTGAGTTCTTTTGTAATGGCTTTCGGTATTTTACCGACTCAGTTTTATTTCAAAAACCGATTCCCTTAACCGAGTTTTTGGCACTATGGCTTTGATCGTTTTGGCAAAATTCTTATGACGGTATTTAGTATTTTGTAAATGGCTTTTGTGAGTTTTTGAAATATTACCGTCATCGGCCTTATTGGCATTTTTGTAAATGGTTTTTAGCCTGGTGGGTTCCGACGCGGGACCCACAGCGCTATGATGTTCCGTGTGATTACCTGAAATTTTTGGGCATTCTAGCCTTTTTGGCATCGTCCTTTTTGGCATTGAATTATTTTCGAAAACTTGAGTATCTTAGAAATAAATTTCGAGACGTACGTTTCAAATGAATTGTTTTCTCGCGGTACTTCTAAGGTGCCACAATATGTTTCAAAATTCTTCTACCTCGAGGACCAAAATGTTTTGAGATATTTTTAATGTTTTATAAACACTTTTACTTAGACCCGAGGGTCGAATATTCTGAAAGCTTTTCACTAAAAGAAAGTGTCCTCATTTTTATCAAATGCGAAATGGTTTTCCAAAGTCTCAATAACGATGTTTCACGTTTTTACTTTTTTGAAAGGTGATACTCAAGATCAACCTGTTTTTCCTAAATTATTTTCAAAAGGTGGTTTTCATTTTTTTTAAAAACCTATCAATTCCCATTTGCGTTTGGGAATGTATGTATGATGTTCGCGTTGTCGTAATGGTGTTTGCTCCCGAGTATGATCGAATTGGTGGCATGAACGTTGAGGCGTTGCCACACATTTGTTGAACTAGCCCTCTGTGAGAGGTGTGAACTGGTATTTACTAATTGTCGCCTCGTGGTGATTTGCGTGTTGTTGCACGAGTGTGAGTTGTTAAAGCTTGGATTTTTGTGCGTTTATGCAAATGGGTGATTGTTTCATGAGGTTCGTAATTATGTGCTGGTTATTGTTCGAGCCGTTAAGGTCGCCGAACGATACCGTCGTCGCTGTAGTGTTTGTGTGCGTATTACTTTACGATGGTAATCGTTGTATATGATATGTGTTATGATCTTTGTTGTGCTTAGTTGGCACCTCCGCTATGTTGTTTTGCGCTGTTATGTTCAATTGTATCTAGCATTTATATTTTCGGTATGCCGAGCCGAGGCATTTCAACCGTGATGTGCCGGGGGAATGTACGTGCAATTTGTCCTTCTCGTCAGTAATACATTTCGAGTGTGGACTCTAGGGACACCGAATTCAGTTTTGCGAATTGACTACCGAGACTTTCGGAGTTCGCGCTTCAGCACAGATATCAGGATCGGCTCTGAGAGGCCCATGGGAGATTTCTATGTCGGTTGCTTTTTGTGTTGTTACCTTGTTTCCGTTATTGTGAGTTGCGGGGACGACTTTCTTTTATAAGAGGTCGAATGTAATGTTCGTATCATTTTTGACTTCCGCATTTTCTCTCTATAAAGTCTATCGATTCGCTCGTGTTCATTGATACCGTGCAGACATTGTATTTCGGTTTCATCGTTCGAGCAGTGTGATCTTGTTTTGGGTCGATCTGGTTATTGCTGTGACTTTTTCGAATTCGGTTCGATTCTTGTGAAGCTTGTTCGGAAGTAACATCTTTTGGTTCTACTAGTTCTTTTATTCGAAGTGGATCAGATTTGGAACTTCTGTATTTTCGACTCTGTCGACTTGTTTATGTTTGTTAACATTTTCTGAGCTTGCCCTGTCCCTTACTTTTGTTAATCGAACGAGGGTGGTATTGTTTCGGAATTACTCGTTCGTCGTTGTGACTTTTCAATTGTTATTCCCTTTCCTGTGGATCTTATGTGAGTGCGCATCTTATTGTTTTCACCGGATCATGTTTTGTCTCGAGTCGAGATGTGAACCTCGGAGTTGTCGGTTGAACCTTATTGTTCTTCGTGATCCGAACATGATTATTCGATTCTTGTTGTCTCGATCGTTATGGTTCGATCGTTTGATTGTTTGATTTTTGTTGATCTCGTTCCGTGATCGTTGAACATTCAGACTCCTTCGTAATTCCCTTAAGTTCGGGAAATTAGTCTCGTTTTCGATCTTCCAACCCTTGGGCGATGGAATTCCGTATTTCTTCAGTGATTGGCTCGCGTTTTGATTGATGTACCGTTGGGGTGGTCAATCATATTGATTTTTGTTCGTTGTGTTTTGTGATTGTTCGGATAATCGACTTTGTTGTATTATCTGTTTGATGACGCTTGTCACTTGTTGGTTTTATTATGTCTCTATCAGCGGCGTTGTGTTGGTCGTCGTGGAGCGTGTTTTCACGTCGTATGTCTCTTTGCGTTTCTTGCAGCGTTTTGCCATCGGGCGCGAGTTTTCGGTTTTTGGGTATCTCGTCGAGTTTTCCTGACAGTGGATATTGCTTCTCCCTACTTATTTTAAGTTTCGGGACGAAACTTCTTTTAAGGAGGGTAGAATGTAATACCCGTAATTTCGATTTCCGGTAATTTCTTTTTTTTTTCGGAGAAAGTCCATTTTGACGACTCGCTCATGACAGTTTCGTCATTTCGAGAATTATTAATTCTGCACTTTTTGTCATCCGAGCTCGTTTCGGTGTCGTTTTGTTGAGTTCCGTGCTTTTTGGCGACTTTTCCGCACTTGAGTTCGATTCTTGCGAATCTCGTCCGAAACCGCTGTTTCGAGTTTCCCATAAGTCCGTTTAACTTTGTTAGACGTGTTGTGAACTTCGGTTTGGTTATTCGATCACGTATCGTGATTTTCGGGCGTTTTGGGCCATTTTCGTAATTTCCCAAAGTTTGGGGTAATTACTTTCCGTTGTCGAATTTCGAGCCTTCGGGTGGTCGGAATCGTGTGTTCTCTTAGTGCTCGGATTCGTATTTGCAAGTACTTCGTAACCGTATCTTCGATTCGTATTCAGGTTCGGGCCGTCGGAGTTGGCCCCGGCCGAGTCATGGCCGGGCAGTCTGGGCCCAGGCCGGCACTGGCCGAGTTACGGCCGATAGTGCTCGGCCGTTACGTACGTAAGGCCGGTTACGTACGTAAGGCCCTGGCCAGTAACGTACGTAACGTTTCCGGCATTTCCAGGCAGTGAGTTCGGCCATGGCCGGTTACGTACGTAAGCCATGGCCGGTTACGTACGTAACCCGGCCGACAGTCGGCCTATTTAAGGCCTGGCAGCGTATTTCTCAGCCATTTCTCACTCGTTTTTCTTCTCTTCCGCGGCTGAGGTTGTGTCAATCATGGAGGAGTGTTGTTATACAATTAATCCATGAAGTTTTGAGGTTCATATCATCAATCATCCATCCTATAACATCCTCCGATCTACCGAATCAGGTCAGATTTCCTAGAAATCTAGTTTTGGGGAATTTGGGTGTTTTGGTTGTTTTCGTCCGATTAATCCGATTTAACTTAGGATTATGATGTATTGATGAGTATTTAGATGTATTATATCTTTTCCCTTCTAATTCCGTGGTTGGATCGTATCGATTTGTTATTTGGGTCGAGTTCTTGACCGACGCCTTGAAGGTGTCCGGTAAAATGTCTTAGAGGGGTTTTCGGGCGTTCTACGATTATTCTTCCTCGTATGATCGATGATTTATTGATTATATATTGTTAGGGTCGAGTTTCTTGCGAAGAAACCGAGTTGAACCCTTCCTTTCGTTGTCGTCTTTCTTTTCGATTGTATCGGGCGTTTCGAAGCTTTTCGGTTGAGCTGTGTTCGTCGGGATACTTGCGTGCCGATTTTTAGGCAAGTACCTTGTCCATATAATTCTTGTTTTGTGGATATGATAATTGGTGATCGTCTAAATGTGTTTGTGTGGTCGTTTGAATTGAACTTTCAAAAGATTTGATTAGCCTTGTTAAAGGTCCTCTTTCAAAACGCGTGTGTTTTGTGAATGGTGTGGTTTGTGAACTATGTGAATTCTATGGATATGTTTGGTGTTTATGTTTCACTTGGTATTGCGTGTGGACGTATATGGTTTCTTTTCGGTGCGTTATGGTTTGACGTGGTGTTTTGTTAAGTGTTTTTGGCATTAACTCATGATTTGACATATTTGTGATTGTGGCAAATGTAAAACCCTTGTCGTTGTGAACTCTATGCATTGATGATTCGACCACAAGGATATCAATTCGGGTAGGTCTGGACAGGGCTCCGAGAATCGTCACTTGCGAGTGCGATGTCACGATAACTTGTGGGTATATTCGATTGATGTTTACCGGGTAGGGACCCGTGAGGTCTCCGGCGGCGCATTACTTGCGAGTATGGCCATTTGATATGATTTGACCATAAGGTTATCTAATCGGGTAGGTCTGGAGAGGGCTCCGAGAATCGTAACTTGCGAGTGCGATGTCACGATAACTTGTGGGTATATTCGATTGATGTTTACCGGGTAGGGACCCGTGAGGCCTCCGACGGCGCGTTACTTGCGAGTATGGCCATTTGATATGATTTGACCATAAGGTTATCTAATCGGGTAGGTCTGGAGAGGGCTCCGAGAATCGGTACTTGCGAGTACGATGTCAAGATAACTTATGGGTGGTTTGAGTTTATTTAGCTAGCCAGCTCGGGAGGGTCCTTAGAGGCCTCGAGTGAGATTTGTGGCTTCATCCCGGTCCTAGGTGTAATATCCGGAATTTCTATTACTATTGTTTAATGTTATCCGAGTTATGTTGTACAGCATGGAATCTGTACAGTATGGGTAAAATAATTAAAGGACCGAGACATCTGGATTTGTATAATTGTCGTACTTGGTCGACAATTGGATGTAAGAAGTATATGTATTCAGTATGCCGTATGTTCGTATTCTGTATGTTGAGACGTTGGAAAAGAATAGCTGAAAATGGCTAAGTGTAACATTATTAGCGCACGCTAATAATCATGAGTAGCGCACGCTATCGTGCAGGATTAGCGCACGCTACGTTTATAGGTTAGCGTACGCTAGTGCAGACAGATCGGAAGGAATCTGCGTGTGGACCCGACTGCTTTCGGCGCACGTTCTGATAAGTCAACGGATGTTGTAATGTAGTGTTAGCGCACGCTAATGCATGTTGATTAGCGCACGCTAACTGTATATTGGGACAAAAGGAATCTTATCCTAGTCGAGTGTCGGCGTGTGGACCCGTGTTCGGAGCATACAGACAAACGAGTCAACTAATGTTAGCGCACGCTAAACGCAAGGACTTGCGTACGCTAGAGAGTGTAAATTACGACGCTAATGCATGGGCATTACGTACGTAAGCTCATGTACGGCTTGACAGTAGTCTCTGGACTACGATAGCGCACGCTAACAAAGGTCAGTTAGCGCACACTAAAGCCTTAGCGCACGCTAAACATGAGATGTTAGCGCACGCTAGTAATGCAGTCTATATAAGGGACAGACGGGTATTATGAAGCATTTCGTCCATTCTTTCACTTTCAGTCGATAGAGAGAGCTTTGGGAGGTTCTTGAGGTTCCCAAGCACGGTGAGGTGGTGATCTTTAACAAGATTAAAGATGGAAATCATGGATTAAAGCTTTGTTCTTGAAATCATTGGTGATTCTTGGAAATGGATTCAACCTTGTAAATCAATCCATTCCTTCATAAAGGTAATCACTTTTCATCTTTGGATTTCGTTTTGGATTGAATGTTGATGATTATTACATAAACAAGTTTGACAAGCATGATTATGAGATGGTATACCGGAGTATGATGATATTAATATGATTCTTGTGATTTAGATTGTGTCGTTCGTTTTCTTGAGATAAGTGGATTAATCCTTCTCCTCAGTTTCGGATGTTGATGTTATTGTAGATGATTACTCTTTGTAATGGAAGATTAAGGAAGTGTGGTTACGTTCTTGACGTTTCGTGTATTAATATTAAGAAAGATGATATATGGATATAGAACTTGGATTATAAGTTGGATGATTGTTTATATGTTAAAGGATATCGGATTTCGTTGTTTTGATAGCTTTGAACATGATTCAGAATCACTTGGTGTTCTTGAAATCGCCATAAGTTGATCGGTATATGAAAAACATGCATCATCGGCATTAGCGCACGCTCGTTCGCCTAGCGCGCTAACGGAGCAACTTAGCGCACGCTACGTTAGGTGATTAACGTGCGCTAAGAAGCCGAAAGTGCGATATTTTCGTGTTGTGGTTGTAAATTCGTCTTTGGTTTGAGTAGGATTAATTCGACTAGTGTTTAATCGAGATATTGTCGAGCCGTTGGGTTTGTGAATTGGTTTTATCGATTGTTGATTGTTATCGAACTTGTTGTCTATCGATTCTTGTAATAGGTTGAGAATATTGATCGGTGATTACAACCGTGTGTTGCGGTCGAGCTCGAGTATGTTCGTGAATTGCTTTGGTCGGGACCGAGGGACTTGTAGATGACGGAAATGGAATTGGTAATGACTTCATCGGTATCGAGGTAAGTTATTACTTGCTCGATTCATAATATTTAATGAATGGTTTCCGTTTCATTCGTGTATAATTCGTATAGCAATGTTTATAATCGTAATCACAGGAGATTTGAGATTATAAATCGTATTCGAGTTTTGGGAATCGAATCATAATGTATATGATTTACTTTTGTTATTGGTATATCGAGGATATATTGTGATAAAGACGGAGATATGAATTATACGCAATTCGTGATACTTTGGACCGTCGAGTATTGAGGATAATGGTTCGTGATGGTTTAGACATTGAGATCATTCTCGAAGGACTCGGGCAAGTACTCTAATCTATTTTATCATTTGTGTCGATTATGTCATGATACATTCGTGTATCATTGTTGTCATGCGTTTGTGCATTGTTGTTGTCGTGTATTGTGTCTGCTTTGTTTTGTGCGATTGTCTATTGTTGTCATATGTCCACCTCGTGTTGGTCCGACGGATCATCGGGGATCTATGCTAGCGTCTTGTTGGATCATCGGACGGGTTTTCCACCTCGGGTTGGTCAGCGGGATCATCGGGGATCTAGGCGGTGAACGCTGGATCATTGGATTGCCATGTATTGTTGTTGTGCATATGTATATTATGGATTTGCCATAAGTATACATTGTCATTATTGTTGTGATCATATTGACGTTGTCATATGAGTATGCATTTGTAGGTCTTGTGTTAGGACCATGTCCGTATGTTGTGTAGATCGATCTCGGATTAGGACGTGATGGAAATGGTATTTCGTATCTTGAGGTATGTTCCGTATTTCCTTGATACTTGTCTTTGATGGACAATCGATTTTCGTATTGAAATTGTCGACGTCATCCGATGGATTGAATTGGCGAGTTGGTATAATTTCCGTATCGCGAGTTATGATAATGTTTTTGAGAACCTTGGGTATTGTTGAGATACCGCATGATATTTTGGTATTATCTCATGGTGATGTTAAGGATACGAATTGTGGATTTTCATAAAGTTAAGACGGTAAGATTACATTGGTCGTATTCTTACTTAGTATTTCCATTGATATGTAATTATTGACGTGATGTGATGGTTATCATTGTTGGATATTATGGTGACCCGTCGTGGGCTTTCTTTTTAGGTTCTTGGATTATCAAGCTTGTAGCGGTCGTGGAGAGATGAGCTTCGGAGGATACCGGCTAGAACATGTATTTGTGTATTGAGCTTACATTCGGTTGTTGTATTCATTTGCTAGAGTATTTTAATCGTTTGTCTTTTCCATTGCGTGAGTATTTTTAAATGGTCTTTTGGTATTTGGTAACTTAGGTTACCTTGGCGATCGTTCTCTAAATCTATTCAGCCGTGCGTGTAGCGATAGCTTAACGTATGTACTTAAACTGTTGAGTCTTGGCATTTCGGGCCTTGTGGTTTCAAATGAGTTTTTACGACGGTTTGATAAACGAGTTTTATAAATCTTCGAATGGTTTTAATAGATAATACCGTCGTTAGCCTCTTGGGCGTTTTGTAAATGTTTGCGAAAATTTCTTTCAGCCTTGTGGGTTCCATCTCGGGGCCCACGGCGCTGTAATATTCCCGGTCGGATCTGGGGGTGTTACACTAGGTGATGCGCGTGCGCGATTATGTTTTGTTGATTTTTATGTCCGTCGAGGACACGTGATGTTGGGCTCTGGCCCTGTGAATTGTTGTCGGTTTTCTATGTGTGAAAACAAAAACCTTTGGGCTGTGACCCAGTTGATTTTGGAAAGAGAAGGATTTGATAATCCTAAATTGTTTTCTATTAAAACTCCCGAGGGTATTTTAAACCATTTTGCAAACCGTTCTCGTTATTTGTGATCTTTCAGATTTGGAAAGTTTTACTCAAACTCTTGCCTCGGGAGGTATTCGTTTCATTGTAATTGAATCTTTGAGGATTCCCGGTTATTGTTATTCGTGGAATGTGAATTATATGGCTCGTATTTGCACCTTGTATTTGCACTAGCAAAACAGTAGAGTTTTGCTAACCCCCGAGTATTCGGGGGGTGGATGTCTATTTTTGCATTCAGGTTTTGGAGCATAGCACAGGGTCGGCACGAAGGATGATGAAAGATGAACGATACTAATCACACGAGGATCCGTTGATGTCGTATTGGTCTAGTTGTATTTTCTTTTCCGCCGGTATCTTTTCCCGTTTATGCGGGAGTTTATTGTATTTTGACCCCTGCGTGGGTATGTGTTTGGAATTGAGTTGTATGTTATTATTGAAAGACCAAATCGGTCTACTGAGTCATTTTAGCCTTAAAGGCGATGTTTAGATGTTTGATTTTAGTTATCATCCTGGTAGATCCTCGAGGAGAGGGTCTACAACGTGTAATATCCCTGAGTGGATTGGGGGTGTTACACATACTTCGTTGAAAATCTACAACTTTGTAGCATTGGCCTAAAATGGAAACATATGCAACTCCAGTATAAACAAAGTGATAGCCCTTTGTTGAAGTGGTGCCGACACTCCAAAGATAAAAACTATCCGTATACTTTGTTAAAGCGAGTGAGAGAAGGAGTTAAAATCACCTCATGGCGTGAGATTTCTCATGAACGCACTGGAATCGACTACGATGACACGAAAATTAGTTGTGCTATCGTAATGGATGTTATAGCATCCACTATCTTTCCAGTTAGATAGTTTCTGCAAAACTGACATGCATCTTGTGGTTAAATCTTATCTTAGTGGGGAACTAAGTTAAGTGATAAAAGGATCTCATGGTGGATCAGACTCAAATCAAGTGGCTCCTAACTACGGAGCGAGTTGACAAATGATTGTCAGGAACACATACTAAGTATATACTTGATTTGGAAGAGATATGAACCTTTTGCGCGTAAAACTAAGGGTTTATAGTGATGTACTCTTGTGAGACTAAGAGATTCCGCTAAATCCAAAGTTAAGAATGAAAGGATATTGGGGACACTTGATGATGCATATTCATCAATCGGTTTAAAGCAATCTAAGGGACAGTTTCCCTAAGAGACGATAAAGTAATGCCTATATGATTCCCAATGACTAGTCGAAATCATAATAAGACTTGGCTCACTTAAGTGATGATGCAGTCTTAAGAAAAAAGTATAGTATTATGTACTCATGTTTGACTCGATGTACTCATTCGTAATAATCCGGTAAAGCCACTGTGATGATGGTATAGGATGCGCTCACGCAATGTCTGTGATTGACAAGAAGCTTTAAGCTCGCTCTATCTCGATAAAATGAGATAAAAGGACACTTGAATATCGATACCCGAATTTTCCCTGAATGTATTGGTCTATCTCCCATATGACCTACATGGTAGCTCACTTGCTGGAAAATGGTGAAATTGGTACCATTGGAAAGGTTTGTGTCTACTTTCCAAGGAAACCAACCATTTGATCACATCCATCATGTTGAGTGACATATGACTATTGTTGCAAAGTAGGACAGGATATGTCTGGTAATTTGTTGAGTCAACTTCGATTGAGCTTTGTGATCTACTCAGGTTGATCTAGGTTGCGTACTGTATGTGAATGAAAAGCTATGGGTGTCTAGTTTTCATAAGTTCTTACACTTTCGTTGATACCTATTGAATCGAAGAAGTTATGACTAATTTAGTGCATGGAGGTCAAGACTTTAGAAAACTTGATTTTCAGATAAGTATTTAGCGACTCTGCACTTTGGATGCGTCGTGCTCTTTTTGTCCTTAGACCAAGGTTTGTTTTCTTCCCATTGGGTTTTCACTTGGTAAGGTTTTTAACGAGGCAACCTATGAGAATATCCATACAATGATGCGTTGTACTTCTGTTCAACTTAGACCAATAGGTATTTTTCCCACTGGTTTTTTCTTGGTAGTTGTGAGGGCAACTTGGCATCTGACTCCTGTGATTTGAGGTACTCATCAGGGGGAGTCGTTATGTAT
This sequence comes from Orobanche coerulescens, assembly GCA_033398695.1. Lineage (NCBI taxonomy): Eukaryota > Viridiplantae > Streptophyta > Magnoliopsida > Lamiales > Orobanchaceae > Orobanche > Orobanche coerulescens. The sequence continues at coordinate 10,750,881 of CM065816.1, read as the reverse complement.
ACATCAGGGGGAATATACATGACATGTTATGTTGGTGCGTTGCAATCTTTTCCTCATCAAGCCTTTATTTTTCCCGTGGGGTTTTGTTTTAGCTTGGAATAGGTTTTTACGAAGGCAACATCTTCTGCACCATTGTTGTATTAGTGCTCGACACAGGGGGAGTGTTCTAGGAATTATTATTAATCCCGTAATGTGTCTTACCTAATACTGGTTGTAGGAAGATACATAGATGGAAGGTTCTAGATCCTTCTAGAGGTAGTAGGATCCTATTAGATATCTTACCTTATCTAGGAATCCTATGTATGGAACGACTCTCAGTGTAATGTCTATTTAAAGGCCCCGCTATCAGTGTTATGAATGCAATTGATTGACTCGTATTTACAGTTTTTTACTTTCTCCTGAAACAATGTCGTTATTATTGCCGTTATTATTACCATTGTAAATAATGTTTTATGATATTATTAATTTTAAATAATTTTAATCCAGAGTTACTATACATTATTATTATTATATTAATAGTACTTTTAAGTAATTCTATTAAAGAATTATTATATATAATTATTATTATATTGATATTACTTTTTTAAATGATTATAATTAAGAATTTTAAACATAATAATAATTATTATTATATTAATATTTTAATTTTAAATGATTTTAACTATAAATTATTATACATGATTATTTTTATTTTTATTAATATTAACATTATTATTAATAATATTATTACAATTAATTCTGTATAGTTCAGTTGAGTTCAATTTACCATAATTCAATTCAGTCCAAAAGAACAGAACCTTAATATAATACTATTTTTATACTTTAATAATAAATATAACATGTTGTTTCTAATTTAGATCTCACAAAATTTGCAAATTACTATTTTGACGATCAACACTTATATGTTTCCCATATATTGATATGCACTAATATTAAAGATGCAATATATTTTTATTATAATTTGAACACGAGAATAAAATTAAGAATATTTTACTATATAAAGTTAAAAAAATATCAAAAAGTTGTGTTTTAAACAATGAATTATCATATATATAGAAAGATTAGGTCCTAAAAATCATTTTAATGACACTTATTTTGTGAGGGGCATTAATGACGCAGTTTTTTTTTAAATGAAAAATATAGCCATGCGATAATCAATCCGATTGATGAGATTAATGTCAGGTCCATGTGAAGTGTCCATGTAGTTATTGAGATACAAATGTGAGTGTCCATGTAGTTATTGAGATACAAATGCATGTATTCATTTAGTCACTTAATGATTGTAGATGTTACTTGGGAGATGAATACCGATCATCGTGTAAATTTTACGTAAAACAATTTATGCATTAATATATTACTATTTCTAACATCATTACTTGATTAGATGGTCTATTATTGCTTCAATTTTTTTTAAGTTCATTGCATGTATGATTATTCGTTCGTAGTACGTTTTAATTTGATTTTCTTTATGACAATTTTGGAGAAATGATAAATATACTTACTTAATTAAAAAAACAACACAAAAAATGATAAAAATATATCAATATTTTGTCAAAATACTTATCTTACGAAAATATTTGTGTGCATCACACGGGTCCTGAGGCAACCCAAGTTATATATGACAATGATGTGCACTATTCGACTTATATTGATATATTTAATTACTTTCCACCAAAATGTGTTAACATCAAGATCTACAAAAGTATCTATCGTTTACATGAGTTATTTAGTACTAAATGATAAATGTTCCGATATATAAAACTTATATTCTAAACATTGACGCAAACTTGATAAAAAGTATACAAACATCTGCACAAACATTACGTACAAAGCACGTAGAAATTTAACCAATGACCCAACCGGTGCATCGCACGAGTTCGTAAGGCCTCGTATTCAACTAATATTAGACTACTAATTAATTTATTGTTAAGACTAAATGTGTCGAATAGGAATATTTCAGTGAATGGGTAAGCAATTTTAGCGAAGATAAAAAATAAATTTACCTAATGAGATGAGAATAGTAAATCAAGTCAAGTGATAAATAATAATATACTGTGAATTTTACCCCGCATTGAGAAGCTCCTACCAAGATGTTCTTCTTACTATATTTAGAGTGATATAATATAAATAAATACTCCCTTTGCATTATATTTGATATTTTAGCTTTAGAAATAAAAATTAACAATCAATTTAATTTGAAAAATATATCCTTATATTAATTAAAGATATTAAGGTATGAAGTAAATAAAGGAAGATAATAAAATATAAATGGTAGGTTGAGATCTATTGAGGTAAGGATAAACTAGGAAAAAAATATAAACTATCGCTAAAACATGAAATAATTTGTAACAAGGATCAATCTCGAGAAAGTCATTTAATATGAAACGGAGGGAGTAAAATTTTGAGTGTAATATACGTATGGCAGATACAGTACAAATATGACAAATATATAACAAGATGACCAGCTTGCTACGTGCTCTTCCGGTGTGGGATACAAATCCCGATATACACATATTCTTGAAATTTTTGGGTATCTAAAATCCAATTTGTCGGGAATACGGGTGCTAGTGATTAGGGATGATAATCGGATGGGAAGCAGGTAGTCATTACCCATTCTAAAATCGCGGGACCAAAATCTTACCCAAAATCGGGCCCAAAACCGGTTCGAGAGTCATGAAAATTGGTTCGGGTAGTCCTCAAAATCGTCGGTTCCAACTCCAGTTTACGCAGGAATACCCATGTTACTTTTTAGTTTATTCTATTTACATAAATAAGTCTTCGAATCTACTTTACTATTAAAAGAGAGTTATACAAAATACGTGTCTTTAAGTGGTTTTTTTCTGAATAATTATCTTTTTTTTCTTTTTAAAAATACACTAATTCCTACCCATTTGAATAAGAGTTAATGGGAACCAAAAATTTTTTTCTTTTTTCTTTTTATTTTTCTCTCAATGTTTAGAAGTTACTTCCTCCGTCCCTTTTTAGTTGTCCAATTTGACTTTAGATCGGTCAAATTGACTAAAATTTGACTGAAATTTACGAATTTTATATAATTGATAAAATAAAAAAAGTATATCATTGTAAGGTACATATAATCTATTTTAAAATGCAATTTTTACTTTCTAAAAATAATAAAAGAATTATTCACAATTTTTGGTTAAAAATTGGTCAATTTGACCATTGAAAGTCAAAACAGGACAATTAAATAGGGACGGAGGTGGTAATAGTTTTATTGTCTCAACTCTATTTTTTATTATTAATATTTTAAATTAATCTTCTTTTTACGATATTTGATTTAACATTCATTAGGCATATATAATTAAAATATTCCTTTTTGAATATAAGTTGTCTTTGAATAATTATTATATTATATCTTGGTTTTAAACTATTTGTATATAAAATATATAAAAATCAGATAATTTTCAAATAATTTTATTTGAATTACTGAATTAATTTATTTTAAAAATATTTGGGAAAAGAATTATAGACATGTTAGACTTACAATTCCTAAGAGAAAGATATATTATTAGTTAAAATAATTTTTTGATTGATTCTTCTTTTATGAAAAGAAAAATTATATAAACAAATATAATAAGTTGATTATATTTTTATTTAAGTACGTCACAATAATATACTTTATCACCCTATGCCTAATGAATTAATATCATTGTCAATCTCATGGTATATTATTAAGTATAAAATGTGTGACTTTAACCTAAATATTTATAAAAAATATACGACATTCTTTCACCTGTATACTGATATGTAATTATATTAGTATATTAATATAAATATTACAAATATAAAATGATCATATATATTCCTGTCATGTTTATATATTTTATATCAAACTTTTACACATCTATACTTAATATTAAAAGAGAGTCGCAAAAAATTCTAAGGAAACATCTGTCATCTCCACGCTAATCCTCTTTTTAAGAATCTTAAAAAAATGAACGTTTAATTTGTGAGGGGGTTAGATGATTATTCCATTATACTAGTCATTCAGACCCGTGCGTTGCACACGTATTTTATAATTTTTTGAAATTTGATATTTAGCGTAAAGAGTTAAAAGTATTAATAAAAGGATTGTTCAAACTGTTAATTATAACTTTTTAATTGATTGGATCGGGTCGGGTCGAGTCGCACCAAATCGGTGTTTACTAATAGATTGTGGTACAATTTTCTTTTCAATAATACGTACGCCGTATGCTAAGTTTTTATCTGGTTTAATAGCAATACCTTTACAATCGGTGGATGACAACATTCAAAAACACTTTCAACATAACTGAAGATTATTAACCAACCACAAAACCAAAAAGAGTTCTTAATATCTACGAATGTAAAAAATAAACAAAAATTGAGTTAGTTGTGGTCTTAAAACTTTTGACTAATCTTTTAATTACCTCAATATAACCCAAACAATTAAAGGTTGTATTATATTTGAGAACTTAGAAAAAAAAGAAATTTAATCATTTTTAAAACGTACCTTGACATTGATATTTTGGCATTGTTGATAAGTATTTTTAACATGGTACTAAAAATCCAAGACATTAAAAATAATTGACTTTATATATAAAGATGTATTAATGACATTAATAATTAAGACTCAACATTTAATTATTGGGACTAAATCTTAATGACATTAATCATTAAGACTCAATATTTAATTATTGGGACTCAATCTTTATATAGATATAGAAACAGACCCGTGCGTTGCGCCGATTTTTTTTTCCGATAAACTATTGAACTCTTGCTTATTTCTTAAACTTAACTTTTTTAATTTGTTATAATAAGTCACAAATGGGTTTGAGCATTATTCTCGATAAGATTTCAATGCGACATGCAACCAACCAACCAACATCTCTAAGATAAATAAGTACACCCGTGGAACGTCACTTCAAACCCAAATAATGTAACACCCCCGATATATTCAGGGTATATTACAGTGACGTGGACCCCTACATGGGACCCACCAGGCTAGACACAATTTACCACAGTAAAAATACACATAATCCAATTGAAAACCAAATCACTTACCCGGTACAACCGGCGGGATAATTCACTATGGCAACATAAACAACTTGACGAATACAAAGCTTAATCTGAAGAGAAAAGCCTAAGTACTCGCGAGTACAATCTATAAGTTTCAAAAGTGGACAACAACCATATCGAATGGGATAACGGAAATAGATGGACTCAAACGCATATGTCAACGACCCTGGCCAACATCCTCGTACTGTCCCAGCGCTTGCTTGTCCGGATGATTATAACCTGAAATCTATAACAAGAATTTCCCCACAACGGGTCCCCAGAGGGGTTAGCAATTACGCTAGTACAAGTAATCAAGGCAAACCAATCGCTTACACATTTCGTAGTACATACACTAATATCATTTCAAAACCAAAACCAGACATGTCTTTTCCGGAAACAAACAGTCAAATAATCAATTTGCCTAGGACCAGGACGCCACCATGAATCCCACCCGAGGCCTCTAAGGACCCTCCCGAGCTGGCCACTTTATAAAACAAGTCACGCACAGGCATCTCCTAGGACCAGGACGCCACCATGAATCCCACCCGAGGCCTCTAAGGACCCTCCCGAGCTGGCTAGCGAAACAAACTCGTGAATCCATAGTGAAGTCATAGATTCCCCCGAGGCCCCGTCGGACCCTCCCAGGGTGAGTAAAACACACACAATATACGTTACCATTTCATGTTAAGCATAAAGGTTTCCAAAAATACTTGCCTTGAATTGTTGACGACGCAACGAACGGAAGGAAAAACACCGACGAACGCTAGGGACCGACAATTACGAACCTAACAAATTGAAGAACACAATCACAACCAATCCTAAACGAATACGGAATTGGAATACACCCGAAAACCCGTCTACGATTCATGTATATTTGTGTAAAAATAACAACGAGGGCGGACCACAACCGAACCCTCTCGAATACGCAACAACCACGAAGTATACCATGAATCCGTAGGAAAACCAATGATATCAACAAGATTAATCATACTAATCCTGAATTAACCGACAAAACGAGATTTAATCGCATTTAAAATCCCAAAACCCCCAATTTATCCAAAAGTAGGGTTCTAAGAGATTTACCTTGGATTAGGATGAAAGATTCGTGTTGATGTTGATAATATACACCAAGAACTTAAGGAAGTTGATGGTTGGGATGATCGGAGGAAGAAATCGCCAAGAAATCGCCCGGAATCGCCTTAGCCGCGGAGAGAAGGAAGAAATGAAAATAATACGTTCATCTCGGTCAACTCCCTGGTTTATATAGCCAGGGTGTTAGCGCGCGCTAATCCTCAAAGTTAGCGTGCGCTAACGAAACAAACTCCACCCAAAGAGCGATTTACGTCATAGCGGCGCTACTCCAAACGTAGCGTGCGATAACAACCTCTCGTAGCGCGCTATCGACCAATAGCGCGGCGCTACTGGACACCACCGAGTCCGAAGCTAAATCGTCAACACACTGATCCGGTTAGCGCGCGCTTATCGACCAAACGTAGCATGCGCTAAAGTGTATCCAGAGCGCGCTTATCGACCAATAGCGGCGCTACCCGGGCATCGGGCCGAGTCCATGGCAACCGTCCAAGATCGACATTCACACTAGCGTACGCTACCGGGCGTCTCAGCGTGCGCTAACCCCCAACATTAGCGTGCGCTAGGCTACGTAGCGTACGCTAATCCACCAGTCCAGAGGGCTGGATTCAGCACTGCCACTCCCAGGGCTTGCTCTCTAGCGTGCGCTACGAAGCAGTCGTAGCGTGCGCTACTAAGGTACATCTAGCGTGCGCTATGCAGAACGATAGCGTGCGCTAGGTACGAAATATAAACGGTCCTAAAACACCGGAATATGAACAAAACATCAAACGGAACATCTCAAAACGTATCATAACGTAGAATGGATCCACGGCAACCCCGAAACGGAGGTTCCGCACAACAATAACGAGAATCAGATCAACAGGTGACTGAAAATATACACGAGGGTCACTACGACCGATAAATACACCGAAAATGAAAATACAAGGGGAAAGAAAAAATGCGGATATTACATTCTACCCCTCTAAAAATAAGTTTCGTCCCGAAACTTAAGAGACAAACAACTCAGGGTACCTAGCACGCATGCTATCCTCGATCTCCCAAGTTGCCTCCTCGACACCATGTCTCGACCACTGCACTTTGACCAAAGGGATGGTCTTATGCCTCAGTCGTTTCTCGCGATGCTCCAAAATCTTCAAGGGACGTTCTTCAAAAGTAATATCCTCGGCGACATCAATCTCCCCATAGTCGATGACGTGACTAGGGTCCGAAACATATTTCCTCAGTTGGGAAACATGAAAAACGCTATGAACATGAATCAGGGCCGGGGGTAACGCCAAACGGTATGCCAACCCACCGACTCGCTCGAGAATCTCGAAGGGTCCAATAAATCTCAGACTTAACTTCCTCTTTTTCCCGAAACGGAAAACTCCTCTCGTCGGCGACACCTTTAGTAAAACGTGGTCTCCCACCTCGAATTCCAAAGGTCGACGACGAATATCGGCATATTGTAATATCCGCAATTATTGATTTTCGGTAAATTTCTTTTTTCGGTCGGAGTCCGTTTTGACGACTCGCTCATGGCCGTTTCGTCATTATGAGAATGATTAATTCTACACTTTTTGACATCCGAGTTCGTTTCGGTGTCGTTTTGTTGAGTTCCGTGCTTTTTAGCGACTTTTCCGCACTTGAGTTCGATTCTTGCGAATCTCGGTCGAAACTGCTGTTTCGAGTTTCCCGTAAGTTCGTTTAACTTTGTTAGACGTGTTGTGAACTTCGGTTTGGTTATTCGATCACGTATCGTGATTTTCGGGCGTTTTGGGCCATTTTGTAATTTCTTGAAAGTTACGGGTATCCGTATCTGTAATTGTTGTCTCGACCCGTTTCTTGGTCGCATATGACTAATTATGGTATTATGTTTTCATTTCAGGTCGTTGATGTCCTCCGCGAACTTTTCGTCGTGTTCGCCCGCGGCGTTTTCGTAATCGGTCGCCGAGCCTCGCTTGGCCATGGATCGCCGAACGATTGCGGGCACCGCCGGACGGTGCGGCAGAACCGCGAGCGCACGCCACGGCCGGAAGGTCGCGCGCGCTAACCGGCAGTGTAGCGACGCTACCGGCCGCCTAACGACGCTTAGCTGGTCTGGACAGGGGAGTCCCGGGGTTCTCAGTCGGTCGCTCGGCTGTAGCGCACGCTATCGCCGGACGCCGCAGACGCCGCGGGCCGGGCAGTAGCGCACGCTACGGCCGGAAGGTCGCACACGCTACTCGCCGAAAGACTAGTCCGTAAGGCCATCGATCGCGGCCTGGGCCGATAGCGCACGCTAGCTCGGCAGCCTAGCGCGCGCTAGTCCGGCCCAGTATAAATGTGGCTGAGCAGTCACATTTCATTTCGTTTTTCACTTCCTTCCTTCTCCGTCCGCGACTGGCGATTCATGGGTGACGAAGCCATGTTGTTTAACAACAAATCCATGAAGTTCTTGAATTCATAACATCAATCAATCATCCGTTATCATCCTTTGATCCAGCGAATCAAGGTAATCTTCCTTAGAACCCTAATTTCGTGAATTTGGGGTTTTTTTGCATTTTTGTCCGATTCGTTCCGTGTTGTTGATTAATTCATGATGGGTATGATTAATCTTGGTAGTATTCTCGTGTTTAACATCATTTAATCCATTGTTCTTCGTCGAATCGAAGTATATTTCTTGATTTCCTTCGAATTGACTTTTTGGAGGGTTTGTCCCCGATCTCGTTTTTCATCCGTTTTCGATGGATTGATTATGGTTAAATGATGTTGTTAAACATATTCTATGGATTGTATATCCATATTTCAACTTGGAATTCCGTTTTCGTGTTTTGTCGGGACGAATCGTGTTCTTGGCCGTTTTGGGGAAAACACTTGAATTTTCGTCATTCGTTCCTTGAATTCAGCGGCTTTGGATCGTACTTTGGAATTCATTTTCGTTGTTATATTTGTCCTTCGTAGTTTATGAACGCGAGTTGGCGATCGGTGGAGTCGGCGGGTTCGTAGTCGGTTCGTGTCAACCTACTTCGGTCGATTCTTCGCGTTGTTCTTATTCGAGGCAAGTACCTTGCCCATACTTTTCTTATTTTATGGATATGATGATCGGTGATCGTCTTGGTGTGTTTGTTTGGTTGTTTGAAATGAAGTTTCAAAATATTTCGGTTTGGCCTCGTTAAAGGCTCACTTTTAAAACGCGTGTGTTTTGTAAATTGTGTGGGTTGTAAGTGACTACGTGAATCCTTTGGATATGTTTGGTGTTGATGTTGCGCTTGGTAATGCGTGTGTACATATATTATCTCTTTTCGGTGCGTTATGGTTTGACGTGGTGTTTTGCTGAGTGTTTGATGCCTCTTGACGAATTGTTTGGATGTCCTTGGTGTGATATGATATTTGTGCATGATTATTTCGCTCACCTCGGGAGGGTCCGACGGGATCACGGAGGGAGTCCAATGGTATAGCCCTGGATTCACGAGTGCGGTTGCTATTGTTTTGTGAATGTGTTTGCTCACCTCGGGAGGGTTCGACGGGGCCACGGAGGGAGTCCAATGGTATAGCCCTGGATTCACGAGTGAAACTTCACCGCTACGTGTATATTTTGTGATTGTATTTCGCTCACCTCGGGAGGGTCCGACGGGATCACGGAGGGAGTCCAATGGTATAGCCCTGGATTCACGAGTGCGGTTGCTATTGTTTTGTGAATGTGTTTGCTCACCTCGGGAGGGTTCGACGGGGCCACGGAGGGAGTCCAATGGTTTTGCCCTGGATTCACGAGTGAAACTTCACGGGTGCGTGTGTACTTTATTTCCGTCGAGGACGCGTGACGTGGGTTTTAACCTTGTGTATTGTTGTTGGTTTCAATCGTAAAAACAAAACCTTTGGGCTGTGACCCCTGTTGATTTTGGAAAGATAAGGATTCGGTAATCCTAAATTGTTTTCTATTAAAACTCTCGAGGGCATTTTAAACTGTTTTATAAATTGTTTCCCCTTTAATTATTGTCCTTCGGTTTTTGAAAATATCTACCCAAACTCTTGCCTCGGGAAGTACTTTTTGTTACGTTTGGATCTTTGCGGATTCCTGGTTATTGTTATTCGTGGAATGTGAATTGTATGGCTCATATTTTTGCACTTGTACTTGCACTAGCGAAACATTGGAGTTTTGCTAACCCCCGAGTATTCGGGGGGTGGATGTCTATTTTTGCATTCAGGCTTTGGGAGCATAGCACAGGGTCGGCACGAAGGATGATGAAAGATGAACGATACTAATCACACGAGGATCCGTTGCTGTCGTATTGGTCTAGTTGTATTTTCTTTTCCGCTGCAGTATATTTTTCCCGTTAGACGGTGTGGTCAGTATTTTGACCCCTGCGTGGGCATGAGTTGTATTTGAGTTGTATGTATTTATTGAAAGACCAAATCGGTCTACTGAGTCATTTTAGCCTTAAAGGCGATGTTTGATTTTAGTTATCAGCCTGGTAGATCCTCGAGGAGAGGGTCTACGGCGTGTAATATCCCTGAGCGGATTGGGGGTGTTACACATATGACTTCTGTCGACTCTAGGCAGTCAACATCCGTTCCCGAATCAAATCCACCTTCCGCCTCGTCTCTAAAACGACATCCGGCTCGGTCCCAACCAAATCAGACGCCTCATTCCAACAAATCGGTGATCGACATCGCCGACCATAAAGTGCTTCATACGGTGCCATCCGAATCGACGCGTGCCAACTATTGTTGTACGTGAATTCGATCAATGGCAAATGCTCCTCCGAGTCGGTGCTCCAATCGAGAGCACAAGCACGCAACATATCCTCAAACGTCTGGATAGTGCGTTCCGACTGTCCATCCGACTGAGGATGAAAAGAGGTACTCAAACGCAAACGAGTACACAATGCCTTATGCACCGCCTGCCAGAAATGCGATACAAAGAGGCCATCACGATCCGAAACAATAGACTTCGGAGTACCATGAAGCCTCACGATCTGCGCAATAAATACACGAGCCAACTTCTCCAGGCCCCAAGTATCCTTGATGCCCAGAAAATGTGCCGACTTGGTCAGACGATCAACAATCACCCATACCATATTCATGCCCGACCTCGATCTCGGCAAACTCGTAACGAAATCCATCGATATATCTTCCCATTTCCATTCCGGAACGGAAGTGATCGCAATAACTCAAATGTCCCGATGCTCGATTTTGACCTGCTGACAAGTCAAACATCTCGTTACAAACTGCGCGACCTCTCCCTTCATATCATTCCACCAGAAATTCCTCCTCAGGTCCTTGTACATCTTACTCGAACCAGGATGAATGGAGTAAGGTGTAGCATGGGCCTCAGGCAAAATGCTCTGTTTTAGCTCTGGGACGTTCGGTACACAAAGCCGACTCTGAAATCTCAAAACACCATCCTCATGAATCACAAACCCGGGAGACTTTCCCTTAAGAACGTTCTCTCGGATTTGAGTAATCATCGGATCCTCTAACTGCTTCAGCTTAATTTCATCGATTAAAGACGATGAAATCTATAAAGCATAAAGTTGCCCGACAGCTCCAGGCAACAAAACCTCAACATCTAACTCGATCAAAGACCGCCGAAGCTCAGACTGAGACGTAAGGACCTCAAGCGTTCGCAACGCAACCGGTTTCCGACTCAAGGCGTCGGCCACGACGTTCGCCTTGCCCGGATGATAAAGGATTTCGAGGTCATAATCCTTAATCAACTCTAACCACCTCCTCTGCCTCATATTTAACTCCCGCTGAGTAAATATGTATTTCAGACTTTTATGATCGGTAAAAATCTGACATGCAGAGCCGAAAAGATAGTGACGCCATATCTTGAGCGCAAAAACAACTGCCGCTAACTCCAAATCGTGAGTAGGGTAGTTAAGCTCATACGGCCTCAACTGTCTCAACGCATACACAATGGTCTTGCCGTGCTGCATCAATACGCACCCAAGACCCTGACCCGAAGCATCACTGTAAACAGCAAAACCTTGGTTGCCACACGGCAATGCTAAAACCGGGGCTGAAGTCAAACGCTTCTTCAGCTCCTCAAAACTCGACTATCTATCGTCATTCCAGACGAACTTCTCGGACTTATGGAGCAACTGTGTAAGCGGCCGAGCCAGTTTGGAGAAACCCTCGACGAACCTACGGTAGTAGCCGGTCAGACCCAAGAAGCTACGGATCTCCTTCGTATTCTTGGGCGGTGCCCAGTCCAACACTGCCTCAATCTTTTGCGGATCCACTCGAACTCCCTCGGCCGAAATCACGTGACCCAAAAACATCACTTCCTTCAGCCAGAACTCACATTTCGAGAACTTCGCATAGAGTTGCTCGGTCCTCAAAATGTCTAACACTGTCCGCAAATGAAGGGCATGTTCTTCCTCATTCCTCGAATAAATAAGAATATCGTCAATGAAGACGACGACACACTTATCCAAATACTCGATAAAGACTTTGTTCATCAACTGCATGAACAGCGCCGGCGCATTTGTTAAACCGAAAGGCATAACTACGAACTCATAATGTCCGTATCTCGTCCGAAAAGCTGTTTTCGGCACGTCGGACTCCCTCACCCGAAGCTGATAGTACCCCGATTTCAAATCAATCTTCGAGAATACCGCAGCTCCCTGCAACTGATCGAAGAAGTCATCAATCCTCGGCAAAGGATACTTGTTCTTGATGGTCACCTTGTTTAGTTCGTGATAGTCGATACACAAACGCAGTGAACCATCCTTCTTCCGAACAAACAAAATCGGTGCGCCCCAAGGCGAAGCGCTCGGTCGAATATAACCCGACTCAAGAAGCTCACTCAACTGCTTCTTCAGCTCGGCCATCTCTGAAGGTGCCATGCGATACGGCGCCTTCGAAATCGGAGCTGCGCCCGGCTCTAACTCTATAGCAAACTCAACCTCACGATCCGGTGGCAATCCCGGTAGCTCGTCAGGAAATACATCAGGAAACTCACTAACGATTGAAATCGACGAAAGCTCGACTCCACCATCCTCCGCCTTCAAGGCGTAGCACCAAAAACCAGTACACCCTTTTCGCAGGAGTCTCATCGCCTTCAAAGCGTTAATAACAAACTTCTGGTTTCTCTTTCGCCCCGCGAAAGAGTGTTCAGTGCCGTCCTCGGCTAGCATGGTAATGATCCTCGTGCGGTAGTTCATGATTGCACCATGACGCTCGAGCCAATCATCCCCGAGAATCAAATCCTCACCCTCGATACCCACGACAATAAGGTTAGAGAGCCAAGCCCTCTCACAAATAGACATAGAACAGTCCCGAACCTCTCGATCACCGAAAATTCTATCACCGCTAGGAAGTTTAACGATGAAAGGCTCGCAAGGTGATAAGCAGTCGAGACTCAAACGGCGCACACACTCTAGAGAAATGAATGAATGCGTAGCACCCGAATCAAAAAGCACACTGAAAGGATGTGAATGGATATGAACGGTACCTGTCGCCACAGTGGCCGCTGGATCCTCGGCCCTTCTCATCTCATAGATACGTGGAGGGACAGAGCCAACACTAGAAGCTCCTCCTCTGGCGGGCTGACCCCGACCTATCCCACGACCGGCACCCGGCGGGGGCTGCGGAGCAATTGAGCCCTCTTTCACACTCGGCTCCATAGGTGCTGGAAAAGAAGTCTGAGCACCAAGAAGCCGTCTTGCCCGCTGACAAAAGGAAGCCTTGTGGCCCGACTGACCACAAGTATGACAAATCAGAGGCGGACGAGGACACTCCCAGTTCCGATGGCCCGGCTCACCACAGTTAAAGCATTTGGTATCCCGAACGAAGGCACTAGCAGTACCTCGATAGCCCCCAGAGAAACGAGCCGAATTACCTCCAGGAATATTCGCAGACTGAGACTTCTGCTGACCTCCACCCTTGTGACTCGAGAAATTTCCGGTGGATTTCTGTTTCTTACTCTCCCGAACCGCCGCACTGGACGTCACCGACATATCATAGGCAAGAGCTCGACTCTGATAGTCCTTCAAGGTAGTGCAGACAAGTCCTGACATGTAGTCCCGAATCGACAGTTTCATCCGTCTAGAGAAGTGAAAAATTTTGTCGCTCTCCTCGACAACTTGGGACATAACCCAACTCCTTGTTAAAATCGGCAGTAGCTTGGGATACGGGGATATCCCGAGGTTGAGCATCATAGAAGGCATGGACTCGAGCCTGTCTAACCGGCCACGGGCAATATTCAGTTTTTATCAATTCCTGAAACTCAGCCCACGAAGCAACATGATCTTTGGGCCCAACGGCCTCCCACCAATCTGTGGCGTCTCCAGTGAGAAAATACTGGGCGATAGGAACTTTACGGTCCTCGGGACAGTTGGTGGCAACAAAGACTTTGGATATCTCCTTGATCTACCCTTCCTAGCCAATCGGGTCAGAGGCTCCCGTGAACTGAGGAGGATGCATCTTGATGACATCCTGGAGCCAACGGTCAGCTCCGTCCCGAGCAGCATGGGCCGGATTCAGGACCGCCTAGGCAATCGCCGCCATCTGGTTTACCATCTATTGCATAACAGCCGCAACACCAAGGTCAGCGCCACCTTGAGAAGAAGCATGGCTATGTTGGTCACCGGTGCTACCGGCTCCCGAAGAATGCGACGTGGCCGCCCCACCGACTGCCCCACGTCCTCGGCCGCATCCACGACCACGACCACGGCCACGACCACGACCACGGTTTCCTTCGGCATCCATACTGGTGTTAAGAAATAACAGAAGTGTATTGATGATGAGTCAGGGAGGAAAAGCAACTACGATTCAAGAAGCAGAACTACAATGCAAGAAAACAAAGGACGAATAAGAAAACTTACTAGCACTGGAAGTACTGAGATGGTGGCAGCGGTGTGACAATATGCAAAACAAAACACAACTAGACCCAAATAACCGACAAGCCTAGGTATCCATAAACATGGGCTCCGATACCATTTTCTGTAACACCCCCGATATATTCAGGGTATATTATAGTGCCGTGGACCCCTACATGGGACCCACCAGGCTAGACACAATTTACCACAGTAAAAATACACATCATCCAATTGAAAACCAAATCACTTGCTCGGTACAACCGGCGGGATAATTCACAATGGCAACATAAACAACTTGACGAATACAAAGCTTAATCTGAAGAGAAAAGCCTAAGTACTCGCGAGTACAATCTATAAGTTTCAAAAGTGGACAACAACCATATCGAATGGGATAACGGAAATAGATGGACTCAAACGCATATGTCAACGACCCTGGCCAACATCCCCATACTGTCCCAGCGCTTGCTCGTCCGGATGATTATAACCTGAAATCCATAACAAGAATTTCCCCACAACGGGTCCCCAGAGGGGTTAGCAATTACGCTAGTACAAGTAATCAAGGCAAACCAATCGCTTACACATTTCATAGTACATACACTAATAACATTTCAAAACCAAAACCAGACATGTCTTTTCCGGAAACAAACAGTCAAATAATCAATTTGCCTAGGACCAGGACGCCACCATGAATCCCACCCGAGGCCTCTAAGGACCCTCCCGAGCTGGCCACTTTATAAAACAAGTCACGCACAGGCATCGCCTAGGACCAGGACGCCACCATGAATCCCACCCGAGGCCTCTAAGGACCCTCACGAGCTGGCTAGCGAAACAAACTCGTGAATCCAGAGTGAAGTCATAGATTCCCCCGAGGCCCCGTCGGACCCTCCCAGGGTGAGTAAAGCACACATAATATACGTTACCATTTCATGTTAAGCATAAAGGTTTCCAAAAATACTTGCCTTGAATTATTGACGACGCAACGAACGGAAGGAAAAACACCGACGAACGCTAGGGACCGACAATTACGAACCTAACAAATCGAAGAACACAATCACAACCAATCCTAAACGAATACGGAATTGGAATATACCCGAAAACCCGTCTACGATTCATGTATATTTGTGTAAAAATAACAACGAGGGCGGACCACAACCGAACCCTCTCGAATACGCAACAACCATGAAGTATACCATGAATCCGTAGGAAAACCAATGATATCAACAAGATTAATCATACTCATCATGAATTAACCGACAAAACGAGACGAATCGGACGAAAATCCCAAAACCCCCAATTTATCCAAAAGTAGGGTTCTAAGAGATTTACCTTGTATTAGGATGAAAGATTCGTGTTGATGTTGATAATATACACCAAGAACTCAAGGAAGTTGATGGTTGAGATGATCGGAGGAAGAAATCGCCAAGAAATCGCCCGGAATCGCCTTAGCCGCGGAGAGAAGGAAGAAATGAAAATAATACGTTCATCTCGGTCAACTCCCTGGTTTATATATCCAGGGAGTGTTAGCGCGCGCTAATCCTAAAAGTTAGCGTGCGCTAACGAAACAAACTCCAGTCCAGTAGCCAGATTTCTGGCCGTTAGCGTATGCTACTCCAAACGTAGCGTGCGCTAACAACCTCTCGGTAGCGCGCGCTATCGACCAATAGCGTGCGCTACCTGGACACCAGCCGAGTCCAGAAGCAACTGTCAGAACACACCTGATCCGGTTAGCGCGCGCTATCGACCAAACGTAGCGTGCGCTAAAGTGTATCGGTAGCGCGCGCTATCGACCAATAGCGTGCGCTACCTGGGCATCAGTCGAGTCCAGTGGCAAACTGTCCAGTACTGGACATTCACACTAGCGTACGCTACCGGGCGTCTCAGCGTGCGCTAACCCCCAACATTTGTAATGTCCGAAACTTCTACTACTATTGTTTAATGTTATTTTATCCGAGTTATGTTGTACAGCATGGAATCTGTACAGTATGGATAAAATAAATGAAGGACTGAGATGTCAGTATTGGTATAATTGTCGTATTTGGTCGACAATTGTATTTGAGGATATAATGTGTTGAGTAATGTATATTTGGTATGCCGTATGTTCGTATTTGGTATGTCGAGATGTGGGACGAGGATAGCTGAAAATGGCTAAGTATAGCCTTATTAGCGCACGCTAATATTCATGCATAGCGCATGCTATCATGCAGGTTTAGCGCACGCTACGTTCATAAGTTAGCGTACGCTAGTGCAGAACAACTCAGAGGGAATATACGTGTGGACTCGGTCACTTTAAGCACATGTGCCGACGAAGTCAACTGATGTTTTTCGTAAAGCATTAGCGCACGCTAATGCACCTTGATAGCGCACGCTAATATCAGATCGGTCAACAAGGAATCTCGCTTTATTGGTTGCTTTCGGCATGTGGGGTCACGAGCATATTCGGAGTAGGTGTAGACTGCAGTAAGTCAACTTCGGATAGCGCATGCTAAGGGCAAAGTTCTTGCATACGCTAGACAGTGTAAGTTACGTACGCTAATGCATGGGCATTACGTACGCAAGCACATGTACGAAGCCAGACAGTGGCCTCTGGACCGCGAGAGCGCACGCTAACAAAGTCAGTTAGCGCACGCTATGGCTGTTGCGCACGCTAAACATGAGATGTTAGCACACGCTAGTAATGTATTATATAAGGGGACAGACGGGTTTTGAGATGCATATAGTCCATTCTTTCTCCTTCAGTCGATAGAGAGAGCTTTGGGAGGTTCTTGAGGTTCCCAAACACGGTGAGATGATGATCTTTAACAAGATTAAGATGGAGAGCATGGATTCAAGCCTTGTTATTCAAGTTATTCATGATTCTTGAAATGGAGTCAAGTGTTCTTATTCTTGGTTCATCCAATCCAGGTAATTTTCGTATCCTCTTGATGGTGGTTCGTTTTTCTTGATTGATTACATGTGAGGAGCATGTTGGATAATCAGATGATGATGTTATATGAGATTCAATGGAATTTTGATAAGAGTTTTAGATGTTAGTTAAGATTCTTCATACTATAAGGATGTTGATTCATTTAACCTGATCTAAGATGGATTTCTGAATCTTGGTAATTATATTGGTCGATTTAGATGAAGTGAATCATGATACTAGGTTGAATTCCAGATTGAGTATGATATGATCCTTGTTATCGAGTCGGTTTGATTGTTGATGTGTTATTGATATATGGACATTGATATGATCTTTGTGATAGTTATGGTGTCGTTTATCTTCAAGAGATATGGAGATTTATGTCTCCCTTCATTCGGATTCGTAGTCGCAAGATGTTAGTCGATGCTTGGAATGCATGCCACTGTACAACATTAGCGCACGCTAAGCTTATGGGCTAGCGCACGCTAACGGGAGCTACTTAGCGCACGCTACGTTATGCGTTTAACGTGCGCTCAGTAGGCAGACAGTGCAATATTTTTGTGTTGTGATTATGAATTCATGATGGTTTGATTTGATTTGTTCTGACTGCATTTATTGGAGGTTTTGTTGAACCGTTGAGTTCGATTGGTTAGTTTTGTCGGTTGTTGATTGTTATCGGATATGTGTTATTTGATTACTTCGATAGGTTGAGATTATTGATCGGTGATTATAACCGGATGTTGCGGTCGTGTTCGAGTATGTCCGTTGTGTTGCTTTTGATCGGGGCTGAGGAGCTCGTAGACAAAGGCAATGTATTCGGTAGCAGCTTCGTGGTATCGGTATCAAGGCAAGTTATTACTTGCTCAGTTATAATGTTTAATGAATGGTTTTAGTTTCATTTCATTTATAATGCATATAGCCATGATTATTACTGCAAATTCTGGAGATTTGGATTATGTGTTGTCTTTCCAATTCTGGAAGTTAAATCGTAAGGTTATGACTCATTTCGGTTATTGGCATATTCGGGTATCGAGGTTACATTATGGTTAAGATGAGGATATGAGTATCTGTAGTCCATGGTACGTTTGGATCGCCGAGCATTGCGGATAATCGTCGGTGATGGTTTGATATCGAGATTTCCCCCGAAGGACTCGGGCAAGTATCTTATATCGATTCAGTTAATGTTAGTGATTTGATCATACAGGTTATCATTCATGTTGCTGAACATGAGGTCGTCCTAGTTGTGTCATCATAGTGTCGTTCATGTTTTGATTCATATGTTGTTCATGTTGATGAACATATTGATTTGCATATGTGTATACATAATTGCATTGTTATGTTGTAAATGATCCGAAGGGATCATGAGGATTTATGCTGAGGGCGCTGGATCGGATGTCCACCATGCGTTGGTTCGATGGGATCATCATGGGGATATATGCTGAGGGCACTGGATCATTGGACAGGTTTTCCACCATGCGTTGGTTCGACGGGATCATCATGGGGATCTATGCTGAGGGCGCTGGATCGTTGGATTACCAGTATTATGTTGATGGAATCTTGTGAATTCGCATCATTGATTTTATCATGTGTTGTTGTTCATGTGTGTATTGTTGGTTATCCACCTTATGATGATCTGATAGGATCATCAAGGGGATCTATGCCGAGGGTGCTGGATCGTCGGATTTCCATTGAGTATACATCATTGTTATTGTTGTGATCATATTGACGTCGTCATATGAGTATGCATTTGTAGGTCTTGTGTTAGGACCATGTCCGTTTTGCATTGATCTGATCTCGGATTAGACTGATATGATTGTCGTGGCACTTCATATCTCGAGGTATGTTCCGTATTTCCTTTGGTATTTGTCTTTGATGGACAATCGGTTATCATTTTGAGATTTGATGATGTTATTCGATGGATCGTATTGGTCAGTAATGGTATATTTCCGTATCGTGAGTTGGTGATGATAGTTTGAGAATCTTGAGTATTGTTTGAGGTACAATACAGATATTATGTTCGAGTTTATTGGTTAATCGAGTACGAGATGTGAAACTGTGATAATGGTTATTCTGATGAGAATTACTTGAGTAAGTAAAGTTATGGCGGTAAGATTACGTTGGTCGTATTTTTATGTTGTATTCTCATTAGTATGTGATTATTAATGTGATGTGACGGTTATCATTGTTGGATATTATGGCTGACCCCGTCGTGGGATTTCTTTTTAGGTTCTTGGAGTATCGAGCTTGTAGCGGTCGTGAAGAGATGAGCTTCCCGGAGGATACTGGTTAGGACATGTTTTGTGCATTGAGTTTCTGGATTGGTTCTTGTATTCCGCTGCTAGAGTATCTTTATGGTTGGTGTTTTTCCGATGCGTGAGTATTTTGAAATGCTCTTTTGGTATCTGGTAATTGAGGTTACTGTGGAAATCGTTTTCTAAACTTTTGAGTGTCGGCAGTTTGGCCTTGCGATTTCAAATGAGATTTTACGACGGTTTTCGATAAATGGATTTTATAAGTCTTTGTGAATTTTTAAAGATAGTACCGTCGTTGGCCTCTTGGGCATTTGTTAATGTTTGCGAAAATTTCCTTCAGCCTTGTGGGTTCCATGTCGGGGCCCACGGCGCTGTAATATTCCCGGTTAAATCTGGGGGTGTTACAGAATATGGTATCGGAGCTTAGGTTGAGAAAACCTAGGCATTCAGGTCGAGTTGGGTCGTGTTTTTGTCGCGTCATTCGAGTTGTCGATTTGACAAATATTAGAGCCGTGAGTTTTGTTGTTCACTCGGGCTTGTGCGTTAAGTGATTTACCAGTATAGTACTGGGGTTGTTGTAAAATTTTCCAAATGGTGTTAACGAGATTCTCTGGAATGAGATGTATTGTGTTCTTGAGTTGAACTGATTTTGCAAAACGTGTGTTTTGAAAGTATCTGTGTCGAGTATTTTCTTTAGTTGAGACATGTGCCAGTATCACGGGGAATCATCGGCTTCACGATCTGTAAGTATTTGGATTTTGGATTTCATTGAGATTTATTTCCGTTCTAAGTTGATACGTTTTGAGATTCAGAAAGATAATATGCGTTACAGATATTATGCGTTACAGAATGAGATGACAGAATTGGGACAGGATTGATGATTTGAGAAATTATGATGTTGGAAATCAACATGTCGGTTAAGTTTTGGAACGGAATTGTGTATTCGGGAGAAGGACTGTGGATTGTTGAGAAGAACATGTAGTCATGTTAGTTCATCTTGTGATATATGAACCGCTTTTGAGCATTTGAATATATACTTTTCAAAATGAACGTTTCACGAATGTTTTACGGAAAACGATTTTTGGGCCGAGATCCAATTGAATTTGAAATAGTTTTACAACTCAGGACTTAGGGTCCGAAAAGAGTTTTCTACTTTTTGAAATGCGGAACGAGATATGGGCTTAGACCCTGATGTTTCAAAAAAGGCTTTTCTGTTTTCTAAAACTCCAGAGATTTGTAAAACACTTTACCAATCGTTTTTATTTCCACCTTTTGAGGTTTTTGGTTTACTTGTTCAAATGGAACTTCTTGGGAAGTCTTTCGCTGTGTTTGATTTGTTGAATTGTTTCAATGTTTTGTCATATCATATTTGAGGTGATCCAGGATGGATTAAGGATTTACGTCGCGAGTAGTATGTGGAGGAGGAGTTTTTATCAGAGTCTATATATTAAGATTTTGGAATTTCATCGTGTGGTTTTCCGATGGAATATCAGTGAATTTGGTGACGAGCCGAATTGGTATACAGGAGTATGGATATGGACAAGCATTTGCATAAATTCCATTTTATTTAATCGTGTGTATTCGAAAAGAATTTTTATCGAGAACTTGGCACCAGCGAGCCGATTTAATTTTTAAAATTGATTTCGTGGTCTTACGAAAATTTATGTTTTGAGTTTTCAAACTCTTGAAAGAATTTTCGAAAATTTGTCTTTAGACAAGACTATATGATTTCAAACTAGTTTTGAAAATATGATCGATATACATATGCATTTAGTGCATAATGCATATCATGGTGAAGTTCTGAGTGTGACTCACGAACTGGATAAGACATCAGTATGGTACGAGGAAAAGAGATTCAAACTTCAGTATAGTAGTTTGGTTATCCAGTGATGATCGGTTGAATTATCAGATAAGAGAAATATATTGCGATGTTGTAGATTCATGCACATAATATTATTTTGGAAACTTGGGATTTTGTGAAACCGGGACATATGTGCTATGTGATTCCATTGGTACGGTAGTAGCGATTTTACCATAGTGATCTTTGAATGATTTCTTTGGAAGTGTAAATTTGGGGATGGTGACCCCATGCTGGTTGCTTTGGATATTGAGTGGTCATTCCCACTCCACATATGATTGGATATGTTCGTCGGTATGTGATTGGTGTGTCGTTTTGTGAACTTTATTCGCTCATATATCGGTTTCTGTGGTTCTGTGTTGATCGTATTGGAGTTTATCACGTTGATGATATTCTCGATTGTGTTCTGACCTCTGGTTGGTCATATTGGAGTTTATCATGTTGATGATATTCTCGATTGTGTTTTGACCTCTGGTTGGTCAGATTGGAATTTATCATGTCGATGATAAATTCGGTTGATTGTTGATCATTGTTGGTGATCATCTGAGCGTTCAGATTGTCTGTCGATGTTTCGGGATTCGTTGCCATTGTATTGAGCAGTTGTTTCACAGATACGTCGGATATTATTCGTTTTATCGGAATTGAGACCTGATTATGTAATCAGGCAGACAGGATTTGATTCGGACAGATTGTTTCATCCGAAGATGATATATTTGGTTGGGACTTATGGAATTGTTATTGTAAGCGTGTTGAGGATTTACAGTGAAGTCACTTGCTAGTATCTCAGGAGATCGTCGACTTGGCGCATATGTAAGTATGCTATTTTGATTATTCGGTAATAATGATTGATCATTATCGTGATGGTTTCGGAATATTTTGGCTGAACGGTTTGTTTGTTTTCTATGACGGATTGCAAGTTTCGAGGACGAAACTTATTTTAAGTGGTGTAGTATGTAATATCCGAAATTTCTACTACTATTGATTAATGTTATTTTATCCGAGTTATGTTGTACAGCGTGGAATCTGTACAGTATGGATAAAATAAATGAAGGACTGAGATGTCAGTATTGGTATAATTATCGTATTTGGTCGACAATTGTATTTGAGGATATAATGTGTTGAGTAATGTATATTTGGTATGCCGTATGTTCGTATTTGGTATGTCGAGATGTGGGACGAGGATAGCTGAAAATGACTAAGTATAGCCTTATTAGCGCACGCTAATATTCATGCATAGCGCACGCTATCGTGCAGGTTTAGTGCACGCTACATTCATAAGTTAGCGTACGCTAGTGCAGAACAGCTCAGAGGGAATATACGTGTGGACTCGGTCACTTTAAGCGCATGTGCCGACGAAGTCAACTGATGTTTGTCGTAAAGCATTAGCGCACGCTAATGCCCGTTGATAGCGCACGCTAATATCAGATCGGTCAACAAGGAATCACGGTTTTATTGGTTGCTTTCGGCATGTGGGGTCATGAGCATATTCGGAGTAGGTGTAGACTGCAGTAAGTCAACTTCGGATAGCGCATGCTAAGGGCAAAGGACTTGCATACGCTAGAAAGTGTAAGTTACGTACGCTAATGCATGGGCATTACATACGCAAGCACATGTACGAAGCCAGATAATGGCCTCTGGACCGCGAGAGCGCACGCTAACAAAGTCAGTTAGCGCACGCTATGGTTGTTGTGCACGCTAAACATGAGATGTTAGCACACGCTAGTAATGTATTATATATAAGGGGACAGACGGGTTTTGAGATGCATATAGTCCATTCTTTCTCCTTCAGTCGATAGAGAGAGCTTTGGGAGGTTCTTGAGGTTCCCAAACACGGTGAGATGATGATCTTTAACAAGATTAAGATGGAGAGCATGGATTCAAGCCTTGTTATTCAAGTTATTCATGATTCTTGAAATGGAGTCAAGTGTTCTTATTCTTGGTTCATCCAATCCAGGTAATTTTCGTATCCTCTTGATGGTGGTTCGTTTTTCTTGGATGATTACATGTGAGGAGCATGTTGGATAATCAGATGATGATGTTATATGAGATTCAATGGAATTTTGATAAGAGTTTCGGATGTTAGTTAAGATTCTTCATACTATAAGGATGTTGATTCATTTAACCCGATCTAAGATGGATTTCTGAATCTTGGTAATTATATGTAATATCCGCAATTTCGAATTTCGGTAATTTTATTTTTTCGGCGGAAGTTCGTTTTGACGACTCGCTCATGACCTTTCGTCATTTCGAGAATGATTAATTCTGCACTTTTTGTCATCCGAGTTCGTTTCGGTGTCGTTTTATTGAGTTCCGTGTCCTTAATCGACTTTTCTAAGTATGAGTTCGACTTTGTAAAGTCACCATTAATTTTTGGTAACCCCAAAAATTCTGAATCTTTGCAATATTATAGAGCATCGAGTTAGCTTTCCAATGGTTCAAACGGTGAGTCAATCGGAGTCCGGACGAGAGAGTTATGGTCGTTTTAGCTCACCCGCTCGTTATTGGCCGATCATTGCCGGCCGAACTCGGCCGTGTCGTCCGACACGGCCTGCGGCCGTGCTCTCGTCCGGAAAATGCCGAAGTTTCGCCTCGGGGCCCGACCGTGTCGCCCGACACGGCCCGTGCCGAACTCTTCGGATAAGCTCGAGATGATCGCTGACACGCCCGACCGTGTTCCGTGACACGGCCGAGTCGTGCCGAGTCGCTGGACGGCCACCGCCGGAAGGCCCCTCCGCGCCGCGACCGTGTCTAGCAGACACGGTCGAGTCCTCGCTGCCGACATTGCGCGCCACGACCGTGTCATGTCGGACACGGCCGAGTCTCGGCCCTATTTAAGGCCGGCAAATGCTTTTCTCGCCATTTTTCTCCTTCTTCCACTTCTCTTCCGCGTCTGGGTGTGTGAATCTTCTAGAGATGTTGTTGGACAATGAATCCATGAAGTTTGGAGGTTCATATCGTCAATCATCCGTCTATAACATCCTTTGATCGAGCGAATCAGCCGATTTTCTAGAAATCTAATTTTGGGGATTTTGGGTATTTTGTTCGATTTCGTCCGTTTAATCCGATTTAACTTAGGATTTTGATGGATTGATGATTATTTAGATGTATTATATCATTTCCCTTGTTATTCCATGGTTGGATCGTATCGATTTGTTGTTTGAGTCGAGTTCTTGACCGACGCCTTGAAGGTGTCCGGTAAAATGTCTTAGAGGGGTTTTCGGGCGTTCTACGATTATTCTTCCTCGTATGGTCGATGATTTATTGATTGTATGATGTTAGGGTCGTGTTTCTTGCGAAGAAACCGTGTTGTACCCTTTCGTTAAGTGCCGTCTTCCGCTTCGATAGCATTGGGCGTTTGAAGCTTCCGTTGAGCCGTGTTCGTCGGAATACTTGCGTACCGATTTTGAGGCAAGTATCTTGCCCATACATTTCATGTTTCGTTGATATAATTCTTGATAAATGATTTTATGCGAAATCCAATATTTAATGAACGTAAAAAAAAAGATTGGTATGTTCTCGATAAATGTTGTCTTTCAACGATAATTCGTATACTTCGTGAATATGTATTCTCAGAATATGTGTGTTGGTTTTGTATGTTGAAAGATAATATGATCAATTCGAGTGAGTTTGATAGACCGTAATCCTTTGTCGGGGATTACGTATTGTTATTATGTACTTGTTCGGTAAGAACGTAATGTGTGTGATATTAGTTGTTACTCCTTGAAAGGAGTTTGTGATGCTTAATGTTGTTTGGATTGATAAGTGATTATTGTTGTGTGCTTGATGTATTGTGATGTGCCTCCGGGTAGGATTTGTTGAATCTCGGATCCATACTTGCTAGTATGGGTGGGCGAAACCGTAAGGTTATCCAATACGGGTATGTCTTCTTGGGGACTCAGGTTCGGGGCTTGCTAGCCCGATGCCGGGATAACTTGTAGGGTTATCATCGGGTATGTCTTGCGGGACTCGAGGTTCGTGGCTTGTTAGCGCGATGCCGGGATAACTTATGGTTGTGGTTTGATTATGTACGTATATGTGCTTGTAGTCACGCATTGCGTTACGGTGACATGTGATTTGATATGTTTTTCCTATTGGGTTATTCACTCGGGTTTGTTCTTCGGGAGCATCTGAGGTTCGTGGCTTGTTAGCACGGGACACGAATAATCCTTAGGAACATGTGATTTGTGATTTGGGTCACGGACCCCGTGTTTTGTGAAATGGGTTATGGACCCTGCGTATTGTTACCGGAACTTGAATTTTGGAGAATGACTTTTGGTGTGTCCCTAAATGTTTTGAAAGGTTTGAGAATTCTTAAAATCCCAAGTGTTTTCAAAACTCCCGAGATCGTAAAATGTTTTCACAAGATGTATATCGGGTTTACCCCTATCTTTCGATTTAACCGTTTTGATTAAGTGATTTACCTCGGGAAGTATGTTTATGATTAACATGTTCCGTGGAGTATGATATGTATGGCTCGTTTTCGTATTTTATACTTGCACTAGCAAAACAGTGGAGTTTAGATAACACCCGAGTATTCGGGGGGTGGATGTCTGTATTGCATTCAGGTTTTGGAGCAGAGCACAGGGTCGGCATGAAGGATGATGAAAGATGAACGATACTAATCACACGAGGACCCGTTGTTGTCGTATTGGTATAGTTGTACTTTTATTTCCGCTGCTATATCTTTCCCGTTGTACGGGTGTGGTTGTATTTTTGACCCCTGCGTGGGCATGAGTTGTATTCGAGTTGTATGTATTTATTGAAAGACCAAATCGGTCTACTGAGTCATTTTTGCCTTGAAGGCATTGTCGAGATGTTAAATGTTGTTACCAGCCTGGTAGATCCTCGAGGAGAGGGTCTACGGCGTGTAATATCCCTGAGTGGATTGGGGGTGTTACAGAATGGTATCGGAGCTTTAGGTTGTGGAAACCTAGGCTGTCGGGTTAGTGGTGTCTATTGAGTTTTTGTCTCGTCGGATTTTGTCTGACTAAGTCGTGTCGCGACGCGTCGTCTGAGTTTGTTGGTCGTGATTAGTATCGTGGGCGATCATCATCTTCGTGCGACCTGTGAATGTAAGTCTCCCTTCTTTGTGTTGTGCCTCGTG
The DNA here is from genome assembly GCA_033398695.1 of Orobanche coerulescens. Lineage (NCBI taxonomy): Eukaryota > Viridiplantae > Streptophyta > Magnoliopsida > Lamiales > Orobanchaceae > Orobanche > Orobanche coerulescens. Next base: position 10,723,856 of record CM065816.1, on the reverse strand, counting down.
TGACACGAGCTATTTTTATGATTATTTGTTAAGTGACGGAATCCTCTTATGGATTTTGATTTTGTGATATGGGGTTATTTGACTCTCATATTTCGTTCATATGAGGAGTAGTGTTGCTCGATTGTGTATGTTGAACCGTATTTCTTTTATCCGCTGCGTGAGTTCTTTTGCAATGACTTTCGGTATTTTACCGACCGAGTTTTATTTCGAAAACCAATTCCTTAACCGAGTTTTTGGCATTATGGCCTTGATCGCTTTGGCGAAATTCTTATGACGGTATTTAGCATGTTGTAAAATGGCTTTTGTGAGTTTTTGAAACATTACCGTCATCGGCCTTTTTGGCATTTTTGTAAATGGTTTTTAGTCTGGTGGGTTCGGCGTGGAACCACGGCGCTATAATGTTCTGTGTAATTACAGAAATTTTTGGGCATTCTAGCCCATTGAATTATTTTTGAAAACCTTGAGTATCTTAGAAAATTAAAATTCGAGACGTACTTTTAAAACGAATTATTTTCTCAAAGATTTCAAGGTGCCTTCTAGTACCGTAATATGTTTCAAAATCATTCCAATTGAGGACCAAAATATTTTGAGATATTTTCAATTACTTTTAGAAATTCAGTTGCTTAGACCCAAGTGTCGATTATTCTGAAAGTTTTTCACTACGAGAAGGTGTCCTCATTTTTGTTCAAACGCAAGATGATTTTCAAAGTCTCGAAAATGATGTTTGTTCAACTTTTTGTAAAATGATACTCAAGATCAACTGGTGTTTCCAAACTGTCTTCAAAGGTGGTTTTCGTTTTTAAAACTTATCATTCCTGTTTGCGGACCGGAAATGCGTGTATGGTTTTCGAACTTTTGTTACGGTGCCAACCCCAAATTGTGATTGAATTGGTGGCGTGAGCGTCGAGTCGTTCGCCACGCATACGTTTTGTTGGCCCTCTATGAGAGGTGTGAACTGGTGTTTACTGTTTATCGCCTCGTGGTGATTTGCGTGTTGTCGCACTAGTGTGAGTTGTTAAAGCCTGGATTTTTGTGCGTTATACACATGGGTGATTGTTTCATGATGTTTGTGATTGTGTGCTGGCTGTCGTTCGGGATGTTGTAATCGTCGAATGATGCCGTTGTTGTTGTGATTTTTGTATGCGTTGATATGTTATGCTGAGTTGGCATCTCCGGTATGTTGTTTTGCGGTGTTTCGATCCATTGTATCGAGCATTTGTATTTTCGGTATGCCGAGCCGAGACGTTTCAACCGTAATGTGCCGGGGCATGCACGTGTATATTGTCCTTCTCGTCGGTAACACATTTCAAGTGTGGACTCGAGGGACACCGAATTCAATTTTGCGAATTGGCTACCGAGACTTTTGGAGTTCGCGCTTCTGCTCATGTATCAGCTTCGACTTTGAGAGGCCTTCGAAGGATGTTTCTGTCGGTTGCTTGTTGTGTCGTCACCTTGATTTATTGTTGTGAGTTGCGGGGCGACCTTCTTTATAAGAGGTCGAATGTAGTACCCGTGTTGTTTTTAGACTCTGCATTTTCTCTTTCTCGAGTCTATCGACTCGCTCGTGTTCGTAGATACTTTCGAACTTGTTCTCGTATTTCGGTTTCGTCTGCTCGAACGAGCCGTGATCTTGTTTTGGGTCAACTGCTTATCGCTGTGACTTTTTCGAGTTCGGTTCGATTCTTGTGAACCTTGTTCTAAGTGACATCATCCGGTTTTACTAGTTCTCTTATTCGAAGTGGATCGGATTTGGAACTTCGTATTTCGACTGTCGACTCGTTTATGTTCGTTGACATTTCTGAGCTTGTCCTGCCCCTTGTTTTTGTTTATCGAACGAGTGTGGCATCATTTCGGAATAACTAGTTTGTCGTTGTGACTTTTCAATTTCTATTCCCTTTCATGTGGATCTTATGTGAATGCATACGTTGTTGTTTTCACCGGATCTTGTTTTGTCTCGAGTCGAGATGTGAACCTCGGAGTTGTCGGTTGAACCTTATTGTTCTTCGTGATCCGAACATGACCGCTCGATTTTTGTTGTCTCGATCGTTTGTTTGTTCGGTTTAGTTCTCGCTTCGTGATTGTTGAGCGTGTGCTCCTTCCTAATTCCCTTAAGTTTGGGAAATTAGTCTCGTTTTCGATCTTCCAACCCTTGGGCGGTGGAATTCAGTATTAGTTCAGCGATTGGCTCGCGTTTCGATTGATGTACCGTTGGGTTGGTCAATCATACTGACTTTCGTTCGTTGTGTTTTGTGATTGTCGGATAATTGACTTGGCTATATTATCCGTTTGATGACGCTTGTCATTTGTTGGTTTTATTGTATCCCTAACGGCGACATTGTGTTGGTCGTCGTGGAGCGTGTTTTCACGCCGTATGTCTCTTTGCGTTTCTTGCAGCGTTTCGCCGTTGGGCGCGAGTTTTCCATTTTTGTGTATCTCGTCGAGTTTTCTGGCGGGTATATTGCTCCCCTACTTGTTTTAAGTTTCGGGACGAAACTTCTTTTAAGGAGGGTAGAATGTAATATCCGCAATTTCGAATTTCGGTAATTTTATTTTTTCGGCGGAAGTTCGTTTTGACGACTCGCTCATGACCTTTCGTCATTTCGAGAATGATTAATTCTGCACTTTTTGTCATCCGAGTTCGTTTCGGTGTCGTTTTATTGAGTTCCGTGTCCTTAATCGACTTTTCTAAGTATGAGTTCGACTTTGTAAAGTCACCATTAATTTTTGGTAACCCCAAAAATTCTGAATCTTTGCAATATTATAGAGCATCGAGTTAGCTTTCCAATGGTTCAAACGGTGAGTCAATCGGAGTCCGGACGAGAGAGTTATGGTCGTTTTAGCTCACCCGCTCGTTATTGGCCGATCACTGCCGGCCGAACTCGGCCATGTCGTCCGACACGGCCCGTGCCGTGCTCGTCCGGAAAATGCCGAAGTTTCTGTCTCAGGGCCCGACCGTGTCGTCCGACACGGCCCGTGCCGAACTCTTCCGGATAAGCCTGAGATGACTGCCGACACGCCCGACCGTGTTCCAGGACACGGTCGAGTCGTGCCGAGTCGCTTTCGGACGGTCACTGTCGGAAGGCCCCTCCGCGCCGCGACCGTGTCTAGCAGGACACGGTCGAGTCCCTGCCGGCCGATTGCGCGCCACGACCGTGTCATGTCGGACACGGTCGAGTCTGTCAGCCTATTTAAGGCCCGGCAGTCGTTTTTCTGGCCATTTTTCTCCTTCTTCCACTTCTCTTCCGCGTCTGTGGGTGTGTGAATCTTCTAGAGATGTTGTTGGACAATGAATCCATGAAGTTTGGAGGTTCATATCGTCAATCATCCGTCCTATAACATCCTTTGATCGAGCGAATCAGGTCAGATTTTCTAGAAATCTAATTTTGGGGATTTTGGGTATTTTGTTCGATTTCGTCCGTTTAATCCGATTTAACTTAGGATTTTGATGGATTGATGATTATTTAGATGTATTATATCATTTCCCTTGTTATTCCATGGTTGGATCGTATCGATTTGTTGTTTGAGTCGAGTTCTTGACCGACGCCTTGAAGGTGTCCGGTAAAATGTCTTAGAGGGGTTTTCGGGCGTTCTACGATTATTCTTCCTCGTATGGTCGATGATTTATTGATTGTATGATGTTAGGGTCGTGTTTCTTGCGAAGAAACCGTGTTGAACCCTTTCGCTCGCCGCCGTCTTCCGTTTCGATAGCATTGGGCGTTTGAAGCTTTAGGTTGAGCCGTGTTCGTCGGAATACTTGCGTACCGATTTTGAGGCAAGTATCTTGCCCATACATTTCATGTTTCGTTGATATAATTCTTGATAAATGATTTTATGCGAAATCCAATATTTAATGAACGTAAAAAAAAGATTGGTATGTTCTCGATAAATGTTGTCTTTCAACGATAATTCGTATACTTCGTGAATATGTATTCTCAGAATATGTGTGTTGGTTTTGTATGTTGAAAGATAATATGATCAATTCGAGTGAGTTTGATAGACCGTAATCCTTTGTCGGGGATTACGTATTGTTATTATGTACTTGTTCGGTAACGTAATGTGTGTGATATTAGTTGTTACTCCTTGAAAGGAGTTTGTGATGCTTAATGTTGTTTGGATTGATAAGTGATTATTGTTGTGTGCTTGATGTATTGTGATGTGCCTCCGGGTAGGATTTGTTGAATCTCCGGGATCCATACTTGCTAGTATGGGTCGGGCGAAACCGTAAGGTTATCCAATACGGGTATGTCTTGCGGGGACTCCGAGGTTCGGGGCTTGCTAGCCCGATGCCGGGATAACTTGTAGGGTTATCATCGGGTATGTCTTGCGGGGACTCCGAGGTTCGTGGCTTGTTAGCGCGATGCCGGGATAACTTATGGTTGTGGTTTGATTATGTACGTATATGTGCTTGTAGTCACGTGACTGCGGTTACGGTGACATGTGATTTGATATGTTTTTCCTATTGGGTTATTCACTCGGGTTTGTTCTTCGGGAGCATCTGAGGTTCGTGGCTTGTTAGCACGGGACACGAATAATCCTTAGGAACATGTGATTTGTGATTTGGGTCACGGACCCCGTGTTTTGTGAAATGGGTTATGGACCCTGCGTATTGTTACCGGAACTTGAATTTTGGAGAATGACTTTTGGGCTGTGTCCCTAAATGTTTTGAAAGGTTTGAGAATTCTTAAAATCCCAAGTGTTTTCAAAACTCCCTCGTAAAATGTTTTCACAAGATGTATATCGGGTTTACCCCTATCTTTCGATTTAACCGTTTTGATTAAGTGATTTACCTCGGGAAGTATGTTTATGATTAACATGTTCCGTGGAGTATGATATGTATGGCTCGTTTTCGTATTTTATACTTGCACTAGCAAAACAAAGGGAGTTTTGCTAACCCCCGAGTATTCGGGGGGTGGATGTCTGTATTGCATTCAGGTTTTGGAGCAGAGCACAGGGTCGGCATGAAGGATGATGAAAGATGAACGATACTAATCACACGAGGACCCGTTGTTGTCGTATTGGTATAGTTGTACTTTTATTTCCGCTGCTATATCTTTCCCGTTGTACGGGTGTGGTTGTATTTTTGACCCCTGCGTGGGCATGAGTTGTATTCGAGTTGTATGCATTTATTGAAAGACCAAATCGGTCTACTGAGTCATTTTTGCCTTGAAGGCATTGTCGAGATGTTAAATGTTGTTACCAGCCTGGTAGATCCTCGAGGAGAGGGTCTACGGCGTGTAATATCCCTGAGTGGATTGGGGGTGTTACATTATATTGGTCGATTTAGATGATATGAATCATGATACTAGGTTGAATTCCAGATTGAGTATGATATGATCCTTGTTATCGAGTCGGTTTGATTGTTGATGTGTTATTGATATATGGACATTGATATGATCTTTGTGATAGTTATGGTGTCGTTTATCTTCAAGAGATATGGAGATTTATGTCTCCCTTCATTCGGATTCGTAGTCGCAAGATGTTAGTCGATGCTTGGAATGCATGCCACTGTACAACATTAGCGCACGCTAAGCTTACGGGCTAGCGCACGCTAACGGGAGCTACTTAGCGCACGCTACGTTATGCGTTTAACGTGCGCTAAGTAGGCAGACAGTGCAGTATTTTTGTGTTGTGATTATGAATTCATGATGGTTTGATTTGATTTGTTCTGACTGCATTTATTGGAGGTTTTGTTGAACCGTTGAGTTCGATTGGTTAGTTTTGTCGGTTGTTGATTGTTATCGGATATGTGTTATTTGATTACTTCAATAGGTTGAGATTATTGATCGGTGATTATAACCGGATGTTGCGGTCATGTTCGAGTATGTCCGTTGTGTTGCTTTTGATCGGGGCTGAGGAGCTCGTAGACAAAGGCAATGTATTGGTAGCAGCTTCGTGGTATCGGTATCAAGGCAAGTTATTACTTGCTCAGTTATAATGTTTAATGAATGGTTTCAGTTTCATTTCATTTATAATGCATATAACAATGATTATTACTGCAAATTCTGGAGATTTGGATTATGTGTTGTCTTTCCGATTCTGGAAGTTAAATCGTAAGGTTATGACTCATTTCGGTTATTGGCATATTCGGGTATCGAGGTTACATTATGGTAAAGATGAGGATATGAGTATCTGTAGTCCATGGTACGTTTGGATCGCCGAGCATTGCGGATAATCGTCGGTGATGGTTTGATATCGAGATTTCTCCCGAAGGACTCGGGCAAGTATCTTATATCGATTCAGTTAATGTTAGTGATTTGATCATACAGGTTATCATTCATGTTGCTGAACATGAGGTCGTCCTAGTTGTGTCATCATAGTGTCGTTCATGTTTTGATTCATATGTTGTTCATGTTGATGAACATATTGATTTGCATATGTGTATACATAATTGCATTGTTATGTTGTAAATGATCCGAAGGGATCATGAGGATCTATGCTGAGGGCGCTGGATCGGATGTCCACCATGCGTTGGTTCGATGGGATCATCATGGGGATCTATGCTGAGGGCGCTGGATCGTTGGACAGGTTTTCCACCATGCGTTGGTTCGACGGGATCATCATGGGGATCTATGCTTAGGGCGCTGGATCGTTGGATTACCAGTATTATGTTGATGGAATCTTGTGAATTCGCATCATTGATTTTATCATGTGTTGTTGTTCATGTGTGTATTGTTGGTTATCCACTTTATGATGATCTGATAGGATCATCAAGGGGATCTATGCCGAGGGCGCTGGATCGTCGGATTTCCATTGAGTATACATCATTGTTATTGTTGTGATCATATTGACGTCGTCATATGAGTATGCATTTGTAGGTCTTGTGTTAGGACCATGTCCGTTTTGCATTGATCTGATCTCGGATTAGACTGATATGATTGTCGTGGCACTCCATATCTCGAGGTATGTTCCGTATTTCCTTTGGTATTTGTCTTTGATGGACAATCGGTTATCATTTTGAGATTTGATGATGTTATTCGATGGATCGTATTGGTCAGTAATGGTATATTTCCGTATCGTGAGTTGGTGATGATAGTTTGAGAATCTTGAGTATTGTTTGAGGTACAATACAGATATTATGTTCGAGTTTATTGGTTAATCGAGTACGAGATGTGAAACTGTGATAATGGTTATTCTGATGAGAATTACTTGAGTAAGTAAAGTTATGGCGGTAAGATTACGTTGGTCGTATTCTTATGTTGTATTCTCATTGGTATGTGATTATTAATGTGATGTGACGGTTATCATTGTTGGATATTATGGCTGACCCCGTCGTGGGATTTCTTTTTAGGTTCTTGGAGTATCGAGCTTGTAGCGGTCGTGAAGAGATGAGCTTCCCGGAGGATACTGGTTAGGACATGTTTTGTGCATTGAGTTTCTGAATTGGTTCTTGTATTCCGCTGCTAGAGTTTCTTTATGGTTGGTGTTTTTCCGCTGCGTGAGTATTTTGAAATGCTCTTTTGGTATCTGGTAATTGAGGTTACTTTGGAAATCGTTTTCTCAACTTTTGAGTGTCGGCAGTTTGGCCTTGCGATTTCAAATGAGATTTTACGACGGTTTTCGATAAATGGATTTTATAAGTCTTTGTGAATTTTTAAAGATAGTACCGTCGTTGGCCTCTTGGGCATTTGTTAATGTTTGCGAAAATTTTCTTCAGCCTTGTGGGTTCCATCTCGGGGCCCACGGCGCTGTAATATTCCCAGTTAAATCTGGGGGTGTTACAACATTAGCATGCGCTAGGCAACGTAGCGTACGCTAATCCACCATTCTAGAGGGCTGAATTCAGCACTGCCACTCCCAGGGCTTGCTCTCTAGCGTGCGCTACGAAGCAGTCGTAGCGTGCGCTACTAAGGGACATCTAGCGTGCGCTATGCAGAAAAGATAGCGTGCGCTAGGTACGAAATATAAACGGTCCCAAAACACCGTAATATGAACGAAACATCAAACAGAACATCTCAAAACGTATCATAACGTAGAATGGATCCACGACAACCCCGAAACGGAGGTTCCGCACAACAATAACGAAAATCAGATCAACAGGTGACTGAAAAGATACACGAGGGTCACTACGACCGAGAAATACACCGAAAATGAAAATACAAGGGGAAAGAAAAATGCGGATATTACAAATAAGTAATACCATACAAAAACCGCGTAGTCATTTTGTTAAAATAGCACCAATTTTAACCATGAAATAATTAATCCCGCAAGAATTAGTAAGTCCAAAATACCATCTTGTTAAAGAATTCGGCTAAATCATAAACAATTAACCAAAATTTTAAATATGCATATAAAATTTTGCTTTTGTGATCCATCAGCCTACCATTTGCGGATAGAAGATCCAATATTTGGATTCTAATACAACAAATAAGCCCAGTCCATTTACATAACATATCATAACCCGAAAAGATAACCAACCCTAACTTTTCTCATTTCTTAACCTATACACACTTACACAATGAGATAAACACGCCTCACCTACTCTATCTCTCACCATTTTTTGCAACCTCCATCTTTTTCATCTCATCAAACTGAATCAGAAACTCCATCTCTATCATCTTTCATTACAATAACAACACAAACTCAGTTATCATATCTAAATGACAATCACAACCTATATTCTTACGCGTCTCAGCTTAGAAAAACGGCTTCAAGATCATTTAAATGGACTTGGGTAGGTTTATGTTTTGTTTTTGATCTATGATGATTAGAGTTCAACTATAAAAAAAAACTTTAAAAGAATAGAAACAAAGTTGAACCGATTATGAGATCTTGTATTTTTTTCGTTTCTCTGGAGTTGATGTTGAGGAAGATGGGAAATAGGATAGAGATGGTTTGTGTTGCTGAATTGTGCTATTTATACTAAAAAGAAGAAGTTAAAGAGTTAAACAATAAATAGACTAGTCTTTTGGTTTTCTTATTTTAATGGTGAGTTGTAAATCTGAAACCCTTTGTGATTTGTAACCCCATGATTGTTTGTATTCTGTGGAGTTGTAGACATTCAATTGACAGCTCATTGCTATTCTGTGGACATTCAATTGAGAGATCGTTGCTATTCTATGGAACTGTGAGTAGTTTGTACGGTCCATGTTTTTTTTTGCACAATTACACTTCCACATTAAATTAAGGTACTGAATCTTTAAATATATTAGATACTAGTCATTCAGACCCGTGCGTTGCACACGTATTTTATAATTTTTTGAAATTTGATATTTAGCGTAAAGAGTTAAAAGTATTAATAAAAGGATTGTTCAAACTGTTAATTATAACTTTTTAATTGATTGGATCGGGTCGGGTCGAGTCGCATCAAATCAGTGTTTACTAATAGATTGTGGTACAATTTGATTTTCAATAATACGTACGCCGCCTGCTAAGTTTTTATCTGGTTTAATAGCAATACCTTTACAATCGATGGACGACAACATCCAAAAACACTTCCAACATAACTAAAGATTATTAACCAACCACAAAACCAAAAAGAGTTCTTAATATCTATGAATGTAAAAATAAACAAAACTTGAGTTAGTTGTGGTCTTAAAACTTTTGACTAATCTTTTAATTACCTCAATATAACCCGACAATTAAAGTTTGTATTATATTTGAGAACTTAGAAAAAAATGAAATTTAATCCTTTTTAAAACGTACTTTGACATTGATATTTTGATATTATTGATAAGTATTTTTAACATGGTACTAAAAATCTAAGACATTAAAAACAATTGACTTTATATGTAAAGATGTATTAATGACATTAATAATTAAGACTCAAAATTATTGGGACTAAATCTTAATGACATTAATCATTAAGACTCAACATTTAATTATTGGGACTCAATCTTTAATAGATATAGAATCAGACCCGTGCGTTGCACCGATTTTTTCCCCGTTAAACTATTGAACTCTTGCTTATTTCTTAAACTTAACTTTTTTAATTTGTTATAATAAGTTACAAATGGGTTTGATCATTATTCTCGATAAGATTTCAATGCGACATGCAACCAACCAACCAACATCTCTAAGATAAATAAGTACACCCGTGGAACGTCACTTTAAACCCAAATAAGTAATACCATACAAAAACCGCGTAGTCATTTTATTAAAATAGCACCAATTCTAACCGTGAAATAATTAATCCCGCAAGAATTAGTAAGTCCAAAATACCATCTTGTTAAAAAAATTCGGCTAAATCTTAACCAATTAACCAAAATTTTAAATATGCATCTAAAATTTTGCTTTTGTGATCCATCAGCCTACTATTTGCGGATAGAAGATCCAATATTTGGATTGTAATACAACAAATAAGCTCATCCCATTTACATAACATATCATAACCTGAAAAGATAATCAACCCTAACTTTTCTCATTTCTTAACCTATACACACTTACACAATGAGATAAACACGCCTCACCTACTCTCTCTCTCTCACCATTTTTTGCAACCTCCATCTTTTTCATCTCATCAAACTGAATCAGAAACTTCATCTCTACCATCTTTCATTACAATAACAACATAAACTCAGTTATCATATCCGAATGACAATCACAACCTATATTCTTACGCGTCTCAGCTTAGAAAAACGGCTTCAAGATCATTTAAATGGTCTCGGGTAGGTTTATGTTTTGTTTTTGATCTATGATGATTAGAGTTCAACTATAAAAAAAACTTTAAAAGATTAGAAACAAAGTTGAACCGATTATGAGATCTTGTATTTTTTTCGTTTCTCTGGAGTTGATGTTGAGGAGGATGGGAAATAGGATAGAGATGGTTTGTGTTGCTGAATTGTGCTATTTATACTAAAAAGAAGAAGTTAAAGAGTTAAACAATAAATAGACTAGTCATTTTGGTTTTCTTATTTTAATGGTGAGTTGTAAATCTGAAACCCTTTTGTGATTTGTAACCCCATGATTGTTTGTATTCTGTGGAGTTGTAGACATTCAATTGACAGCTCATTGCTATTCTGTGGACATTTAATTGAGAGATCGTTGCTATTCTATGGAACTGTGAGTAGTTTGTACGGTACATGTTTTTTTTTTGCACAATTACACTTCCACATTAAATTAAGGTACTGAATCTTTAAATATATTAGATACTAGTCATTCAGACCCGTGCGTTGCACACGTATTTTATAATTTTTTGAAATTTGATATTTAGCGTAAAGAGTTAAAAGTATTAATAAAAGGATTGTTCAAACTGTTAATTATAACTTTTTAATTGATTGGATCGGGTCGGGTCGAGTCGCATCAAATCAGTGTTTACTAATAGATTGTGGTACAATTTGATTTTCAATAATACGTACGCCGCCTGCTAAGTTTTTATCTGGTTTAATAGCAATACCTTTACAATCGATGGACGACAACATCCAAAAACACTTCCAACATAACTAAAGATTATTAACCAACCACAAAACCAAAAAGAGTTCTTAATATCTATGAATGTAAAAAATAAACAAAAATTGAGTTAGTTGTGGTCTTAAAACTTTTGACTAATCTTTTAATTACCTCAATATAACCCGACAATTAAAGTTTGTATTATATTTGAGAACTTAGAAAAAAATGAAATTTAATCCTTTTTAAAACGTACTTTGACATTGATATTTTGATATTATTGATAAGCATTTTTAACATGGTACTAAAAATCTAAGACATTAAAAACAATTGACTTTATATGTAAAGATGTATTAATGACATTAATAATTAAGACTCAAAATTATTGGGACTAAATCTTAATGACATTAATCATTAAGACTCAACATTTAATTATTGGGACTCAATCTTTAATAGATATAGAATCAGACCCGTGCGTTGCACCGATTTTTTCCCCGTTAAACTATTGAACTCTTGCTTATTTCTTAAACTTAACTTTTTTAATTTGTTATAATAAGTTACAAATGGGTTTGATCATTATTCTCGATAAGATTTCAATGCGACATGCAACCAACCAACCAACATCTCTAAGATAAATAAGTACACCCGTGGAACGTCACTTTAAACCCAAATAAGTAATACCATACAAAAACCGCGTAGTCATTTTATTAAAATAGCACCAATTCTAACCGTGAAATAATTAATCCCGCAAGAATTAGTAAGTCCAAAATACCATCTTGTTAAAAAAATTCGGCTAAATCTTAACCAATTAACCAAAATTTTAAATATGCATCTAAAATTTTGCTTTTGTGATCCATCAGCCTACTATTTGCGGATAGAAGATCCAATATTTGGATTGTAATACAACAAATAAGCTCATCCCATTTACATAACATATCATAACCCGAAAAGATAATCAACCCTAACTTTTCTCATTTCTTAACCTATACACACTTACACAATGAGATAAACACGCCTCACCTACTCTCTCTCTCACCATTTTTTGCAACCTCCATCTTTTTCATCTCATCAAACCGAATCAGAAACTTCATCTCTACCATCTTTCATTACAATAACAACATAAACTCAGTTATCATATCCGAATGACAATCACAACCTATATTCTTACGCGTCTCAGCTTAGAAAAACGGCTTCAAGATCATTTAAATGGTCTCGGGTAGGTTTATGTTTTGTTTTTGATCTATGATCATTAGAGTTCAACTATAAAAAAATCTTTAAAAGATTAGAAACAAAGTTGAACCGATTATGAGATCTTGTATTTTTTTCGTTTCTCTAAAGTTGGAATGATGTTGAGGAGGATGGGAAATAGGATAGAGATGGTTTGTGTTGCTGAATTGTGTTATTTATACTAAAAGAAGAAGTTAAAGAGTTAAACAATAAATAGACTAATCTTTTGGTTTTCTTATTTTAATGGTGAGTTGTAAATCTGAAACCCTTTTGTGATTTGTAACCCATGATTGTTTGTATTCTGTGGAGTTGTGGACATTCAATTGAGAGCTCATTGCTATTCTGTGGACATTCAATTGAGAGATCGTTGCTATTCTATGGAGCTGTGAGTAGTTTGTACGGTACATGTTTTTTTTTTGCACAATTACACTTCCACATTAAATTAAGTTACTGAATCTTTAAATATATTAGATACTATCTACCAATTAAAAACTTGCTCTTATTTTATTCCTTTTATTTTTAACCTAATAGTTTAAATAATTATAACTTTTATGTATCAATTTTATTTTTAAAAAAACAAATAAATTCTTACTCCGTGCTCTTTAATTTGAATCCATATAGTATATATAAAGAAATATAAATATAATTATAATATATTTAGATGATTAAAATATTTCAATATAAAAATATAAGACTATTGAAGAAAGATATATTTTTAGTTTATTTTCATAGCTTTTCAACAATTATTTGATTTTTAAGAATTATTTTGTTCTGATTATAAAATAGGAAATATATTACATTAATGTCAAATCATATAAAAAATTATATTAGTAAGAATATCGGTTGTATACTTTTAATGAAAGTTGATAATACAACACCAACAACATAATCATCAAAGCCTTAGTCCCAAAATGCTTCGGGGTCGGCTATAATGAAAATTGATAATGATAAACATAATTTAATTTCTTATTTATAAAATTAGATATAAGACTCTTATTGTCCTATATGAAAAAATAAATGCTGGTGCTTAATTAATTTACGGTTTTCCTATCATATGCCCTTAGATCACATGATAAGAGTTTATAAATGAAACTAAATCAAATAATAGTATATTTATATGTGTGTGTATACTGACTCATGTATATTTTATAATAATATTATTGAAATTCGATCACATATTATTAATATAATAAAATATTTAATATTTTACACCGTGCATCCCACAGGAGGACATCTAGTAAAAATAATAATAAAAGTAGCATATTTACTTTTTACACTGTTTGTTATTGTTGTATCTAAATTAAAAAAGAAATAAATTCTTAATCCTTACAATATTATTATTAAGTAAATAAAATAATCGGCGTTAGAAACCCCAATATAGTAAAACTTCGATAAATGAATGTTGATAAACGAATAACCTCGCCAAATGAATAATTTTCTCCGATCCCAACTCTTTATAACATGTTCAAATTTTCCCTCAATAAATGAATAATTTCGCTAAATGAATATTTTTCTCCGGTCCCGTTGATATTTATTTGTCGAGGTTTTACTGTATGAATGGGAGATGATAGATTAATAATTTATGTTGTATATATATATATATATATATACACACACACATGCCAACATCTGCCTAGCAGAGTTGGTAAGGCATTTGCCTTTAGGGGGATAAGTCCAAGGTTCGAATCTTGGCAACGGGATTTCATGTAAGGATTTCATATAATAGGGTAGTATAGAAAGTAAACTTCCAAATATATATATATATACACATATGATATATAATTCTGTTTTAAAGCGGGTCTTACGGGACTGAGTATATGTATACCAGACCCGCCCCAGACCCACGATTTTTTTAGGACTGAGATTTTTTACCAGAAGAACCAAATTTTAATAAGAACTGAACCGATAAATTCGATTCCGGTTCTGGTTTTTTTATTATTAACCGGTTCCGGTTTTTAATTCGGTTCCTTTTTAATAATTTGGTTCCGGTTCCGGTTCCTGTTTTATGATGTTAGAAAAAACTGGTTTCAAGCCGGTTCTATATATTATATATATATATACAATAATAAAAATAATATTATATATAAATTTTTACATAATATAGGTATTAAATAAAGCAAATTAAATGTATTTTGTTCAAAATATTACACATTAAATTCGGTTTCTACTCAAAATTCGATTTTTTTTTACAAAATTCGGGTTTTTTTGCACAATTCGGTTCCTAAAAGAACCGAAAAATCCGGTTTTTACTCATTAAATTCGGTTTCGGTTCCTAATCCGTTTCCTGAAGGAAAAATCAATTTTTTTGGTTTCGGTTCCTAATTCGGTTTCTAGAAAAAAGTGGTCAAAAACCGAACCGATTTATCTATTTAAAAACCGGTTCCGATTCTTTAATTTTTTACTAAGGACCGAACCGGTCCCAACCCTGTTATTTTTCCGAGGACCGGATCGGGAAAGTGGTTACCCCAAATAGTCATCCATATTAATTTTGCGATCCCTATACCCACCAATTTTAATAGATCCACCAATTTTAATAACGACTATTAAAGTTATCACAAATTCTTGAGCTTATATCCCTTCTACCCAAATTTCAATTAATTTTTTCCAATTCTCAAAATAAATTCTTTATTTCAATATTATTTATCGTTATATTCAAATTATTCCTATTTCAACAAATTATTGTACCTCAAGAAAGACACCACAATACTACTATTCTCGATCCGTTTTGTCATACAATGTTATTTTTGATCCATTTCTGTTTGAGAATTCATTTTTGACCCGTTATGCGCAGGGGCAATATTATTGACCCGTTCAACCCGAGATGCTATTTTCGAACCATTTCATTCTGGGAAGTACTTTTCAAATGTTTTCGCCATGCGATGTTATTTTCGACACTTTTATAATCAAACGTTATTTTAGACTTATTTCATCAGAGGACGTTATTTTTGATATTTTTCGCTCGGTGACAATATTTTTGACTCGTTACGTCCCGGGATGTCGTTTTCAGTTGTTTTTGCCATGAGACATCATTTTTATCCGTTTCGTCCCGGAACATATTTTTGGCCTATTCTGGGAAGTCATTTTCGACCCGAGGGACGCCCCGGACGACATTTTGACCAGTTTCGTCCCGAGACGATATTTTCGACCCATTTCATCACGAAATATTATTTTTGTCTCGTTTCGCCCTAGGACGTTATTTTTTACTCGTTTCGCCTCGAGACAACATCTTCGACCAATTTCGCCCTATGATGATATTTTCGACCCGTTTCGTTTGGGACGTCATTTCCAGCTCATTTTTCGCCCGGAACATCATTTTCGACTATTTCCGCCCTAAGACGTCATTCTAGAGTGTTTTCACATTGAGGCATCATTCTTGAACCATTTCGCCCTCGGGACGTCATTCTCGACTTGTTTCGCTCCGAAACGTTAATTTCAACTCGTTCCATCACATGACGTTATTATCGACATGATTTGCCCCACGATGTCATTCTCTACCAATTTCGTCACGAGATGTTATTTTAGATTATTTTTATCCCGAGTATTATTTTCGAAATGTTCCGCATTGAGACATCATTTTTTACTGTTTTCGTCGAGGAATGACAAGAGTTAAAAATAACTTCCCACAGCAAAGCTAATCGAAGTGATGCTCTGGGATGAAAATAACCGAAAATTATTTTTCGGGGTAGAACAAGTCGAAAACAAGGTCCAAGGTCGAAAATGTCGTCCCAGGATAAAACGGATCGAGAATAATATTCCAAGACGAAATAGATCGAAATAACGTCGCGTGGCGAAACATGTTGAGAATGACACCCCGGGGGAAAAGGTCGAAAATAATGTCTCGAGTCAAAATGAGTCGAAAATACATGTGTGACGAATTGAGTCGAAAATAGCATTACTGTGTGTGTTTTGCTGCATAATGATTTTGTTGAAATAATATCTAATTATAAATTTATTTTAAAAATTGAAAAAAAAAAGTGAAGCCTATTGCATTAAGTTGGAAAGAGCGATTAATATGTCAAGAGTAAAATTGAAAAATTGAGTCCTAAATTAGCAATTCTTAATAATTAAAAAAATTGGAACCTCCTACTCAAATTGAGAATAAGGAAGTATTAAGTCTTTCTATATATTAATCGTTATGATCGAGTTATATAAATTATCTCCAAATCAATTATTGTATGTTAGATTTCATTCAATAACTAAAGAATGTTATAAGTTAATTATATAATCTCTCGTCCCACATGAAGAGTCTTATCTCTGAAAACATAATCCAAAATAAAATTTCAACTAAAAATTAAAGATTTAATTAGAAAGAATAATAACAAAAAATTTATTTCGCATATTGTAACTTAATTACAATCAACAAAATATGGCACATTTGAAGCAATGGATAGTATTATACCAATTAATTAAACTTGGTAATATGAAATAGTTTTAACTATGTAACTTAATATTTTTTTTTTTGTGTGTGTGTGTGTGTGGTGGTGGGGGGGGGGGGGTGTTGAAAGATTTGGAGCTCAAAGTCTAGTGTCAGCTTCCTACTCATATGAGTTTGGTTTATTTTCTAAGGAAATGAAAATTAAAAATTAAAAAATGATAAAGGATTATGTAATAACTGAGAATCGCACTATGTTTTGACAGTAATTAAACCGTTGATATTTATTCATTCGATAAGTATATAAGTAACAAGAAAAAAGTACATCCCGGTCGACTTGTAAGAAGAACATAAAAAAAAAAAAACAAGGATTCATGTCCTCATTTCCATCTCACCATTTTCCTTGCTATATATAGAGAGGGGTTTTAACGGTGAAACCTAATATATTTTAGTACGGAACTCTAAAAAAACGGAGCCGGGGCCGGGGCACCATGATCCCCAGAGTAGATGTTGGAGGGAACCTCAAAATAATAAGATGGTGGTAACGCCATATTTCCAGAGCTTTGAACCTCCGCCATCTCACGCCGACCATTTGATCCTAGTGCTTCACAGAATTTCGGAAGAAATACGCCTGCCGCCAATATTAGTTTTTAGGAGTTGTATTTACGAGTCAATTTGTATCGTATATTACTCCCTCAGTTTCATATCAAGTGTCGTCGTTTTTTTTTTCAGGTTAAGTTTGATTATAAATTATCTCTACAAGATATAATCACAAAAATATAAGAAAAAGTATGTTATGATTTTCTTCTAATGGAAATCTAGCAATATTTTTTTTTTGTACAAATTGTTATTACACGATTTTATGAGATAATCCATGATAAAATTTCAATCTGGAAAAAAGAAAACGACACCTAGTATGAAACGGAGGTATATGTAATGAATAACCACAAATGTTTTACACTTATTTTAAGTTAATTAAAGATTGGATGTGCTTCACTAGAAACATAACACTTGCATGTATCATTATAATGTGTATTACCTTCTCCGGCAGCGAGATTGAAGTATAAATCGATAATGTTGGGGCAGCCGCGGTAGCATTCCACGGAGCAAAGCTTTCCAGCGAAACGGCTGTCCAAGAGAGAATCCGAAGATATCCCGAGAGCCTTCCTATCGACACCGCACGCGCTGATGCAGTCTTCCGTCTCGATCCAATCGCTCAGCTTATCTGCCACGATTTCTGATGCACCGCACGTGTATCCACCCCCAATCACGCGTTTCTCTAGCACGCACCGCCTTCCCGTAGATGACACCGCGTACGCGCATGAGTCCTCATTAAGATTTTCACACTCAATGCTTCCTGCATTATTATGCACAATAAGAAAAGCTTCAACGCGAGAAAAACTTTGGATTCTCTAGCTCTTTTACATTATATTGAAAAGTGTTGATTTATAACATTACCTATAGTGCCTTGCACGGAGACGACGAAGGCGAGAGCAACAACCAATAGTAGTGTTGGTGCCATTGGATTATACTACGTGTTGAGATGATATAATGCCTTTGAGTTGCAAATATTGGCTTCACTTTTAGGGACTTAATTAGAAGGCTATTGAAGTGAGGACTTAATGGGAGAAGATTATGCTATTTATAGAGGATAGGGTGAATTTTTGTATGAGAAACCAAAGTGTAATTTAACTGTGTGAAAACTGCATACCTCTACTGATTTCTAAGAAGTTTGGCCAATGCATTGATTGAGGTTTGAATCGTAGGTTACCCTAATAATTTCTCGTTTTCTTTATTAGTTTTTCTTCTTTCTTACAGTTTTTAAGGTCCAGTTTGAGTTTTTTAGGTTAGCTTTTAGCAATTTGTTTATGCTCAAGTTTGTCATTTTTATCATTTAAGGGATTAAACTTAAAGTGTATCAAAGTAGAGACTCAAGTTTATTCTGTTATACACGTTAGGACTCCGTTATTTCTAATCCGTTAAGTTTTAACGGATTGATGACATGGCCTTTAAGTGCCACGTGTCAGCATTTTATTGATCGCTAATAATAAAATAATAATAAAAATTTTCAGATGAAACTTTGTTTTTTTAGAAAATCTGGATTTTTTTAGAAAAATTGAAACTTTGTTTTTTTTCTCATTTTTTTAAAAAAAATCTGAAATATTACTACTTAAAATCGGATGTTTTTATTTAAAATTTGAAAATAAAAAATAAAAAATTAAAAAATTTGGATCTAATTTATAAATATTTTTTTTTAGAATTGGGATATTATTTTTCATAAATAAATAGAAAACTGGATCTAATTTTTCATAATATTGATAAATAAATATTATTTTACAAAAAAAATATAAAAATCTAAAAAAACAAACTAAATGTTAATTATAAATCATATCCAAATATTTTTAATTCTTAATTTTTATTTTTAGCTTTAAATAAAATCATTATATTTTTAATATTAATATTCCAGATTTTTTTACAAAAATAAAGTTTCATTTTTCTAAAAAAATACACATTTTTTATTTTTTATATTTTTTTAGACTTTTATATCTTTTGTTATTATTTTATTATTATACAAAAATCTGAAAAATTTTATTATTATTTTATTATTGCCGACGAATAAAATGCTGACACGTGGGACTTAACGGCCATGTCATCAATTCGTTAAAACATAACGGATTAGAAATAACGGAGTCCCTAACGTGTATAACGGAATAAACTTGAGTCCTTACTTTGATACACTTTAAAGTTTAGTCATAAAAATATCAAACTTGAGTCCTTAGTAGAGCTATTTTGTCTTTGTTTATTCATAGAGTTTTTTGTTTTTTTAGAAATTAAATATTTATAATTATTTGAATTCTAAATTTTAATTTCATGCGGTCTGGTAAGACCAATCTATTAAGTCTCACATATAGTAAATTTATGGCATTAACTCCTCCTCTCAAGCGGCCACGCCTGCTTCTATCTGCTCGAATCATGGAGTTTATTATTGTTTCTGCGATTTTGTCTCGGCGCGTGTTACATTGTTGTTGTTGTCGTCGTCGTTGTTATGGGAATGTGGAATCATTATATTCTACGAGACTGCAATTTTTTCTTAGGTGGTATGATTTTAATTTCGGAAATTTTTTTTATGGCATCTTTGATTTATTAATACAATCTTTTAGTAATTTTTAAAATATAAAATTGATAGATTTTCATCAACAAATATTATAATATAATTTTTGTAGTAACTGTTGGAAATATTTACTTGAATAAACAATTTAACAAACGAATTAAAATATAATCCTGTAAAAGAAACGTTAATTTTGGACAGAATCGAACTAAAAGAAGGATATGAAGTATGTCGATGTTGAGTCCAGAAGATCTGTCTCCTTAAAGCAAATTCGCCCTCACCACTGTGCAGCGTCTGCCTTCCACGATAAAACAACACCTTGATGCACTGATTGAAGAACCACTGCACCCTCGGCGAACTAGAACAAACGTGCACTATCACCGCACAAGAACGAGAGGAACAAAAATAATTTTTTCTTACTAGAGAATTTCAAAGCTTAAGAGTAGTTAATAAAATTGGACCCCTCACGTCTGTTTTTATAATGGGGACGCAAGAGAGAAGTGTGCTGGAGGAACTCTCCAATAACTAAGATCAATATCATAATACTTATCCTAATATTATCCGATTATTAATAAATAAATTTGGTACTTATCCGAATATTAATTCGATAATAATCACTTAATTTGATACTTATCATAATCCAAAATTTTCGGATTAATTTAATGAGGCAGTTTGGTAAATAAAATTGCACTAAAAAGATAACTTCGCGACGCCGAGACATTTCACCCAAATCGCCCTTCGACCCGACCCGAGTCGAGACGAGACAAGACTAGACGAGCCGAGCCGAGCCGGCTGGACGGACGGACGGCGGCGCGTGTGTGTGTGTGCGAGAACCACCCAGTCACACATGCACTTATTGTAACACCCCCCGAGATATTCGGAGAATATCACAGCGCCGTAAATCCCGACCTGGGATTTACTAGGCTTATTTCACTCACAACGTATTGAATTTAATAAAATCCACTTGGGAAACAATAAACTCGATACAACCAAGGAAGTTCAACCACGGACAAACAATACCATGAAGAAATACAAGAAGTTGTACGACAATGGAAAAAGACTCTCCTAAAGTACTCGAGTACCACTTATTATTACAAGGATAAAATGGACCGAAGAGAACAACGACCAAACAAAGTAGAACACAACTAGCCACAGTATCACGCCTCGCCATCCTCATCGTATCGTCCCGGCGCTCGCTCGTAAGGTTCCTTAGGACCTGAAAAACACAAAAGTAATTTTCCCCAAACGAGAGGGGTTAGGGCAAGTATTACAAGTGAAAGGTCAAGTCTTATACATAAAAGCATATGCACCAATTCAAAGCCATGATAATGATTTTCCGGAAAATACAATTATCCAGACATATTTGGAAATGATGATATCTCTTGATTAACCGTGGACTCGACAATGCGCGAATCCCTCCTCGACCTCGGATCATCTCGGAGTGGCTAACCCAAATGTTCACGGAACCGACATAAGCGGAACCCTCCTCGACCCCGTCGGGTCCTCTCGGAGTGAACGAAAGCAACTCTCACAATCACATGCATTACTTTTTACATTTAAGAACATAACTTTCACAAGAATCACTTGCCTGGAAACGAGAGGAGAGGGTACAAACGACAAGGTACCAAGATCGAAGGATTCAACAACTCCGAACCTAGACAAGTTCGTAATTCAATTATCAAAACCCCATCGGTATGAAAATAAGTTGGAATCACCCGAATTTACTACCCCGATACATGTGTTCCGGGAATAATTCTCTTGGATAGTGAATCACAAGTCAAATATCCCAAACACTCGAGAACTCCAGAAATACACCATTAAATCCATAGGAAAACATGTATCCAAGGTATATAACTCGTAATCGATATATTCTAACATCACAACAAGCTGGATCGAAGAAATCGGATGGAAAATCCCCAAATCCCGAAAATCTAGGGTTGTGAGAATTTTACCTTGATTTGGAGCGGCGGAGAGGATTAAACGTTGATAAATCCGAATTAGAAACTCAAAGATGTTGCTAGATAATTGCAGCTTGAAGAACTCCTCACAAATCGCCCGGAATCGCCTAGAATCGCCCAAGGAGGTGAATGTAGGTAGAAATGACGATTTGGGAACGGAAATGTCCTATTTATACTAAATAGGGACTAGCGTGCGCTAGTCAAGAAAAATAGCGTGCGCTATCGGACTCATCAGGCAATCCAGTAACCTCTGCCAGTTCCGTTAGCGTACGCTAACACCTTCTCATAGCGTGCGCTAGTGACTTCAATTAGCGTGCGCTAATTATTTCTAATAGCGTGCGCTACCTGGTAGTCAGTACCCAGTCCAGAACATACTGTCCCCAGCTCTACTCTCTTTAGCGCACGTTACTCTAGTAACGTAGCGTGCGCTACCACCAAAATCTAGCGTACGCTACCAGTCACACCTAGCGTACGCTAGGAATTCCCTTATCCAGTCCAGTAGCTACTGGACTGTCCGCCTCCAATACATTAGTAGCGTGCGCTAATGATAATGGATAGCGTGCGCTACCCTCACTAAATTAGCGTGCGCTACACTGTGTGCGTAGCGTGCGCTACCCATTACACGAAGGTAGTATGATCGCATCAAGGATCCGAAAACAGCGACGATCCGAACAAGAAAAGGGGTAAATCCAATTGACAAGAGTTCCAAGATCCATATAAGCTTACCAAACACTTGTACGAGCGTAAAAATTACGAAGTACAAGAGTAGAAGATTTACAAAAAGTACGGGTATTACATCCTCCCCCTCTAAAATGAAGTTTCGTCCCGAAACTTAAGAAATGAATAACTCGGGGTATCTAGTGCGCATGCTCTCTTCGGTTTCCCACGTCGCTTCCTCAACTCCGTGTCGTGACCACTGAACTTTAACCAACGGTATGGTTTTGTGCCGGAGTTGTTTTACTCGATGCTCTAGTACTTTCACTGGCTTCTCTTCAAATGTGACATCCTCTGCGATCTCGATGTCCCCGTAATCAATGATATGACTCGGCCGTGACGTACCTCCTCAGTTGGGAAACATGGAACACACTGTGAACATGGCTAAGGGCTGGAGGTAAAGCCAATCGATAGGCCAGTTCCCCAATTCTGTCTAGAATCTCAAAAGGTCCAATATATCTCGGACTAAGTTTGCCCCTTTTTCCGATCCTAAAGACTCCTCTAATCGGTGATACTTTGAGTAGGACATGATCACCCACATCAAATTCCAAGGGCCGACGACGATGGTCAGCGTAGGATTTTTGTCGACTCTGAGCGGTTAACAGTCGGTCTCGGATGATGGAAATCTTCTCTTTAGTTTCCATCAACATATCGGGTTCCGTCCCGACTAAATCTGAAGCTTCATCCCAACAAAGTGGAGATCTACACCGCCTACCATACAATGCCTCAAAAGTTGCCATTTTGGTCGATGCATGCCAGCTATTATTGTAAGTGAACTCGATCAACGGTAGGTGTATTTCCCAATCGGTACTCCAATCCAGGGCACACGCCCTCAGCATATCTTCCAATGTCTGGATCGTCCGCTCAGTCTGACCGTCAGACTGAGGGTGGAAGGAAGTACTCAACTTCAATTCGGTGCCCAAGGCTTGATGGACCGCCTTCCAAAAATACGACACGAAACGGCCATCACGATCGGAAACAATAGACTTTGGCGTACCGTGTAATCTCACAATCTCCGATATAAAAATCCGGGACAATCGCTCCGGTCCCCACGTGTCCTTAATGCCAAGAAAATGTGCCGACTTAGTCAATCGGTCAACAACAACCCAAATCATATTCATCCCCGACTTAGTCCTCGGCATCCCGGTGATGAAATCCATGGTAATATCCTCCCATTTCCATTCGGGAATAGGGAGAGGTTTCAACAGCCCCGCCGGCTGTTGATGCTCAATTTTGACCTGTTGACATGTCAAACACCTTGACACGAACTCGGTGACATCTCTCTTCATATTATTCCACCAAAAACTCCTTTTAAGATCCTTGTACATCTTACTCGTCCCAGGATGGATCGAGTAAGGTGTAGCATGGGCTTCTCGGAGTATTCTGTCTCGGCTACGAGTCATTCGGAACACAAATCCTACCCTGAAATTTCAAAATGCCATCCTCGTGGATCATAAAGCCAGGGGCTTTCCCTTTTTCCACGTCCGCCTTCAGTTGAACAAGCATTGGGTCATTCTCCTGTTTTTCCCCGACGTCGTCAATCAAGGACGGAATAGCCTCCAGAGTACACATCTGACTCTGAACTCGTTGGATCCGTACTTCGACTCCCTGCTCAATTAACTCCCGTCTGATCTTAACTTGAGGCGTAAGGGCCTCAAGCATATGAAGAGATATCGATTTCCGGCTCAACGCATCAGCTACAACGTTAGCCTTTCCTGGATGGTAAAGGATTTCCAGATCATAATCCTTTATCAGCTCTAACCAACATCGTTGTCTCATATTCAGCTCTTTCTGGCTAAAAATATACTTTAGGCTCTTGTGGTCGGTATAAATTCGACATGAAGAACCGTACAAGTAGTGACGCCAGATCTTCAGTGCAAACACTACAGCAGCTAATTCCAAATCATGGGTAGGATAATTCAGCTCATACAGTTTAAGTTGCCGTGAAGCATAGGCAATTGTCTTATCATGCTGTAAGAGCACACACCCAAGTCCTTGTCCTGATGCGTCACAATAAACCGAATACCCACCGACTCCCTGAGGTAGGGCTAAAACCGGCGCGGTAGTCAGGCGCCTTTTCAGCTCTTCGAAACTCCGTTGTCTCTCTTCTTTCCATTCAAACCTTTCGGACTTCTGGAGTAATTGAGTAAGTGGTCGAGCAAGTTTGGAGAACCCCTCGACGAACCTCCGGTAGTATCCGGCCAGATCCAAAAAGCTACGAACCTCCTTCACGTTCCTGGGTGGAGCCCAATCTAACACTGCCTCAATTTTCTGGGGATCTACCCGAACCCCTTCCGCTGAAATCACATGTCCGAGAAACATGACTTCCTTCAGCCAGAATTCACACTTAGAAAACTTTGCATAGAGGTGCTGAGTCCTCAAAACCTCCAGCACCAATCGCAAATTCCGAGCGTGTTCCTCTTCATCTCGAGAGTAAACTAAAATATCGTCGATAAAAACGACTACACAATTATCAAGATGCTCAATAAATATCTTATTCATCAATTGCATAAATATCGCCGGTGCGTTGGTTAACCCAAAAGGCATAACCACAAACTCAAAGTGTCCATACCTCGTACGGAAAGCAGTTTTAGGAACGTCGGATTCCTTAATGCGAAGTTGATAGTAACCGGACCTCAAATCAATTTTCGAGAACACCGCGGCTCCCTGCAATTGATCAAACAAATCATCGATACGCGGCAAAGGGTATTTATTCTTAATGGTCACTTTGTTCGGTTCAGATAATCAATACACAAACGTAGTGAACCATCTTTCTTCCTTACGAACAAGACCGGTGCACCCCATGGCGAGGCACGGGTCTAATATACCCTTTATCCAACAATTCTCCCGATTGTTTCTTCAACTCTTGCATTTCTGAAGGTGCCATACGATACGATTGCCTTAGAAATCGGGGTTGCTCGACTCTAAATCAATTGTAAATTCAACTTCCCGTCCGGTGGTAGTCCCGGTAATTAAATGCGGAAAAACATCCGAAAATCACTTACAATAGGAATCGAGGAAGTTCAACTTTCCCATCTTCGACTTTCATGGCATAACACCAATATCCAACACACCCTTTCTAATAAGTTTTGTCACCTTCAAGGCACTAATCAAAAATTTCGACATCCCCTCTTGTACCCGCAAAATGGTGTTCGTACCGTCTTTGGCTAACATTGATATGATCTTCGTGCGATAATTCATTACCGCACCGTGTCTATCGAGCCAATCGTCACCGAGGATTAGATCTTCATCAACAATGTCTACGACTATCAAATTCGAAAACCACACTCTCTCAGCGATTAACACCGGACAATCTCTAACTTCCTTGTCTCCCACGATTCTATCACCACTGGGTAACTTAACCACAAAGGACTCACAAGGAGACAAGCCCTCAATATTCAATCGACGCACACAATCCAAAGAGATGAACGAATGAGAAGCACCAGAATCAAAAAGCACTCTAACTGGATGAGACAAAAGAGAAATGATACCTGTCGCCACGGTAGCCTCGGGATCTCCAGCTTTCCTCATCTCATAGACACGAGGTTGCACCGAACCAGCACTGGGAGCTCCCCCTCTAACAGACTGACCACGGCCTCTGCCTCGACGTAACTCTGGGATGGTTGACCCGTGGATGACTTCTGATTAACACTCGGTTCCCCAGGCGTAGGGGCTATTGCCTGAGTTCCAAGTGGGGTTTCTTATTTCGTACAGTAAATGGCTCTGTGGCCTTCCTGGCCGCAATTAAAACACCTCAATGGGGGTAGACCACAATCACGATTAATATGGCCCTGCTGGCCACAATTAAAACATGTCACAACCCGGTTGGACGCATTAGCACCAGCTCTGAAATTCCGTTTACCTCCCGATGCACGGGAAGACCCTTTGGTTGTATAGCCTGCCGACTGCGATCCCCGCGGGTTGCCACCTCTACCGCTAGAAAACTTTCCAGTGGTCTTCTGCTTCTTACTCTCACTTGTCGTTTCGGTAGTAGTGAAGGACATATCATATGCTAGTGCCCTATCTTGATACTCCTTCAATGTGGCGCAAGCGAAGCCCGACATATAGTGCCGAACTTTTGGCTTCATTCGCATGTCAAAGTGACGAATTCTATCTCTCTCTTCCCTCACTTGATTTTTCACATGGTTGAGTCGACGGTTGTATTCAATGATTGCCTGAGATACAGGGACATCCTGGGGTTTAGCTTCATAAAAGGCTCGAATCCTGGCCTCTGAACAGGCCACGGGCGAACTCGGCCTCCATCAATTCCTTAAACTCGTCCCATGAAACCTCACGATCCTGAGGTGCAACAGCTTGCCACCAGCTAGCCGCATCCCTTGATAGGAAGTACTGGGCAACTGGCACCTTACGTGCCTCTGGACAATTCACGGCCATGAAAACTTTATTCATCTCATTAATCCAATCTTCCCAACCGATCGGATCATTTGCACCAATAAATTGGGGAGGGCGCATACGAATAACATCTTGTAACCACTTCTCAGCCCGATGTCGATGTGAGGTGGTTGGTTGCTGCATCGCACGGGTTAAAAGAGCCATTTGGTTCGCCACTTGCTGCAGTATGGTGGCAACACCCACATCCGGTTGGCTCCCTGTAGAAGTTCCCAGACTGGCTGATGGTTCCTGCTGACTACCGGGGCTAGGTTGAATAGAGTCCGACAAGCTAGGCGTAGCTGTGCCTTCTACCGAGCTGAGGGACATGGCCGCTCCACCGGCTGCGCCACGCCCTCGGCCACGACCACGACCACGGCCGCGTCCACGTCCTCTACCAGTTGACATTCTAAAGAAAAATGTAAGTAAAATCATAAGAATAGCTCAACGCAATGCCATCAAGAATATGGACTTCTCATGTCCCATAATCGAATGATAGTGAGTGAATGAAGAGGGTAAATAAGATAGGGAACTTACGAGTACCGGTCGTACGAGATGACGGCAGCGCGATGATACTGTGTCCTTGGGATAGTACATTTAGACCCAGCAATCCGACAGCCTAGGTATCCATAAACCTAAGCTCTGATACCAAATTCTGTAACACCCCCCGAGATATTCGGAGAATATCACAGCGCCGTAAATCCCGACCTGGGATTTACTAGGCTTATTTCACTCACAACGTATTGAATTTAATAAAATCCACTTGGGAAACAATAAACTCGATACAACCAAGGAAGTTCAACCACGGACAAACAATACCATGAAGAAATACAAGAAGTTGTACGACAATGGAAAAGGACTCTCCTAAAGTACTCGAGTACCACTTATTATTACAAGGATAAAATGGACCGAAGAGAACAACGACCAAACAAAGTAGAACACAACTAGCCACAGTATCACGCCTCGCCATCCTCATCGTATCGTCCCGGCGCTCGCTCGAAAGGTTCCTTAGGACCTGAAAAACACAAAAGTAATTTTCCCCAAACGAGAGGGGTTAGGGCAAGTATTACAAGTGAAAGGTCAAGTCTTATACATAAAAGCATATGCACCAATTCAAAGCCATGATAATGATTTTCCGGAAAATACAATTATCCAGACATATTTGGAAATGATGATATCTCTTGATTAACCGTGGACTCGACAATGCGCGAATACCTCCTCGACCCCGTCGGATCATCTCGGAGTGGCTAACCCAAATGTTCACGGAACCGACATAAGCGGAACCCTCCTCAACCCCGTCGGGTCCTCTCGGAGTGAACGAAAGCAACTCTCACAATCACATGCATTACTTTTTACATTTAAGAACATAACTTTCACAAGAATCACTTGCCTGTAAACGAGAGGAGAGGGTACAAACGACAAGGTACCAAGATCGAAGGATTCAACAACTCCGAACCTAGACAAGTTCGTAATTCAATTATCAAAACCCCATCGATATGAAAATAAGTTGGAATCACCCGAATTTACTACCCCGATACATGTGTTCCGGGAATAATTCTCTTGGATAGTGAATCACAAGTCAAATATCCCAAACACTCGAGAACTCCATAAATACACCATTAAATCCATAGGAAAACATGTATCCAAGGTAGATAACTCGTAATCGATATATTCTAACATCACAACAAGCTGGATCGAAGAAATCGGATGGAAAATCCCCAAATCCCGAAAATCTAGGGTTGTGAGAATTTTACCTTGATTTGGAGCGGCGGAGAGGATTAAACGTTGATAAATCCGAATTAGAAACTCAAAGATGTTGCTAGATAATTGCAGCTTGAAGAACTCCTCACAAATCGCCCGGAATCGCCTAGAATCGCCCAAGGAGGTGAATGTAGGTAGAAATGACGATTTGGGAACGGAAATGTCCTATTTATACTAAATAGGGACTAGCGTGCGCTAGTCAAGAAAAATAGCGTGCGCTATCGGACTCATCAGGCAATCTAGTAGCCTCTGCCAGTTCCGTTAGCGTACGCTAACACCTTCTCATAGCGTGCGCTAGTGACTTCAATTAGCGTGCGCTAATTATTTCTAATAGCGTGCGCTACCTGGTAGTCAGTACCCAGTCCAGAACATACTGTCCCCAGCTCTACTCTCTTTAGCGCACGTTACTCTAGTAACGTAGCGTGCGCTACCACCAAAATCTAGCGTACGCTACCAGTCACACCTAGCGTACGCTAGGAATTCCCTTATCCAGTCTAGTAGCTACTGGACTTCCGCCTCCAATACATTAGTAGCGTGCGCTAATGATAATGGATAGCGTGCGCTACCCTCACTAAATTAGCGTGCGCTACACTGTGTGCGTAGCGTGCGCTACCCATTACACGAAGGTAGTATGATCGCATCAAGGATCCGAAAACAGCGACGATCCGAACAAGAAAAGGGGTAAATCCAATTGACAAGAGTTCCAAGATCCATATAAGCTTACCAAACACTTGTACGAGCGTAAAAATTACGAAGTACAAGAGTAGAAGATTTACAAAAAGTACGGGTATTACACTTATGTCTCCACTAATTGTTGTGACTATCATTTGTGTATATAGCCTTATATGCACAATATTCTTTCTACTACTTTCCAATATGGGACAAAGTCCCACACCCATTTCCAAGGAGTTAACTTTGGAGCATTAATGTTCATTCATCCCTCCACCATTTTGAGTATTTTTATATGTTTTGGAAAGCTCTTGTGGAGCACTACTTTTTCCAAACAAATCTCCACGTCGTTTCATTGTCGAGTCCACTCAAAATGACGCCTCAATTCGGACTTTTAAAAGCCCTTATAAGTCCATTTTTCCTACAATCCTCCACATAAATGAGATTGATGATCCAACAGCACACCCCTGACATGGAGTTTGTGTTGGAGTATAAAAAGCAGCCGAAGCGAGATGGAATAAAAAGTTTTATAAACTAAGCAACATAAATAGCGGATGTATTTAGGCTTGTCAATTAATTAATTAAATAGATTAATTAACAATTTAAATGTATGTATTTACGTAGTAGAAATTGGTAATTCATACCATTGAAGCAAAGTGGTTGAAAATTCCTTCTAGGTCGATCGAACTCCCCTTCGTACTCCTCCTTGATCTTCTTGTATTTCAACCTCAAGATCTTTTAGAGTATATCCCGCCTAAGATCCGGATATCGTGTGTGCAATAATCTACCGAATCAAACTTGGACTTGCAGTATGGGATAGGCCGAAAATTCTTCAAGAAGTACCTCACAAATTTTCTCTCTATTTTTTTTGGAATATTTATGTATTTAGAAAAATATTGTGTTAGCTAAATTGTGAAATCCAAGACAAAAGTCAAGATCCACAATTAAACACAAAATAAGAGGAAAAAATCGAATATTTCTTGTTACAAGAAGTTAGAAAATCAGCCACCCACATGCTCCTATTTATAGGTGTTTTGGGCTACTCTAGGGACCTTAAGGAGGATAAGGTAAGGACTCCCAATAGAGATCATCTTTCCAATATTAGGACTCCTCCTAATATGAAAGACTCTATTAATATCAACTTAGGGGCTGTTTGGCAGTTGCTGAATGATTTAGTGCTGAATGATTTAGAGGCCAGAATGGTTGAGATGCTCTGTATGGTTGAGTGTTGAATGAAATTTGGTTGTTTGGTAACTGTTCTGAATGGTATCAAATTACCAATTTACCCTTCTGTATAAAAGTAGCGATTAAAAATCTCATTTTTCCTCCCCTTGCGTACCAAAACCTCTCCTTTTTATAAATAAAAACTCTAATTTTTATAAATAATTGTGTATAATATTTTTAAATTTAATTCATTTAAAATAATAATAATAATAATTATGTGTGTGTGTTGGAAGGAATGAGGTGGAATAGCAAAATGTGGGGGCAATGTTGGAGAGAGACACAGAGACGAGATCTGAATCATAAAGGAAGGGGATAGGGGAATGACCGATTCAGTGGGAAATTAATGAATCAGATCTAAATAGAATTTTAACCAAACAACCCCATCTCTGACCGATTCAGACAATTTTAATTATTCAGATCTGAATGGCATCATTCAGATGCAAACAAACAGCCCCTTAGTCCAGTAAAAGGTTGATATTGCACTTCCTAGCAAAATCCCAAATTACGAAATTGGGCTCCTTTTTGAATTAATTATTTTCCGTATTTAAGATATTCCATGTCCATTAATTAACTTAAGCTACTGACAACTTTTAATTAATTAATGTGTTATACATGAGTATACCACTCGACTTTTATTATTATATCGGAAAACTAATTCCTCCTGCAGGGTTTAATATAATAATCCTTTCGAGTGCCTCAAGGGACATGATCAACCCGACAGGTCGGGACATGATTTCTAGCTATACTATTAATTATTATATAAATAATGATATTGCCCAAAATATCGAGCATATTGAGTCAATCATTGTGGCTCTCACCCATGATAAATCAAAGCAACAAATATTAAATATATATAACTAAATATTAATCACTAGAATTAAGAAATAATAATTGTCCGAGATGTGCGTTCATCTTATAGTCAGTACAGAAGAATCTATCTCACCTCGATCCTGTTCAACGTATACCGAATACGCTAATATATACTAATGGTCAAGACCAACCAATCTCAAGCATGTATTACAACCTCTCACATAATGGTCTAATGTTATATAGGTTGTGAACTAATTAATACTATATGAGGAACCGATAATGTGATCTTCTGTGTGACTCGACACACCACATTATCTACAATATAAAGTAATTTAGACAACATTTGCATAACCATAGCGTGAATAAATATGCAAAACATATGATAAATGAATTAAATATTCTCATAGATAAAGACCAGGAAATTAGGTAATACAAGCATAAAGTATGTTTTGATGTATACAACCCCAACAATCTCCCACTTATACTCAAAGCATGCTTTAGAAGTATACTATCTAGATTATGTCTATCTATCTCCCGCTTATACTCAAAGCAATGCTGCCATACATCTCAACCCCATTCCTTCCACATGCCCTTCAAATGACTTTGAGGGCAACCCTTTCGTGAAAGGATCAGCTAGGTTGTCTTCAGATGCTATCTTGGAGACAATAATCCTCCTTCTCTTCACAAAATCTCGAATGATATGATATTTCCGCTTGATATGTTTGCTTGCTTTGTGGGCCCGTGATTCCTTCGAATTTGCAACAGCACCGGTATTATCACAATAAAGTGTAATACTCCCAAATTATGAATCACACCCAAATCCTTTAGAAAGTACTTGATCCATACCGCCTCTTTAGCTGCCTTTGAGGGTGCTACATACTCGGCTTCCATGGTAGAGTCCGCTATGAATTTCTGCTTAACACTCCTCCAACTGATGGCTCCACCTCCTAAATTGAAAACATATCCGGAAGTTGATTTCGACTTTTCTTTGTCCGCACTGAAATCTGAGTTAGTGTAAGCCAAAGGACAAAGTGTATCCGAGTGATATACAAGCATATGCTCCCTAGTCCTTCTGAGGTACTTGAATATATGCTTGACAGCAATCCAATGTCCCAGTCCTAAGTTCGACTGATATCTCGCCACCATGCCTACAACATGACAGATATCAGGCCTAGTGCAAAGCATAGCATACATGAGGCTTCCCACTGCCGAAGCATAAGGGACCAGCTTCATGTCATCTATCTCCTTTTGTGTCCTAGGACACATAGTCTTAGATAGCTGAATTCTATGTCTGTAAGGTAAGAAACCTTTCTTGGAATTCTCCACACTAAACTGCTTTAGCACCGTATCGATATAGGATGCCTCAGATAAGCACAACATCCTTATCTTGCAATCTCGAAAGATCTTAATACCAAGAATGTGCCCAACTTCTCCCAAATCCTTCATATCGAATTGCTCAGACAGCCATACCCTTACGTCTGATAATACCTTCACATTGTTTCCAATTAGAAGCATATCATCTACGTACAGTATAAGAAACACTAGCATGTTTCCATCGCACTTTTTGTATACACAAACCTCACTAGGACACTATTCAAAACCATACGATTGAATGACCTCATCAAATCGCATGTTCCAAGACCTTGATGCTTGCTTGAGACCATAAATGGCTCTTTTAAGCTTGCACACTAAGTGCTCCTCTCTTTCAGCAATGAATCCCTCAGGTTGGTGCATATAGATTTCCTTATCAAGACTCCCGTTCAAGAACGCAGTCTTGACATCCATCTGCCAAATCTCCATATCCAAATGCGTAGCTATAGCTAAGAGAATCCGGATTGATGTAAGCATGGATACTGACGAAAAGGTCTCATCGTAGTCGATGTCCTCCTTCTGAGTGTAACCTTTCGCAACAAGCCTTGCTTTGAAGGTTTCAACCTTCCCTTTCGATCCTCTCTTATGCTTGTAGACCCACTTACTTCCAATGGGTTTTACCCCATTGGGTAGCTCTACTAGCTCTCACACTTGATTAGAATCCATAGTTCCCATTTCGGATTCCATTGCTGTTTGCCAGGATTCAGCATCTTTGTCTTGAACTACATGCTTATATGTATATGGATCCGTTTCATCCTGGTCCGGGGAGAGGTCCGAACACGCTCCCACTCCGATGAAACATTCAGGTTAACGAACAACCCTCCCACTACGACGGCGTGTCCTTGGTTTGCGTATCCACAATAGTGTCGATACATGGTACACCAGGTGTTTTTACAATTGGTATTGTCGAAATCTCTCCCCTAAGTTCTTCTAGAATGACCTCACTCCTAGGCTTGTGGCTTATTACATAGTCCTCCTCTAAGAACCGGGCATTGTTGCTAACAATGACTTTCAGATATTTAGGACTGTAGAATAAGCCACCCTTCGTTCCTTTTGGATATCCTACAAACACTCGTACTTCTGTACGAGATGCCAACTTATCAGCTTTATTATTCAAAGACGTGTCTTTGGTGAACTAAATCCGAACATGTCCTAGACTGGGCTTGCGCCCATTCCATAGTTCTGTGGGTGTTTTTGGAACTGATTTCGAAGGCACCAAGTTTAGAATGTACACCGCTGCTTCCAAGCCGTATCCCCAAAACGAAATCGGCAAATCAGAATAACTCATCATTGACCTAACCATCTCTAATAAAGTACGATTCTTTCATTCAGCAACACCATTTTGTTGTGGTGTACCAGGCGCAGTGAGCTGGGAAGTAATCCCCTCATGTGCCAAGAAATCCATAAACTCTCCACTAAGATACTCGCCACCACGATCAGATCGTAGTGACTTCATACTCTGTCCATGACGCTTCTCCGTTTTAGCCTTGAATTCTTTGAACTTATCAAAAGATTCAGAATTACGTCGCATCAAATAGATGTATCCTTATCTCGAATAATCATATATAAATGTGATGAAGTATTCGAAACCACCCTTAGCCTGGATGTTCATTGGACCGGTGTGTACTAATTCCAATACATTTTGTGCACGATTTCCTTTGCTTTGGAAAGCCCTTTTAGTCATTTTCCCTTCTAAGGTTAATATGACCCAATCGTAAATGCCACAAATATGTTTGATTTATGCTCGAAGGTTCTTTTATTTTATTTGAATTAGTCAAAGAATTAAGTGATTTATAATTATGCAAGGGAGCTGGTGCAGCATTAATGATATAAAGTCCTTCATTATAAGTACTCGTGCAAACATATTCACCATTTCTTTTAATAACTGCATTATTTTCAAAAGAAACTGAATATCCATCACAACGCAATTTAGAAACTGAAATTAAATTCATTCTAAAATCAGGTACTAATAACACATTATTTAGGACTAGAATCTTATCATTAACTTTTAACTGCACGACTCCCACTGCAACAGCCTTCAACCTGGAATAGTCGCCCCAGCTAATAGTAATCTCATCCGCACTAAGTACCTTGGTTACTTGGAACCCCTGTGAGTCATAACAAACATGATCAGTGGAGCCCGAATCTACTATCCACGAAGTGATAGAACAGGCAACCAAACATGATTTGACTACTAGTGCATGAGACGTACCTTTCTTAGGGCAGTCACTCTTGAAATGCCCCTTAGACCGCACTTATAGCATTTGCCCTTCGGCTTTTTGTTTGCCTCGGACTGAGGAGCCTTGGACTGAGGAGCCTTGTCCTTAGCTTTGAAGGTTGCCACTTGCTTCTGGCCAACCTTCTTTTTCTTCTTTCCCCATTTGGGTTTTGAAGAACTAGCACCGGTTGCCGCAAGAGTTTGATGTAACCTTGTTTGAAGAGACCTTCGGCAGATTGAAGCTCTGTCAGAAGTTCCGCCAAAGTGTAAGTCCTACGATTCATATTGTAGTTGAGGCGGAACTGCTCAAAGCTTCTTGGCAAGCTGCCCAACATAATATCGACCTGCGACTCGGCATCGATAGTGGCCCCCAGTATGCTCAGTTCGTTTAAATGAGACATCATTTTCAGAACATGATCCCCTTACTGGAGTCCCTTTAGACATTTGTGTTGTCATCAACACCCTCATTGCATTTTGCCTAGCTGCCCGGTTCTGATGACCAAACATCTCGGTGAGATTTTTCATCATTTCCGCAGCTGAGGCCATCGTCTGATGCTGATGCTGCAATACATTTGTCAGTGAAGCCAAAATGTAACAGTGAGCCATCTTATCAGACTCTTTTCATTTTCGGAATTCAGCCAAGTCTTCAGGAGTGACATCCGGTTCTGGTTCCAGAGGGCTTTCCTCAGTTAAAACAAATTTATGCCCCTCGGCAGTCAGGACAATGTCAAGATTTCTTTTCCAGTCGACAAAGTTAGTACCATCAAGTTTATTTTCTTTGAGAATAACAGCTAATGGATTGAAAGACACGTGAGAATAAAATTAAAACACCATTCATCACATAATTTGACGCAAAATATATTGAAAAACCTTAAAACATAGTATATATGCAGTCAACCAACACCTCAAAAAACCGCACATGCAAGCCACGTTAGTGTGGATGTTTACATATATATTTTTCAAGCAGATTTTAATGTCTTTAATTTTACTATCTAGTCAAGATGCGTTTTGACAAGTAAAATTAATAGTTGGTTCCTCTTGGCCATGTATTAAATTAACATAGACTACGATGGAGAACTTATTAATTAATACACCTAAGTGAGCACCATAATTTAATAATCCTTAGAATATTATTTAATGATAATAGTCCTACAGATGGAGAGGTCTTATCATAAAAAATAATATTCACATTTTTGCTATCTAATTGAAGTTTAAAACTAATGAGCCAATAATCAGCACATGCGATGTGGAGGAAGACTCTAATATCAACGCGCATGCTAATTATTTCATAATTTAAACCAATTATGGAGGCCAATTTGATTTTGAAAAATCAATTATTAAAATCACTTAGTTATTTTGAAAAATTAAGGTTTTTAATTTTCTCGTCCTAACATGCAAGAAACATATCACGCATACATCCATACATGCCATTCATCAAAACAGTAAAACCAACATAAAAAAAATTAGATAATCAAATCCAATTATCATGGCTTTTATTTCTCGTTTTGAATAACAAGAAAATCCTCGGTTCTTTGCTCCCATTGCTTCAAGCATCTTGTCACCTCCTCCCGGTTGGGGCACAAAAATTACCAAATTTAGAAACTTTCTTCCATGCAAAATTAATTACACAAGAAATTTCTAAATTAAAATTATTGTGCTCCAACGGACGCAACGAACGGCGGATAAATGAATAGGACCATACACCGAACGAACCTGCCCGGACAAAAACCCGACCCGACCCGCGGCCCGGCACCCTGCTGCTGGCCGAGCACGGAAGGCCAGATTTGGCACAGCAAGTTGGCCGAGTCCCGATCGGCAGCAGGCTCGTCTCGTTCGGTTCGTCCGATCAGGACTTCTTTTCGCGTTGGACTTCTTTTCCTTCAGTATTTTGTGTATTCCAATTCGATTACAAATTTTACACCAAATAAAATACATCGAATTTACAACAAAAATTACAAAGAAATATAAATCTTGTTCTACCCGTGGATTTTCTCACGGTAAAAACTTTATACATGCCTCAAAACCGGGCCAAATTACCAAAACGTGTAAATAAATAAAAAAAATCACATAGCCATGATAATTGGACTATATTCATCAGCAAGACAATTTCTAGCAAAAATATTCTAAACATCATACCATATGAATATTTAAATTGCTAGCTAATTAATCACAAATTAATTAAATTGAACAGAACCTAAAGACCGGCTCCGATACCAATTGTTGGAGTATAAAACGCAGCGGAAGCGACATGGAATAAAATGTTTTATAAACTAACCAACATAAATAGCGGATCTATTTAGGCTTGTCAATTAATTAATTAAACAAATTAATTAACAATTTAAATGTATGTATTTACGCAGTAGAAATTGGTAATTCATACATTTGAAGCGAAGTGGTGGAAAATTCCTTCTGGGTCGATCGAACTCCCCTTCGTGCTCCTCCTTGATCTTCTTGTATTTCTAGCTCAAGATCTTCTAGAGTATATCTCGCCTAAGATCCGGATATCGTGTGGGTAATAATCTACCGAATCAAACTAGGACTTGCAGTATGGGATAGTCCGGAAATTCTTCAAGAAATACCTCACAAATTTTTCTCTCTGTTTTCTTGAATATTTATGTATTTAGAAGAATATTGTGTTAGCTAAATTGTGGAATCCAAGACAGAAGTCAAGATCCACAACTAAACACAAAATAAGAGGAAAAAATCGAATATTTCTTATTACAAGAAGTTAGAAAATCGGCCACCCACATGCTCCTATTTATAGGTGTTTTGGGCTACTCTATAGACCTTAAGGAGGATAAGGTAAGGACTCCCAATAGAGATCATCTTTCCAATATTAGGACTCTTCCTAATATGAAGACTCTATTAATATCAACTTAGTCCAGTAAAAGGTTGATATTGCACTTCCTACCAAAATCCCAAATTACAAAATTGGGCTCCTTTTTGAATTAATTATTTTCCGTGTTTAAGATATTACATGTCCATTAATTAATTTAAGCTACTGACAGCTTTTAATTAATTAATGTGTTATACATGAGTATACCACTCGACTTTTATTATTATATCGGAAAATTAATTCCACCTGCAGGGTTTAATATAATAATCCTTTCGAGTGCCTCAAGGGACATGATCAACCCGACTGGTCGGGACACGATTTCTAGCTATAATATTAATTATTATATAAATAATAATATTGCCCAAAATATCTAGCATATTGAGTCAATCATTGTGGCTCTCACCCATGATAAATTAAAGCAATAAATAATAAATATATATAATTAAATATTAATCACTAGAATTAAGAAATAATAATTGTCCGAGATGTGCATTTTTCTTATAGTCAGTACAGAAGAATCTATTTCACCTCGATCTTGTTCAACGTATACTTAATACGCTAATATATGCTAATGGTCAAGACCAACCAATCTCAAGCATGTATTACAACCTCTCACATAACGGTCTAATGTTATATAGGTTGTGAACTAATTATTACTATATAAGGAACCGATAATGTGATCTTCTGTGTGACTCGACACACCACATTATCTACAATATAAGGTAATTTAGACAACATTTGCATAACCATAGCGTGAATAAATATGCAAAACATATGATAAATGAATTAAATATTCTCATAGATAAAGACCGGGAAATTAGGTAATACAAGCATAAAGTATACTTTGATATATAAAACCCAAATAGTTTGATTGGGTGATAGTTACTGCGGTTAGTGCATATGATAGGTAGAGTACGCTCTTTGAACCTTCCCTCAAAACGATATATGTACCTTACTGAGTAGACAGTGTGACTAGTTGCCCTTGAACTGTCCGACCGTTTGTGTAAGCGATGATATATCCCTCACAAAGTATTTCCTCATTTATTCTGTTCTCATTACTGTGTCTGTTTTGGCCGTGGGCACCATCCTGGTTCTGTGAGAGTTTCTAAAGAATTGTGCCTTGCAATTCTTCTTTGAAGCGGCCCCTATTCTCTCCAATATAGGTGATTCTTTCTGGTGTCGAGTAAACCCGTATTTTACTCCACCCAACCTCACATGGTCGTCACAAGAATAATTAAAAGAAAATCTTATCCTCTTACTACGGGTACCACTGTTCATCATAGGAATAGGCAATTTTTGGGTGAGTCCCCCACAGTCAGTGATCTTGTCCAATTTTATGAATTGGTTGTCCTTTTGAACTTAAATCTTGGGATCTCCAGTCAGCTTAGGTTGAGTGTCCTTCATAAAACCATTAGCTCATGGCAATAGACCCATTCTTCTTGATGATTTTTCAACAAGGTCTCTTGATAACCCTTTGGTTAGCGGATCCATAATATTATCCTTTGACGGTACATAGTCAATAGTAATAACTCATGTTGTTATCATCTGTCTAATGGTATTATGTCTTCGTCATAAATGACGAGACTTGCCATTATACATTGTGCTATGTGCTCTACCAATGGCAGATTTACTGTCGCAATGAATGCAGACTGCAGTCATGTAACACCCCCAAGTTATTCAGGGAATATTACAGCGCCGTGAGCCCCTCCGTGGGACCCACAAGGCTAAACATACGCGGAACTATAAATTTTGACCGAGAAGGTCTACATACAATGGAATGAAGAACAATACAAAGGGTATTCAAAACGTATCCAATGTATCCAAAGACATCACAAATCAATACCTCGGCAAACACAGGCCGGAACATCAAGGAAAATGGAAAACAATACTCGAGTATTCAAAAACCATTCCAGTACAACAACACTGAATGGAGAAACACAAAACATAACCGGAGGAAAGACACAGTATCACACTTGCCCATCATCTTCATGCCGACCCGATACCTGCCTGTCCGCTCTCCTGGAACCCGAAATACATAAAAAGTATTTCCCCCAAAAAAGGGTTAGCCGTCGAATAGCTAGTGCAAGTATATCAAGTATGAAACACAATACTCCTCGACAATAAAGTGAAGGTAACCGTCAATTCATCAATTCAAGACTAGTATTCCGGAATAACTAAATCTCATAGCATCACAACAATGTATACATGATCAATCATGGAACCACACCTAGAGGCTACGGAACCCTCAGGGGACCCGTCGGCCCGCCCCAGAGTGGTTAACCCAAATTATCCGTAGAATCACACCAAAGGCTACGAAACCCTCAGGGGACCTGTCGGCCCACCCCAGAGTGGATATAAATAAACATGCCATTCATATATCTTACTTTCAAAGTCGAGAACGTATAATCATAAATATATACTTGCCTTTGAGACATCGAGAAATTGAACGGAAAAGAGTATGAGTTCGGTAGATCCAAGAACACGCTTCCGGAAACTAAACGATTCGCAAGGAACATGATAATCAATAATCCATAGTCAAACTACACGAAGAAACTCCCGAAACCCATCTACGATTCACGAAAATACACAGACAAACAACTAGAGGTTGGAAAATCGCTCAAACTCTCGCAAGTCCGAAAACGGCATAATTCAATCCGTAAAATCGTAGTAAAATCATGTATATGGAATAGATACATCATAATCTCAAGGTTCTCAAGCTTCAAAACGGATAAATCGGACGAATTTAGAAAAAACCCCAAAATTCCCAAAAAATAGGGTTCTAAGGATTTTTACCTTGATTTGGACGTTAGGATGGATTAGATGTTGTGAAATCCTTGTTCTCCAACCAAATATGTTGTTGTTTGAAGATGGACCGCTTCCATTCACCCAAAATCGCCTCTCCCGAGCTTCTCCCATCGAAAATGAGTGAAGAGAATGAAAAATGACGAAATGGAAGTCAACTGTCCAATATATAGCGTGCGGTAGCGAGGTCACCGGGTAGTCCACTGGCTTCTGCCGGCCCAGTTAGCGTGCGCTAATCGCCTTTCTTTAGCGTGCGCTAGCCAAAAAGTGGTGTCCAGTAATTGGAGTCCAGAACCTACTGTCCTCTGCCCTGCTCAAGTCTTAGCGTGCGCTATGCTATGGCTTAGCGTGCATTATGCAACTCTTGTAGCGTGCGCTAGCCGAAGCCTAGCGTACGTTACCTGATAGTCCAGAAAACCTGACAACCCCACTGCCTCTGCCAACCAGCCCGTTAGCGTGTGCTACGGACGGATGTTAGCGTGCGCTACTAACCACGAATAGCGCGTGCTAACAAACTCCTAGCGCGTTAGCGCGATCCAGAAGCGATCAGGGTTCGGTTACGACTGGTGGTCCCTTAGCGCGCGCTACGGCTCAAAGCTAGCATGCGCTACTCAAACATAATTAGCGTGCATTAGCCTAGGCTTAGCGTACGCTATTTCTCTGACCCAAAACACTTCCGCAAGGGCTAAACAACACGATCGTGATCCAAATAAGATACGAAACTCTATAACAATATCAACAACATCACCAAGAGTTTACAGAGTGACAAAATAAGAAGGACGGCAAGGTCAAACAGTCAATAAGAAGTACGGGTATTACATTCTCCCCCTCTAAAAAGAAGTTTCATCCCGAAACTTAAGAAATAAAAAGTTCGGGGTACTCCGACGGTATCTTCTCTTCCGTTTCCCAAGTCGCCTCCTAGACTCTATGTCTCGACCATTGACTTTAACCAGTGGAATGGTCTTATGCCGAAGTTGTTTCTCGCGACGCTCAAGGATCTTCACGGGTCTCTCCGGAAAGGTAATATCCTCGGTTACGTCAATCTCACTGTAGTCCATAACGTGGCTCGGATCCGACACGTACTTTCTCAACTGAGACACATGAAAAACACTATGGACGTGACTCAAAGCTGGAGGCAACGCCAAGCGATAAGCTAAATCTCCAACTCTGTCCAAAAACTCGAAAGGTCCGATA
This sequence comes from Orobanche coerulescens, assembly GCA_033398695.1. Taxonomy (NCBI): domain Eukaryota; kingdom Viridiplantae; phylum Streptophyta; class Magnoliopsida; order Lamiales; family Orobanchaceae; genus Orobanche; species Orobanche coerulescens. Next base: position 10,681,880 of record CM065816.1, on the reverse strand, counting down.
TACCTCGGACTAAGTTTCCCCTTTTTACCGAAGCGGAAAACCCCTCTGGTCGGCGACACCTTGAGTAAGACATGATCCCCCGCTTAGAACTCCAAGGATCGACGGCGAGTATCAGCATAAGATTTCTGACGGCTCTGGGCAGTCAGCAATCGGTCCCGGATAATAGAAATCTTTTCCTTAGTCTCCATCAACATATCCGGTTCCGTTCCAATTAGCTCTAAAGCCTCGTCTAAACATAATGGCGACCTACATCGCCTACCATAAAGTGCCTTGAATGGTGCCATTTTGATCGACGCATGCCAACTATTATTATAGACAAACTCGATCAACGGTAAGTGAAGTTTCCAATCATTACTCCAGTCTAAGGCACAAGCTCGCAACATATCTTCTCTTGGTCCAGATGACCAAGTCTTTTGTTGGGGTGGAAGGGGTCAGTACTTCCCTTCGCCATACCTGTCTTCTCAAGGATCCAACTCAGCTGCGTTCCAAACGCCAGCTTGGATCTGAATCTCTTTTCATCAGAAAGCCATTCGGCTTTGTTGACTTCTCGAACAAGTTGCCTAAAAATGTAATCCGCCCAATCAATTTCCTCATCTTGAATTAGTGCTCCCAGCACCATGAATTTCGCCGACGACAGTTGATCGTAACTGGCGGCCATTCCCATAATGATCTTGTTGGTTATATCCAACGCAAAACGATAGACCTTTTTAATCTCACTCCTTTTAGCGGTGAGTTTCAGCTTTTCCGGCTGAATCTCCGTCTTGATCTTCTTCCAGGTTTCGGCTGTTGATTGCTTGAGTGCCTCGACAGCTATGCCGTGGTGCTTCATACCAAAAACTGTACGAATCGATTCCCGCGATATGTCGACTTGCCTTCCGCCAACTGTGCTCCAAATTCTATCCTGAATCAAATAGGCTTCGCGGTAGAACGCGATAACATCTTCTTTGTACAAATGTTGAGGGCTGATGTCCAGGAATGGGTAGATCCCATTTAACTTCATCGTGCGGATTAGGTCAAGCACATCGTAATCCTCCAGATTTTCTTCCAACAGGCCTTCGAAATCGACGACCAGAGAGAAGATAATTTGGTCCTTGACCGATTTCATGTTAACGCCTTCGAAATAGGATTCCATTTCTGCAAACAAAGGATTTTTAGTGTATTTGGAGTTCAAGAATTTTTTTCTCTATAAATCTAGGGTTTCTGGTAAGCGTAAAAGGTAAAGTGAGGATTTTCTTTCCTTATAAAGAAGATGAAAAGACGTATGGATTAAATTATTATTTCTTTTGAAATGGTGGTACGCCTTTTGAGATTCTATTTAAATTTCAAATTTGAATCGGTGGTCCAGGTTTTAATTTTGAGATTTGACGGTTGGTTTTGATTGGCCACCGTGGAGGTCGATTTAATAAGCGATTGCCACGTGTATTTAAATTGCCACTTGTGAACCACTTGTGAACCAAAATTAATATAATATTATTATACATAAGGCAGATAATAATTAAATATTCAGAGGTCGGTTGAGTTTAGAAAACTTAGCTGGTCTGACTTGTTGACTGTTGACCGCTCTGCATCAGGTGAGTTGACTCCATGGACTTCTCGCCTGAGATTCTGATCAGCTAGGTTCCTTTGTCCGTCCTTCGTCCTCTTGTCTGCATCAGATAGGATCTGATTTCTTAAGTCAGATGGGTCTGTCCTTCCTCTGATCTGTTTCAGCTTGCTTCTGTACTAGATTCCCAATCTAGTAAACCAAGATCTCTGCTCAGCTCCAAAAACCTTTCTTGTGGCAAAGGTTTGGTAAAGATGTCAGCTATTTGGTAATCTGTGCTGGCTCTTTCAACTCTGACTCTCTTGTTAAGCACGTGGTCTCTGATGAAGTGGTGCTTAACATCTATATGCTTGGTCCTTGAATGCAAAACCGGATTGTTGGTTATTGCAATAGCACTATTGTTGTCACACCGATAGGGACTTCATTGGCAATGATGTTGTAGTCCCTCAGCTGTTGTCTGATCCATAAGATCTGGGCACAACAACTACCTGCAGCTAGGTATTCTGACTCTGTGGTGGAGATAGAGTTAGAAACCTGCTTCTTGCTAAACCAGGATATCAGTCTGGTTCCTAGGAATTGGCACGTTCCACTAGTGCTTTTCCTATTAATTTTGCATCCTGCAAAATCTGCATCTGAATATCCTGACAGCTCGAAGTTGTCGTCCTTGGGATACCATAGTCCAACATTGACTGTAGACTTAAGGTATTTAATTATTCTCTTGGCTGCATCGTGGTGTGATTGCTTAGGCTTAGACTGGAATCGCGCACAAACTCCTACGGCATAGGATATGTCAGGCCGGCTTGCAGTGAGGTATAGCAATGATCCAATAAGTCCTCTGTAGTGGGTTGAGTCCACTGATATGCTTGTCTCGTCTGCATCCAGGTGAGTACTTGTGCTCATAGGAATTCTTGCTGGTTTGGCTGATTCCATTCCAAATCTCTTGATTAAATCTCTGGTATACTTAGCTTGGTTGATGAAAATTCCATTTTCCATCTGCTTAACTTGTAATCCAAGAAAGAAGTTAAGCTTCCCCATCATACTCATCTCAAATTCTCCTTGCACGAGGTTTGAGAATTTCTCACACAGCTCTGGGTTGGTTGAGCCGAATATGATGTCATCCACATATATCTGGACTATCAATATGTGGCCTTCGTGTTCCACTCTAAATAAAGTCTTGTCCACCTTTCCTTTGCAAAAACCATTCTTCTCAAGAAACACAGACAATGTTTCATACCACGCTCTTGGTGCTTGCTTAAGTCCATAGAGAGCCTTTAACAGCTTGTAGACTGTCTCCTTTGAAAAAACCTGGGGGTTGCTCTATATAGACTTCTTCTTCTAGGATGCCATTTAGAAAAGCACTCTTTACATCCATCTGATAAACTTCAAAATCTTTAAATGCAGCATATGCGAGGAATAGTCTGATGGCCTCTAATCTTGCAACTGGTGCATAGGTTTCATCAAAATGTATTCCTTCACACTGTGCATATCCTTTTGCAACAAGTCTGGCTTTATTCCTAACAACAGCTCCATCTTCATCACTCTTGTTTTTGTACACCCATTTGGTGCCAATAACCTTCTTGTGATCTGGTCTGTCTGTTAGTTCCCAAACTTTTTTTCTTTCCATCTGCTCCAGTTCTTCTTGCATGGCATTAATCCATGAATAATCTTCCAGGGCTTGTTCTGTTGTCTTGGGTTCAATCTGAGACATGAAGCATGAGAACATAGCCATTCCTGTGGGTAGATTTGACTGTCTTGTCTTAACTCCATCAGTCAGCTTCCCGATGATTTGCTGGATTGGATGGTCTTTGAGCCACTTGGGGATATCGTCTTCTTCTGGGTCTGTTCCCCCTATTGGATTGCTCTGGTGGATTTCTGCATCAGCTGGGATCTGGTCTCCTTGGTCTGCAGCTGGATCAGCTACCGTCTTGTCATCTGCAGGTTGGATCTGATCTACAGATGAGTCTTTGTCATTTCTGTTTGGAGTCTTCATCGTGCAAGCTGGATCGAGATAGGTTTGACGTTCTGTCGACTGCGGTTGGGTCTTGGCGGCTACGGTTGGGTCATCGGGCCAGTGCAGTGAGTCCACCATTCCAGTGTCATGTACAATGACTTCTTCAAGAGTCGCTGATTTGAGCGTGTTCTCAATTAACTCAACTTGCTTCCTGTACTCAACAGTAGATTCATCAAAAACAACATGGGGTGTTTCCTCCACAACTAAGGTTCTTTTGTTAAAAACTCTATATGCCTTGCTTCTTTGTGAATATCCCATAAAGAGACCATCATCAGTTTTAGCATCAAAGGCATTTAGTTGTGTTTTACCGTTGTTGTGGATGAAACACTTACAACCAAAAATGTGAAAGTAAGCAACAGTAGGAGTTCTATTATTCCAAACCTCATAGGGAGTTTTGCCATGTCTCCCTACTATCATACTCTGATACGAGTATGGCAAGTCGTGTTGATAGCTTGACCCGAGAACCTCTTGGGCAGTCCGCTCGCAATCATGGACCTTCTTTGCTTCCTTGAGTTCTGTTTCTTCTTTAGCAACGCCTTGATCTGTGGGAGTCTGCTGCGAGAGAGCTCATCTTGGATCTCATTACGATCGTATGTCGGTGATTGCCTTGTTGAGAAATTCTCCTCCTCTATCTGATTTGATCTTGATGATGGATAGGGATTTCTCATTCTGGATCCTTCTCAGCAGCTCAGGTAGCTTGGTCAAGGTTTCACTCTTCTTATACAAGAAGATAATCCAAGTGTACCTTGAGTAATCATCTACTACAACAAGTGCATGCTTTCGGCCGCTTAGAGTCCTTGGCTTGATAGGACCAAATAGATCCATATGGAGTAGATCTAAGATCCTTGTTGTGAGAGTTGTAGGCTGGACTGGCTTGAATGAAGCTCTGGTCTGCTTTCCTTTCTGACATGCATCACAAAGAGCTTCTTTCTTGAATGCTTCCTCTGGGAGTCCTCTGACCAGCTTGTGAGAACTAATCTTGTTGATGGCTTTGAGGTTCAGGTGACATAATCTTTTGTGCCACAGCCATCCGTTCTCAGCTACGGTCTTAGATAGAAAACAGGAGTTAGGTGTTCCTGTGTTCCAATCTATCATGTAGACATCTCTCCTTCTGAATCCTTGTAGCTTCACTTCTCCAGATAGGATATCTATCACCATACATTTCCAAATGGTGAAGACTACTAAATTATTCTCATCGCAAAACTGGCTTATGCTCAGGAGATTATATTTGAGCCCTTTGACATAATGAACTTTGGATATCACAATATTTCCTCGGTGCATCTCTCCAAAGCCTTTTGTTTGTCCTCTAGAGCTATCTCCAAAGGTTACATCAGGACCTCTTTCTTTGGTGTATTTGGACAGCATCTTCTTGTTCCCGGTCATGTGCCTCGAGCACCCAGAATCTACAAACCATTCTTCACCTCCAAAGTTTGAGTTTGTGGAGATGTGGTTGTAGTCCTTCCACCTTTTCTGCAATCAGACAAGGAGAGATTTAGGTACCCAAATCTGTGTGGGTCCTCTGGGGTTAGATGGTTTCTTGGAGAATTGATTTCTCCTTGGATTATGAAAGTTGTTATTATTATAACCCTTATAAGGTGTGTAAGGTCGAGGTCTGAATCTCCTGTTGGGATTGTATACCGGATATTCCTCAAAATATTGATAGTGTGGGCCATTTCTAAATCTTGGCTGAGACCATTTATTAAATCTTTGAGGTCTCCACACTTATTCATTTTGGAAATTAGGATAACCTTAGGTTTCCATCTGCCCCTCCCATTTTGAAATCTGTTTTTAGGGAGTTGTTGATAATAGTGGGCATGTTATGCAATTTCTTTGCACAGGCCATTGCCTAGTCACTTGTCTAGGTGGCTGCCTTGTGTACCCTGGCTGCAGCCTAGACTTGTGACTTGGTTGTTGCCTGTTTTTAAACATCAGTTTATATGTAGGCTCAGCAGTCGAGACAATTGTTTCTCCCTTGATAAACTTTGTTTTAGAACTAGAGGGAGTGTGAGGATCATATCCAAGGCCTGATTTGGAATATAGTGACCTTTTGTTGGTACACAATTCTTCCAGAGTTGAAGACGCCTTCAGGGAGGTTATTTCCTGCGCCTGAGTCTTATTTACCTAAGTCAGTTTAGTAAATTCGGCTTTGACATGAGCAAGTGCAGCTGATTTTTCTTTAAGTAAAACAGTTAGTCGATTTATCTCAGCTGTATTAACATCAGCCTGGTTTTGCAAGTTAGCTGCAGTTATCTCAACTGTATTCAGGTCTAGGCTGAGTTTTTCAAAATCATTTTTCAGCTGCCTATTCTCATCTTGCAGCTGAGTCTTCTCGGCTGATACAGCTAGGTGTGCAGATTTAAGTGTCTCAAAATCTTTAAATAGTTTATTTACAGATTCGTGCAGATCCATATCTTGTGACATGGCTGAACTATTATTTGAACCAGAGGGTTTTGATGTTACCTCTTCATCAGCTAGGTTGGCCATCAGGCAATCATCCTGATCTTCTCCGATGAGGGCCTTCCTTCTGTCTTCTTTTCTGCCCACATCCTTCTTGCTCTCGTCCTTCTTAAACTCAGGACAGTCGACTTGGATGTGTCCTGTATTGTGACAATTGTATCACTCCACCTTCCAGCTTCCGGCTTTCTGGTTCCTTCTGGGATTCTCCTTATAATTTTTCTTATATTTGGAGTAGTTTTTCCGGAAGTTGCTGAACCTTTGCATAATGAACGCCATTTCTTCCTCAAAATCTAATGGATTTGGAGGCTTCACATCAGATGAGCTCTTGGCGGGGGACTCGGCTGCAAAGTCTATTCCTTTCTCTGTAGGCTCGGTTGAGGATGAACTTGGAAGCTCGAACTCATAAGCCTTTAGATCAGAGAACAGCTCTTGGATCTTTATTTTGTTAAGATCCTTGGACTCTCTCATGGCCACTGCCTTCATGCTCCATTCAGGATTGAGAGATCTTAGAACCTTCAGCGCCATTTCCCTATTGCCATAAGATTTGCCGAGAGAATTGATCTCGTTGATGATTTCAGTGAACCTTGTGTCCACTTGGTCTAAAGATTCGCCATTCTTCATTTTGAAGTTGTCAAACTTTTGAGTAGCGATTGACAACTTATTCTCTTTGATTAGCTCCGTTCCCTCACACATTAAGGCTAATGTGTCCCAGATTTCTTTGGCATTCTTGCAATTCTTGATCTTGACCATGGTGGATTTGTCAAGAGTTTGATATAGCACATCTCTGGCCCGGTTATCAAGATTGGCCAGCTTTCTTTCTTCGGGAGTCAGCTCTGTCCTTTTCTTTGGGATCTTCTCTGGCTTCCCTGCTGCGATCTCCTCGGGAGTGTTGTCCTTCTCGAAGGTGAATGGCCCGTCCTCTATGATGCACCACATGTCATCATGGATTGAAAATAAGTGTGCCTGCATCCTTATCTTCCAAAGATCATACTCGTCAACTGAAAACACAGGGAGTCTAGAATGCATGTGTTCCATTATAAAATGAGAGTAAAGATATATCTCTGATATAGATCTGGTTCTTGAACTAAATGAACCAACCTCTTCGATACCACTTGTAGGTCACAAGTCGTCCAGGAATAAGTCTAGAGGGGGGGTGAATAGACTTATTGAAACTCTTAAACTCTTTTTCTCAGAGAGTAGGTTTCTTCAGCTGATAGATAAACAAATGACTTAGAGTCTTTTGTTCTCAATATGTGCGGAAGTCAGCTGATGACGAATATAAAACAACTAATGAAACACTTAACAATGAATGCAGCGGTTAGAGTATGATGCTATAAAACAGTAAAGTACGCAGGCAATATATATTGGTCTCAGAGGTGGGGTAATCGTCTACTAATCCACTTTTCTCCAAACCAGTTGGAGATGAATTCACTATAATTTTCAACCAGTGATAAATATTACAGTGATTCAACCAAACTACAAACATGTGGAATTCCGTGCCGTTGTAACACACTTGACTGCCTTGCACCTCTTGATCCTCGATCCTTGGATGCCTTTACAGTCTCTTACTTCAACCAGTGAAGTACCCCGAACTCAGGATTTAAGACACGAGTTTTTGTCTTCTCCAACTAAGAGCTTCTTTAAGTATGAACTTTTAGAACCGCTCTTTTCACGATGCTGTATTTCGCTTTAAGATTGCTTGAATGCTTTTTGATCGCTTGAAAGTATGTTAGCACCGGTGATTGCTCAACTTCAAATCTTTGGATATGTATAGGTGTTGATCTTTGAGCATTTCTTCATAGCCGTTACAAATCTGTAACAAATCAGTCCGTTGGAGGGAGACTTCTTTGTTTATTCTTTTCTGAACATTGCAAGGCTGGATTCCCATTATTTTAATTCATCTTCCGACCGCTATGAAGTCTCTGCATGTGAGGCGCCGAATCTTTTGATTATAAAACGATTAAAGTCATCAAGGTGGGTCTGGATGAATTATTTAATTCATATCCTTGCGGGAATCTCTCCAATTTGTCTCTTCACGTTGCATGTGACTTTCCGTAATACTTGACTTTTCAACGCATGCTGACGTGGACTTGGAGTACTTGGCTGATCTCGATTAGGCTGATGTGAGTTAACTTCTCTGCAGTTCTGGACCTCTCTGATGTTCACTGTTGGGAACTCGCCTGATCAGTTGACCTGTCTGAGGTAGCCTGACTGCAGCTGATGAACTCAGCTGATCTCTAGTACTTAGCCGATTTTTAGCCTATCTTATTTTTGGCCTATAGAAGATACTCATTTGGTTCTTGTTTACATGTTGCCAAGTTTTACACTTAACATAATTTGGCCTATGGAAGATACTCATTTGGTTCTTCCTTACATTTTTGCCAAGTAATAAACATTTGAATTTATATTAATGACATCATCAAAATCTAACAAGTATTCCTAACAGGTGTCGTGGTCATCAAGTTCATGGTGGGTTGGTGCCGCTGGTGTGTACTCTTTGTAGGTGTGTGTGTGTATGTGTGTGTGTGTGTATGTGTGTGTGTGTTTGAGAGAGAGAGAGAGAATCGACAGAGGCGAGAATCAGGAGAGAAATAAGTGAATCATGCGGCCGATTGATTAGGTTAGGGTATTTATACCAAACACTTTCCAGTATTATCAATTGAACCCCTAATTCCTACAACCTCTCAATTTAATCCTAGTCTATTTATAATTTATTTCAATTTCAGTTCACACAGTCTTCAATTCTCTCAAATCAACCACAGTCTATTTATAATTCATCAAAGCCCTCAGATGTTTAGTTCTTTCAGTTATACTCCAATCATATTTTCAATAATTACAATTCAGCCTAATTTGACCAAGTTTTTAAAATATTGACTTTTCAGTTAATATTAATAATCGATTTTAATTTATGCCTACCACTTTATTTTCAGTTGTTATATATATATATGATAAATTTTAATAATAAATTTATATTACTATTAGTTGAAAAGTTAAAGTTCTACATTAAAATCTTATTCGGCATTCAAGTTCAAGTTCTGTATTTTAACTAAAAAGTCAATATTTTAAAGACTTGGTCAAATTAGGTTGGATTGTAAATTGAAAATATGATTGGAGTAAACTGAAAGAACTAAACATCTGAGCAGTGAAATTGAAGAATTATAAGTAAGCTGGGGTTGATTTGAGAGAATTGAAGACTGAGTGAACTGAAATTAAAAGGAATTATAAATAGGCTTGGATATGTAATATATTTTAAAATGTGTACTATATTATATACTATATATTAGAGTCATATTGTTGTTTCTATCAACGATCCAACCGTACGGATGTCAACATATATCTAATAGAGTGATGTTCCCAAATTTTCGAAAAATAAAAAATTAATTTGGTTTGAGATCTTAGCAAACCACTACTAAATTGACTAGTACTAGTAACTAGTGTTTTATCTTGGATTATTATTTCTATTTTTTAAAAAAATATTTATCGACGATCCAACCGTACGGATGTCAAGATATATCTAATTAAGTGGTGTTCCCAAATTTCCAAAAAATAAAAAGGTTTGAGATCTTAGCAAACCACTGCTAAATTGACTAGTAATAACTAATGCTTTGTCCTGGATTATTGTTTCTATTTTTTCAAAAATATTTATCGACGATCCAACCATACAGATGTCAACATATATCTAATTCAATGATGTTCCCAAATTTTCAAAAAATAAAAAATTAATTTGGTTTGAGATCTTAGCAAACCACTACTAAATTGACTAGTACTAGTAACTAGTGCTTTTCACGGATTGTTATTTCTATTTTTTAAAAAAAAATATTTATCGATGATCCAACTGTATGGATGTCAAGATATACCTAACTGGGCGATTTTCCCAAATTTTCAAAAAATAGAAAATTAATTTGGTTTGAGATCTTTGCAAACCACTACTAAACTTACTAGTAATAACTAATGATGTGTCATGGATTATTGTTTCTATTTCTTAAAAATATTTATCGACGATACAACCGTACGGATGTCAACTTATATCTAATTGAGTGATGTTCCCATATTTTGAAAAAATAAAAAATTAATTTGGTTTGAGATATTAGCAAACCACTACTAAATTGACTAGTACTAGTAACTAGTGCTGTCCTGGATTATTGTTTCTATTTTTTCTAAAAAAATATTTATCGATGATCCAACCATACTGATGTCAAGATATATCTAATTCAGTGATGTTTCCAAATTTTCAAAAAATAGAAAATTAATTTGGTTTGAGATCTTAGCAAACCACTACTAAATTGACTAGTAATAACTAATGATGTGTCATGGATTATTGATTCTATTTTTTCAAAAATATTTTTCGATGATCCAATCATACGGATGTCAACATATATCTAACTGAGTGATGTTCCCAAATTTCCAAAAAATAAAAAATTAATTTGGTTTGAGATCTTAGCAAACCACTACTAAATTGACTAGTACTAGTACTAGTGCTTTGTCTTGGATTATTGTTTCTATTTTTTAAAAAAATATTTACCGACGATCCAACCGTACGGATGTCAAAATATATCTAATTAAGTGATGTTCCCAAATTTTCAAAAAATTAAAAATTAATTTGGTTTGAGCTATTAGCAAACCACTACTAAATTGACTAGTACTAACTAGTGCTTTGTCTTGGATTATTGTTTCTATTTTTTAAATATTTACCGATGATCCAACCATGCGGATGTCAAAATATATCTAATTCAGTGATGTTCCCAAATTTTCAAAAATATAGAAAATTAATTTGGTTTGAGATAGACGTACCTGGGTTTTCGGGCCCGGTGGTTTTGGCCCGGAACCGACCAAAAGTCAACGATTTTAGCCTAGGCCCGTCGGTCAACGGGCCTGAACCGGACCGGGACCGAGAAGCTCGGGCTGGGCTAGGGTCGGGGGAAATCAAACCGAGGACCGACGGTTCAGGCTCGTCGGTCCTCAGAGGCCCGTCGGTTCGGCAGCCGGCAGTGGCCGGATCGACGCCCAACGAGAAAAGAAAAAAAAAAGAAGCCGATCGGACTTCTGCCATTGCCAACGGCTATATGCAGAAAAGAGCCAATTATTCATTCACATTCCAGAAGCCAATTATTCATTCAACCTGCTTGAAAATAATTCTTTCCACCTGTCTGTAGAGCAACTTCTTTTGGTAAAACAACACGCCCTTAAACATTCTTTTATTGATATTTTTTAGGAATGGAAATCTCTTAAATCTGCTACATTCACTCAACTTCAAGCCTTTATTGAAGGGAGTAGCTGGGAGTATCCCCAGGCTACAGAGGATCTCCTCATCCATTTTTGCAATGAGTCAGATCTTATTTTAATGCTCCAGGAAGACTGGTTCATGTCCAATTTTAAAACAAACATGGACCAGCTCATCCACATGATAATGAGTAGTGTTTTTTACGGTACCCTAAATGAGGATGGAGAAGTAGTTGAAAAGGAGATAAGAATTGAAGAGGTAGTGGAGGAAGAAGAAGTAGAAGTTGAAGAAGAAGAAGAAATATTAGGTGAAAAACAGGAAGTAGAAGAGAGGCAGGAGGAAGAAAAAGAAGAAAAAGAAGAAAATATCATAGTTGAAGAAAAACAAGCTGAAGAAGAAGTGGAAAAGACTGAAGAATTGGAAGAGGAAGAAGATGAGGAAGAAGGAGAAGAAGTTGAACAAGAAAATAATAGTGATGATGATGATGATGAAGGTAATAATGGTGATGATAAAAAGGATGAGAAGGAAGAAGAGAAGGAGGATGAGAAGGAGGAAGAGAATGAGGAAGAGAAAAAGGAAGAAGAGAAAGAGGATAATGAAAAGAGAGAAGAGAAGGGAGAAGAGAAGGAAGGAGAGAAGGAAGGAGAGAAGGAGGCTGAACCAGAAAAAGAAGGCAAGGATGAAGCCGGAGCAGATAAGGCTGGGGCACCTGCCCGCTACACCAGCCTAGATGCCAGTCTAGCAGAAGAAGAAGATGATAGGTCGGGAACCCCAGAGCAGACCCCACCTGATCAGCCGCCTGCAGACAGGAGTCTGCAGACAGGTAGGTGACACGTTCTTAGTGTAACTATCGCAAGTGCACGATATCGTATCAAGTAGTAAAGTGGACTTTTTGAGTCCGGTTTATCGATCCCACGAGGAAGTTTGGTTATAATTTGAATTATACACTATTAGTCTATTTTTATAGATACTAAGATGAGTGAAGCACACAATTAAAGAGTTTGGTTTAATAGTTGCAAAGTAAATGCAATAATAGTTCTAATATTTTAAGGAAATAAAAAGATTGCAATAATAATAGATTGATTAACGATAAAATGAAATAGTTGGGATTACAAACTTAGTTCGTCATTAGTTATAAAAGATGTATAGGATATCATAAGATGAATTTACTTATTATGTTGTGTAGATTCGATTTTCCTTAAAAAGACGGTTTCTCTTTCGAACTATAAAACGCCTCTTACATATTGAATCAATCCACTATGTTTCTATGTTGATTGGCTTCAATACATAGCATTAGGATTTATGAAAATAACTCAAAGAATCATCTAAGGTCTATAGGTATATTTCTATCCCCTAGAACAACTTAGAGTGAAGATCATTTGATCTAATCAAACATATTTTCTTTCGAAACATATGAAGACCATAAATATCGTCATTTATTGGCCAAATAAATAAAGATTGTTAAAACAATGAAAATCACACACAATAATAAGTAATTCACAATAGATCTTTATACAAACATAAATAACATGACTAACTTTGTTTATAATCCCAACTAAAGGTAACTTAGCTCATGAAGGGTTTAATATACATAATACAAGCTTTGGTGGTCATTATTAGTTGAATCAAGAGAAAGAATTGATCCACACTCCCTTAGTAGATAAAGGAGAAAGAAGCAATAAACTCTCTGAACAACATATGCTATACCACACTTACACAAATCACTCAAGAACACAAGTGTGTTCTTCACACAAAAAGAAAAATTTACAAAAAGTGAAAAATTATAAGATGAATGATGAATGATGAAGGATTTAAGGGGTCTATTTATACACCTAAAGTCATCTAATAGCTCCAAAACTCCAGCATTATTACAATAGATTGGATCAATGCCAGCCATCCCCCCAATAATACACAAAAAGTATAAAAAATTAGACAAATTATCACAATTTGTCAAGAGTTACGGCCGTAACATTAAGGAGTTACGGCCGTAACTTGGATGACTTATGGCCGTAACATTCAGTAGTTACGGCCGTAACTTGGCTTCGTCAATTTGCTCATTGGTTGCTTTGAGAGTTACGTTTTCAGCCCAGAATTTCTCAGACTTTGCATTTTTGCCCCAAATCTTCTTCGGATGATAACTTTTGATATATAACTCTGATTTTGAATCCGGAAAGACTGCCGAATTCGTCTCGGAAAGCCCTACAACATGAATATATCAAAATTCAACAAAGAGAATATTTAAGAAACATGTTATTTCTTGAGTAAATCAGTTATTCAATCCGATTAAGACTAGATTTACATCATCATCCGATAAAAATAAAATTATTAAAAACTAATTAATTAAAAGCAAAAAACGAGTAGACTAGCTTAATTATGGGTGAATTTTATCGATACAAACCATGGATAAGTGTATAAAACTGACACTTATCACACCCCCAAACTTGAATTCTTGCTAGTCCCGAGTAAGACTCTTTATTATTCATGCTCCAAAAAATAAGAAAAATTAATACACATAAATTAAAATGTAAAAAGAGAAAAGGAGATCAAAATGCCATTAATACACAACAACCAGCTTTATACAGTAGATGGAAATGAATCAAGATTCAAAATAAATCTACTGATGATTTTGAAGTTAAAACACGGTTTTATTTTGTAATTCCAAAATGCAAGGTTACCCCCCAAAAGGCTGATTATTACTTTCCCACTCGTGACACACACGACTCCCTTTAATGTCTGCTCTCGATCACTCGTTTATTTTTCGACTCAATATGAAGAAGAATTTCATTGGCGTCATCAAATATTGTGATTTTTTACGAAATTGAGCGTATTGAAATTCAGCCGCTAATTAATTTAGATCTGCTCATAAACTACATCCCTTAGTGATAGCTTTCACACCGTTATTTGCTAACGTGTAGCTCTTTTCACCAACTATTTCTATCTCATTTTTTTTAAAAAGGTGATAGCTTTCACACCGTTATTTGCTAACGTGTAGCTCTTTTCACCAAATTTTTTTTTGTGAGACGGCAGCTACGCACCAACAATGGTTAGTCCTTTATTTTTCGTAAAATTTAAGACCCCCAAAATTAGGCAGCTGTTGCTGCTCAACACTTCTCCTTTTCGTCATTTTTTTATAGGTGATAGCTTTCACACCGTTATTTGCTAATGTGTAGCTCTTTTCACCAATGACTCCCTTTTTTTTTAGGGAATAGAATTTTTGCAGAAAATCATTTCCTAGTTAAGCATGAAAATCAAAAACTCCACAAATTAAGTAAATTTCAGTTCTATTTTTCATCAACCAACTAATTCTTCTTTTCTCAAGGTAACAAATGACTCGATTTTATATGATAACTACAAGGTTTGGAAAGAGAGATTAAGGCTCAAAAATTTTTGGAATATACAAATTTTTTTTTTACCGGTTAAAACGATTTTAGAAGCTTGTATATAGCTAACTTATTGGTGTTATGGCCAGATCTAGAAATCTCACAGATCAAAATACTATATATATATATAAATTAAGGCAAATAACCAAAATAATCAAAACACACCAAAATAACAACACACCAAAATAATTAAACAAACCACCCCCAAACTTGAAAATAAAACTGTCCTCAGTTTAAAAAAAAAAAAAGCAATGCAGAAAAGCAGAATACTCCCTGTTAAGAAAGTTGATGCTTGAGCTAACGCCTTTTAGAATCTGCAAGAGAATAAATATACGAGGCACACAACAAAAGAAATTAAAATATACTCGGAAGTATAACACAATTTTTAAGATGCGCATCAAGAAAGTTCGAAGAGTCGCCTTACGCTGCCATCAATGCTTTTATAAAAAACACACAATAAAAATTACAGCAATAAAATAACAATACATAAATCGTGAATAGATGCGCGTCAAGAGATCAAGAAGAAACTCCTTAAGCTGCCACCATTTAGCACGATTATTAAACATGACAGAAAGTAAAAATACAAGAGGTCCGACATGGGTTATCAAAGGGAGAGGAATGAATCCACTTTTCATTTTCTCACGGTAAAATCTTCCATCCAGACAATTTTAGCTAGAGCTGGATCTGGTTGAGGAACAAATTCATTGAGTTTTTTGATTAGTTCTTCTAGTGTTGTTGCAACGACTATTATTCGTTTAGCACGCTCGGAAATAAAACCCTTTTCAGCAGAGTAGTCGATGAAAGATAGTAAACCATCAAAGAAACCATTGACATTAAGCAGACTTATTGGTTTTTGATGAACATTTAGTTGGGCTCTGGTAACCACATGAAAAAGTTCCTCAAGGGTGCCAAAACCACCGGGAAGGGTGATAAAGGCGCCAGAATTATTTATCATGTGAGTTATGCGATCTTGCATATTTACAGATCTAAACTCATCTCCAATAGTTGACCCGGTGATTTTACTTTCTGCCAGAGGTTTTGGAATTATTCCCAACACTCTTACTCCTTCCATATAGGTAGAAGCAGCAGCGCGTCCCATTAATCCTAGACTTCCTCCTCCGTAAACTACATGAATGCATTTTTCTCCTAAGGTACGACCCAAGTTGTGGGCTGCTTCAGTAAAGCATGCTTCTTTTCCATAACTAGCTCTACCAAAAATGCAAACTGTGCTAAATTTTTTTGTTGAAGATGATGACTCCATTTTTGAAAAGAAATTATTTAGAGAGAAAGAGAGAAAAGTGCAAGTTTGAGGGATGAATAAAAGAAACAAGCACAACGATTATTTATAGAAGAAAAAGAAGGTAAAAATAATTTTAAAAATTTGTGATTGCGTTGATTGTGCTTCAACTACTCAATAGAATAATGAAAGCATTTTATCGCGTATCACATTTTTTATTCAGAAAATCTCACCACACGACAAAAATAAAAGATACTTACGCGTATGTACAGTAGTTGTGATTGTGGCTCACATCTTCCTCTGATTTTACGTTAAGAAACGGCCTAAACGCCTTCTATGAGTCGGGGAGAAGCTTCTCATCCAATTTTCTTACAAATTGGCAAACAGGGTCTTTTAACGTCAGATTCCCAAGACGTTGTTCATATTCTGGTTTGAATTTATTCCACAAACATCGAATTCCGTAATGTACGAGTCCACTAGGATGCGTGTCAAGAGAAATTTCGATATTATCTAAATTCTCTTTATTCAGACCATCCTTAATGAACTGAATTTTATCTTCTCTATTTGTAGATGGAATTCCTAAAGATCGACATTTCAAATTACAGTTCCATCTAGCACATTTATAGCAAACGACTATCATCTTTGCTCGTCGTTTCTTTGCATATGAACTTTTTCCAAGCCCTGGTAAAAATCTAGTCGGTGTTTCTGTGAATTCACCCTCTATTCTTACTTTGGCTTCAATTATGAATCTTATGTCAAAAGGTATGTTTTTATTCATAAGCAACCTCATCCTTTCAAGTCTCGTCTTATAAATCTTTAAAATGACATTTTTGCTTAGAAAGAGAAATCTTTTTTCGATTTTATTCAAAGTTTCTTCCATGATAAAAATAAATAAATAAAAAGACAATGAAAATAATTGAAGAAAATATCTACAAATATCAGTTGTTGTGGGAAACTGAAAAATCCGACTTTAATAGTCACGGAGTACCGTTATCCGCCACTTGACCGGACAAACACAATTGAGTACTAAGTTACAATGTCGAGAAATTTGTACCTATGAAAATAGTTTACAATGTAAGATTTCAAATATAACTTATACTTCCCCGACAACGGCGCCAAAAACTTGACACGTTATTAGTGTAACTATCGCAAGTGCACGATATCGTATCAAGTAGTAAAGTGGACTTTTTGAGTCCGGTTTCTCGATCCCACGAGGAAGTTTGGTTATAATTTGAATTATACACTATTAGTCTATTTTTATAGATACTAAGACGAGTGAAACACACAATTAAAGAGTTTGGTTTAATAGTTGCAAAGTAAATGCAATAATACTTCTAATATTTTAAGGAAATAAAAAGATTGCAATAATAATAGATTGATTAACGATAAAATCAAATAGTTGGGATTACAAACTTAGTTCGTCATTAGTTATAAAAGATGTATAGGAGATCATAAGATGAATTTACTTATTATGTTGTGTAGATTCGATTTTCCTTAAAAAGACGGTTTCTCTTTCGAACTATAAAACGCCCCTTACATATTGAATCAATCCACTATATTTCTATGTTTATTGGCTTCAATACATAGCATTAGGATTTATGAAAATAACTCAAAGAATCATCTAAGGTCTAGAGGTATATTTCTATCTCCTAGAACAACTTAGAGTGAAGATCATTTGATCTAATCAAACATATTTTCTTTCGAAACATATGAAGACCATAAATATCGTCATTTATTGGCCAAATAAATAAAGATTGTTACAACAATGAAAATCACACACAATAATAAGTAATTTACAATAGATCTTTATACAAACATAAATAACATGACTAACCTTGTTTATAATCCCAACTAAAGGTAACTTAACCCATGAAGGGTTTAATATACATAAGACAAGCTTTGGTGGTCATTATTAGTTGAATCAAGAGAAAGAATTGATCCTCACTCCCTTGGTAGATAAAGGAGAAAGAAGCAATAAACTCTATGAACAACATATGCTATACCACACTTACACAAATCACTCAAGAACACAAGTGTGTTCTTTACACAAAAAGAAAAGTTTACAAAAAGTGAAAAATTATAAGATGAATGATGAATGATGAAGGATCTAAGGGGTCTATTTATACACCTAAAGTCATCTAATAGCTCCAAAACTCCAGTATTATTACAATAGATTGGATCAATGTCAGCTATCCCCTCAATAATACACAAAAAGTATAAAAAATTAGACAAATTATCACAATCTGTCAAGAGTTACGGCCGTAACATTAAGGAGTTACAGCCGTAACTTGGATGACTTACGGACGTAACATTCAGTAGTTACGGCCGTAACTTGGCTTTGTCAATTTGCTCACTGGTTGCTTTGAGAGTTACGTTTTCAGCCCAGAATTTCTCAGACTTTGCGTTTTTGCCCCAAATCTTCTTCCGATGATAACTTTTGATATATAACTCTGATTTTGAATCCGAAATGACTGCCGAATTCGTCTCGGAAAGCCCTACAACATGAATATATCAAAATTCAACAAAGAGAATATTTAATAAACATGTTATTTCTAGAGTAAATCAGTTATTCAATCCGATTAAGACTAGATTTACATCATCATCCGATAAAAATAAAATTATTAAAAACTAATTAATTAAAAGCAAAAAACGAGTAGAATAGCTTAATTATGGGTGAATTTTATCGATACAAACTATGGATAAGTGTATAAAATTGACACTTATCAGTAGGTCAACTGCAAACCTACCTGCAGGCACAGAAAGCATCGGTGAGCACTCTCCTCAGCCATCACCTATCTCCCCTGTGATGACTGAGCTGATCCACAGCATAGTCAAAGAATCCTTAGAAGAGATGCTTGCCGCAAGAATCTCACCTGACCTGCAGACCATAAATGCAAAAATTGACACCCTACTGCAGAGGAATGCTCCTCAACCTCCTCCTCCCAACAATTCCATAATGCCCCTTGGCATGTCTGACTGGATGCATCGCATAGAACAGCAATTGACCACACTATTTGATGCTGGCAAAAAGGGGGAAGGAGAGCAGGGGGAAGTAAGAGAAGTTCAGGTTCAGGAGCTGAGAACGAAGAAGAGGCAAGATGTCCAATTACTTGAAGCCGGGGCATCAAGTCAAAGAAGGAAGGAAAAAGCTAACCCAGAGCAGACTCATGATCAGCCTGCAGCCAAGAGAAGGAGGACCAGACTTGGGGAAGAGCCTACATTAGAATGGGAAGGCAAAGAGCTGTGGTTTGTGGAGGATTTCCTACCTATCGAAGCTAGTCCAATGTTGGGATCTGCAAAGAAGCAGTTCATTGAAAAATTTTATATCTGGGAATTACTCCAGGAGAAAAATTGCTCCCCACAGCAGACATTTAGTGACTTTATGGAATCAACACATTCAAAGCTCTGGGCCATCCTAGTAAAACATGCAAAAGCATGGAATGCCTACCCCATGGTTCCTCCCTTCAGACCTAAAGATCCTCCCACTTTGCAAAACAATGAATTGGATGAGCTAGCATTGCAAAGGGAGATAAAGAAGCTGTGTGAGGAGCATAAGTTCTCTTCCCAAGAAGATCAAGATTTTGCCGCACTTGTTATCAGGAGGAAGTATGGCCTAACACCTATCAAGAAGAGACTAATTGGTGCAAAGCCTTTTAGGCCTCCCAAGCAATCTGTCCGCGGAGGTAGAGGCAGATAGGACTTATTTGTACTTGTATTTTTTTGTAATTTTTGAATTTGAAAGACTTGTAATTTTTATGTATTTGTTCATTCAAAGCTGATGTACTTGTAAACAGAAATTTAATATAAACAGTCATTTGAACGACAACGTCTAGTTGTCTCAAAACAAGACTGGTTTTAGTTTGTGTCTTGCACTTATGTGCAGACCTGTGCATTTGATTAATTGCTTAAGTTTTGCCATCATCAAAATAGGGGGAATTTGTTAGGAATACTTATTAGATTTTGATGATGTCATCATTATATATTCAAATGTAAGTTTATTACTTGGAAAAATGTAAAGAAGAACCAAATGAGTATCTTCCATAGGCCAAATTATGATAAGTTAGATACTTGGCAATGTAAAGAAGAACCAAGTGAGTATCTTCTATAGGCCATATAAGTTAGGCTTCTAAAAAAATCGGCTAAGTACAAATCAGATAAGTATCGATCAGCCGAGTCTTGGTCAACTCATCTATTCAGATAAGGTTGACCACAGATGAGCTATATCAGGCAACCCTTATTAGAGAAGTTTTGGTCAAACAAATTAATCAGCGAGGTTGGACCAGACTGCAGTCAAGAGGAAAGTCAAGTCGTCCGAAGTCTGACCATCATATCAGTCAAGTTCAATCAGGTCAGAAGACTACAGACAAGTCTGTACATCAGATAGGTTGACCACATAGAGATCGGTTAAGTGATCAGCCAAGTACTCCAGTCCACGTCAGCATGCATTGAATAGACAATATTTATGGAAAGTCACATGCGGACAATTAGAGATAGATTGGAGAGATTCCCGGAAAGGAAATGAATTAAGTAATTCATTCAGACCCACCACTGGAGACTTTAAATTTTATTATATTCAGAAGATTCGGCGCCATCACATGGAAGTCTTCACAACGGTCGAAATTGGATTAAAATATGGAAATCCAGCCTTGCAACGTTCAGAAAGAAAAACAAAGAAGTCTATTTATCCAACGGACGGATTTGTTACAGATTTGCAACGGCTATGAAGAAATGCTCAGAGATCGACACCTATATATATATATCTAATGATTTGAAGTTGAGCAGTACAATGCGAACAACATTTACAAGCAATCAAAGCAAACAAAGCAATCAAAGCGAACTATAGCATCGTGAAAGAGCAGTACTCTAAGTTCATACTTGAAGAAAGCTCTTAGTTGGAGAAGACAATCACTCATGTCTTTAAAACCTGAGTTCGGGGTACTTCACTGGTTGAAGTTCGAGAGACTGTAAAGGCATCCAAGGGTCGTAGATCAAGACGTGCAAGGTAGTCAAAGGGAGTTGCAACGGCAAGGAATTCCACTGGTTGGAATCTGTTGTAATTGGTTGAATCACTGTAATATTTATCACTGGTTGAGAATTATAGTGAATTCATCTCCAACTGGTTTGGAGAAAAGTAAATTAGTAGAGGATTACTCCACCTCTGAGACCACTATAATTGCCTGCGTACTTTACTGTTTTCAGCATCATACTTAACTGCTGCATTCATATTTGAGTGTTCCATTGATTATTTCTGTATTCGTCAGCAACTGACTTCCGCACTTACACTGACTACAAACGACTCTAAGTCATTTGTACCATCAGCTGAGAAACTCATCCTTTGTGGAAAAGAGTTTCAATAAGTCTATTCACCCCCCTAGACTTATTTCTGGATGACTTGTGACCTACAAGTGGTATCGGAGCGGTTGGTTCAATATTTCAAGAACCAGATCCATATATCGAGGATATATTTTAAGCTCATTTTAGAAATGGAACACATGCATTCTAGATTACCTGTATTTTCAATTGACGAGTATGATCTTTGAAAGGTAAGGATACAGGCACACTTATCTTCAATCCATGACGACATGTGGTGCATCATAGAGGATGGTCCCTTCATCTTCGAGAAGGACAACACTCCTGAGAAGATTGCAGCCGGAAAGCCAGAAAAGATTCCAAAGAAGAGGACGGAGCTGACCATTGAAGAAAGGAAGCTGGCCAACCTTGACAACCGGGCCAGAGACGTGCTGTATCAAACTCTTGACAAATCAACAATGGTCAAGATCAAGAACTGCAAAAACGCCAAAGAAATTTGGGACACATTAGCCTTAATGTGTGAGGGAACAGAGCTGATAAAAGAAAACAAGTTGTCAATTGCTACCCAAAAATTTGACAACTTCAAAATGAAGAATGGCGAATCCATAGACCAAGTGGACACAAGGTTCACTGAAATCATCAATGAGATTAACTCCCTGGGAAAATCATATGGGAACAGGGAGATGGCGCTGAAGGTCTTAAGATCTCTCAATCCTGAATGGAGTATGAAGGCAGTGTCCATGAGAGAATCCAAGGATCTTAATAAAATAAAGATCCAAGAGCTGTTCTCTGATCTAAAGGCTTGTGAGTTTGAGCTTCCAAGTTCATCATCAACCGAGCCTGCAGAGAAGGGAATAGCCTTTGATGCCGAGTCCCCCGCCAAGAACCTACCTGATATCAAACCTCCAAATCCACTCGATTTCGAGGAAAAAATGGAGTTCATAATGCAAAGGTTCAGCAACTTTAGAAAGAATTACTCCAAATACAAGAAGAACTATAAGGAGAATCCAAGAAGAAATCAAAAGGCTGGAAGCTGGAAGGTGGAGTGTTATAATTGCCACAAGACAGGACACATCCAAATCGACTGTCCTGATCTCAACAAGGACGAGAGCAAGAAGGAGGTGAGCAGAAAAGAAGACCGAAGGAATGCCCTCGTTGGAGAATACCAAGAGCTAGTAGAATCAAGCAGTGGATTCTTCTCTGATGATGATGAAGAATATGATTGTCTGATGGCCAACCTAGCTGATGAAGAGGTAACATCTAAACCCTCAGTTTCAAATAATAACAGCTCAGACATGTCACAAGACATGGACTTACACGAGTCTGTAAATCAGCTTCTCAAAGATTTTAAGAGATTAAAATCTGCACACCAAACTGTATCAGCCGAGAGGACCCAGCTGCAAGATGAGAATGGGCAGCTGAAAAATAATTTTGAAAAACTCATCCTAGAACTGAATAAACCAAAGTTGATCTTGAAAAACAGGCTGCAGTCAACCCTACAAACCAGGCTGATAACACCACAGCTGAGATAAAACGATTAACTGTTTTGAATAGTGAAAAATCAGCTGCACTTGCTCACGTCAAAGATGAGTTTGCTAAACTGACTCAGCTAACTAAGAATCAAGCGAAGGAAATAACCTCCCTGAGGGCATCTCTAACCCTGGACGAATTGTGTATGAATAAAAGGCCATTATATTCCAGATCAGGCCTTGGATATGACCCCCACACTCCCTCTAGTTCTAAAATCACTTTCATCAAGGGAGAAACAATTGTCTCGACTGCTGAGCCAATATACAAACCTGTATTTCAAAATAGGCAACAGCCAAGTCACAGGTCTAGGCTGCAGCCAAGGTATACCAGACATCCACCTAGACATGAGACTAGGCAATGGCCAAGGCAGAAGCAGCAGCCCAGACAACATGCCCATTATTATCAAAGACTCCCCAAAAACAGATTTCAAAATGGGAGGGACAAGTGGAAACCTCAAGGTTATCCTAATTTTCAAAATGAACAGATGTGGGGACCCCAAAGATTTCATAAATGGTCTCAGCCTAGATTTAGAAATGGCACACATCAATTTTATGAGGCATATCCGGTACACAATCCTAACAGAGGATATAGGCCCAGACCTTACACACCTTATAGGGGTAATAACAGCAACTTTCACAATCTCAGGAGAAACCAGTTCTCCAGAAAACCAACTAACCCCCGAGGACCCATACAGATTTGGGTACCTAAATCTCTGTTTGTCTGATTGCAGAAAAGGTGGAAGGACTACTACCACATCTCCATAGATTCAAATATTGGAGGTGAAGAATGGTTTGTAGATTCCGGATGCTCAAGGCACATGACCGGGAACAAGAAGGTGCTGACAAAATATACCAAAGAAAGAGGTCCAGACATAATTTTTGGAGATAGCTCTAGAGGTCAGACTAAAGGCTTTGGAGAGCTGCACAGAGGGAACATCACCATATCCAAAGTTCATTATGTCAAAGGACTCAAGTATAATTTTTGAGCATAAGTCAGTTTTGTGATGAGAAGAATCTAGTAGTCTTCACCATTTGGAAATGCATGGTGATAGATATCCTATCTGGAGAAGTGAAGCTACAAGGATTCAGAAGAAGGGATGTCTATATGATAGATTGGAACACAGGAACTCCTAATACCTGTTTTCTATCTAAGACAATAGTTGAAAATGGATGGTTGTGGCACAAGAGACTATGTTACCTAAATTTCAAAGCCATCAACAAGATTGGTTCACAGAAGCTGGTCAGAGGACTTCCAGAAGAAGTGTTCAAGAAGGAAGCTCTCTGTGATGCATGTCAGAAATGGAACCAGACCAGAGCATCATTCAAGTCAGTTCAACCTACCACTCTTACAACAAGGATCTTAGATCTACTTCACATAGATCTATTTGGTCCCATCAAGCCAAGGACTTTAAGTGGCAGAAAGCACGCTCTAGTAGTAGTATATGAGTACTCAAGATACACATGGATTGTTTTTCTCTATAAAAAGAGTGAAACACTAACCAAGTTACCTGAGCTGCTAAGGAGGATCCAGAATGAGAAATCTCTCTCAATCATCAAGATCAGATCAGATAGAGGAGGAGAATTTCTCAACAAGGCAATCACTGATTACAGTGGTCAGAATGGGATCCATCATGAAGTCTCTGCAGCCACGACCCCTCAGCAGAATGGTGTTGCTGAAAGAAGGAACAGAACCTTGAAGGAAGCTGCCAGGTCCATGATTGCAGAAGCTGACCTGCCCAAGAGGTTTTGGGCTGAAGCTGTCAACGCAGCATCTCACACTCAGAACAGGAGTATGATATTATGGTCAGAGGACTTCCAGAAGAAGTGTTCAAGAAGGAATCTCCCTGTGATGCATGTTAGAAAGGGAACCAGACTAGAGCATCATTCAAGCCAGTTCAACCTACCACTCTTACAACAAGGATCTTAGATCTACTTCACATGGATCTATTTGGTCCCATCAAGCCAAGGACTTTAAGTGGCAGAAAGAACGCTCTAGTAGTAGTATATTAGTACTCAAGATACACATGGATTGTTTTTCTCTATAAAAAGAGTGAAACACTAACCAAGCTACCTGAGCTGCTAAGGAGGATCCAGAATGAGAAATCTCTCTCAATCATCAAGATCAGATCAGATAAAGGAGGAGAATTTCTCAACAAGGCAATCACTGATTACAGTGATCAAAATGGGATCCAGCATGAAGTCTATGCAGTCAGGACCCCTCAGCAGAATGGTGTTACTGAAAGAAGGAACAGAACCTTGAAGGAAGCTGCCAGGTCCATGATTGCAGAAGCTGACCTGCCCAAGAGGTTCTGGGCTGAAGCTGTCAACGCAGCATGTCACACTCAGAATAGGAGTATGATAGTAGGGAGACATGGCAAAACTCCCTATGAGGTTTGGAATGGCAGAACACCAACTGTTGCATATTTTCATATTTTTGGTTGTAAGTGTTTCATCCACAACAACGGTAGAACCCAACTAAATGCCTTTGATGCTAAAATTGATGATGGTATCTTTATGGGATACTCACAAAGAAGCAAGGCATATAGGGTTTTTAATAAAAGAACCTTAGTTGTGGAGGAAACACCGCATGTTGTATTTGATGAAACTACTGCTGAGTACAGGAAAAAGGTGGAGCTGATAGAGAATAAGCTCAAATCTGCAACCCCATAAGAAGTCATTGTCCAAGACACAGGAATGGTGGACTCACCTACAGACCAGCCTGAAGACCCATCTGTAGCTAATGAAGACCCAACTGCAGATCATACAGGACCACAAAACCTACCTGATCTAGTTGCTGCTGATGAAAACTAATCTGTAGTTGACAAAGACTCATCTGCAGACCAGACCAGATCCCAACCTGCAGATGATAAGACGGTAGCTGATCCAGTTGCAGACCAAGGAGATCAGAACCAAGCTGATGCAGAAATCCACCAAAGCAAATCTACAGGAGGAACAGACCCTGAAGAAGAAGACGTTCCTAAGTGGCTCAAAGATCACCCTATCCAACAGATCATTGGGAAGCTAACTGATGGAGTCAAGGCAAGACAGTCTACTCTACCCGTAGGAATGGCAATGTTTTCATGCTTTATGTTTCAAATAGAACCCAAGACAATAGAGCAAGCCCTGGAAGACTACTCATGGATCAATGCAATGCAAGAAGAGCTTAACCAGATGGAAAGGAACAATGTTTGGGAACTAACAGACAGACCAGATCATAAAAAGGTTATTGGCACCAAATGGGTGTACAAGAACAAATGCGATGAAGATGGAGCTATTGTTAGGAATAAAGCCAAACTTGTTGCTAAAGGCTATGCACAATGCGAAGGAAAAGATTTTGATGAAACTTATGCACCTGTTGCACGATTATAAGCCATCACACTATTCCTTGCATATACAGCATTCAAATATTTTATAGTCTACCAGATGGATGTGAAGAGTGCTTTTCTGAATGGAATTCTAGAGGAAAAAGTCTATGTGGAGCAACCCCCTGGTTTTGTCAAAGGAGACAAAGTCTACAAGCTTTTTAAGGCTCTATATGGACTCAAGCAGGCACCAAGAGCATGGTATGAAACACTATCCGTGTTTCTTGAGAATAATGGTTTCAGCAAAGGCAAGGTGGATAAGACCCTATTCAGAGTGGAGCATGAAGACCACATATTATTAGTCCAAATATATGTGGATGACATCATATTTGGCTCAACCAATCCAGAGCTATGTGAGAAGTTCTCAAATCTCATGCAAAGAGAGTTTGAGATGAGTATGATGGGAAAGCTTAATTTCTTTCTAGGACAGCAAGTTAAGCAGATGAAAAATGGAATTTTCATCAACCAAGCCAAATACACCAGAGATTTAATCAAGAGATTTGGAATGGAATCGGCCATGAAAGCAAGAATCCCCATGAGCACAAGTGTACACCTTGAAGCAGATGAATAAGGCATATCAGTGGACTCAACCCACTACAAAGGACTCATTGGATCACTTCTTTATCTGACTGCAAGCAGGCCAGACATCTCATATGCTGTAGAAGTATGTGCTCGATTTCAGTCTAAACCCAATCAGTCACACCTGGAAGCAGCTAAGAGGATCATCAAATATCTTAAGACTACCATTAATGTCGGTTTTTGGTATCCTAAAGATGACAACTTTGAGCTGTCATGATATTCAGATGCAGATTTCGCAGGATGCAAGATTAATAGAAAAAGCACTAGTGGAACATGCCAATTCCTAGGAACCAGACTGATATCCTGGTTTAGCAAGAAGCAGATATCTAACTCTATCTCAACAGCAGAGTAAGAATATCTAGCTGCATGTAGCTTTTGTGCCCAGATCTTGTGGATCAGACAACAGCTAAGGGAATATAACATAATTGCAAATGAAGTCCCAATTTGGTGCGACAACAATAGTGCAATTGCAATCACCAATAATCCGGTATTGCACTCAAGGACAAAGCACATTGATGTTAAGCATCACTTCATTAGAGATCATGTGCTAAATAAGAGAGTCGGAGTTAAAAGAGTCAGCACAGAATACCAAATTGCTAACATTTTCACCAAACCTTTACCATAGGAAAGGTTTTTGGAGCTGAGCAGGGAGCTTGGATTACTAGATTGGGAATCTAGTATAGACGAGAAAGCTACCTGAAGACCAGATCAGACGAGCAAAGGAAGATACCTGATCAGACCAGACAAAGGACGGACTAAGCTGACCACAGGCATCAGAACCTACCTGAAGCAGACAAGGCGAGTTACCTGATGCAGAGCAGTCAAACAGTCAACGGTCAACCAGCTAAGTTTTCTAATTTTGACTAACTCCTAAATATTTTTTGTTATTTTTACACGTGGCAATATCACGTTTACACGATTACACGATGATAAGCTAGCACGCTTACATGTTCACACGACCCCACTAATTCAAATTTGAACCGACTCAATTAAATTAATTTAATATTCCAAACGTCGCTTCAATTTCCTTTTAAATACTGAAAAGTCATTTCACTTTATCTTCCTTACGCTTACAAACCCTAGTTTTCATAGATCAAAAACCCCTTTTGAATTTTCATACACTCAGAAGAATTTTTCTTGCGCAGAAATGGAAGCATACTTCAACGGATTTAACCTTAAGGCAGTGAAAGACCAGATCATTTTCTCGCTGGTCGTCGATTTCGAGGGACTGCTCGAAACAAACTTGGACAACGACGTACGACATCCCATCAGATCAATGAAGGCAAATTGGATCTACCCATTTTGGATATCAGCCCTAAATGTCTCTTCAAGGAGGCTGTTATTGCTTTTTACAGAGAATCCCGAGTCCTTGAATCAGGAATAAGGAGCTCAATTTGTGGAGTCCAAGTGGATATCACTCCAGAATCCGTCGGAAAGTTCGGGATGAAGAGTCAGGGAATGGCTGTCGAAGCCCTAAAGCAGAACACAGCCGACACGTGGCTGAAAATCAAGGCTGTTGACCAACCGGCGAAATTGAAGCTTACCACGAAGAGGAGTGAGCTTCGGAAGGAATATCGCTATGTGTTAGATATCACCAACAAGATAGTGATGGGTATGGCTGGCAGTTACGATCAATTATCTTCATCCAAATTCATGGTCTTGGGGGCTCTCATTCAAGATCAACCGATTGATTGGTCTGACTATATCTTCAGACAATTAGTTCGTGAGATGAACAAAGTCAAGTGGCTGGACGATGAGAAAAGATTCAAAAACAAGCTGGCGTTTGGAACGCATCTTAGTTGGATGTTGGAGCAGCTTGGTGTGGCGAAGGGAAACCCTGACCCCTTCCACATCAACAAGAGGCTTGGTCACCTAGACCAAGAGACCCTGAGAAGGCTAGGTGGAGAGAGGAAAGCAGCTCAGTTACTAAGGGAAATGTCTGTAGAGCGAACTCCCTACAGATACCCTGTGAGCTCAGGCGAGTCAGTCGAAGATCGAGCTGCAGCCAAAGATCAACCTGCAGCCAGGTCTGACTCAAACTCAGACGATACCCCCATAGCCATCCGTTTCAAGAGAAGGGGACCAAACCCATCCCCTGGAGAACCATCAGTCATCGAATTGGAAGAACAGAGGCAGGAGGAAGAAAAAGAAGAAAAAGAAGAAAATATCATAGTTGAAGAAAAACAAGCTGAAGAAGAAGTGGAAAAGAGTGAAGAATTGGAAGAGGAAGAAGATGAGGAATAAGGAGAAGAAGTTG
Organism: Orobanche coerulescens; assembly: GCA_033398695.1. Taxonomy (NCBI): domain Eukaryota; kingdom Viridiplantae; phylum Streptophyta; class Magnoliopsida; order Lamiales; family Orobanchaceae; genus Orobanche; species Orobanche coerulescens. Next base: position 10,652,994 of record CM065816.1, on the reverse strand, counting down.
AACAAGAAAATAATAATGATGATGATGATGAAGGTAATAATGATGATGATAAAGAGGATGAGAAGGAAGAAGAGAAGGAGGATGAGAAGGAAGAAGAGAAGGAGGAAGAGAAAAAAGAAGAAGAGAAAGAAGATAATGAAAAGGGAGAAGAGAAGGGAGAAAAGAAGGAACGAGAGAATGAAGAGAATGAGGCTGAACCAGAAAAATAAGGCAAGGATGAAGTCGGAGCAAATAAGGCTGGGGCACCTGCCCGCTACACCAGCCTAAATGCCAGCCTAGCAGAAGAAGAAGATGATAGGTCGGGGACCCCAGAGCAGACCCCACCTGATCAGCCGCCTGCAGACAGGAGTCTGCAGACAGGTAGGTCAACTGCAAACCTACCTGCAGGCACATAAAGCATCGGTGAGCACTCTCCTCAGTCGTCGCCTATCTCCCCTGTAATGACTGAGATGATCCGCAGCATAGTCAAAGAATCCTTAGAAGAGTTGCTTGCCACAAGAATCTCACCCTGTAGATCATAAACGCAAAATATGACACCCTACTGCAGAGGAATGCTCCTCAACCTCCTCCTCCCAACAATTCCATAATGCCCCTTGGCATGTCTGACTGGATGCATTGCGTAGAACAGCAATTGACCACACTGTTTGATGCTGGAAAAAGGGGGAATGAGAGCAGGGGGAAGTAAGAGAAGTTAAGGAGCTGAGAACGAAGAAGAGGCAAGATGTACAATTACTTGAAGTCGGGGCATCAAGTCAAAGAAGGAAGGAAAAAGCTAACCCAGAGCAGATTGATGATCAGCATGCAGCTAAGAGAAGGAGGACCAGACTTGGGGAAGAGCCTACATTAGAATGGGAAGCCAAAGAGCTGTGGTTTGTGGAGGATTTCCTACCTATCGAAGCTTGTCTAATGTTGGGATCTGCAAAGAAGTAGTTCATTGAAAAATTTTATATCTGGGAATTACTCTAGGGGAAAAATTGCTCCCCACAACAGACATTTATTGACTTTATGGAATCAACACATTCAAAGCTCTGGTCCGTCCTAGTAAAACATGTAAAAGCATGGAATGCCTACCCCATGGTTCCTCCATTCAGACCTGAAGATCCTCCCACTTTGCAAAACAATGAATTGGATGAGCTAGCGTTGCAAAGGGAGATAAAGAAGTTGTGTGAAGAGCATAATTTCTCTTCCCAAGAAGATCAAGATTTTACCGCACTTGTTATCAGGAGGAAGTACGGCCTAGCACCTATCAAGAAGAGACCAATCGGTGCAAAGCCTTTTAGGCCTTCCAAGCAATCTGTCCGTAGAGGCAGAGACAGATATGACTTATTTTTACTTGTATTTTTTTGTAATTTTTGATTTTGAAAGACTTGTAATTTTTCTGTATTTGTTCATTCAAAGCTGATGTACTTGTAAACAAAACAGAAATTTAATATAAACAGTCATTTGAACGACAATCTCTAGTTGTCTCAAAACAAGACTAGTTTTAGTTTGTGTCTTGCACTTATGTGCAGACCTCTGCATTAGATTAATTGCTTAAGTTTTGTCATCATCAAAATAGGGGGAATTTGTTAGGAATACTTATTATATTTTGATGATGTCATCATTATATATTCAAATGTAAGTTTATTACTTGGCAAAATGTAAGGAAGAACCAAATGAGTATTTTCCATAGGCCAAATTATGATAAGTTAGATACTTGACAAAATGTAAAGAAGAACCAAGTGAGTATCTTCTATAGGCCATATAAGTTAGGCTTCTAATAAAATCGGCTAAGTACAAATTAGATAAGTATCGATCAGCTGAGTCTTGGTCAACTCATCTGTTCAGATAAGGTTGATAAAGAAGACCGAAGGAAGGCCCTCGTTGGAGAAGACCAAGAGCGAGTAGAATCAAGCAGCAGATTCTTCTCTGATGATGAAGAATATGATTGTCTGATGGCCAACCTAGCTGATGAAGAGGTAACATCTAAACCCTTAGTTTCAAATAATAATAGCTCAGACATGTCACAAGACATGGACTTACACGAGTCTGTAAATCAGCTTCTCAAAGATTTTAAGAGATTAAAATCTGCACACCAAACTGTATCAGCCGAGAGGACCCAGCTGCAAGATGAGAATGGGCAGCTGAAAAATGATTTTGAAAAACTCAGCCTAGAACTGAATAAAACTAAAGTTGATCTTGAAAAACAGGCTGCAGCCAACCCTACAAACCAGGCTGATAATACCACAGCTGAGATAAAACGATTAATTATTTTGAATAGTGAAAAATCAAATGCACTTGCTCATGTCAAAGCTGAGTTTGCTAAACTGACTCAGCTAACTAAGAATCAGGCGAAGGAAATAACCTCCGTGAAGGCATCTCTAACCCTGGACGAATTGTGTACGAATAAAAGGCCATTATATTCCAGATCAGGCCTTGGATATGACCACCACACTCCCTCTAGTACTCAAACCACTTTCATCAAGGGAGAAATAATTATCTCGACTGCTGAGCCTGTAACACCCCCAAGTTATTCAGGGAATATTACAGCGCCGTATGCCCCGCCGGGGGATTCACAAGGATAAACATACGCGGAACTATAAATTTTGACCGATAAGGTCTACACACAATGGAATGAAAAATAATACAAAGGTATTCAGAACATAACCAATGTATCCACAGACATCATAGCACGAATCAAAACCCTCGGCAAACACAGGCCGGAACATCAAGGAAAATGGAAAACAATACTCGAGTATTCAATAGCCAATCCAGTACAACAACACTGACTGGAAAAATCAAAACATAACTGGAAGAAAGACACAGTATCACACTTGCCCACCATCTTCATGCCGACCCGATACCTGCCTGTCCGTTCTCCTGGAACCTGAAATACATAAAAACGTATTTCCCCCATAAAGGGGTTAGCCGTCGAATAGCTAGTGCAAGTATATCAAGTATGAAACATAATACTCCTCGACAATAAAGTAAATGTAACTGTCAATTCATCAATTCAAGACTAGTATTCCGGAATAACTAAAATCTCATAGTGTCACATCAAGACGTATGTGAATGCCGTAGAAACGGTTCGTTCATATCATACGCCGATACGTATGTGAATGCCGTAGAAACGGTTCGTTCATATCATACGCCGATACGTATGTGAATGCCGTAGAAACGGTTCGTTCATATCATACGCCGATACATGTATGAATGCCGTAGAAACGGTTCGTTCATATCATGCCATCAATACATACATGAATGCCGTAAAAATGGTTCGTTCATAATATGCCATCAATATATCTATGAATGCCGTAAAAACGGTTCGTTCATATCATACCATCAATATTTCTTACTTTCAAAGTCGAGAACGTACAATCATAAATGTATACTTGCCTTTGAGACATCGAGAAATCGAATGGAGGAAGGGTATGAGTTCGGTAGGTCCAAGAACGCGCTTCCGGCACCTAAACGATTCGCAAGGAATATGATAGTCAAATATCCACACTCAAATTACACGAAGAAACCCCTGAAACCCGTCTACGATTCACGAAAAATACACGGGTAAACAATTAGAGGTTGGAAAATAGCTCAAACTCCCAAAAGTCCAAAAAATCGTAGGAAAGGCATTTATACGGTATGGATACATCATAATCTCAAGGTTCCCAAGCTTCAAATCGGATAAATCGAACGAATCTACGAAAAACCCCAAAATCCAACACAATATTCAAAGTGTTCTTGAATAATCTTTCAATAATCCGACGAATACTCAAACATGTCCATAATCATGCATATATCACTTCATACTCCATGATTGTATCATCCAAAACGTCAATACCCATACAAAATCGAGAATCAAGATGTTGAAGAAATTACCTCTTGAATATCCAAGCTCTATGATCTGAGGAATACGCGTTAGATCGACTATCCGGGCTTCCCAACCGAATGAAAATGGTAAAAATCCAACACACAAGTGATAGATGGTGAGAAACTCCTCCCCTCAAGCTCTCTCTCTCGCAGGTGGAAGAAGAAAATGGTGAAATGAGCTGCATCTCGCTCAAAAAGCACAATTTATGCAGTTGACCGCATTGTGTGCCGCGGCTCAGCCATGTGTGTGCCGCGCACGAGCCTAAAATTGCTCCCGGGGTTCGGCGGTGCCGCGGCTCACTGGATTGCGCTGCGGCACCGGTCTGGTTTTTGGCTGAGGATGCAACACAAGTGTGCCGCGGCTCAGCCTAGGTGTGCCGCGGCAGTGACTCGGCAGTGTGCCGCGGCCCTGCCAGCATGTGCCGCGGCACCCGGTACAGTCCGCTCAGCCAGGTTTAGGAAATATGTGTGCCGCAGCGCACACTCCTTGTGCCGCGGCTCACACCCCCCTCGGGTCCTAAAATGATGAAAAATGACCCGGGAAGAGAATAAAAGCAATAAGACTCAATATCTGGGCAACAATAACACGAAATAGAAGTACGAAAACCCCAAAACGGTGGTTCCAAGCAATGATTACAAGGGTTCGCCCAACAAATCACGATTCGAAGAAAATGAAGAGGTTTGAAATGACATGACTTTCGACCGGGTATTACATTCTCCCCCTCTAAAAAGAAGTTTCGTCCCGAAACTTAAGAAATAAATAGTTCGGGGTATTCCACCCGCATCTTCTCTTCCGTCTCCCAAGTCACCTCCTCGACTCCATGCCTCGACCATTGCACTTTAACCAGTGGAATGGTCTTATGCCAAAGTTGTTTCTCGCGGCGCTCAAGAATCTTCACGGGTTTCTCCGGAAAGGTAATATCCTCGGCTAAGTCAATCTCACTGTAGTCGATAATGTGGCTCGGATCCGGTACGTACTTCCTCAACTGAGACACATGAAAAACACTGTGGACGTGACTCAACGCTGGAGGCAATGCCAAGCGATATGCTAAATCTCCAACTCTGTCCAAAATCTCGAAGGGTCCGATGTACCTCGGACTAAGTTTCCCCTTTTTTTCGAAGCGGAAAACTCCCCTGGTCGGCGACACCTTGACCAAGACATGATCTCCCACCTAGAACTCCAAAGGTCGACGACGAGTATCAGCATAAGATTTCTGACGACTCTGGGCAGCTAGCAATCGATCTCGGATAATAGAAATCTTTTCCTTAGTCTCCATCAACATATCCGGCTCCGTCCCAACCTGCTCAGAAGCCTCGTCCCAACATAATGGCGACCTACATCGCCTACCATAGAGTGCCTCGAAGGGTGCCATTTTGATCGACGCATGCCAACTATTATTGTAAGCAAACTCGATCAACGGTAAGTGAAGCTCCCAATCATTACTCCAATCCAAGGCGCAAGCCCGTAACATATCTTTCAATGTCTGAATCGTCCTTTCTGTCTGACCGTCCGACTGAGGATGAAAGGAAGTGCTCAATCTCAACTCCGTACCTAGAGCCTGATGAATGGCCTGCCAAAAATGCGATACGAAACGGCCGTATCGATCAGAAACAATGGTCTTGGGGGTACCGTGTAACCTCACAATCTCAGCAATAAAGGTTCGAGCCAGTCTATCCGGTCCCCAAGTATCCTTAATACCCAAGAAGTGTGCAGACTTGGTCTACCGATCGATAATTACCCAAATCATATTCATTCCAGTCCAAGTTCTCGGAATGCCAGTGATGAAATCCATCGAGATGTCTTCCCACTTCCACTCGGGAATGGGAAGTGGTTTCAACAACCCCGCTGGTCGTTGATGTTCGATCTTGACTTGTTGACACGTCAAGCACCGTAGTACAAACTCTGTAACATCCTTCTTCATGTTACTCCACCAAAAATTTCGCTTCAAATCTTTGTACATCTTACTCGTCCCGGGGTGGATTGAGTAAGGCGTAGCATGAGCTTCTCGGAGAATTCTCTGTCTCAACTCTAAATCGTTCGGAACACAAAGTCTGCCCTGAAATCTCAGAATACTATCCTCGTGTACCATAAATCCAGGAGCTTTTCCTTTAATTACATCTTCCTTCAGTTGAGAAATCATCGGGTCACTCCACTGCTTCCCTTTGATGTCATCAACTAAGGACGAAGTAATTTCGAGAGTACACAACTGTCCCTGTACTCGTTGAAGCCAAACTTCTATCCCTTGCTCAATTAAATCCTGACGAATTTTCGCCTGGGACGTAAGGACCTCGAGCATTTGAAGAGATGCAGATTTGCGGCTCAAAGCATCTGCAACGACGTTAGCTTTTCCGGGGTGGTAAAGAATTTCCAAATCATAATCCTTTATCAACTCTAGCCAACGTCTCTGTCTCATATTCAGCTCCTTCTGACTGAAAATATACTTCAGGCTCTTGTGATCGGTATAAATCCGGCACGGCGAACCATACAAATAATGCCGCCAAATCTTGAGTGCGAAGACAATTGCGGCCAACTCTAGATCGTGAGTAGGACAATTCATATCATAAGGCTTTAATTGTCGTGACGCAAAAGCTATTGTCTTATCATGCTGCATAAGTACACAGCCCAGGCCTTGACCCGAAGCGTCACTATAGGCTGCAAAGCCCTCGCTACCATGTGGTAAAGTTAAAATTAGCGCTGAAGTCAAACGTCTCTTCAATTCATCGAAGCTCTGTTGTCTCTCATCCGTCCAAATAAACTTTTCGGTCTTTTGGAGTAATTTCGTAAGCGGTCGAGCGAGTTTCGAGAACCCCTCGACAAACCGACGGTAATACCCAGCAAGGCCCCAAAAGCTACGAACTTCCTTAGCATTTTTAGGCGGTGCCCAGTCTAGCACTGCCTCGATCTTCTGCGGGTCTACACGAACCCCTTAGGCCGAAATCACATGGCCGAGAAACATAACTTCTTCCAACCAAAACTCACATTTCGAGAATTTTGCATAGAGGTGCTCGGTTCTCAAAATGTCTAAAACCAAACGCAAGTGTCGGGCATGTTCCTCCTTATCTCGAGAATAGATCAAGATGTCGTCAATAAAGACGACTACACACCTGTCGAGGTACTTAATGAATATTTTATTCATTAACTGCATGAATACTGCCGGCGCATTCGTCAACCCAAAAGGCATAACTACAAATTCATAATGCCCATATCTCGACCGAAACGCCGTCTTCGGAGCGTCGGACTCCCTCACCCTAAGTTGATAATACCCGGATCTTAAATCAATCTTCGAGAAAACCGCAACTCCTAGCAATTGATCAAATAAATCATCTATACGAGGCAAAGGATATTTATTCTTGATGGTTACTTTATTCAGCTCACGGTAGTCGATGCACAATCGTAATGAACCATCTTTCTTCCTCACGAAGAGGACAGGCGCGCCCTAAGGCGAAGCGCTCGGTCTGGTGTACCCTTTTTCTAAAAGTTCTCCCAACTGAGTCTTCAATTCCTACATCTCGGAAGGTGCCATCCGATAAGGTGCTTTAGAAATCGGAGCCGCATCTGGCTCTAAGTCTACGGTAAATTCTATCTCTCGAAATGGCGGTAATCCCGGAAGATCATCCGGAAAAACATCGGGATATTCATTAACAACCGGAATCGAGGAGAAATCGACTACATTTCCTTCCGTTTTCAAAGCATAACACCAATAGCCCATACAACCTTTATTCAAAAGTTTTACGGCCTTCATGGCACTGATAAGTAACTTGGATTGGCCCGACTTACGTCCCAAAAATGAGTACTCAGATCCGTCTTTAGTCATCATGGTGATAACTTTGGTACGGTAATTCATAATCGCTTGATGATTATCAAGCCAATCCTCGCCGAGGATCACGTCCTCGCCTTCCATATCAACTACAATCAGATTCGATAACCATTCTATACCGGATATAATCACCGGAAAATCTCTAATCTCCCGATTCCCCACAATTCTATCCCCGCTAAGCAGTTTCACGATAAAGGGATCGCAAGCAGTCAAACAAGTTATATTCAAACGGCGTACACACTCCAAAGAAATAAAAGAATGTGTAGCACCCGTATCAAAAAGTACACGGACTGGATAAGACAAAATATGGATGGTACCTGAAGCCACCGCCGCTGTAACACCCTCAAGATATTCGAGGTATATTACAGCGCCGTGAATCCCTATATGGGACCCACCAGGCTGAACATCATCATACTCATCGACTCACATAAACGACAGAACAATACCATGTCATAAAGACGCAAAACAGAATAATCCACCCGGTTCAACCAGTCAATATAACATCATCATCCAACACAACATAATAAGCAACAATACAATCCGAACGAACAAGAACCCCTTAAGTACTCGAGTACAACTATTAGTTCAAAACCACAAAAGATGAAAAGGTAAAAGACACTAAAACGTCACTCGTGCACAATCATCACGCACGGCCATCATCCGTAATCGGTCCGCCAGCTCGTCTCGATGAACGACTGAAATTCATAAAACGAATTTCCCCAAAACGGGTCCCCAGAGGGGTTAGCAATTACGCTAGTACAAGTAACCAGATGAACAACTTACATCTTACACATATAGTAAATGTATGCAATAGAGAAAACGGTTCGAAAACACTCATTTCCGGAAATGCCAATATCAAATCACAATTGTAAAATTCACCACAATTAACGGTCGATCCACACCTCCGTGGACCCCTACCGAGACCCCGTCGGATCTAACCCGTAGTGGTTAAAAGCAAAGCTCGTCGATCCACACCTCCGTGGACCCCTACCGAGACCCCGTCGAGTCTAACCCGTAGTGAGCATACACACACACACAATTTCTCATACAAAACTACTATGTCAAGATTGTAAGTTCATAAGGATACTTGCCTCGATTAATAGACGGTGGCGAGCGGAACGGAAGAATCAAGCACGACCGTGAGGAACCGACGAATGAACCTAACGATTTGAATAACACAATCACAACCAACTCTAGACGATTACGGAAATGTAATACACCCGGAAACCCGCCTACGATTCATGTATATTCATACCAAAAATAACAACGAGGGCGGACCACAACCAAACCCTTTCGATTCCGTAAAAATCCACAAAATATCCATGAATCCGTAGGAAAACTAAAGATACTAACAATATCAATCGTATACATCATGAATCCATCAACAAAACGGAACTAATCGGAAGAAATCCCAAAACCCCCAAATTAATCGAAACTAGGGTTCTAGAAATATTACCTTTGAAGATTCAAGTACTAAGATCCGAAGAACACGCGTTAGATTGATTATCCGAGCCTCACAACCGAAAGAAGATGATGAAAATCGACTCCCGAATGAAGAATGCTTGAGAGTTCTTCCCCCCTTAGCTCTCTCTCTCTCTCTCTCTCGCAGTGAAATGAAGAAGAAGACGGCCGATTTCGTCTAATAAAGACGAGTTTGCACAGTTGACCGCTTTGTGTGCCGCGGCACAGGCCAAAAATTTACTCCCAGGTTTCGGCATTGTGCCGCGGCAAGATACCGCGTGCAGCCGCGCACCCGTACTGGGTTTAGGTCGCAGAAGACACACGAGTGTGCCGCGGCACCGACAGTGTGCCGCGGCACCGCCTCGGCACCGTTTGCGGCACGGATGGGTGTGCCGCGGCACACGCATGATTTGTCCGACCAACAATCAAGGGATTTGTGCCGCGGCGCACACACCTTGTGCCGCGGCCCTCACCCCCTTATGGGTTCCAAAATGATAAAAATGATCCTAAAGAGAATAAAACGATAGGAATCAATATTTGGGAACCAACAACACGAAATGGATCCACGGCAACCCGAAACGGCGGTTCCGCACAACAATAACGAGAATACGGTTCAACGGTTTGACAGGAAGGACACGCTGAGAAGTACACGAGGGTCACTACGATTGAGAAATACACCAAAGCGAAAATACGGGAAAGAAAAATACGGATATTACATTCTACCCCTCTAAAAATAAGTTTCGTCCCGAAACTTAAGAAACAAACAACTCCGGGTACCTAGCACGCATGCTATCCTCGGTTTCCCAAGTTGCTTCCTCGACACCGTGTCTCGACCACTGCACTTTGACCAAAGGGATGGTTTTATGCCTCAGTCGTTTCTCACGATGCTCCAAAATCTTCAAAGGACGCTCCTCAAAAGTAATATCTTCAGCAATATCAATCTCGCCATAATCGATGACGTGACTAGGATCCGGGACATATTTCCTCAACTAGGAAACATGGAAAACGCTATGAACATGACTCAAGGCCGGAGGTAATACCAAACGGTATGCCAACCCACCTACTCGCTCGAGGATCTCAAAGGGGCCGATAAATCTCGGACTCAACTTTCCTTTCTTCCCAAAACGAAAAACTCCCTTCGTCGGCGACACCTTTAGCAAAACGTGGTCTCCCACCTCGAATTCCAAAGGTCGACGACGGACGTCGGCATACGACTTCGCCGACTCGCGCCAACATCCGTTCCCGAATTAATTCTATCTTCCGCCTCGTCTCTAACGACATCCGGCTCGCCCGACCAAATCGGACGCCTCATTCCAACAAATAGGTGATCGACATCGCCGCCCATAAAGTGCCTCATACGGTGCCATCCGAATCGACGCGTGCCAACCGTTGTTGTACGTGAATTCGATCAGCGGCAAATGTTCCTCCAGTCACTACTCGATCGAGAGCACAGCACGCAACAAGTCCTCGAACGTCCGGATAGTGCGTTCACCGTCCATCCGATCGGGATGAAAAGAGGTACTCAAACGCAACCGGGTACCCAACGCCTTATGCACCGCCTGCCAGAAGTGCGATACAAAACGGCCGTCACAATCCGAAACAATAGACTTCGGAGTACCGTGAAGTCTCACGATCTGCGCGATAAACACACGAGCTAACTTCTCCGGGCCCCAAGTGTCCTTCATGCCCAGAAAATGTGCCGACTTGGTCAGGCGATCAACAATCACCCATACCATATTCATGCACGACCTCGATCTCGGCAAACTCGTAACGAAATCCATCGATATATCTTCCCATTTCCATTCGGAACGAAGTGATCGCAATAACCGGTCAGCCGATGCTCGATCTTGACCTGGCGACAAGTCAAACATCTCGCTACAAGTATGCGACCTCATCCTTCATATCATTCCACGAAATTTCTTCTCGTGTCCTTGTACATCTTACTCGAACCAGGATGAACGGAATAGGGTGTAACATGGGCCTCCCGCAAAATACTCTGTCTCAACTCGAGTCTTTCGGCACACAAAGCCGACTCGAAATCTCAAAATACCATCCTCGTGAATCACAAACCCAGGAGACTTTCCCTTAAGAACATTCTCTCGGATTTGAGTAATCATCGGATCCTATGATGCTTGACTTAATCTCATCGATCAAAGACAGCGAAATTTCCAAAGCACGAAATTGTCCGACAGCTTCCGGCAAATGTAACCTCAACATCTAACTCGATTAAAGCTCGTGAAGCTCGGACCGAGACGTAAGGATCTCAAGCGATCGCAATGCAATCGGTTTCCGACTCAAGGCGTCGGCCACGACGTTCGCCTTGCCGGATGATAAAGGATTTCGAGGTCATAATCCTTAATCAGCTCTAACCACCTCCTCTGTCTCATATTCAACTCCCCGAGTAAATATGTATTTGGACTTTTATGATCGGTAAAATCGACATGTAGAGCCGAAAAGATAGTGACGCCAAATCTTGAGCGCAAATACATTGCCGCTAACTCCAAATCATGAGTAGGGTAGTTAAGCTCATACGGCCTCAATCGTCTCAAGCAAAGGCAATGGTCTTGCCGTCTGCATTAATACGCACCCAAGACCACGACCCAAAGCATCGCTATAAACGGCGAATCCTCGTTGCCACATGGCAACGCCAAAACCGGAGCTGAAGTCAAACGCTTCTTCAGCTCCTCAAAATCGAATCGCCTCGTCATTCCGCACGAACTTCTCGGATTTGGAGAAAGCGTGTAAGTGGTCGAGCCGTTCGAGAAACCTCACGAACCTACGGTAGTAGCCACCAAACCCAAGAAACTTCGGAGCTCTCTCACGTTTTGGGCGGTGCCCAATCCAACACCGCCTCGATCTTCGCGGATCTACACGAACCCCCTACCGAAATCACGTGGCCCAAAACATCACTTCCTTAGCGTAACTCACATTTCGAGAACTTCGCATAGAGTTGCTCGGCCCTCAAAATGTCTAACACTATCCGCAAATGATGGGCATGCTCTTCCTCGTTCCTCGAATAAATAAGAATATCGTCAATGAAGACGACGACACACTTATCCAAATACTCGATAAAGACTTTGTTCATCAACCGCATGAACACCGCCGCGCATTAGTTAACCCGAAAGGCATAACTACAAACTCATAATGTCCGTATCTCGTCCGAAAAGTGTCTTCGGCACATCGGACTCTCTCACCGGAGTGATAGTACCCCGATTTCAAATCAATCTTCGAGAATACCGCAGCTCCCTGCAACTGGTCGAACAAGTCGTCAATTCTCGGCAAAGGATACTTGTTCTTGATGGTCACCTTGTTTAGTTCGCGATAGTCGATACACAAACGTAGTGAACCATCCTTCTTACGCACAAACAGGACCGGTGCGCCCCAAGGCGAGGCGCTCGGTCGAACATACCCCGACTCAAGAAGCTCACTCAACTGCTTCTTCAACTCGGACATCTCTGAAGGTGCCATGCGATAGGGCGCCTTCGAAATAGGAGCCGCACCCGGCTCTAACTCTATAGCGAACTCGACCTCGCGTTCTGGTGGCAAACCCGGTAACTCGTCAGGAAATACATCCGGAAACTCATTAACGACTGGAATCGACGAAATCTCGACTCCACCATCCTCCGCCTTCAAGGCATAGCGCCAATAACCAGTACACCCCTTTCGCAGGAGACTCATCGCCTTCAAGGCGTTAATGATGAATTTCTGGTTCCCCCTCTTTCGCCCGGCGAAAGAGTGCTCGGTGCCATCCTCGGCTAACATGGTGATGATCCTCATGCGGTAGTTCATGATTGCGTCATGCCGCTCGAGCCAATCATCCCCGAGAATCAAATCCTCACCCTCAATATCCACAACAATAAGATTAGAGGGCCAAGTCCTCTCACAAATAAGTACAGAACAGTCTCGAACCTCCTGATCACCAACGATCCTATCACCGCTAGGAAGCTTAACGATGAAGGGTTCACAAGGCATCAAACAGTCGAGACTCAAACGGCGTACACAATCTAAAGATATGAACGAATGCGTAGCACCGGAATCGAAAAGCACACTGACAGGATGAGAAAGAATATAAACGGTACCTGTCGCCACGGTAGCCGCTGGATCATCGGCTTTCCGCATCTCATAGACACGCGGGTGGGCTGAGCCGACACTGGAAGCTCCCCCCTTAGAGGGCTGACCCGACCTCTCCCGACTAGCACTCGGCGGGGATTGAGGAGCAAGCGATCTCGATTCACACTTGGTTCCCTAGGCGCTGGAATGGAAGCCGGGCACCAAGAATTTTCTCCCTATCGGCCTGACGGCCTTGTGGCCCTGCCACACTGATTACACGTCGACAAAGGGCTCAAACAAGTATGACTGATGTGGCCTGTACGACCACAATTGAAACACTTCACATCACGAAAAAGAGCACCGGTAGTTCCACGAGGACCCAGTGAACGAGCTGGACCACCGCCGGCGGGGAAGTTAGCAGATTGGGATCTCTGCTGACCCCCACTCTTGTGGCCCGAAAAGTTCCCAGCGGACTTCTGCTTCTTACTCTCGCGGGCCGCCTCACTCGCCGTCACAAACATATCATAAGAAAGGGCCCTGCTCTGGTAATCTTTCAATGTAGTGCATACGAGCCCCAACATATAGTCCCGAATCGGCAACTTCATCCGTCTGGAGAAATGGAAAATTTTGTCACTCTCCTCGACAACTTGGGTTTTCACATAACCCAACTCCTTGTTAAAATCAGCAATAGCTTGAGCTACGGGGATATCCCGCGGTTGAGCATCATAAAAAGCATGTACCCGAGCCTGTCTGACTGGCCACGGGCAATATTCGGTCTCCATCAACTCTTGAAACTCAGCCCACGAAGCAGCATGGTCTTTGGGCCCAACGGCCTCCCACCAGTCCGTGGCGTCCCCTGTAAGAAAGTATTGAGCAATAGGGACTTTACGGTCCTCGGGACAGTTAGTGGCAACGAAGACCTTAGATATCTCCTTGATCCACCCTTCCCAGCCAATCGGGTCTGAAGCTCCTGAAAACTAAGGAGGGTGCATCTTGATGACATCTTGGAGCCAACGGTCCGCTCCGCCCCGATTAGCATGGGCCTGATCCGGGTTCTGAACCGCCTGAGCTATTGCCGCCATTTGGTTCACCATTTGTTGCATAACGGCCGCAATACCAAGATCGGCACGCTCCTGAGAAGAAGCATGGCTATGACGGTCGCCGTGCTGCCGGCTCGAAGATCGTGGCGTGGCCGCCCCACCGTGCCGCCCCACGTCCCGGCCGTCCACGACCACGACCGCGACCTCTTCCAGCATCCATACTGGAGTTAAATAAGTAGCAAAAGCCATACGAGGATCAGAACAATAAAAGAACAATCACAAGTCGAGAATCAAGGGTACGATACAAGGAATTAATGAACAGAGGAAGGAAAACTTACGGACACCGGTAGTACTGGAATCATGGCGGCGTGACGATGATGTGCAAAACAAAACACCACAAGACCCAATAAACCGACAAGCCTAGGTATCCATAAACACGGCTCGATACCATTTTACGTAACACCCTCAAGATATTCGAGGTATATTACGCCGTGAATCCCTATATGAGACCCACCAGCCGAACAAAGATCATACTCATCGACTCACATAAACGAGAACAATACCATGTCATAAAGACGCAAAATGAATAATCCACCCAGTTCAACCGGTCAATATAACATCATCATCCAACACAACATAATAAGCAACAATACAATCCGAACGAACAAGAACCCCTTAAGTACTCGAGTACAACTATTAGTTCAAAACCACAAAAGATGAAAAGGTAAAAGACACTAAAACGTCACTCGTGCACAATCATCACGCACGGCCATCATCCGTAATCTTGGTCCGCCTCGTCTCGATGAACCTGACCTGAAATTCATAAAACAAATTTCCCCAAAATGGGTCCCCAGAGGGGTTAGCAATTACGCTAGTACAAGTAACCAGATGAACAACTTACATCTTACACATATAGTAAATGTATGCAATAGAGAAAACCGTTCGAAAACACTCATTTCCGGAAATGCCAATATCAAATCACATTTGTAAAATTCACCACAATTAACCGTCGATCCACACCTCCGTGGACCCCTACCGAGACCCCGTCGGATCTAACCCGTAGTGGTTAAAAGCAAAGCTCGTCGATCCACACCTCCGTGGACCCCTACCGAGACCCTGTCGAGTCTAACCCGTAGTGAGCATACACACACACAATTTCTCATACAAAACTACTATGTCAAGATTGTAAGTTCATAAGGATACTTGCCTCGATTAATAGACGGTGACGCGAACGGAACGGAAGAATCAAGCACGACCGTGAGGAACCGACGAATGAACCTAACAATTCGAATAACACAATCACAACCAACTCTAGACGATTACGGAAATGGAATACACCCGGAAACCCGCCTACGATTCATGTATATTCATACCAAAAATAACAACGAGGGCGGAGCACAACCAAACCCTTTCGATTCCGTAAAAATCCACAAAATATCCATGAATCCATCAACAAAACGGAACTAATCGGAAGAAAATCCCAAAACCCCCAAATTAATCGAAACTAGGGTTCTAGAAATATTACCTTTGAAGATTCAAGTACTAAGATCCGAAGAACACGCGTTAGATTGATTATCCGAGCCTCACAACCGAAAGAAGATGATGAAAATCGACTCCCGAATGAAGAATGCTTGAGAGTTCTTCCCCCCCTTAGCTCTCTCTCTCTCTCGCGCAGTGAAATGAAGAAGAAGACGGCCGATTTCGTCTAATAAAGACGAGTTTGCACAGTTGACCGCTTTGTGTGCCGCGGCACAGCTTAGGTGTGCCGCGGCACAGGCCAAAATTTACTCCCAGGTTTCGGCATTGTGCCGCGGCGGCGACTGCGTGTGCCGCGGCACCGTCTGATTGGGTTTAGGTCGCAGAAGACACACGAGTGTGCCGCGGCACCGGACAGGTGTGCCGCGGCACCGGCCTGGCACTGTGCCGCGGCACCGGATGGGTGTGCCGCGGCACACAGTACAGTTTGTCCGACCAACAACTGAAGGGATTTGTGTGCCGCGGCGCACACACCTTGTGCCGCGGCCCTCACCCCCTTATGGGTTCCAAAATGATAAAAATGATCCGGAAAGAGAATAAAACGATAGGAATCAATATTTGGGAACCAACAACACGAAATGGATCCACGGCAACCCCGAAACGGCGGTTCCGCACAACAATAACGAGAATACAGTTCAACAGTTTGACAGGAAGGACACGCTGAGAAGTACACGAGGGTCACTACGATCGAGAAATACACCAAAACCGAAAATACCAGGGAAAGAAAAATACGCATATTACAGCCGCATCGGGTTCGTCTGTTTGACGCATCTCATAAACCTGTGGTTGTACCGAACCGATGCTAGAGTTTCCCCCTCCAGCGTTCTGACCCCGTACCCGGCCCCTGCCAAAATTCTGCTGAGGTTGACCAAAAGATTGTCGCTGATTCATGAAGAGATAAATTCACCACTAGAAGGGGGGTTTAATAGTGGTGATGCGGAATACCGAAATTTCTTGCGAGTAAATAGAAAATAATGCGGAATTTAAAGACTCAAGAATTTATAGAGGTTCGGCAACTTGCCTACGTCCTCTCTCCGACTTTCTTTTTCTATTGGCTGAAGAAAAACCACAATCTTAACTCGTCTTCTATCGGTCCGAGTTCACAACCGTTACAATCCGCTTGTCTTCTATCGGTCCAAGCTCAACCTTTCCCTCAATATAAATGATTGTTTATCTAGTCTTCTATAGGAACTAGATAATCCTCACTATACGAATTTGGGAGTATAATCCTAACAATGCCGGATCAAATATCCTAATAACACCGGATTAGTGACTCTTGATTCGTTTCTTTTTCGCTCAAGTGTAAGTGATGCAACACTTACAACCAAATGAAAGAATACAAAGAATACTAGATATTACAATTGAAATAGCTCTTGTATCTTTCTTTTCTCACAACTTGTAATGCAATAAAATATATAAATCTGAGCTCAAGAACGCTTTGATTGCTTGTATGCTTGTATGCTTGAATTCTTGAAGTTGTGTGTTTGATACCCAAGTCCTTCGGGTATTTATAGGTGTGAGACATCCTTCAAATTCTGAAAAACATACTATTAGCGTGCGCTAATAGTGTCTTGTAGCGTGCGTTAACGGTTTTTGACTTGAAATCTCTGAACGGTCACAAAGACTGTTGCAACGGTAAAATACCATGTCTAGCGTGCGCTAGTAATGAAATGGTAGCGTGCGCTAACGCCTGGTCAACTAGTCTTCGATCTTGACTTTGACAATATCCGATTTTCTCTCCAACGGCTAAATTTATGATTAGCGTGCGCTATCAAGTATGCATAGCGTGCGCTAGCATTAATTAAATCCAACTTTTCCAGATTTTCCGGATCTGCATTGACTCTTGCTTCCAACGGTTGAAATTCAAACGGTAAAATGCAGATTCCTTTTAGCGTGCGCTAATACCTTTACATTAGCGTGCGCTACTGAGTTCTTTCATTAACGTACGTTACCTTGTGTAGCGTACGTAAAAGCCTTGACGAAGTGAGTCCAAAGAGCTCTTTGGACTACTAACCATAATATTGGTAGCGTGCGCTAGAGATGATAAGTAACGTGCGCTATGTCCTCACTTTAGCGTACGTAAGAATATATGTGTAGCGTGCGCAACGTCCAATTCTGATTTCCTTCCAGACTTCACTGACCTCTGGAAACTTGCGATAGCGTGCGTTATATTTGTTGTATAGCGTGCGCTAACTGTAGGTTCTTAGCGTGCGCTATCTTTGAATAGCTTGCGTGCGCTATCGATCAGACGACTTGATAGTCGCGGTGACTTGATCGTTCAGTATATGAATGTCCCGATAGCGTGCGCTACGATATGATACGTAGCGTGCGTTAGCCATATTTTGCTCCTTCAAAATATTATCGAGCCGAGATAGATCCAATTAAATGTTTTGAATGTAATTATCATAAAAATACATTTTGAGTCAACAATCTCCCCCTTTTTGATGATGTCAAAACATTTAATTAATACCTGCAAAAACATTTTGAAATAATTCAAATCAAGGTAAACTTGTTCGATATATTAGTAAATTTTCGTTTTTGGAGTATTCTCCCCCTTTTTGACATAAACAAAAAGGAACTCCCCCTGAATTGTTGCATTATTAATAAATATTAACGAAAGTTTGCCATTATTCAAGGTGCAATCAACAATACTAGTAAACAACAGTAACAATACTTGTAAATAGCAAATACTTGTACGTAACAAATGCCAAATGAAGAAATGCAAATTTCATTAAGATAGAATGCAAGGAATACAACGAGTTTTTCATGGCAAAAGACATATAGCTTGTTCGAACAACAAGTTTCTACTTCAAACATCAAGAAATAAAATCCTCAAATCTAAGGATCGGAAGAAGACGAAGGGAACGGGAACGAGGGGTGTGTGAAACGAATGAACTCGGATATCAGCCCACGAACTTCTCGGACTTCTGAATGCACTTCCCGGACTTCTGAACGCAGAGCCCGAACATCCTCTCGTATCTCAGCGTGTGAGGTCTCGATGCCCCGCATCCGAGCACAGAGATCACTTTCCTCTTCTTCCGTCACCACATCTCTCATTGGGCGTTTGCCTTTCGACGTAGGCTTCCTTACGAATTCCCCAGTCTGCATTTCTCGAAGGGTATGAGGTCCCTGACGAGTGATCTTTTCTTCTGCAGTGGGCATCCGTGACCCTTTCTCTACTTGGTCATCATCGCGTAGGTACGGAAAGAGAATCCAGCCTCTGTTGATCGTCCGGACGTAGTGCATAGCTTTAAGAGAAGCGTCCGAGATTTCATGTCCGAGGGAGACGGGGACTGCCTTGTCCTTCGACAAGTCGACTTGATGAAAACTAAAAATGGCCGAGAGGATTGAGTCGTAAGGCATTCCAGCCTTGCGAGAACGAGTGGCGTAGTTTTTCGACCGAAACAAATCTCCCTTCACCTTCATCCAACTGATGATGATGTCGGAGAAGTTAACTTTATCGTCGTTGAGAACGCGGTACACCACTTGCTTGTCCACTCCTACGAGTTTATGCTGGGAATTAACCTTCGGCATAAGGCATTTCGTGAGAGCTACAAAAAGCAGGCGAATATTGACCCCGAAGTCGTTGTTTTCAAAAAAACCGTCCGTTATGTCGATAACGGCCTTCGAGCTCAGAAACTCTTTCACATCTATTTCACCGACTTCATTTTCATCGGCCAAGGATTTTCCAGTACAAACAAAACCATCAGAAGGTAAACCGAAAATCTGAAACAAAACATCTGAAGAAACTTTCACCCGAGTTCCTCCGACAAGACTACCTAGCACAAGGGCTGAAGACCCTTCACTTTCGGCCACATGAAGGTTGGCATAAAACTCTCGGACGAGTTCAGGAAAGATAGGGTTTTTGCATTCGACAAAACGAAAATACCGAGCGAGGAGAAGAAATTGGAAATATCAACGTTTACCCGTTCTAGACTTAAGAGATTGAAGAAGTAGCAATCGGTGATGTGTTCTTGAGGAAGAATATCAAAGAAAACCCTCGAGGCGGTGGCGGAGATGAACCGATCTGCATCAAATTGGGCATTGAGAGGTCGTTTAAGGTTGTTGTATTGTTTTCCCATGGCAGTGCGATTCTTGCTCGACATGATCGGGGAAGGAATTGAAGTTTGGAGAGATCGATTTGCGGCTAGGGTTATTGGCAAGATGAAAATTTGCAGTCGATTGCGTGCGTTAGAGAGTGTGTTGTGATTTAGGGTTGTACGGCATATATATAGTCAGCAGAGTTTAAGTTAGCGTACGCTAGGATTTATAAGATTAGCGTACGTTAGGCTAAAAAGAGAGGCTCACTGGACTATCCAGTGGAATTCGAAAAACTCTAATTAGCGTACGCAAGGAGGTAGAGTTTAGCGTACGCTATCGAATGCAGATTTTAGCGCGCGTTAAGAATATGAAGCTAGCGCGCGCTAGCGAGTGATCTGAATCAAGGATTTTGATGTTTTGAGTAGAAGCTTATTTCAAAAGTTGTCTACATGTCCCATGCCAAGTTGTAAGCGAATGGAGTTAAAAGATTCTTCGGGAAGAGGTTTTGTAAAGATGTCAGCAAGTTGATCCTTCGTCCCGACAAAGATTAAACAAATGTCTTTCTTTTGAACATGATCACGTAAAAAATGATGTCTAATATCTATATGTTTGGTTCTACTGTGCAAAACAGGATTTTTGCTTAAATTAATTGCACTAGTGTTATCACATAAGATAGGGGTATTTTCAAAATGAATGCCGTAGTCGCGTAGTTGATTTTTAATCCAAAGCACTTGAGCACAGGCGCTCCCTGCAGCGACATATTCGGCCTCAGCTGTAGACAATGCTACGCTGGTTTGCTTTTTACTTCCCCAAGATATTAAACAAGATCCAACAAAATGACATGTACCACTAGTACTCTTTTTGTCAATTTTGCATCCGCCGAAATCGGCGTCACTATAGGCAATTAAATTAAAGTCCAAGCAAGAAGGATACCATAGACCTAGTCCAATAGTTCCTTTCAAATAGCGAAAAATGCGTTTACAAGCAATTAAATGTGATTCCTTGGGATTAGCTTGGAATCGAGCACATAGACATGTAGCAAATATTATATCTGGCCTAGATGCAGTCAAATATAGCAAAGATCCGATCATACCTCGATATAATTTTTGATCTACGGATTTGCCATTTTCATCTTTCTCAAGCTTTAATGATGACGACATTGGTGTAGATATCACCTTGCTATTCTCCATGTTGAATTTCTTAAGGAGGTCGTTTGAGTACTTCGTTTGATGGATGAAAATTCCATCTTCGCATTGTTTGATTTGAAGCCCGAGGAAGAATGTTAATTCTCCCATCATACTCATTTCGAATTCTCCTTTCATAAGATTAGAAAAATCTTGGCACAAGGATTCATTAGTAGCTCCAAAAACAATGTCATCAACGTAAATTTGGCAAACAAGTATATCATCATTTAGTATTTTAACAAACAAGGTATTATCGACTTTGCCTCTTTTATAGTCATTTGCTATTAAAAATTGACTTAAGCGATCATACCATGCTCGGGGTGCTTGCTTCAACCCGTAGAGTGCCTTGTTGAGCTTGTAGACATGATCCGGAAAATGATGGTCTTCAAAACCGGGAGGTTGCTTGACGTAGACTTCTTCTTGAATGAAACCATTCAAGAATGCACTTTTGACATCCATTTGAAATAGTTTAATCTTCTTATGAGCGGCAAATGCACAAAGCAAGCAAATGGCTTCGAGTCGAGCCACGGGAGCAAAACTTTCTTCGTAATCAAGACCTTCTTCTTGATTATATCCTTGGGCGACCAAACGAGATTTATTTCGAATAGGATAGCCGTCTTTGTCACTCTTGATTTTATGCACCCATTTAGTTCCGATAATTGTTTTATCTTTAGGCGCGGGAACTAAATTCCATACATTATTGTGCTTGAATTGCACAAGCTCCTCTTGCATTGCCATCACCCAACTTTCATCATCGAGAGCTTCGGATATATTTTTGGGAACTATTTCGGATACAAAAGCACAATGAGCCATAAATTCGGTGGTCCTCCTTCGGGTTTGAACACCGTCTTCAATGTTTCCGATCACGAGATCCTTCGGATGGTCTTTGATGTGCCTCCAATCTTTCGGTAAATCAACGATTGTGTTCGTTCGATTTCGAAATTTTCTTCACTTCGGTGAGGGATCCGGAAAGGTACCTGCATCATCAAAATATTCTACCTTTCTCGGGGGTGAGATCATATCATTGAATTTAACGTGTATGGATTCTTCAACTTTATTCGTTCTAATATTATACACACGATATGCTTTGCTATTAGTACAATAACCAAGAAATATTCCGGAGTCGGATTTGGCATCAAACTTGCCCAAGTTATCCTTGCCATTGTTCAAAATAAATACATTGCAACCAAAAGGATGAAAGTAAGCAATATTGGGCTTTTTGCCCTTCCATAATTCATAAGGAGTTTTAAGATGAGTTCTACGAACGTGAACTCGGTTAATCCCATAGCATGCCGTAAAAATTGCTTTGGCCCAAAAGTATCGTGGAAGAGAGTATTCATTAAGCATTGTCCTCGACATTTCTTCCAAAGATCGATTTTTCCTTTCAACAACTCCATTTTGTTGAGGCGTTCTAGGAGCCGAAAAATTGTGATTAATACCGTATTTATCACATAAAAGTTCAAACGGGGTGCAATCAAATTCACCTCCGTGGTCGGTGCGAATAGAAATTATGGAGAGGTTTTTCTCATTTGATACCAAACGACACCATTTAGAAAACTCGGAAAATGCATCATCTTTATGAGCTAAAAATCTAACCCAAGTAAATCGAGAGAAATCATCAACAATAACCAAAGTATAAAGTTTACCATTTAAACTAACATGTCTAGATGGTCCAATCAAATCCATATGTACGAGTTCAAGAACTCGACTAGTGGAAACCTCGAATTTTGGTTTAAACGATTCTCGAGTATGTTTCCCTTTAATGCATGATTCACACAAATGTTTTCTATCGAATTTGAGTTTGGGCAATCCACGAACAAGGTCGTGTCTAGATAAGATAGAAATAATAGGTAGAGAAGTATGCCCCAATTTTCGATGCCATAAATATGCATTGTCATCCAAGGTAATAAGGCATTTTTCATTGAATGAACTCTTATCATTAAGATCAACAATATAGATGTTTCCACATCTCAAACCAATGAATGCGATTTTATTATTTCTAAATGCCGTGCAATGCGTTTGCTCAAATAGAATTTTAAAACCTTCATCACAAAGTTGCGAAACGCTAAGGAGATTATGATGCAAACCTTCAACAAATAGTACTTTGTTGATAGAGGGAGAAGGTTCCTTACCGACTTTGCCGATTCCTTTGATTTTTCCCTTTTGATTATCTCCAAAGGTCACATGTCCTTGATCTTGATATTCGAGGTCCTCAAATAAGTCCTCGGAGCCGCACATGTGCCTTGAGCATCCGCTATCAATGTACCACTTGTTTTTCCTTGGTGCCGGTACCTACAAAAGTAGAATTTCTCGGTTGTTTCGGTACCCAAGCCCGTTTGGGTCCTCCAAGGTTAACTATGCTTATAGCATTCGGAACAATCGTCCCTTTCGGAACCCATATTTGCTAAACTTTGATAGTCCTTAACTTTGAATGAATATTAACATTGTGAACTCGTTTGAACGGATCTTTTGAGTTCTCGGTTTCGGTTTTCTTTATTTTGTCAAGGTTAATAAGGGATTGTTCCCGTTTAAAAGGGTCGAAACCAAGACCGTGTTTGAGCAAGGGCAATTTTTGAATAGATAGGAGCCTTTCGAATTTCTCATTTCCAAGAGTAAATTTGTTCAAAATATATTTTAGCTCCTTTTGAGTTTTTGTTAACTCAATTTTCAAAACATTTTCTTTTTCAAGACATGAAGTATGGTCGGTCTCAATAGTTTTGCCCTTGTTTTGAAGCGAGCAGTTTTCGAGTTCTAGAGATTTTATTTTTCTCTTTAAAGATATATTTAACTTGACCATCTCGTCATACTCCGTATTTAACGATTCAAACGCACTCAACAACTCATCATCTTGATGAACTTCTTGTGATTCACAAAAATCAAAAGAGTCATATTCGTCATCATTGAGTTTAGAGCTTACCTCGATATTGCTTTCGGAGTCGAGGGCCATGAATGCAAGATTTGCGTCTAGAGATCTTTCAATCTCCTCCTCGTCATCACTCCAAGAAGCGATTAGAACCTCCTTCTTTTTGAATCTTTCCATTTGCGGTTTTGAAGAGGATCCTCGGCATTCTTTGGCATAATGACCGGCTTGACCACATTTCCGACAATTATTGTCGAACTTCTTGATAGGTGTGTAGCCACTCTTCTTTTGCTCCGGTTTGCCATCCCGACCAAGAAAACTTCGCCTCTTTTGAATTAGGTTTTTGTACCTTCTAAAGTTTTTGGCATAAAGAGCGAGTTCCTCGTCGTCTTCATCTTCGGCAACATCTTCCTCAACGTCGCTGTCAACATTAAATGCGACTACTCTTTCCCGAGGCTTTGGTTTTGTGCCTCTAGACTTGAGAACAATATCATAGTTGATGAGTGACCCGATGAGGGCACTAAATTCGAGCTTGTTGAGATCCTTGGATTCCATGATCGCGGTGACCGTGGCATCCCATTCTCGTGGCAACGATCGAAGAATTTTCTTAGCTTTGTCGCTGCTCGATATAGGCTTTCCGAAAGATGCAAGACCGTTTGTTATAGCCGAAAATCGATCCAACATATTTGTGATCGTTTCCTCGTCTTTCATGGAAAATAATTCGTAGTCATGGAGTAACATATTAATTTTGGTCTCCTTGACTTGGGTGGTTCCCTCGTGAGTGACTTCGAGAATTTCCCAAATTTCTTTTGCACTTTCATAGGACGATATCCTATTAAGTTCTTCGGGATTGAGAGCGCAATAGAGGAGTTGAGTAGCTCGAGAGTTGACATGCGTGTTTCTCCAATCCTCATCGTTGAATTCTTCGATCTTTTTCAACGATCCATCTTCTTTCTTAGCAAGTTTAGGACCGAGAGCAATAACTTTCCAGATTTCAATATCGTAGGCTTGAACGAAGATCGCCATCTTCTTTTTCCACGTCATGAAATTGGAACCGTCGAAGAAAGGAGGACGGTTGAGAGCATTTCCTTCAATTTGGCCAAGAAGTGCCATTTGCGGATCTTTTTCTCTTAGGTGGTTAAACCTTTAAAAAGAAACCCTCTCCGATACCAACTGAAGAGATAAATTCACCACTAGAAGGGGGGTTGAATAGTGGTGATGCGGAATACTGAAATTTCTTGCGAGTAAATAGAAAATAATGCGGAATTTAAAGACTCAAGAATTTATAGAGGTTCGGCAACTTGCCTACGTCCTCTCTCCGACTTTCTTTTTCTATTGGATGAAGAAAAACCACAATCTTAACTCGTCTTCTATCGGTCCGAGTTCACAACCGTTACAATCCGCTTGTCTTCTATCGGTCCAAGCTCAACCTTTCCCTCAATATAAATGATTGTTTATCTAGTGTTCTATAGGAACTAGATAATCCTCACTATACGAATATGGGAGTATAATCCTAACAATGCCGGATCAAAGATCCTAATAACACCGGATTAGTGACTCTTGATTCGTTTCTTTTTCGCTCAAGTGTAAGTGATGCAACACTTACAACCAAATGAAAGAATACAAAGAATACTAGATATTACAATTGAAATAGCTCTTGTATCTTTCTTTTCTCACAACTTGTAATGCAATAAAATATATAAATCTGAGCTCAAGAACGCTTTGATTGCTTGTATGCTTGTATGCTTGAATTCTTGAAGTTGTGTGTTTGATACCCAAGTCCTTCGGGTATTTATAGGTGTGAGACATCCTTCAAATTCTGAAAAACATACTATTAGCATGCGCTAATAGTGTCTTGTAGCGTGCGTTAACAGTTTTTGACTTGAAATCTCTGAACGGTCACAAAGACTGTTGCAACGGTAAAATACCATGTCTAGCGTGCGCTAGTAATGAAATGGTAGCGTGCGCTAACGCCTGGTCAACTAGTATTCGATCTTGAATTTGACAATATCCGATTTTCTCTCCAACGAATCTTTATCCAACGGCTAAATTTATGATTAACGTGCGCTATCAAGTATGCATAGCGTGCGCTAGCATTAACTAAATCCAACTTTTCCAGATTTTCCGGATCTGCATTGACTCTTGCTTCCAACGGTTGAAATTCAAACGGTAAAATGCAGATTCCTTTTAGCGTGCGCTAATACCTTTACATTAGCGTGCGCTACTGAGTTCTTTCATTAACGTACGTTACCTTGTGTAGCGTACGTAAAAGCCTTGACGAAGTGAGTCCAGTAGCTACTGGACTACTAACCATAATATTGGTAGCGTGCGCTAGAGATGATAAGTAACATGCGCTATGTCCTCACTTTAGCGTACGTAAGAATATATGTGTAGCGTGCGCAACGTCCAATTCTGATTTCCTTCCAGACTTCACTGACCTCTGGAGACTTGCGATAGCGTGCGTTATATTTGTTGTATAGCGTGCGCTAACTGTAGGTTCTTAGCGTGCGCTATCTTTGAATAGCTTGCGTGCGCTATCGATCAGACGACTTCAGTAGGCTGCAGCTGACTTGACTGGTCTGTATATGAATGTCCCGATAGCGTGCGCTACGATATGATACGTAGCGTGCGTTAGCCATATTTTGCTCCTTCAAAATATTATCGAGCCGAGATAGATCCAATTTAATGTTTTGAATGTAATTATCATCAAAATACATTTTGAGTCAACAATTCATACTTTGATCAAGTGGCGTTGGGGCAGAAGCCCGAGTGTCCAAAGTCTGGTTCGGTTCGGAACAATAAACCGCTCTATGCCCCATCTGTCCGCACGTGTGACACTTTAATGGTGGAAAGTGGCATTCCGAATTAAAGTGGCCTGGACGGCCACAATTATAGCAAGTCACCGTGCGATTTGAGGTACCCGGATTGGGACGGTAACCCCTCTTCCCTTTATTAGAACGTGACGACTGTCCGGCAAAACGGTTAGTCGTTTGTGACTTCTGAAAGTTGCCACCCTTAGAACCAGAAAAATTTCCCCCGACTTTCTACTTCTTCGGTTCTTCAACGGTATCATTGTCGGGGTTCAACATATCATGGGCTAAAGCTCTGTCCTGATACTCTTTCAGTGTCGTACAAGCAAATCCGGCCATGTATCGCCGTAAGTCCAAATCCATCCGCATATCAAAATAACAGATCTTATCACGCTCGTTACGCACTTGATCCTTCACATGGATCAATTGTTGGTTGTACTCCACGATCGCCTGTGAAACGGGAATATCTTGTGGTTTAGCCTCGAAAAAGGCTCGGATTCGGCCCTCTCGCACCGGCCAAGGACAAAACTCGGCCTCCAAGAGCTCCTTAAATTCATCCCACGTGGCAATACGATCCTGTGGCTTGATGACCTTCCACCAAGTAGCGGCCTCCTTAGTGAGGAAATACTGAGCAATCGGTACTTTCCTCACCTCGGGGCAATTAACCGCCTCGAAAATCTTCTCCAATTCCGCTAGCCAGTCTTCCCAGCCTAACGGGTCTATGGCACCGCCAAACTGTGGAGGGTGCATGCGGATTACATTCTGAAGAAAGGCATCCGTGTTTGGGTTCGGGTTATTCAGTTGAACAGTTTGGGCTAAAATAGTCATCTGGGTAGCCAATTGTCGAAGTGCATTCGTAACTCCAGCGTCCCCGTTGTTCCCTTGACCGTTTGATTGGTCGTGCTGACTTTCGGTGTCAGGATGCACCGAGTTCGACAAACTGGGATTGGTCGACCCCGCAACTGAACTGATGGAAACGGCCGCGCCACGACCTCTTCCTCGTCCACGGCCACGACCACGGCCACGGCCCCTACCAGCTGACATACTGAAGAACACACAAGGTACGTAAGCACAATTCAATCGCACGTCATTAAGGTGATCGATTCTCAAGAATATCCATAGAAGAAGCATAATGAATAAGGAAACATTAGAGGAGTAAGAGGTCTTACAAGTACCGGTCGCACTATGATGATGGCAGAGTAGTGATACTGTGGACAATTGACGACTCATTCGACCCAAAAGACCGATAGCCTAGGTATCCATAGACATAAGCTCCGATACCATATTCTGTAACACCCCCAAGTTATTCAGGGAATATTACAGCGCCGTAAGCCCCGCCAGGGGACTCACAAGGCTAAACATACGCGGAACTATAAATTTTGACCGATAAGGTCTACACACAATGGAATGAAAAACAATACAAAGGTATTCAGAACATAACCAATGTATCCACAGACATCATAGCACGAATCAAAACCTCGGCAAACACAGGCCGGAACATCAAGGAAAATGGAAAACAATACTCGAGTATTCAATAGCCAATCCAGTACAACAACACTGAATGGAAAACTCAAAACATAACTGGAAGAAAGACACAGTATCACACTTGCCCACCATCTTCATGCCGACCCGATACCTGCCTGTCCGTTCTCCTGGAACCTGAAATACATAAAACGTATTTCCCCCATAAAGAGGTTAGCCGTCGAATAGCTAGTGCAAGTATATCAAGTATGAAACATAATACTCCTCGACAATAAAGTAAATGTAACCGTCAATTCATCAATTCAAGACTAGTATTCCAGAATAACTAAAATCTCATAGTGCCACATCAAGACGTATGTGAATGCCGTAGAAACGGTTCGTTCATATCATACGCCGATACGTATATGAATGCCGTAGAAACGGTTCGTTCATATCATACGCCGATACATGTATGAATGCCGTAGAAACGGTTCGTTCATATCATGCCATCAATACATACATGAATGCCGTAAAAACGGTTCGTTCATAATATGCCATCAATATATCTATGAATGCCGTAAAAACGGTTCGTTCATATCATACCATCAATATTTCTTACTTTAAAAGTCGAGAACGTACAATCATAAATGTATACTTGCCTTTGAGACATCGAGAAATCGAATGGAGCAAGGGTATGAGTTCGGTAGGTCTAAGAACGCGCTTCCGGCACCTAAACGATTCGCAAGGAATATGATAGTCAAATATCCACACTCAAATTACACGAAGAAACCCCTGAAACCCGTCTACGATTCACGAAAAATACACGGGTAAACAATTAGAGGTTGGAAAATAGCTCAAACTCCCAAAAGTCCGAAAAATCGTAGGAAAGGCATTTATACGGTATGGATACATCATAATCTCAAGGTTCCCAAGCTTCAAATCGGATAAATCAAACGAATCTACGAAAAACCCCAAAATCCAACACAATATTCAAAGTGTTCTTGAATAATCTTTCAATATTCCGATGAATACTCAAACATGTCCATAATCATGCATATATCACTTCATACTCCATGATTGTATCATCCAAAACGTCTACAAAATCGAGAATCAAGATGTTGAAGAAATTACCTCTTGAATATCCAAGCTCTATGATCCGAGGAATACGCGTTAGATCGACTATCCGGGCTTCCCAACCGAATGAAAATGGTAAAAATCCAACACACAAGTGATAGATGGTGATAAACTCCTCCCCTCAAGCTCTCTCTCTCGCAGGTGGAAGAAGAAAATGGTGAAATGAGCTGCATCTCGCTCAAAAAGCACAATTTATGCAGTTGACCGCATTGTGTGCCGCGGCTCAGCCCAGGTGTACCGCGGCCAGGCCTAAAAATTGCTCCTGTGGGAGCAGCCGCGGCTCACCGGAGGCGCCGCGCACCGGCATCTCGGTTTTTGGCTGAGGATGCAACACAAGTGTGCCGCGGCTCAGCCTAGGTGTGCCGCGGCAGTGACTCGGCAGTGTGCCGCGGCCCTGTCGGCATGTGCCGCGGCACCCGGTACAGTCCGCTCGGCCAGGTTTAGGAAATGTGTGTGCCGCGGCGCACACTCCTTGTACCGCGGCTCACACCCCCCTCAGGTCCTAAAATGATGAAAAATGACCCGGAAAGAGAATAAAAGCAATAGGACTCAATATCTGGGCAACAATAACACGAAATAGAAGTACGAAAACCCCAAAACGGTGGTTCCAAGCAATGATTACAAGGGTTCGCCCAACAAATCACGATTCAAAGAAAATGAAGAGGTTTGAAATGATATGACTTTCGACCGGGTATTACAGAGCCAATATACAAACCTGTATTTCAAAATAGGCAACAGCCAAGTCACAGGTCTAGGCTGCAGTCAAGGTATACCAGGCATCCACCTAGACATCAGACTAGGCAATGGCCAAGGTAAAAGCAGCAGCCCAAACAACATGCCCATTATTATCAAAGACTCCCCAAAAACAGATTTCAAAATGGGAGGGGCAACTGGAAACCTCAAGGTTATCCTAATTTTCAAAATGAACAGATGTGGAGACCCCAAAGATTTCATAAATGGTCTCAGCCTAGATTTAGAAATGGCACACATCAATTTTATGAGGCATATCCGGTACACAATCCTAACAGAGGATATAGGCCCAGACCTTACACACCTTATAGGGGTAATAACAGCAACTTTCACAATCCCAGGAGAAACCAGTTCTCCAGAAAACCAACTAACCCCCGAGGACCCACACAAATTTGGGTACCTAAATCTATGCTTGTCTGATTGCAGAAAAGGTGGAATGACTACTACCACATCTCCACAAATTCAAATATTGGAGGTGAAGAATGGTTTGTAGATTCCGGATGCTCAAGGCACATGCCCGGGAACAAGAAGGTGCTGACAAAATATACCAAAGAAAGATGTCCAGATGTAACCTTTGGAGATAGCTCTAGAGGTTATACTAAAGGCTTTGGAGAGCTGCACAGAGGGAACATCACCATATCTAAAGTTCATTATGTCAAAGGACTCAAGTATAATCTTTTGAGCATAAGTCAGTTTTGTGATGAAAAGAATCTAGTAGTCTTCACCATTTGGAAATGCATGGTGATAGATATCCTATCTAGAGAAGTGAATCTACAAGGATTCAGAAGAAGGGATGTCTATATGATAGATTGGAACACAGGAACTCCTAATACCTGTTTTCTATCTAAGACAATAGCTAAGAATGGATGGTTGTGGCACAAGAGACTATGTCACCTAAATTTCAAAGCCATCAACAAGATTAGTTCTCAGAAGCTGGTCAGAGGACTTCCAGAAGAAGTGTTCAAGAATGAAGCTCTCTGTGATGCATGTCAGAAAGGGAACCAGACCAGAGCATCATTCAATCCAGTTCAACCTACCACTTTTACAACAAGGATCTTAGATCTACTTCACATGGATCTATTTGGTCCCATCAAGCCAAGGACATTAAGTGGCAGAAAGCACGCTCTAGTAGTAGTATATGATTACTCAAGATACACATGGATTGTTTTTCTCTATAAAAAGAGTGAAACACTAACCAAGTTACCTGAGCTGCTAAGGAGGATCCATAATGAGAAATATCTCTCAATCATCAAGATCAGATCAGATAGAGGAGGAGAATTTCTCAACAAGGCAATCACTAATTACAGTGATCAGAATGGGATCCAGCATGAAGTCTCTACAGCCAGGACCCCTCAGCAGAATGGTGTTGCTGAAAGAAGGAACAGAACCTTGAAGGTCCATGATTGCAGTGACTGCCAAGAGGTTCGGGCTGAAGTCACAACGCAAACATGTCACACTCGTCAGGAGTATGATAGTAGGGAGACATGGCAAAACTCCCTATGAGGTTTGGAATGGCAGAACACCAACTGTTGCATATTTTCATATTTTTGGTTGTAAGTGTTTCATCCACAACAACGGTAGAACCCAACTAAATGCCTTTGATGCTAAAACTGATGATGGTCTCTTTATGGGATACTCACAAAGATGCAAGGCATATAGAGTTTTTAATAATAGGACCTTAGTTGTGGAGGAAACACCTCATGTTGTATTTGATGAAACTACTGCTGAGTATAGGAAAAAGGTGGAGCTGATAGAGAATAAGCTCAAATCTGCAACCCTAGAAGAAGTCATTGTCCAAGACACAGGAATGGTGGACTCACCTACAGACCAGCCTGAAGACCCATCTGTAGCTGATGAAGACCCAACTGCAGATCATATAGGACCACAAAACCTACCTGATCCAGTTGCTGATGATGAAGACCAATCTGTAGTTGACAAAGACTCATCTGCAGACCAGACCAGATCCCAACCTGCAGATGACAAGATGTTAGCTGATCCAGTTGCAGACCAAGGAGATCATAACCAAGCTGATGCAGAAATCCACCAAAGCAAATCTACAAGGGGAACAGACCCTGAAGAAGAAGACGTTCCTAAGTGGCTCAAAGATCACCCTATCCAACAGATCATTGGGAAGCTAACTGATGGAGTCAAGACAAGACAGTCTACTCTACCCGTAGGAATGGCAATGTTTTCATGCTTTATGTCTCAATAGAATCCAAGACAACAGAGCAAGCCCTGGAAGACTACTCAAGGATCAATGCAATGCAAGAAGAGCTTAACCAGATAGAAAGGAACAATGTTTGGGAACTAACAGACAGACCAGATCATAAAAAGGTTATTGGCACCAAATGGGTGTACAAGAACAAATGCGATGAAGATGGAGCTATTGTTAGGAATAAATCCAAACTTGTTGCTAAAGGCTATGCACAATGCGAAGGGATAGATTTTGATGAAACTTATGCACCTGTTGCACGATTAGAAGCCATAAGACTATTCCTTGCATATACAGCATTCAAATATTTTATAGTCTACCAGATGGATGTGAAGAGTGCTTTTCTGAATGGAATTCTAGAGGAAGAAGTCTATGTGGAGCAACCCCCTGGTTTTGTAAAAGGAGACAAAGTCTACAAGCTTTTTAAGGCTCTATATGGACTCAAGCAGGCACCAAGAACATGGTATGAAACACTATCCGTGTTTCTTGAGAAGAATGGTTTCAGTAAAGGCAAGGTGGATAAGACCCTATTCAGAGTGGAGCATGAAGACCACATATTATTAGTCCAAATATATGTGGATGACATCATATTTGGCTCAACCAATCCAGAGCTATGTGAGAAGTTCTCAAATCTCATGCAAGGAGTGTTTGAGATGAGTATGATGGGAAAGCTTAATTTCTTTCTAGGACTGCAAGTTAAGCAGATGGAAAATGGAATTTTCATCAACCAAGCCAAATATACGAGAGATTTAATCAAGAGATTTGGAATGGAATCCGCCAAGACAGCAAGAATCCCCATGAGCACAAGTACACACCTTGAAGGATATGAAGAAGGCATATCAGTGGACTCAACCCACTATAGAGGACTTATTGGATCACTTCTTTATCTGACTGCAAGCAGGCCAGACATCTCATATGCTGTAGGAGTATGTGCTCGATTTCAGTCTAAACTCAATCAGTCACACCTGGAAGCAACTAAGAGGATCATCAAATATCTTAAGACTACCATTAATGTCGGTTTATGGTATCCCAAAGATGACAACTTTGAGCTGTCAGGATATTCAGATGCAGATTTCGCAGGATGCAAGATTAATAGGAAAAGCACTAGTGGAACATGCCAATTCCTAGGAAGCAGAATGATATCCTGGTTTAGCAAGAAGCAGATATCTAACTCTATCTCAACAACAGAGTAAGAATATCTAGCTGCAGGTAGTTGTTGTGCCCATATCTTGTAGATCAAACAACAGCTAAGGGAATATAACATAATTGCAAATGAAGTCCCAATTTGGTGCGAAAACAATAGTGCAATTGCAATCACCAACAATCCGGTATTGCACTTAAGGACGAAGCACATTGATGTTAAGCATCACTTCATTAGAGATCACGTGTTAAATAAGAGAGTCAGAGTTGAAAGAGTCAGTACAGAATACCAAATTGCTAACATTTGCACCAAACCTTTACCAGAGGAAAGGTTTTTGGAGCTGAGCAGGGAGCTTGGATTACTAGATTGGGAATCTAGTACAGACGAGAAAGCTACCTGAAGACCAGATCAGACGAGCAAAGGAAGATACCTGATCAGACCAGACGAAGGACGGACTAAGCTGACCACAGGCATCAGAACCTACCTGAAGCAGACAAGGCGAGTTACCTGATGCAGAGCAGTCAAACAGTCAACAGTCAACCAGCTAAGTTTTCTAATTTTGACTGACTCCTAAATATTTTTTATTATTTTTACACGTGGCAATCTCACGTTTACATGATTACACGATGACAAGCTAGAACGCTTACAGGTTCACACGACCCCACTAATTCAAATTTGAACCGACTCAATTTAATATTCCCTACGTCGCTTCAATTTATTTTTAAATACTGAAAAGTCATTTCACTTCATCTTCCTTACGCTTACAAACCTTAGTTTTCACAGATCAAAAACCCCTTTCGAATTTTCATACACTTAGAAGAATTTTTCTTGCGCAGAAATGGAAGCACACTTCAACGGAGTTAACCTTAAGGCAGTGAAAGACCAGATCATTTTCCCGCTGGTCGTCGATTTCGAGGGACTGCTCGAAATAACCCTGGACAACGACGTACGACATCTCATCAGATCAATGAAGGCAAATGGGACCTACCCATTTCTGGATATCAGCCCTAAATGTCTCTTCAAGGAGGCTGTTATCGCTTTTTACAGAGAAGCCTGAGTCCTTGAATCAGGAATAAGGAGCTCAATTTGTGGAGTCGAAGTGGATATCACTCCAGAATCCGTCGGAAAAGTGTTCGGGATGAGGAGTCAGGGAATGGCTGTCGAAGCCCTAAAGCAGAGCGCAGCCGACACGTGGTTGAAAATCAAGACTGTTGACCAACCGGCGAAATTGAAGCTTACCGCGAAGATGAGTGAGCTTCGGAAGGAATATCGCTATGTGTTGGATATCACCAACAAGATAGTGATGGGTATGGCTGGCAGTTACGATCAATTAACGTCAGCCAAATTCATGGTCTTGGGGGCTCTCATTCAAGATCAACCGATTGATTGGTCTGACTATATCTTCAGACAATTAGTTCGTGAGATGAACAAAGTCAAGTGGCTGGACGATGAGAAAAGATTCAAAAACAAGATGGCGGAACGCAGCTTAGTTGGATGTTGGAGCAGCTTGGTGTGGCGAAGGGAAATCCTGACCCCTTCCACATCAACAAGAGGCTTGGTCACTTAGACCAAGAGACCCTGAGGAGGCTAGGTGGAGAGAGGAAAGCAACTCAGTTACTAAGGGAAATGTCTGTAGAGCGAACTCCCTACAGATACCCTGTGAGCTCAGGCGAGTTAGCCGAAGATCAAGATGCAGCCAGAGATCAACCTGCAGCCAGGTCTGACTCAAACTCAGACGATACCCACATAGCCATCCGTTTCAAGAGAAGGGGACCAGCCCCTGGAGAACCATCAGTCATCGAATCCTCACCAGAACCATCCCCTAAGAGGCCCAGGCGTCTTGAGTTTGAAGAGGAGGAGTAGCTAGAGTACTTGTCTACACCTGCACCAGATCATGTGGAGGATTAGCCTACTCCTACCAGCCTGGAAACTCAGATGGTTCCTGTCCTAACCCCTCACTACATATCACAAGAAGAAGTAGGTTTGATCATTCATATTCCAGAAGCCAATTATTCAATCAACCTGCTTGAAAATAATTCTTTCCACCTGTCTGTAGAGCAACTTATTTTGGTAAAACAACATGCCCTTAAACATTCTTTTATTGATATTTTTGAGGAATGGAAATCTCTTAAATCTGCTCCATTCACTCAACTTCAAGCCTTTATTGAAGGGAGTAGCTAGGAGTATCCCCAGGCTACAGAGGATCTCCTCATCTGTTTTTGCAATGAGTCGGATCTTATTTTAATGCTCCAGGAAGACTGGTTCATGTCCAATTTTAAAACAAACATGGACCAGCTCATCCACATGATAATGAGTAGTTTTTTTTACGGTACGCTAAATGAGGATGGAGAAGTAGTTGAAAAAGAGATAAGAATTGAAGAGGTAGTGGAGGAAGAAGAAGTAGAAGTTGAAGAAGAAGAAAAAATATTAGTTGAAAAACAGGAAGAAGAACAGAGGCAAGAGGAAGAAAAAGAAGAAAAAGAAGAAAATATCATAGTTGAAGAAAAACAAGCTGAAGAAGAAGTGGAAAAGACTGAAGAATTGGAAGAGGAAGAAGATGAGGAAAAAGGAGAAGAAGTTGAACAAGAAAATAATAATGATGATGATGATGATGATGAAGGTAATAATGATGATGATAAAAAGGATGAGAAGGAAGAAGAGAAGGAGGATGAGAAGGAGGAAGAGAAGGAAGAAGAGGAGGAGAAAAATGAAGAAGAGAAAGAGGATAATGAAAAGGGAGAAGAGAAGGGAGAAGAGAAGGAAGGAGAGAAGGAAGGGAAGGAGGCTGAACCAGAAAAAGAAGGCAATGATGAAGCCAGAGCAGATAAGGCTGGGGCACCTGCCCGCTACACCAGCCTAGATGCCAGCCTAGCAGAAGAAGAAGATGACAGGTCGGGGACCCCAGAGCAGACCCCACCTGATCAGCCGTCTGCAGACAGGAGTCTACAGACAGGTAGGTCAACTGCAAACCTACCTGCAGGCACAGAAAGCATCGGTGAGCACTCTCCGCAGCCATCACCTATCTCCCCTGTGATGACTGAGCTGATCCGCAGCATAGTCAAAGAATCCTTAGAAGAGCTGCTTGCCGAATCTCACCTGACCTGCAGACCATAAACTTAAAAATTGACACCCTACTGCAGAGGAATGCTCCTCAACCTCCTCCTCCCAACAATTCCATAATGCCCCCTTGGCATGTATGACTGGATGCATTGCGTAGAACAGCAATTGACCACACTGGTTGATGCCGGAAAAAGGGGGAAGGAGAGCAGGGGGAAGTAAGAGAAGTTCAGGTTCAGGAGATGAGAACGAAGAAGAGGCAAGATGTACAATTACTTGAAGTCGGGGCATCAAGTCAAAGAAGGAAGGAGAAAGCTAACCCAGAGCAGACTGATGATCAGCCTGCAGCCAAGAGAAGGATGACCAGACTTGGGGAAGAGCCTACATTAGAATGGGAAGGCAAAGAGCTGTGGTTTGTGGAGGATTTCCTACCTATCGAAGCTATTCCAATGTTGGGGTCTGCAAAAAAGCAGTTCATTGAAAAATTTTATATCTGGGAATTACTCCAGGAGAAAAATTGCTCCCCACAGCAGACATTTATTGAATTTATGGAATCAACACATTCAAAGCTCGGGGCCGTCCTAGTAAAACATGCAAAAGCATGGAATGCCTACCCCATGGTTCCTCCCTTCAGAGCATAAGTTCTCTTCCCAAGAAGATCAAGATTTTTCCGCACTTGTTATCAGTAGGAAGTACGGCTTAGAACCTATCAAGAAGAGACCAATCGGTGCAAAGCCTTTTAGACCTCCCAAACAATCTGTCCGCTGAGGCAGAGGCAGATAGGACTTATTTGTACTTGTATTTTTTGTAATTTTTGATTTTGAAAGACTTGTAATTTTTCTGTATTTGTTCATTCAAAGCTGATGTACTTGTAAACAAAACAGAAATTTAATATAAACAGTCATTTGAACGACAATCTCTAGTTGTCTCAAAACAAGACTGGTTTTAGTTTGTGTCTTGCACTT
The DNA here is from genome assembly GCA_033398695.1 of Orobanche coerulescens. Classification (NCBI taxonomy): domain Eukaryota; kingdom Viridiplantae; phylum Streptophyta; class Magnoliopsida; order Lamiales; family Orobanchaceae; genus Orobanche; species Orobanche coerulescens. The sequence goes on along the minus strand of CM065816.1, from coordinate 10,615,628 downwards.
ATGTGCAGACCTGTGCATTTGATTAATTGCTTAAGTTTTGCCATCATCAAAATAGGGGGAATTTGTTAGGTATACTTATTAGATTTTGATGATGTCATCATTATATATTCAAATGTAAGTTTATTACTTGGCAAAATGTAAGGAAGAACCAAATGAGTATTTTCCATAGGCCAAATTATGATAAGTTAGATACTTGACAAAATGTAAAGAAGAATCAAGTGAGTATCTTCTATAGGCCATATAAGTTAGGCTTCTAATAAAATCGGCTAAGTACAAATTAGATAAGTATCGATCACCTGAGTCTTGGTAAACTCATCTGTTCAGATAAGGTTGACCATAGATTAGCTATATCAGGCAACCCTTATCAAAGAAGTTTTGGCCAAACAAATTAATCAGCGAGGTTGGACCAAACTACAGTCAAGAGGAAAGTCAAGTCGTTTGAAGTCTGACCATCAGATCAGTCAAGTTCAATCAGGTCAGAAGACTATAGACAAGTCTGCACATCAGATAGGTTGACTACAGAGAGATCAGTTAAGTGATCAGCCAAGTACACCAGTCCATGTCAGCATGCGTTGAATAGTCAATATTTACGGAAAGTCACATGCGGGCGATTAGAGATAGATTGGAGAGATTCCCGAAAAGGAAATGAATTAAGTAATTCATTCAGACCCACCACTAGAGACTTTAAATCTTATTATATTCAAAAGATTCAGAGCCATCACATGGAAGTCTTCACAACGGTCGGAATTGGATTAAAATATGGGAATCCAGCCTTGCAATGTTCAGAAAAAAAAAAAAAAAGAAATCTATTTCTCCAACGGACTTATTTGTTACAGATTTGCAACGGCTATGAAGAAATGCTCAGAGATCGACACACACACACACACACACACACATATATATATATATATATATAAAGATTTGAAGTTGAGCAGTACGATGCGAACAACACTTACAAGCAATCAAAGCAAACAAAGCAATCAAAGCGAACTATAGCATCGTGAAAGAGCAGTACTCTAAGTTCATACTTGAAGAAAGCTCTTAGTTGGAGAAGACAATCACTCGTGTATTTAGAACCTGAGTTCGGGGTACTTCACTGGTTGAAGTTCGAGAGACTATAAAGGCATCCAAGGGTCGTAGATCAAGAGGTGCAAGGCAGTCAAAGGGAGTTGCAACGGCAAGGAATTCCACTGGTTGGAAGCTGTTGTAATTGGTTGAATCACTGTAATATTTATCACTGGTTGAGAATTATAGTGAATTCATCTCCAACTGGTTTGGAGAAAAGTGGATTAGTAGAGGATTACCCCACCTCTGGGACCACTATAACTGCCTGCGTACTTTACTGTTTTAAGCATCATACTTAACTGCTGCATTCATAATTGAGTGTTCCATTGATTATTTCTGTATTCGTCATCAGCTGACTTCCGCACTTACATTGACTATAGACGACTCTAAGTCATCTGTACCATCAGCTGAGAAACTCATCCTTTGTGGAAAAGAGTTTCAATTAGTCTATTCACCCCCCCCCCCCCCCCTCTAGACTTATTCCTGGAGGACTTGTGACCTACAACGGTTTCGATACAAATGATGAATTGTGATATCGTGTGTGTGTGTGTTGTTGTTCCACTACAAGAAAACTGCATCATACAATGGTTTTTGCCCGTTGTCTAACTCCCTGTTTTCCCATTGTCTATTGAGACGCCGTCTCTTACGTGTCTCAGACAACGGTACAGAATCTGTTGTGTGAAAGAGTGAGAGACAACGACTCCATCTCTAGACACCGTTGTGTAATAGCCAGAAACAACAACACTCCATTTAGAAACCATTGATGTTTGGGATACTACACAATAGTTTTAGAACAATAAACACTTGTCAGAAAAGAAATTACACAACATTTTTGTAGAATTTGTCCATTGTTTGTCTGCTTATAACTCAAGTGTTCTTCATTTAAAACATGTTGTTAGAATTTATCAAACACAATTGTTTTTTATTTTGAATATGTTGTTAAGATTTCAGAACACAATGGCTTCTTAAAATTACCTAATTACCTAATGACAGATCAGATAATGATTTTATTTGCATTAAAACTACTCATTTAGAAATTGTATTTTATTTTTATTTTTTTTCATGCTGCACCTATTTCAAATTATATGAATTATAACCAAGAAATCAAAATAAATAAAAATTAATATGAACTATAAAAACATTTCATTCAACAATAACAATCAACCGTTCATTTATTACTACAACAATAATTGACATAAAAAAATAAAAATAAATCCCATCACTAGAGCCCTCATTCCTTTGTTACTTTCTTCAATCTCTTTAACTTTGTCCGCCTTATAGCTTTGGTCAACTTCAGCACACCTTTATCTTCAGCATTACCTTCATTTTTGCTTGTAGCTTCATCTTCATTTTCTGCAGCGGCAGATTCGTTCGGCACCTTTGAGGCTACACAAAAGCTCAAGAGCGTGATCAACAAGTAATTTAGAGTTTATTAAAGGGCCACAAAAGAAAACTGAAATAAACACGATACCAGTCTTGAAATAGATACAATACTCAAGTACAACACCTTCCTTAGTCTTCAACCCAATAGCAGTCGAACCTAACTGTAAATCACAATCAAAAACCACATAAACACATCATTAAATAATATATATAAAAAGAACAAACATATGCGTTAAAAATATTTAGAAACAAACCCACTATGGCATATTGATACATTGAAGTCATCCAATCAATCCTAGGTATTAATTTGACGATGACTCGTTGTCGCACATTATCCGCATCCACAACTTACAATACACAAAGCTCGAGTTCAATATCAGACTGAAGATGTGAGGAGTCTAAGAAGCCAGTGAAGGAACAATAACTATTTCATATTTATCATTTTTTAAGCAATCGCTGACTTGAAAGAGTAACAAAAAATGAGTAAAACACATGAGAACAAATATAGGTAAAAGAAACACCTTCTGTAAAAGCCTTTCATTTTATCATTTAAGGTTCCCTCAAATGCCAAATGTAGAACCCCAAGTCCAACATGGAGACTCTCTCCAAACCCAGCCACCAATATCTCATCGATAAAAATCCTACAATACCCTTATGTCGTGCATCCTCAAAGGCTAGTATCACATCAAATAATCCAATATTACTAGCCCTAATTGGCTGCAACGAGGAACAAACATCATAGAAATGTTAAAATAGAAGTGAAATGGACCAAACTCAGTAAGTATGCATAGATCCAAAAAACAAAAAAATCATACCGGAGGTGTAATTCGATATTCAGGTTTTAGAGCAACCCTAATTCCCACCCCAGCTGCGAATCACTATAGAAATATCATACAAAAAAATGACCCAAATTCAAAACCCAAAACCACAGTCGGGTTGCTGCCCTTTTTGGCACCGCCGTTATGCACCCTCAGGAATCACCCAAACTAGATGCTCAACCCTTCAAAATCCAGATCGGAACCCAAAAGCACTAAACAAACTCAGAACTCAGACCACTGCCAGAAATTGAAAACCCTATCGAATTCAGTTTGTTCGATTCTTACCTAATTGTAAGCTTGAATCTGGCTGATTCCGAGTCAGCTCAAGCCACCCGAAGTCGAAACCCTACATCGCCACCGCGACTTGGACCTCCGCCCTGGATCCGCCGCACACAACCTCTGCTCCACACCACTTTCATCGGTCTTCGTCCCGCATCCATGGCCATGGTGTCGTGGTCGTCAAGTTCATGGTGGGTTGGTGCCGCTGGTGTGTACTCTTTGTAGGTGGGTGGGTGGGTGGGTGTGTGTGTGTATGTTTGAGAGAGAGAGAGAGAGAGAGAGAGAGAGTCGACAGAGGCGATAATCAGGAAAGAAAGAAGTGAATCATGCGGCCGATTGATTAGGTTTGGGTATTTATACCAAACACTTTCCAGTATTATCAATTGAACCCCTAATTCCTACAACCTCTCAATTTAATCCTAGTCTATTTATAATTTCTTTTAATTTCAGTTCACACAGTCTTCAATTCTCTCAAATCAACCCCAGTCTACTTATAATTCATCAATTTCAGTCCTCAGATGTTTAGTTCTTTCAGTTATACTCCAATCATATTTTCAATAATTACAATTCAGCCTAATTTGACCAAGTCTTTAAAATATTGACTTTTTAGTTAATATTAATAATCGATTTTAATTTATGCCTACCACTTTATTTTCAATTGTTATATATATATATATATATATATATATGATAAATTTTAATAATAAATTTATATTACTATTAATTGAAATGTTCAAGTTCTACATTAAAATCTTATTCGGCATTCAAGTTCAAGTTCTGTATTTTAACTAAAAACTCAATATTTTAAAGACTTGGTCAAATTAGGTTGGATTGTAATTATTGAAAATATAATTGGAGTAAACTGAAAGAACTAAACATCTGAGCAGTGAAATTGAAGAATTATAAGTAAGCTGGGGTTGATTTGAGAGAATTGAAGACTGAGTGAACTGAAATTAAAAGGAATTATAAATAGGCTCGGATTATATGTAATATATTTTAAAATGTGTACTATATTATATACTATATATTAGAGTCAGATTGTTGTTTCTATCAATGATCCAACCGTACGGATGTCAACATATATCTAATAGGGTGATGTTCCCAAATTTTCGAAAAATAAAAAATTAATTTAGTTTGAGATCTTAGCAAACCACTACTAAATTGACTAGTACTAGTAACTAGTATTTTGTCCTGGATTATTATTTCTATTTTTTAAAAAAATATTTATCGACGATCCAACCGTACGGATTTCAAGATATATCTAATTGAGTGGTGTTCCCAAATTTCCAAAAAATAAAAAGGTTTGAGATCTTAGCAAACCACTACTAAATTGACTAGTAATAACTAATGCTTTGTCCTAAATTATTGTTTCTATTTTTTCAAAAATATTTATCGATGATCCAACCATACAGATGTCAACATATATCTAATTCAATGATGTTCCCAAATTTTCAAAAAATAAAAAATTAATTTGGTTTGAGATCTTAGCAAACCACTACTAAATTGACTAGTACTAGTAACTAGTGCTTTTCACGGATTATTATTTCTATTTTTTAAAAAAATATTTATCAATGATCCAACTGTATGGATGTCAAGATATACCTAACTGGGCAATGTTCCCAAAAAATAGAAAATTAATTTGGTTTGAGATCTTTGCAAACCACTACTAAACTTACTAGTAATAACTAATGATGTGTCATGGATTATTGTTTCTATTTCTTAAAAAATATTTATCGACGATCCAACCATACGGATGTCAACTTATGTCTAATTGAATGATGTTTTCAAATTTTCAAAAAATAAAAAATTAATTTGGTTTGAGATATTAGCAAACCACTACTAAATTGACTAGTACTAGTAACTAGTGCTGTCCTGGATTATTGTTTCTATTTTTTCTAAAAAATATTTATCGACGATCCAACTGTACGGATGTCAAGATATATCTAATTCAGTGATGTTTCTAAATTTTCAAAAAATAAAAAATTAATTTAGTTTGAGATCTTAGCAAACCACTACTAAATTGACTAGTAATAACTAATGATGTGTCATGGATTATTGTTTCTATTTTTTCAAAAATATTTATCGATGATCCAATCATACGGATGTCAACATATATCTAACTGGGTGATGTTCCCAAATTTACAAAAAATAAAAAATTAATTTGGTTTGAGATCTTAGCAAACCACTACTAAATTGACTAGTACGAGTAACTAGTGCTTTGTCTTGGATTATTGTTTCTATTTTTTTAAAAAATATTTACCGATGATCCAACCGTACGGATGTCAAAATATATCTAATTAAGTGATTTTCCCAAATTTTCAAAAAATAGAAAATTAATTTGGTTTGAGATATTAGCAAACCACTACTAAATTGACTAGTACTAGTAACTAGTGCTTTGTCTTGGATTATTGTTTCTATTTTTTTTTAAATATTTACCGACGATTCAACCATGCGGATGTCAAAATATATCTAATTCAGTGATGTTCCCAAATTTTCAAAAAAATAGAAAATTAATTTGGTTTGAGATACGTACCTGGTGTTGTGCGGCGATTTATACGCCTCGATGGCGATCGGCATAATGTTCAGGAGCCAGCTAAAGAAAACAGATGATGGGCAAGCGCCAAGCGGTTGACATCCAAGGTGATCGTCTATTGGCATCTAGCGATCGCCCCTAATGTCCGACTGGAGATGATCGTCCCATGCCACATGTGAATCCGACACCCGTCAAAGTGTGCGAAGACCGAATCTCGGGTGAAGACCCACGTGCAGATCCGCAAAAGGCACCGCGAGAACAGGCCCTACTCCAGCCCGTCAGCAGCTGTCAGTGATAAGGACGGCCTCACCAACCGACAGGCCCACCGAAAGGACCTAAGGTGGGACCGCCTAGGACAGCGAGAAGAGGCACCTGCCGTCTCCTCATTGGTTCACACATCTGGCAACCAGCAGCATCTGCAGACTTTAAGGAAATAGTCCCACATACTGGGACGATCGCCCGCCTTATTTAAATACAGGAAACGGCGGTTGCCCGCGGCGGACAGGGACGTCCCAGCAACCCTTTCACCTATAAATAGGAGGCCTCCAGCATTGGCAAAAAAGAGAGTGAAAAACGTTAACACAAACACAGTTTACAACGTGAACACATAGCGCTAAAAGCAAACAATACAGAGAACTCTCCATCTTTGTAACAAGAACTCACAGAGCTTCAACTCTGGTTCTTCCGGCAATCTTCAGCACTCGATAGCTAAGATAACTAGAGTCTTTACACTCATTGTAATTGTGCTCTAACATTAATATCTGTACTCACCAGTATTCATATTAATAACATCTCGCGAGAGCATTCAAGCTCGGGACTAACAACCCCGGCAAATCTTGTGTTATTTATTTCCCCACGGACGTGCTCTCGCACTTTGTTTGTTACTCGTCCATTCCAGCATATCATCTCCGGATAATATTTTGGGTAACAACAATTGGCGCTAGAAGAAGGGCGGTGTTGAACCTTCATTTTTTATCCCGACCGTCTCGAAGAACACTCACTGTTCTCCGGGGCATATACTTGGAGAAACACTCACTGTTCTTCAAAAGAAAAACCTTCAGAAACATGACATCTGCCACGACCTCGAAAAGGGCCACCTACGATCTGCCGGACATCTTATTCCGGCCCAGGCTGAGTCCCAACCTACGGCGGAAGGCGACCGCGGCGATGCTAAACTCTCACTCCCGCCCCCGAGGGACGGCCCCAGCCTCTCACTCGATCAGTTCCAAACCGCGGAACAGATCGAGGAGGCTATGGCCATCCTCAGGGAGCGACGGAGGGCATGCGACTCGCCCATCATTACTCCATCAGCCATCTGCCGTGCGCGCAAGTGGAAGCTCAAGGGGCTATATGTCGAGAAATCATCAGAAAGCCCCGAGCCGCAAGAAAATGCGCTCAAAAGGCGGGACGATTCCGTCTTCAGCCGCCTAGGGAGTGATCCCTCATGGCGACCCGGGCATTCGGGCCCCAGCCGGGAGACATTGGAGTCCGAATCCGTCACCAGGAGTTCAGCATACACGACTCTCAGAAGACAGGTCGGCCAATGGGCTCCCACTCACCCAAGAATTGAGCTCGGTGGCGGAGAACTCGTCACGGGGCCAGAAGATCGGTACATGATCGCCTCGGCTCCCGCTCCGAGAGCCAATCCGCGAGCATTCAGGCTACGGCGATGGACGCCATGAAGCGCCAGCTCGACGAAATGAAGGCGCTCCTAGAAACTGGGGCAGGCGCCAAGAGATCGATTGCCGGACCGAGTGATCCTCTCGCTGCCCAGATCGAGCTCGCCCCCATACAACCGAAGATCGCTCCTCCTCAAACACCTCTATATGAGGGGAGATCGGATCTTGAGACCCACTTTAGCAAGTTCCGGATTTACATGACCAGATGTGGGGCATCAGACGCGACGAAGTGCCAAATGTTCCCATTGACATTGGGCAATCTTGCCCATAGGTGGTACATCTCACTGCCAAAGTCGCTCGGCCAGAAGGACCTCACCGCATGATGAAGATCAGGCAGGGGAAGGATGAGCTCGACGAAGACTACATCGACTGGGTGGATGAAATAGTCCTCACCGGCGAGCCCATTAGCGATGAGCTCGCTCTCTACTCGGTCCTAGGGGGATTCTATGGCCATTCACCCATGTTCAGGCACCTCACGAAGGACATCCCTCCGACCTACGCGATCTTCCGCGTCAGGGCCGCCGACTTTCTGGCTAGGCAGAGGATGCTCACCCTTCGCTTAGGTGAGGGATCTACTGGAGAAGGGAAGGCGCCAACCCACGTCCCGAAGAAGGCGGTCGCCAAGCCCAGAAAGGCGGTCGCAAAGCCGCCCGGTGAGTTCAAGGCCTTTGAGGATGTGGAAGTTCACCTCTTCCGCAACCTCAATCTGTCTCAGGCCCACATTTTTAACGCCATAAAGGGGCGCGAGTGGCTTAGCAAACCAAAGCCGATGAGGGACAACGGTCATCTAGACCGCAGCAAATTTTGTGCCTACCACAAGAGTCCCGGCCACAACACCAGTCAATGCCGCGACCTCCTCAAACAACTCTGGAGACTGTTTGAGGAAGAAAAGTTGGACAACTTGGTGACCAAGCCAGTACCCCGGGTAGAAAGGGCCGGGGGGCGCGATCACCGACAGAACGATGGAATCCCTCCTAATCCGTTCGCCAGGATCGAGCAGAACGAGCCGGAGTACTCAGACGAATAAATCCCTCCGATCAACTCCGGCAGCCGGATCAATATGCTTTAGTCGGGAGGTGGAAACCTCGGAGGCCTTTCCCCGGTTTCCACCATGTCAAATAGAAAGCGGAAGGCCGAGTTGAGGGCGTTCGCCGGGGTCCATGTCGTGGTACCCCCAGAGCCGACCATCTCCAGAGACGCGCTCATCACTTTCTCCAATAAGGATAGGGAGGGAGTGCAGTGCCCCAAAGAGGATGCATTGGTAATCTCTGCATGTATCCTTGGGAAAATGGTCGATCGCGTGCTGGTTGACAATGGGAGCTTTTGCAATATCATATTCAAATCTGCTCTTGACCATCTCGGCAACCTGACCAAGTTCATCAAGCCATTTGATACCGTGCTTCAAGGGTTCGGCGACAGCACGGTCCACGCTTATGGAAGGATCAAGCTCTCTGTCGAGCTAATATGCTATTACGATCCCAAGGTTAGGATCACTAGGAACCTCAATTTTGTAATCATAGATAGGCCCAGCATCTATAATGGGTTCCTAGGTCGCCCATTTCTAGAAACCTTCGAGGCGGTCGCCTCTTCTTTCTTTTACTGTATCAAATTCCCCACTTTGGCGGGACGGTGATCTTGTAAGGAGACACTAATGGCAAAGAAATGTTTGAATTACTCCTGTGTCGTAACTTCCTTAAACACTTCCCATACTATTTATAACATTGAGACGATCGACAGTCAACCGATGGAGATCGACGAGCCAAGCACCTCGTACCAGCCCGACTCAGAGGACGTCATCTCGCATCGATTGACGGACGACATCGAGCCGAGGATCGGTTTCGATCCAAGCCTCGACATCGATCCAAGGATCGAGTCCGGAAATCGTTCCAAACGAGAAGCGACCGTCCCCATTGAGGAGTTGGAAAGTATAACGATAGATCCAGCTCGCCTGGAGCGGGAAGTGCAGATCGACACAAGCGTCGGTCTCGAGTTAAAAGATGATCTGCTCAGTTTACTACGTAAGAACATCGGAGTCTTTGCCTGGTCGCATCAAGATATGTTCGGCATTAGTCCTGAACACGCTTGCCACTATCTAAAGATCGACCTGGCAAGGAAGCCTGTTCACCAGAAACGTAGGAAATTCGGTCCTGAGAAGTACGCAGTGCTCGACACAGAAGTCAAAAAGCTACTCGACAACAAACTAATCGGAGTAGCTAAAAACGAGCCACAGTGGGTAGCCAACGTGGTGCTCGTAAAAAAGGCGAGCAACTCCTGGAGGTTATGCATCGACTTCACCAACCTCAACACGGCGTGCCCAAAAGACCACTTTCCGATGCCTCATATTGACCACTTGGTCGATAGCACGACATATTGCGAAATGATGTTGTTCATGGACGCCTTCGCCGGGTACCATCAGATCCCAATGTCTAAGAAATACATAAAACACACGTCGTTCCACACGGAAAAAGACGTGTACTTTTGGGTCCGAATGCCGTTCGGTCTGAAGAATGCGGGGGCGACCTACCAACGACTAGTCAACGGGATGTTCGCCAACCAGATCGGCAAGACCATGGAGGTTTACATTGACGACATCGTGGTGAAGAGCCTAAAAAAGGAAGATCACCTCAATGACCTTGCCGAGACATTCGCCATCCTCGAGAAATTTAACATGAAACTGAACCCCAAGAAATGAGACTTCGGGATAAGCTCCGGAAAGTTCCTGGGGCACATCGTGAGCCAAAGGGGGATCGAAGCGAACCCCACCAAGATCCAGGCGATCCTCGACATGCAGGAGCCACGGAATGTCAAACAGGTGCAACGCCTCACAGCTTGTCTAGCTGCCCTTAACCGTTTCATTTCTCGGCTCGAAGACAAAAGCAAGCCATTCTTCGCCACCATAAAGAACAAGAAGTTTGCATGGACGAAGGAAAGTCAAGTTGCGTTCGCCAAAATCAAGGAGTATCTGTCTAATCCCCAAATTTTGGCGAAGCCCATCCCCGGCGAAAAGCTATTCCTTTACCTGGCGGCCTCAGAGGTCGTGCTGAGTGCTGTTTTAGTGCGAGAAGAGGGGCAAGCTGTAATACCCGAGATTTCTGCTATGTATTTGGAACTTGTGATATTGTAATTGTTGCATTTCGATCTGAGTATTATTCTCCGTATTTCATAATCCGGTGATGTTGAGCGTATGATTTCATGAATGTGATTTAAAATTTGTGATTCTGCGCATGTAGCGCACGCTACCGACTAAGTGTAGCGTACGCTAATTTGGATCAATAGCACACGCTGTGAAGGAACCTTAGCGCACGCTATACGTGGTCAATATGATTGAGACGTGTTGGTAGGTGAGATCAGGCCGGGGATCTTGGTAGGATTATGTTGGGATGAACCTGGACGGCTTTCGGGAAAAAGCCAAGTCAACGCGTTAGCGCACGCTACTAATATGTGGATAGCGCACGCTAAAGGCTGAGTACAGTGAAATCAGTAAGTTTCAAATAGCCGTTAGCGCATGCTATGAATATGGACTAGCGCGCGCTAATAACCATTTTCTATATATAGGACAACATCCTTTTTCATATTTTCAGACTTTTCACTTCCCACATCCGAATTCTTGAACTTAGAGAGTCACTATCTTCATCCTAAACACTTCATACCAGCATCTTAGCCCGAGTTGAAGATTGTAGATCATTGGGGATTGGTGTTCGAGCCTTCGGCGTTGGATTGCTTCGAATTCCTCCTTGTTCTTCACTACTTTGAGGTAGGTGATTCTTCACCAATATTAAGTACTAGTATGGAGGATGTTTTGATCATGATTATCTAGTCAGTTAAATTCGTTAGTAGTCGAACATCATGTGTTAGAAGGATATTTTTGACGTTTCGGCACTTATTCATCGTATGATCCATTGAACCTTTTTAGTATATGGACTCCTAAGCATATTCATGTATCCTCAAAACCGATTATGACCAGTATATGGAGATTACCAAGTTCTTATGCCTTTACATAAAAGAATCATACGTTTTGGGACATGAAATGGATTGGACTTAAGATATTTCTTAAAGATCAAAGATGAATTATGGTGTTGTGATGATTATACGTATTCTTGTATCTCATAGTCATTTAATACGTGAAGATATTTCACCAACTGTATGAGCATGATATGCACAGAGACGGCATGTATTAATACTGAAGATTTTATGAGTTTCATCACATTTAGCTCAGTTTTCTGCCCAGCAGTAAACTGCCATACACAGTTAGCGCACGCTAAGATGGGCATATTAACGTGCGCTATCGGGGATGAATAACGTACGCTACGTTTGGTATGTAACGTACGTTATGACATCAGGCAGGACAGTCAGCTGATCAGAGAGGGATGTCTGTACACAGCTAGCGTACGCTAGACTTTATTATTTGCGTACGTTAACGGGCAGGCTTAGCGCACTACGTAGAGTATGTAGCGCACGCTAAGTAGTTCAGGCAAAATTCATTTTTAGAGCTTGCGGCCGTAAAATGGATTGTTAGACGTTCGTGCGACTTGGGAGGAATTCTTTATTATTTCATAGGTCTGAGCCTTGCATAGGGGACGAACGAGGGGCGGTGGCATACGGACGCGTGTCATTTGTTGGAGTATTTCATTCTTGCCATTTTCGAGGCAAGTATCATATGTTGAGTTTGATTTATATCGGAATTTTGATCATACATATGGTTTTGTTCATGTTGTTGAATATGAGAATTATTTCTGTAATTTCTCGTGGTATTCGTTGTTAATTGATCGTATTGATGAAAATATTGAAATGCATATATGTATGCATAATTGATTGGTTTATGGTATAAATGATCCGAGGGAGTCATGAGGATCTATGCTGAGGGCGCTGGATCGAATGTCCACCATGCCTTGGTCCGACGGGATCATCATGGGGATCTATGCTGAGGGCGCTGGATCGTTGGATGGGTTTTCCACCATGCGTTGGTCCGACGGGATCATCATGGGGATCTATACCAAGGGCGCTGGATCGCTGGATTACCCTGTATTGTGTTGATGGAATCGTGAGGATTCACATCGTTGGATTCCGATGACGGAAGTCCGTTTTGCATGTTTTATGATGCACTGATGATTTATGTATTATGATACTTGTACTAGCATTGTTTTGCTAACCCCTTCGGGGGTGGACATTGTTTTGATGTTCAGGTAGCCGAGGAGCGGGGAAGCAACCACAGTACCGACAGGACGATGAAATGGCTCAGTGATGTGGTTGATGTTTATTGTTATTGTGATTTGTCTTCTTGGTTCACTTTAGTACTCGAGTACGTGTGTTTAATAATGTCATTTTTCGATATGGTTGTACAAACTAACTCATTGGATCAGTTGAATCAGTTCTGTATTTTGAACTTCAGTTGTGCAGTTGGATTATATTTACATTTCTTTTATTTAACCTTGTGAATCCTTACTTAAAGGGTTTACGGCGCTGTAATTACTCCGAATATCTCGGGGTGTTACAGAATATGGTATCGGAGCTAAGATTCATGGATATCTTGGCAGTCGGGTTAGTTGGGTCTGTTTACGTTATTTGATTATTGGTCGTTTGTATCATCTCTGCTGAGCCAGCATCGTCGTGTGGACCGTGGTTGTAAGTTTCCTAATCTCAAATACTACCGTTTTACTTAATTCATGTTTTGTGAACATTGATGGACTTTCTTTTAGAAAGTTTGCCCTGGATATTGAGTGTTTGTGTTTACAGTATGTTGAGAGGAGGTCGTGGACGCGGACGCGGTCGTGGACGCGGACGTGGAAATGCGAGACAAGAAGATTCGGTGTCTACACCAGAAATAACCGCTAGTCGAATGGATTCCCATTCCGGAGGACAACAGGGATCAGCAAATAATAATGCAGATCCTAATGTGCCGGGAGTACTTCAACAGGTGGTTGCTCAGATAAACCAGTTTGCTCAAGTTATTGATCGCATGCAGACGGCGATGGGACAGCAACATAACGTGGATAATCGGGGAGATAAATGGCTTACTGAGGTGATCAAATTGCATCCTCCGAAATTTGATGGTTCTGCTGAGACACTTTCTTGGGATCACTGGCTGAAGGAGTTAGAGAAGATTTTTGCGGGGATTAACTGTCCCAACGACAGAAAGGTTCCGGTCGCCCAGTATCTTCTGACGGGGGAGGCTTTCGACTGGTGGGAGGCCATTCGACCTGAGGAGCAAAATGTCGACTGGACGGAGTTCAAATTAATGATGGAAGCGCAGTATTGTCCTCGCCCAGTTAGAGAGGCCCAAGTCCGGGAGTTTTTCTCACCACAAAATTCAGAGGCATCTGTGACGGACGTGATTAAGACTTTTAATCACCAGCTGACTTATGTGCGCCATTTGGTCAGGACCGAGGCAGAGAGGATTTTCCATTTTGACATGCGAATGAAGCCGGAAATTCAGCAATATATGTCCGGATTTGAATGTACCACCTTGCGACAGTATCAGGACAAGGCGCTAGCCTATGATATGAAAGAGGCGGCACTAGAGAAATCAATGGAAGCAAAGAAGCAGAAAGTGGCTCGTAACTTCACGGAGAATAAGAGTAGTGGGCCTCGCAGGGGCCAGTCCTCTTTTCATTCATCCAGGAGGCCTCCGCATCCTTCTCGAGGTGGAAAGAAGTTCCGGGCAGCACCAACCGTTTCAGACGCAGGGAAGAAATGTTATAACTGTGGCAAAGCGGGGCATGTTCGACGTGACTGTTTCGCGCCTGCTGTGACCTGTTTCGAGTGCGGACAGGAAGGGCATCGCGCAACATTTTGTGGAAATGCAACTCGATCTTTTGGTACTCGCACTCCTGTACGGGTTCCGAAGGAAACTAGTGTAAACCAGACGCAGCAAAGCGGGTTCCAGCAGCAGAATGTTGGGAAAAGAGAGGCATCCAGCGCTGGGTCCGTTCCTCCGCGTATTTACGAGATGAAGAAGTCATACGATCAGAACACGGCTGTTGCATCAGGTACGATTCAGATCCTTTTGCAACCAGTTAGTGTCTTATTCGATTCAGGAGCTATGCATTCATTTATATCTTTGAACTGTGTTAATCGCTTGAAAATCTCGTTCTTGTATGATTGTGAACCTTATGTTGTGGGATTACCGAGCGGAGAGAAAATTGTGGGAACCCTAGAAGCTAGAGATTTTCCAGTATCTATAGGAGGGAGATATTGGCCATCGAATCTTATTGTAGTTGACATCTACGGTGACGATTTAATTCTCGGAGACGATTGGCTCAACCGTTATGGAGCTATTCTGAATTAACAAAAGAGAGTCATTTCTATCATTGCTGACGACGGATCTGAACACTTATTCCGAGGATGGAGATCGGGAAGCTCGGGAAAATTGATCAAAGCAATGAAAGCCGTGAAATTACTGAAGCAAGGATGTCATGGACTTTGGTGCTATGCCATGAGGAAAGAGGAAGGAGTAGAGCTCTCATCTATTTCAGTTGTGAATGAGTTCTCAGATGTATTTCCTGACGAACTACCTGGGGTACCTCCGCAGAGAGAAGTGGAGTTCACTATCGAATTAGAGCCTGGAGCCACTCCTATTTCCAGAGCACCATACCGCATGGCGCCAACCGAGATGTATGAGCTAAAGAAGCAACTGGAGGAATTATTACAGAAGGGTTATATTCAACCTAGCGTTTCTCCTTGGGGAGCGCCCGTTCTCTTTGTCCGGAAGAAAGACGAATCCCTCCGACTGTGTATTGATTACAGGGAGCTCAACAAAGTGACAATCAAGAATAAGTATCCTATACCTCGGATCGACGACTTGTTTGATCAACTGCAAGGGGCAAGAGTATTCTCGAAGATTGACTTGCGATCAGGATACCATCAGTTGAGAATTAAGGAATCGGATATACCAAAGTCTGCTTTCAGATCCCGGTACGGGCATTATGAATTTGTAGTGATGCCACTTGGACTTACCAATGCTCCTGCGGTATTCATGCAATTGATGAAACGGGTATTCTTAGAATACTTGGATAAATTTGTGGTCGTCTTCATCGATGACATCTTGATATATTCGAAAGACACAGAGGAGCACGCCGAGCATTTGCGTGTGGTTTTGAGCATCTTGAGGAAGGAACAGCTGTAGGCAAAGCTTTCCAAATGCGAGTTCTGGCTTAAGGAAGTAACTTTCCTTGGGCATGTGATATCAGCTGACGGAGTTCAAGTGGACCCGAAGAAAGTCGAAGCAATCTTGGAATGGGAAGCTCCTAGTAATGTGAAAGAAGTCCGAAGCTTCTTAGGACTTGCTGGATATTATCGCCGTTTTGTAGAGGGATTTTCCAAAATTGCTCGTCCGCTCACTCAGCTGTTACAGAAAACTCAAAAGTTCACGTGGGATGAAAAATGCCAGGCTGGTTTTGATGAACTTAAGAAGAGATTGACGACAGCACCTATATTAGCGTTACCAGATGGAACTGATGGATTCATGGTATATAGCGATGCTTCTAATCAGGGTCTGGGATGTGTGTTGATGCAAAAGGATAAGGTGATTTCCTATGCTTCTCGGCAGTTGAAACCGTACGAGGTTAATTACCCGACTCATGATCTGGAGCTAGCAGCTGTGGTCTTTGCCTTGAAAATTTGGCGACATTATTTGTACGGCACTCATTGCCAGATCTATACAGATCATAAGAGCCTCAAGTACATTTTCAGTCAGAAAGAATTAAACATGAGGCAGAGAAGGTGGCTGGAATTGATCAAGGATTACGACTTGGAAATTCTTTATCATCCGGGTAAAGCAAACGTAGTAGCCGATGCATTGAGCCGTAAACCTGTTTCTCTTCGAGTGTTGGAAGCACTTACATCCCAAACCAGCATTCAACGGGAACTGGTCCGCGAAGGGATTGAAGTATGGGCACCAGGAATCCGAGGGCAACTATATGTGATGGAACTAACTTCATCACTAGTCGAGGAGATCAAATCTAAGCAGTTGAACGATTCTCTAATCCTTCGGTTATGTGACGAAGTAAATAAAGGAAAAGCCCCAGGATTCGTGATACAAGATGATAGAGTTCTAAGATTTCAGAGTCGACTTTGCGTTCCCGATGATGATGATTTGAGATGGACAATTCTGAAGGAAGCTCACAGCGCGCCTTATTCTATTCACCCGGACAGCAGTAAGATGTATAAGGATCTAAAACAAAACTTCTGGTGGGGGAATATGAAGAAGGACGTAGCAGAGTACGTTTCGAAGTGTTTGACTTGTCAGCAGGTCAAGATTGAACACCAGCGACCTGCCGGAATGTTAAAGCCACTTCCGAGCCCTGAGTGGAAGTGGGAGGATATCTCGATGGATTTCATCACCAGTATGCCAAGGACCAAGACGGGAATGAACATGATTTGGGTTGTAGTTGATCGACTAACTAAGTCGGCTCATTTCCTAGGAATTAAAGATACTTGGGGACCCGAAAGATTGGCGCGAGTATTTATTGCAGAGATAGTGAGATTACATGGGACACCAAAGACCATTATTTCAGATCGAGATGGTCGTTTCGTGTCGCACTTCTGGAAGGCAGTTCACAGGGCTTTGGGGACCGAGCTAAAGTTTAGCACGGCTTATCACCCTCAAACGGACGGTCAGTCCGAAAGGACTATACAAACAGTAGAAGACATGCTTAGAGCTTGTGCTTTGGATTGGTCAACTGATTGGGAAGTTCATTTGCCGTTGATTGAATTCACCTACAATAATAGTTGGCATGCTTCTATTAAGATGGCACCATTTGAAGCTTTGTACGGGAGAAGATGTCGATCACCCCTGTGCTGGGATGATTCTTCGGATTTGATTGGGACGGAACCGGAATTGATAGTTCAGACTCAAGAGAAGATAGCTTTGATTCGAGAAAGACTGTTGACTGCCCAGAGCCGACAGAAGTCTTATGCAGACATATGTCGTCGCCCAATAGATCTCGACATTGGGGACCACGTACTATTGAAGGTGTCTCCTACACGAGGAATTTTCCGTTTTGGGAAGAAGGGCAAGCTAAGTCCGAGATATATCGGACCATTCGAGATCCTCGAGAGAGTTGGGGATTTAGCATACAGGTTAGCCTTACCACCATCACTGAGTCACGTTCACAATGTATTTCACGTATCCCAACTACGGAGGTATGTACCGGATCCCAGTCATATCATTGAGTTCGATGAGATCGAGATAGCGAATGACGGCACCTTCGAAGAGAGACCAATCAAGATACTTGAGAGGCGGATCAAACAATTGAGGAATAAACCAATACACTTGGTTAAAGTACAATGGTCACAACACGGAGTTGAAGAGGCAACTTGGGAAACGGAGGACAGTATGAAGATAAGATAACCCGAGTTGTTTTCATCTTAAGTTTCGGGACGAAACTTCTTTTTAGGGAGGAAGGATGTAATACCCAAGATTTCTGCTATGTATTTGGAACTTGTGATATTGTAATTGTTGCATTTAGATCTGAGTATTATTCTCCGTATTTCATAATCCGGTGATGTTGAGCGTATGATTTCATGAATGTGATTTAAAATTTGTGATTCTGCGCATGTAGCGCACGCTACCGACTAAGTGTAGCGTACGCTAATTTGGATCCATAGCGCATGCTGTGAAGGAACCTTAGCGCACGCTATACGTGGTCAATATGATTGAGACGTGTTGGTAGGTGAGATCAGGTCGGGGATCTTGGTCGGATTATGTCGGGATGAACCTGGACGGCTTTCGGGAAAAAGCCAAGTCAACGCGTTAGCGCACGCTACTAATATGTGGATAGCGCACGCTAAAGGCTGAGTACAGTGAAATCAGTAAGTTTCAAATAGCCGTTAGCGCATGCTATGAATATGGACTAGCGCGCGCTAATAACCATTTTCTATATATAGGACAGCATCCTTTTTCATATTTTCAGACTTTTCACTTCCCACATCCGAATTCTTGAACTTAGAGAGTCACTATCTTCATCCTAAACACTTCATACCAGCATCTTAGCCCGAGTTGAAGATTGTAGATCATTGGGGATTGGTGTTCGAGCCTTCAGCGTTGGATTGCTTCGACTTCCTCCTTGTTCTTCACTACTTTAAGGTAGGTGATTCTTCACCAATATTAAGTACTAGTATGGAGGACGTTTTGATCATGATTATCTAGTCAGTTAAATTCGTTAGTAGTCGAACATCATGTGTTAGAAGGATATTTTTGACGTTTCGGCACTTATTCATCGTATGATCCATTGAACCTTTTTAGTATATGGACTCCTAAGCATATTCATGTATCCTCAAAACCGATTATGACCAGTATATGGAGATTACCAAGTTCTTATGCCTTTACATAAAAGAATCATACGTTTTGGGACATGAAATGGATTGGACTTAAGATATTTCTTAAAGATCAAAGATGAATTATGGTGTTGTGATGATTATACGTATCCTTGTATCTCATAGTCATTTAATACGTGAAGATCTTTCACAAACCGTATGAGCATGATATGCACGGAGACGGCATGTATTAACACTGAAGATTTTATGAGTTTCATCACATTTAGCTCAGTTTTCTGCCCAGCAGTAAAATGCCATGCACAGTTAGCGCACGCTAAGATGGGCATATTAACGTGCGCTATCGGGTATGAATAACGTACGCTACGTTTGGTACGTAACATACGTTATGACATCAGGCAGGACAGTCAGCTGATCAGAGAGGGTTGTCTGTACACAGCTAGCGTATGCTAGACTTTATTATTTGCGTACGTTAACGGGCAGGCTTAGCGCACGTTACGTAGAGTACGTAGCGCACGCTAAGTAGTTCAGGCAGAATTCATTTTCAGAGCTTGCGGCCGTAAAACGGATTGTTAGACGTTCGTGCGACTTGAGAGGAATTCTTTATTATTTCTTAGGTCCGAGCCTTGCATAGGGGACGATCGAGGGGCGGTGGCATACGGACGCATGTCATTTGTTGGAGTATTTCATTCTTGCCATTTTCGAGGCAAGTATCATATGTTGAGTTTGATTTATATCGGAATTTTGATCATACATATGGTTTTGTTCATGTTGTTGAATATGAGAATTATTTCTGTAATTTCTCGTGGTAATCGTTGTTAATTGATCGTATTGATGAAAATATTGAAATGCATATATGTATGCATAATTGATTGGTTTATGGTATAAATAATCTGAGGGGGTCATGAGGATCTATGCTGAGGGCGCTGGATCGAATGTCCACCATGCGTTGGTCCGACGGGATCATCATGGGGATCTATGCTGAGGGCGCTGGATCGTTGGACGGGTTTTCCACCATGCATTGGTCCGACGGGATCATCATGGGGATCTATACCAAGGGCGCTGGATCGCTGGATTACCCTGTATTGTGTTGATGGAATCGTGAGGATTCACATCGTTGGATTCCGATGACGGAAGTCCGTTTTGCATGTTTTATGATGCACTGATGATTTATGTATTATGATACTTGTACTAGCATTGTTTTGCTAACCCCTTCGTGGGTGGACATTGTTTTGATGTTCAGGTAGCCGAGGAGCGGGGAAGCAACCACAATACCGACAGGATGATGAAATGGCTCAGTGATGTGGTTGATGTTTACGGCGCTGTAATTACTCCGAATATCTCGGGGTGTTACACAAGCCCACTTTCCGATCTACTTTGTTAGTCAAGCGCTCCATGACGCGGAAACGCGTTACACGCCTCTGGAGAAGATCGCCTACGCATTAGTCATGAGTGTTCGCAAGCTGAGGGCCAACTTCTTCGAACACCAAGTGGAGGTTCTGACGACTCTCCCCTTAAGGCAAGTTCTGCACCGGCCAGACACCAACGGGAGACTCCTCAAGTAGTCATTGGAGATCGCCCAATACGGTATCACGTACGCTCCTCGCACGGCGATCAAAGGCCAAGCTCTGGCGGACTTCGTGGTGGTATTAACGTTTCCACCCACTCCGACCCAGGTCGGCCGCCCTGCTTGGAAATTGTACATATATGGCTCGGCGACCAACTCGCGAGCAGGGACAGGGATTGTCCTCATCAGCCCCGACGGCCAAAGTTTCACAAATGTTATGCGTTTCGGGTTCCGTGCGACCAATAATGAAGCCGAGTACAAAGCCTTAGTAGGCAGGCTCGATCAAGCACTCGCCCTGGACGTTCGTCGCCTCCACATCTTCATGGACTCCCTCTTGGTCGTGAACCAAGTCAAGGGGGAATACGAGGTGCGCTGCGAACAAAAGATCAAATACCAAGAATTGGTCGCCGAAATGTGCATAAAATTTGAAGAAGTGCTGATCGAACAAGTCCCGAGAGAGCACAACTCCCAGGCCGATGCCCTATCCAAACTAGCATCGTCGGATGGGGCGGCAGATTTCTCTAACATCCAAATCACGAAATCAGCAAAGCCGGCGATCGACAGAAGCCTGATTACCACAGTTTCCATCGCCGAAGAGAACTGGATGACCCCGTTCATTAAATACTTGAAGGACGGAACGGTCCCCGCCGATCATATCAAAGCTCGCCAGCTTCAGCTCCGTGCAACCAGATACACCCTATTGGACGACCGGCTTTACAATCGAGCTTTCAGCCTTCCTCTCCTCAAGTGCATTACGCCGGAGGAAGGCCGACTCTTTTTAGCCGAGATCTATGACGGGATCTGTGGAAATCACACTGAAGGGCGAGCTCTCATCCACAAGACGACCAGGCAAGGTTTTTTCTGGCCTACACTACAAAAAGACGTGATCGCCTACGCCCGATCATGTCACAGGTGTCAAGTGATGGGCCCGAACATCAAGCTCTCCCCCGAGCAGCTCACCTCTATGTACAGTCCATGGCTATTCGCCCAATGGGGCATCGACCTCATCGGTCCTTTGCCGACGGCGCCAGGGGGATGTAAATTTGCCATCGTGGGGGTCGATTATTTCACGAAATGGGCTGAGGCCGAGCCACTCAACAAGATCGGCCAGGAACAAGTAATCAAGTTCATTTGGAAGAACATTATATGCCGGTTCGGTCTACCCCAGGCTATCATCTCCGACAACGGGGAGCAGTTCGACGGTTTGGAAGTCATGCAATTCTGCGAGAAATGGGGAATCAAAAAGTTGTTCTCGGCCCCTTACCACCCTCAGACGAACGGGCAGGTAGAGGCTGTAAACAAGATCCTCAAACACACGATCAAAGCAAGACTCGAATCCAAACAAGGACGATGGGCGAGCGAGCTCCTGGATGTTTTATGGTCCTACCGAACGACGACCCGAAACTCAACCAGTGAAACCCCGTTCGCCCTCGCCTTCGGAATAGAAGCAGTGATCCCTTCGGAGATCACCGTCCTCAGCCACCGAACTGAACAGGAAATGACGACGTACAATGATGTAGCCCGACGGATCGACTTGGATATGCTCGAAGAACGGCGACTGATCTCGGAAATGAAGAACACGGTCCACAAAAGGAAATTCGAAAAATTCTTCAATTCGAAGGTCAAGGAAAGGCGATTCTAAGTGGGCGGCCTAGTCCTCAAAAAGGTCCAGACTCACGCGGTAGTATTTGGCCCGAATTGGGAGGGGGCCTTCAGGATATATAAATGGATGACCAGAGGAGCCTACGAACTCCAACACCCAGACGGCACTCCGGACCAATATCACTGTAACGCCGTACATTTGAAGAAATACTACCAATAAAAACTTTGTATTCAGTTACCCAATGTACAAAGAGTTTAATGAGATTTTCCGATCCCATCTATATGATTCACCTCGACAAAACAAACAAATAAAAAAGAGGACGACTCGCTCGCCCTACAAGAGGTCGTCATCTAACCTGACGTACCTATGCAAGCGATCGCCCCTCCAAGCACAACGTATACCGTCGAGGATCGTCATTTAACATGGCGGTCCGAGGTAGAAAAGTGCAGCCATGGTTCTGGGAGTCGATGGAACCGATAGCCAATACATGCAAGGTTCCTTTGGGCAGAGATCGCCTGCCCTTTCATTTAAATACGAGGCAGACGTAGCCAAAGGACCCTCCAAAACAAATCAGTGGACGCATTCGCCCATACTCGGATCCATCATCTAATTTGATGGACCGAGACAGGCGATCGCGTCCTACCCCCGTCACAATGTATGCCCTCTTAGGCAGAAAAATGCTAACAATCCACGGTAGCGAAGTCGATTTATCCAATGGCGCCTCGTGCAAGGACTCCTCCAGCCAAAGACCGACCGCACCTTCGCTACATTGCGAGGCGAAACGTAGCTTACGGATGACCCTCACAATTAAGTGAGTCGCGGGAAGTTAACCATCAGATGGAATGTCGCTCGCGCATAAGACATAGTCGTAGAGGTCGGTTCCATTGAACCTTACGACTGTGCGAAATCTTTCCAGGTCGGGACGCTCGGCCTCCCTCGAGGAATCAAGAAATTGAGGATCGCAAGAAACGAACTAAACATAGCTCACTAAACGAATTATTTTCGTTCCTTTATTTTCACCAAGTAAACAAAAACAAGGGGCAAAGCGGAGCTATTCATACATGCGATCAGGAGGATGGAACCACACACGATCGGCTTTGTTCAAACACACATATGACGATCGGCTTTGTTCAGAAATTTAAAAGTAAGAATTTTAAGTATACCAATACATTCGGAGCTATTCATGCAACGGCCGCTCTCCAAACAATTGTGCAAAGTTGAAATGATGTGGAACATTCAGACAAGACGATCATACAAGCAAGGCATCAGGCGCAATTATGTAAACACTTGTGTAAATTCGTATGCGAAACATTCAGAGAGGCGATCATACAAATAAAGAATCAGATGCAAAAACGTATTTTATTCCATTCAAGTCGTTTGTACATACACGCCCAAAGGCAAAAACAAGAAGAAACTGAAAATTACAAGGAAAAAACATCATGACAGCGGTCTCGCTCAGGCCACCCCCGCCTGGCCTTCGTCTCCAGCAGATGGATCGGCGTGCGTTTCCTCACCGGCTTCCGGATGAATAAGTTTGTCCGGCGACGGATACCAGCTCAGATCAATCCCAAGGTCGGTGAGGTCAAGGATCGGCAGAGAGAAGTCCGGCTGCAAGGGATGCTCAAGCACGTAGGCTTTGAAGTTATCGATCAGAGGGACGACTCTCGAGCCCTCCCTTCTTGGCAGCGAGGATGGCGTCGGCGTAATGCATGTAATAAGAAAACTCGCCGACGTACTCCACGTTGAGGTAGGGATCGGTCTCGATCGCCTCCAACTTCTCCTTCAGCCCCGCGACTGTTTTGTCCGCATCCTTGAGCTCGGCAACCTTGGCGACCAGCTCCCCCTTCGACGACTCCAACTCGCCATTTAGCCGGTCTACCACAGCCTTCAGCCCGGTCACCTCCTCCTACGAGGCCGCATGCAACCGACAGGCCTCCGTCATCTGATCGCGCATCTGATCGACCGCCGCCCGAGACCGGTCGAGCTCCTGCCTCATCCGGTCAAGATCCTGTTTAGCTCGCTTGGCCGTCTCAACATACTCCTTCTCCATGGCCACGATCCTATCGGCAAACTCGGCGTTCTGGTTCCGAGTAGCCTCAAGCTCCGAATGGAGGCGAGCAGTAGAGGGTCGCCCCTCATAATCCTTAACAGCTTGAGCGGCCATCGTCGCCGCTTGGTGGGTCAGGGCAAGAGTCGTCTGCATGGCATCTCCAGACCGCCGGCGCGCGATCGCATCCAGGTCTGTCGTCCAAGCCTTCGGAAGGGAGGAGATGGCCCGGGAGACATAGTGGGGGACGTCGCTGGGCTCGCGGGGGGACCTGCTCGCCAGGAATTCCAGCACCATCGGTGAGGTGTTCGGTTCGGCAAGGCGGACCCTACAACAAAAACAAAGGAGTTAGTATGCACCCTGCACAGGTGACTTAACTCAGCAAGATCAAACCAGTCTTACCTTTCGACCTTCTCGGGGTCGCGACCGAAATAGGGCTTACCCCGCGGAGTTTGGGCGTCAGTGATCGCCGTAGCCTTTAGGAAGGCCACTGAGGGCGTAGGCCCCTCCGCTATTGGAACGGCAGAAATAGGAGGCGCGGCGGCCGACGGCACCACAATGGACGCCTCAGCCACAACAGTCGGCGAGGGCCCCTCCGGCCTCCGCCTCTTGAGGTTGCGCTGAAGCTGCTCCTCATTCCAAGCCTCCGGCTCGACGACCGGCGTTATGAGAGGTCTCTCCTCGGGGATAGGATGGGTCATCGTTGTAGGGGCACGGCCCGCCTTCTTCCCTTGGTGGAGACGGTTCAGAAGGCCGGGGTTCGACATAATAATCTCTCTCCGCGGATCGGAGTAGCAGGGGAAGTAGATCTCTGTTAAAGAAGACATTCAACCAGGTTAGACATCTCTTTCAATCAAAGACGATCGTCAAGCAGAAAGGAGATAGTAAACATTTATACCTGGAACCTTCAAGTGGCGGGGGAAGCGAAACAACCGAGCGCCCAACCAGTGAGCTTCGTTGTTGACCGTGCGGGCGTCGATGTAGTTGTCCGGTAGACCGCGGATTCGCTCCCAGATCAAAAAGTCAAATGGAAGGTCGCCGGCCGCTGGAACAAGGGAGCCTGCAAAAAGGAAACCAAATTAGATCAGTTCAAGGTGTATCCGAACAAAGAGAGAGTTAAAACCCTTACTCGGATTCCTATCCCGAAATCCGGTGGGGATATCCAACTCATCCTATGGTTTATCGCTCGCCGCCAACCTCCACGCTCCGCCGACCCAACACCATTTCGTCAGGTCGCCCCGGACCTTGTTCGGCACCCCGAGGACCACCCTGCCCATGCGACCTTGAATGGGGTAGCCGCCAACTGAACCCTTCTGCGCCATCAGCTTGAAGAGGTAGTTCATTTCAAGCGCAGAAGGTAGACGGAACAGCCGGTGACCGCCAAAAAGAGTCAAGGTACTGACGATCTGCAACCAGGCGTTCGGCGTCAATTGGAGCGGCGCCACATTCCAGGCGGTCAATAGGTATGACACGGAGAACGGCAACGGGAACCTCAATCCGCCCCCCATGATCAACTCATTAACGGCGACCATACCCTCGGGAGGTTGGTCGGCGCGCTCGTTCTCCGCGGGCACATACAATGAGACATCAGAGGGGATATGGAACTCCGCCCTCCAACGACTCAAGTCCTTCTTGGTCGCTGAACTCCTGATCTGACCAAGGGTCCACGGGGAGCGGTCCACGGCCCGAAATGACGTCCGCTTCACGGGTTCATAGGGGTGGGCGACCGAGTGTGCACCGAAATCAAACTGAGGACGTGGTCCGGCCAGCCTCTCCATAAGTCCGGCGAATTCCAGAAAGGCCCGGCCGAACACACTGTTCTGCTCCCAATACAGTCTCACCGCCTCAGCCTCGTCTACCGGCGAGCCCTTCTGCTCTGCCGCCGCCGACCTCGCCGCATCAGCCTCGTTGAAAAGCTCTTCAACCTCCGCGGGTGCAATTCCCGCACGAATGGCCTCGACGGCCGTCTCCATGTGAAGAGCCGCGGAGGTTTCATCCCGGGCAGGCGAAGTCGCGGCGGCGGAAGAGCTACCTGCCTCATACACATTGGATCCTTCTCCATACATGTTCGAAGAGAAAAGGGGGAAGAGAATTTTTGTTCTTACCTAGAGAGAATGTCGGTCGGCACAAGAAGCTTCAAGGAATTTCGGCAGAGTCTTCGTCTAAAGGCAAGGGCGCATAAAGATCTAAACTCCAGTAGCTCTATTCCTTTTATAGGCGAGAGCAGGGACTTCTGTGCAAATAGACGGAATCCCGGGGGCTGAAGTGCAACCTTCGGGGGAGACACATTTAATGCAGCCCTCGAAACCCGCATACGCGTCGTTTCGAGGGCACACCAGACAACAAGTCTGACAAAAACCATCGGACTCCCCCAACGGGAGCGCGACACGTGTCCTTATGACATTTCGAAAGCCCGCCTCCACTTCCCGCTATTTCCAGCGCCTAAAGAGATCGTCCGAATTCAAAACCAGTTCGTCCAGGCGACGATCGTTCGCTTCCTAAGTAGATGAGTCGCTCGTCTAAAACAGGCGATCGCCAGCAGTGCCACCTCACCCCACGTCTTCAACATCGGAGCGAGCTGGGGGAAAATTGTTGTGAGGCGATTTATACGCCTCGATGGCGATCAGCATAATGTTCAGGAGCCAGCTAAAGAAGACAGATGCTGGGCAAGCGCCTAGCGGTCGACGTCCAAGGCGATCATCTATTGGCATCTGGAGACCGCCTCTAATGTCTGACTGGAGACGATCGTCCCATGCCACATGTGAATCCGACACCCGTCAAAGTCTGCAAAGACCGAATCTCGGGTGAAGACCCACATGCAGATCCGCAAAAGACGCCGCGAGAACAGGCCCTACTCCAGCCCATCAGCAGCTGTCAGTGATAAGTACGGCCTCACCAACCGACAGGCCCACCGAAAGGACCTAAGGTGGGACTGCCCAGGACAGCGAGAAGAGGCACCTGCCGCCTCCTCATTGGTTCACACATCTGGCAACCAGTAGCAGCTGCGGACTTTAAGGAAACAGTCCCACATGCTGGGACGATCGCCCGCCTTATTTAAATACAGGAAACGGCGGTCGCCCGCGGTGGACAGGGACGTCCCAGCAACCCTTTCACCTATAAATAGGAGGCCTCCAGCCTTGGCAAAAAGGAGAGTGAAAAACGTTAACACAAACACAGTTTACAACGTGAACACATAACGCTAAAAGCAAACAATACAGAGAACTCTCCATCTTTGTAACAAGAACTCACATAGCTTCAACTCTGGTTCTTCTGGCAATCTTCAGCACTCGATAGCTAAAATAACTAGAGTCTTTACACTCATTGTAATTGTACTCTAACATTAATATCTGTACTCACCAGTATTCATATTAATAACATCTCGCGAGAGCATTCAAGCCTGGGACTAACAACCCCGGCAAATCTTGTGTTATTTATTTCCCCACGGACGTGCTCTCGCACTTTGTTTGATACTCGTCCATTCCAGCATATCATCTCCAGATAATATTTTGGGTAACAACACCTGGGTTTTCGGTCCCGGCGTTTTTGGCCCGGAACCGACCCAAAGTCAACGATTTTAGCCCAGGCCCGCTGGTCAATGGGCCTGAACCAGACTGGGACCGAGAAGCTCGGGCTGGGCTAGGGTCGGGGGAAATCAAATCGAGGACCGACGGTTCAGGCCCGTAGGTCCTCAGAGGCCCGTCGGTTCGCAGCAGCCCGGCGGGCTGGGCCGAGACCGACGGGCCCAACAGGAAAAAAAGAAAAAAAAGAGCAGCAGTCACTAGACTGCTGCCATTGCCAACGGCTATATGCTGAAAAGAGCCGTCGGCAGCCTTCCCCCCCACCACCAAACCTTCCCAATAGTCCCCCTTTCCCCTACCATCCTCACTATAAATACTACATCTTCCTAACTCAAAATTCACCAAGAAGCACACTCTAATTCTCTCTCAAATTTCAATCTCTACTCTTTCGACTCTCTACACTACACTCCATGTCTACCTCAAAGAACAACAACAAGGGCAAGGGCAAGGCCTAGAATCGCCGAACGAATTCAAGCCGAAGAAGATGCCCGATTTGAAGAGATGGTTCATACGATGGAGAGCACAGGATACGAATTTCGTGGCTCAACAAATGATGATGAAGAGGACGAAGAGCACGAAAAAGACGAACAAAACCAACCTCCTCCTCCGCCAACAAGTAAGCTTAAGCCTCTCAAGTCTGAAATCTTCGTTAAACATTTTAAAAGAGAATTGGCTCCTAGCAATGAAGGAGAACCTCCTCTATCCGATGGTCGAACTAGATTCATTGCTTATTGCAACTATTGCACAAAGCACTACAAATGGATCGAGAAGGGAGGCTATGGAACACTACAAAAGCACATGGAGGGGTTTCATCCGTTCGAGTACGGAATATCTACTTCTCAAACGCAAATTCGAGGTACTAGTTCAACTTCGGCGACGGGTATGTCTTCTTCCGCTTTATTTAAATTTGAGAAAAATCGATATGAAGATGCTTGTGCTAGATATTGTGCCATGGAAAAATAACCTTTTAATTATGCGGATAGAATAACGTATGAAGCTTCTTATAAAGATGGTTTAGGGCCCAATGTTAGCAAGGTAGCTAGAACTCAAATGCTTAAGAGAATTAGGAGACAATGCTTTGACAAAAAACAAGATTTGATGAAATATTTAGTTCGTTTGTCTCAAAAAGTTTCTATTTGTCCCGATGTTTGGCCGATGCTTATAATAAAAATAGTTACATGGGAATTACTTGTCATTGGATTGATGCAAAATGGATTATGCAAAAACGTTTGATTGCCTTTAGGGAGTTTGAAGAGCCTCACATGGCTCAAAATATTGCTTTAATTATTATTACGGTTTTGAATGAGTATTGTTTGGTTAACAAGGTATTTTCCATTGGTTTTGATAATACATCGGCGAACACCGCTGGTATTCCGAACTTATTGAAGCATGTGCACCATCATTTGAAGAGAAATATTTTCATTCTAGATGCATTTGTCATATTTTAAATTTATGTGTTCAAGATGCGCTTAGTATTTTTCAAGATTCCGTTGTTCCTATTAAAAATACCTTTAAATATTTGCACAAATCAAAAACTTTGGGGAAAAAATGGCAAAAATATTGTCGTGCAAAGGGTATTGTTTATACTTGTTTCAAATTAGATGTATCTCATCGTTGGAACTCTAGTTATGAGATGATTAATAGTACACTAGAGTATCAGAGTTATTTATGTGATTTTTTTAGAAAAGAGTTCTCAAGCATGCAATTAGTTCTTAATTAGAGTCATTGGGATTCATGTATGGATTTATATCATTTGTTAAAGGTTTTTCATAATGCTACTAAACAATTATCGGGTGTTTATTATTGTACTTCCGTTAAAGTGTTGGAACATTGCATGTATATTGCCTAGAGTTGTTTTAGTAGGCCAAACATGCAAGGTGTGATTTATTTTATGGTTCAGATATGGCTCAAGTATTTTAGGGAGATTCCTATGATTTTCTTGCTTGCTAAGTGTTTTGATCCTAAATGGAAGTATGATGGTGTTTGTCAAATGCTTGGTATTTATTATGATGATTTTGGTCAAATGGACTTGAGTGATGTTGTAACTGATGGTGAAGGGGTCTTATTTGATCTTCCTTCCGTGCCACAAATCAAGGATGCTCTATATAGGAGTTTGAGATCTCTTTTTCAAGAGAATAGATTAAAACATGGTAGTGATTTTTCTTCTTCTACAATGCCTTCTTCTATGATGCATTCATGTGATTTTCCTTTTGAGATGAATGAAAGTGATCCTTTAGTTCAACAATTGCATGGAATGATGCAAAATAGAAGCAATGAACTTCCAATCGGGCAAGGTAATAGTGAATTAGATATGTTCTTGCAAACTCGTTTTGTATTTGGTGTTGAAGATAGTGGTCCGTCGATCGATGTGTTGAAGTGGTGGTCGAAGAGAGACGAGTACCCAATACTCTCCATCATTGCAAAGGAGTTATTTGCCGTCCCGGCATCCACCGTTTCCGTCGAACAAGCCTTTAGCATCGGAGGACTTATGCTAAATCAAAGAAGATCAAGGATGAAGCCGGCGAACATTGAAGCTACCATATTGCTCGATGATTGGTGTAGGGCCGACCTTAGAGCTCAAGAACCGGAATGGGACGATGCAAATGAGAGAAAAGATGAAGCCTTCACTGAGACGGATCGATCGGATGCGGAGTAGAGAGCTCAGGTCCTTTATTATTATTATTTTTTCATTTCAAGAATTCAAGTGTAAAACTCCTAAAATTGTGCTTAACTTA
Organism: Orobanche coerulescens; assembly: GCA_033398695.1. NCBI lineage: Eukaryota > Viridiplantae > Streptophyta > Magnoliopsida > Lamiales > Orobanchaceae > Orobanche > Orobanche coerulescens. Next base: position 10,585,070 of record CM065816.1, on the reverse strand, counting down.
TTTGTTGTAATTTTCCTCATTCTTAATGCAAAATTGCAAAGTCCTTCTCCTTATTTATTTTTCAACAATTTAATGAGTTTTAAATATTTAAAAAAAATCACAACAAAATCAAAACATTAAGAATTATCATTTTCTATTCATAAAAGTAATAAATATACAAGAATAAAATGAAAAAATAAAAAAAAAAAAAAAATACAAAATTGGGCACTGTTGTCGCGAAGTGGGCCGGCCCGTCAAAACCGGCGGTTTTAGCCCGGCCCGGGACCGGAGGGCTTCTAGCCCGGCATGGGTGGTCGGGCTCGTCTCTAGTCCGGGCTCGGTTCTGTGTTTTAGGGACCGAGGACCGTCGGTTCGAGGCCCGAAACCGACGGTTTCGACCCGGCAGCACGTCTAGTTTGAGATCTTAGCAAACCATTACTAAATTGACTAGTAATAACTAATGATGTGTCATGGATTATTGTTTCTATTTTTTAAAAACTATTTGTCGACGATCCAACCGGATGGATGTCAACATATATCTAACTGAGTGATATTCCCAAATTTTCAAAAAATAAAAAAATTAATTTATTTGAGATCTTAGCAAACCACTACTAAATTGACTAGTACTAGTAACTAGTGATGTCGTGGATTATTGATTCTATTTCTTTTAAAGTATTTACCGATGATCCAACCGTACGGATGTCGAGATATATCTAATTCAATGATGTGCCCAAATTTTCAAAAAATATAAAATTAATTTGGTTTGAAATCTTAGCAAACCACTATTAAATTAACTAGTAATAACTAATGATGTGTCATGGATTATTGTTTCTATTTTTTCAAAAATATTTATCGACGATCCAACCGTACGGATTTCAACACATATCTAACTGAATGATGTTCCCAGATTTCCAAAAAATAAAAAATTAATTTGGTTTGAGATCTTAGCAAACCACTACTAAATTGACTAGTACTAGTAATTAGTGCTTTGTCTTGGATTATTGTTCTAGTTTTTTAAAAAAATATTTATCAACGATCCAACCGTACGGATGTCAAGATATATCTAATTCAGTGATGTTCCCTAATTTTCAAAAAATAGAAAAATAATTTGGTTTGAGATCTTAGTAAACCACTACTAAATTGACGAGTAATAACTAATGATGTGTCATGGATTATTGTTTCTAGTTTTTCAAAAATATTTATCGATGACCCAACCCGACGGATGTCAACATATATCTAATTGAGTGATGTTGCCAAATTTTCAAAAAATAAAAAAATAATTTGGTTTGAGATCTTAGCAAATCACTACGAAATTGACTAGTTCTAGTACTAGTGCTTTTCACGGATTATTGTTTCTGTTTTTTTAAAAAAATATTTATCGACGATCCAACCGTACGAATATCAAGATTCTAATTGAGTGATGTTTCTAAATTTTTAAAAATAAAAAATTAATTTGGTGTGACTTCTTAGTAGGGCACTACTAAATTGACTAGTACTCGTAACTAGTGCTTTGTCCTGGATTATTGTGTCTATTTTTATAAAAATATTTATCAACGATCCAACCGTACGGATGTCAAGATATATCTAATTGAGTGATGTTCCCAAATTTTTAAAAAATGAAAAATTAATTTAGTTTGAGATTTTAGTAGGAAAGTACTAAATTGACTCATAGTCGTAACTAGTTCTTTTCACAAATTATACTTTCTATTTTTTAAAAATATTTCTCGACGATCCAACCGTACGGATGTCAATATATATCTTATATATTGGTGTTTCCAAATTTTCAAAAAATAAAAAATTAATTTGGTTTGAGATCTTAGTAGGGTAAAAATAAGAATCTTCTAGATTTTTCAAGAAAACTAGAAAGACAACGGTTTATTTCTACAACACTTGTATATATGTGTTTATGACAACAGTTTAAAACTAAAACGCTTGTATGGATATTTGGAAGACAACATTTCAATATACAAACCCGTTGTCTAAGCATATATTTTTTTTCTTAATCTAACGGCTAATATCTAATCTAACCGCTAATTTTTTTATAAAGTATTTTTTTATAAACCAACCATACGGATGTCAAGATATATCTAATTGAGTGATGTTTTCAAATTTTCAAAAGATAAAAACTTAATTTGGTTAGAGATCTTGGCAAACCACTACTAAATTGACTAGTACTAGTAACTAGTGCTTTGTCCCGGATTATTATTTTTATTTTTTTAAAATATTTATCGATGATCCAAACGTACTAATGTCAAGATATATCTAATTGAGTGATATTCCTAAATTTTCAAAAAATAAAACTTAATTTGGTTTGAGATCTTAGTAGGGTACTACTAAATTGACTAGTACTCGTAACTAGTGCTTTGTCCCGGATTTTTTTTCTATTTTTCTAAATACTTCTCAACGATCCAACCGTACGGATGTCAACATATATCGAATTGAGCGATGTTTCGAAATTTTCAAAAAATTAAAAATTAATTTGGTTTGAGATCTTAGTAGGGCACTTGTCTGAGTCACACAACGTTTTTATGACATGTTGTGTGAAATGTAATAAAACAAGCATAGTTAAAAATGCTTGTCTTATTTCAACAACGGTTTAACGTAGCATTGTCTTAAGCTAATTCCCACAATATATTTTTAAAACCGTTGTCTAATCCTCCAAGTTTGCACAACACCACCGACAAAAAGCCTTGTCTGATTGGTTTTTCTAGACAACGGTTTTTAAACTGTTGTAATATACTTGGATTACACAATACTTTTTCGAGGATGAAAATAAACCGTTGTCTGTTAATTTCAGCCAACACTTTTTCGGCCGACTGTTGTCTGATTAGTGTTGTCTGATTGTGTTTTTCCTGTAGTGTTCTTCCACCCGGGGACGGTTCGATGGGACCTCTAGGGCCGATACTAATGGGTACGGCCGCTAAAGTGGTTTCCCACCTGGAGCGTTCGATGGGGCGTCTGGGGGTCTATACTAATGGGTACGGCCACGGGTTACCAAGTGTGGATGGTTGTGATATTGAGATGAGTTAATATACTGTTTTGATGTCAATGTGATATTCCGGAATATGATTTTCAAATGTTTTCCAAATGAGATGACTGTTTTGAATCGTATTTGTATATAATGTAGTGTAATTGTGTACTTGCACTAGCTATTTGAATGTTAACCCCTTAAATCGGGGAAATGCGTCTTATTCATTTCAGGTATCGGGCGAGCTGAGGAGCCGGCACGGGACACGCATGCAAAGGATGGTCCAGCATGATGATGAGGCTCGAGTTGGTATTATTTCTTTTTACTATATTTATTCAGTTATTGGTTAATAATGTCGTTGAAGTCCCCTGCGTGGCCATTGAATACATTTCACTCTCTGTTTTGTTGGTATTGAATTAAAATATTTTGGCCGAGGCCACGACCCTACTTATTATTATTAATGTGTCTTATGGAATTTTGTTGGCCACTTAAGTATACTGGATACAGTTTGGAAAAGTAGTTTAAACAACAAACTGTATGGAATCTAAATCTGAGTGCGTAGCGGAAGTCTTGGATACAGTTAGTTGTCGTGGATACAACAACAAAGTATTTGGTGTATACTTAATATATCACAGTAATTTCAAACAGTAAAAGCAGAAGGTAAATAACACAGTAATTTAAGTGGTTCGAGGTAAACCCCTCTACGTCCACTGGTCCTCCACACAGGAGTAAAAAGTTTATTAAATAATTACTGCGTATACAACTACGTAATTATAAACAAACCTATCCTTGTATCGTTCACATAGATTGATACAAAGAATATCACTTTCAACCGTTCACACATATTGGTTAAAGCTTCCTTCTTGACTAGCTTCTTCACACACAGTTCCAAAGCTTCGTCCTTATTCGTCCCACACAGGTCAGAATAACTTATTGAGTTCACACAGAGCTCGGTTTTTACACAGAGGTAAAAGGTTAGGTAACTGTAAGAACAAGACTTTGAATATCAAGATCTGATGATAGCTGTTCTTGATGTTTGAGCACTGTATATCTCTTTCGTTTTAACTTGCAGTTTGCTCTGGAGATATGTTTGCTCAGATGATAACTTTGATAGCTTTTTGAGAGTTATGTTACTTGGGGTAACTTATCTTCAATGTCTTCAAGGATATATATATATAGCCTCTGAAGAAAGTATCCGTTGAGATGTCCATTTGAATAAGATTTCCTTCAACGGGAATATGACATGATCCGGATTTCGCGGGATTCTGAAGATCTGAAGACTGACAGTATTTAAATACTTTATCCTTGAGTATTTAAATACTTCTTTGTTCAACGGAACTTGACTTGTGTTCTTTCTTGTCCTTTTGTGAACTGTATGGAAGGTGACTGTTTTTAGGATGTCGAGACAGTTTCCATACTTGATCTTTTTACAAGTCTTCAAGCTGTACTGACGAGCTTCACTTATGCTGATTCGAGGCAGGTCTTCGATACATGATAAATCCTTGAATCCTCGTCTGATTTTCCTTTACTGTATATTTGGCATATATGTCAAAACCTTTTCAATAACAAATAACAATCGATACAGGGATCGGGTATCCCGGCTGAATCGATACAGGGTGTTTGTTTTTCCTAACAAATTTCTTTTGTGGATTATGTGTCATGTGTTAGACCTTGTGAAGGTTCTACGGCGTGTAATGTCTCTTATGAAATTTGGGGTGTTACACTAAGGAGTGAGTATATTTATTTTTGTCTCGAGTTCAAATTCGGCGCTCTAAACTTTTCGTTCTTAAACCAAGATCAAATGTACATGAGTACAATAAAATTTATATTATATTTTTTTTTGATGTAATACATGAATAAAATAACAATCATATTATATGAATACACTGGTACTCGTTCTGCCGAGTCCATAGTGGTGGCAGTCGTGGGCGGTATGCCCATCGGCATGTGTATACCGCTGGTATACACCATTGCCACCTCGGAGGTATGGGCTAGAGGCATGGTTCAGCGGCAAACAATGCCTTGGAGGTATGGAGCATTATCAAGTGGAATATGACAGTTGGGCACTAGAAACAAAACAAAAAATAAGTAAATTTTGGGAGGTATGAAAAAGGTATGATTGCCACTAAAAATGGGTTGGGAGGTATGAAAAAAGTATGAATGAGGTGAAATGAGGTGGAATGATATTATTAGTGGATTTGGGAGGTATGGATGATTTCGGAAGCATGACTGCCACCATCCTAATTACTATTGAATTCATAATATGATGCACTTTATAAGTTGCGGGGGCTTAAACATTGGACCACTCGTTTTTTTTTTTAAATATAGAGGGTTAATATTTGTAAGAGAATAATTTAACATTTAATATTTAATACTATAAAGTTATGAAACTAATATATTTAATGAAGAAGAAGACAATGGTTAATAAAAGAAATTAAACTCGAGACACTATATATTAAAATTCATAAATTATGAATATCACTACAAATTTCGACGACCAAAACTTATTGGTTAAGGTCGAAAGTCATCGGCTATACTACTGGATCGTTGGCTAAAGTCTCGTCGGTCGGTATCCATCGGCTAAGGTTTAGCCGACGACATCCTGGGCAAACCGTCGGCTAAAACTGGGACTTTAACCGACAACTACTTCATGGTCGGTTAAAGTGTAAAAATATTATTTATTTATCTATTATTAAACCTTTATGCTAAATGCATTAAAAAATTTATATTATTAAAATCACATATTTTATTTCAAAATGGAGTTTTATTCTACAGTAATAAAACAAATTTAGAAAAGAAATTAATGTTGAGAATTTAAAATAATATATATAAAGTCAGAATATTCACACTTTAGCCGACAATTCGGTCTGTATCGTCGGCTAAAGCATTGACACTTTAGCCGGCGGTTTATTATCGTTGGCTAAGCTATGGATACTTTAGCCGACGACTTGCGATCGCCGGCTAAACTTATGGGACTTTAGCCGATGACTCAATCGAGGTTTAGCCGACGACAGGACTTAAAGTCGTCGGCTAAACTATGACTTTAGCCGACGCCTGATGATCGTCATTGACCGTTCTCCGATCAATCGTCGGCTAAAGTTCAAATTTTAAGTTCAAATTTTGATAGTGTATAGATCGATGCACTCAAATTAACTCTATCATGTACACTCCCATCACGATATAACTTAATATTATGCAAATTACGTAGGCACTTAACCGCGTGATGGTGTTCTAATAAACTGGCCTCATGGGGGAATGGTTGGTGGTCCAGTGGTATGACGCCTACTCTTAAGATATTCCTTTGGAAAGGTCTTGGGTTCTAACCCCACCAAGGAGGTGAAAGAGGAAGTTTTTCTCTTTATGATCCTCTAGCTCCTAGAAATTATTCGACCGCTAATCAATGTTTAATCTCGCGTCAAGCGGCACTGTAGGAGTATTTTCTGCTGGGAACCCGGAGGTGTTGACCAATCGGTGGTTGTTCTCAGAAGCTGTCTTTGAGAACACGGCTGTATTAATCGCTTGAAACCTCGCTGCGCGAAGTGTACAGAAAAGGCATTGGTAACCCTGGAATTGCTCGAGCGACTCGCGATTTACTTCTCTCAATGGGTTAGGAGTGGGTTCATTGAGGGACTAGGATTAGTCCGGCTAAACTGGGATCACTTAGTTATCAAAAAAAAAAATAATAATAATAGAAAAAGAAAAAAAAACTGGCCTCATGTTTACGTACAAGACTATGCGTGGTGTCCATAATTATGCGTTATGAGCATTCGTAATTAAGATTCTTTAACGGTACATATATTATATATATATATATATATTCATATGCATTATACTGAATCAATCATTATTATATCGAGAAATCAACAAAAACCAATACCAATAGCAATAAGTGTATCAGATTATGAATCCCGAAATTCCAGCTGACTTTAACATTGTGATGGAAAGAAATTTCCTGCCTATATATTGATTATATAGGTCTATTTTTCTACATTTAAATGTTAAATTATTACATTTTTCTACATTTAATTATTACGGTTTTTGCAAGAGGCTCAAGGTTGCCACTTGTGTAGACTATTAAACAAGTTGTGTGATGCATGCGGCCCAATAAAAAAAGTAAGTGCATTACTCACTCCTCACACTAATATATATTATATATATATATATATATATGGAAATATCAAGAGAATTGATTTTTTTTATAAATAAAAATACATCTCAGCCCTTGATTGATATGATTAGGACTATAAACGAGTCGAACTGTACCGAACTCTCACTGGGTTCGACTCGGCTCGAACTTATTCGAACCTTATGTTCGATTCGACTCGAAAGGGTCGGGCTTTTATTTTTGTTATGCGGCTCGAGTTTGAAGGGGTTTTTTAACATTGATTCGATTCGATTCGATTCGAATTTTTTCGAACAGTTCGAACATGTTCGGCTCATGTTAGACAAAATCTATAATATTATTCAATTTTCTTATAAATCATCAAATGGGCTTGAGCTTAATGGATCTGGAGTTCTGGACTAGTGTATATAATTAATATAAATATGTATAATATATTAATTTATATATATATTTTTCAAGAAAAAACAAGACGGTTCAGCCGAACATGTTCGAGCCCTTAGGCTCGATGTTGGGAAATTGGCACCTTTCATATGAATAACTCGTAGTCATGGAGAAGCATATTAATCTTCGTTTCCTTGACTTGAGTTGTTCCCTCGTGTGTGATTTCAAGAATTTTCCAGATTTCTTTAGCACTTTCACACGAAGATATACGGTTGACCTCCTCTGGATTTAATGCACAATTTAAAAGTTGAGTGGCCTTACAATTGAGGTGATCGTTCTTCCAATCCTCATCATTGTACTCTTCGAAGCTTTTAAGTGACCCGTTGGATTTGGTTGGAACTTTCGAGCCAAGGCAGATGATCTTCCAGATTTCTATATCGTAGGCACGAATGAAGATCGACATCTTTTTCTTCCAAGTCATGTAATTCGATCCGTCGAAAAATGGAGGTCGATTTAGAGCAAGACCTTCGACCGGGTCAAATTAAAACGCCATGGGATCGTCTTCTCCTCGGATGTTAAGCCGATTTTTATGGATACCCGCTCGGATACCAATTTTTGGGAAATTGACACCTTCGCCGTTTGAAATTTACGCGAAGTATAATAGAGTTATCAAGCTCTTTTGCGTTGCGGAAGCGTAATTAACTTGCGAAAAGTAAATGACACAAGATTTATACAGGTTCGGCCAATTGTGCCTACGTTATCTCTCTGTATCTTTTTCTATAGGCTAAAGATCAACCTCTGCGCCTCATCTTCTATCGGTCCGAGGGATACCATTACAATCTCGTCTTCTATGGGTCTGAGATAAACCGTTACACTCTTGCCTTTATGTCGGTCCAAGATAAACTGTTACACTCTTCTCTTTATGTCGGTCCAAGATAAATCGTTTTCCTTTTCTATCGGACAAGGAAGCAACCTATCTAGCTTTCTATTGGTACTAGACAAACCTCTCTTGGATTTCGATATGATTCTAATAATTCCGGATCAACGAACCTAATAACACTGAATCAATCTACAATCCGTATCTTTCCTCTTGTGTATGTTTTCGTGTATGAACACTCAAATACTTATCAATTAAGCACAAATACAACAACAATAATGTATACAATGATATATGAAGTATATAGACTTTGCTTGGAGTTGTATTGAATGATACCAAATGACTTGGTATTTATAGGCTCAAAGACTCAACTAGCTGTTGCACACACTGCTGACTTCATTACGTACGTTATGTATCCTCCATTGCGTACGTTATTCATGTTACGTACGTTAACACTTCTTCATTACGTATTGTTGGGACGGGATCGATTATACGCGTTATTGTGCAGAAGCGTATTTGAATAAATGTGCGAAAATTAAACGACATAAGATTTATAGAGGTTCGGCCAAACGTGCATATGTCCTCTCTCCGTATTTTTTTCTATAGGCTTGAGATAAACCTCTGCACCTCTCTTCTATCGGTCGAGGGATAACCGTTACAAGCTCGTCTTCTATCGGTCCGAGTAAACCGTTCAATCACTTGTCTTTATGTCGGTCCAAGTTAAACCGTTTTCCTTTTTCTATTGCACAAGGAATCAACCAATCTGGCTTTCTATGGGTACTAAACAAACCTCACATAGATATCGATTGTGATTCTAACAATATTGGATCCTTGATCCTAATAACACTAAATCCAATCGTATCCTTTCTTTTTCCTCTCTTGTATGATTTCGTGTATAACATTCAATCACTAAACAATATAAGCACAAATACAACAACTAGAATAAATACAATGGTATCTCGGGTATAGATGATTTGCTCAAGGTTGTTGTATGGTTTGATACCAAATGGTTTGGTATTTATCACTACAAAAAAAACAGTATTTAACTACGCCAAAATCCGTCGGCAAAATAGCAGGGGGCGTCGGTAAACTGAATACCGACGCCATTACCGACGGCAAAAGGGCGTTAGAAAACTGCTCGACGGTAAAAAATTACCGACGCCATTTCTTGGCGTTGTTAAATTGCCGACGGCTTCCCGACGCCGTTGGCGTCGGGCAATCCCCGGGTGGCCTGAAGCTGGGACGGTTTTGCCGACGGATACCGAAGCCACTACCGACGCCACGGCCGACGGGTTTTACGACGCCGTTTTGCCGTCGTTAATTTTGCAATAACGACGCTGGGTCTGTCGTTGTTAAACTGAACAATGACGACGCCTTTGCCGACGGAATGTAGCCGTCGCTAATTTACTAATGCCGACGGCCTCGCTGCCATTGGTAAAATTGTAAATCCCGACGCGATTTACCAACGGTAAAAGGGCGTCGGTAAATTTCCAACAATAGTTTTTCCGTCGGTAATGCCGTCGGTATTTTTTGTTTTTGACAAATATTCTGAATTTTTAATTATTTCCATTACCTGCTTTCAATTTCTGAATAATAAAACAAACTAATCATAAATATCAATTGTTACACAATCGTCATAGTTGTATCATCGTACACAATCAAGAGTTGTCATCATTTCATCGTACAGTAAAAAAAGAAATAAGTAGTCTAAATCAAGGTGAAGTAGAAGGGCAACTCGGAGGTGGAAGAATTTGTTGTGTCAGCATTTCTTGAATAGCTTGCAACTGTTCCTCAAGGCGCTGTCTCTTCACGCGCTCTTCTTCAATCACCTTTGCCTGCTCTTCTCTCAGTCTGCGCTCCTCTATCAGCTGCTCCTCTAAGGATGTGAATCGAGTGTGGATCTCTTCGGATGCGTGAAACTGTGAGGTCGTTGATCCACCGCCGCTAGAGCCTGTGCTTATGATGTTGGGAGCTAGACTGCCAGTGCCATACATCCTGTTTTTCTTGACATATTCTTTGGCGGCCTCCTTCTCCTACAATACAGTCTTATAGATCATATTCAAATCTGCTCCCTCCTTGCTCTGCAGCAAGCTCCTTAACCCTAGCCTGAGAAGAAAAACATGCCCAATATTCTAATTACATTGCAAGGAGAAAAGCCAAGTTTTCCTTTTTGTAGCTAGGAGAAATGGATAAGAAAAACTCGCATAACCACATCTGACTCGCAGTAAGATCAATAAAAAATGAAAGAATACTTCCAAATAACACATTTTTGGATTAGATTACAGAGTCTACATTCTATATTAGAGAATATATTTAATACTCTCTCCGTTCCTTATAAAAATGCATAGTTGACCATGGCAATAAAATCTGATATTCATTTTATTTTCACACCAACAATATAAAATCTGACATTCATTTGGTTAAATCAAAAAAGGCTTTTTTGGGCAGAAGTGAAGCAGCTTCATAATAAAGGCAGGTAACCAGCTTCATTAATACACTACTTCATATTATCTTAATACATCAGCAACAAATAATGAGTTATTTAATATTGTCAACACTATATATATATATGTATATATATATATATAGACACACGCACACACACTGCAAGATCCTGGATTCTTTTTATATTATATTATTTATTATAAAATGAAGCAAATGAAACAGCCGACATCATGTAAAATAATGGATGTGAAAACAAATGAACATATCACATCAAAACTACATATTACAACAGCTCCATGGCCGACATTTTAGAATCAAAGGTTTTGTATTCTTGTCCAGTCCGGATGTTGGGAGAAAAACATAAATAACAGGACCTATTGAGGGAATTATGAGAATAAAGGAAAATTCAGTATCTCAAACCAAAAAGAGAAATTGTGGGGCACGCACACATAATATCTCAATTTCAGTAGAAAAAACATGAAGTACATAAATATAATTTTCAAAGTAAAAATAAATTAAAAATTTCTACTTATTTAAATATACAAATTACGTACATAAATACACATAACACATTTACATATACTTCACAATTTAGAACTGTATTTTGAAAAATGGGAACATTTTCTACAATTTGTATCACAAAAATAAAATATAATGTATGTTATGTAAGAATACTTGTAAAATTTAAATTAATCAATTGTATATAATGGAACACCACCAAATTTGGTTACAAAATAAAATTATAATTTGGATAAACAATAATATTCTCCTCAAGAGAAAAAGCCATAAGAACTTAAATGTAGACAATTTATATGCAGACAATTTATATACTCACTGTCCAATAAGCATGAAACATAAATGTACAATATGTATTTGGTTCTCCGAACATCCTCTCTGTGCAACAGGCTCCAACTTTTGGAAAAGACAGAACAAATGCCTAGCAAAGATGATTAGAGCCAACTGTTGTCTTAAAAGGGCAAAAAACACATCCATTTGTTCTAGGCTGTGAGGCTCCGATGTATTCGGGGCCAGTCTTACAACTCCCTGGCATCTGGCGGAAAACGCTAAAGTCTCTCTAACATTCATTTCTCCAATATGCAGATCATGTTGGCTAATATACGCTGCAGTTCTTTGCGATACAAACTCATCCATCCCATATCCATTATAAGTCACCCGACCCTAAACCTAGATATATTACAATTTTTTTAGCGCCAGTGGGAGGGGAGGGAAAGAGTACAATGAAAAAAAAAGGAGACTCTAAAAATTGGACTTAACTGCCATGGATCATCTCCAACCATCATCATGTCATCTTCATCGTCTGTATAGACAACCTGCCATTTCATTGTTGATTCCGAGAGTTCCCCAAATATTTCAAACATCTCTTCGAATTTCTTGAGTAGATCCTCGTAGCAGTTCCATATGTCCTTATGACTACGTTTTTCCAACGACATACCTTCTACCTTTCATTTCTTTTCCTCAACTGAAATCCAACAAAAAAGAAATCCAGGTGCATCCTAATAATGTGCTACTTTCAATATTTAGTTTGAGTATCTTGTTATCTAACTCTCGTTACTACGCTTTAACGACACCGTAGTGGCACGAGGCATAGAAGCTTTCTGCTATGCTATTAGAGGAGAGTTACTGTAAACACACAACTTCCACCCTGTTGGCTGTAGTTTTAGCTTGTATATGTGAGAAATTCACAAGAAAAAAAAGATTTCACAAAGGTTAGATTTTTCTTCACAAAATAGGGAAAGAGAATGAACTAGAACAGGAAAAGACAATATATGAGAGGTTCAGAAGGTGCTTTGTTGAACCAATCTACTCTCTTTCTCCTTCACCTGAGCCTCATCTTCTAAAGGTCTCTAGGTCTACTTCTATCTAGATACATACAGCTTGCCCGCGGCCAATCGGATCGAACTGCAGCTAGCGATTCCCACGTCTAGGACAGCTATGCTAGGTCCAGTCAACCCTAGATCGGCCGTAGAAGGAAGGGCCATGGGATGGAGTATTGATACCGCTACAGTTGATTGAATCAAGTCTTACTTGTGGTGCAGCCCTTAGGATTAGGGTCCTGGCTCCAGTCAAAGGGACGGACGGATGCAAGGTTGAAGCGGAAAAAGGATTAGCATCGGGGGCTGCATGTAACCAACCAAGAAAAAAATATTATCTTTCCCCTTCTTACCCAAATAATGCATGATAATATAAAAATGCAAGCCACATACATGATTGTTATTTTTCTTACTAAATCATAACAACCACTGTTGTCTATAATAAAAAAAAAAATTCAAATGCATCCTCCATATACCAACTGACAGTACACTGTTTCCATGACAATCAAAACAACAAGTGTGAATCGAATGTATTCCAAAATACCGTAGATGAATCAAATGCATATATACTTACATCAATATCCGCATCCTTCTGTGTCGTAAAAGTTCCATCTTTTTCTATGTGGATAGCCCGAAAAGAGGCATAAACACACTGCTCTAATGGAAGATTGTTCTTCGTTGCCTATTTATTAAAAAAACTTCGAAATTATTACGATGCACACTTACATATACAAGCAAAAATAATTAGATAATTACTAACCAACTCTCGAGCAAGTACGCTAACAGACTTAGTGCCTCCACTGTGCTTGCTTATCCCGGTACCAGGGCCATCCACTTCAACCATTCGGTTGTCTCTCGCCCTCGTAGATACATCTCTCACCTCGGGAGTATCCCAGTAAGCACACAAACCTTCCCACCAATCAGTAGGGATGTGTTTCAGCCTCCCTTGATCCCTTTTCTTTTTTTCATCACTTAGGAAAATGCTGAACCTAACCCGTGCACGAGACTCCCAAAGATCATAGACTTCTTGTTCCCACTCAACAGGCCACGTGAAAAATTTCTATGAAATATTGCATATCAAGTTAATAAAACTAACTTTCCAATTGAATATAATTAGATTACATAATGATTACAAATTACCTTAAAGAAGGTATAGTACTGGGCCTTTACGCTATTAGGAGTATCTTTCCAGTTGAAGCCTGTCGGATTGGGAACTCTTTTAAAACTCCTCGTGCACACCCTGGAAATCTGGGGATGAATCACTATCTCTCTGTAACCAAAACCAAATTAATCATTTAGATCATCACAATACTTAGTTATAGCATTTAATCAACATTTGTTTAAGCATTTTGATGACAGTAAATACAATTCCCTAATAAATTTAGTCCTAGAAATATATTTTATATGACCTCTAAGTATTGTCATCAACTGATTAAATAATTTGAACACTCGCTGTAACAAAAACAATTGATGATTAAACAGTAAATAACTAACCCGGTTTTAGTATCTCTTTCAAGAGCAATCTTTCTACAGGAAACAACACTTGAGGCTGCCTCAGAAGCTATCACCTCCCGATCCTCATCTTCAGAAATGTGTGCACTAGTCTCCTCGTCTGCCCTGTCTCGGAGTAGAACAATCGGCGGAGTCTCGGGTAGAGCAGACGAAGACCTAACAGGACCTTCTCGTGGGGAGTCCGTAGCTGGTGAAGAGTGTCTGGGAGCTGCTCGTGAGGAGCCCGTGCTACTGCGGCGCCCGCCACCACCTCTCCTCATCGAGAACATCTGAGGAAAAAAAAGATGGTTGTAATTAAAATGAGCAACAATTCATAATAGTTAAGACATGAGCCAATTATAGAAACTAAACCTTGCATTTTAAGAGTGTACTGATCATAGAAACAACAATTCATAGAAAAAAAAAGATGGTTTGTATTTACCTTGCAAACCCTCTTGAGAGTGTACTTTTGTAAGAAAAAAATAAGTGCCTTGGGGTTCTAAATTTTAAAGATAACTGGGTTCTTTTGTAATTAGGAGATCTGCATTGATCACTGTTGCGGCTGTTATGCTTTTCATATCGATTCTTGGTCTAGGTATGTGTTGGTAGGACGCTTCAAGCTAGATTATATGCCCAGATGTCGTATCTGGGAAGCTTGGCTTATTCCATTCCCTAAATCAAGGTATCATTCTCCTTTTGGTTTGACATAAATTTTAGTTATTCAAGAACATGGATGGTTTTGAATCAATCCTGAGTATCTTTGCCGGTTTTGTTAATGTTGTTTAAAATTCAGTTTGATTTGATTTTACTCTCTAATGTTGTCTGATTGTGGGGATTTCTGAATATTTTGGTACTTTGTGTTGAATTCTGGCAAAAAAAAAGCGAAAAGAATCTTATTGCCAAAGTGGGTTCTACCCTGTGTTACCGGTTTCTAAGGTTTCCGCATATTTAATGTTTGGTGTTGAAAGTAGTTGAACTTATGCTAATTAATTTCTCTCTGAAATGATAATACAACATGGGAATTTACTGAGATATCATGGGCTACGGTTTGTGACTTCATCCGTGGAGAAGAAAGAACAAGCATTGAAAGCTGAAAAACAAAAGGCAACTGCTGAAGAGGAGCAAAACGAAGTTAAGTCAGAAGTTGAAGCTCAGGATATCAAAACCAACCAAACAGAGTCTAATGAAAAGAGTATAAGTGCATCTAGTGCATATAAAATTGCTGCTTCAGCTGCTTCCTATTTACATTCTCATACCAGAAACATTCTTCCATTTAAATCCTCCAGTTGGTAGGACCCCCAGATTTCCGAAAATTACAAATAGCCCCCTTGGATTAAATTTAGTCTTACTTGAGGGAGGTTTGTATTGTTTCATAGATGGCAAGGGAGCTTCTGATAACGATGCTGCATATCGAATTGTGATATATAAACCTTATTTTTTCAAAGGATCACATAGCTGAATTCAGACATATATCTCGAGGTTCGGCTCTATATATACCTACATCCTGAAGATTAATCAGTACAACAAATACATGACAATTTTCACATAAATTTCTCATTAAACTACATGTTCCATATTTGTCTGAAAGGAAAACTAAACCAACTTATACAGCAATTAGCATGCAACAGAGTGAAGGCTTTCGATGAACAGGTCATTTGCAAGAGTGGAGACAGAAAAATACTATTACACATGAAATGTATATCACTAATTAGCACTAATAAATGTTAGTTACAGACTAGGTGAATCTTTGGAACCTTCAGTGTTACAAACAAAGCAAATGAGTAGAGTACAAGTTAAGCAAAAATCAACATGTACACAGTACACATTGCGACAATACATCAAACAACAATCTACATAAAATCATCAAGGCAACATCGTATAAATAAAGATCGAAAGAAGAGGAAGAATAAACCAAACTGTCCACAATCTAAATCAAATTTTCAAGTGCACTTCATATAAAAATCTAAAACAGAATATTCATTAGCTTGAAAATCACAATATTGACATGATCGTAAAGACTATAACATATGATCAGAATCATCATCATCATTACTATCTTCCTCATCTGACGTTATTATATATCCATCATCTGATGCCTCATCCACATCATCAATATCAATAAGTCCACCTCGTGGATGCGATATTGATATCTCATCATCTACAGTAGCTTGACTACCTCTAGTCCTCATGACCGCGGCATCCTCTTGAAACGGTTGATGTAATGACGAGGCGGATGGTTCACAAGCTACTTCAACTCTAGATCTAGGTGTGACCTTTCACACTCCCCACCAATCCTTCTTAGCTTGATTCATACTAGGATAGGAAGCATAATACACTTGAGTAGCTTGATTTGCTAACACAAAAGGTTTGTACTTCTTGTATTTACGGGTGTGGTTTACTAAAACGAAATTGAAATCTGTATTCACCGAAGTCCCTAGAGGTGATAAGTCAAACCACTCACACTTGAATAACACAATTGTTTTAGTAGGTTCACCATTATACTCTACCACACACACCTCCATTAATCGCCCGCAAAAATCTTGTTCATCACTATTATAAACCTCGCCCTTTATGCAAACACCACTATTCATAGTACTTTTATCTGACCCATGGTCAACCGTGTGGAACCTGTATCCATTAACTAAACACCCAGAATAAATTTGAACCCGTCTGATGGCCCTTCTGCAAGGTCCTTAATGCATTGGCTTGCATTACTTGAAGGATCATTAACCTATGACAATTATTAAGTATGTTAGTTATGTAACTTTCTACATATGAAACTAGTCTATAAATAATTTGATATGAGACCCCACACTTACATATATTTTGAACCAACTTGCAAACTCCTTTTCAACTATTGTTTGTAAGTCATTTTCCATTATCTTCGGATTAGTTGCTCGAATTTGATCTTCAAACAATCTTCAAAAAACACACGAGTTATTATATATTTAATGAATGAATATATTCTTCATTAAATAAAATATCACGAGGGTACTCACGTCAAGTATGTCTCTGAAACCTCGGCACAATTGGATAAAATATATATATGTGCTGCATTATACTCTTTGGCATCAAAATATCGTGAAGGCATTTTGCCAAAAGGACGACCATCCAATTTGAAAATTGAGAGCATATTCGGATCATCATTTTCATCGGCTCCCCCCTCATCATTTTGAGGCACACTTCTAATCTTCGTAGTCACCCAATCTTCAAAGTAGTATGAGCTAAATGTTGATGCCTCTTTCATTAAATAGGCATTGGTGATGGATCCTTCAACTTTAGCTTTGTTCTTTACAAAATCTTTCAATGTCTTCATATACCTCTCAAATGGATACATCCATCGATATTGTACTGGACCAGCAATTCGGGCTTCGTTAGCCAGATGGATAACAAGATGCTCCATTGAATCAAAGAAGCT
Organism: Orobanche coerulescens; assembly: GCA_033398695.1. Classification (NCBI taxonomy): domain Eukaryota; kingdom Viridiplantae; phylum Streptophyta; class Magnoliopsida; order Lamiales; family Orobanchaceae; genus Orobanche; species Orobanche coerulescens. Next base: position 10,567,556 of record CM065816.1, on the reverse strand, counting down.
AGGCGGAAAGATACGCTCAAGTTTGCACAAAGTAACTGGAATTGTTTCATGAAGTCTACACATGTCCTCTATTTTTATTGTCCGAGATGTCAAGTCTTTAAAGAAGATACTCAACTCTGTAATTGCCTTCCAAACAGCTTGAGAAAGAAGTTCACGAAACGCAATAGGTAACAAGCGTTGCATGAACACATGGCAGTCATGACTTTTCATCCCTCTCATCTTTAGTTCTTTCTTATCCACGCATCTACTAATATTGGACATGTAGCCATCAGGAAATTTAAGACGAGATATCCATTCACATAGTACTCTCTTTTCATCTCTATCAAGTGAGTAACAAGCTGTCTGATACTTTCCTGTTGTCTCATTTTTCTTCAATTCAGGTCTGATGCAGAGCAATTGCAACTCGTCTCTAGACTTGGTGGTATCCTTGGTCTTTCCCGGCACATTAAGCACAATGTTGAACACATTGTCAAACACATTTTTTTCAATGTGCATGACATCCAAATTGTGAGGAATCAGAAGTTCTTTCCAATATAGGAGATCCTAAAAGATGCTTCTTTTCTTCCACCCGCTCCTAGAATTCTTGGATATCCCTTTGTTTGTGTCATTGTAGTCCTCTGTCACTTTCACAAGACCCAGTGCCTCTATTTGATTCAATATCTCAGCGCCCGACCTTTTCTCAGGTGTAGGTACTTCACATGTCATATTCTTTCTAAATGCTCGTCGGTTCCTCCTAAACATGTGATCCGGCTCCAAGAATTTCCGACTACAATCAAACCATGTTTGTTTACCACTCTTAGGAAGAGTAAACGCTTCAGTCTCATCCATGCAATGAGGGCATGTCAATCTTCCAGCAGTACTCCATCCAGACAACATTGAATACGCTCGAAAATCACTAATAGTCCACAACAACAGTGCTCGCATTTGAAAATTTTGCTTCAATGAGATGTCAAATGTTGGAACACCCTCTTCCCACAAGTTCACCAACTCCTTTATGAGCGGCTGAAGAAACACATCCAATTGCATCTTAGGATTGTGTGGCCCTAGTACTAAGATTGTTAGGAACATGAATTGTTCCTTCATACAGAGCCAAGGTGGTAAGTTATAGGGTGTGACTATAACTGGCCACGATGAATATTGTCGCCCTGATTGTGCAAAAGGTGCAAAACCATCAGTCGAAAGACCTAATCTCACATTTCTAGCCTCCGCAGCAAAATCTGGATAAATAGTGTCAAGGTGCTTCCATGCTGGAGAGTCTGCAGGATGACGCATAATTCCATCATTTGAACCAGAACATGAAGCATGCCACCTCATATCTGCCGCGGTAGCATTTGACATGTATAGCCTTTGCAATCGGGGAATAAGAGGAAGTAGTACATCTTCATGGCTGCCAATTTTTTCCTCATACGGATTCCTGAGGCACGACACATATCTTTGTAGCGTGATGTACAACAGAATATACAACTCTCAGTGTCTTTGTAATGGTCCCAATAAAGCATGCAGCTGTTTGGACAACAATCAATCTTCTCTACAGGTAATCCCAACCCACGCAATAATTTCTTTGTACTATAGAAGTTATCGGGACATAGATTCCCTTTTGGATGACTGTCTTTCATGAACTCTGCAAACTGATTAAAACACTTTTCTGATAAGTGGTTCTCTGCTTTCAAACTCATGAAACGAGTCATATAAGACAATTGGGAGTAATTAGCACAACCAGGCCACAACTCTTTGTCTCCAGCATTCAACATATCATATATTCGTTTTGCTTCACGATTTGGTGGTTCTTCCACATTCTCAACATTAAATTGTGGCCCGACATGCTCCATGACCGTAAATGCAGTGCAATTAGATCCCAACTCGTTGGTATCCATATTCACATCTTCATCCATATCTTCACATCCCTCATCCATTTCAATTTCGCCGTGAAAAATCCAAGTTTTATACTCCCTAATGAACCCAAATTTCCCAATGTGATACTTAACTTTTTCTGTATCATGAAACTGTATATTATCACATTTTTTACATGGACATCTTATATGGTCATCCGACATGCAGTGCGGCTGACTACTTGCATACTCGATAAAGTTGTTAAGTCCAGAGAGGAATGCAGGATTCCAAGAGCCATCAAGTTTCCGGCGATACATCCAGTCACGGTTGTCACCCATTCTAAAAATTGTAACAAAATAATCAAAAAAAAAAAAAGATAACATATGAGTATAGCTATACATGAACATATACATAATATATGAGTTAATCTAGAACTATAATACTCTTCTATGAAATATGTAATCTGGATACATGAAACTACTGGAGAAATCCGAGGTATAAGAGTAGGGGTGAGAAATGGTACCACATGGCTAATGAAATAGATCACCGGCGAATGTGAGGTATACATGAAATTGTGAATCATGCCATGGATATGATGTGGTAATTCAGAAGAATATACAATTCATTTTCGAGTTTCTTGTTGTTGTACTTAAGAAGAAATCCCTTACTGAATGTCAAACTTACTAAATAAAAAGAAAATAAAAATAAGATACAGCAAAAAATAATGCCAATCCTCTGTGTTATCCAAGTGAAACAAGGAAAGATTATCTAGAACATATTTCCATTAAAAAAATCCCAACTAAAGCAATCTGCGGAACAGAATTCAAGAATCAGAAGCTATTGCATATATAACCACAAGTATACATCAAAAAAGATTACAATGAAAATAGAGAGAGACAGACTCACTTCTTGCTCCGAGTAGAATCTTGCTCCGAGTAGAATCTTGCTCTGAGTAGAATCTTGCTCAGATGGATGCCAACGCGAAGTAAATTTCACAGACAGGAGTAGAAGGGCTGTACAAAGAGAAAGATAATTACAAAAACCACCTTTAGGTTTTGGGTATTTAAAAAAAGTTCAGATGTTTCAAAATTACCCCCAAAAAAATTCAGGTCTGACGATTTCGTCTTATGAAGAACATTATGAAAACAAACCCTTACAGTCATAAAACTCTTACAGTTACCACCCTTTAATTTACAGACTACAAAACTCAAGGTTTTTTTCGTAACTATGGAACTTCTCTAGGGGGGTTTCGTGATTACACAAACCTCAAGGGTAGATTTTGTGATTATCCCAAACAAATTCATCAGATTTAGTCTAATCACAAATTTAAAAAAAAAATGGTTATCTTTAAGGATTACAGAGATCTCATAATATAAAACAGAGGCATATATCGTCAAACAAAACAAACCTACACTTATGGGAGTATTTGTAATTAAAGCAAAAAAGGATATTTATATTTAATATTATTCATCTTACTTCTCTAAATCCCAAGTAAAATGAAGGGTGTTGGAGAAACTAAATGATCCACTGAAGCACAAACTAACATGATTCGTCGGGGATTTTAGGTCGCCAGGGAGAGAGGCGTTTTGCAGAGGTGTGGGGAGAGAGGCGTTTTGCAGAGGTGAATTAGAATGATTTTAGGTCGAATCAGAATAGGCAGAGGGCTGAGTATGTATTAAAATTTACCGACGCCAACGGGCCGTCGGTAATGGCCTTGTTAAATTGGACAGATAGCTTGACGACGGTAAAGGCGTTGTTAAATTTAACAAATACCGACGGCGGGAGTGGCGTTGTTAATTCATGTAAGTCACGTAATTGTGTAAAATAATCATGCCATTTAACGACGGCATAAGCGCCGTCGGTATATTTCCGACGCCGGTAGTCGTCGGTACTGGCGTCGGCAAATTTCGCGGGAAGACACCCACGATATGGCGTCGTTAAAGCCGTCGGGGATCGTCCAAATTCACGGGTGTCGGTAACGGCGTCGTTAAATGTCAAAAATACCAACGCCTTTACTGGCGTCGGTAAATGGCGTCGGTAAATACTGTATTTTTTGTAGTGTATAGCCATTTCCATCCAACTAGCCGTTAGTCACTTTTGACTTGCTAGCGTGTGCTAGCCTTTCTTCATAGCGTGCGTTAGACTCTGTTGCATACGTGTAGCGTGCGCTACCTGTTTATGTGATGAGTCCAGTAGCTTACTGCCCATGCTTTTGCGTGCGTTAGCTTATCCATTGCGTGCGTTAAGTACATACATTAGCGTAAGTTGGTCATGCACTGTAGCGTGCATTAAGTTATATATCAGTTGCCTGCTTTTTGACTTCTTGAATCTTGACTTTTCACCGAATCTCCCGACGGATTGATTATCTTGAATTCAAACACTTTAGCGTGCGCTATTCCTTAATCTTAGCGTGCGCTATGATTTCGTCATTGCTTGCGTCATACTGTGTTTGAGAGTCTTCACAACGGTCATATATATTCGATAGCGTGCGTTGTGCTTTAGGTGTAGCGTGCGCTATCTTTATCAAATGACTTTGTCTTCAGGTGACTTTGAACTCGTCTGATCTGCAGGCAGGTATCGTTAGCGTGCGCTAACTGTCATTACTAGCGTGCGCTAGTTTTGCAGTTTGATCAGCTTTTTGCATCTTCGACTCCTTCGTTGTTTTGTTTCGCTTCTTTGTTGTTTTACTTTGTTTAACAACTTAATCATCAAAACTCTATTAATGAATATTTGGAATAACATATTCCAACACGTACGCTAAGCTCTTTACAGATCAGTCCAGTGGCTTCTGTCTCTTCCTTTACGTACGGTAATATTCGTAGCGTACGTTATATTCACCTTGTTACGTACGTTATATAGCACTCATTACTTACGTTAACTCATATGTCCGTTACATGTCTTTGACCTTCTAGAATCAATCCAACGGATTGATTTATTTGAATTCATATTCAAACAATCCATTACATACGTTAGCTTCTCTGCATTACGTACGTTAGCTTCTACGTGTAGCGTACGTTAAGACATGTCGTCTGCATTCTGTCTTCAGGTAAATTCTCATTACGTGCGTTATACAATATGTATTACGTACGTTATCTTCGTTAAAGATGTACACCTTTGCTTTTCAAACCATTTCGAGCGTCTTCGGCTTCTTTGTTGTTTTGTTTTATTCCATTGTTGTTTTCTTTGATCGATAACATTATCAACTCATCATTAGCATCATTAACAACTCATCATCTAAACCAATTTATAATTTTATGGAATAGAATATTCCAGCACTCGATTCGCCGAATAGCAAACACAAACGTTCGCCTCGACTCATTGATTACTGAATCGAACATCGAACCAAACTATTTCGAGCCGAATATGCCGAAATGAATCGAACTTTTACGTCCGTTCACACTACATGTGATGGGTGGTCTGGAATGTATGAATACTTGGATTGTTTCTTAATTAATGATTGATTCCTCATTTGATAAACTCATCATTAATATATGGAAAGGATTTTTCCGGTTTTTCATGCATTTAATCTCTATCATTAAAACTCGTTAAATCAACGGTATGTATACATTCTTATCTCTTAACAAAAAATGATTCTCACTAAAATCCACACACACACACACACACACACATATATATATATATATATATATATATATATATATATATAATCAACCAATATATACATTGTAATATCCGCAAATTCGATTTCCGGTAATTTTTTTATTTTTTGGCGAAAGTCCATTTTTACGACTTGCTTGGGACCGTTTCGTCATCCTGAGAATGATTAATTCTACACTTTTTGACATCCGAGTTCGTTTCGGGGTCGTTTTGTTGAGTTCCGTGCTTTTTAGCGACTTTTCCGCTCTTGAGTCGATTCTTGCGAATCTCGTTTGAAACTGCTGTTTCGAGTTTCCTGTAAGTCTGTTTAACTTTGTTAGACGTGTTATGAACTTCGGTTTGGTTATTCGATCACGTATCGTGATTTCTGGGCGTTTTGGGCCATTTTGTAATTTATCCAAAGTTATGGGTATCCATATCTGTATTTGTTGTCTCGACCCTTTTCTTGGTCGCGTATGATTAATTATTGCTTTACGTTTTCATTTCGAGTCGTTGATGTCGTCCGCGAACTTTTCGTCGTGTTCGTTCCGTGCGTTGTCGGGTCGTGGCGGTGGCATTGTGGCCAGGACGGTGCGATCTGTCGGTAGTCTTGATCTTGGGCAGCCGGCGAGCACGGCGAACCGCGTAGCGCACGCTTCTGGCCGGAGCCTGCGTGAGCTAGCTTAGCGTGTAGCGCCGCTGTCAAATCGGCCAGCATCTGTGCTCTCGGGCACAGGCGGAGGGTTACGAGGTTACGGACTCGGGTAGGATCGGCGAGTAGCGCACGCTCGTCGGTCGTGGCGCACGCTAACCGGCGAGGTAGCGCCGTTGTCGGCCGACTAGCGTGCGTTCTGGGATGAGTTTGTTAGTCCATGAGCTCTTTGGGCCAGTCGGCTAGCGCGCTTCGTAGCGCGCACGCTAGCGGGAGTCGGGCGGACAAGTCATGGTCGGCATAATTGGTCGGTGGTGCCGGGTCATGTGGGCCATGGCCGAGAGTGCTGGGCCGATACTGGCCGATAGCGCACGCTAGTCCGGGAAGGCTAGCGCACGCTAGTTCCGGCCCAGTATATAAATGACAGAGCAGCCACTTTTTCATTCATTTTTCATTTCCTTTCTCTTCGGTCCGCGGTTGGAGCTTTGGAGAAGATGAAGCCATGTTGTTAAACAACAAATCCATGAAGTTTCTGAGTTTATATTACCGATCAATCATCCTATAACATCATTCGATCCAGCGAATCAAGGTTAGATCTTTAGAACCCTACTTTTGGAGAGATTTGGGGATTTTCGCGTTTTTGTCCGATTCATTCCGTTTTGCTGAGTAATTCATGATGAATATGATTAATCTTGTTGGTATTCTTAGTTTTCCTACGGATTCATGGTATATTTCGTGATTTTTACGAAATCAAGAGGGTTTGGTTGTGGTCCGCCCTCGTTGTCGTTTTTATACGAATATACATGAATCGTAGGCGGGTTTCTGGGTGTATTCCAATTCTGTATTCGTTTAGAATCGGTTGTGATTATATTCTTCGAATCGTTAGGTTCGGTTTCGATGGTTCCTAGCATTCGTCGGTGACTTTCCATTCCGTTCGTTGCGTCGTCGACTATTCAAGGCAAGTATATATTTATGAATGTGCGTTCTCGACTTTGAAAGTATGAAATATTAATGGCATGATTATTTATATCCACTCCGGGACGGGCCGACGGGTCCTCTGAGGGTTTCGTAGCCTCTGGTGCGATTCCATGGATAATATGAATTAACCACTCCGGGGACGGGCCGACGGGTCTCGAGGGTTCCGTAGCCTGCAGTGCGGTTCCACGGTATTCATATATGTATTGATGACGGATGATATGAGCGAACGTTTCCACGGCATTCATATACGTCTTGATGTGATGCTATGAGATTTAGTTATTAGGAATACTAGTCGACGATGAATTGGCGGTTACATTTACTTTATTGTCGAGAGTATTGTGTATACTTGATATAGTTGCACTAGCTATTCGACGGCTAACCCTTTATGGGGAAATACTTTATGTATTTCGAGTTCCGGGAGAGCGGACGGCGGGTATCGGGTCGGCATGAAGATGATGGGCAAGTGTGATCATGTGTCTTGTCTCGGTTATCTTTTGGATTCCTCCATTCGGTGTTGTTGTCTTGGAATGGATTTTAAATACTCGAGTATTGTATTTCGGTTTCCTTGATGTTTCGGCTGTGTGTTGAGGTATTGATTGTGCGGTGATGTATTTGGTTTCATTGGTTATGGTTTTGAATACCATTTGTATCGTCTTTCTTTCCATTGTATGTAGACCTTCTCGGTCAAGTTTTATAGTTCCGCGTATGTTTAGCTTTGTGGGTCCCACGGCGGGGCTCACGGCGCTGGAATATACCCTGAATAACTTGGGGGAGTTACGTACATTGGGGAGTAAGGACATTTATATATGTTACATGTAAATTTCTCAATTATTCTGCATTCACAATCTTTTTAAAATAAAATATTATGGAAAAAGTTTATTAAAATAAAATTTATAAATAGAAATTCCACGTGTATAAATGGAATAATATTATAAAATTTATTTTGTCTTGTGCATATTTTTTATTTATGGAATAAGCCATCTCCTATTATCATGATTGATCTAAAAAACATTTTTAGCCAATATAAAAAATATCTTTTATAAAATCGACTTAATTTATTTAATCATTTTATAAATTCTCCATGTACACACAATTTGTTTTAAAAAATTTAATTAATATTTAAGATTAATTAATTTAATATTGTATGTGCATACATCTGGAATGTTAATTTTATAATTACCATATATCCCAAAATATGGAAAAAGAAAAAGTTATCAATTACAATAATTTCAGCATCAATTTCCACAAGTATCTGAAATTCTTAATCAATGGGATATTTTTGCATTATTTGTTGGTAGAATCGAATTTAAAAAAAAAAAACATATATTGATCAAATAAAGTTATTAGCGTTAATTTTGGGTAGCATATATGAAAAAATTTAAAGAGGGGAGATTTTAAAAAGTTTTTTTTTATATATTTATCATAGATACTTGTAAAATTCTATCCGTGAAATTAAATTAGTGTCTTACAAATTACAAGAAATTATTCTAAACAAAAAGATGATTCTAAATATGGGAGTGAAATTCAAATAAATGTAAACTGTCTACGTTGATAAATTTTCAACTCCGACTTTTCTACCGTCATGCCACGAAAACTTGACCCGACGTTAGGCGGATACTAAAATTACATATATTTTTTATATTTGTTGATTCCAATCCGCACAGTTCAATTCAACTCCAACAAGAAGAATATACAAATTGGAATCGACAAATATGAACAAATAAGTAGTATAATTAAGATGTGTTTTCTTATCGTCGGGTAATGAAAACTTGGTCTTATATTAGGACGGTACTAAAATTGTATATTTTCTTCATATTTATTGATTTTAATCTGCAAAATTCAATCCTAACAAAAAGAATATACAAACTGAAATCGATAAATATGAAAGAAAAGTTTTCCCGACAACGACTGGAGAAAAGTTCAACTTTCCCTTTAGTTTAGCTATTTTGAAAAGTAGGCTTTTATTAAAATATACAGTTTAGGACATTTAAGCCTTGTTCTGCTCGCTTTAAACTAATAATATTTAATAAAAATCATTATAAATCAATTTTACCAAGTAAATATAATTTCAATTTAATGAAAATCAGTTCAGTGTTAATAAATTAAGTAAATCAATAAAAGGAAGTTTATTCAGTAAAATAATGTCAATCAACAAAATCAGCTTAACAATCTGGACTCTGTTCTTTTGGACTTAATTTTAGTATTTTTTCGTTCAGTTTAATTTCATTCAGCTTCGTTCAATTTAATATAATTCAGTTTAGTTCAGCATATTATTATTATTAGTATTACATGTTGTTAGCTAATAATAATTATTATTATTGATACTAATATAATGTTATTGTATATGTCATTATCTAATATTAATTATTATTATTATTATTGATATCAATATGATCATAATACTATATATGTTTTGTTATTAATCTTATTATTTTTATTATTATCTTTAGTAGTAGTATTATTTGTATTATTTTTGTTGTTGTTAGTGTAATCTAAGTACTTATATTTAATATTATTAAAGAATTATTAAAATAGTGTTATTGTTGATAATATTATATTTAGTTATTATTATTACTTATGTTATTATTGCTGTTATTATTATCATTGTAAATATTGTTCTATGATATTATTAATTTTAAATAATTTTAATTCAGAATTACTATACATTATTATTTATTAATAGTACTTTTAAGTAATTCTAATTAAAGAATTATTATATATAATTATTATTATATTAATATTACTTTTAAATGATTATAATAATTATTATTATTATATGAATATTTTAATTTTAAATTATTTTAACTATAAATTATTATACATGATTATTTTTATTTTTATTAATATTAAATAATATTATTACTATTAATTTCGTATAGTTCAGTTGAGTTCAATTTACCATAATTCAGTTCGGTCCGAAAGAACAGAACCTTAATATAATAGTACTATATTTATACTTTAATAATAAAGATAACATGTTAAGTTTTTTCTAAGGGTATTACTAAACACCGCCCAAAATTATTAGCCACCGCCCTATAAGATTACCTTTTTATCCATTTCAAGTCTTTCATTATTTCTAAACACCACACCACACCAAAATCTTTCAAGCTCAAGTTTTTCGAATTGAAATCTAGAAACAATTTTTCATTTATTCTACAGAACACACAATCAAATATATATCGTCAATATTATCGACAACTACGAAAATGGACGAGAATTCGCATCTGGAGGTAATTTTTCGGAGAAAATGACGCAGGCGTCTGATTATTCCGCCTGTTCCATGGTACAGGCGTCCCAGTCACTTTGGACCATGATACGGGCGTCAGTGCGACGCTCCGTCCTAGGTCTAAGCGTCTAAACCAGACGCTGAACCATGGTCGGGGCGTCCGATTCGACGCTGTGCCATGGCTAGGCGTCATTGACGCTGTATCGTGGCCAGGCGTCCAAGCCAGACGCCTCGGTCATGGTCCAGGCGCAATTTTTGGACGTCTGGACCCTTTTTTTTGCCTGATTTTAAATATTAATAATAATAATATTATTGGTATTATTTTAACATTATGTCAATTAAAAATTTCAGGTTATATTGGAAGAATTTGAAGGCGACGGCGTTGATTATAGTGGTTATTTCGTTAATGACGAAATATTCGCTACTGATTGTGATGCGATTGGTTGGGCGAAAAAAATTGCTCTTCAAATTGGTTTCGAGTTGATCATTTCTTCGTACAAGAATAAAGGAAAGACAAGCTACTGAGATGTAATTGTGGTGAGCAGTGCAGAGGGTATTAAGAGATTTGGATGTCATTGTTCGAAAGGACACAAAGACGAAAGCATGCAAGTGTACATTTCGGATAAAGGCCGAACAATTGCATGACTTGAGTGGTTGGATAATCGACCGATCTCTGGGAGTAAGGGTATGCACAATCACTCATTTATTGTTTATCAGGAGGGGCATCGTCAAATGAGTGGATCGAGTAAATCGGCCAAACAAGTTGTTCGTGAGATGAGTCCGCTCAAGCTGCCGTGTGCCATCTTGGCGGACGTTCAGAATAAATTTCCCGAGGACAAACCGACTAGACGACATATCTAAAATTATAGAGACCACTTGAGGAAGCATGATTTTGAAGAAAGAGATGTCGTCGGTCAGTTTCACCATTTGGCTGTGACGAATAACTACGTACATTGGACGCAGGCCGACCCGGATACAAATGTTGTTACCCACGTGTTCATGGCACATCCAACATCAATCAACTTAATCCGGACCTACAGATGGTTCATTGGCATGGATTCCACCTACAAAACAAATAAGTATAAGATGCCATTTCTCGAGATAGTCGGGATGACTCCATGTAACAAGAACTTCCTAATCGCCTATGCAATTATGAAAGATGAGACCGAATCGAGCTATGCGTGGGTGTTACACAAGTTGAAAATTTTGCTTGGGTTTGATGTTCATCCGACAGCTATTGTTACGAATCGCGAGTTGGGATTAATGCGTCCTATTGAAGAGATATTTCCACAGAGTACCCACTTGCTTTGCACATGGCATATTAATAAGGATGTTGAAGACAAGGTCTACAGAATTTGTGGAAAAGATAAAGAAATGGGCCAAAGGTTTAAAAATGGGAAATGGAAGAAAATCATGGAAGCGGCGACCGAAGAGGTATATGATCAAGCGGTGCAACTCATGAAGGATACATGGAGATGGAATCCTAAGGTGATATCCTACGTTGAGGGTACATGGCTAAAATACAAGGAGATGTTCGTTGTTGCGTGGACGAATAAAGTGCTTCATTTTGGAAACACAACCACTTGTAGAGTTGAGAGTGCACATGCCGAGTTAAAGCAATGGCTTAATTCTTCCACCGGAGCCCTCGATACCGTCTGGACCAAAGTCAACCAGGAGATTGAATCACAACTTACGCAGATCAGATACACACTTGAACAGTCTAGGTGTCGTACAGGCGTGGTGTATTCTGGTTTTCCGTTCAACTACTTGCGCTGTCGTGTTTCCCATCATTGTCTACGATTACTGTCGAATGAATTGACACGTATGAGAGAATTAAGTGATCAAGTGTACCATCGTTGCGGTTGTTCACTCCAAACCACCCATCAGATTCCTTGTGCGTGTGAGCTCAAGAGACTTATGGAATCGCGGACCCCATGCAATGTTAGTCGTCTTCACATATTTTGGCAAACACTTATTATTAGTGATGGTGGGGACACGACCGAATTTGTCGATCCTTCTACCGGTGCTGAATCGGAGGACCAGCGGTACTTTCAGGCCCTTGTCGATGAGGTCAGACATAGCGATCATGCAGTTGTCCGTAACGTATCACTTATGATCCACGATCATCTTCACCTGATCAAACGCGTTACGTTGAACCACAAGTGAATACGGCAGTTAAGGGTCGACCAAGAGGACGTTCATCGACTAGACGCGATCCTAGTGGTTGGGAGTATAGCCAAAGGGGTCGTGGTCATTCCCGCTCATCCAGTGGTCGTGGCATGACTCTTACGCATCGATCCACAATGCCTCTTCATCAGGTATGAACAAATTTATTAATACTGTGTCTTTTTTTATATTGGACTAGGATACTTATGTATTACATGTTAAAAAAAAAGATAATTTTTATTAGAAACAAAAATAAAAATAGTCTTCTTATATTTATATGTTACAAGTTAAATAAAAAACGTTAGGAATAAAAAAAAAAATCCAGTATGTAATTTGACTTTTGAATTTTTACATTTCTTTTTAAGTTTGATATTATTTCGATAATATGTAATATATTGAATGTGTGTTTGCAGATGGACACCACCGAGTGGAGATTGGTAACTATCACCATATCGACAAGATACCGGGAATTATTTTGCCGTTTGTTGAAGGTTATCTCGATGTCCCCGGAGACGGTAATTGTGGATTTCGTGTTATCGCCGACTACATATTTGGCGACCAAGATAAATGGCGTATTGTACGTGTATGCATTGCAAATGAAATTATGGCTAACTGTACACTCTACCGATCGATCTACTATGATGGGATTGAACCTGAGGTTTGACGTATTACATGGGATGGTGGTGCGTGTGGATCGGATCATTGGATGGCTGTTGCTGAAGATTTATTCCCTCACCGGATCAGGGCCATAAGGCAACCACTGTATCTGCGTACATGTAATCAACAAGTTATACAAGTTATTTTTAAATGAATTGCGAGATTGTTAGAAGGAATCGTTATACCTCTGCGGCTGTCAACTGATCAATGCGGCGACGCAAAGACTGGAGGCGGTGCTCGTCCCTACCCTCGGGCTGGACACTCCATGTAGAAGCTCGAGGCTGCGTGGAGTCAACAATCATACGCTCTCGATGAGGTCGAAAACAGGGAAAATACTCATAAATCCAAGCCTGAACGAGGGTAAGGCATCCACAAATCCCCATGGAGTCGCCGCGACTAGCAATACCGAGCTGACGGTACATGAAAGCCAACGCGGCCGAACCCCATGAATACTGACCGGTAGTATCCAAACCGTCCCTCACCTCCAATATGCAGGAAGGCCTAATCCGGTTACCACTCTTGTCAACAAACAAGGTGGATCCAAATAACAACCACATCCAAGCTACGGCCTGGGTGCCCTCCACTCGACCTCCATCGCGACATGACCTGAAAATCGAGTCCATAAGTACGCCGCCACCCCCCAGTGAGTACTCAGTAGCTCCAACCGCGATACTCCAAGAACCTCCATCACATCCACCTGCAACTGTGTAGATGTGCTATCGGCATCAATCAATCGCCCCTCGACAGGAATGCGAAGGATCTGCCACACATCACGTAACATGATAGTCATCTCTCCGAACGGCATGTGAAAAGAGTTCGTATCGGGCTGCCACCGCTCAACGAACGCAGAAATCAATGGGGAGTCAATATGTCTGAACATGGCGTCCGTCAGGTGGGATAACCCAGTCCCACTGATCCGACTCACTAAAGAGGGTGACATCACTGAGCGCCACTGACTCAAGCTCTGACAAGCAGCAGTCCTGGTGTGACACTTCAGCAAACCTCTCATATCTCCAGTCCAGATACGCGCGGCGACATGCCCACCGAAACTCGGGATAACGCTGCCGTCGATAGGGCCACCAGGCATCTCCTCAGAAACCATCCAAGATGTCTCATCCTCTGCCCTACGCCGTTTACTACTGGTAGACCCAGAAGTCACAAACCTCCCCCCTCTCCCCTTCCGAACCCGGCACGAAAATGAAGAAGAATCATCACCGCCCTCCTGATCGTCGGCCTCATCGTGCGAATAATACTCGCTCGAATCCTCAGTACCAAAATCCGTATTAGGTACGTCCTCCAATCCCCTACGCTCTGCCTCCCGCTGTCTACGAACGGAAGCATCAACACCACGAGCTCTGGTGTGACGCGCTCCAGAATCCATCAAATCTCTGACTAGCGGCATAGATTTGCCCGCTCCTCCTCTCATCTGCATTTAGCAAACAATACAACTAATAAGTAATAATCATACAAAGAATACACATTATTAATTATTAATTGAAAAATTTATTTTTTTCCAAAAATATGACTGGGGCGTCCGGAACGGACGCTTGAACCATGGCACAGGCGTCTGGTCTGGACGCTACTTCCATGGTCCAAGCGTCCGAGACAGACGCTTATCCAGCGGCTAGGCGTCCGATCTGGACGCCTGGGCATGGTTTGGACGTCCGCTGTGGACGTCTGTACCACAGGCTGAGCGTCCGCCGTGGACGCCTGCGCCATGGACAGGCGGAATCGGCGGACGCCTGTGCCATGGCCAGGCGTCATCGTCGGACGCCTGTCACAAAATAACGGCCGCGGCCTCTGCCGTGCACTCCGGCACGGCGGCCGCGGCCAATGAAACAGTAAAACGAAAAAAAAAAGTTACCGGAGCTTTTCCTTTTCCGGTCATGGCGGCGGACTACGGCGGTGCGGCGGCAGACGGCGGCTGTGCGGCGGTGGTGTGGCGGCGGACGGCGGCTGTGCGGCGGTGGTGTGGCGGCGGTTCGGCTGCGTCGGGTGGGTTGTTTAGAGAGAAAAGTATTGTCAAATTAGGATTCAAAATCTAATTAATATGAATTAAGGGCAAAAAGGTAATCTTATAGGGCGGTGACTAGTAATTTTGGGCGGTGTTTAGTAATCCAGTTTTTCTAATTTAGATCTCACAAAATTGGCGGATTACTATTTTGACGATCAACACTTATATGATATGCACTAATATTAAAGATGCAATATATTTTTATTATAATTTGAACACAAGAATAAAATTAAGAATATTTTACTATATAGAGTTAAAAAAATATCAAAAAGTTGTGTTTTAAACAATGAATTATATTCACGAATATTAGACTACTAATTAATTTATTGTTAAGACTAAATGTGTCGATTAGGAATATTTCAGTGAATTGGTAAGCAATTTTAGCGAAGATAAAAACTAAATTTACCTAATGAGATGAGCAGCTGGTCACAAGGTCTCAATTTGAGTCTTGTGTTGGGTTTTCCCCAGGTTCGAATCTGGGCATAGGATTTGTAAAAATAGGATTTCTTTTTTTTTTGGTACATCAGATAAAAAGGAAATTATGATCCTAATCTATCTACTTCAAGAGCAGGTTCAACATTTGAAGGTGGTGTGTCACAGAACACAAAATCTTCATTGCTCCCGTACGCCAATCTGGCTAGACAATCTGCACATGAATTGGCGGTTCTCTTAATCTTTCTTAAGCTGCATTCCCAAGGCATACGAAGTAGCGCACGACATTTGTCAATCACTCCTTGCAAAGGATCCACACTAACTTCTTCGCTGTTAATCGAAGCAAAAATCTCTGCGGAGTCCGTCTCCACAACAATGCGGGGAATCCTTCTTTCCCAAGCAATTTCAAGACCTTTGAGTAGAGCCATGGCCTCAGCCTCATTAACCGTTGGATCCTTGATTTTCATGGTGAAACCACACACCCATCTTCCATTTTCGTCTCTGAGTAGTCCCCCCAAAGCTCCAACTCGATTATCCACCTGAAGACTACCATCAATATTCAGTTTAATCCATGAGGGTGCAGGCCTAGTCCAGCTTTGTCGATGGGCATTCCCTTTTGAAAATCTATGTGCCATGATTGTCGCCATTTGTTGAATCTGGAAGAGCAGTTGGGCACTACTGTTTTTTTTTTAATCAAAAAATTCCCTCATTTCTTTGTTTCCAAATGTGCCATAAAGTTGCTGCAAAAACTTGTGACCACAGAGCAGAAGAGTCAAATTTGGGCTTGGGATTAGATTTAGTGAGACAGTCTTTGAACCAATTTGCATCCGGAATATCCACAAGTATTCTCCAATCCTCAGGATTTAAGACCTCACGCCAAATTTTAATAGCCATAGGACAATATTTGAACATATGTAGCACTGTTTCATCTGAATTGGGACAGTGAGGACAATAAGGGCAGTCTGTACATTTTTTAAAGAATCGAAGACAATTTGTGGCAATTCGGTCCTGCACAACAAGCCAAATAAAATGTTGAATTTTGTTGCTGATGGAGCTTTTCCAAAGCCACTTCCAAGAGGAACTAGCAGGTTCCTGAGTCACATACTCTTCATATAATGTAGTATAAGCGGATTGGCAACTAAACAAACCCGAAGCCGATTTATTCCAAATGATCACATCGTCTTCAGGTCCCAACTGCAATCCAGAACGCATAATTCTCTCTTTGACTTGCGTAGATATACGAGTATGAAAAAC
This sequence comes from Orobanche coerulescens, assembly GCA_033398695.1. Taxonomy (NCBI): domain Eukaryota; kingdom Viridiplantae; phylum Streptophyta; class Magnoliopsida; order Lamiales; family Orobanchaceae; genus Orobanche; species Orobanche coerulescens. Next base: position 10,550,750 of record CM065816.1, on the reverse strand, counting down.
AACAAAATCCCAATACCCGTTATGACAAATATGAGACACTTTTAGCTTGCGATCTTTTAGATTAACATGTTCTACCAAGTCGCATAATCTGTCTGAATCGAGCCACTTATCATACCAAAATGAAACTTTCTTTCCATTACCAAAATAGGATTTCTACCGCTGAATCAAACCTTTCAAAAAAAAAAGTAAATCAAGTGATAAATTATAATATACCGGGAATTTTACCCCGCATATGAGAAGATCCTACCAAGAAGTTCCTCTTACCATATTTAGAGTGATATAATATAAATACTCCATTTGTTTCATTATATTTGATGTTTTAGCTTTTGAAATAAAAATTAACAATCAATTTAATTTGAAAAATATATCGTTATATGAATTAAAGATATTAAGGTATGAAGTAAATAAAGGAAGATAATAAAATATAAATGGTAAGTTGAGATCTATTGAGATAAGGATAAACTAGGAAAAAATGAATGTTGATAAACGAATAACTTCGACAAATGAATAATTTTTTTCGGTTCCAATTCTTTATAACATGTTCAAATTTTCTCTCAATAAATGAATAATCTCGCTAAATGAATTTTTCTCCGGTCCCAACGATATTCATTTGTCGAGGTTTTACTGTATGAATGGGCGATGATAGATTAATAATTTGTTTATATATATATAGTGTAACTTTATTTTCAGAACCCTGTTAAGTGCGAGAACTGCGAGAACCACCTTTTGTACTCCTAATAATACACAATATACATCATGTCAATGCATACAACCCCTACTGATCATAACCCCTACTATATAGTAGGGGTTATATATATAGTAGGGGTTATTATCAGTAGGGGCTATTATAGTAGAGGTTATCATCAATAGGGATTATCTCCCGTAATAAAAATTAAATTTTAGTATAATACCCTTTTAAATTAATAATATTTTTTAATATTTAAAAAATGTCATTGGTTTAGAGGAGTTCTCGCAGTTCTCGCACTTAAGAGAGTTCTGAAAATAAAGTCCTCCTATATATATATATATATTATAATTCTGTTTCGAAGCGGGTCTTACGGGACTGAGTATATGTATATGTATATCAGACCCGCCCAGACTCACGGATTTTTTTTCTTGGGACCCGATCCAGAAGGTGGTTACCCCAAATAGAGTAAACCAAACCAAACCAAACATACCCAGTATATCCCGCTCAGAGCAGGGTCTGGGGAGGGTAAGATGTACGCAGACCATGCCCCTACTTTTTACGGTAGGGAGGCTATTTCCGTGAAGACTCCCAGCTTAGTGCACAACAAAGTATTGAGTGATATATACAAAGAAGCATATGATGCCAAAAAAACTCAAAACCATACCTGAGTCCATGGCTTAATTCACATGAGATTTACCTAAGTGGACTTTGGCAACTGCACTCTCGATGAACGCTGCTCCAACAGAAGAGAGGTAGACTCAGCGCACAGCTCCCTGTAAAAAATACACCACACGCAAAAGGCAGCAGGATAAAATATACAATAAAAGTAAAAAGAAAAATGCAATGCTCTAGGTCAGAGTTAACCGAGACAACCCAACCCTGAGGCTCTCAACTACAACACCGTTCCCTACAAAAGAATCCACAACTCTGATCTGGCGCCTCCAAGCGCACCTATCAACAGTCATGGTCTCGGAAAGGTTTAGGGCCTTCAAATCTAATCTCAGCTGCTCCTCCCACGTCCTCCTCGGTCTGCCTCTCCTCCTCTCCCCGACAACCAATAAACTCTCGACTCTCCTCACCGGAGCAGATGCCTGTCTCCTACGGACGTGGCCAAACCATCTCAATCTCTCTTCCCTAACTTTCGCTGAAATGGGCGCCACTCCTAGCGTGTTCCTGAAAACCCCGTTCGAGATTCTATCCAACATTGTGCGACCACACGACCAACGTAACATTCTCATTTCAGCCGCTTCCAGCTTGCTCTCAAGCGACTTCTTCATTGCCCAACATTCGGAGCCATACAACATTGCAGGTCGGATTGCCGCTCTATAGAATTTACCCTTCAACTTTAGAGGGACTTTCTTGTCGCACAGGACCCCTGTCGCTGCTCTCCACCTTAGCCACCCCGACTTGATACGATGAGTGACATCATCTTCACACTCACCTTCCTTCTGAATGATCGAACCCAAATATTTGAACTTATCCGTACGGGTACGATCTGATCCGCAATCATTACCTCTACATCTTCCTCGTTGGCCTCACCACTAAAGTTACACCAGAGATACTCGGTCTTAGACCGGCTCACACGCAAGCCCTGGGATTCTAACTTAGACCTCCATAGCTCCAACTTCGAGTTCACCTCCCTTCTCGACTCCGCCACTAACACAATATCGTCAGCAAAAAGCATGCACCACGGGACACCATCCTGTATCCCCCGCGATATGACGTCAAGGATTAGAGTGAAGAGAAGAGGGCTTAGCGCCGACCCCTGGTGTAGCCCTATCTCAACCGGGAAATACTGGGTGTCACCAACTGGGGTCCTAACGCAAGTCCTAGCTTGGGAGTACATGTCTTGGATCGCCCTAACGAACGGCAACGACACCCTCCTCTCTACTAGGCTCCTCCAAATAACATCGCGTGGGATGCTATCATAAGCCTTCTCAAGATCAATGAACACCATATGGAGGTCCTTACGCCGCTCTCTAAACTTCTCCATAAGTCGTCTGACGAGATGAATGGCCTCAGTCGTGGACCTCCCCGACATGAAGCCAAATTGGTTCTCTGAGATATCAACTTCTCTTCTAACCCTGCATTCCACCACTCTTTCCCAAAATTTCATAGTATGACTGAGGAGTTTAATACCCCTATAGTTACTACAACTCTGGGCATCGCCTTTGTTCTTGAAAAACGGCATGACAATACTACGCCTCCACTCCGTCGGCATCTCACAACCTCTGAGGAGGATGTTGAACAGCTCTGCTAGCCACTGAACTCCGACTTCCCCCCAAATAGAGTCTTCTAGATAAATGCTCACAGATACCGGACCCATAATTAATTTTAAGATCCCTATATCAACCAATTTTAATAGACCCACCAATTTTAATAACGACTATTAAAGTTATCATAAATTCTTAAGCTTATACCCCTTCTTCCCAAATTTCAATTAATTTTTTCTACATCTCAAAATAAATTATTTATTTCAATATTACTTATCGTTATATACAAATTATTTCTATTTCAACAAATCATTGTACCTCAAGAAAAACACCACAATACTACTATTTTCGATCCGTTTTGTCATACAATATTATTTTTGATCCATTTCTATTTGAGAAGTCATTTTTGACCCGTTATGCGCAGGGGCAATATTATTGACCCGTTCAACCCGAGATGTTATTTTCGAGCCATTTCATTTTGGGAAGTCCTTTTCAAATATTTTCGCCATGCGATGTTATTTCGACACTTTTATAATCAAACATTATTTTAGACTTATTTCAGAGGACGTTATTTTGACATTTTTCGCTCAGTGACAATATTTTCGACTCGTTACGTACCGGGAGGTCGTTTTAAGTTGTTTTCGCCATGGGACATCATTTTTTATCCGTTTCGTCCCGGAACAAATTTTTGACGACCCGAGGGACGCCCCGAACGACATTTTGACCAGTTTCGTCCCGAGATGATATTTTCGACCCATTTCATCACGAGATATTATTTTTGTCTCGTTTCGCCTCGAGCCAACATCTTCGACCAATTTCGCCCTATGATGATATTTTAGACCCGTTTCGTCTCGAGACGTCATTTCCAGCTCATTTTTCGCCCGGAACATCATTTTCGACTATTTCCGCCCTGAGACGTCATCCTGGAGTGTTTTTACACTGAGACATCATTTTTTAACCATTTCGCCCTCAGGACGTCATTCTCGACTTGTTTCGCTCCGAAACGTTAATTCCAACTCGTTCCATCACATGACGTTATTATCGACCTGCTTTGCCCCACGATGTCATTCTCTACCAATTTCCTCACGAGATGTTATTTTAGATTATTTTTATCCCGAGTATTATTTTTGTGATGTTCCGCATTGAGACATCATTTTTGACTGTTTTCGTCAAGGAATGAAAACAGTAAAAAATAACTTCCCACAGCAAGGCAAATCGAAGTGATGCTCTGGGATCAAAATAACCGAAAATTATTTTTCGGGGTGGAACAAATCGAAAACAAGGCCCAAGGTCGAAAATGTCGTCCCAGGATAAAACGGATCGAGAATAATATTCCAATACGAAATAGATCGAAAATAACATCGCGGCGAAATATGTCTCGTGGCGAAACATGTTGAGAATGACACTCCGAGGGAAAAGGTCGAAAATAATGTCTCGAGTCAAAATGAGTCGAAAATACATGTGTGACGAATTGAGTCGAAAATAGCATTACTGTTAGTTTTGCTGCGTACAATGATTTTGTTGAAATAATATCTAATTATAAATTATTTTAAAAATTAAAAAAAAGTGAAGCCTATTGCATTAAGTTGGAAAGAACAATTAATATGTCAAGAGTAAAATTAAAAAACCGAGTCCTAAATTAACAATTCTTTATAATTAAAAAAATTGGAACCTCCTACTCAAATTGAGTATAAGCCAGTATTAAGTCTTGGTATATATTAACTGTTATGATCAAGTGACAACACTCATTTTTACACATATTTTTGCAAAGATTTTCCGGATTTTAAGATCCTAAAATGTGTAGAATTGTGTCGTTTGTGCTCATATGTGTTTATTGGACTCGATCACGCTTGGATACATTTTATTGAATTTATAGGTAATTTATGGATATTAATCAAGTAAGAACGAAGTCTCAAACCCCAATATATATCAAGCAATGCGGAAACGAGAGATCGAGCCTAAAAAGGAGTCAAAACGGAGTCAAAACAGACCCACACGGGCTCGTCCGTGTCATTTGACACGGGCCGTGTCAATAGCTTGGCCGTAGGGCTGTCAAAAAAATCCGAAAAATCCGATATCTGTCCGAAATATCTATATTCGTATCCGGAAAAAGCGGATATTATCTGTATCCGAAAAAAAGCGGATACGAATATTATCCGTATCCGAAGATTCCGGATACGGATATGGATATAGGCGCATCCGTATCCGAAAATATCCGTATCTGAAATTAATTTTATATAATATATATTTTTAATATAATTTTAATATATAATTATAAAATATAAGCATGCTACTCCCAATAATACTTTGTTCCATGTCTTCATTCTTTATTTCTCAATATTAAAATATAAGCATGCACTATAAGTTATCTTTACTTATTAGTTATTTCTCTTTCTAACACAACAATCAGTTCAGCTAGCTCAAGTGGTATTGACTGGTAAGGAAAAGGAGCTCCACCAGGGTTCAAATCCCTCATCTGGCATTAAGTTTTTGAAGATTAAAAAAAAAGTGGCAGATACGGATATTATCCGTATCCGGATAGCATTCGACGGATATTATCTGTATCCGATTCGTCCGGATATTTCCGAATCCGTCCGGATTCGGATACCTTTACTAAATGCCGGATCCGGATACGGATATGGCCATATCCGGCTCCGTATTATCCGTTTGACAGCCCTACTTGGCTGTGCCATAATGACACGGTCGGGTTTCATGTCCAGGCGATTGTGTCAATTTTAGAAGAGTATGACACGGGCCGTGTCATTTGACACGACCGTGTCACTTGCTCGGCCGTGTCAGCTGACACGGTCGAGTTCCTTGTCCAGTGACTATTGATGTTTCTAGAGCACCATGACACGGTCCGTGTCAGTTTCGGTGGAAAAAATCACTTTTTGAAATTTTTGCAAGATTTGAACATGAAAAAAAAATGATATTTTGGCTTTATAAAAAGGATCTTTTGCTGGACTTGAGAGGATATTCTGATTTGGAAGAGTTTTTGAGTGATTGGAGAGAGAAAAAAACACAAGATTGAGAGCTTTTCATCCTAAAAGAAGGAGATTTGAAGAAACCAAGGAAGAACACCTCAAGAACATTTAAAGGCTTGAATTGAGTTCACTCAAGATACCATCCGAGTTTTATCTTCTTCCTATCTTTTATTCATTTTGTTGTTTTATTTAGCATGAACATGATGAACATGATGATTATTAATCTTTCTTTTATTATCATGTCCGGCTAAACTCGTTTGATTCCAGGCATGGGAGTACGTTGATTTGCTATGATTTTGAGGGATTGATGATTATATATAGTGTGATTTCTTTATCAAATACTTGGTTTTAATTCATATTAGACAGCTTGATCAATGTTTTTACATGTTTAACTTAATTGCTCATAATTCGAGAGAAGTGGGCATTAATAGGTTTCGAGTATTTGACGTAGTAAATTACGAGATTGAGAAATCGGTGATGAACTATGGTGGTATTTAATTTTATGAACATTTTGGAGTTAGATAATTTATAATAGACGGAGACGTTGTTATAGGTTGTTTAATCTACGTTTTAATGCATCTCGAGATAGACTTTAGAATATTATTGTGATTATCATTTTGGAGACGCACTTAGAACTTTTTGGAACCAATCCCAACTAAACTTAGTAATCAACGGAAACCTAGCCTTGGAATCTACCTTTTCTAAACTCTTGAAATTCTCTTTAATTCGGATATTTTCTTTTATTTCATTAACCATCCATTCACCTTTCGATCGTCAAGATAAAACCAGGAACATTATAATCTAGTACTCAATACAATACGAATATTTAGTCTCTGTGGCATATGCTCGCCGCTTTCTACATTTACTTCGTACACTTGCGGATTGTTTAAAAATATAGCGAACATCAAGTTATATAAATTACCTCCAGATTAATTATTGTATGTTAGATTTCAATAACTAAAGAATGTTTACTACCTCCGTCCTGCAAAAATAGGCCTAATTTTACTTTTTTGGTCAACCGTCTCCGACTTTGACTACAAATTAATCTTAAACCGCAAATCCGATCCAAATCAGTCTGATTCGATGTCTTCGGATCGGATTCTGGATTAGAATTTTACAGATCCGAAAATTTCGGATCGGATCAGCTTAAATCCGCGAATTTTCGGATTAATCCTATCGATCCAAAATATATTTAAAAAAAAAAGATTTTTTTTATTATTTTTAGGTAAAACTTCAGAAAAAACTTCGGATCGAATCGGATTAACCGCGGATTTTCGGATTAATCCGATCCATCCGAAATATATCTATATATATGATTATGATTTTTATTATTTTTATTAGTTTTTAAAATTTTCGGATTTTTCGGATTAAATCCGATCCGATCTGGATCGGATCAATCCGAATTCGATCCGAACGATCGGTTTGGATTTCGGATTGAGCAAAAGGTGATCTAAAATTTCGGATCAATTCGAATTCGGATCGGATCAGATCGATCGGAATGCACACCCCTTGTTTTGACAATAATTAAACCGTTGATATTTATTCATTCGATAAGTATATAAGTAACAAGAAAAAAGTACATCCCGGTCGACTTGTAAGAAGAACATAAAAAAAAAAAAAACAAGGATTCATGTCCTCATTTCCATCTCACCATTTTCCTTGCTATATATAGAGAGGGGTTTTAACGTTGAAACCCAATATATTTTAGTACGGAACTCTAAGAAAACGGAGCCGGGGCCGGGGCATCAACATAGATGTCGGCGGCAACCTCAAAAGGAACAGATGATGGTGATAGAGCCTTATTGTTCTCGAATCCCGAGCTTTGAATCTCCGCCATCTCACGCCGACCATTTGATCCTAGTGCTTGACAGAATTTCGGAAGAAATACGCCTGCCGCCAATATCAATTTTTATGAGTTGTATTTACAAGTCAATTTGTATCGTATATTACTCCCTCAGTTTCATATCAACTGTCGTTTTTTTTCAGGTTAAGATTAATTATAAATTATCTCTACAAGATATAATCACAAAAATATAAGAAAAGGTATGTTATAATTTCCTTCTAATGGAAATCTAACAATCTATTTTTTTTTGTAAAAAATTGTTATTACACGATTTTATGAGATAATCCATTATCAAAGTTCAATCTGAAAAAAAAAAACGACACCTAATATGAAACGGAGGCAGATGTAAAGAATAACCATCAAATGTTTTACACTTATTTTAAGTTAATTAAAGATTGGATGTGCTTCACTAGAAACATAACACATGCATGTATGATTATATTGTGTATTACCTTCTCCGGCGGCGAGATTGAAGTACAAATCGACAATGTTGGGGCAGCCGCGGTAGCATTCCACGGAGCAAAGCTTTCCGGCGAAATGGCTGTCCAAGAGAGAATCCGAAGATATCCCGAGAGCCTTCCTATCGACACCGCACGCGCTGATGCAGTCTTCCGTCTCGATCCAATCGCTCAGCTTATCCGCCACGATTTCTAATGCGCCGCACGTATATCCACCCCCAATCACGCGTTTCTCTAGCACGCACCGCCTTCCCGTAGACGACACCGCGTACGCGCATGAGTCCTCATTAAGATTTTCACACTCAATGCTTCCTGCATTATTATGTACAATAAGAAAAAATTCAACGCGAGAAAAACTTTGGATTCTCTAACTCTTTTACATTATATTGAAAAGTGTTGATTTATAACATTACCTTGCACGGAGACGACGAAGGCGAGAGCAACAACCAATAGTAGTGTTGGTGCCATTGGATTATACTATGTGTTGAGATGATATAATGCCTCTGAGTTGCAAATATTGGCTTCACTTTTGAGGACTTAATTAGAAGGCTATTGAAGTGAGGACTTAATGGGAGAAGATTATGCTATTTATAGAGGATAGGGTGAATTTTTGTATGAGAAACCAAAGTGTAATTTAACTGTGTGAAAACTGCATACGTCTACTAATTTCTAAGAAGTTTGGCCAATGCATTGATTGAGGGTTTGAACCTTAGGTTACCGTAAGATTCCCAAGATTTTCTCGTTTTTCTTTACTAGTTTTTCTTTTTTCTTACAGTTTTGAAGGTCCAGTTTGAGTTTTTTAGGTTAGCTTTTAGCAATTTGTTTATTCATAGATTTTTTTTTCTTTTTTTAGTAATTAAATTTTTATAATGATTTAAATTTTAAATTTCAATTTCAGGCGGTTGGGTAAGACCAATCTATCAAGTCTCACATATACCTAAGAAATAAATAAATAACTTCATCGATTGTTGTCCCACATCTCAGAACCACATTCCGAGTGCGGAGGAAGGGTAAGTTCACCCTCTTTTTAGAAGGGTGATTGCAACATTCAAGAGGAAATGACATTGAGTGGTGTTGCTCGGAGGCGGCCAAAGGTCACAGGTTCAAACCCACCAATACCACTAGATCAGGTGTATGAGTTGAAAAAAAATGATATTGAGGGTAAACGACGGATTATTCCCTTCGTTTTGCAAAATTAGTTATTTACTCTTTATGTAAATTAAATAGTCATATTACTCCTATGTTTTCAAAAAATAGGTTGATTATCACAGACGCATTAACCCTTTATATTCCAAATAAATTACAGGTTAATCCCTATGTATTTTATTCGGCCGTTTGCAAATGACCTCCTTGTACGTATGATCACATAAGGGGCATGAGTCATCCTTTTGAAAATATAGAGTATGATATGTCTGTTTAATTTATGGGAAATAATCTGTGTGGCATGTACATATACATCCAGTGTTTCTGAAGGTTGTCTGCGTGTTTCTTAATAATTTTATTATAATATTATTATGACTATTTTATCTATAAAGCATGCGGTACAATCCTCGTAAAGCACGGAGTGTGGATGGGGTGTGGTCCGAAGTGTTGCTGTATCGATTCTCTTAATTTATACCGTATATAATCTGCCCGATTTTTAAAAATGTAGAAAAATAATATGCTTATTTAATATCCACAAGAAAAGACGATTACTTGTCCGCAGACAGATAGACTCCACCATTTATGGCGTGGTTGTGCAATTAGAAAAAGAAAAGAGGGCCTTTTGGAAAATAAAAAGAAATAAAACGGTAAAAATTAAAGCAAAAAGAGAAAAAAAGTTTATCTTGATAATTTCGGCGCGTGTTACATTGCTGTTGTTGTCATGGGAAAGTGGAACCATTAAATTCTACGAGAGTGCAATTTTTTATTAGGTGGTATGATTTTAACTTTGGAATTTTTTTTATGGCATCTTTGATTTATTAATACAATCTTTTAGTAATTTTGTAATATAAAATTGATAGATTTTCATTAATAAATATTATTATAATATAATTTTCGTAGTAACTTTTGTCATTATATTTGAAAAATAATTTATGATCAAATTTCAATCTGAAAAATAAAACTTCGATCGTTTTGTATGAAACTGAGGGAGTGTTTTGTCAGATAGGTTCGACAAAAATATCAATAGCTGGACGCAATAGTATGGAAAATATATCACTAATGTGCAAATAAATCTCTACCGATTTCATAGTACTTTTTTTTTTGGCTAAAATGCTCCTAGGAAATGCACGTAGGTTAGGAAATTGACACATAAGTTAGGGATTTGACACATAAGTTAGGGATTTGACACGTATGAATGTTTATAGCCACGTAGGTGATAGTCAGCAACTTAACAGCCACATGGACAACAGTTAACGGAGACCAACGGAAAAGGCTAGATTTACTTAAAATCAGAAAGATAAAGAACTTAGTTGGGACAAAAAAAAGATAAATGACTAAATCGTTATCTAAAATTAAGTTAAGGGACCCCAGGAGCATTTTAGCCTACTTTTTTCTTAGAATATTAATACTCTCTCCATCCACCAACAAGCTATTTCTTTGATTTCTACACGAGTTTTCACTTTTCTTATAGTTTTAAAGTGAAATGTGTGGGATATTTTTACTAAAAATAGAAAGGAATAAATTTTTTATGAACAGACTAAAATGACAAAAATAGTAAGTAGTTTGTGGACGAGAAGAGTATTATTTGGGTACTTTCAATTGATAGTTTGTTTACCTGAAATATTGCATTTGGATACCGGTCATTTGGATATCCAATGCGCAATATCCAGTGAAGTGAAATATAGTTGAATACTTGCAAGTAGTAGTTTGTTACCTAAATATTATACTCCCTCCGTTTTAAAAAGATTGTCCACCTTTGATTTTTTGATAGTTGTAACTTTTAAACTTTGAACTTAAATATTTTTATTTGTATTGTATAATACTTAATAAAAACTATATAAATGAATATACATTTCAAATACTATCCATTGATATACTTTTCATCAAATATTATATAATACAAATAAATATATTATAGGTCAAACTTTAAAAGGAACAACTATCAAAAAGTCAAAAATGAATAATTTTTTTGAAACAGAGAGAATATTTGAATACCAACCCAAGTCGTTATACTTATAATTATTTTACTTTTGTGAATTTTATAATAATTTTATAAAATATATTAAAATGTGTAATGTATCTGTAGAAAATTATTTTTGATAAGTATAATAGTCATTTAACTATTTCTTAATTAGCGAGCATGAAGAGTATTGTGAAATGGAAAAGTAGCAAGCAAGCCGATATATAGAAACAAAATCAATTCAATTGCTTAAAAAATTGTAAATAAGAAATAAACTAATAATCAAAAAATTTATATTATAAAAATAAATAATATTGGTTCAATTACAAAATATAAAACTTAATGAATCCGAATAGTTCTCTAAAACAGGAAGGGCAAAAAAGCAAATAAAACAAATTATATTGATCTATAGTTTCTACTCCTTATTATTTCTTAAAATTATAAGTAAATTTTACATTTTCATTTCTATTTATAATTATTGTATACTATTTTTAATTTTTTATTTGTTTTTATTTTAAATATGTTTTGAATTATAATTTTATAAATCTAAAATACTTTAGCAAGGTCTAACAGTGATTATTCTAGGGTATTACTAAACACCGCCCTATAATATTACTTTTTTGTCCATTTCACAATCTTTCATTATTTCTACCCAACACACCAACACACAAGTTTTTCGAATTGAAATCTAGAAACAATTTTTCATTTATTCTACAGAACACACAATCAAATATATATCGTCAATATCATCGACAACTACGAAAATGGACGAGAATTCACATCTGGAGGTAATTTTTCGGAGAAAATGACGCAGGCGTCTGAATATTCCGCCTGTTCCATGGTACAGGCGTCCACAGATTCCGCCTAGACCATGGTATAGGCGTCTGCTACGGACGCTCCGTCCTAGGTCTAGGCATCTAAACCAGGCGCCTGAACCATGGTCTGGACGTCCGATTCAGACGCCTGTGCCATGGCTAGGCGTCCGATTCAGACGCATGGACCCTTTTTTTGCATGATTTTAAATTTTAATAATAATATTATTGGTATTATTATTAACATTCTGTCAATTAAAAATTTCAGGTTATATAGGAAGAATTTGAAGGTGACGGCGTTGATTATAGTGGTTATTTCGTTAATGACGAAATATTCGCTAGTGATTGTGATGCGATTGGTTGGGCGAAAAAAATTGCTTTTCAAATTGGTTTCGAGTTGATCATTTCGTCGTACAAGAATAAAGGAAAGACAAAGCTATTGAGATGTAACCGTGGTGAGCGGTACAGAGGGGTATTAAGAGATTTGGATGTCGCTGTTCGAAAGGACTGGTGAGTCGATTTTTGATCGTCTCACTCTGTTCTATCGAGTCGTACTTTCGTTTGTTTTTGAGTGTTTTTGCTCTTTTTACGCATGGTATGTTGTGTTTTTGTTTTGTAGGTATCCGTACGAATATTGTGGTGAAATATGCGCTTTCATAGCTAAAATTGGAGTTTATGACGATCAAGAGCTGAAACGGAGACTAAAACGATAAAAGATTGAAGCAACATCGGCCGTATCTTCTAAATTCCAGAATCACCACTCCGAATTGAGATGTGTTCTCCTTTGATATAAATTCCTCGTGAAATTAGCTTCGAAACGGTATATCATATGCTAAATTCCGAGGTGTATTGATACAAGAACGAAGGATCAAGCCGAAGAAGACCAAAAACTGGAATCAAAATAGAAGAAAGCAATTCGGGCCGCATCAGGCAACTCGGCCGTGTCACAAGACACGGCCGGGTCTCGTTCCAGCGTGAATTACATCTTGCAGAAGAGTATAACACGGCCGTGTCATGGGACACGGCCGACTCACGATCCAGCCTATTTTGCATTTCTAGCACAGTACAACACGGTCGTGTCATGGGACACGACCGGGTCCGTGGACAGTACACATTTTCTTCTTTTCAGGGTAGTATGACACGGCCGTGTCCCAGGACACGGGCCATGTCACTTTTCGGTGCAAGTCATATCCTTTAGCTATAAAAAAAGGTGTGGAGACCCTAGGGAGGAGATTCATATTTTGTTGAAGATATTTTGGTGTGAAAAACACAATATTAGGGAGGAAAACACCAAAAAAAGATGGAAAAAGAGAGATTGTTTCATCATCTTCATTGTATGTTCTTGGAGTGAAAAAAAATACATTTGTGAGATATTACATTTCCTTGTATCGATTGTCATGAGTTTTTGAAGGAAGATCATCAAACCTTCATCGGGAATTCAATTTCGGCATTTATAAGGGAAGTTTCTACCATGTTTTGTTTTACAATTTCCATTATTGTTGTTGAAATAATCATGTGTAGCTAATCATTTCATATGGGTTTTTAGATTTAGCCACACACATATTATCGATTGTTAGTTTCTATTGATTTTCCGGGTAAAAGTTTGGGATTGTTCCTCGTTGTTTGTTCTTCGTATAAGAACTTTTGATTTAGATCATCAAACATATTTCTTAGTTGTTATTATTATTCAAATCGAGGGTTTTTGTCGGTGTTCGCCATCAAACGACCCGATAGAAGCGATTGTTAATGTTCTAAAACCTTTTTTAGCGATCTTTTAGCGAATTACCCCATCAAAAGTATTAGCTAGTCGATTGTTAGTAGAGATTCGTCCCCATCAAAGGAGTGTCTCTTATTTTCGTTAAGAACAATCGTGATTTTTAGAATTACCGCCATCAAACGAATTTCTTTTAATCGTGAGCAATCGATAATTCCAAACCTTATTTATTTGAGTATCGAAACTAATATTGACTACGTGTGTGTCGGTGACTCTAAATTCCCATATCTATCTCATTATTGTAATCTCTAAATTATCCGACAATTAATTTGGTGTTGTTATCGCTTAGTTTATTTTAATTTTATGCGTTATTAATTTTAATCCTATCAAACCAATGATGTATTTTAATTTACTTTACTTTTGCTCATTCGACTATTTGCCGAACATTATCGAACTTTAAACCGTTTCCAATTCCTCGAGAGATCGACCTCGGAGTTACTTGCCACTTCCTACAAAAGCGATTCGTACACTTGCGAGTTTATAATTTGTTCATCAAGTTTTTGGCGCCGTTGCCGGGGAATTGGCGTTTAGTTTTTGATTTTATTTTAATAATAGTTGAACTATTTATTTTTCGTGTTTTTGGCCTGTAATTATTATTTATTTATTTTTTATTTATTTATTTTCTTTGTTTTTATTATTTTCGTTTACTTTATTCTCTAAAAATTTTGTTCTAGCTCTTTGATATTGCAGCGCTCGGTAGAAGATCGTTGGGAATCTGCTTCTACCATTGATCAACAAATGCTATATAATTGGAACACACCCGAGAAGATTAACACGTTGCGACATGGACTACGAGAGGAATTACAATTATCGGGATTGTGGAATGAGTTATTATGATCATAATTTCAAGGAATTTGAACATGAACGAAGAAAAGTTTGTTATGCATATGGAATGAATGGGCACGGAGCTAATGTTTGCCCATATAGCTATGACTGCGAGCAAGAACTGGAGCAATCTTATTGGGCTATGTGGCATAATGAAAAAACGCCTGAGTGGGAAGAGAGGAGAAATAATTATAGAGAAAACGCAAGAAACGCACCACTCCCGAACACTTATCATCCTGGGCTAAGAAACTATCAAAATTTCTCGTGGAGAAACAACAACCCGATGCCATACGACACAAGCACTCAAGCCCAATACAACGGAGGAAATCCAGCCCAACAAACAACGCAAAGTGAACCACCTCCACAACAACGGAACTCTCTTGAAGAGAGTATTATGGCATTCATTAAGGAAAGCAAAGAAGATCAAGCTCTGAACAATAAAATGTTCGAATTTTTAGAAGCTTCGATGAAGAAAATGGAGACTCAAATTGGGCAACTCGTTACCGATGCACACATACAAGAAAGGGAAAAACTACCAAGTCAGCCCGAGCAGTCTCAATCTATCACCACCCTTCGGAGCGGTAAAGTGATAAATAAGGAGGACCTAGAAAGCTTTGACATAGAAGTTCTTTTCATGGAGAAAGAAGTTCCCACTACGAACTTAGGAGCGGGTATTAATTTAACGCAGAAACCAATATACTCGCAACTAGGTTTGGGGGAGATGATAGCCCCGATGGATTTCGTGATACCAAACATTGAAGAAACATCACCAACAAAAATCACGTCACTTATTCTTCAAGGAAGACATTTCATGGTGACAATCATAATGAAAATTGAAATGGCGACAGAAGCGCTCACAATAAAAATCCACAGAACCACTATCCATATCCTGACGAAGGAAAACGAGCGAAAAATGACGAGCTATGTGGATGGACCTGACACGTTTCCATTTAATCCAGGATAGAAGAAGCTGAAGAGTCGAGTTAAAGACTATAAAAAACGCTGCTTGGGAGGCAACCCAAGGGAGTTTTTAATTTTTATCGCTTTCATTATTATTATTATTATTATTATTATTATTATTGCTTCTATTTGTTTCTTTTCTATGGTGTGTGTAGGAAATCAAAAGGGAGGTATTTAGCGGAGTAAGAAGCCTAACTTATTGAAAGTTGAGACCCGGGCACAAAGGATGGTGCCCCGCGATAAAAAACCACACTTCTTAATCCGGTAGTTTTATTTTCTTTCTGCTTGGGGACAATTTTCGCATTTTTCCTGACTTAATCTTTCTGCTTGGGGACAAGTAAAGGTTTAGGTTTGGGGGGGGTGCAACTTATTTGATTTTTGTTTGCTTTTAGTTTGCGTGATGTTTGTTTTCCTTTTTTTTTTTTTCTTTTCTTGCTTGATGTCGTAGTTGGATTATAATAACCTTGTTAACTGTTGGGTATATGGATGATTAATCATGTTTGTACTTGACTCGTAGAGTTTTATAAATCTAATTGATTGTTTGACCTTGCTGTTGTGTCAAGAATTAACACTCTCCGACCGGCGATCGCCTCGGAGATCGGGCGGCGAAGTCAGCTGCCCGGCGGCCATGGCGAAGCTGAGCCCGGCGACCAGGCGGCCGAGCCTTTACCCAGCGGACAAGTCCCAGGACAAGTCCCGGTGCCGAGCGATCGACATCAAATACGATCGTCTCTCAGTACTCGGTGACCGACTCCTGGCGACCGACTGGAGACGATCATCCCTCGCACTTGCCGACCGACCCTTGGTGACCGACCAATGCCGACCCTCGACAATTGGCCGATGGCGACCTCTGATGACCAGCTAGAGACGATCGCCTCATATCGATCAGCGCCGATGTCCATCCAGTCGGCAAAGGCCGAGCCTCAAGACTGGCACCACGTGCAAGATCCGAGACAAGATCCGCATATCTCGGATCATTGACCACAGCCTGGCAGAATCTTTCCACCAGCCGACAAGCGGCCGAAAGCTATCAGTAGGGCCGCATGTGACATTGATTCCGCCGAAAGCTGTCAGTAGGGCCGCATGTGACAGTGACTCCGGACGCGTGCTGACTCCTCATTGGACCGCCCAGCTGGCGCCGGCACCTACCTTGGACTTTAACCCGACAGCCCGGGTGATCGTCCCATTATAATATTGGCCGGCGGACGATCGCCCCATTATTATAATGGCCGGAAGGCGATCGCCCACCAAAGGACAAGACTGGGCTGCCACTATAAATACACGGCTCCCTACACTTGTCCAAAGGACCGAGATTTTGGCTCACAAAACACTCTCTGCATTCCCACAAGCTTCAACTTCCTTCGGATTTCATGCAACACAGAAGCAAAATACTCAGCACTTGGCTATCTCCAACTCTTGGCAACAGCTATCATTCGGTCTTACTTCTCCCGGCCTCTCTCATCAGGAAGACGATCGGCGGGGACGAAGAACACCGAGCTTCGCTCAAGAGCCGGATTAACAGAGTCTTTTTACACTCATTGTATTTAGATGTCTCTCATTAATACTTGTATCCACGAATATTTGTATTAATATCATCTCGCGAGAGCATTCAAGCCCGGGCCTAACAAACCTGGCAAATCTTGTATTATTTATCTTCTCTCGGAAGTGCTCCCGCAATTGTTGTTTGTTGTCCGTCTTCCAGCAGTATTAATCTTCGGATAAATATTTTGGGCAACAACAATTGGCGCTAGAAGGAGGGCGTCCAACCCTCAAATTTTTATACCTACCGTCCCGAAGAACACTCACTGTTCTCGGGGCAGATACTTGAAGGGACACTCACTGCACTTCAAAGAAATCTTTCAGAAATCATGTCTTCCGCCTCCGCGTCGAAGAAAGCCGCCGACGGCCGGCCTGGACCCCGTTCCGTCCCAGTCCGAGCCGCAGCCGATGGTGTAAGGTAGCCGCCGCGGTCAGAGACGCTCGATCCCATCCCTGGGCGGCGGCCCGAGCCTCTCGCTCGATCAGCTCCGAACCAAGGAACAGATCGACGAGGTCATGGCTGTCCTACAGGAGCGACGGAGTGCTCTCGACGCGCCTCCTGCTATCACCCCCTCGGCCTCCCGACGGAAGTCCAAGTGGAAGCTCAAGGCGTTACTGGCCGAGCGATTGCCAGGAGGCTCTCGTCCGCAAGAGGAGGCGCTCGGCAGCCGGGGCACCTCTGTCTTCGATCGCCTGGGCAGTGACCCAACCTGGCGACCGGGGCAGTCCGACCCTATCTACGAGACGACGGAGTTTGAGTCCGTCACGAGGAGCTCGGCCTACCCGGCTCCCAGAAGGTAGCCCAGCCGTCTGGCTCCCCCTCGCCAAATTGCCGAGGTCGGCAGCAGCGGAGTCCGGAGATCGGTACACGATCGCCTCGGCTCCCGCTCCCAAAGCCGATCAGCAAGCGACCGAGCCACGACGATGGATGCGATGCAACGTCAGATCGACGACATGAAGGTGCTCCTGCAGTCCAGGACAGGCGCCATGAAGACGATCGCCGAGCCAAGCGAGCCTCTCACAATCGACATCGAGCTCGCCCCGGTGCAGCACAAGATCGCTACCCCGCAAACACCCGCGTACGAGGGGCGATCAGACCCCCAGACACACCTGAGGAAGTTCAACATCTACATGACCGGGTGTGGGGCATCTTACGCGACCCGGTGCCGAATGTTCCCTCTGACGCTGGATGACCTCGCCCACCGGTGGTACACTTCATTGCCATCTCGGTCCATTGGCTCCTTTAACGAGCTGGCGCACGTCTTCACGGAATACTTCGCCACCAGAGTCGTCCGGCCAGAAGGTCGCCTTCGCATGATGCAAATCAAGCAGGGAGAAGAAGAATCCGACTCGGACTACATCGACCGGGTAGACGGGATCATCCTCAACGGCGAGCCCGTAAGCGATGAGACCGCCCTCTACGCGGTCCTAGGAGGATTTCAGGGTTTTTCGCCTATGTTCAGGCATCTCACGAAGACCCAACCGACGACCTACGCAGCCTTTCGGGCTAGAGCCGCAGATTTCCTGGCCAGGCAAAGGCTTCTTCTTAGCGTAGGAGTAGAGCGATCGGCGCCCGCGCGATGACCTCCAGTCTCCCAGCCCGATCGCTACTATCCAGCAGAGCCGGAGGACTCGCTCACCGCCTACAGTCCACCATTTTAAATGAGGGCCTAACTCCCGCCCGATCGCCGATATCGACCTACGAATAAAGCGATCGGCTGCCGAGCGACGATCGCCAGTCTTCCAGCTCGATCGCCGATCATCACGCTACATCATCAGCAACCCGGAGGACACGATCGCCATCTACAGTCCAGCTTCTAACATGAGGGACTAAGGCTCGCGATCGCCTCCACCGCACATCATAAAGCCATGGTCCTGGTAGTCGATGGAACCGGCTGCTTCGGCCATGCAAGGTCCCTTTCGGCCGAGATCGCCCGCCCTTCGTTTAAATACGAGGCCGGCATAGTCTGAGGGCTCTCCAAAATAATCAGTGGACACGTGCCACAACCCCCGTCTCAACGTACACCGTCGAGGTCGGCCATCTCCATGGCTGGCCGAGGTGGAAGCAGAGCTAACAAGCCGCGGGCGTGGAGTTGATTCGTCTGACGCTGCCCCGCGCAAGGACTCTTCTAGACCGAGACTGCACGCCCTTCGTTTAAATACGAGGCGAGGCGCAGCCTAACATAGAACCCTCATAATAAAGTGAGTCACGAGACACTCAATGTCTTCGCGCATCAAGACACGGTCATGGAGTCGGTCCATCGAATTCCGCGACTGTGCACGATTCCTCAAACAAGCGAAACCACCAAGTTTCCGTGAGGGATTGGCCAATGTTGTTTTTTGCAGGTACAAGACCGAAAGATAGCTAAGCCAATCGACCATGATAGCCCAAGTCCAAAACCCAGAGTCGGCTCAACAAGATCGCCCGCCCTCATCCTTACACGATCGCCAGAAAGAACCACCTCGCCCCATGTCTTCAACATAGGAGCAAGATGGGGGGCAATTGTTGTGTCAAGAATTAACACTCTCCGACCGGCGATCGCCTCGGAGATCGGGCGACCGAGTCACTGCCGAGCAGCCATGGCAGAACTGCCGACCAGCGACCAGGCGGCCGAGCCTTTACCCAGCGGACAAGTCCCAGGACAAGTCCCGGTGCCGAGCGATCGACATCAAATACGATCGTCTCTCGGTACTCGGCGACCGACTCTTGGCGACCGACTGGAGACGATCATCCCTCGCACTTGCCGACCGACCCTTGGTGACCGACCAATGCCGACACTCGACAATTGGCCGATGGCGACCTCTGATGACCAGCTAGAGACGATCGCCTCATATCGATCAGCGCCGATGGCCATCCAGTCGGCAAAGGCCGAGCCTCAAGACTGGCACCACGTGCAATATCCGAGACAAGATCCGCATATCTCGGATCATTGACCACAGCCTGGCAGAATCTTTCCACCAGCCGACAAGCCGCCGAAAGCTGTCAGTAGGGCCGCATGTGACATTGATTCCGCCGAAAGCTGTCAGTAGGGCCGCATGTGACAGTGACTCCGGACGCGTGCTGACTCCTCATTGGACCGCCCAGCTGGCGCCGGCACCTACCTTGGACTTTAACCCGACAGCCCGGGTGATCGCCCCATTATAATATTGGCCGGCGGACGATCGCCCCATTATTATAATGGCCGGAAGGCGATCGCCCACCAAAGGACAAGACTGGGCTGCCACTATAAATACATGGCTCCCTACACTTGTCCAAAGGACCGAGATTTTGGCTCACAAAACACTCTCTGCATTCCCACAAGCTTCAACTTCCTTCGGATTTCATGCAACACAGAAGCAAAATACTCAGCACTTGGCTATCTCCAACTCTTGGCAACAGCTATCATTCGGTCTTACTTCTCTCGGCCTCTCTCATCAGGAAGACGATCGGCGGGGACGAAGAACACCGAGCTTCGCTCAAGAGCCGGATTAACAGAGTCTTTTTACACTCATTGTATTTAGATGTCTCTCATTAATACTTGTATCCACGAATATTTGTATTAATATCATCTCGCGAGAGCATTCAAGCCCGGGCCTAACAAACCCGGCAAATCTTGTATTATTTATCTTCTCTCGGAAGTGCTCCCGCAATTGTTGTTTGTTATCCGTCTTCCAGCAGTATTAATCTTCGGATAAATATTTTGGGCAACAACAATTGGCGCTAGAAGGAGGGCGTCCAACCCTCAAATTTTTATACCTACCGTCCCTAAGAACACTCACTGTTCTCGGGGCAGATACTTGAAGTGACACTCACTGCACTTCAAAGAAATCTTTCAGAAATCATGTCTTCCGCCTCCGCGTCGAAGAAAGCCGGACAGTGGCCCGGACCCCGTTCCGTCCCGGTTCGAGCGCGGCCCGATGGTGGAAGCGGCCGCCCTTGATCAAAGACGCTCGATCCCATCCACTGGCGGCGGCCCGAGCCTCTCGCTCGATCGGCTCGAACCAAGGAACGGATCGGCGAGGTCATGGCCGTCCTACGGTAGCGACGGAGTGCTCTCGACGCGCCTCTGCTATCACCCCTCGGCCTCCCACCGGAAGTCAGCGGAAGCTCAAGGCGATTGCGCCGAGCGATCGCCGGGAGGCTCTCGTCGCAAGAGGAGGCGCTCGGCGGCCAGGCACCTATGTCTTGATCGCACAGGCGGTGACCCAACAGCGGCCAAGGCGATCGGACCCATCTACGAGACGACGGAGTTTGAGTCCGTCACCAGGAGCTCGGCCTACCCGGCTCCCAGAAGGCAGCCCAGCCGTCTGGCTCCCCCTCGCCAAATTGCCGAGGTCGGCAGCAGCGGAGTCTGGAGATCGGTACACGATCGCCTCGGCTCCCGCTCCCAAAGCCGATCAGCAAGCGACCGAGCCACGGCGATGGATGCGATGCAACGTCAGATCGACGACATGAAGGTGCTCCTGCAGTCCAGGACAGGCGCCATGAAGACGATCGCCGAGCCAAGCGAGCCGCTCACGATCGACATCGAGCTCGCACCGGTGCAGCACAAGATCGCTCCCCCGCAAACACCCGCGTACGAGGGGCGATCAGACCCCCAGACACACCTGAGGAAGTTCAACATCTACATGACCGGGTGTGGGGCATCTTACGCGACCCGGTGCCGAATGTTCCCTCTGACGCTGGATGACCTCGCCCACCGGTGGTACACTTCATTGCCACCTCGGTCCATTGGCTCCTTTAACGAGCTGGCGCACGTCTTCACGGAATACTTCGCCACCAGAGTCGTCCGGCCAGAAGGTCGCCTTCGCATGATGCAAATCAAGCAGGGAGAAGAAGAATCCGACTCGGACTACATCGACCGGGTAGACGGGATCATCCTCAACGGCGAGCCCGTAAGCGATGAGACCGCCCTCTACGCGGTCCTAGGAGGATTTCAGGGTTTTTCACCTATGTTCAGGCATCTCACGAAGACCCAACCGACGACCTACGCAGCCTTTCGGGCTAGAGCCGCGAATTTCTGGCAGCAAAGGCTTCTTCTTAGCCTAGGAGTAGAGCGATCGGCGCCGCGCGACGACCTCCGATCTCGGCCCCGTCGCTACTATCCGGCGACGGAGGACTCGCTCACCGCTCTGATCCACCATTTTAAATGAGGACTAACTCCCGCCCGATCGCCGATATCGACCTACGAATAAAGCGATCGGTGCGAGCGACGATCGCGATCCTCGGCCGATCGCCGATCATCACGCTACATCATCGGCAACCGGAGGACAAGATCGCCATCTGATCCGACTTTTAACATGAGGGACTAAGGCTCGCGATCGCCTCCACCGCACATCATAAAGCCATGGTCCTGGTAGTCGATGGAACCGGCTGCTTCGGCCATGCAAGGTCCCTTTCGGCCGAGATCGCCCGCCCTTCGTTTAAATACGAGGCCGGCGTAGTCTGAGGGCTCTCCAAAATAATCAGTGGACACGTGCCACAACCCCCGTCTCAACGTACACCGTCGAGGTCGGCCATATCCATGGCTGTCCGAGGTGGAAGCAGAGCTAACAAGCCGCGGGCGTGGAGTTGATTCGTCCGACGCTGCCCCGTGCAAGGACTCCTCTAGACCGAGACCGCACGCCCTTCGTTTAAATACGAGGCGAGGCGCATCCTAACAGAGGACTCATAATAAAGTGAGTCACGAGACACTCAATGTCTTCGCGCATCAAGACACGGTCATGGAGTCGGTCCATCGAATTCCGCGACTGTGCACGATTCCTAAAACAAGCGAAACCACCAAGTTTCCGTGAGGGATCGGCCAATGTTGTTTTTTGCACGTACAAGACCGAAAGATAGCTAAGCCAATCGACCATGATAGCCCAAGTCCAAAACCCAGAGTCGGCTCAACAAGATCGCCCGCCCTCATCCTTACACGATCGCCAGAAAGAACCACCTCGCCCCATGTCTTCAACATAGGAGCAAGGCAGGGGCAATGTTGTGTCTAGAATTAACACTCTCCGGCCGTGATCGCCTCGGAGATCGGGCGACAAGTCACTACCGAGCGGCCATGGCGAAGCTGAGCCGAGCGACCAGGCGGCCGAGCCTTTACCCAGCGGACAAGCTAAATCGGCCAACCGAAGGTCCCAGGACAAGTCCCGGTGCCGAGCGATCGACATCAAATACGATCGTCTCTTGGTACTCGGCGACCGACTCCTAGCGACCGACTGGAGACGATCATCCCTCGCACTTGCCGACCGACCCTTGGTGACCGACCAATGCCGACCCTCGACAATTGGCCGATGGCGACCTCTGATGACCAGCTAGAGACGATCGCCTCATATCGATCAGCGCCGATGGCCATCCAGTCGGCAAAGGCCGAGCCTCAAGACTGGCACCACGTGCAAGATCCGAGACAAGATCAGCATATCTCGGATCATTAACCACAGCCTGGCAGAATCTTTCCACCAGCCGACAAGCCGCCGAAAGCTGTCAGTAGGGCCGCATGTGACATTGATTCCGCCGAAAGCTGTCAGTAGGGCCGCATGTGACAGTGACTCCGGACGCGTGCTGACTCCTCATTGGACCGCCCAGCTGGCGCCGACACCTACCTTGGACTTTAACCCGACAGCCCGGGTGATCGCCCCATTATAATATTGGCCGGCGGACGATCGCCCCATTATTATAATGGCCGGAAGGCGATCGCCCACCAAAGTACAAGACTGGGCTGCCACTATAAATACACGGCTCCCTACACTTGTCCAAAGGACCGAGATTTTGGCTCACAAAACACTATCTGCATTCCCACAAGCTTCAACTTCCTTCGGATTTCACGCAACACAGAAGCAAAATACTCAGCACTTGGCTATATCCAACTCTTGGCAACAGCTATCATTCGGTCTTACTTCTCCCGGCCTCTCTCATCAGGAAGACGATCGGCGGGGACGAAGAACACTGAGCTTCGCTCAAGAGCCGGATTAACAGAGTCTTTTTACACTCATTGTATTTAGATGTCTCTCATTAATACTTGTATCCACGAATATTTGTATTAATATCATCTCGCGAGAGCATTCAAGCCCGGGCCTAACAAACCCGGCAAATCTTGTATTATTTATCTTCTCTCGGAAGTGCTCCCGCAATTGTTGTTTGTTGTCCGTCTTCCAGCAGTATTAATCTTCGGATAAATATTTTGGGCAACAACAATTGCGTGTGAATGTATAGTTTTGGTTACTTGATTTGACGTGTAAGGAATGAGTATGGTAGTCCAAAAGCCGTGAGTTCTTGTGCCTAATTGAACCGTTCACTTTTAGCGGTAAAAATTCTTTCATGTGTGATTTCTCTTCTTATGGACTGTATTTTTTAGAACTTACATGATTCTGTCGGATGATGTGTTGATATTTACATACACGAGAAATGATTAGGGCCGCCCATTTTTTGTCTTGAACCTACTTATCTTAAAATACCCACCAGTTCATATCAATATCCTTTGCTAGCCCCGTTGAGCCTTTAGCCATAATTTTGTTCGAAAAACCCGCGTCTTAAAGCTCCATATTCAAAAGCCATAACTTACCCAAGTATTGGTCCACGTAAGAGCATGAGAGGGTATATTTTAAAAATGAAGGTGTGCAAAGTTTGTGGTGTATAGAGGCAAAAAAAAAATATATCTTCTCTCCCGTTCTCCTGAAAATAATAAGCCCCACAAAAAAAAATATGGGGCGATCCTAATAATAATAATGGGATAAAAAAGATAGGGGAGGAGAGGAGTGAGCCTAAGAAAAACAAAAGGGAAGTTGTTGGGTTGTAATAAATAGGCCAATATCATAAGAATTGCGCTTAACAAGGCCTAGAAAAAAAGAGATATATATTCGGGAGAATTGAAGTAGAATGATCGATCTTGCTTTGAGTGTTTATTTCATATATGTGAGGATCGTATATGCTCTACTTGGACTGAACTTGTAACTACTAGCCAAATTTTCCCAACCTGAGCCACAGCCCCGTTACAACCAAAAGTAAGACCCTATGACTCATGTTTTGTGAATATTGATGCGATTGATAAAGAGAAGAAGTGCAAGCATATAATAGAACTTTCCATTCGAATCGAGCTGAGAGTATTGACCTATCTAAACACTTGAGAGATGAGTGAATCGATATAATTCAGTGAGGGACTACTAAGACTTGTTTTCTTGCATGATCGATCAATTGTCATTGCTTTCCACTCATTTGTGAGTTTAGGCTTCCATGATGAATTACGAGACTTCACAATACTTTTACATTCTCGGTTGATTGTATGTATACCTGATGATTAACTTTATTATTTAATCCTTCTCATTTTCTTTGTCATGTGTTTTATTTATTTTTGCTTGGGGACAAGCAAAGTTTAGGTTTGGGGGGATTTGATGAGTCGATTTTTGATCGTCTCATTCTGTTCTATCGAGTCGTACTTTCGTTTGTTTTTGAGTGTTTTTGCTCTTTTTACGTATGGTATATTGTGTTTTTGTTTTGTAGGTATCCGTACGAAGATTGTGGTGAAATATGCGCTTTCATAGCTAAAATTGGAGTTTATGACGATCAAGAGCTGAAACGGAGCCTAAAACGATAAAAGATTGAAGCAACATCGGCCGTATCTTATAAATTCCAGAATCACCACTCCTAATTGAGATGTGTTCTCCTTTGATATAAATTCCTCGTGAAATTAGCTTCGAAACGGTATTGATACAAGAACGAAGGATCAAGCCGAAGAAGACCAAAAACCGGAATCAAAACAGAAGAAAGCAATTCGGGCCGCATCAGGCAACTCGGCCGTGTCACAAGACACGTCCGGGTCTCATTCCAGCGTGAATTACATCTTGCATAAGAGTACAACACGGCCGTGTCATGGGACACGGCCGAGTCACGATCCAGCCTATTTTGCATTTCTAGCACAGTACAACACGGCCGTGTCATGGGACACGGCCAGTGTAATACCCGAGATCTTTATTCCGGATTCGTTGGGTTTTCTGGGTTTTATCGGATTGTCATGGTCCTCATCGTAGGAATTTCGTGCCATGTTTGGTTGTGACTTGTTGGGACATGTTTTTGGAGGCATTTGGGATCACTTTGTGAGTTTTTGAGATTTTGTGGTGTAGCGCACGCTAATGCTTGAAGCATAGCGCACGCTACTGCGTGGTGTTTAGCGCACGCTACCGAATGTGTAGCGCACGCTAAACTGGCGATTGAGGCGATCCGGTAACTCTTGGGTGGGCTGAAACTTTGTTAGCGCACGCTAAGGCCGATAGCTAGCGCACGCTATCGATTGCTTAGCGCACGCTCCCTCTTCTTTCTAGCGCACGCTACTCGGTAGATGCAGTTCTGTCCAGAGGCTACTGGACTGGTTTTGTGACCCGTTAGCGCACGCTACGGCTTTTGGGCTAGCGCACGCTAACTAGGTTATACGCGGTTTCTCTGGAGCGTTAACCCCGTTAGCGCACGCTAATGAGGGATGATTAGCGCACGCTAATACATCGATATAAATCTTGGGCAATGGCATTAAGTCGTCATTTTCCCACTTTTCTTCATCTCTTCCGACGGGAGTGAGATCCAGAGGCGAGTAGGACCGATCCTTTTCTTCTAGCTTCATCTTTGAGTGGATTTGTAGATGTTTAACAACATCTAATCGTCTTCTTGGTCCAAATCAAGGTAATCTCTTGTTAGAACCCTATTTTCTTAAATTTGGGGTTTTTTCTTGGATTTGTGATTCTTGACCGATCTCATCCGATCGGTTATTTGTTCTTGTTTGTCTTGACCGTAATCTTCAGATTTTGTTAACCGTCCATCGACTTTATCGCCCGGATCAACGATTCTTGATTTCTTTGAGAATACTTAGATCCTTGTCGTTTTTAGGATCGTTTGATTTGATTAGTGTTATTGAATTGTGGTGATGCTATTTTCGTAGTATTCGTGGGTCGAAGTCTTGATCGTTTTTGGAGGTTGAAGGTTGCCGATCGCGCCGTTAAATCGTTTCGTTGCTCGTGATATCGAGGCAAGTATCTTGTCCATCGTTTCATGTTTCGTAGGCGTAATTATTGATAAATGATTATATACGAAACTCAATGTTTAATGAACGTAAAGGGATTGGTATGTCCCGATAAATGTTTTCTTTCTACGATAACTCTGATGCTTTGTGAATATGTTTGTTTTTTGCGTATTTGTTTTAAATCAGTTGGTTGAAAGACTTATGTTAACTTTTATTGAATGTTATAAACCGTAATCATTTACCGAGGATAACGTGTTGTTATGTGTGCTGTTTGGTGAATATGTGACGGGTGATATTGGTTATTACTCCTTTGAAAGGAGAAATTTGTGATGTTTAAGGGTTGCTTGGCTTGATGTTCTACTCCTTGTGATGTGATTTACGAAAGTGATGTGCCTCGGGTAGGATTGTTGAATCTCAGGATCCATACTTGCTAGTATGGGTCGGGCGTGACCGTAGGGTTATCCAATCCGGGTATGTCTTGCGGGGACTCCGAGGTTCGGGGCTTGCTAGCCCGATGCCGAGATAACTTGTGGGGTTATCATCGGGTATGTCTTGCGGGGACTCAGGGTTCGTGGCTTGTTAGCCGATCTGGGATAACTTATGGTTGTGGTATGGAATGGTTCCGTGACTGTTGTCACGAGGACATGTGATTTGGTATGGTTTCCTATTGGGTTATTCACTCGGGTATGTTCTACGGGAGCATGTGAGGTTCGTGGCTTGTTAGCACGGGACGCGAATAATCCTTAGGAACATGTGTTATGTGATTCGGGTCGTGGACCCTGTGGCTTATGATTTGGGTCTTGGACCCCGTGTGTTGTGAATTGAGTTGTGGAACTGCGTTTTATTATTGGAATCGTATTTTGGAAAGATGATTTTGGGCCGTGTCCCCAAGTGTTTTCGAAAGACTTGAGAATTCATTATTTCCAAATGTTTTCAAACTCCCGAGACCGTAAAATATTTTGTATGAGACGCATGGTTCTTTCCCTACCTTTTATAAATCAAACTGTTTTGATTAAGTGAATTATCTCGGGAAATATATTCAAGATTTTATATTCTTGAAGCAAGTTATGTATGGCTTGTACTTTTGGTTTTATACTTGCACTAGCAAAAGCAGTGAAGTTTTGCTAACCCCAGTATTCGGGGGTGGATGTCTGTATGTGCGTCCGGTACTTGCGGGTAGGCGGGAGCGAATCACGAGATCGATACGAAGGATGATGGGAGACGAAGATACTAATCACGTGAAGACCAATTGTAGAGTATATGGTAGAGTCATGTTGGTTATCCCTCCGATGTATTGTTACCCGATTTATGGAAGTGTTATTGTATTCTAACCCCTGCGTGGGTATGTGTTACAGGCAAGTATCATGTATGTCTTGTTGTGTGTGTGTTGTGATATAAGACCTAATCGGTCTAACGGTCCTTTACGTAGCCATGCCGGCATGTGAAGTGACGCATTGTTTTGTATTGCTTTGGTAGATCCTCGCGGAGAGGTCTGCGGCGTAATATTCCCTATTGGTTTGGGGTGTTACGAATATGGTATCGGAGCTTAGGTTGAGGAAACCTAGATTTGTCGGGTTGAGTTGAGTGTTGTCGGGTCTTGTCTTGTCGATTTGGTCGGTAGGTGGTGTCATGACGCGTCGTCCGAGTTGTTAGGTCGTGATTAGTATCGAGGTGCAACCATCATCTTCGTGCGATCTGTGGATGTAAGTCTCCCTACCTTGTTGTGTCTCGTATTATACGAGTTTACGTGATTCTATGTTATTATGTGGAGTTTAATTGTGCCTCATGAATACTTACTCCCTATTTATTTGATTCTCGTATTGTGTTGGAATAAAGAGTAGTACCGGTATGTATGTATATATATATTTACATCTTTGTGTAAAATCGTTTTTACAGGAGTGATGTTTTGGAGTGGTTACTCAATAAAAGTTTATCAATGTGGTATATCATTTCCAAATGTTTTAGGGAAGTCACGTAAATTCTATTTAAAAATATCCTTCGAGAAGGAAAAATGATTTGATTTTCGTATGAGGACCTCGAGACCAAAGATTTTGAGAATTCAAACTATATATATTATATTTTCATCTTGCATTGAAAATTTTCAAAATATTTTAAATGCTTAAACGAGGTCTACCAATAGTTTACTTGAGACGTGACTTTCGCCTTCAACTTTTAGGTTAAGCGATATGTAGTGGGGATGTAAATTGTTGGCGTTTGGATTCGTATGTTGTTGTTTATTTGTAACCTTCGACTTTCGGCATTATTTGGTATATGTTCATGAATAACAATTGTTGTGTGTGGTTATGTGTAACTTGAACGTGTTCTTATCCATTGCGTGTGTAAAGTCGAGGTGACTTTTTGGGTACTTTACCAAATAGTGTGTGTTTCAAAATGACCTTCAGGTTTGTAAAATTTGAATTATTTCGTTGACCCTTTTTCCTAACTCTTTTGTTGGGTGATTTGACATATATTTTGAAACTATTGAGTTTTCGCGTCTACGCCTTGTAATTTCAAACCGTATTTGGTGACGGTATTTAGTGTCTGGAAAAGGATTTTTGGGGAGTATTTGGAAAGTATTACCGTCATCGGCCTTTTTGGCATTTTGGAACGTTTTCGAAAATGGTTTTCAACTTGGTGAGTTCAGTAGCGGAAACCGTACAGAAAGTGACTTTGATATAATGGATGATTTCAATTTCATTGCATTTATAAATCGCATAACAACGGCATTATAAATGAAGATTGTTGGTATAATAGTTTGTATATTGTGCTCTAGTTGGAATTAAATGGTAATATGTATATAATTTAATGATGTTGGATTAAAGACAGAGATGTGAATATCTTGCTATGTGTCATGATCTTTCGTTACCATAGGTTGTTGTTTGTTAGTATGCCGAGGGGCAGAGGTCGTGGTCGTAACCGTGGTGTTGATGGCCACGGGGATCAGATGCGGAATCGAGAGAATGCAGCTAGGAATGATTTTAGTTTGGGTGTTGCTACTATATTGCAACAAGTAGCGACTCGGATGACTCGGTTGACCCGGTGGTTCAACGCGGCATTGTGAGTCGAGCGTTGGTGTAAATCAATGGCTTCGCGAGGTAGTTCGTATGAATCCCCCTCGATTCGCGGTCTTTGCGGATGCGTTGAGGTGGGATGGTTGGATTTTCCAGTTGGGAAAGATTTTCGAGGCTGTCGGATGTCCTGAAGAGCGGAAGGTACCTATCGCTCAGTACCTTCTCGACAAAGATGCCGCTAATTGGTGGGAAGCTGTTAAACCTCGTGATCGTGATGTCACGTGGGCGGAGTTCCAAGCATTTATGGAGGCCGAGTTCTGTCCGAAACCGATTAGAGAGCAGAGGATTCGCGAATTCTACTTGGCAGAACCGCAAGATATATCGGTGTCGCAAGCTATCATCGATTATAGCAAACAACTCAGTTATGTGCGAGACCGGGTGAGAACCGAGGAAGAGAAAATCCTTCACTTTGACAGACGGATGAAGCCGGATATTCGCGTGTATATGTCGGGATTCAATTGCACTTCGTTGAGGGACTATCTGTTAGGATTGTATACTGCAAAGCATACTTTATGCTTGTATTACCTAAATTCCCTATTACTACCTATGAGGATATTAATTATATTTAA
The DNA here is from genome assembly GCA_033398695.1 of Orobanche coerulescens. Taxonomy (NCBI): domain Eukaryota; kingdom Viridiplantae; phylum Streptophyta; class Magnoliopsida; order Lamiales; family Orobanchaceae; genus Orobanche; species Orobanche coerulescens. The sequence continues at coordinate 10,519,937 of CM065816.1, read as the reverse complement.
TCACATGTTTTGCATATTAATTCACGTTATGGTTATGCAAATGAAATGTCTAATTATTTTATATTGTAGATAATGTGGTGTGTTGGTGTCACACGGAAGATCACATTATCGGTGCCTTATAAAATAATATAATAGTTCACAACCTATATAATTATTAGACAAATTATATAAAGGGTTGTAGTGTATGCTTGAGTATAGTTGGTCTTGACTATTAGCATACATTAGCGTATTTGCATACGTTGAACAGGATCGAGGTGAGATAGTGTCTTACATCTTGTTGTAAGAAGAACGTAAATCTCGGATAATTATTATTTCTTAATTCTAAGTATATAATATTTAATTGTGTATTTATAATAATTATTGCTTTGATTTACCATAGGTGAGAGTCAAAATGATCGACTCAATAAGCCTCGTATCTTGGGCAATAATATTGTTTATACGACAATTATTATTATTACTAGAAATCGTGTCCCGACTCGTGCGGGTTGATGATGTCCCCTTGAGGAGCTCGATAATGATTATTATATTAAACCTGAGGTGGATTTAATTAGATATAATAATAAGGTTCGAGTGGTACTACTCTTGGATAAGATATTAATTAATTAAAGTCATCGGTAGCTTATAATTAATTAATGGACATTCGATATCTTAAACACGGGAAATAATATATTTAATAAGGAGCCCAATTTCGTAATTTGGGATTTTGGTAGGAAGTGCAATATCAACTTTTTAGTGGACTAAGTTGATATTAATTGATTCACCATATATTAGGAAGAGTCCTAATAAGGTAAGGTGAATTAATTGGGAGTCCTTCCATAATCCTCCTTTAGATCCCTAGTAGTAGTCCAGAGCCTATAAATAGGACATTATGGGGTGTTGGACGATTTTTTAATGCTTGGTGAGATTGTGTTATCTATTTTTTCCTCTTGTGTTTTATTTTTGATCTTGACTTGTGTCTTTGATTCTACAATTTAGATAACACAATTAATTTGCTAAGAGTGTTCATAAAATACTAGAGAGCAAAGAAAAATATAGTGATCACATATCAAAGTTGTTTCGGCCGATCCATAGGTGTCCAAGCAAGTTCCGGTAGCTCGTTGCCCACCTGACGTCCGGTTCAAGGCGGATCATACTCTAGAAGATCCGAAGGTAGAAATACAAGGCGATCAAGAAGGAAATAACCAACCGCTTCAAAAGGTAATATCCTATGATCTTGGATCTAGATTAGGATATTTTAATTAATCAACATATTTAATTAATAAATAATAAATAATATTTAAATTGCTTGCTAGTCTTAGTAATTAATTAATTAGCATGCCTAAATAGATCTAATGCTCGTAGATGCGTAAAACGCTATAATCATATTTTCCCAAACTTCGCTTCGCTGCGTTTTACTTTCCAACAATTGGTATCGGGCGGATTTTTAGGCTTTTGCTATTTTAATTAATTTTAGTGATTAATTGATAGCAATTTAAATATTCATATATTTTGATGTTGGAATATTTTGCTAGATGTGTTCTTGCGGGTGATATGATCCATTATCATGGTTTATATGAATGGTGCATTTATTTATTTATTTTTATTAATTATGCAATTGTTGGTTTGGCCGTTTTTGAGGCATGTAATGGTTTTCCCGTGAGAAAATCCGCGGGTAGTTCTAGGAGGTTATATTTTAAGTGTAATCTTGATGTAATTTCGATGTATTTTATTTCGTATAAAATTGTAATCGAATTCGGAAAAGACGGGATCACGAAGAAATAGAGCGAGCAAGGATCGCAGGCTAATTGCTGGCGAAGCGGCAGCGGCAAGAAGCAAGCGGCCGCCGAAGCGGCAAGCGATCTGCAGCGGCTGGTCGGGCAGTTATTTGGTTCGGGCAGAATCGATTTTAGTCGATCCGTTTCGCCGTTCGTTGCGTCCGCTGGGAAGTCGGATTTAAAATAAAATTTTTTTATGTAATTAATTTTGCATAAAAGTAAAATTTTAATATTTTGAAAATCCACGACCGTAGGAGAAGCGACGAGATGCTTGATTCGATGGGAGAGATCGAGAAGATTTTCTCGGATTCTACTCAAGGAAGAAGACCATGATAATTGGATAATTAATTATCCATGCTTTATTTTGGTTTTATTGTTTTGATGTATGGCATGTATGGATGTATGCGTGATATGTTTCCTTGCATGTTAGGACGAGAAAATTAAAAACCTTAAGGCTAAAATAACTAAGTGATTAAATTGATTTTTATTTTAATTAAAATCAAATTGGCCTCCATAATTAATTTAAATTGTGAAGTAATTAGCATGCGCGTTGACATTAGAGTCTTCCTCCATATCGGATGTGCTAATTATAGGTTCACTAGTTTTAAATTTCAAAATGATAACATAAGGTAAATATTACTTTTTATGATAGGACCTCTCCATCTGTAGGACTATTATTTAAAAGATAATATTTTAAGGATGTTAAATTATGGTGTTCACTTAGGTGTATTAATTAATAAGCTCCCCATCGGAGTCTATGTTAATTAATACATGGCGAAGGAACCAACTATTAATTTTACTTGTCATAACGTAATTTGACTAGATAGTAAAATTAAAGACGTAAAACTCTACTTGAAAAATGTATGTGTAAGCGTCCACACGATCGTGGCTTGCATGTGCGGATTTTTGAGGTGTTGGTTGCTAGCATATATATTGTGTTTTTGAGGTTTTCGATATATTTTTCTATGCATTATGTGATGAATATTTTAATTTTTATTCTCGGATGTCTTTCAATCCACTATTTGTTATTCTCAAAGAAAATAAACTAGATGGCACTAACTTTGCCAATTGGAAAAGAAATCTTGACATTGTCACATTCTTTGAGGGCATAAGTTTGTCTTAATCGAGAGAGCCCTCTAGAACCCGAACCGGATGCCACTCCCGAAGAGTTGGCGGAATTCGGAAATGGAAAAAGTCGATGAGATGGCTCATTGTTACATTTTGGCTTCAGCGACAAATGTATTGCGGCATCGACATCGGACGATGGGTTCGGCCGGAAATGATGAAAAGTCTCACCGAGATGTTTGGTCATCGAGGCAGGCGGCTAGACAAAATGCTATGAGGGTATTGATGACAACCCAAATGTCGAAGGGACTCGATGAGGATCATGTTCTAAAAATGATGTCTCATTTGAGCGAGGCGAGCATATTGGGGGCTACTATCGATGCGGAAAGCAGGTCGATATTATCTTAGGCGGCTTACCTAGAAGCTTTGAGCGGTTTCGCCTCAACTACAATATGAACCGTAGGACATATAGTTTGGCGGAACTTAAATGAGCTTGATCTGTGAAGGTCTCTTCAAACAAGGTTATCATCGATTCTTGCGGCAGCGGTGCTACTTCTTCCAAACCCAAATGGGGAAAGAAGAAGAAGCGAGTCGGCGAAGCAAGTGGCAGCCCTCAAGGTGAAAAGCAAGGCTCCTCACCCGAGGCGAACAAAAGCCAAAGGGAAAGTGCTACAAGTGCGGTCGGAAAGGACATTTTAAAGCGGCGCCCTTTGCTCTTAAGAAAGGTATGTCTCGTGCACTAGTAGTCAAAACATGTTTGGCGACTTGTTCTTCCACTTCGTGGATAGTTGATTCGAGCTCCATGATCATGTTTGCTTTGACTCGCATGGTTTTCGAGTAACCAAGCGGCTTAGTGCGGGCGAGATTACCATCAAGTAGGCGATTATTCCGGGCTTATGGTACATTGCGGTGGGAGTCGTGCGGTTGAAGATTAATGATAAATTATTAGTTACGAATAATGTATTATTAGTACGATTTTAGAATGAATTTAATTTCGTTTCTAAATTAAAATGCGATGGTTATTGATTTCTTTTGATGATGATGCCATTATTAAGAAAAGAAGCGGTGAATATATTTGCGAGTACTTTTAATGATGGACTATATATTGTTAATCTTGCACAAACTCCTATGCATAAATCACTTAACTCTTTGTCTAAACCTAAAAGAGAAAAGAACCTTCAAGCATAAACCAAACATATACGTGGCATTTACGGTTAGGACATGTTAACCTTAGAAGGATTCAAAGATTGGTAGATGATGGCCCATTGGATGATCTCGAGTTGATTCATTTCCAATTTGTGAATCACATGCTGGAAGGTAAGATGACCAAAAGGGTTTTTAAAACCAAGGAAACCGTGCTCGGGATGTGTTAGAATTGGTTCATACGGATGTATGTGGTCCAATGAATATCCAGGCTAGGGAGGTTTGAATATTTCATCACGTTCATAGATGATTATTCGAGATATGGATACATCTTTTTGATGCGGCGTAAGTCTGAAGCTTTTGACAAGTTCGAGACTTCAAGGCTGAAACGGAGAAGCGTCATGGGAAGAGTATCAAGTCACTACGATCTGATCGTGGTGGCGAATACCTTAGTGGAGAGTTTTTGGATTTCTTGGCAAATGAGGATTTCGTCCCGACTCACCGGCAGGAACTCCACAACAAAATGGTGTTCTTGAAAGAAGGAATAGGACTCTTTTGGAAATGGTTAGATCAATGATGAGTTACTCAGTTACCTATTTCGTTTTGGGGATACGCCTTAGAAGCAATGGCGTACATTCTAAACTTGGTGCCTTGAAATCAGTTCCAAAAACACCCACAGGCTGTGGAGTGGGCGTAAGCCAGTCTAGGACATGTTCGGATTTGGGGTACTCCGGCACATGTGCTGAATAAGGAAGCTGATAAGTTGGCATCTCGTGCAATGCGAGTGTTTGTGGGATATCTAAGGAGCGAAAGGTGGCTTGTTCTATAGTCCCGGATCGGAAGGTCATTGTTAGCACCAATGCCCGATTTACGGAAGAGGATTATATGATTAGTCACAAGCCCATGAGTGAAATAATGGAAGAGGCGAGGCGAGACTACGTCTATACCAATCGTACAAGCACCAACTAACCTTGCACCACGTATCGATTACGAAACTTTTACACCAACTCGATTTACCTCGTCGTAGTGGGAGGGTTGTTCGTCGGCCGAGCGATTCATAGGCGTGGGAAAGTCTTCGGACTCAATCCCAGACGAAGATGAATCGGTTCCACTGGACCTATAAGGAGGCAATCCAAGATAAAGATCTTGACTCTGGCAAGAAGCAATGGAATCGAAATGGGATCTATGGATTCCAATCAAGTGTGGGAGCTAGTAGAGCTACGATGGTGTACAAGCCATTGGGAGTAAATGGGTCTACAAGCGAAAGAAAGGGCGTGATGGGAAGGTTGAAACTTTCAAAGCGAGGCTTGTTGCAAAAGGTTACACTCGAAAGAGGGTATCGATTATGATGAAACCTTTTCGCGGTAGCCATGCTTAAGTCAATCCGGATTCTTTTAGCTATAGGCTGCGCATTTGGATCTGGAGATTTGGCGGATGGATGTCAAGGCTGCATTCTTGAATGGGAGTCTAGACAAGGAAATCTATATGCGCCAAGCGAGAGGATTCATTGCTAAAGGAGAAGAGCACTTGGTGTGCAAACTTAAGAAATCCATTTATGGACTTAAGCAAGCATCTAGATCTTGGAACACTCGTTTTGTGAAGTAGTCGATCATATGGATTCGTCGATGTCCGAGTGAGAGTTGTGTGTATAAGAAATGCGATGGAAACGTGTTGGTGTTTCTTGTCTTGTATGTGGACGATATCCTTCGATTGGAAACAACGTGAAGGAATTGTCGGACGTGCGGGTATGGTATGCGGCGATTCGATATGAAGGATCTAGGAGAAGCGGGACACATCCTTGGAATCGGGATCTTTCGTGATCGGAAGAAGAGGATGTTGTGCTTATCCCGGGCATCCTATATCGATCTGATCTTGAAGCGTTTTAGCATGGAGAATTCCAAGAAAGGTTTTCTACCTTACGGACATGGAATTCAACTATCTAAGAACATGTGTCCTAAGACACAAAGGAGATAGATGACATGAAGATGGTTCCTTATGCATCATTGTGGGAAGTCTCATGTATGCTATGCTTTGCACTAGACCGGATATCTGTCATGCCGTGGGCATGGTGCTAGATATCGATCGAACCCGAGGACCGAGGACAACTGGATTCTTTGTCAAGCACATACTCAAGTACGAGAAGGACTAGGGAGTACATGCTTGTATATCAATCGGACGACTGTTTAGGTGGGTTACAACGACTCAGATTTTCATCGGACAAAGAAAAGTCCAAGTCTACTTCGGGTTATGTGTTTAGCTTTGGGAGGTGGAGCCATTAGTTGGAGGAGTGTGAAGCGAAATGCATCTCGGACTCTACCATGGAAGCCGAGTACGTGGCGGCCTACGAGGCGGCCAAGGAGGCGTGTGGCTTAAGTACTTCTGCGAGGACTTAGATGTGATTCCCGATTTGCAGAGGGTATTACACTTTTTGTGATAATCTTGGTGCGATTTGCAAATTCGGGAACCACGAGCCCATCGAGCAAGTAAACATATCAACCGCAAGTACCACATCATACGACACTTCGTAAAGGAAGGAGGCGTAGTTGTAGCCGAGGTTGCATCGGAAGATAATCTTGCGACCCTTTCACGAAAGGCCTACCTTCAAAAGTTTTGAAAGGCATGTGGAAGGAATGGGATTACGGTGTATGGCGGCATTGCTTTGAGTATAAGTGGGAGAAATGAGAGACTATGTAATAGAGTAGTATACTTAAAAGCATGCTTTGAGTATAAGTGGGAGATTGTTAGGATTGTATCTGCAAAGCATACTTTATGCTTGTATTACCTAAATTCCTATTACTACCTATGAGGATATTAATTATATTTAATCACATGTTTTGCATATTAATTCACGTTATGGTTATGCAAATGAAATGTCTAATTATTTTATATTGTAGATAATGTGGTGTGTTGGTGTCACACGGAAGATCACATTATCGGTGCCTTATAAAATAATATAATAGTTCACAACCTATATAATTATTAGACAAATTATATAAAGGGTTGTAGTGTATGCTTGAGTCTAGTTGGTCTTGACTATTAGCATACATTAGCGTATTTGCATACGTTGAGCAGGATCGAGGTGAGATAGTGTCTTACATCTTGTTGTAAGAAGAACGTAATTCTCTGATAATTATTATTTCTTAATTCTAAGTATATAATATTTAATTGTGTATTTATAATAATTATTGCTTTGTTTTACCATAGGTGAGAGTCAAAATGATCGACTCAATAAGCCTCGTATCTTGGGCAATAATATTGTTTATACGACAATTAATATTATTTCTAGAAATCGTGTCGACTCGTGCGGGTTGATGATGTCCCCTTGAGGAGCTCGATAATGATTATTATATTAAACCTATGCAGTGGATTTAATTAGATATAATAATAAGGTTCGAGTGGTACTACTCTTGGATAAGATATTAATTAATTAAAGGCATCGGTAGCTTATAATTAATTAATGGACATTCGATATCTTAAACACGGAAATAATATATTTAATAAGGAGCCCAATTTCGTAATTTGGGATTTTGGTAGGAAGTGCAATATCAACTTTTAGTGGACTAAGTTGATATTAATTGATTCACCATATATTAGGAAGAGTCCTAATAAGGTAAGGTGAATTAATTGGGAGTCCTTCCATAATCCTCCTTTAGATCCCTAGTAGTAGTCCAAGAGCCTATAAATAGGACATTATGGGGTGTTGGCCGATTTGTACATGCTTGGTGAGATTGTGTGATCAATTTTTCCTCTTGTGTTTAATTGTAGATCTAGACTTGTGTCTTTGATTCTACAATTTAGATAACACAATTAATTTGCTAAGAGTGTTCATAAAATACTAGAGAGCAAAGAAAAATATAGTGATCACATATCAAAGTTGTTTCGGCCGATCCATAGGTGTCCAAGCAAGTTCCGGTAGCTCGTTGCCCACACAACGTCCGGTTCAAGGCGGATCATACTCTAGAAGATCTGAAGGTAGAAATACAAGGCGATCAAGAAGGAAATAACCAACCGCTTCAAAAGGTAATATCCTATGATCTTGGATCTAGATTAGGATATTTTAATTAATCAACATATTTAATTAATAAATAATAAATAATATTTAAATTGCTTGTTAGTCTTAGTAATTAATTAATTAGCATGCCTAAATAGATCTAATGCTCGTAGATGCGTAAAACGCTATAATCATATTTTCCCAAACTTCGCTTCCGCTGCGTTTTACTTTCCAACACTATCAAGATCGAGCACTAGCCCGTGAACTAGCTTCGTTATCATCGGAGCGTGTCTCCGAGTCGAAGAAGCAGAAGAAGTCCGATGATCGCGTGGACAGTGCAGGAGTCGGTGTTTCCAATTTGCAACGTAGTAGTCTTTCATTGTGAAGCTCCATCGCTCGATGCGTGGGCCCGAGAATTCCAAGTCTTACATTCGACTCTGGTAAAGCCGGGAGATGTTTTAAGCGTAATGTGGCGGGACATGTTCGTGCACATTGTCCTTCTCACTTGATAACGTGTTACAGTGTGGACTCGAGGGCACCGAGTTCGGTTTGCGAGATGGTTTCCGAGCCTTAGGGCACGGACTTGAGCACCGACATCTGGATCGACTCAGAAACCACAGTGGCTTATCTATCGGATGTTTGTTAGGTTATTTCACTCGTTTTGTTGTTACGATATTAGGAGATTAACTTCTTTTATTCGAAGTGAATCGGATTTTGAACTCTGTACTTTCGACTCTGTCGAATCGTTTATGTTCGTTGATGTTTTACAACTTGTCATTACGTGCTTTTGGTTGACCAAGCGAGTTGTAGTATTGTTTCAGAATAAACCGTTTGTCGCTATGACTTTCCAATTGCAACTCCCTTTCCTGTGGGTCTTATGTGAATACACATCTTGTTGTCTTCACCGAATCGTATATTGTCTCAAGCCGAGATGTGAACTTTGGGGTTGTTGTTTGAGTATTATTGTTCGTCGTGATTCGAACATGATTGATCGACTGTTGTTGTCTCGATCGTTGTAACTCAATCGTTTGATGGTTCAGTTTTTGTTGATCTCGTTTCGTAATTGTTGAGCGTTAGGACTCCTTCGTAATTTCCTTAAGTTCAGGAAATTTGTATTGTGATCGATCTCCCAACCCTTGGGCTGTGGAATTTCGTATTGGTCCAGCGTATAGCTCATGTATTGGTTGATGTACTGTTGAATTATTCAACCGTATTGATTTTCGTTCGTCGTGTTTTGTTATTTCGGCAACGGATAACGTGTGTTATCTGAGTTTGTTTTGTGTCGTCCGTTTTATGTTTCAAGTTTCGAGGACGAAACTTCTTTTAAGAGGGGTAGAATGTAATACCCGAGATCTTTATTCCGGATTCGTTGGGTTTTCTGGGTTTTATCGGATTGTCATGGTCCTCATCGTAGGAATTTCGTGCCATGTTTGGTTGTGACTTGTTGGGACATGTTTTTGGAGGCATTTGGGATCACTTTGTGAGTTTTTGAGATTTTGTGGTGTAGCGCACGCTAATGCTTGAAGCATAGCGCACGCTACTGCGTGGTGTTTAGCGCACGCTACCGAATGTGTAGCGCACGCTAAACTGGCGATTGAAGCGATCCGGTAACTCTGGGACTGGAGCTTTGTTAGCGCACGCTAAGGCCGATAGCTAGCGCACGCTATCGATTGCTTAGCGCACGCTCCCTCTTCTTTCTAGCGCACGCTACTCGGTAGATGCAGTTCTGTCCAGAGGCTACTGGACTGGTTTTGTGACCCGTTAGCGCACGCTACGGCTTTTGGTCTAGCTCACGCTAACTAGGTTATACGGTGTTTCTCTGGTGCGTTGACAACGTTAGCGCACGCTAATGAGGGATGATTAGCGCACGCTAATCATCGATATAAATCTTGGGCGGCGGCATTAAGTCGTCATTTTCCCACTTTTCTTCATCTCTTCCGACGGGAGTGAGATCGAGGCGAAGTAGGACCGATCCTTTTCTTCTAGCTTCATCTTTGAGTGGATTTGTAGATGTTTAACAACATCTAATCGTCTTCTTAGTCCAAATCAAGGTAATCTCTTGTTAGAACCCTATTTTCTTAAATTTGGGGTTTTTGCTTGGATTGTGATTCTTGACCGATCTCATCCGATCGGTTATTTGTTCTTGTTTGTCTTGACCGTAATCTTGATTTTGTTAACCGTCCATCGACTTTTATCGCCGGATAAACGATTCTTGATTTCTTTGAGAATACTTAGATCCTTGTCGTTTTTAGGATCGTTTCGGATTTCGATTAGTGTTATTGAATTGTGGTGATGCTATTTTCGTAGTATTCGTGGGCTGTCGAAGTCTTGATCGTTTTTAGAGGTTCGAAGGTTGCCCGATCGCGCCGTTAAATCGTTTCGTTGCTCGTGATATCGAGGCAAGTATCTTGTCCATCGTTTCATGTTTCGTAGGCGTAATTATTGATAAATGATTATATACGAAACTCAATGTTTAATGAACGTAAAAGGGATTGGTATGTCCCGATAAATGTTGTCTTTCAACGATAACTCGGATGCTTCGTGAATAAGTGTGTTTTTGGCCTATGTGTGTTGACTCCGTTGGTTGAAAGGCTTATGATCACATTTAGTGAATGTAATAAACCGTAATCATTTACTGAGGATAACGTGTTGTTATGTGTGCCTGTTTGGTGAATATGTGACGGGTGATATTGGTTATTACTCCTTTGAAAGGAGGCTGTGATGTTTAAGGGTTGCTTGGCTTGATGTTCTACTCCTTGTGATGTGATTTGAAAGTGATGTGCCTCGGGTAGGATTGTTGAATCTCAGGATCCATACTTGCTAGTATGGGTCGGGCGTGACCGTAGGGTTATCAATCCGGGTATGTCTTGCGGGGACTCGAGGTTCGGGGCTTGCTAGCCCGATCTTTGAGATAACTTGTGGGGTTATCATCGGGTATGTCTTGCGGGGACTCGAGGTTCGTGGCTTGTTAGCCCGATCTTGGGATAACTTATGGTTGTGGTATGGAATGGTTCCGTATTTGTTGTCACGAGGACATGTGATTTGGTATGGTTTCCTATTGGGTTATTCACTCGGGTATGTTCTACGGGAGCATCGAGGTTCGTGGCTTGTTAGCACGGGGCGAATAATCCTTAGGAACATGTGTTATGTGATTCGGGTCGTGGACCTGTGGCTTATGATTTGGGTCTTGGACCGTGTGTTGTGAATTGAGTTGTGGAACTGCGTTTTATTATTGGAATCGTATTTTGGAAAGATGATTTTGGGCCGTGTCCCCAAGTGTTTTCGAAAGACTTGAGAATTCATTATTTCCAAATGTTTTCAAACTCCCGAGACCGTAAAATATTTTGTATGAGACGCATGGTTCTTTCCCTACCTTTTATAAATCAAACTGTTTTGATTAAGTGAATTATCTCGGGAAATATATTCAAGATTTTATATTCTTGAAGCAAGTTATGTATGGCTTGTACTTTTGGTTTTATACTTGCACTAGCAAAACAGTGGAGTTTTGCTAACCCCAGTATTCGGGGTGGATGTCGTATGTGCGTCCGGTACTTGCGGGTAGGCGGGAGCGAATCACAGGATCGATACGAAGGATGATGGGAGACGAAGATACTAATCACGTGAAGACCAATTGTAGAGTATATGGTAGAGTCATGTTGGTTATCCCTCCGATGTATTGTTACCCCGATTTATGGAAGTGTTATTGTATTCTAACCCCTGCGTGGGTATGTGTTCTGGGCAAGTATCATGTATGTACTGTTGTGTGTGTGTTGTGACATAAGACCTAATCGGTCTAACGGTCCTTTACGTAGCCATGCCGGCATGTGAAGTGACGCATTGTTTTGTATTTAGCCTGGTAGATCCTCGCGGAGAGGGTCTGCGGCGCTGTAATATTCCCTATTGGTTTGGGGGTGTTACAGCCAGGTCCGTGGATAGTACACTTTTTCTTCTTTTCAGGGTAGTATGACACGGCCGTGTCCCAGGATACGGGCCGTGTCCCAGGACACGGTCCGTGTCACTTTTCGGTGCAAGTCATTTTCTTTGACATTTTTGCACAATTTTGAGCCCTTTTCTTGATCCTTTAGCTATAAAAAAGGGTGTGGAGACCCTAGGGAGGAGATTCAGATTTTGTTGAAGATATTTTGGTGTGAAAAACACTAGATTAGGGAGGAAAACACCAAAAAAAGATAGAAAAAGAGAGATTGTTTCATCATCTTCATTGGATGTTCTTGGAGTGAAAAAAAATACATTTGTGAGATATTACATTTCCTTGTATCAATTGTCATGAGTTTTTGAAGGAAGATCATCAAACCTTCATCGGGAATTCAATTTCGGCATTTATAAGGGAAGTTTCTACCATGTTTTGTTTTACAATTTCCATTATTGTTGTTGAAATAATCATGTGTAGCTAATCATTTCATATGGGGTTTTAGATTTAGCCACACACATGTTATCGATTGTTAGTTTCCATTGATTTTCCGGGTAAAAGTTTGAGATTGTTCCTCGTTGTTTGTTCTTCGTATAAGAACTTTTGATTTAGATCATCAAACCTATTTCTTAGTTGTTATTATTATTCAAATCGAGGGTTTTTGTCGGTGTTCGCCATCAAACGACCCGATAGAAGCAATTGTGAATGTTCTAAAACCTTTTTCAGCGATCTTTTAGCGAATTACCCCATCAAAAGTATTGGCTAGTCGATTGTTAGTAGAGATTCGTCCCCATTAAAGGAGTGTCTCTTATTGTCGTTAAGAACAATCGTGATTTTTAGAATTACCGCCATCAAACGGATTTCTTTTAATCGTGAGCAATTGATAATCCCAAACCTTATTTATTTGAGTATCGGAACTAATATTGACTACGTGTGTGTCGGTGACTCTAAATTCCCATATCTATCTCATTATTGTAATCTCTAAATTATCCGACAATTAATTTGGTGTTGTTATCGCTTAGTTTATTTTAATTTTATGCGTTATTAATTGTAATCCTATCAAACCAATGATGTATTTTAATTTACTTTACTTTTGCTCATTCGACTATTTGCCGAACATTATCGAACTTTAAACCGTTTCCAATTCCTCGAGAGATCAACCTCGGAGTTACTTGTCGCTTCCTACAAAAGCGATTCGTACACTTGCGAGTTTATAATTTGTTCATCAAGGACACAAAGACGAAAGCATGCAAGTGTACATTTCAGATAAAGACCGGGATGACTCCATGTAACAAGAATAAGTATAAGATGCCATTTCTCGAGATAGTCGGGATGACTCCATGTAACAAGAACTTCCTAATCGCCTATGCAATTATGAAAGATGAGACCGAATCGAGCTATGCGTGGGTGTTACAGAAGTTGAAAATTTTGCTTGGGTTTGATGTTCATCCGACGGCTATTGTTACGGATCGCGAGTTGGGATTGATGCGTCCTATTGGTGAGATATTTCCACAGAGTGCCCACTTGCTATGCACATGGCATATTAATAAGGATGTTGAAGACAAGGTCTACAGAATTTGTGGAAAAAATAAAGAAATGGGCCAAAAGTTTAAAAATGGGAAATGGAAGAAAATCATGGAAGCGGAGACCGAAGAGGAATATGATCAAGCGGTGAAACTCATGAAGGATACATGGAGATGGAATCCTAAGGTGATATCCTACATTGAGGGTACATGGCTAAAATACAAGGAGATGTTCGTTGTTGCGTGGACGAATCAAGTGCTTCATTTTGGAAACACAACCACTTGTAGAGTTGAGAGTGCACATGCCGAGTTAAAGCAATGGCTTAATTCTTTCACCGGAGCCCTCGATACCGTCTGGACCAAAGTGAACTAGGAGATTGAATCACAACTTACGCAGATCAGATACACACTTGAACAGTTTAGGTGTTGTACAGGCGTGGTGTACTCTGGTTTTCCATTCAACTACTTGTGCTGTCGTGTTTCCCATCATTGTCTGCGGTTACTATCGAATGAATTGATACGTATGAGAGAATTAAGTGATCAAGTGTACCATCGTTGCGGTTGTGCACTCCAAACCACCCATCAGATTCCTTGCGCGTGTGAGCTCAAGAGACTTATGGACTCGCGGACCCCATGCAGTGTTAGTCGTCTGCACATATTTTGGCAAACACTTATTATTAGTGATGGTGTGGACACGACCGAATTTGTCGATCCTTCTACCTGTAATATCCGCGAATTCGATTTCCGATAATTTTTATTTGTTGGCGAAAGTCCATTTTGACGACTTTCTTGGGACCGTTTCGTCATCCTGAGAATGATTAATTCTACACTTTTTGTCATCCGAGTTCGTTTCGGTATCGTTCTGTTGAATTCCGTGTTCTTTAGCGACTTTTCCACGTATGAGTTCGACTTTGTTAAATCACCATTAATTTTTGGAAACTCCAAAAATTCTGAATCTTTGCAATATTATAAAGAATCGAGTTAGCTTTCCAATGGTTCAAACGGTGAGTCAATCGGAGTCCAGACGTGGGAGTTATGGCCGAAATAGCTAAGTCACTCTCATTTTCCAGATTCGGCCAAAATCGTATGTACCCTGTGCCGCGGCACACCTTGGCTGAGCCGCGGCACACTTGTGTTGCATCCTCAGCCATAAACCGCCTGTACCCGGTGCCGCGGAACACCTGGGCTGAGCCGCGGCACACTGCCGAACACAGGAGCAATTTTTAGGCTGTCTGCACACACACTGAGCCGCGGCACACAATACGGTCAACTGCATAATTCGGCCTTTTAAGCGAGATTTCAGCTCATTTCCTCCATTCCCTTCTTCTACCTGCGAGAGAGAGAACTTGAGGGGAGAATCTTATCATCATCTATCACTTGTGTGTTGAATTTTTAAAACTTTCATTCGGTTGGGAAGCCCGGATAGTCGATCTAACGCGTATTCCTTGGATCATAGAGCTTGGATATTCAAGAGGTAATTTCTTCGACATCTTGACTTCTCGATTTTGTGTGGGTATTGACGTTTTGTATGATAAAATCATGGTGTATGAAGTGATATATGCGTGAGTATGGACATGTTTGAGTATTCATCGGATTATTGAAAGATTATTCAAGAACACTTTGAATTTTGTGTTGGATTTTGGGGGTTTTCGTAGATTCGTCCGTTTTATCCGATTGAAGCTTGAGAACCTTGAGATTTTGATATATCTATACCGTATGAGTGTTTTCTTACGATTTTACGGGTTGGATTGTGCCGTTTTCGGACTTGTGGGAGTTTGGGCGATTTCCCAACCTTTAGTTGTTCACCCGTATATTCTCTTGAATCGTAGACGAGTTTCGGGAGTCTCTTCGTGTAATTTGGGTATGGATAATTAATTGTCATATTCCTTGCGAATCGTTTAGGTGCCGGAAGCGCGTTCTTGGACCTACCAAACTCATACCTTTCCTTTGTTCGATTTCTCGATGTCTCAAAGGCAAGTATACATTTATGACTGTACGTTCTCGACTTTGAAAGTAAGAAATATTGATGGCATATCATGAACGAACCGTTTTTACGGCATTCATAGATATATTGATGACATATTATGAACGAACCGTTTTTACGGCATTCAGGTATGTATTGTTGGCATGTAATGAACGATCCGTTTTTACGGCATTCCTACATGTATCGGCGTATGAGGTGAACGAACCGTTTCTACGGCATTCACATACGTATCGGCGTATGAGGTGAACGAACCGTTTCTACGGCATTCACATACGTCTTATGAGATTTTAGTTATTCCGGAATACTAGTCTTAAATTGATGAATTGACGGATTACATTTACTTTATTGTCGAGGAGTTTTGTTTTTCATACTGTTATACTTGCACTAGCTATTCGACGGCTAACCCCTTTATGGGGGAAATACGTTTCATGTATTTCAGGTTCCAGGAGAGTGGACAGTAGTGCGGGTCGGCATGAAGATGATGGGCAAGTGTGATACTGGGTCTCGTCTCCGGTTATTTTTCTTGGATTCCTCCATTCAGTGTTGTTGTACTGGAATGGATTTTTGAGTACTCGAGTATTGTATTTCAGTTTTCTTGATGTTCCGGCCTGTGTTGCCGAGGTATTGATTTTTGCAGTGATGTATATGGTTTCATTGGTTATGGTTTTGAATACCATTTGTATCGTCTTTCTTTCCATTGTATGTAGACCTTTTCGGTCAAGTTTATAGTTCCGCGTATGTTTAGCCTTGTGGGTCCAACGGCGGGGCTCACGGCGCTGTAATATACCCTGAATAACTTGGGGGTGTTACAGAATATGGTATCAGAGCTTAGGTTTATGGATACCTAGGTTGTCGGTCTTTTGGGTCGATTGAGTCGTCATATGCCCACAGTATCACTACTCTGCCATCATCACAGTGCGACCGGTACTTGTAAGTCCTCTCACTCTTCCTGTATTTTCTTGACCGTTTCGTTTTTATCTTGGTATTCTTTGGAATTGGTCACTTCGAGAAGGTGCGATTTGGATTATACTTCCGCACGTGTGTGCCCGTTAGAATGTTGGATGTAAGGAGAAGAAGTCGTGACTGTGGTTACGGACGTGAATCCTTCCTTGAGATTTTGTCAAATTGCTAATTTCGATATTAGCGTGTATCGGTATTGTGTTGAGACTTTGTTTGGGAGTCGCATGCTAGTACCACGGGAGATCATCGACTTCACAGACCTGTAAGTATGTTGTTTGGATTATTCGATAATTCTTGGTTATCTTGGTGATTTAGGATTTATATGTTGGATAATTGTGCTTGAGGATGATGTGAACGTATGACGATGTTGCTGAATGAGTATATGTATTCATTGTGCCGTATGATCGTTTGGTATGTCGAGATGTTGGTAGAGAATAGCGGAAATGGCTAAGTACAGCTACGTTAGCGCACGCTACAAGGTATGCCTAGCGCGCGCTAAGATATATACTTAGCGCACGCTAAGAGATTCGGTTACGTACGCTAAGGAGGACCCCTAACGTACGTAACGACTTGCTGGGTTAGTTTCGGAAGGTGGCCGACAAGTAGGCCCAGGTTGATTTTTTTATATTCAGTTAGCGCACGCTAACGCATGTTGGTTAGCGCACGCTAACACCAGATCGCCATTAATGGAATCTTAGCTTTCGGCGGGTGGACCCGGCCATGTTCGACGCGTGCCCAGATAAGGTCAGCGAGTGCTTGTCTTGTAGAGCTAGCGCACGCTAAAACCGTATGATTAGCGCACGCTAATTCCATATCGGTCAAAGGAATCCCGATAATCGCGGATGCTTTCGGCATGTGGGGGCACGATACTGTAGCAAGTCAACACCTATTTGCGTACGTTAATGCATGGGCATTACGTACGTTAGATGAATTTCGAAGCAATGCAGTAGCTTCTGGACTTCCCGATAGCGCACGCTATCAAGGAAGGATAGCGCACGCTAGTTCTGTAGCGCACGCTAAATATAAGGTCTAGCGCGCGCTAGTGATGTGTTTTATAGAGAGGATAGACGAGTGCTGAGAGGCATTTTGTCCATTCTCCTTCCTTCAGTCAATAGAGAGAACCTTGGGGAGTACTTGAAGTTCCTAAACATTGAGAGATGATTCTCTTAAACAAGATTAAGATGGAGAGCTCGGATTTAAGTATTGTTCTTGAAGTTTTTGATGATTCTTGGAATGGAGTCCAAATTATTCTTCTTCGTGGTTCGTCCATACATGGTAGTCCTCGTATCCCTTTGATAGTGGTTCATTTTTTTTAGGATTACTACTTGGGAGGGAGTATGTTGGGAATCGTGTATTTTGATGTTCGTCTTATTTCAATGAAAATGCATAAATTGGACTATATTTTTATCTGCTGCGTGAGTATTTTGAAAGGACTTTTGGTATTTTGCCAACTGAAATTTTATTTTGTAAAACCGATTCCCTAAACTGAGTTTTTGGCATTTTGGCCTTGATCGTTTTGACGGTATTTTTATGACGGTACTTGGAAAATAATTTTTTTTATATATTTGAAAAATATTACCGTCATCAGTCTTTTTGGCATTTTTGAAATGACGTGGAAAATTGTGCTTAGCCTGGTAAATCCTTGTGAGAAGGGTTTACGGCGTGTAATATTCCCAGGAGGATCTGGGGTGTTACAATTATGGTATCATGTGATAATGTTATACGAGATTTATTGGAATTGTAATAAGAGATTTCGGATGTTGATATGATTATTGAGATCTTCTTCATATGATGATAAGGGTTTTGTTGCGATTCCTAAGGTTGTATGAATGGCATGATGAATAAAATGGTAGCACGGAGATATATACCTCGGATATGTTGTTCTGAACGGGATTTCGGATATTTCGTGCTCTTGAAGAACTCTTGAATTATACGAGGTGAAATTTTTTTTTTTTTTTTTAAGAAGTGTTGATGTTTTGAAAATGAATATGGAACATTCATATCTAGAGCTAAATTATGTGTGTGAAATAATATTCGTATAGGAATACGAATGTGATTATGAGTTTGATGAGACCATTATTCATCCCTGAATTTGGAAGCCTATACGTATGGAGCAAATATTCAAGTCATTGGATTGTTGGATAACCTTTTTAATATGATTATCTATTGTTTTGAACCAGTCGGATGATTCGAATTGAGGACGGTCATAAGTAAATTTTAACGATGGATTTACGAGAAGGGAACCTTATCAATTCGTATTTAAGAATTGAGTTTGGAACTTTTAGACCTTTATTATTGGTCCTCATTTGTTGCGGATATGATCATCATATTTCGACCCGTATTGTGGACAGGATGTGTAAGTGCCTGAGTTGGATTGTTCAGACTGTGATTAGTCGAGATATGGTGAAACGATTGAGTTTGTGGTTTGGTGGTATTGATATTGGTCGTCATCGAACCGGTTGATTATCAATCCTTCGTTTTACAATAAGATATGATGTTTGATCATAGATTATGACTGTTGTGTTGCGGTTAAGGTTGAAGAGTTCGTAGATTAACTTGGTCGAGACTGAGGGAATTCGTAAGACGAAATCAACTGAATTGGTAACAGTTCGTTGTATTGATATCGAGGCAAGTTTTATACTCGTACTAATCAATGAGACTAATGTTATCGTGTAGGCGTACGAATGTGTGTATCATTTCAGGACTTGGCCTCTTTATGATTGTATTGATATCAGGGGATTGGTTGACACAACACCCGTCGGCAAATTATGCCAAATGTTACTGTTGTTTGTAAAAGGCCGGTTCGAGGCATTGCGATACTTATTGGTAAAGTCGCTGTCGATAGCCGGTTCGCGGTATCGACATATCGATTGTGATTGTGATGGATGTTCCATTGAGATATTGTGGTGATCGTCGTTATTGATATCGGTGTTTTTCTATTAATATTATATTAACTGATTGGAGATGTTTGATATATCCTTTTATCATCTCCGTTTCGGTGGTCGGTTTAAGACATCGGGACATCTATTCTATCGTATCATTGATTATCGATTGACCGTTCTAAGGTAATCGAGGTATTGAATTGGGATTATCGAAGATAATTCCCATCCGTTGTCAAAGATATTCTCATCCGTTGTATCGTTGTTATCGATTGGCCATTCTATGGTAATCGAAGTATTGAATTGGGACTGTCGAGGATAGTTCCCATCCGTTGAATTATTATTGCCGTGTTGGCCGACTCAAGGCAGCACACTATTATTCTTGTGAACTCGGTAATTTTGTGATCGTTGAGAGTTGAGGATTTCCCGAATTGTTGTGTTGTGATTATTGCTCGTGTTAATCGGTCCTAAGGGATTTTGATCCCAGGATGGTTATATTGGATATTGTTGGTCGTGTCGATTTTTGATTATTCATGCGTCGTCGTTCACTGGGTGAATCGTATGATCCGTATAGGATATATTATCCTTTGAGTTTCGTTGTCACGTCGTATCGTGGCATATCTGGAATTATATCTGCGTGCCGATTGGTTATGTGTAGGATTTTTAGCCAGGCACACGATGGTCATGCGTGGATGTTTCCGCATTGGACCGTGCACACGAGACGTAGTTCGTGAGGCTAATTAAGTACATTGTCACACGTATATTCTGGATTCCGTATACGGGGTGGACATGTGCACGGACACATTTCCGGATCGGGCGTACTGTGATGTCCATCTTTGAGCCGTACAATTTTTGATCGTTCATAGTCCATGATTGATTGGATGTGTTCGACGTTTTGTGATTAAGCGTTCATACGCCAGAGGGGTATGTTCGACAGTCAGGTTTGTTTCTTTGAGATCTGTATTGTGATGATTTACAGCTTTGGACTGTTCGGCTTTCAGGCCATCGTGATATACAGCTTCGGTTGAGGGGCTTTCAAGCCATTGCGATGTATTGGTATTTCTGTTGGAGCCTTCAGAAATTGTGATTCGTATTTACTTCAGCGTTGGCTTGGATTACCTTCGGGTAATGTATTGGTGTGTTACTTGTAACATTTCACTGTTGGGCGTAAATTACGCGTTTCTTGTGTATCTCGTTGAGTTTTCCTGGCGGGATATTGCTTCTCCCTAGTTGTTTTAAGTTTCGGGACGAAACTTCTTTTAAGGAGGGTAGAATGTAATATCCGCGAATTTGATTTCCGGTAATTTTTATTTGTTGGCGAAAGTCCATTTTGACGACTTGCTTGGGACCATTTCGTCATCCTGAGAATGATTAATTCTACACTTTTTGTCATCTGAGTTCGTTTCGGTATCGTTCTGTTGAATTCCGTGTTCTTTAGCGACTTTTCCACGTATGAGTTCGACTTTGTTAAATCACCATTAATTTTTGGAAACTCCAAAAATTCTGAATCTTTGCAATATTATAAAGCATCGAGTTAGCTTTCCAATAGTTCAAACGGTGAGTCAATCGGAGTCCAGACGAGGGAGCTATGGTCGAAATAGCTAAGTCACTCTCATTTTCCAGATTCGGCCAAAACCGTCTGTACCCTGTGCCGCGGCACACCTTGGCTGAGCCGCGGCACACTTGTGTTGAATCCTCAGCCATAAACCGCCTGTACCCGGTGCCGCGGCACACCTGGGCTGAGCCGCGGCACACTGCCGAAACACAGGAGCAATTTTAGGCACGTGTCGCAAAGACACTGGCCGAGCCGCGGCACACAATGCGGTCAACTGCATAATTCGGCCTTTTAAGCGAGATTTCAGCTCATTTACTCCATTCGCTTCTTCTACCTGCGAGAGAGAGAACTTGAGGGGAGAATCTTATCATCATCTATCACTTGTGTGTTGAATTTTTACCACTTTCATTCGGTTGGGAAGCCCGGATAGTCGATCTAACGCGTATTCCTTGGATCATAGAGCTTGGATATTCAAGAGGTAATTTCTTCGACATCTTGACTTCTCGATTTTGTGTGGGTATTGACGTTTTGGAAGATAAAATCATGGTGTATGAAGTGATATATGCGTGATTATGGACATGTTTGAGTATTCATCGGATTATTGAAAGATTATTCAAGAACACTTTGAATTTTGTGTTGGATTTTGGGGGTTTTCGTAGATTCGTCCGTTTTATCCGATTGAAGCTTGAGAACCTTGAGATTTTGATATATCTATACCGTATGAGTGTTTTCTTACGATTTTACGGGTTGGATTGTGCCGTTTTCGGACTTGTGGGAGTTTGGGCGATTTCCCAACCTTTAGTTGTTCACCTGTATATTCTCTTGAATCGTAGACGAGTTTCGGGAGTCTCTTCGTGTAATTTGGGTATGGATAATTAATTGTCATATTCCTTGCGAATCGTTTAGGTGCCGGAAGCGCGTTCTTGGACCTACCAAACTCATACCTTTCCTCCGTTCGATTTCTCGATGTCTCAAAGGCAAGTATACATTTATGACTGTACGTTCTCGACTTTGAAAGTAAGAAATATTGATGGCATATCATGAACGAACCGTTTTTACGGCATTCATAGATATATTGATGGCATATTATGAACGAACCGTTTTTACGGCATTCAGGTATGTATTGTTGGCATGTAATGAACGAACCGTTTTTACGGCATTCCTACATGTATCGGCGTATGAGGTGAATGAACCGTTTCTACGGCATTCACATACGTATCGACGTATGAGGTGAACGAACCGTTTCTACGGCATTCACATACGTCTTATGAGATTTTAGTTATTCCGGAATACTAGTCTTAAATTGATGAATTGACGGATTACATTTACTTTATTGTCGAGGAGTATTGTGTTTCATACTGTTATACTTGCACTAGCTATTCGACGGCTAACCCCTTTATGGTGGAAATACGTTTCATGTATTTCAGGTTCCAGGAGAGTGGACAGGCGGGTACCGGGTCGGCATGAAGATGATGGGCAAGTGTGATACTGGGTCTCGTCTCCGGTTATTTTTCTTGGATTCCTCCATTCAGTGTTGTTGTATTAGAATGGATTTTTGAGTACTCGAGTATTGTATTTCAGTTTTCTTGATGTTCCGGCCTGTGTTGCCGAGGTATTGATTTGTGCACTGATGTATATAGTTTCATTGGTTATGGTTTTGAATACCATTTGTATCGTCTTTATTTCCATTGTATGTAGACCTTCTCGGTCAAGTTTATAGTTCCGCGTATGTTTAGCCTTGTGGGTCCCACGGCGGGGCTCACGGCGCTGTAATATACCCTGAATAACTTGGGGGTGTTACACTACCGGTGCTGAATTGGAGGACCAACGGTACTTCCAGGCCCTTGTCGATGAGGTCAGACAGAGCGATCTTGCAGTTGTCCGTAACGTATCACTTATGACCCACGATCATCTTCACCCTGATCAAACGCGTTATATTGAACCACAAGTGAATACGGCAGTTAAGGGTCGACCAAGAGGAAGTTCATCGACTAGACGCGATCCTAGTGATTGGGAGTATAGCTAAAGGGGTCGTGGCCGTTCCCGCTCATCCAGTGGTCGTGGCCGCAGCTCTTCTGCATCAGTCCACAATGCCTCTTCATAGGGTATGAACAAATTTATTAATACTCGTGATATGATTTTTAAGTTTGATATTATTTCGATAATATATAATATATTGAATATGTATTTGCAGATGCACACCACCGAGTGGAGATTGGTAACTATAACCATATCGACAAGATACCGGGAATTATTTTTCTGTTTATTGAAGGTTATCTCGATGTCCCCGGAGACAGTAATTGTGGATTTCGTGTTATCGCTGACTACATATTTGGCGACCAAGATAAATGGCGTATAGTACGTGTATGCATTGAAAATGAAATTATGGATAATTGTACACTCTACCGATCGATCTACTATGATGGGATTGAACCTGAGGTTCGACGTATTACATGGGATGGTGGTGCGTGTGGATCGGATCATTGGATGGCTGTTGCTGAAGATTTATTCCCTATTGCTACTATTTTCAATGCCGCCGTCATACTATTCGGATTCGGAAACGGTAGATCTTTATTTTCATGTCTCACTGTGTTGCCGTTGAAAGCACCCTCAACGGCAACACGGCCTAGCCAAGAGATTGTCATTTGTCATTTAGGAGATACGTATAAACATTTTATTCGTCTAGATTTAATGCCTAATTTTCCTGTACCGCCCATAGTGACTAACTGGTTTAGATTCCATGATAGTAGTGTTGGTGGCTGGGAGAATTTGTATACGAGCAGGAGAGAAAAATGGAATAGATTAGTCGGTATGATGTAAAAATGAATTTGTTGTACGTTCCTTAATTATTAAAATTTTCATTTTTGTTGATCTTTATAGTTGATAGTTGATTTTCTTTTTTGTTGATCGTGATAGTTGACAGAAAATTTTTCATTTTCGTAAGCAGAAGAGAAAAAAACAAACAAAAGTACAGTGCCAAATGCAAAACAAAAGTGCCAATCAATATACAAAATACAAAAAAAACGAAAGTGCCAATCAAAATACCGTCTTACACAAAACAAACAAAATACAAAATATAAAATCAGTTGGCCAAATGCCAATCCCTCATGTACTCCTCAAGCATCGTCATCGCTTCTTCCGCCTGGTCTGGGGGAAGGTGTCTGATACAGTTCTGGGTAATACCGGCCAATCGACTCACCCACTATAAAAAATATAGACAATATAATACAATGAGTAATGTATGATGAAATCAAACAAAGTGCAAAGTTAAAGAACATACGTAATTGCTGCTGGAACGAGAAGGGATCACTGATCCAGGTGCTGCACCATCGTTCAGTAGCTGAGGGTGCGAATACCGATAATACCACTCAATGTAATCATCGGTGCATGTAGCCTGATCATGAGTACCAGCCTGATAGTCAGCGAGAGGAAGCCTGTATGCGCCCGGAAACATCATCCAATCATCAGATGACATCCGAATGGGATAGTCAACTCGGTGCAATCTGCTCGACCACGCCCGAACCGCTTTCTCTGGTCTGGTGATCGGGAAAGGGATGGTCTGCACATAACCGAGCTGCCGTAATGCCCGACCAGGCATGTATGGCTCGATAATATCCCGATATCGCAGCCATCCAATGAATGTGGTCCTCGGGACATCCCTCACTGGATCAGGGCCATAAGGCAACCACTGTATCTGCGTACATGTAATCAATAAATTATACAAGTTATTTTTAAATGAATTGTGAGATTATTAGAAGGAATCGTTATACCTCTGCGGCTGTCAACTGATCAATGCGGCGACGCAAAGACTGGATTCGGTGCTCGTCCTTACATTCGGGCTAGACACTCCATGTAGACGCCCGAGGCTGCGTGGAGTCAACAATCATACGCTCTCGATGAGGTCGAAAGCAGGGAAAATACTCATAAATCCAAGCCTGAATGAGGGTAAGGCATCCACAAATACCCATGGAGTCGCCACAACTAGAGATACCGAGCTGACGGTACATGAAAGCCAATACGGCCGAACCCCATGAATACTGACCGGTCGTATCCATACCGTCCCTCACCTCCAATATGCAGGACGACCTAATCCGGTTACCACTCTTGTCAACAAACAAGGTGGATCCAAATAACAACCACATCCAAGCTACGGCCTGGGTGCCCTCCACTCGACCTCCATCGCGGCATGACCTGAAAATCGAGTCCATAAGTACGCCGCCACCCCCGAGTGAGTACTCAGTAGCTCCAACCGCGATACTCCAAGAACCTCCATCACATCCACCTGCAACTGTGTAGATGTGCTATCGGCATCAACCAATCGCCCCTCGGCAGGAATGCGAAGGATCTGCCACACATCATGTAACATGATGGTCATCTCTCCGAACGACATGTGAAAAGAGTTCGTATCGGGCTACCACCGCTCAACGAACGTAGAAATCAATGGGGAGTCAATATGTCTGAACATGGCGTCCATCAGGTGGGATAACCCAGTCCCACTGATCCGACTCACTAAAGAGGGTGACAAAACTGAGTGCCACTGACTCAAGCTCTGACAAGCAGCAGTCCTGGTATGACACTTCAGCAAACCTCTCATATCTCCAGTCCAGATATGCGCGGTGACATGCCCACCGAAACTCAGGATAACGCTATCGTCGATAGGGCCACCAGGCATCTCCTCAGTAACCATCCAAGATGTGTCATCCTCTGCCCTACGTCGTTTACTACTGGTAGACCCAGAAGTGACAAACCTCCCCGCTCTCCCCTTCCGAACCCGGCACGAAAATGAAGAAGAATCATCACCGCCCTCCTGATCGTCGGCCTCATCGTGCGAATAATACTCGCTCGAATCCTCAGTACCAAAATCAGTATAAGGTACATCCTCGAATCCCCTACGCTCTGCCTCCCGCTGTCTATGAACGGAAGCATCAACACCACGAGCTCTGGTGTGACGCGCTCCAGAACCCATCAACTCTGTGACTAGCGGCATAGATTTGCCCGCTCCTCCTCTCATCTGCATTTAGCAAACAATACAACTAATAAGTAATAATCATACAAACAATACACATTATTAATTATTAATTGAAAATGTTATTTTTTTCCAAAAAAATTGACTGGGGCGTCCGGAGAGGACACCTGAACCAAGGCAGGGGCGTCTGGTCTAGACGCCACGACCATGGTTCAAGCGTCCGAAACAGACGCCTACTCCAGTGGCTAGGCGTCCGATCTGGACGCCTGTGCACGGTTTGGACGTCCGACGTAGACGTCTATACCACCGGCTGAGCGTCCGCCATGGACGCCTGCGCCATGGACAGGCGGAATCGGCGGACGCCTGTGCCATGGCCAGGCGTCATCGTCGGACGCCTGTGACAAAATAACGGCCGCGGCCTCTGTCATGCACTCCGACACGGCGGCCGCGGCCAACGAACCAGTAAAACAAAAAAAATTAGTTACCGGAGCTTTTCCTTTTACGGTCATGGCGGCGAACGATGGCGGTGCGGCGGCGAACGGCGGCTGTGCGGTGGTGATGTGGCGGCGGAAGGCGGTTGTGCGGCGATGTTAGGGCGGCGGTGCGGCTGTGGGTGGTGGGTCTTTAGAGAGAAAAGTATTAAGAAATTAGGATTACAAATTTGATTAATATGATTTAAGGGCAAAAAGGTAATATTCTAGGGTGGTGTCTAGTAATTTAGGGCGGTGTTTAGTAGTCCAGTTATTCTATTACTCATTTTGTGTGCACAACCTAAAAGAGCGAGCGTTGTGAAATGGAGTACTAAACAAGCATTGGCGGGAGTGATGGACTCGATTAATTAGCAAGACGGATATGGACGGCAATCCATGTTTAGAATCTCAATGGCTCGAATATTATTACTCGGTCGAATCGAGTTGAATCGAATACGTTTTAAAAAAATCGAGCTGAGTCGAATATCAGAAACAACGGTTCAATTCAATTCAAAACCCTTTTTTGGATTCATTATCCGATTCGATTCGGTATTTCAGATCGAACATTCAAAAGTTCAATCCGGTCTTGTAAAAAATGAAAATCAGAATTGGGTTTGCAAATAGTTCGATCAAATCTTGTAAAAATGAAGAATGGGCTGGGGGATATAAGAATATCAGACCGAGCCGAATAATTGATCCGACCCGAGTCGTATCTAGGGTTCGGCCTTATATTTGATGGGACGAATCGAGCCCAAATCGAGTTTTTTCGAGCCCAATCTGTCAAACCGGATTGAATATTTAGATTCACTCACAAACCTAAATTGACGTCTTCCATTGAATCTTTTACGACAACTTTTTTTTATCTGTCAAGGAAAATTTATTACTGACGAAAAAGTGGGTATAAAGGGTACCCAAATATTTACAACAAAGAATTAACATTGTAATACTAGTCTAGGATTGATTAACCAATCATTGTAGGAAAATTCGCGTCTAACCAAGCTCTTAGTACAAAATCAACTCCACAGTCTAGCCTTAATCTCATCAAAAATTTTGTCCACCAAGAACATCTTTCCTTCAAAGATAGCAGCGTTTATACCTTTCCATACGAGTCAAACCACACATTGCCATAGTGCAATAGCCAAGTACCTCCCATTTTTCCCCTTAAGCAGTCGACTTTGAGTAATAATGTTCAAGAGAAGATGAGAGTGTAGAGCAGTAGATATTCCAAGCCAATTAAAACATTTCATCTATACCTCGTAGGAAGTCTTGCAGTCGAGCATGATGTGACTGTCGGATTCGTCCCTTTCACCACAAAGCACACAGCGTAAATCTTGATCCGAAGTGAGCACGTTTCTTTTTCTCAGTTTGATTTTTGTCCCGAGACGGTCCCAAAGTGTCCTCCAAGAATGAGCAATGACTTTCAATGGCGTCATTTTGTTCCAAATCAGCTTGAAACCTTTCTCTTTAACATGATCAGACTGGTCACCCCCACGATTCTCGAGAAGGATAGCATATGCGTCTTTGTGTTGTAGATGCCTTTAGGGGAACTTGGCCATCCATGTGTCTCGAGTGTCTCTCTTCAAAGGAAATCTGTTGATCAAAGAAATAAGAGCATTAAGAGTATCTAATTTACGGTCGAATAAACTCCTTCTCCAACGCCAATTCCACCTCCAAACTCCCTCCACCCACTCCCCTTATCACTAATTCTATCCTCCCTATCTAAATTGAGACGATAAAGCCTCTGGAACAACAGTTTTAACGCCCCCTCACCCACCCAATTCTCCTCCCAAAATCTAATCTCGCTTCCATCTTTTAACACCCTCTCTAGTCTACCCGAAAACCAATCCCCTCTATCCCCAAGTGTATATCTCACCACATCCCCCCACCATCCCGACCAACTCCCTTCCCCCCACAAAACCGACCCCTCCCTCCCACACTCATCCCAATATTTCGACTCTACAATTTTCACCCATAAACTATTTTTTTCCCTCAAAAAACGTCACATCCACTTCGCAATGAGAGCCTTATTAAAGCACCTCAAATACCTAACCTCCAAACCCCCCTTTGGTTTTAGGATTAAAAAGAGCGCTCCACTCAACCCAGGTAATTTTAGAAAATCTCTCCCCACCCCCAAAGAAAGTTTCTTTGGAGTTTCACAATATCACTCAAGGTTGTTTTAGGAACATGATAAAAGGATAGGTAGAATGTAGGTCAAGACGAGAGTACCACATTTATATAATGATTCGTCCGCCTAGAGAGACTTTGTTGCCCCCCACCTTCATAATCGATTTCTGATTTTTTGGTTAAGATCTCCCCGAACGTAAGGAATCATTTTTCGCACTCCAAAATTTCAGCAAGCTCTTGAAGTTTAGGTGATTGGACATTGACCCCAAAGATGCAGCACTCCAAAATTAATCTTAAGTTCGGACACTAGCTCCATGTTCTTTAGGACCCTTCTCATAGTCCAAGCATTACTAGTACTCCCGCCCCCATAAAAATAGTGTCATCGGCGAATTGGAGATGTGACACCTTAATCCTTTTACTCCCAATTTCAGCAAGAAGCCCAAATTTAACACCTTGGACATCAACAGACTCAAACCTTCAGCTATAATGATAAACAAGAAGGGGGACAGTGCATCGCCTTGTTTAAGGACCTTTTCTAACACGAATTCACCAGAAGGGCTGCCATTAACTAGAACCGATGCGATGCTGAGGAAACACATTCCATCACCCATTTTCTCCATGTCTACTCATGTATCTCAATGATGCCATTCATGTGAACCAGTCAACAATATTCTTTCTTAAGAGCAACTTAAGAAATAGTTATCTTTTCTAATTTTATTCATCATTATCAATAATTTCAATATTATATATATATATATATATATATATATATATATATGGATTGACTACGGTGGAAACATCCTTAATGGTGAAATCTAGAAACCAATTGCATTATTAAGTAATTTCATTGTTGTTTCGGGAGAAAGTAAAAGACTATAAATACAAGTCAATCAATTACATTCATAACACTGATAGAGGGGCCTTTATATAGGCATTACAATGAGAGTCCTTCCATACATAGGATTCATAGATAAGGTAAGACATCTAATAGGATCCTACTACCTCTAGAAGGATCTAGAACCTTTCATCTATGTATCTACAATCAGTATTAGGTAAGACACATCACGGGAATAATAATTCCCGGAACACTCCCCCTGTGTCGAGCACTAATACAACAATGGTTCAGAAGATGTTGCCATCGTAAAAACCTATTCCAAGCCAAAACAAAACCCCATGGAAAAAATAAAGGCTTGATGAGGAAAAGATTGCAACGCACCAACATAACATGTCATGTATACTCCCCCTGATGTATACATAATGAATCACCCTGATGAGTACCTCAAATCATAGGAGTCAGATGCCAAGTTGCCCTCACAACTATACCAAGGAAAAACCCAGTGGGAAAAATACCTCTTGGTCTAAGTTGAACAGAAGTACAACACATCATTGTATGGATGTTCTCATAGGTCGCCTCGTTAAAAACCTTACCAAGTGAAAACCCAATGGGAAAAAACAAATCTTGGTCTAAGGACAAAAAGAGCGCGACACATCCAAAGTGCAGAGTCGCTAAAGACTTATCAAGTTTTCTAAAGTCTTGACCTCCATGCACTAAATCAGTCATAACTTCTTTGATTCAATAGGTATCAACGAAACTGTAAGAACTTATGAAAACTAGACACCCATAGCTTTTCATTCACATACAGTACGTAACCTAGATCGACCTAAGCAGATCACAAAGCTCTATCGAAGTTGACTCAGCAAATTACCGGACATATCTTGTCCTACTTTGCAACAATAGTCATATGTCACTCAACATGATGGATGTGATCAAATGGTTGGTTTCCTTGGAAAGTAGACACAAACCTTTCCAATGGCACCAATTTCACCATTTTCCATCAAGTGAGCTGCCCTGTAGGTCATATGGGAGATAGACCAACACATTCTGGGCAGATTCGGGTATCAGTTTTCAAGTGTCCTTTTTATCGAGATAGAGCGAGCTTCAAGCTTCTTGTCAATCACAGACATTGCGTGAGCGCATCCTAGGCCATCATCACAGTGGCTTTACCGGATTATTACGAATGAGTACATTGAGTCAAACATGAGTACATAATACCGTACTTTTCTCTTAAGACTGCGTCATCACTTAAGTGAGCCAAGTCTTATTATGACTTCGACTAGTCATTGGGAATCATACAGGCATTACTTTATCGTCTCCTAGGGAAACCGTTCCTTAGATTGTCTTAAACCGATTGATGAATACGCATCATCAATGATCCCCAAGATACTTTCATTCTTAACTTTGGATTTAGCGGAATCTCTTAGTCTCACAAGAGTACATCACTATAAACCCTTAGTTTTACACGCAAAAGCTTCATATCTCTTCCAAATCAAGTATATACTTAGTATGCGTTCCCGAAAATCACTTGTCGACGCGCTCCGTGGTCAGGAGCCACTTGATTTAAGTCTGATCCACCACGAGATCCTTCCATCACTTAACTTAATTCCCCACTAAGATAAGATTTAACCACAAGCTGCACATCAGTTTTTGGGAAACTATCTAACTAAAAAGATAGTGGATGCTATAACATCCATTACGATAGCACAACTAAGATTTGTGTCATCGTAGTCGATTCCAGTGCGTTCATGAGAAACCTCGCGCCATGAGGTGAGTTTAACTCCTTCTCTCACTCTCTTTGACAAAGTATATAGATAGAGCTTATCTTTGGAGTGTCGGCACCACTTCAACAAAGGGCTATCACTTTGTTTATACTGGAGTCGCATATGTTTCCATTTTAGGCCAAGGCTACAACATTTTAGATTTTCAACGAAGTATGGTTCGATTAAACTCACATTCCACGTCCTCATGTACCAGCTTTATTCATAGAGTACTCTTTATGGATTGGCATTCATTGAGGCGTCCCCCAATGATGACTATAATCCAGAATCACATGAGACATATGAGTTCATTTGATCATATGATCAAGTTTCATGTACCAAACTCGCATACATTCTTAGCGAGAGTATTTATAGAACCAAGTGGCATCCCAATACTCTATGAGATCCACGGCCTACTAACACCATCTACCACAATTTGTGGTGTTACCATATCACCATTTATAAGTGACGAACGTCCATGATCAGACACAATCCTTGCAGACATGTTTGCAGCATGTATTTAATCTCGTCACTTTAGGGAACTTGGTGAGGCACAATAGGGACAAACTACAACAATTCCAAGTCGTTCTACTCGAACATGATCGTTCGCATTTCCCCCTAACGACGGGAAGACTGGCTCATCAAAGTGACTTACGAGATCGTCTGCCAAGGTATATTTTAAGCAGACTATGAGTGAAAGCGCATGTCATATTCATCATTTATAACCCATCATAATGCGTTGTGGTGACGCACTGTGGCACATGAACATGTGGACGATAAAGGTTTTCATTGTTAACACAATCCAGTTGCATATGGTTACACTTGTAGCTAAGCATTTGAAAGATGATAGGTATAGGTGAATATGACATGTTAACCTATGCTACATAACCGTAGATACTGGTCTTTGAGAATCCAACAAAATCGCCACCATGCACCACCGGGATCGAACATAAAGAAACGATTGAACCGATGATAGGCCGTTGGTTTTATCGAACCTCTAGTGCTTTCTTGAAGAGTTCACTCCCTTCACCAGCCCCGAACACCTCAAATTTTCGTGAGCATGTATAAACGGGTGTTTAGGATTTCAAAACCATCAACCTTGTGGATAAAAACCGGTCGAAATGATATCGAACTGGTTGATAGGAAGGCTGGTGGTATGTGAAAACTTCATTTAAGTGGTTCATCTCCTTCCAAGTCTCCAAATGGCACCAAAATTTGTGAGAAGGTAGGCTTGGATGTTAGGAAGTACTCGTTAAAATTTCACTTTAAGACTTGGTCTAAAAGTGGGTGAACTGACCTTTACAATGACTGGTCCGCAAGTTGGACAACTATAAACTCAGGTTTCATCAACTTCTCGATCATTGTCAAAGGAACATTATAACATATAAATGTTATCACTTGAGTACGACCATTTGTGAACACCATCATAGCATCATAAGCCACCCACGCTAATACTTATGATCATATATGTATAAGGACTCGGTGAAAAGGGAGGACTCAGCACCATGATTATGCGAGTCGCTACATTATTCTCTTTAGCATATGAGGGTGTCATCTCCAAATTGTACCAAAGAATAGGCTTAAATCAATGAACATGGCTAAGAAGGATCATTGGGGAGTCTTTGGCGTCACACATGTTTATGAAAACAAGACGCGGATGACATAAATATCAACATCGGTCATGAGCCTTGCTCATGACTCCACCAACGTACTTTGGTGTCTTTGATCCAACTAGTTTCTTTATTCAAAGAAAATAATGTCCATAACAATACCGTGGTATATGGATCATCAAACTGTCCAAACTCCGGACTATTAAAGCCTAAATGTATCAATGTCCCAATACATCTTCTGGTTACAAGAACCGATGCAAGCCGGACTATATTGACTCATGAATATTTTGTTTTTCTTTTCACATATCCAATACAAGTAATGCATAAGATTTTATTCTCACAAATCACAATGAGATGCTATGAGTGATACATTTTGGCATATATGTCATCGAGTTATAACATGGTTCAATTGTTCCGGAACATATGTGACTAGAAAACGCCATTCGGCATTCAACAACTTGAGCATTATTCCACTCATTGATTATGATGACCTACTCATCATAGTCACAATGGATTTATGAACCGAAATCCAAAAATATCGTGTTTCTTGAAAATAGCTTAATACGCACTCAATTTCGCTTGCAAAATTTTATAAATATGAGCATAGCGAACACTCTAACAACATAGAGATTTTATACCAGATACGATCAAAATAATCTATCATATTGAATGCATAACATGGCAAGGTTATATGCCTAAGGGGCAAAATTACGACACAAGCATGGTGTAACACTACCATGCACACGCTCGACCTTCTTATAAGGGTGCGTATTTTGGGCTTCCCCAAGGAAACTGTTTTCTAACATTTGAAAGATGATATTTTAGCGTACAATGCATACCAAAAACTGCATCATCTATGGCAAATTCGGCCAAAAAGAGGTTGAAAAACATGTGTCATAAGATCACTTGCAAATTCAAGATGGGAACCAAGTTGGTTGGGACAAAAGTTAGCACAATCGCTGGAAATAAAATTCCGCGCAGTTTGACCTTTGTTCACTAAAACAACGATAATTCCCTTGTTAGGAAGGCTATGGACGAACGATTAGATGTTCTGGAAACTAGACTTCCGCATCTTTTTATCCATATATTGTGCACCACAAGGATCATTAAACTCATATCACAGTGCATATTTTAATTGGCTGTTTAGTATTTCCCAAGTTTAGTGAGAAAACAAGGTTGAGACCATATCCAATGGCATAAGTGTTGATGCAAAAACATGGCAATGACAGCCATAGGTGCATTTAAACGCAACAGGGTGTTCGATTTCTTATCTCGACTGATGATCCTTTCGGTAACTCCAACTTGGTAGACTTGTAGAGAAAGTAGGAATGTCGGTACAGCTAAGGCTGTTTAAAAACCACTAATTCCGTTTGAACTTTCAAAGCATAAACAAATACCAAGGGGGATGCGCCTAGTCATGATCAAAGTGTAGACAAAATCCACCAAAGTGAATCAAATCAACCAAGTATTTTAATTCTCAATTTGCAAGTATACGTCATAATAGCCATGTTATGTGGATGCAACACGGTGCATCATAATTAAACATTTTGAACCATGAGACATAATGAATATACCATAACCAACTTATCTTGACCATCCAATAAGATCGACTAAACATAGTCAAATGTATAAGGCACATGCCTTTACAAATACTCGGAAAAGTATTCAGACCTATAGTCATACGAACTATAATCAAGGTCAACGAATTCATGTACTTAACGCAATATGTCATTGCTTTACATGTTGAAATTCATGGGAATTACTCTTATACTCTTTCATATATTATATTGCAAGGAGACGGTGCATGACTACACCCACATGCAATATTTTCTTTTATTAGGATGAAAATGGAGTTTTCCAAGTATGGGATTGGGTCAAGACTAACGTGGTGGTCACTCAATTCATCATGACAAATCCGTCACAAATCGATTTTAACCACGACATATCCGTCGCAATCGATGTTTGTCCCATTTGTACGTCACAATTCTGTGACTAATCATGAACAAGTCATAACTTTACCGTTACCGACAATATTCATTTTATTCAATTGTTGGTTTAAAATCGACAAAACGGCGACGTCAAATCGCACCCAAAACGTGGTGTATGCAACAACCACAAATATCGACTTTCAACAATTATCCGTGACTCCCCCAGGACCGTCACACAGTTTACTTCGACATACGAGAGTGATACCACCTCTCATAGTCTCATCCACCGCAAAGTAGCGTGGGAGGTAAAGAACTCAAATACCCAATTCCCCAAAAAGAAATTTTCCCAAAAGAGAAGAATTGAAAAACGAGAACTTTAATAAAGTCTTACGTGGGTACTTGGTTCCATATTTGCTTTGATCCTTGAACGGGAGCTTATCTCCATATGACAACATATTTTCGTGGTACTCGGTTCCATATTTACTTTGATCCTTGAACGAGATAATAAATATGGCTTCTCTCTATATTTTGCACATCATCATGAGCAATATATTTTCCTATATGCCACGTAAAGCATAAACATAGTTAGATTCATAAACATACAAGTTAATGATAAATGAATCATGAATTAGGAAAATAGAGAGTTGAGAAATGCCCGAAAAGGCTACTGGGCTCGATAATCGGCCGAAAAAGGACTCGGGCGCAGCGGTGCAGCAGCTCGATATTGGATGAGGTCGGATCTCTAAATTTCCTTATAAAAATCTGCTTCTGTTCGGCAGCAGATTCAGTACGCAATACTACTTGTAATCTGATCTCCACCGTTGAATATACAGATATTTGTGTTGGGAAGTTACTGTCAAAATTTCATATCGATCCGATGGTTAACGAATCGAGAAACATGTTTTTAGTACGACTGCACTGTGCAGCAAATTTACGCGCGGAAATTCTCTTCTCTTTTTTTTTCGATTTTGATAGGTTTTGTCTCGATTGCACTAGGTTTTCAGACGGTAAATATCACGTGCATAAAACCATAGGACAATCCGGCGGTGCTTCGATCAGATCGGGTCGCAGCTTTAGGCAACAGTCGGCTGGACGAAAGTGATCTGAAAACGGATCGCCAAGCGGTCGTGGGGTCGAAAAGTGCAAGTGGCGAGTAGGGCGTACCAATCATTGGTCGACGACGGCGAGACAACCGACTTGACAGTCGACGGAGGCGCTGACGAGACAGGTCACGGTGGTTCACGGGTCTGAGCGGTGATGGCGAGCGACTGAAGCAGCAGGCGATTGGATGAGCAACGTCGTCGCGGTGGTAGACTGAAAACGGGCGGTCGCGGTGGTGTTGTCTGGTCGCGTCGGAGCAGGAGTCGGGGAGCGTGGCTCTGCCTGGGAACGGATCTGTTCACGTTCGATCTGGGGGCGGCTGGGGGTGGCGTCTAACTGCATGGATCAACCGCGCGCAGGTGCGATCAAAGAAGCTGGCGGATTCGTGAACAAGATGACCGGAAATTAGGGTTCTGGGTCCGATTTTTTTTGTTTCGGAATTTTTGTTTTTTTTTTCAGGATTTTCAGAATAAAAAATGGGAGAGGAAAAAAAATTCTTACTCAGTTGGGGAGTACGTGCTGATAACGTGTTTCGGGAGAAAGTAAAAGACTATAAATACAAGTCAATCAATTGCATTCATAACACTGATAGGGAGGCCTTTATATAGGCATTACAATTTGAGTCCTTCCATACATAGAATTCATAGATAAGGTAAGACATCTAATAGGATCCTACTACCTCTAGAAGGATCTAGAACCTTCCATCTATGTATCTACAATCAGTATTAGGTAAGACACATCATGGGAATAATAATTCCCGAAACAATTGCATATTTGTTATTATTTGTTGCATCAAGCTGGTTGCTAGTAATGCAACAAATAATGCAATAAAAAATACATAAATGCATATAATTCTACTCATCTATAACCGTTAGATCACTAATATCAATGGCCTACAAAAGTTTCTAGATTTCACAACATATGATCTATTTTCTATATATATATATATATATAAGTCTATAAATACCACATTAAGTACTAAAAATAATCTATTTTTTCCGTTAACTAAATACAGCGTCAAATTACCAAAATAAACACAAAAATTATCAGAATGGTAATAAGCATATGTTAATCATGAAATAGTATATCAAATATAATTGAATGAATAAAAAAGGAAACCTCATATTTTCATATTTTATTATGTTATTTTTTATATTCAAAGCCTAATTCCGCATTTTGAATTTAATGGGCATTCGTAATTATGATTCTTTAGTGGTACACATTATATTCTTATGCACTCTACTAAATCAATAATTATCAAATCAAATAAAAAATAAAAAAACAAGTATATCAGATTCTAAATCCCGGAATTCCAGCTGACTAACCTTTGATAGAGAAAAAATTCCTGCCCAATATTGACTATATAGGTTCTTTTTTCTACATTTAAATGCTAAATAATTTCATTTAAAGTGAAATCCCTCTTAGGAATTACACTTTTACAACGCTATCAAATTTGCCACTTGTGTAGACTATTGCACAAGTTGTGTGATGCTGCATTTAGGGGTGTAAATTAGTGGAGTCGACTATTCATAAACTCAAGATAAACTCATATACAACCAATTATTAGTTTGTATTTTTGAATCTCACATTGTTTTTAAATCGAATTCCATCGATTGGATAATCTAAATTAATATCGAAACCAATATGTATTTTCTCACCTAACATCTATTTACATCACCAGTTAAAAGTTTTATTTTAAATGAAAAACTTAATTTGATCAATTTTTTTTGTCAAGACATAATAAATTTGGCTAATATTAATTGAGTCATATCTATGTTGACCAAATAAATAATTTTACTTACGTATATATAAAAAAGTAGCAAAATGCATTCGGAGCATAACTTTAGTTCTCTCTCATACGTGGTATTTTCTAATTTTTAGATTCTTTTTGTCTAAAAATTCCATACCACATTGATTTTGAATGAGACTCCACCGATTAGAGAACTAAATAAGTACTTATAATCAATGTATATTTTACCATCACATTTCTCATAGATAATTAGTTTGACCAATTATTGAGTTGGCCAAATAAATAGTGTTATTTTTATTGAAAATAAAATTTGAACGTTCATTGATTTGGCCAAATATATAATCTTATTTTTACTGGAAATATAATTTAAAAAAAATTATGTTATTTAATTTAATTTATCTAATTTATCGACATCTAACAGTTTATTTTTTTTAAGTCATATGTAACAACCAATTATTATAACAACTTATATTTGATTATGTAGATTTTATAAATTTTAATAGACTTGAGTAATTATTTCATATAATCAATGTGTAATTTACAATCATAATTCTCATCACAATAATTTGGCTTATTATCGTATTGGCCAAATAAATAGTGTTATTTTTATTGAAAATATAAGTTGGCCAATCATTAAGTTGACCAAGTAAATATTTTTTATTAAAAAAAATAATTTGATTAATTTATTGATGTTTATTTTTATTTGTCCAATTTATCATATGTAATAAATTGAACGAATTTAATATTTTTGTTTGAAGCCAGAAGTAACAACCAACTACAGTAGAAACTCGATAATTTAATACTCGATTATTTAATAAACTCTCTAAGATAATAGTTTTGGCCGGTCCCGACTCAGGGATAGGGTGCTAAATTAATAATTCGCTAAAATTATAAGATAATACATTTTTGATAATTTCTATAGGTCCGATATAAAGTATAAATTAATAATCCCTTATATATTGTACCTATTATAGGAATAATTTATGAAGGTTTCTTAAAAAATTACTCAATTGTATTTCTTTTTTGTTGGAATCAATTTCATCTTAAATCGCATCTCTAATTTTCCTTATCACTGTAAGAACTTCTAGTGTTGTATTCTCATATAGGCTCAATAATAAATTATTCAATATGATGACCGCTTTAATGTTCGCATATTTTGATTTTGTATTTATAGAAAAAATATACACTGATATATTCAACACAGGACGCATAACAAGATGAGAGATTGAATGGTTATTTTAAATTGGACCCTTCATTTGATATGTACATGCATTGTACAATAATTAAGTGAAAGTTTGAAAGTTGTTTGTAAATTAAGTATTTTATTATAAATTAATAAAATATTAATTAATATATAAATTAATAATTATTAATTTATCGATTAATTAATAACTCTTTTAATTAATAAATTTTGGTTGTCCCAACAGTATTAATTTATAGAGTTTCTACTGTATTATAATAACTTATATTTGATTATTTAGATTTTATATATTTTAATAGATTTGGGTAATTGGTGCATATAACTAGGGGTGGGCATGGGACGGGATGGGTCGGGATTGGGCGAATCCTGTCCCGTCCCGAAAATAAATTACCGGAACGAGACGGGATGAGATTGCGTATTTTGAAATTCATCCCGCACGTCCCGATCCCGTTCGGGTTCGGGTCGGGATCAGGACGGGACGGGATATCCCCGCACATTTATTGACCTTGACAGAAACTGTGAAAAAACGAATGAGACAACTATAAATTTTAGAATTATCAAATGAATGAGGTAGAAATTAAAAAAAAAATCCAAACTAGTCATTCCAAAAAAAAGTGACTCTCAATATCCATTAGAAACTTAAAAAATACACAACAAAATAGATAGTAACGTAAACACGCACAAAGGACAATAGATCAATAATCCAAATGCATAGTGCATATTACACCAAAATCAACACGTGAAGATAAAATTCAAATTGAAAGTGCAGAAAACTTCAACTTAAAACTGAAAATTTAAAACTGAAACTTTGATGTTTCATACATCATACATCAATTTAGGGTTTACATGTTTAAAAGATATATAAAAAATTGATTATATTAAATATTACGGGACGGAACGGGATTGATCGGGACGGTCCCGATCCCATCCCGTCCCATTTGAATAGTAACAGAGCGGGACGGGACGGGATGGGATTACCATTTTAATAAACTATCCCGTCCCGTCCCGCTAGTTTTCGGAACGGGATCGGGACGAGATCGGGATTTCGGGTTCAAGTGCCCAGCCCTACATATAACTATATTAGATTTGCAAGGAGAACATGTACCATAATTATCTTTTAATTGAGTTTGAGATGAGTATAAATATATAAAAGCTAATGGATTTCAGATGGATGAACCCTAGCTGTATTGTTTCGGGTATCATTATACGAGTTTGGGATGAAAACATATAGTAAATTTACCTTTAAGTCAGATTTGGATGGATATGGTTATATAAATTATAAACTGGTTCAAGTGGCTGAATCCTTGCCTCATCTTTTTATTTTTTCGTTGTGTTCTGCCGCGATGAGAAACTCTGAGTGGCTGAATCTAACTAATAAGTATAAGTGGTAATTTTTTTCATTAATAAATTTGATTAAAGAAATAATTTTAGTTTATATATATATATAATACTATTACGCATCTGGAGCACCACGTTAACTCACTTGTACATAATATTTTTAATTTTTTAGATTCTTATTTACTTAGTTCTTCTATTTCACCTTAATTTTCAATGACACACCACTAATTAAATAAATAAATAAATATGTACTTTACTACCGTATAATTATTTTACATCATTATTTTAGTCATCTATTGGGGTGGAAAAATAAATTATATTATTCCTATTAAAAAATTTAATTTGGTTAAATTATTAATGAATCTCAATGAATCAAATATGTATGTATTTATTTTTTGAATATATAATTTATATATGCATAAATATTAGTATTTTATATATATTTTTTTAATAACTCGATTTTCTTTATTTCCAAACAAAAATATAAAGTATTAATTGCAATACGAATTCGGAGTACTACGTTAACTCTCTCTTCTACGTTAATTTTTTTATATTTTCTTGTCTAAAATCTTTGAATCCCACATCAAAGTATAGGTATATAAATTGTAAATAGTTTTGAAGATTGTATAATTCCAAACTTAACTTATATTAGGAATTTAATTTTTAATCTTTGATTATTTATAATATTTATTCGTAACCTTTAATTTACAAATTTTGAATTTTATTGAGATGGGTTAACCAATTATTATAGCAAGTTGTGTTCAATTATTTAAATTGTATACATTTAAATATGTTGAGTAATTAGTGGATAATAGAGTTTGGGATATAAATGAGTAATAAAGTTATTTTTAAATCGAGTGTGTGATGAATATGGATGTATAGATTTTAAACGGATCTGGGTGGTTGAATCATTCTCATTGTTTCATGTGTTACTTTACGAGTTTTGAACTGGAATAAGTAGTAAAATTATCTTTCAATTGTGTTTAGCACGAGTGAAAGTACATAAATTCTAAATGAGTTCGGGTGGTTGTATCATATCCCCATCATTTCTGTTTATTGGTGTGTCCCGCTGCGGTACAATTTCGAGTGGTTGAACACTAAAAAAAATCAAATGGCTTTTAAGTTTTTACTTGTAAATTACAATGTAAAAGTGATTACTCGTCGAGTTTCGACAAGCTATACACTAGTTTGATTTAAACTGAAATTTGTCTTAGTACTTACACTTCTACAACGTTATCAACATTGCCACTTGTGTAGACTATTACACAAGTGTGCTGCTGCAGTTATGGGTGTAAACTAGTCAGAATCGACTATCTATAAACTCAAGATCAACTCACATACGATCAAATTGAACTCGAGATGAGTTGTTACAAATTTAAGATTGATCACGAGTTTGAATGAGCTTAATCGTGTTAAGAAAGTCAATAAATAAAAATTAAAATTTTAAATAATTATTTAATAATTAATTAAATCATTATATTAGTATAATAATTATAATATCAATAACAAAATTATAAATGTAATCACATAATTTCTTTAATATTACTTTTGAATAATATAAGTAAAAAAACATATAAATATAATAAAGGAACTTAAAATTATTAATATACTTATCTATAAATTTATACACGAACCCTGTCGGGTTGACTCGCTAATTTATGAGTCAAATATCGTTATGATTGACGTTGGCTGACGAGCCTAAAGAGTCGAGTTTTCTTTTCCGAGTTTTTATTGATTTGAGTTTCGAGTCCTCCGCGAGTAAGCTCTGCAAGAAAGAAAGTAATTATAATTATCAAGACTAGACTAGTGCTTGATCATTGCTTTCCTTTGGAAAATAGGAATAAATTAAAAAAAAAAAAAAGTATATGTTCTACTGAGTTTGTGGAATTGATCTTGGAATTTACTTAATCATGGAATTTCCAAATGTTCACCACCTTTATTTTGGGCCAGTGTATGGGGTGACATACTGTCCCATACCGACTTTCTCTACCCACGATGAATGCTCTATCAAAAACTTTAGTATAGAAAAATTCATATTCAGATCGTCTCAAAATCGTCGATATACTAAAATTTGGTCCATATTAATATCATATCGAAATTTCGATAATATTGAATATTATTCCGGCATTGATATATATTGACTAGGGGTGTTCAAAAATATCCGATTCGAAATATCCGAATATCCGGAACTTCGGATTCGGATATCAGATAGTAGTTTTCAGAAAAATCGGATATTCGGATATCCGAAATATCCGAAAATCCTAAAATTTTTATTTTTTGTATATTTTAAATAATAAAAAGTATTCGGATATTCGGATATCCGATATCCATATCCGAAGTTTTTTTCGGATATTTGGATATCCGATATCCAAATCCGAATATTTTTTTCGAATATAAGGATATCCGAATAAAATTTTTATTTTTTTTCCGGATATTCGGATATCCGATATCCGTATCCGAAATTTCGGATATCGGATATCCGAAATTTCGGATACGGATATCGGATATCAAAATCTACTATCCGAATTTTCGGATATCCGAGATTTCAGATATCCGAAAGTCCGGATATCCGGTTTTGAACACCCCTAATATTGACACTACAAGAAATTCGCAAAATACCGACGGAATTTACCGACGGATAACTGCGGTTGCCAAGTGCTGACGATTTGCCGAGGGATGATACCCGAGAATTTCGTTCAGGTTACGTTGAATTTTTTTCTACTGTTTAGTGAGTTATATACTGTTCGTGCCTATATGATCGTGTGTCATGTCGTGTCGCGTGTTTGTTTACAACTAGTTGTTTGTGTTGGACGATGGCGTTTTATCGCATGTTGCATGATTTGTCGTCCCATTGAGAGGTAACGTGGTTGTGATGAGTTTTTTGGTGCGATCCTACTGCCTGTACAATAGGAATAGCGCACGCTACGTGCATGGATAACGTGCGCTACCAGGGTGTTGCTAGCGTACGCTAAGGCTTCGTTACGCACGCTAACTGGAGGTGCAGAATCGATGGAGAAGCTACTGCATTGGACTAAGAAGTGGATATCGCACGCTATGTAATTGGATAACGCGCGCTAAGATGCATCAGTAGCACATGCTATGGTGAGGATATCGCACGCTAACTGGTGGTTTTGGGGCAGTCCAGAAGCTACTGGACTGGGTTGAGGAATTCGATAGCGCGCACTACTTGTGTGGTTAGCGCACGCTAAACTGTCCGGTATGTAAACCGGACAGCAGGCTTATTTTCTCATTTTCACTTCTTTCTTCTTATCTCCGCGGCTTTGAGACGAGGGCGATTAACATCATTTAATCTGTTGTTCTTCGTCGGATCGAGGTATTTTTCCTATTTTTTCCACTACGCCATAAGTGCTCATAGGCAATGCCTGTTTATTATTACATAAGACACGAAAAGTGTTGCCTTTGGCCAAACGCAACACCAAACTCTTATTGCCAATACGGCCATTGCCTTTGACACCTAAGGCAACACTTTTAGTCTCTACTGCAACAATGGAAAAGTATTACATTACGCCTATAATGCAACTACATAACCAAGTAAGGTGCCTAAGATTTCCAAAAAAAAAAAAAAGAACATGGGGTTCAAATGTGCCACGTCATCGGTGGGTCCCACATTTGTGCCACATCCAGTGTTCTAAAAATCCCCGCCTAGGCCGATTAATCCTCCGATTAATCCCTAGAAGGTCATCTGCCTTTTCGATTATAGCCTAGGCGCTTGTACTGTGCGTTTGGGTGATTAATCGGTCGTCTAGGCTGGCTGGCGGGGGCCTATGAAGGCAAGTTAAGATACTATGGATACTACAGATTACTTTATACATATATCAATGTTTCAAATTTCCTAACTACGTGGGCGACTAGGCGGATACCTTGGCGGTTATACTTTTTTTTTATTTTGTTCTAATAGTACTATAAATTCCTAGATATTGTGGATATTATGGACTCCTTGATATCTATATAAATATTTCAAATTTAATATATAGTTGATTATATATCTTTTTAAATGATTAAATTTTAATTATTTTTAATTATTTTATATTTATAATTTTTTATATATAAAAATGATTAAAATAATAATAAAAAATAAATCCGCCTAGTCCGATTAATCCTTTGGGCGCTAGG
Organism: Orobanche coerulescens; assembly: GCA_033398695.1. Classification (NCBI taxonomy): domain Eukaryota; kingdom Viridiplantae; phylum Streptophyta; class Magnoliopsida; order Lamiales; family Orobanchaceae; genus Orobanche; species Orobanche coerulescens. Next base: position 10,475,938 of record CM065816.1, on the reverse strand, counting down.
CGTTAGCAATCCGAACGCCTAGCGCCTAGCGTTTTTTGAACCATTGCCACATCATTAGTGGATCTCACATTTATGCCACATCATCAGTTGCTCTACATTTTGTGCCATGTCAACAATGGCCCCCACATTTATGCCACGACAACATTTTTTTTTGGCTTTGTAGCACTACTTTTATAAAATACAACCGTTAACATAAAAGACAACACTTCATACAAATATTTTGAAATAACTATTTTATTTTTACATCAACCCATCCAACATAAACCACGGCAGCCAAAAACCAACAAGGCTGTCAATACAAAATACAAAGTCCTAAATTTATACAAAGCAACAAACCACCAATTTAACTTCAAAAGTACCAAAACCAAGCAACACCACCATCTAACTTAAAAAGTACGAAATTACAAACTCTAAATACAAGTGATCGAAATTTATCAGTGTCCATTTTTTCGTTATCAGCAGTTCCTTCAAGCTGCAAAAAAAAAAGTACCAAAATGAGTAAAAGTCAGTTTCAAATATCAACAAATGCCTCGATATTTGAAAGGAGGGTGATTTTTCTACACAAAGCAACAAACAGTTCATAAGTAAATAAAGGTAAGTGTCTTAGTTCACATTTTCAACTACTTGACTCTAAGAAGGAATGTAGAAAGGAACTATTAGGTAAAAATAGGACACTTCAGCATGCCTATCTTATGGACACTTATGCATACATTATTTTAAACAAATACCACTATAATTACGAATAAAAAGCCCTAGTTTGACATTACATGAACACTGCATCAGTTATCATCATACAGGTCAATAAATAAGCAGAATCACACTTTCATTGTAACACCCCCAATCCGCTCAGGGATATTACACGCCGTAGAACCTTTCCTCAAGGATCTACCAGGCTGGTAACAATATATAACAACTCAACCATGCCTTTAAGGCTAAAATGACTCAGCAGACCGATTTGGTCTTTCAACAAATACATACAACTCAATTACAACTCATGCCCACGCAGGGGTCAAAATACGACCACACCCGTACAACGGGAACAATATAGCAGCGGAAAATAAAGTACAACTAAATCAATACACGATGTACGGTTCCTCATGTGATTAGTATCGATCGTATTTCATCATCCTTCGTGCCGACCCTGTGTTATGCTCCAAAACCTGAATACAAAAACAGACATCCACCCCCCGAATACTCGGGGGTTAGCAAAACTCCACTGTTTTGCTAGTGCAAGAACAAAGTGCAAATACGAGCCATACAATTCACATTCCACGAATAACAATAACCAGGAATCCTCAAGGATCCAAACGAAACGAAAAGCGCTTCTCGAGGCAAGAATTTGAGAAAACGTTCCAAAATCGAAAGATCACAAATCAATGGAAAAATTTATAAAACAGTTTAGAATGCCATCGAGAGTTTTAATAGAAAACAATTTAGGATTATCAAATCCTACTTTTATAAATCCAAAAGACAAAAGGGGTCACCGCCCCAAAGGTTTACTTTCCGAAAAATGACATTTACCAAACCGTTGGGATTTTAGCCCCAAATCCGTAAAACGACTTTTACAAAACCATTGGGATTTTAGCCCCAAATCTCATCAACTCACAGTACACAAGAACGACCACAAGGTTCGTCTCCCAACATCAAAATCCACAAATAAAGGATTTAAACACAAACAACAAAATACTCTAGTGCCATCCTAGCCAAGTAAGCCAAATGAACAACTTACCTCTTACACACTTAGTCAATGCATGCAAATGAAAACCGTTCAAAATACTCGTTTCCGGAAACGCCAATAATCCAAATCACAGTTGCAAAATGCACCACAATTAACTGTCGATCCACGTCTCTGTGGACCCCTACCGAGACCCCGTCGGATCTAACCCGTAGTGGTTAAAAGCAAGCTCTTCGATCCACGTCTCTTGTGGACCCCTACCGAGACCCCGTCGGATCTAACCCGTAGTGAGCATACACACACACACACGTTACTTATGCAATACTAATATGCTAAGAATGTAAGTTCATTAAGAATACTCACTAGAGATGGCCATTAACTCGACACCATTATCAAACTCTTCAAAACACCATAACAAGATTAAATACGGAATACACGATTCCATAACTTTAAACAATAGGAGTATCATCATCATATCCTTCAACATTCAAAATAACCAAATCATAATCAATTCCCGGAACACACCGTTCACAAAACACACACGCGTTTTGAAAGAGAGCCTTTAACGAGGCCAAACCGAAATCTTTTGAAAACACATTTCAAACAAACAAACAAATACACCAAGACGATCACCAATTATTATATCCACAAAACAAGAATAGTATGGGCAAGGTACTTGCCTCGAAACCACGATCGCAACGAGACGACGGATAGGACGCGGTCGAATAGCCCCGAACCCCCGAATAATATCAAGAACGCGATATCACCACGAGTATTACAAGAATAACACCACACGAATCATCAATCAACAAACGGGATTCACATCGGAATCCTCGAACACCTATAAACCTCCGGAAGGAACAATAACACATGGTTACGACGAGAATCAAGGCCAAAACAACGGAAATCCCAACAAACTATCGAAGGGAAACTCATTGGGACATTTAATCGAACACTAAATGTTCAATAATCCCAAGAACACTCGAATCGTCAATCGAGTTAAACAAACTCGATATATGGATATACAACCCATAGAACACGATTAATAACATCATACTACACCAACCGATGTATCAAAACCGGATTAGAATCGAAATCAAGAACAAATTCCCAAAAAGTCAACTTGAAGGAAAATCAAGAGATATACCTTGATTCGACGAAGAACACGGATTGGATGATGATATAATAAACAAGGATCTTCCAAAATGCCTTGGAAATGATTAGAATCGGCCAAGAACTCCATTTCCCGTCGCACCCGTCGCCAGTCGCCGAAAGAAGGAGAAAAAATGAAAAAAAACGAAGTCCGCCGAGCAGTGCCTATATATGGCAGCGGTGTTACGGCCGTAATCGGCAGTGCCTTTACGGCCGTAACTCGCCCTTACGGCCGTACTGGCAGGTCTTACGGCCAGAATCGCATTCGTCAAAAATCACCCAAAGAATCGTCGGACACTTACGGCCAGAATCGGTATATTACGGCCAGAATCGCCTTCGCCCCGAAGTTGCCAGCCTGCATGACGTACCCGATCACACTTACGGCCGTAATCGCACCCATTACGGCCGTAACCGGCACCTTACGGCCGTAACTCGTCCAGTGCCAGCCTGCCCGGCCGAGACTCGCCGTGGCTACCCGACGGCTGACGACCCCGAAACCCGAACCTGAGTAAAAACCGAAGATACGGTTACGAAGTACTCGCAAAGACGAATCCAAGAGCTAAGAGAACACACGATTCCGACCACCCGAAGTGTCGGAATTCGACAACGGAAGTAATTACCCAAAACTTTGGGAAATTACGAAAATGGCCCAAAACGTCCGAAAATCACGATACGTGATCGAATAACCAAACCGAAGTTCATAACACGTCTAACAAAGTTAAAAGAACTTACGGGAAACTCGAAACAGCAGTTTCGAACGAGATTCGCAAGAATCGAACTCAAGTGCGGAAAAGTCGCTAAAAAGCTCGGAACTCAACAAAACGATACCGAAACGAACTCGGATGACAAAAAGTTCAGAATTAATCATTCTCGGGATGACGAAACGGTGATGAGCGAGTCTTCAAAACGGACTTCCGCCAAAAAAAGAAAATTACCGAAATTCGAAATTGCGGATATTACATTCTACCCTCCTTAAAAGAAGTTTCGTCCCGAAACTTAAAACAAGTAGGGGGAAGCAATATACCCGTCAGGAAAACTCGACGAGATACACAAAAACCGAAAACTCGCGCCCGACGGCGAAACGCTGCAAGAAACGCAAAGAGACATACGGCGTGAAAACACGCTCCACGACGACCAACACAACGTCGCCGTTAGGAATATAATAAAACCAACCAATGACAAGCGTCATCAAACGGATAATATAGTCAAGTCAATTATCCGAACAATCACAAAACACAGCGAACGAAAATCAATAAGATTGACCAACCCAACGGTACATCAATCAAAACGCGAGCCAATCGCTGAACAAATACGGAATTCCACCGCCCAAGGGTTGGAAGATCGAAAACGAGACTAATTTCCCAAACTTAAGGGAATTAGCAAGGAACCTGATTGCTCAACAATCACGAAACGAGAACAAAAACCGAACAAGTAAACGATCGAACCACAACGATCGAGACAACAAAAATCGAACAATCATGTCCGAAACACGAAGGATAATAAAATTCAAACAACAACTCCCAGGATGATATGGTGAGAACTACAAGACATGCATTCCCATAAGATCCACAGGAAAGGGAATAGCGATTGAAAAGTCACAACGACAAACGAGTTATTCCAAAACAATACCACACTCGTTCGATCAACAAAAGCAAGGGGCAGGACAAGCTCAGAAAATGTCAACGAACATAAACGAGTTGACAGAGTTGAAAATACAGAAGTTCCAAATCCGATCCACTTCGAATAAAAGAACTAGTAGAACCAAAAGATGTTACTTCCGAACAAGGTTCACAAGAATCGAACCGAACTCGGAAAAGTCACAGCGATACCAGGTCGACCCAAAATAAGATCACAACTCGTTCGAATGATGAAACCGGAATACAGAATGAGTTCATAAAGCTCAACGAACATGAGCGAATCCATAGACCGGAGAAAGAGAAAATACAGAAGTCAAAATAGTACGGGTATTACCTCCGACCTCGTCCACGAAATTCACAAAAACGGGAGCAAGGTAACAAGACATTAAACAACCGACACATAACGGAACCATCACCGATGCACACGGTCATACCAAACCAAGCTCTAACAGCTCACACATGCGCGACAACGCAGAAATCACTACGAGGCGACAATATTCAATACCAACATCCCACCTCTCACAGAGGGCTAACACAACAAATGTGTAGAAAACGACTCAACGCTCACACCGCCAATTCGATCATAATCGGGAGCAAACATCAAAATGACAACGCGAACATCATACATACATACCCAGCCCTCAAACGGGAATGGATAGGTTTTAAAAACGAAAACCTCATTTTGAAAATAATTTAGAAGAACACCGGTTGATCTTGAGTATCACCTTTCAAAAAGTACAAACGTGAAACATCGTTATCGAGACATTGGAGAACCATTTCGCATTTGATAAAAATGAGGACACTCTCTCTTGGTGAAAACTTTCAGAATATTCGACCCTCGGGTCTAAATAAAAATGTTTCTAAAACATTAAAAATATCTAAAAACATTTTGGTCCTCGAGGTAGAAGAATTTTGAAACAGATTGTGGCACCTTAGAAGTACCGCGAGAAAACAATTCATTTGAAACGTACGTCTCGAAATTTATTTCTAAGATACTCAAGTTTTTGAAAATAATTCAATGCCAAAAAGGACGATGCCAAAAAGGCTAGAATGCCCAAAAATTTCAGGTAATCACACGGAACATCATAGCGCTGTGGGTCCCGCGTCGGAACCCCAGGCTAAAAACCATTTACAAAAATGCCAAAAAGGCCGATGACGGTAATATTTCAAAAACCCATAGAAGCCATTTACAGAATGCTAAATACCGTCATAAGAATTTCGCCAACATGATCAAGGCCATAATGCCAAAAACTCGGTTAAGGGAATCGGTTTTCGAAATAAAACTCGGTCGGTAAAATGCCGAAAGTCATTACAAAAGAACTCACGCAGCGGATAAAAGAAATACAGTTCAACATGCACAATCCAGCAACACTACTCCTCATAAGAACAAAATATTAGAGTCAAATAACCACATTCAGAACAAAACCACTGGCCCCATTCGAGGCCTCTAAAGACCCTACAGATCGGCTAGTGAACAAGTCGAACGTGTATAAGCACAAAGCTTCCACAAGAGAACTTGTAAAACGTGCAAATCGATTCGAAAATCATCAGCAACGGACAAAAACAACAATAAAAAGACATCACAAGCGACGACACTCCTCGTATAAATAAAATACGAGAGTCGATTAAATACATATCGTGAAATCAAAATCCACATAAGGATTCCATCACTTAACAAATAATCATAAAAATAGCTCGTGTCACACGAGGCACAACACAAAGAAGGGAGACTTACTTCCACAGGCCGCACGAAGATGATGATCGCCCCACGATACTAATCACGACCAACAAACTCAAACGACGCGTCGCGACACGACTCAGTCAGACAAAATCCGACGAGACAAAACTCAACAGACACCACTTGACCCGACAGCCTAGGTTTCCACAACCTAAGCTCTGATACCATTTATGTAACACCCCCAATCCGCTCAGGGATATTACACGCCGTAGAACCTTTCCTCAAGGATCTACCAGGCTGGTAACAACATATAACAACTCAACCATGCCTTTAAGGCTAAAATGACTCAGCAGACCGATTTGGTCTTTCAACAAATACATACAACTCAATTACAACTCATGCCCACGCAGGGGTCAAAATACAACCACACCCGTACAACGGGAACAATATAGCAGCGGAAAATAAAGTACAACTAAACCAATACACGATGTACGGTTCCTCATGTGATTAGTATCGATCGTCTTTCATCATTCTTCGTGCCGACCCTGTGTTATGCTCCAAAACCTGAATGCAAAAATAGACATCCACCCCCCGAATACTCGGGTAGGGGTGGCAATCGGATAATACGGATACGAATATGGCTATATCCGTATCCGAATCCGGAACCAGGAATTCGTATCCGAATCCGTATCCGAATCCGGGAATATCCGGGAAAACCTTATCCGTATCCGAATCCGGCGAATATTATCCGGATACGGATAATATCCGAATCCGAATCTGCAATTCCTTGTTTATTTTTCAAAAATAAATGGCTGCAAAGGGATTTGAACCCACAACTCCTCTCTTTGTGGATTTTTAAAGCAACACTCCAACCACTTGGACTACTTGATTGTTGTGTTAAAGATAGAAATAATTATAGATAACTTAGTATAAACATATCACTTAATTAAAGATCTACTAAGATCTCCAACTAAATTACTTTTTTATTTTTTGAAAATTTGGGAATATCACTAAATTATAGTAGTGATCTACTAAGATCTAAAACCAAATTATATTTATAAAAATTTATATTATTATAAATATAAAATGTGTTATATTTTGTAATTATATATTAAAAATATATTAAAATTATATATTATATATAATTTATCTCGGATACGGATATTTTCGGATACGGATGCGTCTATATCCATATCCGTATTCGGAATTTTCGAATACGAATAATATCCGTATCCGCTTTTTTTCGGATACGGATAATATTCGCTTTTTTCGGATACGAATACAGATATTTCGGACGGATATCAGATTTTTCGGATTTTTTTGCCAGCCCTATACTCGGGGGTTAGCAAAACTCCACTGTTTTGCTAGTGCAAGAACAAAGTGCAAATACGAGCCATACAATTCACATTCCACGAATAACAATAACCAGGAATCCTCAAGGATCCAAACGAAACGAAAAGCACTTCTCGAGGCAAGAATTTGAGAAAACGTTCCAAAATCGAAAGATCACAAATCAATGGAAAAATTTATAAAACAGTTTAGAATTCCATCGAGAGTTTTAATAGAAAATAATTTAGGATTATCAAATCCTACTTTTCTAAATCCAAAAGACAAAAGAGGTCACCGCCCCAAAGGTTTACTTTCCGAAAAATGACATTTACCAAACCGTTGGGATTTTAACCCCAAATCCGTAAAACGACTTTTACAAAACCATTGGGATTTTAGCCCCAAATCTCATCAACTCACAGTACACAAGAACGACCACAAGGTTCGTCTCCCAACATCAAAATCCACAAATAAAGGATTTAAACACAAACAACAAAATACTCTAGTGCCATCCTAGCCAAGTAAGCCAAACGAACAACTTACCTCTTACACACTTAGTCAATGCATGCAAATGAAAACCGTTCAAAATACTCGTTTCCGGAAACGCCAATAATCCAAATCACAGTTGCAAAATGCACCACAATTAACCGTCGATCCACGTCTCTGTGGACCCCTACCGAGACCCCGTCGGATCTAACCCGTAGTGGTTAAAAGCAAGCTCGTCGATCCACGTCTCTTGTGGACCCCTACCGAGACCCCGTCGGATCTAACCCGTAGTGAGCATACACACACACACGTTACTTATGCAATACTAATATGCTAAGAATGTAAGTTCATTAAGAATACTCACTAGAGATGGCCATTAACTCGATACCATTATCAAACTCTTCAAAACACCATAACAAGATTAAATACGGAATACACGATTCCATAACTTTAAACAATAGGAGTATCATCATCATATCCTTCAACATTCAAAATAACTAAATCATAATCAATTCCCGGAACACACCGTTCACAAAACACACACGCGTTTTGAAAGAGAGCCTTTAACGAGGTCAAACCGAAATCTTTTGAAAACACATTTCAAACAAACAAACAAATACACCAAGACGATCACCAATTATTATATCCACAAAACAACAATAGTATGGGCAAGGTACTTGCCTCGAAATCACGATCGCAACGAGACGACGGATAGGACGTGGTCGAATAGCCCCGAACCCCCGAACAATATCAAGAACGCGATAGCACCACGAGTATTACGAGAATAACACCACACGAATCATCAATCACCAAACGGGATTCACATCGGAATCCTCGAACACCTATAAACCTCCGGAAGGAACAATAACACATGGTTACGACGAGAATCAAGGCCAAAACAACGGAAATCCCAACAAACTATCGAAGGGAAACTCATTGGGACATTTAATCGAACACTAATTGTTCAATAATTCCCAAGAACACTCGAATCGTCAATCGAGTTAAACAAACTCGATATATGGATATACAACCCATAGAACACGATTAATAACATCATACTACACCAACCGATGTATCAAAATCGGATTAGAATCGAAATCAAGAACAAATTCCCAAAAAGTCAACTTGAAGGAAAATCAAGAGATATACCTTGATTCGACGAAGAACACGGATTGGATGATGATATAATCAACAAGGATCTTCCAAAATGCCTTGGAAATGATTAGAATCGGCCAAAAACTCCATTTCGTCGCATCGCCGCCACCGAAAGAAGGAGAAAAAATGAAAAAACGAAGTCCGCCGAGCAGTGCCTATATATGGCAGCGGTGTTACGGCCAGAATAGCAAGGTGCCTTACGGCCGTAACTCGCCCTTACGTCCGTACTGGCAGAGTCTTACGGCCAGAATCGCATTCGTCAAAAATCACCAAAGAATCGCCGGACACTTACGGCCGTAATCGGCGGAACATTACGGCCAGAATCGGCCTTCGTCTGAAGCGCCAGCGCCTGACGGCCGTACCGATCACACTTATGGCCGAATCGACACCCATTACGGCCGTAATTAAGACCTTACGGCCGTAACTCGCCAAAGCAGTTGCTCCGGCCGAGACTCGGCCGTGGCCACTCCGACGGCCCGGACGACCCCGAAACCCGAACCTGAGTAAAAACCGAAGATACGGTTACGAAGTACTCGCAAAGACGAATCCAAGAGCTAAGAGAACACACGATTCCGACCACCCGAAGTGTCGGAATTCGACAACGGAAGTAATTACCCAAAACTTTGGGAAATTACGAAAATGGCCCAAAACGTCCGAAAATCACGATACGTGATCGAATAACCAAACCGAAGTTCATAACACGTCTAACAAAGTTAAACGAACTTACGGGAAACTCGAAAAAGCAGTTTCGAACGAGATTCGCAAGAATCGAACTCAAGTGCGGAAAAGTCGCTAAAAAGCTCGGAACTCAACAAAACGATACCGAAACGAACTCGGATGACAAAAAGTGCAGAATTAATCATTCTCGGGATGACGAAACGGTCATGAGCGAGTCGTCAAAACGGACTTCCGCCAAAAAAAGAAAATTACCGAAATTCGAAATTGCGGATATTACATTCATTTTCCTGAAGATCTAAAATCATTTCATGACCAATTTGTCAAAAATAGGCAGAAAAATCTAACCTTTTCAGGACGTTCATTTTCTATTAGATTTTTATACTTAATTTATAAATATTGTATAAATATATGAAGAAAGTATTTTAGCAAGAAACGGTAAAAAAATGGACTTGTGAAATGAGTCAAAATGATTTTATACATTTGCGGTGCGGCTTCTCTCTCTTACCTTTAGCATTGAGTGAATCCTTTCCTGTTTAGCTTGATTTTCATACGTATTTCTCAGCTACCTTTCTGAGTTATTCCCAAGCTTTATTATTTAAGAGGACTGCTATTCCTCCGACACCCGCCGTCTTTCCTCCCTCCGTTTTTTTTTTCTTTTCTATCATTTGAGTTACTTTTTATTGTTTTTTATTTTTTATTAATTTTATCTTAATATATTTAATATTAATATTATTTTTTTGTTATTATTAAAATTAATAGTTTCTCATATTTTATATATTATTTTAAAATATATTTTTAGAAAATAAGATAAATAAAAAATATAATATAAAAATATTTAGTCCTTTGCACTTTAGTTTTTTTTTTTATATTCTTTATTTATTTGTTCTTTTTTTCTTTGAATTTTTATTTTACTTTATTATTATCAAAATTAAAAATTTCTATTATTTATTTATTTATTTATTTATTTTTATTTATATTATTTACGATCAATATTGATAAATAAATTATTCAATTATATTATCTGGTCATCAAATCTAACCAAGATTGTATCCTTTCTCCATATGAATCAGCTCATCCTTTACAATCTTCACTCACATTATTTCCCCATAAAATTGGAATTGGTGGTACAGGATAATCGGAATTCAAAAAAACTTGTACAAAATGATTATCATTAACTAATGCAATTGCTATATGTTGACATTGTTGAAATGGAATTGGAGCTGACCTAAATGGCAAGTGTGTAAAACAACTTCCACAAAGAGGAGTAAATGCATGCAGCACAATATTATATCGTGTTGCAATGACAGCCCCATACATAATGTCCATCCAACTCCACTATGACGAATCCATTTTTCTTTCCGATCGTCCTCACCCAATCTAACATATCATCTATACTTTCAAAAATCTGTAAAAAAACAAAAAGAGTAAAACTAATTAAATGAGCAATATATATACACTAAACTAATTAAATGAAAAGAGCAAAACAAAAAAATATTTTTATACGAAAAAAGAGAGATGATGAGTTATACCAAAAAATATATTTATACGAAAAAAGAGCAATATATATATATATATCCAAAAAAATGACGAAACACGAAAAAAAATATATTTACACGAAGTCATACACCTGATCAGTGGTAAATTCACACGACATGTGTAATACCCGTAATTTCGATTCTCGGTAATTTCTTTTTTTTTTGGCGAAAGTCCGTTTTTGCGACTCGCTCATGACCGTTTCGCCATTCTGAGAATGATTAATTCTGCACTTTTTATCATCCGAATTCGTTTCGGTGTTTTTTTGTTGAGTTCCGTGCTTTTTGGCAACTTTTCCGCACTTGAGTTTGATTCTTGCGAATCTCGTTCGAAACTGCTGTTTCGAGTTTCCGGTAAGTCCGTTTAACTTTGTAAGACGTGTTGTGAACTTCGGTTTGGTTATTCGATCACGTATCGTGATTTTCGGACGTTTTGGGCCATTTTCGTAATTTCTCAAAGTTTGGGGTAATTATTTTCCATTGTCAAATTTCGAGCTTTCGGGTGTGGTCGGAATCATGTGTTCTCTTAGTGCTCGAATTCGTCTTTACGAGTACTTCGTAACCGTATCTTTGATTCGTATTCAGGTTCGAGTTTCGGGGTCATTCAGGCCGTCGGAGTTGGCCTCATTCGAGTCATGGCCGGGCAGGCTGGGCCCAGGCCGAGTTACGGCCGGTAGTGCTCAGCAGTTACGTACGTAAGGCCGGTTACGTATGTAATCCTTGGCCGGTTACGTACGTAACACTGCCGGCAGATTTGGGGCAGTGACTCGGTTACGTACGTAAGCCCATGGCCGGTTACGTACATAACACTGCCGGCAGAGTCCGGCTATATAAGGCCTGGCAGCGGGTTTTTACTCATTTCTTCACTTTTCTTGCGGCTATCGGACGGGTGCGATGGGAAATAGGGTTCTTGGTCGATTCCACTCAATTCCAAGGTGTTTTGAAAGATTCTTGTTGATTATATCATCATCCAATCCGTGTTCTTCGTCGAATCAAGGTATATTTCTTGATTTTCCTTCACGTTGACTTTTTGGGGAATTGTTCTTGAATTCGATTATAGCCCGATTTTGATACATCGGTTGGCGTAGTATGATGTTATTAATCGTGTTTCACGGATTGTATATCCATATATCGAGTTTGTTTAACTCGATTGACGATTCGAGTGTTCTTGGGAATTATTGAACATTTAATGTTCGATTAAATGCCCCAATGAGTTCCATTCGATAGTTTGTTGGGATTTTTGTTGTTTTCGGCCTTGATTCTCATCGTAATCATGTTTTATTGTTTCTTACGGAAGATTATAGGTGCTTGATGATTCTGATGTTGAATTCCGTTGGTGATTGATGATTCGTGTGGTGTTTTCCCGTAGTAATTTCGGTGCTATCGCGTTCTTGATATTGTTCGGGGGTTCGGGGCTATTCGACCGTATCCCATCCGTCGTCTCGTTGCGATCGTGATTTTGAGGCAAGTACCTTGTTCATACGTTTCTCGTTTTGTGAATATGATGATCGGTGGTCGTCTTGGTGTGTTTGTTTGGTTATTTGCAAATGAATTTTCAAAAGATTTGTTTTGGCCTCGTTAAAGGCTCTCTTTCAAAATGCGTGTGTGTTTTGTGAACGATGTATTTTGGGAATTGATTATGGTTTGATTATTTTGAACGTTGAAGGCTTTGATGATACCCCTGTTGTTAAATTTATGGAATCGTGTATTCCGTGTTTAATATTATTATTGTGTTTTGAAGAGTTTGATAATGGTATCGGATTAGTGGCCATCCCTAGTGAGTATTCTTGATGAGCTTACATTCTTAGCATATTAGTATTGCATGAGTATTGTGTGTGTGTATGCTCACTACGGGTTAGATCCGACGGGGTCTCGGTAGGGCTCCACGAAGCTGTGGAACCGCGAGTTTGCTTTTAACCACTGCGGGTTAGATCCGATGGGTCTCGGTAGGGGTCCACGAAGTTGTGGATCCGCGGTTAATTGTGGTGCATTTTACAATGTGATTTGGATTATTGGCGTTCCGGAAATGAGTGCTTTTGAATGGTTTTCATGATTGCATGCATCGACTAAGTGTGTAAGAGGTAAGTTGTTCGTTTGGCTTACTTGGCTAGGATGGCACTAGAGTATTTTGTCGTGTGTGTTAAATCCTTTAATTGTGAAGTTTGGATGATGGAAAACGAACCTTGTTGTCATTCTCGTGTACTGTGAGTTGATGAGATTTGGGGCTAAAATCCCAACGTTTTGGTAAAGGTCATTTTACGGAAAGCGAACCTTTGGGGCGGTGATCCCTTTTGTCTTTCGGGTTTTTGGAAAGAGTAGGATTTGACAAATCCTAAATCGTTTTCTATTAAAACTCCCGAGGGTATTTCAAACCATTTTGCAAACCGTTCTCATTATCCGTGATCTTTTGGATTTGGAAAGTTTTACTTAAACTCTCGCCTCGGGAAGTATTCGTTTCATTGTATTTGAATTTTTGAGGATTTCTGGTTATTTTTATTCATGGAATGTGAATTGTATGGCTCGTATTTGCACTTTGTTCTTGCACTAGCAAAACAGTGGAGTTTTGCTAACCCCCGAGTATTCGGGGGGTGGATGTCTGTTTTTGCATTCAGGTTTGGGAGCATAACACAGGGTCGGCATGAAGGATGATTAAAGTTGAACGATACTAATCACACGAGGATCCACATGATGTCATTTGTTTAGTTATAGTTTATTTTCCGCTGCAGTATTCTTTCCCGTTGTACGGGAGTGTGTTGTATTCGACCCCGGCGTGGGCATGTAATGAGTTTTAGTTGTATGTATTTACTGAAAGACCAAATCGGTCTACTGAGTCATTTTAGCCTTAAAGGCATTGTTGAGTTGTTCTATGTTGTTACCGGCTTGGTAGATCCTTGAGGAAAGGTTCTACGGCGTGTAATATCCCTGAGCGGATTGGGGGTGTTACATAAATGGTATCGGAGCTTAGGTTGTGGAAACCTAGGCTGTTGGGTCAAGTCGTGTTGTTTGAGTCTTGTTTCGTCGGATTTTATCTGACTGAGTCGTGTCGCGACGCGTCGTCTGAGTTTGTTGGTCGTGAATAGTATCGTGGGGCGATTATCATCTTCGTGCGACCTGTGGATGTAAGTCTCCCTTCTTTGTGTTTGTGCCTCGTCTGATGCGAGTTACAGGTATGATTATGAGTTAATTGACGGAATCCTCTTATGGATTTTGATTTCTTGATGCGTGCTTATTTGACTCTCATATTTCGTTCATATAAGGAGTAGTGTTGCTGGATTGTGCATGTTGGACTGTATTTCTTTTATCCGCTGCATGAGTTCTTTTGTAATGGCTTTCGGTATTTTACCGACTGAGTTTTATTTCGAAAATTGATTCCCTTAATCGAGTTTTTGGCATTATGGCATTGATCGTTTTGGCGAAATTCTTAAGACGGTATTTAGTATTTTGTAAATGACTTTTGTGAGTTTTTGAAATATTACCGTCATTTGCCTTTTTGGCATTTTTGTAAATGGTTTTTAGCCTGGTGGGTTCCGGCGCGGGACCCACGGCGCTATAATGTTCTTGTAATTACCTGAAATTTTGGGCATTCTAGCCTTTTTGGCATCGGCCTTTTTGGCATTGAATTATTTTTGAAAACTTGAGTATCTTAGAAATAAATTTCGAGACGTACGTTTAAAATGAATTGTTTTCTCGTGGTACTTCCAAGGTGCCACAATATGTTTCAAAATTCTTCTACCTCCGAGGACCAAAATGTTTTGAGATATTTTTAATGTTTTATAAACACTTTTACTTAGACCCGAGGGTCGAATATTCTGAAAGTTTTTTACTAAAAGAAAGTGTCCTCATTTTTAACAAATGCGAAATGGTTTTCCAAAGTCTCGATAACAATGTTTCACGTTTGTATTTTTTTGAAAGGTGATATTCAAGATCAATCGGTGTTTTTTCTAAATTATTTTCAAAAGGTGGTTTTCATTCTTTTTAAAACCTATCAATTCCCGTTTGCGTTTGGGAATGTATGTATGATGTTTACTTTGTCGTTATGATGTTTGCTCCCGAGTATGATTAAATTGGTGGCATGAACGTCGAGGCGTTGCCACACATTATTGTAATAGCCCCATGTGAGAGGTGTGAACTGGTATTTACTAATTGTCGCCTCGTGGTGATTTGCGTGTTGTCGCACGAGTGTGAGCTGTTGAAGCTTGGGTTTGTACGTTTGTGTATATGTGTGATTGTTTCATGATGTTTTTAATTATGTGCTGGTTATCGTTCGGGCCGTTGAGGTCGCCGAACGATACCGTCGTTGCTGTAGTGTTTGTGTGTGTATTATTTTACGATGGTAATCGTTGTATATGATATGTGTTATGATTCTTTGTTGTGCTGAGTTGGCATCTCCGCTATGTTGTTTTGCGACGTTATGCCCCATTATATCTAGCATTTGTATTTTCGGTATGCCGAGCCGAGGTGTTTCAACCGTGATGTGCCGGGACATGCACGTGTAAATTGTCCTTCCCGTCAGTAACGCATTTCAAGTGAGGACTCGAGGGACACCGAATTCAGTTTTGCGAATTGACTACCGAGACTTTCGGAGTTCGCGCTTCAGCACAAATATCAGGATCGAATTTGAGAGGCCTTTGAAGGATGTTTCTGTCGGTTGCTTGTTGTGTTGTCACCTTGATTTCGTTGTTGTGAGTTTCGGGGACGACACTTCTTTTAGAAGAGGTCGAATTTAATACCCGTATTATTTTTGGCTTCTGCATTTTCTCTTTCTTAATTCTATCGACTCGCTCGTGTTCGTTGATACTTTCTGAACTTGTTCTGTCCTTCGGTTTCATTGTTCGAACGAGCTGTGACCTTGTTTTGAGTCGATCTGGTTATCGCTGTGACTTTTCCGAGTTCGGTTCGATTCTTGTGAACCTTGGAGTTGTTGTTTGAATTTTATTGTTCTTCGTGATTCGAACATGATTGTTCGATTTTTGTTGTCTCGATCGTTGTGGTTCGATCGTTTGATTGTTC
Organism: Orobanche coerulescens; assembly: GCA_033398695.1. Taxonomy (NCBI): domain Eukaryota; kingdom Viridiplantae; phylum Streptophyta; class Magnoliopsida; order Lamiales; family Orobanchaceae; genus Orobanche; species Orobanche coerulescens. The sequence goes on along the minus strand of CM065816.1, from coordinate 10,459,609 downwards.
GGTTTTTGTTGATCTCGTCTCGTGATTGTTGAACGTTCAGACTCCTTCGTAACTCCCTTAAGATCGGGAAATTAGTCTCGTTTTCGATCTTCCAACCCTTGGGCGGTGGAATTCCGTATTTGTTCAGCGTTTGGCTCGCATTTTGATTGATGAACCGTTGGGTTGGTCAATCGTATTGATTTTCATTCCTTGTGTTTTGTGACTGTTCGGATAATCGACTTGATTGTACTATCTGTTTGATGACGCTTGTATTGTTGGTTTTATTATGTTTCTACCGGTGGCATTGTGTTGGTCGTCGTGGAGCGTGTTTTCACGCCGTATATTCTTTTGCGTTGCTTGTAACGTTTCGCCGATGGGCGTAAATTACGCATTTATTGTGTATCTCGTGAGTTTTCCTGGCGGGATATTGCTTCTCCATACTTGTTTTAAGTTTCGGGACGAAACTTCTTTTAAGGAGGGTAGTGTGTAATACCCGTAATTTCGATTCCCGGTAATTTCCTTTTTTCGGCGAAAGTCCGTTTTGGCGAATCGTTCATGACCGTTTCGCCATTCTGAGAATGATTAATTATGCACTTTTTGTCATCCGAGTTCGTTTCAGTGTCGTTTTGTTGAGTTCCGTGCTTTTTGGCAACTTTTCCGCACTTGAGTTCGATTCTTGCGAATCTCGTTCAAAACTGCTGTTTCGAGTTTCCGGTAAGTCCATTTAACTTTGTTAGACGTGTTGTGAACTTGGGTTTGGTTATTCGATCACGTATCGTGATTTTCAGACGTTTTGGGCCATTTTCGTAATTTCCTAAAGTTTGGGGTAATTATTTTCCGTTGTCGAATTTCGAGCCTTCGGGTGGTCGGAATCGTGTGTTCTCTTAGTGCTCGAATTCATATTTACGATTACTTCGCAACTGTATCTTCGATTCGTATTTAGGTTCGGGTTTCGGGGTCATTCGGGCCATCGGAGTTGGCCCCGGCCGAGTCATGGCCGGGCAGTCTCGGCCCAGGCCGGCACTGGCCGAGTTACGGCCGGTAGTGCTCGGCAGTTACATACGTAAGGCCGGTTACGTACGTAAGCCTTGGCCAGTTACGTATGTAACATTGCCGGCAGATTTGGGGCAGTGAATCGGTTACGTACGTAAGCCCATGGCCGGTTACGTACGTAACACTGCCGGCAGTGTCCGGCTATATAAGGCCTGGCGGCGGGTTTTTACTCATTTCTTCACTTTTCATGTGGCTATCGGACGGGTGCGACGAGAAATAGGGTTCTTGGTCGATTCTACTCAATTCCAAGGCATTTTGAAAGATTCTTGTTGATTATATCATCATCCAATCCGTGTTCTTCGTCGAATCAAGGTATATTTCTTGATTTTCCTTCAAGTTGACTTTTGGGGAATTGTTCTTGATTTCGATTGTAGCCTTATTTTGATACATCGGTTGGCGTAGTATGATGTTATTAATCGTGTTTCAGGAATCGTATATCCATATATCGAGTTTGTTTAACTCGATTGACGATTCGAGTGTTCTTGGAAATTATTGAACATTTAATGTTCGATTAAATGCCCCAATGAATTCCATTCGATAGTTTGTTGGATTTCCATTGTTTTCTGTAGCGACCACTTTTCTAAATATGATTCTTCAAATTTTAAGAAGAATAAATAAAAATTTTGCAGCGGAGATGCATTCCAAAAAAAAGACAAGCTTAATAATTGCAAGTAATCTTCTCGAGTCATTGTTAAAACAAAACATACCTTGACATAAAAATAAAACAAATTGAACACTTGTTCATAAACATAGTTCGAGAGAAATAACATTAAATAAATAAACATCTAATCATAGGCTTGATCATCCCACTCTCAATCGCATGCCACATCGAGCTCCTCAACCTGAAAGGGGTTAAATAGTGGGGTGAGCTTCCAACTCGCTCAGTGTGGAGAGTACGCAATATGTCTACGTTAATTACTAAATATATTAGCAAGTATAAACAACACGACTGATAAATTCGATGCCGTCGGCTAGCAGAAGGCTTTATGCACAATTAAGTGCTTGATCGATTTGCACATTTAAGTGCTTGATCGATTGCACATTTAAGTGCTTCGATCGTTGCACATTTAAGTGCTTCTGACTGATTTCACGTGCACATACGAGACAATATATAAAGCAATTAAAATAAACAAAAGCGTAAAAATTCCCCACACCTGGATAAAATGCAGTTCTTGAACTTGAATCTGATGAGATACTTGACTCGACAATTCTAGGCCCGTAAATTCTTGTTATTATCTACAGGTAATAATAGTTTATTATTAATATAATACTATAATTGAAGATAAAATACAAGGCATAATTTAAATTGAATATTAATATTATTTGATAAAGTCATAGGTTAAAGGCTTGGTCAATAAGGGATTGATTGGGGCTAAATCGAGATTCTAAAAAAAAATTGTTGGGGTCAATTAGGAAGGACTGAAAACTGAAGGGAATAATTACAATTTCCAAAAGTGAGGAATATATAAAAAAAAAAGAATCCTCCTTTTCTCACTAAAATCGGCCGCCTCCCTCATCTCTCTCGTTCCTCCTTGCTGTGATTTGCAGGAAAAAAAATATACATACTCACACACAGCAAACCGCACGGACCACGGCAGACAAAACACAAAGCAGCGGCGAGTCCGACTGGATGGGGAAAGAAAAGGGCGGTGGCGATGGGTGGCGCTGAGTTGGGTTGGTCGCGGGTTCGGGTTGACGGCGGCGGAAAGGTTGTAGCGGCCGGAATCAACGGAAAAATGTGGCGGTGGCTGGGGATCTCCCGTTTCGACCGCAATCAAAGGTTGGTTTGTTATTTTTCTGGATTTGATTCTAACAAGTAGGGTTTTTGATATTGAATGATTTTTTTTTTTTTTGGATATTTGGTTAGTGAATGTATTGATGTGGTGGATGCGGAGGTGTTTTTCTCCGGGGTCTGATCTCCGATTGAGGGAAAAACGAAAGGCCAAATCTGCTGGAAAATTTTTCAAGCTAGGGCTGTTCACAGTTAAAGGGATTTACGGAGAATAATTCTTACCTGTTGCTTGTGTTCTGGAGTGTAAGAGTTGTGTAATGTTTCTGTGAAATTCAAAGATGACTTTTGCTGTAAATGGGATGTAGTGTGTGATTTTTGCTGTATCGTGAAGTGTAGGTGTTGTAGTGGATTTCTGCAAAGAAATTATGAATTATACATATCTCTCCTTTATATGGTAAATTTTGCAACCACTTCTCTCATGATGCATAACTACTCGTGCATGATGCCCACTACTCCACTAAGGTGGTTGATGATGGTACAGAAAAACTTCCGATCGTGAGTGTGTGTGTGAGAGAATGATTAAAATGATAATTGTGCTGGGTAAAATTATGGGAGTTGGGCTTGGGAATTAATAGTAGTTGATTATTAATTTCACTTGGGCTTGAGAATTAATATATATTGGGCTGAACATTATAATGGTTGGTTGGCCCAGAATGAATGCATTAAAATTAATTAAAATGGACTTGTGGAATTTTAAGGGTAACGATTTATATCGCTTAAAATTTGACTCGGGCCTAGAAACGACGAGATGAAACAATGAATTAAAAGGAGAAATGCAACGAAACGAATCACATGACTTGTCATGAATAATAATGGAATAAATGAATTTGCATGATCATGAAATAAAATGAATTGATGATAAATTTTTCGGGCATTAATTTAATAAAATTTGAACATGTTTTTCTATAATTCACAATAAATGTATATGCGAAATCGGGGCGTTACAACCTACCCCCCTTTAACAAATTTTCGTCCTCGAAAATTAAGTTTCGTACCTTGGAAAATGAATGTTGGATACTTAGAACGGATCTCCTCTTCACGTTCCCAAGTTGCCTCATTTGGTCCATGACAACTCCATTGAACTTTCACCAACTTAACCTCTTTATTTCGTAACTGGTGTACCTTACGCTCCAAAATAGCTATAGGTACCTCCTCATAAGTCAGGTTCTTGGCTACGTGTAACTCCTTGAAATTGCATACGTGACCAGGATCATGTATGTACTTTCTTAGCATGGAGACGTGAAAGACATTGTGCACTCCTGATAACTCCGACGGCAGTACCAAACTATAAGCAAGGTCACCAACACGACCCAAAATCTCAAAAGGTCCGATATAACGAGGCTGTAGTTTTCCTTTCTTACCGAATCGTATCACTCCTTTCATAGGTGCTACCTTCAAGAACACCTTCTCTCCAATCTCAAATTGGATATCTTTCCTTCGTTTATCAGCATAAGACTTCTGCCGATCCTGGGCAGTCTTAATTCTGCTTCTGATCTCGGCTATCTTCTCTACAGTCTGCTCGATCAATTCTGGACCCAAAATTTTTCCTTCTCCAACCTCACTCCAATAAAGGGGCGATCGACATTTCCTTCCGTACAGAGCCTCATACGGGGCCATTTATATAGTCGCTTGGTAACTGTTGTTATAAGCAAACTCCACTAACGGCAAAATATTCTCCCAATTCTCACCAGTATCAAGAACACACGTCCTCAACAATTCTTCAAGTGTCTTGATAGTCCGCTCAGATTTACCATCGGTTTGCGGATGATATGCAGTACTGAAATTCAACTTAGTGCCCAAAGCACTCTGAAGACTCTTCCAAAATTTCGACGTAAATCGCGGATCTCTATCTGACACGATCGAAACTGGAACACCATGTAGCCTCAAAATCTCCCGGATATAAATCTGTGCATATTGTTCCATACTGTAAGTCATCCTCACAGGTAGAAAATGAGATGACTTCGTCAAACGATCTACTATCACCCAGATAGCGTCGTTCTTCCTCACGGTTCGTGGCAGACCAACCACGAAATCCATTGTGATATGCTCCCATTTCCATTCTGGGATTTCCAACGGTTGAAGTAAACCTCCTGGTCGTTGGTGTTCTGCCTTCACCTGCTGACATATCATACACCTCTCCACAAATACACCAATGTCCTGTTTCATTCCTCTCCACCAAAAGAACTTCTTCAGGTCATGGTACATCTTTGTACCTCCCGGGTGAGCGGAGTATGGTGCATTGTGAGCTTCTTCAAGAATTTGCTTCCTAAGGGATGGATCCTTAGGAACACATAACCTCCCATCATAAGTCAAAACGTCGTCTGCGGCGACGGCAAATTTCTCAATACTCCCGACTTGTGCTCGATCCTTCATCTTGCACAAGAACCTATCACGTGGTTGAGCCTCCTTAATCTTATCCCTCAAGTTTGGTTGCAAGGCCAAAGATGATAGGATTGTTTTCGAACGTTTTGAAGACTCAACTACCTCAATCCTCAACTGGGAGAACTCCTTTATCAAACTCTCCTGATCGGTCAAGCAAGCTAACTCGCCTCTAGTCTTCCGACTCAAGGCATCAGCTACCACATTAGCCTTACCCGGATGGTAATGAATAGTACAATCATAGTCCTTCACCAATTCTAACCATCGCCTTTGTCTCATGTTAAGGTCCTTCTGTGTGAAAAGATACTTCAAACTTTTATGGTCAGTGTATATCTCACACTTTCCTCCGTAGAGATAGTGACGCCAAATCTTCAGCGCATGTACTACAACAGCCAACTCCAGATCATGCGTTGGATAGTTCAACTCATGTGGTTTAAGCTGTCTCGATGCATAGGCTACTACTTTACCATGTTGCATCAGAACACAACCCAACCCCTGCTTTGAGGCATCACTATAAATAACAAAGTCTTCCGTCGGATCAGGAATCGTTAATACTGGTGCCGAGGTTAGTCTCCTTTTCAACTCTTGAAAACTTTCCTCGCACTTGTCGTTCCATTCAAACCTCATGCCTTTCCTTGTTAACTGGGTCATAGAAGTGGCGATTTTCGAAAATCCTTCGATAAATCTCCTATAATAGCCAGCTAGCCCCAGAAAGCTGCAGACTTCGCTTGCATTCTTGGGTATTCCCCAACTATTCACTGCTACAACTTTATCGGGATCAACCTCAATTCCTTTTGAAGTCACCACATGTCCAAGGAATCCAACTCTGTTTAACCAAAACTCACATTTCTTGAATTTAGCATACAACTTCTCCTTGCGAAGTGTCTCCAATGTAATCCTCAAATGTTCTTTATGTTGTTCCTTGTCCTTAGAATACACCAAGATGTCATCTATAAAGACGATCAGGAACTTATCCAAGTAAGGTTGGAACACCCTGTTCATCAAATCCATAAAGACTGCCGGTGCATTACTCAAGCCAAAAGGCATCACTACAAATTCAAAATATCCATAACGGGTTCTGAAGGCCGTCTTGGGAATGTCACACTCCCTAATCTTCAGTTGGTGATACCCCGACCGTAAATCAATCTTCGAAAATGTTCCGGCTCCCCTCAACTGATCGAATAGATCCTCGATTCTCGGTAGTGGGTACTTGTTCTTCACCGTGAGTCGATTCAGCTCTGTGTAATCTATACACATCCGAAGTGACCCATCCTTATTTCTTACAAACAGTACTGGTGCACCCCAGGGTGACACGCTAGGATGAACAAATCCGAGCTCCAGTAGCTCTTGAATCTGGGCCTTCAATTCTTGAAGTTCCTTCGGAGCCATTCTATATGGCGCTTTGGATGTAGGGGCCGCCCCAGGGACCAAATCAATGCTAAACTCCACTTTTCGGTCGGGTGGGACTCCCGGCAATTCTTCTGGAAACACATCCAGAAACTCTCGTACTACAGTGCGTGCAGGGGACACCTCATTAGTACGAGTGTCGACCAAACTCACCAAGTAACCCTGACATTTCTCCTTCCTTAGACCTCTCAGTGCTTTCATGGCTGTGATTACTCTTGGTACTGTCCTACTCTTAGTACCGTAAAAGGTGATCGACTCGCCTTCGGAACACCTCAATGTTACCTTCTTCTCACAGCAACTTATATCGGCATCATGTCTATCGAGCCAATCCATACCAAGGATCACATCAAAATCCATCGAGTTAATTAAATACAGGCTAGCGTCAAATTCTTTACCTCCTATCTCAATATTCTCGTCAATCATTGTATTAGTGAGGATCGTATTTCCTGACGGTAAGCTAACCTCAAGAGACTCAACGGTTCTAATGCTTCTATGACCAATAGCATGATAAAACTTTGCAGACATAAAAGTATGTGTGGCACCAGTGTCAAATAAAGCAAAAGCAGGCACATTAGATATCATAAGCATACCTAACACTGTGCCGGGATTCTCATCTGCGTCCTTTTGGGTCAAAGAATAAATACGAGCTTTTTCTACAGCACCTTGACCTTTGGCCCTTTGGATATGACAATTCGAAGCTGCATGCCCTGGCTCCTTACATCTGTAGCAGACACCTTTTCCATACAAACACTCCCCGCCATGATTCTTACCACACTTCGAGCACTCTGGCTTACTGGTTTGAGGCTTAGGTCCCGACCTTTGATCAACCTTTGCTTGCTTATTAGAGACCATGGCCTTATTTTGGTTTCCATTCCAATGCCTCTTACCGATACTAGGCTTCGTAGACTGTTGTTGATCCAGATTATGGCTAGCCTCAACCTCTTGGGCTCGAAAAACCATCTCGGTATAGGGTAGCACCCCATGACCAGCCACGATGTGACGAATACTCGGGCGTAAACCACTCCGGAACTTAAGGGCCCTCTTTCGATCTGTGTCCACCATGTGCTCCACAAAGAAGCTGATTTGGTTGAATTTTCTCTCATATTCTTCAACCGTCATTCCTCTCTGTTCAAGGTTCCAAAACTCTCTCTCCATCTTCTCTCGGTAGTGCTGTGGGTAGTACTGTTCCATCACTATTTCCTTGAACCGATCCCATGTTAATGCAGCACGCTCGGCCGTCGGCCTCAAACGCCAATAGCTTATCCACCAGCGTCCAGCATCCTCCACCATTTGATATTGGCCACAAATAATTCTTTGCGCATCGGTGCACCCAATGAGCTCAAAGGTGCGCTCAAGCGACATGAACTATTCATCAACGAAAGCTGGTCCTTCTCGACCGTTGAATGTGGGTGGAGTGAAACGTCGGAATTGTTGCACAACTTGTGCCTGAGTTGGAGCTGGCACGTTATTGTTGTGGTTATCCTAACCTCCGTCACCACCACCAAGGTTAGTATTCTGACCACCGAGATTATCTGCACCTCGGTTAGCTGGGCGTCCACGTCCACGAGTTGCCATTATCCTAAGGCATACCACATGCAACGATCCTTCAGTACTTACCCAACGAGAGGGAGAAATAAAATGGAGGCGTTACACTGCATCTATAGGTTGAGCACCAGAGATTTCTAGCAATGATGACTTTTGCATGTCACACATATACTTATGAATTTATAAGAAAACAATTTCATGCCCAAATATTTTATCATAAAATTCTTATATACAAAATAGACTGAAGATGCATCTTTAATGCATGAATCATGGTTGATCTGGGAAACTGCATTTATCACATAATGAATGATCATAACTTAATGTACCTTGGAGTCGACGTGGAGCGGCAGAGGTGGATGATCATAATTGCTAAAAATATTTGATTACTTGCGAAAATGAAATTTTAGTTTAGAAAAAGAAACCATTTTAACGAGTCTACAGAACCGTAAACCCGCTCCGATACCACTTATGTAGCGACCACTTTTCTAAATATGATTCTTCAAATTTTAAGAAGAATAAATAAAAATTTTGCAGCGGAGATGCATTCCAAAAAAAAGACAAGCTTAATAATTGCAAGTAATCTTCTCGAGTCATTGTTAAAACAAAACATACCTTGACATAAAAATAAAACAAATTGAACACTTGTTCATAAACATAGTTCGAGAGAAATAACATTAAATAAATAAACATCTAATCATAGGCTTGATCATCCCACTCTCAATCGCATGCCACATCGAGCTCCTCAACCTGAAAGGGGTTAAATAGTGGGGTGAGCTTCCAACTCGCTCAGTGTGGAGAGTACGCAATATGTCTACGTTAATTACTAAATATATTAGCAAGTATAAACAACATGACTGATAAATTCTGATGCCCATCGGCTAGCCCGAAGGCTTTATGCGCAATTAAGTGATTCTGACTGATTTGCACATTTAAGTGCTTCTGACTGATTGCACATTTAAGTGCTTCTGACTGGTTGCACATTTAAGTGCTTCTGACTGATTTCACGTGCACATATGAGACAATATATAAAGCAATTAAAATAAACAAAAGCGTAAAAATTCCCCACACCTGGATAAAATGCAGTTCTTGAACTTGAATGTGATGAGATGCTTGACTCGACAATTCTAGGCCCGTAAATTCTTGTTATTATCTACAGGTAATAATAGTTTATTATTAATATAATACTATAATTAAAGATAAAATACAAGGCATAATTTAAATTAAATATTAATATTATTTGATAAAGTCATAGGTTAAAGGCTTGGTCAATAAGGGATTGATTGGGGCTAAATCGAGATTCTAAAAAAAAATTGTTGGGGTCAATTAGGAAGGACTGAAAACTGAAGGGAATAATTACAATTTCCAAAAGTGAGGAATATATAAAAAAAAGAATCCTCCTTTTCTCATTAAAATCGGCCGCCTCCCTCATCTCTCTCGTTCCTCCTTGCTGTGATTTGCAGGAAAAAAAATATACATACTCACACACAGCAAACCGCACGGACCACGGCAGACAAAACACAAAGCAGCGGCGAGTCCGACTGGATGGGGAAAGAAAAGGGCGGTGGCGATGGGTGGCGCTGAGTTGGGTTGGTCGCGGGTTCGGGCTGACGGCGGCGGAAAGGTTGCAGCGGCCGGAATCAACGGGAAAATGTGGCGGTGGCTGGGGATTTCCCGTTTCGGCCGCAATCAAAGGTTGGTTTGTTATTTTTCTGGATTTGATTATAACAAGTAGGGTTTTTGATATTGAATGATTTTTTTTTTTGGATATTTGGTTAGTGAATGTATTGATGTGGTGGATGCGGATGTGTTTTTCTCAGAGTCGATCTCGATTGAGGAAAAACGAAAGGCCAAATCTGTGGAAAATTTTTCAAGCTAGAGCATTCACGATTAAAGGGATTTACGGAGAATAATTCTTACATTGCTTGTGTTCGGAGTGTAAGAGTTGTGTAATGTTTCTGTGAAATTCAAAGATGACTTTTGCTGTAAATGGGATGTAGTGTGTGATTTTTGCTGTATCGTGAAGTGTAGGTGTTGTAGTGGATTTCTGCAAAGAAATTATGAATTATACATATCTCTCCTTTATATGGTAAATTTTGCAACCACTTCTCTCATGATGCATAACTACTCCTGCATGATGCCCACTACTCCACTAAGGTGGTTGATGATGGTGCAGAAAAACTTCCGATCGTGAGTGTGTGTGTGAGAGAATGATTAAAATGATAATTGGGCTGGGTAAAATTATGGGAGTTGGGCTTGGGGATTAATAGTAGTTGATTATTAATTTCACTTGGGCTTGAGAATTAATATATATTGGGCTGAACATTATAATGGTTGGTTGGCCCAGAATGAATGCATTAAAATTAATTAAAATGGACTTGTGGAATTTTAAGGGTAACGATTTATATCGCTTAAAATTTGACTCGGGCCTAGAAACAACGAGATGAAACAATGAATTAAAATGAGAAATGCAACGAAACGAATCACATGACTTGTCATGAATAATAATGGAATAAATGAATTTGCATGATCATGAAATAAAATGAATTGACGATAAATTATTCGGGCATTAATTTAATAAAATTTGAACATGTTTTTTCTATAATTCACAATAAATGTATATGCGAAATCGGGGCGTTACATTTTCGGCATTGACTCTCATCGTAATCATATTTTATTGTTCCTTATGGAGGATTATAGGTGTTTGATGATTCCGATGTTGAATTCCGTTGGTGATTGATGATTCGTGTGGTGTTTTCCCGTAGTAATTTCGGTGCTATCGCGTTCTTGATATTGTTCGGGGGTTCGGGGCTATTCGACCGCATCCCATCCGTCGTCTCGTCGTCTCATTGCGATCGTAATTTTGAGGCAAATACTTGTTCATACGTTTCTCGTTTTGTGAATATGATGATCGGTGGTCGTCTTGGTGTGTTTGTTTGGTTATTTGCAAATAAATTTTCAAAAGATTTGTTTTGGCCTCGTTAAAGGCTCTCTTTCAAAATGCGTGTGTGTTTTGTGAACGATGTATTTTGGGAATTGATTATGGTTTGATTATTTTGAACGTTGAAGGCTTTGATGATACCCCTGTTGTTAAAGTTATGGAATCGTGTATTCCGTGTTTAATATTGTTATTGTGTTTTGAAGAGTTTGATAATGGTGTCGGATTAGTGGCCATCCCTAGTGAGTATTCTTGACGAGCTTACATTCTTAGCATATTAGTATTGCATGAGTATTGTGTGTGTGTGTGTATGCTCCCTACGGGTTAGATCCGACGGGGTCTCGGTAGGGCTCCACGAAGCTGTAAAACCGCGAGTTTGCTTTTAACCACTGCGGGTTAGATCCGACGGGTCTCGGTAGGGGTCCACGAAGCTGTGGGTCCGCGGTTAATTGTGGTGCATTTTACAATATGATTTGGATTATTGGCGTTTCCGGAAATAAGTGCTTTTGAATGGTTTTCATGATTGCATGCATCGACTAAGTGTGTAAGAGGTAAGTTGTTCGTTTGACTTACTTGACTAGGATGGCACTAGAGCATTTTGTTGTGTGTGTTAAATCTTTTAATTTTGAAGTTTGGATGATGGAAAACGAACCTTATTGTCATTCTCGTGTACTGTGAGTTGATGAGATTTGGAGCTAAAATCCCAACGTTTTGGTAAAGGTCATTTTACGGAAAGTAAACCTTTGGGGCGGTGATCCCTTTTGTCTTTCGGGTTTTGGAAAGAGTAGGATTTGACAAATCCTAAATCGTTTTCTATTAAAACTCCCGAGGGTATTTCAAACCATTTTGCAAACCGTTCTCGTTATCTGTGATCTTTTGGATTTGGAAAGTTTTACTTAAACTCTCGCCTCGGGAAGTATTCGTTTCGTTGTATTTGAATTTTCGAGGATTCCTGGTTATTGTTATTCGTGGAATGTGAATTGTATGGCTCATATTTGCACTTTGTTCTTGCACTAGCAAAACAGTGGAGTTTTGCTAACCTCCGAGTATTGGGGGGGTGGATGTCTGTTTTTGTATTCAGGTTTGGGAGCATAACACAGGGTCGGCATGAAGGATGATTAAAGATGAACGATACTAATCACACGAGGATCCGCATTATGTCATTGGTTTAGTTATAGTTTATTTTCTGCTGCAGTATTCTTTCCCGTTGTACGAGAGTGTGTTGTATTCGACCCCTGCGTGGGCATGTAATGAGTTTTAGTTGTATGTATTTATTGAAAGACCAAATTGGTCTACTGAGTCATTTTAGCCTTAAAGGCATTGTTGAGTTGTTCTATGTTGTTACCAGCCTGGTAGATCCTTGAGGAAAGGTTCTACGGCGTGTAATATTCCTGAGCGGATTGGGGGTGTTACAACATGCTCCCATTATTTGCTGAATTATATTCTTCCATTTATTATAAACAGAATAGTATTTCAGAAATGTGAACAAATAAGTGATATTAGATGAGAAATTTAACCCTAGCTTAATTGTAATTTTCTAAAAGTTTGTATGGTTGTTATTAATTGCCGTGATTTTAACCATAGCTTCCCTAGGGTATATATATGCGTGTAAGGCCTTTATTTCAGACATTCAATGAATTGAAGTTTTCTCTAAATTTTCTTGAAATTCTTAGCTCGGTTGAATTTAGAGTTTTAGAATGCGGTGTTTCAGGGGCGGCTGATCCCTTGAAACATATTATCTAAATATTATTTTTAAATATAAATATATTGTATAGAAAAAATTATAAAATAGTAAAAAAAAAATTATCGAAAAAATATCAGTAAAAAATTAAAAAAATTCAAAATATTTATATATATATATATATATATATATATGTGTGTGTGGGTGTGAGAGGGACAAAAAAATACTTTAGTCTTTTTCGTTAAGGGAGGGGGATTAGCAACCGCTATTTAATGTGGCCCTTCTAGCCTAATTCATGCAAAATCTATGGCTTTTAACAAACATTCAGTTGCACCTTCCAAACACTAAAGATCACGCGCGGACCCCACTCATTTCAGCTATTCTGTACAACAATTAATAGTGTTACGTTGTGAACTATTTTTTTTCTAAACAAATTGTTTGTTTATTTGCTTGTACCGATTACATAGATAATTAATTTATTTTATTATTCTACTTTTTCTAATTATAAAAACATACCGTTTTATGTTTAATAATATATTTCAATAATAATAAATTTTAAAATTTAAGCAATACTAAAAATTTTAAATTTCATTGAGATCTTTTTAAAACTTAACTAAAATAAACACACAACATAAATAAATTACAATCATTAATTAAAATACTACTAATGTTCTCGCTGAGGACATCGGAGATTACGTCTCGTATGACCTTCTTGTCCACACTTCCCACAATTTATAACTCTTCGTGTGTTATCTATTTCAGTCTGAATATGCTGACTTTGACCCCTCTGACCACGTTTATGTTTCTTCTTTCTCAGAGCCTCATTAGGTTCGAGAGTACCAAATCTCTCCCAATTGTTTATTAGAGGAAACGTCCAATAAGCTTGATTGGGTATCGGGTTGAATTCATACTTCCACATTTCATATAGCGTTGCCAGACTGTGATATGATTCAATATGTTGTTTCTAATCAAGATTGCATGTCAAACAACCAGCAACAATATATGAACATGGGGAGTGATAGCGACTCCATTTTCCACAAGAACAATAACCTCTTTGTAGGTCAACAACGTGTTTGTTGCCACCTTTAAAATATCCACTCTTCATCTTGTAACGTCCAGTGATCACCTCGAAAACTCCCAGTTGTTCATTGTATGGAATAATTTTGTGTCCTGATGCTTCTTTTTTTTCAATATTTTCAAATAGCTCCCTTGATTTCTTGCAATAAATATGTCCAGCTTGAAGGTCGCACAAGGTTTGAGTGCGTCTTTCTGCAACAAGCTTTACAGAACGGTAGTATATATATTCCACCATTGATGTTACCGGCAAAAAACGAGCAGCTTTTATGTTCCCGTTAAAACTTTCGATCATATTTGTTGTTACTTGACCATAGTGGTATCCTGCATCGTGAGACATAGTCCACATCTCTAATGGGATGTTCCGTAACCATTTTTCAGCATCTTGATTATGCTCTTTAATTTTCTTCATGGCTGCCTCAAATTTTCTCACTTGAGAAGTATTTCCGGCCAACCAACATAACATCTTCAAATGTGCGCCAGGATAACTTGAACTGAAATTGCTCCTAACGTGTAGGAGGCAAAAACGGTGTACACCCATGTCGTCAGTAAATCCATTTTCTTCTTTCTTCATTGCCTCAATGATCCCAGCATGACGATATGAAATTACGCACACTCCTCTTCTTGTGCGGCATATATATCTTCGAAGGCGACATAAGAACCAAGACCAATTAACAGTTGTTTCTTAATCAACCAAACCATAAGCAAGCGGATATTGATGATTATTTGAATCAAATCCCATTACAATCAATATCTTTCCATTATACCCCCTTTCGAAAATGTACCATCAATCTGATAACGGGTCGAGCATGTTGCCATCCATTTGCCATCGGTTTGAATGCCCACCATACATGCTTGCATACAGATGTGTAAGGTTTTGAAACATGAGCTTCTACTTCAATTGAGACGGTTGTACCTGGATTAAAATGTGTCGAAGCACTTAAAAACCTTGAAAGTTTGGAGTAGGAGTTGTCCAATCGCTATACACATCTGATATTGCCATTTGTTTTCCAAGCCACGCCTTCTTATAAGTAACATGGTATTGGTACATTGCTGTAATTTGATTCATGATATTATTCACTTTTAAATGTGGGCTCTCCATGACCTAGATAACAAAAACATGAAATTTTAACTTCCGGAAACATTTATACATATAATTTCATGACATTTGCAATCAATCTCAAGCAAAGCTTTCAGTGAAGTGTTCTCAAAAGACAAGTATGTTCATGAGGCAATTTTTTAATTTCAAAACAACCATGACGTTTTCTTAATATAACACGAATTCTCCAAGGACATTCAGCTATCACACATTTTGCCTCATATAATGTTGTATTACTCCTCAAAACACGATAATTTCTTGCTTGCTTCATGTGACTAGTTTTTAACATCTATAACGCTTTGTTTATCTGCAAAAAATTGACCTTCAAATAGGTCATCACCAAATGGATTAAAATTAGGAAAATCACCTGGATTATCACTGATTTTGTTGTTAGTGATCTCCTCCGTTGTAAATCATGGGGCGCTGGGAGTATGTTTATCAATATCATCTCCTTCATTATTATTAGTACTAGATGAGTTTGAGTCATCTATATCACCTTCAGGTTCATCACTAACAGACTCATTGCAAGAGTTAAAATCATCAGTCCCACTTAATTTGTAAATTACATTAGATCTTATCATTTCTTCATTAATGTTTTCCATCTGCAATAAAAAATATTATTAGTTAGTACCAATGAAAATATAAAAAAAACAGGGAGCTGTAAAAGAATATGAAGTCAAAAACGAACCTTGCTACTTTGATTTGCTTCAAATGAAATATATATATATATATAGAAATTTTCAACAACTTCATAATAATTTAACAACTCATTATTATAAACAGTTGATTTGACAAGGCATGAAAAAAATTTGAGTTGAAAGCTCAATTAAAAGTTTATACAGAAGTATCATTTAAAGATAAGATTTCTGAGTAGACAAAACACTGCCACCATATTTTACGTTTGCAAATTATCATTTTTATCAATTATCAGTAACAGTAGAATTGACAACTCATAAAATAATAAAAACTTTACTATATATATTAATTATTATATTTTATATAACTATAATATATATACTTAATATTTATATAGGTTGATGATTTTTAAAATTTATTTTATTAAGATAATATGTTTATATTATTTAATTAAATAATATAAAAGACATATAAATTAATTATTAAATGAATAAGGTGTACGTTTTTAACAAAAAAAATGAAAGAGCAGATGCAGATGGAATCCATGCAATTGGAGATTAAATGAATAAGGTGTACTTTTTAAGTTTATTATTTATTGTTTTTAAATTCTTTTATTTTTATTTGTGTAGTAAAATAGTTTCTTGATGAATATATATACAATTGGAGATTAAATTGTTTTCTTATATGTTGCAATATATTGACCACTCTCATATATAGAGAGTGGATTAAACATTTGTAGCATGACAGCAGGGGAGTGTTGTGCAATCATATTCTAAAAATTCAGGGGATTTCATGCAATTTAAGTGATTGGGGGGGTCTGATGCTTAAAATGCATAATTAGAAAGGGTATGCGCAATTTTGCCAAAGTATATGATATGCTTATTTGTTTCATACTTCATCTCCCCAAAATAATTGCGCATTGAAAAATAATTTTTTCCATACTCTCATCTCCCAAATATAATTGCTTAGATTTTGACTTTATTTAATATCATTGAATTGTTTTATTATTTGTTAAAAACATGACAAAGCTCAAAGGATACTTATAAAATGACCAACTTACCGACCATTTTAGAAGGGAGGGTAATATTTGTCGTATAATCGTTTGAGATCTCTCTTTTTTAGTACCAAAACATAAAAATAAGAAGTTATATATCCCATTTATAAGAGTATAAGTTTTTTATACCAAAATATGTTAAAATGCACCATTACCCTTAAAGTCTACCACTAAAAGATAGAAAAACATAAAAAATAAAAAAACTAATAAAACCAAACAACAATAATCTAAACAGTCCCACAACTCAATCTCTCTCTCTCTTCAAAAAACAAAACTCTATCTCTCTCTCATCGTGAAACCCTATCGTCGGCAAGAAAATGTCGAACGCCGACTACGACAGAGAATCTGAAGATGCCAGAACTTCCTCACACGCTAGTGATACTCCATCTGAAGAGGCTTTCGTCAATGAGCCGCCGACTAGTGTAATTTATTAACACACGATCGTACCACTGTAATACCCGGTTGTAATTCAGTTATTTTCATTCAGTAATTATCATTCAGTCATTGTCATTCAGTAATTTCACTCATTAATGATCATTCGTCACTCATATTCAATCATGGTATTCATCATTCAGAGTAATTGTACCGTGTATCAATCGTCATTCATCACTAATCTAATTGGAGTTTCGTGCCGTGTTTATCATCGTCGTCATTTTGTTTTGTGGATGTGTGTGAGGTAGTAGCGCACGTTACGTACTCTTTTTAGCGCACGCTAATTGAGTACAGGTAGCGCACGCTACCACTCAGCATTAGCGCACGCTAATGTCACCCTGGCTGCAGTCCAGAAGGTACTGGACTCCAGGTGAGTTATAAGTAGCGCACGCTACGAATGGTAAGTAGCGCGCGCTAGTGGCTTGTAGTAGCGCACGCTAATAATTGCTGTAGCGCGCGCTAAGGACGGATCAGGTTGAGTCCAGTGGCTACTGGACTGCACTGGGTTAATTCATAGCGCACGCTATGAGTTGTTTTTAGCGTACGCAATCGATATTATAGCGCACGCTAAATATTGGTTGTAGCGCACGCTACCGAGGTTAGGTCAGAGGACAGACGATTTCTGGGTTCCAGTACTGGGCGTCTAATAATTCGTTAGCGCACGCTAACTATGGGTATTAACGCACGCTACTGGTATGGTTGTAGCGCACGCTACAAAAGGTACGTAGCGCGTGCTACCGTTTTCGGACAGTGGGTACTGGACTACCCAAATTACCCATTAGCGCACGCTACGCCCAAGGGCTAGCGCACGCTAACCTGGAGTGACTATATATTGGACAGTTAGCCTGAGTTTCGTCATTTCTCACTTCCTTTCGTTTTTTGAGCGACTTCGGGCGATTTAGGACCACTTGGAGTGTTCTCTTCGAGCTGCTATCACCTATCATCATATTCAAGGCTTTGAGTTGGATTATCATCACTTCATCATCTCCTTAACATCAAATCAAAGGTATTAATCTCTTGGATCTAGAATTTCGGATTTTTGGGTTTTTCCTTCCGATTTCTTCGTGTAAGCTTGGATTATCATTGGAATATGTTAGATATGGATTATCTACCTTGGATAAATATATTCCTACGGATTTAATGGCTATTTTCGGAATTATTTAAAGAACCCTTGGGGTTGACTTCGGTTAATTGGGGATTTTCCGATTGTTGTGGTTGTAATCTTGAATTGTGGATTCCTATTGGATTATTGATATCATTGAAGTGTTTTGTTAGTTCGAAATACTCATTTTGGTGTTGGTTTCGATATATTCGGGATTGGATATTTTCGAAGTTGTGTGGTTGGTTACGTATTCGTTAGAATGCCCCTATGAGTTTGATTATCGTTGTATCGACCTTTGAGTTAGTCGTGTTTTGTTGCTTGATACGTGTATTTAACGGTTGTTGGTACTTATTGTTATTCAAGGTTGTTCGAGCGACCGGTATCTCGATTAGGACGTTGTTCGTGGAAGGAGATTGTCATCGGTATTGAGTAAGTTAACTCTTACTCGGTTAAAAGGATACTCATTCCTTTTGTTGTTGATTGCTCATAATCATAACTCATTCATCATGGTATTAATCATATTGAGACTTGTAATTATCGAATAATCATTTCATTCATGAGGAACGACGGTTCCAAATCATTTCATTGGGTTATCAATCAAGTCACTATTATTTTCATCTCGGTGAGTCATCTTGGCCTTGTCGAATTATTATTCATTGGTATTCATTGTGGTCATTCTCGTTCACATGGCCTTCTGGGTTCATATTACGTGGTCGGGTGTGGCTGTGTGGAATTTTTAGTCGGGCACACGATGGTCATGTTTTGGGTTCACCGATACATTGGACCGTGCACACGGTAACGCTTACCTCCGTGAGACTAATTAGGTACAAGGACGGGTGTGTCCGGTCATTCGTCTTGTACACTTGCATAGAACATTACGGGCGTACTATGATACTCCTCTTCAGCGTAATTCATAACTAAGAATATTTCATAACTTCAGTTAATTCATGATTGTGTATTTTCAACCCTTGAGGATTGTTGTTACGTATCGACCCGTTGGGGATTTTGTTTTCAGTCACGGCAAGGCAAAGGCACGGGAAGAGCATCTTGTGGCGAGGAGTCCCAGTGATACTAGTAGGGGGCCCCAGTCATTCCGTTTGTTTCAGTCATTTCAGTTATTCTGTCATTTGTATTTTCCGCTGCAAATTCCGTTTGAGATGTTTAATTGTTCAGGGTGGTGTATTTTATCTCCATATAAAATATACTAGTATTCGGTTTAGTACTGGTGTGTTGTACTTAAACTCCTCATCGGAGTACTTGGTAATATAATGTGGTTCGGTACTACAATTATATTATTTAATTCATCATTTTCATTTGCCTGGTGGGTCCCGGTCGGGGATTCACGACACTGTAATATCCGCCTAGTTTGGGGTGTTACAGAGTTGGTATCAGAGCGTGGTTTTGAATACTACCCTCCAAGTCATGTCTCATTTGAAATCATCGTCATCGGACTAGTATCATTGGAATTTCGCGTCACGTGTGACCTGTGCAAATGCCGAGCCAATGAGACCAAGAACTGTAAGATTTCTAATGCCATGGTATAATTTCTGGCAATAATCATTCATTCATAATTCATCAGTTAACAATCCTCAATCATCATTGTCATTTTGACCAGGACGGTCAGGTTAACTCATTAATCACTCAATTCATTTCATTGTTCAATTGTTGATCAGGAAGATCGAATCATTAATCATGTCAACTTGTTCAAGATAATCATTTCAGTAATCTCATGAGATAATCATGTCACGTCAGTTAATCATTCATGTAATCACTGTATTAGAGTGCGTATGCTCATTTTCATCATCTCATGTCATAATCATAACGTGATATTCATGCGGGAAATATAATCATCATGTGACTTTCCTACTTCAGTATGGAGAGGGCAAGAAGAGGACGTGGAGGACGAGGCCGTGGAACGGGCCGAATCCCGAGAGCTCGTGTGAATACACGTGCAAATGCGAGAAATAATGCTAATTCATCGAGCAACGATGCTGCCACTCACTCTCCTGGACGCGATCATTCACTATCGGGGAGTCGTACCCGGGACACGGCTCAGTCAGAAGGTGTCCGGGTTGACCCACTCGCTTTTATGCAGGGCATGATGGCCCAAATGACCCAGATGGCACAGCTGATGGAGACGATGCATAACTCCGTCAATCAAAATCAGCAGGCTCCTCCGCCGCCACCTCAGAGGCAAGAGAGGAATGTGAGCAATATCATCGGCGACATCTCTCGCCAGAGGCCACCTACTTTTGAGGGCTCGTCTGATCCGGCGGATATTATTCATTGGCTCGAGCAGTTCGAGAAGTTGTTTGCGATGGTAGAGTGTCCCGAAGGACACAAGGTTTCTGTTGCGGCTTACTACCTGGGTAAGAGCGCACACTCTTGGTGGTTGTCGTTGAAGCCCACCGAAGGATCATGTACTTGGGATCAGTTCAAAACTCTCATGATGGAGAGGTATTATCCAGCCCCACTCAGAGAGGCCAAACTGTCAGAATTACTCACCCCCGACCCCTCAGCGGACGAGGATGTTCTCGACATTGCCGAGAAATTTCAGGAACTTCTTCCGTTCGCCTCATCCATCATTCATTCCGAGGCAGATAAAATCAAGTATTTCAGCAAGAGGCTGAAACCCCGTATGAGACTTCAGTTGCTTAATCAAAATTGCACCACGTTGGCCGAATTCATTGAGAAAGCTCTCACCTACGAGCTTACTGTTAAGGAGATTGCTAAGCAGCAACCTTCATCTGCTAGCAAGAAGTCCAAGAACCGTAATCAGTCTGACGGCAGTCAGAACACCTTCAAGAAACCCCGTGCGGGCTCTGCTTTTTCTGAGCGACCTCCTGTGTCGTCTAAACCCGCGGAATCTCAGTCTTGAGCGGCCAGTTCGGCCATCACCTGTTTTAACTGTGAGGATCTTGGTCATCTCAGTACCAAGTGTCCAAGACAGACTATCACATGTCATAATTGTGGGATTGCTGGGCATAAGGCCCGTTTTTGCCGTAGGGACTCCAAACCTACTCAGACGTCATCTCAGGCCCCTAAGCGATCGGCCGTAATCGGACCACTCAATCGGCGTCGTTTAAAACGACAGGAGGCGACTAAAGGTGGAGCCTATAGCCGTGACGGGAGCGTCCGGTGCTGGGACTAGCAAGCCCCGGATTTATGAGATGAAGAAGACCGATGATCCAGAGGCTCGAATGATCTCAGGTACACTCGATATTCTATCTCAACCTGTGTGTACCCTTTTTGATACTGGTGCATCGCATTCATTCATTTCCGAGTCATGTTTGAGTAGACTACGTCTGGGTAGTGCTACTAGTTGTGAGCCTTATGTCATTGGCCTACCTGATGGTAGACGAATTATCGGTAATCGTGAGATTCGTGTCGATTCGGTTTCATGGTCGTGTATGGCCGGTGGACCTAATCGTAGTAGATTTGCCGAGGGATGACGTCATCTTGGGTATTGATTGGATGGATCGTCATGATGCCATCATTAGTGTCCGTAGCGTATGATCACTATCATTTCGATGGGGTTGAATGTGTGTTTCGGGGAGGTAATCCCATTGCTCGTAAGGTCATTAATTTGATGAAAGCAGTGAGATTACTCAATCAGGGGTGTGTTGGTTATTGGTGCTATATGACCAAAACCGAGAAATCATCAGTAATGTTGACGGATATTCCGGTAGTGAGGGAATATGCCGATGTTTTTCCAGATGAGTTACCTGGTTTGCCTCCACAGAGGGATGTGGAATTCACGATTGAGTTGGAGCACAGTCGTCCCCGATATCGAAGGCACCGTACCGGATGGCCCCGACCGAAATGCAGGAATTAAAGAACCAACTCGAGGAGTTGTTCGAGAAGGGTTATATTCGACCGAGTGCGTCCCTGTGGGGAGCACCAGTGTTATTTGTCAAGAAGAAGGATGGTTCTTTTCGCTTGTGTATCGATTATCGTGAGTTGAACATGGTGACAATCAAGAATAAGTATCCCTTACCCCGTATTGATGATCTCTTAGATCAACTTCAGGGAGCTTCAGTATTTTCCAAGATCGACCTGAGATCTGGATATCATCAGTTGCGGATTCGAGAGTCGGATATCATGAGGACGGCGTTTCGAACATGTTATGGTCATTATGAGTTTGTGGTTATGCCGTTTGGATTGACTAATGCACCTGCGGTATTCATGGAGTTAATGAATCGGGTTTTCATCAAATTTTTAGATCAGTTTGTTGTTGTCTTCATCGATGACATTTTGATTTATTCTCGTGACCGAGAGGAACACGAGGTTCATCTTCATCAGGTTCTCGACGTGTTGAGACGAGAACAACTTTATGGGAAGTTTTCCAAATGTGAGTTCTGGATGTCCGAAGTGACGTTTCTCGGACACGTAATTTCTTCAGACGGAGTTCGTGTCGATCCTCAGAAGACGGAGGCTATTCGTGGTTGGCTACCTCCGAAGAATGTTAAGGAAATCTGAAGTTTCCTCGGATTAGCGGGTTATTATCGGCGATTTATGGAGGGATTTTCTACAATCGCTCAACCCTTGACGAACGTTTTGCGTAAGGATAAGAAATACACGTGGTCCGACGCGTGTCAACGGAGTTTTGAGGAACTCAAGAGACGGTTAATGTCAGCACCTGTACTTTCCTTGCCGCAGGGGATGGAAGGATTTGTGGTTTATAGTGATGCGTCCGGACAGGGTCTCGGATGTGTGCTCATGCAGAACGTAAAGGTTATTGCCTATGCTTCGCGGCAATTGAGACCTTACGAGGTTAATTATCCGACACACGACCTGGAGCTAGCAGCCGTGGTGTTCGCTTTGAAGATTTGGCGTCATTATCTTTATGGCGTTACTTGTCAGATATTCACCGATCATAAGAGTTTAAAGTATATATTTACTCAGAAGGAGTTAAATATGCGACAGAGGCGGTGGTTAGAACTAATCAAGGATTATGTTATCGAGATCCTTTACCACCCGGGCAAGACGAACGTTGTCGCCGATGCCTTGAGTCGTAAGTCCGTTCAGGAGCAGATGCTTGCTCATTTAACAGTCCAGAAGGAGCTTCAGCAGGAATTCCTTAGACCCGAGATCGAGTGCAGCTTGGCGAGTTCGAGACGACTTTGTATGTTAGAGATTTCATCATCACTCGAGGAGGCAATCCGAGAGAATCAGAGTTCAGACCCTTCATTGTTGCGCATCCGTGAGGATGTGACTCAGGGGAAAGCCCCTGGATTTGTGGTCCACGAGGATGGACTTTTGAGGTTTAAGAATCGATTGTGCGTACCGGCGAATGACGAGTTGAAAAACTCTATTTTGAGAGAAGCTCATGCTACCCCTTATTCTGTTTATCCGGGGTCTAGAAAGATGTACAAGGACTTGAAACAAAATTACTGGTGGAGTAATATGAAGCGAGAAGTCGCAGAATTTGTTTCGAGATGCTGAACCTGTCAACAAGTCAAGATCGAACATCAGCGGCCGGTGGGTATGCTGAAACCTCTTCCTATTCCCGAATGGAAGTGGGAAGACATTTCTATGTATTTCATCACGAGCTTACCGACGAGTCGTCGTGGCATGAATACGATCTAGGTGATCGTGGACCGCTTAACTAAATCAGCTCATTTCCTTGAGATCAAGGAGACATGGGGTCCCGAGAGACTTGCTCAACTGTTCATCAAAGAGATAGTCAGACTGCACGGTACTCCTAAAAGTATCGTTTCCGATCGTGATGGACGGTTTGTGTCGCATTTTTGGAAATCAGTTCATCGCGCTATGGGAACTCAGCTTAATCTCAGTACCACTTTTCATCCTCAGTCCGACGGGAAATCAGAGAGGACTATTCAGACATTAGAGGACATGTTGAGGGCATGCGTCCTCGATTGGAAAGACGATTGGGAAGCCCAACTTCCATTGATCGAGTTCACGTATAATAATAGTTGGCATGCTTCGATTAAGATGGCACCTTACGAGGCCTTGTATGGTCGTCGTTGTCGATCTCCGTTGTGTTGGGACGACCTATCAGAATCAATCGGCACCGAGCCCGATATGCTTATAGCCGCCCGTGAGAAGGTAGCTTTGATCAGGAGTCGTTTGTTGACCGCTCAGTCGGCGAAATCATATGCGGAATAACCGTGCCGACCATTAGAGTTCGAGGCAGGTGACCACGTGTTGGTCAAGGTATCCCCGAGTCATGGTATCTTCCGTTTTGGGAAGAGGGGTAAGTTGAGTCCGAGATTTATTGGACCGTTTGAGATTTTGGATCGAGTAGGCGAGTTAGCTTACCGATTGGCTTTACCTCCAGCGCTGAGCCGAATTCATAATGTGTTTCACGTCTCTCAGTTGCGGAAGTATGTTGCCGACCCGAGTCACATACTTCAGTTCGACGAAATCAAGATCGCCGATGATCATTCATATGAGGAGCGTCCTATACGAGTTTTAGAGCGGTGAACCAAACAGTTGAGGAATAAGACGATTCCTTTGGTTAAAATTCAGTGGTCTAGACACGGAGTCGAAGAGGCTACTTGGGAAACCGAGGATAGTATGCGGGAGAGTTATCCCGAGTTGTTTGACCCTTAGTTTCGGGGACGAAACTCTTTTAAGGGGGGGTGTATGTAATACTCGGATGTAATTCAGTTATTTTCATTCAGTAATTATCATTCAGTCATTGTCATTCAGTAATTTCACTCATTAATGATCATTCGTCACTCATATTCAATCATGGTATTCATCATTCAGAGTAATTGTACCGTGTATCAATCGTCATTCATCACTAATCTAATTGGAGTTTCGTGCCGTGTTTATCATCGTCGTCATTTTTCTTTGTGGCTGTGTATGAGGTAGTAGCGCACGCTACGTACTCTTTTTAGCGCACGCTAATTGAGTACAGGTAGCGCACGCTACCACTCAGCATTAGCACACTCTAATGTCACCCTGGCTGCAGTCCAGAAGGTACTGGACTGCAGGTGAGTTATAAGTAGCGCACGCTACGAATGGTAAGTAGCGCGCGCTAGTGGCTTGTAGTAGCGCACGCTAATAATTGCTGTAGCGCGCGCTAAGGACGGATTAGGTTGAGTCCAGTGGCTACTGGACTGCACTGGGTTAATTCATAGCGCACGCTATGAGTTGTTTTTAGCGTACGCAATCGATATTATAGCGCACGCTAAATATTGGTTGTAGCGCACGCTACCGAGGTCAAGTCAGAGGACAGACGGTTTCTAGGTTCCAGTACTGGGCATCTAATAATTCGTTAGCACACGCTAACTATGGGTATTAACGCACGCTACTGGTATGGTTGTAGCGCACGCTACAAAAGGTACGTAGCGCGCGCTACCGTTTTCGGACAGTGGGTACTGGACTACCCAAATTACCCGTTAGCGCACGCTACGCACAAGGGCTAGCGCACGCTAACCTGGAGTGACTATATATTGAATGATTAGCTTTGAGTTTCGTCATTTCTCACTTCCCTTCGTTTTTGGAGCGACTTCGGGCGATTTCGGACGACTTGGAGTATTCTCTTCGAGCTGCTATCACCTATCATTATATTCAAGGCTTTGAGTTGGATTATCATCACTTCATCATCTCCTTAACATCAAATCAAAGGTATTAATCTCTTGGATCTAGAATTTCGGATTTTTAGGTTTTTCCTTTCGATTTCGTCGTGTAAGCTTGGATTATCATTGGAATATGTTAGATATGGATTATCTACCTTGGATAAATATATTCCTACGGATTTAATGGCTATTTTCGGAATTATTTCAAGAACCCTTGGGGTTGACTTCGGTTAATTGGGGATTTTCCGATTGTTGTGGTAGTAATCTTGAATTGTGGATTCCTATTGGATTATTGATATCATTGAAGTGTTTTGTTAGTTCGAAATACTCATTTTGGTGTTGGTTTCGATATATTCGGGATTGGATATTTTTGAAGTTGTGTGGTTGGTTACGTATTCGTTAGAATGCCCTATGAGTTTGATTATCGTTGTATCGACCTTTGGGTTAGTCGTGTTTTGTTGCTTGATACGTGTATTGAACGGTTGTTGGTACTTATTGTTATTCAAGGTTGTTCGAGCGACCGGTATCTCGATTAGGACGTTGTTCGTGGAAGGACATTGTCATCGGTATTGAGTAAGTTAACTCTTACTCGGTTAAAAGGATACTAATTCCTTTTGTTGTTGATTGCTCATAATCATAACTCATTCATCATGGTATTAATCATATTGAGACTTGTAATTATCGAATAATCATTTCATTCACGAGGAACGACGGTTCCAAATCATTTCATTGGGTTATCAATCAAGTCACTATTATTTTCATCTCGGTGAGTCATCTTGGCCTTGTCGAATTATTATTCATTGGTATTCATTGTGGTCATTCTCGTTCACATGGCCTTCTGGGTTCATATTGCGTGGCCGGGTGTGGCTGTGTGGAATTTTTAGTCGGGCACACGATGGTCATGTTTTGGGTTCACCGATACATTGGACCGTGCACACGGTAACGCTTACCTCCGTGAGACTAATTAGGTACAAGGACGGGTGTGTCCGGTCATTCGACTTGTACACTTGCACAGAACATTATGGGCGTACTATGATACTCCTCTTCAGCGTAATTCATAACTAAGAATATTTCATAACTTCAGTTAATTCATGATTGTGTATTTTCAACCCTTGAGGATTGTTGTTACGTATGGCCCGGCCCGTTGGGGATTTTGTTTTCAGTCACGGCAAGGCAAAGGCACGGGAAGAGCATCTTGGCGAGAGTCAGTGATACTAGTAGGGGCCCAGTCATTCCGTTTGTTTGATCATTTGATTATTCTGTCATTTGTATTTTCCGCTGCAAATTCCGTTTGAGATGTTTAATTGTTCAGGGTGGTGTATTTTATCTCCATATAAAATATACTAGTATTCGGTTTAGTCCTGGTGTGTTGTACTTAAACTCCTCATCGGAGTACTTGGTAATATAATGTGGTTCGGTACTACAATTATATTATTTAATTCATCATTTTCATTTGCGTGGTGGGTCCCGGTCGGGGATTCACGACACTGTAATATCCGCCTAGTTTGGGGTGTTACAACCACGACGATTGTTCATCGTCTCATGATGGTGCTGAAGAAGATGATACCATCGTGTGCACGAAGGTATTTTGTGTTCACACACGACAATCGTCGATCGTGGGAGCCGTCGTGGGCAAGAAGACCAAAGGCTTCTGCCTTGCACACGATGGTCTACACACGACGGGCACCGATCGTGTGCATGCCATCCTGTGCAAGCAATGTCATTTTCTTAAGCATTCTATCATATTCTTATGATTTCCATGTCTATATTGCAGACTGGTTGCGTATGGAAGAGACCTACATTGCGCTTTGTAACACGACAAATAAATCTTTACATACGGGAGGCGGTATTTAAAGAGATATTGAGACACTAAGAAGTGTGGGCCGCAATTCTGCAGTTGGTGATCGAGCTATCAAGAGCTTGACTGAGGGGGTCCTGGGGCATTTGATTAAAGTTAGGAGAAATGGGAGTATAAATAGTGCCCTACATTACTTGATTGCCCGTCAGTTGGAGGGTGATCAAATTCCCCCGGATGAGTCGTGATTCTAGGTTCGCGGGAGGACCATTAGTTTAATGGCCGTGATTTTGCCATGATCACTGGACTGCACTTTGAAAACTCTATCTTCCATCCACATGACGACCATCTCCTTCGGTCTGATGGTATTTTCCACATGATACTCCATGGCAAAAATATTAAGGTTAGTGTTCTGCGGAAGAAGTTCAATGCTCGAGATTTTGGTAGAGACATAAGAGATTATGTGAAGGTTGCCAATTTGCTTATATACTAGTACTTTATCCTATTCCGTGACGATATGATGGTCGAGACATGGGCATGAGCATTAGTTGAGAATTTCGAGCAGTGGGAGATGTTTCCTTGGGGTTCTTATGGCTTTGGGGTTTTGTCTTACTACATAGACAATATTGCCATGAAGGAGAGACATGAACATAAGCACTATCACTTCTATGGTCCTGTATGGGCTTTACAGATATGGTCGTACGAGATAATTCCTTCATCGGGAGAATTGTGTGGAATTCGCGATAAAGCTGCCCAAGTTCCCTGGTGTTTGATAGACCTGGCAAAATAGGCCAGGCCCGTGGGCCGGGCCAGCCCCGCCCGTTTTTGGGTGGGCATTGGGCCTAATATTTTTAGCCCAAAAAAATCGGGCCTTTTTGGCCCGACCCAGATTTGGCCCGCCCGTTGAAACCCGGCCCGCGGGCGGCCCGCCCGGCCCAATTTTTTTTTATATTTATGTTATATGTAATTATAATATTTAAAAAAATCCTTATTTGTTAGATTATATTACATCTATATGTTAATTATTGATGTAATTTTATTATATCAATAATAATATTATTTAATGATTTTTATAAGAAAGTAGAAATGTAGTAAATAATATAATTATCAAATAAAAATAATTATACATTTATTTATCTGATTGTGATAGTATAGTGAATAATATAATAATTAAGGATCGAAAAATATTTCTATATTTATTCAGAATTAATATTTCAAAAAAAAAAAGAATTGAGGCCCGCGGGCCACGAGCCTAATATTTTTGGCCCAAAAGAAATCGGGCCTTTTTGGCCCGACCCAGATTTGGCCCGCCCGTTTTTCGCCCGACCCGTTTCGAATAGCTGTGAAGAACAAGGAGGATGAGCCTGCGCCGAAGCCGAGAAAGAAAATTATGGATAGGTTGAAGAAGGCTGCTGGGAAATTGATTACACATGAGTCGGCACATAATGTAATATCCGCAATTTCGATTTTCGGTAAAAAAACTTTGGCAGGAGTCCATTTTAACGGCTCGCTTGTGACCGTCTCATCATTTTGAGAATGATTGGTTTTGTACTTTTTGACATCCGAGTTCATTTCGGTGTCGTTTTGCTGAGTTCCGTGCTTTTTGGCAACTTTTCCGCATTTTAGTTCGATTCTTGCGAATCTCGTTCGAAACTTTTGTTTGGTATTCCCCGTAAGTCCGTTTAAATTTGTTAGATGTGTTGTGAACTTTGGTTTGGTTATTCGATCATGTATTGTGATTTTCGGGCATTCTGGGCGGCCATTTTGTAATTTCCCAAAGTTGTGGGTATCCGTCTTCGTATTTATTGTTTCGGCCCTTTTTATGGTCGCATGTGAGTTTCATTAGAGCTCAAGCTCTTAGTATGATCATATTCTGGAGCTTTCTGTGTGTATCTTGAACTTGAATATTTGGTCGGAGAAATCCGTCGTCGTACCCATTTTTGAGGGTACTGGTGCTGTTATTTCTGAGTCGTCAGCACACGCTACATCCGGGTGGTTAGCGCGCGCTAAGGTGCAGTAATTAACGCATGCTACGGGTTTGGTAGCGCACGCTAACTGGTAGTTCGAGGCAGTCCAGGAGCTACTGGACTGGGATTGGAGTCTCGTTAGCGCACGCTACGGTAGGTAGATAGAGCGCGCTATCGTCTGCTTAGCGCACGCTACCTGGTAGGTGCAGATCTGTCCAGGAGCCACTGGACTGGATTCATGGCTCGTTAGCGCACGCTATGCGTATATGCTAGCGCACGCTAACAGTGTTGTGGGCGGAATGTCTGAGACGCTGACCCCATTAGCTTGCGCGCTAATACGATGTTTAGCGCACGCTGATAACCGTCTAGTATAAATACTGGACATCACCCTTTATTCCGTCAATTCTCTCCTTCTTCGTCTCTTTTCGTCGGGAGCAAGTTCTTGGGGCAATTTTGGGCGCTCTTCATCACCAAGTGTCATTTTGGGGTGGATTTGTGTGTGTTTAACATCATTTAATCTATTGTTCTTCGCTGGATTGAGGTATTTTTTTCTTGATTCCCTAGAGTTGACTTTTTGGGAGTGTTGTTCTTGGTTCCAAATCCAATCTGATTAGACGAATCGATTGGTGTTAGATGTTGTT
The DNA here is from genome assembly GCA_033398695.1 of Orobanche coerulescens. Lineage (NCBI taxonomy): Eukaryota > Viridiplantae > Streptophyta > Magnoliopsida > Lamiales > Orobanchaceae > Orobanche > Orobanche coerulescens. Next base: position 10,429,488 of record CM065816.1, on the reverse strand, counting down.
GTTAAATATGTTTTATGGATTGTATATCCATATCTTCGGTTCGTTTCAACCCGAAGGGTGATTTCGGTGTTCGTGAGGTGTAGTGAACATTTAATGTTCGATTAAATGTTCGAATGAGTTTTTCTTCGATAGCTTGTCGTGATCTCCATTGTTTTTGGTCTTGATCCTAGTCGTAATCATGTTTTTGTTGTTTCTTCCGGAGGATTATAGGTGCTCGAGGATTCCGAGTTGATCTCCATTTTGTATCGGTAATTCGTGTGGTGTTAATCTCGTAGTGTTCGCGGTGCAATTGTATTCTCAATTATATTCAGGAGTTCGGGGCTGCCCGACCGCATCCCGTTCATCGTCTCGTTTCGATCGTGGTTTCGAGGCAAGTATTTTCTTATATGATTTGTGTCCTGCAAATAGAGTTTACATGATGGATTTACGATGGTTGGGTTACCCTCGTGAATATGATTCGTGTGAATTGATTATGATTTGATTATTTTGAACGTTGAGGGCTTTAAAGATACCCCTGTTTGTATAATGTTGTGGAATCGTGTATTCCGTGTTAATTGTGTTGTTGTGTTGTGATTGATTGTTCATGATGGAGGTATTGTGATGAGTATGATAACAATGTCCGGTAAGTGGCCATATCTAGTAAGTATTCTCAATGAACTTACATTCTTAGCATATTAGTATTGCATGAGTGACGTGTGTGTCTGTATGCTCACTACGGTTTAGATCCGACGGGGTCTCGGTAGAGGTCCACAGAGGCGTGAATCCGCAAGCTTTGCTTTTAACCACTACGGGTTAGATCCGATGGGGTCTTGGTAGGGGTCCACAACAGCGTGGGTCCGCGGTTAATTGTGGTGCATTTCATAAATGTGTTTTGGGGTTATGGCGTTTCAGTAAACAAGTGTTTTTGAATGATGATTTCATGATTGCATGCATTGACTAAATGTGTAAGAGGTAAGTTGTTCATTTGGCTTACTTGGCTAGGATGGCACTAGAGTATTTTGTCGTATGTGTTTAGTCCTTTAGTTGTGGGGTTTTGATGTTGGAAAACGGACCTTGCTATTGTTCTCGTGTACTGTGATTTGATGAGATTTGGGATGAGATCCCAACGGTTTTATAAATGTCGTTTCACGGAAAGTGATTTTGGGCCGAGATCCATTCGTTTTGAAATGGTTATTTTTCAACCAAGGACTTGAGGTCCAACAAGGTTTCTACTTTTAAAATCCCCAAATGAGGAATTTATTTTCAAGCACTTCATTGATTGCTTTCTAATTAATAAAACCTCTCGGGAAGGCTTTGTTAGTTAATTGTCGTACCCGATTCGCGATTTCTATTTGTTTGTTACATTTCGTATGATTATGTACTTGCACTAGCAAAATAGTGGGATTTTGCTAACCCCCGAGTAATCGGAGGGTGGATGTTTGTATTGCATTCAGTTTTTGGGGAGCATAACAATTAGTCGGCATGAAGGATGACGAAAGTTGATCGATACTAATCACATGAGGATCCATACGATGTCGTATTGGTTTGATTATACTTTATTTCCACTGCAGTATTTTCTCCGTTGTACGGGACTGTGTTGTATTTTTGACCCTTGTGTGGGTATGTATTGAGATTAAGTTGTATGTATTAATTAAAAGACCAAATCAGTCTACTGAGTCATTTTTATTTAGCCTTAAAGGCGATGTTGATATGTGTAATTGTGTTACCAGTCTGGTAGATCCTTGAGAGAAGGGTTTACAGCGTGTAATATCCCTGAGTGGATTGGGGGTCTTACATAAATGTATCGGAGTTTAGGTTGTGGAAACCTAGGCTGTTGGGTCAAGTTGTGTCTGTTGAGTTTTGCCTCGTCGTATTTTATCGGACTGGGTCGTGTCGCGACGCGTCGTTTGAGTTTGTTGGTCGTGATTAGTATCGTGGGACGATCATCATCTTCATGCGACTTGTGGATGTAAGTCTCCCTTCTTTGTGTTGTGCCTCGTGTGACACTAGCTACTTGTATGATTATTTGTTAAGTGATGGAATCCTTCTGTGGATTTTGATTTCGTGATATGTGGTTATTCGACTCTCATATTTTGTTTATATGAGGAGCGGTATCGTTGCTAATGATTTCAAAATGATTTGCTAGTTTTGCGAGTATTCTCGTGAAACCTTTGTACTTAATATGGAAATGTAAATGTGTTTGATTTGCTCACTCCAGGAGGGTCCGACGAGGCCTCGGGGGAATCCGTGACTTCACTTCGGATTCACGAGTTTGTTCGCTAGCCAGTTCGGGATGGTCCTTAGAGGCCTCGAACGGGATCAGTGGTTTCGTCCCGATCCTAGACGGGTTTCGACTGTGATATTTGAGTGCTTGTTTTCTCGGAAAGGACATGTCTTGTTTTGAATCTGAGAAATTTGATGCGTGCACTATGAGATGTATAAGCGAATGTCGATACATGCGAGTTTTGGGCATTCTGGCCTAATGAATTTTTTTTTTAAAACCTTGAGTATCTTAGAAAATAAATTTCGAGACGCACTTTTAAAATGGATTATTTTCTCGCAGTATTTTCAAGGTGCCTACTAGTGCCGCAGTATGTTTCAAGATTCTCCTACCTTGAGGACCAAAATATTTTGAGATATTTTCAGTAATTTGGAAACGTATTTGCTTAGACCCGAAGGTCGAATATTTCTGAAAGTTTTAATTAAAAGAAATGTGTCCTCATTTTTATCAAACGCAAGATGGTTTTTCAAAGTCTCGATAACGATGTTTCATGTTTGTATTACCTTTTTCAAAATATGATACTCAAGATCAACTAATGTTCCCAAAATTGTTTTCAAAAAGGTGGTTTTCGTTTTTAAAACCTATCGTTCCTATTTGCGGTCTGGGAATGTATGTAGGATGTTCGCACTTTCGTTAGGGTGTTAGCCCCCGAGTTGTGATTGAATTGGTGGTGTGAGCGTTGAGTCTTTCGCCACGCATTTGTTGTGTTAGCCTTCGGTGAGAGGTGTGATGTTAGTCTTTAATGTTGTCGTTTCGTGGTGATTTACGTGTTACCGCACCTGTGCGAGCTGTTAGAGCTTGGATTTGTATGATTGTGTACATCTGTGTTTCATGATGTTTTGTGATTGTGTACTGGTTATCGTTCGGGCCGTTGAAATTGCCAAATGTATGCCGTCATTGCTGTGATTTGGTGTATGTGGGTTGTCTTACGTGGATATGTTGTGCTGAGTTGGCATCTCCGATATGTTGTTTTGCGATGTTATATTCCATTGTACCTAGCAGTTGTATTTTTGGTATGCTGAGGTGCTTCACCTACAATGTGTCTGGGCATGTACGTGCAAATTGTCCTTCCCCAACAGTAGCAGATTACAAGTGTGGACTCGAGGGACAGAATCCAGTTTTGCGAGTTGGTTACCGAGTCTTCCAGGGTACGAACTTTAGCACAGTTATCAGGATCGGCTTTGAGAGTCCTTTCAAAGATGTTTCTGTCGGTTGCTTGTTGTGTTGTCACCTTGATTTCGTTGTTGTGAGTTTCGGGGACGACACTTCTTTTATAAGAGGTCGGATGTAATACCCGTATTATTTTTGACTTCTACACTTTCTCTTTCTCAATTCTATCGACTCACTCGTGTTCGTTGATACTTTCCGAACTTGTTCGGTATCTCGGCTGTCATTGTTCGAACGGGTTTTGACCTTGTTTCGGATCAATCTATTTATCATTGTGACTTTTTTGAGTTCGGTTCGGTTCTTGTTAACCTTGTTCGAAATTAATGTCTTTTAGTTTCTACAAGTTCTTTTAATATCTTGAGTTGAAGTGTGAACTTCGGGGTCGTTGTTCGACCGTTGTTGTTCGATCATTGGAGTTCGATCTTTATTGTTCGTGTTAGGGATATGCCCTCGAATGCCACTCAGAGGATGAGAGAGTGAGAGTGTTTGTATTGTAATTATGAATATTTAATAAGGCAATAATTATTTATATATTATTGTATGTCACTAGCATTGTGATTTGGTATATAGAATAATAGTCCTTGCATTTGAGAGCAAACATTCTACTCCTTATGAAGATAAGGATATAGGCACTGGAAGTGTTTAGAGCTCGAATGCTTAACTCGTTCGCAAGTCGATAAAACTTAACTGGGCAATAAGTTTAGACAAGACTTGTACAACGTGTACTTTGACATGTAGAGTGTCGGTCTTCACTAAGAGTTAGTGGGAGCACACGTTATAGGTATGCTAATGAGATTAGTGTACTCGAACACGACTCACCTCGATTCGATCACATGGATATCACTCAGGGTTTGTCAATGACTGGATCGAAAGGTTGTGATAGGTATACGTGGACCTTTGACTTGAGGTTTCAGTAGGCGATGTGCTTGTGACATTGAGTTAGTCATTAGAGTAGTTCGATCCAATCACCGGTGGGTGGGGTCAACCTCGAAATGCAACTTAGTGCGCAACTAGCAGTCTCTACTGAATACCAAGATAGAATTCTTTCTCCTGTAAGTGAGCAGGTAAATGTCCTATGCGGTTAATGGCAAATGAGATTATAAGTCTTTGGCCAAAGCATTTAGAGCTAGTTGTATTTGATACACGAGAGCTCGATGATCTCGGTTTGCATTAACAGAAACCATAGTGTCAAGTTACAGTAGGATTTGACTTTTCTGTGACCCTAATACTTGACCGGGATATATGATTGAAGGGTTTATACGTATACGGTATTCACGACATAATGGTTTTGGAATGATCCGATCATTCGTTCTTAGTTGGGTTACAGTACGAAGCACTAGACTGGCTAAGTGTTACCCGTACTTCTTGGTTCCTCCCATTGCCGACTAAGACGGACCTACGGAGTCGCGCACAAGGATATTTGATGTAACACCCCGAGATATTCGGAATAATTACAGCGCCGTAAACCCTTTAGGTAAGGATTTACAAGGCTAATTTTAAAAGGAGTGTAAATATAATCCAATCGTACAACTGAAGTTTAAATACAGATTTGATTCAACCGATCAAATGAGTTAACTTATACAACCATATCGAAAAGACGTTATTAAAAACAGACGTACTCGAGTACTAAATAGACCAAGAAGACAAATCACAATAACAATAAACATCAACCACATCACTGAGCCATTTCATCGTCCTGTCGGTACTGTGGTTGCTTCCCCGCTCCTCGGCTACCTGAACATCAAAACAATGTCCACCCCCGAAGGGGTTAGCAAAACAATGCTAGTACAAGTATCGTAATACATAAATCATCAATGCATCATAAAACATGCAAAACGGACTTCCGCCACTGGAATCCAACGATGCGAATCCTCACGATTCCATCAACACAGTACAGGGTAATCCAGCGATCCAGCGCCCTTGGTATAGATCCCCATGATGATCCCGTCGGACCAACGCATGGTGGAAAAGCCGTCCAGTGATCCAGCGCCCTCAGCATAGATCCCCATGATGATCACGTCGGACCAACGCGTGGTGGACATTCGATCCAGCGCCCTCAGCATAGATCCTTATGATCCACTCGGATCATTTATACCATAAATCAATCAACTATGCATACATATATGCATTTCAATATGTTCATCAATACGAACAAATAACAACGAATACCACGAGAAATTTCAGAAATACATCTCATATTCAACAACATGAACAAAACCACAAGCATGATCAAAGTTTCAATATAAATCGAATTCGACATATGATACTTGCCTCGAAAATGGCAAGAATGGAATACTTCAATGATCTCAACACACTCGAAGGCCGCCTCCTTCGATCAACGTAACAAGCTCGAACCTTAACAAAAGGAATGATATACAAATCATCTCAAGTCGAACGATGGCCTAGCAATTCGGTCTACGGCTAAAAAGCTCAAAATAAACAATCTGCCTGGACTGCTTAGCGTGCGCTACGTACTCTACGTAACGTGCGCTAAGCACTACTAGCGTACGCTATCGTATAAGCTCGGCGTCGCTAGCCTGTCGATGATTTGACTCGGCTGATCTCATAACGTACGTTACGTACGTAATCGTGCGTTAACTTAACCCCGATAGCGCACGTTAACTAACGTATGTTAGCGTGCGCTAATCGTGCATGGCAGATTACTACTGACAGAAAACTGGGTTGAATGGTGATGAACTCATGAATTCTCTAGTGATAAAACAAGTCATCCTCAAGCATATCATGCTAATAAGGTTTGTGGAAGTTCTATGATTATGAGATACAAATATACGGATAATCATCTCAACATCATAATTCATCTTCGATCTTCAAGAAAATACTCTAAGTTCCGTTCGTTCTACGTTCCAAAACGCATTATTCCAATGTGTAAAACGTAACAACTAGGTAAATCCGTCTACTGATCACAAATAGGTTTGAAGCTTCAGAATATGCTAGGAGTTCAAACACCAAGAGGTTCAATGGTTTATACGGTGAATAAGTATCGAAACATCGAAAATATCCTTCTACACATGATGTTCGACTACTTAAGAATCTAACTGACAAGATAAGCATGACCAAACGTCCTTTAGAACACTACTAGTATTGGTGAAGAATCACCTACCTCAAAGTAGTGAAGAACACGGAGGAAATCAAAGCAATCCAACGCCGAAGGCTTGAACACCAATCTCCAATGATATACGATCTTCAATCACAAACTAGGATGTTGATATGAAGTGTTTAGGATGAAGGAAGTTATGCTCTATGTGTTAGAATTCGGGTATGGGAGAAGAAGGAACTGAAATCACGAATAGGATGCTATTCTATTTATAAGAAATGGCTATTAGCGCGTGCTAGTCCCTGCTCGTAGCGTGCGCTAACGGCTCACTGACTTAACTGTACTCAACACTTAGCGCGCGCTATGCACATGCCTGTAGCGTGCGCTAAGGCGTTGACTCGGCTTTTCCCGAAAGCCGTCCAGGTTCATCCCGACACGATCCAACAAGGGTCCCTGGCCAGATCTCACCTACCGCATGTCTCAATCAAATTGACCACGCATAGCGTGCGCTAATGTTCCTTTGTAGCGTGCGCTATTGAGTCCATGTTAGCGTATGCTACACATAGCTGATAGCGTGCGCTACATGCGCAGAATTACAATTTTTAAATCACATACATGAAATCATACACTCGACAACATCAGATTATGAAATACGGAGAATAATACTCAGATCAAGTACAACGATTACAATATCACAAGTTCCAAATACATATCAGAAATCTCGGGTATTACATCCTTCCTCCCTAAAAAGAAGTTTCGTCCCGAAACTTAAGATGAAAACAACTATGGATATCTAGCCTTCATACTGTCCTCCATTTCCCAAGTGGCCTCTTCGACTCCATGTCGTGACCATTGTACTTTAACCAAGTGTATTGGTTTATTCCTCAATTGTTTGATCTGGCTCTCAAGTATCTTGATTGGTCTCTCTTCGAAGGTGCCATCATTAGCTATCTCGATCTCGTCGAAATCAATGACGTGACTGGGGTCCGGTACATACTTCCGCAATTGGGATACGTGAAACACATTGTGAACGTGACTCAGTGATGGCAGTAAGGCCAACCTGTATGCTAAATCTCCAACTCTCTCGAGGATCTCGAATGGTCCGATATATCTTGGACTAAGCTTGCCTCTCTTCCCAAAACGGAAAATCCCTCGTGTAGGAGACACCTTCAATAGTACATGGTACCCATTCGAACTCTAGAGGGCGACGACGTATATCTGCATAAGACTTACATCGACTGCAGGCGATCGACAATCTTTCTCGAATCAAAGCTACCTTCTCTTAAGTCTGAATAATCAATTCCGGTTCCGTCCGATCAAATCAGAAGAATCATCCCAACACGGGGGTGATCGGCATCTTCTCCGTCTAAAGCTTCAAATGGTGCCATCTTAATAGAAGCATGCCAATCTGTTATTATAGGTGAACTCGATCAAGGGCAAGTGAACTTCCCAATCGATTGACCAATCAAATGCACAAGCTATAAGCATGTCCTCTCTGTCTGTATAGTCCTTTGGATGGCCGTCCGTTTGGGGATGATAAGCCGTGCTAAAGTTGAGCTCGATTCCCAAAGCCCCGTGAAGCTTTCCAGAAGTGCGACGAAACGACCATCTCGATCCGAAATAATGGTCTTCGGCGTCCCATGCAATCTGACTATCTCCGCAATAAATACTCGCGCCAATCTCTCGGGCCCCCATGTATCTTTAATCCCTAGGAAATGAGCCGACTTGGTTAGTCGATCAACTACAACCCAAATCATGTTCATTCCCTTTCTAGTCCTTGGCATACTGGTGATGAAATCCATCGAGATGTCCTCCCACTTCCATTCAGGGATCGGAAGCGGCTTTAACATTCCAGCAGGTCGCTGATGTTCAATCTTAACCTGCTGACAAGTCAAGCACTTCGAAACGTACTCTGCTACGTCCTTCTTCATATTTCCCCACCAGAAATTTTGTTTTAAATCCTTATACATCTTACTGCTGCCCGGGTGAATGGAATATGGCGCGCCGTGAGCTTCCTTTAGAATAGTCCGTCTCAAATCACCATCATCGGGAACGCAAAGTCGATTCTGAAATCTCAGAACTCCATCGTCTTGTAACACGAATCCTGGGGCTTTTCCTTTCTTTACTTCGTCACATAATCGAAGTATCAGAGAATCGTCCAACTGCTTAGAATTGATCTCCTCGACTAGTGATGAAGTCAGTTCCATCACATAAAGTTGCCCTTGGATTCCTGGTGCCCATACTTCAACCCTTCACGGATCAGTTCATTGAATCTTTGGTTTGGGATGTAAGTGCTTCCAACACTCGAAGCGAAACAGGTTTACGGCTCAAAGCATCGGCTACTACGTTTGCTTTCCCCGGATGATAGAGAATCTCCAAGTCGTAATTCTTGATCAATTCCAGCCACCTTCTCTGCCTCATGTTTAATTCTTTCTGACTGAAAATGTACTTGAGGCTCTTATGGTCTGTAAAGATCTGACAATGAGTGTCGTACAAATAATGTCGCCAAATTTTCAAGGCAAAGACCACAGCTGCTAGCTCCAGATCGTGAGTCGGGTAATTAACCTCATACGGTTTCAATTGCTGAGAAGCATAAGCAATCACCTTATCCTTTTGCATCAATACATAACCCAGACCCTGATTCGAAGCGTCGCTGTATACCATGAATCCATCAGTTCCATCTGGCAATGCTAAAATAGGTGCTGTCGTCAGTCTCTTCTTAAGCTCATCAAAACCAGCCTGGCATTTCTCATCCCACTTAAACTTTTGAGTGTTCTGTAACAGCTGAGTGAGCGGACGAGAGATCTTGGAAAATCCCTCTACAAAGCGGCGATAATATCCCGCAAGTCCTAGGAAACTCCGGACTTCTTTCACATTACTAGGAACTTCCCATTCCAAGATTGCTTCGACTTTCTTGGGTCCACAGAACCCCGTCGTGATATCACATGCCCAAGGAAGGTTACTTCCTAAGCGAACTCGCATTTAGAAAGCTTTGCATACAGCTGTTCCTTCCTCAAAGTGCTCAAAACCACACGCAAATGTTCGGCATGCTCCTCTGCGTCCTTCGAATATATCAAGATGTCATCAATGAAGACGACCACAAATTTATCCAAGTATTCCAAGAATACCCGATTCATCAATTGCATGAATACCGCAGGAGCATTGGTAAGTCCAAATGGCATTACTACAAATTCATAATGCCGTCTTAGGGATCTGAAAGCAGATTTTGGTATATCCGATTCCTTAATTCTCAGCTGGTGGTATCCTGATCGCAAGTCAATCTTCGAGAATACCCTTGCGCCTTGCAGTTGATCAAACAAGTCGTCGATCCGAGGTATAGGGTACTTATTCTTGATCGTCATCTTGTTGAGCTTCCTATAATCAATACACAGTCGGAGGGATCCGTATTTCTTCCGGACAAAGAGAACAGGCGCTCCCCAAGGAGAAACGCTAGGTTGGATATAGCCCTTCTGTAACAATTCCTCCAGTTGCTTCTTGAGTTCATACATCTCGGTTGGCGCCATGCGGTATGGTGATCTGGAAATAGGAGCTGCTCCAGGCTCTAATTCGATAGTGAATTCCACTTCTCTCTGCGGAGGTAACCCAGGTAGTTCGTCAGGAAATACATCTGAGAACTCATTCACAACTGAAATAGATGAGAGCTCTACTCCTTCCTCTTTCCTCATGGCATAGCACCAAAGTCCGTGACATCTACGCTTGATAATTTCACGGCTTTCATTGCTTTGATCAATTTTCCCGAGCTTCTGGTCTCCATCCTCGGAATAAGTGTTCGAGATCCGTCATCGGCAATGATAGAAATGACTCTCTCTCGGTAATTGAATAGCTCCATAACGGTTGAGCCAATCGTCTCAGAGAATTAAATCGTCACCGTAGATGTCAACCACGATAAGGTTCGATAGCGATCTCTCCCTCCTATAGTTCTTGGAAAATCCCTAGCTTCTAGGGTTCCCACAATTTTCTCTCCGCTCGGTAATCCCACAACATAAGGTTCACAATCATACAAGCACGGGATTTTCAAGCGATTAACACGGTTCAAAGATATAAAAGAATGCGTAGCTCGAATCGAACAAGACACTAGCTGGTTGCAAAAGGATCGAATAGTACGATGCAATTGCGTTCTGATCATCCTTCTTCATCTCGTAAATACGCGGAGGAACGGACCCGACCTTTGGATGCCTCTCTTTTCCCAACATTCTGCTGCGGGAAAGCGCTCTGCTGCGTCTGGTTTACACTAGTGTCCTTGAACCGAGTGCAGAGTGCTAGTACCAAAGATCGGGTCACATTCCCACAAAATGTTGCGCAATGTCCTTCTGTCCACACTCGAAGCAGTCACAAAGTAGCGAAACAATCACGTCGAACATGTCCCTTTGCCACGGTTATAACACTTCTTCCCTGCGTCAAGCAGTTGGTGATGCCGGAACTTCTTTCCACCTCGAGAAGGATGCGGAGGTCTCTGGATGAATAAAAGAGAGGATCGACCCTGCGAGACCCGCTACTCTTATTCTCCGTGAAGTTGCGGACACCTTGTTTCTTTGCTTCCGTCGATTTCTCTCTTTGCCTCCTTCATATCATAGGCCAACGCCTTGTCACGAAATCTTATCGCAAGGTGGTACATTCAAATCCGGACATATATTCTGAATTTCGGCTTCATTCGCATGTCAAAATGGAAAATCCTTTCCGCCTCGGTCCCGACCAAGTGGCGCACATAAGTCACCTGGTGATTAAAGGTCTTAATCATGTCCGTCACAGATGCTTGAATTTTGTGGTGAGAAAAACTCCCGAACTCGGGCTTCTCTAGCAGGCGAGGACAATCTGCGCTTCCATCATCAATTTGAATTCCGTCCGATCAACATTGTGCTCCTCCGGTCGAATGGCCTCCCACGATCAAAAGCCTCCCTGTCGAGAAGATCTTGGCGGCCAGGAACCTTCCTATCGTTGGGACAGTTAATCCTGCAAAAATCTTTTCTAATTCCTTGACCGGTGATCCCAAGAAAGCGTCTCGTGAACCGTCAAATTTCGGAGGGTGCAATTTGATCACTTGAGCCATTTATCTCCTCGATTATCCACGTTATCTCTTTGTCCCATCGCCGTGCATGCGATCCACAACTTGAGCAAGCTGGTTTATCGGGCAACCACTGCTTTGAAGCACTCCGGCACGTTAGGATCTGCATTATTATTTGCCGATCCTGCTGTCCCCGGAATGGGAATCCGATTCGACTAGCGGTTATCTCTGGGGTAGATACCGACTCTTCTTGTCTCGCATTTCCACGTCCGCGTCCACGGCCAGCGTCGCGTCCAAGACCTCCTCTCAACATACTGTAAACATAAATACTCAATATCCAGGGCAAAATTTCTAAAAGTACATCCATCAATGTTCACAAAACATGAATAAAATAAAACGGTAGTATTTGAGATTTAGGAACTTACAACCACGGTCCACACGACGATCTTTGGCTCGGCAGTTGATGTTACGACGACCAATAATCAAATAACGTAAATCGACCCAACTAACCCGCTGCCAAGATATCCATGAATCTTAGCTCCGATACCATATTACGTAACACCCGAGATATTCGGAATAATTACTGTATAGTAAACACTTTAGGTAAGGATTTACAAGGCTAATTTTAAAAGGAGTGTAAATATAATCCAATCGTACAACTGAAGTTCAAATACAGATTTGATTCAACCGATCAAATGAGTTAACTTATACAACCATATCGAAAATACGTTATTAAAAATAGACGTACTCGAGTACTAAATAGACCAAGAAGACAAATCACAATAACAATAAACATCAACCACATCACTGAGCCATTTCATCGTCTGTCGGTCTTGTGGTTGCTTCCCGCTCCTCGGCTACGAACATCAAAACAATGTCCACCCCAGAAATTAGCAAAACAATGCTAGTACAAGTATCGTAATACATAAATCATCAATGCATCATAAAACATGCAAAACGGACTTCCGCCACTGGAATCCAACGATGCGAATCCTCACGATTCCATCAACACAGTACAGGGTAATCCAGCGATCCAGCGCCCTTGGTATAGATCCCCATGATGATCCCGTCGGACCAACGCATGGTGGAAAACCCGTCCAGCGATCCAGCGCCCTCAGCATAGATCCCCATGATGATCCCGTCGGACCAACGCGTGGTGGACATTCGATCCAGCACCCTCAGCATAGATCCTCATGATCCCCTCGGATCATTTATACCATAAATCAATCAACTATGCATACATATATGCATTTCAATATGTTCATCAATACGAACAAATAACAACGAATACCACGAGAAATTTCAGAAATACATCTCATATTCAACAACATGAACAAAACCACAAGCATGATCAAAGTTTCAATATAAATCGAATTCGACATATGATACTTGCCTCGAAAATGGCAAGAATGGAATACTTCAATGATCTCAACACACTCGAAGGCCGCCTCCTTCGATCAACGTAACAAGCTCGAACCTTAACAAAAGGAATGATATACAAATCATCTCAAGTCGAACGATGGCCTAGCAATTCGGTCTACGGCCAAAAAGCTCAAAATAAACAATCTGCCTGGACTGCTTAGCGTGCGCTACGTACTCTACGTAACGTGCGCTAAGCCTGCCTGTTAGCGTACGCTATCGTATAAGCCTAGCGTACGCTAGCCACAGACTGACAGTTTGACTCGGCTGATCTCATAACGTACGTTACGTACGTAATCGTGCGTTAACTTAACCCCGATAGCGCACGTTAACTAACGTATGTTAGCGTGCGCTAATCGTGCATGGTAGACTACTACTGACAGAAAACTGGGTTGAATGGTGATGAACTCATGAATTCTCTAGTGATAAAACAAGTCATCCTCAAACATATCATGCTAATAAGGTTTGTGGAAGTTCTATGATTATGAGATACAAATATACGGATAATCATCTCAACATCATAATTCATCTTCGATCTTCAAGAAAATACTCTAAGTTCCGTTCGTTCTACGTTCCAAAACGCATTATTCCAATGTGTAAAACGTAACAACTAGGTAAATCCGTCTAGTGATCACAAATAGGTTTGAAGCTTCAGAATATGCTAGGAGTTCAAACACCAAGAGGTTCAATGGTTTATACGGTGAATAAGTATCGAAACATCGAAAATATCCTTCTACACATGATGTTCGACTACTTAAGAATCTAACTGACAAGATAAGCATGATCAAACGTCCTTTAGAACACTACTAGTATTGGTGAAGAATCACCTACCTCAAAGTAGTGAAGAACACGGAGGAAATCGAAGCAATCCAACGTCGAAGGCTTGAACACCAATCTCCAATGATATACGATCTTCAATCACGAACTAGGATGTTGATATGAAGTATTTAGGATGAAGGAAGTTATGCTCTAAGTGTAAGAATTCGGGTATGGGAGAAGAAGGAACTGAAATCACGAATAGGATGCTGTCCTATTTATAAGAAATGGCTATTAGCGCGCGCTAGTCCCTGCTCGTAGCGTGCGCTAACGGCTCGCCGACTTAACTGTACTCAACACTTAGCGCACGCTATGCACATGCCTGTAGCGTGCGCTAAGGCGTTGACTCGGCTTTTCCCGAAAGCCGTCCAGGTTCATCCCGACACGATCCGACAAGGGTCCCTGGCCAGATCTCACCTACCGCATGTCTCAATCAAATTGACCACGCATAGCGTGCGCTAATATTCCTTTGTAGCGTGCGCTATTGAGTCCATGTTAGCGTACGCTACACATAGCTGATAGCGTTCGCTACATGCGCAGAATTACAATTTTTAAATCATACGCTCGACAACATCGGATTATGAAATACGGAGAATAATACTCAGATCAAGTACAACGATTACAATATCACAAGTTCCAAATACATATCAGAAATCTCGGGTATTACATTTGATGGATAAATATGTATTTATTATCTCTTCATTAATATTGAATATTAGATATCTAATTTGATTTATTTGATAAATCATGCGGTCTAGTGAATTGAAATTAATTACTGGGTAATTAATTTAATTCATAAATAATTATTTCTTGGAAATATATTATTATAATTTTGTATTTGATAAAATTAATTAATTGGATTAATTAATTAAGTACAAATACATTTGGGATAAAACGAAGTGTATTTAACGGACTAGACATGCGAACGTCCGGTACATGAACTGAGTAGCTCGGGTCGTTTTGTCACCAAACCTATGTAGGCCTCCCCTCTCTTCCTTCCATGTGGTGTGTGTTGTGTGTTTAATTGTTTAATGCGTTGAAGACAAAATGATGAGATTTCATATCTCATCACTTTGATATCATCTCCATTATATAATATAAATATCTTCACATTTTGTGTAGACTTTGAATAACAAAGACACACACTCAATAATTCTCATATTCCTAGCTGTGAGTTCAACATTGGAAAGGGAGAAAATTTTTCTTTCATTTCTTGTTCATCTTTGAGAGAAAGAAAAGGAAGAAGAGAAGAGAAGAAAAATACCATATCAATTCCTAGCAGTGTTCTTTGAGAACGAATTGATATTGTATTTTTCCGATCATTATCCGACGCGTAATAACGTAGAGACATTCGGCAATTTCGGTGTTGGATCATTCAACAAGCTACAACGAATTGGATTCATGTTCGTGTCGGTAACCGGAGAAAGCTTGTTCGGGTTTTTCCTTCGAAGATTATATCATCAAAGGACTACGAGGGTAAGTATTCTTTGATTATCTTTCTCGTTATTTATATTCGTTAATACGATGCTTGATCGGTCCATTTTTTTGGGGTTTGGTTTTATCCGGTTGGACCGGTTTATTTTCCGCTGCGTATTTTTGTTTTTTATCACCGAACCCTATGTTGTGCCAAGATTTATTCACCTCGACAGGCGATCGACTACAAGTCCGAGCGACCGAGTCTACAACCAATCATGCTATGGCGAACGCGCCTAAGTGGAGATGACAGTCCACCTTCGAGCATCTAGCGATCGACTTTCTAGGCGATCGCCTTTGGCATCCAGCGATCGTCTCTGATGTCCGACCTAAGACGATCGTCCTACGCCACGAACAAGACCTTCGTTCGTCAAAGTCCACGAGGACTGGATCTCAAAGCAGCTCCCATGTGCAGATCCGCGACAGGCGCCGCGTTTCATGGATCGTTGACCACAGCCTGTCGTCACGTACTCACCTACCGACAAACCCGCCGAAAGGTACAAGGTGGGACCACCCGTGACAGCGACTCAGACGCGTGCAGGCTTCTCATTGGACCGCACAGCTGGCTGACAGCGACTCCTACGGACTTTAAGGGGACCAGATCATGTGCTAAAAGACGATCGCCCGCTTATTATAATACAGCAAAGGCGATCGCTCGGCATGTCCCAGTCCTATAAATAGAGAACATTCAACAACTGGAAAAAGGTTCCCCATTCTGCTCAGAAAGAACTCTTAGTTCGCAATTCGTTCTAATTTCATTCACGGAAATACATACAAACATACATATTCTCAGGCTCCCTGCTTCCTCATCGAAATCTACTTCAGGATTTCTCTCTCAGTACCTCTCAACCAGAAGACGGTCGGCAGAGGCAAGAAGTCTCCACAGTTCAGATTCACGAGCCACGGAGCTCAAACATATAGCTACTACACGCCGTGAGAGACTGTCGATTTCTCACGTCCGTCACAGTTCATCAACGTCGTTACAAGAACTCACAGAGCATCACATCTGGTTCTTCCGACAATCTACACGCTCACTAGCTAAGATAACTAGAATCGTTACACTCATTGTAATAGTATTTTAACATTAATACTTTTATCCCTGAATATTCGTATTAATAACATCTCGCGAGAGCATTCAAGCCCGGGACTAACAACCCCGACAAATCTTGTGTTATTTACTTTCTCTACGGAAGTGCTCTCGCACTTTGTTTGCTATCCATCCATTCCAGCAATATCTATCTCCGAATAATATTTTGGGTAGCAACAATTGGCGCTAGAGGAAGGACATATAAACCTTCATTTTTATTCCTACCGTCCCGAAGAACACTCACTGTTCTCGGGGCATATACTTGAAGTGACACTCACTGCGCTTCAAAGAAAGCCTTCAGAATCATGACGTCCGCCACTTCATCGAAGAGAGCCACTCTCCAAACCGTCGGACACCAAATCCCGGCTCAATCCGAGCCCCAGCCGACGGTAGAGGGAAGTCGTAGGAACGCGAGACTCTCGATCCCGCACCTGAGGGGTGGCCCCAGCCTCTCACTCGATCAGATCCAAACTGCGGAACAGATCGAGGAGGCTATGTCCATCCTAAAGGAGAGACGGAGAGCATGCGCGGCACCCGCTATAACTCCCTCGACCATCCGCCGCGTGGGCAAACGGAAGTTTAAGGGGCTACTGGGTGAGCGATCGTCAGAAAGCCCCAAGTCGCGAGAGAAGGCTCTCGCAAGGTCGGACGGTTCCGTATTCAGTCGCCTGGGGAGCGATCCATCATGGCGACCGGGGCATTCTGTCCCCAACCACGAGATGACGGAATCCGAGTCCGTCACCAGGAGTTTGGCCTACCCGACTCCCAGCCGAAGGCAGATGAGCAACCTGGCTCCTGTTCCGAACGCCAGGGGGCCAGTACTAGATCGACTCGGCTCCCGCTCCGAGGGTCTAGCCGCGAGCATCCAGGCCACGGCGATGGCCGCTATGCAACGCCAGCTCGGCGAGATGAAAGCGCTCTTGGACACTGGGGCAAGCACCAGCAGAAATATCATCGGACCGACCGAGCCACTCGCGGCCCACATCGAGCTCGCCCCCGTGCAACCAAGGATCGCTCCTCCCAAAACACCTCTATATGAAGGGAGATCGGACCCCGAAACCCACCTAAGTAAATTCCGAATCTACATGACCGGGTGCGGGGCATCAGATGCAACTAAGTGCCGAATCTTCCCGTTAACATTGGGCAAGCTGTCCCATAGGTGGTACGTCTCGCTACCACCACGATCGATCATCTCCTTTGAGAAACTGGCGAATGACTTCACGTGATACTTCGCCGCCAAGGTCGCTAGACCAGAAGGCCCTCACCACGTGATGAAAGTCAGGCAGGGGGAAGACGAATCCTATGCGGATTACATCGACCGAGTAGACGAAATCGTCCTCACCGGCAAGCCCATCAGCGACGAGCTCACTCTTTATTCAGTCCTGGGGGGATTTTACGGTCACTCACCCATGTTTAGACACCTAACGAAGGACATCCCCCCAACTTACGCGATCTCCCGCGCTAAGGCTGCCGACTTTCTGGCCAGGCAGAAGCTGCTCACCCTCCGCCCAGGCGAGGAAACGCCACCTCTTGTATGAAAGACGGCGATCGCCAAAACCAAGAAGGCGGTCACCAAACCACCCGGAGATCGCAAGACCTTCGAGGACATGGAAGCCCATCTCCTCCATATGTTCAACCGAACTCCGGACCACATTTTCTACGCCGTCAAGGGGCGCGAACCGCTGAACAAGCCAAAGGCGATAAGGGATCACGGTCATCTGGACCACAATCAATATTGTGCCTACCATAAGAGTCCTGGCCACAACACCAACCAACGTCGCGACCTCCTCAAACAACTCTGTAAATTGTTCGACGAAGGCAAGTTGGACATCTTATTGGCTTAGCCGGAGCCCCTGCAATCTCCTAACACGGTCGCCCGAGTTGAACGCGAATAGGCTGGAAAACTCATACGAGCTGACCCCTCGATCAACCTCGGCGACCGTATCTATATGCTTAAATCAAGAGAAGGGAACTTCGGACGTCTATCCCCGATTTCCCACCTCATTGAACAAAAGAGGATGACTTGATCACCCCCAAAAGTTCGTCATCTGACATGATGGACCTAGGCTGCGATCGCCTCCCCAAGCACAGCGTATACCATCAAGGATCGTCATCCGACATGATGGTCCAAGGTAGAAGAGTGCCGCCATGGTCGCGAAAAGCGATGAAACCGGCGATCCGTCCATGCAAGGTTCCTTTGGGCATCGAACGCTCGCCCTTCGTTTAAATACGAGGCGGGCGTAGCCGAAGGTCTCTCCAAATCAAATCAGAGGATTACTCGCTCGCTCTCTAAAGTTCGCCATCTACATGAAGAACCTAGGCAGGAAATCTCCTCCCCTTACACAACGTATACCGTCGAGGATCGTCATCTGACTTGATGGTCCGAGGTAGAAGAGTGTCGCCATGACCGTGGAGGACGATGGAACCGTTCTTTGCGCCATGCAAGGTCCCTTTAGGCCACGATCGACCGCCCTTCGTTTAAATACGAGGCCGGTGTAGTCTGAGGGCCCTCTAAGACTAATCTGTGGACGCGTTCGCCCGCCCTCGGAGGCCCATCGCTTAACGTGGTGGGACCTTTCCGGGCAATGCGACGCGACCCTCCCCCCGTCTCAACGTGCACCGTCGAGGGTCGCCATCTTCATGGCGGGCCGAGGTGGAAGCAGAGCTAACAATCCGCGGAAGTGGAGTTGATTAATCCGACGACGCCCCGTGCAAGGAATCTTTCAGACCAAGACCGCACGCCCTTCGTTTAAATACGAGGCGAGGTGCAGCCTTCGGAGGACCCTACCAATTAAGTGAGTCACGAGAACTTAGCCATCAGACGGAATGTTGCTCGTGCGTAAGACACGATCATGGAGGTCATTCCATCGAAATCCGGAATCGTGCACGGCTACTCAAGACCGAGATGGACGGCTCCTTTCGAGGATTCGAAAAATTTGAAGACCGCTCACTCAACGATTTATTTTCGTCCCCTTACTTTCACTAAGTGAACAAAAACAAGGAGGAAAAGAGTGCGGAGATATATACATAACGATCGTCCCTATTCAATTATATACGGAGATCGGCATTATTCAGATATTTGTGCAGCGATCGAATTTCTTGTAAAAGTTATCTATATGAGTTTATCAATTCACTTAGACCTACACACGCAATAATCTCTCCTCACACATTTGTACAAAGTCAAGCAAAAGACTAAGAGAAGTAATGATTCAAGTAAAAACTCGGAGAATCAAACAGTTATTTCATTACTTGAAGTTTCGGAAGTACATACATGGTCGCTCGAAGGCCTAAGTACTACAAAAAGAAAGCTACAAATTACAAGGCAACAAGTAAAACAGTAAAAGAGAAGAGCCTCAGGCCCCTGCCTGGCCTTCGCCTTCAGCCCCCGGATCTGTCCGCGACCTTTTGCTAGCCTGCGGAGCAGCCTCCCCGTCCTCCGGAGCATCAGGATGAATAAGGTTCGACGGGGTCGGGTACCAGCTCAGGTACACACCGATGTCCGCGAGATCCAAGATCGGCACGGAGAAGTCGGGATGAAGAGGATGCTCCAACGCATACGCCTTGAAGTTTTCGGCTAAAGGGCCGACCTCCAGTCCTCCTTTCTTAGCGTCTCGGAGCGAGTCAGCGTACGCCATATAATAGGCAAACTCACTGACGAACTCCACATTAAGAAAGGGATTGGCCTTGGTCGCCTCTTGCTTTCCCTTCAGCTCCGCCATCGCCTGTTGCACACCCTGGAGCTCGGACTCCCTCGCAGCCGTCTCTCCCCTCGACTCCGCCAGCTCGCTAGTCAGCCGAGCGATAGTCACTTTCAGTCGATCGACCTCCTTTTCAGCGGCCTTCTGCGACCGTACGGCGTCTATCATCCGGTCCCGAAATCGATCGACCGTCACTCGGGACTGCTCGACATCCTTTCTCGCCAGCTCAAGTTCATGGCTCACCTGCTTAGCTACATCCAGGGAGTCCTTCTCCATTGCCACAATCCTGTCAGCGAACTCGGCGTTCTCTTTCCGAGCCGCATCGAGATCCGCCTGCAGGCGAGTAGTGGAAGGACGCCCCTCAAACTCCTGCACAGCCTGGGCAGCCATTGTCGCCGCCTGAAGAGAGAGAGATAGTGAAAGCAGCCTGCATCGAACTCCCGGATCGCTGACGAGCGACCGAGTCTAAGTCCGTCGTCCAGGCCTTCGGCAAAGCAGAAATGGCCCGGTTGACGTATAACGGGCTATCACAGGCCTGGCGAGGAGATCGGCTCGCTAAGAAATCCAGCACCATCGGCGGGCAAGTTGGGTCAGTTCTACGGATCCTGTATCAAAACAACAAGAGTTAGCACATCTCCCACACAAATGAAGAGATTCAACTCAGCAAGCAAAGTTTACCTCTCGGCTCTTTCGGGATCGCGGCCGAAGTATGGTTTCCCACGAGGGGTCTCAGCCTCGGCGATCGCCATCTCCCGTAAGAAAGCCGCAGAGGGAGTAGGCTCATTCTCCGGAGGAACAACGGTGATCGGAGGTGCGGCGATCGGCACCTCCCTGGCACGGGCAGAAACTGGAGTTTCTCCCAACCTCTACCGTTTGCGGTTCACTCGAAGCCCCTCCTCAGGAACTTCTTTCTCAGCCACGATCGGTTCCACGCGAGGCTCCACCTCCGGAATGATAGGTAACTCCACAGGAGGAGCTCGAGATGACTTCTTCTGACGGAGATGGCCCAAAACTCCAGGGTTTGACATAGCTATCTCCGGTGGGGGCTCCAAGAAGTGAGGAAAACGAACCTCTACAATAAGAACAATCAAACCACAGTTAGTCATATTCCTCCAAAAGGACGATCGCCAAGCAATTGAAGATCGCAGAAACTCATACCTGATACCGAGAGATGTCTCGGGAAACGGAATAGTCGAGCCGACAACCAACGACTCTCCTTGTTGATCCGGCTAGCGTCCAAGTCGTCGTCCAACAAACTTCGTATCCGCTCCCAGACAACCAGGAAATCAAAAGGCAGCCCCTCGATCGCCGGAATATGGAAACCTGCAATAACAAAATCAAATTAGATCAGTTCAGAATATATCCGAACAAAGGGAGAGTCTGAACCCTTACCGAGATTCCTCTCCCGAAAGCTAGTGGGGATCTCCAGCTCGCCCATAGGATTGTCGCTCGCAGAAGCCTTCCACGCACCGGCGAGCCAGAACCACTTCGCCGGGTCGCCCCGCGCCTTGTTCGGGACTCCAAGGATCACCCACCGGATCGGCCTTGAATATGATAGCCTCCGACCGACCCTTTCTGAGCCGTCAGCTTGAACAGGTGGTTCATCTACAGTCGGTGACCGCCGAACAAGGTGAGAGTGCAAATTATCTAGAGCCAAGCATTCGGCGTCAACTGGAGTGGTGCCACGTTCCAAGTAGCCAGCAGATGGGAGACGGAGAACGACAAAGGAAATCGCAGCCCTGCCTCCATGAGCGCTTCGTTCACGGCGACCATGCCCTCCGGAGGCTGATCGGCCCGTTCATTCTCAGCCGGCACAAACAGATCCACGTCTGAAGGGACATGAAACTTCGTCCTCCAGACGGCCAGGTCCTTCCTGGTCGTCAAACTCCTGATTTGGCCAAGAGACCATAGAGATCGCTGCGCAGCCCGAAATAGCGATCGTTTAGGAGGTTGATAAGGATTAGCGATCGAGTACTCCCGATAATTGAACTTAGGAGACGGGCCGGCCAACCTCTCCATAATTTCAGCAAAGGCCAGATAGGCCCGGCCAAGAGCACTGTGCTGCTCCCAGTAGGCCCTAACCGCCAGATCTCTCTCAATCTGCGAGTGTCTCCACTCAACCGCCGCCTCCTTGGCGACGTCGGCTTCATTAAACAACGCCTCGATTTCCGCAGGGTCAATTTCGGCCCGGATAGCCTCGACGTCTATCTCCAGATGGAAATCCGCGGAGGATCCTCCCCGGGCAGTCGATGCCCTGGTGGCGGAGCTGGTGCCCACTCCGTGTGAAGAAGATTTTCCAGTCATTCTCAAAGTAAAGAGGAGAAATGGAGTGTTTTTCTTACCCGAGTTTGAATCAATCGACGATCGGCAGTCAGATCTCCAGAAAGTTCTTCAGCAAAAGTCTTTTTCTCCGATAAAACACATAAAGGTTTTAACGCTGCAACCCTGCGCCCTTTTATAGGAGGTGGAAGGGACCCCTGTGCAATTAAGGAGAATCTCAGGGGTCGGGAGTGCAAACGTCGCAATTAATGCTCCCTTGAAACTCGCGACGCGTCGTTTCAAGGACACGCCATACGAGGAGTCACGCTTAACCATCGGTATCCCCCAGCAGGAACCCGATGTTGCGATTTTTCTTTAACGCAAGTGTACGTTATCGTATACAAGTAATAAAGTGATGAGTGAGTATCGTTCCCACGAGGACTGAATCACTAACTACCGATTTTTATGTATTCTAGTTTTATTTGAACATTCGAACTTGGGTTTTGCAATTAATTACTAAAAGAATTAACAAAAGATTAAACAGTAAAAATGATAGCTTGAAGAAAGAGAATCAAATGATGAATAAGTCTAGGATTCTGAATCCACCTCGGTTTATCCGAATTTACTCTCGATTATCTGAAGTTAATGATTTTCCCAATTATTGAAGGCAAAGATTGCTAATGTACTCTACCGCCTCTCCCAAGGTCAATAGATTTTTCTAAAGACGAATAACGCACTCTATCCCTAGGTGAATTGATTCGTCAATAGGCAAAAAGCATAAAATCTCCAAAAGGCCACGTAGTTCCTATGAGTATATTCCTATCTCACAGAATAAAACGGTCCTCACCAATAGTTCCTCACCAACTCTCCTCTACCGATTCGAATTGAATGATTAAAACAATACAACTATTGGCCAGATAATTGAAAGCATTAAACATGATTGGGAAAACTCAACAAAAAGGGAATTAATTAGATAATCTCAAGTAAATCCGTCAAAACGTAGGTTTCATCAAAATCCTAGATTAGGGTTTTAGCCTGACATGCTAATTAATGAAAATACAGAATAAATGAGTAAAAGCATGAAAATCAAACGCAGATGAAGAGCTCGGATTCCTCCGTTCTTCTAGCTTCCGCCTTCTGCTCTTGAAGTCTTCTGCTTATCTTCGTCTTCTGCCGTCTCCTCCAAGATTCTCTGATTCCAAGATTTTCCAAGATTCTTAATTAGGGTCTTAAACCCTTATTTATAGCTCTGCACAGTCTCCAAATCGCGTCCGTGTGAGTAGGTCGAGAACTGGCTTCAAAACGGCCCAAATCCGCGCGGAGCACACCAAAACCGCCTAGTGTGCCGCGGCACATGGCGTCCAAGTTAAAATCTGGGTGCTGTGATTTTCTTCTGGGCCGCGGCTCACCTGGACTGTGCTGCGGCACAGAGTACAGTCTACTTTGTGCCCGCTGGTCCTCTGCGTGTGCAGGCCCTGCTTCCTTGTGCCGCGGCTCACGGCCAAAATTTGCCGTTTTCGCCCGTTTCGCCTCGTTTTAGCTTCCGGACTCCAATCTCCTGACAAACATACAAAATTAAGGCATTAAAAGCTCATTTAAGCAAATTTACTCTCCAAAATAATACAAAATAATGATAAATAAGCGTATAAAAATACGCCTAATAAATACCCCCAAACTTAAGCCTTTGCTTGTCCTCAAGCAAAAAGAATTAAATTCAACAAAAGAATGTCGTGAATAATCGTGCAACTCATAGTGCTCAACCTAATCAATACTATCCTGAAATTCTATCTGAAAAATACGAGTATCATAATAGCGAGCTACACTCAGAACACTGATTCTACAAAGTAACCAAGTTCAGTCCTAATTACTCGTTCATGAAGAAAATCCAGCTCAAAGATTAACAAACGTGAATCAAATCGACCGTCAATATGAAAGGTTAAAATAAACAAGCTAGTTCGCCCCGTTCCATAGTCTAATGGCAAAATTTTCACGAGTTTCATAAAAAATAACCCTCGGACAGTATTCCCTTATATATATGCTCAAGAAATTGATTCGAGTTGACCACTAGGTTCGGATCTCGGGATGTTTCATCGGGATAATCCTAGGGTGGAACTTCCATTCTCATGTATTGGGAAACCGTTTGACGTAAAATACACTCATGGGGCACATGGATGCTTCTAGTTACTAAGTTCCCCTCCACAGCGGAGAAACAACTCGAATAGCTAATTCCCGCATGTCCGAATCAAGGTCGCTGTTTTACGCGAGAGTAAACAACGGGTCACGCGAGTACCCTTGCCATTAGGCTCCCTATCATCGGCACATGTGAAATTTCTAAATCACTAGTCTAATCAGGGTCGTCGTTTTACGCGAGAGTAAACAACGGGTCACGTGAATACCCTCGGTTACTAGACTTCCCATCATAGAACAAATATTATCTCGACTATTGGGAAAAACTGACCGACTCTAAACTCAATCTAAGTGCCAACACGACTTATGTAACTGGACGACTAGCTAACCGAAAAATGTAACCAAACGTATCGATGGTGATTTTAAAACACGCATGTATCCTCTCTTATCCGCCAAGACCTCTACAATCACGAGAAAAAAAAATTTCGGACCTAAATGAAGACTAATCAGAAACAGAAATCACTGACTACAACTCGACTAAAACTCGACCGTTTCTTCAGAGAGAAAAACAGTGTCGTAACATCAGTATTACACAAATAGAAGCACGAAAAATTCACGAATAGAGTAAAATCAAGACAAGCAAGGCTATCGACAAAAAGATAACTAAAAAAAAATAACAAAAAGTGCAACAAAATAAGTACAGCAATAAATGTAAACCCCCCCCCCCCAAACTTAGGACGTACATTGACCTCAATGGACAAAATATAATATGCAATAGAATAAAAAGGTCAAGTACTCCCCTCCAGTCCTCTCACGAGCTGGTGTCGGCATCATCCTGTGAGGAGGGTGGTGTGGCTGGCCGAGCAGGTGCAATAAATGGCCCGTCTGGGTGCATGATATGGGCCGTCCATGCGGCAAGGTGCTCCTGATGGTAGGCGTCCCTCGCTGCCAGACGCCTCGCCTCACGCCGGTTGGCCCGGCGGGCCTGCTCTCGCATCTCACCCCTGACGGCAGCAATAATGCTCTCTCGCCCCGTCCGCTGCTCCTCTCGCATGGCAGCCAGCATACTCTCCCTCTCTCTCCTCATCTCCTCTCTCTCTCTCTCTCCTCATATCCTCCCTCAGCCCGTCGAACATCGCCTGAAATCTCTCTCTGTCGGGCGGCGGTCCGGTATCTGCCTGCCCCTGTGTCAGCAAAAGAGGCTCGGGGGATCCCTCGTGGGCCTCATCCAGTAGAAATCATCTCCCCCGAGCGTGCGCCGGCGCTCCTCCCCACTGGTCAAAATGTGAGATGATGCGGTGGTCGATCGGGGCCTGGGGAGCCAGCATCGGCTCGTCGTCCGACCACGTCAGCCCCGACTGTCGGCAGAGAGCGCAGATAAGAGAGGGGTGCTTCAACCCCGTCTTGGCCCCTCCCTGAATGCACTGGAATATAGAACGGACCAAGAGAGGGGCCACATCAAATCGCAGCCCGGATGTGATAGCATATAGTGTCCGGGCGCGGGAGAGAAAAACAGTGCGGATCTGAGATGTGGGGTCTATACGAGCGCAAATGAAATATAGCCAGGCACGCCCGAGCCGACTGAGGCGCGAGCTCTTGAAATGGAAAGTGGAAGAACCCGGTGCGCGTTGCTCCCAGTCGGAGTCGGGCTGCGTGATAGTCTCGAGCAGAGCCTCCTTCGTGAGGCTAGTCATAACTCGGTCATAGGCCGTCTCATCTACCACCGGCAGCCCAAACAACCTCCGAATAGCAGCTGTGGAAAAATCAACCGTAATACCTCGGACATCGACCTGAGTCCGAGTGTCTGACTGCTGCAACATCTGGCCTGCTCGAATGTGCTTCAATAACGCACTGGCATAAAACTCCTGCACTATCGATATCACCGCTGGCTCGGGGGGGTGCAGCAAATCGGGCCCACTCCATCTCATCTATCATCGTAAGCAGTTCCCCGTCTTGGGGGGCTGGAGTAAATCCCCTTTCCAGGATAAGAGGTCGCGGCCGAATCTTCTCATTGAAGATTTTGTGGATCTCAGGGTCAGAAAACTGGTGCGCCTCCGACTCGGCGCGACTACGAGAGGTTTCCCCTCGAGTGGGGGATGACTGAGTCCTGGCCCTCTTGATCAGCTTTTTAGTCCTAGCCATAGTCATTCGGGTTGGGGTTGCTGTAATTCCAGAACAAATACGTTGCACAAAGATTCAAAATATTGCCTTAACAAAGAAAATCTTTCATTCAGGCATTTCATCGAACACTTAAAGGGCAAGAGTTCACTTGAAGAACAAATATGGCAATAGCTCGATTAAATCCCCAAGAACAACAACACGAATCATTCACCATCAAAAATGACATATTCAATTCATTCAATATGAAAAATAATCATGAAAAATCGATCAAAACATCATGTCCTCCACTTAACCATCATAGAACTTTTGAAAGAAAAATAAGCATATTCAACCATCAAATGCATAACACAACTTTACATTCAAATTCATAGAACAATTTGAGATTAGGATTTTAGACATATCTTGCTTGGATTGTGAAAAATGCAAGAAAATCGCAAGAAGAAGAAGGCGAGAAGAATGTCGGCCGATCGCGCGCAAGGGAAAGGAAAGGAAGAAAGGGAAGTGTACCTGGGGTGGCCGGCCGAATGCGGGTTATAAGGTACCTGGGACCTTCAAATTCCGCATGGTGTGCCGCGGCACAGCTCAAGTGAGCCGCGGCACCGAGTACAGTCCCTTTTACCTGTTCGCATGTTTTGTTGTGGGCCACGGCTCAACTTTCATGTGCCGCGGCGTAGGGCTCAGGTGTGCTGCGGCTCAGTATTGTTGTGCCGCGGCACAGAGTACAGATTGTTTAGCTCTCCCTTTCGATTTGTGTGTGCCGCGGCTCACAATACTTGTGCCGCGGCTCAGTAATGAATTTCTCCCCTGGGACTTTTCCTGCACAGAATTTTAAGAAGAACACGTCAAGTGCGAGAGGTAAAAGCAAATCAAAGCACAAAATGATGAAAAATAAAAATGCAAGAATGCAAGAAAAAAATAGAAAGGCAAATCTACAACTACGAACTCGGGTTGCCTCCCGAGAAGCGCTAAGTTTATAGTCTTCAGCCGGACCTATTTAAAAATCAGTTCGCTTTTCGCAAACTCCATTTGATCTCCGCCCCATTCATAGAACCGTTAATATGATTTTTAAAATTTTGACCATCGCTCATTAACGATTCGATTTTCGGTTCGGACACCCAATGTTGGTTGTGGAAAGGTTTTGATGAGAACAACTTCCCGAAACACCCGTTTTTCTCAAGACTAGATGTCCGTTTGATTTTCGGCTTATTTCCCTCTTTCAAAAATGACTTTATGACCGCAGAAGACTTGTCCGAGTGTGGCTGGTCAGATGGCGATGATTGCATGTTCACATGCTCGAGAAATGCGACTCGTTCTACATCTTTCTTAAAAGTTGGACCATCTGACACGGAATCTGAATTTTTCGACCGACGATGTTTTCGGTGTTTTTCTTTTGCAACGGCCTCCACACTTGCACTTTGTGAGCTCTTATCCACACCTCCGGGCCATGAAAAGGATTTGAATACTTGGAACGTAACATGCTCGTCTTGAACTCGCAGAGTTAATTCTCCTTTTTCCACATCTATAAGAGTTCTGCCGGTCGCTAAAAATGGTCGTCCCAATATAATCGGGATATCTTCATCTTCCTCCAAGTCGAGAACAATAAAATCCGCTAGAAAGATAAATTTATCCACTTTTACTAACACATCCTCAATCACTCCCCTCGGATACTTAATAGATCGATCCGCTAATTGCAAGGAGACCGTCGTCGGCTTTGCTTCTCCAATTCCCAGCTTTTTGAAAATAGACAAAGGCATGAGGTTAATACTAGCACCGAGATCGCACAATGCCTTATTAAAAGAGAGATTCCCCATGGTGCACGGTATGTTTAAACTTCCCGGATCTTTCAGTTTTGGTGGAAGCTTCTTCTGAAGAATCGCGCTGCATTCCTCCGTCAAGGCGACTGTCTCAAACTCCTTGAGTTTTCTTTTCTTTGACAAGATCTCTTTCATAAATTTAACGTAGCTTGGCATTTGTTCCAACGCGTCGGAAAATGGAATGTTAATATGAAGCTTCTTGAACACGTCGAGGAACTTAGAGAATTGCTTGTCCGCCTTTTTCTGTTGTAATCTCTGCGGGAACGGGACGGGTGGCACATATGCCTTCGGGTTATCCGGAAACGTTATCGAGGGTCTCCAATCTTGAGATTCTTCCGTCACTAAATTTTTCTTCTCCTCAATTTCACTCCTCTTTTCACTCCTCTCGGGCTGGTCACATACCTCCTTCCCGCTTCTCAAACTGATCGCATTTAGACTTTCTCTAGGATTTGTCTCGGTCGTACTTGGAAATGCTCCCTCCGGGCGGGCTGTCAACACGTTAGCAATCTGGCCCAGCTGGACTTCCAAGTTGCGAATGGAAGCGGAATGATTCTGCAATGTCGCTTCAGTACGGGTCATGAATTGACTCGTATTCGCTGCCAATTTCGCAATTGCTTCCTCGAGAGAAACTTTTGGAGCGGGAGGGGGCTGCTGTTGGTTTTGAGAGAACGGAGACTGGTTCGAGTTTTGTCCGTTTCTCCATGAAAAGTTGGGATGATTACGCCACCCCATATTATACGTGTTGGAGTACGGATTATTTTGCCGGTTTCCATTTCCTACAAACTGAGCTTGTTCAATTTGGGGCTGCTCGAACGGATTTCCGACTTGACACTCCGCGCTAGGGTGAGATCCGTTACACCAATTGCAAGACTCAATGGTGACGGGGGAAGGAGCATGCGAAAATGCTTGGAGCTGCTGCGTTAATGCTGCGACTTGGGCTGACAATGTAGATATCGGGTCATTACTCGAAATTTCCAAAACTCGCTTTGGCGTTACTCTTTCAGATGGCCATTGATATGCATTTGCGGCCATAGCTTCCAACAACGAGTGTGCCTCGGCCATGGTCTTTCCCATCAAAGCCCCACCGGAGGCTGCATCCACGAGAGTGCGTGTAGAGGCACTAAATCCATTGTAGAACGTCTGAATTTGAAGCCAGTCTGGAAGGCCGTGATGTGGGCATCTCCGTAACAAATCTTTGTATCGCTCCCACACCTCGTGGAGCGATTCCATATCATACTGACCAAAGGTGGTGATCTCGTTTCTCAATCTCGCCATCTTAGAAGGTGGGAAGAATTTAGCAAGGAAAGCTTGCGCTAACTCTGCCCATGTTGTGATCGACCTCGGCGGTAAGGAATTCAGCCAAAATTTCGCTTTATCCCTCAAAGAGAAAGGGAAAAGCCGTAATCGGATAGCATCGTCTGTGACACCATTGTTCTTGAACGTGTCACAAATCTCAAGAAAAGAAGCAATATGTGCGTTGGGATCATCATTCGGCAATCCACAGAATTGGCTCCCCTGCACCATCTGAATAATAGCAGGCTTGATCTCGAAATTGTTGGCTTGGATTGTTGGACGCCGAATCCCCGAAAATTTTGTGTTAATCTGCGGCATAGCATAATCTCGAAGTGCTAGTGCCGGTTGAACTTGCTGCACATGGTTATCTCCTCCTTGAATTTCGATATTTTCGGCCATGGTCACTATCGTCTGTAACTCTCGTTTCTCCTTCTTGTTCCTTCGAAGAGTGCGCTCGAGTTCGGTATCCAAAGGTAGTAGGCCTTCGTTACCGAATTTTCTCATGCACTACCCAAAAAAAAAAAATCCTGAAAGGAAAAAACAAATAAATAAAATTAAATACACGAAAATAAGTAAATAAAAACGTTCAAACTAAGACTAAAAATACTGAAATCGATATTAGCAAAAATTTCAGTTCCCCGGAAACGGCGCCAAAAACTTGTTGCGGTTGAACTTTAACGCAAGTGTACATTATCGTATACAATTAATAAAGTGATGAGTGAGTATCGTTCCCACGAGGACTGAATCACTAACTACCGATTTTTATGTATTCTAGTTTTATTTGAACAATCGAACTTGGGTTTTTCAATTAATTACTAAAAGAATTAACAAAAGATTAAACAGTAAAAATGATAGTTTGAAGAAAGAGAATCAAATGATGAATAAGTCTAGGATTCTGAATCCACCTCGGTTTATCCGAATTTACTCTCGATTATCTGAAGTTAATGATTTTCCCAATTATTGAAGGCGAAGATTGCTAATGTACTCTACCGCCTCTCCCGAGGTCAATAGATTTTTCTAAAGGCTAATAACGCACTCTATCCCTAGGTGAATTGATTCGTCAATAGGCAAAAAGCATAAAATCTCCAAAAGGCCACGTAGTTCCTATGAGTATATTCCTATCTCACAGAATAAAACGGTCCTCACCAATAGTTCCTCACCAACTCTCCTCTCCCGATTCGAATTGAATGATTAAAACAATACAACTATTGGCCAGATAATTGAAAGCATTAAACACGATTGGGAAAACTCAACAAAAAGGGAATTAATTAGATAATCTCAAGTAAATCCGTCAAAACGTAGGTTTCATCAAAATCCTAGATTAGGGTTTTAGCCTGACATGCTAATTAATGAAAATACAGAATAAATGAATAAAAGCATGAAAATCAAACGCAGATGAAGAGCTCGGATTCCTCCGTTCTTCTGGCTTCCGCCCTCTGCTCTTGAAGTCTTATGCTTATCTTCCTCTTCTGCCGTCTCCTCCAAGATTCTCTGATTCCAAGATTTTCCAAGATTCTTAATTAGGGTCTTAAACCCTTATTTATAGCTCTGTACAGTCTCCAAATTGCGTCCGTGTGAGTAGGTCGAGAACTGGCTTCAAAACGGCCCAAATCCGCGCGGAACACACCAAAACCGCCTAGTGTGCCGCGGCTCACTTAATCTGTGCCGCGGCACATGGCGTCCAAGTTAAAACCTGGGCGCTGTGATTTTCTTCTGGGCCGCGGCTCACCTGGACTGTGCCGCGGCACAGAGTACAGTCTACTTTGTGCCTGCTGGTCCTCTGCGTGTGCCGCGGCCCTGCTTCCTTGTGCCGCGGCTCACGGCCAAAATTTGCTGCGCCTGCTTTCGCCTCGTTTTAGCTTCCGGACTCCAATCTCCTGACAAACATACAAAATTAAGGCATTAAAAGCTCATTTAAGCAAATTTACTCTCCAAAATAATACAAAATAATGATAAATAAGCGTATAAAAATACGCCTAACACCCGACACGTGCCCCAGAGACTTTTCCACATCCATTATCATTTCCCGCTCATTTCAGCGACCGGCCAGGTCGTCCAAGTTCAAAGCCGAACCACTCAATGACGATCGCCAGCTCGGTAAAATGCAGAGTCACTCGTCATAATTCAGCGATCGCCAACAGAACCACCTCACCCTACGTTTCCAACATCGGAGCGAGCTGGGGGGCAATTGTTGTGCCGAGATTTATTCACCTCGACAGGCGATCGACTACAAGGCCGAGCGACCGATTCTACAACCAATCATGCTATGGCGAACGCGCCTAAGCGGAGATGACAGTCCACCTTCGAGCATCTAGCGACCGACTCTCTAGGCGATCGCCTTTGGCATCCAGCGACCGTCTCTGATGTCCGACCTAAGACGATCGTCCTATGCCACGAACAAGACCTTCGTTTGTCAAAGTCCACGAGGACTGGATCTCAAAGCAGCTCCCATGTGCAGATCTGCGACAGGCGCCGCGTTTCATGGATCATTGACCACAGCCTGTCGTCACCTACTCACCTACCGACAAACTCGCCGAAAGGTACAAGGTAGGACCGCCCGTGACAGCGACTCAGATGCGTGCAGGCTTCTCATTGGACCGCACAGCTGGATGCCAGTGACTCCTGCGGACTTTAAGGGGACCAGCCCATGTGCTAAAAGACGATCGCCCGCTTATTATAATACAGCAAAGGCGATCGCTCGGCATGTCCCAGTCCTATAAATAGAGAACATTCAGCAACTGGAAAAAGGTTCCCCATTATGCTCAGAAAGAACTCTTAGTTCGCAATTCGTTCCAACTTCATTCACGGAAATACATATAAACATACATATTCTCAGGCTCCCGACTTCCTCATCGGAATCTACTTCAGGATTTCTCTCTCAGTACCTCTCAACCAGAAGAAGGTCCGCAGAGGCAAGAAGTCTCCACAGTTCAGATTCACGAGCCACGGAGCTCAAACATATAGCTACTACACGCCGTGAGAGACTGTCGATTTCTCACGTCCGTCACAGTTCATCAACGTCGTTACAAGAACTCACAGATCATCACATCTTGTTCTTCCGGCAATCTACACGCTCACTAGCTAAGATAACTAGAATCGTTACACTCATTGTAATAATATTTTAACATTAATACTTGTATCCCCGAATATTCATATTAATAACATCTCGCGAGAGCATTCAAGCCCGAGACTAACAACCCCGGCAAATCTTATGTTATTTACTTTCTCTACGGAAGTGCTCTCGCACTTTGTTTGCTATCCATCCATTCCAGCAATATCTATCTCCGGATAATATTTTGGGTAGCAACACCCTAACAGTTCGATCGTTGTTATTCGACCGTATTTGTTCGATCATTGTGTTCGATCATGTTGTTCGATCATCGAGGTTCAATCGTGGTTGTCCGATTGTTGAACGCCTGATCTCGTACAGTAAAGAATTGTCGTTCACCGTTAGTCAGCTGTTTCGATTGCGGTCAATTGGGACACCGAACCGTGCATTGCGAGATGGTAGCTGCAAGGTTCGGGGATCGAATTTACGTCTATGCTCCGAAGGGACATGGAGATGCCTAGTGTGGTTTTCGAGAAGTTCGGCGTGGTCGGAGTTCTTCGTGGTTATCCTTGCGGATCGTTTTGTGTTTATGTTCTATTTTCTTGACTGTGCGTGTTTCCTAGTAATAGGTACTTTTGTTTTGTGAATGTTCGTACAATTGACTTGATTGCGTTATCTGTTTGGTTATGCTTGGAACTTGTTGGTTTTGTTATGCCCCCGCTTGTGGCATTGTGATGGTTGTCGTTGAGCGTGTTTCCACACCGTATGTTCCTTTGCGTTCTTGTAACGTCTCGTCGATCGGCATAAGCTATGCGTTCTTGTGTATCTCATTGAGATGTTCATGGTGGGATATTGTTCCTACCTACTTATTTTTAAGTTTCGGGACGAAACTTCTTTTAAGGAGGGTAGTATGTAATATCAGCGATTTTGATTTTCGGTAAATTTCTTTTTTTTTGGCACGAGTCCGTTTTAACGGCAATCTTGTGACCGTTTCGTCATTTTGAGAATGATTAATTCTGCACTTTTTGACATCCGAGTTTGTTTCGGTGTCGTTTTGCTGAGTTCCTTGCTTTTTGGTGACTTTTCCGCATTTGAGTTCGATTCTTGCGAATCTCGTTCGAAACTATTGTTTCGTGTTCCCCGTAAGTCTCGTTCGATCACGTATCGTGATTTTCGGGCATTCTGGGCCATTTTATAATTTCCCAAAGTTGTGGGTATCCGTCTTCGTATTTATTATTTCGACCCTTTTCATGGTTGCATGTGAGTTTGATTAGAGCTCAAGCTCTTAGTATGATCATATTCTGGAGCTTTCTGTATGTATCTTGAACTTGAAGATTCGGTCAGAGAAATCCGTCGTCGTACCCATTTTTTGAGGGTACTATTGCTGTTATTTCTGAGTCGTTAGCGCATGCTACATCCGGGTGGTTAGCGCGCGCTAAGGTGCAGAAGTTAGCGCACGCTACGGGTTTGGTAGCGCACGCTAACTGGTAGTTCGAGGCAGTCCAGGAGCTACTGGACTGGGACTGGAGTCTCGTTGGCGCACGCTACGGTTGGTAGATAGCGCGCGCTATCGTCTGCTTAGCGCATGCTATCTATCCTTTCTAGCGTACGCTACCTGGTAGGTGCAGATCTGTCCAGGAGCCACTGGACTAGATTCATGGCTCGTTAGCGCACGCTAACAGTGCTGCGGGCGGAATGTCTGAGGCGCTGACCCCGTTAGCGCGCGCTAATACGATGTGTTTAGCGCACGCTAATAACTGCCCAGTATAAATAATGGACAGCACCCTTTATTCCGTCATTTCTCTCCTTCTTCGTCTCTTTTCATCGGGAGCAAGTTCTTGGGGCGATTTTGGGCGCTCTTCATCATCAAGTGTCATCTTGGGATGGATTTGTGTGTGTTTAACATCATTTAATCCATTGTTCTTCGCCGGATCGAGGTACTTTTTTCTTGATTCCCTAGAGTTGACTTTTTGGGAGTTTTGTTCTTGATTCAAAATCCAATCCAGTTTAGACGAATCGATTGGTGTTAGATGTTGCTGTTAAACATGTTTTATGGATTGTATATCTATATCTTCGGTTCGTTTCAACCCGAAGGGCGATTTCATTGTTCTTGAGGTGTAGTGAACATTTAATATTCGATTAAATGTTCGAATGGGTTTTCCTTCGATAGCTTGTTGTGATCTCCATTGTTTTTGGTCTTGATCCTCATCGTAATCATGTTATTGTTGTTTTTCTGGAGGATTATAGGTGCTCGAGGATTCCGAGTTGATCCGTTTTGTGTCGGTAATTTGTGTGGTGTTATTCTCGTAGTGTTCGCAGTGCTATTGTATTCTCAATTATATTCAGGAGTTCGGGTCTACCCGACTGCATCTGTTGTGAGGAAATCCCTCACACTATGTCGCAAGTGCACGGTGTCAACAAGTAATAAAGTGATAAGTAAGATATCGTTCCCTCGAGGACTGATTTCACTAAGTACCAAAATATAGTCAACTCACAATTTTATTTGAAGAACAATTATATGGAATTTATATCTAAGCTAATTGCAGAAAAATAAATAGATAATAATAATAATAATAATAATAATAATATAAAAAATAATAATAATAATAATAATAATAATGGCGTAGGATTATGATTTTCACCTCAAACAATCAGGAATGATTTTTAATTAATTCCAATTCACTTTTATTCAATTGATTGTAAGCCAGGAATTCCTAAATTATTCTAAAGCCTTTCCCAAGGTCGATAGAAAATACTAAGAATTATTAACTCGATATATCCCTATTCGAATTAGATAATTAGTAGCTAAAACAGTTCAAGAATTCCCACAAGAGACAGGCTTCACAATTCCCATGAGTATATCCCTATCTCACGAAAATTATGATTTTTCTCACAAGAACTATGCCTAAATTTCATCTCCCGAATCCATAAATACATTCAAATCAATTCAACTATTGGCCAGACAATTGAAAGCATTGAGAACAGTGAGAAGAATCCAATTCAATATGAATAACGAGTAAATTAAAATAAAAATAAATAAATCAAACCGTCATGTAATCGGCTACAATCACAATCCTACTAGAACAGATCTAGAAACTAAGATGCGGAAAAATTAAGAAAAATCGTAAGGGATCCGTGGTCTTGTCGTCGCCCCACAAATCTCCTCTTTGTGTTCTTCTCTCTATCTATCGATGCTCCCTCCTCCGGATGATCAAAATCCTCTCAATTCTGACCTTAAACCCTTATTTATAACTCTTATCAGCCTCCAAAACGCGTCTGTGTGATTAGGTCGAGAACAGGCTCCAAAACGGCCCAGAAACGCGGCAATTTCCATCAAAACCGCCCCGTGGGCCGCGGCTCACTTAATCTATGCCGCGACCCCTACTGCTCAGCGCCCCACACCTGGGCGCATTTTTCTTCATGGGCTGCGGCTCACTCTCCTTGTGTCGCGGCTCACGGTACAGTCCGCTTGGGGCTTCGCTGGGACCGTGCGTGTGCCGCGGATCACTCTCCTTGTGCCACGGCCCCTGGCCAAAAATTGCTGTTTTCGCCCGTTTTTCGTCGTTCGAGCTTCCGGACTCCAATTTCCTGCAGAACATAAAAGAATAATGCATTAAAAGCTCATTTATGCAGATTTAGGCTCAAAATGGATATAAACTAATGATGAATAAGCGCATAAAAATACGCCTAACAAATATCCCCAAACTTGAGCCTTTGCTTGTCCTCAAGCAAAAATTAATTTTCAAATAAAAAGTATCATGAATGATCGTGCAAATCCATAGTGCTCAACTTAATCAATACTACCCTGAGAATCTCAAAGAATAATACGAGTGTCGTAATAGTGAGTCACATCCACGGACACTGATTACAAGAAGTAATCATTTTCAGTCCTAACCAACCGTTCATGAAGAAAATCAAGCTCAAAGATTAACAAGCGTGAATTTAACCGACCGCCAATATGAAAGGTTAATATAAACAAGCCAACTCGCCCAGTCCCACAGTCTAATGGCAAAATTCAAGAGTTTCATCATCAAAATTACTCCTCGGACAGCATTCCCTTATGTATGATCATAATAATGATTCGAGTTAACCACTAGGTTCGGATCTCGGGATGTTTCATCGGGATAATCCTAGGGTGGATTTCCATTCTCATGTATTGGGGAACTGTTTGACGTAAAAGACACTCATGGGGCACATGGATGCTTCTAGTTACTAAGTCCCCCTCTATAGCGGAGAAAAAGCTCGAATAGCAATCCTCGTATGTCAAGGTTTCCATTTTACACGAGAGTAAACAACGGGTCACGCGAGTACCCCCGGTTACTAGGCTTCCCATCATCGGTAATGCGATATTTCTAAATCATTAGTCTATTCAGGGTTGTCGTTTTACGCGAGAGTAAACAACGGGTCACGTGAACACCCCTGGTTACTAGACTTCCCATCATAGAATATGTAATATCTCGACTTTTTCTTGGGAAAAACTGTCCGACTTTAAATTCAATTAAAGTGCCAACACGACTCATGTTACTGTATGACTAGCTACGCGAAAAGTATAACCAAACGTATAGACGGTGGTTTGAAAACACGTATGTCTCCTTTCTTATCTGCTAAGATTTCTACAAAAACGAAAAATTTCGGACCTAAATGAATACTCAACGGAAACAGAAATCGCTGACTGCAACTCGACCAAAAGTCAACCGTTTCTTCAGAGAGAAATCAGTATCGTAACATCAGTTTTACACAAAAAGAAGCACGAAAAATTCACGAAAAATTCACATTTTTAACCATCAACAACATGCAAGAAAAATAAAGCAATGATGAAATCGCAATTTATAACCAAGAAAATTTAAGAAAATATCGCATGCTTCAATTTATTCCACTACACATAAAATCCTCAATAATAAAACTCATGTGAAAATAAAAGAGATAAAGAAAAGTGAATCTTATTCTAAATGTCTTCTTGAACGCCAGCACATGTCTGAGTGGAATCGTCTGTCAATCCATACTTCAAATAATGCCCAACATCACCAGGGACCCCCAAACTTAGTTTCTAGTCATGAAATAACTGTAGACATTAAGCCAAGAAAGACTAGAATATGAAGAATAATAACTCATTGGGGTAAAAAAATATTAGAGAAATACGGGCCAACAAGAATACACGAATCCAAACGAAATATCAAAACAAAGAAAAAAAATTATTAACTAAAAATCAAATAAAAACAACTAACTAGAAAGCAAGTAAAAATCATGGGTTGCCTCCCATCAAGCGCTCTATTTTACGTCTTGAGCACGATGTGGCAAAAAAATTTAACGTGGCTTCTGATAGGACGCCGAATGCACGCTCCCTGAAAACCAGGTCTAAAACATGGACCAATATAAGCCGGAGTACCGACCTCTTAGTAATGAAAGGTTTTCTTAGACAAGTGGATGCCGACCTCAAGGTCCTTTAGAAGATTGCCGACCTCAAAGGTCTCCCGACCTCGGAGGCCCCGCTGACCAGTGACATCTGTTAGAAGGGCGCCGACCTCGGTGGCCCCGCTGACCTGTGACATCTGTTAGAAGGTTGCCGACCTCAAAGGTCTCCCGACCTACGGATTTGAATAGGAATGACCCGACCTAAGTGATCTTTTATAATAGGAGCCGATCTAAGGCCTCCGAGCTCATGAAGGTCGAAGTCTCGGGAAAGAAGATCCTGACTCATCTGACAGAATTCCTGAGATCCAGGGATTGAGAGCCCATACCTTGCAATCCCGGAAATCCAGGGATGGGAAATCGCAGCCTGAATCCCTGGATATCCGGAATCTTCTCTAAAAATCAGGGAAGATCTTAGAGAACAAGGCATCTCCCTGCTATAAAAGGGAGAGGGGGGGTTTTCATTAGTGATTCACATTCTGAGATTATAACATACTTTAGAGAGAGAGAGAAAGACAATAATTCGTACATTTTGGGTTTTCTTAGCTAAACTCCTAAGATTAACCCGGTTCTTGGTGACTGATCAGCTCGGTTACATCAAGTGGCGCCGTCTGTGGGAACTGTGACATCGAGTCACTTTGAGCTGAGACGTGAGGTTAGTAATGGCGGAAGAAATGAACCAGAAGACAATAGGGAGTTAATACCCCGAAATTTAGAAGAGGAACTTGCAGCTGCGGGTGGAGAAGCGACTCTGGAAAAAACACCCGTCACCCCTGTAGAAGAATTCGCACCAAGCACAACCACACTTACGAAGGAAGCCTTAGCCGACATAATCGCCAGTGCAATCCAGAAGAGTCGGGAGGTCGAAAAACAAAGGAAACCACGAAAAGTAATACCCATCCTTTCGGATGGGCCGGAGGAAATTGATCAGCAGGAAGAGCATAGGGAGAGTTATCCAAGAATATGGGAGCAATCTGGACAGGAAAAAACGCAGGATCCCTTAATATCCAGTATGCAAGACGAGCTGGAGGAGTTGCGACAGAGGGTTGCGGGGAAGGACATGGAGAGTCATCCAGGCCATCCCTTCTCAGAAGGCATACTGCAGGCCGAGCTCCCATATGGGTTTAGGGCTGTCACCTTCACCTACGATGGACTCTCAAATCCTACCCGACATTTATACCGATTCGAGAACATGGTGGTACTACATCGATATTCGGATGCCGTGAGTTGCAGAGCATTCTTGGCTACGCTGACAGAGTCAGCTCAGGATTGGTTCCGCCAGATACCCCCTGGGTCAATCACCAGCTTCAAAACTTTCAGCTCCGCGTTCTTGACTCACTTTGCCAGCGCCAGGGCGCACCAAAAGACCTTCATGTCCTTGTTCAGTATCAAGTAGTACTCCGGAGAAGCGCTGAGAGCTTATGTGACCCGATTCACAAAGGCATGTCTGGAGGTACCATCATCGTCATAAGAAGTGAAAACCAGTGCCTTGACGCAGGGACTGAGGCCGGGGTTGCTACGCACCTCATTAGCTAAAAAACCAGCCAGAATATATGATGAGGTCCTAGCCCGATGTTCGAAATACATTAATGTTGAGGAAACCGAGAACGATATGGAGGAATTGCAAGAAAAGCCCGAAGATGGGGAAAGGGGGTCCAGCAGATTGATACGGCGTGAGGAGTACACCTTTCAAGGAAATTTACCTAGGGAAGAAATACCGCGGGGAAAAACAGATCGAAAGAAGAGCGATACCGCTCTAAGGCGACCAAGATTTGACCAATACAGCCCACTAACAATGAGGAGAGCCCAGGTTTTGGAAGCAGTTGAGGATAAGATGACCAGGGTTATCGAGTGGCCTGCATCTCGTCCTAATAGGCCCACCCAGCCGAAATCAGAGATTTATTGTCGATTCCACAATGATTACGGGCATAAAATAGATGAGTGCAAGCACCTTAAAGATGAGATCGAAAGGCTGGTCCGAGCGGGACATCTAATGGAGTTCACATATCAGCAGAGGAATGGAGGTCGGAGGCAACCACCCATGCCCCAAGGAGGGTCCGGGGTGAAAAGAGAAGCTCCTCGGGGACCCGCTGCTCCCCCAGCTATGAAGGGAGTAATCCACATGATATCAGGAGGACCAACCGACGGAAGTTCTAATCAGGCCAGGAAAGCCCACGCACGAAAGGCTAGGTGTCATCAGCTCAAGGAGATCGCCTCTGTAGGCCGCGGGCCTATCATTCAGTTCAGCCCCGCGGATTATAACGGGATATATGCGCCCCATAATGACGCGCTAGTCATCACCGCGGAGATCGCCAGTTACGATGTGCAAAGGGTATTTATCGATACGGGGAGCTCGGTAGACATCTTATTCTATGACTGTTTCAAACAGATGAACCTGGAAGTGGAATTAAAGAAGGTAAATACCGCGCTCCATGGGTTCTGCATGACCGAGGTGCAACCGGTGGGAGAAGTGGTGCTTCCGGTCGCACTAGGTCGGATGCCCCATCGAAAGTTCAAGACGCTCAGGTTTTTAGTGGTGGACACCAAATCGGCCCATAACGCCATTGTAGGGCGACCGGGACTCAACAAGTTCGAAGCAGTGGCCTCTACCGCACACACGAAAGTAAAATTCCACGTAGGAGGTGAGGTAGGGGAAGTAGCCGGGGATCAGTTTGTAGCTCGATCTTGTTACCAGACAACGGTAAAGCAAGGAGTGCAGCGCGGAAAGAGAGCATCCGAGCTAGGGGTTCCGGATCCATAGTCTAAGAAGAATAAACAATCAAAGGCGCCCGAAGAAGCTGAGGAAGAAGGCGTCAAGCCCAATGAGGAGTTGCTAGAAATAGAGTGGGTTCCAGGAAAGCCGGAAATAAAAACTCGCATGGGAAGTCGGTTGGACGATGAAATAAAGGAAAGCCTTATCAGCCTGCTAAGGAGATTTGTGGACATTTTCGCGTTCGCAGCCGAGGATCTGGTGGGAATCAGCCCAACAGTTGTCGAGCACATGTTGAACATCGACCCAACCATAAGACCAGTGAAGCAAAAGAGGAGGCATTTTGGGCCGTAGATGGATGGGGTCATTGGGGAAGAAGTTGACAAGCTCCTCCGAGCTGGACACATAATGGAGATCCAGTTTCCGGAATGGCTATCCAACGCTGTGATGGTGGGGGAAGGTCAGGGAAAGTGGAGGATGTGCATGGACTTTCGGGACCTAAATAAAGCATGTCCAAAGGATCACTACCCGCTACCCCGCATAGATCAGCTGGTGGATTCAACCTCGGGGTGCGAGTTACTCAGTATGATGGATGCTTCTCAGGGATATCACCAGATTCCTCTCGCCCCCGAGGATAGAAAGTGGGTTAGTTTTGTGGTATCAAAAGGAACTTTTTGTTATGTACGTATGCCTTTTGCATTAAAAAAATGCAAAAGCTACATACCAAAGGATGGTTGACGGAATCTTTAGATCGCAAATCGGCAGAAACATGGAGGTTCACGTGGATAACATGCTAGTAAAAAGCGTGAAGGCAGGAGAGCATATCAAAGACCTAGAAGAGACGTTCGAAAACCTGCGCACGTACGGAATGAAGCTCAATCCATCAAAATGTTCTTTTGGAGTCAAATCGGGGAAATTCCTGGGATATGTAGTCACAGAACAAGAAATTGAGGTCAATCCGGAGAAGGTCAAGGCAGTGCTGCAAATGAATCCTCCAAAAAATATCAAGGATATCCAGATACTAACAGGAAGAATAGCAGGGCTGAGCCGGTTCATATCACGCTCGGCCGAGAAGGGATTCCCATTTTTTAAACTCTTAAGAAAAGGGAACAAGTTCGAATGGACCCCAGAAGCGCAAACAGCATTCGGAAAATTAAAGGAGTATT
Source organism: Orobanche coerulescens (assembly GCA_033398695.1). NCBI lineage: Eukaryota > Viridiplantae > Streptophyta > Magnoliopsida > Lamiales > Orobanchaceae > Orobanche > Orobanche coerulescens. Next base: position 10,387,542 of record CM065816.1, on the reverse strand, counting down.
TGGCCGAGCTGCCTCTGCTCACCAAACCGATACCAGGAGAGGATCTCATACTCTACTTATCCGTGGGAGAGGGGGCGGTAAGCTCGGTCTTGCTAAGAGAAGAAATGAGTAAGCAAAAACCCATTTATTATACAAGCCGAATTTTGTAAGGAGCAGAACGAAATTACTCCGAGCTAGAAAAAAGGGCATTGGCGTTAGTGGTTATAGCCAGGCGATTGAGGCCCTATTTCCTAGCCCACCGGATAAAACTGCGAACTAACTTGCCCTTGAGAGAAATATTAGGGCGACCTAACGCGTCAGGTCGCCTGGTGAAGTGGGCGGTAGAAATGGGGGAATACGACATGGAGTATGAGCCGAGAACGGCAATAAAAGCTCAGGCCCTAACGGACTTCATCCAAGAGGGGGCCATGCCATCGCCACCAGAGGGACAGTGGCTATTACATGTGGATGGATCGGCAACAACCAGTGGTTCAGGGGCAGGGATAGTCCTTACTACCCCGGAGGGTGAACAATTAGAGTATGCCATAAAGTTCGATTTCAGAGCATCTAACAACGAGGCCGAATATGAAGCCCTAGTTAAGGGAATGCAGCTGGGGATAAACTTGGGCGCACGACGACTCATTGCTTACTGTGATTCCCAACTGGTCACACAACAGGTAGAAGGAAAATTTGAGATAAATGAGGATCGGATGAGGAAGTATGTGGAGGAAGTGAGAGAGGCTGCCAAAAACTAGGGGAATTGAAGTTAATCCATATCTCTAGGGCGGAAAATGCAAAAGCTGATTACCTAGCAAAAATGGGAAGCTCCTTAGTGGATTACCGCTCGCGAACAGTAAAGATTTTGGGAGCAGCCCGGAGTAGCATCATGAAACAGGTGATGGAGGTGAACGAGATGGCAGATTGGCGAACTCCTTTGTTGGCATACCTAAGAAGGGCAGAACTACCCAAGGAAAGGCAAGAAAGAATGAAGATTGTGCAAAGAGCAGCGAGGTTCTGTTGCATTAACGATGAGCTATACAATAGATCCTACCTCGGTCCATACCTACGGTGCGTTTCGGAAGAAGACGGGCGGGGTATATTGGAAGAAATCTATGAAGGGTGCTGCGGAGACCATACCAAAGGAAGAGTGCTAATTAGCAAAACGCTAAGGGCTGGTTTTTTCTGGCTGACCATGAGCAAGAAAGCAGTGGAAATGGTTAGGTGATGCCAAAAATGTCAAGTGCACGCACCCTTAATTCACATCCCAGCCGAGGATATGATTACCATGGGAGCACCCTGTCCATTCGCTAAATGGGGAACTGATATCATGGGGCAGTTTACACCTGGCTCGGGAGGAAGAAAGTTCTTAGTAGTAGCCATAGACTACTTCAGCAAGTGGGTAGAGGCCGAGCCCGTGGCCACCATAACCGAGCAAAGAATCATAAGTTTTATGTTTAACAACATTTGCTGCAGGTACGGAGCGCCCCAGATACTCATCTCAGATAATGGAACCCAATTCAATGGGAAGAGAACCCAGTCCTGGTGCGAGGGTATGCATATATCAGGCAAAGGTTCGCTGCGGTTGCTCACCCGCAGGCTAATGGGCAAGTGGAGGTAACTAACAGAACAATCTTGTAGGGGATCAAAACCCGCTTGGACAAAGTTGGAGGAGGATGGGTGGATGAACTCAGCTCGGTACTATGGTCATACAGGACCACACCTAGATCGTCAACAGGAGAAACACCCTTCAGTATGGTATACGGGTCCGAAGCCGTCATCTCAGCAGAAGTCGGAGAAATGTCTCATCCGGTTCGATGGTTCAACGAGGTGGAGAACGAGGAAATAATGAAGGAGGCGTTAGATACTATAGAAGAAACAAGGGAAGCGGCCGCAGCACGAACTGAAAGATACAAAAGCCTGACAAAAGCAGCTCATGACAAAAGAGTCAGGAAGAGACAGTTCCAGGTCGGTGATTTGGTGCTTAGGCGAGCTGATGCCCTCGGAAAAACAGGAAAGATGGAGCCGAACTGGGAGGGGCCTTACAAGGTAATCCAAATTTATGCCGGGGGAGCTTATGAGCTCAAGGATATGGAAGGGCACCCCATCAAAAGACCTTGGAACATATGTCACTTAAAAAAGTATTTTGTATGAAAAGGTGTGGAAAAAAGCTTGTGTTGTTTTAATAAAAGTCTATTACAAAAAAAATCTCTCTGAATGTGTTGATCATGTAAAACTAGAAATGACATCTGATCAGGTGAAACGCCTTCAGATCCGAGTAAGGGTGAACCGCCCTGTGACATCTGATCAGGCGAAACGCCTTCAGATCCGAGTAAGGGTGAACCGCCCTGTGACATCTGATCAGGCGAAATGCCTTCAGATCCGAGTAAGGGTGAACCGCCCTGTGACATCTGATCAGGCGAAACGCCTTCAGATCCGAGTAAGGGTGAACCGCCCTGTGACATCTGATCAGGCGAAACGCCTTCAGATCCGAGTAAGGGTGAACCGCCCTGTGACATCTGATCAGCAAACGCCTTGATCCGAGTAAGGGTGAACCGCCTGTGACATCTGATCAGGCGAAATGCCTTCAGATCCGAGTAAGGGTGAACCGCCCTGTGACATCTGATCAGGCGAAACGCCTTCAGATCCGAGTAAGGGTGAACCGCCCTGTGACATCTGATCAGGCGAAACGCCTTCAGATCCGAGTAAGGGTGAACCGCCCTCTGACATCTGATCAGGCGAAATGCCTTCAGATCCGAGTAAGGGTGAACCGCCCTATGACATCCGATCAGGTGAAATGCTTTCGGATCTAAATAAGGGTAAACCGCCCTGTGAAGCTATGACTAAGGGAAATACCAAACCTTTACTAAAGATCGGTGAAAAGGTTAGGTTAAATTAACCTAAAAAATACCAAACCATTACAACTCGTAAAGGTCGAAGTGGTCGGGTTACATTTAAGAAATTGCGAATCGGAAAATAGTCGGGGCTATACTAGGAAAAGGTCGAGTTATACTAGGAAGTGATCGTATCAATTCAAACAGGCTCAGATACATCGAGGTTACAATCGAAGCCGAACTATCGTACAAATCCAAAGTGTATTTAATTCAAATAGGGGGAGATAAGCCATGATACAAAGCACAAATCCAAAGTGTATTCAACTCAAAAACTTTTCATTAAAAACTGCTGTGCCAGTACAATGAACAAGACAAAATAAAAACATATACATGTCTACACAAAGCTTAAAAAGATTAAACTACAGGCTCGGAATATGGAGGAGGCAACGAAGGAGAAGCATCAAGGTCGGTCCCGGTCACCTCGGGATTAGGAGTGCTGGCCTTAACAGGCGAGTTAGAAGGAGTAGAAGGCAGCTCCAAATCCAGGCCAGATTTCTTTATAGACTCCTCAAGGGCGTCCTCCCACCAGGCTGCCTCCGGAGATTCTTCCATGTCCCCAGACCAACCCGAAGGAACAGGAGCCCCGTTCAATGCAGCATCCCAGTCCAGCTCGCCCGTAAAACCCAAAGAAGCTAGTTGCTCGCGAGCACGAGTTAGAGAAAAATCGAAATATTGTGTCGCGGTAGGGGCTAGCTTAACCAGGAAAGCGGTAGAATTGTGATACCGGGCTAGGAGGGCGGAACGGTAGGCTCCCAGGAAAGAGTGACCAATGTCACTGGTCAGCAATCGACTTCGGCCATCCGTCATCCCGCGCTCGTAAGATGATCCCTCGGATCTAGCCTCGGCTAGTTGAGCTTCCAGCTGGGCAACCCTTTCTGATTCTGCTCTAGCCTGAGCTTCGAGTTGGGCGACCTTCTCCAACTCAGCCTTAGCCTGGGCCTCAAGCTGGGCAATCCTCTCGGATTCGGCCTTAGCTTCCGATAACTTAGCCTCGAGCTGGCCCACCTTCTCCGACTCAGCTTGAGACAGGGTCTTCCAGAATTTCATCTCTTGGTTCAGCTGAACGTTGTCCATCTGAGCCCGTTCCAAAACTGTCTCCCGCTCAGAGGTTTTCTTAAGGGCAACATCGAAGCGATATTCTCTCTCCTGAAGCTGAGCCGAGAGATCGGAATTAGCCGATAGGGCAGCCGCCAGATCGGCTGACATCTGGGTGAGCTCGGAAGAAGACGAAGCCCCGAGCTTATGATCCTCTGCGAAGGTCACAAAGGTGGCGAAGAACTGCACAAGAAAGAAAGTCACATCAGGACGGCAGAAGGGTAATAATAAATGTGAAAATAGTCAAAAAGGGGAGGAAGGCAAAAAGGGGGAATACCTTCCCAAAATACATCATCATAGCATCGAAGCGAGGGTCCTCCGAGGCGTCTCGTAATCCCAGCTTATCCTTAGCCGGGACCATGGAGCTGAAATATGGAAGAAATTTCTCAAACTCCTTGCAACGGAGAAGAGTCTCCATAACCGGACCTGGGGGACCCGCGGTCTTCAGCCGTTTGGAAGCGGGGGAGCTAGGAGAAGGGGCCCTATGAGTGACCTAAAGCTGCCGAGACGAGCTCGCAGGGCTTCGTCCGGTGGTCAAGGTAGGAGCCAGGTCGGAGGGGAGAGTCACCCCAGACTTGGGGCGAGAAGGGAGCTTCCGTTTAATTTTTGATGAGCCCTCTGCCCTCTCCTTGTGGGGATTCGTTGACTTGGGGACCTTCTCTTTCGTTGGTTCAGCCGGCTTGGAGGCAACCGACTAGCAGGTCCACATGAACCAATCTACAAAAAACAATACAAGCGGTCAGGGAAATAGTTAAAAAAACAAAATAACAAAGATCATACTATGGAAAGAACCGATAAAGCCTACCAATATCAGGGATAGCTGGGTAAGGATTCGAGCTCAGCCCACAATGGAACAGGAGATCATGGAATTGCATCAGCTGGAAAGCATTGTAGGGAATAACATTCCATTCCCGAACATTCTCGACCCACGCAGCCCGGATGGAACTGCTCCTAGGAATAGGATCCTGGCTCGGAGTAGCCTGCGTCCATTCCGTGGGAAAACCCCAAGAATCAGCTGTAGGGAGCCGGAGGAAAAAGAAACGGGACCTCCAATCCTTCACATTGGAAGGGAGGTGGGTAAAGAAATGGGCGTTGTTTCGGGAAGTCAAGTAAAAGGAGCCTTTAAAACTCTTTAGCCCAAAACAAAAATAGAAAAAACCCAGGTCGGGTTCCTCGTGTCTGTAATGACACAGCACGAGAAAACCAACCATATAACGAAAAGAGTTAGGAGAAAACTGGTTGAGGGGAAGATTGTATTTAACGGAGAGAGAGACAAGGAAGCGATGGAGTGGAAAGCGAAGACCACTGCTCACCTGATCCACGAACCAAGTAATATGCCCCGGGGGAGGATGGTCAGGGGTGTCACTAGCCTGAGGCGTGACAAATTCCCACCCCGGGGGAAGTCTAAGAAATTTTATAAAACTAGCCAGCATGGCTGGGCTAGTCCTAGATAGAGGATGAGGAGGGAGAACTCGAGTCGCTCCTACAACCGTCTGATATGGGTCGGCTAAGAGGCCAGTCACAGTTACTTCGTCCATAGGAGGAGGGGAAGGGGGATCTACAATGATTAGGGGGATGCCAGAGGGAAGGTTAGAAGAGATGTCACCTAGCTCGGACCAATCTACATCACCTAGGGGTTCATGCCTAAGACAGAGGGGGAACCAGTAGCTCGCCCCGACCTACCCCCCGAGTCCCCATCAGAAGAGGAAAGACCTTCTAAAAAGGAGTCCACGGCCGATTCGCCGGAAAAATTACGAGAATCAAGGCATTTACATAATAAAAGGAAGAAAAGGGAGGAAGAAGAAGAGGAAAAATCGATAACAAACCAAAAGAAAAACTAAAGGGGTGTTTAGATGAACATAACCATGAGATTGGGTGGAAGATCGCCGGAGAAATGGTAGTGGAAGCACCACCGAAGGCAAGAAACCAAGGTCGCAAGTGTCACCGGAATACCCTCACACTAGTATGTCGCAGGAACAAGAGCGGAAATGGCTGAAGGAGGGAGAGGATTCCTATTTATAGAGAAGGAGGGCGAAAATCAAGAAAATAACGGGCGATCTGGAGCGTCTGATGCCTCCTGTAAAAGAACGGCTGGGATCTGGCACCGCCTCATCCGACCTATAATAGGTCGACACCTGGACTTGACCATAGACGCAACGTTTGGGAGGCAGGGAAAGGAAAAGACGGGGATATTATAGCGCACGAAATCCGAGGAACCTCGTTATCTGGGGACGGGAATCCCAAGGATTCTTGTGTCAAGGTCGTCAGATTATAAACAAATCTTACTCCACTCGGTCTTACAGCTCGACTAGAGTAGGGGGGACTGGTTGATAGGACGCCGAATGCACGCTCCATGAAAACCCGGTCTAAAACATGGACCAATATAAGCCGGAGTACCGACCTCTTAGTAATGAAAGGTTTTCTTATACAAGTGGATGCCGACCTCAAGGTCCTTTAGAAGATTGCCGACCTCAAAGGTCTCCCGACCTCGGAGGCCCCGCTGACCAGTGACATCTGTTAGAAGGGCGCCGACCTCGGAGGCCCCGCTGACCTGTGACATCTGTTAGAAGGTTGCCGACCTCAAAGTTCTCCCGACCTACGGATTTGAATAGGAATGACCCGACCTAAGTGATCTTTTATAATAGGAGCCGATCTAAGGCCTCCGAGCTCATGAAGGTCGAAGTCTCGGGAAAGAAGATCCTGACTCATCTGACAGAATCCCTGAGATCCAGGGATTGAGAGCCCATACCTTGCAATCCCGGAAATCCAGGGATGGGAAATCGCAGCCTGAATCCCTGGATATCCGGGATCTTCTCTAAAAATCAGGGAAGATCTTAGAGAACAAGGCATCTCCCTGCTATAAAAGGGAGAGGGGGGGTTTTCATTAGGGATTCACATTCTGAGATTATAACATACTTTAGAGAGAGAGAGAGAAAGACAATACTTCGTACATTTTGGGTTTTCTTAGCTAAACTCCTAAGATTAACCCGGTTCTTGGTGACTGATCAGCTCGGTTACATCAGCTTCTTTCTAGGGAGATTGCCAAATACCTCCTTCTTGCAATCTATAAGCCTCTTATTCCACAAGGGAGGCTTTGGTTCATGCCTGGTTGCTGAAAATAATGAGTAAGAATAGTTATCCGGGCAACCAAAAAGTAATGGAAGAATATAATAATTATAAGGTACGAAAACATAAGCAGAGTTCGAATGGGTAAATAATAATGACATATCATGAACAACCTCATTAGAAGTCAAAGAATCAGCCTCAACAAAATCAAAAGTAATGGGGTCAATCTCTCCCATTATGGATTTAGGAAAAATTATGCGTGGCACCGTTAATAAAGTTTTAGGCACAAAAGTGTTCACCTTATTATTCGAAGTTTGATGACAAATTAATGAACTTTCTTTGGAAACATCATCAATGGTAACTTCTTCTACAAGCTCATCACACTTTATGTAATTATCAGGTACTGGTGGATCGACCCTAAAACTCAGCATGTCTTTCTTCTCAACCTCCCCCTCAACTTCACTAGTAAATCGATGAGCTGGAAAATAACCATAGTGAATCTCAAGACCACGACTTGCACATTCTCGCTCAAGAGGAGTACTATCAGGATTTTTGAGAGTGTCTACACAATGTTCAAGCATGGTCTTTTGTTTTGGAGGAGAGGGCTGACCGACACTATTAGGCAAATTATTAAGATCATCGAAATTTATGAAATGCCAAGGGTTACTATAATCAAAGGAAAACATAATGAAAAAAAAATATAGAGGCTAAAGAAAAAAAACTTTAAATTAAAATTAGAGTCGCTTGGTATTGATATTAGCGAAAAATCAGACCCCGGCAACTGCGCCAAAAACTTGTTGTGAGGAAATCCATCACACTATGCCGCAAGTGCACGGTGTCAACAAGTAATAAAGTGATAAGTAAGATATTATTCCCTCGAGGACTGATTTCACTAAGTACCAAAATATAGTCAATGCACAATTTTATTTGAAGAACAATTATATGGAATTTATATCTAAGCTAATTGCAGAAAAATAATAATAATAATAATAATAATAATAATAATAAGGGCGTAGGATTATGATTTTCACCTCAGACAATCAGGAATGATTTTTATTTAATTCCAATTCACTTTTATTCAATTGATTGTAAGCTAGGAATTCCTAAATTATTCTAAAGCCTTTCCCAAGGTCGATAGAAAATACTAAGAATTATTAACTCGATATATCCCTATTCGAATTAGATAATTAATAGCTAAAACAGTTCAAGAATTCCCACAATAGACAGGCTTCACAATTCCCATGAGTATATCCCTATCTCACAAAAATTATAATTTTTCTCACAAGAACTATGCCTAAATTTCATCTCCCGAATCCATAAAGACATTCAAATCAATTCAACTATTGGCCAGACAATTGAAAGCATTGAGAACAGTGAGAAGAATCCAATTCAATATGAATAACGAGTAAATTGAAATAAAAATAAATAAATCAAACCGTCATGTAATCGGCTACAATCACAATCCTACTAGAACAGATCTAGAAACTAAGATGCGGAAAAATTAAGAAAAACCGTAAGGGATCCGTGGTCTTGTCGTCGCCCCACAAATCTCCTCCTTGTGTTCTTCTCTCTATCTATCGATGCTCCCTTCTCTGGATGATCAAAATCCTCTCAATTCTGACCTTAAACCCTTATTTATAACTCTTATCAGCCTCCAAAACGCGTCTGTGTAATTAGGTCGAGAACAGGCTCCAAAACGGCCCAAAAACGCGGCAATTTCCATCAAAACCACCCCGTGGGCCGCGGCTCACTTAATCTGTGCCGCGGCCCCTACTGCTCAGTGCCCCACACCTGGGCACATTTTTCTTCATGGGCCGCGGCTCACTCTCCTTGTGCTGCGGCTCACGGTACAGTCCGCTTGGGGCTTCGCTGGGGCCGTGCGTGTGCCGCGGCTCACTCTCCTTGTGCGGCGGCCCCTGGCCAAAAATTGCTGTTTTCGCCCATTTTTCGTCGTTCGAGCTTCCGGACTCCAATTTTCTGCAAAACATAAAAGAATAATGCATTAAAAGCTCATTTATGCAGATTTAGGCTCAAAATGGATATAAACTAATGATAAATAAGCGCATAAAAATACGCCTAACAGCATCCCGTTCATCGTCTCATTTTGATCGTGGTTTCGAGGCACGTATTTTCTTATATGATTTGTGTCCTGCAAATAGAGTTCACATGTTGGATTTACGATGGTTGATTTACCCTCGTGAATATGATTTGTGTGAATTGATTATGATTTGATTATTTTGAACGTTGAGGGCTTTAATGATACCCCTGCTTGTTTAATGTTGTGGAATCGTGTATTCCGTGTTAATTGTGTTGTTGTGGTGTGATTGGTTGTTCATGATGTAGGTACTGTGATGAGTATGATAATGTTGTCGAATAAGTGGCCATCTCTAGTAAGTATTCTTAATGAACTTACATTCTTAGCATATTAGTATTGCATGAGTGATGTGTGTGTGTATGCTCACTACGGGTTAGATCCGACGGGGTCTCGGTATGGGTCCACAGAAGCGTGGATCCGTGAGCTTTACTTTTAACCACTACAGATTAGATCTGACGGGTCTCGGTAGGGGTCTACAGAGGTGTGGGTCCGCGGTTAATTGTGGTGCATTTCATAAATGTGTTTTGGGTTTTGGAGTTTTAGGAATCGAGTGTTTTTGAACGGTGATTTCATGATTGCATGCATTGACTAAATGTGTAAGAGGTAAGTTGTTCATTTGGCCTACTTGGCTAGGATGACACTAGAGTATTTTGTCGTATGTGTTTATTCCTTTAGTTGTGGGGCTTTAATGTAGTAAAACGGACATTGCTATTGTTCTCGTGTACTGTGATTTGATGAGATTTGGGATGAGATCCCAATGGTTTTGTAAAGGTCGTCTTACGGAAAGTGATTTTGGGCCGAGACCCATTCGTTTTGAAATGGTTATTTTTCAACTAAGGACTTGAGGTCCAACAAGGTTTCTACTTTTAAAATCCCCGAGATGAGAAATTTATTTTCAAACACTTCATTGATTGCTTTCTAATTAATAAAACCTCTCAGGAAGGCTTTGTTAGTTAATTGTCGTACCCGATTCGCGATTTCTATTTGTCTGTTATATTTCGTATGATTATGTACTTGCACTAACAAAATAGTGGGATTTTGCTAACCCCCAGTAATCGGGGGTGGATGTCTGTATTGCATTCAGGTTTTGGGGAGCATAACAAATAGTCGGCATGAATGATGATGAAAGTTGATCGATACTAATCACATGAGGATCCATACGATATCGTATTAGTTTGGTTATACTTTATTTTCGCTGCAGTATTTTCTCCATTGTACGGGGCTGTGTTGTATTTTTGACCCCTGTGTGGGTATGTATTGAGATTGAGTTGTATGTATTAATTGAAAGACCAAATCGGTCTACTGAATCATTTTTCTTTAGCCTTAAAGGCGATGTTGAGATGTTTAATTGTGTTACCCGCCTGGTAGATCCTTGAGACAAGGGTTTACGACGTGTAATATTGCTGAGTGGATTGGGGGTGTTATACATAAAGTGTCGAAGCGACGCTGACAGAGTACCCCATCCGTAGATGGTGCAGAGACATCTGACCGGGAGAGGCAGCCAGAGATAGTGTGTTGTGTCCACGGACTTCATTGTCCGGACCACGCCCAGGACACGAGCAGGGATGAGTACTTCGATCGCCGTTTGAAGGCGATCTTCTACGACGAGTCTGAGACAGGATTTATTGCTCGAGTTTCTCACCGGGTGCTTTCTGGGATCGTGGATTTCTTTGGACTTACGCGTAGGCGTTCTGGGAGCCATAATAGGTTTCCCAATCGGCCTCGTCATTCTGCATCTATTAGCAGTGCCCATCGGAGGATTCCTGACACTCCACGTCACACAGTCTCTGCTGCAACCCACAGTCACCATTCTCAGCGTTAGCCTAGTCATCATTCTTTTGAGCGGACTGAGCAGCCCCTTGCAGTTAGTATGGCCAACGAGTTCTCAAAACTCCATCTGGATGATCCACTTTGTATCAAGGTGACAGGGAAGCCGGTTTATAATGGTTGGAAAATTCCTAAATTCACCGAGGACTTCATGACAAGTCTTGATACACCAAATGCAGTTCCATGGTCAAATTGGGACGAAGTAAGTTTAAAAGTACCATGTTTATAAATGCTTCGCTATGTTTGATGTGATGATCTTATATATTTACATATTTTGTTTCAACAGATCATTGCCATTTGTAGCCTCGACCAGAGTCACTGGGTGACTATCAAGATTAACATCATAGCATGGACCGTGGAGTTGTACGATTCCTTGTCACATCAACACCAAGTTGGTCGATACCGATTCAACCAATTGCGACCAATTACTCATCTGATGCCTCGTGTGCTAGCTCAATATGGGTACTGGATGAACAACCAATCAAAGAAAAAGTATAACACGGAGATGAGTTTCAAAATTATGCCACAAGAACTGCAGTTCATACAAAGCGACGATCACAGTTGTGGCCCCTTCGCGTGCATGTATTTGGATAGAATCATCTCTGCAAACCCAGAAGGAAGGAAACAAATCAAGGAAATGAATGAGAAATATATTAAGAAATATCGATATAGTTTAGCTGCTAAAATCTTTATGTTGTCGTCGGACGTAGTGTAGGATAATGTATTTTTTATACTGATGAGTATGTATTTTACTTTTAATTCAGATATATTTTTGCAAGATCGATGTGTTATGTTGTTAAATCTGGAAAAAACTGGTTTATGATGGAGTTGGTAAATCCAGATCAGCCATGTGTTGCACACGATGGCAGCATACTGTCACGACCCGATATGTCGTGTCTGTGTTGACCGTCCAAATAAGGCGTGCCTTCTGGTTAGCTTGCCACAAGAGGGGAAAAGGGGGTGACATTAGCGTTAAGGCATTGTTTGCCCGGATGCATCGGTCTGGCCGAGTCAGGCATGCCGACCCGGTTTAGTCCGGAGAGCTTGTCGCTGGTCGAGGACTTGACTATGAAGGGGATCATTGCGGGTAGGGCACAACTGGTCAGGGGCTATTGTCGTCTCCATGATGAGCCGATGGCAGGGCAAAACCAGTTGGCATGCTACGTGGGATAGGCTGGTCCCGGGGAGTTAGGGCCCCTGGGACGCCGCACGGGCTTTGGAACTCCCGTCCCGTGACAAATGGTATTGGAGCCAAAACCTATCTCAATACGGTATGGTTCGGGTGTGGTCAAGTTCTGCCGAAACCGATGAGGGCGGGGAGTGAACGCCGGTGCAAAGAGGGCACGATCAAAGTGCGGCTCCTGACAAGGCTTTTAGGCGGAGAACATGTACCGATTCTATGTCGAAATGAGAGGTGGTCCTAGGCTTGTGAGATCAGACGGTTCGGAATGTGAACACACTTGTATTGCGCACTTTTGGTAGCTCCACCTACGGTGACCGGGGTGTAAGAGTGGATAATCGTGGGTCACTGTGGGAACCTCGACATGCTGGAAAAATGCAGCGGCTGAGGGAATGTCGTTCAACCGAGGTACTAACGCCAGGAAGCGCGTAGGGTGAAGGTTGATGTCGATTGGTGATGCGTTATGTGCGTGGCACACTGCGGGCTAGCGCGAGACGCGATGGTGAAGAGCCTGTCCATCAAGGGATGGTGTCGTATGTGTTTGGCCACGATCGTTGTGTGTGCATGGGACAATACAGTGTGCGGAAAGAAACATTCTCCCACAGCACGAGGGCGTGCTGTGATTTGGGTGGGGGAGGATGTCACGACCCGATATGTCGTGTCTGTGTTGACTGTCCAAATGAGGCGTGCCTTGTGGTTAGCTTGCCACAAGAGGGGAAAAGGGGGCGACATTAGGGTTAAGGCGTTGTTTGTTCAGATGTATCGGTCTGTCCGAGTCAGGCATGCCGACCCGGTTTAGTCCGGAGAGCTTGTCGCTGATCGAGGACTTGACTATGAAGGGGATCGTTGCGGGTAGGGCACAAATGGTCGGGGGCTATTGCCGTCTCCCTGATGAGCCCATGGCAGGGCAAAACCAGTTGGCATGCTACGTGGGATAGGCTGGTCCCGGGGAATGAGGGCCCCTGGGACGCCGCACGGGCTTCGGAACTCCCGTCACGTGACAAATGGTATCGGAGACAAAACCTCTCTCAATACGGTATGGTTCGGGTGTGGTCAAGTTCTGCCGAAACGGATGAGGGCGGGGAGTGAACGCCGGTGCAAAGAGGGCACGGTCAAAGTGCGGCTCCTGACAAGGCTTCTAGGCGAAGAACATATACCGATTCTATGCCGGAATAAGAGGTGGTCCTAGGCTTGTGAGATCAGACGGTTCGGAATGTGGACACACTTGTATTGCGCACTTTTGGTAGCTCCACCTTCGGTGACCAGGGTGTAAGAGTGGATAATCGTGGGTCACTGTGGGAACCTCGACATGCCGGAAAAATGCAACGGCTGAGGGAATTTCGTTCAACCGAGGTACTAATGCCAGGAAGCGCATAGCGTGAAGGTTGATGTCGATTGGTGATGCGGTATGTGCGTGGCGCACTGCAGGCTAGCGCGAGGCGCGCTTGTGAAGAGCCTGTCCATCAAGGGATGGTGCCGTATGTGTTTGGCCACGATCGTTGTGTGTGCGTGGGACAATACAGTGTGCGAAAAGAAACATTCTCCCCCAGCACGAGGGCATGCTGTGATTTGGGTGGGGAGGATGTCACGACCCGATATGTCGTGTCTGTGTTGACCGTCCAAATGAGGTGTGCCTTCTGGTTAGCTTGCCACAAGAGGGGAAAAGGGGGCGACATTAGCGTTAAGGCATTGTTTGCCTGGATGATCGGTCTGGTCGAGTCAGGCATGCCAACCCGGTTTAGTCCAGAGAGCTTGTCGCTGGTCGAGAACTTGACTATGAAGGGGATCGTTGCGGGTAGGGCACAACTGGTCGGGGGCTATTGCCGTCTCCCTAATGAGCCCATGGCAGGGCGAAACCAGTTGGCATGCTACGTGGGATAGGCTGGTCCCGGGGAGTGAGGACCCCTGGGACGCCGCACGGGCTTCGGAACTCCCGTCCCGTGACAATACGATCGTGCCCATCGTGGGTTACGATCGTGTGCATCCTGACCACGGTCATGGGCTGCTGCTGTCGTGTGCATCCTGCCATGACCATGTGAACACAATAGCTAGTCTCATCGTTGACACGATCGTGTGCCCCGAAAGCACTCATCAGTTGTAGGATATAGGGCCCGGCAGCATCCGCAAGCTGCAGGATACAGTGCCCGACAGCACCCGCTTGCTGTAGGCACAGCGCTATTTGCCAATTAGTATATGAGATATTTCATACATATGATGAACTTATATGTACGGACTAATACATTGAGAACATATAAACTACACACGATATGCAATATATTATGTTAATTCAATCTATACATCGGATAGATGGCTCGAACATCATTCTGAATGCTCTTATGTTTGTCACTCACAATCAGTAAATCTTCCATCGGATTGTAGCATCTGCGCAGGTTATACAGAAAATAAATCCATGACTCGTCGTTCTCTATCGGACCGAGACCAACTGCCAGAGGAAATACTTGCTCGTTCCCATCAAATGTGACGGCCGCAAATAGAGTTCCTTTATTTCTTCCCTTTAGGTGGGTCTCATCAACTGTAATTATCGGTCGAAGGCACGTATCAGATGCCCTAATACTCTGTCCGAGTGCAATGAACATATGGCAAAGCACTTCCTCATGAGTCGTCTGCAAATCATAAATCGTCCCTGGATTACGCTGTTTCAACAAATACAGATAAGATGGGAGCCTCTGATACGACTCATGAAAGCTGGCATATGTATTCTCTATCGCTATATTCCTCATCCGAAAAGAAAAACTGTATATCATGTCAATGCTGTACTCCCTACGCATCTCTGCAATCATATCCTTTGGCCTCAAAGTGACCCTCTCACCGGTCGATCTTTTAGCAAAATAATGGGCGATAACCTCAGAAGTGACCGACTGTGTGGCAGCACGGTTCAAGTCAGGGTGACAGCTGTGCTCCAAGGTCAACTTAGTAATTCTCCAAATAGTTGCACCCTCAATAGCACACAACCTAAACTGACAATTGTTTCTCCCACTCTTACAGACAAACACTATACGTTTATCGGCGGAACGATCAGTGATACACGGTAACAAGTTCTCCAAATGATACATTCCTACAGTTATCCTCAACTCTGTCTTGGACCGAAAGGTGGACTCCACCTCTAGCTGACCGGTGATAGGTGGAGGCTGCTCGACCCAATCCAAAGTCCCGGCACTACCGGTCCGGAAATGAAATGATCCAATTATGCATTGAACATTGACGCTCATGCTCCCTCGCAGATTGATGGTCATATGAGAAGTTCCGACGACTCATAATCCTATCCATTTGGGTAGGTTGACGAACCCAAGCACGAAACTCCGCAGATAGTGACTCAAGCCAGTCTTTACAACAATCTTCATCTTCGGATGTATGCACCTCCTCACCTTCCTCATCTTCCTCGTCTTCCTCATCTTCCTCGTATTGATAATCTTTGGAAGACATGTCATAATTTATGTTACCGGGCTCTACTCTCGAGCTGCTACATCCCATATTAACCTCGGGAGTGGAGGAGCTGCAGTTCTCAACATAAACCTCAGGATCCTCTTTGTATTCTACTAGTAATCGAAGTATCTCGGTATCGCCCCGTAATAGGACTTTTACTTTGTTTCCCTTGGTCATGTGTGTCAAGTACCATAATTTGTAATCGGACTCATTTGGACCACTCAAACCCTCTCTGATAACCCCCACGAGGTTTGCATGACTAACTTTGCTCGTGTCGATGTAGACAAAAAAGGAGTCCCCGTCTACATATGTCGATCGCTCCCAATGACCACGTGATATCAAAATACGCTGCCACGACATCTGATTACAAAAGGATGAATAATTGTTCAGAAAATTGAGCGAACAATATTCTAAAATAGCCTGCCTTGGACACGACCGATGCACACGGTCGTATGCTACCGTCTGCAGCGACCGTGTGCAAGTTTCTGTCGATGAACACGATCGCTGCACACGGTTGTAAATGATCGTGTTAAACAATCGTGGACATGTTAGTTGTGCGCACGATGTCAAAGCCGCTGGGCACGACACGACCGTTGCACACGGTGGCTTGCCATCGTGTGCATCCATCATGTCCGGAAGAACTTGTCGAAAAAAAAGAGTTGCAGCGGTAAAATATTGATGCATACCTTCTTTATGAACCCAGAAGCACGACAAATGGAGTCCTATTTGAATGTCAACTTTTCTTTTAGAATAATCTTGTGATTTTTATATGATTTTTGAGAGATCATTTGTCAAAAATGGTTGTGTTGTTTTGATTGATAGGTTGTAGTTAAATTTTGGTTGTTGGACATTAATATCGATCGGCTTTGAGCAGATGAGGAAAATGAAAAAGAAAAAAGAAAAGAAAAATAGTTTAAATTAAATAAAATACAAAAAGAAAAGAGAAAGTCAACATTACAACATTTGGGAGGATATTTAGTCTTTTTAATCAAAATGGTACTAAAAACTTATAGTCTTATAAATGGAAATATAAAACTTGTCAATTTTATAATATTAAAAAATTGATTCTCACTCTCTTAAAACAACTGCTGCTTTAAATAATATATCAAAGACTGTCTATATATTGTTGCAATTTTCTCGGGTGTTATATATAACATGTTCTGTTGCAAATCAAAGGGGAATAAAACTTTTTACTTCCCCTGACATTTTGCCTTCTTCAAAAATATCCCACAAAAACTATTTTTTCCAATTACGTCCCAATTTTTGGCTAACCATATAATTTACGTCCCAATTTAAGTTTTGGCACTTTTTAGGACGTTTCTGGAAAATATAAAAAGTTACGGAACGTAAAAAAATTATTCCCACTTTGAAATAAAATAATAGTATCTGAAAAATCAGAATTTCTTTTTAAAAAATCATAAAAAAGGAAATTTGAAAATTCAATAAATAATTGAGTAATTTTTCAGATTTTTTTATCTCTTTTAATATATAAAAGTTTAAAAAGAAAATAAAAAAAATAATCTGAAAAAATCATGCCTTTTCAGTTTTCTATTTTAATTTCTAAACTTCATTTTGGACAATTTATTTCTTTTCTTATCTCTTTCAGTTTAATAATTAGACAAATTAGAAAATATATAAAAGTTTAAAAAAATAGAAAAATAATAATCTGAAAAAAATCTTGCTTTTCAATTTTTACAAAGGAAATGAAAATTTATTATTCCTTTTTAAACCTCATTTTTGACACTTTATTAAAGAAGCAAGATTTTTTTAGATTATTTTCTTTTTTAATTTTATATACTTTATAATTTATCTAATTATTAAATAAAAGTGTTAAGAAATGAAAATAATTATTATCAATAAAAAATTAATCGATTTTTTTTATTTTCAAAAAAAAATGATTTTTTTTAAAGAACTTGATTTTTCATATTTTTATTCTATTATTTTTTATTTCAAAGTGAGAGTAATTTTTTATGTCCCGTAATTATTTATATTTTTCAAAAACATCCCAAAAAGTGCCACGTAGATCCACCTCAACACCGAGATCGAAAACCCCCAATTTTGGAGTACATGTGGAGAAAAAGGACGTCATTTTGACATTTTCGGCGACCAAAATGCAAATTGAATCGTAAAATATAAAGTTAATGAAAAATTGAGACGTAATTGGAAAAAATAACTTTCGTGGGATAATTTTGGAAGAGATAAAAGATTACGGGGCGTGAAAAACTTTATTCCCCAAATCAAAGTAATTAAAGAGTTGCTATATCATGGACTAGAAAGTAATACATGAAATATGGATGAAATTAGATGTTTATGTCATTTACTTGTTTTACACTTAAATATTCATTGCGAATTCATGATATAAATTGAATTAATGCATGTTTTAGAGGGAATAATTTAGTATAAGAAGAAATAGAAGAGGGATGACAATGTGTGTGTGTCTGTCTATATATATATATATATATAGATAGATAGATAGAGAGAGAGTAAAAACTTCTTCATATGTGTTAACTAGAAACTAATCTAAATTGTTCATTCGATTTGATCAACGGATGATATTAATATACTTCCAATTTTATTTTATTCATTTTACTATGTAAATGGTAGTAAAGTAACAGGATTATGATGTAGAGGAGTGATAGGACAACACCAATCACTCCATCTACACCTCGTGTTTATGGGTGTTATCTGCATCTTTCTGAGATAAAATATTCATAATAATATTATAATAAAATTAATAGTAAAGCACGTGGTACAACACACATAAAACACGGGTGTGTTTGGGGGTGTATTTGGAGTGTTGTCTTATCATTTCTCTTATCATGTAACGCCTAATCCCCTTGATTAGTGGGATTTTTCCAACTCAGTCTTAATTCAATTGTGCCATTACTAATTAAAAGTATTTTTGTCTCTATTTCAGGATTATACATTATCTTTTATTAATTTATAATCATATGAACCCATTTATTAATTATTAATTTCTCATTTCAAGGAAAACGAGTTCTCATATATTTCTTAGTGATGCTTTTAGAATAGTTTAAATGTTACATGATGAGTTTAGTATCGTGTTCACGGTCATATATGATTTTTTGTTGATATCGAATAATTTTTTAAAATAAATTTTATGATTTGTTGATATCCAACAATTTTAAACATCGTTATTATCTAATAAAAACATTATAATATATTAATTAAGCATTATAATTATCATCTCTTAGAATGTGTATATTGCCTATTTAACAACAACAAAAATAAACATGTAATGGTGTGATCTTAATATGTTTCATGAATACACAATTTACTTTAATATTCATGTATAGTACACTTCTTAATTATCTATAAAAAAGAAATAGCATAATACTTTGATAAGCAATGCACGAGCAATATATAAGCATTAGACGAATCAATAATAAGCAATATTATTAGTAAAATATATTAATAAGCAATGCATATGCACAATATAAGCGAATAAGATATTAAAAGATGAATCAATAATGAGAAATAGTATAATATATTAATAAGCAATGCATATGCACAATATAAGCAAATAAAATATTACAGTAACAAGAAAAAAATGTATATCCGGATGTATCATCAAAATAGCTAGCATTCACTAATTTCCCATTGAAATTTATTAATTCCTAATTAAAATTAAATTTAAACGGAGCGTCTCAATAAGATATATGAAACCAACAATAAGCAAGAATATGTAATCTAAAAAACAATACATAAACACAATATAAGCAATGGATATAAAGCAACAATAAACATCATTACAATTGTAATACATTAACAAGCAACACAAACAAAATATAAGCAATTTATCAATCATTATAAGAAATAATATACTATTTAAATAAGCAATGAATAAACAAAATTCAAGTTTC
This sequence comes from Orobanche coerulescens, assembly GCA_033398695.1. Classification (NCBI taxonomy): domain Eukaryota; kingdom Viridiplantae; phylum Streptophyta; class Magnoliopsida; order Lamiales; family Orobanchaceae; genus Orobanche; species Orobanche coerulescens. Next base: position 10,368,081 of record CM065816.1, on the reverse strand, counting down.
ATATAAACAAATTTGAAATCGAAAGTTTTAAGCAAAAACACAAACCCAAGATTATGAACTTCTGTCAGTGCTCTTTGTTAAGGGCTTCCACAAATTACGCAAGATATAGTTATGGTAAGTTTGAAGCTAGTAAAAAAATACATTCTTATCCTTAATTGTTTATTTTAGGTAAATTTGTGGTTCTAATATAGTAATGCTACAGCTATGTCGTTAGTTTTGTGATTAATCTCATCCATTCATATTAATCTAATCAATGGTTTATGGCGGTTCCTGGTTAACACATAGAGGTTGGTTTCTATTATAACCTACCCATAAATATATATATATATATATATATATATATATATATTTATATTTATATATATATATATATGTATGTGTGTGTGTACGATGAATCAAATAAAAATAATTTTTTGAGTTAAAAATAGTAATAAATCTGAATCATTGATCTTTGTGTGATCTATGGTCCAAATAAAATATATGCACTTCATGCATCAAAATGCTTAGCATTAAAATTATGCATTATATACATAAAAATATCGATACATTAAAAAAATATATTTTATTTATAACTTTTCGGGAAAATTAATTTTTATCGTTCATTTAATATGAACCCCAACTATTCATAATTTAAACATCACTCTCATCAGAACCATATATATATATATATATATATATAGGAAATAGATCATATGAAAAACTAATTATCTTGTAAAATCTAGAAACTTTTGTAGGTCATTGATATTAGTGATCTAACGGTTGTAGATGAGTAGAATTATATGCATTTATGTATTTTTTTATTGCATTATTTGTTCCATATACTAATGACCAACTTGATGCAAAAAATAATAACAAATATGCAATGAAATTACTTAATAATGCAATTGGTTTCTAAATTTCACCATTAAGAGTGTTTCCACCATAGTCAATCCATATATATATATATATATATGTGTGTGTGAGAGAGAGAGAGAGTATGTGTGTGTGTTTTGATTTAGCTTTTTTAAACAAAGATCAAGATTTAAGAAACTGAAGAAGCAGTCAGTATTCATACTAGTAGTTTGACTCATAATTACCAGGTTTAATTACCAGCTTGATATATTATTTCAAAACCCTAAGATGCAACTAAATCATAGATTTTCAGTAATCATATCCCATAAGGGTTTTTTATTTCTGGATTCTGGACCTTGAACCAGTATGCTAGAAATATAAAGAAAAAGAAAAACGATATATATATATAATTTACTATAACATCATCTTCTTCACCACAAAACAATAAAACAATTGTAAGAGTCTCAGTGATAAAACTGACCTGAAAAACTCCGTTACCTGCTGAATCTAGTGCTGTGTAATGGAGAATTCCGAAGGGATCGCATGATCTTAAAATTCAAGAAAATATCCAGTTAAATCATCAGATCAATGCGATCCCTTTGGAACTCTCCACCTCACACCAAGGATGAAAGCTTCATGAATTTCTTTTCCATCTTTTGTTTTCCGGGGTTTGGGGGGTGGGGGGTTCTAAATAATTTTCAGGACCATTGTGTGTGTGTGTGTGACAATAAAGATGTGTTTGGTTTACTCATTTATAGTCACCCATTTAGTGTGAGAAAGGTATCATGAGCAAAGTTAGGAGTTTGGATCTGAGATTTATATACATTTGCAGTTAAGGCCGTGAGTGAACGTAAAAGTCCGGCTCCAGGCTCGATTTGATGATGCAAACTTAAAACTCAAACGTTAAGTTCGGTCCGATTTGCAAATGGTGCGAAATAGTTCGGCTCGTCATAAATTGACTTTTGTCCATTAATTATAGGCATGGATTTATAAAATTATACTTCACTTGAGCTATTTTATCTCATTTTTTCCTCTTTCAGCCGTTCTCATCATTTGGATTCAATCTCTCATAAAGGTGTTTAGAGTTTTACTCAAACGGTTTGATCCGATTCGCATAGTTCGGCTCGATCCGAAGCTTTCAGACGTATACTCAAATGTTAAGTTCTAAGGCTCGACACCTTCAAACGTGTTCGAACCTAAGATTCGACACTTTCAAACACATATTCAAACGTAATAAAATATAGTTCGATTCGTTTATTGTCTATTTGCGATGAGCCCTCACTCACGCCTGTTAACTTCGGGGGAAATTTGGTATGGCCCACATTGTAAAAATAAATAGGAATCTTAAATAAATAAATAATTTCCTGTATTTATGATTATTAGAAATATAATATCACACTTACTTTAGGTTGAAGACAAAATATTTAAGATTGAAAAAATAAAATATCGAGGAAGACACCTTAACTAATATTCACTGAATTAAATAAATTATATTAGATCTAAATTTGCTCCCTTTATTGGCTTAAAAGCAAATGGAATACAATTCTTAATTCTACGTATATGTTTCTAAATTATATATATAGATGGAGAGAATTAATTTATATTCTACCTCTTACGCTTAAAATTTGATACATGACATAATTTTGGTATTTTTAAGCAAATGATTGGATGTGATGTATTGGTAAAGTTATATAGTATAAATAGTGAATGTGCGTATGTGGTGGAGATTAAAAGATACTTCCTCTATCACAATCAAAGGTTGACGGATGGAGTAAAAATAGTACAAGGATCGAGACACGGGTAATATTAAAAAGTAAAATGTGGTGATGATGAGTGGATATTAAGTAATATGATTGTGATTGTTTTATTTGATTACATAAAAGTGATATTTTACATTAGCTCCATTGACTGCAGAGATCATGTAGGAGTAATTTCCGAAATATAGGCTTTTTCGGAGTCGACCGGACTCCGGGCCACGGCACAAACCCTCTGGTCCGTGGCACTTCGCTCGAAAAGATGTTTTTTCCTCACCTGCACTGCTGGGCCGCGGCACACAGCTGCCGAGCCGCGGCGCCCGCCGAAGTCACTAAGGATCGGCCGACACTGTACTCTGGGCCGCGGCCCCTGCCGAGCACACCTCCTGCCGAGACATGCCGAGTCCTGCCGATCACCATGGGCCGCGGCACATCCCTGCCAGGCCGCGGCCCCTTCATTTCGCCTGGCACGCCTGTACTCTGGGCCGCGGCCCCCTGTCGAGCCCTGGGCGCATTTTTGCGCAGTGTGCCGCGGCACACGGATCAAAACCTGCAAATTCGCACCTTTTTATGCAGATTTGGATTGGGACTTTCATTAATTCATCATCTTCACACTTAAGAACAAGAGAGAGAGATAGAGAGAGAAACAAGAGAGAGAAATACAATTTTTCATTTTCCCGGAGATTTATCGATCGGATCGTCGTGATCTTTTGACAAGAGCTTGGTAGCTATTGGGCAAATATTTTCACCGGTGTAGATCGAGTTTTTGAGTCCGGAAGTACGGGTATTTCGTTAGCTCTTTGTGTAAGCTATTTACGGTTGTTTCCTTTCTCGATCTTGTTGTTGTTGTTGATTCCAAATACTTGACGAACATTTATTACCAAGTATTTGACGATTGGTGTATACCCCTAGTTTGTATTAGGGACGATTGTGTATTTGTGTGTATTGGTGATAGTGGATTTTAAGCGGCTTCGGTCCCGTGGTTTTTACTCTCGTCTTGAGGGGTTTTCCACGCTAAAATTGTGTCTCGTTGTTTATTGCTTTCGAATATCATTTGTATTATTTTATCGAGTTGTAATTGGTGCTCTACTCGTCGGTAACCACAAAGTTACGATTGAAGAGTGGGAATTTGTCAAACGGGGTTCCGCTTTATTCGTTGTGACGTGACGTTAGTCGGTATTTTTCCCAACAACGTGGTATCGGAGCCACGAGATTTGTTGTTTCGTGGTGTTTAGTATCTCAATCGTAAGATGGAAGCCAACACGAGTAGAATGGTTAACTTGAACGGTTCAAACTACCACGTATGGAAGGGTAAGATGGAAGACCTTCTATACGTGAAGGATTATCATATGCCGTTTTTTAGCAAAGATAAACCGGAAGGAAAGTCCGACGCGGAGTGGACTATTTTGCATTGCCAAGTTTGCGGATATATTCGACAATGGGTGGATGACAACGTTTTGAACCATATTAGTGGCGAGAAAGATGCTCGAGAGTTATGGCACAAGCTCGAGCAATTGTATGCTCGGAAGACGGGGAATAATAAGTTATTCCTCATTAAACAAATGATTAATTTGAAGTTTCGAGACGGGACTCCTCTATCGGATCATTTAAATACATTCCAAGGCATAATTAATCAACTTGCCGGAATGGGAATTAAATTCGAAGAGGAGGTGCAAGCTTTGTGGTTGTTAGGCACATTGCCGGATTCTTGGGAGACGTTTCGAACGTCGTTGTCTAACTCCGCCCCCGATGGAGTCATTTCGATGGAACTAGCAAAAGGGAACATGTTGAATGAGGAGGTCCGAACAAAAGCACAAGGATCTTCTTCATAGTCGGATGTTCTAGTTACCGAAAGACGGGGGAGAGGTCAAAGTAGAGGTCCGAGTAATAGAGGGCCACAAAGGAGTAGTTCTCGGGGGAAGTATACCAACATCGAATGTTACCATTGTGGTAAGAAAGGGCATACTAAGAAATTTTGCCGACAATTGAAAAAGGAGAATCGCCAAGGCTGAGAAAATTCACAAAAGAAGGAAAGCGGTAGTAATGATAAAGCCGAGGTTAATACTACTACCAAAGAATTCTTTGTTTGTTGCGATTATGATATGGTCAACCTTGCGAGAGATGATTCGAGTTGGGTGGTCGATAGTGGAGCTACGTGTCATGTTACATCACGTAGAGATTTTTATTCCTCTTATACTCCGGGCGACTTTGGTATAGCCAAGATGGGTAACGATGGGTTATCCAAGATTGTTGGAGTGGGAGATGTGCATTTGAGATTCGACACCGGAATGGAACTTGTTTTACGGAACGTAAAATGTGTTACGGACATGAGGCTTAATGTTATGTCCGTTGGTTTACTCGATGATGACGGTTACCATAGCGGTTTTGGCAAGGGGTTGTGGAAACTCACTAGAGGTTCCTTGATTGTCGGGAGAGGACAAAAGGAAGGAAAATTGTACGTGACACTTCCGAAGGTCACGACTAATTTTGTGAACACGATCGACAATAATGACATGGCCGAGCTATGGCATAAGAGGCTCGGTCACATGAGTGAAAAAAGAATGGCGCTATTGTCGAAGAAGGAGGCGTTGTCCGGGGTTCACAAGGTAAAAGATGCTCTCATTGTCTTGCCGGGAAACAACGAAGAGTTACCTTTAAGAGTCATACTCCTTCAAGGAAGTAAAATGTTCTTGATCTTGTTCATTCCGATGTTTGTGGTCCTATAAAGACGAAGACGCTCGGTGGTTGCCGATATTTTGTCACATTCATCGACGATCACTCTAGGAAGGTGTGGGCTTACACCTTGAAGACCAAAGATCAAGTGTTAGACACTTTCAAACAATTTCATGCCTTGGTGGAAAGAGAGACCGGGAAGAAACTAAAGTGTATCCGGACGGACAATGGTGGAGAGTACACCGGACCCTTTGATGAATATTGCTGAGAGCAAGGGATCCGACATCAAAAGACGCCCCCGAAGACTCCGCAACTCAATGGTTTGGCGGAGAGAATGAACCGGACTTTGGTCGAGAGAGCTCGTTGTTTGCTCTCACATGCCGGATTGCCAAAGTCGTTTTGGGGAGAAGCTTTGAACACGGCGGTTCATGTTATCAATTTGACGTCGTGTGTTCCTTTGGAGTTTGATGTGCCGGATAAGGTGTGGAGCGGTAAAGAGATCTCGTACCGCCACTTGAGGGTCTTCGATGTAAAGCCTTTGTTCACATTCCGAATGATGAGAGATCAAAGCTTGATTCCAAGATGAAGCCGTGTATTTTTATTGGCTATGGGCTTGATGAGTTCGGGTATAGATTATATGACCCGGTGACAAAGAGGCTTGTTCGGTCGAGAGACATTGTTTTTGTTGAAGATCAAACAATGAAAGATGTTGAGAATGGAGAGTCGGCTCCGCAACACGACTATGATCTTATTGATTTGGACCTCGTTCCTCCACAAAATGTTGAGACACTCGTTGGAGATGACGTCCAAAATGATCAACAACAAGATTCCGGTGACAACGATGAATTGAGGCAAGATGACACCGATAGAGCTCATCCCGAGTGTAATATCCGTATTTTTCTTTCCCTTGTATTTTCGTTTTTGGTGTATTTCTCGATCGTAGTGACCCTCGTGTACTTTTCAGCGTGTCCTTCCTGTCAAACTGTTGAACTGTATTCTCGTTATTGTTGTGCGGAACCGCCGTTTCGGGGTTGCCATGGATCCATTTCGTGTTGTTGGTTCCCAAATATTGATTCCTATCGTTTTATTCTCTCTCCGGATCATTTTTATCATTTTGGAACCCAAAAGGGGGTGTGGGCCGTGGCACAAGATATGCGTGCCGCGGCACACAAATTCCTTCAGTTGTTGGTTGAACAAACTGTACTGTGTGCCGCGGCACACACATCCGGTGCCGCGGCACAGTGCCAGGCCAGTGCCGCGGCACACTCGTGTGTCTTCTGCGACCAAAACCCAGTATGCGGGTGCCGCGGCACGCGGTATCTTGGCGGCACAATGCCGAAACCTGAGAGTAATTTTTGGCCTGTGCCGCGGCACACAAAGCGGTCAACCGTGCAACTTCGTCTTTATTAGATGAAATCGACCATTTCCTCCTTCATTTCACCTGCGCGAGAGAGAGAGAGAGCTAAGGGGGGAAAGAACTCTCAAGCATTCTTCATTCGGGAGTCGATTTTCATCATCTTCCTTCGGTTGTGAGGCTCGGATAATCAATCTAACGCGTGTTCTTAGGATCTTAGTACTTGAATCTTCAAAGGTAATATTTCTAGAACCCTATTTTCGATTAATTTGGGGGTTTTGGGATTTTCTTCCGATTAGTTCCGTTTTGTTGATGGATTCATGATGTATACGATTGATATTGTTAGTATCTTTAGTTTTCCTACGGATTCATGGATATTTTGTGGATTTTTACGGGATCGAAAGTGTTTGGTTGTGGTCCGCCCTCGTTGTTATTTTTGGTATGAATATACATGAATCGTAGGCGGGTTTCCGGGTGTATTCCATTTCCGTAATCGTCTAGAGTTGGTTGTGATTGTGTTATTCGAATCGTTAGGTTCATTCGTCGGTTCCTCACGGTCGTGCTTGATTCTTCCGTTCCGTTCGTGTCACCGTCTATTAATCGAGGCAAGTATCCTTATGAACTTACAATCTTAACGTAGTAGTATTGCATGAGACTTGTGTGTGTGTGTGTATGCTCACTACGGGTTAGATCCGACGGGGTCTCGGTAGGGGTCCACGGAGGTGTGGATCGACGAGCTTTGCTTTTAACCACTACGGGTTAGATCCGACGGGGTCTCGGTAGGGGTCCACGGAGGTGTGGATCGACGGTTAATTGTGGTGAATTTTACAAATGTGATTTGATATTGGCATTTAGGAAATGAGTGCTTTGAGCGGTTTTCTTTATTGCATGCATTTACTATATGTGTAAGATGTAAGTTGTTCATCCGGTTACTTGTACTAGCGTAATGGCTAACCCCTCTGGGGACCCGTCTTGGGAAATTCGTTTTATGAATTTGGTCGGGTTCATCGAGGCACGAGCTGGACGATACGAATGATGGCCGTGCGTGATGATTGTGCACGAGTGTCGTTTTAGTGTCTTTTACCTTTTCATCTTTTGTGGTTTTTGAACTAGTAGTTGTACTCGAGTACTCAAGGGTTCTTGTTCGTTCGGATTGTATTGTTGCTTGTTATGTTGTGTTGGATGATGATGTTATATTGACCAGGTTGAGCGGGTGGATTATTCTGTTTGCGTCTTTATGACATGGTATTGTTACATCGTTTATGTGAGTCGATGAGTATGATCTTTGTTCGGCTGGTGGGTCCCATATAGGGATTCACGGCGACGTAATATACCTCGAATATCTTGAGGGTGTTACGAGAAAATGGTATCGGAGCTCTAGGTTTATGGATACCTAGGCTTGTCGGTTTATTGGGTCTTGTGGTGTTTTGTTTTGCACATCATCGTCACGTTGCCATGATTAAGTACTACCGGTGTCCGTAAGTTTTCCTTCCTCATTCATTAATTCATTGTATCGTACCCTTGATTCTCGACTTGTAATTGTTCTTTTCTTGTCGATCCTCGTATGGCTTTTGCTACTTATTTAACTCCGGTATGGATCCGGAAGAGGTCGTGGTCGCGGTCGTGGTCGTGGACGCGTCCCAGGGGCGTGGGGCGGCCGGTGGGGCGGCCACGTCCACGATCTTCGAGGCCAGCGATGGCGGCCGTCATAGCCATGCTTCTTCTCGGGAGCGTGCGATCTTGGTATTGCGGCCGTTATGCAACAAATGGTGAACCAAATGGCGGCAATAGCTCAGCGGTTGAAGGCCGGATCGAGCCCACGCTAATCGGGGCGGAGCGGATCGTTGGCTCCAAGATGTTATCAAGATGCATCCTCCTCGGTTTCGGGAGCTTGAGACCCGATTGGTGGGAAGGGTTGATCAAGGAGATATCTAAGGTCTTCGTTGCCACTAATCGTCCCGGGGACCGTAAAGTCCCTATTGCTCAATACTTTCTCACAGGGGACGTTACGGGTGGTGGGAGGCCGTTGGGCCCAAAGACCATCCGCCGTGGGCTGAGTTTCAAGAGTTGATGGAGGCCGAATATTGCCGTGGCGATCGACGAGGCTCAGTACATGCTTTTATGATGCTCAACCGCGGGATATCCCCGTAGCTCAAGCTATTGCTGATTTTAACAAGGAGTTGGGTTATGTGAAGACCCGAGTTGTCGAGAGAGCGACAAAATTTTCCATTTCTCAGACGGATGAAGTCGTCGATTCGGGACTATATGTCGGGGCTCGTATGCACTACATTGAAAGATTACGAGAGCGGGCGCTTGCTTATGATATGTCCGTGGCGAGTGAGGCGGCCCGCGAGTAAGAAGCGAAGTCCAGGAACTTTTCGGGCCACAAGAGTGGGGGTCGTGAGAGATCCCAATCTGCTAACTTCCCCGCGGTGGTGGTCGGCTCGTTCATGGGGGTCCTCGTGGAACTACCGGTGCTCCTTTTCGTGATGTGAAGTGTTTCAATTGTGGTCGCAGGCCACATCGATCGTACTTGTTTGAGCCCTTTCTTTGACGTGTGTGTCAGTGTGGCCGGTAAGGCCACAAGGTGCTTCTGTCTTGAGAGGAGAAAATTCTTGGTGCCGGGCTTCCATTCAGCGCCTAGGGAACCAAGTGTGAATCGAGGATCGTTTGCTCCTCAATCCCCGCCGAGTGCTAGTCGGGGAGAGGTCGTGGTCAGCCCTCTAAAGGGGAGCTTCGATGCGGCTCAGCCCACCCGCGTGTCTATGAGATGCGGAAAGCCGATGATCCAGCGGCTACCGTGGCGACAGGTACCGTTTATATTCTTCTCATCCTGTCAGTGTGCTTTTCGATTCCGGTGCTACGCATTCATTCATATCTATGGATTGTGTGCGCCGTTTGAGTCTCGACCGTTTGACGCCTTGTGAGCCCTTCATCGTTAAGCTTCCTAGCGGTGATAGGATCGTTGGTGATCAGGAGGTTCGAGACTGTTCTGTGTTTATTTGTGAGAGGGCTTGGCCCTCTAATCTTATTGTTGTGAGTATTGAGGGTGAGGACTTAATTCTCGGGGATGATTGGCTCGAGCGGCATGGTGCAATCATGAACTACCGCACAAGAATCATCACCATGTTAGCCGATGATGGCACCGAGCACTCTTTCGCCGGGAGAAAGAGGGGGAACCAGAAACTCGTTATTAACGCCTTGAAGGCGATGAGACTCCTGCGAAAGGGGTGTACCGGCTATTGGTGCTACGCCTTGAAGACGGAGAGTGGTGGAGTCGAGCTTTCGTCGATTCCAATCGTTAATGAATTTCTGATGTTTTCTGACGAGTTCTGGGATTGCCACCGGATCGTGAGGTCGAGTTCGCTATAGAGTTAGAGCCGGGTGCGGCTCCTATTTGAAGGCACCTATCGCATGGCACCTTGAGAGATGTCGAGTTGAAGAAGCGATTGAGTGAGCTTCTTGAGTGGGGTATGTTCGGCCAGCGCCTCGCCTTGGGCGCACGGTCTGTTTGTGCGGAAGAAGGATGGTTCACTACGTTTGTGTATCGACTATCGCGAACTAAACAAGGTGACCATCAAGAACAAGTATCCTTTGCCGAGAATTGACGACTTGTTCGACCGATTGCGAGGAGGCTGCGGTATTCTCGAAAATTGATTTGAAATCGGGTACTATCGGCTCCGGGTGAGAGAGTCGATGTGCCGAAAACTTTTCGGACGAGGTACGGACATTATGAGTTCGTAGTCATGCCTTTCGGGTTAACTAATGCGGCGGTGTTCATGCGATTGATGAACAAAGTTTTTATCGAGTATCTCGATAAGTGTGTCGTCTTCATAGGCGATATTCTTATTTACTCAAGGAATGAGGAAGAGCATGCCCATCATTTGCGGATAGTGTTAGACATTTTGAGGGCCGAGCAACTCTATGCGAAGTTCTCGAAATGTGAGTTCTGAAGGAAGTGATGTTTTTGGGTCACGTGATTTCGGTAGAAGGGGTTCGTGTAGATCCGAGAAGATCGAGGCGGTATTGGATTGGGCACCGCCCAGCGTGAGAGAGCTCAGAAGTTTCTTGGGTTTGGTAGCTACTACCGTAGGTTCGTGAGGGTTTCGGCGGCTCGACCACTTACGATTGCTCAAATCAGAAGTTAAATGCGGAATGACGAGGCGGTTGAGTTTTGAGGAACTGAAGAAGCGTTTGACTTCAGCCCCGGTTTTGGCGTTGCCACGTGGCAACGAGGGTTTTTCGATTTATAGCGATGCTTCAGGTCAGGGTCTTGGGTGCGTATTAATGGAGCACGGCAAGACCATTGCCTTTGTCGAGGCGATTGAGGCCGTATGGTGAACTACCTACTCATGATTTGGAGTTAGCGGCGGTCGTTTTGCGCTCAAGATTTGGCGTCACTATCTTTTCGGCTCTGTATGTCGATTTTTACCGATCATAAAAGTCGAAATACATATTTACCAATGAGAGTTGAATATGAGGCGAGAGGTGGTTAGAGTTGATTAAGGATTATGACCTCGAAATCCTTTATCATCCGGCAAGAAGCGACGTCGTGGTGACGCCTTGAGTCGGAAGCGGTGGCGTTGCGAATGCTTGAGATCCTTACGTCTCGGTCCCGAGCTTCGAAGGGCTTTGATCGAGTCGGATGTTGAAGTCTTATTGCCAGGAGCCGTCGGGCAACTATGTGCTTTAGAGATTTCGTCATCTTTGATCGATAAAATTAAGTTTGAAGATCGGAGGATCCGATGATTACTCAAATCCGAGAGAGCGTTCTTAAGGGAAAGTCTCACGGGTTTGTGATTCACGAGGATGGTATTTTGAGATTCAGTCGGCTTTGTGTGCCGAACGACTCGAGTTGAGCGAGTATCTTACGGGAGGCCCATGTTACACCTATTCCGTTCATCTGGTTCGAGTAAGATGTACAAGGACACGAGAAGAAATTTACGGTGGAATGATATGAAGGATGAGGTCGCACGGTTTGTAGCGAGATGTTTGACTTGTCGGCAGGTCAAAATCGAGCATCGGCGACCGGTGGGTTATTGCAGTCACTTCCGTTCGAATGGAAATAGGAAGATATATCGATGGATTTCGTTACGAGTTTGCCGAGATCGAGGTCGGGCATGAATATGGTATGGGTGATTGTTGATCGCGACCAAGTCGGCACATTTTCAGGGCATCAAGGACACTTGGGGCCGGAGAAGTTAGCTCGTGTGTTTATCGCGCAGATTGTGAGACTTCACGGTACTCCGAAGTCTATTGTTTCGGACCGTGACGGCCGTTTTGTATCGCACTTCTGGCAGGCGGTGCATAAGGCGTTGGGTACCCGTTTACATTTGAGTACCTCTTTTCATCCCCAGTCAGATGGACAGTCGGAACGCACTATCCAGACGTTCGAGGATTTGTTGCATGCTTGTGCTCTCGATTGGAGTAGAGACTGGGAGGAGCATTTACCATTGATCGAATTCACGTACAACAATAGTTGGCACGCGTCGATTCGGATGGCACCGTATGAGGCACTTTATGGGCGGCGATGTCGATCACCGATTTGTTGGAATGAGGCGTCCGATTTGGTCGGGACCAAGCCGGATGTCATTTTAGAGACGAGGCGGAAGATAGAATTAATTCGGGAATGGATGTTGACTGCCCAGTCGGCGAGTCGTATGCGGCGTCGTCGTCGACCTTTGGAATTCGAGGTGGGAGACCACGATTTGCTAAAGGTGTCGCCGGCGAAGGGAGTTTTCGTTTCGGGAAGAAAGGAAAGTTGAGTCCGAGATTTATCGGCCCCTTTGAGATCCTCGGCGAGTATGTGGGTTGGCATACCGTTTGGCGTTACCTCCGGCCTTGAGTCATGTTCATAGCGTTTTCCATGTTTCCCAGTTGAGGAAATATGTCCCGGATCCTAGTCACGTCATCGATTATGGCAAGATTGATATCGCTGAAGATATTACTTTTGAGGAGCGTCTTTTGAAGATTTTGGAGCATCGTGAGAAACGATTGAGGCATAAAACCATCCCTTTGGTCAAAGTGCAGTGGTCGAGACACGGTGTCGAGGAGGCAACTTGGGAAACCGAGGATAGCATGCGTGCTAGGTACCCTGAGTTGTTTGTTTCTTAAGTTTCGGAACGAAACTTATTTTTAGAGGGGTAGAATGTAATATCCGTATTTTTCTTTCCCTTGTATTTTCGTTTTTGGTGTATTTCTCGATCGTAGTGACCCTCGTGTACTTTTCAGCGTGTCCTTCCTGTCAAACTGTTGAACTGTATTCTCGTTATTGTTGTGCGGAACCGCCGTTTCGGGGTTGCCATGGATCCATTTCGTGTTGTTGGTTCCCAAATATTGATTCCTATCGTTTTATTCTCTCTCCGGATCATTTTTATCATTTTGGAACCCAAAAGGGGGTGTGGGCCGCGGCACAAGATATGCGTGCCGCGGCACACAAATTCCTTGATTGTTGGTTGAACAAAGCATGCTTGTGTGCCCACGGCACACACATCCGTGCCGCGGCACGGTGCGAGCAGTGCGCGGCACACTGTCGTGCCGCGGCACACTCGTGTGTCTTCTGCGACCAAAACCCAGTATGCGGTGCGCGGTACACGCGGTATCTTGCGGCACAATGCGAAACACAGGAGTAATTTTTGGCACGTGCGCGGCACACTTGGTGTGCGCGGCACACAAAGCAGTCAACCGTGCAACTTCGTCTTTATTAGACGAAATCGACCATTTCCTCCTTCATTTCACCTGCGCGAGAGAGAGAGAGAGCTAAGGGGGGGAAGAACTCTCAAGCATTCTTCATTCGGGAGTCGATTTTCATCATCTTCCTTCGGTTGTGAGGCTCGGATAATCAATCTAACGCGTGTTCTTCGGATCTTAGTACTTGAATCTTCAAAGGTAATATTTCTAGAACCCTATTTTCGATTAATTTGGGGGTTTTGGGATTTTCTTCCGATTAGTTCCGTTTTGTTGATGAATTCATGATGTATACGATTGATATTGTTAATATCTTTAGTTTTCCTACGGATTCATGGATATTTTGTGGATTTTTACGGAATCGAAAGGGTTTGGTTGTGGTCCGCCCTCGTTGTTATTTTTGGTATGAATATACATGAATCGTAGGCGGGTTTCCGGGTGTATTCCATTTCCGTAATCGTCTAGAGTTGGTTGTGATTGTGTTATTCGAATCGTTAGGTTCATTCGTCGGTTCCTCACGGTCGTGCTTGATTCTTCCGTTCCGTTCGTGTCACCGTCTATTAATCGAGGCAAGTATCCTTATGAACTTACAATCTTAACGTGGTAGTATTGCATGAGACTTGTGTGTGCGTGTGTATGCTCACTACGGGTTAGATCCGACGGGGTCTCGGTAGGGGTCCACGGAGGTGTGGATCGACGAGCTTTGCTTTTAACCACTACGGGTTAGATCCGACGGGGTCTCGGTAGGGGTCCACGGAGGTGTGGATCGACGGTTAATTGTGGTGAATTTTACAAATGTGATTTGATATTGGCATTTAGGAAATGAGTGCTTTGAACGGTTTTCTTTATTGCATGCATTTACTATATGTGTAAGATGTAAGTTGTTCATCAGTTACTTGTACTAGCGTAATGGCTAACCCCTCTGAGGACCGTCTTGGGAAATTCGTTTTATGAATTTCGGTCGGGTTCATCGAGGCAATGCGGCTGGACGATACGGATGATGGCCGTGCGTGATGATTGTGCATGAGTGACGTTTTAGTGTCTTTTACCTTTTCATCTTTTGTGGTTTTTGAACTAGTAGTTGTACTCGAGTACTCAAGGGTTCTTGTTCGTTCGGATTGTATTGTTGCTTGTTATGTCATGTTGGATGATGATGTTATATTGACCGGTTGAACCGGGTGGATTATTCTGTTTTGCGTCTTTATGACATGGTATTGTTCTGTCGTTTATGTGAGTCGATGAGTATGATGCTGTTCAGCCTGGTGGGTCCCATATAGGGATTCACGGCGCTGTAATATACCTCGAATATCTTGAGGGTGTTACACCGAGCTACCCGTGACGAATATGCCATCTTTTGTTCCACATAGGCGGTCGACAAGGGACCGTCATCCCTCCACTCGTTATTCGGCCGATGAGTATGTCTTACTCACCGATGAGGGAGAACCCGAATATTTTGCGGAGGCCATGGAGGATGAAAAGAAGAAGGAATGGATGGATGCCATGCAAGACGAGATGAGTTCCTTGCATGAGAATAACACTTACGAGTTGGTGAAGTTGCCGAAAGGCAAGAAGGCTTTAAGAAACAAATGGGTGTATCGGGTGAAGTTGGAGGAGCATACCTCGTTGCCCCGATACAAAGCTAGACTCGTGGTGAAAGGATTTAGTCAAAAGAAGGGCATTGATTTTGACGAGATTTTTTCTCCGGTTGTGAAGATAGGATCGATTCGATTGGTCCTCGGTATTGCGGCTAGCCTTGATCTTGAGGTTGAGCAAATGGATGTCAAGACGGCTTTTCTTCACGGAGACCTTGACAAAGAAATTTATATGAAGCAACCGGAAGGATTTGAGGTCGAAGGAAAAGAGGATTATGTGTGTAAACATCGGAAGAGTTTATACGGGTTGAAACAAGCACCAAGGCAACGGTACAAGAAGTTTGAGTCGGTTATGGGGGAGCAAGGCTACCGGAAGACGACTCTCGACCATTGCGTATTTTTCAAGAAATTCGGAGATGATGACTTTATCATTTTATTGCTCTATGTGGACGACATGTTGATCGTTGGCAAGAATACCGAGAGGATTGCCGACTTGAAGAAGGAATTGAGTAAGTCCTTTGCCATGAAGGACTTGGGGGCGGCTAAACAAATTCTTGGGATAAGAATTACTCGAGATAGAGCAGCCCGGAAATTGCACATGTCGCAAGAGCAATACATCGAGAAGGTGCTTAAACGTTTCAATATAGACAAAGCTAAAGTTGTTAGTTCGCCTCTTACTAACAATTTTAAATTGACGAGCCAAGATTGCCCTAAGACGAAGGAGGAGATTGAGGATATGGATAAAATTCCATATGCCTCGGCGGTCGGGAGTTTGATGTATGCTATGGTTTGTACTAGGCCCGACATTGCTCATGCCGTGGGAGTGGTGAGCCGGTTTTTATCGAATCCGGGTAAGAAGCATTGGGAAGCCATAAAATGGATATTTAGATATTTGCGGGGTACTTCCAAATTGGGGATTACATTTGAAAATGGGAAAGCAATGCTTGTTGGATATTCCGATTCGGATATGGCCGGTAATGAAGATAACCGAAAATCCACTTCCGGTTATTTGATGACGTTCGCAGGGGGAGCCGTGTCATGGCAATCAAGAATGCAAAAGTGCGTTGCCTTGTCTACAACGGAGGCCGAGTATATTGCGGCGGTGGAAGCGAGCAAAGAGCTCTTATGGTTGAAAATGTTTTTACGAGAGCTAGGCTTCCGACAACGACGTTACGTAGTTCTTTGTGATAGTCAAAGTGCGATTCATTTGGCTAAGAATGCGACTTTTCACAAGAGAACGAAACATATCGATGTGAGGTATCATTGGATCCGAGATGCTTTGGAGGATGGTTTGTTTGAACTTGATAAAGTTCATACCGATGATAATGGTTCCGATATGTTAACGAAGGCGTTAAGTAGAGATAAGGTGAAAGTGTGTTGTTCGCTCGCCGAGATGGCGAACTCTTCCTATATTCCGGAAAGGGGGAGATTTGTAGGAGTAATTTCCGAAATATAGGCTTTTTCGGAGTCGACCGGACTCCGGGCCACGGCACAAACCCTCCGGTCCGTGGCACTTCGCTCGAAAAGATATTTTTTCCTCACACCTTCTTGGGCCGCGGCACACGGCTCTGAGCCGCGGCCCCTTGAAGTCACTAAGGATCGGCCGACACCGTACTGCAGGCCGCGGCCTCCTGAGCACGCCTGCCGGCCCTGCCGAGCACACCTCTGCGAGACATGCGAGTCTGTCGATCACCATGGGCCGCGGCACATCCTGTAGGCCGCGGCCCCTTCATTTCGCACAGCACGCACATGCTGCAGGCGCGGCCCCTGCCGGTCGGGCCGCGGCCCTCTGCCGAGCCCTGGGCGCATTTTTGCGCAGTGTGCCGCGGCACACGGGTCAAAACCTGCAAATTGGCACCTTTTTATGCAGATTTGGATTGGGACTTTCTTTAATTCATCATCTTCACACTTAAGAACAAGAGAGAGATAGAGAGAGAAACAAGAGAGAGAAATACAATTTTTCATTTTCCCGGAGATTTATCGGTCGGATCGTCGTGATCTTTTGACAAGAGTTTGGTAGCTATTGGGCAAATCTTTTCACCGGTGTAGATCGAGTTTTTGAGTCCGGAAGTACGGGTATTTCGTTAGCTCTTTGTGTAAGCTATTTACGGTTGTTTCCTTTCTCGATCTTGTTGTTGTTGTTGTTGATTCCAAATACTTGACGAACATTTATTACCAAGTATTTGACGATTGGTGTATACCCCTAGTTTGTATTAGGGACGATTGTGCATTTGTGTGTATTGGTGATAGTGGATTTTAAGCGGCTCCGGTCCCGTGGTTTTTACTCTCGTCTTGAGGGGTTTTCCACGCTAAAATTGTGTCTCGTTATTTATTGCTTTCGAATATCATTTGTATTATTTTATCGAGTTGTAATTGGTGCTCTACTCGTCGGTAACCACAAAGTTATGATTGAAGAGTGGGAATTTGTCAAACGAGGTTCCGCTTTATTCGTTGTGACGTGACGTTAGTCGGTATTTTTCCCAATAGATCACACAAATTACTTGCACCTTAATTAATTTATTTAGTGTTTAATTTCTTCTGGCAAATCAAGCACTTAGGTGTATTTGTTTGGCTAGCCAGACTGGTCTGCAGAATACCATAGTTATATTCCAACTTTTATCTGGTGATGTCTCTACATGAGTATTGCGAACTCAGTAAGCGCCAACATGTAATTCATGCTCGGATAATTCGGGATCGGATAATTCGGGACGATCGGATAATAACCTTAGTCCACAAATATTCAATAATAAATAAAATAAAATAACAATCAGGAATAATTTTAAACGCTGCACCCAATTAACTTCTGAAATTCCCAAATTTGTGAATTACCGTTTCAGTTTCTAAATTTTTTTACAATAATTTTATGCGGAATTCCTAGTACGATGTCCTTAATAATAATAATACAGAATAATCTTCCTGAAAAGACTTATAACATACTTACGTTAAAAATTGGGTAAAATAATTTTCAAGTTAAAGAGTTTTTGTTTGTAGAAAGTACCTTAAAGCTTAGTTCTAGTGTTTGGTTAATCTTAATAAGCATATTATGTGTTGGAATATATTTAACTTTGTAAGTCTTAACTTAAAGGAGTTAAAACGGGGACGGCTGCAACCCTTAAGGCAATGTCCAGAGATGAAACCATTAATTCGAGAACCGAGCCCAGTTGGCGCGGGATTGTAACCCAAGCGGGAGACCACGAGACGAATAGATCATGCTGGAAAACTTACCTCTATATCGGGGGTGAGGTAGAGCCTGATGAGGGCTACTCAGGACATCTGACAATCCTCCTCTTCCATGAAAAAGAAAAGAAAACTTAAAGCAGTACTTAAAAACATCTATTGACTGTTTCTCTGCTTCTAACAGTTACTTATTATTTTTTAGAAAATCTGCAACGAAAATTGATAATAGCAAACCTTGAAATATCTAGAATCTCTTGAAAAAACAAAGAAATACTTGTGAAAAACATTTACAAATTGTATACACTTCCTAATTATAAGAAGCTAGAATATACTCTCTCCGTCCACGATCTTCCTTTACAGTTTGATCCGACACGGGTTTTAATAATGCTTATTGACTTTGAGTAGATATATGTAGTGAGTGTAAGTTGTGTCCCACTTGGGTGTATGTTTATTAGTAATTTAGGGAGGAGGGAGTGGTCACCTAATACCCTAGGTGCCACATCACCTCTATCCAATAAAAACCCTCCAACTCAAAACTACCCAATTCTACCCTAACACTACCCTAAGTGGAGGGAGTGGTCACCTATACTACCCAATTTTTTTTTTCATACATAAAATCACATACAATATTAAAATAAAAACATACCATTTTATTAAAAATAAAAACATTACATAATACTTAAAAAAACATTACATAAAAACATACCATTTTATTCAACAACCTCTCTCTCTCTCTCAAGAAACTCTCGGCTTCCCAAACCGAAAAACCAACCCGATCGCCTTACCCGACTTACCGGCGGCGGTGTTATCGATCGGGTAAGGGTACCCGATCCCCTTACCCGATCCCACTCCCTCCCCCCTTAGTGTAGATAAAGTAATGATGTTGATGTGTGAAGATAAATTGGAATTAAAAAAGTAATGATATTGATGTGTAAGGATAAAAGTGGAATTAAAAAGTTTCCTGATTTAGAAAAAGTGAAGTGTAAAAAAAGGCTGTGGACGAACGAAAATGACAAATGTAAAGAAAGATCGTGGACAGGGGGAGTAGTATTTAGACGGACAGTCTAAATGTGCATATAAGTGTTGTGTGTGTAAATTAAGTTACTGAATAAAATAGTAAAAGAAAAAGGACAGTATGAGTTGGTTGATGATGGATGCATAAATTTTTGTTTGGAGGAAATGACACCAAGTCTTGCCGGGGTGGTTGTGTGTCCCCTTCTTGTCCCTTACTTATAACATCAAAATCAATTTAATGGCCTTTAACCCTTGGCTATTCTCATCGGTGGAGTGATAGGTGGGGGGTGGGGGGTGGGGGGCGAAAGTTACTCTCTTGAAAATTGTAGATAAAATGAGTATTTTTTTCGAGTTATTATTGTATTATAATCTCCGTTTTTCCACTTAAAGATCAACAGATGGTGTAATATTGATATTTTAAGGTAAATAGTTGGACATGATACATTGATAAGTTGTGTAAGAGGTGGTGGTAAACTTGTGTTTGAGAGGTAAAAGATATTGATGGTATGTGTCTAATGTAGATTAAATTGTGTGATTGTAATTGTTTGATGTGCACGTGTGAGAATTATAAGTGTAAATCTTTTAAAGAGATAGAAAGTAAATAAATATAAAATTTTAAACGGGATAGAGAATTACTAATTTAAAGAAATTTTTGGGTTTAGCAGGGCGCGAAGTAGGATCTGTCCGGCCCAAATTTTCATCGGGTTGTTGTTTCGCAGGCTGAGACCTTGCCCATAGATGGAAAGTTAGTACTCTCTTCGTTCTGTCCAAAAATTTAGATTCTTCCAGAAAATAGTCTCTTTAGTGTATATATATATATAGTATAATTTTATTTTCAGAACTCTGTTAAGTGCGAGAACTGCGAGAACCACCTTTTGTACTCCTAATAATACATAATGTACATCATGTCAATCATCTGGCCTCTCGATCATAACCCCTACTATATAGTAGGGGTTATATATATAGTAGGGTTATCATCAGTAGGAGCTATTATAATAGGGGTTATCATCAGTAGGGGTTATCTCCCGTAATAAAAATTATATTTTACTATAATACCCTTTTGAATTAATAATATTTTTTTAATATTTAAAAAAATCTCATTGGTTTAGAGGAGTTACCATGATTAGAAACAGAGAGTTACGAAAATAAAGCGCATATATATATATATATATATCACTTTTTACAATCAAATTAAACAATCAATTTTACTTTTTAATCGACACTACACAATCATCATCAATACATTTACTTTTTAATTTTCTCCACACATTCATCACCATTACTTATTTATACCAGTTATTACATAAAAATATATACAACATTTATCAACATGTGGGCCGATCGGATAGAGCCGAGTATATATTTTTAGGGCCACTCGGACAAAGGCGGGCCACTCGGGCCCCATGTGTGTTAGTTAGATGTCCCTTGTACGTTCAATATTACACCACATGTGAGATGTGTCATGGGTATTAGTTAAAGTGCTAGCTATCAGTATCATTACAGCAACGTCCAACATCTGACCATGTCCGACGCATGCACAAATCTTGAGTTTGCTCAATAGAAATTTCACATTGATTTGCTTCCCTCATACACTGTATACGGGCTCCCCCCCACCCACCCCACTCCCCACCCACCAACCCCCGATGTCCTTTCTTTTACCCCCTAAGCTAGGCTGAATAAATAGTCAATTATTAATCTACGTTCAGAAAAGTTAATCATTGAGAAATCAAATTTCTCAACAACAAAAGAAAAATTAATTTTTGGTGAATGGAAAATTAATGAATGCATTTTGAATTGAATTTACTAAAAATAAAACCATACTCAATGTTAATGTGACAATATTTTCTTGGATGGGTTAAATTTTCCATATTATGAGTGAGGAGAATACATAATTTTTAAAATATTTAAATTTAATTTCTAATTTTTTTAATGAACGTCTAAGCCATATTTTAAAGTTCTAACCTAATTGACTGACGAGAGATAAAAGTTTTGAGTTTAAGAAATAGTCTATCTCACATTTGAAATGCCCAACCTTTATCAGCTGTGAGAAAGATAAAAGTTTTAATTTTTGAAAACTTTCAGAAAAGTCTAACCACCCCAATAAACCTAACGTATATTAGTTGGTTAGAGATATTAATTTTGATTTTTTATAAACTTTTAAAAAGAGTCTAATTCATATTCTAAAAATGTAACATTGATCACAAAATATATATTAATTTTTGTATTTTGAGAATTTTCAAAATCTAGCTAATATTCTAAAAGATTAAGACTAAGCTATATCGTATGAGAGAGCGACAAATAATTTGATTCTTAAATTTTTTGGAAAAGTTTAATTCATATTCCAAAAATTTAATATATATCAGTTGGGCGAGAGATAAAAATTTTGCCTTTTGAAATATTCAGAAAAGTCTAATTCATCTTCTAAAGGTCCAACATATATCAGGTGAACGAGAGATAAAAATCTTAGTTTTAAAAAACATACGAATAAGTCTAACTTATATTCTGTCCGGGGATGAAACCATTAACCCTGCCCGAGCCCAGTAAGCGCGGGCCTGTAACCCAAGCGGGGGACAATGAGGCGATCAGGTCATGCTGGCAAACTTACCTCTAGATCGGGAGTGAGCTCGAGCCTCTTTGGGGGGTACTCAGGACAGGGGACAATCCCCCTCGTGTGCGTGTGTGGGGAAAAAAAAAAGTCTAACTTATATTCTAAATGTCTAGCTTATATTTTGATTTTCAAAACTTCTACAAAATTTTTTAACTCATATTTCAAAAGTTTAACATATATCAGTTGAGCGAGATATTAATTTTAAATCTACAAAACTTATAGAAAAATCTAATCTATATTTCAAATATCGATTGAAAGGAAAAACATGATTAAATTAAATATCATATTGGACCTGCAATATCCGTACTTTTATTGACTATTTGATCTTGTCGTTCTTCCTATTTTGTCGCTCTGTAAACGCTTTGAGATGTTGTCGTTGTTGATTTGGAGTTTCGTACCTTTTTGGATCATGATCGTGTTAATTGGACCTTTCAGCAGTATTCTGGGACAGGCAGATAGCGCACGCTAAGTCTAGGCTAACACACGCTATTTCTACTTGAGTAGCGCACGCTAACGGTCCAGGCTTGGCAGAGACAGTAGCTAATTTTGCTCTCTGCACTAGCAGTTAGCGCACGCTAGGAGTTCGCTAGCGCACGCTATTCGTGGTCAGTAGCGCGCACTAACATCGTCCGTAGCGCACGCTAACATGTTGAATCGGCAGAGGCAGTGAGGTATTCTACTTTCTGGACTAGCAGGTAACGTACGCTAGGCAGCAGCTAGCGCACGCTAAAGGTGTTGTGTAGCGCGCGCTAATGCCCAGTCGTAGCGCACGCTATCAGAGTTGGGCAGTGAACTGCAACTTTTGCAGGACAACAGTTAGCACATGCTAAGGTGTCGTAGCGCGCGCTAACGCCTCCGGACAGAAGCCACTGGACTACCGGGTGAGCCCGTTAGCGCAAGCTAGCCCCGATTCTTAGCGCGCGCTAACCTGGGATTTTATATAAGGGACAGTCAACCCCTGAAATTGTCATTTCCACTTCTTTCTCACTCACTTCGATGGGAGCAGCGGGATTTGGGCGGTTCGGAGCGTTTGGAGGCGATCCTTCTTCAGATATCACCATCTTTGGTTGAATAACAAAGATTACACAACATCTAATCCATTTCTATCTTCCAAATCAAGGTAAATTTCTTAATACCCTAGTTTTGGGAAATTTTGGGGATTTTCTTAGATTCGTCCGATTTATCCGTTTTGGAGCTTGAGATCTTTGAGAATGTGATGAATCTACCCCGTACCCATGCTTACCCTACGATTATATGGATTGTTCTGTACCTTGTTTTGACTTGAGAGGGTTTGGGTTATTTTCAAATCTCTAAATGATTATCCTTGTAGTTTCGTGAATTATAGGCGAGTTTCGGGAGTTTCTTCGTGTGATTTGAGTATGGATTATTGATTATCATATTCCTTACGAATCGTTTAGGTGCCGGAAGTGCGTTCTTGGACCTACCGAACTTATACTCTTTTACTTCTGAATTCTCGATGTCTCAAATGCAAGTATATATTTATGATTGTGCGTTCTCGACTTTGAAAGTAAGATATATGAATTGTATAATGGTTTATATCCACTCTGGGATGGACCGACAGGTCCTCTGAGGGTTCTGTAGCCTATGGTGCGGTTCCGCGGTTATTCATGTATGTATTGAATGTGATGCTTTGAGATTTAGTTATTCTGGAATACTAGTCTTGAATTGATGAGATGATGATTACATTTACTTTATTGTCGAGGAGTATTGTGTTTCATATTCGATATACTTGCACTAGCTATTCGACGGCTAACTCCTTTATGGGGAAAATACCTTTCATGTATTTCAGGATCCAGGAGGGTGGATAGGCATGTACCGGGTCGGCATGAAGATGATGGGCAAGTGTGATGCTGTGTCTTGTCTCAGGTTATGTTTTGTATTTCCTCCATTCAGCATTGTTGTACTTGAATGGTTTTTGAATACTCGAGTACTGTTTTCAATTTCCTTGATGTTTCGGCCTGTGTTGCTGAGGTATTGAATTGTGATGTGTTGTATTTGGACATATTGGATATGGTTTGAATACCATTTGTATTATCTTCCTTTTCATTGTATTGGACCTCCTCGGTCAAAGTTCTTAGTTCCGTGTATAAATAGTCTTGTGGGTCCCACGGCGGGGCTCACGGCGCTCTAATATACCCTGAATAACTTGGGGGTGTTACAGAATATGGTATCAGAGGTTAGGTTTATGGATACCTAGGCTGTCGGTCTTTTGGGTCGATTAAGTTGTTGTTTATCTACAGTATCACTACTTTGCCATCATCACAGTGCGGCCGGTACTTGTAAGACCTCTTACTCTCCTAATGTTTCCGTAATCGTTTTACTTTTGAATTGGTATTTTGGGAATCGATCACTTCGATGACGTGCGATTTGAATTGTACTTACGTGCTTTGTGTATCCTTTAGAATGTCTGCTGATAGGGGACAGAGGCGAGGCCGTGGTCGTGGACGTGGACGAGGACGTGGCGCGGCCGCTTCCCTCAGTTCCATTGCGGGGTCGACCACCCCTAGCTTATCTAACTCAGTACATCCTGATACCGAGGGTCATCACGACCAGTAGACCGGCAAGGGGAATAACGCAGATTTTGGAGTTACAAATGTCCTTCAGCAGTTGGCTAACCAGATGACTATCATGGCCCAAGCCGTTCAACTGAACGATATGAACCCGACATCAGATGCCTTGCTTCAGAATGTGATCCATATGCACCTTCCACAGTTCAGTGATGCAACAGACCCAATGGGTTGGGAGAATTAGTTGACGGAGTTAGAGAAAGTGTTTGAAGCGGTTGATTGTCTGGAAGTGAAGAAGGTACCGATTGCTCAGTACTTCCTTATCAAGGAAGCCGCGACTTGGTGGAAAGTTATCAAGCCACAAGATCGTGCTGCTACGTGGAGAGAATTTAAAGAGCTACTGGAGGCCGAGTTTTGTCCTTGGCCAGTGCAAGAAGGCAGAATCCGAGCCTTTTTCGAGGCTAGGCTAGACGTGCTGCCGGGCCGGAACCGCCGGTTTCGGGCCTCGAACCGGCGGTCCTCGGTTCCCAAAACAAGGGACCGAGCCCGGCCCGTAAACTTGCCCGGCCTCCCGTGCCGGGCTAGAAACCCGCCCAGGTCGAGCCGGGCTAAAAGTCGGGCCGGGCCTTGATTTTTTTTTTTTTTTTAAATTTTATTATTATTTTTATTTTATTCTTGTATATTTATTACTTTTATGAATAGAAAATGATAATTCTTAATGTTTTGATTTTTTTAAATATTTAAAAACTCATTAAATTGTTGAAAAATGAATAAGGAAAATTATAACAAATAAGTTTGCATTAAGAAAGAGGAAAATTACAAATGAATAAGGACACAATAATTTTGCAAATAAATAAGGACAATAATTTTGCATTAAAAATGAGGAAAAGTACAACAAATAAGTTAAGCACAATTTAAGAAGTTTTACACTTGAATTCTTGAAATGAAAAAATAATAATAATAAAGGACTTGAGCTCTCTACTCCACATCCGATCGATCCGTCTCGGTGAAGGCTTCATCTTCGCTCTCATTTGCATCGTCCCATTCCGGTTCTTGATCTCTAAGGTCGGCCCTACACCAATCATCGAGCAACATGGTAGCTTCAATGTTGGCCGGCTTCATCCTTGATCTTCTTTGATCTAGCATAAGTCCTCCGATGCTAAAGGCTTGTTCTACGGACACGGTGGATGCCGGGACGGCAAATAACTCCTTTGCAATGATGGAGAGTATTGGGTACTCCTCTCTCTTCGACCACCACTTTAACACATCGATCGACGGACCACTATCTTCAACACCAAATACAAAACGAGTTTGCAAGAACATATCTAATTCACTATTACCTTGCCCCATTGGAAGTTCATTGCTTCTATTTTGCATCATTCCATGCATTTGTTGAACTAAAGGATCACTTTCATTCATCTCAAAAGGAAAATCACATGAAGGCATCATAGATGAAGGCATTGTAGAAGAAGGAAACTCACTACCATGTTTTAATCTATATTCTTGAAAAATAGATCTCAAACTCCTATCAAGATCTATCTTGATTTGTGGCACGGAAGGAAGATCAAAGAAGACCCCTTCACCATCAATTACAACATCACTCAAGTCCATTTGAGCAAAAGCATCATAATAAATACCAAGCATTTGACAAACACCATCATACTTCCATTTAGGATCTAAGCACTTAGCAAGTAAGAAAACCATAGGAATCTCCCTAAAATACTTGAGCCATTTTTGAACCATAAAATAAATCACACCTTGCATGTTTGGCCTACTAAAACAACTCTTAAAAGACAAGGCAATATACATGCAATGTTCCAACACTTTAACGGAAGTACAATAATAAACACCCGATAATTGTTTAGTAGCATTATGAAAAACTTTTAACAAACGATACAAATCCATACATGAATCCCAATGACTCTCATTAAGAACTAATTGCATGTTTGAGAACTCTTTCCTAAAAAATCGCATAAATAACTCTTATACTCTAGTGTACTATTAATCATCTCATAAGTAGAGTTCCAACGATGAGATACATCTAATTTGAAATAAGTATAAACAATACCCTTTGCACGACAATATTTTTGCCATTTTTTCCCCAATGTTTTTGATTTGTGCAAATACTTAACGGCATTTTTAATAGGAACAACGGAATCTTGAAAAATACTAAGCGCATCTTGAACACATAAATTTAAAATATGACAAATGCATCTAGAATGAAAATATTTTCCTTCAAATGATGGTGCACATGCTTCAACAAGTTCCGAATACTAGCGGTGTTCGCCGATGCATTATCAAAACCAACGGAAAATACCTTGTTAACCAAACAATACTCATTTAAAACCGTAATAATAATTAAAGCAATATTTTGAGCCGTGTGAGGCTCTTCAAACTCCCTAAAGGCAATCAAACGTTTTTGCATAATCCATTTTGCATCAATCCAATGACAAGTAATTCCCATGTAACTATTTTTATTATAAGCATCGGTCAAACATCGGCACAAATAGAAACTTTTTGAGACAAACGAACTAAATATTTCATTAAATCTTGTTTTTGTCAAAGCATTGTCTCCTAATTCTCTTAAGCATTTGAGTTCTAGCTACCTTGCTAACATTAGGCCCCAAACCATCTTTATAAGAAGCTTCATACGTTATTCTATCCGCATAATTAAAAGGTTGTTTTTCCATGGCACAATATCTAGCACAAGCATCTTCATATCGATTTTTTCAAATTTAAATAAAGCGGAAGAAGACATACCCGTCGCCGAATTTGAACTAGTAGTACCTCGAATTTGCGTTTGAGTAGTAGATATTCCATACTCGAATGGATGAAACCCCTCCATGTGCCTTTGTAGTGTTCCGTAGCCTCCCTTCTCGATCCATTTGTAGTGCTTTGTGCAATAGTTGCAATAAGCAATGAATCTCTTTCGACCATCGGATAAAGGAGGTTCTCCTTCGTTGATAGGAGCCAATTCTCTTTTAAAATGTTTAACGAAGATTTCGGACTTGAGAGGCTTAGGCTTACTTGTTGGCGGAGGAGGAGGTTGGTTTTGTTCGTCTTCTTCGTGCTCTTCGTCCTCTTCATGTTCGTCATCATTTGTTGAGCCACGAAATTCGTATCCGTGCTCTCCATCGTATGAACCATTTCTTCAAATCGGGCATCTTCTTCGGCTTGAATTCGTTCGCGACTTGTCTAGAAATGTCCTCCGCCAAATCGGCCCTTCTAGGCCTTTGAGTTTGAGGTTGAAAATTTCCTCCTCCACTTCGTTGGCCAAGTTCAATGGCCTTGCCCTTGCCCTTGTTAGTGTTGTTCTTTGAGGTAGACATAGAGATAGTAAATAGAGAGTATAGTAGAGAGAGTAGAGAGTGAATTTTTAGAGAGAATTAGAGTGTGATTATTGGTGAATTTTGAGTTAGAAAGATGTAGTATTTATAGTGGGGATAGGTAGGGAAAAGGGGGGATTAATGGGGAAGTTTGGGGGTGGGGAAGGGGCCAACGGCTCTAAAAGGGACATAGCCGTTGTGATTAGCGTGATCACTCACCGGATCTGCTGCCGCCATTTTTTTCCGAATTAGCGTTAGGCCCGTCGGTCCGGCCCGGCCGCCGGCCGATGCAAACCGGGCCTTTTAGGATGGCGGGCCTGAACCGCCGGTCCGCGGTTCCAATTCCCCCGACCCTAGCCCGGCCCTAGCTTTTCGGTCCCGGTCCGGTTCGGGCCCGTTGACCGGCGGTCCCGGGCTAAAACCGTTGACTTAGGGACGGTTTAGGGCCAAAACCGGCGGGCCTAAAAGCCCAGGTACGTCTAGGCTAGGCCTCAGAATATTCCAGTCTCGCAGGCGATAGTGGAATACAACCAACAACTGATCCACATGAAGAATCAAGTGCGAGATGAGCGCGACAAGATCCGCTACTTTGACATGCGGATGAATATGGATTTATGGCATTACATGGCCGGGTTTTCTTGTACTACCTTGAAGGAATACCAAGATAGGACTTTGTCCTATGACATGTTGAGCCCCCATAATGATGCCACAGAAGAATCGAAGAAACAGAAGATCATTGGTAACTTTTCTGGATCTAAGGGTGGAAACTTCGAGAGACCTCAGACGACTAACTGTTCTGTTGGGCATTCGTCACGTTCTGCTAGAGGGAAGAGGAGTTTTTGTTCTACTTCGGGCACCTCAACTCGCCTGGTAACTTGTTTTAATTGTGGTCGCCCAGGCCACGTTAATCTGGAGTGCAACTTCCCACCGCTGAAGTGTCACACTTGTGGGCAGATGGGACATAGGGCAGCTTATTTCCCCGAACAAGATCACACTGTTGACACTCGGGCTTCTGCCCCAGCACCTTTAGATCAGAGTCTGAATCAACGGCAACCAGTTGGACAATCATAGCAGGGTTACGGCAGAGGCAGGGGATAGAGTCAGAACGCTAGAGGGGGAGATTCTAGCATCGGTTCGGCACACCCATGAGTCTATGAGATGCGTCGAGCAGATGAACCCGATGCAGTGGTGGCCTCAGGTACCATTCATATCCTATCTCATCCAGTTCTTGTACTTTTTTATTCGGGTGCTACACATTCTTTCATCTCCTTGGAGTGTGTACGCCGTTTGAATATAACTTGTATGACTGCTTGCGATCCTTTAATTGTGAAACTACCTAACGAGGATAGAATCATGGGGAATCGGAAGATTAGAGATTTCCGGTGAATATAGCTGGTATGGATTGGTTATTGAATTTGATTGTGGTTGATATGGAAGGCGAGGATGTGATCCTCGGCGAGGACTGGCTTGATGGTCACCAAGCGATTATGAATTACCGTAAGGTTATCACTATGATGACTGAAGATGGATCCGAGTACTCGTTTATGGGACGTAAGTCGGGCCAACCTAAGTTGCTTATCAGCACCATGAAGGCCGTAAAACTTTTGAATAGAGGTTGCACGGGCTATTGGTGTTATGCTTTGAAGACGGAAGGGAATGAAGTCGATTTCCCTTCGATTCCAGTTGTTAATGAGTATCTCCACGTTTTTCCGGACGACCACCCAGGATTGCCGCCGGATCGAGAGATAGAATTTTCTGTGGATGTAGAGCCTGACGCGGCTCCGATTTCTAAGGCACCTTATCAGATGGCACCTTCCAAGATGCAAGAATTAAAGAGTCAGCTGGGATAAGTATTGGAGAAAGGGTACATCAGATCGAGCGCTTTGCCTTGGGGACGCCTGTTCTTTTGGTGAGGAAGAAGGATGGTTCATTGCATTTATGCATTGATTACCGTGAACTGAACAAAGTGACCATCAAGAACAAGTGTCCTTTACCTCGTATAAATGATTTATTTGATCAGTTGCAGGGAGCTGCAGTATTCTCAAAAATTGATTTAAGACCAGGGTACTATTAGCTCTGGGTGAAAGAGTCCGATGTTTCGAAGACTGCGTTTTGGATGAGGTACGGACATTATGAATTTGAGGTCATGCCTTTTGGATTGACTAATGCACCGACAGTATTCATGCAACTAATGAACAAGATATTCATCGAATACTTGGACAGATGTGTGGTCGTCTTTATCAACAACATCTTAATTTATTCTCGAGATAAGGAGGAACATGCTCGGCACTTGCGTTTGATACTAGATATTTTGAGAGTTGAGCACCTCTATGCAAAATTCTCAAAATATGAGTTCTAGTTGGAAGAAGTTATGTTTCTCGGCCATGTGATTTCGGTCGAAGGGGTTCGTGTAGACCCACAGAAGATTGAGGCAGTGCTAGATTGGGCACCGCCTAAAAATGTTAAAAAAGTTCGTAGCTTTTTGGGTCTTGCTCGGTATTACCGTCGGTTCACTGAGGGGTTCTCGAAACTCGCTCGGCCGCTTACGAAATTATTCCAGAAGATAGAAAAGTTTGTTTGGACGACTGAGAGACAGCAGAGCTTTGATGAGCTAAAGAGACGTTTGACCTCAGCGCCGATTTTAGCTTTACCACAGGGTAGTGAAGGATTTGCAGTTTATAGCGACGCTTCGGGATAAGGGCTTTGATGTGTGCTTATGCAGCATGATAAGACGATAGTTTTTGCATAATGGCAGTTGAAGCCATATGAGATAAATTATCCTACTCATGATTTGGAGTTGGCCGCAATTGTCTTCGCACTTAAGATTTGGCGGTATTATTTGTATGGCTCTCCGTGTCGAATTTATACCGATCACAAGAGTTTGAAGTATATTTTCATCTAGAAAGAGCTGAATATGAGGAAGAGGCGTTGGTTAGAATTGATCAAGGATTACGATTTAGAAATTCTTTACCATTCGGGAAAGGCCAATGTCGGCATCGCTTCAGATGCTCGAGGTTCTTACAGCTCAGATGAAGATTCATCAGGATTTAATCGAGCAAGGAATAGAAGTTTGGCTTCAAAGAGTACAAGGACAGTTGTGCACTCTTGAAATTACTTCGTCCTTGGTTGACGACATCAAAGGGAAACAGTGGAGTGACCCGATGATCTCTCAACTGAAGGAATATGTAATTAAAGGAAAAGCCCCTGGTTTTATGGTCCACGAGGATAGTATTCTGAGATTTCAAGGCAGACTTTGTGTTCCGAATGATCTAGAGTTGAGGCAAAGAATTCTCTGATAAGCACATGCTATGCCTTACTCAATCCACCCCGACTCGGAGCCTCACCCATCACTCAGATCCCGACTCAGATGGGGACGATGACGGCCTTCAAACAGGTCTGAGGATGAGTCGTGGGGATGCTCGCGAGGAGGAATTTGCTAATTCCAAGGACGCCGAGGTCCAGGGGACTTCATCTGGTCAAGTTGCACCAGACAAGCTGCAATACCTCAAAATCGGTGGCTAGTACAGTGCCGTATATCCCCAACTAGGACCCTCCAGGCGAATCACATTACAATAACCAACATAACATAATTGTAGTGTTGAACCACATTATGCTACCAAATACTCCGATAAGGAACTTTATACATATATTCTGGCTAACATGCACCAACCAACCCAGGATCGACAAAATACAAGTATATTCCATATGAAGAAGGATATACTGGAACAATCCAGGATCTTCTTGTATTTCTACCTTTAGATCTTCTAGAGTATGATCCGCCTTAATCCGTACGTTGTGTGGGCAACGAGCTACCGAATCTTTCTTGGACAAAATTGGATCGGCCGAAATCTTGTCTCTCACAACTCTCGATTTTCTTTTCTTCAAGTAATTTTCGATATGTAGCAAGAGTTAAAGTGTTATCTCAATTGTGGAATCAAAGACACAAGTCAAGATACACAATTAAATACTAAGAAGAAAAAATCAAAAATTCTTGTGTAGATGTGTGATGCCGCGGCCAACCTCCATTTATGTCATATTTATAGGCTTTTGACTACTCTAGGGATCTTAAGGAGGATTAGGGTTAGGACTCCTAGTGCAACCCAACTTTCCATATTAATCCATTTCTTAATATGGGTGAGTTCACTAATATCAATTCAGTACATTAAAGAATTAACATTGCATTTCCAACTCAAATCCCAATTTACGAAATCGGACTCCTTTTTTAAATATATTATTTCCTGTGTTTAAGATATCGAATGTCCATTAATTAATTTTAAGCTACTGACAACTTAAATTAATTAATATCTTATCCAAGAGTAGTACCACTCGAACCTTATTATTATATCGTAATTAAATACACCTGATGGGTTTAATATACTAATCATATCGAGCTCCTCAAGGGGACATCATCAACCCGCACTAGTCGGGACACGATTTCTAGTAATTATAATAATTGTCATATAAATAATGTTATCGCCCAAGATAGAAGCTTATTGAGTCAATCATTTTGACTCTCATCCATGGTAAATCAAAACAATAAATATTATAAATACATAATTAAATATTATATTGTTAGGCGTATTTTTATACGTTTATCTATCATTATTTTGTAGTGTTTTGGTGAGTGAAATCATCTAAATGAGATTTTAATGCCTTAATTTTGTATGATTGATAGGAAATTGAAGTCCGGAAGCTAAAACGAGGCAAAACGGGCGAAGACGGCAAAACTGGACTCTGAGCCGCGGCACAGGAAGACACCAGCCGAAGGGCAGAGTAAGTCAGTACTGCGTGCGGCACGGCCAGTGAGCCGCGGCACAGAAGAATTATTTAACGCCCAGGCATTCAGCTTTTTTGCGATGTGCCGCGGCACAGGTTTAGTGAGCCGCGGCACACTTAGCGGGTTTGGTACGTCTGCGCGGATTTTGGGCCGTTTCGAAGCCAGTTTGCAACCGATTAATACGGACGCGATTTGTGGAGGTGCTAAGCTATAAATAGGGTTTAAGACCCTAATTTAATCATCTTGGAATCATTGAATCTAAACCTAGGAGAGCTTAAGCTTGGAGACAGAGAAGAGGAGGAAAGCAGAAGAATTCAAGGGCAGAAGGCGGGAGCTGAAGAACGGAGGAATCCGAGCTTCATCTGCGTTTGAATTTTATGCTTTCGTTTATTTATTCTGTATTTTCAGTTTTTAGTATGTCAGGCTAAAGCCCTAATCTAGGATTTTGATGAAACCTTTGTTTTGACGAATTGATTAAGATTATCCAATTTATTACCTTTTTATTGAGTTTTCCCAATTATGTTTAATGCTTGCAATTATCTGGCCAATAGTTGTATTGATTTAATCATTCACTTCGAATCGGGAGAGGAGATTTGGTGAGGAACTATTGGTGAGGACCGTTTTATTCTGTGAGATAGGAATATACTCATAGAAACTACGTGGCCTTTAGGAGATTTCATGTTTTTTGCCTATCGACGAGATAATTCACCTAGGGATAGAGTGCGTTAGTCGCCGTTAGATAAATCTATTGACCTCGGGAGAGGCGGTAGAATATATTAGCAATCTCCGCCTTCAGTAAATTAGGAAAATTATTTATTACGGATAATCGAGAGTAAATTCGGATAAACTAAGGTGGATTCAGAACCCTAGACGTATTCATCATTTGATTTCCTTAATCCAAGATATTGTTTTTACTGCTTAGTCTTTTATTAATTCTTTTAGTTATTAATCCAAAAACCCAACTTCGATTGTTCGAATAAAATTGGAATACGAAAACATCGGTAGTTAGAGATTCAATCCTCGTGGGAACGATACTCTACTTATCACTTTATTACTTGTAAACGATGACGTGCACTTGCGTGTAGGAAATATCGCAACAAGTTTTTGGCGCCGTTGCCGGGGACTGAAATTTTTCTAATATCGATTTAAGTATTTCCAGTCTTAATTTGAACGTTTTATTTTTATTTTTGTGTATTTATTTTTGTTTATTCATTTTTTCCTTTTAGGACCTTTCGTTAGTGCATGAGAAGACTCGGTAACGAAGACTTACTACCTTTGGACACCGAGCTCGAGCGCACGCTAAGAAGGAACAAAAAGGAGAAAAGAGAGTTGCAGACGGCGTCATCATGGCCGAAAATATTGAAATCCAAGGAGGAGACAACCAAGTGCGGCAAGTTCAACCGGAACTCGCTCTTCGAGATTATGCCATGCCGCAGGTCAACGCTAATTTTTTGGGAATCCGGCGTCCCACTATCCAAGCAAATAATTTTGAGATCAAGCCCGCCATTATTCAGATGGTGCAAGCGAGCCCATTCTGTGGATTGCCGAAGGACGACCCGAATGCCCACATTGCGTCTTTCCTTGAGATATGCGACACATTTAAAACTAATGGTGTCACCGACGATGCCATCCGGTTGAGGCTTTTCCCTTTCTCTTTGAGGGATAAAACAAAGTTTTGGTTAAATTCCTTACCGCCGGGGTCGATTACAACATGGGAGAGGTTAGCGCAAGCCTTCCTTGCCAAATTTTTCCCACCAGCTAAGACGGCGAGGTTGAGAAATGAAATAACCACTTTTGCCCAGTTCGATATGGAATCGCTCCACGAGGCGTGGGAGCGATATAAAGAATTACTACGAAGATGCCCTCATCACGGTATTCGTGATTGGCTTCAGCTTCATACGTTTTATGGTGGTTTGAGTGCTTCTACACGCACTTTAGTGGATGCGGCCTCCGGTGGGACATTCATGGCAAAATCTATGGCCGAGGCACACGTGCTTTTGGAAGATATGGCAAAACGCATACCAATGGCCATCGGAAAGATTGACACCGAAAAGAGTAATGGAAGTTTCAAGCAATGATCCGATCTCCACCTTGGACTCAAGTCGCCGCCTTGACACAATGACTCAGACATTTTCGCATGCACCAGCCCCGTTACCATTGAGACATGTAATTGGTGTAACGGATCACACCAGCGCGGAGTGTCAATTTGGAAATCCGTTCGAGAAAAATCGGATGGAGCAGGCTCAATTCGTAGGAAATGGGAATCGACCAATAACCCGTACTCAATACTTATAATCCGGGGTGGCGCAATCATCCCAACTTTTCATGGAGAAACGACAGACGCACACCAGCCCCCTTTCGCTCAGAATCAACGGCGGCCCCCTTCCGCTCCCAAAGTGTCTCTCGAGGAAGCGCTTGCAAAATTGGCGGCAAATACGAGTCAATTTATGACTCGGACGGAAGCTACACTACAAAATCATTACGCTTCCATTCGAATTTGGAGGTCAGTGGGCCAAATTGCTAATGTGTTGACACTCGTCGGAGGAGCATTGCCGAGTACAACAGAGACTAATCCTAGAGAGAGTCTAAACGCAGTTAGCTTGAGAAGCGGGAGAGAGTTGCTGGATCAGCCGGAGCTGGGTAAAGAGAAGAAAGTGATGGAGGAAGAGATGGATTTAAAGCCAGAGGAGTCAAAGGATGTGAAGCCGGATAACTTGAAGACATGTGTTTCCCCCGTTCCGTTTCCGCAGAGACTACAGCAAAGAAGGGCGGACAAACAATTTTCTAAATTCCTTGATGTGTTCAAAAAGCTTCACATAAATATTCCGTTTGCCGACGCATTGGAGCAGATGCCGAGTTATGTCAAATGCATGAAAGAGATATTATCTAAGAAGAGAAAACTTGAAGAGTTTGAAACGGTCACCTTGACAGAGGAGTGCAGTGCAATTCTTCAAAAGAAGCTCCCACCTAAATTAAAAGATCCGGGAAGCTTCAACATACCTTGCACCATGGGGAATTTTTCATTTAATAAGGCACTATGCGATCTTGGTGCGAGTATCAACCTCATGCCTCTGTCGATTTTCCAAAAGCTGAATATTGGGGAAGCTAAGCCAACCACAGTCTCATTACAATTGGCGGACCGATCGATAAAGTATCCGAGGGGAGTGATCGAGGATGTATTAGTTAAGGTTGACAAGTTCATCTTTCCAGCCGACTTCATCGTACT
Organism: Orobanche coerulescens; assembly: GCA_033398695.1. Lineage (NCBI taxonomy): Eukaryota > Viridiplantae > Streptophyta > Magnoliopsida > Lamiales > Orobanchaceae > Orobanche > Orobanche coerulescens. The sequence continues at coordinate 10,332,534 of CM065816.1, read as the reverse complement.
AGACATGGAGGAAGATGACAATATTCCGATCATCTTGGGACGACCATTTCTAGCGACGGGCCGAACCCTTATAGACGTGGAAAAGGGAGAGCTAACTCGAGGGTCCAAGGCAGGAAATTACTTTTCAAGTATTCAAGTCATTCCCATGTCCGAAAGTGCTGATAAAGGATCACAAATTGAGAGGGTGAATGCCGTTGAAAGAGGAAAGCACCGAAAACATCGTCGGTGGGAAAATTCGGATGTTGTGTTAAATGGCCCGAGTTTTAAGAAGGATGTAGAACAAGTGGCGTTCCTCGAGCATGAGGAGAAATCTGCGCAACCGTGGGTTCGTTTGTGAAGGAGGAAAGTGAGCCAAAGCTGCGAAAAATTAGTCATGGAGAAATCGGGTGTTTGGAAAATTTTTCAAGTCGAAACCTTTTCACAAACAACATTTGATGACCGAACCGAAACTCGAACCACCGATGACCAATGGTCATAATTTTAACCAAAATATAAACGGTTCGATGAACGGGCGGAAGCCAAATGGAGTTTGCGAAAAGCGAACTAACGTTGTCCAATAGGTCCTATCAAGACTATAAACTTAGCGCTCCTCGGGAGGCAACCCGAGTATTAGTTGTAGATTCTTTGTTGTTTGCTTGCATTTTTAGAGTCTCTTTTTGTCTTCTTTATTCTTTGATACATCCTTCACTCTCATCATAATGATTTAGTGTTAAATTTATGTGCAGGAATCGGAAAAGGGGAGAAATTCAATGATGAGCCGCGGCACAGTCCAGGTGAGCCGCGGCACACACCAGCTGAGGAAAAATGGCCGAGCAAACTGTACCCTGTGCCGCGGCATGATCCTACTGAGCCGCGGCACACCAGGTCACCGAGCCGCGGCACCCGATAACTGAGCCGCGGCACACTAAATGGTCGAGAAACGCCCAGGGCGCCTGTACTTTGTGCCGCGGCATACTAAGGCTGAGCCGCGGCACACTAACACACTGAGCCGCGGTATACGAAATTTGAGCCGCGGCACCCGACGACATAACAAAACGTCCCAGCCCGACTGTACTTTGGGCCGCGGCTCACTTTTACTGTGCCGCGGCCCCCGTCGCAAAATAAGAGCAGCCAGGTTAGGCTCATTCAATCATTCGGCATGCACAAGGTATCGCTTCCCTTCCCTTTCTTCCTTCCTGCACACAGTGAGGTTAGTCGTTTCCATTCTATTAGTCTCCTTCTCAAATTCTCCAGGTAATTGTTGATTTCTAAATCATAAGTGATTATGGATGTGAAAAGATTTGGAGTTTTATATTGCTAGCTATTCTTCATTGTTGTTTCTAAAATGGAGTTGAAATATGGGGAAATTGTTATTGTGATGGAATTGATGTTTATGAACGAATTGTTGATGATGGTTTTCGTAATTCGGGGTTATAATCTGTGTTATTATTTTTGGGATTTGGAATTAACCATCAAAATTTTTGTTCTTCATTTTAACTTGTGCACACAAGGTGTTTGATAAATTGCAGCAATGAAAAATTGGTAAGCTAGGCTTTTCAAACTTATATGCAATGAATCATGTTGTCCAATTACATCATCCCCAACCCCTACATCATGTTCAACTTGAGAGCTCGTACTTAACTTCCTTTTTGATGATGCAAGCTCGTTTATTCACATTCTGCATGATGTAGTCAAGAAGCATGCAAGCTCACCGGACGATGCCGGCACCAGCTCCTGAGCGAACTGGAGGGGAGTACTTGACCTTTTACTTTTCTTGCATATCATTTTTTGTCCATTGAGGTCAATGTACGTCCTAAGTTTGGGGGGGGATTTACTTTCAGTCTACATTCATTGTTGTACCTTATTTTATTGCTGTACATTATTTCGTTGCACTTTTCATTTCTTTGCATAAATTTTTTTTTAGATAGCCTTGCTTGTCGTAGTTTTTCTTTATTCGTGAATCTTTCATGCTTCTATTTGTGTGATACTGATGTTACGACACTGTCTTTCTCTCTGAAGAAGCGGGCGAGTTCTAGTCGAGTTATAGTCAGTTATTTCTGTTCTGCTTAGTATTCAATTAGGTCCGAAATTGTTCGTGATTGTAGAGGTCTTGGCAGATAAGAGACGATACATACTTGTTTTTAAATCCCCATCAATACGTTTGGCTACAGTTTCCGGATAGTGAGTCGTACTGTTTCTTTAGTCGTGTTGGCACTTAGATTGAGTTTAGAGTCGGTCAGTTTTTCCCAAAAGTCGAGATAAGTGTTCTATGAAGGGAAGTCTAGTAACCGGGGGTATTCGCGTGACCCGTTGTTTACTCTCGCGTAAAACGACGACCCCGATTAGACTAGTGATTTAGTTATTTCACATGTGCCAATGATAGGGAGCCTAGTAACCGGGGGTATTCGCGTGACCCGCTGTTTACTCTCGCGTAAAACGGCAACCTTGATTTGGACATGCGGAAATTATGTATTCGAGTTGTTTCTCCGCTGTAGACGGGAACTTAGTAACTAGAAGCATCCATGTGCCCCATAAGTGTCTTTTACGTCAAACGGTTTCCTAATACATGAGAATGGAAGTTCCACCCTAGGATTATCCCGATGAAACATCCCGAGATCCTAACCTAGTGGTCGACTCGAATCAAATTCTTGAGCATATTTATATAAGGGGATACTGTCCGAGGTTTAGTTGTTATGAGACTCGTGAAAATTGTGCCTTTAGACTGTGGAACGCGACGAACTAGCTTGTTTATGTTAGCCTTTCATATTGACGGTCGATTTGACTAATGTTTTGTTAATCTTTGAGCTGAAATTTTCTTCATGAACGAGTGATTAGGACTGAATTTGATTACTTTGCGGAATCATTATTCTGAGTGCAGCTCGCTTTTATGACACTCGTATTATTTAGAGAGAATTACAGGATAGTATTGATTAGGTTGAACACTATGAGTTGCACGATGATTCACGACATTCTTTTATTGACTTTAATTCTTTTTGCTTGAGGACAAGCAAAGGCTTAAGTTTGGGGGTATTTGTTAGGCGTATTTTTATACGTTTATTTATCATTATTTTGTAGTGTTTTTGTGAGTGAAATCATCTAAATGAGCTTTTAATGCCTTAATTTTGTATGATTGATAGGAAATTGAAGTCCGGAAGCTAAAACGAGGCAAAACGGGCGAAGACGGCAAAACTGGACTCTGAGCCGCGGCACAAGGAATCTGAGCCGCGGCACAGGAAGACACCAGCCGAAGGGCAGAGTAAGCTGTACTCTGTGCCGCGGCGGCCAGTGAGCCGCGGCACGTAAGAATTATTTAACGCCTGGGCATTCACTTTTGCGATGTGCGCGGCACGAGTTTAGTGAGCGCGGCACACTTAGCGAGTTTGGTACGTCTGCGGATTTTGGGCGTTTGAAGCTTGATTTGCAACCGATTAATACGGACGCGATTTGTGGAGGTCTTGAGCTATAAATAGGGTTTAAGACCCTAATTTAATCATCTTGGAATCATTGAATCTAAACCTAGGAGAGCTTAAGCTTGGAGACAGAGAAGAGGAGGAAGCGAGAAGAATTCAAGGCGAAGGCGGGAGTCGAAGAACGGAGGAATCCGAGCTTCATCTGCGTTTGAATTTTATGCTTTCGTTTATTTATTCGTATTTTCGCTTTTAGTATGTCGCTAAAGACCTAATCTAGGGTTTTGATGAAACCTTTGTTTTGACGAATTGATTAAGATTATCCAATTTATTACCTTTTATTGAGTTTTCCCAATTATGTTTAATGCTTGCAATTATCGGCCAATAGTTGTATTGATTTAATCATTCACTTGAATCGGGAGAGGAGATTTGGTGAGGAACTATTGGTGAGGACCGTTTTATTACGTGAGATAGGAATATACTCATAGAAACTACGTGGCCTTTAGGAGATTTCATGCTTTTTGCCTATCGACGAGATAATTCACCTAGGGATAGAGTGCGTTAGTCGCCGTTAGATAAATCTATTGACCTCGGGAGAGGCGGTAGAATATATTAGCAATCTCCGCCTTCAGTAAATTGGGAAAATTATTTATTACGGATAATCGAGAGTAAATTCGGATAAACTAAGGTGGATTCAGAACCCTAAACGTATTCATCATTTGATTTCCTTAATCCAAGATATTGTTTTTACTGCTTAGTCTTTTATTAATTCTTTTAGTTATTAATCCAAAAACCCAACTTCGATTGTTCGAATAAAATTGGAATACGAAAACATCGGTAGTTAGAGATTCAATCCTCGTGGGAACGATACTCTACTTATCACTTTATTACTTGTAAACGATGACGTGCACTTGCGTGTAGGAAATATCGCAACATATATACTTAGAATTAAGAAATAATAATTATCCGAGATTTACGTTCTTCTTACAGTCAGTACAGAAGACACTATCTCACTCCAATCCTGTTCAACATATGCAAATACGCTAATGCATGATAATAGTCAAGACCAGCTAATCTCAAGCATACATTACAACCTTTCACATAATTTTGTCTAATAATTATATAGATGGTGATTTATTATAGTATTTTATAAGGCACTGATAGTGTGATCTTCCGTGTGACACCAACACACCACATTATCTACAATATAAAATAATTAGACATTTCATTTGCATAACTATAACGTGAATAAATATGCAAAACATGTTATTATGTGTAATTAATATTCTCATAGGTAGTTACACGGAAATAAGGCAATACAAGCATAAAGTATGTTTTGCAGTATACAACCCTAATAGTTTCCACCCAATACCATGTGGTGGATCACCTATCTACATTCAACTCCATATAATCTCCATCTATGTATACCTCCATGGGAAATTCTTGTTTCTACAGTAGTTGTCCGTTTCCTAGCTAAATTTCCCTTACAGCAGATTATGCATGAGCATGAGCTACATATTCCCTACGGTGGGATAGATGACTGAGTTACCATAAGCGTTGGGCCTTCTCTACTTTTATCAAACAATATTGTCTACGATGAAACATCATATTTGAAATTTTCTATCAACTAAGTTATTTGAAATTTTACATCCTTTCTTTCTAAGGTCTGGTTTTAGGTTTTTGTGTTACATGGTTACTTCTTTGTAAATAACTACACCATTTAGTTGGTCGGTTAGTTAACTTTGCAATCCAATAAGCCTAAGAATTTGTAGATATTGGTTAGTTGCTTAAGAATAACCATTTAGTTGGTTACATTTTAGGTGCTTGTTTAAGTGCTTTGGTTACATTTTAATAAAAATGTCATGTGTAAACCAATTTATAACCATCATTAACTTAGCATCTCAACTCTTCTCAACAACACAAACAATTAATAACCATCATTAACTTAAAAAGAAACTCAAAACAAAGTTTATTATATAATAGTTGTCTTTCAAAAATAACTTCTTCTAAAAGAGTCAATATCTTCATCATGGGAAATAAAATGTGGGGAGTCTATATACTATGCTTCCAACTCCCTTAGCAGATCACATTAAGCGCTTTCCTACAACCTGCCACTTGGAAGTTGCTGATGTTTTAATTGGAAGGATTATATTGATGGTAAGTATACTGCAGACGAATTAAGTTATTAATTTTCTTTTCTCTCTCCCTCAATAAGTTTCATTTACTATAATTTATCAAATCCAGATATTTTATCTAGTGAGGTTTATATACTAGGGAACCTTGGGTACAAGGAAGTGTAATACTTGGTATTTTCGTTTTCCGTTATTTTTATATTGGTAGTCATTTTACGCTGGATATTTTTCTGTTGTCGTTAAATCAGAATGATTTTAGCGTGGTACACTATTTGTTACTATCGTGTAGTCATTTTAGTCGGTACGACTTGCTGTCGCGTGCGTCCCTTCGATTGAGTGTGTGCTTGTGGTATGGTACGTTATGTTTCGTAGTGTGTTGGTTATTGTTTTGGATCGTAGTGGTGCATCTGAGTAACCAGGACGTTGTCGAACGTCTGTCCAGACTGTCGGAATAGTTGGATTTAGTTATTGTGTTCAGCAAAACACATACGGCCGTAAACTGTATCAGTTACGGCAGTATGTCACGAGAGTTACAGTTGTAAGAATGGTATGTTATGGCCATAAGGTAGTCTTGGTGTTGCGACCATAATGGCTTATTGATAACGGCGGTAACACAGCTTCGCATTTTGGGCAGAAGTCCCGAGAGCTGGTTACTGCCGTAACTATAAGTTACGGCTGTAAAAAGCGAGAGTTACAGACGTAAAGCCCTATATGTTACGATCGTAACATGTTCAGCTATATAATAACTGGGCGACGAGTTTTGTCGTCATTTTTTCCCCCTTCCTTCTCCTTTCGCGATTTTTGGCTAGAATCCGAGAGTAGTGATCGGAAGCATCGTTGTGCATCATTTTGGGGAGCCCTATCCGTGTTTATCATCACGCTCCACTCAAGTTCGTCCGGATCAAAGGTAACTTCTTGAAATCTCTTAGGGTTGACCTTCGAGATTTTCTTCTCGATTTCAATGTTCATCCGATTTTGATGGTTTTGATGGTGTTACTTATTGGGTGTTATTAGGCATATTCTATGGATTGTATATCCATATCTCAGATTCGTTTGAGTCCAACCATGATTTTTGGTGTTCTAAGAAAATCTTGAACATTTAATGTCCGATTAAATGTCTCTGAGGGTTTCCTTTGATTCTTAGGTATGTTTTTCATCGTTTTCAGTCGTTATACTCGTTGTAATCGTGTTTTCGTTGTTTTCTCCTAGAAGATTGTAGGTGTTCGAGGTTTCTCGATTGTGCCGTATTCGTTGGAGTTTTGGTAACGATTATTGAGGAAAGTATCTTGCTTATACGATTTATATCTTGTGAATAGAGATTACGTGTTAGGTTTACGATGATTGATTTACCTCCGTGAATATATTTCATATGTAGGGAATATGAACTATTTGTAAAAAATACTCCGTGTTGGTTGTGTTGTGCTTGATTATTCATGATTAAGGAATCGTGATGGTTGTGATGATTGTGTCAGATTGATTTTGCGCTTGAACGTGTATCGTGTTTTACGTTGATTATGGGAATAGTCGATCGTGTATTGTCCGTGATGATTGTTGAAATGTCGACATCGTGCTATGTGTGCTGGTTGTGTGAAGTCGTGATAGTCAATGTGATTGATTGATCGTGAATGTGTTGGTGTAATGTGAACATGAATGTTGTGTGCTATGTTGCTAAGTTCACTCGCGTGGGTTCGAGGGATCTTACGAGGATTCATGGCATAGGTCCATGGGATCAGAACTTAGTGTAATATCCGCATTTTCATTTTCCGATATTTTCATTTTTGGTGTATTTCTCGTTTATAGCGACCCTCGTGTAACCGTCTTGATTTTCGAGAATATTTGTTTTGGGACTTTTTGTCATCCAGTTCTACGGTATTTGGTTCTTCCGTCGCTTATTGATCTGATTCTCGTAATTGTTGTTCGGAACCGCCGTTCGGGGTTGCCGTAAATCCATTGTATGTTATTATGCGTATTGTGATGTTCCATTTGATGATTTGGTCGTGTTTTGATGTTTAGGACCGTTGTTATCCTGTGCCTAGCGCACGCTAATATTGTTGTGTAGCGCACGCTAAGCATCCTTCAGTAGCGCACGTTACACTTGTTGGTAGCGCGCGCTAGTGAATTGAGCCCTGGCAGTGGCAGTGAGCCTGTTTCTGGTCTGTCCTCTGGACTAACAGATTAGCGCACGCTACGTTTTTCTAGCGCACGTTGTCGTTGAGGACTAGCGCGCGCTAGGTGTTCGGCGGTAGCGCGCACTAACGCGACAGTCCAGTACTGGACAGTTTACTTCTGGACTCGGTCAGGTGTCCACGTAGCGCACGCTATAGCCCGATGATAGAACAAAAATAGTGTGCTAAAATCATTCTTAATTATAAGGTTTTAATGAATTTTATGTTGGCACACTTGGTTATTTTCTACCTATTTATATTTCGAATGCAATTTACTTCACTTGGCAAATTGTTGTTTAATTTAGGTGTTTGATGGAGTTTTTAAGCTTAAGGAACAATTTGGGCCATCAAACGAACCAAGCCAAGGTGATTTGGGCTTTAATGAAGAAACTGCCGCGTGACACTGGGTGGCCCAGTGCCAGTTCGGTGACCCAGTGTCGGCCCTGTTCCGAAAATAATCTTACTTGGGGCCCTAGAAACGACTCCAAACCATCTCAATCAGTCCCACAAGGCATAAAATCGATCCCTAGACTGGTAAAAGGAATCTGAATATATTTGGAAAGTAAGACTCCAAGGGAATTAAAACTCAAGAAGGATAAGAAGGAAGGAGATCCAAATTAAAGAAGAAAACTAAGAGATAAGGGGGTATTATAAAAGGAGGGGGGCTGAGATTATTATTGACCATCATATTTATCACCATTCTCACGGCTGGAGCAGAGGAGGAAAATCGGATGACCGAACTGAAATTGTCACGAGGCAAAACCGAGCCGTTTCCGACGTGTGAGGAAGAAGACTACACCGTTTGAATTTCTTTCTTCTCATGTCTATTATTAATTTGATGCGTGTTCCTCGATTTCATCAAGCAAAATCTGATAATTCTCCATTGTATGCTCCGTGGTTTTGAAAATACGACAGGGTATGACTGGCATGCTATTACCTACAACAAGTTTTCTAACAAAAGTAGTTAGCTCATTCAATTTTTCCTCAAGGGACGAGTCATGCATCTCCTTCACCATCCTGATCGGTGCATCGCGACATCCAAATTGTTGTGAATTAGCCACCATGTTGGATATGAGAGCCCTTGTGGCCATGGGAGTTTTGTCCACTAGGGCTCCTCCACTTGCCGCATCTATCGTGTTTCGCTCCATCAGATTAAGTCCTTCGTAAAAATATTGAATAAGGAGTTGCCCGCTAATTTGATGTTGCGGGCATCGAGATACCAACTGTTTGAATCGTTCCCAATATTCATGCAAAGTTTCGCCGGTCAATTGCCTTGCACCACATATCTCTTTCCTTAGGTTAGCTGCTCGAGAGGCCGGAAAATACTTTTGCAGAAATAAGATCTCCATCTCGTTCCACGTTATGATAGTGGCCGACGGTAAATAAAATAATCAATATTTAGCCGAATCTTTTAATGTGAATGGGAAGGCTCTAAGCTTGATTTGTTCTTCGGTGACACCGTTTGGCTTCATGCTTGAACACACGACAAGGAATTCCTTGAGATTTTTGTGCGGATCCTCTCCTGATAGACCATGAAATGCAGGTAGCAAGTGAATCAATCCCGACTTCAATTTGAATGTGTTGTTGTTGTCAATAGCCGGGATCGTGATGCACAATGGTTGTTGAGGTAGCTCCGGGTTGGCTAATTGCTTCAATGTCTTTTCAGTGTTAGTTGCCATGATCTCGCTCTCGTTCTTCGATTCACTGGGTGATGTTTCGAAAGAAAATGGTAAGTGCCCGAGTGCTTCTTTGGTTTCTTTTGCTTTTCGCCTGAAAACTCGATCTCGTTTGGTGATTTCTGGAAAGTATTGTAAGTCTTTATCCCCTCGGGACCCTGTATTCATGCAAAGCTAAAACAAACGGATTAGTGCACAACTGACAATTATAATGAATTTCCAGAACTGACACTGGGTGACCCATTGTCGAAATTGCAGAAAGTTTTTAACCCAAAATAAGTAAAATTAAATTAAAATCGCTCCCTGGCAACGGCGCCAAAATTTTAACCGCGCTGTCGTGACGCGTCAAAATTAGTTATTTTTATTTTCATTGGCTTACTTCTACTAACTAGTAGTATCGGCAAGTAAGGGTCGATCCCACGGAGAACGGTAAATCAATTATACTTTTTAAGGATTAAGTACTTTGTGCAATTAAAATAAAATAAGACGAAGAGTGGGTTTGTTACTGATCTTAACTAAAATAATTTGCGTAAAATAAATTAAATTAAGCAAAGGAAATAAAAATCGAAAATATCATTAAGGAATAATCTAGTTCTTAGTTCTGTTATCCACCATTTCGAATTAATTCAAGTTTCAATGCAGCGCTTATCTCTTCTCTAATCTCATGAACTCCTATTCCGAAGCCAACAACAAGCTCTGTTGACCCCAATTATTTCTTAAGTTTATTCAATTAAAATAAGCTCTTTAATTGAACCTATCTATGCGGTGGACTCAAAACAAGCTCTTCAAATCTCGCTCGCTAGATGCATTAAAAACCAAAATAATGAAATAGGCAAGATATTAAGTTCATAAGCTCGACTTAAGGGATCTCAATTTTGTGTTACTCAATTGAGAAAATTCAATTGTTTGCTACTTGTGAAATTAAAATTGCAACCATTACGGATTACAACTCAATTTCTAGCATAAGACATAAAACCCCTAATCTAGTTTGCCAAACCAAATCAAGAAATTATATGGCATAGTAGTGAATTTAATAACACAAAATTAATTCAAGAGATTTCGAGTTAAGAATACGCTACGGGATTAAAACATGAATAATTCAAATACGGTTTCAAACTTTACTAAGAAATAGAATAAAAAATTAGCCGGACATGTTGGCTTTAGAAAACATCAAATTAATAATAGACATGAGAAGAAAGAAATTCAAACGGTGTAGTCTTCTATCTCGCACGTCGGAAACGGCTCGGTTTTGCCTCGTGACAATTTCGATTCGGTCGTCCGATTTTCCTCCTCTGCTCCAGCCGTGAGAATGGTGATAAAGATGATGGTCAATAATAATCTCATCCCCCTCCTTTTATAATACCCCCTTATCTCTTAGTTTCCTTCTTTAATTTGGATATCCTTTCTTCTTATACCTCTTTAGTTTTAATTCCATTGGAGTCTTACTTTCCAAATCTATTCAAATTCCTTTTCCCAGCCTAGGGGTCGATTTTATGCCTTGTGGGACTGATTGAGACGGTTTGGAGTCGTTTCTTGGACCCCAAGTAAGATTATTTTCGGAACAGGTCCGACACTGGGTCACCGAACTGGCACTGGGACACCCAGTGTCGCGCGGCAGTTTCTTCATTAAAGCCTAAATCACCTTTGGCTTGGTCCGTTTGATGGCCCAAATTGTTCATTAAGCTTAAAAACTCCATCAAGCACCTAAATTAAACAATAATTTTCCAAGTGAAGTAAATTGCATCCGAAATATAAATAGGTAGAAAATAACCAAGTGTGCCAACATAAAATTCATTAAAACCTTATAATTAACAATGATTTTAGCACATTATTTTCGTTCTATCACCCGATAGCTCGCGCTATCGAGACACTGTTAGCGCACGCTAAATTGTGGTAGCGCATGTTGGTGATTTTAGTGTCACCATTCATTTTGTGTAATTGGAACTAATATGTGAGCTAAGGGGCTTATAATTCGTATTCTAATATATGATCGGGTATGTGCGGAGTGCACACATGTATAAGATCGAATTATAAGCCGGTACGGACTAATGTCGGGGGTCCGGGGGCAGCGCCCCCGGTGACGGGGTCTAGGGGCAGCGCCCCTAGCGGGGTCCATGGGGCAGAGCCTCTTCGGAAATTTAGACTGGGGATTTAGTGATATTTTCGAATTTTAGAGGGAGACTGTGGTAAAATTGATTAATTTCGTTAACCACCCGTCAACCCTAATTTCGGACCACTAATGACGGCGCCGTCATCAAAACCCTAAAATCGACCTACTTGTAACCCTAATCCGACATTATAAATAGGGCTCTCCTCATGAGTCTGAGAGATACCCCTTTCTGAGCTCTTTATCTTTCTGATAAACACAGAATTTCTCTAGCAATTTGGCTTACGTTTCTGTGCCTGGATTCGTAAGTGTTCCATTGGATTATCCTAGGCTGAATTTCTTGTAACCCGGGCATAGGGTAGAAATATCAGTTCGGAAAGTGTTTACACGATCCATTGGAAAATCCGGATCTCCATAAAAGCCCTTATACCCCAACAATCGAACTGATATTTCTTGTCTTCTGGAGATGGCTGAATCAATCCGCGAGATGACTACGAAGTTCAACAAACTGGACAAGTTCAAGGCAACGATTTCAGCGCCGCGTAAGAAGATGCACTTCATGCCGACTACTTTGAAGGCGGCGTATGTGCCGAGTACTCCGAGACCGAGGTGGTTGAAAACGAGACATTGGAGGAAACCAGGAAGAGGAGCAAGTGGGACAACGATGACTACATCTGCAGAGGCCACATATTGAACGGTATGTCTGATTCTTTATTCGATATCCATGGTGATGCTAAGAGTGCGAAGGAATTGTGGGACACCCTTGAATCAAAATACATCGCTGAGGATGCTTCAAGTAAGAAGTTTCTGGTTAGCGATTTTAATGCTTATAAGATGATTGATTCAAGGTCTGTCATAGAACAATACAATGAACTCCTTCGTATTTTGGGTCAATTTAAACTGCACAACATGAACATGGACGAATCCATTGCTGTGTCAAGTGTGATTGACAAACTTCCACCATCCTGGAAAGATTTCAAACATAACCTAAAACATCAAAAGGAGGAACTGTCTTTGGTTCAACTTGCTAGTCATCTTCGCATTGAAGAATCTCTTCGTGCAAAGGATAATGACAAATCTGATAAAACCAAAGGAAAAGTTGAATCTGGACAGCCCTCAGTTCATATGGTTGAAAGCAAACCAAGGAACCCGAACAACAAAGGACATGGCAAACGTAAGCAAGAAACTGTCCCTAATAACTCCAACAAAAGGAATAAGGGAATTACTTGTTGGAGGTGTAACAAGGCGGGACATTGCAAGCGTGATTGTCGTGTGAATCTGGGCAACAATGGCACTGGAAACAGTGGAGCCAATGGAAGTGGACATGGGTCTAAGGACCAAGTTAAAGGAGGTCAGTTCTTGACTAACCTTGATAATTCTAAACAGAATTATGTCTATTATGTCTCACTCATTCCAGAATCATTCTATGTGCAGGATGATGATGTTGCTTGGTGGATCGACTCCGGGGCAACGAACCATGTATGCAAGGATAAATGGTGGTTTGAAACATTAACACCCCTTGAAGATGGATCGGTGCTGAAAATGGGAGACGATTCTTTTATACCTATTTGTGGTGTCGGTGTCGTTTGTCTTGAATTTACTTCTGGAAAGACTATTAGACTTTTTGATGTTTTGTTTGTTCCTAAGATTCGAAAGAATCTCGTTAGTGGTAGTGGTTTGAATTCTGATGGTTTTAGACAAGTTTTTGAATCGGATAGGTTTATCCTATCTCGTGGTGGAATGTTTATTGGCTTTGGATATTTGAATAATAGAATGTTTCGTTTGAATGTTATTGATAAATCTATAACTGTTCAAAATTCTGCATTTGTGTCTTCTACTTCTAAAATTGATGACTCTATGCTTTGGCATGTAAGATTGGGTCATGTCAATTTTAGAAGGATGCATGAGATGTCAAAAGATGGATTGATTCCACCTTTGACATGAATCTTGAAAATGTAAAACATGCATGCTTACAAAGTGACAAAATGACCTTTTCCAAGTGTCACTAGGAATTCGGCTATTTTGGAACTTGTACACAGTGACTTGTGTGATTTTTACTCTACTCCTTCCTTGGGTAATAAAAAGTATGTTGTCACATTTATTGATGACTGTACTCGGTTTTGCTATGTGTATTTGTTGCATTCTAAGGATGAAGCCTTAGATAAATTCAAAATATACAAAACTGAGGTGGAATTGCAATTAGGCAATCCGGTTAAATGTCTTAGAACTGATCGGGGAGGTGAATATATGGATCCCATATACTTCCAATCAGTGGGTATCATTCATGAAACCACAGCACCTTACTCGCCCCAACAAAATGGAATCGCCGAACGCAAAAATCGAGTTTTAAAAGAAATGGTAAATTCGATGCTTTCTTACTCGGGATTGAGTGAGGGATTCTGGGGAGAGGCCATGTTAACGGCTTGCTATTTGCTGAATAGGGTTCCAAATAAAAAGAACAAAACTGTCCCATATGAACTTTGGTTCAAGAAAAAGCCGAATTTGAGTTACTTTCGGGTTTGGGGATGTCGGGCGGTTGTAAAACTTACCGAACCTAAAAGGAAAACTTTGGGTGAACGTGGAATAGATTGTATATTCATTGGATATGCTGAACATTCCAAGGCATATAGGTTTTATGTAATAGAACCTAATGATTTCGTATCAATTAACACCGTTATTGAGTCACGGGATGCGATTTTTGATGAGATGCGTTTTTCGTCGATTCAAAGGCCTAAGGATCTGAATTTTGGCACTAATGAAGTGCAAAATCCAGGAAATTCAGATGGTGTTGCTATACCAACAACACAAGAGCCTCGGAAAAGCAAAAGAGGCCGAATTGCTAAAAATTTCTGCCCGATTTCCAACTCTATTTGGTAGAAGGGACAAGGGACGAATTGGTTTTCAATCGTATTGTTACAAAGATTGAGGATGATCCTAAGACTTTTCAAGAGGCCATGGAGTCTCGAGATGTTGTCTTTTGGAAGGAAGCTATTGATGATGAAATGTCGTCAATTCTTGAAAATGACACTTGGTGTTATGTAATTTGCCTCGGGTTCTAAACCACTTGGTTGCAAATGGATTTTCAAAAGGAAAATGACTGTCAATGATACTATTGACAAGTTTAAAGCCCGGTTGGTCATTCAAGGGTTTAGACAAAAACCCGGTGTTGACTATTTTGATACTTATGCTCCGGTGGCGCGTATTTCTACTATTAGATTGTTAATTGCCTTGGCAAGTATTCACAATCTGATTGTCCATCAAATGGATGTTAAAACAGCCTTCTTGAATGGTGAACTTGATGAAGAAGTTTACATGAAACAACCAGAAGGTTTTGTTATGCCCGGTAAAGAGCATATGGTATGTAAACTTGTGAAATCATTGTATGGGCTGAAGCAAGCACCCAAACAATGGCATCAAAAGTTTGATGAGGTTATTTTGTCCTCTGGTTTTAAGTTAAACCAATGTGACAAATGTGTTTATAGTAGATTTGATGAAACTACTAGTGCTGGAGTGATCATTTGCTTATATGTAGATGACATGCTGATTTTCAGATCGACCAAAATCAAGTAGATGAAACTAAAGAATTGTTGTCATCTAAATTTTCCATGAAAGATTTGGGAGAGGCTGATGTAATTCTTGGAATAAGAATTAAGCGGGTGAACAAAGGTTTAGTAATGACTCAAAGTCATTATATTGAGAAAATTCTCAAACGGTTTAATTTCGGTGATTGTTCTCCACAAGACTTATGGACTCTAGTGTGAAATTAATGCCTAACACCGGCATTCCCATTTCACAATTGGAATACTCTAAGGCCATTGGTAGCTTGATGTATGCCATGACAAGTACCAGGCCGATATTGCTTTTTTGTGGGAAAATTGAGCAGATACACTAGTAATCCTAGTGCTCAACATTGGCAAGCTTTGAATAGAGTATTTAAGTATCTCAAGGGAACCATGGATTATGTCTTGAGTTACTTGGGATATCCTTCGGTTTTGGAAGGACATTCGGATGCAAGTTGGATAAACAACTTGGAGGACCATTCCTCGACTTCTGGTTGGGTATTCATGCTTGGGGGAGGTGCCATTTCATGGGCTTCCAAGAAGCAAACTTGTCTTACACCCGCAACAATGGAATCTGAGTTTGTTGCGTTAGTCAGCCAGTAAAGAAGCAGAGTGGCTAAGAAATTTAGTCTATGAGATTCCTTTGTGGTCTAAGCCGATAGCACCGATTTCTATCCTTTGTGATAATGAAGCAACCTTGGCTAAGGCATATAGCCAAGTTTATAATGGCAAGTCTAGACACTTAGGTGTTAGACACAGTATGATTAGAGATCTAATCATGAATGGTGTTATTTCGGTTGAGTTTGTGAAATCGCAACAAAATTTGGCAGATCATTTGACTAAGGGTCATCAAGAGACTTAGTGCACAAGTCTGTAATTGGGATGGGATTAAAGTCCATCTAATTCTATAATGGTGAGACACCCAATTCCCTTCTAATATGACATTAGGAGTTGAATTCAATGAGGAAAGCTCACACTTATAGATTGGAACACACAAATTATTCATCCTGTATGTGTTCGGTTCTCAGTTGGCTAGGTTGAAGTTTAACTTCTTAATAATTCCTTTGATAAAATGTATGTGCGTATACATGAAGTAAAGGAATTACCTACGTGATTGTGAAGTGTAGCCGCATTTCAAGAGGTTGAGGACTTGGCCTTGATACGCCATGAGAGGATTAGGACACTCGGTTTTATAATAGTGTCAAGTTGTATTTTGTTAGAGAAATTCAATAAACTTGTATGTATTTTACCTTCTGTATTCAAATGGGTGAAGGGTTCAATTCTTAGAACACCCTAATTCTCGAGTATTTGAAAGTGTATGATACTAAGATGGAAATTCAATCGTTGCGATATTTTCATTTATGTCTCGGTTTGGTTTGATTGGATTAATGCTATATTGGTTCATGGGTTACACTAAAATGGGGAGGATTGTTGGTGATTTTAGTGTCACCATTCATTTTGTGTAATTGAACTAATATGTGAGCTAAGGGGCTTATAATTCGTATTCTAATATATGATCGGGTATGTGCGGAGTGCACACATGTATAAGATCGAATTATAAGCGTGCGGACTAATGTCGGGGTCCGGGCGCGCCCTGGTGAGTCTAGGGCGGCGCCTAGCTGGGTCCATGGGGCGAGCCTCTTAAATTTAGACTGGGATTTAGTGATATTTTGAATTTTAGAGAGACTGTGGTAAAATTGATTAATTTCGTTAACCACCCGTCAACCCTAATTTCGGACCACTAATGACGGCGCCGTCATCAAAACCCTAAAATCGACCTACTTGTAACCCTAATCCGACATTATAAATAGGGCTCTCCTCATGAGTCTGAGAGATACCCCTTTCTGAGCTCTTTATCTTTCTGATAAACACAGAATTTCTCTAGCAATTTGGCTTACGTTTCTGTGCCTGGATTCGTAAGTGTTCCATTGGATTATCCTAGGCTGAATTTCTTGTAACCCGGGCATAGGGTAGAAATATCAGTTCGGAAAGTGTTTACACGATCCATTGGAAAATCCGGATCTCCATAAAAGCCCTTATACCCCAACAGCGCACACTAACAGACCAGAACCGTAGGTTCTGGACTGTAATATAACTGGGTAGCGCACGCTAACTGTTAGCCGTTAGCGAGCGCTAAGCCGTGTGGCTATAAATACCCGAGAGTTGACCTTAGACGCGTCTATTCCTCATTTCACCTCCTTCTCCCGCGACTTTGGCGATATTTTTAGATATTGGTTAGTTGCTTAAGAATAACCATTTAATTGGTTAGATCCAAATATCCTGATAATCAATTTTTAATCTTTAGATCCTTTCTTTCTAATTTAGGTGCTTTGGTTTCATTTCAATCTGTTGTGTTTGTTGTTTAGTGGTTTTTGTGTTACATGATAATAACTTCATCATGGGAGATGAAATTTGGAGAGTCTCTATACTATGCTTCCATCTCCTATAGCAGATCACGTTAAGTGCTTTCCTACAACCCACCAACACTTGGAAGTTTCCATGTTTTAATCGGAAGGATTATATTGATGGCAAGTACACTGCAGACAAATTAAGGCTTAATGCTCATTCGTCATGGAACTAGATTTGGAAAATTCAAGGACCGGACAGGGTGGAGATTCTGGTCTTGAGTGCTTGTCATAGTTCTATCTATCCCCACTACTTCTGCCCTGCAATGCTGACCTCCACTCTTTGCACTCGTTGCAATATGGTTGAAGGTGTTTTCCTTTACACGGCTTGTATCAAGAAGATCTCATGTGGCATTCCATTGGTTTCAATGCTCAAGAGTTTTTTGAAGGTAATAAATACATGTATGGACATCTTGAGCGCTTCCACCAAGATTAGTAACGTTGTTGCTTTGTGATGATGCTAGAATAATTTCCTTCTCTTTTTGTTCCTGTTTTTCTCCATTTCTAAAAAAAGAAAATTGATTTTATTGGTAAATAATTAGGAGATTAGTTTTTAGAGAATTTTTTTGTCAAAGGTTTAAAAAAGAAAAAAAAAATGTTGTGTTTGTTTGTAACAAGGCTCGGGTTGGAATCCAACTGCTTTTTTAGAAGCTATATTTTAGTGGAGTCCGGCTCTTCTCCATTTCCACTTGAAATGGCAATCTCCATTTCTATTAATGAGGAGCTGACACGTGTTTTAAAAACAATGAACGGACCAGATTTTTTTAAGTTAAATTTTAAATTAAAAAAAATAGAAATCCTTAAACCCTCTCCCCTTCCCCCATCCACAGAAGAAGTACGAAGGGAGTGAACCCACCACATCTCCATCCCCCCTTTTTAGCCTCCATTGCTTCGGCCGCCGCGCCGCCTCACTGCTCCGCCACCGCCCCTAACCCCTCTATCTTTTCCCCATTCAATATCTCCTCGTCGTCGCGCGCCGAGACACTACACCGCACAACATTGTCGTCGGGATGTCCACCGCCGTAGTAATTTCTATCGCGCCCCTCTTCTCCTTGGTCTTACACAACCTTTGTGATCAAGACTTGCGTTTAGAGTTTATTGTGCATATGCGGCAGATTCTGCAGCAACGATCACCACAACAGATCTTGCACAACCTCTACCATACACATTAGTTTCATTGTCACTTTTCTATTTGAGAGTTTATTGTGCAATGTAAACTACTGTCGTGGAATTGTGAACCAGTGAATATCATGTATTCAATGTAAAGCGCTGTCATTGTGATGTGAATATCATGTTTTGTAATCTCTTGTGCATTTACTTAGGTTATTCTTGAAGTTTCTGTTTGTGATGCTATTATGCAATATAAAATTATTGTGCATTATTGATTGTGCTAATTGTAAAACTGGAATTTGATTAATAAAGCAACAAATTGTTATGGAATTGAAAATTGACTGGGCTAATCTAAAAAGTATAAAATGTGGCCAGTACGCATCATAAAAAAAATTACAGAACCTATTCCCAAAAACTTGTATATTGTGCAGAACCTATGCAATATGGTTCCAAAAATTTCAAAATATGCAGTATAATTCCCAAAAGAATAACACCATCTAAAAGAAGTTGTACAACTCCAATGTAGTGCTATGGTTCTCAACTTGGCTCGATTGTGTCCCTTGTAAACTTGCATTTTCAATTTGACTTGCATTCAAAACTTGACTTCTATTTCCACTTCCATTCCCAATTTGACTTCCACTTCCACTTCCATTCCCAACTTGTTGCATAAAGTAAAGTGAAATAAATATGAGATAGTATAAGTAACATTTAATAGTAACGAGGCATTATCCAACTCGTACGATGCACGGTCTTTGGTTGAATATATACGTGTTTTGTATGTAATGTTGGGGCAGACGGTTGAATGAGCAGATGGGAGAATTTAAATGCCTTTTAGAGAAGTTTATGTGTTTTTTTATTGTTATTATCCTTTTATTTTAGTCTATGTAATTAGTTATATGAAATGAGGCTTTACTAACCCGTATGTTGCTCCGGGTTATTTTTGGTTTATTCAACCCGTGCGATGCACCGATTGTATCTAAGATTTCATAGCTAAAATTTAACCATCTTGTAATTTATACTATCATTTAAAAGTTCATTTTAATCACCTTGTGTATTAGAAGGTGCATTTGCATTGTGATGTTTATCATAACTTTTGTATTTAAATTAGTTTATTTACATTAAAAGTTACAATTAAAATAGTCTCTTCATATGTAATCCTTTAACATGAATAAGTGACATAAATCCCCCTTCCACATTAAATTAAGGAGGATAAGTTTTATATAGTAATCCTTTAACATGAATAAGTGACATAAATCCCACTTCCACATTAAATTAAGAGGGATAAGTTTTATATAGTATAGATGGTAATAAGTGTTACAAATATGAGATAGTAGTACTAAACAATAAATAAATTACCAAATTTTGTTCAACCTTTCTCTTTTTCTGTGATTGGTTAATCTTTTTCTTTCTATTAAATTTCTCAACCCAAGTTTTAGGCCATTTTTCGGCCTTATATGAGCCATCTCGCTTCTTTATGCCTTTTGCCGCACCAAGTTCAGCAATGTTCATATTGTTTATGCCTTTGCTGCACCAAGATCATTAGTTTTTACATTGCTGTCAATTTGGCCATTTGCAGTTGATATGGATACTTGATACATTCCAATTGATTCCCGATCCGTAGTATTCTTCTTTTTAGCCAACATATCCTCAATTATTTTGTTGGACTCTTCATGAATTTTAGATGGAAAAGTGTAAGTTTCATGAGATTCAGATGCTCTGTTTGTCAACAAGAACATTCGATGACATAACTCATTGTATCGTTTCATGAAATGGGCTTTTATGTCCAGTTCGATATGTTGTCCTTTCCAACCTCGATTACTTTCGAACCTTGCATCTTTTGTCCATCGCTTTTGTATATGGTGTTGAGGAATTAGCTTAATATTCATCATATCCAAGACTTTCAAAGCATGACTACCTAATATACCATGTGTCTCAAATTTACGACAATCACAAGCAACTTTTTGATCCACGAGATTCCCTAATAACATTCGCTCCTTATCGGTATCATAATTTGTAACAACATACAAAGTCTTTTTTAATTCTTTTATGCAAGTGCCTTGATATTCCTCATATTCCTCTTGAAATTCCTCATATTCCTCTTGAAATTCCTCAAAAAAATTTGGAGTGTAAATGTTTCGAGCTTGTACAAGCATAGAAGCCCTCTTCGTATTCAATCTAGGCAGCTTATGTTGTAATACCCGAGATTTTTGTTCCGGATTCGTTGAGTTTTCGGGGTTTTATCGGACTATTATTGTCCTCATCGTAGGAATTTTTGTACCATGTTGGGTGTGCCTTGTTGGGACATGTGTTTGGAGGCGTTTCGGATCACTATGTGAGTTTCTGGCTTTTTGTGGTGTAGCGCACGCTGATGCTTGTGGCATAGCGCACGCTACGGCGTTGTGGTTAGCGCACGCTACCGAATGTGTAGCGCACGCTAATCCGGCGATCGAGGCGATCCAGAGCTACCGGATCGGGCGGGCTTTGTTAGCGCACGCTAAGGTCGATAGCTAGCACACGCTATCGACTGCTTAGCACACGCTAATCGTTATTCCTAGCGCACGCTACTTGGTAGGTGCAGATCTGTCCAGGTGCTACTGGACTGGTTTTGTGACCCATTAGCGCACGCTACAGCTTTTGGCTAGCGCGCGCTAACTGTGTTATAGGCGGATTCTCTGGAGCGTTGACCCCGTTAGTGCACGCTAATGCAGGGTGTTTAGCGCGCGCTAATAACTGTCTAGTATAAATACTGGACAGCAGCATTAAGTCGTCATTTCCCACTTTTCTTCATCCCTTCCGACGGGAGTGAGCTCCAGAGGCGATTTGAGCGATCTCCCTCTTCTAGCTTCATTTTGGAACGGATTGGTAGATGTTTAACAACATCTAATCGTCTTCTTGGTCCAAATCAAGGTAATCTCTTTTTAGAACCCTAGTTTCTTGAATTTGGGGTTTTTCCTTGGATTTGTGATTCTTAACCGATCTCATCCAATCGGTTGTGTATTTTTGTTTGTCTTAACCGTAATCTTTAGATTTTGTTAACCGTTCATCGATTTTTATCGCCCGGATCAACGATTCTTGATTTCTTTGAGAACACTTAGATCCTTGTTGTTTATAGGATCGTTTCGGATTTCGATTAGTATTGTTGATTCATGGTGGTACTATTTTCGTAGTATTCGTGGGCTGTCGAAGTCTTGGTCGTTTTTGGAAGTTCGAAGGCTACTCGATCGTGCCCGTTCGTCGTTTCGTCGCTCGTGATATCGAGGCAAGTATCTTGTCCATACGTTTCATGTTTCATAGGCATAATTATTGATAAATGATTTTACGCGAAACCCAATGTTTAATGAACGTAAAAAGGGATCGGTATGTTCTCGATAAATGTTATCTTTCAACGATAATTCGTGTACTACATGAATATATGTGTTCTCGGAATATATGTGTTGGTTTTGTATGTTGAAAGATGCTATGATCACTTTGAGCGAGTTTATCAGACCGTAATCCTTTGCCGGGGATTACGTAATGTTATGTGTACTTGTTCGGTAAGAATATATTATGTGTGATATTAGTTGTTACTCCTTTGAAAGGAGGTTGAGATGTTTAAGTGTTGCTTGGCTTGATGTTGTGCTCATTGTTATGTGATCGTTGAAAGTGATGTGCCTCCGGGTAGGATTGTTGAATCTCCGGGATCTTAGTATGGGTCAGGCGTGACCGTAGGGTTATCCAATCCGAGTATGTCTTGCGGGGACTCCGAGGTTCGGGGCTTTCTAGCCCGATGACGGGATAACTTGTGGGGGTTATCATCGGGTATGTCTTGCGGGGACTCCGAGGTTCGTGGCTTGTTAGCGCGATGCCGGGATAACTTATGGTTGTGGTTTGGAATGGTTCTGTGACTGTTGTCACGAGGACATGTGATTTTGTATGGTTTCTTATTGGGTTATTCACTCGGGTATGTTCTACGGGAGCATCTGAGGTTCGTGGCTTGTTAGCACGAGACGCGAATAATCCTTAGGAACATGTGTTATGTGATTTGGGTTGTGGACCATGTGGCTTATGATCTGGGTCTTGAACCCCGTGTGTTGTGAATTGGGTTGTGAACCCGCGTTTTATTATTGGGATTGTATTTTGGAAAGATGATTTTGGGCCATGTCCCCAAGTGTTTTCGAAAGACTTGAGAATTCCTTAATTCCAAATGTTTTCAAACTCCCGAGATCGTAAAATATTTTGTATGAGATACATGGTTCTATTCCTACCTTTTCTAAATCAAAATGTTTTAATTAGGTGAATTATCTCGGGAAATATATTCAAGATTATTATATTCTTGAAGCACGTTGTGTATGGCCTATAATTCTGTTTTATACTTGCACTAGCAAAACATTGGAGTTTTGCTAACCCCCGAGTATTCGGGGGGTGGATGTTTGTATTGCGTCCAGGTACTTGCAGGTTACTGGGGAGCGAACCACAGGATCGGTACGAAGGGTGATGGAAGACGACGATACTAATCACATAAAGACCAATCGTAGAGTATGTTGGATAGTCTTGTTGGTTATTTCTCCGATGTGTTGTTACCCCGATTTATGGGAGCGTTATTGTATTCCAGCCCCTGCGCGGGTATGAGTTTTGGGAAAGAATCTTGTATGTAATGTTGTGTGTGTTGTGTTAAAAGACCAAATCGGTCTAATGGTCCTTTACGTAGCCATGTCGGCATGTGAAGTGATGCATTATTTTGTATTTAGCCTGGTAGATCCTCGCGGAGAGGGTCTGCAGCGTTGTAATATTCCCGAGTGGTTTGGGGGTGTTACAGATTATGATATCGGAGCTTAGGTTGAGGAAACCTAGGCTGTCGGGTTGAGTTGTGTGTTGTCGGGTCTTGTCTTGTCAGATTTGGTCTGACTGAGTGATGTCGCGACGCGTCGTCTGAGTTGTCGGTCGTGATTAGTATCGAGGCGCAACCATCATCTTCGTGCAATCTGTGGATGTAAGTCTCCCTACTTTGCTGTGTCTCGTGTTATACGAGTTTATGTGATTTCGTGTTATTATGTGGAGTTTAATTGTGCCTCGTGAATACTTACACCATACTTGTTTGATTCTCGTATTGTGCTGGGATAAAGAGTAGTACCGGTATGTATGTATGTACATATATATATATATATATACACACAACTTTGTGTGAAATCGTTTTTGCAGGAGCGATGTTTTGGATTGGGTATTCAATAAAAGTTTATCAATGTGGTATTTTAAACTTCAAATGTTTTGGGGAAGTCACGTAAATTCTATTTAAAAACATCCTTCGAGGAGGAAAAATAATTTGATTTTCGTATGATGACCTCGAGACCAAAGATTTTGGGAATTCAACTACATGTATTTTATGTTCATCTTGCATTGAAAATTTTCAAAAATTAATTTTTAAATGCTCAAACAAGGTCTATCAAAAGTTTTCTTGAGACGTGACTTTCGCCTTCGATCCTTCGGTTTCAGGAATTTCGGTTAAAAGTTATGTAGTGAGGATGTAAATTGTTGTCATTTAGATTCGTATGTTGCTGTTTATTTTAACCTTCGACTTTTGGTATCATTTAGTATATGCTCATGAATTTGTTGCTGGATTAGATTGGCTAGTGCGTGCTAACGTGGCATGGCTAGCGCACGCTAAGTCTCTGTTAAATCATACACTAATCGGTCTGAGCAGAAGCTCGGAAACTACATTCTGGCCGTAAGTCTAACTTTTGCGATTGTTAGGCTGACCGTTTGAGACTGTACTCTATGTGTGTTGTTCATGAATAACAATTGCTGTGTGTGGCTATGTGTAAATTTGGACTGTGTTCTTGACCGCTGCGTGTGTAAAGTTCAAAATGACTTTTTGGTACTTTTACCAAGTAGTGTGTGTTTTAAAATGACCTTTCGGGTTTGTAAATTTGAGTTATTTCGTTGACCCTTTTTCCTAATTATTTTGTCGGGTGACTTAACGTATATTTTGAAACTATTGAGTTTTCGCGTCTTCGCCTTGTAATTTCAAATGGTATTTAGTATTTGGAAAATGACTTTTGGTGAGTATTTGGAAAGTATTACCGTCGTTGGCCTTTTTGGCATTTTTGAACGTTTTTGAAAATAATTTTCAACTTGGTGAGTTCCGGCGCGGAACCCGTACAGAAAATGATTTTTGATATAATGAATGACTTTAATTTTATTGCATTTATAATTCACATAACAACGGCATTATAAACGGAGATGTGAATATCTCTCTATGTGTTATGATCTTTCGTTGACATAGGTTGTTGTTTGTTAGTATGCCGAGGGGCAGAGGTCGTGGTCGTAACCGTGGTGCTGATTAGGGGTGTTCATAACAAGGTGCCGGTTTTGAGTGCGAATTTACTGCACCGGTTTTGAGTAATGAAAATTCGGCCCGTGACCCGACCCGAAAAGTCGGCACCGAAAAGCGGGTACCCTATTTTTTCGGTCGGGTCATAGGGTACCCTACCCAAAATTTAATACCACTAATTTTAAATTTTTATAAATAATTTGTAATTTTAATATAAATTTATTTTAAAATTTATTATATAAATTAATTCCCCGAGTACTAAATACATTATAAATATTTTCCGTACAATAAGTAAATTTCAAACCTAACTAAATTTTTATATATACCATTTTTTTATTATATAATTATGCTTAATTCAATATTTAATTATATATATGAGAGAATATATTATTTTTTATTTAAAGATTTTATAAATTTCCAAACTAGTGAGAATAAATACCATGAGTGAAAATACATTAATATGGATTCTCATATTAAATATATTTCATATTAGTTGAAAGATAAAATTTCATATCATTACAAATTAAATAATTAAATTTATAAAAAAAAACTAATTATTACAAAATAATCGGGTTTTGGTGCAATTTACGCAACAAGTCGGCCCATGACCCGCCCGATTATAGGACTTTTTCGGGTCGGCCTGCAAAAAAATTTAAAAATTTTAAAAATACCCGGAATATTTAGTTCGGGTCATCGGGTAGTTGGGCCGGGTAGTTCGGGTCGGGTATTTTTGAACACTCCTAGTGCTGATAGCCACGGGGATCAAATGCGGAATCGAGAGAATGTCGCTGGGAATGATTTTAGTTTGGGTGTTGCTTCTATATTGCAACAAGTAGCGACTCAGATGACTCAGTTGACCCAGGTGGTTCAACGTAGCATTGACGCGAGTCAGAACGTCGGTGTAAATCAATGGCTTCGCGAGGTAGTTCGTATGAATCCCCCTCGATTCACCGGTGCTGCGGATGCGTTGGGCTGGGAAGGTTGGATTTTTCAGTTGGGAAAGATTTTCGAGTCTTTCGGATGTCCTGAAGAGCGGAAGGTGCCCATCGCTCAGTACCTTCTTGACAAAGATGCCGCTAATTGGTGGGAAGCTGTTAAACCTCGTGATCGTGATGTCACGTGGGCGGAGTTCCAAGCATTTATGGAAGCTGAGTTCTGTCCGAAACCGATTAGGGAGCAGAGGATTCGTGAATTTTACTTGGCGGAACCGCAAGATATATCAGTGTCGCAGGCTATCATCGATTATAGCAAACAACTCATTTATGTGCGAGACCGGGTGAGAACCGAGGAACAGAGGATCCTTCACTTTGACAGGCGGAGGAAGCCGGATATTCGTGTGTATATGTCGGGATTCAATTACACTTCATTGAGGGACTATCAAGATCGAGCCTTAGCTCGTGAACTAGCTTCGTTATCGTCGGAGCGTGTGCCCGAGTTGAAGAAGCAGAGGAAGTCCGATGACCGTGTGGACAGTACAGGAGTCGGTGTTTCTAATTTGCGACGTAGTAGTCTCTCCGCTGTGAAGCTCCATCGCTCGATGCGTGGAACTGAGAGTTCCAAGTCTTCTGTTCTGACTCCTGGTAAATCCAGGAGATGTTTTAACTGTAATGTGGCGGGACATGTTCGTGCACATTATCCTTCTCCTCCAGTAACGTGTTACAGGTGTGGACTCGAGGGACACCGAGTTCAGTTTTGCGAGATGGTTACCGAGCCTTCCAAGGCACGGACTTGAGCATTTATAACAGGATCGACTCCGAGTAGTCCCGGAGGGGCGTGGTCTATCAGTTGTATGTTGAGATATTTCCCTTGCTTTGTTGTTTCGAATTTCGGAGATTAACTTCTCTTATTTGAAGTGGATCGGATTTTGAACTCTGTACTTTCGACTCTGTCGAATCGTTTATGTTCGTTGATATTTTCTGAACTTGTCCTGTCTTGTGCTTTTGTTGATCGAACGAGTTGTGGTATTGTTTCAGAATAACCCGTTTGTCGTTGTGACTTTCCAATTGCTATTCCATTTCCTGTGGATCTTATGTGAATGCACATCTTATTGTCTTCACCGGATCGTATATTGTCTCGAGTCGAGATGTGAACTTTGGGGTTGTTGTTAGAGCATTATTGTTCGTCGTGATTCGAATATAATCGTTCGACCGATGTGTCTCGATCGTTGTGGTTTGAGAGCTTGTTGTCGAGTCTTGTTGGTTTTGTATCGTAATTTTTGAACGTTCAGAGTTCTTCGTAATTTCCTTGAACTCGGGAGATTAACTTCGTTTTCGATCTTCCAATCCTTGTGTGTAGAATTTCGTATTTGTTCAGCGATTAGAATCGCATTTTGTTAGACGTACTGTTCGGGCTAGTCAACCATATTGATTTTGTTCATTGCGTTCTGTTATCTTTTATGACATAGCGACATGCATGGTAGAAGCCACGTGCTGCATATGATTCGTTACAGGTTGTCGGCAACGGATAGCTTATGTCATATGGAATTGTTTTGCGTTGATCGTCCTATGTTTTAAGTTTCGGGGACGAAACTTCTTTTAAGGGGGGTAGAATGTAATACCCGAGATTTTTGTTCCGGATTCGTTGAGTTTTCGGGATTTTATCGGACTGTTATTGTCGTCATCGTAGGAATTTTTGTACCATGTTGGGTGTGCCTTGTTGGGACATGTGTTTGGAGGCGTTTCAGATCACTATGTGAGTTTCTGGCTTTTTGTGGTGTAATGCTTGTGGCATAACGCACGCTACGGCGTTGTGGTTAGCGGACGCTACCGAATATGTAGCGCACGCTAATCCGGCGATCCGAGGCGATCAGAGCTACCGGATCGGGATCGGGCTTTGTTAGCGCACGCTAAGGTCGATAGCTAGCGCACGTTATCGACTGCTTAGCGCACGCTAATCGTTATTCCTAGCGCACGCTACTTGGTAGGTGCAGATCTGTCCAGGTGCTACTGGACTGGTTTTGTGACCCGTTAGCGCACGCTACGGCTTTTGGCTAGCGCGCGCTAACTGTGTTATAGGCGGATTCTCTGGAGCGTTGACCCCATTAGCGCACGCTAATGCAGGGTGTTTAGCGCGCGCTAATAACTGTCCAGTATAAATACTGGACAGCAACATTAAGTCGTCATTTCCCACTTTTCTTCATCCCTTCTTACGGGAGTGAGCTCCAGAGGCGATTTGAGCGATATCCCTCTTCTAGCTTCATTTTGGAACGGATTGGTAGATGTTTAACAACATCTAATCGTCTTCTTGGTCCAAATCAAGGTAATCTCTTCTTAGAACCCTAATTTCTTGAATTTGGGGTTTTTCCTTGGATTTGTGATTCTTAACCGATCTCATCCGATCGGTTGTGTATTTTTGTTTGTCTTAACCGTAATCTTTAGATTTTGTTAACCGTTCATCGATTTTTATCGCCCGGATCAACGATTCTTGATTTCTTTGAGAACACTTAGATCCTTGTTGTTTATAGGATCGTTTCGGATTTCGATTAGTATTGTTGATTCATGGTGGTACTATTTTCGTAGTATTCATGGGCTATGGAAGTCCTGGTCATTTTTAGAAGTTCGAAGGCTACCCGATCGTGCCCGTTCGTCGTTTCGTCGCTCGTGATATTGAGGCAAGTATCTTGTCCATACATTTCATGTTTCGTAGACGTAATTATTGATAAATGATTTTATGCGAAACCCAATGTTTAATGAACGTAAAAAGGGATCAGTATGTTCTCGATAAATGTTGCCTTTCAACGATAATTCGTGTACTACGTGAATATATGTGTTCTCGGAATATGTGTGTTGGTTTTATATGTTGAAAGATGCTATGATCACTATGAGTGAGTTTATTAGACCGTAATCCTTTGCCGGGGATTACATAATGTTATGTGTACTTGTTCGGTAAGAATATATTGTGTGTGATATTAGTTGTTACTCATTTGAAAGGAGGTTGAGATGTTTAAGTGTTGCTTGGCTTGATGTTGTGCTCATGGTTATGTGATCGTTGAAAGTGATGTGCCTCCGGGTAGGATTGTTGAATCTCCGGGATCTTAGTATGGGTCAGGCGTGACCGTAGGGTTATCCAATCCAGGTATGTCTTGCGGGGACTCCGAGGTTCGGGGGTTGCTAGCCCGATGCCGGGATAACTTGTGGGGGTTATCATCGGGTATGTCTTGCGGGGACTCCGAGGTTCGTGGCTTGTTAGCGCGATTCCGGGATAACTTATTGTTGTGGTTTGGAATGGTTCCGTGACTGTTGTCACGAGTGTTGTGCGACGATTAACTCGCCACGATAGGCGATCGGCGACCTCCCTGAAAAGTCAACCATAGAAGCCAAACTCCGGACGAACACCTAAAGTCCGGCATAATATAGCGATCGTCTTTTGGTAACCAGCGATCGTCTTTTGATACCTGGCGATCGTCTTTGTCAAACGGTTCAGAGGCGATCGTCTCATGCCACGTGGGGATCCAGCATCCGTCAAAGTCGTCGAAGACCGAATCATTGGACGATGGCCCACCCGCGGATCTTCATAGGATACCAACAAAAAGGATCATTGACCCCAGCCTGTCACCTACCGCACCTACCGACAAGGCCGCCGAAAGGTACGAAGTGGACCCTCCTCGGACAGCGACTCGCGACGCGTGCTGGCTTCCCATTGGTTCACCCAGCTGGCCTCCAACTGCAACCTCGGACCCCAAGGGAACAGGCCCACGTGACGGGACGATCGGCCGTTTATTTTAATATAGAAAACGGCGATCGCCCGCGATCGCCCGAGGGATCCCAACTACTTAGTCCCCTATAAATAGAGAACTCACTGTTGCGGCCAAAAGGGGGGATTCTACCACGAATTAAGTGCAAAAATACACACCAAAGAGAGAACAAAAGGCTCTTTTGGCAAGCACTAACATATTCATAGTGACATTCACACACATTCATCATAAATTCCAAGCAAGAACTCACAGATTCATCCATCTGGTTCTTCCGGCAATCTACGCGCTCTAAAGCCTAGATAACTAGAAGCTTTTACACTCATTGTATTAGATTCTAACATTAATATTTGTACTCGACAGTATATTTATTAATAACATCTCGCGAGAGCATTCAAGCCCGGGACTAACAACCCCGGCAAATCTTGTGTTATCCATTTTCCCACGGAAGTGTTCTCGCATTTTGTTTGTTACTCGATCGTTCCAGCAATACTATCTCCGGATAATATTTTGGGTAACAACAATTGGCGCTAGAAGGAGGGTGTGTTCCAAACCTTCATTTTTATTCCTACCGTCTCGAAGAACACTCACTGTTCTCCGGACATATACTTGAAGAAACACTCACTGTTCTTCAATAGAAAAACCATCAGAAAATGACATCAGCAACAACCTCCAAGAGGGCCACCCTGAGATCTGCCGGAAATCTTATTCCGGCGAGGACCGAATCCCAGCCCACGGCGGAAGGCGACCATGGCGACGCTAGGCTCTCACTCCCGCCCCCGAGGGACGGTTCTAGCCTCTCACTCGATCAGTTCCAGACATCGGAACAGATTGAGGAGGCTATAGCCATCCTCAGGGTACGGCAGAGGGCCCACGATGCGCCCACCATCACCCCGTCGGCCAACCGCCGGCAAGCAAACTAAGCTCAAGGGGATCTATGTTGAGAAATCGGCGAAAGCCCCGAGCCGCTGAGAAGGCTCTCGTAAGGCGGGACGATTCCGTCTTCGCCGCCAGGAGCGATCCTCATGGCGGCCGGCACTCCGGCCCAGTGAGACATCGATATCTGAATCCTTTACCAGGAGTTCGGCGTATCCGACTCCCAAGAGACAGACCGGTCAACGAGCCCTGCCGCCCGAGAAGGGAACCCTCTGGCAGGGAGATCGTCGTTCACCACGGGGCCAGGGGATCAGTACACGATCGCCTTGGTTCACGCTCTTAGAGTCAATCGGCGAGCAGTCAGGCGACGGCGATAGCCGCCATACAACGCCATCTCGACGAGATGAAGGCGCTCATGGAAAATGGGGCAGGCGCCAGGAGATCGATCATTGGTTCAAGCGAACCACTCACGACTCAGATCGAGCTCGCCCACCCAACCAACTATCAATCCCCCACAAACACCTTTATACGAGGGGAAATCGGATCCGGAAACCCACTTAAGCAAATTCCGGATCTACATGACCGGGTGCGGAGCTTCAGATGCGACGAGATGTCGTATGTTCCCGTTAACTCTGGGCGACCTCGCCCACAGATGGTACACCTCACTACCATCTCGCTCAATCAATTGCTTTGAGAAGCTAGCGAACGACTTCAGGTCATACTTTGCCGCCAAAGTCGCTCGCCCGGAAGGTCCTCACCGCATGATGAAAATCAGGCAGGGGAAGGACGAATCGGATGGGGATTACATCGACCGGGTAGACGAGATAGTCCTCACCGGTGAGCCCGTCAGCGACGAGATCGCTCTCAACTCAGTTATGAGCGGATTCCACGGACGCTCGCCCATGTTCAGGCATCTCACAAAAGATATCCCCCCGACCTATTCGATTTTCCGCAACAAGGCCGCCGGGTTCCTGGCCAGACAGAGGATGCTCTCACTCCGCTTAGAAGAGGGACCATCCGAAGAAGGAAAAGCACCCTCCCATGTCCAGAAGAAGACGGTCGCCAAGCCCAGAAAGGCGATCGCCAAGCCGCCTGGCGAGTTCAAAGCCTTCGAGGATGTAGAGGTCCACCTTCTTCACAACCTCAACTTATCTCCGGCCCACATCTTCAACGCGATCAAGGGTCGCGAGTGGCTTTCCAAGCCAAAGCCAATAAGGGACCACGGTCACCTAGACCGTAGCAAATTCTGTGCCTATCATAAGAGTCCCGGCCACAACACTAGCTGCCGCGATCTCCTCGTGCAACTCGCGATTGTTTGAGGAAGGCAACCTGGACAACTTGGTCACCAAGCCGAACCAAGGACGGAAAGGACCGGAGGGCGCGGCGTCGGCAACACGAGAGAACTCCTCCCAATCCGGTCGCTGAATTGAGCATGAGCCGAATACTCGATGATTCGGTCCCACCGATCAACTCGCGGCCGGTCAACATGCTCCAGCGGAGGTGGAAACCTCGGGGTCTTTCCCGGTTTCCACCATGTCGAAACGAAAAGCCGAGCTGAGGGCATTCGCCGGGGTCCACGTCGTTGTACCCCCGGAACCGACCATCTCTAGAGACGCGCTCATCACCTTTTCCAACAAGGAAAGGGAAGGAGTGCAATGTCCCAAGGAGGATGCACTAGTGATCTCCGCTTGCATCCTTGGGAAGACGGTCGATCGCGTGTTGGTCGACAATGGGAGTTTTTGCAACATCATATTCAAATCCGCCCTAGACCAACTCGGCAACCTGATCAAATTCATCAAGCCTTTCGACACCGTACCTCAAGGGTTCGGCGACAACACAGTCCAAGCCTACGGGAGGATCAAGCTCTCCGTCGAGCTAGTATGCTTTTATGATCCCAAGGTTAGGATTACTAGGAACTTAAGCTTTGTAATCATAGATAGGCCCAGCATCTATAATGGGTTCCTAGGTCGCCCCTTTTTAGAAACCTTTGAGGCGGTCGCCTCATCTTTCTTTTACTGTATCAAATTCCCCACTGCCGATGGGACAGTCGGTACTGTAAAAGGAGATCAACTAATGGCAAAGAGATGTTTGAGTTACTCCTATGTTGTTAATTCTTTCAATACTTCCCGTACTGTATGTAACATTGAAGCGACCGACGATCAACCCATGGAGATCGACGAGCCTGAGACTTCGTACCAACCCGACTCAGGGGACGCCATCTCTCATCGATCGACGGACGACATCGAGCCAAGGATCGGTTTCGAGCCAAGTCTCGACATCGATCCAAGGACCGAGTCCGGAGATCGTACCAAACGAGAGGCGACCGTTCCTGTCGAAGAGTTAGAAAGCATTACGATGGATCCGGATCATCCAGAACGGGAGGTACAGATCGGCGCGAGCATCGACCGCGAATTAAAGGGAGATCTGATCAACTTGCTACGTAAGAACATCGGTGTCTTTGCCTGGTCGCATCAAGATATGGTTGGCATAAGTCCCGAACACGCCTGCCATTATCTGAAGATCGACCGGACAATGAAACCTGTTCACCAGAAGCGTAGGAAGTTCGGTCCCGAGAAATACGCAGCGCACGACATAGAAGTCCGAAGTTACTCGGCAATGCATCGATCGGAGTAGCAATCGACGAACCACAAGTGGGTCGCCAACGCGGTGCTCGCCAAAAAGCCGATCGGCTCTGGAGATTATGCATAGACTTCACCGACCTCAACGCGGCATGTCCAAAAGATCACTTCCCAATGCCTCATATCGATCATCTGGTCGATAGCACGGCAGGTTGCGAAATGATGTCGTTTATGGATGCCTTCGCCGGATATCATCAAATCCCAATGGCAGAGGAAGACATAAAACACACATCTTTCCACACGAAAAGACATATACTTTTGGGTCGAATGCCGCTCGGCTTGAAAACGCAGGGCGACCTACGGCGATTAGTCAACAGGATGTTCGCCGATCGGATCGGCAAAACCATGGAGGTCTACATTGACGATATCGTGGTCAAAAGCCTCAAGAAGGAAGATCACCTCAACGATCTTGCCGAGACGTTCGCCATCCTTGAGAAGTTTAACATGAAGTTGAACCCCAAGAAATGCAACTTCGGGGTGGGCTCAGGAAGTTCTTGGGGCACATAGTGAGCCAAGGGGATCGAGGCGAACCCGCCAAGATACGAGCGATCCTTGACATGCAGGAACCGCGAAACATCAAACAGTGCAACGCCTCACAGTGTCTAGCCGCCCTCAACTGCTTCATATCACGGCTCGGCGATAAAAGCAAGCCTTTCTTCGCGACCATCAAGAACAAGAAATTCGCATGGACGAAAGAAAGCCGAGATAGCATTCGCCAAAATAAAGGAATATCTATCCAACCCCAGATCTGGCAAAGCCGATCCCGGTGAAAAATTATTCCTTTACTTAGCGGCCTCGGAGGTCGCCGAGTGCCGTTGCAGTGCGAGCAGAGGGGCAAGCCCACTTGCCGATCTACTATGTTAGCCAGGCGCTCCACGACGCCGAGACGCGTTACACACCATTGGAGAAGATCGCCATGCCCTTGTCATGAGTGTACGAAACCGAGAGCTTACTTCTTCGATCATCGGTGGAGGTCCTAACCACTCTACCTCTAAGACAAGTCCCGCACCGACCGGACACCAACGGGCGACTCCTCAAGTGGTCGCCGGAGATCGCACAATATGGTATCACTTACGCTCCTCGCACGGCGATCAAAGGCCAAGCTCGCGGACTTCGTGGTGGAATTAACGTTCCCTCACGGTCAGGCCAGTCGGCCGACTGCTCGGAAATTATACGTGGATGGCTCGGCGACCAATGCGAGAGCAAGGCGTGGATTGTCCTCATTAGCCCAGACGGTCGAGTTTCACAAATGCGGTGCGTTTCGGTTTCGTGCGACCAACAATGAAGCCGAATACGAAGCCCTGGTAGGCGGGCTTGATCTAGCCCTCGCCCTAGATGTTCGACGCCTCCATATCTACATGGACTCCCTTTTGGTCGTGAACCAAGTCAAGGGGGAATATGAGGCACGCGGCGAATGGATGGTCAAATACCAAGAGCCGGTCGCCGAAATGTGCACAAAATTTGAAGAAGTACTAATCGAGCAAGTCCCGAGAGAGCACAACTCCCGTGCCGATGCACTTTCCAAACTAGCATCATCGGATGGGGCACCGACTTCTCCAACATCCAAATCACTAAGTCGCAAGGCCGGCGATCGACAGAATTTGGTTACCACGGTCGCCATCGCCGAAGAGAATTGGATGACTCCGTTCATCAAATACTTAAAAGACGGAACGGTCCCTGACGACCGTGTTAAAGCTCGCCAACTCCAGCTTCGTGCGACCAGATATACCCTATTGGACGATCGGCTTTACAAGCGAGCTTTCAGCCTTCCCCTCCTCAAGTGTATTACACCGGAGGAAGGTCGGCTCGTTTTAGCTGAAATCCATGACGGGATTTGTGGGAACCACGCGGGCGGACGAGCCCTCCTCCATAAGACGACCAGACAAGGATTTTTCTGGCCATCACTTCGGAAAGACGCGATCGCTTATGCCAGATCTTGTCATAGATGTCAGATAATGGGCCCCAACATAAAACTATCACCCGAACAGCTCACCTCCATGTATAGCCCTTGGCCATTTGCGCAATGGGGCATCGACCTTATAGGTCCCTTGCCGACAGCTCCAGGGGGCTATAAGTTCGCCATCGTTGGGGTCGATTATTTCACCAAATGGGCTGAGGCCGAACCGCTCAACAAGATCGGCCAAGAACAAGTGATCAAGTTTATATGGAAAAACATAATATGCCGATTCGGTTTGCCCCGGTCCATCATCTCCGACAACGGGAAACAGTTCGACGGCTTAGAAGTCATGCAATTCTGTGAAAAGTGGGGAGTCAAAAGGTTATTCTCAGCGCCCTATCACCCTCAGACGAACGGGCAGGTAGAGGCAGTGAATAAGATCCTCAAACACACGATCAAAGCACGACTCGAATCCAGGCAAGGAAGATGGGCGAGCGAGCTCCCAGACGTTTTATGGTCCTACCGAACGACGACCCGCAATTGGCCGTGAAACCCGTTCGCCCTTACCTTCGGAATGAAGCGGTGATTCCTTCGGAGATCGCCGTCCTCGGCCATCGAACCGAACAGGAGATGACGACCGACAACGATGTAGCCCGGCGAATCGACCTAGACATTCTTGAAGAAAGACGGTGACCTCGAAATGAAGAACACAATCCACAAAAGGAGAGCCGAGAAGTTCTTCAATTCAAAGGTCGAGAGAGAAGATTTCAAGTGGGCGATCTCGTCCTCAAGAAAATCCAAACCCATACAGGCGTCTTTGGTCCAAATGGGAAGGACCTTTCGGAGTATCAAGATGGTTAACTAAAGGAGCCTAATCTGGAACATCTGACGGTACTCGGACCAATACCTGAACGCCGTGCATCCGAAAAATACTATCGGTGAAAAATTTGTATTCGATTTCAATGATGTACAAGGAATATAATGAGATTTTTGTTATCCCATCTCGTTATGGCGATCGCCCCACCAGCATCGCATATCACCGACGATCGGCGATCACGACGATCCTAGGTAAAATTATTGCAACCATGGTCCCGGAGGTCGATGGAACCGGCTTTCGCCCATGCAAGGTTCCTTTGGGCTAAGATCGTCCGCCCTTCGTTTAAATACGAGGTCGACGTAGCCAAGGACCCTCCAAAATAGTCGGCAGGCGCGATCGCACGTTCTCAAGGTACATCATCTAACATGGTGAACCCGAACAATGCGACGTGCCGTTACCCCCGTCTCAACGTACACCGTCGAGGATCGCCATCTTCGTGGCGGGCCGAGGTGGAAGCAGGTGACAAGCCGCGGACGTGGTGTCGAATAAGCCGACAACACTCCGCGCAAGGACTCCTCCAGACCGAGATCGCCCGCCTTCCGTTTTAACACAAGGCGGCGTAGCTAACGGAGGACCCTCACAAAAAGTGAGTCGCAGGTACTAAATATCCCGCGCACGAAGACACGATTGGGGAGATCAGTCCATCGAACACCGCAGCCACACATGACTCTTGAGAATCGGCGAAATGAAGATAGCTCGCCAGACAGACTAGTCTTTGTTCCCTTACTTACAATAAGTGAACAAAAACAAGGGGGCGAGGATAGCCGAGCTACTCTCAAATACGATCGAACAAAGAGAAACCATATTCGATCGGCGCTCAAAAACATGCAGGCGATCGAGATCGTCACGAAAATTACAAGTAAGAATTCCAATTCAAAACATGTCAATACTTTCAACACTCGGACAATCGGCGGACGAACAAAAAAATCGAAAGCAAATATACGCGTACTCGAAAAATTGCACACAAATAGTCAAAGGCGATCGCATATAATGCATTACGCGGAATGAGAAAAGGAGTATTTTATTCATAAACACAAGCTTCATACATTTCAAGGCACGAAGGCATTACAACAAAAAGTACAAGTTACAGAGGAAAAAACAAAAGCCTCTCAAAGCCCCTTTCTTGGTCTTCGCCCTCGGGTCGCGGATCGGCTTGGGCATCGGCCTCGGGATGAATGAGTTTGCCGGTATACCAACTCAAGTCAATCCCGAGGTCGACCAAGTCAAGGATCGGCGAGAGAATTCTCGGATGCGAGGATGCTTGGAGACATAGGATCTGAAGCTTTCCATCGAGGACCGGTCTCGACCCTGCCTTTTTAGCAACTCGGGACGGCGTCGGCATAGGCCAAATAGTAAGCGAACTCGCCGACGTGCCCGACGTTAAGGTAGGGATCGACCTCGATCGCCTTCACGCCCTTCGTATCCGCCGCCGTCTTCTCGACCTCCGCCCGATTCGGCCGCCTTGGCAACATTCTCGCCCGGCCTTCTCCGGCTCTCTCTTCGCGCCTCCGGCTCACCACCGAGCCGATCCACCGCAGCCTTGGCCGTCGCCTCCTCTGCGAAGCCTCGAGCTTCGGCGAGTCTCCTTCTCCTTATTACAGATCGATCGGCGGCTTCCTTGAGCGACTCGGCTCTCCCGCTTCAATCGATCCACGTCTGCTTAGCCCGCTTGGCGGTCTCCTCATACTCTTTCTCCATCGACCGAATCCGGTTCGCATCCTCGATATTTCTGTTCCGGGCGGTCTCGAGCTCGCGATGGAGATGAGCAGTGGAGGGTCGCCCCTCAAAATCCCGAGCAGCTTGGACGGCCATCGTCGCCGCCTGAAGAGCCAGGGCAACGGTCGCCTGCATGGCATCTCCAGATCGCCGACGAGCGATCGCGTCAAGGTCGGTCGTCCAAGCCTTGGGCAAGTGATTGCACGCGAACGTAAGCAGGGACTTCGACAGAACCTTGTGGAGCCTTGCTCGACAGGAAATCCAGCACCATGGGGGCGACGTCCGGGTCGGCGAGGCGAACCCTGCAGCGCAAACCAAGGAAATCAAGGAGTTAGCCCATACCATGCTCGGAATGCCTAACTCAGAAAATTTTTGACCCACTCTTACCTGTTGACCAGCTCGGGGTCGCGTCCGAAAAAAGGCTTGCCCCGGGGTGTCTCCGCATCGACGATCGCCATCTTCTTCGCCGAGCTGCCAGATGACCGGGGTCCGGTGACCGAGGGCTTGGCGCCAGATCGCTCCATCATCGGGATGGCGGAGATAGGAGCCGCAGCGACCGGAGGCTCAAGAATCGATACGTCCGCCTCAGAGATCGACGGGGACTCCGACCTCCGCCTCTTGCGGCGTTTGAGCTGTTCCTCTCCCTCGACCACCGGCTTGGCGACCGGCGCCTCAGCGGGTCTCGTCACCGGGGCAGGTTGTGACGTCGTCGCAGGAACGCGACCAGTCTGCTTGCCCAAATTAAGGCGACCAAGAACTCCCAAGTCCGACATAGCTATCTCTGGCGGAGGTTCGGCTATTCGGGGAAAGTAAGCCTCTGTCAAAGAAAAGGTGCAAACAAGTTAGATAAAATAAAACAACATCTTGGAGACGATCGTCAAAGAAAGGAAACACCGTTTAACCTCATACCTTGAACTTTCAAGTGACGAGGGTAGCAAAACAAACGAGCCCCCAACCGATGAGCTTGATGCAAGCGATCGAACGTTAATAAAGGAGTTCGGCAACGCACGAATACGCTCCCAAACGATCAAGAAATCAAACGGAGGTCGCTGGTCGCCGTACGAGAGGTCTGCAAAAAGAAAACAAAATTAGATCACCAAGACAAGCTCAATCAAAGGGAGAGTTTAAATCCTTACTCGGATTCCTCTCCGGAAAATAGTGGGAATCTCCAACTCTTCATTCGACCCTTCACTCAACGCCGATCGCCATGCCCGCCGACCCAACACCATTTTGCCAGGTCGCCCTTGGTCTTATTCGGCACGCCAAGAACCACTCTCCCGAGTCGGCCCTGGATATGATAACCGCCGATCGTCCCTTTCTGTGACCCAATTTAAACAGAGATAATTCATCTCCAGTAGCTAAGGTGACGAAATAACCGGTGACCGCCGAACAAGGTCAACGTGCAGATGATCTGCAGCCAAGCATTCGGCGTCGGTTGAAGAGGCGCCAAATTCCTGGCGATCGGCAAATAGGAGACGGCGAGTGGCAACGGGAATCGCAGACCCGCCTCCATAATCATCTCGTTGTGGCGACCATATCACAGGGGCGGTTGGTCGCGCGCTCATTCTCCAAAGGCACGTGAAGGGAGACGTCTTAGGGGATGTGATATTTGGCCCTCCAGCGGCTCAGGTCATTCTTGGTCGCCGTACTCCGGATCTGGCCGAGAGTCCACGGAGACGGGACGGCGGCCTGAAAGACCGTCCGATTCACATGTTTGTAAGGGTGAGCGGCGGAGTAGGCCTCGAAATCGAGATCCGGGCAAGGTCCAGTGATCGTTTCCATCATCCGAGCAAAAGCCACATAGGAGGGCCGAATCCGCTCTCTCTTTCCCAGGCCTCCCGCACCAGATCGTCTTCATCCACCGGCGAACCCCCCTGCTCCGCCGTCCTCGCTACCTCGGCCTCGTTGAAAAGTTTTTCGAGTTCTTCGGGTGCAATCCCCGCTCGAATAGCTTCAGCTGCCGTCTCCATATCCACTCTAACGGAACCTCCTCCTGCTCGAGCAACGCGGCGGCGTGGAAGAACTTCCGGTCTCGAAGGTTTTCGATCCTCCCGACATATTGGAAAGTAAAGATAAGGAGAAGGTTAAATTTAATCTTACCTAGAAAAAGAAGAAGATCGGCACTCAAAGGCTCCAAATTTCGCAGAAATTGGCTATGGATGCTAAGGGTGCGTAAAAAGTGAAGGAGAAGAAGCCCCCCCCTTTTTATAGATGGGAACGAGGGCCTAAGTGCAAAAAGGAGAAACCTCGGGGACTGAATCGGAACCGTCACGTGGGGACGCATTAAATGCGGCCCTCGAATCCCGCATACGCGTCTTTTCGAGGGCATGCCAGCCGACAGGTCTGACAAACCGTCGGATTCCCCCCAACGGCAGCACGACGCGTGTCCCAGCCGCTTGTGAAAGGCCCGCCTTCTTTTCCCGCTGCTCCCGACGCGAAAGAAGGTCGTCCATATTTGAATTCAGATCGGCTGGTCGTCTAAACATCGGCGATCGCCATCAGTGCCACCTCACCCCGTGTTTTCAACATCAAGGCGAAATGGGGCAATTGTTGTGCGACGATTAACTCGCCACGATAGGCGATCGGCGACCTCCACGAAAAGTCAACCATAGAAGCCAAACTCGGACGAACACCTAAAGTCCGGCATAATATAGCGATCGTCTTTTGGTAACCGGCGATCGTCTTTTGATACACGGCGATCGTCTTTGTCAAACGGTTCGAGGCGATCGTCTCATGCCACGTGGGGATCCAAAGATCCGTCAAAGTCGTCGAAGACCGAATCATCGGACGATGGCCCACCGCGGATCTTCATAGGATACCAACAAAAGGATCATTGACCCTGTCACCTACCGCACCTACCGACAAGGCCGCCGAAAGGTGCAAGTGGACCCTCCTCGGACGGCGACTCGCGGCAGCGTCGGCTTCCCATTGGTTCACCCACCGGTGGCCTCCAACTGCAACCTCGGACCTCAAGGGAACAGGCCCACGTGACGGGACGATCGGCCGTTTATTTTAATATAGAAAACGGCGATCGCCCGCGATCGCCTGAGGGATCCCAACTACTTAGTCCCCTATAAATAGAGAACTCACTGTTGCGGCCAAAGGGGGATTCTACCACGAATTAAGTGCAAAAATACACACCAAAGAGAGAACAAAAGGCTCTTTTGGCAAGCACTAACATATTCATAGTGACATTCACACACATTCATCATAAATTCCAAGCAAGAACTCACAGATTCATCCATCTGGTTCTTCCGGCAATCTACGCGCTCTAAAGCCTAGATAACTAGAAGCTTTTACACTCATTGTATTAGATTCTAACATTAATATTTGTACTCGACAGTATATTTATTAATAACATCTCGCGAGAGCATTCAAGCCCGGGACTAACAACCCCGGCAAATCTTGTGTTATCCATTTTCCCACGGAAGTGTTCTCGCATTTTGTTTGTTACTCGATCGTTCCAGCAATACTATCTCCGGATAATATTTTGGGTAACAACAACGAGGACATATGATTTGGTATGGTTTATTATTGGGTTATTCACTCGGGTATGTTCTACGGGAGCATTTGAGGTTCGTGGCTTGTTAGCACGGGACACGAATAATCCTTAGGAACATGTGTTATGTGATTTGGGTCGTGGACCCTGTGGCTTATGATCTGGGTCTTGAACCCCGTGTGTTGTGAATTGGGTTGTGAACCCGTGTTTTATTATTGGGATTGTATTTTGGAAAGATGATTTTGGGCCATGTCCCCAAGTGTTTTCGAAAGACTTGAGAATTCCTTAATTCCAAATGTTTTCAAACTCCCGAGATTGTAAAATATTTTGTCTGAGATACATGGTTCTATTCCTACCTTTTCTAAATCAAACTATTTTAATTAAGTGAATTATCTCGGGAAATATATTCAAGATTATTTTATTCTTGAAGCACGTTGTGTATGGCTTGTATTTCTGTTTTATACTTGCACTAGCAAAACAGTGGAGTTTTGCTAACCCCCGAGTATTCGGGGGGTGGATGTCTGTATTGCGTCCAGGTACTTGCAGGTTGCTGGGGAGCGAACCACAGGATCGGTACGAAGGGTGATGGAAGACGACGATACTAATCACATAAAGACCAATCGTAGAGTATGTTGGATAGTCTTGTTGGTTATTTCTCCGATGTGTTGTTACCCCGATTTATGGGAGCGTTATTGTATTCCAGCCCCTGCGCGGGTATGAATTTTGGGAAAGAATCATGTATGTAATGTTGTGTGTGTTGTGTTAAAAGACCAAATCGGTCTAATGGTCCTTTACGTAGCCATGTCGGCATGTGAAGTGATGCATTATTTTGTATTTAGCCTGGTAGATCCTCGCGTAGAGGGTCTGCGGCGCTGTAATATTCCCGAGTGGTTTGGGGGTGTTACATATGTCTTGACTCATAATCGACTCCTGACTCATTATTCCATTTTCCATTGACAACTCTTTCAAAGTGTGTGAAAAATTGTACTAAATTTAAATCAGATTTCAAATGGTTTTCTAAATCAGCATTAAAGCTCTTATTTAATTGAGTAGATCTCATACCTGCAGCGAACGTTTTTCGAACATAAGTCCATGCCCATTTTTCCTTCACTTGAAAAATCGTATGCGGCCATGAATCATCAGAAACACTATACTCAACAAGTACAGAATTCCATGCGTTCAAAAATTCACTTTCCTCTTCATGTAAATCAATGCATGCTTCAAAATCAGAACAAAAGTGTGAACTTTTATGATATAGATGGTTCACATGCTTTAGGGCGTTTTGTCTTATATGCCAAGTGCATAATACATGAAATGTTTGTGGCATAACTAAAGAAATATCCTTAGCCATTGCTGGATCTTGGTCGGTTAGCATGGTTTTAGGCTTTTCCCCACTCATTGATTTGAGAAAAGATTCAAATAACCATTGAAAAGAAGGTATTGCTTCATCATACAACAATGTTACCCCAAAAACAACAGTTGGCCTATGATTATTCAATCTAATAAATACTCCCAAGGTCGACAATCCTTATTTATTTTGTATGTGGTGTCAAAAGTGATGACATCACCAAAGTAACCATAATAATTTATCATTGTGCATCCGCCCAAAATATATTAGTTATTTGCTCCTCAACATCCATTTGAAAGTCATAAAAGAATGAAGGTTTTCACTTTGTCTTTTAAAATACATCAACAATGCACCCACTTCACCATACCCAAACGATTGCTCCTTTCTAGTCCGAAGGTAATTCTTATGGTCTCGTCTTGTATATCTAAGACTATCTATTCCACCCGCTTGCTTAGACGCATATTCTAGAAAACCT
Source organism: Orobanche coerulescens (assembly GCA_033398695.1). Taxonomy (NCBI): domain Eukaryota; kingdom Viridiplantae; phylum Streptophyta; class Magnoliopsida; order Lamiales; family Orobanchaceae; genus Orobanche; species Orobanche coerulescens. The sequence continues at coordinate 10,289,669 of CM065816.1, read as the reverse complement.
TTTGGCTTTAATCCAGATTCATCACCCACTGCAATTTGTGATGCTTGTGACTCGGAGATGTGTCAGATGAGAGCAAATCAGATGGACATATTCTATCGGTTGAAGAGGATGATTTGTTGAGCTACAAAAGCAATAACCTCATATTTCCCAATCCTCCAATCAAGTGAAATAATCATACGCGTTTCACATCCAGTTCTGGTTTATGCTCTAGGCTCTTTTGTCAAGTGGTCTCTTTTGTCTGCACATCATTTACCCTATTTGAAGCATGAGAATTTTTTTGAAGTCCGAATTCTATCTTTTTTGCTTTTATTTCCATATTCTCGACAAATGCCAAACCCAATTCTCCTACTGTACTCATTGTAAAATTCATAGGCTGCTACCTCAGATTCAAACTGCATTTCCAAGTTTGGTGTATAGTTAACAACATTCTCGTGGCCACCTTGCACAATATTTTCATGGATATTGGTGACAAATATCTCTACATCTTCGGCTACTGGAGTTGATGCTACATCCATATTTTCTGAAGAAAAAAAAAATTGAGTCAACAGAATAAGGAGTGGGTTTTCAATCAAAGAAAGAGTAGAAAAGGAGTATAATCTGGGTTCTTTACGACAGTGTGACGACGATGCGAGGGTGCAGTGTCGTGGCGCGCGACAACGAGGAGCGACGTGGTGAGGATGTGCCAGACCAAGGAGAGGATGGGTTGAACGCGAGTGACGTCGAATGGGGAAAAGAGAGAGGGGTTAGGGATGGTGGTGGAGCAGTGAGGCGGCACGGCAGTTCGATGGGGCGTAGGGGCAGCAGAAGCAATGGAGGCTTAAATGGGGGGGAGAGATGTGGGTTCACTCCCTTCATATAGAGGTGCCCAACGCCGGGTCCAGGTCCGGGTCGGACCCGCCGGGTCGACGGGTCGGCCAGCCAGGACCCGAACCCCACCCGTACATACGAAATGTACGGGTTCACGGGTCGGCTATGGGTCCGGGTCCGACCCACCGGGTCACATATCCGACCCGTGATATTTTTTTAAGTATTTATAAAATTTTATTTATTATTATTTTATACTCGAAAAAATAACTATAAATGACTAGGAAATCATTGGAAAAAATGAGCTTGTATTTAATTTTAAGTTTTCACTTAAAATTAAATTGCCTACGTATCCCCGTGAGGAATCAAAGCTCCACGTAGCTCTTTTACTTAAGAAGAATTAAAAAATGGGCTTGTAAAATTGCCTACGTATCCTCGTGAGGAATCAAAGCCCTACATAGTTCTTTTTACTTACCTGACTTACCTTACTTACCTTTAGGGATGTGCATCGGGTGAAATCGATCCGATGCAATCCGAATCTCAGATTAATCCGAAAATTCAGACAAGGTTTTGGACAACCCGAAATCCGAATCGAAATTTTGGATCGGATTCGGATCAGTCCGAAATCTGATCGGATTTTTCGGATCCAATCCGAAATATCCGAATTCTTTTTTTTTCTGTTACAAAAGATCAACGCAAAATCAAAGTACTAGAAATATCCTCCTCCAATACCAGAATATAGTCAGACTCAGAATTAACCTCCAAATTTCCCAGCGGGACTTGAGCAAATTTCCAACAAACACCAATAATCTGCAATTTCAAGAAAAGCAATAAATAGAGTACTTAGATATAAAGACATAAATGTGAAGACAGAGATCTTAGATAACGCAAATCTGCATTGGTTCAACAGTTGCAGATTCTTCATCGGTTATCTTCAAATCTGCAATAATTCAAAGCATTTATTAATATATCAGTTGGATAACAAAGAAAGAGCAATGTAAAGAACACAGTAAGTATATTAGTTCAAAATATGAAATAAAGAGGTTTACCATTTTCAATCTCTTGAACAATATCATATTCCTCCTCCGAAGTTAAGACACGCCCTTGACGTATCCAATCTTATGTATAAATCAGCGCCTCAGTGTTCTCAGGAGTCAAAGAAGCTCTAAAATCATCAATAACACGGATACATGTGGAAAAGGCTGACACCGAGGCAACAATAGATATGGGGACAACAAAAAATTAAATTTACCAAACAATAATTCCAGGACTGGATTCCCCTTCCTTCGGTAAATTTCTCGACGAATCTTGTAGCAGAAAGAAAGGAAATGGACAATGTAGAGGACAACGAAGAATAACAAGCCTATCTCTACAAAGAAGATGACTGAAATGAAAGTAATAACTAAGAACGAAAAAACTCTTGCTAAAATTTCAAATACCTGTTAACGAACGGCGATGACGACGGCTGAGGAAGAGCAGCTAACAGGAGAGCTCGGGGTCTGGGGCATATTCTAACGAACGGCGATGATGGCGGCTGAGGAAGAGCGGCTAACAGGAGAGTTCAGGGTCTGGGGCGTAGTGGGAATAAAGTTCGGGGTCTGGAGAGTTCGAGGTCTGGAGGCGACGGGATGGGTGGGAATGGGATTAGGGTTTTTGGTCTAGATATTTAACTAGTTGTCAAAGGCCCACAATATTAATAATACTATAATGTTTTTTTTAATTTCGGATCGAATCGGATTAATTCGAAAATCCACGGATTAAATTCGATCCGATCCGTAATTTCGGATCTGAAAAATGCAGATCCGAAATCCGATCTGAAGACACCGAATCAGACCGATTCGGATCGGATTTTCGGGTTCGGTTTATATGCACGCCCCTATTTACCTCTAGTCGAATTCGATGTCATCGTCGTCTTGATCGACGGTTTGACTCATTTGACTAGACTCTCCTTCGGTAGTGCCTTCTTGATAGGCGTCTTGGTCCGCTAATAGGGCATCCCATTTATTTTCTTGATCTCGTAACTCGGCTTTTTTGCGTCTCTACGCATCATTTGAGTCTCGAGATATTTTGGCGTCATTCGGGATCTCCGCTCGTCCAACATATAGCCTCCTTCACTAAAAGCACTCTCAACGGGGACTGCAGATGCGGGCACTGAAAGAATTTCTTGTGCCATAATGGAAAGTATGGGAAATCCGGTTCCCCTTCTCTTCCATCAATCCAACAGATCAAATGTACCTGCATTGTCATCCTCCGGCACAAAACTAGTTGCATAATATCGACTAAGGTCATTTCTTTGACCGACGTTACTACCCCCCTATTTCTTGCTATATTATAGAGTTATTGTTAAAATGGGTTAGTGTGAGTTCTTTCGAATTCCATGTTAAATGTATTGGTAGCCCTAGTTCATATTTTTTGAATTTGAATCTTATCCCCATATTTTGCTAAATATTCAGTAAAAAGAGTTCTACAACTATTTTTTAAATCAATTTTTACTACCCCTATTTCATTTTTTTTTAAAACACGTGTGAGCTCCTCATTAAATGGAAATGGAAGTGGAATGGAGAAGAGCCGGACTCATTTTAGTGTGTCTACACACACACCTCACTTATTTCGAACAACTGGAGAATTGGGGATTGGAATCCAAATGCTTTTTTAGAAGCTTTAAACCTAGAATTCTTGTGTTCTTGATCTCAAAGATAGGCGAGTTGGTAGCCATCAACCACAATGGCTTCCCCCAGTGAGTTGAGTGGGGAACAACTCATCTCCAAGCTCATGTCCTCAGAAATCAAAATCGAAAGAATCTATATGGAGAATTTTCCAAATACTTCGCAGCGCTCATCTCTCGCAGTTGATCCTTTTCTTCCATTCCTCACAGAGTGTATTGAAGTGCTCCCTCAACGAGTTCTAGGTTTAAAGCCCAACGAGAGGGAATCACTCCCAGAGTTGTTACAGGTTTATGTACTATGTTTGAAATTGTTAGACAGAAAATCGGACCATACTAAGCCCTACCTGGTTGACAATGCCAGAGTTCAATTAATAAGTTGTTATCAGCATTGGAGACAGTTCGATGATGCAGAAGCCGAATGCATATATCATTATGCTTTGGATAATTGTGCTTCCAACTTATTGGAGAAACTTGAATTCAAAAATCCAGATGTGGTCATATCATTATGTTCTAAGACTATTTCTTTGCATGTGAGGTCTGATGGAGTTTACAAGGTAAACTAGTAAGATATGTGGGGTAATAAAAAAATATTTCTCTGGCCATGCTGATAAAATTTTAAATGCTAAATGCAGATTACTGGTCTAATGTGCGCCCGACTCTTTACATGAATGGATGATAAATTGTCACTTATCATAGATATAGTGAATTGTGCTGAACCTAATTGCAAGGTGAGCGTGTAAGAGTGTTTAGGGAATTCTGCCGCGAACTCAGCGATTCCAAATCATCATTGTTTGTATTTATGTTGCAATACCCCAAATCCCTGATTTTATCATTTGTCATTAAAAGTTTTATGGTGACTAAATCATAGAAGAATTAGAGATTCGTTTTGTTCATTTTGTGAGCTTTTTTGTTAAAGACAATTTCTAGTTACTATTTAGTTTGTTTTCCAGCTAAACAAGAATGTTTTTAGTAATTGATTTATATTTGTGCAGGGAACAGAATTTATTGAACTTGTAAAATTTTGTGTCAACAAATGTAAGGCTACAAATGAAACAAATGGAATGGCTTCATTTTGTGATAAGTTTAGTGAATACCTACACCAAAAGGCACAACTATATAAACGACAGGTACTTTTTCTTTGTCAAGGTTTTTGTTTTGTAGTTTTTTATTTCTGAAGCAACCATTCTGATGGATTAGATATTTTGCAGGTTAGGACACCCATTAGTATAATACTGAGCCTCTATGCCGTTGTTTTACGCATTGATGTGAAGTCTAAGTCCAGTTTTGGAGATAATTCAAAATTCGAAATATTACTGGAAGCATTACATAATGAGGAAATACAAATTTTGGTTAGCTCATGGCAAATCTGCCAGCTTTTTGGAAGCAATACATGCACAGGCTGCGAGGCTTTCAAAACATACGATTCATTTTACACACATGCATTTGAATATCTATGTGAACCCCTTGGGAAATCAGTTACATTAGAAAGGGGAAAGTTGGCAATTGAAAAGAATTGTCCTAGAAAGGGGAAAGTTGGCAATTGAAAAGAATTGTCCCTCTGCTATGACTCTGCTTTTTGATGCCTTTTGTCAGAAGAAAATTTCTAGTCCAATGTAGAATTTAGCCTTTTGTCAGAAGAAAATTTCTAGTCCAATGTATAATTTATTGTTTGTTATCTATCTATCTATATATATATATATATATATATATATAGATATAGATATATAGGAAATATATCATATGAATAATTACCTTGTGAAATCTAGAAACTTTTGTAGGCCATTGATATTAGTGATCCAACGACTGTAGATGAGTAGAATTATATGCATTTATATATTTTTTTATTGCATTATTTGTTGCATATACTAGCGACCAGCTTGATGCAACAAATAATAACAAATATGCAATGAAATTACTTAATAATGCAATTGGTTTCTAGATTTCACCATTAAAGGTGTTTCCACCATAGTCAATCTCTAGATATATATATATATACGCGTTCTATGCAGTACCAATACTAGATGCAGTACTTTACAGTAATAATTTATGCATGAGTTTTGTACTAATTATGCATGAAATATATGCATTTCGTGCATCAAAATTTCAATGCATTAAAATATGCAATATATGCATCAAAATATCGATGCATTAAAATATTAGATTATATGCATCAAATTTTTGTGAGAATTAATGCATTGAAATTTTGATGCACGAAATGCATATATTTCATGCATAATTAGTACAAAAGTCATGCATAAATTAGTACTGTAAAGTACTGCATCTAATATTGGTACTGCATAGAACGCGAACATTAAAAGCTACTCCAAAGCTGTTGCCGAGCAGGCCCCTAAGTAGGTAAAAAGCAGCTGTTAGATTCATTATCTCTAGCTTTTTCAGCGCTTCAAAAATGTGTAAAATTATGTGTTTTGATCGAATTTTCTCCATTTATAGAGATATCTAGAAAGAAAATACCTCTATATATATATGTATGTATGTCCACATTTGATTATGCAAATCCCTAGCTGCTAGCTCCTGACAATGAGGTAGCATAGAAAAATCCTAAAATAGAAAATTCACTTGTAAGCAATAGAATTTATATATATATATATATATAGATGACAAACACTAAACTATACATTGGACTAGAAAGTTTCTTCTGACAAAAGGCATCAAAAAGCAAAGTCATAGCGGAGGGACCATTCTTTTCAATTGCCAACTTTCCCCTTTCTAATGTTACTGATTTCCCAAGGGGTTCGCATAGATGTTCAAATGCATGTGTGTAAAATGAATCATATGTTTTGAAAGCCTCGCAGCCTGAGAGTGTGCATGTATTGCTTCCAAAAAGCTGGCAGATGTGCCATGAGCTAACCAAAATTTGTATTTCCTCGTTATATATGGTGAGTTCAGGTGAGAATGCAATTTAAGTTAAGAAATAAGAATGTATTTCATCCATAGATCTTGATAAATGGATAGCCTAGATTTATTCTCACAAAAATTTGATGCATATAATGCATCGATATTTTGATGCATATAATGCATTGCAATTTTGATGCACGAAATGTATATATTTCATGCATAATTAGTACAAAACGCATGCATATTCGCAATTCGCAGGATAAGAACCATTCTCATTTGATCCTAAATATATATATATATATATGAACATACTCTCTTTTATACTATGAATTGTAATTGTCATTTGTCACACCAACCATATTTTTTATAATCACACATCTTTAAAAATACTAAAAAAATAAAAATTTTATATATTTAATCAAAACAATTACACACCTCGCAGTTGGCATCTTTCTATTGGCACTCATGGTGGATGTAATGCCCATGCTAGTGTTAATCTTTTTATGTTTCCAGTTGAGCATCCATCTCACTCAAGCTCAATAAAAATAGTAGTCATTGTCTTCACTAACAGCTGTAAATATTTTGAGACTTGAGGGACCTAACTAAGAGGGGAGCAAATAAATAACTCAAAGGACTAAAAATGCATTTTAGCTTATATATATATATCGGGAGGATAAATGAACACAAAATACTTGAACACCTTATCTCACACATAAATCTTAACCATTACATTAAACACACTATATATATTTTATATTTTTTATCCCTCCCTCTCTCTCCTCACGTGCAGCAAAATTATTTATTTTTTCTTAATTCTCCCCCTCTCTCTCGTCTTCAATCTCTTCCCGTTTTTTCTCTCTCTCTCTCTCTCCCTAACTCTCCCCACTGTCGTGACTACTCTCTCTCCCTCTCTCTTCTTTTTCAATTTCCGTTCCGATTCCAGGGATAAAAAAGGCTGCTTTTCCGATTTACAAACCTCCTTTTCCTTTTCCGTTCCTTTTTCCTTTCCGTTCCGATTTACAGGCCTCCTGTTCTCGAATTTCTCCCCGATTCAAGCTTCCAACCGCGGTGTTTTTCCCGACTCCAGCTTCCAACCCTAATTCGCCGGTACATAAGGTAATTCACGATTTATGTTTCCCGATTCCGACCGCGGTGTTGGATATTTTTTTACTCGGTTAATACAAATTGAAAAATAACCAGAATAATTGTTTTTTCTTTTTCTTTGTGAACAGCTGAATTTATGGAACATGCCGGTGTTTATACATTTCAATCCGAAAACTGGAATCGGGAAAAAAAATCAACTTCTGAATGGGGAAAAAAAAACTGGAAGAGAGTAAAAAACATGAATCAGGAAACATGAGTAAAAAACATGAATCGGGAAATAAAAAAACTATGCGAAATGTGAACGACCAAAAAAAATTAGGGTTAACCGAGTAAAAAAGTTGGAATCGGGAAACACCGCGGTTGGAAGCTTGAATCCGTGAAAAGGAAAATGAAAAGGAAAAGAAGGGAGGGGGAGAGTTAGGGAGAGAGAGAGAGAGAAACAAAAAAAAAATGGGAAGAGATTGAAGAGAGAGAGGGGGAGAGTTAGAAAAAATAAATAATTTTGCCTCCACATGAAGAGAGGGAGGGAGGGATAAAAAAATATTAAATATATATAGTGTGTTTAATCTAATGGTTGAGATTTATGTGTGAGATAAGGTGTTCAAGTATTTTGTGTTCATTTATCCCTCCCCTATATATATATATATATATATATATATATTGATTGGACCTTATGTTTGTTTCATGGATGCAGTTTTATATTTGAAAAGGATGGTAATGAAGAATTTGAGTTAAAAAGGAAAATAGCGCTCGAAGTATTTTTGGCAACCCTTTCTATCAGAACCAATGATAAAGTTCAGGTTCTCCAAACATCTTCACGTGTTATCATTATCATTTATTTATACTATAATGTTCTCTCATAAAATATATCTTATTGAATTTCTGAAATATGAGCATAATGATATTAAACTATTGTTTTTCCTCATTTCAGGAAAAAAAACCCAATTAATCAAGAGTGTCATTGGCTGCAAAGGGATTAAAAGAAGTGAATTGATTTATATATGTTGGTATCTCAAAAAGATTTTTATAGATTTGCAGGAAGCCAATCAACTAGGAGAGGTATCCGATTTTTTTTTTTTAATATCTCCCATGCAATATAAATGGGAAGACCACTCATTTATAATCGAGTGTCTCTTCTAATTTACAAGTGACCAAGCTAGTGAGTTGGGTATTCAGTAGCTGAAAACACAACTATGAAAAATTATTAATCTGAGCACGAATAGGGACTTGTGAAAAAGTAGAGTTGAAATTGAGCAAAATGTGTAAAAGAAGATAGTGCGGTCGTTGATAGTGCATATAATTTCGCTCTTGACAGATAGGCATTAAATGCTACTTTTGTTAATGGCTGGGCATGAAAAGAGAGTATTGTCGCTATTAGTGAGGTTGTGGAGGCAAAAGCACCTCCAATCATGTAAATCTAAATCTGCTACATTCTTTCTATTGGTTATGACTTTGCAGAAAAGTGCAATTGTGGATGCTTGCGTCTTAAATTTGTTCTTGTATGGTGTATAACATAATGTATAAACGCAGGCTGGAGAGATTCTAAACTTGTGTTGCAAAGTATCATGGCTCTATATTCAATCCCACTCTGGTCCTCTACATCGTATCGAAAATTTTGTAAGGAGTACACTTGACAGCAGTGGTAAACTTTTAGGATATCTCATCTCCATCAAAGATCTCGAGATAAAAAATAAATTGATTGATACATTTGAAAGCTGGTCCATTGCTGAGGATTGGTTTGCGGAATTTCCAGCTCAGTGTTACCTAATTCTCTACCACCCCCCTCGTTCCACGAACCGGAACGCACGTACCAGAACGCGGTGCATTCGCGTATTGGATCTCCATATCCGGCGACCCCAAATATGTAGGCTTTCTCCATATCCCGTGAACTGGACTTGGAGAAGGAAGACAACAGTGGGAGGAAAAAGAAAACGCGCCTGACTAACTGCTCAATTTCCAGAACAAATCAGTTTATTTTTATACCTTTTTATTTAACTATTTCCCTGTTTTTATCCTATTCCTTTTATATATTGTGGTTTATCTTCTCATAATTTTTAATAAACTTACACTTACTGTGTATTTTTTTGTGAACGTTGGATGATATTGATATGAATACAAGGAAATATATATAATTATAACATGATATAAATAAATATTTATAAGTGATCAAATATATATAATAAAAAATTATAAAAAATAAAATACTAGCGTACTGTGAAGAATGAATTCGTGTACCGCATCCTAAAAAAACTTCCCGACTAAGCCTACCCCCAACGTACTACGTTCCTGTATATGTAGTGTACCACGTCCCGGTACGTGTTCCGCGTACCGAAACGTACCGCGAACCAGGTAACATTGTTCCAGCTCCTATGCCGGTAGTGAGGAAGTGGGTGGAGGTAATTTACTTTTTAGTATTTACTTTGCATTTTGTTGTAGTTTAAGTATACTTCTTCCCATTCTTCCTATTGCATGTTATATTGTATGGTGTCAATGCAGGGGGAACTAAGACGACGTGCCGAGGGAGTTGACCCCCTACTACCTCGTCTTCTATGGTGTCAACGACAAACACTGGCATAATCTCTTATTTCACATTTAATATATGCATTTAATGTGTATTTAAACTTTTGTCATTCTGTATATTTATTTTGCCTCACTGCCTATTTAGGGAAATACTGTATACAAGGAAATAGTAATGGAAATGGGAACGAGTCTTAAATGCAGAGAACTTTGTGAAAAATGCAAACTAAAATCAGGGATATCCTCAATGAAGAAATATATATAACTGAAGAGAGACTTTTTCAAAAGGCAAAAAGTCTAGTCAGAAATGGAAAGACATTCAGGGTTAATGGCGTTGATTGTCTCAAGGACTGCATCAAGTGTCTCTCACAAGCAATAAAAGTTATTGTAAGATGTTTGGTTCTTCTTGGTAACCTCTATTACATTATATTTAAAGCTCTTTATATTAGTGATGAATAGGCCATTTATATTAAATCAATCAATTTCTACATAATGAGATCACATGTAGCAAAGAAAAAGATGTGAATCCCATTTATCATCATCAGTTAGGAGTGACATATTCTACGTGCCCTGTGTACCAGAAAGCCGAACCTCATTCAAAGGTACTAAAACAGATCTATATTTGAAATTGGGCAACTTTACTTCATTTATATGTTCTATATTCTTTTTTCCTTGTACTTTCTTTGTAACCATCTTCTCTTTATCTTAATAAATGACTTGCAAGGAATCTTAGAAGATGTCCGGGCTGTTTTAAAGATATGATTGAGCATAGAAGAGGGAGAATTGTATCCATCGTCAAACAATATAATGGTTCTACTATTTAACATAGTTGATTTATTACAGTTAAAGGTCCGTTTTTATCTTTAATCATGGTTTCTGGTTTCTACATAAGTTTCTAGTGACAATAGCTTGCTTTCAACATAATCTCTTCAGGGTTTCATGGAACTCTCTAATGATGCATATAAGGTGTTTATTAGAATCTTCAAACTGAAGAGTGTCTCTCTAAAAGGCTTAGTCACCCACTTTGCCTTTCACCCGTGAATAAGGCATTCATCCAGAATTTAGAGTTAAGAGTTTGGTGAACTTTCAACTAGTATTAATTTCTGGAGACATAATCTTGGGGGAAACCAATCATCATCATCATTAGGTTTTCAAGACAATTTCTCCTTTCTGTTCGCAAACTCTCATCTGAATTCATGCGATCATCGTGATAGTAGTGGTTTTTAGATAGACTTCACAGTTGAGAAAGTTCGAGAAGCTGCACTCAAACTGATTTCAAATGTAAGGTCCTTTTGAGGCAAAATTTTGCTTAATCTCTCCCTCTCTTCTAAAGTAGTTCTTCACTCTGTTATCTTTTAATCTTCTTCTAGGGTCGTACAGTTCTTACTGGATATCTTTACTGTAAATTAAGTGAGAGACTCATTGCAAATGGCCGTTTGATAGAGGTCAGTTTTAATTTAAGTGTTTACAATACTTCATCACAAACCTTCATCTCTATTTTTAAGGGGGCTCATGCAGATTGTTTCAATTTTAAATATTATATCTGTGTGCAGGTTGGACTCATCTATGAAATGATGGGAGATAGAAGATGGGCTGAAGCCTATTTCAAATCCGGGAAGGACATATCCCATTTACATGACGTTCCTTTGTTTACATTTGCGTTCTCTTACCACTTAGGTAGCCTTTTTCCCCATTGATGAATTTTCATTCTCTTATCGGTAAAAAAAATGATTTGCCATTTTTTATGTGGATCATTACGAAGAGTGTATGTTAAGAAAAGAGATAGGGATTCGGCAGAAAAAGAGCTTCAATATGCTAAAAAGATCTTAGACAGTGGCACTGCATTTTGTTGCCACCAATGTAGACTACTATTTGAAGTTTCTATGTATGAGTCTCTTGGAGATTTATGTAATACTTGTGAAACGGGGGGTGAGGCTGCCAAAATTTGGTATACACAGGCTCTGGAGAAATTAATATCTAAATGGACAAACCCTCTTAGCTTTCATGAAGAAGGCAGTGACGATGCAAAATGTGCTGCTAGTAAGAATTGTTCTTGCTCCGTAGAAGCAGGTGAAGATATAATGAAATCCGTGAAAAGCGAAGTTTCTGATTCATCTGATATGCTTAACCAAAAGGAGTCGGTCTTCTCTAAAATCTCTAAACTGAGGTGTTGGCATTGTCTCCCTCCAAAAGTTGTGAAATCTGGGTTATTAAAAGATTTTATAAATCTCAAATGGGAGTTTGTTCGAAGGAAACTTTCAATGAAGCTACTCACTCGATTAGGTATGCGTTCCATTCCATATTTTTCTATCTTGTGTAAATGCCAACATTGTTCTATAGTCACCTACTCCTCAGTGTTTCCTAGCATTAACCACAAGTTCTATAGATTAAAAGTTCCTTGCCTTCATGCATTTGCAAGACCTTCAAGAATGTGAAAATGCACTCATATGTTTGCATATAACTTGCTTTATATTATGTAATAATAATAACTTGCTTCTTGAGGTTTAAAGTAATGTGCTTATTTATGGAATAAAATATTTGCATCTTTCTTTTTCTAATATGATTATTCATATACAGTGAGATGTTTGGTATCCTCTGGTCAAATTGAAGTGGGTGAAATACTTCTGCGAAATATATCACTTCTAGTTGGCCCAAATCCCTCTTGCCAGACTTTTTCATCTATTCATCTAGATTTGTTTCGCGATTTAGTTGTTAAGGCAATCCCAGGAGATGTTTTTACTATTGAGCGAGCGGAGATGATATATGACGCATGTTGGTATTCATTAAAGTTCTATCATTCAAAGTTTACAAGGTACTTGTGCTACCTAACAACCTACTTCATTTTCTTCTCGAGGAGAAAACATAAAGTATAGCCTAACATTTTTTGGTTTTTCTTAACAGCAATATTTTCTGCAATCTATCTTCCTCCTCCAAGTTTGAAGACCTAGTTTCGTGGCTGATGGTAGCTTTTGTACTCACTCGTGATGTTCCTGTAGTTTTTGAAAAGGTCATATTCTCTATCATCATTATCTCACGATTTTCACTTAGTTGGTTTAGTTTTCTGATTGGGTACAGTTTCACACGATGATATGCTGATGATAATGCAATGCAATAGGTGTCCACATTACTAGCTTTGATGTATGTGGTTTCTGCCTCACGGGAGCAGTTTTCGCTTTCGTCCATAAGTAAGGTTTAGGGGAAGATAATTGGTCTTTGTATTTCCACATTAATTCTATCGGGACTCATTTTACATCCCAGTTTCTTTCGCATTTAGCCGGGAGATGCAAGGTACAATCCCTTGCTAAGGCTGAGGATTCATGCTTATCAATGCTTATCAATACTGTGGAATTCTACCTATGAGTTTTTCCCATTTTTAACTACCCTTCAACATTTTTTTTTTGACAATAACTACCCTTCAACATTGATGTTTTAGGATAGACTAATTCGTATTATGGAATGTTATCTATGGCTTCCTTCCTAAACAAAGACTATTGCTCGTATTTTGTATATTTTTCAGTATATCATGCCTTTTTTTGTGTGTATTTCACTGTCCGCTCTCGACTCATTTATGTAATATTTCTTGGCCAAGAATTCAATAAGCTTGTGTACATTTTGAAAATTATACTACCTCCGTCCCATCTTAAGTGGACCATTGGACTTTCCGCGGTCAACAATTTTCAAGTTTGACCACGAATTAATCTCAAACTACAATGGTAAAATATTTAATGAAATTATATTATGAAAAAGTTCATAATATAATTTCATTAAATATTTTACCATTGTAGTTTGAGATTAATTCGTGGTCAAACTTGAAAATTGTTGACCGCGGAAAGTCCAATGGTCCACTTAAGATGGGACGGAGGTAGTAGGAAATTTCAAATTCTAGGCAATTCAATAATAATATGCAAGCTCCATAATTTGCAAGGCTCGTAGGGTAAAAGAAGAATTTGTTTGGATGGGGTAATTAAAATTCCTCATTATGAACATCAAAAGTTTCTTCAAAAAAATTGCCCACTTGTCATTAACTAATTTATGTGAATGAAACAAGTTGCTCTAGATTACTTTTCATTTATGTTGTTTTTGGTTATTTTTGTTAGTTGTCTTAGTTGTTTAGGGGTTTTTTCTATTGCTTAGTTAGTTGTTATCAATGAACTAACTAGATTTGAAACCTAACCACTTTTACATCCATATCTCTTATTTTGATAGTTTTCCACAGAAATGTATTTTCCAAAATTAATATAATTTTTTTTTTGTGACAAAAAGATAATATAATTGTAATGTACTGAAAAAAGGAGTTAGAAAAATGCATCAAATCCACCAAGGTTCAAGCAAGTACCGGTGGAAATACCAGTGGTTCAAAGTGCAGTGGGTCTTATAGGTATCGCCTATCGATGTTGTTTAATATGAATGGATTGATGTATAAGGATGCAATTTAAGGCCCAAGGGATAGCGCAAGTAGAACAACACATTACAAATGCATTACAAGTAGTTGAGTCATAACACAACTTTTTCTTTCATTTGTTAGTTGAACAATACAGGGGAGGGATATGATTAGGATTGCTAACATGGGGCTTGGCCATGCTTACTAGGTTATTTTCGAATTTTTGTATGTTGGTATGTTAGGACTTGGGATATGCTCAGGCTTCACAAAGTATGGAGAGCTTACTTAGCCAATATAAGAACCCAAATCCATCACAATTTCTCATTCATATATACGAAATTGTGTGGTGATGATATCTATAGAGGAATATCCCCGAGTCACACAATTGTTTGAATCCCGAACAAGCCTCATCAAAATTCCCTTCAACCACATTACCCACCATATTCTTCACATGGTTTATCAATGTGGGGGCTTGAGAAACGTATTTCTATGCTCTCAATTCCTTCGATAAATTTTTACCAAATCTCTATATCAATCACGTAATGTGGGGGGTTTATCAGTGACTGTAGCAATTCTCGACTCATCATATCTCATGATATTTTCCATGTAACTGAAAAAGCCAATAATTTTGGTGGCTTTGGAATTTCATCTCATTTCTCCTTCATATGGAAGTTGCTCATTTCTCCTTCATATGAAAGTTGCGACAGGAAGAGCATCCGGCGTAAAACTTTGTCACTCTGTTTTTTGCATGAATTGTAGTGTTAACTAATATTCGACAATTAATTGGCACTATGATTTTCATACCACCGACCCCAACATAGTTGGGATTAAGGTGCAATTGATGATGATGATTATGTGAGAGAGAATATGAACTGAAGTTGTGGTTCTGAATTGAGACCTCGAATAGAACATTGCTATACCCCATTGTTTTATTGCATATGTGAATGCATTTGATTTTGATGGTATTGTGGGTATGACAAGCACATCCCATCAAATGTTAATACTGTGTCAGAAGCATCAAAATCAAATCCCTCCTCCTTTTGTGGTATGACAAGCACATCCCATTAAATGCTAATAAGTCAAATTTCCTGATCATACCAAAATTGATGCACTCAGGTAAAAATTATGCTCATACTCAATTTAAATATATCCTAATGCAAAGCTCTAAGTTGCTTCATGTTGCAGGCTTGTGCCAGGAGCCACCACGGAACTTCCAGTTTATGTGAAGAAGTTTATGGCTTGTCATCTGACATCCACGACAATCATCGGCATAAGTTTGCTTCAACATGAATATACTAGTTTGCTAAGGGAACTGTTAGGTTATCCTAGAGGTGTTGAAGCATGGATGATGGTATCTCGATTTCCATGTAAGACTGCAGCAATTGTTATGTTGTTGCCATTGGGTTCTACCTTACAAGGTACGAAGCACCTGTAGATACATACATATAACATTTAAGTATAACATCATAAAGTTTAACGAGGTGCTTTACAAGTTTTCATCACCAGCTTCAGCAGATGTGAGTACACTTTCAAAGACACTTTCAAAGGCTTTTCCCAATAAAAATTGGCGGTGCCCCTGGGGCTCTAGGTGGTTGATCATATTGCTCCTGCATACAAAACAATTTTGGAAGCGAATTACTTGTCAACATATACAAAAAATGCAAATTTATATTGGAAATGGAAAACAGAACTTGACATTCATCTTGAAAACTTGCTAAGGTGCCCTACTGTCACGGGCTTAGAGTTTGCTATGCTCCTAAGCGTCGTGCGGCCTAGCAACCCTCTTGCTAGTCAGCCTTAAACTCCCCGAATTTGGCTAAGTATGAAAGTTGGCACAACGAAAGAGAGGCAATGGGTTGAGGGAAAATTACTTCCACTAAGTAACAAAGAGATTACAAGTGTGTCTTACAAGTGAGTTCCCAAAGATGGCTGCAAATGAGCCTCAACTTTCCTATTTATAGTATCTCCTATCACTAGAACTTTCCTCCACCTCCTCATTTGGAGGCTTCTAGACCCTCCTACACTATTACAAAATCTAGAGTGTTCTAAGTACAAAAATTTTTACAAATGTCTAGAATCATCTACTAGATTACAAGTCTTGACTCATCCAAGAGTCTCTAGCACCTTCCACATGTTTCTGGATCTTCCTGGCTCGTTCGGCCCGTCCCGGCCCGCTCGGCCCGACTCGGCCCGTCTCCATGTAACCCGGCCCGATCCGGCCCGACCTTCCACACATGCCTCCGGATTCATCTTTGATGTTCTGGACCATCCCGGTCCGTTTCTGGAATGTTCCGAGTATAACTTCCTCACAGTGGACTCCTCAGCTTTCCAATGTCCACTGCCCTCACAAGGCTTTATCCCGCTAAGCCTATTATAGGGGGAGGGGGCTCCGTGCGTCCCTCGCGCGCCGCCCGCGCGCGCGCCCAGCGCCTTGCGCGCACCCCTCGCGGGTCTCCGTCGCCCGTGTCCGAGTCTCGGCCCTCGGATGTGCCTTGTCTCGTCATCTTGTCCCGTATTGTCCCGAAGCGGTGTGCCTGTCCGCTGCACTCGTCCGTTCGGTTCCCGGCGTGCTTTGTCCGCCGCCTGTAGTCGCATCGGCACGATGGCCTTGTCCCTCGGTCGGGCACTCTGTTGCCGGTTGGCTCGCTTGCTCGGCCATACATCCACGCATGCCGCGCCACTCGGCTAAGTCCTCGGTCGGTTGTCTTGGCTCCACACGGCCTTTGTCGACGTGCCCCATGCACGTTGATCTGTGAACCTCGCACCCCTGCATGCGGGTGCATCGAGCACCACTTCGGTTATTTCTCTCGGGCGTGACACTCTCCCACTTTGTTGTCAGCGTCCCCGTCGGCGTGTGCCGCCACTCGGTTCCTCGATGTCGCATTGATCCCAGACAGTACATCGGCATTTCCTCTTGGTCGACTTCTTGAAATCGAAGTGTCGTCATCGCTGCGTAGGGAAGTTGCTCCACCGTCAAGGGGATAGTGATGGGTTTGTTCGGACCGTTCACCCATAGTACCTTCGCTTGTGGGAAAAAGGCAAAATCGTTCTTCTCCAGGAAGTCCATTCCCAAAATGAGGTCCCGATCATCCATCGTGGTGACCTTGAAGTGCACTCGGCCGTCCCAGTTTCCGAGCACGATTCGCACTCCGTTTGCTGCCCCTGTGACCGGTACTGCTGGTCCGTTGTTGGATTTCATCCAGCCCTTGCATGGCTGCACAAGTAGTCCCAATCTTCTGGCTTCGGCCTCAGTGATATAGTTGTAGTCGGCTCCCGTGTCGACCAAGGCCTTGATGGGTTGGTGGTTGATGGTTCCTTCTACGAACATCAACTTGCTTCCTCACGGTTCCTCGCTGCCTGCACTGACGACAGAATTAAGTTCTGGGATCGTGCTTACCTGGTGCACGTCCGTGTGATCAGTCGTTGGCCCCTCACATTCGGCCATGGCGTTGAGCTTCCCCATTTTCGGACAGTCCTTCATCCGATGAGCTCCGCCGCACATAAAGCATCCTCGTTGGTCGGGAGCGCCCCTGCGTTCACCCGAGTTGTATGGCTTGTCCGCGTCGTGTTGCGGTCTCGTCCCAAATCTGCCACGTGATGGTTGGGCTGGTTGCTGTACTGGCGTGCGGGTGTCTCCCCCGCCTTTGGCTTGACCCTCAGCTCGCGGCTCCTTCCTCTTCTCAAATTCGGCTAGGGACTCGGCCACTTTGATTGCTTCATTGACAGATTTCACCTCGCGGCCTTGTACTCTGTCCCTGACCCAACTCGGTAGTCCATCCAGGAAGAAAAATAGTCGATCATCCTCGGTCATGTCTGGAATCTGGAGCATGATCGATGTAAAGTCCCGAACATAGTCCCGAATGGTAGTCTTATGCTTGAGCTCGCGGAGTTTCTTCCTTGCCTCATAGCATGTGTTCTCGAGATAGAACTGTGCCTTGAGTTCCGACACGAACTCGTCCCAAGTCCCGATCGGTTGGCAAGTTCCTTTCGTAACACCGGCCTGTCGATGACGCCACCACAGCGCTGCATCGTCGGCAAGATATAGTGCAGCCTGCCGTACTTTGGCCTTCTCGTCCGTCAGTCCCAGACCATCAAAGTAAAGTTCCATTCGCCACAGGAACTCCTCGATTGACTTGGCATCTCTCTTGCCAATGAATTCCTTGGGTTTGGGGACCTCAACCCTTGGTCCCTCGAACCTCGCCCCGCCAAATGTCTTTGTTCATTTCGGCCCACCATTTGAGTTGGTGCCCGAGTTGCTTGCCCGACAGATTTTATCACAAAAATCTTCAAAACGTTTGGCACTTACCTCGCAAAACTCGGCATACTGCTTACACATCTCCGTTATGCTGGCTGCCACATGATCCTCGATCGTTGCTAACTCCTTGCGCAACGAGAGTTGTTCCCTCTTGAAGGTCTCGAGCTGGCCCAACGTGTACCCTTCCAGTTGGCCAACAGCTTTCTCGAGAGTACCCACGCGTTCCTCCGTGCTCAATTGGGTGTTAGTGATGTGCTGCCCAAGAGCTTCGATGTTGTCCTCGATGTCGGGTAGGCGGTGTGCTAAGGTGAGTATGATCTTTCGGATGTCTTCATCCTCAAGAAGTCGGCTTCGTGCCGGGTTCTCCTCGTGTTGCGGCGGCACCACACCGCGCGCCCTGCTCTTGCCACGCTTGGCTTTCCCTTCAGCTGGGACTTCTCCACGTCCCCGGACCTTGTCAGCCTCTGTGATTCGTCCGTCCTCCACATTGATGCCTGCCTCGATATGTCCGTCGGCCATGATGCCTGCTGATCGTTAGCGTCGACTCCCGCAGTCTTGCACACCTCCTTGTGTGGCTAACCTGGCTCCGATACCACTTGTCACGGGCTTAGAGTTTGCTATGCTCCTAAGCGTCGTGCGGCCTAGCAACCCTCTTGCTAGTCAGCCTTAAACTCCCCGAATTTGGCTAAGTATGAAAGTTGGCACAACGAAAGCGAGGCAATGGGTTGAGGGAAAATTACTTCCACTAAGTAACAAAGAGATTACAAGTGTGTCTTACAAGTGAGTTCCCAAAGATGGCTGCAAATGAGCCCCAACTTTCCTATTTATACTATCTCCTATCACTAGAACCTTCCTCCACCTCCTCATTTGGAGGCTTCTAGACCCTCCTACACTATTACCAAATCTAGAGTGTTCTAAGTACAAAAGCTTTTACAAATGTCTAGAATCATCTACTAGATTACAAGTCTTGACTCATCCAAGAGTCTCTAGCACCTTCCACATGTTTCTGGATCTTCCTGGCTCCTTCGGCCCGTCCCGGCCCGCTCGGCCCGACTCGGCCCGTCTCCATGTAACCCGGCCCGATCCGGCCCGGCCTTCCACACCTGCCTCCGGATTCATCTTTGATGTTCTGGACCATCCCGGTCCGTTTCTGGAATGTTCCGAGTATAACTTCCTCACAGTGGACTCCTCAGCTTTTCAATGTCCACTGCCCTCACAAGGCTTTATCCCGCTAAGCCTATTATAGGGGAGGGCTCGTGCGCCCTCGCGCCGCGCGCTGGGCCTTGCGCGCACCCCTCGCGGGTCTCCGTCGCCCGTGTCCGAGTCTCGGCCCTCGGATGTGCCTCATCTCGTCATCTTGTCCCGCATTGTCCCGAAGCGGTGTGCCTGTCCGCTGCACTCGTCCGTTCGGTTCCCGGCGTGCTTTGTCCGGCCGCCCAGGTAGTCCCGCATCTGGCCTGATGGCCTTGTCCCTCGATCGGGCACTCTGTTGCCCGGTTGGCCTGCTTGCTCGGCCATACATCCACGCATGCCGCGCCACTCGGCTAAGTCCCTCAGTCGGTTGTGCCGCTCCACACGGCCTAGCTGTCCCGAACGTGCCCCGTGCACGTTGATCTGCTGAACCTCGCACCCCTCTGTGCGGGTCTGTCCGAGCACCCTGTCGGTTATTTCTCTCGGGGCGTGACACTACCTTCACTATATATAGTGTCTGATACTCAAACAGTGAGTGATATCCTTCACTATGTTAGGATAAAATTTTAAGCAACTATTTTTATCTCTCTTTTTACTACTATTGTCATACCTTACTAGGAAGTTTGAAGATTCGTTCTTAGGCTCTTAGAAATTCTCGCTTCTTGGAAAAGAGTTGAATTCCTTAAAAAAAAATTCACCAACTTTTAGTCCCTATAAAATTTGGAGTTTTTGCATTTAGTCCGTGAGGAATTTTAATATCGCTTATTTTCTTTTAATAACGCTTTTTTGACCTATCATAAGCGCTATTAAAAGTCCTGAGAAACTAAAAGCAAAAAATCTAAATTTTATAGGGACCAAAAGTTGGCTAAAAAATTTTTAGGGACTAAAAACAAAAAAACCTAATTTCATAGGGACCAAAAACATATTTAACCTTCAATTATATAAAACACCTTTCAATGATTTATGTATATTATGGATATTTTTGGAATAAAATTTAAAAAGAACGGCTTTAAATATATTTCTTACTTTTAATGAGCTAATCTTTTGTTTCTTATAAAAATAGGTTGAGAGGTAAATAGTTGTCTTTGTGAATGATTCCATTGGCATAGCACTATTGTAATGAATTAACAATTGGATTGTATTTATGTAATTTGCTCTATTGTCAATAACATACCTCTACTGGCAGATGCTCCATTGGGAAAATTTGCCCATATTAAAGAACCAAGAAGTTTATAGGATGCCCTCATTCTGCAGCATCTTTGCGGTTCTAGATAACTATAACCATAAGGAGCAAGTGGGAAGGAATTTGGGGGCCTTTCCTACAGTTGATCCTAGAGATGCTTTCTATCTGTTAAATCCAGGTGGTGATCTTAGTGAGATTCAAAAGAAATATGAGGAATATTTTAGTCCTAAAAACATCAAGGTATAAAGTGAAGAATGTTGAGATATTTGAACTCCTGGTAATTGTTTCATTTACAAGTCTAGGTAACATTTATGTCTCGTGTCACATTATAGGGAAAGGCAGGTTTCACGCCTAGGGTCGAATACTTGGCTAAAGAATTGAAAAGTCTAGGTAACATTTATGTCTCGTGTAACGACCTTTTCATATATATTGGACATGGAAATGGTAAAGCTTGAGAAAATGTCTAAAACAATATTTATATTTTTTTTGGGATTGAATGTGTAGGAGAACAGTGCATTTCCTGGCATGACATTCAGAACCTAAAGAAATGTGGTGATGGGGTGCAACACTGGTTGTTTAACCATGCATGGGAGCTATGCACCAGAAGCAACTCCCCTTTCATATCTCCTAGCTGGTTCTCCAGCAATTGTTGCCTCTTTATGAGAGCTGACTACCAAAGAGGTGAATCTATTCACCGAGGCTCTCCTTGATGAATGTGGTGCTACAGATGTGTAAAAGAAGATAGTGCGGTCGTTGATAGTGCATATAATTTCGCTCTTGACAGATAGGCATTAAACGCTACTTTTGTTAATGGCTGGTACGTGCGTTCCGGTTCGTGGAACGAGGGGGGTGGTAGAGAATTAGGTAACACTGAGCTGGAAATTCCGCAAACCAATCCTCAGCAATGGACCAGCTTTCAAATGTATCAATCAATTTATTTTTTATCTCGAGATCTTTGATGGAGATGAGATATCCTAAAAGTTTACCACTGCTGTCAAGTGTACTCCTTACAAAATTTTCGATACGATGTAGAGGACCAGAGTGGGATTGAATATAGAGCCATGATACTTTGCAACACAAGTTTAGAATCTCTCCAGCCTGCGTTTATACATTATGTTATACACCATACAAGAACAAATTTAAGACGCAAGCATCCACAATTGCACTTTTCTGCAAAGTCATAACCAATAGAAAGAATGTAGCAGATTTAGATTTACATGATTGGAGGTGCTTTTGCCTCCACAACCTCACTAATAGCGACAATACTCTCTTTTCATGCCCAGCCATTAACAAAAGTAGCGTTTAATGCCTATCTGTCAAGAGCGAAATTATATGCACTATCAACGACCGCACTATCTTCTTTTACACATACCAAAAATAGGGGAATTTCTCTTTAAATTTGCAAGCCTCACCTATGAAAGCCCCTATTTTCGGTATGTCGCTACAGATGTTTGAAGAACTCTCAGGCATTTCTCTCAATTTGTTACTTCCAAATTCTAATTCTTTTGGTAATGACTTGCATTGCGAGCATTCAGTTGCTGATCTTTCCTCCAACCATTCATCAAGGAGAGCCTCGGTGAATAGATTCACCTCTTTGGCAGTCAGCTCCCATAAAGAGGCAACAATCGCTGGAAAACCAGCTAGGAGATATGAAAGAGGAGTTGCTTCTGGTGCATAGCTCTCATGCATGGTTAAACAACCAGTGTTGCACCCCATCAAAAGCGTAGCACCACATTTGAAAATGAAGACTACCAGGGTAGTCTTCAATGGAGTTAATGTGCCTAATGTTCTCAGGCTTGAAATGCAAGACATTCTTGAGGTAGCGAACGATGAATGAATTGCCATTGCAACCGACAACACCATTACTTCTTTGAAGATCTAGTGATGGTTGAAACCTTGAAATTGTCATAATTGAAGAGAGGGTAACAGTGAAACATGCAACAATCATCACATTGACCAAAAACCATGAAGCTAGCATCAAGCGAGACAAATTGCTTCTAATCAATTCTCCTGCAAACACATGTAATGAATATAATAATAACTTATAACAAAACATAGAAGGGACAGATATCGCAATGTAACAATTTCTTGGCCTTTCATGGATTGAAAGAAAAGTTTCAGTTTTATTGAATCTTTCCCTTGCAATGATCTTAGGCTAGTGGTTCAAGTCGGAAAGTTACAAACTACAATCAGCAATGAAAAACAATCCTTTGATGGACAACAACTTTCATATTCCCTTATGAAAGTTCCCATGAACTATTTTAAAGGATCATGGTATATATGTAATCTATGTGATAATCTATGTAATCTGTGCGACAAGAAAGTTCCTCTAAAGTTGAAGGGTAAATTTTATAGAGCGGCAATTAGACCTGCAATGTTGTATGGCTCCGAATGTTGGGCGATGAAGAAATCGCTTGAGAGCAAGTTGGAAGCGGCTGAAATGAGAATGTTACGTTGGTCGTGTGGTGACACAATGTTGGATAGAATCTCGAACGGAATTTTCAGGAACGCACTAGAAGTGGCGCCCATTTCAGCGAAAGTTAGGGAAGTGAGATTGAGATGGTTTGGCCACGTCCGCAGGAGGCATGCATCTGCTTCGGTGAGGAGGGTCGAGAGTTTATTGGTTGCCGAGGAGAGGAGGAGAGGCAGACCGAGGAGGACGTGGGAGGAGGAGCTGAGATTAGATTTGAAGGCCTTAAACCTTTTCGAGACCATGACTTTTGATAGGTGCTCTTGGAGGCGCCAGATCAGAGTTGTGGATTCGTTTGTAGAGAGCGGTGCTGTAGTTGAGAGCGTCAGGGTTGGGTTGTCTCGGTTAGCTTTGACCTAGAGCATTGCATTTTTTTTTTACTTTTATTGTATATTTTATCCTATTGCCTTTTGCGTGTGGTGTATTTTTGACAAGGAGCTGTGCGCAGAATCAACCTCTTTTCTGTTAGAGCAGCGTTCATCGAGAGTGCAGTTGCCATAATCCCTGTAGTTAAGTCTCATGTGAATTAAGCCATGGGCTCAGGTATGGTCTTGAGCTTTTTCGTATCATATGCTTCTTTGTTTATATCACGCAATACTTTGTTCTGCACTAAGCGGGGGTCTTCACGAAAACAGCTCCCTACCGTAAAAAGTAGGGGCATGGTGTGCGTACATCTTACCCTTCCCAAACCCTGCTCTGAACAGGATATACTGGGTATGTTTGGTTTGATTTTTTTATGTGATAATGACAAAATTGGTACAGCGAACCAAAGCATCTTGGTAATATATTCGAAGGTAGATGAAGCCTGGAAATCGGGGCTGTTATCTACACGTTCGTTAAGCCTAGAAATTATAGGTTGTTGATGCGTGCGTGAGTGAGTGAGAAATTATAGAACTGAGGCTTCTGTTGTTTAGAATTGTTGTTTTATATGCTGTAGAAAATGACGAATGATGTAAAACCGAGGCAAGAGTTGAACTCTCTCTCCGTAAGACGAAATTGCCCCGCACAGTACACACGGTTGAACGGCAAACGTCCCCAAGATACAACGGCTTTCTATGAACTCGATACCTTGTACTAGGAATTGAATTCCGGACGAACTACTGAATACTCGGGACTTGTAGTATGAATTCTAGGCTAGTATGGGTGTCTTATTATCTTGATTAATGTTGTGTGTATGATCATCATCTGCAGGAGCTTATTTATAGCCTGTAAAGAACCTTGTCCGAATCAGTGTGACTTTCCGGCTGGACAGACACTTTATGGTCTGGTGGGAAGGGCCGCATTGGTTCAAGCGAACCAAACCATTGTGTTGGTTCAGATTGCACAGAATGGTCCGAACCATTGCACTGGTTCGGTCGTGAACCGCCGCTCGTGTCCCACCCGCCAAATCATGTATTTGACATGTCACTGCCACGTGTCAGCCAAGTCACCCTCCACGTCATTCGAGCCACTATCTCAGTTGTCAAAATGAAAGGCTCCTCACAGCGAAGTGTAAAGTGCGCCTACAAAGCGCCCGTTGCGACAAGTGCGACGTGCACGTGCTCGGACTCAGAATCGGAAGGTGCTTTGCACCTTCCTCGTAGGATTCGGATTTTAGCCTTAAAAATTAATTAAAGCCAACTAGGGTGCACCATAATGACGCACACTTGATTGCTCCTTTATGATGGAAAGTCCTTTATAAATAGCTCGACTTTTCCTTGTTTTTCCAATGTGGGATGGGATTCCACACCACATTCCCAACTATTAAATGGCTTAACTTTGTGCATTAATTACTCATTCATTTCTTAATGAAATTGAACAAATACACTAAATCAATCTACACAAAATATAGATTCCAAATTTACCATTTTATGTCATTAATTACCATAATTAATTATGGTATTAATTAAGCTGTTTTTCCAACAATCCCCCACATGACTGATGATTAATGCAAATGCAATATGCACTAAGCCCCGACAACCTATTATTGCTTCAGGATAAGTGGTAGTTAGCCTTGAACCTTCCTTAGTGTAATGCTGTCGGATTTACTCGTTGCTCGGTGAACGTGATGTCTTGAATCGGTCACTTTTATGTAAACCAAGACAATAACATACACACAATAATAGATCTAATATCTTTCGTTCTCACGTTGTGTCCATTTTAGCCTTGGACCATTTCTTGGATTCATAAGTGTTAATAATTTTATGAAGCGGCCTTACTTCTTTCACTTATATAGGTGATCTCCTATAAAGAGTATACTGCCATACTCCACCTATAAAAGGCTATAGGAATCATTAAAAGCTTTAAAAAGCTTACCCTTTACCACAAACTGCAGGCTTGCACTTGAACAGCTACGAGAATGGATTTTCAAGTGCTTAACTTGAACTTTCACAACTTAGTTGTCTCATTGAACCAAGTTCTTGGGATCTCCAATCATCCTTGGTTGAGTTACCATTATGAAAATTCTCAATGTGTGGATTTCAATCCCATTCCCCTTGCTGCATTATATAATTGATCACGGTTAATACCTTTCGTAAACGGATCCGCTATATTGTCTTTTGACTTTACATAGTCAATACACATTATTCCTGTAGTGATCAATTGTCTAATGGTATTGTGTCTTCGACGAATATGTCAAGACTTACCATTATATATATTGTTCTTTGCCCTCCCTATGGCTGCCATGCTATTACAATGTATCATAACGGGAGGCAAAGGTTTTTCCGAACAGGGAATATCTTCTAAGAAGTTTCTTAACCATTCGGCTTCTTCGCCGGCTTTGTCTAAAGCAATAAACTCCGATTCCATTGTAGATCGGGCTATGCATGTTTGCTTAGAAGATTTCCATGATATTGCTCCTCCACCAATGGTAAATACATAACCGCTTGTGGATTTAGAGTCTTTAGTATTGGATATCCAGTTGGCATCACAATATCCTTCCAGAACAGCTGGATATCTCGAATAGTGTATACCACTTTTAATGCACTATTCTTTTATGTTTGGCAGGAAATTGGAGTCCGGAAGCCTAAACGACGGTGTGTTTTAAGTATCTCAACACTCTTGTCAATGCAGTCCAATGATCCTTTCCGGGATTACTCGTAAACCGACTTAGTTTACAAATAGAATATGCTATGTCTGGCCTTGTACAATTTGCTAAGTACATTAGGCTTCCAATTATCCTAGCATATTCTGTTTGTGATATGGGTTCTCCTCGATTTTTGGCTAAGTGTAAACTTAAGTCAACAGGTGTCTTAGCCGGAGGTAGATCGTATGCCTTGAATTTCTTAAGCACATTCTCAACATAGTGAGATTGTGATAAGACTATTCCATCGGGTGTTCTGGAGATCTTGATTCCAAGAATCACATCGGCTAATCCCATATCCTTCATGTCGAAGTTTTTCTTTAACATTTCATTAGTGCCTATGATGATTTTATTATTCCTACCCATAATTAGCATATCATCAACGTAGAGACACACGATGACAAAATTATCAGATGTACATTTGATGTACACACATTTATCACATTCATTGATTTTGAAACCATTTGACATCATTACTTGGTCAAATTTCTCATGCCATTGTTTGGGTGCTTGTTCAAGTCCATATAAAGACTTAACAAGTTTACAAACTTTGTTTTTTTGGCCGGGAACCACCAACCCTTCGGGTTGTTCAATATAAATTTCATCTTCTAAATCTCCATTTAGAAAGGCCGTTTTTACATCCATTTGGTGTATCTCAAGATTGTATAATGCTGCTATTGCAAGTAGCGTTCTAATGGATGTAATCCGAGTAACTGGTATGTATCAAAGTAATCATACCCTTCCTTTTGTTTGTATCATTTGGCTACCAAACGTGCTTTGTATTTGTCAATAGATTTATCGCCTTTGTATTTCTTCTTGAGAATCCACTTGCAACCTAAAGGCTTATTTCCCGGAGGAAGATCAACAATATGCCAAGTGTGATTGTTCAAGAGTGACTCGATTTCACTATTAATAGCTTCTTGCCATAAATCGACATCGGAACCAGACAATGCTTCCTTGATTGTCTTCGGTTCGTCTTCTAAAGGGTAGACTACAAAATCCGAACTAAAGGTTTTTACAGTTTTTATTCTTTTTCCTCGCCTTGGTTGCGGTGTTGGTCCATTATTATTTGGCGAGATTTCATCATAAGTCCTCTTTTTCGAACTTATTTCATTCTTTTCTTTCTTAGGGAATATAGTTTCAAAAAATATGGCATTTCTTGATTCTATGATCATTCCCTCATTTATATCGGGTACTTCCGATTTGTGTACCAAAAATCGGTACGCACTATTATTATTTGCATATCCTATGAAAATGCAATCAACCGTTTTTGGTCCTATTTTTACTTGCTTGGGTTTCGGTACTTCAACTTTTGCTAAGCACCCCCACACTTTTAAGTATTTATAGGACAGCTTCCTTCCTTTCCATAATTCATATGGAGTTTTATCTTGCTTCTTTTTGAGTAATTTATTCAAAATTTTATTAGCCGAAAGAATAGCTTCTCCCCACATGTTAAGTGATAGGCCCGAGCTTATCAACATAGCATTCATCATTTCCTTCAATGTTCTATTCTTTCGTTCTGCAACACCATTCGATTGGGGTGCATAAGGTGTAATCGTTTGGTGAATAATGCCATTTTCACGACAATATTCTTCAAAAGGTGCAACATATTCACCACCTCGATCACTTCGAATCATTTTGATTTTGGTGTTGAGTTGATTTTCAACTTCTTTTTTGTATGTTTTGAAAGCTTCGAATGCTTCGTCTTTGCTTCTCAAAAGATACACATAAAAAAATCTTGTGCAATCGTCTATAAAAGTTATAAAATAATTCTTTCCACCTATTGTTTGCACAAGTTTTAAATCGCACAGATCGGTGTGAATCAATTCAAGAGGTTTTGTCGATCTTTCCACTGAATGAAAAGGAGATTTAGTCATTTTCGCTTCAACACGGATTTCACACCTTTTGTGTCGATCGAAAGTCATTTTTGGCAATAAATCTAAATTTACTAAACGACGTAGTATATTTAGATTTGCATGTCCTAATCTATCATGCCATAAATTAGGAGACTCAACCAAATAAACAACTTTATCGTTTATTTCATTTTCACCACGTACATTGATAGCATTCAGTTTGAAAAGGCCGTTATCTATATAACATTTTCCGATAAAGTTACCATTCTTAGTTATTACAACTTTATCCGCTTCAAGCACTAGCCTAAATCCGGCTTTGCTCAATGCTGAGCCAGACACAAGATTCTTATGGATGTCCGGAACATGTAGCACATTCTTGAGCGTCATTTTCAATCCCGACATCATCTTGAGTATAACCTCTCCAGTTCCGACAACATTTGAGGCAGCGGAGTTTCCCATGTACAACTTTCTTTACTCGGTGACGGGCTCGTAGGAGGAGAACATGGCTTTATGAGCACAAATGTGTTTGGTAGCGCCGGTGTCCACCCACCATCCGACTGGAATACCGACCATGTTGACTTCATCTACAACTGCACACAGATCAAGACTGGACAAATCGACGGGCACATACTTATTTTCGACAACATTTGCTCAATCTCTCTTCTTGTCCTTCTTTGGTTTGCGGCAATTTTTTGCCATATACCCGAATTTACCGCAGTTGTAGCATTCTCCTTTGATCTTTTTTTGATTCTTTGAGTGTTACCTCTTCCCGTTAAATTTTTGCTTTTTGTTGTGGCTTAACTCGACGAGGTTTGCTTTTGCCTCCATAGATGACTTGTTCATCTTGACATCGGTCTTCCTATTGTCTTTTTCGATCCTCAGTCGCACAATAAGATCTTCAAGGCCCATTTCCTTGTGTTTGTGCTTGAGGTAGTTTTTGAAATCCTTCCACATCGGGGGCAACTTCTCGATTATGGCAGCAACTTGAAAGGATTCAGACAGGCTCATTCCTTCTGCCAAAATGTCGTGCAGGATCAACTGTATTTCCTGCACTTGCTCAAGAACAGTTTTGTTGTCCACCATCTTGAAGTCGAGAAAATGACCCACGATGAACTTCTTCAAACCGGCATCTTCTGTTTTATATTTTGTCTCCAATGAGTCCCATAACTCTTTGGACGTTTTGATTGTGGAATAAACACTGTAAAGTGTGTCATCCAGCCCATTCAAAATATAATTTCGATATAAGAAGTCGCTATGATGCCATGCATCCAATGCCGTGCGTTTCGAGGTGTCAGTTTCATCATCCCACAACATGAGGAGATTCGGAAAGAAAGCGACAGAGGTTGAGAGTAAGAAGGTAGAACAGCATTTTTGATTGCCAACGTTTGAAATCAGTACCTGAAAATTTCTCGGGTTTCGGCATGGGCAGGAGCATGAACATTGTTGCTTGACGACGCCATCTTCCACAGAAAATTTCGTTTTACGATTGTTGTTTAGAATTGTTGTTTTATATGCTGTAGAAAATGACGAATGATGCAAAATCGAGGCAAGAGTTGAACTCTCTCTCTGTAAGACGAAATTGCCCCGCACAGTACACACGGTTGAACAGCAAACGTCCCTAAGATACAACGGTTTTCTATGAACTCGATATCTTGTACTAGGAATCGAATTCCGGACGAACTACTGAATACTCAGGACTTGTAGTATGAATTCTAGGCTAGTATGGGTGTTTTATTATCTTGATTAATGTTGTGTGTATGATTATCATCTGCAGGAGCTTATTTATAGCCTGTAAAGCACCCTGTCCGAATCGGTGTGACTTTCCGGCTGGACAGACACCTTGTGGTCTGGTGGGAAGGGGCGCATTGGTTCAGGCGAACCAAACCATTGTGCTGGTTCAGATTGCACAGAATGGTCCGAACCATTGAACTGGTTCGGTCATGAACTGCCGCTCATGTCCCACACCCGCCAAATAATGTATTTGACATGTCACTGCCACGTGTCAGCCAAGTCACCCTCCATGTCATCCGAGCCACTATCTCAGTTGTCAAAATGAAAGGCTCCTCCTCGCTCTGAGGTGTTCGAGCGAAGTGCAAAGTACGCTTACGAAGCGCCCGTTGCGACAAGTGCGACATGCTCGAGCTCGGGCTCGGACTCAGACTCGGAAGGTGCTTTGCACCTTCCTCGTAGGATTCGGATTTTAGCCTTAAAAATTAATTAAAGCCAACTAGGGTGCACCATAATGAAGCAGACTTGATTAGTCCTTTATGATGAAAGGTCCTTTATAAATAGCTTAACTTTTTTTTGTTTTTCCAATGTGGGATGGGATTCTACACCACATTCCCAACTATTAAATGACTTAACTTTGTGCATTAATTACTCATTCATTTCTATTGAACAAGTAAATACACTAAATTAATCTACACAAAATGTAGATTCCAAATATACCATTTAATGTCATTAATTACCATAATTAATTATGATATTAATTAAGCTATTTTTCCAACGACTTCTAATTTAGAGTATGCGTGAAGGAGAGACCAACCAGAATTTATTATGCGTGAAAAAGAAACAGAGCAGAAAACAGAACAACTTAACTGTTGCTCAATAAAATTAATTTGGAACTAACTGTTACCTGCGCGTGAGAAACAAACGTTTTCACGCTTCCAGGAACCAGGTCACAGGCCCGACCCGGAAAACCAGATGCTTCAACCGTATCGTTTAGAATCAATCGCCGAATCCACCAATTTCACACGATTATACCCAAGCCCACGAACTTGCGGTTCCACTATGGATCACCAGATAGTTGTAGAATCGTGCTACAATCTTACGAGGCAGATCGTGATACTGTCTGCCATGGAACGCGGGATGCGGCGGGTGGAATTCTCAGAAATTAATTGCGGCTTATCACTCAAGTTTACGGCTTCAATAACCTCACAATTGAATTGGATTCCTCGGATCAGCCAATAATTCATCTTCTCACTTGCGGCGGTTCTATCGAGGCTGGTCACTCTCTTCATCACCAGATCCGTAGCATCTTAGACATGATTACTGGCGATCTGGAGGTGGATTGGAACAAGATTTCTAAAAAGATTATTTCTATGAGATGATGCCAATTGTGTGGCTGATGGATAGAGATAGATTGGCTAAGAAACTAGTCACTTTCCTTGGGAACAGAACAAAAAGAACACGTAATTTATGGAAGCAAATGCGGAACTTATGATATTGTTGTGTGCGCACTAGCCCTTTTGGTCACGAAAAAAAAAAGGCCTATATTGTTCGAGCAATGCTACTTTCACAATGTGATTCACAATGTGGATGACAATACACTCACATGTGGGTGGTGGGGTCATAAATTTTTGAATTTTATGGCCCCACCAACATGTGAGTAAATTGTCATCCACATTGTGGATGACATTGTGAAAGTAGATTAATTCATATTTTTCCCACTGCCCCTGCTAACCGCACACCTCCAAATCCTGTCCTGTGAAATCTCAAAAGTACTCTTAGTAAAGAGCGATGCTAGGTGGACAAATTTGTCCAGACAAAATCCGGCCCCTTGAATTAAATGGGCTGGTTCGGCCCGTTTTTTTAATTTATTAAATTCTTTAATTAAAAGTAAATATGTACAATTACTTTTCTATCTTATACTTATTTTTGGCGCCAAATTACAATCATTAATGATTCCCCATTAATCCCAATTGGTTCTAACTACTTTTCCCCACCTTCTTTATATTAATTGCCTTCTTCCTTTCCCCACGGACCTTTATTGTTTTTTTAATACAACTCTCTCCTCCTTTCTTTCTTCTTCAGCTCCTTCTTCTTCTAAATTAGGTGAGGCTGCAACTTCCTTCCGGAGAAAAAAAAAATCCTACCAAATCTCTGAACCATGGCGTGTGAGGCTGCAAGAGATGCGTTATTTTTCAAGCTCTTAGGCTCGCCGGACATGGCTTTCACTGATGCAGTGGTCTCCAATGCAAGCTCTTCGGGTGCGGAAATATTTGATGAGCAAGGGGAGCAAAGTCATTCGGGCGAGGAACAGCAAGTGCAAGCAGAAATGTTGGAAGAGCAAGGTGATGAAAGTCAGACGGGCGAGGAAAGTCAGACGGGCGAGCAACCACAAACACAGCCGGAAGAAGTTCTGGAATATGCGTTTGGAGTCGATAGCGTGATTGATGAGATGTTAGAGCATGGACCAAGGCCGGGAATGTTATTTCAAAGTGAAAAGGATCTAGTTGAATCTTACAAAGCTCACGCTAAGTCTAAAGGATTCGGTATTTCAACAAGAAGCATAAGTGTTGGATCTAAATATCCGGCCGTCTCATGTGAAAAGGCACGAGATGGTAATGGTAAAAGATTCAGTAAGAGGACGGGCTGCAAAGCTGGCATAAATGCAATACACCAGGGTGACGATGTTTGGTTGATGGGGAAAGTTTCCCACGATCACAATCACGAACTTGACCCGGAAATGTCGGAGTTCATGCCGGCGCATAGGCACTTGACCACAAATATAAAGAGAACCCTAGAAGCACATGATCGTGCAGGGCAGCGAATATCAAAGTCTATTAGGTACTTGCAAACACTTGCCGGGGGGGCATCTAAATTGGGAGCAACTGCAAAAGATTGTAGGAATTTTGTGGATGCGACAAGAAGGGTGAGACTGGATGGAAGCGAAGCCGCTGCTATACTAAAGTTCTTCAAGTCCTTGCAAAAGAAAGATAAGGATTTCTTTTATTTGGTGGACGTCGACGACGAGTGCAGACTCCGCAACATAATGTGGATACATTCGCGTAGTAGAGCTGCATACGAGGATTTTCATGACGTCGTGAGCTTTGATACGACATACCTTGTAAACCAATACAACATGCCATTCGGTAGTATGGTCGGCGTAAATAATCATCATCACTCCATCCTACTCGGTTGTTGCCTATTGACGAACGAATCCGCTGCAACATTCAAATGGTTTTTCCAGAATTGGGTTGATGCAATGGGAGGTGTTACACCTACAGCAATCTTGACCGATCAAGACGAAAGTATCTCTATTGCTGTCAGAGAAATCATGCCTGAAGCCATACATCGGTTTTGTATATGGCATATTGTAAAAAAGAGTGGCGAAAAATTCAAAGGAGTTGTTGATTTGGTCCAAGCAAAGACTGATTTCTATTCAGTGGTACGCGAGAGCTTGACCATTTCCGAGTTTGAATCGCACTGGGAAGCTTTTAAGTGGAAGCATGGTTTACGAAGTCACAAATGGCTGAAGAAATTGTTCGATCAGAAGGAAACTTGGGTGCCCGTGTATTCCAATCATATTTTTTGGGCTGGTATGTCTTCTACTCAAAGAAGTGAGTCCATGCATGCTTTCTTTGATCATTACATTACATACAGGAGCACTTTGAAGACATTCGTAGAGCAATATGAAATTACCGTTGCCGAAAAGTTTGAAAAGGAGCGTATGGCTCAACATCTGTCAACGTGGCGACCCATTGGTTGTATTTCGGAGTTCAAGTGGGAACGGCAACTTGCGGTTGCATACACTAACAACATCATGAAATTACTTCAAGATCAAATGAAAAGGATTTGGAGCTGCAATTTAAAGATGTTGCCTGCTGTCGATATTGCAGTACAAAGGTACGAGATTTTTGAAAGAGTTGCTTCGAATCAATGGCATGGCAAAGAATACAATTACGTAGTTGAATATCGTCCTCTCGGTGAATACATTCAGTGCAATTGTAGAAAATTTGAGTCCAAGGGCTTTTTTTGTTCTCACATTTTGAAGGTTTTAGTCCATCTAAATGTTGAGGTGGTTCATGAAAGGTATATTCTACGTAGGTGGCGGAAGGATGTGTATAGGCCACATTTTAGTGTTTCTTTTGCAGGTGGTTACCCGGTGATGTCAAAAGAGTATTAAAAATATCAAGAGATGGAGAAGGAATTTCATTACTGTAGCGACTTGGCAATTGATTCTAATGAAAAGATCAAGTTTGTCAAAGAAAAGCTTAGAGAGATTACAAGCGAGCTTAAGAAGTGGAGTTCTATTACCAAAGCCTCTACCCATAGGGTTGATGGCCACGAAACTTGTGAAAGTGAAAGCGAAGATCTTGACATTTTAGATCCGGAGAAGAAGCGTACTAAAGGAAGGCCAAGGGAGAAGCGATTCAAGCATCCATCTGAAAAAGGATCATCTCGTGGCACGAAAACAAGGGTTCGAGGCAAAATATCTAGGGGACGAATTTAGCTTCGTGCAAGATACGCAAGGAGATGTATTTTTCTAATAGTTAATTTAGTTTTTTATTTCATCAGTTTAGTTTTTTAACTTTCCAATTTTAATTTGTAAAGTACTAGTATCTTTATTTTTAATGTCCCAATTGTCTCAAAAAATTTATTATATGATCAATTTATCGAAATTTTAATTTACGCTTGGAGTCGAAGTCGGGACCGAAAATATATTAATTTTATAGAGGTTATTAATTTATCGAGTATTAATTTAAAGAGGTTACACGATTAGAATATATATTACAATTAATTAAGATATTGGCGTCACATATATGATGCTAATGTTAATCATTATATATTATTTAATTTATACATTGGCTTCACATATGTGACACCAATGTTTTCAACATCATTAGCTTCACATATGTGAAGCTAAAATGTACACCTACCAATGCTTTTAGAAAGGCGTCACTCATGTGACGCCAATGTGTAAAAAATTGCAAAGAAAAATAAAAAAACATAGCTCAGTGGCCAACGCGGGATTCGAACCCGCGTCTATATGATATAGAAAGTAGCATGTTGCCACTGAGCTATGTTTTCATTCATTAATTATGTTACATAAAAAATATTTGTACGTACTATTTTTATTTTTTATATTTTTTTATTTTTAAAATTAATTCAATTATTTGTACATTAAATTTATTATAAAAATTAAATTAGTTTCCGAGTAAAAATTAATTGGATTGAAAAAAATAGCTCACTTGTTTCCGAATAAATTTATTATAAAAATTAAATTAGTTTCCGAGTAAAAATTCCTTAAATTTATATATATCAAGGGGAAGTGTAATTAATTGGATTGAAAAATTATGGAAAAAAGCTGGAATGATGACATGGTCATTTATTATGGAATATACCAACGATGAATTTAACAATTGGATCATTAAATAGACTTTTATATATATATATATATATATATGTTAGGAATTATTATTAAAGTGATGTGTCTTACCTAATGCGATTGTAGATACATAGATGGAAGGTTAGATCCTTCATAGGTAGTAGGATCCTATTAGATGTCTTACCTTATCTAGGAATCACATGTATGGAAGGACTCTCGTTGTAATGCTTATATAAAGGCCTCTATCAATGTTATGAATGGATTGATTTTCTTGTCTTTTACTTCTCCTCAAACACGTTATCGCACGTAGCTCGAGCGAAAAAAAAAAAAAAAAATCGGCCAAGCCGATCACGCGACGCCCGCCGAGCACCGCCGCCTCGCCGCTGACCACCGCGCCGTCCGCTCCGCGCGCCCGCCGCCAGAGCCGCGCTTGAGCCGCCGGACGCCGCCAGAATCGCCCAGAGCCGTCGGACCGCCGCCTCGCCGCCGACCGCGCGCCAGAATCGCCTAAAGCCGCCAAGACTGCCCGATTGCAGCTGCCAAGACCGCCGCCTCCGCCGTCGGACCGCCGCCGCCGACCGCGCCGACCAGCTCGATCGATCCGGTTGTGACGACCAGTTGCCGACCCGATCCGCTCGGCATCCGTTTTCATCCAAGCCAATTGTTGCCTAAGGCCGCGACCCGATCCGATCGAAGCATCGCGGATCGTCAAAGCGGTTTTATGCACGTGATATTTAATGCTTGAAAACCTAGTGCAATCGAGACAAAACCTATCAAAATCGAAAAGAAAAAAGTCGAGACGAATTTCTAGCGTGAATTTTCTGCACGCGTGCGATTTAAAAATCACGTTTCCCGTTTCGTTGACCGTCGGATCGGTGTGAAATTTTGGCAGAAACTTCCCAACACAAATATCTGTATATTCAACGGTGGAGATCGGATTCTGTGTAATATTGGTTACTGAATCTACTGCCGAACAGAAGCAGATTTTTACGAGGAAATTTGGAGATCCGACCTCATCCAATACCGAGCTGCTGCATCGCCGCGCTTGAGTCCTTTTTCGGCCGAATTATCGAGCCCAGTAGCCCTATCCGGGCGTTTCTCAACCCTCCATCTTTTCCTAATTAATGATTCCGGGTGGTTCACAATATATGGATAGAAAGATACGGAAGTCTAGTTTCCAGAACATGTGACCGTTCGTCCATAGCCTTCCTAACAAGGGAGTTATCGCTGTTTTAGTGAACAAAGGTCAAGCTGCGCGGAATTTTCTTTCCAGCGATTGTGCTAACTTTTGTCCCAACCAACTTGGTTCCCATCTTAAATTTGCAAGTGGTCTTATGACACATATTTTTCAACCTCTTTTTGGCCGAATTTGCCATAGATGATGTAGTTTTTGGTATGCGTTATACGCTAAACTATCATCTTTCAAATGTTGAAAAACAGTTTCCTTGGGGAAGCCCAAAATACGCACCCTTATAAAAAGGTCGAGCGTGTGCATGGTAGTGTTACACCATGCTTGTGTCATAATTTTGCCCCTTAGGCATATAACCTTGCCATGTTATGCACTCAATATGATGGATCATTTTGATCATATCAAACATAAAATCTCTATGTTGTTAGAGTATTCGCTATGCTCATGATTATAAAATTTTGCAAGCGAAATTGAGTGCGTATTAAGCTATTTTCAAGGAACATGATATTTTTGGATTTCGGCTTATAAATCCATTGTGACTATGATGAGTAGGTCATCACAATCAATGAGCGGTATGATGCTCAAGTTGTTGAATGCCGAATGGCGTTTTCTAGTCACATATGTTCCGTAACAATTGAACCATGTTATGACTCGATGATACATATGCCAAAGTGTATCACTCATAGCATCTCATTATGATTTGTGAGAATAAAATCTTATGCATCACTTGTATTGGATATGTGAAAAGGAAGAATATTCATGAGTCAATATGGTCCTATTGCATCGGTTTTTGTAACCGAGAAGATGTATTGGGACATTGACACATTTAGGCTTTAATAGTCAGGAGTTTGGCCAGGTTTGATGATCCATATACCACGGTATTGTCATGGACATCATTTTTTTGAACAAAGAAACTAGTTGGATCAAAGACACCAAAGTACATTGGTGGAGTCGTGAGCGGGCTCATGACCGATGATGATATTTATGTCATCCGTCTTGCTTTCATAAGCATGTGTGACGCCAAAGACCCCCCCGATGATCCTTCTTAGCCATGTTCATTTATTTAAGCCTATTCCTTGGCACGATTAGGAGATGACACCCTCCTATGCTAAAGAGAATAATGTAGCGACTCGCATAAGCATGGTGCTGAGTCCTCCCTTTTCACCGAGTCCTTATACATACATGATCATAAGTATTAGCCTGGGTGGCTTATGATGCTATGATGGTGTTCACAAATGGTCGTACTCAAGTGATAACATTTATATGTTATGTTGTTCCTTTGACAATGATTGATAAGTTGATGAAACCTGAGTTATGGTTGTCCAACTTGCGGACCAGTCATTGTAAAGGTCGGTTCACCCACTTTTTAGACCAAGTCTTAAAGTGAAATTTTAACGAGTACTTCCTAACATCCAAGGATACCTTCTCACAAATTTTGGTGCCATTTGGAGACTTGGAAGGAGGTGAACCACTTAAATGAAGTTTTCACATACCACCAGCCGTCCTATTAACCAGTTCGATGTCATTTCGATCGGTTTTTTAACCACAAGGTTGATGGTTTTGGAATCCTAAACACCCGTTTATACATGCTCATGAAATTTTGAGGTGTTTGGGGCTGGTGAAGGGAGTGAACTCTTCAAGAAAGCATTAGAGGTTCGATAAAACCAACGGCCTATCATCGGTTCAATCGTTTCTTTATGTTCGATCCCGGTGGTGCATGGTGGCGGTTTTTTTGGATTCTCAAGACCAGTAGCTACGGCTATGTAGCATAGGTCAACATGTCATATTCACCCATACCTATCATCATTCAAATGCTTAGTTACGAGTGTAACAATATGCATTTTGTTAACTGGATTGTGTTAACACTGAAAACCTTTATCGTCCACATGTTCATGTGCCAAAGTGCGTCACCACAACGCATTATGACGGGTTATAAATGATGAATATGACATGCGCTTTCACTCATAGTCCGCTTAAAATGTACCTCGGCAGACGATCTCGTAAGTCACTTTGATGAGCCAGTCTTCCCGTCGTTAGGGGGAGATGCGAACGATCATGTTCGAGTAGAACGACTTGGAATTGTCGTAGTTTGTCCCTACTGTGCCTCACCAAGTTCCCTAAAGTGACGAGATTAAATACATGCTGCAAACATGTCTGCAAGGATTGTGTCCGGTTATGGACGTTCGTCACCTATAAATGGTGATATGGTAACACCACAAATTGTGGTAGATGGTGTTACTAGGCCGTGGATCTCATAGAGCATTGGGATGCCACTTGGTTTGATAAATACTCTCGCTAAGAATGTATGCGAGCTTGGTACATGAAACTTGATCATATGATCAAATGAACTCATCCGTCTCATGTGATTCTGGATTATAGTCATCATTGGGGGACGCCTCAATGAATGCCAATCCATAAAGAGTACTCTATGAATAAAGCCGGTTCATGAGGATGTGGAATGTGAGTTTAATCGAACCATACTTCGTTGAAAATCTACAACGTTGTAGCCTTGGCCTAAAATG
The DNA here is from genome assembly GCA_033398695.1 of Orobanche coerulescens. NCBI lineage: Eukaryota > Viridiplantae > Streptophyta > Magnoliopsida > Lamiales > Orobanchaceae > Orobanche > Orobanche coerulescens. The sequence continues at coordinate 10,250,507 of CM065816.1, read as the reverse complement.
GAAACATATGCGACTCTAGTATAAACAAAGTGATAGCCCTTTGTTGAAGTGGTACCGACACTCCAAAGATAAGATCTATCCGTAAACTTTGTTAAAGCGAGTGAGAGAAGGAGTTAAACTCACCTCATGGCGCGAGGTTTCTCATGAACGCACTTGGAATCGACTACGATGACACGAAACTTAGTTGTGCTATCGTAATGGATGTTATAGCATCCACTATCTTTTGATTAGATAGTTTCCCAAAGCGACGTGCGGCTTGTGGTTAAATCTTATCTTAGTGGGAACTAAGTTAAGTGATAAAAAGATCTCGTGGTGGATCGGACTCAAATCAAGTGGCTCGACCACGGAGTGCGGCGACAAGTGATTGTCGGTAACGCATACTAAGTATATACTTGATTTGGAAGAGATATGAAGCTTTTGCGTGTAAAACAAAGGGTTTATAGTGATGTACTCTTTTGAGACTAAGAGATTCCGCTAAATCCAAAGTTAAGAATGAAAGAATCTTGGGGACACTTTATGATGCGTATTCATCAATCAGTTTAAGGCAATCTAAGGGACGGTTTCCTAAGAGACGATAAAGTAATGCCTATATGATTCCCAATGATTAGTCGAAGTCATCATAAGACTTGGCTCACTTAAGTGATGATGCGATCTTAAGAGAAAAGTACGGTATTATGTACTCATGTTTGACTCGATGCACTCATTCGTAATAATCCGGTAAAGCCACCGTGATGATGGCACAGGATGCGCTCATGCAATGTCTGTGATTGACAAGAAGCTTGAAGCTCGCTCTATCTGGATAAAAGGACACTTGAAAGCGATGCAGAATGCGCCAGAATGTGTTGGTCTATCTTCCATATGACCCAAAGGGCAGCTCACTTGATGGAAAATGGTGAAATTGGTACCATTGGAAAGGTTTGTGTCTACTTTCCAAGGAAACCAACCATTTGATCACATCCATCATGTTGAGTGACATATGACTATTGTTGCAAAGTAGGACGGGATATGTCCAGTAATTTGCCGAGTCAACTTCGATAGAGCTTTGTGATCTTCAGGTCGATCTAGGTTACGTACTGTATGTGAATGAAAAGCTATGGGTGTCTAGTTTTCATAAGTCCTTACAGTTTCGTTGATACCTATTGAATCGAAGAAGTTATGACTGATTTAGTGCATGGAGGTCAAGACTTTGGAAAACTTGATAAGTCTTTAGCGACTCGCACTTTGGATGTGTCGCGCTCTTTTGTCCTTAGACCAAGGTTTGTTTTTTCCCATGGGTTTTCACTTGGTTAGGTTTTTATCGATGCTACCTATGAGTACATCCATACAAATGATGCGTTGTACTGCTCAACTTAAACCAAGAGGTATTTTTCCCACTGGGTTTTTCCTTGGTATAGTTGTGAGGGCAACTTGGCATCTGACTCCTATGATTTGAGGTACTCATCAGGGGGAGTCGTTATGTATACATCAGGGGGAGTATACACGACATGTTATGTTGGTGCGTTGCAATTTTTTCCTCATCAAGCCTTTATTTTTCCCATGGGGTTTTGTTTTGGCTTGAAATAGGTTTTTACGAAGGCAACATCTTCTGCACCATTGTTGTATTAGTGCTCGACACGAAGTGTTAGGGAATTATTATTCCCGTGATGTGTCTTACCTAATACTGATTGTAGATACATAGATGGAAGGTTCCAGATCCTTCTATAGGTAGTAGGATCCTATTAGATGTCTTACCTTATCTAGGAATCCTATGTATGGAAGGACTCTCATTGTAATGCCTATATAAAGGCCCCTCTATCAATGTTATGAATGGATTGATTTTGCTGTCTTTTACTTCTCCTCAAACAATATATATATATATATATAGTTTTATTTATTTATTTATTTATATTTTGTTTTGTTCGGCTCGAAAATACCCCCACAAGCTTAATTCAAAATTTTTGGGCAACAAAGAGTCGCAATTCTCGAACCGTTAATAACTTGCATGCGCCATATTAGTAATCATTACCAGTCATTAATTGCATTTTTATCCATGAAGCCCACTAATTGCGCCGAAAAAATCGGACATAGTTGATCATAGTATGTTAAACCACTAAATAACTCTAGAAGGTCATCGTCAGCATTAAAATCAACTCACTAATGATATAATTAACGTATGATTGGATCAATTGTCTTTCACCATGCCAAGATAATCGATGATCGGACTATATGGTCAACTCGAAACTCGAACAATGGCCCATTATATTCTCGAAACTATTATCCATTGCAATTATGAGTTCGAGTTTATTTTGATAAATAACTAATAATCTCTTATAATCTCTTTTCAAATTCGAACTATAATAGCATGACTTCAATCAATCGAACATGCACACTATGGTTGATCGTATTATATTAAATCAAAAATTAACTCGAGAATGTCATCACTAAGATTACGAAAAATACTAATTATATATTAACGCACGATTTGCTAGTCATTTTGGATAATTAACGAATAATTACCTATAATATCATTTTTCATATAATATATAATAGTATGATTTCAAATAAATCGGACATAGTTGATCATAGTATGTTAAACCACTAAATAACTCTAGAAGGTCATCGCCAATATTAAGATCAACTCACTAATGATATAATTAACGTATGATTGGATCAATTGTCTTTCACCATGCCAAGATAATCCCCTGAGGATTCCGTAGCCTTTGGTGCGGTTCCATGGTTGATCATGTATGCATTGTTGTGATGCTATGAGATTTAGTTATTCCGGAATACTAGTCTTGAATTGATGAATTGACGGTTACCACTAATTGATAGGCAGATATCGGGTCGGCACAAAGATGATGGGCAAGCGTGATACTGTGTTTTATCTCCAGTCATGTATTGTGTTCCTCCATTCAGTGTTGTTGTACTGAAATGGTTTTTGAATACTCGAGTATTGTTTATTTTCAGTCGTTCGATGTATATATGCGGTGCAAGGTCGATTCCACATGGAGGACTATGATACTGAAGTAAAAATAATCCTATCGTTTTAAACCAAATTATATTAAATTCTAACTTGGTCCCAAATAATTTGATTTTTGATTGTTTATAATAATTGTATTAAATAACAGTAATTTTTAAGTAAATTTTACATAAATTGATTTTTAAATAATTTACTAGGGTTTAGAATCCACCAATATCTATTTATTATTTAATTTATATTTCAATTCCAAGAAATTCAGGGAATAGATTCTCAAATCAATCTCACTATTTGCCTATAGATTTAACAATAAGTACAAATTATAATTCAAATATAGATTTTCCTTCGCTTGAAAAAATGTAATTTCTAAGCATTATATGTATCCAATTTAATGGAAAACAAATAATCAAAGAAATTAACTAATATTAATAATCACGAAGTATAATATGGTCCGTCTATTTAATTATCCTTCGAACGTTCATAACTTCTTCATGCGAACTCGGATTCGAATTTTTTTTAAACGATCGTCTCGACTAGACGAATAAAATGATACCTGTCGTGACTATATTTGAATTTTCTAAAAATATCGTCCTTGAACCAATTTATCTGTCTTGTACCGGTTGGTTAACCTGCAGATATAATTTAATTCTAATTAATTATCCAAAAATGACACAAAATCATAGAAAATTCTAACAAAATAAAATAATATAAATATATGATAAAACGAATAAATTATCACACAAAACACAGAATTATATACATAAAATACTAATAAAAATATTACTCAAAATATACCAAACAATTCTTTATATCAACAAGTCCATCTTAAAATCTAAAAAACAATCTGAATTTAATATTTTAATTATAAAAAATTTTGTATGTGACTATCATTGAAATCAAAATAAATAAATTGTATTTAGTTTTGGAATTAAAACGTTAACTGTCTTGAATTATAATTGTATGCTAGATTTTGTATTTTTTTAAATATTTATTTACTTAAGTGGAATTTAAGTAGTGCATGCTTGGAAATTGTAATTTTCGCCTATATATACATGCATATACCTTTATTCTTCCCCAAGCCCCTAGCCATCAATCTTTCATTTCTTTCTTTCCTTCTCACTACCAAACAATGGACCAAGTTTACCAACGCAAAAGGGGTAGTGGTTGTCCATTGAAGAAGCAAATAGCAAGAAAAATGCTTCGCAGGTCTCCTGGAAAAATCACTCCGACGAAAACCACTCCAACAAAACCTACTCCCACAACACCTGAAGGTTCACCACCAAAAAAACAAACTCCGCAAGCTTCAGAAACTAGTCCGAATAAGAACCCTTTCCCTAGTCCAGGTTTTAGACCTTATAAGGGTCTAAGAATGTTCGAATGGCCGGTGCTAGGGGTGAGCTCGGTTCGGTTTGGTACGGTTTCTAGCTAAAACCGATACCGAACCGCATCTTATCGGTATCTAGCATTTGAGTACCGAAATGATTCGGTTTTAAATCGGCTCGGTGTGATCGGTTTCGGTGTCGGTTCGGTAACGGTTCGGTGTCAATGGGCTGATTAAATGGGCCACTTAAGTTGGGCTTGCGCCAGACCCAAATTGAACTAGTTGGGCTAAATCAGACAATTGTAAGTTCAAATGGAAGGATTTAGACATAATTAATACACTTCAAAACTTGAATAAAAATAAAATCTACTTCAATAACATGATAATAACTAAGTATTCAAGAAGTCTAATTTCAGATAAAATAAAAGTCTTGAATTTCCTCCTCAGCACAAGTCCATCAATTCATAACAACCTGCACAAAGAAAAAAAAAGTTTGCAGAATAGTCATCTGTTTTATCGGTTCGGTTCGGTTTTTAAAGTCGGGATCCATATCTAAAACCGAAACCAAACCGCATAATTCGGTTTTCAAAATTTTAAGAACCGTACCATACCAATATCTTATTGGTTCGGTTTTTCGGTTTCGGTTTTTTCGGTATTATCGGTTTTTGTCGGTTTTTCTGCTCACCCCTAACCGGTGCACTCCTCTCCAGAACGTTTGGGAGCCATGTACAAGAGAGCTAAGGATGAGTGCAGTGACATCAAGAACGAGGTGAAAAAACTTTTGTTCCGCTTGGTGTCTTCTAGCAACGAGCAACACGTTGCTAACTTGCTCTTGGCGGAGGAACCCTTGTTTATCTTGTACGACATGCTGCTGGACATGGACGAGCAGCCCCTCGGAGGAAAATATGTCGACAACGTGGGTAGTTCCAAAGCCAAGGTTGTCATCACTTTGTCGGACTCCACCACTGAGGTCTAAGGTGGAGGTTGAAAGTGGAGAAGCAGAAGCAGCTCTTTCAATTTTCTTTTCTTTTTTATTTCTAGTTGGTTAATGTTTTTTTGCTGTTGGTGTGTGAAGGCATTTTGCTGTTGCTGTTGGTGTGTGAAGGCATTCCTAATTTTCCTATTTAGTTGGCCTATTATGAATGGAATCAAGGTTTATCTATTAAATTGAGTTATTTATTTTAATCGTAATATCACATATTAAATCGATAAATTGGGAATCAGATTGAAACATTCCAAATTGTGGATAATCAAATATTTGTATATATCTAGCGAGTAAGAAACATACTCTACAACGCTTACTAAATAATTTGAAATTTAACTTTATTATAATTTTAATTTCCATTGATAACCAATTATACATTGATTGAAATTTAACTCATCTAATTATGCAGTTTTGATATAAGTAAGCTACAATTTTATATTAAGGATGATTTCAGAATAATATTTAGGAATAATGAGGTACAGTTAAATCTCGATAAATGAATATTCGATAAACGAACCAAATGAATAATTTTTTCCAGTCCCAACTCTTTATAACATGTTCAAATTTTCTTTCGATAAATGAATAATTTCGCTAAATGAATATTTTTCTCCGGTCCGATCATATTTATTTATCGAGGTTGTACTGTATGTATAATGTAAATTGCATAAAAAATAAAATTTTCTAAGATGAACAAGTATGGTCTTAGAACAAAAATATAAGTGTTACAAACCAAAAAAATACTAAGTGATGCCTTTGACAGGAATCGAACCCAAATCAATTGATAAATTAAAGTGATATTTTACCACTGAGGTAAGTGGCAGCCCGCGGTAATAATTGGATACATTTATGTATTTAATCCTCTTCTCTTAACAAAGTTAAGTGATATTTTGCCACTAAGGTAAGTGGCGGCCCGCGGTAATAATTGGATACATTTATGTATTTAATCTCCTTCTCTTTCCTTATATGCAGTATAAATTATGTAAAAAAAAAAGGCAAAGTTCGGCCTCAATAGGAATCGAACCCCCGTCAGTGAACAAAGTTAAGTGATATTTTGCCACTGAGGTAAGTGGCGGCCCACGGTACTAGTGGATACATTAATATATTTAAACAGCTCGCCCCATTATAGATGTTCATTGTATACTTGGTGCAGTGCTCGGTTCGAAAGAGAAGAAAGAGAGTGAAGTGGGTGGGGAAAGAGGAAGGGATTTAATGCATAGACTAGAGAGAGATGGGGAAAGAGGAAGTTAGAGGTTAGCATTAATACACTGTACTTTAATAGTCATTAATTTACTATTTTTTATGGGGATAGGGAAATAAAGATTAAAAATAAATAAAAATATAAATGAATTCGAAATTCAAATTCAAATTTGGTCAAACCAGTTTCTCTCTCTACAATTAAGCACCAAGGGTAATTAAGTAAAAAACTAAACCCCACTAACAACACTCATTAATATCATTTATAAATGATATGTTCAAATTACTAAAATACCCTATTTTGTACGGACAAATTTGTCCACGGAGCTTTATTGCTTAGTAAATACAAATGTAATGCTTTATAAAAGTTTGGGTCCCTATGTTGTCATATTTTGCGACCAATGACAAAACTTGAACTACTGAAAGTTTGTATTTATAGTTAAGGACAAAAGTCAATTTTGGTGCTGATGCCATAGGAGAGAGAGGAAAATCCATTTTCTTTTCTCTTTGTGCCCCTTACTGCCTTTTATTTTTCTTTTTTTTTTTAAACAAAATGTCTCGTGAGCCGGGAGTAGAGATGGCAAAAAAATCCAAACCCGGTGGGAAACCCGAAATCCGATCTTAATGGGTTGGGGCGGGCAGGCATTATCGGGTTACGGGGCGGGGATCGGAGCATTAACAGGAATTTTTTCGGGGTTCGGGGTAGTGACTGGGTGATTGTGCCCCGCCCCGATAATATATATATTCCAACATGCATATTTATTTTTAGCTACATATTGTGTTTAGATCTTGATAATTGATACCTAGCAATTTTGGGCTTCGGGAAATTGCGGTCTTAATTAGGGGTGTTCAAAATCGGATATCCATAATTTCGGATATCCGAAAATTTGGATAGTAGATTTTGATATCCGATATCCGAATATCCGGAAAAAAATATGAATTATATTCAGATATCCTTATATTTGAAAAAATATTCGGATTTGGATATCGGATATCTGAATATCCGAAAAAAACTTTGGATATGGAAATCGAATATCCGAATATGTTCTATTATTTAAAATATAAAAAAATAAAATTTTTAGGATTTTTCGGATATTTCGGATATCCGAATATCCGATTCTTCGGAAAAGTACTATCTGAATCCGAAGTTCCAGATATCCGAACTTCGGATATCCGAATTTTTGGATATCCGGAACTTCGGATTTTCAGACATTTCAGATCGGATATCGGATATCGGATATTTTTGAACACCCCTAGTCTTAATATTATATGTGGATGAGCAAAAAGTGAGCTGATTTCGTGAGTTTGTCTACTATAACCCATATATCAGTGTTTTCTCGTTTGGTCCTCGGTAAACTAGTCACAAAATCCATCGCTATTCCTTTCCACTTCCATTCTGGAATGGTAAATGGTTGTAACTTTCCATAAGGTCGTTGGTGTTGTGTTTTCACTTGCTGACAAGCCAAATATCAGTCGACCAATGAAGCTACATCCCATTTCATACCGCCACACCAGAAATTTCTCTTCAGGTCTTGGTACTTCCTGGGTGAGCGGTGTAGGGAGTATCATGAGCTTCACTCATAATTTCATTCTTTAGCTCCTCATCATGTGGAACACATATTCTCTATTCAAACATAATTGCGTTATCAGTCGCTTCACCGTAACTTCCTGGGTTATCGGATCGAATTCTCATACGTAGTTTCTCAAATGTTTGATCTCTACCCTACGCATTCACTATCCGCCCTCTCAAATCTGGTGTTGTCACTAACATCGCAACACGACATAATATCGTTTCTGGTGGATGAACCACCTCTATACTCATTCCTTCCAAATCTTGGAGTAGTTCCCTTCTGCGGTAAGTAGGTATCCTAATTGTGATTGAGTCATACGACTCAAGGCATCTGCTACCACATTAGCCTTGCCGGGGTGATAGTTAGTAACACAATCGCGATCTTTTACCAATTCGAGCCATCTCCTCTATCTCATGTTTAAGTCCTTCTGTTCGAAAAAGTACTTTAAACTCTTGTGATCAGTAAAATTTTCACACATCACTCCATAAAGGTGATGTCTCCATATCTTTAATGAGTGCACAACTGCGGCTAGTTCCAAATCATGCGTGGGATAATTCACCTCATGCGGCCTAAATTGTCTTGACACGTAAGCTATCACTTTCTCATCTTGCATCAATACACAATCTAGCCCATTCGTAGAAGCATCATGTAAACTGCATACTCATTGTTCGCTTCTGGTACTGCTAAATTGGCGCAGTAGTCAATCTTCTCTTGAGTTTCTAAAAACTCTCATCGCATTCATTAGTCCATAAATACTTAATTCCTTTCCACAACAGTTGTGTCATTGGTCTAGCGATCTTGGTTAATCCTTTGACGAACCTTCAGTAGTACACAGCTAGACCCAAGAAACTCCTAATCTCATTAGGTTTCGTTGGTGACTTTCAGTCACATACCGATTCCACTTTAGCTAGGTCCACCTTAATACCATCTGCTGATACAATGTGCCCAAGAAACATTACTTCTTTCAACCAAAATTCGCACTTACTGAATTTGGCAGAGTTTATGAGTTTTCAGTGTTTCCAACAATATCCTGAGGTGTTCTTCAAGCTCTTTCCCGCTTCAAGAGTAAATGAGAATATCATATATGAACACCAAGATAAATTTATCCAAGTACAGGGGGAACACTCTGTTCATGAGATCCATGAATACTGCATGAGCATTAGTTAATCCAAATGGCATGACTATAAACTCATAGTATCCCTATCTTGTTCGGAATTGGGTATATCTTCTAGTTGAATCTTCAAATGGTGATACCCAGACCTAAGGTCTGCTTAGAAAACACAGTTGTTCCCTTGAGTTAGTCAAACAAGTCATCTATCCTTGGAAAATGATACATGTTATTGAGTGTGAGCTTGTTTAGCTCCTTGTAATCTATACACATTCTCAGCGTGCTATCCTTATTCTTCACAAAAAGGCCAGGTGCTCCCAATGGAGAAACACTTAGTCTAATGAAACCTAAATCAAATAGCTTTTGCAGTTGGATCTTGAATTCTTACAGTTCCTTTAGTGTCATCCTGTATGGTTCTTTCGACACTGGGGTTGACCTTGGCTCCAGGTCGCTGTTGAAGTCCACTTGTCTGTTCGGTGGTAAACCCGATAACACTTACGGGAATACATCATCAAATTCCCGCACAATTGGCAAATCTCCTATCGTCTTATCTTCTCCAGCTTCCCCATTAAGGTAAACAAGGAAAGCCTGACAGTCCTTCTTTCTCATCATCTTCTTGGCTTGAAGAGAAGAGATAATGGGTGCTCATCTATCCATTCTAATGCCGTGAAAGACTGTGGGCTCCTTTCCCGGTGGTTGGAAGGAAATTTTCCTCTCATGACAAAGAATTGTGGCATAATTCTCTGCTAACCAATCCATTCCTAGGATTATATTGACATCCCAAATCGTCATAACATTCAGATTATTAGTTATCACTTTAAGGTTTTCGAGTTCTAATTCCAGATTAGGATAAACATGCGTGGTAGTTGAAATTCCTCCTTGTGGTGGAGATGCTATCATGACATGACTAGCACATTCTGAATAATATTAAAGATTATTCACACATGCTGTGGCAATAAATGAATGTGATGCTCCAGTATCAAACAAAACAATTACATGTGGGTTAAAAAGTTTGCCCATACCTGCCAAATTACCCTTATCCTTCTCGGGTTACTTCTAATTGATGACATATGACCTAGCATTCTGATTCTGCTGTTTAGGTGGTGGTGGTAGTTGCGGCTGTCCTTGCAGTGCCCTCAGTGGCTGTGATTGACCCTGGTGGTTTGATCTCTCTCCCTGTTGCTGCTTAAGACAATTCCTCATGATATGGCATTTCTGACCAAAGCGGACTCACGCAAAAAGATAAAGTACCATGAGACTGCAGCATCCCTCTCGCTCCACTCGATTGGAAGGAGGTCGATAAGATGTTGAATGCCCTCGTAGTCTAAGACAACATGAGGAGAAGCCAGGCGCCAGGTCGCCTCGAGGTTTGCCACGCACTGGGCTACGGTGGCACTCGTGCCTCGATACGTGTTGTGGAAAGCCTCCACAAGGTGGCATGGTGTTTGCGTTCTCCTCACTAACTTCTATGGTTTCGTCTTCATGGTCGCCATCCTATGAAGAAGGTACACGTATAATACATCAACATCTCAACATAATAGAACATCTCTACTAAAGAGATCTTGGAAGAAGAATATAAATCTCATCTTAAGTTCTCGACTCAAACTCTAGACTCTGAGAAACACCTAACACATAAAAAAATACTCTTTGACGGGGTATGTTATGAAAGCTATTCAGGTTCTGCTGTAAATGGACATCCCGATAGAACATGTGACTCGTATGTAAGTGATATTATTTTTGAGACGTCACTGCATCATTGATCCTCGTCGGTACATCGTCATTGTTTGCCCTTCACATTCGTGTATATGATAAAATACTTATGTCGCATAAGTTCTCGTCCGCGTAATAGAAGACCATAAGGAAGTTTCTAGGCTCTCGTCTTTCATGCTTCTTCATCAGCAACAATTCATGTGTAATCGTAAAAAAAATCGTGTATTACACGCTTCGTCATACATATCGTTGCATACATATTCATATTTAACATCTCGTAAAAGCTCGTAAAGAGATACATTTTTCATGGCACAAGAAGTTTGAATCATAAAGACTTGTAAATCATTTATCTTACTCTTCAGTTGAACATGACATGACGGGGTGTTGAGTTGACAATTGATTCTTATATCAGTTTAGAGAATCGAACTGATAATTGAATATATGAATCAGTACAAATAGTTATCTTAATTTTGTTTGGATACCCACGTATGACTACAAGTAATTTATTTCAGTATAATTTATTTTAGTGAGATAAGTAAATACAAATGAATAAATGTGGGTCACCCTCACACAAATTATTGGGTATTATTGTTTTTATGCCATAAAATAATCAGATCACTTTATATCGTTAATGAATATTTAAGATTGTATATTTTGGTATCGTTGTGATATGACAGAGGTATTCTAATGTCTGTGGTAATCAATTCATATGCAATGAGCATTAACAAAAGTGTATGAAATTATTCCCCTTTGCAAACTATTATAACAAACGAGGAGTAACGAAAATTAGGTTGTAACCAAATATTGTATAAACAAGAATTGGATAGTAACAATAAGTATCCATTCACATGTATTTCAATAAATAAAATTTATTAAAAGAGTATCAACATATCTGTTTCAATTTCTATTGATAAAATATTTTTAAAATACACTGGATCTTGAATTTTTTGGACAATGTTGGTGAATGAACATTTATTACAAACTACGGAAACGAATATCTGGTATCCAAATATGACAACCGAGTAACTAAATTACTATTTGTACGTATCCAACTGGAATATTTCCAAAAATCCACCTAATTCAACCACCCAAAATCGCGTACAACCACCATGTATTTCATTAAGCCGTCCACGAGTGCCGCAATTCAAAATCTCACTGGCATACAACTAATACCAGTCATGACACCTGAAATAAGAACAATCATCCGTCTTTTTGTGTTGGAAAATTTGCAAAACCAATGACAAACATGTCAAATTAAATAATTAAGAAAATTTCACGTGTTAAGCAAACCTGGATTCAATTGTGTCCGAACTCATATCTTAGAATCAATCAAACAATATTGTATGAGGAGTAAAAGAGATTTTCAAGCAAATCCTCCTAGCCATCCAAGTAGTCTCCATCTATATAATCCTTCCACGCAGTGACGAATGACTTCAGTCTAGCCAGATCTGGTCAGTTCGATTAAAAGTAATTTCGTGCAAAATTAGATGCAATATCTCATGTGAGGACCCAAACTCCGGTGAAGTTTTTCCCGCCTCAATCTAGAGGAAGAAGATGGTGTGTTTTTTTGGTAACGGAGTGTAGAGAATTTATCTTTTGATTGAAGCGTAGTTACATTTACGTTATTTAGGACAGATGGACGACTTTCTCTCTCCTAGGTAAAAGTAGAATTACATTAGTCTTGTAATTCTTTTTTCTTGTTTGATTTATATAATTAATTTTTAATTATTGTATATTTATGTCAATTAAAAGGTCCGAATTAGGATTGATTAAATTGAAAATTCATCTCCAATATGAAGTGTTATAATGTTGGGGCGGGCCCAACTGTGCCTAATTGTCTGAACCAAACGCAATCATGTGGTAAATACCCTATCCAGAAAAGCCCAACACACGCACTCTTATGACACACAAAAGCCTAACATATACTTCCTCGTTATTTTATTATTGCAACGCGTTTGACTATTAAATTGTTCACATACTTTCTTTTGATCATCTTTTGTAATTTATACATATGAAAAAATATAGTTATGTGGGATCTTGTTAGATTCATCTCGAAGTATACTTTCAAAATATCAATTTTTTATAAAGTAAAGAATTGAAGATATTAATAATCAAAGTTGTGCATTGACAAACATAAAAATCCAGATGTTGCAGTTATAATAGAACATAGGTAATATTAATTTCGTTAGGCTATGTTCTTTTAACCTTAATTTTAGTATATTTTAGTCAAGTTCGTTTCAGTTCAATTCAACATAATTTAGTTTTGTTCAGTTCATCACTGTTCAGTCAGTTCTCTAGTTCAGTTTAGTTTAGCACTATTCAGTTCAGTTCACCTTTGAATCAATATTACTAATTATTATTACTATTTATATTATAAACAATATTATATATAATAATTTGTTATTATAAGTATTTTATTTATATTATTTATATCATCAATAATATTAGATATAATAGTTATTATTGTAATATTATATATAAATATTATTATTCTTTTACATATTATTTCTAATTACAGTAACTATTAGGACTATCATTATTGATAGTAATCAATACTATCAATAATATTATATAAAGTTATTATTATTAATATTAATCTTATTATTATAATAATTATTAATTGTTGTTATAGTACAAGTAATTATTATCGTATATATTGTTATCTAATTATATTATATTATTATCAATATTTATCAATAATATTATATATTATTTATAGAATTACTAATAATTTTATTATTATTATTGATATCAGTGTTGTCAATAGTGTTATATATAATTTGTGTATTATTATTATTTTGTTGTTTTTGCTATTGATATAACTAATTTTATTGTTGTTGTATATATTGGTATGTGATATTTTATTACTATTATTATTATTATTATTTATATTAATATTATCAATAATATTATATGTAATTTAATTATTATTGTAGATGTTATATATATTTCTCTATATTTATAATTATTATTATTATTCATTAACTTTAGTTCAATTAGGTTCAGTTCAGTTCGGCACAATTCAGTTCAGTTCAGTTCAATTCAACACAATTTAGTTCAATCTAGTCCAGTTCGGCAAAATTCACTTCTGTTGAGTTTAGTTTAGTTCAGCAAAATTCAATTAAAAAGAAGAGAGCCTTATTACATGCACCTCGTCGAAGACTCGAAGTGGTTGTTTCATGGTGTGAGTTAATGAAGTAATATATATACTTAAAAAATAATACATAAAGCGTGAATGAGATGAATGTATTTTGAAATTTAAGATACTTATTCATTTATCTTTTATGTATTTATCTAAAATGTATAATGCATCACAAATGTATTATGAAGTTATATAACTAATTTTATTGTTGTTGTATATATTGTTATGTGATATTATTTATACATATTGTTTCCACATTACTCATCATCATTATTATTATTATTTATTTAGTAATTTCAGTTCAGTTCAGCACAATTCAATTCAGTTCAATTTACCACATTTCAGTTTAGTTCAGCATTGTTCGTTCAGTTCAATTCAGTAAAATTCAGCTCAAAAGAACATAGCATAGTATGCTCAAACAAATTATCGCTTAAAAATATGAACTCATTACAAGTATAATGTAGCTGAATATTTCTTTACCATCATACCTTCACATCCTAATAATAGTTACGTTACTATTGCATGTGTCATTTACATGGTCTATTACTTAGGCTATATTCTTTTGGACTTAATTTCATCATATAGTTAAATCTCGATAAATGAATATTCGATAAACGAATAACCTCTCCAAATGAATAATTTTTTCCGGTCCCAACTTTTTATAATATGTTCAAATTTTCTTTCGACAAATGAATATTTTTCTTTGATCCCGATCATATTCATTTATCGAGGGTTCACTGTAGTTCGATTCAGTTCACCTTTAGAATCAATATTAATAATAATTATTATTATCAATAAGATTATATATATATATATAATATTATTAATATTATTATTATTATTATTGTCTTTGTTGTTGTAATATAAAATAATAATAATAATTATTGTTGTTATCTAATTTTATTATTAACTATTATTACTATTACTATCAATATTACCAATATTATTATATATAATTTTTAGTATTGTTAATAATTTTATTATTGTCATTATTATTATTGATATCGATATTATCAATATAATTACATATAATTTGTAGTTTTATGAATAGTTTGTTATTATTATAATATCTTTTTGTTGTAATATAAATAACTTTTTTGTTGTTATATGTATTTTTATGTGATATTATTATTGTTGTTCTTTATAGTAATATTATTAGTTCTAGTAATATATGTCATTATTGTTGTTTATATATATGTGTGTGTTATCTAATACTACTAATAATAATTATTATTATTATAATTATTCCGTAACTTCAATTCTAGTCAGTCCAGTTCGGTTCGGTTTAGTTCAGCAAAATTCAGTTTAGTTCAATTCAGTTCAGTTCAGCAAAATTCAGTTTAGTTCAGTTCAGCAAAGTTGAGTTTAGTTCAACAAAATTCAACTAAAAATAATAAACCTTTTTATTTTTTATTGAGAAATAAAAGGTGTGTTACTTTAAATGGCTCATGATCATATTTTATTGAGCTATTATATCATGAAGGAATTCATAAGTTATATTTTAATTTTTCAAATTTTATTTATATATATTGCCGCTTTGACAATTATAATCTTTATACTTCCCCGTTCTCTTATTATTGCAACGTGTTTACTATTATGTTGTTGCCCAAAATATTATCCGAAGATGAATATTGCTGGAATGGACGGACAACAAACAAAGTTGCGGGAGCACTTCCGTGGGGGTGTGAATAACACAAGATTTGCCGGGTTTGTTAGGCCCGGGCTTGAATGCTCTCGCGAGATGTTATTAATACGAATATTCGGGAATACAAGTATTAATGTAAGAATGCGATTACAATGAGTGTAAAAGATCCTATTTATCTAGCTCTTGAGCGAAGCTTTGCGTGTTCTTGCTAAGCCGAGAGATAGCTGTTGCCAAGAGTAAGAAAGTCAAGTTCTGTCAAAATCCAGAGAGAACCAAAGAGTTTCAGAGTCAAAGATCCGAGCGTCAGCCTAAGTGCAGGCAACCTTCCATTTATAGGAGTTGGGATGCCTTGTTTTCTGACGGGCGATCGCCTTTCATGTAATATAATAAGGGGCGATCGCCTTTATGTCACATGGGCTGTCTGCCTTAAAGTCTACGGCTGCTGCTGGCAGCCAGCTGTGGGGTCCAATGAGGAGCTAGCACGCATCTTGAGTTGCTGTCCGGGCGGTCCCACTGTACAACTTCCGGCGGGTCTGTCGGTTAGTGAGAAAGATGCTGACAGGCTGTGGTCAACGACCCATGTCTCGCGGCACCTCTTCCGGATCTGCACGTGGGTCACTGTTCTGGGCTTCGGCCTTCGCCGACTGGACGGGCGATGGCTTCGCATGGCATGAGGCGGTCGTCATTCGGTCGGTCACCAGGGGTCGATCGCGAAGTACCGAGAGACGATCGCCTTAGATGTCGATCGCTCGGCACCGGGACCTGTCCTGGGACCTTCGGTCGGCCAATCTGTCTTGGTTGTTGGGTTCTGGATCGGTCGCCCGATCTCATGAGGCGATCGCCTGTTGAGATGTATAATTCTCGACACAACAATTGCCCCCCAGCTTGCTCCGATGCTGAAGGCACGTGGTGAGGTGGTTCTTGCTGGCGATCGTGTAGGATGAAGACGGGCGACCCGTTGAGCGGACTTTAGTTTCAGACTTGGGCGATCTGGTCGATTGGCTATCTATCTTCGGTCTTGTTCTTGCAAAAAACAATTTTGGTCGATCCCTCGTAGAAACTTGATTGTTTCGTCACTGAGGAATCGTGCACAGTCGCGGAGTTCGATGGACCGACTCCATGACCGTGTCTTATGCGCGAGCGACATTGTCTGTCTCGTGACTCATTTTATTGTGAGGGTCATCTGTTAGGCTGCACCTCGCCTCGTATTTAAACGAAGGGCGTGCAGTCTTAGTCTAGAGGAGTCCTTGCGCGGGGCGTCGTCGGATTAATCAACTCCACTTCCGCGGCTTGTTAGCTCTGCTTCCACCTCGGCCCGCCATGAAGATGGCGACCCTCGACGGTGTACGTTGAGACGAGGGTAGTGGCACGTCACATTGTCCGGGTTCACCATGTTAGATGATGAACCTTTGAGGGCGGGCGATCGTGTCCACTCATTAGTTTTGGAGGGCCCTCAGACTACGTCGGCCTCGTATTTAAACGAAAGGCGGGCGATCTTGGCCCAAAGGGACCTTGCATGGCCGAAGCAGTCGGTTCCATCGACTACCAGGACCATGGCTGCACTCTTCTACCTCGGATCGTCATGTGGATGCCGACCTTCGACGGTATACGTCGTGCGGGGGAGGCGATCTCGTGCCTTAGTCCATCATGTTAGATGATGAACTGTGGATGGCGAACGAGTCCTCTGGTTTTGATGATGTTGCTTGATAATGGCGATCGGGCTGGAAGACTGGTGATCGTCGTTCGGTTGCCGATCGCGCTAATCATAGGTTGAAAAGTAACCTTTGCCTGGCCAGAAAGTCTGCGGCTTTGGCGCGAAAGATCGCGTAGGTCAGGGGGAGGTCCTTCGTAAGATGCCTGAACATAGGCGAAAGACCATGGAATCCCCGTAGGACCGAGTAGAGGGCGATCTCATCGCTTACGGGCTCACCGTTGAGGATGATCTCGTCTACCCGGTCGATGTAGTCCGAGTCGGACTCTTCTTCCCCTTACATGATCTGCATCATGCGATGGGGACCTTCTGGTCGAGCGACCTTGGCGACGAAGTATGATGTGAAGCTGTTCGCCAGTTGTTCAAAGGAGCTGATGGATCGTGGTGGCAATGTGATGTACCACCTATGGGCCAGGTCGCCCAACGTTAGCGGGAACATTCGGCACCTGGTCACGTCTGATGCCCCGCACCCGGTCATGTAGATCCGGAACTTGCTCAGGTGAGTCTCGGGATCCGACCTCCCCTCGTACAGAGGTGTTTTGGGAGGAGCGATCCTACGCTGCACGGGGGCGAGCTCGATGTGGGTCGTGAGTGGCTCGCTCGGCTCGGCGATCTTGCTATCGGCGCCTGCCCCAGTTTCTAGGAGCGCCTTCATGTCGTCGAGCTGGCGTTGCATCGCGGCCATTGCTGTAGCATGGTCGCTTGTGGTTCGGCTTCCGGAGCGGGAGCCAAGGCGATCGTGTACCGATCTCCTGACTCCGCGGTCGCCGACCTCGGTTCTTTGGCGAAGACGAGCCAAATGGTTGGTCTGCCTTCTGGGAGTTGGGTACGCCGAAATCCTAGTGACGGACTCGGGCTCCATCATCTCGCGGCTGGGGCCGGACTGCCCCGGTCGCCAAGATAGGTCGCTGCCTAGGCGGCTGAAGACGGAGGTGCCCCGGCTTGCGAGCGCCTCTTCTTGTGAATCGGGGCCTCTTGGCGATCGTTCGGTCAGTAACCCCTTAAACTTCCGTTTGCTCACGCGGCGGATGGCCGAGGGGGTTATAGTGGGCGGCGCGTCGAAAGCTCTCCATCGCTCCTGTAGGATGGCCATGGCCTCTTCGATCTGTTCCGCGGTTTGGAACTGATCGATCGAGAGACTCGGGCCGCTCCTCGGGGGCGGGATCGAGAGTCTCGTACCGCGGCGGCTACCCTCCGCCATAGGCTGTGGCTCGGATTGAGACGGAATGAGGCGTCTGGCGGATCGACCAGCGGCTTTCTTCGATGCAGAGGCAGAAGTCATGATTCTGAAAGCTTTTCTCTGAAGAACAGTGAGTGTTTCTTCAGGTATATGCCCCGGAGAACAGTGAGTATTCTTCGAGACGGTAGGAATAAAAATTGAGGGTAGATCCCCTCCTTCTAGCGCCAATTGTTGTTGCCCGAAATATTATCCGAAGATGAATATTGCTGGAATGGACGGACAACAAACAAAGTTGCGGGAGCACTTCCGTGGGGGTGTGAATAACACAAGATTTTCCGGGTTTGTTAGGCCCGGGCGTGAATAACACACGAATATTCGGGGATACAAGTATTAATGTAAGAATGCGATTACAATGAGTGTAAAAGATCCTATTTATCTAGCTCTTGAGCGAAGCTTTGCGTGTTCTTGCTAAGCCGAGAGATAGCTGTTGCCAAGAGTAACAAAGCCAAGTTCTGTCAAAAAACAGAGAGAATCAGAGAGTTTCAGAGTCAAAGATCCGAGCGTCAGCCTAAGTGCAGGCAGCCTTCCATTTATAGGAGCTGGGATGCCTTGTTTTCTTACGGGCGATCGCCTTTCATGTAATATAATAAGGGGTGATCGCCTTTATGTCACATGGGGCTGTCTGCCTTAAAGTCTACGGCTGCTGCTGGCAGCCAGCTGTGCGGTCCAATGAGGAGCTAGCACGCGTCTTGAGTTGCTGTCCGGGCGGTCCCACTGTACAACTTTCGGCGGGTCTGTCGGTTGGTGAGAAAGATGCTGACACGCTGTGGTCAACGATCCATGTCTCGCGGCACCTCTTACGGATCTGCACGTGGGTCACTGTTCTGGGCTTCGACCTTCGCCGACTGGACGGGCGATGGCTTCGCGTGGCATGAGGTGGTCGTCATTCGGTCGGTCACCAGGGGTCGATCGTGAAGTACCGAGAGACGATCGCCTTAAATGTCGATCGCTCGGCACCGGGACCTGTCCTGGGACCTTCGGTCGGCCAATCTGCCTTGGCTGTTGGGTTCTGGCTCGGTCGCCCGGTCTCATGAGGCGATCGCCTGTTGAGATGTATAATTCTCGACACAACATATTGCAATATTAACATACTCTCATTTGACCATATTTTGTGATTTATACATATGAAAAAATATAGTCATGTGAGATCTTGTTAGATTTATCTCGAAATATACTTTCAAAATATCAACTTCTTATAATTTATAAAGATAAAGAATTGAAGATATTAATAGTTGAAGTTGTGCATTGACAAGCGTGAAAGTTGTATCCCTCAATTATCCCGCCCAAAACATCATTCAAGAATAGAAAAGTAAGCAAAAAAACATGAAATTTCCGAACATAACTATCTTTACAAGACAAATATGATCTTTCAAATTGTGTGAACATATATTAGCATTATTCTTTTATAATTAACAAAATCTTTTCATCTAACTACCAATTGATTAAATCAGCAACAAAGTTTAAAAAAGACGTTCTTCATTTCAGAAGATTATCATATTCAACGATACAAAGGAATCAATTAATATATAGTTTTCGACGAAATTAAATATAAGTAAAGTATAATATTATGAATTTTATAATTATAAATTAAGATAATGATAAATACAATAATTATAAGATAATCACAACTTAGAAAATATCTATCTCATCATATTCTCTAAAACCGAGCCATCACCCAGTTTTTTAATTTAATTTGTATTTATCTGGTTAAATTATTAAGTTTAATCAGATAATTAGTTTATTGTAATTATTAATCTATTCTAATTTATATTTTATGCTTATAAAATTAAATTATTTTACACATTAAAGAAGCAAAACAGGTTAAAAAAATAATTTCTTATTATCTATCTTTATTTGACATATCTTTTTATCTATTTTCGTTCGCCTACAATTCCATTTATTAATATAATTATCGAGTTAGATAATCTAAATAATTCATAATATTATTAAATTACGATTAAAATTTTAATTAAGTACAACTATTATTACAAGATGACCACCACATAGATGAATATTACGATTGATCAGATATAATTAATTTATTATTGATGGAATCGAATTTGTATACTAAATTAAAATATGGAGTTGTATGTTATTTATACACAACAATGTTCAAAGTAGGGCAATGCAATGAGACAAGAATGATAACGACCAGGCTCGAAATCCATGTAATTGAAGCGGAGATCCTCATCGGAAGTAATGCGTGGCACAAAGCGCTGATTCCTAGGATGTCACTCAGGCCTTCTGATCCGAGATTGCCTTTCAAATTCACAAGAATACAAATCTCCCTTATTGTGTCGTTTGCAATGACGATAAACAAGAGTCAAGGTCAATCTCTTTCACAAATTGGACTATTTCTTAGAGAACCTTCTACAGAGGAGGGGCGTTTTACTGGCTTCTAGATGTTTGTGCTGCTCGCATACCCTTACCCAGACCTACCATATCGAGACCATTGCCCACCTTTTCTTGGAGAGTGATGTGGCTCGTGACGTGTGGGAGTATTTTGGCGCATGGACACATTTATCCCTACCCCACACTCAGAATATCTTTGAGCTCCTGAGTTTTTTCGCACACGGCACACACTTTAGGCACGCGACTTTCATTATTCCTTGTCTGATCCTTTGGTTCATCTGGACAAAAAGGAATAGTGCAAAGCATGGGGCGGTTACTTTTCTTTCGTCTCATGTTATTGTGCAGGTGGAGCGCCATGTTGCTTTATTGGCTTCTGCGGGGCTTATTTCATCTGAGTTCTGGGCGGGTTGCTCGCCGCCTGATCGTTTCCAGCGAGCTACATCTTCCCCCGCTCAGACTCGTCGCCCCGTCCAGGTGGTTTGGTGATGAGTCGATTTTTGATCGTCTCATTCTGTTCTATCGAGTCGCACTTTCATTTGTTTTCGAGTGTTTTTGCCCTTTTTACGCGTGGTATGTTGTGTTTTTGTTTTGTAGGTATCCGGACGAAGATTGTGGTGAAATATGCGCTTTCATAGCTAATATTGGAGTCCATGACAATCAAAAGCTAAAACGGGGCCTAAAACGACGAAAGATTTAAGCAATATCGGTCGAATCTCCTAAATACCAGAATCTCCACTCCGAATTGAGAAGTATTCTCCTTTGATATAAATTCCTCGTGAAATTAGCTTCGAAACGGTATATCATATGCTAAAATCCGAGGTGAATTGATACAAGAACGAAGGATCATGCCGAAGAAGACCAAAACCGGACTAGCCGCACCAGGCAACCGGACTAGGCTGCACCGGACTAGGCTGCGACATGCGCTCGGCTGCATCAGGTAACTCGGCCGTGCCATGGGACACGGCCGGGTCTCATTCCAGCAAGAACGGTACTTTCCGGATGAGAAGGACTCGACCGTGCCTTTTGGGACACGGCCGAGTCGCTTTCGGCCATTTCGCCTATCCCGCACAGTACAACACGGCCGTGCCATGGGACACGGCCGGGCCTCTCGACAGACCACTTTCGATTATTCAGCGCAGGGCGGCACGGCCGTGTCCCAGGACACGGGCCGTGCCACTTTTTGGTTCATGTCACTTTCCTTGACATCTTTGCATATTTTAAGCCTTTTGTCTTGATTTTTTGGCTATAAAACAAAGTGGAGTGACCCCTTGAGAGATGTACTTGTCTTGTGAAGAAGATATTTTGTGGAAAAACACAAGATTTGGGTAGGAAAACACCAAAAGAGTGGGAAAGAAAGAGATTTTCATCATCTTCCTTGTGTGTTCTTGGAGTGAGAAAAATACTTGAGTGAGATATAATAATTCCTTGTATAAATTTGTTGTGAGTTCTTGTAAGAAGATCATCAAACCTTCATCGGAAATTCGATTTCGGCATTTACAAGGGAAGTTTTTACCATGTTTTGTTCTTCAATTTCCATTATTATTGTTGAATTAATCATGTGTGGCTAAACACTTCATATGGGTTTTTAGATATAGCCACACACATGTTTTTGATTGTTAGTTCCTTTTGATTTTCGGATAAAGTTTGGGATTATTCCTCTTGTTCGTTCTTCGTTTAAGAACTTTTGAATTAGATCATCAAACCTTTTTCATTGTTGTTATTATTATTCGAATCGAGGGTTTTTATCGGTGTTCGCCATCAAACGACCCGAAAGAAACGATTGTGAATGTTCTCGGGCTTTTTCGCGCGATCTTTTAACGATTTACCTCATCAAAAGTAGTCGGTTAATTGATTGTTAGCTAGGGTTTCGTCCCCATCAAAAGAGTATCCCTTAATTTTCGTTGAGAACAATCGTGATTTTAGAATTTCCGCCATCAAACGGATTTCTTTTAATCGTGAGCAATCGATAATTCCTAACCTTATTTATTTGAGTATCGGAACTAATAATTGATTACATGTGTGTCGGTGACTCTAAATTCCCATATTAATCTCATTATTGTTATCTCTCATTTATCCGACCATCAAATTGGTGTTGCTATCACTTAGTTCAATTTAAATTTTGTGCATTAGTAATTGCAATCATAATCAACGAATGATGTATTTTAATTTAATTTAAATTTATTCATTCGACTATTTGCCGAACATCATCGAATTTTAAACCGTTTCCAATTCCTCGTGAGATCGACCTCGGAGTTACTTGCCGCTCACTACAAGAGCGATTCGTACACTTGCGAGTATTTAATTTGAATCCATCAAGTTTTTGGCGCCGTTCTTGCGTGATTGGCGTTTAATTTTTGATCTTGTTTTAATAATAGTTGAATTGTTTTTCTTGATTATTTTTCCGTTTTCATTATTTTCGATAAAGTCTTAAAATTCGCTCTAACTTCTCTTGTTTATGCTTGGTAGGGGATCGTTGGGGAACCCGATTCTTCCACCCATAGATGAGGTTCAAAGAATTAGAGCACCAAAAATAACAGCGCAATCATCAATGGCAAACGACGAGAATAATCCGGATCTTGAAGAGCACCAATTGCTTGAGAGAGAAAACATTCGTCAACCAAGGTTTCCGAGATATGATCATGTTGGGCGCAATCAAGGGATGCACGAAGCTCAACAAAGGAGATACTTCTATCCGAGACAACCACCCGTTGGAATGCAATATGGAGCGAATTATTATCCCGGATCTCAATATGGGATGGAGGCGAACTATAACATGCCGCAACAACCTCCGGTCGAACATCTTATGAGGGACTATGCAAAACCCGTAGTGAACACCGCCATTTCATGCATCCAATTAGCACCGGCCGCAAGGAACTACCACATAAGCGGATTTCACATCGAGCAATTGCCCTCATTTCACGGATTAGCACGAGAGGATCCGTTATCATTCATACGAGATTTCTATGTGGCGATTGATAATTTCCCATTGAATGGGTTGAGCGAGGATCAACTACGAATGAAGTGTTTCCCTAATACACTCAAGGACGGGGCGAAACAATGGTTGATGACTTTGGCGCCCGGATCGTTAAGAACATGGGATGAAGTTTACGACAAATTCATTACCAAGTACTTCTCTCATTCGAAGACTACACAATTGAGAGCCCAAATATCAACATTCGGACAACAAGAAGGAGAGGCATTTCATGAAGCATGGGACCGATTCAAGATGCTCCTCATTCAATGCCCACACCATCACTATCCGCTTCAACTACTCAATCAATTCTTCTATGACGGATTGACTCAATATTGCCAAGGAGCGGTGGATAACGCCGCCGGTGGTTCGTTTTGGGGGTTAACGGAGAGACAAGCTTATGACGTATTTGAATTATTGGGGGCTAATTCTCAACTTATTATTGTGCGTGTTCATAGAGGAGTTGTGAACCAAGTAAGCGAGAAGGACGAGATGCAATCTAAAATCGATGAGTTAATGAAGGAACTAAGACAACTCAAGATTCAAAATAAATCTTCGAGCTCACGAGTTTGCGAAATTTGTTGGGGACCCGGACATCATGCTAATTCTTGCCCTTATATTTTTCCGGGAGAACAAACCGAACAAGTTAATTGGGCTATGGGACAAAGCACGGGAAGGCCCGAGTGGGAGGAGAGGAGGAATAATTATGGCGGAAACGCAAGAAATGCACCTCTCCCAAATACTTATCACCCGACGGCATACGACGCAAACGTCCAAACTCAATACAACGGAGGATACCGAGCCCAACAACCAACGCGAAGTGAACCACCTCCACAACAAAGGGACTCTCTTGAGGAGAGTATTGCGGCATTCATTAAGGAGGGCAAGGAAAACCGAGAGGAGAACAATAAAAGGTTTGAATCTTTAGAAGTTTCGATGAAGAAAATGGAGATTCAAATTGGGCAACTTGCTACCGAGGCATGCAAACAAGAAACGGGTAAACTACCAAGTGAACCCGAGCAAGTTCAAGCTATTACCACCATCCGAAGTGGTAAAGTGATAAATAAAGAGATAATTTCCGGCGAAAGAGAAGGGCGGTGAGAAAGAAGAATTGCCGAGTCAATCGGAGAAATCTATGGTGATTGAAGAGGATGAGTCGAACGATGAAGAAATCCGAGTAATCGCTACCCAATCTTGCGAGACTCAAATTCCTTGGGACAAATCTAAAGATCCAATCGAGAAGCCAATTGAAGAGAATAAGAGCAAACCGATCCAACTCAATGCATCAAAAGGAGGACCTAGAAAGCTTTGATATGGAAGTCCTTTTCGTGGAGAAAGAAGTTCCGTTGTGAACTTAGGAGCGAGTATTAATTTAACACAAAAATCAATATACTCGCCACTAGATTTGGGAGGTGATAGCCCGATGGATTTTGTGATACCAAACATAGAAGAAACATCACCAACAAAAATCACGTCACTTACGATGATAATCGAAAATTGAAATGGTGACAAAAGCGCTCACAATGGAAATCCACGGAACCACTCTCCACATCCTTACAAAGGAAAACGAGCGAAAAATGACGAGCTATATGGTTGGACCTATCACATTTCCATTTAATCCCGGATAGAAGAACCCGAAGAAGTCGAGCTAAAGACTATAAAAAAGCGCTGCTTGGGAGGCAACCCAAGGGAGTTTTAATTTTTATCGCTTTTATTATTATTATTATTGCATTAATTTTGTTTTTGTCTATGGCATGTGTAGGTAATCTAATAAAGGAGGTATTTATGGGAGGAAGAAGCCTAGCTTATTGAAAGTTGAGACCCGAGCACAAAGGATGGTGCCCCGCGATCAAAAAACCACACTTCTTAATCCGGTAGTTTTATTTTCTTTCTTTTTAATTTGTATTTTCGCATTTTTCCTGACTTAATATTTACGCAGGGGTAAGCAAAGGTTTAGGTTTGGGGGGGGTGCAACTTCTTTGATTTTTATTTGTTTTTAGTTTGCGTGATGTTTGTTTCCTTTCTTTATTTTTTTTTTTCTTGCGTGATGTCGTAGTTGGATTGCAATAACCTTGTTAACTGTTGGGTATATAGATGATTAATCGTGTTTGTGTTTGGCTCGTAGAGTTTAATAAATCTAATTGTTTGCTTGACCTTGCGTGTGAATGTATAGTTTTTGGTTACTTGATTTGACGTGTAAGGAATGAGTATGGTAGTCCAAAAGCCGTGAGTCCTTGTGCCTAATTAAACCGTTCACTTTTAGCGGTGAAATTCTTTCATGAGTGATTTCTCTTCTTATGGATTGTATTCTTTAGAACTTGCATGATTCTGTCGGATGACGTGTTGATATTTACATACACGAGGAATGATTAGGGCTGCCCATTTTTTGTCTTGAACCTACTTATCTAAAAATATCCACCAATTCATATCAATATCCTTTGCTAGCCTCGTTGAGCCTTTAGCCGTAATTTTGTTCGAAAAACCCGCATCTTATTGCTCCATATCCAAAAGCCATAACTTACCCAAGTATTGGTCCACGTAAGAGCATGAGAGGGTATATTTGAAAAACAAAGGTGTGCAAAGTTTGTGGTGTATAGAGGCAAAAATCTTCTCTCCCGTTCCCCTGAAAATAATAAGCCCCACAAAAAAAAAAAAAAAAAAAAAAAGGGGTGATCCTAATAATAATAGTGGGATAGAAAAAAATAGGGGAGGAGAGGAGTGAGCCTAAGAAAAACAAAAGGGAAGTCGTTGGGTTGTGAGAGATAGGCCAATATCATAAGAATTACACTTAACAAGGCCTAGAAAAAAAAAAGAGGGAGATATATATACGGGAGAATTGAAGTAGAATGATCGATCTTGCTTTGAGTCTTTATTTCATATATATGAGGATCGTATATGCTCTACTTGGACTGAACTTGTAACTACTAGCCAAATTTTCCCAACCTAGCCACAACCCTATTACAACCAAAAGTAAGACCCTATGACTCATGTTTTGTGAATATTGGTGCGTTTGATGAAGAGAAGAAGTGCAAGCATATAGTAGAACTTTCCATTTGAATCGAGTTGAGCGTATTGACCTATCTAAACACTTGAGAGATGAGTGAATCGATATAATTCAGTGAGGGACTATTAAGACTTGTTTTCTTGCATGTTCGATCTAGTGCCATTGCTTTCCACTCATTTGTGAGTTTAGGCTTCCATGATGAATTACGAGACTTTACGATACTTTTACATCCCCGGTTGATTGTATGTATACCCGATGATTAACTTGATTATTCAATCCTTCTCGTTTTCTTTGTCGTGTGTTTTATTTATTTTTGCTTGGGGACAAGCAAAGTTTAGGTTTGGGGGGATTTGATGAGTCGATATTTGATCGTCTCATTCTGTTCTATCGAGTCGCACTTTCATTTGTTTTCGAGTGTTTTTGCCCTTTTTACGCGTGGTATGTTGTGTTTTTGTTTTGTAGGTATCCGGACGAAGATTGTGGTGAAATATGCGCTTTCATAGCTAATATTGGAGTCCATGACAATCAAAAGCTAAAACGGGGCCTAAAACGACGAAAGATTTAAGCAATATCGGTCGAATCTCCTAAATACCAGAATCTCCACTCCGAATTGAGAAGTATTCTCCTTTGATATAAATTCCTCGTGAAATTAGCTTCGAAACGGTATATCATATGCTAAAATCCGAGGTGAATTGATACAAGAACTAAGGATCATGCCGAAGAAGACCAAAACCCGGACTAGCCGCACTGTGCAACCGGACTAGCCGCACCGGACTAGGCTGCGACATGCGCTCGGCTGCATCAGGTAACTCGGCCGTGCCATGGGACACGGCCGGGTCTCATTCCAGCAAGAACGGTACTTTCCGGATGAGAAGGACTCGACCGTGCCTTTTGGGACACGGCCGAGTCGCTTTCGGCCATTTCGCCTATCCCGCACAGTACAACACGGCCGTGCCATGGGACACGGCCGAGCCTCTCGACAGACCACTTTCGATTATTCAGCGCAGGGCGGCACGGCCGTGTCCCAGGACACGGGCCGTGCCACTTTTTGGTTCATGTCACTTTCCTTGACATCTTTGCATATTTTAAGCCTTTTGTCTTGATTTTTTGGCTATAAAACAAAGTGGAGTGACCCCTTGAGAGATGTACTTGTCTTGTGAAGAAGATATTTTGTGGAAAAACACAAGATTAGGGGAGGAAAACACCAAAAGAGTGGGAAAGAAAGAGATTTTCATCATCTTCCTTGTGTGTTCTTGGAGTGAGAAAAATACTTGAGTGAGATATAATAATTCCTTGTATAAATTTGTTGTGAGTTCTTGTAAGAAGATCATCAAACCTTCATCGGAAATTCGATTTCGGCATTTACAAGGGAAGTTTTTACCATGTTTTGTTCTTCAATTTCCATTATTATTGTTGAATTAATCATGTGTGGCTAAACACTTCATATGGGTTTTTAGATATAGCCACACACATGTTTTTGATTGTTAGTTCCTTTTGATTTTCCGGATAAAGTTTGGGATTATTCCTCTTGTTCGTTCTTCGTTTAAGAACTTTTGAATTAGATCATCAAACCTTTTTCATTGTTATTATTATTCGAATCGAGGGTTTTTATCGGTGTTCGCCATCAAACGACCGAAAGAAACGATTGTGAATGTTCTCGGGCTTTTTCGCGCGATCTTTTAACGATTTACCTCATCAAAAGTAGTCGGTTAATTGATTGTTAGCTAGGGTTTCGTCCCCATCAAAAGAGTATCCCTTAATTTTCGTTGAGAACAATCGTGATTTTAGAATTTCCGCCATCAAACGGATTTCTTTTAATCGTGAGCAATCGATAATTCCTAACCTTATTTATTTGAGTATCGGAACTAATAATTGATTACATGTGTGTCGGTGACTCTAAATTCCCATATTAATCTCATTATTGTTATCTCTCATTTATCCGACCATCAAATTGGTGTTGCTATCACTTAGTTCAATTTAAATTTTGTGCATTAGTAATTGCAATCATAATCAACGAATGATGTATTTTAATTTAATTTAAATTTATTCATTCGACTATTTGCCGAACATCATCGAATTTTAAACCGTTTCCAATTCCTCGTGAGATCGACCTCGGAGTTACTTGCCGCTCACTACAAGAGCGATTCGTACACTTGCGAGTATTTAATTTGAATCCATCATTTGGCTTTGACCCGAGACCCCTTGGATCAAGCTGAACATGGATGGTTCGTTCGATAGAGACAGACATATTGTGGGTGGGGAAGGTCTGATTAGAGATCACCACGGAGAGCTCATTCTTGCTTTCCATTCCTCTTCGAGTTTTGATGCTGAGGTCCAGGCGTTGGCGATTGGATTGATTCTAGCTTCCCAGAGATCGAGACATGTTTGGATTGAGCTTGATGCTGCTGTGGTGACCCTGCTATCATCTGACCATCGGGGCTCTTGGCAGGTTCGTCACACTCTTATGCGTATCCGACACATTCTCAGAGATATTCATGTCAGAGTCACTCACATTTTCCGGGAGGGCAACAGGTCGGCCGACTATCTTTCTGAGCTCGGCATGTCGTCCCTCGGCATTCAGACTTATACTTACGATACTGCTCCTCCATTTCTTCTCTCCCTTATATGGATGGATCAACTTGGTTATCCGTC
Source organism: Orobanche coerulescens (assembly GCA_033398695.1). Classification (NCBI taxonomy): domain Eukaryota; kingdom Viridiplantae; phylum Streptophyta; class Magnoliopsida; order Lamiales; family Orobanchaceae; genus Orobanche; species Orobanche coerulescens. The sequence goes on along the minus strand of CM065816.1, from coordinate 10,220,945 downwards.
TTTTAGATTTAGATAGGTTTTTATTTTATTGATTGCTTGCTTGCCTATTGGTCCGCACATTAGCCCACAGTTTTAGTGGTGCACCTTGTATTGATCTAGCGGGCCGTAGGCACTTTAGATTTTAGGTTCCGGATTATGGCCCATTTTTGGTCATAATTCGGAGTTGAGTTATTTTAGTCTACGGGTCCGCACATTAGCCCACGGTTTGTGGTGCACTTTGTATTTCTTTAGCGGGTCGTAGATTTCTTCGATGTTTCAACCCGAATTATGGCCCATTTTTGGTCATAATTCGGGGCTAATACTTATTTCTTGATTCCTTCTTATCTACAGGTTGGTGGGTCCCGCCTCACCCCCCGTCCACACTGGACGCTTTTTCTTTTTTTTTTAAAAAAAAAAAAAACTGTTTTTTGCCAAGGGTTACTCACCCGAATAGATTCAAAATCTTGATATACGACAAGGAGAGTAATATGTCCACCACGACGTCAACATATCTTTCGTAAGTTATAAATTAATTGTACATATATATTTCTTTATTTTATAAATTATTGACCACTCAATTTCTTTCTTCTTCACTTAATTTTTCAAAAATACTCAAAATAAAATTATATTTGTTTTTATTTTTATAATTTGGTCGGTGCAACGAAGACTTTACTAGTTTAATCTTAGGAAAAATGATTTTTTTGTCACTCAACTATTAGCACTTTTAAAAACCTACCACTCAACTAAAAGTTTATTTATTATAAGCACTAACGTTATACATGCTTACCGTTTTAGTCATTCTGTTACCATTCCGTTAATTCTTTCAGTTTTCCGTTAAAAAATAAACTTTAAGGGGAAATTTTATTTTTTACACGCTGACGTGGATCTGCTATATGAGTTAAAAAATTTAGAATATACTACTTTCATGGGAAATTTGGTTTTATAATATACTTTAGAAAAAATCAAAAAATAAATAAAAAGGGAGTGTGTATAATATATCACAAATTAATAGGTCAATTTATAAATATGTTGCCTTATAATAATATCATAATTATATATCTTATTATCAGTTTTAACTTGAAGGGAGACTAATATAGCCTTATTATATTAATTAAAAATATTTATAATTTTTAAATTTAATGGTTATAATTTTTAAATTTAACCATTAAAAATATTTCTTTTCCATAGAACAGGCCCCGCGAGGGGCAAATTAATTGTTTTTTTTTATTTTCAAAACATAAAACATAAAATTTATAATTTTCGCGAGTGAATGCCCCACATTTCAAAAAAAATATTTTTATTTTTAAAAAAATTATAATTAATACGGAGAAGTTTGTATAAAAATAACAAAGTTATGCAAGTTGAAAAATAACTTTTCTTATATTAAATACAATTTAAAAATATAATTAATCAATATAAAATATAATATAATGATAATAGTAACAAAATGATAATAGTAATATAATGATAATCAATTTTAGTGCCAAAGCATAAAAGTAACAAGTTATATATCCCCATTCATAAAACTATAAGTTTTTTATACCAAAATGTGTTAAAAGACTTTATTACCCTTAAAGTCTACCAATAAGAGAAAAAAAAAACTAAAAAAAAAAAAGGAAGATTATTAAAATGAAACAACAATAAAAAAATGGTCCCACAACTCAATATTTTCCTCTGCCAAAAAACTCTCCTCCCTCTGCAAAAAAAGTCTCCCGTCGTGAAACCCTTCGCCGGCCAGAAAATGTCGACCTCCGACTACCACAGAGAATCTGAATACGCCAGAAGTTCCGCTAGTGACACTCCATCTGAAGAGCAATTCGTCAATGAGCTGCCGGTTAGTGTATTTTCATTCACACACGATCGTGCCACGACAGTTGTTCATCTTCCCACGATCGTGCTGAAGAAGATGAAACCATCATGTACACGATGGTCTTTCGTGGGCACGATGGCTACACACGACGGTCGTCGATCGTGTGTGCCGTCGTGTGCTAGAAGTGCAAAAGCTCCTGCCTTGCACACGATCGCAGGCACACGATCGTTGCCCTTCGTGTGAACCGTCGTGTGGCACACGATGGTCTTCACACGACGGGCATCGATCGTGTGCATGCGATCGTGTGCAAGGCGTAATTTTTTTCGCTCTTAAGCATTTTATCATATTCTTATGAGTTGTATGTCCATATTGCAGGTAGTTTGCGTATGGAAGAGACCTACATTGCGTTTTGTTACACATCAAGTGAATCTTTACATACGGGAGGCGGTATTTAAAGAGATCATTGAGACATTAAGAAGTATGGGCCGCAATTCATTGTTCCGATCGAGCTATCGAGAGCTTGACCAGGGGGTCTGGGCGCTTGATTAAAGTTATGAGGAATGGGAGTTCAAATACTGCCCTACATCACTTGATTGCTCGTCAATTGGAGGGTGATCAAATCCCCCCGGATGAGTCGTGGTTCCAGGTTTGCGGGAGGACCATTCGTTTTACGGCCCGTGATTTCGCCTTGATCACGGGACTCCATTTTGGAAACTCTACCTTCCATCCCCAGGACGACCATCTCCTTCCGTCCGACGGTATTTTCCACAGAATACTCCATGGCAAAAACATTAAGGTTAGTGTTCTGCGGAAGAGGTTCAATGCTCGAGATTTTGGTAGAGACATAAGAGATTATGTCAAGGTTGCCAATTTGCTTATATACTACTACTTTATCCTATGCCGTTACGACATGATGGTCGAGACATGGGCATGGGCAATAGTGGAGGATTTCGAGCAGTGGGATATGTTTCCTTGGGGTTCTTATGCCTTTGGGGTTTTATCTTACTACATAGGCAACGTTGCCATGAAGGAGGGACAAGAGCACAAGGACTATCACTTCTATGGTCCTGTTTGGGCTTTACAAATATGGTCGTATGAGATGATTCCTGCATTGGGAGCATTGTGTGGTATTCGAGATAAAACTGTCCAAGTCCCCCGGTGTTTGATGTGGACTACGAGGAAGATGTTTTGTGATTTCACTCATTTCTTCGACGATAAGGTACATAAATTTGTAAATGTATTTTCTCCTAAGTTCACTCATCTCTTCAACATTATGTGATTGCCCATCTAATAGTATGCTTTAATGACTATTGTTGCAGCACAAAGTACTTCCCTCTTTACCGCATCTCGAGGAGGATGAGGTTGAGTACTACTACCTGAGCTTTGAGAATGGCTCGCCTTATGACGTTAAGTTCATTAAGCCTGTAAGAATAGCTGTGAGGAATAAGGAGGATGAGCCTGCGCCGATCCCGAGGAAGAAAGTTATGGATAGGTTGAAGAAGGTCTTTGGAAAATTGATTATATATGAGTCGGCACATAAAGTGTCGAAGCGACGCCGGCAGAGTACCCCACCGTAGATGGTGCAGAGACATCGGACCGGGAGGCGGCAGAGAGGGTGCATTGTGTCCACGGACTTCCTTGTCCGGACCACACCCAGGACACGAGCAGGGATGAGTACTTCGATCGCCGTTTGAAGGCGATCTTGTACGACGATTCTGAGTCCGGATTTATTGCTCGAGTTTCTCGCCGGGTGCTTTCTGGGATCGTTGATTTCTTCGGACCTATGCATAGACGTTCTAGGAGCCTGGTACACTACTCAGCTGGGAGCCATGATAGGCCTCGTCATTCTGCATCTGTTAGCAGCGCCCGGCGGAGGATTCCTGACCCTCAACGTCACTCAGTCTCTGGTGCAGCACACAGTCACCATTCTCATCGTCAGCCTAGTCATCATTCTCAGCATCAGCCGAGTCACCATTCTCAGCGTCAGCCGAGTCACCATTCTCAGCATCCGCCTACCCACCATTCTGAGGTCCAGTACAGTCACCATTCTCAGATTCATCATTCTGTTGAGCGGACTCAGCAGCCCCTTGATTACGAGCATCAGTATGAGCCATTTGAGGCGCCGTTTATTGATATGGGACGATGTTCGACCGGTTTCGGGACGAGCATCATTACGGTGCGATGTTTTGCGGTGAGGGTGGTGGTCTGAGCGGCAACCTCCATTTCAGATCGAGCGGCCTGTTTTTGAGATCGAGCGGCCATTATCTGACTCTCCGATCGTTATAGTTGTGAGAGGGATGCTGAGGGTGACGAAGATGGTGAGAGTGCCGGAACGCAACATTTGGGTGAGCGTAGTCTTCCACCGCGAGTGAGTCGACCATCTGCTGCTCTTCGAGAGCCTTTTGTGGTTGCGCCTCCCAGAGATAGCGAGGCTCTGAAGAAGTTGTACCTACAGTTTAGGAGGGAGCAGCCACGTGATGCTATTGTCCGGTGTTTGGAGACTGGGCATGCTCTCACCCAGGCGTTATTTGACCGGATAGAGTCTAGCCGTGAAGACTTTGATGCCGAGGTGATAGACTGTTATGTGCTTACGACTCGAGCGAGGCTTCGGAGGGGAGTCCGTAGTGTTGGTGTCGGTAGAGTTGGCACTGTACTTGCCGGCTCCCTATTTTACGTAAGTTCTATAACCTACTCACTTGTATATCATTGGTTTGATATCGATTTTTTTTAATTTTGTGGTTTGGATTTTTGTAGTTAGTTTTGGCCAACGAGTTTGAAAGACTCCATCCGGATGATCCACTTGGCATCAAGGTGACGGGGAAGCCGGTTTACAAGGAGTGGAAAATTCCTAAATGCATCGAGGACTACATGACAGGTCTTGATACACCACATGCGGTTCCATGGTTAAATTGCAACGAAGTAAGTTTGAAATTTATATTTATAAATAATTGACGATTTGTTGCCATTTGAAATTTATATTTATAAATGATTCGCTATGTTTGATGTGATGATCTTATATGATTACATATTTTGTTTGAGCAGAGATCATTGCCATTTGTTGCCTCGACCAAAGCCCTGGTGACTATCAAGATTGACATCATAGCATGGACCGTGGAGTTATGCGATTCCTTGTCACACCACCACGAAGATGGTCGTTACCGATTCAACCAACTGCGACCGATTATGCGTCTGATGCCTCGTGTGCTAGCTCAATCCGGGTATTGGATGAACAACCAATCGAAAACGAAGTATGACACGGAGATGAGTTTCAAAATTATGCCACGAGAGCTGCAGTTCATACAAAACGACAATCACAGTTGTGGCCCCTTCGCGTGCATGTACTTGGATCGACTCGTCTCTGCAAACCCAGGAGCAAGGCACCAAATCAAGGAACTTAATGAAAAATATATTAAGAAATATCGATATGGTCTAGTTGCTAAAATCTTTATGTTGTCTTTAGACATGTAGAATGGTTTATGGTGTGTTGTACAATATTTATGTTGTATTTAGACAGTTTTGGATGAATGTGTCAGTGTTGTTAAATCTGAATGTGTTGGCTCTGTGTTACACACGATGGATGCACACGATCGTGGCCATCGTGTGTTACGATCGTGTGCAACCTACCCACGGTCATGCGTCTGATGCTGTCGTGTGCGCACGATGTAATATCTGTAATTTTCCCATTTTTAGCAGTTTCCATTTTTGGTGTATGTCTATTTTTATCGACTCTCTTGTAACCGTTTCGACATTTTGAATCTATTTTGTTCTTGGAGTTTTTCCATTTGGACGAGTTTTGATGATGTTTTCATGTAATTTCATTTTATGACATGTTTTGCCGTATGAACGTTCGATTCTTGTAAAACTCGTTCGTTTTCGTTATTTCTTGGTTTGTACAAGTTCGTATGGTTGAGTTGGTCTTGTGGAGACTTTCGGTTTGTAAATCCGACGTCGTTTCGTGATTTTCGGGCACTTGGGCCATTTTTGTAATTTCCTAATAGTTTAGGGAATCTCGTTTTCGTTGTCGCATTACGGACCCTTCGGTGGTCGGAATTGTATTTTTCTTTCAGAACTTAGCTCCGTCGTCTTGTATGCTTCGCGTTCATGTTCTGGATTACGGTCTCGTCGTGTGTATCGTGTATCGTACCCTCGACAGCAGCTTACTGCGATATGACATCGCCAGATCAATCGCTTGTGTAGGTAGCGCACGCTACCTGTTGCCTTGCGTGCGCTACGAAGAGCGATTAGCGTACGCTAACCCTTATTGTTAGCGTACGCTAACGAATGTGGCGATAGCCATCGGACTGCCGCGGCCCGTTAGCGACGCTACATATGGCGATTAGCGTGCGCTAACTTCACATTATATAAGCCAGTAGGCAGATTTTATTCTTTTCCCTTCGTTTCTTGACGTGCGACCTCGAGGCGATTTTCATCGATTCGATCGGCGTTCTATTCACATTCCATCACCGTAGAGTTGTGCTAACATATTATCATCGGTATAATCATCATCCATCATCCGAAATCAAGGTAATTTCGTCTAGAACCCTAACTCGTCAAATTTGGGGTTTTAGGGTTTTACTAATTGGAACCGAATTATTCCAGATGTTAGGATATTCTTCACCGATTGTGATTGTTGAATGATTCCAAATCCGATTTCCTTGATTTTAATCGTGAATTATCAATGCGGGAGATTTTGCGTAAACCCTCACCCGTATTGATTGAACGTCTTTTGTCGTTAATTGTAATCGGGGTTTTGGGAGTATTCCTTTCGATTATTGATGTCCGTTGGGTGAGTTATGCTAATTCTTCGTTTAGGAACCGTCGTTTTCCATTCGGATCATCCGTAGTCATTTTCACTTCCGATTCTTCGAAGAATGTCTCAAAGGCAAGTACTTTACATTTGTTTACATGTTCTAGTATTTGAATTATGGCTATATGTGGTTGTTGTGGGAAGATATGTGTATGTTCACCTAGGGACGGTCCGACGGGGCCTCTAGGGATACGTATTGCCGTGAGTGTGCGTATCGTGAACCGTGGTTAGCCACCGAGGGATGTCCGACGGGACTCTGCGGGGTACGGTGGCCGTGAGTCTCGTGCCAACGGTTAACTTTGAATTATGATTTGTTGGAGATAATGTGTTTGTGTTTGTACATCATAAATATTCCGGAATATAAAATGTTTTCCTAAAATGATTTTTGGCGCATATATTCATCTGATTAGAATGTAGTTCAAATGGATTGTACTTGCACTAGCCGTTGTCGCTAACCCCTTAAATGGGGGAAATACTTTTTGTATTTCAGGTATTGATCGTGGGGACAAGCGAGCTCTCGGGCCGTATGAGGATGATGGGCAAGCATGATATTGTCCAGTATTTGATTTTCGATGTCATGTCTGTCGGTTACTATTGATGTCTGATTTTGAGATTTATGTATTATAAAGTTGGTTTAAGTACTCGAGTACTTCCTGTTTGAAATTGTTAATGTTGTGTTCACGTTTTGGGAAATGGATTTGATGCCAGATTTTAATTGTCGGTTTGTAGTCTTTCATTTGAATTGTCGTTTTATTAATAATAGTTTGTCGTCGTCGAATGTCTTGTTGGTATGTTGGCCTGGTGAATTCCACAGTGTGGGATTCACGGCGCTGTAATATGCCCTGAACGTCTTGGGGGTGTTACAGAATATGGTATCAGAGCTTAGGTTATGGATACCTAGGCTGTCGGTCATTTGGGTCTAGTTAAGTGTCGTTTTTGGGACAGTATCACTGCTATGCCATCATCTCAAGACGGTGCTCGTAAGTTTTCCTAACTTGACTCGTTTCATCGTTCATTCTATTCTGTCTTAGTATCTTTTGCGTTTTGCGTCAATTGTACTTACCCGTTGCTTCTTCGAATTCCTGCCGGTAGAGGACGCGACGCGGCCGCGACGCTTGGTAGGGGACGTGGCGCGGTGGGGCGGCCATGTCCGATCATTCGAACCGATTCGGCGATGCCCTCTTTGTCGAATGTTGTTCCCTAGTTCGGAGGTCGGCAGGACTACCTGCTAGCTCGGTAATGCTCATGAGAATGTTGGAGTGGCCAACATATTACGGCAAGTAGCGAACCGGATGACGCCATCGACTCAGGCCGTTACGGTCGGCCATGCTAATGCCAACCCGGTTCCGCCTACTGGATCCGTAATGATAAGCTACTTCAGGACGTGATTCGTATGCGTCCTCCGCAGTTTGATGGTGCTTGACCCTTCCGGTTGGGAGAATTGGTTATTCGAGTTGGAGAAAGTGTTTGAGGCCGCTAATTGTTCCGAGGAGAGGAAAGTACCCATTGCTCAGTACTTCCTCGCCAAGGAGGCGGCGACGTGGTGGCAAGCGGTGAAACCGCGTGGCCGGCAGCCTACGTGGGCGAGTTTCGAGATCCGATGGAAGATGAATACCGTCCTCGACAAAGGAAAGAGGAGGATCCGAGCCTTCTTTGAGGCTAAGCCCCAAGATGTTCCTATTTCTCAAGCTATCAAGGACTACAATCAACACCGCACTACGTGAGAAACCAAGTCCGAGATGAGCTAGATAAAATCCGCCACTTTGATATGCGGATGAAGCCGAGGGTGCGCCACTACATGTCCAGTGCAGGGTGCACGACTTTGAAAGATTATCGAATAAAGCGATGGCTTACGAGATGTCGTCATGGCTGCAGACGGCAGTGAAGGAAAGAAGCGAAGACCTCGGTCGGTTTCGGGAGGCAAGTCGAGGGTATCAAGGCTCACTGGTTCGCGAGTCTTCGGAGTCGGGCCGCCATCGACTGGTCGAGGGAACGGTTCTAGGTCCGCTCCCGCTGGTTCCGTTCGTGGTCCTACATGCTTCAACCGCAGATCGTCCCGGCCACATGATGAGTGAGTGTGATAGGCCTCCGATTCGATGTCTTGCTTGTGGTCGTATGGGTCACCGTGCTAAGTTTTGTACGGATGCGGCTCGGGCTCCGATTACTCGGATATCTGCTCCAGTGCAGGAGAGCCGAGTGTGAATCAGCACCGACAGGTTCCTCACCAGCAGAGTTTTGGTAGAGGTCGAGGTCGTGGTCAGCCTTCTAGAGGGGGAGCTTCTAGTGCGGGGTCCGTTCCGCCCCGTGTGTATGAGATGAGGCGAGCCGGAGATCCCGACGCGACGGTGGCTACAGGTACCGTCCACATCCTTGACCATCCTGTTTCCGTATTGTTCGATTAAGGTGCTACGCATTCTTTTATATCTATGGATTGTGTGCGTAAATCGCATGTTGATTGCCTTGTTGCTTGTGAGCCTTTTGTTGTTAAACTTCCTAGCGGGGATAGCATCGTGGGGACCGTGAGATTAGAGATTTTTCCGTGAGTATCGCGGGAGGGATTGGCCTTCTAATCGATTGCGGTAGATATTAGAGATGAGGATTTGATTCGGGTGAGGATTGGGCCGGACCGTCATGGGGCGATCATGAATTATAGAACGAGGATCGTACGATGTTAGCCTCCGATGGTACCGAGCATTCTTTTGTGGGGCGTAAGCGGGTAGTCGAGATTACCGATCGCTTTGAGGGCGGTGAGGCTTCTTCGGGAGGTTGCACGGGCTATTGGTGTTACGCTTTGAGATCGGAAGAAGGGGAGTTGAGCTCGTCTATTCCGGTAGTATGTGAGTATCCCGACGTTTTTCCGGATGAGTTGCCGGGTTTGCCGCGGCCGAGAGGTTGAGTTTACCGTCGATTTAGAGCCGGTGCAAAGACCTATCTCTAAGACGCCATACCGTATGGCGCTGCCGAGATGCTTGAGTTGAAGAAACAATTGGGAGAGTTGCTAGACATGGGGTATATTCGACCGAGTGCTTCGCCTTGGGGCGCACCGGTCCTATTTGTAAAGAAGAAGGATGGGTCACTTCGTTTGTGCATCGACTACCGAGAGTTGAACAAAGTGACCATCAAAAACAAATATCCACTCCCGAGGATTGATGACTTGTTTGATCGATTGCAAGGAGCGGCCGTGTTTTCGAAGATTGATTTGAGATCGGTATTATCGGCTCCGAGTGAAGGATACCGATATTAGAAGACGGCCTTTCGGACGAGATACGGTCACTACGAGTTTGTGGTTATGCCTTTTGGGCTAACCAACGCACCAGCCGTGTTCATGCAGCTTATGAACAAAGTCTTTATCGAGTACCTCGATAAGTGTGTAGTCGTTTTTATCGACGACATCCTGATTTACTCGAGGAGCGAGGAGGAACACGCCCGTCATTTGCATATTGTGTTAGATATTTTGAGAACTCAGCATCTTTTTGCGAAGTTCTCAAAGTGCGAGTTTTGGTTACGGGAAGTTATGTTTCTCGGTCATGTGATCTCGGCCGAGGGTGTTCGTGTGGACCTACATAAGGTAGAGGCAGTGTTGGATTGGGCGCTGCCCAAGAACGTGAAAGAGGTCCGCAGTTTTCTGGGATTAGCCGGGTATTATCGTAGGTTTGTCGAGGGGTTCTCTAAACTTGCTCGACCTCTGACTCAGTTGTTACAGAAGTCGGAGAAGTTTGTGTGGACCGATGAGAGGCAGAATAGTTTTGAGGAGTTGAAGAAGCGGTTGACGACCGCTCTTGTTTTGGCTTTACCGAGTGGTAATGATGGTTTCTCAGTTTATAGTGATGCTTCGGGCCAAGGGCTCGGATGCGTACTTATGCAGCACGGGAGGACGATCGCTTATGCTTCCCTTCAGTTGAAACCATATGAATTGAATTACCCTACGCACGATCTTGAGTTGGCCGCAGTCGTATTTGCGTTGAAAATCTGGCGTCATTACTTGTATGGCTCGTCGTGTCAGATTTTCACCGATCACAAGAGCCTGAAGTACATTTTCACGCAGAAAGAGCTTAATATGAGGCAGAGGAGGTGGTTGGAATTGATTAAGGATTACGATCTCGAGATCCTTTATCATCCGGGCAAGGCTAATGTGGTAGCAGACGCCTTGAGCCGGAAATCAGTATCGCTTCGAGCGCTTGAGTTGCTTACGGCCAGATCGGGACTTCAGCGTGATTTTATGAAGCCGAGCGTTGAGATTATCTTGCCAGAGAGTTCCGGGCGATTGCGTACTCTTGAGATTTCTTCGTCTCTGGTCGAGGATATTAAATCGGGACAGTTGGAGGACCCGATGTTTATTCACCGGAGAGTGTAGAGAAGGGAAAGCCCGGATTTGTTATTCATGAGGACGGAGTGTTGAGATTCCGAGGTCGGTTGTGTGTTCGAACGACTCGGAATTGAGACAATATCATGCGAGAGGCTCATGCGTCACCTTACTCACCCATCCGGCTCGAGTAAAATGTATAAAGATCCGAGGAAGAATTTACGGTGGAACGATATGAAGAAAGAGGTAGTTCGGTTTGTGGCAAAGTGTTTGACTTGTCGACAAGTCAAGATTGAGCATCGGCCGGTGGATTATTGAAACCACTTCTGTTCGGAATGGATGTGGGAGGACATCTCTATGGATTTTGTCACGAGTTTACCGAGAACGAAGACTGGTATGAATATGGTGTGGGTGATTGTAGACCGACTGACTAAGTCGGCATATTTTCTGGGCATCAAGGATACTTGGGGCCCAGAAAAATTGGCTCGTATTTTTATTGCACAGATAGTGAGGCTTCATGGTACGCCGAGGACCATTATTTCAGATAGAGATGGCCAGTTTGTATCGCACTTTTGGCAGGCGGTACATAAGGCATTGGGGACACAGTTACGTTTGAGCACTTCGTTCCATCCCCAGACCGATGGGCAGTCCGAACGTACCATCCAGACGTTCGAGGATTTGTTACGCGCGTGTGCGTTAGACTGGAGTAGTAACTGGGAGGATCATTTGGCCTTGATTGAGTTTACTTATAATAATAGCTGGCACGCGTCGATTAAGATGGCACCATATGAGGCACTTTATGGCCGACGTTGCCGATCACCGATATGTTGGGATGAGCCGTCCGATTTGGTTGGCACCGAGCCGGATCTGGTGTTGGAGACGAGGGAGAAAATCGAATTGATTAGAAAGAGGATGTTGGCTGCTCAGAGTCGACAAAAGTCTTACGCGGATGTTAGGCGTAGACCTTTGGAGTTTGAGGTGGGGGATCATGTTCTGTTGAGAGTGTCTCCGACAAAGGGAGTCTTCCGTTTTGGGAAGAAGGGGAAACTCAGCCCGAGATATATTGGACCTTTCGAGGTATTGGAGAGAGTCGGTGAGTTAGCGTACTGCTTTGGCTTTACCTCCGTCCGAGTCATGTACATAGCGTATTTCACGTTTCCCAGTTGAGGAAGTACGTTAGGACCCGTCCCACATTATTGACTTTGGGGACGTGGAGATCGAGAAGGATGTTACGTTTGAAGAGAGACCGTTAGAATTTTGGAGCGTCGTGATAAACGGTTAAGGCACAAAACCATTCCTTTGGTTAAAGTGCAATGGTCGAGGCACGGAGTAGAAGAAGCGACGTGGGAGTTAGAGGAGGATATGCGTTCGAGATACCGAGCTTTTTGATTCTTAAGTTTGGGACGAAACTTTATTTTAGAGGAGAATGTAATATCCGTAATTTTCCCATTTTTAGCGCTTTCCATTTTTGGTGTATGTCTATTTTTATCGACTCGCTTGTAACCGCTTTCGACATTTTGAATCTATTTTGTTCTTGGAGTTTTTCCATTCGACGAGTTTTGATGATGTTTTCACGTAATTTCATTTTATGACATGTTTTGTCGTATGAACGTTCGATTCTTGTAAAACTCGTTCGTTTTCGTTATTTCTTGGTTTGTACAAGTTCGTATGGTTGAGTTGGTCTTGTGGAGACTTTCGGTTTGTAAATCCGACGTCGTTTCGTGATTTTCGGGCACTTGGGCCATTTTTGTAATTTCCTAATAGTTTAGGGAATCTCGTTTTCGTTGTCGCATTACGGACCCTTCGGTGGTCGGAATTGTATTTTCTTTCAGCACTTAGCTCCGTGCCTTGTATGCTTCGCGTTCATGTTCTGGATTACGGTCTCGTCGTGTGTATCGTGTATCGTACTCGGCCAGCTTCTGGCCGATATGACATCGGCAGATCTTGAATCTTTGTGTAGGTAGCGCACGCTACCCTGTTGCCTTGCCTGCGCTACCGAAGAATAGTTAGCGTACGCTAACCCTTATTGTTAGCGTACGCTAACGAATGTGGCAGTAGCCACTGGACTGTCGCGGCCCCGTTAGCGCACGCTACATATGGCAGTTAGCGTGCGCTAACTTCACAATTATATAAGCCCAAATGCGATTTGAGCAATGATTTCATTCTTTTCCCTTCGTTTCTTCGACGTGCGACCTCAGAGGCGATTTCCATCAGTTCCGATCGGCGTTCTATTCACATTCCATCACCGTAGAGTTGTGCTAACATATTATCATCAGTATAATCGTCATCCATCATCCGAAATCAAGGTAATTTCGTCTAGAACCCTAACTCGTCAAATTTGGGGGTTTTTCCGGGTTTTACTAATTGGAACCGAATTATTCCAGTATGTTAGGATATTCTTCACCGATTGTGATTGTTGAATGATTCCAAATCCAGTTTCCTTGATTTTAATCCGCGAATTATCAATACGGAGAGATTTTGCGTAAACCCTCACCCGTATTGATTGAACGTCTTTTGTCGTTAATTGTAATCGGGGTTTTGGGAGTATTCCTTTCGATTATTGATGTCCGTTGGGACTGAGTTATGCTAATTCTTCGTTTAGGAACCGTCGTTTTCCATTCGGATCATCCGTAGTCATTTTTCACTTCCGATTCTTCGAAGAATGTCTCAAAGGCAAGTACTTTACATTTGTTTACATGTTCTAGTATTTGAATTATGGCTATATGTGGTTGTTGTGGGAAGATATGTGTATGTTCACCTAGGGACGGTCCGACGGGGCCTCTAGGGATACGTATTGCCGTGAGTGTGCGTATCGTGAACTGTGGTTAGCCACCCAGGGATGTCCGACGGGACTCTGCGGGGTACGGTGGCCGTGAGTCTCGTGCCAACGGTTAACTTTGAATTATGATTTGTTGGAGATAATGTGTTTGTGTTTGTACATCATAAATATTCCGGAATATAAAATGTTTTCCTAAAATGATTTTTGGCGCATATATTCATCTGATTAGAATGTAGTTCAAATGGATTGTACTTGCACTAGCCGTTGTCGCTAACCCCTTAAATGGGGGAAATACTTTTTGTATTTCAGGTATTGATCGTGGGGACAAGCGAGCTCTCGGGCCGTATGAGGATGATGGGCAAGCATGATATTGTCCAGTATTTGATTTTCGATGTCATGTCTGTCGGTTACTATTGATGTCTGATTTTGAGATTTATGTATTATAAAGTTGGTTTAAGTACTCGAGTACTTCCTGTTTGAAATTGTTAATGTTGTGTTCACGTTTTGGGAAATGGATTTGATGCCAGATTTTAATTGTCGGTTTGTAGTCTTTCATTTGAATTGTCGTTTTATTAATAATAGTTTGTCGTCGTCGAATGTCTTGTTGGTATGTTGGCCTGGTGAATTCCACAGTGTGGGATTCACGGCGCTGTAATATGCCCTGAACGTCTTGGGGGTGTTACACACGATGGCTGGCATAACAGTGTGCACACGACCGTGAGTACCATCGTGGGCACGGCCGTGCACACGATCGTGTGTTCCATCGTGCACACGGCTGGACACGACTATGTACACGATCGTGTGCATATGAACTTTTGGTATTTTTGCAAATTTGAACTATTGTGTTATCTAGAATGATGTTTTGTGATTCAAACATCGCTTGTTCAAACATTAATTACTATATGGCTTCTTATACGAACTCCTATTTGTCATTTCGTTGTAATTCATTAGTATATGAGGTAATTCATCCAGATGATTGAACTTATCCGTACGCATTTAATAGAACAATTGGACGACACATGATATGCAATATATTATGTTAATTCAATCAATAACTTTTTAGATAAGTGTATCATTAACAAATAATTGTTAATATATAAGTAACAACACCTAAATTGACGAGTAATTTGAGAAATTGGTGAAAATTCTTGATGTTCTTGTGCACACGATCGTGTGTTCCATCGTGGACACGACCGTGTACACGATCGTGTGCATATGAACTTTTGGTATTTTTGCAAATTTGAACTATTGTGTTATCTAGAATGATGTTTTGTGATTCAAACATTGCTTGTTCAAACATTAATTACTATATGGCTTCTTATACGAACTCCTATTTGTCATTTCGTTGTAATTCATTAGTATATGAGGTAATTCATCCAGATGATTGAACTTATCCGTACGTACTAATAGAACAATTGGAAGACACATGATATGCAATATATTATGTTAATTCAATCAATAACTTTTTAGATAAGTGTATCATTAACAAATAATTGTTAATATATAAGTAACAACACCTAAATTGACGAGTAATTTGAGAAATTGGTAAAAATTCTTGATGTTCTTGTGCACACGATCGTGTGTTCCATCGTGGACACGACCGTGTACACGATCGTGTGCATACGTGGATACAGCGCCAATTTGACACCTGGTTGCCAACGTGTCACACGATTGGAACACGCGATCGCGGCGATCGTGTACACGATCGTGTTTACTTCAAAGGTCAAATTATTTTATTATAAAATCCCATCGTGGGTCGGTCCCCCCCCTTTATTATAAGTCGGTCCCCCCCCTTTATTATAAAATCCCAGGTCCCCCCCTCTTTATTTAAAATCCCATCGTCGGTCGGTCTCCACCCCTTTTTCACTTCAAACCCTAATCAATTAACATCAGTTAAAATTCATTAAAATCAAATACGCGAAATGAGCGGCCGATTACGAGAAACCGATTTAGGAGGAAGCGAAGCACCACCACCAAAAAGAAGAAGGAGGATACCTACTCCCAACCCACCATACAGAACTAGGCCGAGAGGAAGATACCTAATGCTCAGAGTAAGTTTTTTGATTTTGTTGTATGTGTAGTGACTATCATTGCAAATTAATGTGTTCCATGAAACAGGGCCTATTTAAAAACACTGCGAGCACTCCAGTCATACTAGATGGTGATGATGATAATGATTTGGAGATTTCTGAGAATAAAAGCAAAAAAATTATTTTGGAAGAGGAAGTTCATGAAGACGGTGATACAAGACGAAAGATACAACAGCAGATTGGGGAAAAGGGATCCAATTGATTGTTTTTTTTATGTTATTATTAGATATTTTGTGTGATGGTGATTAAATTTTGTTTTGTAAAGTTATATGCTTTGGAACTGTAAACTATTGCTCTTTGAAGTGAGCTACTTTGTTATGGTTAATGTTTGGCTCCATAATCACCTTTATTTGCTTTACATTACTGAACACTTAAATTTCAATTCAAAGGTAAAGAAAATAGACACAAAATTATGCATTTCAACTAATAATCAGAATACTGAATCAATACATGGTCCATCGAGGATCAAAATATCAACACATGATTGTTGCTAGTAAGTCACAAAATATAAAAATACATAAGCAATTTAAGTTTCACGGTATGGACATCCCCTTATGTCATGGTCATCATTACGGCAAATGCTACACCTCTTCTTCTGCCGGCGCCTTTGCCTCGGTTGTTCATCGATTTCTTGAGTTTCTTCAGGGATATTCAAATCCACACGTGCCCGTCGTGGGTTACGATCGTGCCCATCGTTGGTTACGATTGTGTCCATCGTGGGTTACGATCGTGCCCATCGTGGGTTACGATCGTGCCCATCGTGGGTTTCGATCGTGACCATCGTGAGTTACGATCGTGCCCATCGTGGGTAACGATCGTGCCCATCGTGGGTAACGATCGTGCACACAACAGCATAGAAATGTACCTTATAGCGGCAGCGGCATGACGACATGGAATCTGATCCAAATCAAACTCACGACAACAACATGTCCATGTTCGAAGGTCAACCTCATAAGAAACTTTGTTTTCTTCGACTTTATAAACAAGTGGGGTGGTAGCTCGAACAGTAAGAGTCAGACTGGCTTGCACAGAGTTAGAAAGCTTTTCAAAAGTGTGCATTGTCAACTCATGGTCTCTTGACGTAGCTTCTCCCAGCTTCTCATCAAACCAATTCTCTAAAATTAGGCGAAATATCTCAAGTAACGAGCAAACAGGTAAACGTCTAGCCCACAACATACGATTATTAAAGCATTCAACAGCATTGGATGTCAAGAAGTTATAGCGTCGTACCGGACACTTCGACCTAGCCCACCTCTCGGCCCCGATTTCGGAAAGGCGCTGTGCGCCCATTAGGGCTTTCGATATGTAGTTTCGAAAAATAGTTTTCAAAAACTTCTTCTCGATGCGTGTAGGCAGCAGTTCTAAAGAGTCATATAGCATGCGCACCATAGGAGGTCAGATTTTTTGCAAGATGGTGATAGCAAAACCCGTGGAATGCATTCGGATAGACGGCTCAACAAAGATTACGAATGCTCTTATGTTGGTCACTCACAATCGCAAATCTTAGTCGGATTGTAGCATCTGCGCAGGTTATACGTAAAATAAGTCCATGACTCGTCGTTCTCTATCGGACCGAGACCAACAAAGAAGAGGAAAAACTTGCTCGTTCGTCAAATGTGACGGCCGCAAATAGAGTTCCTTTATTCCTTCCCTTTAGGTGGGTCCCATCAACTATAATCACCGGTCGAAGGCACGTATCAAATGCCCTAATACTCGTCCGAGTGCAACGAACATGTGGCGAAACACTCCTCACGAGTCGCAAATCATAAATTGTCCTTGGATTACGCTGTTTTAACAAATACAGATAAGATGGGAGCCTCGATACGACTCATCGAAGCCGCCATATGTATTCTCTATCGCTATATTCCTCGTCCGGAGAGCAAAGCGTATAGCATGTCAATGCCATACTCCTACACATCTCTCGCAATCGTCTCCTTTGGCCTCAAAGTGACCCCCTCACCGGTCGATCTTTTAGCAAAATAATGGGCGGCAACCTCGAAGTGACCGATCGCGGCAAAGACGGCTCAAATCAGTGGTAATGTGTGCTCCAATATCAACTTAGTAATTCTCCAAATAGTTGCACCTCAATAACACACAACCTAAACGACAATTTCTTCGCCCACTCTTACAGACAAACACTATATGTTTATCGGCGGAACGATCGTGATACACTCGTAGCATGTTTTCTAAATGATACATTCCTACGATTATCCTCAACTCGTCTTCGAACGAAAGGTGGACCCCACCTCTAGCCGACTAGAACTGGAGGCCGCTCGACCCAACCCAAAGTCCCAGACTACCGGGTCCTAAAATGGAATGATCGATTACGCATTGATTGTAGATGCTCATGCTCGCTCGCAGATTGATGGTCGGATGAGAAGTTCCGACTACTCATAATCCTATCCATTTGGGCGGTTGGCGAACCCAAGCAAGAAATTCCGCAGATAGTGACTCAAGCAAGTCTTTACAACAATCTTCATCTTCGGATGTATGCACCTCTTCATCTTCCTCATCTTCCTCGTCTTCCTCATCTTCCTCGTATTGATACTCTTTGGAAGGCATGTCATAATTTATGTTGCCGGGCTCTACTCTCGAGTGCTACATCCCATATTAATCTCGGGAGTGGAGGAGCCTTGTTCTCAACATAGACCTCGTGATCCTCCTTGTATTCTACTAGTAATCGAAGTATCTCAGACGCCCTCTTAATAGGACTTTTACTTTGTTTCCTTTGCCATGTGTGTCAAGTACCATAATTTGTAATCGGACTCATTTGGACCACCCAAACCCTCTCTCGATAACCCCACGAGGTTTGCACGACTAACTTTGCTCGTGTCGATATAGATAAAAAGGAGTCCCCGTCTACATATGTCGATCGCTCCCAATGACCACCGTGATGTATCAAAATACGCCGCCACGACATCCGATTACAAAAAGATGAATAACTATTCGTAAAAATGAGCGAACAATATTACGGTCGCTTGGACACGGCCGATGCACACGGCCGTATACTACCGTAATGCGGTGATCGTGTGCAAGTTTCTCGTCCATGAACACGATCGCCGCACACGATTTTAGGCGATCGTGTTAAGCGATCGTGTACACGTTAGTGTTGCGCACGATGTTAAGGTCGCGCGCGATCGTTGCACACGATCGTTGCACACGCGTGGCTTCCCATTGGTGCGCCGATCGTGTCCGTAAGAACAGATCTTGAATTTTTTTCATCGTTCAAATAATGATGCATACCTTCTTTATGAACTCAGAAGCACGACAAATGAAGTCCTATTTCAACGTCAACTTTTATTTTCGAACAATCTTGTGATTTCTATAAGATTTTTTGAGATACCCTTTGTCAAAAATAAAATGGTTGTGTTGTTTTGATGTATATGTTTGTAGTTAAATTTTGGTTCTTGGACATTAATATCGATCGGAGGAGGAAAGTAAAAAAGAAAAAAGAGAAGAAAAGTAGTTTAAATTAAATTAAAAAAAAAGAGAAGTAAACAATACAACAAAAGAGAGGACATTTTAGTCTTTTCAATCAAAATGGTACCAAAAACTTATAGTTTTATGAATGAGGATATAGAACTTATCAATTTTATGCTTTGGTATTAAAAAATTGATTTCCACTATATATATAATATCTTAAAATAATAAAATAAATATACTTAATGAAATGAGTAAAACGATAAACATGTGTAACGTTAGTGTCTATAATAAATAAGTTTTTAGTTGAGTGTTGAATTTTTTAAAAAAACTAATAGTTGAGTCGACAAAAAATGATGGTACCAAAAAACTAATAATGGTACCAAAAACTTATAGTTTTTAATAAAATGAGTAAAACGATAAACATGTGTAACGTTAGTGTCTATAATAAATAAGTTTTTAGTTGAGTGTTGAATTTTTTAAAAAAACTAATAGTTGAGTCGACAAAAAAATTCACTTTCCTTATCTTCTCGATTGAGAAGTTGATATCCTTAATAGCGTAATTATCTTCTTTCTGCACTATTCGACAATCTCATCAAACACACTCAACAATCACTGCCAAACCAGCCTTCAGGTTAGGGTTTAGTTTTTTAATTTCTTTTCCCCTTTTGATTAGCAAACTGACGGTTACGTGTAATGGGTCGGCTCCCGGTTCTCACCGTGTTTCTTTCCGATTCGACAGGCTCCGCCTGGATAAACTCCAGTGCCTGTTGTTCGACTCCTCATCCCTACTCGAGTCACACAGAACGCACAGTGATGGTGACGCCGCACGGAATTCAATTAGCCGCCCATTTGGTCTCATCCTTTTACGGCGGCTTATGCTCGGTAAATCTCTTGTCAACTGCATCCTGCGATCAGTTTCGTCACTCTCTCTCTCTCTCTGTTTTTAGTTTCTCTGTCCTTTTTTATTTATTTAATTCAATATCCGTGTGTTGCAGAAAGTATGTGAGTGTCTACTCCGCGGAGGAAGCCAAACTCTAGCACAAATAACCGAATCCACGGAGCTAACCAGAGAAAATGTCATCAATTGCTTACGGGTTTTGATACACCAAAACTGCGTTCAAGCCTTCTCCACCCAGAGAGATGGTAAATTATTACTTCCCGTCGCATTATATCATATGCTAACCTTCTATCCTACTTTTTTCTCTTAATATAAGAACAAATATTTCATGAGATAGTTGAATTTGTGGCAACATATATTTTTGAAGTATTGTTTTTTTTTTTTTTTTTTGTAATCTTTACTAAGATATATTGAAGATATTAATAGTCAAATTTATACACTGAAAGACCTGATTTAGATTTTTTTTCTCTGTTTCAACTAATATGAAACAGAGGAAGTAAAAAAAAAATTGTTGAAGTTATATATTTTATGTTTAAAACAAAAGAGATGATATTATTACTCTTACTATAAGCCAGTTGTTTTGTTTGATTGAACCAAGTATACTTGCATTATGTAAATGAAGAGAATAGTTACTTTGAGACTTGACTATGTGAGAAATAAAGGGGAAAGCAATGTGACTGAATCACATTTCTTTTGTGTTTATCTCTAAAAGTATTGATATTCCTATCTTTTCAAATTGATTACGTGTGATTAAACCTGTTTATTACTGAATTTAATTAGCAAACAATGTAGTTCATACAACTGATTCTACTTTCATGATAATGTTGTTGGATTTTCAGGTTCTTTTGGTGAGGAACCAAGGAGGGTAACACAGTATATAGCATTATTCGACAATGTGATTCACAAATTGAGGGCTCCGAAGTTTATGCAAATTGTATCGGAGGAGCTTGGCGATGATGTGAGGATCTCTTTCGCTTCTCTCTCACACTCCCTCTCTCATTGTTCTCTTGAAGTTTTTGGTTTGTTTGTTTTCTTGCATATTCATGTACTTGTGATATCTATTTTTGAATTTGACCTGACCCTAGTGGATTCATTTTTTTGTTTGTACAGTGTTTTGAAATATTTCAGGGTCTGATTCAACACGGGAGGCTTTCTTTTCAACAAATTATTGAGAGGAGGCAGGAGACAACAGGTATTATTAAATACTCAATCTTACTTATAAAGTTATAATGCACACTTTCTGTTATATTACTCATTGGAAGTGGAGGCGTGTCTTGTATAGCTTATGTAAATACAGGCCTCATATCTTGAAGATAATCTAGCAAGTACTTTGTAATAAGTTAAAAAATAACCAGTATAAGTGAAAAACAACTTTTAATAATCACATTTGGTGCATGGTTTAGGTTTAAGGACTATTGTAACTCTACATGCACTTATAAGTTAAGATGGTTGCTGGAGATCAGGGCTTCAGGGAGCTGGAATCTGAATAAGAATTATCGAAATACATTGTTGATTTTTCACTAAACTGACCTTTTGAAATCGCAATTCCACAGCACCAAAAATGCAGACGTAAAATTTGCTATTTATAGTCAGGCATGTTAAGAACTGATTGAAGGACGAATATAGATGACTATTCATTGGTGTTAAAAGATGATTTTAACTGAATCCGGTTAATGAACTTAAAGCTCTGATAATATCTCATTTGGAAAATTTTCGAGCCACATTATAATTGTTGCTCTTAAGATTTCGTTTTAAATCCTAACTCTAAGCTTTCTGTTATGTTCTCAGGTAGTCCTGACATTCATATTCTTCGAGAGAACTTCAGTAGACTTTTGGATGCCCGATTTATTGAACGTTGTCCTATCCCTAACCCATTTCTTGAACCACTTTCTGAAGAAGAAATTCGTGCAATTAAACGGGGTGTCAAGTCAGCCAAGGTGGAATAAATAGCAAGTATATGGAAGAAATTAAATATTTTCCGTGCTTAGACTATTAAGATCGGTCTGCTACACATTGTTTTCCCCATGTACAGATGTACTGATATTTACTGTAATTCTCTATTTGTTTCGAAGTAAACGATAGAGAACTGAAAATCTAATAATTCACATTTTTTTACTCATGATGTTTAGAGGGGAAGAAAATAAAGGGATCGTTACAAGATTGTATAATTTCTTTATTTTTCGTTCACAGCGTAATTAATAATGATAACCCATTTTCCCTAAACATAACATAGTTTGTGCTCTGTACTTGTAAAAATGATATCTGCGGAATTAATTACTCCATGTGGCTGAAGCTTGTATCCTATTCTTTCTTCTTCTTCTTTATTTCCCTTGCTGTCAGAGCGCCTTACGTCAAGTAACATATTAACCTTGAGAAAAGGAGAATACTTAATATTTTGTCATACAACCCTCCCCTTTGTACTTCTTGTTTGTGTCATTAATTAACTCTCGTTTCCTGCTTCTATGTAACACATGTCTCTCTGCTCATAACTTACAGTAGCATTTTAATCTTTCTCCATGCCATAACACCACAGTCCACAGAGGAGCGTGCTTTGGAAGCTGCTTTAGAGGAATCAATGAGATTTTTAATGGTAATGGATGATGTGACCGAAAAAAATGATGAGGAGGGTAGTAAAAGTGTGATACTTCCAATGAAGGTTAGAACAGTTCAGTTTCTTTGAAGTTTTCTTCTGTGCAATGTTTGATTATTATTTGATGTTTTTTCTATTTGCTTCTTGGATTGAGTAGCGCAAGCAAGATGTTTTGGATCCTGATAAAATGAAGGAAGTTCTTTGGCGTGTTAATTTTGAAGAATTTGTGCTCCGTTTGAGAAATAAGGTTGGTTTTCATAATTACTTCAATAATACCTCTGACTATACCTTATTTGAACTGTGATTCCACATTTGATATGCATGCAAAGCTTTATCTATTACATTTATCAATATTTCTTCCTTGACATTTTTGTCCTTTTATGTATCTGTTATAGACTTGTATTTCATATGTGAAAACAAGGATTAATGATGAAGCTGGCGTTGTGCTGAGTGCGATTTTGGAATTAAGCCGACTGTCGGGGACTCGACAAAAAATTGAAAAAACTGGTAATAATTCCTTGCTAACATGCTAGAATGGATTTTCGGCATCAACTAATTGGAATCTCCAGTTCCCATTTTCTCTAATTGGTGGACTGAATTGCTTGGAACATCTGCGATCCTCTGTTCCTATTCTGACCACTTATATGCTAGAGATTGAACAATTAAATGTAATTCAAATATTTTAAGTTAGTTTATTTGAAAGACACGAATTATAACATTTGATACATGACATTGGCAGTTAAAAAATCTAATATATTCAATATGGAAGAATATTGACATGCTAATAATTGTCTTTTACAAATGCTTCGAATTCAGACGCCGTATTATTGATTGCCTGATATTCTTGGTAAGGCTCATAAAATGATCACTTAAGAACTTTAATAAGCACTTGGTTAATAGTAAAACCATCTGAAGATGAGCAAAAAATTTATCTGTAAAACACGGTTATCCATAGTGTCGTGGACATCATAGTAACATCCATTGTGTGTGTCAATCTACAGAGGTCTTTTTGTCAATTTCATATATAAATTCATTTGATCTGAGAAAATCATTTAGGTATACATGTGGTATTGATTTTCATTTCGGAACAATAATAACAATAATAATAAAGAACATAATTTTGGATGTTCCTCCAGTCAGTCGAAATATATTTGCCTAACAAGATGTTTTGGCCTCTTCTGCTGTCAGTTCTACTTTCTTCTGCCCTTATCTCATAGATTTATTATAAGATTTTTGGTGCTTTTTATCAACCAAGTCCTTGCCTGTGGCACTGTACTTGGATGGGGTTTCCTTTGTGGACTTTTATTGTTGCTAAGCTCATGGTAGGCGCTCTCGAAAGTCAAACCACTATTATTTGATTTATTTTAATATATCTTATCTATGCATTACAGGTTGAACTCTCTTTTTAGATTTACATTTAGTGTAGTTTCCTTGATTTTCTATTAATTGGTGCATTTACAATTGCCAATCATTGATATGAAGCTTAAGATTCGTTTTGTTGAAAAACATGAGGGAGTTTGGTAAACTGTTAACTCTCAACCAGCACGAGTCTGCTTAGTCTTCTGAAATCTCTTCGTATGAATCCACTTTGTTATGGCACTTATTATTGCTGACTTGGAAAGTATTTTCTTCAGCTGAACTGTCCTTGAATGCTATATATGATGAGGTAATTAAAAGAGAGGGTGGCGTTGGCATGGACTTTGAACGTACCAGAGTTTCACTCCATCAGCTCGAATGTGAAACCTCAAAAGGGGTGGACGAAAATTATAGCATTGGTACTCATATTTAATTCTTGCTGCTCCGTCAATGCAGTGTTCATATCTTATTTATACGTCTGGAGATTGTTTCTAGACTCAGATATTAATGCACACCTTTTACGGTTTCACCCTTTCCCTTTTCTGCAGATATAAAGAGCATCATTGAACAGGCTCAAAATGAAGAAGTTCGTAATTTTCATTTATTCTAAGCTGTTTTGTTTTGAAATCTATGTATTTCTTGTTATGTACTTGCTTTTAATTCAGGTCGAGGCTGTGGTATTGAAAAGATATGGAGGGGTGGCCGCCTACAGGATTTTCAGGTTGTTGTCAAGGGCTAGGCGCTTTCTTGATACTGATAAGGTAATTCTACTATTACAACACTCCCGAGGAAGTATATTTTGTGACCGTGGATTGATTGAAGTTTAAAATTTAATATATGGTTGGTTAATTAGAATCTACCTCAGATTTGAGGAATGTGCTATAATTGCTGTGGAATGCAGTAAAAAAGTAAATCAAGGAGAAATTGATGCATATTTTTCAAAATCAAAGTATGACAATTTTGTGCACCTTTATGATGCTAGGTTCTGAAAACCAGTGAGCAACCACACTTCGACAAATTTGTACTCGTAACGGATATTATATACACCTTTTTGCCAATGTTTTAAATAACGTGAGGCGAGTTTGAGGCGTTTTGGCCTGACGAGGCGAGGCGTAAGCCTCGAAGCGCATCAAGGCGTAAGCCTCAATTAAAATAAAAAAAATCTTACGAAAATATCATGATATCCATGGAAATTACTAGAAAGGCCAAACCATTAGAAAAAACTAGAAACAATATCAATTAAAATATAAAAAATCTAACTAAAATATCAAAACATCATTATATCCATGGAAACAATATTCAGTAAATTATGATAAACTAAAAAAAAACTGCGCAAAACTGAAAAAAAAAACAAATCACTAAACAGTCTCTCAAATCACTACAATTAAAGTACAAATCACTACAATTAAGAACAATATTCAGTAAATTATGATAACTAAAAAAAAAATCTAAGCAAAACTGAAAAAATAGACAAATCACTACACATTTAAAAGACAGTCTCCCAAAT
Organism: Orobanche coerulescens; assembly: GCA_033398695.1. Classification (NCBI taxonomy): domain Eukaryota; kingdom Viridiplantae; phylum Streptophyta; class Magnoliopsida; order Lamiales; family Orobanchaceae; genus Orobanche; species Orobanche coerulescens. The sequence continues at coordinate 10,195,403 of CM065816.1, read as the reverse complement.
AGGAAAAAATGTTTTTTTTTTCTCAAATAAATAAACTGAAAAAAGAGAACGTAAAATCCCAGTATAAAGAAAGATGAAAGAGGCTTACCGTGAGTCGCCGCTTCGGATTCTTCAAATTCTGTGCCCGGTCGCTGGAAATCGCCACTGAGAATCGCCGTGAGTCGCTGAGGCTGAGAGTTTCCTTTTCGTACAGTAGCTCGCCGAGGATTATATTTTAGTACAGGTCGTACAGCAGGAGTCGATTTTTTAAAACTGACCCGTATTAAAAAAACGACGCCGTTCAAGCATCGAGCGCCTCTTGCGCCTCAAACGCAACGCTTCAAGGCGTGCGTTTCTTCAGCACCTCGGCTAGGAGAGGCGTTCGCCTCAAATCCACGCTTATTTTACAACGCCCGAGGCGTATCTTCCGCGCCTCGAGGCATACGCCTCGAGCGTTTTTTCAAACATTGCTTTTTGCTACCTCTTTATTTCAAGTTGGGTTTACCTTCTGCGAATTTTGTTCCGGTTCTTACTTGATTGAGCTGCTGACTTTTTGTCTTTATTTACATTCGTTATCCTAGGAGGCGTTTAATTACTACTGTGCTCATGGTGTGTTTGTTTATTGGCTGCTCCACATGCTATCACTGTTTGAAATAGTGTAGCAAGCATATGGTATTAATGGCTAACTAGCTGTAAAGAGGTATTCTAGTGGAAGAAATTGGTGAAGTGAAAAAGAATAATGGATCTTTATTGTTTTGCATTAAATGTTTATACCGAGTGATCTGATGTATTGGCTCATTTCTAAAGATTGCAGCATCCGTTTTTGTTGATAAGAAAGAGACAGTCAAGATTTTATACAAGTTGTGGAAGGACGAATATGTGCACATGGAGGTAATTTTATTTGTTATGGTAAAACACCTCATGTTTGGGCCAATCACCGGTCGGTTAATGATTTAAAATATCCATGGGTCCCTCCATTCGTAAAGAATCATGTTTCTGAACTTTCTTTGTTCCATATAAAAAGTCCTGTTTCAAAAGTAAATGTTAATTATCTAAATGAAATTTTCATATCATCCTTCAAGTAAGTGTAAAGTGTTCCTTGAATTAGAGTAGAAAAATTATTGGAACAAAAAATTCAAAAAACAAGCAAGAACAGATGGTTTAAAACAAGTTGTTCATTCACTGAATAACTAAAAATTAAAGAGTTGCACCTTGTCCAAAATGGACTTGTTATGTGGAATGGAGGGGGTACTTTTTCGACGTGGTCAAGTCATCAAGTGTGGTAGACAAATCACAAGATACGTAGTGTTGAATAACAAATTATACATGGGTATATACTTGAGAGAATATTATTTGAGCCCTCAGAAGAGGTAAACTACATCTATTCAAATGCGTCGGCCCCTGATTGAGTAAATTGAAAGGTAACTCGTTACGTTTGATTGTGATGGTAAATAAAAATGATAAATTAAAGTCCCTAAATATAGCATTCGAGTCCTGTCACCAATACTCTTTTAAATATCTTTAACTTGTGTGGAATTGTACACGTTGCAGAAAGTTGCGTCTAGTGGAGCAACTAAACAGTCACATTTTCTGCTGTGGAGATTTGATAAGCAGACTGTCTGGAAGCAAGTTCTCGACGAAATGTATCATGCTGCTTTAAATTTGAGACTGCGAATAGCCCATGAGATTGAGCAAGGAAAAGAGGTACATTTACATTCTAATCGTGTCACCTAACTCGATGTGCTCAGTTTATTCCCCATTTCATTTCAATAGTTTTGAAATAACTGCTTCTTCTATGTGCTACCTGCCCAGGTTCTGCAATTACCTGGAGAGAAGCTGGTCGGGGAACTGGCAAGAAAGTATAAACTGATGGCCAGAGTCAAGTCTATTTTGGAGTCTTCCTTGATGAATCTAGATGACGCCATCATGTTATTTCATCATTTCTGAATGCTAACTGCACGTTTTTTTATTTATTTTATGCCCTTCCATTTTGTAGTATCTCTTTTTTCTTTTTCTTTTTTAATCGAATGCTCTTGTTATGATTTGCAGGCAGAAAAAGATCCTCACATTGTTTTCCTACCTTTCCCTTGTTTCTTTTATCTTTATGTAGAAATTGGGAATAGTGGTAGCTTAGGGCTACAAAGGAGCCGAGCCGAGCTAAGTTTTAGCCTTGACGAGCGAGGTTTGCTATTGTTCGCTCGAGCTCGACTCGAGCAACAATCTCGAGCATTCGTGAATGGCTCGCAAACCTCTTTATTTTTACTTACAAAGATGATTGAAAATGATATGCGGTTTCTTGGAATTGGAGAAAGTATGGCGATGGAGAGGCAAATGTGGCGGGAAAGAATACGGATGGTGGATGGAGTCTGATTCTTTTTTTTTTTTTTTTTTAATTCCTATTTTTTTTTTTTTTATTTCATGTTATCTTTTTTTTTTTTTTTTAACATTCATTCTCTTTTTTTATTTGCTTTTTTCTCTACTTTTTCCCTCTTTTTTCCTTTTATGTTATTTATGTAACGATTATTGACGGTTTCAAAGTTTGATTCCTGTTAGCCGACCCCAAATCATTTTGGGACTAAGGCTTAGATGTTGTTGTATTTACATTTTTATTTTATTTTTGTTGTGAAATAATGATCTAGCTTGATAAATATAACTACTATTACTAAATAATTGAAATAATATATATATGTAGTCTTAGAATTAAAGTTTATTTAAAAAATTAATATGCTTGTGTGCCCACAAGCAGACTCAACTCGACCTCGAATCGAGCTTTATTTGTGCCTGCTCGTGAGTCTCGGTTCGTTTGCAGAGACTGAATTTACAGAGTTGGAAAATTGGAAATATTTGAGAATTATAAAATGATTTTTGATTATATTCGGTTTGTACATGTGATTGGAAATGAATGTTCAATTTACAAATATTTTCTTTTTCTTGTTTTTACGGTTTATTTATGTTGTTTACATAAAAACTCAAATAGTAATTAAAATGAGCTATCCCCAAGTTATTACTTCACTCTGCCTACAATTTGAAGGGGGATCATGATGCTAATTATAGAGCTTTGCTTTTTCGGAATGTGCTGTCTCTCTTATGCTGTAGGGATTAAAGACTTCAAGGAATGAAGCTATGCGTGCATTACAAAGATATTATGGGATGTCTCTAGAATAAAAGAGACATTGTGTCAAGTGGATACATACATATAGCTCAAGGGTGAATCTTTGTGAAACTACAAAGTCAAGCAGAAGGACCCTTGGTATCGGAAGAAGTTCCTTAAACTTAGAAAGCAAGTCGGGCAACATATCATGGTGAAGTTGGGTGACGGCGGAAGTGCAAGTGTTTGGGTATATAACTGGCCTCAAAATGGAGCTTGGATTAACAGATTCACCGCTCGGGAGTTTCAGCTGCTAGGAGGTAACCAAAAATTGAAAGTCGGTGATCTTAACACGCTCCATTGGCCTAACCACTGGGGATAGCCCATTCGCCACGTGTTCTCTCCTGTAGGGATTACAACCGGGTTTGACTCCCATCCTTATTTTCCTTGTATCGAGCCGATTATTTTCTTTAAAAAAAAAACACTCCGTTGGCCTAGTAACAGGCATATGCTGAAGAATTTAGCTATGGTGATAGCTAGATGGTTATGGAAGCTGTCGGGCTTTGGGAAATTTACTTTATTAGAGTAGTTGGCATGCATTGTGCAGAAAACAAGATAAAGGTTCTATGGTGGATGGATGTATGGCATATGCCAAAGCTATCCCTAAACATAATTTTTCTATGGCTGCTCTTTCATGAGAAGCTGAGCACACTGTCATCCCTAAACATAAAGCGGGTCGATAGCCTGAACAAAAATAGTGGTGGTCTGCCGCCTGCCGGTGACGGCCCCACCCAAGAGCAGGCCGCCAAAGAAAAAACTGGCCTTTGGCTGAAGTCTGTTGGCCATCCATACAGAAAAAAAAATGGCCGATGCCGGAGGTCCGTCGGAGGTCGCCCCGTTAGAAAGGAAGCCGGCAACCTCCCCCCCAACAAAAAAAATATAAAATAAAAAAAATAAATAAAGAATAACTGACCGTCACCAGATGTCCTACCGACAATCCCCTCCAGAAAGCAGACCGGCAAATCAGGAAAATTTGGCAGGAGTACCCACGACGGACCTCCGAAAGCAGGCCAACAAGTCCGTGTCAAGAAAATATAAAAATAAAAATTGTTCGTCGCTGGAGGTCTGCCGCGTCTGCGGCTATCTTGTCGGAAAGCAAATCGGCTGCAAAAAAAAAAGAAAAAAAGAAATGACCGAAAATAGTTGTTATATCAAATATACCAAGGTTAACTGGGAAATCCGTGTAAATTGAGAGGTTGATATGGTATATGAGGTTGATATCGTATATTTGAAAACCAGCTTATAGTGGCGTGGGGAAATGCCCCTTGATCTTGTAACCGTTGGCATTAATGATAACTGGTTTCTTCAGAAGAAGGAAAAAAACAAATGTCTGAAGAGATGATTGTTGTTGTAAATATATCTATAAAATATAGATATACATTATATGAGTGATAGGCAAGTTATTTAACCTTAAAACTCTAGATTTGTATCACTATAAATAGAGATCTTTAGTCCTCGTATTGAATACACTTGAATTCAATTCTATACAATTCTACGTATCTTGAGTTTACTTCTCTACGTATTTTCTCTTCTTTGTCACTATCCTATTTAGTTTATAACATGTTATCAGCATCATGAAAAAAAATAAGAAAATTCGCAAAATTCGCAAAATTCGCAAAATAAGAAAAAAAATCCGGCACTGCGCGAAAATTGCGTTTTCCGCTTCGTTAACTATTGGATCAGTCTGAAATTTTAACAGCATCTTCCCAACATAAATATCTATATATTCAATGGTGATGATCGAATTTTGTTAATATTGCTTGAATCTGTCGCCGAACAGAAGCATATTTTTACGAGGAAATTTGAAGATCCGACCTCATCCAACACCGAGCTGTTACACTGCCGCACCCGAGTCCTTTTTCGGCCAATTATCGAGCCCAGTAGCCTCTTTTCGGGCGTTTTTCAACTCTCCACCTTTTTCTAATTAATGACTCATTTGTCCATTGATTTGTACACTTATGAACCTAACCATGTTTATGTTTTAAGTGCATATAGAAAAATATGTTATCCATGATAATGTGCATGCTATGTAGAGAAGTCATTTTTAGTATCCCGTTCAAGAATCAAAGCAAATATGGAACCGAGTAACCACGTAAGATTTTATTAAATTCCCGTTTTTCAATTCCTCTTTTTTTTTGGGATTTTCTTTATAGCACGATTGATATATGGTTACGATTTATGATAATCATACATATCGTTGCTCCCGAAGTAACACGATTGATATTCTTTAGGACTATAACATGCTCTTAAGAGCAAATTAAGTCTATGGAAAATATATTGATATTTATCCATGATCTTTTGTATAAAATGGCACAAATAATAGATAAAAGTGAAAATTGAGTTCACTATCTGATAGTTCTCACGAGAACTAAATTATCATCATCTTGATATGATAAACGTAGTTTCAAGTTGAAACTTTCAAATAATCTTAAAAATCATTTCACATAGTCGCTCACGAATGAGCAATTGATATTTTTGATGAATACTAATATCAAAGATTATTGTTTATCGTTGCTCACGAGTAGTAACTTAATGTTTATGAAAGATATTAAATGTTCTTTACATGCTCTGGAAAGCGCGCTTCATATTTGAATAATATATGAAATAATGTCGAAAGTTATCGACTATTCACGCAGATGAACTTAAAGTTCAAGAAATATTACTGCTAAACAAGTGAATGTATTTCACACCTGTTGTATATGCACCATAAGATAATTATAGTTATTTGTGAACTAAATGAATTAAGTGATGATCCTTTACGTTGAAGCGAGGGGAAGTTGTTGGTGATAAAGATCCAAACCCGCGGAGTACAAATAAATGGATCACATCACTATGAGAATCATCCTGAAGACGAGAATTCCAATACACTTGTATGTGCACAAATGATTATAATATTGGGATTTACAAAACCATCAAATTACTGCTTGATTGAAATTGCCATAAATTCTGTAAACACATAAGAAAAATGCAAAAGAAAATATCATCAATGTCGACAATATTTTCTTACCTCAAGAATTGCTTGATTAATATTATCAATAATCTGGATCCAGAACTAGTGCCAGAAGCACTAGGTAAATGGAAAAAGCAATTTAGGTAGAGCTTCTTGTATTGCTCTCTAATACACATGTCAAAGGTGTTGTCCCTATTGGATGCACGATGAATGTTTGTATCAAGAGAAATAAAATGGTGAGATACAATTCGAGATTAATAGTTCAAAGATTTATGATAAACCTTAAGTTAATTCTTGTGTTATGTCATTACGTTCTGTTATTTAATATATTAGGTGGTAATAGATATTATGGCTATAAATTTATTGGGTCACTAAGGGTGAATATCTATATGAAAGTCTCTAATACACTCAAAACTTCTAATGAAGATAGATAGATTCACAATAAGTGTGAATATATCATCAAGTAAGGATATGTGATAATGACATATGTACGTCATTAAAAAGAGTCGCTGAATGATTTTTATTTATATTGGCGAAAAAGTCAACTCGTGCATAAATGCAGAGTTTAAAATAAAAGCTTAAGTAAGCTTAAGTAAATCTCGACTTGAAAGATTGAGTATCGCCCTGATGGAGCGTATTATCTTTACATCAGTTAATCTGCATGAGAATAGGTTGTAGATAGATTTTTTAATAAACTACATCCAAATAGACCCAATAATTGCCTCTTCACATAATGTGAATATAGACTAAATATAAAAGGATAACGATTGAATTTAAGGACCCGAAGTTCCTTATTTGAGTGTTTAAGAGGATTACGCTCTATCAGGCCTGATGTTATGTTCAAAGTTAACTTGCTAGCAAGAATAATGTTCTCATGGATGAAATGATATTGAGCATATCATATCTTATCTTAAAGGATAATAATTAGTCTATTCAAAATAAATTGAGATTGACTTTAGTGGTTACTGGAATATTGATTGTCTCACCCATTATATAAGATCCAAAACTGATATTGTGATATATGATATACCATAGATTGTTCTCTATGATAATAGTATAAATTATGTTGCATAAACGAGTTCCCGAAGAACTATGACACAAAATTATGCTAGTGTTAAATTTGCATATTTATTCATTATTTCTCTTCATAATCTATACATGGAATATAGATTTACAATATTAAATGATTTGAAGATGGTTATCTTCAGGGGGAGTAAGAATGGTTGTACTCTTTTCCTTACTAAGTTCTTTAACGAGGGATTTTTCTTAGTGAATATTTTTTACGAGGCAACTAATGCAACACATATTTATAAGTGTATATCGTACACTCTCTTCCCCTATCGAATTTTTTCCCATAGGATTTTTCCGGAGAGGTTTTTAATTGTTGGAATATTTATTCCACACATTATTTAATTTATGTTTTGATGATTAAAGTTGCTAAACAACAAAACAACATCGAGGCGAAGCAAAACGACGAAGCAGACGAAGACGCAAAAAGTTGCAATCTGGACTGCATTAGCGCACGCTAAGGCATGTATGTTAGCGCACGCTAACGAGGAGTAAGCTACATTCCAGCCAAGTTTCGAAGTAAGCTGCAGTGAAGTCAGCTGTTGAGATAGCGCACGCTACGCGGTAGCATTAACGCACGCTATCGAGCCATGTTACTGTTGTGGAAGAATTCAAACACAGAATAACGTATGCAATGAAGTCATCATTAGCGCACGCTACACAGTATGATTAGCGCACGCTAAGTTGTTTGAATCTAGTCAATCCGAACGTTGGGAAAAGCAAGTCAAAGTCAAGCATCAAACGGATAGTTTGACAAGTAAAGGCAACAGATATATTACGTTAACGCACGCTACTCAATCATGGTTAACGTACGCTAAGTAAGTGAGATAACGTACGTAAGATAGACGGTATAACGTACGCTAAAAAAAAAATGAAGCTCCTGGATGGCGGAAATATCTAGCGCACGCTACAAAAGAAGGCTAGCGCACGCTAGCAAGTCAAAACAGCCAGCAACGGCTAGTTTATGGGAAATGCCTATAAATACCATCCCTATGGTATTATTTGAGTACAATAACTTCAAGCAAACGAGATATACATCTGAGAATCATATACTTACATTGTTGTTGTAATATTGAGCTTATATTGTTAGTTTGAGTGTTTATACATTCAACATTGTACACGAGAGGTAAAAGAAAAGAATCGATTGGATTCGGTGTTATTAGGATCAAGTATCCGGCATTGTTAGAATCGCAATCGATATCTAAGTGAGGTTTATCTAGTACCCATAGAAAGCTAGAGTGGTTGATTCCTTATCCAATAGAAAAGGAAAAACGGTTTTACTCGGACCGATAGAAGACGAGCTTGTAACGGTAATCCCTCGACCGATAGAAGAGAGGCGTAGAGGTTTTGATCTTAAGCCTAAGGAAAAAGATACATCGAGAGAGGACGTAAGCTTCGTTAATAGCCGAACCTCTATAAATCCTTGTGTGATTTATTTCCTGCAATTTTATTTACGCTTCCGCACAAACGGCGCAAATATCCGATTTGGTACCCAACAATTGGTATCGGAGAGGTACTCCAATACGCGGCTTAACATCCGAGGAGAAGATCCAAAATGGTGTTTCAAATGGCTCCAGTCGAAGGCCTTGCTCTCAACCGACCACCATTTTTTGATGGCGCAAACTTCATGACTTGGAAGAAGAAGATGTCGATATTCATTCGAGCTTACGATATCGAATTATGGAAGGTAATATGCCTTGGTCCGAAAATTCCGACAAATTCCAACGGTACGCTCAAAACCTTCGAAGAATATGACGATTCCGATTGAAAAAACGACCACTACAATTGTAAGGCAACTCAACTTCTCTATTGTGCCTTAAATCCGGAAGAACACAACCGGATATCATCGTGTGATAGTGCCAAAGAAATCTGGAAAATGCTTGAGGTAACACACAAAGGTACGTCTCAAGTCAAGGAGACGAAGATAAACATGCTCCTTCACGATTATGAATTATTCCAAATGAAGGACGACGAATCCATCTCGATTATGCTCGACCGATTCTCGGTCATTACTAATGGATTAGCATGTTTCGGAAAACCACTTTCGAGTAGTGAGAAAGTAAAGAAAATTCTCCGATCACTGCCTCGAGAATGGGACGGTACGGTTACGACAATAATGGAATCCAAAGATTTAAATACTCTCGATTTTAGTGCTCTCGTTGGTTCTCTTATCAACTACGAGATTGTTCTAAAATCTCGAAATGCCAAACCAAAACCGAAGGAGAGGTCGATACCCTTCAAGGCTAAAATGTCGAAGAAGAAAGAAAAAACCCCGGTGGACGAAAGTGACGAAGAAATGGCATATTATGCCAAAAATATTAATAAGTTCCAACACTTATTAAACCGGAGAAAGAAGGACATTCAAGCGGGCGAACCTAAGAAATTCGACAACACTTGTCGATTATGTGGTAAACCAGGCCACTTTGCTAAGAACTGTCGAGTAAAGCAAAAGGAGGTTCTAATCGCAACATGGAGCGACGAAGATCCCGATGAAGATTTTCTTGAACAAAATAATCTCGCGCTCATGGCCCGGAGTTCATTCGACGATAGCGACGTCGAAATCCAAGTAAGTAATTCTTACGACGAACTTTTTGAAGCATTCGAGTTACTACATACGGACTATCAAAATGCTTTAAATGAAATTAAGTCCCTCAAGTCTAAATATAAAACTTTGGAAATTGTAAATTCCAAAATACTTAAAAAAGGGAAATTTGTCGAAATTGATCATTCGAAATGCCTTGAAAATGAAAATATTTTGAAAAATGATCTTTTAAAAGTTCAAGATGAACTAAAAATTTTGACAAAGAAATTTTCGTGCGGCAACGATAAATTTGAACAAATGTTATGTGTTCAAAAATATACTCTAAATAAAGAGGGGTTAGGATTCAAATCACGTTCGAAAAACGAATCCGTTAATTTCAATATACCCCATTGCGAAAAGTGTTAAAAAATCGGGCATCATATTTCCAATTGCAAAAGCCCAAGACGGACGATAAAAACTAAAAGGATTTGGGTTCCTAAAGGAACAAACGTTTCAAACATCGTCTACGTTTCAAAAGAAAAACCAACTATCGGTTGGATCCCCAAAAATAAATTTTGACAAATGATATTTTACAAAGGGGGAGAAGGAAATAATATTTTCAGGGGGAGTTTATACCCTTATTAATGCATAAATGATATCATGCATATTTATATTTCTTTTGGTATCCTTTATATTTCTTTTACTTTTTGATGAAGACAAAAAGGGGGAGAAGGAGATGAATTGAGATAAAAACGAGAAGGAGATGAAGAGGAGATTAAAAAAAAAAAATCGAAGAAGTCGAAAAGAAACGAAAAGCAAACAAATAGGGGGAGTTGAAAAAATTGAAAAATGAAAAACGAAGGAGTTGAAAAATAAGGGAGATGAAGAAAAAGAAAAGAATTGGAGAAACTAACGAAACGATCAAAGCCGAAAACTTTGATTCGTAGAAATATACATATATTATTTTTTACAGATTATCCAATTCAAGAGTTGTTTTGTAATCATCAAAAAGGGGGAGATTGTTGGAATATTTATTCCACACATTATTTAATTTATGTTTTGATGATTAAAGTTGCTAAACAACAAAACAACATCGAGTCGAAGCAAAGCACGAAAGCAGACGAAGACGCAAAAAGTTGCAATCTGGACTGCATTAGCGCACGCTAAGGCATGTATGTTAGCGCACGCTAACGAGGAGTAAGCTACATTCCAGCCAAGTTTCGAAGTAAGCTGCAGTGAAGTCAGCTGTTGAGATAGCGCACGCTACGCGGTAGCATTAACGCACGCTATCGAGCCATGTTACTGTTGTGGAAGAATTCAAACACAGAATAACGTATGCAATGAAGTCATCATTAGCTCACGCTACACAGTATGATTAGCGCACACTAAGTTGTTTGAATCTAGTCAATCCGAACGTTGGGAAAAGCAAGTCAAAGTCAAGCATCAAACGGATAGTTTGACAAGTAAAGGCAACGGATATATTACGTTAACGCACGCTACTCAATCATGGTTAACGTACGCTAAGTAAGTGAGATAACGTACGTAAGATAGACGGTATAACGTACGCTAAAAAAAACGAAGCTACTGGACTGAAACTGGAAATATCTAGCGCACGCTACAAAAGAAGGCTAGCGCACGCTAGCAAGTCAAAACAGCCAGCAACGGCTAGTTTATGGGAAATGCCTATAAATACCATCCCTATGGTATTGTTTGAGTACAATAACTTCAAGCAAACGAGATATACATCTGAGAATCATATACTTACATTGTTGTTGTAATATTGAGCTTATATTGTTAGTTTGAGTGTTTATACATTCAACATTATACACGAGAGGTAAAAGAAAAGAATCGATTGGATTCGGTGTTATTAGGATCAAGTATCCGGCATTGTTAGAATCGCAATCGATATCTAAGTGAGGTTTATCTAGTACCCATAGAAAGCTAGAGTGGTTGATTCCTTATCCAATAGAAAAGGAAAAACGGTTTTACTCGGACCGATAGAAGACGAGCTTATAACGGTAATCCCTCGACCGATAGAAGAGAGGCGTAGAGGTTTTGATCTTAAGCCTAAGGAAAAAGATACATCGAGAGAGGACGTAGGCTTCGTTAATAGCCGAACCTCTATAAATCCTTGTGTGATTTATTTCCTGCAATTTTATTTACGCTTCCGCACAAACGGCGCAAATATCCGATTTGGTACCCAACATTAATGAGGCATGAGCATCTCAAAGATAAAACAACAATATTCCAAATCTCCAACTAGTCAACGTCCCACTTCCTTCACCTACACCAGGTTGAAAGCTCAGTTTCTTTTGCCCAGATTTTTCCGCTTGTCTCTTCTTGCAAACTGCAGTACGTTTGATCAAAGCACTCGTGCCATTTGTGCCTGAACTAGCTTGGATCTCAGTACGACAAACCTTGCATATTATTTTCCTATGTTTAACAGGTGGACCCCCTTCTTCGCATTCAACCACATCATAATATGCCCAAGCCTTAGATCCTAGCTTAGAGCCCTTTCACTTCTTTCCCGTTACAGTACTCTGAGACTGTGTCTCGGTGGGTGTTTCTAGTTCATGTTCCTCGCTTATATCTTGAATCACATCATTCTCAAGCAATGGTGTAAGTTGGGATTGAGGCATATTTGAGTCTTGAGTAGCAGGTTGCTCCATTTCACCTAAATATTTCAAAAGAATCAAAACCAAAGTTTAAAAACAATTAATAAAACAAGACAGTGAAACACAATATATTGTCACGCAATACATTAGTCTTCCTACTGTCAAGGAAGTCACTAATGTATCTAATTGCACCATCATTGGCACTCGCATGCCGCTAGTCACAGAGTTGATGGGTTCTGGAGTGCGGTACACCAGAGCTCGTGGTGTTGATGCTTCCGTTCGTAGACAGCGGGAGGCAGAGCGTAGGGGATTCGAGGACGTACCTTATACTGATTTTGGTACTGAGGATTCGAGCGACTATTATTCGCACGATGAGGCCGACGATCAGGGGGGCGGTGATGATTCTTCTTCATTTTCGTGCCGGGTTCGGAAGGGGAGAAGGGGGAGGTTTGTCACTTCTGGGTCTACCAGTACTAAGCGGCGTAGGGCAGAGGATGACTCTCAACTCCACAAGTGGTTGTGTTTCCAAAATAAAGCACTTTATTTGTTCACGCAACAACGAACATCTCCTTGTATTTTAGCCATGTACCCTTAGGATTCCATCTCCATGTATCCTTCATGAGTTGCACCGCTTGATCGTATTCCTCTTCGGTCTCCGCTTCCATGATTTTCTTCCATTTCCCATTTTTAAACCTTTGGCCCATTTCTTTATCTTTTCCACAAATTCTATAGACCTTGTCTTCAACATTCTTATTAATATGCCATGTGCAAAGCAAGTGGGCACTCTATGGAAATATCTCTTCAATAGGTCACATCAATCCCAACTTGCGATCCGTAACAATAGCCGTCGGATGAACATCAAACCCAAGCAAAATTTTCAACTTCTGTAACACCCACGCATAGCTCGATTCGGTCTCATCTTTCATAATTGCGTAGGCGATTAGGAAGTTCTTGTTACATGGAGTCATCCCGACTATCTCGAGAAATGGCATATTATACTTATTCGTTTTGTAGGTGGAATCCATGCCAATGAACCATCTGTAGGTCCGGATTAAGTTGATTGATGTTGGATGTGCCATGAACACGTGGGTAACAGCATTTGTATCCGGGTCGGCCTGCGTCCAATGTACGTAGTTATTCGTCACAGCCAAATGGTGAAACTGACCGACGACATCTCTTTCTTCAAAATCATGCTTCCTCAAGTGGTCTCTATAATTATAGATATGTCGTCTAGTCGGTTTATCCTCGGGAAATGTATTCTGAATGGCCGCCAAGATGGCACACGGCTTGGCTTGAGCAACACTCATCTCACGAACAACTTGTTTGGCCGATTTACTCAGTCCACTCATTTGACGATGCCCCTCCGGATATACAATAAATGAGTGATTGTGCATACCCTTACTCCCAGAGATCGGTCTGATTATCCAACCACTCAAGTCATGCAATTGTTCGGCCTTTATCTGAAATGTACACTTACATGCTTTCGTCTTTGTGTCCTTTCGAATAGCGACATCCAAATCTCTTAATACCCCTCTGTATCGTTCACCACGGTTACATCTCAATAGCTTTGTCTTTCCTTTATTCTTGTACGATGAAATGATCAACTTGAAACCAATTTGAAGAGCAATTTTTTTCGCCCAACCAATCGCATCACAATCACTAGCGAATATTTCGTCATTAACGAAATAATCACTATAATCAACGTCGTCACCTTCAAATTCTTCCAATATAACCTGAAATTTTTAATTGACAGAATGTTAATAATAATACCAATAATATTATTATTAAAATTTAAAATCATGCAAAAAAAAGGGTCCAGGTGTCCCAAAATTGCGCCTGTACCATGGCTGAGGCGTCTGGCTTGGACGCCTGGTCACGGTACAGGCGTCTGAATCGGACGTCTAGCCATGACACAGGCGTCTGAATCGGACGTCCCGACCATGGTTCAGGCGTCTGGTTTAGACGCCTAGACCTAGGACGGAGCGTCCGCATCAGACGCCTGTACCATGGTCTACGCGGAATCTAAGGACGCCTGTACCATGGAACAGGCGGAATATTCAGACGCCTGCGTTATTTTCTCCGAAAAATTACCTCCAGATGCGAATTCTCGTCCATTTTCTTAGTTGTCGATGATATTGACGATATATATTTGATTGTGTGTTCTGTAGAATAAATGAAAAATTGTTTCTAGATTTCATTTCGAAAAACTTGAGCTTGAAAGATTTTGGTGTGGTGTGGTGTTTAGAAATAATGAAAGATTTTGAAATGGACAAAAAGGTAATCTTATAGGGCGGTGTCTAGTAATTTTGGGCGGTGTTTAGTAATACCCTCAATCAAATTAGAATTTTAGTCAGTTTAAAATTTTAGTTATGCTTTCAGTTTCGTGTGAAAAAAATGAATAAAAATGAAGGAATTGTTAAAATAAATATACATGCGTGTCTTAGTCTACAGATTATTGGGCTTCTCCCAAATTAGTATAGGGCTAGGCCTGTTAGAATGTTCTAGAATATGTAATCTCTCCCTATTTAAAGAGACCATATGAATGAGAATATACATCTTCTTGTACCCTAATTATTGTCTTGTGTGCTTTTACTACAACACGTTATCAGCACGTAATCTACCCACTGAGAGCAAGAAAATCGTCCGAAATTCAGAAAATTTGAGCCAAAAAAAAATAGCAGCAGGTCCGCCGCCCCTCTCATCCCAGACTTCGGAAAACCTTAGCAGCAGGTCCGCCGCCTCTCTCATCCCAAACCTGATTCCGACGTCTACAAACCCGCCACCGGCCATCAACCCTAAACTCAGGTCCGTCCGCCAACACACAGCTCCAGGCCAATTCGTCCTCCGGCTCCTTCCCCGCACGACTCCTCCTCCGGCTTCTGCTCCGACGCAGCCCGTCCTCCAGTTTCTGCTCTGACGCGGCTCCTCCTCCGGCTTCTGCTCCGACGCGGCTCGTCCTCCGGTTCCTGCTCCGACGTGACTCATCATTTCCCGCTCGACTCCAGCCCAGATCGATTGTCTTCACCGCGAGAGCTATACCTGGTCCCCTACCCATTCGATTTTTAGCTCACGCTAGTTAGCCCGCCCCGCGCGCCGCCCCAGTTTGTAACCTGACCCGATTAATGTCCAGCCCGACCCGGCAGATTTAATCATTTTTTTCTCTCTACACCAATCGCGAAGCAAAGTACATAAGCGGAATCCTATTGTTCGTGGATTACTTTATATGCTTTTATTTGATTTAGGAGCATAACAAGATTTAATTGATTTAATTATGTCTAATTATATCAATAAATTAATTACCCACTTGAATTAAATCGTTTATTTCATACTCTTAGTTTAATAACTAATCATAATTGCGCCATAAGATACATATTTGACTGCATGATGTGTATCTAGCTATACCACATAGAAATTATATGTTTATATATATAATTATATATATAATTTGCATGCATATTTAGATATGACATGCAATTAGGCTACATACCTAGCATATTTAGATGACCGTATATCTACTACTCATAATACCATGATAACGAAATTGTGGATGAATTTGTGGTGTGCTTCGATCTTGGCTGGGCTGGAGCTGGCCGACGGCGGTGGTCAGCGGCGATCGGCGGCGGCGGTGGTCAGCTGCGGCAGTCCGGCGATGGTAGCTGGACTGGATCGGCGGCGATGGTCCGGCGGTGGTCGGCTGGGCAGCGGCGGCGGGAGGCGGTGCTGGGCCGATTTTTTTTTCTCTTTGAGCTACGTGCTGATAGCGTGTTTCAAGAGAAAGTAAAAGACAGCAAATCAATTGTATTGATAACAATGAATAGAGGAGCATTTATATAGGCATTACAATGAGAGTCTTTCCATACATAGGATTCCTAGTTAAGGTAAGACATATGATGGGATCCTACTACCTCTGGAAGGGTCTAGAACCTTCAATCTCTGTATCCCCTACAGCCAGTATTAGGTAAGACACCAATAAGGGAAGGATATCCCGAAACAGACATAAATTATTTATTTAAATTAAAAAAATTATATGCAAATTGGCTAAATATTGAAAGCATAAATCCAAAACAGTACACATTATTTGGATGGAGAAATAAGGAAAAGTTTATTTAAATAAATCTGCTAAGTTGCATAAATCTGAGTTGGTTTGCAAGACCTAAATCGCGTAATTAATTATAAGTGAGTTGCGGTTCTTAATTCACATCAAGAACTCAATAAGATTGCACATATATGTGAATATAGCTATTAAAAATTCTATATCCTTACCGATATGAATTCTTGTGTTGCTCAAGTAGAATTATATTATGAACTTAAGAGAAAAAAGAGAAAATAAAAGAGAATGATGATGATGCGTGCGTTTCTTACGAGAGACAAAGACCTTTATTTATAAGTACACATCTAGGGTTTCAGGGGTATAAAAGTCATTAATCAATAATTACATTAATTACAACGAAACAAACATTTTAGCCAGTTTCACTATTATTAAGGGAATATCATATTTTGGAGTAAAATTGAGAAAAATAACTTAGAGAAATGAGAAATGGAACGTAATAATAATAGTAGCTATAAGAATCAACTTGGGTAAGACGAATTTTTTTTTTTGACAAAGATACCACTCATTTTAAATTATTTGTCGTTCAATTTTGTGAGTGTAATTTCTTTGTTATCAACTACTTTTTTTTTTTTTTTTGGGTTCTTTTTGCTTTTTGCTTTTATAGAATTTGAGAATGGGAAAAGATGTATGGACATTTGTAAAGAAATTTTATATAAAGGAGGTGAATTCACTAGTCGGCAATTATAATTGTTGGCTGATTGTATCTTCTATAATATAAAAGGCAATTGTATTTTTTGTAGGGCCGGGAAAAATACATAAAATATTGAAATACCGAAAATATCGTATCGAAAAATATCGAAAATATCGAAATTTTCGGTATACTGATTTTTCAAGATGCAGATGATACCGTTACGGTATGTTGATGCAGTAGCAGTATGAGCTTTTGAAATTTTCGATATACCGAAAATTTATCGGTATATCGAAATTTTTCAGTAAACCAAACTCTATATAGTATATTGATTTTTTATATATATCTTAAAATTTTCGGTATACCGCAGAGGTTTCGATATACCGATAAATTAACGGTATACCGACTTGATTTCGGTATGTCGATATTTCGGTATAATAACGGTATGTAAATATGACGTATACCGAAAATTTCGGTATGGTAATGGTATGATTTTTGTCATACCAAAAATTTCGGTACGTTGTACGGTATGGATGATAATTTTCGGTATACCTTACCGAACCACTCCTAATTTTTTGGTCGTGGTATGGACTTGAAAATACTATTTTCTTCGTATCCTTCTCTCCATATCGAATTTAATAATAATATCAAGTGTTCAATAATAATATACGTCTAAAATCACTCTTAGAATATTAAATTAAATTGAAAAGACAAGTAATCTTCAGAATTTTTTTCCTTTCCTAACGGAATATCTGATGGACCGGCCGGCCAATTTTTTTTTTTTTTTTCAGCTTTTTCTTTTTTTCTTCCTTTTTTTTGTGGCAGTCCAATTACTTTTTTGTTTGTTTTGGTCTGTCGGACTGTTTTTTTGGAGGGTCGGCGACAGCCAAATTATTTTTTTTTAATGCCGGCCTGCCAGCCTGCTTTGTGACGGGACCCCGCCGGCCGCTTGGAGACCTCCAACAATCGGCCACTTTTTACTTTCTCTTTTATAAAAGTGCGGTCGCGTCTGTCGGCCTGAGCGTCGGCAGCCGTCAGACCTCTATGACGATCATTTTTTTTTCTTTTTTATGCGGCCGCCTGTCGGCCTGCACGCCCGCGGAACCATCGCGTGCCGGTGCTGCTTGCAAACCTCCTGCGACGATCATTTTATTTTTGTGTAGTGGCATGCCGGCCTCCGCATTTGATTAGTTGTAGTTGTTCTTCTTGGTGCTTTAAATACGGACATTTTCGATATAATTTGGAAAATTAATAATAATAATAATAATTATTATTATTATTATTATTATTATTACCAATAATAACTAGCAATAATAAGAATAATTATTCCTAATAAGCAATAATAATAATAATATCAACGAAGATGACCAAATAATAATAATATTTAGCAAAGTAATAATTGAAATAATAATAATAATATCAACAAAAATATCAAATAATAATCCCAAAATTGAACTTAACTAAACTGGGAAAAACTGAACTGAATTGAACCGAACTGAACTCAACTGAAAAAACTGAACTGAACTGAACAGAAAATAAATTATTTTTATCGAGACTAACAAAAAAGATACTACCTCCGTTCTCTTATAATCGCAACATATGGATTTTCACTTGCCAATGCATAACTTTGACTATTAATATTTTCAATTATTTTATTTTTAAAAATTATAAAAAGTTGATATTTTAAAAGTACAGTTAGAGATGAATTTAACAAGATCTCACATCATTATAATTTCTCATATGTATAAATTACAAAAAATGATCAAAAGAAAACATGTGAACAGTGTAATAATCAATATGTTGCAATAAAAAGAGAACAGTATATAATTATAAGTTATTAATTTGTCCATATTCTATACATTTAGTTTTTCGCGACAATGTAGTTGTAATTTGATAACCGAGGAACAGATTGCGTTATTTCTTTTTAAATTTTCATAAAAAAAATCAGCTTTTATATTTATTTTTAGAGTTCAGTTTCTGTTTTTAAAGCTTGTTTTTTATATTTTCAGTTCTTAGAACTTCTTCTAATAATTCTCGGTTTTTAGGGTTTATTTTTAATTTTTTAAGGTTTATTTTCAATTTTTAGACCTTATTTTTTAACGTCTTTTTTTAGTTTCTACTTTCTAGGGTTTATTTTTGTCATTCCTATTTTTTTAATGTTTCCAATTATTTAGAATTCAAGAGTGCAACTATACGTTATGACACGTCTTAAACGAATTCGAATTACGAATCAAATTAAAATAATTTGAGATTTTAGGGTGGGTTCAATTTCATTTTCAAAGTTTATTTTTCTATTTTCATTTCTTAGAATTGATTCTTTTATAATTTTCGATTTTTGGGGTTCATTTTTATATTTCAGGCCTGCACTTTTATATGGTACTGAATGTTGGGCTTTAAAGCATAGTCATGAGCATAAGATGAATGTAGCGAAAATGTGTATGCTAAGATGGATGTGTGGCTATACGAGAAAGGGTCGGCTTAGAAATAATGTGATTTGAAAAAAAAGTACGATTGGTCCCTATAGAGGATAAGCTGTTGGAGAATCGATTAAGATGGTTCGAGCATGTGAGACTGAGGCCGATTGATGCACCGATGCGGAGGCTTGAAGAATGGGGAGCGCATAGGCTGGTGAGGTATAGAGGAAGACCTAAACAGACATGGATAAGAGTGATTGAGAATGATATGAGGTTTCTTTGGACTGGAGAAGTTATGGCATTGGATAGGACGATGTGGAGGGAGAGAACTTGGGTGGTTGATTATGTTTGAGGACCATTTTTTTTATGGTTTATTTATTTATTTATTTATGCTTATTACTATTTTTTTACGTAATAAATTTTTCAATTTTCACTTTTGTCTTCTCATATGACCGTTCTATTGGAGATGGCTTGACGTTTTCTGAGAATGATTCATGTTAGTTGACCCCAAAATATTTTGGGACTAAGACTTTGATGTTGTTGTTGTTGTATTTTTTAATTTTTAGACCTTATTTTTTTTACTTTTTTTTTCAGTTTTCTAGGGTTTATTTTTTTGTTTTTTGTTTCTGTTTTTTTTTTTATATATAATTCAAGAGTGAAATTCTATCTATTATAACACATCATATTCATTTCATTATTACACATTGAAATACCAAAACAAAGCACTCCGACACAATCATATGGCTTGGATTGCATGTTTGAATTCGGGGTGATTGCATTCATGATTTCCTTTGTGTTGGGTCTTGGTGGCCGGTGTTGGTAATTCCGTATTCATTTGATCCACCAATCACAAATTTCTTGAAAGTTCACAAAACAACCAAATTGAACACGAGGAACACGTTTTTTTTTGACATTAGGTATTCGGTCAAATGCGGGATTATTATTTTTCAGTAAATTAAACAGTGATATTATTTTTTTCTTTATCGTTATAAAATATTCAATTATTTTCCTATCATATGTGGAATTATTATTTTCCAGTAAATTAAACAGTCATATTGTTTTTTTTTTATCGTTATAAAATATTCGATTATTTTCCCATATAGATTAAACAGACAGATTACTTCGTTGTATTTTTAGAAAGTGCGGGGACTAACATAATGTATTCTATTCCGGCGTGCAGATTACCATCTTGTATATATACAACGGCGATAGAGGGGGCAGGATGCACATTTTTTAAAAAACCCAAATGCTAACGTACCTGTTTAATTTACACATGAGATACCGACTATTTTCTAAAGAAATATAGTGATGTAATAACTATTTAATCTACACATTGATAAATGTCACATTTTGTAAAGTATAAGGAGTAATCTGGCAAAACTACATTCGTACGGGCAACCTTTTACAATACTAATATTCTTGCTTTACCATTTCCTAGTATACTTATTTGGAAAATTCTAAGGCGTGTATATTTACTATAGAATTTTGTCGCAAATGATTGTCGTCATGAATCCATTAGTGAATATCGTTAGAGTATGGGCTTCCATCTCAAAATTAATTGGCAATAAGAAGAGTAGTACGGGATCTTTATATATTGATTGCAATATTTTACCGATGTGGGATTAATGCTTCAACACGCCCCCTCATGCGTAGCCGGAGTCAAGGCTTACAGCGTGGATTTTTTAACTCCGGTGGCGCGGAGCCAGAACATCGTGGACCGTTGGGCTCGCACGTGTAGAGAGCCTGCTCCGATGCCATGTTAAAGTCTGGGTTCCATCTCAAAACTATTTGACATGAGAGGAGTAGTCCAAGATCTTTTTATATTGATTGCATGTGTTGTATTTTACCGTGAGATTAATGCTTCAACAAATACAAATACAATTATGATATCCATACGGTCCTTGTACACATCCTCTCTCTCTCTCTCTCTCTCTCTCTCTATATATATATATATATATATATATATATATATATATATATGGTGGGTTTAGGTGAGAATGCAATTTAAGTTAAGAAATAAGAATGAATTTCATCCATAGATCTTGATAAATGGATGGCCTATATTTATTCTCACAAAAATTTGATGCATATAATGCAATATATTAATGCATTGATATTTTGATGCATATAATGCATATTTTAATGCATTGCAATTTTGATGCACGAAATGCATATTTTTCATGCATAATTAGTACAAAACCCATGCATATTCGCAATTCGCAGGATTTGAACCATTCTCATTTGATCCTAAATATATATATATATATATATCATCATTCATCCATCCAGGAAATTTGAAGAAGCTAATCTCAACTATGATCATCATCAGAATAAATTAGATAAACACACACATACACACACACACAGAGAGAGAGAGAGAGAAACGCACAGATGGGATCATCACTGAGTTGGGAAATGGCTGCTGCTGGTTTTGTTTTGCTGGTTATGGTGGGAAAATTATTGTTTTGTTGGTGGATTATGCCTTACTTGGCTTATAGAAAGCTCAAGGCCAATGGGTTTATTTGTGGGCCAAAACCTTGTTTCCCTCTTGGAAACCTATGTGACATGAAAAGATCACACAAGAAAACCAAATCTACCTCATCATCATCGTCTTCTTCGTCTTCATCGCCGACTCTGAGCATATCTCACGATATTCACTCCACTGCATTTCCATACTTTGCCCGTTGGCAAAAATTGCACGGTGAGTAAAAGTTTTATTTTGTGTAGTGTCCAAAAATGATATAAGAATAAATTTAGGGGACGTATCGAAAAGAAGGGAGTGGTATTTTTTTTATATAATTTTCACTAATTTATAATTTAATATATTAATCTTCATAATTATACGTTGTTGAACTACGTAAAAGGTCCAATATTGCAGTTAATTTTGGCGGCAAGAAGTATTTTAAATTTTTTGATCATGTTAGTGACGCGTTCCTCTAACTTAAATTATTCTTAGAATAGATTCTAATATTTTTTTTAAATCATTTAAGATTGATTTTTTTGTTGCTCGGCCTACCCGGAGCACAACCAACTTAATCTTACTCTTACCTGATCGAATTTGTTTGCTCGGCCTCTATTCTCGTTCTCCCCTGGAGAGAGATTCCTAGATCCGTCCCTGATCGAGACATCAATATCAACATCGGGCAAGCAATATTGATACGGAGATTGATGTCTCGATCGACGTTAGAGATTGCAATTCGATGCCGAAATTGACTGTCTCGATGCAGGGATTTATATCGGGCAAAGTAAAGGGCTAACAATATATCGGGGCACCGTGACGTGTTTTCGTAGCCATATCTTGCATGGATGGATGGATATATTCTGGCTTGATTGAACAAGCTTCTTCATTATTTCCCTTTCAGGGAAAGTGTTCGTCTACTGGCTAGGCACAGAGCCATTTCTTTACATTGCGGACCCTGAATTTCTGAAGACGATGACAGCTGATATAAAAGGCAAAAGCTGGGGTAAACCAACTGTTTTTAGGAAAGACAGAGAGCCAATGTTTGGGCAAGGCCTATTAATGGTCGAAGGTGAAGATTGGGTTCGTCACAGGCACGTCATCACTCCAGCATTCTCTCCTGCTAACCTGAAGGTATATATGAAGAAGAAGAAGAAGATGAAGAAGAAGAAGAACCAAGTATTTTGATTTTATCTTTGTAAATGTATTAATTAATTATTATTATTACTGTTATTAATGATGAAAAAAATGGGATGACAGGTGATGACAAGCTTAATGGTCGAGTCAACAACGAACATGCTGGACCGGTGGGCCAGTCTGATCGCCTCCGGCCAGCTGGAAATCGATGTTGAACGAGAAATCATCGGCACCGCCGGAGAAATTATAGCAAAAACGAGCTTCGGAGTAAGCAACGAGAATGGACGAGAAGTGCTCGATAAATTAAGAGACATGCAAGTCACCCTATTCCGATCCAACCGCTATGTGGGCGTGCCATTTGGAAGATTCTTAAACCCTAAACAAAACCTAAAAGCTAAAACACTCGGCAAAGAGATCGACAAGCTCCTTCGATCGATCATCACCAAACGAAGCAATAGACCACATTCGGGGCATTATGATAATAATAATAATAATAGTAGTAATAAGCCAGGGCAAGACTTGCTCGGCATGTTGATGGCGGAAAACACGATGGCGGATGGTCGGAAAAAGAGCGCCTTGACGGCCAAGGAGCTAGTGGATGAATGCAAGACTTTCTTCTTTGGGGGGCACGAGACGACGGCTCTGGCGCTGACGTGGACTTTGCTATTATTGGCCACTCACCCTGAGTGGCAAAAGCAGTTAAGAGAGGAGATTAGAGAAGTGATTGGAGATGAGATGATTGTTGAGGCCACAAAGCTTGTTGGACTAAAGAAGGTATGGTTTTTTGTTTTTATATGTAACCAGCATTCATGTTGTACTTGATGGTTATGCTAATTATTTTTTGAGGTACGCTGGACCCACAAAGAAACTCCCACAAAAACATCCACAAACTGACGTGTCAGCGTTTTATTGGTGTACTGTGTATCAATTTCTCTCTCCTCTCTCTTTCTGAACCAATCAATCTCTGCCACATCAGTTGGTGGATTTTTTTTGTGGGACTTTCTTTGTGGCCCTAGCATTCTCTTATTTTTTTTTTCCCGGCCCTTTATTTTTATATAGATGGAGTGGGTCATGAATGAAGTTTTACGCTTATACCCTCCGGCACCCAACGTACAAAGGCAAGCAAGGCACGGCATTCAAGCAGGCGATCTAGTAATTCCCAACAGAACCAACATGTGGATCGACGTCGTATCCATGCATCACGACGAGAGCCTATGGGGCCATGACGTAAATGAGTTCAAGCCGGAGAGGTTTAAGGACAATATACATGGAGGGTGCAAGCATAAGATGGGATTCTTACCATTTGGATTTGGAGGGAGAATGTGTGTTGGCAAGAACTTAACCAGCATGGAGTACAAAATTGTGTTGACCTTAATACTCTCTAGGTTTTCATTTTCATTATCACCTAATTATTGCCATGCACCCTCTATTGTGCTCTCCCTCAGGCCCGCGCATGGTTTGCCCCTAATTTTTAGGCCTATATTTTAAGTACTCGAACCCACTCCTAATTGTCTTTTATTTTTCTATTTATCTTTTCATTTTGTTTCCTTCGATTTTTTCGAGGGCGATAGGTCGACTTTGGTTATATTAGTAGAATATTATATGGTAATATTGAATTAATATAAATCCCCGTATAAAGGGGGTTAGAAGTAGGAGGTATACTCCTACGTTAGATACAACAATCCGGATACTTTTCAGTATTTATTAAAAATAATACATGATCATTTTGACTTGTGCTGAGCTCAGAAAAGAGGTAGACTCGCAGGAAAACGAACATTCATCCATTGTTTCTCGTAAGACACAAGGTGGCTCCACCCGATTTCCTCTAGCAAAGAAAGCTTTAGATCATAAAATTTCTTCTTGGGAGGTTGGCCGTCCTCTTGTATCATGTCATTTAGCACCTGGTTCGACAATTCAGAACAAAAATATTACTGATCATACGAAGTTATAACTTTCAACCCAACACTATCGAGCTTTAAAACGATTGCTTGTTCAAGATTGGGCATCGATATTCCGATGATAATCGTTTTTCGCCATGTAATTTCGGGAAAATGTTATTTAGCCTTAGTTTTGAAAAGCAGTTGTTTTTTAGCTGTTTTGACCAAAATACGACAGTCGTACCCCCTGCATGCATATACGATGAGTTTCTTCGCAATTTATTCTAAAAGAAATGGCCATTTCTCGACCCTGAGACGCGTGTTTGTAATTATCCCAAGAAGCAGTTAGAAACCTCACTTGAACAAAACAAAGTACCTTTAGTGCATTTCCTAGCCGTCCTTTACGTCTCTCGTATATAACAAGGAGGGTCCCATATCTTGAGGATTTCACATCGACCCATTTTTTGAGTTCTTTAAAGTTCTCTTCAAACGAATCCGGTCGGGCACTAGAATCTGCTGCAGCCTTACCTTCCTCCTTATCCACAAGGGTCTCACCCTGCTACCAGAATCACCATTACAGTCAGAAAGCTAATTAGAACCTCAACTAAACAGTAGATATAAGTTTTTTGATTGAGCAATAAGCTTTAATGATAAAATTCAGTAAATGTTCCAAAAAAAAAATAACCTTCAATGATTCTCTCTCTGCTAAAGCCAATCCTTTCTGATATAAAGCATCGGCCAGTTGGTCACGTAATGTATCCATTTTCTTCTTCTTTATCTAGGTTGTGAAGTAAAATTTCATTACAAACTTCATCTCAAGTAGAACATTATACAAGAGAAAAAAAAAGAAAAAAAAAAGGGAAGATTTTTTTTTTTGAACAGCAGTAGTTTTCCTACAGAAGATTGAGTGCTTACTTCTGCATCCTCGTCTTCAGAATCACTTTTAAGCGATAAATATTTTGCCAGCTCATCTGTATCGATACTTTTAATAACCTCGTCCGCAGCACTGATAATCTGCGACATGCAGATTAATTAGACAAATCATACACAAAATATCCATAGTATCAAGTAGGCACAAGCAAGCAAATATTTGGTTTACCTCTCCATAATGATGAGCTTTATCTTCGACGTTCCAGGATACCAAGGCTTCCAAGATTTTGGCAAGTAATGGTGTGTATTTTGGGTACTCCGACTGCGAATTTCGAAAGGTTAATGATTAAAAAGGAATCTAGCATCAAATAATATGAAACCATCTATCTACAAAAAGCTAAGCAATACATAGCTTGGCTATGAGAATTTTTTAAACAGAAAAACGAGCAACAAATAGTCAAATATATAGCATGGCAGAATATTGCTAGGACTGAAAAAGTTGAAGCATTGGTCGATGAGAATTCTCAGGCGATTTCATTTGATTACATTTATGCAGAATGGAAGAGCTAAAACCAAGTGCATACTGCAACTATGAGAGCAAGAGCACATGTGAGGGCATCAAAAAGATAAATTGGAAAATGGAAAGTATTAATTTGAAAGTTAAACATCATACGTCTTAAGTAGAGCTCAATGATCCTAGACGATTTTCTTGTAGAATGCAGAAGCAACAAAGTATTGATTCTATTTTAAACGTGGTATGTCTTCCAAACATAATCTCACCCACCAAGATGGCGCTTCTTCTCATTTTTCTCATGGAACACATATAGGTAAAAAAGATGCCTAAGAAGTAAAAGGACAGAGAATGATTACCTTAAGCGAGATGGATAACTTTTTCCAATCAGAACGTTCCTTGTCGGTACTTTGTTTTAGGTTGGAGAGAACTCTAATTTTTGCATCTCGGACCTGGTTGGCACGATGAGTTTCCCATATTAAGCATTGTGGCAATTCAGATAGACAGAAATGATAATTGAAATCCTCCAATAACTATGAAAGAATTAATACAAAACGTATTAAGTACATCTTCCCTTCCCTTCCTATTGTTCCCCAATTCGATAAATCAATAACCTCGACCAGATAATACTTTTTGTCAGTCCCGACATAAAGGACTTAGTGTTAAATTTACCTCCATTATTTAATAACACCGATTATTTAATATTTTTGTTGGGCCCCGATGGTATTAATTTAAAGAGATTTAACTTACATGGAATTTCTCTGCTGTTTTTTTTATCCTTAACTTGAGTACTTTTATCATTTTTTTTTCTGAGGTTATGGTTGGAGGCATAGGAGGGTTTCACAAATGTAATAGTCATATATGCTCAAGAACGTTACAAACAAAGACGCTGAGAGGTCTTGAATCCAGAACGAGGAAATATAAGCCGATATTAGAAAAAGAAAATGTGAATCCATACTAAAGGAAATCTGGTAAACATACCTCTTCCTCCAACTGTTCGGACACACTCTTGGTGCAACTCGAAGACGAGCTTTTACCTTTATCCTCATCGAACTGACGAAGAAACAATACCCACAATGTTACCGAAAATAAGATGGGCAAGTATACTAGTTGAGCCATATCATGCTTCAAAAATCAGATGAAAAAATCCCTCCCTGGCGAAAACCAGAGTGAGATGAAATTAAGGACGAAAAAGAGAATCGAATTACCTGTGCTGGGGGAACTATACATGATATGCTATAAGATACAGGGTTCTTTTCTGGATTATTCGCATCATTATTAACCCCGAAAGAAACCTTTCCGTATGAGATTGCCCCAACCAAGACAGATCCTACTGGCGTGTCCTGTGAAGTATGTCGCAAAGTAATAACATCCAACATTAATTCCCCAACTTTGATGGGAAGGAAAAAGAATAATGATTATAATCTTCTATTGGATAACTGAAAGACTTCAAGTAATGCAAAACCTTGGGAAGGTTGTCCTTCGCAGGAGGGGCCACATAAAATGCTTCCTTCGCTCTATCATTGGCAAAGATACGGTAACTCAATAAGATCCACAATAGGGGACTGATTGATAAGAAAAACTAATGGAAGCATAGGAAAAGCAGTAAGAACAAAGCATACCCAGGCATCAAGACTGACGAACTAAAGATGCTGGTACCCGTGACTGGGCCATCAGGTTGTGCGTAAAAGCTCAATGGAACGGCATCCTATAAATCAAAACGTACGCTTGTCAAAAAACAAATGCTTCCAAATAAATAAAAAATACAAAAAGAAAGTGAAATTCGAAATCACGGCTACGAAAAAAAGACGATTTGACATGTAGATGCTGTCAAAATAAATCACCTTCTCCAAGTTTTTCTCAATGAAAATCACCAACTGCTTCATCTTTTCCAAATACTGCACATTGTCATGCCTGAAATAAGGGAGGCCTAGATTATAGTCACAGTATACACTTGGTTAAGATTTCCGTTTCTCCTTCCCTTCTGATCTCATGGGTTTTCATTTTAAATTACCGCTCATGAAAAATATAGAGAGTGGAGACATTTGAGGACCAAGGTTATCAGTTACAGTTACCTTAAGTAAAGCTGCAAAGTATATTCGCCCTTGGGAAGTTTAGCAGCATCTGGATAAACATCACCCACCGCATATACACGCTACATTTACAATAGAAATGATTAGATGAGAGAAAAACCAGCAGCATGGGAAGCAAATTAAAATAACGAGTAGGATTGTTTGGTGATAATGCAAGTGTGAATGGAATTTTTATGTACAAAAATATTATCTGAAACATAAAACCACAGAGCACAAATGATTATTCTTATTTGCCTATTTGGATATGCAAAATTAGACTAACAGTAGTAGTAATTTTCAAAATGCAGTTTATGTACCCAGTCGATGTGGATATGTCTCTATTAACCAAAAACGATGGTATATCCAGTTAACCTTCATCAAGATTCCAAGTGCAAGAGCAATTGATAGAAAAATATTCACGAGGAATGCATTATGATCTCACTCTGTTTACAATGTGTACAATGAGTGTAAGTTTAAGACTTTATTATGATAAATGGAGAAAGAACATCCTCTTCGTGGTGAGCATATTTAAAAAAAAAAATCAAACAAGAAAAGAGAGCCACCCATTTGCAATAAAGAAAGCGAGAGCCAAGTGTTGAGCAAAACAAACCGATTACGGTAACTGAAAAACAAGGCCACGCACCTTGTTTGTATCTGATACCATATAAAACTGAGACTCAAATTTATTGTCATATACTCGGTTGTTCAGTAAGGGGATATGTGGCTTTATTTCAGCACCATCTTCAAGCTTGAACTTGTAACTACAGCATCACAGAAAAATTTCAGTCAACTATTTTCATAAGCACAACTGGATAACACAGGGATAGACAATCCGGTACCAAAGTAAAACCCACGTTAATAAGAGTGTCAATATCTGTTTGCCTGAGGGCAGCTTGTCCCGCTGCGCCGTAAGCGTGCTAAGTTTAGCATCAACAGGACGATAAGGGATTCTAACCTGCAAGAGTTTTATGCATGAAAACATGAGCAGCAGTACAGATAAGAACAAAGAACAAAGTTTAAATAATAATAATAATAATGATGATGATAATGATGATGATGATGAATATATATATATATATATATGATAACTGAAGCTGGCCAATAATTCTCACTTTATTTAACACTGCAGTTGGGGTAAGATTCTCCAATGAAAGAAGAGCCTCGGCATCAATGCGCACAGGTGCTTCACTTCCATCAAGTACAATTTCGTATTTGTTAATGTTGATGCCATGAAACGCAATCTGAAAATTTGCATTGAAGTCCAGGCAGAAGATAAACTTTTCCACATTTCGGAATTAAATAACAGAGCTCCATTATCATTAGATATCTGATGCACAACCATTTTCCTATGAACTCATGACACGAAGTAAGGAGATGCTAAAGAAAAAATAAATAAAATTATCTTGACGACAATATCCAGTTGACAGAAAAGCATTTACTAGATCATATGCAGAAGAATATGCCCAAAATACTTAAAATGCTACATAATAGGCCCGTGAAACATGTAAAAAGTTTAAAAAAAAAATAACAAATGAAACCCTATTACCCTACCATGTCTAGGAAGAGGGTCATTTGTCATGTTCCACGACGTACATATTCATTTTACAATAGCAATTACGTAATTGGACATGCCTACAACAATTATCTCAACTCATCACGGTCTCATGATATTTTTCATGCAAGAGGAAAAACTTATGATAGTGACGGTTTTGGAATTTCATCTCACTACTCCTTCATATGTGACACGAATGGCATCCCGCGTAAAACTTTGCTATTTTGCTTTTTGCATGAATTTATAAATTGACACTATAATCTTCATGCCACCAAACCCAACATAGTTGGGATTAAGGTGCATTTGTTGTTGATGATGATGATGTCTAGGAAGAGGGTCACAAATGACTTCAACTGCAAAAGAATATGAAGCTCGACAACAGATGAAATATAAAAATCATCATCATCAACAGCACCTTAATCCCAACTATGTTGGGGTCGGTGGCATGAAGATTATAGTGTCGTCTAATTGTCTAAAATTAGTTAACACCATAACTCATGCAAATAACAAAGTGGCAAAGTTTTACGCCGGATGCCCTTCCTGTCGCAACCTTCATATGAAGGAGAAATAGAACGAAATTCCAAAACCGTCAACATCATAGGTTTTTCCATTTATATGGAAAATATCATGAGACGGCGATGAGTTTGAGATAATTGCTATTGTCATGTCACAATACGTGATTGATATTGTAAAATCAACACATACATCATGGAACATGACGTGAGATGAAATATAAAAATGCGAAAAAAAAATCAAGAAAGGAAATAAAATGAAACTGACTATAGCCTTTCCTTGATGCTTCTTGACCTTATTAACTGAATATACAGTATAACATAAAATCCTAAGTCTATAGATCCATAATGTGCACAAAGTAAGAAAAAGTCGCAGACAAGAAATCCATTTCACAGCAATAGCTTATAACAACAGAAGGAAACAATATGCTAAGATTATCATAAGTTTTCATGATTCCGCACGGCAATTAGCTCTTGTAGTGAACAAATATTGAAACATATGATATACATATACATGCAATTATTTATAGCATTTGTGACATGCAAGAGTACAAAATATGATGGCCAGTGTTTGATTAGTCAATTATAGAGATAAGATAAGTATTAAACGAGCGCCCAGTTGATCCAGACCATTCGAGCGAAACTTCCAAGTTCAGTATAGACTCATATATGAGTCCCAAATAAGAAGCATCTTCAATTATTAGCAGGAAACCAATATTACCTCAAAATCTACAAAAGTTGTGTCATGGCTTCCTACACCACTCGACCAAAACTGAGCAATTGCTAGTTCCATTGTTCGGCCGCCCTTTACCTCAAAGGAAAAACTTTTGGAAGAAGGAGAAGAGAATGTGGCTACGTTTTCCCATTTAATGGGTCTTTGCAGAGGAGAGATCTGTATATCACAGGCATGTCAACAAACTCCAAAGACTTTCTTGCTCCAAGATTAATGGAAAGAGAACAAAACATTGGAAATATGATCCCAATCCAAACGTATACCTGAACACAATCTATGAAAAATGTTCGAGCTGTACTGAAACCGCATGTTTTCATGGTTACCTCAACCCAGGTGGCACCAATTGGTACTTCAACAAATTTGCGCTCAATGTGACCTACAATCAAATGGATAACTGAAATTACACACTTCTGGTCACATAAAAGTCGGTTTTGTGGGACATTGTTAAGGGAAAAAGGAGAGAGAGAGTGAAGGAGACAGAGAGCGAACTTCCCCACTTGAGAAATTGAAACTTCAACCAAATTTTCATATATTTAGGAGTTTCAACATAAAATCTAAGCTGACTTTCGCTCTACATAATCTTGTTTTCTTTTCTACTCTTAGGTACAACAGCAAATGATATGTAAAACATGTTCTAGCGTAACATTGCAGGCATTGTTTATGCATTATACAAAGCCTACAAAGACTGGAAGAATGACCAGTCGCAGAGTTTTCAGGTGTTAACAACCTGGTTTTGCAAAAGAAATTATGGTAATCCATCAAGTATAGAAGCGCTAAAGTGCATCCTGTCCAGTTTCCAGATAAACAACTCTCACGTCTAAACTTTTAGACAATGTCGTTCCTCACACAGTCACACGTGATGTCCAAATTTCGTGTCATTATAAAAAATATAATTTTATGATATCACCCGCAATTTCCTCTAAACTTACCTTAAATAGCTATCATATTTGCCATAGTAAAAAATTATCTATCATAATAGGAACAAATATATGAGATTATTGTCTGCAAACAACAATATTCTGTTTTTTTGATGATTCAAATTTTAGCCACGATTCAATGTACAATGGGAAAATCCTGAATGGTGAACAAATTTCCAGCTCAACGGCAACTATGATATTCGTTCCAGCATTCACGACAAAAATAAAATTAGCAACTCCAGATGGCCTTCTAAATTCCAATTCAAATCCTTCATCATCATCATCAACAGCACCTTAATCCCAACTATGTTGGGGTCGGTGGCATGAAGATTATAGTGTCGTTTAATTGTCTAAAATTAGTTAACACCATAACTCATGCAAATAACAAAGTGGCAAAGTTTTACGCCGGATGCCCTTCCTGTCGCAACCTTCATATGAAGGAGAAAGAGAACGAAATTCCAAAACCGTCAACATCATAGGTTTTTCCATTTATATGGAAAATATCATGAGACGGCGATGAGTTTGAGATAATTGCTATTGTCATGTCACAATACGTGATTGATATTGTAAAATCAACACATACATCATGGAACATGACGTGAATTCAAATCCTTAAGTGAACAAAAAATTTGAAGAAACATCAGTCCATCTACAATTAGAAAGATGCATAATCGTGCAAGGACCAATATTCTAAAAATGCTCGCCTAGTCTCGGCTCAGTCGCTAGACTATCCTCAATTGCCTATGTTTTTTTATCCCGGTTAGGCCCCCTCTATCCTATCTATACCCCCTTTAATCCTATCTACCCCAACTAGGCAGCAGCATTTTAGACCACTGCATATTGCACGTCTAAATGAAAATTATTTTCTTCTCTTCAACAACAATAAATCATCTGATTCTATAAATATCCGAAATTCTTAGCCAACAAATCCAAATTAGCATCCTCTTTCATGGCATCATATTTTTACAGAATATCCATGGACAATCACTCTTTTTGCTCTTTAAAGAAGTCTATGAAAACCCCGCATTATAATTATAATCTAAATGATTGTGCCAAGTCAAGTCCAAAAAGGACAAAAATCACATCTTAAGACATCCATGAAAGGAACTCCCAAGTTCAATAAAGCTGATTATCAAATTTCATCTAGTTCATCATCCAATACAAGTCAGCCAGATCATTCTAATATTGTAATGGAATGTCCATTGGGAGTGGGACACTAAATTCCCTCCTACGCAAGCAAAAAATAAAAGACGAAACAAAAAGACAGTAACAACTAACAAGATATTCTAACTTTTCAATGTCATTTTAGAGCATGATGTACCTGGTACAAATGACATCCCTTGGAATAGAATTACTGGAGGACGACATTTCACGGATTGCGGTTTTGTTATAGTTATAGGAATTCTGAACAGAGGACCCCGCCAGGGCGATTTACAGTCTAATGCATAGACTTCATAATAGTGTAGACCATCACTGAGAGTGGTAGGATCGACAATTATTCTGGAAAAGGAACGACAAGCCATGCACTCATTACAAACTACGAACAAGTCAAGAAATTTCAAAGCAGCTGGACATCAATGCCTCAAACATATCATATACAAGAGACATTACAAAGATAAGCAGAAAAACTAATACTGGACTTCAATAGCAAAGACCTAACTCCAGAATTCAACTACCGAACAGTAACTTGCACCGTACAGTACTTTTTTCATCTTATTATTCCAAACATCGTCAAGGAAGCAAAATATCAAGTAGGCAAAAACAATTAACAAAAGAAGACTTTATCTCTCAGCAGCTAAAAGTTTCCCAAGTGGCCATACCCTGAACTGGTGATATTGGCATTAATAGTTCATATTGAGTCAAACTTGCTATGCAATCGCATGCCTCATTTAGAACCATATCTGGATTTTTAAGATGGCGATTTCTCATTCCATAGTTCAAAGAAACAGTAAGAAATAGGTCACGGGTATGGAACTCGATGAAGCTTTTTTTTTTTTACAATTCAACCACCTGATTTGTCTCTTTCAAATTGCACTTGATAATTTCCAAATATATTTTGAAAACAAAGAGGAATTGTATCAAAGGACTACAACCAGAAAATCGTCTGACCAAACTTCCTATACCACTCCAAGTGTGTGGACTCTCCAATTCTCACCCAAAGAAGAGGAAAAAGAATGAAAATAAAAGCATCCCAGAATCTATGCACACAGAAAAGCAATAACTGAAAGGAGGTACAATGAGAGGTGAGAACTAACTTGAACTCACGACCGTTATGAGTTAGGAGAAGATACTCAGGAGCTCTCACCACTGGCCCTCCAGTACAATGTAACTTTACAAACACTTCAAAAGGAACAAGTTGTTCTAAGTTGCTTGCATCATCATGGAACTTTGGTTCCACCTTCACCGTCCACTAAGAAAACAAGGTTATCACAACTCAATCATCAAGGAATGAGTATATTAATAAACAAACAGACGACAAAAATAACCATTGAGTATATTAATAAACAAACAGAAGACAAAAATAACCATTGTTACCATCCTTCAAAGAAGCCACATCTCACAAAATTATAAACAGAAAAATGTCTTAGTTATCACATCATTAGACACCACTTGACTAATATAACTTGTTCATCCGCTTATTTATTGTTCTCTGAGCAATTCAGAAATTAACCAAAATGCTATGCTTGAATGACACACACACACACACACACACACACACGCACGCACGCACGCACACACACACACACACACACACACACACACACACACACACACACACACACACACACACAGCATTCTTGATTTCCTGCAGCAGAATATGAGGGTCAATTGTCCCGATTCAACAGATGTAAATAATTACAGGATCGCAGAAACACTGTTCAAAAACTGTAGCACATGTTTGTAATAAAAATTAAATACTCAAATAGACATTGAAAACAAAACGACGAGGAAATCCATGTAGTTAATGGGATCACATAGGGGATAAGGCACGCATATACATGTCATAAATATGTAAAAAGGTCTCCCATGGCAAGGATCTTAACTACCAACTACATAAAAACTTTTGGAACTTTCCATAAAACAATTTCTTACCTCACTCGATTCTTTACATAAATCCGCCTCCCTGAGGTAGATGCCTCGTGAGGTAGGTGCTGCGCAAAAGAAAAACTTAAAGACAATTGCACATGATTGCATAGGCAACATAACATGGCCACAGAACAAGAAATATACAACAATGATTAAATAAAGTAATACTACTCAAAGATCATGAATCATGTTAAGTACTTGAATCATGTTAATGCCTTGTACAACCAAACTATGCATGGCAATATTAAAACAAAGCCTTTATGTGTTACATGGAGGAAGGTTTACGTACTCGATTTTCCAGATTGACTGATCTTTATTCGATACCAAACAGATGGCACGTCACATGACTTCTGAATGTAATCATATGCCCTGTCATCCAATCATGAAAAATCCATAATCAAAGCGGGCTCTATTAGTTATTGGTAAAGAACGGAAGCTCTAAATAGTAAATCTGACTTGTCAACTTGCATCAATCCTTGTCCAGCTGTCAATTTATCTTCTGGAGAACCACCCACGGGAACAGATGTATTCTCAAGAGCCTCACGTACACTATAAGGACTTACAGGAACCCCTTCAGCCTGAAAAATTTAGATGTTCATATCCCAAGACAAAAAAGAAAACGCTAGTAAATATGGAACCATAACAAGAATGATTCATTATATACAAATGGTAACCTTCATTGCACTAATAAGCAGAGCAACCCCTCCACAAGCACAAGGAGATGACATCGATGTTCCATTCATAAACATGCGACGTTGAAGTGTCCATGTAGGAACAGGGGCCATGGCACCACCAGCAGCACTAATACAGACTCCAAGATCTCCATCAACTGTTGGTCCTCGACTAGACCTACACCACTTCCAGCTAATGAGTTAAAATAAAGAGTTACATACTATACGGGCCAACTGACTACAAAGATTCTGATGCACGAATTTTTTGATAGGAATTTATAATATGCGATATAGATGGAGATCAGATCAATATACCAGGTATATTCAAGACCTTCAGGAGGAGCTTCAACCAAGTTGTGGGCCCCAGCAGCCATTGCAGGAGAAACATATGCTCCAACTCCTATTATACTTGATGTTGTACCACCAGGTGCACCCACAGTGCTCAATGCCGGCCCATCATTACCAGCGCTGCTGATGAATATAAGCCGATGCTTGTTGACTACCTAAATATCCAAAGAAGTCAAATAGTGTATGCAAGGATATGCATGATAGGCCAAATTAAACAGATTGAATCACTAACCTCGTTTACTAAATCAACGAAACGACCATAATCAGGAAGCAAAGTGGGTTCCCCGTAACTCATGTTTATAAGATCACATTTGTGCTGCACAACAGTAACAAGAAATCAATATCAGACAATTTGTACAAAAAATAAGCATTATATTAAAGGATAAATGCTGGGATAACAAATTTGACACTAGAAGCAAGATAAAATAAAAAAAAAATAAAAAAAAAAAGTATGCTTGCAATATAATTACTCTATGTTGTGCTGTAAGTAGCAATAACAGCTGTACTTTCTTCATTAAGCATAACTATGTGAATTGAATTTACCTCCACAGCCGCAATCAGTGCTCGAACCAAGCCTGTCCCTGTTTCCATAGAACCTAAGCGTGAATCCCCAATTTTGCAAGAAATCAGCTGAGCTCCAGGGGCAACTCCATTTAACCGGGGCTCCTAAAAAATGGTGATAACTTGAGGTAATAATGAAAATACATATTTGAAAATACCTTCATGCCTTACTGTGATTCATTCTAGATTACCTTTGAATGATAAGCAGAAGTGATACCAGCAACGTGAGTACCATGGGGAGAACAGTCTGTAACAATACTCAAAACATTGCCTTCATTGTATACATTAAGGACAAATGTACATGCATCTAATTTGCTGAAGATGCCATACTTCCTTTCAATCCTACAATGGAAAATCGCAAGATTAGTCTACTTTGCAGGAGGAAACTAATGAAATGCTAGTTAAAGTGTTGCTAGCTTGATACTCAGACTCAGTCAAGATAATGGTTCCATTGGAAATGAAATGATGAGCTAGATTAAAACAATAAGTACGAATATATATATATATATATAGAGAGAGAGAGAGAGAGGGAGTACGCATTTATAAAAAAAGAATAAGGTCAGGCTTCCAAGTTCATCAACATATACAACACCAAAGATACATGAATGGACACTAGCACAGAAGTAAGAGGGAAAATAACTTGTTTACTTCACAAAAACAATTGTGGATGTTGCACCATCAATGTTTTATATTCTTCAATTTACTTATATTTTATATCAGCTAGCAACTCTTAAAGACTGATTAAACTTGTGCAACAAACAAAGATTCATATGAAGATGCATGCTGGCATCTGCTAAAGTAAAGCTTATGAAGTCAAATAAACTAATCCAAGTCTAACAGCCACATTAATTACGTTATATTAAGTACACAACAAGATTATTACCGCAAAAAACCTCAAATCAAATTGATCATTATTAGTCCACAGGAATAGAGCAAGACAATGATATACATCTTTGAGTAGCGCATGTTAGTGTGGGTGCAGGTCTTCTCCAGTTAATTTGCTTAACATTCAGATTCGACACCTAAGGAATAACACATGCGTTTACATGCTACTAATTGTTCACATATGTCCAATAATAATTCACCAATATTTCATGCAAGTATAAAGTCATATTAAGGAAAGTTACTTTGAGAGTTAGAATACCTATAATTAGTAAGAGGAACAAAGTCAGCAAGCTTCCCACATCCTGATTCATCCTCAAGACTCTGTGTGTCAAGTGCAGCCCTCCAAACTTCTCCGTCATGCCAGACAACAGCATCTATAATGGGTCCTTTATCCTCATAGCTCTAAAAAGGTATAAGCATGATTAAAGTTTATACAGGTGATACAATCTTGATAACAGAAGGAAATAGGCAAAATCTGAGGACTAAAGACATTTACGTCAGCCTGCTTGCGTAGAAGATCAACTCTACTCTGGAGATCTTCCCTTTTCTTTTTCAAGTTCGAATCATCAACCTTTGCGTGTCTCTACAAGTCAAATTACATGATGGACAAGCAAAAATTAGAAAATCACAGAGATACTCTTTTGGATAGAAGAAAATAAAATGATGGAGCAAATGAACTTCAACTTGTATTACGGTTTCATTATTTAAGAGACAAGCACACATCAGGATCTTGCAGGGCCCACCAGGGGTAAGAGGAGAAAGGGAAAGAAGAAATGAAACAGCATAGTTCTTTCGAATTGAAAAGCACCTTATTTTCTTTCGACATAATTAAGTTAGAAGAAGTTTTCATTGCTGGTCGTATTCACCTCTACATATATGTGATTCATTAACAAATCTAGCCTAAGATAATTAAGCATGACGAATTTGAAGCCTGATTCATGCTAAGGGTGTGGATGGCTCAACTAAACTCCCAAGCTCACATTTTTTTTTCTATGACTTCTGATATCCTAAACTTTGACTCTCTTCTGATGAACAGTGATACATATTTGGAAACTTAACAAGAGTCGCTTTTGTATTCTCAAAATGCAATAATAATCCTATTGCAGAAGGGGCAAAACTGTAGCTTTTGACCACCATAACAAAATTAGGTGTCGGAATTAACTCTAAAAGATTTAACTAATGTAGAATCAATTTTCTTAGAGGTTATCAACATTTTACCTTAAGCTAAACTTAAAGTCCAAATAACAGTGTAATCAACAAATATAAGGACAGTACAAAAGAACAGAAATGTCTCTTAATCTCTCTGACTTCTTTAGTCCCACATCAAAAGTACGAAAAGCGAGTAAGAAACATGCGCATAAACATTTTCGCTTTACCAACTTATCGATAAACCGTCTCTTCCCATCCACTCTCACTCTTTTCTTTTCGCAAGACCCCAAAAGATATTGACAAGGAGAAACAAAAGAGAGAAAAATCAACACATGTTTGGGGTTGGAATCTTCACTACTTCTACATATCAAGAAGAAAACTCGGTGAAACAACTTCATTGCCCATGCCTACTGTCCAGCAATTACATGCAGTTAAATACTTCCTATGTTTCTTTTTACTTGCAATAGTTTGACGTTTACACTACCCATAACTTTGGCTGTTATTTTTTCTACCAATATTGAAACAAATATTATAATCTTTTGTAATTTTTACTGATACATAGTTAAAGATAGTAATGGTCAAAGTTATATACTGAACGGCGTGAAAGTCAAACTGTTGCAGATATAAGTCAAATCTCTTAAATAAAAGGTCGACAAACGCCA
This sequence comes from Orobanche coerulescens, assembly GCA_033398695.1. Taxonomy (NCBI): domain Eukaryota; kingdom Viridiplantae; phylum Streptophyta; class Magnoliopsida; order Lamiales; family Orobanchaceae; genus Orobanche; species Orobanche coerulescens. Next base: position 10,155,967 of record CM065816.1, on the reverse strand, counting down.
ACACATGGGAGCAGAGTGTGCCAATTCTGAGTCGACTTTTGAGAGGAAAGCACCCAAGGAGAAGATTGATGAAAGTGTTGATCGCGGAAATGATATATACAGTCTGCAGGGACCGTAATTCCAAGATTTTCCAGAATACTTGTGCCACAGCTGCTGTGTTACTACAGACAATTGTTCATGCGGCTTTTGTGAGGTGTATGTTTATCCCAAAAATGAGGCCTTTTTGTAGTACCTTTGATGATCATCTCATAAATAGATAGAGCATTATGTTGATTTGTGTCATGTAAGTAGATGTGAGGCAAGGAGCCATATTGGTTATTCCTTTGTTTTTGTAATGAGGCGATGTACATAACTGTTATCACTTGGAATGAAAAAAGCTACTTTTGTCCCCCCCCCCCCCCCCTCCCCAAAAAAAAAGGTCGACAAACACCTAGAGCTACTAAGATTGTGAAAGCAGCAACAGGAAAGACATGATTAACATCCAAGAAAGATACAATAACAATAAATACAACAACAACAACATTACCCCAATGCCTCAATGGCTCCCGCAAAAAGCGGGGTAAGGGGGGATCGGATGTACGCAGCCTTACCCCTGTCTTAACACAGAGAGGCTGTTTCCGGATGATCCAAAATGAAAATTGCATCGAGAATTGCATGGAATGACTAGTACTTCATGAGAAAAAGAAGTGCAGCCAGTTTAGTGAGTCATTTTGTTTTATTCCATTATAATCAAGAACCAAAGAATAAGGAGTCTTTGGCTCCATTGGAAACAATGGAAATATACAATAACAATAAATATGTAATAATATTAGGATTGTGTTATATTGTTGTTTCCTGAACTGTATTTCAATAATGTTCACCTAGGAATTGGAGCTTGACATATGATATTGAATACAATTAGGATGATCAGATTATGAACTACCTTGTCAAACTCATCAAGCTGCTTTACAGCCTCAGCGATTGCTTCCTGATTTTTTTCATCCCACCTTTTCTTCCTCTCTTCCTGCATACAGCAGGAAAAAAAAAATGTCGAATGTTATAATATTGATGCAATAACAGAATATAACAAGTCAAAACTCTTGTATACCATACTATCAATATTAAATGTAATTTCACCAATAATCACCCTGGTTACCTTCAATCGATCCGTCAGTGTACTCGTAAAAAGCTCATAAACCAATTTACATCCAACATGCCATTCTCCAGAACAGTTTTTCCACGATGAATTTAAAACTAAAAACTTCCCTGAATTTCCGCATCCACACATAGAAAAGTATGATCAAAATAAATTCCTAGATGCCAGCTCCATAGGAAGTAGGAGCTGAAAAAATAAGTCCTGAGTTATGCATAAACAAAGGTGCAAATGAACTAAAAATACACACCAGAGGTCCCACGAATGCACCCATTATCATCTGCCCTCACAACAGTTGACGTATCAATATCTCCACTCCCAGAACTACGAAAGATACAATTTTCAGAAGAACAGATCAACATTTTACATGAAAAAACATGAACCTAACAAAATCAGCATAATCTAGCAAAAACACGAACCTCACTTTTTAGTTCATTTTTGGTGGAATTGAAATCCCTCATATAGTCACTTGAAATCCATCCCTTAATTCTTATATATGAAATTATGAACAGTCTCTTTTCTCTCTCACACACACTACCACAATACACAAAAAACACACACTATACACATTTCACACATGCACACAAAAACACACATTTCACACATGCGCACAAAAACACACATTTCACACAGAGAAAGAGAGAAGAGAAACTCAGACTACACATGGACAAACACACATCCCATGCACACCCACACAAATACATACCGTACATATTTCATGCACACACAAACAAACACTACACTCATTTCACGCGCGCACAAAGACATACTACACGCATTTCACAACACACACACACACATGTCCATACATAAAGCCACATTAAATCCAGAAAAGGAATGTCAAATGATTGGAATTCGAATCCAATGTGTTTGAAATCCATGGATATTTCAAATCCCTCAATCCAAACACGACTTGAGCTCCATTTGCCACACACACGGAGAGGGGGTGGGGGGGGGGGGGGGGGGGGTTATTAAATGCGATGAAAGAACATAATCAAAAAAAAAAATCATCGAAACATGAAAAACATCCGCAAGTCGTAGACAAAATATACCACAAAATTCACACAAGCCACTTCCAAGACTTCACTTTCATTACAAATTTTTCATTCACATACCAATCAATAACATCTAAAATTTTTGGCTTCCCGTCTGAAGTCACTTTTAGTCCAGCAGCCGCCGGGTCCACACCAGAATCTAACCACAAAAAAAGGAAAATAGACAAACAATCAAAGCATATCTCTTGCAAAAAAAAAAATAATAATAATAATAATAATCAAAACGACGATAGACAACAAAAAAAGTTCATTTTTCCAAGAAAATAGTTCTATTTTAGTTCAATAAAATGAAAAACAGACCAAAAATGGCAATGACCACGCCGCGTCCATCGTACTCGGGATGCGCTTCGACGAAGCGATCGGCGGCGATTTCTTTCTTCGGCATGAGCGAAGCTAAAAACGTCGATTCATTCAGCTTCAAATTATGCAAAGCTCCACTATCCTCACCAGTAGACATCGCCCGCCCGAGTCCTGAAACCACTACTAGTACTACAGTGAAGCTCCGAAATAGTGTCAGCTTAATTTCTCTCTCTAGCTTTTATTGGGCCTCTCAAGCGCAGTGATAAAAATGAGAGGTAGAGAGTGGAATTGGAAACGCATGACATTTATAGAGGCAGTGTTTGCAAAAACTTGAAGTTGCTTACTTGTTTTGTTTGTAGCTTCAAGCATCGGTGATTGGTATTTGCAACTTAAAGTTAGAAAATAAGCTGCTTTGAAAATGCTTTAAGCTTGAGCAACACTTTAATAGTGCATTATTAATGGATTGATTAATTAAATTATACCACTCCCATCACAAGATCTTGTGATTAAATCGCGAGATGTATCTTCGCGCTCGGGTTAAATTGATACGAAATTGACTAGTCCGAATAAAGAAAACGAAGCAAGGATCGACGTAAATGGCCTTACAACGCGTCATGCATGTACGGCGACATTTTTAGGCGAGAAAACGGACACAAAACGTAAAAGGACCAAGTTGCCGAGCTCGACCGTGTCCCAGGACACGGCCGTGTCACAACCTGCCGGAAAATGCCGAAGCACTGCCGACCGAACTCGGTCGTGTCGTCCGACACGGCCCGTGCCGCACTGTCCCGGACAGGCGAAGTCACTGTCGGCCGAACCTGACCGTGTCCGGCGACACGGTCGAGTCCTACTCGCCCAGAAATGCCGGAACGCCTGTCGGCCGAACCCGACCGTGCCAGGCGACACGGTCGAGTCCTACTCGCCCACAACTGCCGGAACTGACTGTCCAGACACCCGACCGTGTTCCAGGCGACACGATCGAGTCCTGCTGACCATGTTGCGCGCGTCGCGGCCATGTCTCGGGACACGGTCGAGTCCCTGCCGGCGGCCACTATATTTTATAAACTTTTGTTGCTGGTTTTTTGTTTCCTTTTCTTTCTTTAATTATTTGAGGGATTGTGTTCCCCTATTATTTGATTTGTGTTCCCTTTTTATATTTTATTTGATTTGTTTTGATTATTCAAAGATTTTGTAATCTTTGAATTATTTTCTTTAGTTGTTTTAGGAAGACTAAGTTCTCCTATAAATAGTATATCCTTAGTCTTGTAGATCATGAATTGTATGTTGAAGAAATAAGAATACACTTTGTGTTTTTCTTGGTGAATGCTTTTCATCGAAACTTGATTTTTATTCGACGCATTTTCGAGTATTAATTCGATTTCTTCTCAATAGGTCTTGAGAAGAAATCTCTTATCGAATTATAGGTCTAATTCGATAAACTTTTGTTCTTGATCGTTCAAGTCTTCTTGATCGATATTATCAATTTATCCGATATTACATCCAAAAATACATCCAAAAACACCATACTCGTAAAAAGCCTTCCGCTATCATACACTTATATATACTCCGACCGATACATATTCGTATTCCCAAGCTAATTCGTATCATAAATATCCCCAACTACTGCGCACAAAGAGTCGTCCTCCAAGAAATTGCTCCATGCCGAGTGTTTTTCGATGTGTAGAAAGTAGTGGGGATGTAGTTTGAAAATTTACCCTTGCGGGTGAGAGAGAATGGGAAGACATGTGGAGGTAGTGGAGGTAGGAAATTGGATATCTTGAAATTCGGATAGTAGATTTTGATATCCGATATTCGTATTCGAAATTTTCGGATACATATATCGGATGTCTGAATATCCGAAAAAAATATGAATTATATTCGAATATACTTATATTCGGAAAAAAATATTCGGATATCGGTTATACGAATATCCGAAAAAATACGGATATGGATATCGGATATCCGAATATCCGAATACCTTCTATTATTTAAAATATAAAAAAAATAAAATTTTAGGATTTTTCGGATATTTCGGATATCCGAATATCCGATTTTTCTGAAAAGTACTATCCGATATCCGAATCTGAAGTTCCGGATATCCAAACTTCGAATTTTTGAATATTTCGAATTTAGAGAAAAGGGAGAAACCAGTATTGTCTTCCAAGAGTTAATGACACAATGTGAGTCCCATTTCCATATTTTATTATCATTTTTTAACTTTGCTTCTTCATTTTCAAAAAAAAAAAAATCAAATGCTTTTTTTATGTTTAAATATAATATGAATAAATATTGAGTGAATTTAAAGTGGGTGGAAAGTGGGGTCCATAATGATATCGGTAAAAATCTGAGTTTTGAAAGGTATTATTGGGAGGGAGAAGAGAATATAATAATGTGTGATGTCAACAAAATTCTAAGTTTGGAGAGGTATGGGAGTAATGTGATGCAGCGTAGCGTCACGATTTGAAGGAAAACACCTTCTATCATCGTTGATTCATATGAATGACGTATGATAGGAATTAGGAAGAAGGGGATTAAATACTAATCAATTCTTATTAATCCAATAATGCCAATGACCGAATAAATACATCAATATCTAAGCAATGAAGACAAGAACCTTGCATAGACAAAGGCTCGAGTCACGAAGCGGCAGAGGTTTTAATCCGTGAATTCTCCAGCAAGGAAACTTGTGTGGAGGCGGTACGGTTTCCTCGTGAATCCGTAGTCTCACTTGTCACCAGCGTGGGCCCGGTTAAGACAACATAGTCTGGGCAAGTGGTGGTTAGGGCCTGCGTCCTGCAGGTGGTTGAGTCTAAGTTGAAATTCGCCGTTCAAAAAAAATATCTAAGTAGCCAAAATAGAGATAGAAGATAGGGATGGCAAAAAAAAACGTGGATCCAGGTACCCGGCAGATTTTACCCGTTCGGGTCCAATTCGGGGACGGATCCGGGTCCGGACCGGGTAGGAAAAAAAATTGGTCTTCACAGGTCGGGTCCGGGTAGTATAATATCCAGACCTGTAGGACCCGGACCCGCAATCTTCAATCATATATGGGACTACACATGACACATGGATTAATGTGACATGGCATTAGGCTACAATTTGGACCTATCAAAATGCTGACATGGAATGCCATGTCAAAGGCCAAATTTGTCCACAGCTTTTAACCTTATCAAAGTAGGAATGATACGGCTGGATCTTTCCTAGAATTCTCGATACCAGTCAAAACATAACCCCTCCCTCCCCATTTCAATCGGACTTTCCAAAACAAATCCCCCAAATCACAAAACCCATATCCTAATTACCATGTTTCATTTTTTTTTTGGGTGTGATTCTATGGATTTCAAAACGAATCCAGCCGTATCACGGAGGATTTTCATGGCACAATATTTTCAACGGTCTTAGCATCAATTGATTTCCATAAATACAGGGTCAAAACAAAACCCTAAATCACATTCTTCATCACACTTATCATCAATTACCATCAACATGAATAGGTTTTCCGGCAAGAAAGGGTCGAACATGGGTTACCAGAAGTCGTCCTCTATCTAAGCAAGCAGCTACGAAGTCATCCTCTATCGGAAGCAGCAGTTTCAAAAAGGCTCCCGGTTTGTGACTTCATTCATTTGATTTATTTTTTTTAAATTAATTTTACCATTTAAGTTATATAATTGTTTAATTGTTTATGATTTTTAAAGTTTTTTAAGAAGCATGTTTTTTACGATACCATGTTGTTATCAGTTAATTACAAATCTTATAAGTTTAGATTGTTTATGATTTTAATATGATTTTTGTTCACTTCATTATGCCATTTTCATGTTTTATAAGATGTGTTGTTATAAGTTTAGTTCAAAAAGCATGTTGTAATAAGTTTTGTAAAAAACACATTTTCCTAAATGCCATGTTATCAGTTTCCTAAAAATCAACATGTTACAAGTTTAGTTTATACATGCCTAATATTGATTTTCTCTGCAACATCACAGTCTTTGAAAATGATACAAACATCACTATGATTAAAGATGTGGATCCTATGCTGGATAACATTACTGTGCAAGGGAGATGCATCTCAATCTTGCATTCACACAAAATGAATGAAGCTCATAACCTCTACAGCCTTGATTTGGTTTTGCAGGATGTGCAAGTATGTACAATACCATTTATAGTAACAATACTTTATAACCATACTTTATGTGATTTATCATTTATTTTACAGAACAACAGGATCCAAGTTTACAGAAAAAAGGATTGGATGTTCAGGTTTGAACCATTGTTTGAAGAAGGCCAATGCTACTCTATTTCAAACTTTGCTATAGCTGAAAATACTGGTAGAAAACCAGCTTTTATAAGAGCACTATTGTCACTAGAATCGACCCGTTTGACAACAATGTGAATGGTTTCATACTTGAGCCTTTCAACCGGTTATTGGATGGCACACGTCAGTATCATGAACACGAAGCAGTTGGTGCGTGTTTTTTATAAATACAACTTCTTATAATATTTCAATTGATAATTCAATGCCTATATTTATTTCAACATGGTTTATACAAACCATGTACATTTTTCACAGATGTAATTGGTACTGTTATTGCTATTGGGGACATCGTCCCAGTAATGTCTGCTGCTGGTCGTAAAATTAGAAGGACGGTTGTTATCGAGGATGCTGAGTAAGTATACAAACATTATATAATCCTCAGCTATATATCTCTAATTTTAAAAACTGAATATGACGCCAAAAACATTAGGTGACACTATTTAATACATTACTTCATTCATTTCAGGTCTAACCAATTGGACTGTACGTTTTGGGACAACTGGGCCACAACGTGGGATGAGTATGCCCAAAAGCGTGAATCAATGGGTCACGTAGTGTTCATACTGCAGCTTGGTAAAGTCAAATATTAGGATGGTACGTATTTGTGCTTTGTTTATATTCATTATTGTCATTAACATTATCCATTAAATATTCGATCCTGTTGATAAACATGTCTAACTATATCATATGAAGGGACACCTACTATTCACAATGCACTTTTTGGCACTAAGCTGTTCATCAACCGTGACCTGCCTGAGATACTGTCATTTCGACAACGGTTGGCATATGCATTTTTACTATCACAATATTTCAAACCCTTTACTATTTCATTTTTATTAATGTTATTTTATTTGAAATTTCTATCTCAGTGTTAAGGAGCTTCCTAACTACGACGAGACCCAATTCAAAATTGAGTTACTCACACCACAGAAACCAATTGTTACGATTGCTGAGTTTTTTCATGGTGCAGTTAAGAAGATGGTTGCAAGCATACGTGAATGTGAACAAGTTAGTTTCTCATTTTATGGTTTACATTTATATGATTCGTATGTATTTTTTATGATCAAACACCGTAATATTTATCTAAAAACATTACCGTCCTTATATTACAGAAATCACATTGTATTGTTTATGCACGGATTCATAAAATTCACAAGGAGAGTGGTTGGGCATATACTGCTTGCAAAGAGTGCAACAAAAAGGTGAATGTCGTGGCAAGTAAAGCTGCATCATCGTCAGGAAGTCGCAAAGCTACTTTTTACTGTGAAGATCATGGCCAGGTTCCGGTGGCTTCTAGGTAACAATTACTAATTCACAATGCCAGTCTTAAATTTTTATTTATACATTACTGTGACCCATTTATTAATATTACATGTTCATTTTTTACTACAGGTTCAAGGTCATTATGCGCATAATTGATCAGTCAGGTTCAGCCCCTATTGTGTTTTTTAACAGCATGGTCCACAAGCTATCTGGACACACAGCATGGGAATTAATGGAGAAGCACGGTATGGATGTAGATGAATACTGGCCATCTGAGTTGGATGCTGTTGTTGGGAAGAAATTTCTCTTCAAAGTGTTCTTTTCTGACTACAATGTCAACAACAACAATCACACATACAGGTGTGATGCTTTTAATGATGAACCAGATATGATCAACCATTTCAAGAAATGATTCTTGGAAGATGAGGTATAATGTCATATAACGCTTTAATTACTGTATGCCTATTTTTATGTAATATAACTCTAATGGATTTGTCACAAAATTAGGAGGTGGAGGAGGAGTTTACTACCCCAGCAAATTTATCAAAACTACCAAGTTCAATGACTCCAGTATCACATGTGTGCTTGATATGCAGACACCATCCAAAGAAATTGAGACTTCTGGAAGTGGACAGGGTTCTGGTGGTGAGAAGAAGCGTATCTTTATTGATCTGGATGATATTGACAGTGATGAGGAAAATGGAGGTAGCAACTCTAAGACTCCAAAGTTTGTCAAGGTGAAAACTGAAAAGTGAGACTAGGTAGATGACATTTCTATCGTGTTTTTATTAATTTTTATTACCAGTTGGCAAGTGTTTCTTGCATTGAACAATTTTTAGCTTTTTACTCTTGGTTTTCTTTCTATTGCACCCTGGAGATCTCCATGGTTATTTTCAGACAATTCTGCCAGTTTAATGGCTTTTGAATGCATATTTTTTCGTTTAAATACTTATGTGTATTATTTGGTTGTTTTTATAATTTGCAAATTACCGAAACCAATTCGACCATATTTCTGAAACATTAGATCTCTTTTTATTGTTCTTAATATCACATATCGTTTCAAGCATAAACTCCATCTGCATAAAATGATAGAAGTCGGCAAAACGGTAAGCAAGCGCAAGGAATATCAAATCATGAGAATATAGTATGAGCATACTCTTTTGCTGCTTATATGTGATTGCCCATTTTCAGAAGAGACCTTCAATTCAGTAACTCTACTCTGAACACTTAAAATGAAGTTCTTCATCCCGGTAGGATCATCCCCTCGCAATTTCATCCCACAGCCTGTCAGAAGCAATTTTCAACCAAAAAAAAAAGGGTCCAGAAACATACTAAGATCACGTTGGGGATGTGGACTAAACATAATATGACAAAGACTATACAAGGCAATGTTCAACTTCAAAGAAGGCCATAGGCCCACAAACAAGCACATTTCTGACTAACAGCTATAATCTAAGGCATTGAAGATCATTCTGTTTTCTGTACTGTTACTTTCTTTAGATTGAGATTCTTAAAAGGTCCAAACAATTAAATCAACCTATGTGCTCTCATATAGTTGTAAGAAGAAAACAAGACAGTGCAAAAATATCCATCATAAGCCACTCATCCTCTTTAAATTCTTTATTGAATGACCAGAAAACACATGTTAAATACTCATATTAGTAAATTGTATACATGTTTTCAACTCCAAGCAAATGTGATTAGATTCTGAGAAGTACACATACATGAAATATGTTCAAATCAATTAGGTAATATGATTTGCTGGAAAAAATAATAATAAATAAAAAAATCATAGATTGAACCATTTTTAACAAGCACGTATACAAATATCGAGTGCACAACACATATTGCTTTTACAAAGAATTATCACTGATACACATAAAAACATAAAACAAAAAGTAAATGATGTATTATTTTCACATCACAGGGCCAATAAAGGAGAGATGCATATATAAATATAGTCTCTTGTCAATCTTGATCATATAAAACAACACAAACGAATCTGTAACTTAACACATATTAAAATTGTAATCAAATAAAAGCTATATCTTACCCTATTCCTGCTGCTTGGATCACTGGAATGACCATCCTCTTTGCTATCGCTCGAAAACTGAGGACTCAATTGTTCCAACTGAATAAAACCAACTCCATCAGCACCAGCCTCAGTAAGTTTATCAATACTTTCCGGAGTTATTTTCCTAGCACCAAAGAGTTTGTCACAACGCTTTAGAATCACATATTGCCCGTTACTAGAATTCCCTTCTTGTGCCATCTCAACATTCTCCTTATTATCCTTCACTTCCACGAAGCAGGACAATGTGTTGTCCCCCGTCCCACATCTGTATCAACAAAAACATAAATCAACTCAAACGAATAAACATCTTCAAATACTCAAAAAAACAAAATAAATAAAAAGGAATAAGCGCTATTTCTTACCGAAAGACACAAGACTGGCATTGAAGGCAGAATCAAGATTGGGATCTACAAATGAATGTCAGAAAATCTTTAAATTCAGAACTATTCAAAGTATTTCAGAGACAAGCTGTTATTTATTGTTAGTACACTTTTGATTTTTCCAACATGTTTATCAATTTGCTAAAAAACCTTGGCACTTATATCATAAGTAACAAAGAACACCAAAAACATCTTACCATTAACCTATCAAGTGATCCCAAACCTACCTATGCAGCATATCAACAAGATATAATAAACAACTAAATCCGGCTACAATTAAAATTGATATAACAAAAGGGTTTTTGGTGCTATTCTACATATGAACAAAATCTACAAAAAATGCAACTAATAATAAAACAATAACATAGATCAACCCAGATGAATTTGACAGTGTGAACTAAGAAAATACGAATCTTTAAAACTCAGAACATAGTGTTTCAGTTATCATAACATTCGTAATGAAGGAGATAGATTACAACAGAAAATCACTTCATGCATGGAGGCGTTAAGAAACGGTTGTAGATTGATGGTAATGATGGATTTGGCAAGTAAGAAAATACTTGGAAATAAAATGATGAGTATTAGCCGGATTACTATTTAGTTTGAATGGCACAATAATGCAGAAAAATGTGATTATGGTAGGTGACGGATCTTTACAAAGATATGCCAAGATATGATACTTATTTATTTTTAGAAGATTACTTTTTATTTATATAAAAAATCACGCAGAATAATAATTTTTGGAAACTAAAAGTGTCAATTAATAAGACATATCTTTTGATTAATTCCAAAAATACGAATTTCCAAAAAAAAAAAATGAATTTTAGGGTTGATAAAAAACACATTGCCGACAAACCAAGAACATAACCACAAAATTCAAGTATCAAAATCGAACTCCATGAAAGTTGAGCATCAGGATAAAGAGAATCATGAAAGACCATACGTTAGTACGTCAACACCAACCAGTATGATTTTTATACTTTTGATATACTTTTATACAAAAAATTTCATGTTTAAAAGGTATGCTCTTGGTTATGAAATATATATTGAATGATATTTTGAAAACATTCAAACAGCAAATATGTCTGATATTCCCTGATTTAAGAGTTCGTCTAATATTTTTTTTTTCTTTATTAATAGTTTCAGCCACTTTACATACGAATATCAACAAGAGGAAAGCCAATGCAAATCCAATTACGCTAACAAGTGGTATCACAAAAGGAGTAAAAAAGAAAACCGCATTACATTCCCATACTTCATTGCCTGGTGCACCGTTAGTTGATATTGCCAAAAGAACGGCTGGAAGACCGGCTGGAAGACATCCGCTTAATGAAATTACCGAAAGTTAGTTTCTCATTTAATTTTTTTCTGTATGGTTTCAAACATGTCTTTTTTTTTTTGCTTTATTTGCTATATCAACTAATCAGTGTATATCTACATATTACATTCTCAGGTATGCGTAATGAGTTACTTAATAGCAAAAAAGCTGCTGGAAGACCGGCTTGAAGACAGCCGCTTAATGAAATTACAGAAAGTACGTTTGTTTTTTAATTTCAATATCATCAAGTACATCATCGAGTACATAGCGATTTACTACATTACTTGATCTTGACACTAATAGATCTATTTACAAATATGAAATATAATCAGGTATGCGGAATGATTTACCTCCGCTACAACGCAGTGGGAGGCCTTGCAAGACTAATAAAACTATAGGTTTAAGCCAACAATAAAATTTTGTTATATTGTTTTATAGTTTGTAATGTCGACTGATTTTACGACGTTGTAAACTTATTGTTTTCTTTTCTTTGCAGATAAAAATATTGTCTCGGACAGTGTTAACCAAACACCCCAACATACAACCCCTACCCATATCGATGGTTCAGTAAATAATGTACCACGACCCATTCATGCAGTCCTATCCAGTATGGAAAAAGTAGAACCTAGCAACCACGTCACTTCAAAAAAGTAATGTTTACATTTAATCATCAAATTATATAAAACGACTTCTTATTTGTAGGCATTAATAATAAGCCTGTGTATTCTTAATCTACTAAGAATATATTTTGTTTCAGGGACTAGAACACCTACACCATTATCTCTTATACCAAGTCAAGCTACTAATGTTGTTGGCTCTGTTAGTGGACTCTCAACTTTAACACCTCGACCTAGGGGACGTCCGCGCATTACTGACATGTCAACACGTAAGACACATTTGGATTGAATATTTTATGTAATTTCTATTATGCAGATATGAAATTTGGTGTTGTTTAAGGAACAAAATAAAGTAAGACAATAATTTTTATATCGACGGTATTTGCATTAGGTACGCCACTTAAACAACGGGTAATTAGTAAGACAAAATTTATGGTGTTTTTTTATGATTTTTTTTAAATTTAAATCAGGGCAACTTTTGTAATTATCCTCTAAGAATCCAACAATTTACATAACCGTCTCAACTATGGTCCTACCAAGATAAAACGTTTGCAAAATGTTTCTGTAATTATATAAGAATCTCAATTCCAGGATGAGAATTTTTTTTTGGAATTTCAGTCATGTGAGCAGCATATGTGATTCCCTATTTGTTTTGTACAACAAAAATTGAGATAGTTACACAGTTGCATGACCTTTTATGCAAATGGTCCATTTTGATAGGACTGTTTTGCTACTGCCCTAAAGTTACATTACCAAATCTGCAGTTTTCCCATACACCCTAAATTATGAAGTCATCATTTAACCATCAAAGGGTTTAGATATTTGTAATTTTGTATTATCATATGCTGAATACCTTAGAACATGAAACTAATGTAACAATATAATGTATAACAGGTTTGACTGCTTCTAAAAAGGATACACTCTCAGGTGGTAAATCTTCTAATATTACATCTGACCGACATACACTTAAAGGGAAAATGGTTTCAAGGCAATCGTCACGTCGTATTAACTTCGCGGAAGCTGATCATGAAGTTGAAAGTCAAGTACATAGAGATACATTTGTTGGAATTTCGAACGGTAAATAACAAAAACATGAACACTTACCACAATATTACTCATTTTTCTCACAAATTGTAAATTAACAGATTACATTGATCATGGAGATCCTGAATTTTCATGCGCATCTTGTGGTGCAAAGCTATGGTATGCCGAGAGTATCCGAGGAGCAAACAATACAGCTTCCAACTCATACTCACTTTGTTGTGGTAGAGGTAAGATCAAGCTGGGTTGTGAACTGATGGAGCCACCTCAATTGTTGAAAGACCTTATTAACAAAGAACACCCTAAGAGCGCGGCATTTATAGATAATATCAGGCGATATAATTCAATGTTTGCGTTCACTTCTATGGGTGGTAAACAAGACACGTCTGTTAATGTCGGACATGGTCCCTATTGCTACAAGCTACATGGTCAGAATTACCATTTAGCAGGTTCTTTGTTGCCTGAAACTGGAAAGCCTCCGAAGTTTGCCCAACTGTATATCTTTGATACTGATAATGAGATCCGAAACAGAATAAAAGCTGTCAGGTTTAATACAAATCCTATATTACATAAAGAGCTTATTGAAATTTTCCCTATTTACTTCCTAAATCTTCTAATTTTTTGCATACAGCAGTAGAGAATCGACCTCTTCAAGAAACAATGATATAGACTACCAGCTTACCACGGAGATACGCGACATTCTTGATTCAATTAATCCATTGGTTATTAAGTTTTGCATGGCTGGTGAACGTGTGATGTCTTTGGATGATCCAAATTTGAAGCTTAGACTTATTGGTACAAGGCAACGAGATGGAAGAAACTATAATCTACCAACTGCATCTGAGGTGGCTGCTTTAATTGTTGGAGATTTTGACTCGACAATAAACAAGAGGGATATTATTCTCCATAGACAAAATGGCGATCTTAAGAGAATTAGTGAATTGCACCCCTCCTATCTCGCATTGCAATACCCTTTGTTTTTCCCGTACACCGAGGATGGCTATCGTACTGATATTTACCATCAAAACGTAACTGAATATGATGAAACAAACAAAGGAACACGCGTTACAATGAGAGAGTGGTTTGCATATCGCTTACAAGATAGGGCTAATGAATTCTCCATGATGTTAAATGGAAGACGATTGTTTCAGCAATTTCTGGTAGACGCGCGTACACAATGGTTGAGGCGGAAAGGATGTCATTTTTACGTAACCAGCAAAAGGACCTGAGGAGTGAAACATATTCTAAGTTGGCAAGATTGGCAGAGTCATCATACTCTGGAGTTAAATTACGTGGTAAAAAGGTGGTGTTGCCGTCATCATTTACCAGAAGTCCAAGGTATATGATGCAGAACTATTTAGATGCCATGACAATTTGCAAGTTTTATGGCTATCCGGACTTATTCATAACCTTTACATGTAACCCGAATTGGCCTGAAATTGCACGTTTTATGGCCAAGAGAGGTTTGAAATCTGAGGACCGTCCGGATGTAATAACACGAGTATTTAAGATTAAGCTTGATAGTCTCATAAAGGAATTAAAGGATCAACATACCTTTGGACATGTTAAAGGAGGTAGTCACCGTACACATCGTTCTCATTTTATTTACTCCTCCTTTTGTGTAATGTCTTACCTTATTGCTGAATCGCATATCTTTTTGTTTTTATTTGGCAGTTGTTTACACCATTGAGTTTCAAAAAAGAGGACTTCCGCATTGCCACATATTACTATGGCTGGAAACTCAAGATAAGATAACCACCACATCAAAGATAGATGAGTATATATCAACAGAAATACCGAATAAGGACGAGGATCCTGAATTGTATCAGATTGTGACAGATCACATGATGCATGGACCATGCGGTCCTGAAAATCCAAGTCGTCCTTGCATGGTTGATTTCAAATGTACCAAGAATTTTCCTAAACAATTTAACGAAACGACAGTCATTGATGACAGTGGTTATGCAATTTATAGAAGAAGAAATGACGGCAATACTATCAAGAAAAGTGGAACAGATTTGCATAATGGTTACGTAGTTCCCTACAACCCAGGATTGCTCAGGTGATACCAGTCACATATAAATGTTGAATGGTGCAACCAGGTTGGGTCCATAAAATATTTATTCAAGTATATAAACAAGGGACCGGATAGAGTTACTGTTGCTGTAGACAATCAAGAGGTCGACGAGATTAAAGATTTCTATGATTGTAGATATGTTTCAGCTTGTGAAGCAGCTTGGCGGATTTATGGCTTTGACATTCATTACAGGACTCCATCAGTTGAACGGTTACCATTTCATTTGCAGGATGAACAATCCGTCATATTTGACGAAACCGAAAGCATTGATTATGTAACACCCCCGATATATTCGGGAATATTACAGCGCCGTAAATCCTTTACATAAGGATTTACAAGGCTATAGAATTGAACAGGCATAAAAAGATACTAACGAACGGAAATAACGAAATTACAATACAACAGTTCTGACCAAATACAGAAATAATACAATTGTTCAACAGAACTCAATAATACATCCCCAAATTCAAATCCATCACAAAAGACTTCGTACTCGAGTACTTATTGAAATAATGAATAAACAACAGATAAATAAACCCGGTCAGGACATCACTCTGCACCCTCGTCGTCATACATTCCCAGGTGGTTGTTTCCCACTCTCACGGATCCTGAACACAAACAAAATGTTCACCCCCGAAGGGGTTAGCACAACGATGCTAGTACAAGTACCACAACATATTATTCATATCTCACGAAGAATAATAACGTAAACGACAAAGTACCAACGAGTCTTCTCCTACGAGAAACTCAAACATAACATACACAACTGATAATCACAACATGATATCAATACATACACATGGTAATTCCATCGATCCAACGTTCACTGCCTAGAACCCACGATGATCCCGTCAGACCAACCCGTGGTGGAAAAAGCTGTCCGATGATCCAGCGCACGCTAGCATAGATCCCCCGATGATTCCGTAGGACCAACACGAGGTGGACATACAATAACGACATACATGCACGACAATATTTATAACAACAATACATAAAACAATTAAGGTACTTGCCTCGATTTGAAGACAATAACAACACTTCCACGAAAATGAACACTCGAAGATCGTCCTCCTTAATCAATCACGTAATGAGACCAAACCTTAACAAAAGAAATGACATAGGATTTATCTCACATCGTACGAATGTTTAACAATTCGATTCACGGCCAAAAGTTCATAAAATGCAATCTTCCTGAACTGCTTAGCGCACGCTAAGTACTCTGTGTAGCGTGCGTTAAGTCTGCCCGATAGCGCACGCAAACAACAAAGACTAGCGTACGCTAACTATGCATGGTCAGTACTTCACTGACCAGCCAACTGACTCGTCTGATGGTCTAGTGTACGTTATGTACCAAACGTAGCGCACGCTAACTCGTGCTCGATAGCGTACTTTAAACGCCAAAGCATAGCGTGCGCTATCTCTGCATGGCAGTTTACTGCTGAGCAGTAAACTGTTCTTGCCATGATTGAAACAATGAAATCTTGCGTGATAATTCATGTTACTTCCATGAATACCATGTTTATATCCTTATGAATGATTTTACGGATAAAGACAACTTCGGATTCAAGGATATGCATACCAATATAAAACCATATTCCATTCCGACTACAATTCTTCATATGACAATCCGAAAAGTTTAACGGTTGATATCAACACCTTATATCAATCAATATTATCATGCTGGAGTTGTTAAACGTTCTATCTATACTAGATAAATCCTTCCATGATCAAACCTTTAGATTTATCCAACAATAATGATGTTTCTTCCTTTAAGTTCTTATAACATCTCTTCCAAATCATGATCACAAAGATAACATAAATCATACGGATTGTTAACTTCAGAATATTTCTCTCATCAATTGAAGTACTAGGATTCCAACTTCAAGGTTCCAACAATAATATCGTAATTGTAGACATTCCAATCTTCTAAACATGATGTTGTTGAATAATTCACTAATGAAATTCAATATCTTGTTAACATGATCATCATATCCTTTGGAAATCCAAATCTAAGACTGGTGATAGGTTGAACATACCTTAATATGCCGAAATCACTGAACCACAAGGTATAATCCGACTCCGGTTGGTTATGTGCCACTCCAAGGTGTTACTTCTTGTTGGCCACTTAAGTATACTGGATACAGTTTGGAAAATAGTTTAAACAACAAACTGTACGGAATCTAAATCTGAGTGTGTAGCGGAAGTCTTGGATACAGTGAAGTATTTGGTGTATACTTAATATATCACAGTAATTTAAAACAGTAAAAGCTGAAGGTAAATGACACAGTAATTTAAGTGGTTCGAGGTAAACCCCTCTACGTCCACTGGTCCTCCACACAGGAGTAAAAAGTTTATTATAATTACTGCGTACACAACTACGTAATTATAAACAAACCTATCCTTGTATCGTTCACACAGATTGATACAAAGAATGTCACTTTCAACCGTTCACACAGATTGGTTAAAGCTTCCTTCTTGACTAGCTTCTTCACACACGCCCAAAGCTTCGTCCTTATTCGTCCCACACAGTCGAATAACTTATTGAGTTCACACGAGCTCGGTTTTTACACAGAGGTAAAAGGTAGGTAACTGTGTAAGAACAGCAGCTTTGAAGATCTTGAGCTGATGATGGCTGTTCTTGATGTTGAGCACTGTATATCTCTTTCGTTCTAACTTGCAGTATGCTTTGGAGATATGTTTGCTCAGATGATAACTTTGATAGCTTGAATGTTAGGTTACTTTTTGTTTTTTTCACTGATCTTCAATGTCTTCATAGGATATATATAGTCTCTGAAGAAAGTATCCGTTGAGATGTATCCGTTTGAATAAGATTTCCTTCAACGGGAATATGACATGATCCGGATTTTGCGGGATTCTGAAGATCTGAAGACTGGCAGTATTTAAATACTTTATCCTTGAGTATTTAAATACTTCTTTGTTCAACGGGACTTGACTTGTGTTCTTTCTTGTCCTTTTGTGAACTGTATGGAAGATGACTGTATATAGGGCATCGAGACAGTTTCCATACTTGGTCTTTTACAAGTCTTCTTGCTGTACTGAAGAGCTTCACTTATGCTGATTCGAGGCAGGTCTTCGATACAGGATAAAGCCTCAAAGCTTCGATACAGTTTCCTTTACTGTATTTGGCATATATGTCAAAACCTCTAAATAACATTCGATACAGGGATTCGAGTATCCCGGCTGTTTCGATACAGGGTCTTTGTTTTCCCAACAATTTCCCCCTTTTTGACAATTTGCCAAGACTAACTTACTTAACTCTTCGAGTCTTCTTGATGATGCCAAAACCTTCTTCATGAAGCATTCTTCTTTGATGACTTCTGGCAGATTTCTTGGTCTTTTGTCAAAAGGTCTGACTTAGTGACTTAGTCTACAATAATGAACTGCTCGCAGGCACGTTCGATACAGTTTGAGATTTATTACAACTTAAGCCTATGATTGGCGTGCAGGCACAATCTTACAATGTATTCTAAGTTTACAACTGAAATTATGAACTGTTCGTAGACTAGTTCATACAGCTTATTTTTCAATCAAGTTTATCTAACTTGAGATTCCTATCAATCAAATTAAGTAATCATACATTAACACAGTAGATTACGAGTTGTAATCTTTCAAGACAAACAAACTATTTTATTGATATTCAAAAATGATTGAGTACAAAGTTTGCTATTTCGAATAGAAATTACAAAAACAAAAATAATATACATAAATTTCAGCTCTTCATCTATAATCCGCATGCCTCCATGGTCTTTTTCCGGGTTCGTTCTCGGTGCCGCGCCACCAGTTTTGAAGTGAATCATTGCCTCGATCCTGGTAAATCGCTCTTCCTTCATATGAACGATCAAAGGCAAGTATCCAATCTTCTGGATGGGTGACCCGATCTCCTCTTCTATGTTTTGATTTCATTTCGATTTGGAGAGGGAGTTTACCTTCTTCTAGCATCTTCGTAAACTTATCCGCGCTCGCTAACGTTTTATAATTTTGAAGATGGCGGATTCCCGATGAGTCCGACAAAATATCTCATCATTCATTCTTTCTCCAAAGGCTTCACTTCGTCGGCAGTTGGGTTGCGGTTGGTCGGCAGACGTATTTCCGAAGGTCTCTGAATAAGAGTTTGCCAAGGGACATTTGGGTCATGGAATTCCGGTCTGGAGCCTGAAATTTTAAAACTTTGGGATTGAGGTGCTAGCTTGTTCAATTCGGCGGTTGATACTGCTCGAGCGACCTCAAATTCCCTTTCTTGATGCAGCCTTATTCTCCTTCCAGCTTCTCGTGCCTCTTCCCCCTTTTTGGCTTCATCAAGACTTTGCAGGATTTCAAGAGCGGCGTCCTGTTTGGTCTCGATGCTGGTTATTCTTTCAACAAGGGAGGAAAGAGTCTGCGACATTTCTTGAATGCATTTGTCGTGAGCACGCAGTTGAGAGCTGTTCTCAATCATTGCACAGGCGGTCTTGGCTTCAGCAATTCTTGTCTTTGTAGCTTCCTCCTTCAGCAGTTGCTCCTACTTATCTTCCATGATCTTCAAGGCTTGCTTGAAAACTTCTGGCAAAAGGATGAATGCGTCTACAACTCGAGATACTTCGTGTTGAAGAGTGGTCATTTCTTCGACGGCAGAGGTGTGCATCCAATTCAGTGCCTTTTCAACGGAAGATAGAGCGTTTACTGCATCTTGGATAAATACAGTCTGAAGGCCAAGAGCTCGCAGGCGCTCTTTATGTGCAGCAGAGGTCGGAGAGTCTGGTTGGGCGAAGTCTGCAGCGCTGTTCAACCTTCTTACATTCACGGATGGACGTGAAGTAAGTTGGACATCCTCAGGTTCAGTACCGTCCTCGGATTCCATTGTTGAAGGGGCGGGAGCAGCTTCCTGTGGTACAGCGATAGTTGGTTGAGAAGCTTCCTATTGCGAAGACTCTTCAGCAATCATGGATGCAGGAGGGACTGAATCCTCCTGTTGGCTTGCAGGAATAGCTTCTTCGGTCTGTTGTTGCCCAAAATATTTATCCGAAGATTAATACTGCTGGAAGACGGACAACAAACAACAATTGCGGGAGCACTTCCGAGAGTAGATAAATAATACAAGATTTGTCGGGTTTGTTAGGCCCGGGCTTGAATGCTCTCGCGAGATGTTATTAATACGAATATTCGTGGATACAAGTATTAATGAGAGAGATCTAAATACAATGAGTGTAAAAAGACTCTGTTAATCCGGCTCTTGAGCGAAGCTCGGTGTTCTTCGTCCCCGCCGATAATCTGCTGGATGAGATAGGCCGGGAGAAGTAAGACCGAAAGATAACTGTTGCCAAGAGTTGGATGTTAGCCAAGTGTAAGTATTTTGCTTCTGTATGGTGTGAAATGCGAGAATGCCAGACTGTCCTCAGCCCCAAAATCCAAGCGCAGGCTGCCTTCTTTATATAGGAGTTGAGATGCCTTGTTTCCTAGTGGGCGATCGCCTTTCGGCATTTAGTGTGATGGGGCGATCGTCCTAAAGGTCACATGGGCTGCCTGCCAAAAATCTAAGGCTACAGCTGGTGGCCAGCTGTGCGGCCCAATGAGGAGCCAGCACGCGTCCGGAAGTACTGTCACAGGAGGTCCCACTTTGTTACTTTCGGCGGACTTTGTCAGTAGGTGACAGGCTGTGGTCACCAGTCTTGTCCGTCAGCTCCTTTCGCAGGCTTGGGCCCCGTTGGTAGGTGAGGTAGGTGACAGGTTTGTCAGCGCCTTTTGTGGATCTGCACGTGGGTGCTGTCCTGTTTGCTCGGCCTTGGCCGACTGGATGGCCATCGGCCCAGATCGTCATGATGCGGTCGTCTCTAGCTGGACACCGAGGATCGTTCTCGGCCAGTCACTGAAGGTCGGCAATGGTCGGTCACCAAGGGTCGGTCGGCAAAGCGCTGAGAGATGATCGTCCATAAGTCGGTCGCCAGAAGTCGGTCGCCGAGTATCGAGAGGCGATCGTATCTGAGGTCGATCGCTCGGCACCGGGACTTGTCCTGGGACCTTCGGCTGGGCGATTCATGCTTGTCTGCCGGGCTAAGGCCGGGTCGCCTGGTCGGTGGTCGGCGGTTCTTCCTCGGATGCTCGGCAGCGACTTGGTCGCCCGACCTCCTAGGCGATCGCCAGTCGGAAGGTGTTAATTCTTGACACAACAATTGCCCCCCAGCTTGCTCCTATGTTGAAGACATGGGGCGAGGTGGTTCTTGCTGGCGATCGTGTAAGGATGAGGACGGGCGATCGGAGCTGACTTATGATTTCGGACTTGGGCTACCATGGTCGATTGGCTTAGCTATCTTTCGGTCTTGTACCTGCAAAAACAACATTGGCCGATCCCCCATGGAAACTTGGTGGTTTCGCTTTGTTTGAGGAATCGTGCATAGTTGCGGAGATCGATGGACCGACCCCATGACCGTGTCTTGGTGCGCGAAGACATTGAGTGTCTCGTGACTCACTTTATTATGAGGGTCCTCTGTTAGGCTGCGCCTCGCCTCGTATTTAAACGAAGGGCGTGCGGTCTTGGTCTAGAGGAGTCCTTGCGCGGGGCAGCGTCGGATGAATCAACTCCACGCCCGCGGCTTGTTAGCTCTGCTTCCACCTCGGCCAGCCATGGAGATGGCCGACCTTGACGGTGTACGTTGAGACGGGGTTGTGGCATGTGTCCACTGATTAATGTTGGAGAGCCCTCAGACTACGCCGGCCTCGTATTTAAACGAAGGGCGGGCGATCTCGGCCGAAAGGGACCTTGCATGGCCGGGCAGGTTCCATCATTGCCCGGGATCATGGCTTTATGATGTGCGGTGGAGGCGATCTTATGCCTTAGTCCGTCATGTTATATCTTTGGACTGTAGATGGCGATCGTGTCCACCGGGTTGCTGATGATGTAGCGTGATGATCGGCGATCGGGCTGGAAGACTGGCGATCGTCGCTCGACTGCCGATCGCTTTATTCGTAGGTCGACGTCGGCGATCGGGCGGGAGATCGTGGTCCGGGCGCCGATCGCGCTGCTCACAGGATAAGAAGGAACCTTTGCCTGGCCAGAAAATCTGCGGCTCTAGCCCGGAAGGCTGCGTAGGTTGTAGGTTGGTTCTTCGTGAGATGCCTGAACATAGGCGAAAAACCCTGAAATCCTCCTAGGACCGCGTAGAGGGCGGTCTCATCGCTTATGGGCTCGCCATTGAGGATGATTACGTCTACCCGGTCGATGTAGTCCGAGTCGGACTCTTCTTCTCCCTGCTTGATTTGCATCATGCGGAGGGGACCTTCGGGCCGGACGACCCTGGTGGCGAAGTACTCCGTGAAGACGTGCGCCAGCTCGTTAAAGGAACCAATGGACCGAGGTGGCAATGAAGTGTACCACCGGTGGGCGAGGTCGTCCAGCGTCAGAGGGAACATTCGGCATCTGGTCGCGTCAGATGCCCCACACCCGGTCATGTAGATGTTGAACTTCCTCAGGTGCACTTGGGGGTCCGATCGCCCCTCGTACACGGTGTTTGCGGGGAGCGATCTCAGGCCAGACGGGGCGAGCTCGATGCCGATCGTGAGCGGCTCGCTTGGCCCGGCGATCGTCTTCTTGGCGCCCGCCCTGGATTCCAGGAGCGCCTTCATGTCGTCGAGTTGACGTTGCATCGCAGCCATCGCCGTGGCTTGGTCGCTTGCAGATCGGCCTTGGGAGCAGGAGCCAAGGCGATCGTGTACCGATCTCCGGCGAGGGGGAGCCAGACGGCTGGGCTGCCTTCTGGGAGTCGGATAGGCCGAGCTCCTGGTGACGGACTCAAACTCCGTCGTCTCGTAGCCGGGGCCGGATCGCCCGCAGCTGTGTCGGGTCACCGCCTGTGCGATCGAAGACAGAGGTGCCCCGGCTGGCGAGCGCCTCTTCTGCGGACGGAGCCTCACGCGATCGCTCGGCCAGTGACGCCTTGAGCTTCCGCTTGGACTTCCGACGGACGGCCGAGGGGGCGATAGCAGGAGGCGCGTTGAGAGCACTCCGTCGCTCCTGTAGGACGGCCAGGGCCCCTTCGATCTGTTCCTTGGTTCGGAACCGATCGAGCGAGAGGCTTGGACCGCCGTCCAGGGACGGGATCGAGCGTCTCTGACCGCGGCGGCTACCCTCCACCATCGGTTGTGGCTCGGACTGGGACGGAACAGGGGGTTTGGCCGGCTGGTCAGCGGCTTTCTTCGACGCGGAGGTGGAAGACATGATTTCTGAAGGATTTCTTTGAAGTGCAGTAAGTGTCACTTCAAGTATCTGCCCCGAGAACAGTGAGTGTTCTTCGGGACGGTAGGTATAAAAAATCGAGGGTTGAACGCCCTTCTTCTAGCGCCAATTGTTGTTGCCCAAAATATTTATCCGAAGATTAATACTGCTGGAAGACGGACAACAAACAACAATTGCGGGAGCACTTCCGAGAGTAGATAAATAATACAAGATTTGCCGGGTTTGTTAGGCCCGGGCTTGAATGCTCTCGCGAGATGTTATTAATACGAATATTCGTGGATACAAGTATTAATGAGAGAGATCTAAATACAATGAGTGTAAAAAGACTCTGTTAATCCGGCTCTTGAGCGAAGCTCGGTGTTCTTCGTCCCCGCCGATAATCTGCTGGATGAGATAGGCCGGGAGAAGTAAGACCGAAAGATAACTGTTGCCAAGAGTTGGATGTTAGCCAAGTGTAAGTATTTTGCTTCTGTATGGTGTGAAATGCGAGAATGCCAGACTGTCCTCAGCCCCAAAATCCAAGCGCAGGCTGCCTTCTTTATATAGGAGTTGAGATGCCTTGTTTCCTAGTGGGCGATCGCATTTCGGCATTTAATGTGATGGGACGATCGTCCTAAAGGTCACATGGGCTGCCTGCCAAAAGTCTAAGGCTACAGCTGGTGGCCATCTGTGCGGCCCAATGAGGAGCCAGCACGCGTCCGGAAGTACTGTCACAGGAGGTCCCACTTTGTTACTTTCGGCGGACTTTGTCAGTAGGTGACAGGCTGTGGTCACCAGTCTTGTCCGTCAGCTCCTTTCGCAGGCCTGGGCCCCGTTGGTAGGTGAGGTAGGTGACAGGTTTGTCAGCGCCTTTTGTGGATCTGCACGTGGGTGCTGTCCTGTTTGCTCGGCCTTGGCCGACTGGATGGCCATCGGCCCAGATCGTCATGATGCGGTCGTCTCTAGCTGGACACCGAGGATCGTTCTCGCCACCATCGAA
The DNA here is from genome assembly GCA_033398695.1 of Orobanche coerulescens. Classification (NCBI taxonomy): domain Eukaryota; kingdom Viridiplantae; phylum Streptophyta; class Magnoliopsida; order Lamiales; family Orobanchaceae; genus Orobanche; species Orobanche coerulescens. Next base: position 10,131,195 of record CM065816.1, on the reverse strand, counting down.
GGTCGGCAATGGTCGGTCACCAAGGGTCTGGCGGCAAGTTACCGAGAGATGATCGTCCATAAGTCGGTCGCCAGAAGTCGGTCGCCGAGTATCGAGAGGCGATCGTATCTGAGGTCGATCGCTCGGCACCGGGACTTGTCCTGGGACCTTCGGCTGGGCGATTCATGCTTGTCTGCCGGGCTAAGGCCGGTTCGCCTGGTCGGTGGTCGGCGGTTCTTCCTCGGACGCTCGGCAGCGACTTGGTCGCCCGACCTCCTAGGCGATCGCCAGTCGGAAGGTGTTAATTCTTGACACAACACGGTCGCAGCAGGCTCGGGTGCCTGTTCCAAAATTTCTTGAACTTCCTCGACTGGAGGGACTGATTCCTCTTGGTCGGGAATGTTCTCCGGCTGTGGCGAAGGGGGATTGGCTTGGGTAGAAGGCCCTTCGTCTTTTCTGGGTGGAGAGGCATCTCGTGCTTCAGCCTCTTCACGGCTCATTCTCAGACCTGCTTGTAGAGCATCGTCGTCGTCGTCTGAGTCATGATCGTCGTCATCTTTTGGATTAATGGGAGAATCCTTTGACTTCTTCTTTCCTTTTCTTCTGGCGTCAGATTTGTGCAGCAGGTGGCTTTCAATGAGATCCTTGCAAGAAGCGTTGTCCCATCGGCAGTGGCCTCAATTTGATTGAGTCATTACTTCGGAGACGACCGCTCTTCGTGGCTCCATTCGCTCCGGTTGTACAGGTGTATCGTACGGAGCTAGCCTATAGCCTTTCCATGGCGTAAATCTTTCGTACGCGTGTTCAATTTGAACCGAAGAAGTGTTTGATTTATGATCGAGTCGTGAGGGACTTCAATAACGCCTGAGACGCTGTTTGAGGATTCCAGCATGTATGGGATCTGTGACGGAAGATGGACTCCTTGCAGGGATGGTGCCTCAAGGAAATTGATCCCGCACGGTGTGGGATCCCGCAGAGGAGAAGTAGCTTTTGGCCCGAATGGGCAAACACTCGCTAAAGTCTTGAGCGTTGGCAGATGTCTCTATATCCGTCGTAGCCGCCAAAGGCTCGGGATCTACTGTCGATGCAGTAGGAGACACCTCTTCCACAGGGGTTGGGCCCTGGGGTTCTTCATCAGTGGGTTGCGCCACGGGCGAGACATCCTCGGAGTGCTTGGCTTTGATTTTTGAGAGCCTCCTGAGTCTCTTCTTGGACTTCTCACCAGCAGAGTGTTTCTTGCTGTGAGATCATTTTCGTTATTCCATTTCTGGGACCTTCACGGTTTCATCTCTTGGGTTGGCAGAAATAGGCATGTGCCTGGTTCTCGGGTGATTGGCATGCATGGTGCTCTGGTTATACGCAGAGGGTTTGACACCTCCTAAGTATATCCTCGAGCTATTTTTCTTTGCATCGGCGGATTGCGTCAGTCCGCACTTCGTCAGAATGTAGTTCAGCATTAAACCAAAGGATTTCTTTTGGGTGGCAGGTTTGCACACCTCTTCTTGAAGACGTTTCAGAATGATTTGGCACCAATTGACCTTTTCACAGGTCAAAATAGCTACCATCATCCTGAACCTTAAATTCGTGCACATCTCGAACGCACCGGTTCGGTTTTCAATGATCCTGGAGCAAAAGTCATGAAGATAAACAAAATGAAGAAGAAAATTTTTCTTGTGACAAGTGGTTGTCACCATATCAACCACTTTGGACCCTGTAAAAAGTCCATAAAATTTGGTAATAAGCTCTTGAGACCCGAACGTCTCAAGTTGGTCCATGGTCAGGCCATCGGCGGGCAGCCTGTAGATTCTCTGGAGTAGATCGCGATTGATGCAGATTTCCACTCCTTGGACTGTTGCAGTGATGTCAGCAACATGTCCTCCCTGGGCTAGTGACAGAAAACGAACAGCAGCGTTGAGGTAGAATTCCTCAACCAGATGGGCGTCGTATTTGTCGGCGGTTTTGCTCCCGAAGCGATAGAGACCTTGTTGTTCAAGACGAGTAATGATATACTCCATTGGTTCGGTGTCGTTGATTTCCGAGATAATACGCTCGATGATGACAGGTTTGGAGAAGATCCGGCCATCAATGATGTTGGAGGTTTTCTTCAGAACAGGGGAAGAAGATTGACTAGCCATTGATGTTTTCTTAAAACAAAGGTGGAAGAAAACAATAAATTCGCAGTTGAATATGCGTAAAATATGTAGTCGCTTGCTTGAGAACTCTTGTAATTGCGAAAGCGTAAAGAGTCTCTAATGGCGAATCTGATCCTTTTATACTTGGGCGGCGAAATAGGGTTTTGCAGAGTACGAATGATCGATTTTAAGGGATGGGAACCGATTTTGAAATCAACGGTTAGACGGATCGAGTGTAACTGTACGCTAATCCATTAAAAGGTTTAAAAATAGAGCGGTCCCACTTCCGACATAGGTTGATACCCTAAATGCCTAAAACGGCGTTTAAAAATAATAAATAATTTGAAAACATCGCGGCTTTTGAGATTCAGCTTGTCCAGATGTCGTGTAAGGCATTTAATGAACATGATGTTTGACGAAAAAGCAGGCACGTGGACAAAAATTATTTTAAAAAGGAAATAATATTATATTATATCTTGAATCGAAATCCTATAGCATGTGCCGTTCTCCGCGTCGATACGCTGCCTCCCTTAAAAGGTACTAATAGGTTTTAAATTCCATACAAAGAATATTTGATTAATCCGTATTCATGGGTCCTACAAGATTCCCCCTTAATTATTGCACACACCACCGTAGGATTCATATGCGTCGCCGCTAAGATCTTGTATTGATGATTCCGAGTGTACAGATAATTAATGTTGAATCAGTATTCACGGGTCTTACAAAGATTCCCCTCAATTGTTGAGTAAAAACAAGAAATTACTTACAGGAGTCCGGGCCGTAGTATTCGAATTCGAGCATGTTGAATCTTGCCGTGTCGAGAGGCTTTGTGAAAATGTCGGCCACCAACGTCTGTATGGACTTTTTCCAGGCGAACATCCTTGTTCTCGACATGATTCTGATAAAATGATGCTTCATGTTGATATGTTTAGTGCGCGAGTGCAAAACAGATTGTGCGTGATTGCGATTGCACTCGTGCTATCACACATGATCGAGTCTCTAGCATCGATTCCATAATCGACAGCTTGTTGCCGCATCCAAAGGATCTCGCATACAAAGATCTACCAAAGAAAGATAGTACTGATTCGGCCGTGGAAAGAGAGTTAGCCAATTGCTTCTTCTTGAACCAAGAAACGAGTCTAGGTCCGAGAAAGTGACAAGTTCCACTTGTACTCTTCCTATCTAGCTTGCGACCTCCGAGATCCGAGTCGTCAGATCCAACTAAATCGAATCCGCCTTCCTTAGGATACCAAAGTCCCGCATCGATGTTCCTTTAATGTACTTCGTGATTCGTTTAGTATTGAAGTGTGATTCCTTAGGTGCAACTTGGTATCTCGCACACACTCCAACAAAGAAATGGATATCGTGCACAAGCCGTTAGATACAGGAGCGAACCAATGAGCTTCTGTAGAGTGATTGGTCAAACGGCTTTCGGCTTCATCAACACTAATTTGCACGGAAGTGCTCATGGGGTTGGCGAGGATTTGGAAGTGTTCATTCCAAATTTGTTGAGAAGCTCCTTGTATTTCTCTGGTTGATGAATATACCTGTAGGCAACTGCTTTACTGCAATCCTAGGAAATAACTAAGTTCCCCATCATACTCATTACAAATTAGTTTTCCATGAGATGTGAGAACCTTTGACATAGAGCAAGGATAGTTGAACCAAAAATAATATCATCGACATACATTTGTACCATTAGAAGGTCATCACCTTCATGTATCTTGAACAAGGTTTTGTCGACAAGACCTTTCTCAAATCCGTTGTTGGTTAGATCTTGGGACAGGTTTCGTACTGTGCTCTAGGGGCTTGTTTAAGTCCGTACAGCGCTTTCCTTAGCCTGTAAACTAGATCGATACCGTCTGTGTTGGCAAACCCTGGTGGTTGTTCAACATAAACTTCTTCTGTAAGTTCTCCATTCAGGAAAGCACTCTTGACGTCCATTTGGTATACGATGAAACTCTTATGGGCGGCAAAGGCTAAAAATATCCTAATGGCTTCTAGTCTCACTATAGGGGCGAAGGTTTCATCATAGTCGATTCCTTCTTCCTGACAATAGCCTTGTGCTACTAGTCTGGATTTGTTTCTTATGATAAGTCCATTTCGATCCTTTTTGTTTCGAAATACCCATTTGGTTCCTATAACCGATTGGTGTGTCGGTCTGGGTACAAGATACCATACATTGTTTCTTTCGAAACCGTTAAGCTCTTCTTCCATAGATGTTATCCAATGAGAATTGTTAAGAGCGTCTATGGTCGAAACAGTTCTGATCGGGCTAAGAATACGGCGATAGTGCACATATTGAGTCTCCTAAGTTCGGATTGAGATTTCCATTCAGAAACTGTGAAACTTCAAAGATTAGATTCTTCTTGTGCACAAAGTACATTTCCTTGTGTACTGTATTCTCCTACGAGTAGAAACACTGCATTAATGTTTCCAATGATCAGCTCTTGCGGGTGATCTCTCAACCATCTTCGGTGGGTTCTAGTTCAGATCCCGCATCAGTATCGAAAGTTTCGTGGGTACGGCCTTCACCAGACATACGCCTTCATCCACATCGATTCTTACACATGCGGGGTTGATTTCTAAATCAACGACAGGTGTTCTATGGGTGTAGGTGGATCCAAGATAGATAGATGGTGAATGTCCCGAGTGATATCATCTACTCCCGTAGGTCATGGTGTGGTTCGTCGAACACTACATGAACCGATTACTCGATCGTCGCCTTCCTTTTATTAAAGATTCGAAAGCTTTGTCGATTTAAGAGTATCCTACGAATATTCCTTCATCTGATTTTTCATCAAAGGTTCTAAGTTGGTCCTTCCCATTGTTCAATACATAACACCTGCATCCAAAAATGTGAAAATACGAAACTAATGGAGTTTTGTTATTCCATACCTCATAAGTTGTTTTGTTGTGGTGCTTGTTGACGATACAGCGGTTTTGAGTGTAGCACGCTGTATTGGTTGCTTCTCCCCAGAAACGCTGTGGCAATTTGCTTGCGGCAATCATTGTCCGTGTTGCTTCTTTCAACGTCCTATTCTTTCGCTCGGCAACACCATTTTGTTGAGGTGTACGGGCAGCTGAGTATTCGTGCTGTATTCCATTCTCCGAACACTATTGCTCTATAAAGCGGTTAGTAAATTCAGTACCTCTGTCGGAACGAATGCACACGATACTCGACGCTTTTTCATTTTGCAACTTTCTCAGGAGCTCGGGCAGCCTTGATGTTGTTTCCTTCTTCTTGCTAAGAAAGATCGTCCAAGCATACCTGGAATAATCATCAACAACGACCATGCAATATTTCTTACCTCCCAAACTTACTGGGTCTACAGGACCGTAGAGATCCATGTGTAGCATTTCCAACACTCTTTGTGTTGAAAGGTAGGATTTGCTTTTCAGGGTTGACTTGATTTGCTTGCCTTTCTGGCATGGTCCGCAGACGCTGTCCTTCTTGAATGACACATCTGGCAAACCTCTAACCATACCCTGTCTTGAAAGCTTGTTGATCGTCTTGAAGTTGACGTGAGACATCCTCTTGTGCCATAACCAGCTAAGATCTGCAGTGCCTTTGGCAACAAAACACGGAATTGAGGAGCTCATCGGCTTCCAACAAAGAATGTACATATTACTCGACCGCTCTGTAAGCACAACTTCCTTGGTTTGGGTGTTCTTGACTCTACAATGATCTATATAGAACTTCACCGAGATTTTATCACGTAATCGGCTAATACTAAGTAGATTATACTGTAAGCCTTCAACATATGCAACATCGGTGACCTTGAATTTCCCTACAAGTATGTTTCCTTTCCTCTTGTTCTTCCTTTAGACTTATCACCGGCGAACTTTTGGACCACGACCTTCTACAAAATCGGATAGCTTGCTCTGTCTCCGATCATGTGACGAGAGCATCCACTATCGAAGTACTGTATCCTCCTCTAGGATGTCCTGTAACAAAGAAATTAGGTAGATTTAGGTCCCCTTTGATTTTTGGGTCCATATATGTTAGTTCCTTTAGGTACCCAAACTTCCCTGACAGCAATTGGTTTAGTGTAGGATGTACTCGGTACAGTGTTGCGATATCTACGGGGGGCATATCCGTAGTTGTTATAATCATGATAATTACTATGCATGTAAAATTCAGGGTTATTATTATTATTCCAGTACGAGTGCCGTCTAGGAGGTGGAGCCATTTTCCTAGGCTTAACAGCCTGCCTTCTGGGTCTCCAGTTGGATTCCCAATGCTGTTGTTGATACTGAACTGGCATCTGCTGTCTTGAGGGATAACAGGGCTCCTGTATCCAATACCTAGGCGCACTGTACTGAGGGTACTGCCGTGCGGGCCTTTGGTGGTTGGATACCGCTTTCTTTCTGAATGACTTTCGGCTTTGATGATATGCTTGTGGAGCATGCTGTAGATTACGCCTTCTGAGTGGTTGTTGGTTCCACTGTCTCGAATAGTAGAGTTGAGGGGCGGAATTGCAGCCTTCGGTTTTCTCGGTACAGCAGGTTCCTTTATGGGACTAGGAGTATCTTCCGATTCTGGAATGTGTTCCACACTCTTGACGAACACTGTACTAGTTTTCCCTTTATTCGAACATGAGCTGTATCCTAAGCCACTTTTATCATGAGCATGTTGCCCAGTGCTTAGAATTTCTTCCATTCTTTTGGACGATTTTTCAAAAGACTTCAGAATGGTCTCAAGTTCGCTTTCTCGCTTCTCGAGAGTTGTGATTTTGGTTTGTAGTAGAACCAAATCATTTGTCTTGCTCTCATTGTGGGTTTTAACCTCATTTAGTTCATGAGCAAGTTGATGATTGCTCTCCATGAGTTTTTCAAAATCGACCTTCTTGGTTTCACAATCAAGAGACATATTTTCATAATTTATTTTCAAGAAGTCATTTTCATCTTTCACTCTAGATTTGTTAATTGAAGCCGTATATTCTCGCTTTTAGAGTCTCATGGGCCTTTTGAATGTTTTTAAACTCATTCATCATATTTTCAAAGTATGAGATGCATTAGATGGAATAGCCGAGGTTGAACTTACCTCATCGTCGTCTTCATCTTATGGAACATCTTTGGCCATAAAGCACATGTATGCTTTATCATCGAACTCATCGTCCGATGAATCACTTTCTGACCACCGAAGACATTCTCGCTGATTTGGATGGTGTGGGGAGGCTTCGATTCTCCAATCGGGGCCTTGAGCTTGTCTTTCCAAGCACGTCTTCTTTCATCTCTCTCTTGTTGCTCGGCCTCAAGCAATCTTTGGACTTTGGGATGAGGACATTTGTTTGCATAATGGCTCGGTTTCTGCAGCTTATAACACGAGTTAGCATCACCAGATGATGTTTCGATTTACCTTGTTGATGTGTTTGGGCTTGGGAGTCTTTCCAGATCGTTTGATGAACTTTTGAATTTATGCATTAGAAGCGCCATTTCATCTTGTGACAGGATGTCGTTGCCATCACAAGCATTCTTGTGACCGGCTTCGACGAGCTAGGCATGCCGTGTCGACGGTTCGACACGGCGAGAGTGTGACCTTTGAAGGAGATTCTTGACTTTCTCTCTTCTCACAATGTCATACTCAAAGGCTTTAAGGTCGAGAAGAGATCAAAAGTGGATATTTCATTAAGATTACAGGGATACACGCATAGCCGTGGTCTTAATGTCCCATCGGGCCGGGAGAGATCTGAAAATTTTTAAGTTCTTCTCCTTTGGGTGTAAATCTTGCCCAACGCCTCAAGTTCACCAACAATACCAAGAACTGAGGTCAAGTTCCTCAAGTGTTTCCGTTGGTTTCATTTCAAAAGATTCAAATCTTGAGTAAGTTTTGAAATCTTGTTTCTTTTGAGAGCTCGGTTCCTCACAAATTAACTTGAGTTTATCCTGATTTCTTTGTTGCTTTGCCTCTTTACCTTTGAGAACGTGCCTTTGTCAAGAGTGACAAATAACGCGTTCTTAGCCACGTTGTCGAGATTGGCTCGCTTCCTTTCATCTGTTGTCCATTGCTCGCGTTCTTTCTCGAGCATTTCAGCATGGGCTTGGCCCTCAATCCTTGCGGCCGGATTGACCTTCATGATCTTGATCGGACCATCCTGTATAACAAAAATCATCTCTTCGTGCATTGCTGCAAGATGAGCTTCCATTCTAATTCTCCAGTCGTCAAATTCGTTAATAGAGAACATAGGGACTTTGTTAATCATAGAAGTATTCATACTGATAATATAGGAATGAAAGAGACTGTTTTGAAAATATGTGATTTGAATCTGATTCGGTTAAAAAGAAATACGACTGATTCTTTTTAGAATCAACCGCTCCGATACCACTTGTTGGCCACTTAAGTATACTGGATACAGTTTGGAAAATAGTTTAAACAACAAACTGTACGGAATCTAAATCTGAGTGCGTAGCGGAAGTCTTGGATACAGTGAAGTATTTGGTGTATACTTAATATATCACAGTAATTTAAAACAGTAAAAGCTGAAGGTAAATGACACAGTAATTTAAGTGGTTCGAGGTAAACCCCTCTACGTCCACTGGTCCTCCACACAGAGTAAAGTTTATTATAATTACTGCGTACACAACTACGTAATTATAAACAAACCTATCCTTGTATCGTTCACACAGATTGATACAAAGAATGTCACTTTCAACTGTTCACACAGATTGGTTAAAGCTTCCTTCTTGACTAGCTTCTTCACACACGCCCAAAGCTTCGTCCTTATTCGTCCCACACAGTCGAATAACTTGTTGAGTTCACACAGAGCTCGGTTTTACAGAGGTAAAAGGTAGGTAACTGGTAAGAACAAAGCTTTGAAGATCTTGAGCCGATGATGGTCGTTTCTTGATGTTGAGCACTGTATATCTCTTTCGTTCTAACTTGCAGTATGCTTTGGAGATATGTTTGCTCAGATGATAACTTTGATAGCTTGAATGTTAGGTTACTTTTTGTTTTTTTCACTGATCTTCAATGTCTTCATAGGATATATATATAGTCTCTGAAGAAAGTATCCGTTGAGATGTATCCGTTTGAATAAGATTTCCTTCAACGGGAATATGACATGATCCGGATTTCGCGGGATTCTGAAGATCTGAAGACTGGCAGTATTTAAATACTTTATCCTTGAGTATTTAAATACTTCTTTGTTCAACGGGACTTGACTTGTGTTCTTTCTTGTCCTTTTGTGAACTGTATGGAAGATGACTGTATATAGGGCATCGAGACAGTTTCCATACTTGGTCTTTTACAAGTCTTCTTGCTGTACTGAAGAGCTTCACTTATGCTGATTCGAGGCAGGTCTTCGATACAGGATAAAGCCTCAAAGCTTCGATACAGTTTCCTTTACTGTATTTGGCATATATGTCAAAACCTCTAAATAACATTCGATACAGGGATTCGAGTATCCCGGCTGTTTCGATACAGGGTCTTTGTTTTCCCAACACTTCTCTTCAATGATCACTCACAAGTGATACTCAATATTCAATGATCACTAATATATGTTCTAAGTGTATAGAAGTATTACTACAGCTCTCTGAACTCTCAAGGATGAGGAAAGGGCGAGAGAAATGAAAGCCAAAACGGTTGTTGTTCCATTTATAATATTCTGCATTATTGACAAGTTAGCGCACGCTACTAAGCATTCCTTAGCGTGCGCTAATAATGGTTGACTTTAATTGTCGGTGCGTCAAGGGAATCTTATCCGGGCCCATGTCGGCCGGGCGCATGTTCTAGCCGTCCCGCTCAATAATTGAGTTCTTAGCGCACGCAACTCCTATCTTCATAGCGTGCGCTAATAATGGCCCGATAGCACGCGTTAAGATACATTCTTAGCGTGCGCTATCACGAGGTTGCTTGAGCAATTTTGCATGTTTAAATACTCATGTACAATGATATCAATGCACGAAATATCATACTCCAATAATCAAAATCACTAATCCGAAAAATACATGGTTTGAATATAGATGAAATACACTGTAATAAATCCGGATATTACATACTCTCCTACTAAAAAGGAGTTTCGTCCCGAAACTCAAGACGAAAATAACTCGGGATATCTAGACTTCATATCAGTTTCCATTTCCTAGGTGGCTTCTTCCATTCCGTGACGTGACCACTGAACTTTGACCAAAACAATCGGTTTGTTTCTCAGTTGCTTAACTCGACTCTCGAGTATCTTGACTGGTCTTTCTTCAAACGTCCCATCCTGTGCGACTTCGATCCCGCCGAAATCAATGATATGACTGGGATCTGGTATATACCTCCGTAACTGGGATACGTGGAACACGTTATGAACATGGCACAATGACGGCGGCAATGCCAATCTGTATGCCAACTCTCCAACTCTCTCGAGGATCTCAAATGGTCCGATATATCTCGGACTCAGTTTTCCTTTCCTTCCGAAATGAAAGATCCCCCGAGTAGGAGAAACCTTCAAAAGTACGTGATCTCCAGTACTGAACTCCAATGGGCGGCGGCGTACGTCCGCGTAGGATTTCTGGCGACTCTGGGCGGTCAACAGCCTTTCACGGATCAAGGCTATCTTCTCTCGAGTCTGCTCGATCATCTCTGGTTCTGTTCCGATCAATTCTGACGAATCGTCCCAGCACAAGGGCGATCTGCATCTCCTTCCGTATAATGCCTCAAACGGTGCCATCTTAATGGAAACATGCCAACTATTGTTGTAGGTAAATTCAATCAATGGTAGATGAACTTCCCAATCGTTTGACCAATCTAAGGCACAGGCCCTTAGCATGTCTTCCACCGTTTGTATAGTTCTCTCAGATTGTCCGTCAGTCTGCGGGTGATAAGCTGTACTGAAGTTCAATTCCGTCCCCAAGGCTTTATGAACTACTTCCCAAAAGTGAGACACAAAACGGCCGTCTCGATCAGAAACAATGGTCTTTGGCGTAGCATGCAATCGAACTATCTCCGAAATAAATACTCGTGCCAATCTCTCTGGTCCCCACGTATCCTTAATGCCTAGAAAATGAGCCGATTTGGTTAAACGATCAACTATCACCCAAATCATGTTCATTCCTGTCCTGGTTTTCGGCATATTAGTGATAAAGTCCATCGATATGTCCTCCCACTTCCATTCAGGAATCGGGAGCGGCTTCAACATTCCAGAGCCGTTGATGCTCGATCTTAACTCGCCGACAAGTCAAGCATTTCAAACATAGTCCGCTACGTCTTTCTTCATGTTGCCCCACCGAAATTCTCGCTTTAAGTCCTTATACATCTTACCGGTGCCCGGGTGGATAGAATAGGGCGAACTATGAGCTTCCTTCATAATCGTCTGTTTGAACATCAACATCGGGAACGCAGAGTCGGTTACGAAATCTCAAAACTCCATCGTCGTGAATTATGAATCCGGGGGCCTTTCCTTTGATCACTTCATCATGTAATCGAATCATCGAGGATCATCTGCTGTTTAGATTTGATTTCTTCTTAAAGATGAAGTCATCTCCATCACGCACGCTTGTCCTCGACTCTTTGCAACCATACTTCAATCCCTTCACGAATCATCTCTCGTTGAAGGCTAAGTTGGGATGTCGGCGTCTCCAAAGATCTCGAATAGAGACAGCTTGCGGCTAAGTGCATCGGCCACTACATTCGCTTTGCTGGATGATATAAAATCTCCAAGTCATAGTCCTTAATCGATTCTAACCATCTTCTTTGCCGCATGTTCAACTCTTTCGACTAAATATGTACTTGAGACTCTTATGATCCGTAAAGATCCGGCTGAGTCCCGCATGATAATGCCTCCAGATCTTCAAGGCAAAACCACCGCCGCTAGCTCCAAATCATGTGTCGGGTAATTCACTTCATAAGGTTTCACTGCCGTGACGCATAAGCGATCACCTTATCATTCTGCATCAACACGCACCCAAGTCCTTGGTTTGAAGCATCATCGTAAACTATGAATCCTCCGGTTCCTCGGAAGTGATAGAATCGGTGCCGTTGTCAATCTCTTCTTTAATTCATCAAAGCTAATCGACACGACTGCTCCACTCAAACTTTTGAGTTTTCTGCAAGTCGAGTAAGTGGGCGGGAAATTTTAGAAAACCCTTCCACGAATCGACGATAATATCCGGCAAGTCCTAAGAAGCTTGGACTTCTTTCACGTTCTTTGGAGGCTCCCAATTCATAATTGCTTCGATCTTCTGAGGATCTACTCGGACTCCTTCAGCTGACACCACATGGCCAAGGAACATTACTTCCTTTAGCCAGAATTCACACTTAGAAAGTTTGGCGTACAATTGTTCGTTTCTCAAAAGTTCCAATACAATCTGCAAATGCTGCGCATGTTCTTCCGGACTCTTAGAATATACCAGAATGTCATCAATAAACACGACCACAAACTTATCCAAAAATTCAATGAACACACGGTTCATCAATTGCATAAATACAGCAGGTTCGTTAGTGAGACCAAACGGCATCACTACAAACTCATAATGCCCGTAGCGATTCTGAACGCTGATTTCGGAACATCAGATTCCTTAATCCTCAGTTGATGATATCCTGATCTCAGATCGATCTTAGAAAATACTGTTGCCCCTTGCAGCTGGTCAAACAGGTCATCAATCCGTGGTAACGGATATTTGTTCTTAATCGTCATCTTGTTCAGCTCTCGATAGTCAATACACTGAGCGACCCATCCTTCTTTCGGACGAAAAGAATCGGGCGCTCCTGTGGTGAAACGATTGGCTGAATATAGCCCTTATCCAGTAACTCCTCTAGCTGCTTCTTCAGTTCGTACATCTCAGTAGGTGCCATACGATACGGCGCCTTGGAAATTGGTGTAGCTCCGGGTTCCAGCTCAAAGGTAAATTCCACATCCCTTCGTGGAGGCAGTCCCGGTAATTCGTCAGGAAATACATCTGGAAATTCGTTCACAACAGGAATGGATGAAAGTTTCACAATTTCGTCTTCTTTCTTCATTGCGTAACACCAGTACCCGGTACAGCCCCATTTCAACAATTTGACAGCTTTCATCGCCTTGATCAATTTTCCTGAGCTTCCCGGTTTCCATCCCTCAAACAGAATCTCGGAACCATCGTCAGCGATCAGCGAGATATTCCTCCTTCGGTAGTTTACAATTGCTCCATATCGATTAAGCCAATCGTCTCCGAGTATCAGGTCATCTCCTTGCATTTCTATCATGATCAGATTTGAGAGCCACTCTCTGCCTCCAAATGATACAGGGAAATTTCAAGTTTCTAAATTTCCGACAATCCTCTCTCCACTCGGTAAACCAACAACATAAGGTTCACAAGCATGAAAACCGGAAATATTCAAACGATTTACACAAGATAAAGATATGAAAGAATGTGTAGCTCCTATATCGAATAAAACGCTAACTGGCTAGGAAAGGATCTGGACAGTACCTGATGCGACAGCAGCATCTTGATCGTCTGTCCTCCTCATCTCGTACAGATGTAGGGGAGCAGATCCGGCACTCAATGTCCCCTTTCGGTCCCATTGTCCTCTGCCTCGTCCGCGGCCAAAATTCTGAGGCATCTGAACACTTTGCTGCGTCTGTGGAATACTGGCCTCCTTCTGGACTGGCTGTGGCGTACGGGCTCTAAAAGACTTTGCAGCCTCTTCACAAAATACCGCCCGATGTCCCTCTCGTCCACAATCGAAACAAGTCACGGCAGGAAGGGGGCAATTCCGTCGATAGTGCCCCGTCTGGGCGCAGTTAAAGCATTTCGTGATAACATCAGTAATAGTCGATGTCGTTCCGAAGTTCTTTCCGCTCCTAGCTGGGTGCGGAGGTTTCTTGAAAGAGTGAAAGGATGACTGGGCCTTACGGGCCCCGCTGTTCTTGTGCTCTGTAAAAGTACCAGAGACTTTCTGCTTCTTGGATTCTGAAATTTTGTCCATGGTTGCTTCCTTGATCTCATACGCCAACGCCTTATCCTGGTATTGACGGAGTGTGGTACATTCAAATCCGGACATGTACCTCTGGATTTCTGGTTTCATCCTCATATCGAAATGAATCATCATTTCTGCATCTGCTCGACCGGATGTCGAACAAATGCCATTTGTTGGTTAAACGTCTTGATCGCTGGGATACTGGCACATCGGAAGGTGGGCGGAGAAAAACTCCCGAACTTTGGCTTCCCTCACGGGACGAGGGCACATCGAGCTTCCATCATCAATCTAAACTCGTCCCAATCGGTATCATGGTCTACAGGCGGATGGCTTCCCACCATTCTGACGCTTCCCTATCGTAAAATATTGAGCGATAGAGGCTCTCGGTCGTCTGGCGCTTGATTCCGCAAAAGATTTTCTCCATTCTTTCACCAATGATCCTGTGGGAGTCTCGAAATACCGTCGAATTTGGGTGGTTGCATCTTCGCCACCTCTTGCAGCCACCGGTCACCTCGATTTCCCATATCCGGGATCCCTTGTTGTCTCTCTCCTGCCGTAGTCCCACCGCCACTTGCATTCGGTCCACGACACAGGGCGACTGAGTCATCCGGTTCACCACTTGACGAAGGATCTCTGTACATGCAGGATCTCGGTTCGTTATTAATAGATTGTTGTGGCTCGCCCGAGCTATGATCGCCTCGGTTAGAAGGCGACGCTTCCTTTCGGCATTTCTCCGTCCGCGTCCACGACCGCGACCACGTCCCACGTCCGCCTCTCAACATATCGTAAGCATAAATACTCAATATACAGGAAACAACATCGTTCTAATATTCGAGTATAAAGAGACACAACATGTAAAGAACAAGATAGAGTTTAGGAACTTACAACCACTGTTCGCATGTAGACGTAGGCAGTGCAGTGATGTCATTTACGACCGGTTACCTCAAAAGACATAAATGACCCGTATTTTAACCCAACGGCCAAGATATCCATAATCTTAGCTCCGATACCATATTCTGTAACACCCCCGATATATTCGGGAATATTACAGCGCAGTAAATCCTTTACATAAGGATTTACAAGGCTGTAGAATTGAACAGGCATAAAAAGATACTAACGAACGGAAATAACGAAATTACAATACAACAGTTCTGACCAAATACAGAAATAATACAATTGTTCAACGGAACTCAATAATACATCCCCAAATTCAAATCCATCACAAAATACTTCGTACTCGAGTACTTATTGAAATAACGAATAAACAATGTATAAATAAACCTTGGCCAGACATCACTCTGCACTCTCGTCGTCATACAGTTCCAGTGGTTGTTTCCCCACTCTCCTGGATCCTGAACACAAACAAAATGTTCACCCCCGAAGGGGTTAGCACAACGATGCTAGTACAAGTACCACAACATATTATTCATATCTCACGAAGAATAATAACGTAAACGACAAAGTACCAACGAGTCTTCTCCTACGATAAACTCAAACATAACATACACAACTGATAATCACAACATGATATCAATACATACACATGGTAATTCCATCGATCCAGCGTTCACTGCCTAGAACCCACGATGATCCCGTCAGACTAACCCGCGGTGGAAAAACCCGTCCGATGATCCAGCGCACGCTAGCATAGATCCCCCGATGATCCCGTCGGACCAACACGAGGTGGACATGCAATAACGACATACATGCACGACAATATGTATAACAACAATACATAAAACAATTAAGGTACTTGCCTCGATTTGAAGACAATAACAACACTTCCACGAAAATGAACACTCGAAGATCGTCCTCCTTAATCAATCACGTAACGAGACCAAACCTTAACAAAAGAAATGACATAGGATTTATCTCACATCGCATTTAATGTTTAACAATTCGATTCACGCCAAAAGTTCATAAAATGCACCGTCGAATCGCTTAGCGCACGCTAAGTACTCTGTGTAGCGTGCGTTAAGTCAGCCCGATAGCGCACGCAAACAACAAAGACTAGCGTACGCTAACTATGCATGGTCAGTACTTCACTGACCAGCCAACTGACTCGTCTGATGGTCTAGCGTACGTTATGTACCAAACGTAGCGCACGCTAACTCGTGCTCGATAGCGTACGTTAAACTCCAAAGCATAGCGTGCGCTATCTCTGCATGGCAGTTTACTGCTGAGCAGTAAACTGTTCTTGCCATGATTGAAACAATGAAATCTTGCGTGATAATTCATGTTACTTCCATGAATACCATGTTTATATCCTTATGAATGATTTTACGGATAAAGACAACTTAGATTCAAGGATATGCATACCAATATAAAACCATATTCCATTCGACTACAATTCTTCATATGACAATCCGAAAAGTTTAACGGTTGATATCAACACCTTATATCAATCAATATTATCATCCGGAGTTGTTAAACGTTCTATCTATACTAGATAAATCCTTCCATGATCAAACCTTTAGATTTATCCAACAATAATGATGTTTCTTCCTTTAAGTTCTTATAACATCTCTTCCAAATCATGATCACAAAGATAACATAAATCATACGGATTGTTAACTTAGAATATTTCTCTCATCAATTGAAGTACTAGGATTCCAACTTCAAGGTTCCAACAATAATATCGTAATTGTAGACATTCCAATCTTCTAAACATGATGTTGTTGAATAATTCACTAATGAAATTCAATATCTTGTTAACATGATCATCATATCCTTTGGAAATCCAAATCTAAGACTGGTGATAGGTTGAACATACCTTAATATGCCGAAATCACTGAACCACAAGGTATAATCCGACTCCGGTTGGTTATGTGCCACTCCAAGGTGTTACTTCTCTTCAATGATCACTCACAAGTGATACTCAATATTCAATGATCACTAATATATGTTCTAAGTGTATAGAAGTATTACCACAGCTCTCTGAACTCTCAAGGATGAGGAAAGGGCGAGAGAAATGAAAGCCAAAACGGTTGTTGTTCCATTTATAATATTCTGCATTATTGACAAGTTAGCGCATGCTACTAAGCATTCCTTAGCGTGCGCTAATAATGGTTGACTTCAGAATTGTCCGGGTGCGTCTGCGGGAATCTTATCCGGGCCCATGTCCCGGCTGGCGCATGTTCTAGCCGTCCCGCTCAATAATTGAGTTCTTAGCGCACGCAACTCCTATCTTCATAGCGTGCGCTAATAATGGCCCGATAGCGCGCGTTAAGATACATTCTTAGCGTGCGCTATCACGAGGTTGCTTGAGCAATTTTGCATGTTTCAATACTCATGTACAATGATATCAATGCACGAAATATCATACTCCAATAATCAAAATCACTAATCCGGAAAATACATGGTTTGAATATAGATGAAATACACTGTAATAAATCTGGATATTACAGATTACGCACTGGACAAGTCATCAGTTAACGAGACCAAATTTGTAGCATGGATGGAACGAAACAAGACTGATGAATTTGCACGATCGTTGCTCTATGTGGAGTTCCCTAAATTTTATGTATGGAATCAAAAGAAAAGAATTTGGACACCAAGACAGAGAGGTTTTAGTCTGGGACGTATACATCACGTGCCTCCTTCTTGGGGTGAACTTTTTTACTTACGTGTATTGCTAAACAAGGTCAGAGGTCCGCAGGAATGGGACGACCTCAAGACATTTGACGATGTTCTCTATCCCACATATAGAGACGCTTTCTATGCGTGTGGACTTTTGCAGGACGATAAGGAGTACATTGATGGACTACTTGAAGCCGGTCAATGGGGAATGGGCGATTATTTGCGGTCTTTCTTTGTCATGATCATCATGACAGATAGTATGTCTCTACCGGAGATCGTATGGGAAAAAACTTGGGATGTTATGGCTGCAGATGTGTTGCATGTTGAGCGCATAAAACGGAATGACCCAGGTATATTGTCCAATTTTTTCAGCATTTTAAATAAGGATCATATAATTCCATTTTAAGTTAAACTAAGAGTAATCATTATATGGAATGACATGCATAGCATATACCAATAACAGTTCAAACACTTTTTAATTATTTTGCAAATCATTTTAAATGCAGACCTGCAACTTTCTGACATTCAGAGGAAGAACATTTGTCTCACATATATTGAACATATGCTGCTATGTAACAACAAGAGTTTAAAATCTATACAAAACATGCCGTATCCGAATCAAGATTACACGATGGAAGGGTATAATAGATTGATATATGATGCGACAGCGTACAACAAAGATGAATTAGCGGTCCAACATGAAAGACTTTACGGTAGCTTGACATCCGAACAGAAAGGTATTTACGCCACTGTTATGGACGCTGTTGAAAAAAATAAAGGTGGCATGTTCTTTGTGTATGGTTACGGTGGCACTGGAAAGACATACCTTTACAAGACAATGCCGGCTGCCTTACGTTCAAAAGGTGAAATAGTCTTGAATGTGGCATCAAGCGGTATTGCAGCACTTTTGTTGGAAGGTGGAAGGACAGAACATTCTCGGTTTGCAATTCCAATCAATGTAGTCGAAGATTCAATGTGCAACATAGCTGTAGATGGCGACCTCGCTGATTTGATACGCCAAGCAAAGCTCATAATATTGGATGAGGCACCAATGATAAATAGACATTGTTATGAGGCATTCGATAGGACTTTGAGAGATATTTGTAGGTCAGACCCACCACTACCTTCTAATCAGGTTTTTGGTGGAAAAGTGGTTTTGTTTGGTGGAGATTTCAGACAAATTCTTCCTGTCATTCCTAATGGCAGCGGACAGTGTAACACCCCCAAACTACTCGGGAATATTACAGCGCCGCAGACCCTCTCCGTGAGGATCTACCAGGCTAAAAGTGGAAAACACCACATATAAATACATGCCAACATGGCTAATAACGACTCGTTAGACCGATTTGGTCTTTTCCACAATACACACATCATATATATACATAACTCTTTCCCAAAACTCATACCCACGCAGGGGTTAGAATACAACAACATTCCCATAAAATGGGAAAATTACACAATGGAGAGCCAAACATTGAGACTCCAACGAAATACTCAACAACTGGTCTTTATGTGATTAGTATCGTCGTCTTCCATCATCCTTCGTATCGATCCTGTGATTCGCTCCCCAGCGACCTGCAAGTACCTGGACGCAATACAGACATCCACCCCCCGAATAATCGGGGGTTAGCAAAACTCCACTGTTTTGCTAGTGCAAGTATAAATTATGAATACAAGCCATACGTATCATACTCCTATACACAATAATCGTAAACATACTCCTCGAAATAAATCACTTGATCAAAACAATTTAAATCATGAAAAGTAGGGATGGAACCCATATACATCTAACAAAAACCTTTAAAATCTCTGGAGTTTTGAAAACATTGGACTTATGAATCCTTAACTTATCAAAAACCACATAGGGGCCAAGGAATTATTTTGCTCAAAAATACCAATCCGGTCACAAACACAGGGTCTACGACCCAAAACATCCACAATTCACATACTCGAGTAAATAACCCAATGGTTAATCTCGATACACAACCAACCATAATTCACAAAGATAATCACAGTCCAAGACTTTATGCAAAAAAAACCTCACAAACAAGAAACGAGTCATATACGACACTTATATTGATGCCACTCTAGCCAAGTACCAAGACCTTACGTACGATATAACTCACACCGAGAATGGAAGCGTTATGATATTCCGGACATATCATAATTATCGAAACAACAACGTGCCAAAAATCATAGCACAAAACAACCTCCCGAGCTGTACTGGCCCTGTACCCATAACGGAATACACACCCCATAACGGAATACACACCCCAGAGAGTCCTCGTCAGGCCCTCTCCAGTGTACAACCCAACCGAGTGATCTGCCGAACTCGAAGTCTAAACAAATCCCAGGGGACCCTCGCTGGTTTTACTCGGCTCACACACAACTCAAAAGCCACAAGGGCACAAATCACAATCATCAAAACTGCATTCTCCCAAGGTACATCAAACGTAATTCAAGGTACTTGTTAGAAATGGCCACTATATCCGACAAATACTCACAACCAATACTACACAACAACATATGCTCATCAATAGACCCGCACATCCACACACGTATATTCTTCTTTTAAGAAGACATAACTTAAGTCCACTTTGACACAATCACGCACAACAGTACCACACACAAGGAAGATATTTCCATGTACAAGACTAACACACATTTTCAAAACAACACATTCGTTCACAAATACACAAGTAGATTTAGAAGGAAACCTTTATCGAGAACATACCGATCCTTTTTAACATTCATTAAACATGCGTATTTCACATATAATCATTTATCAACAATTGTGCTTACGAAACACGAAACGTATGGGCAAGATACTTGCCTCGAATCCGCGAGCGAACAAATACGACGAATCACAAGGCCTCGATACCACGAACCACCAGACAACGAACGGATGAGGTTGGGCAGCCCTCGAACTTCCAAAACCGACCAAGAACTCGACAACTCCACGAGAACTACGAAAATAACATCACCACGAATCAATAACACTAAACGGAATCCGAATCGATCCTAAAAACAACAAGGATCTAAGTGTGACTCCAAGAAATCAAGAACTATGCTCCGAATGATATAAAATCATGAATGAGTTCAAAAATCCGAAGATCATGGCCAAGACAACAAGAATTTCACCATCGATTCATCATCCTCGGATTAAATCGAAGAACTACGGAGAAACCCCCAAAATTCAAGAGCTAGGGTTCTAAGAAGAGATTACCTTGATTTGGATCAAGAAGATGATTAGATGTTGTTAAACACCTACAAACCCGTTCTGAAATGAAGCTTGATGAAGAAGATCGCTCAAAATCGCCTCATGAGCTCACTCCCGACGGCTGGGAACGAAAAGGAGAGAAAAAGGTAGAAAATGGGAAAGAAAGGTTGTTGTCCAGTATTTATACTGGACAGTTATTAGCGTGCGCTAATTAGACAGCATTAGCGCGCGCTAACGAGGTCAACGCCCAGAACTTACCGAATAACACTGTTAGCGTGCGCTAGACCCATAAGCGTAGCGTGCGCTAACAAGTCACGGATCCAGTCCAGTAGCCCCTGGACTGAACTGCACTTATCTGGCCGCGTGCGATAGCAAGAAGGAAGAGCGTGCGCTAAGCAGTCGATAGCGTGCGCTAGCTATCGACATTAGCGTGCGCTAACAAAACCCCAGTCCCAATCCAGTAGCTCCTGGACTGCCTCTGGACTGCCAGTTAGCGTGCGCTACACATCCGGTAGCATGCGCTAACCACAACGCAGTAGCGTGCGCTATACCACAAGCATTAGCGTGCGCTACAACACAAAAACCCAGAAACTCACATAGTGATCCGAAACGCCTCCAAACACATGTCCCAACAAGGCACACATAAACATGTCACAAAATTCCAACGATGAGGACAATAACAATCCGATAAAACCCCAAAAACTCAATGAATCCGGAACAAAGATCTCGGGTATTACATTCTACCCCCCTTAAAAGAAGTTTCGGCCCCGAAACTTAAAACACCAAAACGATCAGCGCAAAAGAATCTCCGACAACAAAAAAAATCGGAACGATAACAAAACGCAAAACACATGCTAACTGTTGTTGCTGACCTGCAATGAATCACATGCAGCACGTGGCTGATAACATCCATATCATTATGCCAGAATGATAACGAAACGCCACGAACAAGATCAATATGGTTGGCCAGCCCGAACAGTATAACAATCAAGACGCGAGCTCAACGCTGCACATATACAAAATTCCACCATTCGAGGGTCGGAAGATCAACAATGAAGCTAATTTCCCGAAGTGAAGAAAATTACGACGTGGTCTGAATGCTCAAAAATCACGATACGGAAGTAACAAAATCAGACAATAAATGATCGAACCACAACGATCGAGACAATAACAGTCGAACAGTCAAGTTCGAATCACGACGACCAACAAGAATCAAATAACAACTCCGAAGTTCACACCTCGGCTCGAGACAATAGGTGATATGGTAAAGCGACAAGATATGCATCCCCATAAAATCCACAGGGATGGAATCGTAATCGAACAAAAAGTCGCAACGACAAGCGGATTATTTCAAAAAAAAAATTACCATAACCCGCTCGATCAACAAAACAAAGGATATGGCAAGTTCAGAAAATATCAATGAACACAAATGAGTCGATAGAGTTGAAAACACAAAAGTTCGAAAATCCGATCCACTTCTAATAAAAGAAGTCTATCCTCGAAATTCGAAATAACGAGGCAATGAGATAACAAAACATACAACTGGTAGACTACGCTCTCAAGGACTCCTCAGAGTCAGCCCTGATATCAGTGCTCAAGTTCGGGCCTCGGAAGACTCGGTGTCCAACTCGCAAAACTGAACTCGGTGTCCCTTGAGTCCGTACTTGTAACACGTCACTGGAGGAGAAGGACAATGCGCACGAACATGCCCTGACACATTGCAGTTGAAACACCTCCTGGCCTTACCAGGAGGCAATACCGACGATTTGGAATTCTCAGTCCCAAGCATCGAGCGATGGAGTTTCACAGCGGAAAGACTACTACGTTGCAATCCAGAAACACCAACTCCAGTACTAACCACAATATCATCCAGCTTCCTCTGCTTCCCACTCGGATCCAGATGAAATCCAGCTTCCAGAAGTTCTCGGAACTCCGCCCACATGACGACATGATCCCGAGGTTTAACGGCTTCCCACCAATGAACAGCTTCATCGCTAAGAAGGTACTGAGCAATAGGGACCTTCCGATCTTCAGGGCAATCAATGGCCTCGGATATCTTTTGCAACTGAAGAAGCCAACCATACAAGCCCAGTGCATCTGTCACACCAACGAATCGAAGGGGATTCATACGAATTTCCTCTCGGAACCATAGATTTGTCCCAACCTTCTGAATCACATCAGCATTGCATTGAATCGCCTTGGTCAACTGAGTCATTTGTGATGCTACTTGTTGCAATACAGTAGCAACATCCATACCAATATCGTTCCCAATAATATTCTCTCGATCCCGGGCCTGATCCCAGTGGTCATCCGTACCATGGTTGCGACCAAGATCTCTGCCCCTCGGCATAGTAATCAAGAAAATTTAACGCAACGAAAGTCACATAATCACACAACAATATTAAGGCACACACGGAAAACACTCACAGGTGATCGACTGCAAGGGTTAGACGTCACGGCAAAATACAGTCTAAAACTTTTGCCCAGCTAGAAAGCACGTTCCACAACAAAATATGGTGTATGCCGACTGTGCAGGTTTGGCAACATAACCATACTCACCTACCAACGGTGCTAGACCGGAGGTTACAAACAAACAACATCGTACAAATTCAAATGCCAACGGTTCACATAATTATAACATCACACAATTAACCGTGAGAAGTTAAACAACGTTTCAAACCGAGTCTTCACCTCTCGGTCAAGAGAACTATCTCGACGAGTGCATACCGAACGACTCAGCATTCACACTACCACTCTAATCACAACTCGGAGCATTACAGTTGAATAACAACAACATCTTCATCACGTACCTTATTAACGAAATACATGGAACCAAAAAGTTTAAAAACGAGAGTCACGTTTTCAAGTAAATCTTTGGTAGACCTCAAATGAGTTTAAAATTAAATTTTTGGAAACTTGCAATATAACAATGGGAATAAACTGTAAGTAGTTTGAATTCTCAAAATGTTTGGCCTCGAGATCATATCACGAAAATCAAGCTTTTCCTTTCTTGAAGGATGTTTTAAAATAAATTTTACGTGACTCCCCAAGAACATTTAGAACATTTAAAATATCACATTGATGAACTTAGCTAGTGTAACCACACCAAAACATTACTTGTAAAACAATTTATACAAGGATATAGATATACACATACACCGGCACATTACAAAAATCAAACAAACATGGAGAACGTATTCATGATTCACATTTAACTCCTCAACATAACACAAATATCACACAAGCTCATGTAATACGAGACACAACATTATAGTGGGGAGACTTACATCCACAGATCGCATGAAGATGATGGTTTCACCTTGATACTAATCACGACCGACCTCCAGACGACGCGTTGCGACACGACTTAGTCAGACAAAATCTGACAAGACAAGACAAGACAGGACCCGACGACACACAACTCGACCCGACAACCTAGGTTTCTGCAAACCTAAGTTCCGATACCATATTCTGTAACACCCCCAAACTATTCGGGAATATTACAACGCCGCAGACCCTCTCCGTGAGGATCTACCAGGCTAAAAGCGGAAAACACCACATATAAATACATGCCAACATGGCTAATAACGACTCGTTAGACCGATTTGGTCTTTTCCACAATACACACATCATATATATACATAACTCTTTCCCAAAACTCATACCCACGCAGGGGTTAGAATACAACAACGTTCCCATAAAACGGGAAAATTACACAATGGAGAGCCAAACATTGAGACTCCAACGAAATACTCAACAACTGGTCTTTATGTGATTAGTATCGTCGTCTTCCATCATCCTTCGTATCGATCCTGTGATTCGCTCCCCAGCGACCTGCAAGTACCTGGACGCAATACAGACATCCACCCCCCGAATAATCGGGGGTTAGCAAAACTCCACTGTTTTGCTAGTGCAAGTATAAATTATGAATACAAGCCATACGTATCATACTCCGATACACAATAATCGTAAACATACTCCTCGAAATAAATCACTTGATCAAAACAATTTAAATCATGAAAAGTAGGGATGGAACCCATATACATCTAACAAAAACCTTTAAAATCTCTGGAGTTTTGAAAACATTGGACTTATGAATCCTTAACTTATCAAAAACCACATAGGGGCCAAGGAATTATTTTGCTCAAAAATACCAATCCGGTCACAAACACAGGGTCTACGACCCAAAACATCCACAATTCACATACTCGAGTAAATAACCCAATGGTTAATCTCGATACACAACCAACCATAATTCACAAAGATAATCACAGGTCCAGCACCCTTATGCAAAAAAAAACCTCACAAACAAGAAACGAGTCATATACGACACTTATATTGATGCCACTCTAGCCAAGTACCAAGACCTTACGTACGATATAACTCACACCGAGAATGGAAGCGTTATGATATTCCGGACATATCATAATTATCGAAACAACAACGTGCCAAAAATCATAGCACAAAACAACCTCCCGAGCTGTACTGGCCCTGTACCCATAACGGAATACACACCCCATAACGGAATACACACCCCAGAGAGTCCTCGTCAGGCCCT
This sequence comes from Orobanche coerulescens, assembly GCA_033398695.1. Taxonomy (NCBI): domain Eukaryota; kingdom Viridiplantae; phylum Streptophyta; class Magnoliopsida; order Lamiales; family Orobanchaceae; genus Orobanche; species Orobanche coerulescens. The sequence goes on along the minus strand of CM065816.1, from coordinate 10,105,846 downwards.
CTCCAGTGTACAACCCAACCGAGTGATCTGCCGAACTCGAAGTCTAAACAAATCCCAGGGGACCCTCGCTGGTTTTACTCGGCTCACACACAACTCAAAAGCCACAAGGGCACAAATCACAATCATCAAAACTGCATTCTCCCAAGGTACATCAAACGTAATTCAAGGTACTTGTTAGAAATGGCCACTATATCCGACAAATACTCACAACCAATACTACACAACAACATATGCTCATCAATAGACCCGCACATCCACACACGTATATTCTTCTTTTAAGAAGACATAACTTAAGTCCACTTTGACACAATCACGCACAACAGTACCACACACAAGGAAGATATTTCCATGTACAAGACTAACACACATTTTCAAAACAACACATTCGTTCACAAATACACAAGTAGATTTAGAAGGAAACCTTTATCGAGAACATACCGATCCTTTTTAACATTCATTAAACATGCGTATTTCACATAAAATCATTTATCAACAATTGTGCTTACGAAACACGAAACGTATGGGCAAGATACTTGCCTCGAATCCGCGAGCGAACAAATACGACGAATCACAAGGCCTCGATACCACGAACCACCGGACAACGAACGGATGAGGTTGGGCAGCCCTCGAACTTCCAAAACCGACCAAGAACTCGACAACTCCACGAGAACTACGAAAATAACATCACCACGAATCAATAACACTAAACGGAATCCGAATCGATCCTAACAACAACAAGGATCTAAGTGTGACTCCAAGAAATCAAGAACTATGCTCCGAATGATATAAAATCATGAATGAGTTCAAAAATCCGAAGATCATGGCCAAGACAACAAGAATTTCACCATCGATTCATCATCCTCGGATTAAATCGAAGAACTACGGAGAAATCCCCAAAATTCAAGAACTAGGGTTTTAAGAAGAGATTACCTTGATTTGGATCAAGAAGATGATTAGATGTTGTTAAACACCTACAAACCCGTTCTGAAATGAAGCTTGATTAAGAAGATCGCTCAAAATCGCCTCATGAGCTCACTCCCGACGGCTGGGAACGAAAAAGAGAGAAAAAGGTAGAAAATGGGAAAGAAAGGCTGTTGTCCAGTATTTATACTGGACAGTTATTAGCGTGCGCTAATTAGACAGCATTAGCGCGCACTAACGAGGTCAACGCCCAGAACTTACCGAATAACACTGTTAGCGTGCGCTAGACCCATAATCGTAGCATGCGCTAACGAGTCACGGATCCAGTCCAGTAGCCCCTGGACAGAACTGCACTTATCTGGCAGCGTGCGCGAGCAAGAAGGAAGAGCGTGCGCTAAGCAGTCGATAGCGTACGCTAGCTATCGACATTAGCGTGCGCTAACAAAACCCCAGTCCCAGTCCAGTAGCTCCTGGACTGCCTCTGGACTGTCAGTTAGCGTGCGTTACAAATCCAGTAGCATGCGCTAACCACAACGCAGTAGCGTGCGCTATACCACAAGCATTAGCGTGCGCTACAACACAAAAACCCAGAAACTCACATAGTGATCCGAAACGCCTCCAAACACATGTCCCAACAAGACACATAAACATGTCACAAAATTCCAACGATGAGGACAATAACAATCCGATAAAACCCCAAAAACTCAATGAATCCGGAACAAAGATCTCGGGTATTACAGACAGGATGTAGTACATGCCACAATTTACGCTTCGTATCTGTGGGAACACTGCAAAGTGATGAATTTAACTGTAAACATGAGGTTAGGTTCCGGATCAACAGAAACTGAAAAAAAAGAAATACAAGAATTTGCGGATTGGATTTTAGATATCGGTAATGGAAAAATTGGTGGTAAGAATGATGGCGAGTCTACTGTCGTTTTTCCAGAAAACATGTTGATTCCAGAGTCCGATGATGATGTTGGTTCAATTATTCAGGAAACCTACCCGCAATTGCTCCAAAACCTATGGAACCCTGATTTCTTCCAAGAAAAAGCCATTCTTGCGCCAACACACAAAATGGTTGATATTATAAATGAACGGATGATTTATTTAATTCCAGGAGACGAGAAGTTATACGAATCTTCAGACTCTGTTTGTATGGCTGATGCTGATACAAATTTTGATGACTCGATATATACCACAGATTTCCTTAACGGTATAAGGATGTCTGGTGTTCCCCACCATAGCTTAAAGTTAAAGATAGGTACTCCTGTAATGTTGATGCGAAATATTGATCAAAAAACTGGACTATGCAACGGAACTAGGCTTCAAGTATTAAGGATGGGTATCAATGTAATTGAAGTTAAGATCATATCCGGTGGCAGGGTTGGTAGCATTTGCGCTATTCCGCGTATGGTCATTAGCCCTTCAGACACAAAGATGCCATTCAAATTGAACCGAAGACAGTTTCCTGTTCAAGTTTGTTTCGCTATGACGATTAACAAAAGTCAAGGCCAAACATTGTCGCAAGTCGGTTTGTTTTTACGAAGGCCCGTATTCTCACACGGACAACTATATGTGGCTGTGTCAAGAGTCAAGAGCAAGAAAGGATTGAAGGTTCTTTGCTGCGACAAAGACGGCAACTATTCAAACTCCACAACAAATGTCGTTTACAAAGAAGTCTTATTTCGTATTTGAATTCACATTATCCTTTTTACAGAACAAACTTCGACATCATTATTTTTCAATTTTTATGTTTAAGATATTTTGCGTTATTCATTCATTATTTACGTCCGGTTAGAATTCGTCATGTAAATTTATGAAGCTAACCCGCCCATCCGGGCGGGCTATGAAGCTAGTATTAATATAAATAAGGAAAAACAATGCTTTTCGTCCCTGTAATTTGCACGATTTTTGCTTTTAGTCCCTACGAAAATTAAAATGTTATTTTGATCCCTGTAATTTCTAAAACGTTCTTTTTTAGTCCCTGCCGTTAACCTCCGTTTATTTTTAAAGGAAAAACAATGTTTTTCGTCCCTGTAATTTGCGTGATTTTTGCTTTTAGTCCCTACGAAAATTGAAATGTTATTTTGATCCCTGTAATTTCTAAAACGTTCTTTTTTAGTCCCTGTCATTAATTGTATATGTCCAAATAGCATAATAGTGAAGTAACAAATTCATGAGTGCAGTAACCCAAAAATTCAACTTTTGACAAATAGAATATGTCCATATAGCATAACAGTGCAGTAACGAAAAAAATAGAATTTTGTGGTCTTGGAGTATTAACTAAAAAGGCAAACCACCGCCATCACAAGAGTACTTAAATCAGCCCAAAAAATGCTAAACAGCCTAATATAATGGCAACTACAAAACAACCCAAGTATTACTATTTGTCAAAAGATGAATTTTCGGGTTACTGTACTTATGAATTTGTTACTGCACTATTATGCTATTTGGACATATACTATTATTCTCAAAAGCCAGTTGTGTCACCATAGTTTTGAAAAATTAACACATTCAATTGACACATGTATTACTGGTAGTAAGCAATAAGCTTACTAATTACGTGGTTTTTAGTTTCCAACGGGTTTTTTACAATTGATTACGTTGTTATAGTAATTGGTGACCTGATGGCCTTTGTGTTTGCTAAGTCATTAAAAATAAACGGAGGTTAATAACAGGGACTAAAAAAGAACATTTTAGAAATTACATGGATCAAAATAACATTTCAATTTTCGTAGGGACTAAAAGCAAAAATCACGCAAATTACAGAGACGAAAAGCATTGTTTTTCCCTTAAAAATAAACGGAGGTTAACGGCAGCGACTAAAAAATAACCTTTTAGAAATTACAGGGATCAAAATAACATTTTAATTTTCGTAGGGACTAAAAGCAAAAATCGTGCAAATTACAAGGACGAAAAGCATTGTTTTCCCTATAAATAATTATATATATATATATATTGACTAATATTATTTCATTACATAACATAATATATAATATTATATAATTATATAATATATAATATTATATATTATTTTAATATATAATTCTATATACAATTATTGTTAGTTTTAATGTTAATTTTCGGGTACCCGGCGGGTACCCAGACCCGGCCCCGGGCGGGTTCGGATCTACAGGATCTGTAAATATTCGGGTCTGGGTCCGGGTCCGGGTCCAGTTTCAGATTTCGGGTCCGGATCCAGATATCTATGAATTCGGCCCCGCACCGCCCGTTGTCATTCCTAATAAAAGCCCACACCCGGGCCCAAATAAAGAAATATACTCAAAACATAAAATAACTAAATAAATCAAGGACTAATTAAAACGAGCTCAGTGGGCATAGCATAGTTTTCCATTGGAATAATGGAGTCAAAGACTCATTATTCTTTGGTTCTGCATTATAATGGAATAAAACAAAATGACTCATTAAATTGGCTGCACTTCTTTTTCTCATGAAGTACTAGTCATTCCATGCAATTCTCAATGCAATTTTTATTTTGAATCATCCGGAAACAACCTCTCTGTGTTAAGACAGGGGTAAAACTGCATACATCCGATCCCTCTTTACCCTGCTTTTTGCGGCGCCGTTGAGGTATTGGGGTAATGCTGTTGTCAGGGGCGGAGGGAGGGGGGTCCAAGGGGGTCCACGGACCCTCCTGCAGATGGAAATTTCCTTATAAAATAGGGGAACCTATATATATAGTTGTCCGATCTCTGTAATTTTTATAGGTCCGGACCCTGCTGAGTAAATGCTCTGCTTCCGCCACTGGCAGCTACATAGGGGCCGGGGGGGACCCCCCGAAATTTTTTTTGCGATGTAGGGGTTATATAGTTTTCGTATAGAAAAATTTCGGTATATTCGGTTTCGACCCCCCAAAATTTTGGTATTACCTGAAAAATAGCGTTAGGAAAAAAAAATTTTAGATCCCGACTCCCCACTGAAAATTTTCTAGCTTCGCCACTGGTTGTTGTTGTCGTCGTCGGTGGGCATAGCATAGTATCCGTTTTATGAACATAGCAGCTTCATCTCAATCATAATGTATCACATGTTGTGTTATGGTGTTCAGTTCAGAACTGCATTATCTCCTTGCAGGGCCGGCCCAACAATAAGTGAGGCCTAAAGCGAACTCCAAAATGAGGCCTTTTTTTTTGTAAACTTTTATATTTTTTTCGCCAATTTGTAAAAATTGTTATTCATTTTTTCTTAATTAAGAGAAGAATCATTAGTTGAATTTAATCTTTCTTGCTTTTTGTGATGCAAAATCAGTTATCAAACTATTGTAATCAATTTCACTTAACATTTCTTTTTCAATTGATAATAAAGCTAATCCATTTAATCCTTGTTGAGACATTGTTGATCTTAGGTAAGATTTTATTAATTTTAGCTTTGAAAAACTTCTTTCGGCTGAAGCAAAAGTTACCGGAATCGTTAACATTATCCTATAACTAACAAAGGTATTTGGAAAAGAATCAAGTCTAATTATATAATGAAGTATGTCAACTGGAGTATCATTTTTCACTTGTATAATTTCTCTTAAAATTTTCAATTCTAAAAATAAGTCCAATCCATCAATGTCAGAGTTGTCTTCATGGTTTAATGAATGTTCAAGGTTAAGACAACAATCTTTTAACTTTTCAATCTCCAATGACCTTAATTTCTCAATACTAAATAGAAAACCAAACATATCTTGATACACTTTAAATTGTTCAAATCTACTTTGAAATGAAGTAATTGCTTGATCTATTATGTACAATAAATAGTCTGATTTAAATGACTCTTCGGGAGACTTTAAAACTTCATTATCAATATTCTCATCGAATTGTTTCTTTCTACGTATAACACGTTTAACACGAAATTCGGGTTCTATATTCATTTCAATAGCAATTTCTGTAGCGGAAATAATAGCATTTTCAAATCCGTCTTCCCTGTATTTTTTAAAAAAAGAAATGAGACCTTCTAATTGTTCTAAAGCAACATCAATATGAATATCCTTTGATTGAAAATGTTTACTAACTGAATTTACAACAAACAATATCTCATACCAAATAGTCATGCCCAACAAAAATTCAAAATTTTCAAGCTCATAAGTTGCCAAACATTCAGCTTCACTTTTTATTTTAGGCTCGTCATTAATCTCGCCTAATTTTAATAAAGCATCTCTTATTTGCGAAGTTTGAAATCTTAAAGCTTTTACACTTTCAATACGACTCTCCCAGCGCGTTTGTGATAATGATTTAAGAGTTAGGCTAGGGATATGATCTTGGAGAATTTTCCATCTTTTAGTTGAAGAAGAAAAAATTGTATATATACGTTGCACAACTCCAAAAAATGATGTAGCTTTAGAACAACAATTAGCCATGTCGCAAAGTACCAAATTTATACTATGACAACCACACGGCGTATAAAATGATCTAGGATTAACATCTAAGAATCTTTTCTGAACACATTGATGTTTTCCTTTCATATTAAACCCATTATCATAACCTTGTCCTCTTGAGTTACTAATATCAAGTCAAGTAGTATTCATTTCATCCATAATAGCATCAAAAAGACCTTTTTCCAGTTGTATCATCCGCCTTTAAAAATTCTAAAAAAATTCACATATTTGTATTGGAGTTGAAGTATCCACACATCATAACACAATAGACATTTGTTCTTGGTGACTTACATCGGGAGTACAATCAAGTATGATTGAAAAATACTTTGAGTTCTTAATTTTTGTAATAATTTTTGTTTTAATTTCATTTGCCATCAAATTGATTATCTCATTTTGTATTCTATGTCCAAGATAATGATTATGAATCTCATTATCCTTGATTCGACGAATGTGTTCTTCCATTATAGGATCAAATTCCGCAATCATTTCAATTATGCTTAACAAATTTCCATTGTTTTCTTGGTAAATTTTTTCATTTGTTCCACGAAAAGCTAAATTATTCTTTCCAAGAGTTTTAACAATCGCAATGATTCTAAATAATACATTTCTCCAATGTTCTCGGTCTCTATTTATTCTTTCTTGGACATGCTTGTCAATTGTTTTATTTTTTGATAATCTGACTTCTAATTCAACCCATGAACTCATATTAGCAATGTGTTCATTACTTATCTCATGACCCTTTAACTTAGAACCAATATTTCTCCAATCTCTACTAACTTCATTGGCTAATTTGCTGGTACTAGAAAGAACGTTAAATAATTTACAACAGAAGCAAAATACTTTATCCAAGAATAAATCAACCATCTTCTTTCACGCTTTTCTCCATTACGCAACTTTTGAGTGTAAAATGATGCTATATCGGTAACTTTAGTAGGACTATTTTCTACTAAAAAATCTCTAAAATTAGCTTTAATGTTTGTCCACTGACTTGGATCATATATATTTCTAGGAGACAATTCTTCTCGTACTTTCTCTCTATTTTCATTGTGAGCATAGAAATTGATATAATCTTCTTCATTAATAAATACTTCTTCCCTATTTTCGATTTCATTTGTGGTGACTTGATCATTAACTATCATTTCTTCTATATTTTCATTTTTATTTTCATTCAAGTTTACATCATTAACTTGTTCATTCGACTAGCAACCACTTGAATTATTAAAATTACTTTTTTTGTTCGTTTTAACAAATTTATCAAGAGCTCCTTTTTGTGATTCAATCAAAGCTTCAATTCTTTATTTCTTTTTACGTTTGGCACAACCGGATTCAAATTTTCGAGACAACATTTTTATTTTTCAAATAAAAACAATGAAAAAACTATAGTGGCAAAAACCTGGTAACTTCTAAAACTCAAATAGATAAATTCTAAAAAGTAAATAAGAACAAAATAAAAACAACCAAATTAAGCAATTATATCAAGCAAATAGAAGTCTGAAGATAATCAAAACTTGAGAGCTTAGAATGATAAAACACGATTGTGGATGCTAAATGCTAATCGGCTCGCCACAAACGAGGAGCGGGCGGCAGCGGTGCAACACACGGCGATCGGGCGGGAGGCGGCCGAGGTAGGGCAGACAGAGCGAGAAGAGAAGACGGCAACTCGTCGCGGTGGAGCGTGAGAGACGTGAGCCGATAAATAAGATCACTATTCTCACTAACCCTAGGTAGTTCCGTGCGGCGTGGTTGTATGAGAAGAGAAGTGGGGGTGGAGAAGGTATAGGTATTATAGGGCTGCGGGAGGATCAGTGAGGGATTAGGGGTTGGGAATCTTGGGATAAAAGGTTTGGGACTTTACACATCTATACAACTTATACAAACTAATTACAAAAATAAAACAAAAGAAAAATATTTACACATATAACAATATATTTCCCACAATAAAAAAATCCACCATCCCAATCCCTAAAAATCAGCCACGTTTCCAACCTTTCACATCTTCTCTCCCTCTCTCTTTTTTCTCTCTCCTTTCCTTTCTGTCGTTCCTCCTCCTCTTTTCTTTTTTCTTCTCTGCAGACATGCCCCGTCTTCCCTTAGATCTTTTTTTCCTCTGCAACACACCATTACAAATAAGTTCTCGCAGTTCATAAATTATTTACAGAACTTCTTTTCCTCTCACAAAAATATGCTAGTCGGCGAGCAAAATATTTTCTCAAAGAGATTTTTCTAGGTGAATCGTCCGATTTTGATAATTAGTCTGGGGTGTTTTGTTTGTTTAGGTTTTATTGATTTGGTTTGTTAGATTTGTTAGCTGAGTTTCTTTTTTTTTTTGATAATTGATTTGATTTTGATAATAGATCTGATATTGGAGTCGGCTTACCGAAGAAGATGGTGGTTGGGCGCAGTTTTGGGTGACTGTATTTAGTTAATTTCTTAAAATATCTCAGTTGGATACTTATAATTAGTTGCTTGGTTACTTGGATGTTGTATTTGGATACTATCTGGGATGATTTTTGCCACCGAGTTGGGATGATTTCTGCATCAAGTTTTAATTTGATTACCTTTATGAATGTACTAAAATACCATCCCTGATTACTGTATTGAATTGGGTCTTTTAGGATGTAACTATATTCATTAACTTATGTGTAATAATTTGTTCGAATTTGATAATGATTACTGTAATGAATAAATATTGATACTACTTAATTTCCACTATTTTTAAATTTATTTATAAAAAATACATTGAATGTTGCAAATTTATAAAAGTATCCAAATTTATGTTGCTTGAATTGTTGTTCTTCAACATAAACAAATAATCCATAGTAACAATAGTATTCATTTGTATGTATTTCGATAATGCATAATAATCGATATTTATGGGTACTTGTAAATGAATGCTCGATTACTCCTTAGTGGATACCATTTACCAAATACTATTTATTTTATATATTGGTATATAAAAATATCCAAATTTATTAGTGGATATCATTTTTTTGTATTTATTATATGGTGGATGCTTTTTTGTTATAATTTGGTTACTATATTTAATTTGTATGGTCACTTTCTTTGATTCGTTGACTTAGGATGATAGTACATATTTACCTCACGCATTTGGGGCAGTTTTCATGATATGTGGATCAAGTAATTGAAAAACCTAATCAATTATTAGACAGTAACCAAACAATAATGAATCGTAACTTGAAAATGAGTGATTTAGTATTGTGAATGAGTGTCCAGAATGATATCGAGTAACCAGTCATATATCCTTTAGTATCTGACTTGCATAAAATATATTTTCAAACATAATAAAAAAATAACCAGACAAATTACCCATTCGAAAAGGTAGCCCAATTGGCTATCATATGTAAACAAAACGCATTACACGTGTAATTAAAACTTTACTTCCTGATCAAAATCAACGAAACCATTTATACATCCACAATCTGTATGAACCGACCATCTAAAAGGTATCCAAAAGGTCAATAGCAACCTAAAATCAGCAAAATCTTATAGATATGCATGCAAACTAATCATTCCAAGAAACTAGATTAGCTAGCATAATTAACAGATTGAACAAATACCAAAACTACCCCACTAAAGTAAATCAATAAAATATTTATCTAATCACACTCCTTCAATGAGATATTGCATTGTAGCCATCGACATAAGTAATTGTGGTTACGGAGGTGGTGGTGCATCGACATTATAGAGGCAGACGACAGCATCATAGTTGAATTTCTCACGAACGGATGGTTAATACGCCAACCTCAATACCAACGGCAACGAACTATGTTTTCTTTCTTTGAAAATTAGTTTTGAAAAATCAAAAATAAATCCACCCAAACTTAAATCTCAATTTGTGAGAAAATCTCAAATTGAAAAAAGGAAGAAATATGAACCCGACGAACTATGTAAATCAGTTAAAAAATGAATCTGTCAAAATCAGTTCAATATGTAGCGTTCCCGTAGAAATTCCTACTTGTCTCATTCTGGCAGAAATCTCAAATCTGCACACGCAGGAAATAAAAGATGAAGATCTCGGAGAGAGAATCGAAATAAAATAGAAAACACAATCAGTAATTAAAGAAAATAAAAAATAATACTGCTAAGGAGAGAGAAATAGAAAAAAAAAAAAGTAAAACATAAAATATGGGTTGTGAAATAGGAGAGAGAAGGATAATATAAATATTTTAATTTTAGGAGATTAGTGTAATAATTTGATAAGAAGTATTAGGAGATGTAACAAGTACAGAGGCCCTAAAAAAAGAATTGGAGGCCTAAAGCCCTAGCTTGGGCTGCTTTGGGTTTGGGCCGGGCCTGTCTCCTTGTTTGCTAGTGCTTTTGTTATTGAGATGACTGTTCTCCATCATGAAATAGCCTCAGACTCCCCAGTCGTTTATGGCTAAGATTGTCATTCAACATAATTAAGTTATTAAAATATCGTGTATTAGTTTTAAATATTATTTTTAATATGTATTTGATTTCGTATAGAGTATAAAATAAGAAAGGAAGAGGAAGGGAAGCGGATCCTATTTTAAAGTTCCATTTATGCCCAATTATTACTCGTACCGACCATGGTGCTTGAAAATGAGAATCACTAATGACGCGCAAGATGTATATATCACACACACGGATACATGATATATCGTAGACGCACATGAATATAAAAGTGGTGGACGATAAATATGAAAGTGAATATCGTTTTATATTCATCATGCATCACTTGCATATTCATCTTGCATCTGATGAGTACGAAAGTAACAGATGATAAATATGAAAGTGACAGAATCTGAATATGAAAATGATATTCGCCATCTCATACTCATCGCTCCTACCTTTTATATTCATCTGATGAGTTTATATTGCATCATATGCACATAATGCATGTAGACGAATTGGAGATTGATGATGCATTTTCTCGACATTTCCTACCATCAATTCATTTACATTCCCTTGTAATGAAAAAGTCCATGATCGCTTGTTTGCCCTTTCGTTCCTCCATTTCCTTTGTCCCTTACGTATAGGTACCTGGGTGAGTGACACGAGTTTTAATAGAGGATGTGTTGAGTGAATAGAGAGTATGACTTTATAGAAAAAAATGATAAAGTGATTTTACTAAAAATAAAGTGTGCCTACTCTTTGAGGACAAACAAAAATGGTAAAAAGTGTATATTTTAGAGAGAGGGAGTATGAAATGTAATGACAATTTTTATGATGTCATCTCATGAAATATTGATTGAAATTGATTGGCAATTAGAAAAATGATGGTCGCGATTGGCGAATTGTATTTGAATCTTCTTTAAACAGATGGTTGCACATTATGCATCTTTCGAAACCTTTGTCAATGTTGGAAGATTTCGATGGTTCCAAAATTTTCGGTATGAGAGAGGACAATGCTATTATTATACCAAAATTCCAACGATAATGAAAATACGGGTGTGACACAATATGCCATATACGATATTGTTTTTCAAAATACCAGAAATTTGGATGGGTTGTTTGTGCTTGTTTCTGTGTTACAAAATATACCAAATTATCCAAAACATGCATGTGTTTGTTTCAGTGTTTCAAAATATACCAAGATTTTGTAAAAATACCATAACAATTTTTTCAATATACCAAGTATGCCAAACCAAAACTCCAATAATACTGGTATGATACCGTACATACCGAGCATTTTTATTAATATATATTTTTCCAAAATACAAAATATACCACAAATTTGCGTGTTGTTTATGTATATTTCAGTTTTTCAAAATATACCAAAATTTTGCCAACATACACCACTATAGCACCAAATAAATCTGTATCAGTATCATACCACACCAATTCTTTTAGTATACCAAGTATCATAGTATATCTGACATGCCGAATATCAATATCTTCGGTATAATTGAATCTGCATTGTCCGATATGAAATTTGGAAGTTCTTAACCCGCTATTCTTGATATACATTTTCACGTATTATATATACATCAAAATGATTTCAAGTGAGATTTAAATTGTATGAGAATTTTTTTTTTAAAAAAAAAAGGCATGTTAACACTAGAGGGAAAAAAAACTGTAGAAGAGGGAGAGAAAAAGAAAGCTAAATGAAAATGTTAATCAACTTCAACGAAACTCAGATCGGAAAATTTCCACTCAAATATCAAAATGACAGAAACATAGAATGTGAGACAAACTCTACTTCTTCTTCTCACCACCTCCAGCAGCCCTGCATTAAATCAAACTATCCGATGAGATCGTCATACCAAAAAAAAAAAAAAAAGTGGTGAAAAAGAAACGAAAAAAATCTGATATCTTTAATTTAAGATAAGCTATCACAAAATAAAAAAAAAAAAAAAAAAAAAAATTGATCAATGTCGATAATGTAGGTGCAAGTCTCATCACCTCATCTTCCGAAGTGCGCTCGCCATCTCCTCTCTCTTCTTCTTTGCTCTCTTGTGGGTGCCCAACTTTCTCTTGGCCACCTTCAAAGCACGCTTGTCCTTCCCGACTTTAAGAAGTTCGGTTATCCTTTTCTCATACGGTGCAAACCCCGCAACCTCCCTAATAAGGCTCCGTACAAAATGCACTCTCTTGCTTGTTTTCTGTATCGGTGTGTCGGAAAGAAGCAAGATTAAGTAGAAGCAATGGAAAATGCATGAGAGAAAAAGTAGACCTATGACGGAAAGGGACACCTATCAAATACTCCCCTCATACAAAAATAATCTTCAGGTTCGTCTTTGTCTTAATTTGAAGGGGTAATGAGAATATTTCTAATAAAGTAAGAAATCTTGGAATTTAGGAGCAGATGTGTAAGACGAAATCAAACCTTTAAGGGAGTTTCCCTAGTCTTTTTTTAGTTACCCAGATCTTTGGGGTAGTTTTTGTAATTAGCCCCTAATGGTAACTCGTGAAAAACAGTCAACATGTCAAAATTCGACTACTAACCGTAAAATAAATTTAAAAAAAATAAATAAAACATGTTGTCATAGAACATCTCTTGTCCAGGAAAAACTCTAAACCACTAGTCCATATAGATTTCGATCTCCTGGAATCAAATCACGGAGTGTTTGTATCCATATTTGGGCATACAATGCAACTAGAATAGAACAAATCTCAAAGTTGAACCGGTCCAATTTCCCGCCTTAACTTTAATGAACTAAAACAGTGTGAATACTACTTGACACCATATACCATCAATAGTATACTTGTCAATGAATTATCACACTTGTCAATGATTTAACAAACTGGCTTAAGAAATGATTGTAGATAGTATATGTTCCGGACTTGTGATTTTCTTAAAGAAAAGAGAAAACACGGGGAACGAAATGATATATGGTCCATGTGATCCAATATGCACACAAAGAAAAAAACATAATTCAGAATAAATAATAAAAAACACTCTTGAACTACCAAAAAGCATTCAGAACTTACTCCTTTCCTGTCCGAGGGTCGGGGAGCTAGTTCCTTCGGAGTAACAACATGCCCCTTGTTCAACCCCACAAATAGTCCAGTGTTGGGCTGCTTCGGAGCCATTATCTACATCCAAACAAACGAAAATGTATCTAGTTTTCCATAAATATTCTATAATACACTTCTGCTAGATGGTCTTACGGATCTTATTCCGTACGGTGGTACCCAAAAACTACATTTTAAAATTAAAAAATTACTAAAAAATATAACACTCAAAAAACTAAACAAAGAACCCTAAAAATTGAAAAATAAATAATAAAAATAAAAATAAACCCCCCTAAAAACTTTAAAAAAAAAAAAAGGAGCCAGGATTAAAGAAAAATAGAAAATCAAAGAGCTTACTCTACAATTTATTCTAAACAAAATGCATTTCATTTTCCAGCAATAATCTATAACAAGATCTAAAAATAAGCCATAATTAAATAGCTTAACTATACTATAATTTATTCTAGCTCACAGCGATAGTTTCATTCAGAGCAACGAGGAAAAAAAAACATTGTTTATCATATTTCTCCGTAATAGCTAAGAAATACATACAAATGTCGCTTCGTGTTGATTTATATAAGCTCAAGAGCAATCGATAGATAAATATCGGTGCATATAACTGTAGGAGTATGATGAATATTATGCGCTCACCGTTCTTCGATCCGTATCGGTATGCCTTTCTGCTGCAAAAGAAATCCGGGTGAGAGACGAAGTAGGGTTTTGGTGATGGTCTGTGTTTTATAGCTTGGGTTACCATTTTCTTATTAGTTTGGGCTTTAATGAAATGGGTGCAAGTCCATCCAATGGCCTGATTTTACTGGCCCAGGATTTGCCCACAAGCCCACATTCAAGTTGCTCTGAACTAAGCCCCAAAATAACAGAAAGGACCTGTTTAGTTGGCAAGGATTCTATTCCGAGAAGTAACTAATCCAGGGGTGGGCATGGTACGGGATGGGTCGGGATTGGGCGAATCCCGTCCCGTCCCGAAAATAAATTATCGGGACGGGATTGTGTATTCTGAAATTCATCCCGCACGTCACGATCCCGTTCGGGTTCGGATCGGGACCGGGACGGGACGGGATATCCCGCACATTTATTGAACTTGACCAAAATTGTGAAAAAACGAATGAGACCGCTATACATTTTGGAATTACCAATTGAATGAGGTAGAAATTAAAAAAAAAATATCCAAACTAGTCATTCCAAAAAAATGACCCCCAATATCCATTAGAAACTTAAAAAACACACAGAACAAAATAGATAGTAATATAAACACGCACAAAGGACAATAGATCAATAATCCAACTTTGATGTTTCATACATAAACTTAAACCTGAAACTTTAATATAAAGTGCATAAAACATAAACCATAACATGCATAATTTTCAACAGTGCAATCATCTACAAATTCTGCAATATCATCACCAAGTAACCAATTTTGTGTGCAGATTAGTCCCTCTACTGTTTTTGGAGTTAGTGAGCTCCTAAAACAGTCAATTACTCTACCCCCTGTTGAAAAACTAGACTCCGAAGCCACGGTTGATACTTGAATTGATAGAACATCCCTAGCTATAGCTGCCAAGACAGGGTACTTGCATCCATTGAGCTTCCACCATAGCAATATATCAAAGCAATATCAATCAATAATGAGCTCCAATGGTGCTTCCAAATACTGATCTACTTCATGTTTTGTCACTGCATCTTCAGTTTCTTGCACCAAATTCTTCCAATCATTGAGCAGATTGCCCCTTCTAGTATTAGCGCTTCTGATGCTAATAGTAGTGCTACTTGAAGAAGTTGAAGATTGCTTATGCAAGTGTCTACCTCCATCTACCACATTCACATACTAAGACATGACGCAAAAGTTAATACATACCAAAAACAATGCTCATACTTAATGAACAAAAGTTAATTACAAAAATATATTAGACTAAAGTTAATACCTCGTTATAGAGAGAATACATAATATTTTTATCTCTTTGGTCCTCCTTGCGAAGCAAATCAGTCTTACATTGCTAAGCAAACAAAACTAAAGCATGGAAATTAACGGGCAATACAGTCCAATGGCCAAGTTGAGAAGAGAGAGTAAATCCATCACAATAAAATGACAACAAAAATGTGAACATAAAACGGAAAATGGCACTAATTGAAGAAAGCAATAAACATCATTAAACTCGGAAAGAACTTATACTCGACATCTTAAATAAAGAGTTGTTGCCATATTTATCATTATGAGAGAGATAAACGGCTCCAAGTATTCTTCATTATGGCTAACTCTGATAAATATTTTTGATGCTCAGTTATAACAAAAAAGAATCTGACTAAAGTTAATACCTCATTATAGAGAGAATACATAATATTTTTTATCTCTTTGGTCATCCTTGCTAAGCAAAACAGTCTCACATTGCTAAGCAAACAAAACTAAAGCATGGAAATTAACGGGCAATACATTCCAATGGCCAAGTTGAGAAGAGAGAGTAAATCCATCACAATAAAATGACAACAAAAATATGAACATAAAACGGAAAATGGCACCAATTGAAGAAAGCAATAAACATCATTAAACTCGGAAAGAACTTATACTGAACATATTAAATAAAGAGATGTTGCCATGTTTATCATTATGAGAGAGGTAAACGGCTCCAAGTATTCTTCATTATGGCTAACTCTGATAAATGTTTTTGATGCTCAGTTATAACAAAAAAGAATCTGACTAAAGTTAATACCTCATTATAGAGAGAATACATAATATTTTTTATCTCTTTGGTCCTCATTTGCACCTCCTGATCACTCAAACCTTCTTGATTATAGGTGTAAGCCACATTTTTCAGCTCGAACCTTGCATCTAATACCAGTCCAATGATAACCATGTGATTAAGTTCTTGAAATGTGCCAAAGTACTTCAACCATCTATTTCGCATATTGGCAGCCATTTCATTCAAGGTTCTTCTTGTATCTGCACCAGTAGCCAACTCAGTCGCCACATGCATGCTTTTGATGTTCTTCTCCATGGTAATAACATCTTGGAAAGTGGTGTGCACAGTAGGGTGTGTAGAAGCACTAACCCTCAAAGTGATTTCATAAAACACGGCTAAAAATTCCACAAACACCTTAGCCTTTTCCCAATCATCATCATCAGGGGGTCCAACCCTATTTCTCTTGTTTGTGTTGGTTGGCGGAGACACAACAATATTCCCATCTTCATCAATTTCCTCTTCTGGTTCATCAAAGTAATTTACATATATACTATCATAATCTTCTTTCATTCTTTGTAAATGCTTGCTGAAACTTCAAAGCTTCGACATCGGATAAGTCTTTGTTCCATCGTGTTTGGACATCCAAACAGACAAGTCCTTTATGTGGAATCTTCTCTCTCTCGATAATCTTCTTGAAGTAATCCAATCTGTTTGGAGAAGATCTCACAAACTTTACAGCATTCCTGATAGCCAACACAGACTTCTGCAACCTTTTTAACCCATGCCCCACAATCAGGTTTGTGATGTGAGCTGCACATCTCACATGCATGTATTTCCCATTCAAAATTGGCTGAAAACCTGAAGACCTATTCATTTTAGCAACAAGCCATTCCATTGCAAACTTGTTAGCAGAAGCATTATCCACAGTAATGCACATTACTTTCTCAATTCCCCAATCCACCAAACATGACTCAATCAGCCTTCCTATTGTTGCCCCTTGATAATTCTGAATTACAGCAAAATTTATTACCCTCTTATGCATCTTCCAATCAATATCAATAAAATGGGCACTAAGCACCATGTAATTGATATTTTGCACACTCATCCAAGTGTCTGTGGTTAAATTCACCCTCACCTTCTTCAATTTCCTTTTCAACTCCTTCTTACAGACATCATACATATCTAGAATGGCTCTGCATAATTTTCTTCTAGAGGGAACATCAAACAGAGGACAAACTCTAGCACAGAATCCCTTAAATCCTTTCTTCTCAACTAAACTAAATGGCAACTCATCGATTACAACCATCTCTACACAAGCTTCTAAGTAATCATCTTGATCAACGGCTACCATGCTCAATGTATTGGCCCTAGTCTTATCACCAGTTAATCCTTTCTGCGACTTATCAGGAACAGATGGAAAATATCGACAATTATTATTGATGTGCCTAATCATACCAGACGTGCCATTAGAAGTGTCAGCAGAATAATCACCAATCTTTCCCCTAGGACAATATTTGCAATGTGCCCTCTTATGAACTATCTGATATTCTTTCCCATCAACATCTTTTGCAGTTTCAATCTTATCATATTTTATAAAATGCTCCCAAACAAAGCTTCGTTTTATACCTGAAGTTTCAGAATCAATCTCCCCTGTAGATGCAACTGCTTCAGCGGGAGTTTCACTGGTAGGTTGAGCTGCATCAGGTAAATTTTCCGGAGAGTGTTGACTTTCAGGAAGTAGGAGAAGTGCAGGATTTGAGTGACTTGTTGTTGCTGAAGGTGAAGGTTGCAAAAGCAATGTCGAAGGAAATGAGTCGACACTTTGTCGAGGACGAGCCATGGCCTTCTTCCCTCTAGCCATTGACAAATTGATGCGATGCACTGACAAATCTGGGGGGGTTCGTTCAATTTCTGGGGGGCTCGTTCAATTTCCGAATTTCGCAGGTGAAATGAAACTGAAAGTGAAAAGAGGGGGTAAGTATCGATGGAAGGAATAAGAATGAGATGATACAAAGACTCAGAAGTCGGCTATGAGGCGTAGAAAATGAAATTTACTTTTTACTTTCTAGGGTTTTCATGATTAATTTATTAAATGATATAGAAAAAAAGTGATTATATTAAATATTACGGGACGGAACGGGATTGATCGGGATGGTCCCGATCCCATCCCGTCCTATTTGAATAGTAACAGAGCGGGACGGGACAGGACGGGATTGTCATTTTAAGAAACTATCCCGTCCCGTCCCGCTAGTTTTTGGGATGGGATCGGGACGGGATCAGGATTTCGGGTTCAAGTGCCCAGCCCTACTCAGAAGTTGGCTATGAGGCGTAGAAAATGAAGTTTACTTTTTACTTTCTAGGGTTTTCATGATTAATTTATTAAATGGTATATAAAAAAAAGTGATTATATTAAATATTACGGGACGAAACGGGATTGATCGGGATGGTCCCGATCCCATCCCGTCCCATTTGAATAGTAACAGAGCGGGACGGGATGGGACGGCATTGTCATTTTAAGAAAATATCCCGTCCCGTCTGGCTAGTTTTTGGGACGGGATCGGGATTTTGAGTTCAAGTGCCCAGCCCTAAACTAATCTGATTACAACTAGGGTGTTGTTATATGCACCCTAGTCTAGGATGGCAGAGGGGGAAATTATATGCACCCTAGTCTAGAATGGTAGGGTGATGGCAGCATTGGCAAGGTGGAAAAAAATACTTATACATAAATTAGTGGGTTTGTATGCATTGACACCCTTGTATATAACAACAGCAGATGTGTAGAAAAATTAATCACACAAAACCTTTCAGAAAATATAAACTTCTGCAGGAAAATAATGTCGCCGGGAAAATTTCTCACCGGAAAACTATAAACCTCCGTCGGAAAATAGTGTCGCCCGCAACATTGCCCACCGAAAATAGTGTCACGGGAGTCCTCAATTTCTTATTCCAGCCGCCGGTCGTTGCCGGATTTGTAAGTTCTTTCTCATTCTCAACTCACGTTTAGAGTTTAAAAAAACAAATAAAAAACCTACAAAACTTAGTTCGACCACCTGTCGCCATCACTGCCGGTCATCGCCATAGCCGGCCACCTGAAATATAAGTATATATAAATATATATTTACAGCTTTGCCCCCTATTCTTTTACATATATTTTCTTTAAACCTTGAACTATATTTTTTCTACCTTAAACTAATTTATGTATAATTTTAAATGTATGTGTAATTTTTTTCTTATTCGAATTTGCAGGAAAAAAATGGCGAATACTTCGAAATTTTCTACGGACCAAGTATAATGTCTAATCTTATTATTTACATGTGTGTAATGAATTGATGTATATATCGATTATTTAACATTGTTTTTTTTCAATTTTTAGGTGTTTAGATCTCGTGAAGATTTAATGACTTGGGTGCAAAATGTGGCGCGTTCTCAAGGTTACGTTATCGTTACTAAACGACCAAAGGCAATAACAATTGGCTTCGTTTCTAAAATAGTACTTGGTTGCGATCGTGGTGGTATATCCAGAAGTAAATATGCGAAAACAAAAAAAATTAATTGTCCATTCGAATTGGTAGGAAAGTATTTGAAGGCGCATGATATTTGGACGTTAAGGGTTGTCCGTGATGAACACAATCATGAACCATCAATATTTATGGAGGGTCATCCATTTGCAATGCGATTGTCGGATAAAGAATCTCGTTTGGTGCAAAATTTGACAGAGCTGAATGTGAAACCGCGAGATATTTTGTCAACACTAAAAGAGCAAAATCCAAATAATGTGTCTTTACTAAGAACTATATACAATTTTCGCCATAAAATTGGGAGATCTCAGCGAGAAGGTAGAACACCGGTACAGAATGTTATGCACATTTTGCAAACAAAAAGATACAATTTTAAGTATCGTTTAAACAAGATTACTAACGAGTTAGAAGAGTTATTTTTTATGCACCCAATATCATTACAGATGTGGCAAGCATTTCCATATGTGGTGTTGATGGATGCTACATATAAAACAAACAGGTATAATCTTCCTTTTCTGGAAATTGTTGGTGTCACTTCTACAAATAAGACGTTTTTCATAGCCTTCGCATTCATGCATAGTGAAAAAACAAGCAACTATAGTTGGGCATTGACTTGTCTGAAAATGACTATTAACGATTCTTTTTGCCCTCGTGTTATCGTCACCGATAGAGAATTGGCGTTGATGAAAGCGTGCGAAGATGTTTTTCCACAAAGTAAACGTTTAGCATGCCATGTATAAAATTTTAGAAGAGCTTCATCAGTCAAAATGATTTGTACCAACTCCTGAGAACTGTGGTTGTCAATTGCGGACATGTTTTGGATTACCTTGTGCTCACGAACTTGCGATGTATGTCGGTGCAAGTTTGCTTATTCCGTTAGATTTGATTGATGCTTTTTGGAGGAAGCTTGATTTGGAGCCTTATATATCTGTGGAATATGGTGATATTAATTTTGATCATCATATGGAAAAGTTTAAAGAAATATTCAACAATCAATCAGATCATGGCAAATACTGTTATTTAAGAAGGATGGAGGAGATAGCGGATCCATCAAAAAATTTTATCAATGAACCTTCAGTTAAAAAAAATAACCGTGGACGCCCAAAAATGAAACGTGTTCAGCATCAAAGTCAAGCTCCTCGTAGATACAATTGTTCAGACTTGAATCATGAACCACCTAGGCATAGTTCATCATTCATAGACTTGAACGATGAACCAGCTAGGCATAGTTCATTATGCATGGGCTCGAACAAGGAACCAATGGGACATATTTCATTGTTGAAGGAAATTCCTTCAATATTTCATCCATACATCACGCATATACAAAATGTAAGGGGTGATGGAAATTGTGGTTTTAGATCAATAGTTGTTTGTCTCGGGTATGATGAAGATCAGTTGCTTTACATTCGTCAACAATTATATGACGAATTATTGAGTTCGTATGACGACTACGCTAGAGTTTTCGTTGGATGCGATGAAGTACTTAATTCATTATCTTTCTTCTCATCGCCAGCACCAACGGAACACTGGATGCTTATGCCTGAGACAGGCATCCTGATAGCCAACAGGTTTGGTGTGATCCTCCACTTTTTGACCAATGAATACTCCATAACTTGTTTTCCTCTTTGGAGAGGTCCTAAAGAGTTGCAATACCATCGAGTCCTTACAATTGCACTTGTATACACCAATCACTATGTCATGGTACAGTTAGAAGGAGAGTACCCGATGCCTTTCATTTCGGCATTATGGATCCGCAACAAAAGCCCCGTCAGCAACTGAATGGAAAACTATGTATAAGTCGCGTCTAGAATTCCATAAGCAGCTCAAACCTACTCAAAAGTTTTTTATGACTATAGATGATTAGTTGTTGCTTATTTCTGTCTCTGATTTTGTTATGTTATATTTAAAATTAAAAAAAAAAGTTGAGGAGGATTCGTTCGGAATATATATTTTTTCTTATAATTATATTTAGACAATTAAACGACATTATAATCTTCATGCCACCGACCCCAACATAGTTGGGATTAAGGTGCTGTTGATGATGATGATAATTATATTTATACAATTATCGTATGAAAAAAATTTATATATCTTATAAAAAATAAGTTTGGAAGAAAACTTAGACAATAATAAAGTTAGTAATATTTATGTAATGATTAAATAATAAAGTTAGTGAAACGAGGCATTATCCAACCTGTGCGATGCACGGTCTTTGGTTGAATATCTACGTGTTTTGTACGTAATGTTGGGGCAGACGGTTGAATGAGCAGATGACAGAATTTAAATGTCTTTTAGAGAAGTTTATATATTTTTTTTATTGTTATTGTCCTTTTATTTTAGTCTATAAAATTAGTTATATGAAATGAGGCTTTACTAACGCGTATGTTGCTCCGGGGTTGTTTTTGGTTTATTCAACCCGTGCGATGCACCGATTGTATCTAAGATTTCATAGCTAAAATTTAACCATCTTGTAATTTATACTATCATTTAAAAGTTCATTTTAATCACCTTGTGAATTAGAAGGTGCATTTGCATTGTGATGTTTATCATAACTTTTGTATTTAAATTAGTTTATTTACATTAAAAGTTACAATTAAAATAATATCTTCATATATTTACAATTAAAAGTTACAATTAAACCCCCCTTCCACATTAAATTAAGGGGATAAATATTATATAGTATAGATGATTATATTATTTCAGCATATTATATATATATAAATTCAGCAGATCATGAACGCCAAATGCCCAAACTCGTTTCATACTGCCAGTGCCACTGCCCTACAAACCCCACTGATATAAATTAAAAACAGTGGAAATAAAATAATTAAAATAGTGAGAATAAAAAAAAGCTTTGTATATAGATTAATAAATCTCTTAATACTCCACCCTACCATCACCCCACCATCCTACCCTAAACTGGAGTGTAAATTCTAAGTAGAGTGGAGTGTAGAAAAAAACACCATTACAACTAACACAATGGTACCCATACATATTGAAGTGAAAATCTGAGGTTGATAAGTCTCGAGATCGAAATAGAAAGGGTCATGCAAGTATTAGGGCTGTCTAAATGGTTTTCACCGAAATCACACGGTTTCGGTTGGTTGAGAACTGCACTAACAGTTCTCGGGATGTTTTGCGGTTGGTATTTTAGTGGTTTTGCGGTTCTCGATTAAACTGATAATCGAACGGTTCTGAACCGAGAACCGCAAATAATTAATAAATATTAATTATCATTTATTAATTAATACTATTAATTTATATTTTATAATTACTTATTTACAGTTTACTTTGATAGTTTTATTTCCATTTTTATTTGCTGAGGCCTGACACCTAAATCTAGAGCTGTAAACGAACAGAGATGTTCGCGAACAAAGCTCGGTTCGGCTCGTTAAGGGCTCGGTTCGTTAAGAACTCGAGTTCGAGCTCGAACACAACAATATGTGCGTTAAGAAAACGAGCTCGAGTCGAGCTTGGGCATGTGCGGCTCGAGCTCGGCTCGGCTCGGCTCGGCTCGTTAAGCTCGATTAACAAATATATTTTTAAATTTATTTTAATAATATTTATATATTGTATTATAGATTAATAATTTTTTAAATAATTTTCATATATTAAAATATTAATTTTTATATATAAAAAATATATAATTTATAATGATTATTTTAAAATATTTATTTTAAATAATTCAAAAATATTATTTAAATAATTTAAAAATATATAATTATTCACGAACAACTTCATTTCACTCGAGTTCGACTTTTTATTAACAATTCGATTCAACACGTTTTTTGTGCGATAACAAAGCTCGACTCGGCTCGATTCGTTTACAGCCCTACCTAAATCCTAAGTTTGACTACTCCCTCCACACCGCGCCTCCTCTCGCTCCACAGTACTGCAGCAGGAGATAGACGTATGAGGATCACTGAGAACTATTCAGCAACGGTAACGAGGATGACTAACTGGACTATTGTGCCTCGCTCTGCCAAACACCTTCTATTCTTTCTGTTCAAATAGTTTTTTTTTTAAAAAAAAAAAAAATGAGTTTTTGTGGGTTAACCAAACCGAAACCGAATTAATTCGATGCGATTCCGGTTAACCACAAATACAAATGGGTGCGGTATGCGGTCCCTAATTTCGATCTTAAATGTTAACTGGTAACTGGCATCGAACCGTTCGACAGACCTAGCAAGTACAAATATTTTAGGACTATGTTAGCAAGGCATACAATTTATTTATGTATTTGGTGGTTGGGGAGGCTCAACTGCTGAGGGTCGGGCGGGTGTAGTATGGTTCCACTTCCAGTAAGTGGTTAGGACTCCGCTGAACTAATAAGAGACTAGAAAAAATCAGTAGGAAAAATTAGCAGGACCGCACTGAATTAAAACTAGGACTCGATTATTAAATAATTTTGATCCAAAATAAAGTAAAATCTACAAATATAAAAATACAAACTATTGCTATTGGATTTGGTAAAACTATAATAGTACAAAATATAAGCCAAAACTACCTGGATTTTATAATGTACAAAATAGATGTGAAAATTGCTATTGGATTTGGTAACTGAGGTTTGCTTCATAAGTTTTTTATACTTGAGTGGATAAGCAACATATTCTTCCACTAGACTAAAGTATTTGTAATCTTGCTAGAGTGATTGTGCAAACGAAAAATATGTTGCTTATCCACTAGACTACCGATTATTGAAACTTGAATCGGTTTGCCGATTACAACCGCAATAGTGGAGAGGTATTTTTCTACAATGAAACTTGTGAAGCCGGATCTGTGTAGTTGAATTGGTGATGAATTCTTAAGTGGTTTTCTTGTTTCGGGTATAGAAAATGAAGCAACTAAATCATGTTACTAATGAAGATGTAATAGTTCTTTTTTTTTTTAAAAAATAGAAACTCGTAGGGAACAAATTTTAGAATGTAATACCTTTTTATTAATATTAGTGATGTACTTTTACCTATCACTATTTCTATTATTGTTAATATTTTGATATTGATAAGGACTATGTGAGATTATTCCGTCATGTTAGAATACTTCGAGATGCTTTCAGTAGAATAAATGGATTGGATGGTTTTAATAGAATAAATGAATTATCACTACAAGAATGTATGTCAATTAAACGCTTTTAATATTTTTATTATATATCTATCTATCTATCTATCTCTATATATATATATATATATATTGAGTTCCATGTATTAATGTGAGCATTTATGTCATAAGCTAGAGTCATTCATATCAATTGAAATATTGCTAATCTCTAAATCTTTTTTTTAAAAGCTTTAAAGAGCTTTTACAAACCACAATTAAAAAAAAATGCAAGAATAAAAAACGTACGCATACATGTTCATTGTCATAAGCTAAATTAATTCAACCAACTAAAACATGTCAAAGTCTCATTATTAAATTTTAAGAATTTCTATAGTCATATCACACAAAGCATGTTTATTGTTTAACTCTTTCAACTTCTTTCTTTGAGGTATTTATACTCCCTTATAAACAAACCAAAAAGTCACACAACTCACCCACAAAACAGGTCACACCCACCACCTCCAGAAAGTGCATTCTTCGCCGCCACGCACCGGAATCACGCTAACATCAATCGCTTCACGCCGACACCACCGTATATTAATTCAATAGGTGGTGTTTCGAGCTTCGGTAGTTTCGTTGTTGTTTTAGTGGTTCCGTCGCCGACATACCAAACTTGAAATCTCAAACAATTTCTTATAAACAATTAAACAACTAAAACGTTTCTATTCAAAATAGCCTATAGATACCTACAAACCATGAGATATCCAAAACATTATAAAATCAAATTGTCAATTCCCACCAAATCTTTAAAAAATAAAGATGACATCGAGTTCTTTATAGCCAAAATAATGGATCGATTGCCAAGATGGGTTTTCAATATTGATGAGTATCAAAGGAATTGAGCTAAGGGGTCCACATCGTTGGTTCTACCTTCTCAACCACCGAAACCCCACCACCATCGCCATAACCGCCGTCGGCCACTGAAATATCCAGATCTGAACACAAAATCAAAACCCGAGTTTGCAACTTACTTATAAGCTCGAAACACATTCTACAGGAGACCCGAGATTCCAGCGATGGAGGTTTGTTGGTGGTGGTTTGGCGACAAGGGTGTGGTTACGTGGTGGTTTTGGCCGGTGTTAGGTTGTTGGTGGATGATGGTTTAGCGAGAGAAATGAAAGGGTCGTATATGTTTTGTGATGAGAAAAAAAAGTGTGTTTTTGGGTGGAGGATACAACTTATAAGTAGTTAATTTTGATAGATAAAATAAAATTAACGAAAATAATATGAAATGATAAAGATACCCTCTTATTTAACAGTCAAAACTAACGGAGTTAGGAAATTCGGATAAAATCCGAAACAGATGTTTCACTTTTTGGGGCAATTCTATATATACTCAACTTAAACATAATAATTTCATATTTCCTTAACAGATTCTTTAAATGCATTGTACTTATGCACTAAAAATTTGTGTTTTGGGGAAATATGGTATTTTGATTTTCAGATTGGGTAAATGTGGAATTATCCTTTCACTTTTTGGACCAAACCTAAATTTTTTTCAAAATTTGGACTGAAAATGAAATACCCCGCAAACCACGAGGACTAAAAATATAGTTAACTCTAATTTTAAAGGATAGTAAATTCAAGTCTGTCAAATTCAAAATGGAAGGCAATGCAAAGATGATAGACATTAAAAAAATTGATTATATCCCAGGAAAATAAAGATGGTTTTAACTAATTTTAAAAATTTACAAATTTAAAAATTTGAGGTTATACAGTTTTGAGAGCACACGTACCACGAATTGCATGCACATGACACAAAATAACATTATTTACATAAAAAAATACTCTATGAACAACTAAGAGTGCAATTTTTTTACATCTAAAAAATATAAACAACTAAGGAGTAAGAGTGAAATATGTAATAAAAATCATAATATTTGCCACAAGGATTTTAAAGTATAAAAATGTGTGAGAAAATTAATTCAAATACGTAGCATCGTAGGCGTAATAAGTGTTTGATTAAATGGCAACAAATCATTCATTTTAGATGATCGTACATGTTTGGTAACTTGACTATATAGATATCAATTCGATATATTAATATGTTATATATGAACCCATTGTTTGAAATCAACCTCATATAGTACCCCACATATTGACGCTAGGATGCACCACCGAATAAGCTATATATGATAGTTCGATACTACTAATTAAAAAGTAGTTCGTATTGATTTCGATAAACACGAACAAATGTTTTGCTTCAGTGATATATAATCCATCTTAAGAAATGCACATGTAATTTATTTTATGGTGTTAGTATCATGGATAAATATGTTGCACATTTTGAGTACAAGTCATTTTAACCTGTCAATAACCCAGCCTAGGCCATACTTGATATTAAATACGTTATATAAAAATACGATGTTGTAACTTAGAATAATTTCACTCGAAAAACAAAAAGTGTGAATGCTCGGGCCTTGAAATAATATGTAATATAAATATGATATTCGATATTATCGAAAATAAAGTACCCGTGCTTTAGGGTGAATAAAGTCCGTGCATCGCACGGGCCATGATGTCTCGTACTATATAATACTTATCCCCCTTAATTTAATGTGGAAGTGGGATTTAATTGTAACTTTTAATTGTAACTTTTAATGTAAATAAACTAATTTAAATCCAAAAGTTATGATAAACATCACAATGCAAATGCACCTTCTAATACACAAGGTGATTAAAATGAACTTTTAAATGATAGTATAAATTACAAGATGGTTAAATTTTAGCTATGAAATCTTAGATACAATCGGTGCATCACACGGGTTGAATAAACCAAAAACAACCCCGGAGCAACATACGAGTTAGTAAAGCCTCATTTCATATAACTAATTACATAGACTAAAATAAAAGGGCAATAACAATAAAAAAAACATATAAACTTATATTTAAATTCTGCCATCTGCTCATTCAACCGTCTGCCCCAACATTACGTACAAAACACGTAGATATTCAACCAAAAACCGCGCATCGCACGGGTTGGATAATGCTTCGTATATATAATAACAGTGTATTTAACAAAAAATTAAATGCTAGATTATTACTTCTTTCATCCTCTAAATTTATTCCTATTTTTTCTTTTCAGTACATCTCCAAATTCATTAAGTAATTAACTTATACACTAATGTCGAATCCTTTCGCCACTCACATTACACTCGATAATATTTTTTTTTTTTATTAAAATATATACCGAAAATTCTCAAAAATAAATTTAGGGGATAGATCGAGTAACATTTAGTGGATGCATGCTACACGAATGTCAAAGGCTTCCTTACATCTTTTAGTGGTTAGAGATATCATCTTTGTTAATGTGTGACTCGACACCAACCAATCACTCCAACATAATTTTGTAAAATGAAGCATTCATCTCCAAGAAATGTCATTCAAAAGTGTTTTCGAATGCTTATGATGCATTGGGATATCATTGGAAATTCAAGTTCCTATCCAATCAAGCAACAAGCTGTTTGATTGGATATGAATATAACAAATCTGTTAATCTCTGTTTAATTTTCATAATTTCATGGATGTTTTTTTAATAATTGTATCTATCTTTTATTTGGTTGCTCCTAATATTTAGAATATTGATTGGCTCTCGGATGGTTCATCGTGGTAAAACTAATCAGGCATGGACTATTGAAGAATATGTGAAGCTGTTATAATCAATGGTTGAGTTGAAAAGCAGTGGAAAAAGGGACAATGAAGTGGAAGTGGATCGAACAACTATCAAAAAAGGTAGAAAAATGTTACAAGAAAAGTTACCACGTCATGATCTTAAAAAGAAAAACCGCATATGAAATTTCATTGTAAGTTAATGAAAAAGCAATATCATGCTATCTACGATGTTCGAACCAATACAGAATTAAGTGGCTTTGGTTGGGATGTCAATAAAAAATGTGTTACTGCAAGTGTGACATATGAGATGCTTACTTGAAGGTAAAAAATATTATATTTTTCTTAATTTTTTACTTAATTACTTATTACTTATAATTTATGGTATATATCAAGGAATATGTATTTTATTTTATGCAGAGTCATCCAAATTGCACTTTCACAAGAAACAAGTCCTTGTTTTACTATGACGAATTGTAACTTATTTGTGGCAATGATAAAGTTATTGGGTTAAATGATGAAACTTCGATCGATGGAAATTAAAAACTTAGAAGAGAGGATAAAAAGACGAAGAACCTGATGAAGATGCTTATATTACTCCACCAAAAACTACTCGGGGTATCGGAACTTCAAAAAAACCTGACCGAAAAGGGAAAGAAGTATAGATGGTTTGATTGCAAGTTTGAATTGTATGATCGATCTACTTACTGCTAACATATGGATAAATCTAATGAACAAGTGGTTAGGCTTGCGGAAAGTTTTGTTGGAGTTGATCTATAAAAGATGAAAAATCGCGACAATCTAACAACAAATTACAAAAGTTTGACGTTTTAATAAATTTAGAAAGACAAATGGTTGCAATGAAATTCGTTGGAGATGCTTATTTATCGAGCTATTTTTCTCTCTTGATAACGATGCTGAGAAAAAAAATAGTAGTTCAATATTATTTATTTAGACTAAATTAATATAAGATTATTTGTCATATAAAACTAAATTGAACTTAACTTAGAAAGAAATATTAAACTGAATTAAAATGAACTGAATCGAAAATAAATGAGGAGAACAAGTCCTTGAATTGTTGTTGGGTATTACTAAATACCGCCATAAATTACTAGTCACCGCCCTTAAAAATTACATTTTTGCCATTCATTACTATTGAACCTCTATCTCTTCTCTCTCACTACTTTTCTCTCTCACTACTATCTCTCACTTCTCTCTACCCGCCATCGCCGCACCGCCGCTGTCGTGTCTGTTGGTGATTTTAGTGTCACCATTCATTTTGTGTAATTGGAACTAATATGTGAGCTAAGGGGTCTTATAATTTGTATTCTAATATATGTTCGGGTATGTGCGGAGTGCACGCATGTATAAAATCGAATTATAAGCCGGTACGATTATGTCGGGGGTGGTCATTGGCCAGACTGCTCAGCTGGGTCTAGGGGCGGAGCCTCTGTGAGTCGAGGCGAGCCATGGGGGTTGGGGCGGGCCCCAAAGTCTTCGGAAATTTAGACTGGGGATTTAGTGATATTTTCGAATTTTAGAGGGAGACTATGGTAAAATTGACTAATTACGTCAATTTTGGTAAACCATCCGTAAACTCTAATTTCGGATCACTAATGACGGCGCCGCTCTCGTAAACCCTAAAAATCGACCTAATGTAACCCTAATCCGACATGTATAAATAGGGCTCTCTTCTTGAGTCTTAAACACACCCTTTTTCTGAGCTCTCGATCTTTCTGATAAACACAGAATTTCTCTAACAATTTGGCTTACGTTTATGTGCCTAGATTCGTAAGTGTTCCATTGGATTATCCTAGGCTGAATTTCTTGTAACCCGGGCATAGGGTAGAAATATCAGTTCGGAAAGTGTTTACACGATCCATTGGAAATCCGGATCTCCATAATAAACCCTTATACCCCAATAGTGTCGCCGCGCCACGACACGACGGTGGTGGTGCGACTGCACGGCGGCGACGGTGTGGCGGTGATAATGGCAGGTAGAGAGGTGAGATACAACAGTGAGAGAGAAAAATAGAGAGAAAAGAGAGAGGATGAATAGTAATGAAAGGTAAAAATATAATTTTTAAGGACGGTTACTAATAATTTGCGACAGTTCAGTAATTCAGTTGTTTTTTCCTTCTAAAAATCAACAGTAAACGATTAGTTGATTGGGAGTCACAGTTGACCTGTGCAACTACCCGTCTGCGGCCTCTACCACCACATTCCACACCCCACAAATTTTCCCCAGATTTTTATCGCACCATTTTCCTTCCAATTCAATCTATTTGAATTTTCCTCTGCAACACACAACTCAGTCAGGAGTAAAGCGCGTCCATATCATTGCTTTCATCTGTCCTTTATTGCTTGCTTCATGCCCCAAAACAAGCCACAAAGCCACTGAAAGTTCCTGAAACTCCCAAAATTCCGGTGGCTGTGGTCGTGGTGGTGGTGGTTTCACGTGGCTTTGATGCTTTCAATCCTCGTTTTATGCATCAGTTTTCTATTCTGGTAATTGGATTCCTTCTTACTCTTCAGATTATCTGCGGAGGACATTTTTACATTTCTTGTTTGTTTTCGCGCCCCCTGTCCATGATAGTATTTTTTTGCTATGCTTACACTGTAATTAAAAAAAATCGATTTTATTGTTTAAATTTATAGAATTTTTTTTCTAATTTGTGCTGTTGAAGTAGCAATTTTGACGTAGCCACTTCAATTTTTCGCTATCTTTCACAATTTCCTGTTTCAAGTCTACTTGTATATCTCTCACACACTACAGTTACCAACTTCATTCTCATAGTTCCCCAATCATTTGAACGAGCTTTTGCTCTTTCTCCACACAATTCTTTCAAAATCGCTCCCAAATCATACTAGGAAGTAGGAACCAATGTCGATCATCTGTGGCCTGCCCCTTATCGAGTGTGTATATTGCCTAGCGTGTGCCCGTTGGGCCTGGAAACGCTGCCTACACACCGCGGGTCACGATAGTGAGACGTGGGGCCTAGCCACAACCGACGAGTTCGAGCCCGTTCCCAGGCTCTGCCGGTACATATTAGCTGTCTATGAGGACGATTTGAGATATCCTCTATGGGAGCCTCCTCGTGGGTATGGAATCGATCTCGATTGCTTGATCTTGAAAAAGAATTACAAGGACACGCACGGACTAGCGCCCCCTTACTTATTGTATCTGGACCATGCCCATGCGGATATAGTTCTTGCTATAAGGGGCCTTAATTTGGCTAAAGAGAGCGATTATGCGGTTCTGCTTGATAACAAGCTGGGGAAAAGGAAATTTGACGGTGGGTATGTTCACAATGGGCTTTTGAAGGCAGCGATTTGTGTTTTGAATGCCGAGTGTGATGTTTTGAAGGAGCTGCTTGGGAAGTATCCGGATTATATGTTGACTTTTACGGGACATTCGTTGGGGTCGGGTGTGGCCGCTTTGTTGACTATGGTTGTGGTGCAAAATCGGGATAGGTTGGGGAATGTGGACCAAAAGAGGGTCAGGTGCTATGCGATTGCGCCCGCCAGGTGCATGTCGCTTAACCTGGCTGTTCGATATGCTGATGTCATCAACTCCGTTGTTCTTCAGGCAAGTTTCCATACATACTTTTGTGCATGTGGTGTTGTGTAATTCATTTGGAAGGCTTTTAGAACGGTACAATCATTTTTTCTCTTATGTAGAAGCATAGTTTTTACTTTGTTTTGGAACTCGAGGCGTAAGTAGTGGCAAAAATGTTCTTTGCTTGTGATGCTGAATATAATATAATGTATCTATATGGAAAGGAACTTCAAGTTTAGATATATAACTAGTGAAGTGGAGAATCCGTATACTCCTATTTTGTAATTGTTGTGTACCATAAAGATAAAGAATCTATGTAAATCTGCATCCTTTTAAGGCATGCACTTATCTGAACGTGCTCGACTATTTGGAATCGGGCTTTTTCATTTTGCTTCTAGATGAAGAACGGAAGGAAACTGTAGTAGTGTAAATGGGAATATTTTGCCTCCTGTTTGTGTTTGGGTCATATTTTTCTTCCAGCGGTTATTATTCTCATTTTAGCTTATGCTGTTTGAAGGATTCAAGCATCTCGGGACCCGAGTTCGTGTTATTTTTAGTTGAAAAGCGAAAACCTATAAAAGCATTCATTTCTGGTTCTGCTCAAATAATCTGTTCTTTGCTGAACAGGATGATTTTCTGCCCCGAACAGCCACTCCTTTAGAAGATATATTCAAGTCTCTTTTCTGGTAAAATAGACTTGTTTGGTTGTATTTGAATATGTACACCTTTTTTATTTCAATTTAGAGAACTTTTCTTTTAACACGTGTTTCCGTGTGTGTGTGTGTGTACCTCTTGGACAGTTTGCCTTGCATATTATGCCTAAGGTGCATCAGAGATACCTTCGTATCAGAGGACAAATTGCTTAAAGACCCAAGAAGGTTATATGCTCCGGGTCGCCTTTATCACATAGTCGAGAGAAAACCTTTCAGGTACATGAAGCAGACTTATTACCCTTTTTTTTTTTTGGAAATGTCACTTGCACTAAGTTTCTATCAGTTCACTTCATATTACTCAAAATAAGTAGATTACCAAGTTCCATTTGAATATAGATGTGGAAGGTTTCCTCCTGTTGTTAAGACGGCAGTGCCTGTGGATGGAAGATTTGAGCATATAGTTCTCTCTTGTAATGCGACTTCTGATCATGCCATTATTTGGATAGAAAGAGAAGCCGAAAGGGCTCTGACAGTAAGTTTTTTCATTAAGGGTGTGCTTGCAAATACTTAAAAAGGAAAAAAAAATGATTGTCATCTCTCTCTCTCTCTCTCTCTCTCTCTCCCTCCCTCCCTCCCTCCCTCCCTCCCTCCCTCCCTCTCTCCCTCTCCCTCTCCCTCTCCCTCTCCCTCTCCCTCTCCCTCTCCCTCTCCCTCTCCCTCTCCCTCTCCCTCTCTCTCTCTCTCTCTCTCTCTCTCTCTCTCTCTCTCTCTCTCTCTCTCTCTCTCTCTCTCTCTCTCTCTCTCTCTCTCTCTCTCTCTCTCTCTCTCTCTCTCTCTCTCTCTCTCTCTCCCTCTCTCTCTCCCTCCCTCCCTCCCTCCCTCCCTCCCTCCCTCCTCCCTCCCCCCCCCCCCCCCCTCCCCCTCTCTCTCTCTCTCTCTCTCTCTCTCTCTCTCTCTCTCTCTTTCGAATGGGATCAGATTGCAGTATACAAATTTTACAAAGAAAGGTTACTGTCCCTGGTTCACAATAAAGGTCTTCCAGTAGTTTTTCAAAAAGAATGACATTTTGATACTGTATTTACACTGATTAATTCATCTAGTAAATTTATTTATGATGTACTCCCTCTGTCACCGCTTAAAGTGTGTCGGAGGGTGCGATATTGGTGTTTATGTGATAAATTGATTATTTATGTAAGTAGTGATGGCGAGTGTATGATGGAGATTAAAAAGTAAAAGATATTGATGGTAAGCGTGTGGCAAAGATTAAGTGATGTGATTGTGATTGTCGATATGGGTTGTATAAATGTAAAGCTTCTAAAGGGACAAAAAGAAAGATAAACGTAACTCTTTGAGCGGCACGGAGGTAGTATCATCTTCCAACAAAGGGTATTTTTAACATTTTCCTTAATATGTGTGCTTTTTCGTCAAACGACACATATCATGAACTTGTAGTAGTATTTAAGTTTTTTTCCCCACATAATATAATCAGAATATAAAAGTAGCGGGAGAAACTTTTGAATTTTTTTATTCAACTTCTAGGTTGACTTATGACTATTTCGAAAGACTTAGTTAGATCTCATGGGCTTAACAGAAGGGATGACCGAGCACAGAGCAGAATGGAGACGTCATATTTAAATATGACCCACCTAGTGGGATAAGGCTTGGTTTGGTTTGGTGTTTTAGGTTGACTTGTGCGCACGAATAAGCACTTTTACGACTTATTCACGTGATTACTCAACTTTTCAACCTCTATCTGCAAACATATGATTCTCATCTACTTATTGTTTCTGCTACAAATACTACAAGAAGTCGCTTACATAACTATTGCGTTTGGAAAACAGATGATGCAAGAGAAAGATCACACTTTAGATATCCCCGCGAAACAAAGAATGGAGCGTCAAGAATCGTTAGCCAAAGAACACAGTGAGGAGTACAAAGCCGCTCTACGTAGGGCTGTCACTTTAGCGGTTCCACATGCCTTTTCACCTTCTCAATACGGAACGTTTGATGAAAAAGACGATGGGGACTCACAGCAATCGGTCGGGGATTGTTCCACGGGATCCTCGGACAAAAGCAAGAGCCGAGAAAGCTGGGATGAATTGATCGAGCGTCTTTTTGAAAGGGGTGTTTCTGGTAACATGGTGCTTAAAAAACCTATGATGGATGATTCGATGAGGTAAGTCATTGGATCGACGGGTAGAAGCATCTTTTTTTTTTTTTCATTCATTTGTGTTGTATTTATTTTGTAAAGGTATGTAGTGTTGGTATATTGTGCAAGTGAAGGGGTAGATGTATGGATGAATTATAGGCTATCCAAGAGAATACACCATTGTAAAAGCGTGCTCTAAGTTGTTGTGTCAGCTAAACTGGATACTTAGAAATTATTTCGTGATTATTGTATGAGTTATATTTGTGGTTAATGATTAACTAAATCTAAAAAATTGAAATCAAGATCCTATAGATGATTAACTCAAAGACACAAGTACAGCTAGGGATGGCAATTTACCGTGGGTAACGGATAACCGCGGGCACCCGACCCTAATAGGTGCGGGTTTGGTGGGCATTTGGTATCCACGGATAGCTTCGTGGTATGAAATTACTATCCATTAGGTTCGCGGGTATGGATATTGATAGCTACTATCCGTACCCGCAAAACCCATTTACCCGCGAAAAACACCCGCGAAGATACCCACAAAAATACCCGCGAAATACCCATAAAATATTCGAACAGATTTTGAATTCGGTATGATGTACAAGTATTTTAATCTTTTTGTATATACTATATATGAATTTCTGAGTTTGATTTATGGATATTAATTTGTGTGAAATTTTTATTTATATTGAATTCATTTATTTGCATCGCGGATACCCGACGGGTGGCGTGTTGCGGATACCCAACGGGTGGCGGATACCTGCGGGTCGCGGGTCGGGTCGCGGTACATGTTTACCTCGCGGGTACGGATGTGGATAGGCACTATCCGCGCCCGTCGTACCCGACTGCCATCCCTAAGTACAGCCCCTCTATTTACATTTTCACTCCAATTCATTTTTTTATCTATAATTTACTCATTTTTGTATCTGATTTTAACCCATGATATAATAAATCAATTTTTTTTTTTCATGATCTAAGAGTAGACATTCGGATTGAATATATAAAATGAAGATATCAACTTTTATTATTTTTACGTAAATAGATAACAAACCACAAGCATGTGTTTACGACTTGCCCCTGGTCCCTTCGAAGTGCTACATTTCATCCAAAAGAGTATATTAATTTAGAAGTGCTATGTTTCATTAAATACTTTCAATCACATCAAATCATCATACTCTCTCTTTCACCATCATTAATATTTTTTAACTTTTAATCTACATCAAACACTCACCATAACTACGTATATAATCTATGCATTTATCACATACAATCAGTCATCTAAAATACATTGATTTTATACCAAATGTTGCAATTGGGCCGAGACAAGCGAGTATTTTTTAGACTACACGAAATATAGAGTTGCATGAGGCACACCATGTGTAACCTAATTTTGGGCCTTTGTGTGAACGGAACTGCCAGGTGCAATATCAGAGCTTGTGTAGCTTCGACATCCATGACATCCTTAAACCTAAATTTATATTTGCACAATTTATTTGTTGTCGCATTAGATTAAAAACATCTAAATAATTTTAATATGTGGGGAGTATAAATATGATATTGCTATGGTGCCCGCTGTTGCATGTCGTAGTGACGCCAATAAACAATAATAATGTATTAATATGTGTCCAGGTCTAATTATTATAGAACGTTTAACAACACATCATTCACACTGGTACTATAGTAACTCGCCTCCCATTCTCATATTAATTTATAACATCATGGATTAACTATTGGATTTTCCTATTTTATTTGTAACCACATATTTTAATTTATAATTGAAAAGAAAATTCTATACTAGTTTCATTTAGATTTGCTAAACCGTATTAATATAATTGATTCTAATTTCATCAATTAGTGTAGTAATAGGCCCAAAAAGGGCAAAAATAGCATTTCTTAAAATAAAAAATCGTGTCAATTTGAAAAGCTAAAAAATAAAGGGACCAAAGGGCAATATTACCATCATTCAGAAACCCCTGGTTCAAATTTCAAGGCTCATACGAAAGGCGCCCAATTCACAGATTTTGAAAACCCAAAACGGCTATTATATTATCCCTCCATTGTCTTAATTCTCATATACGCTCCCCTACACACAACCCCCCCCCCCCCCCCCCTCTCCAGATTTCGATGGCTCCGATAATGGCTGATCCCAATGGTGTAAAATCAAGTAGGTGCTCAAACCCATCTGGAGAAGTGCGAATAATCGGGAAAATTAGGGGTTTAACGGCCAGAGAATCTGAAAATCGGAGCTTGGGTTCAAAGCCATGGATCACTGTCAAGAAATCGAAGAAAGACGGGTCATCTGAAAAATCTACGGTCTTTCTCGAGAGTCAATCCACCAGGTAGTTGGTTCTCCTTGTATTAGTTTTCGTTGTACCATTTGAACTGAATTTAGTTTTCTAGTCTTGTTTAGGGCTGAAGCCTGTATTTTCTTGATTTTTATGTTTCTTATTTATTTGTGTGATATTGCTTTTCCTTATTGGGAATGTTTTTCTTTTAATCTGGTGTTGGTTGTGCATATCGACATTACGATTTTTGTTTTATTTCATTAGAGCTCATGGGCTTAACAGAAGGGATGACCCAACACAGAGCAGAATGAAGACGTCATATTCATATAACTGACCCCACCTAGTGGGATAAGGCTTGGTTTGGTTTGGTTTGGTTTATTAGGGAAGTAGACAGAATACTGTTACTTGGACTTCTAGATTTTAATTTAATTTTTTTGTTTATGTTTTTTTTAGATGGCTGTTTCTGTAAAAAATTACCGTATTATGGTTATGAACAATATGGTAACTGACTGAATGAGCCGGTTAATTGAGGGAGCAATTTGGGGGTTGGCTTTAAATTCAAGTAGGGAGCTGGATTGTCATTGTTAGCAGCATTACCTGATCTAGTTCTTTATTTACTGTCCATGTTTCAGTCGAATGGATGGTTATGAGCTGGACTGTTGCTATGAACAACACGAAGAAATCGATCGTATATATTCAAGAGAGATACAACCAATGGTTTCTGAGGTTTTTAATGGCCAAAATGCATCTGTCATTGCTCTAGGGGCAAGAGGGAGTGGCAAAACTTACACCATACAGGTTCTTAGTTTAGTCCGGTTGATTATTTGCCATTCATCTTTTCAAAAAATTAATTTATTTAGCCACTGAAAAAAATACTTCTTTTTTTTTTCCTCTCCATTTTTTGGTTGAATTGTTCGTTTCACCTCGACTTTCATTTCTTGGGATGTAGCACATTTTTATGATCCAAGAAATGCGTTCTTCGGTCAAAGTGATTTAATCTGGGCTCCGGAAAGCATTTCTAGGGTCCTATAAATGTACCATGTTAATTTATTCAAGGGGTATGGCTGTCATATTTTAGTCAAGATGGTTAAAAAATACGCCTTTTTCGAAAATATGAATGGCCATTTCGACCCATGAACACATTTTATTTTATCTATATAAACCTGCATTTCTTATGGGAAATTTATGTTTGCTTCAATTCATATCTCTATGAAGGGATCTCAAGAGAAACCAGGTTTAGCAGTGATTGCAATGTCTGAAATCCTTACAAAAGCAAAAGAATTGGGGAAATCGGTTTATATATCCCTCTATGATCTGACGCAAGAACATGCAAAAGATCTTTTGAATCCCGACCATCCTACTATCCAAGTACTCGAAGATGCTCGTGGAAAGATCAATCTCAAAGGACTTTCTCAGGCAGGAAATAGGATTGTGTTTGTACAAATTAATGAAGTTGAAAACTTACGTTGTTTTTCTTTTCTCTTTTTTAGTTCTTTTTTTACATATTTATGTTGGTTATCTATGGTCTCTTTGCAGGTCCCGGTGAAATCTATGTCAGACTTTCACGATATGTACTTTAGTCGTGGAATTTTGCAAAGTACTCAGAAGTTATCTACTGATCAGCTGCGCAACAAGGGATTGATGGTTCATATATCATCTGAAAAGGACAAATTGCAAGCCAAGCCGGCAAACAAGATTAGTTTTGTTGATTTAGCAGGTTTATAATTTTTCAAAGTCTTATTTACATGTCTATGTTTGTATTCATCTTGCTAACGAATTCGTGATGATCGTCTACATAATTTCTTTTACGATGGCATATCAGGCTATGAGGATCCTAGAAAAAGCAGCAGAGATGGGATCACTCCCGTCGAGAGTAACAGGAATAATAAGATGTTGTACGCTTTGCTTAATGTTGTTAATGCCATTGCCACCAACGAGATTAGGGTGCCATATCGGGAAAGCAAACTCACTCGTATCTTGCAAGACTCCCTTGGTGGCACAAGTCATGTTTTACTCATCACTTGCTTGGTATAGCTTTCAGTGCACATTACACTTCCTATCTGCATTCAGCAATTGTGTACAAGTAAAAGTTTCTCTAATATTTTCTTAATTTATTATTGTATGAAGAACCCTTGCTTTTGTCAAGACTCTCTGAGCTTTATGAGTTTAGTTTCCCGGACATGTCGAAGCATCAAGCAAGTATTGACAGACTCTACCAATAGAAGTCAAAGTTCAACCAAAGTGAAAGTGCTTCCATCATCGGAAAGTGAAAAAGCATTGTCTGGTTCCTTGAGTGTGAAAAAGCAGATTGGCCATAGTCGGCATCTTTTGGCAAAGAAGGGTAATTGCATAGTGAAGGGAAGGTAAAGTCATTTTCTTACTAAAAAAATCACATAGAAGTCGAACTAGATTATTCAAGCTGCTAGTTTTTGTTAATATTTTTCTATTTTTTTGTTTTTATTTTCTTGAAGGAAACTCTTTGATGAAGTAAAGACGGCCAATTATAATCAGGTATTATTTCTTAAGTTATGAAACTATACAGCAAAATTAATATATTTTTTCTCCACATTACAATTTTGTACAATTTGTGTTGGACTGTTCACTTGGTTGTTACCTTGCTTTATCTTTTTTTTTTTTTTTGGTTATTTACCTATGTCTAAGAGTAATAAAGCATTTCGCGTATCGTACAGAATTATATTTATTGCTTTAAAGTTTAAAGATGCATACATATGTGATTTAACAGTCCATCCAACTATATATTAATTAAAAACAAAATGCAGTTTAGATACCAGTCCGAAGATACCTCAACCCAGAAGTCCAAAATTCTACCAGATCCTGGTTTAGCCGACACACCATTTTCGTTGGAAGAGGTATGCAATCTGTAAGTAAAGTTCTCTTATTAACATAATATCACATAAATATCAGTGATATGACCTTTTCGAACTATACTTGTAAATATTGCAGGCCCCACAAGATAAATCTAATTTAGAATGCAGTCCAAAGGAAGAGCATAATGAAGATGTAAATGTTGAAGAACCTGAATCTCAATTGCAGAACATAACGTTTCCAAGTGTTCTAAATGATAAGCTGAAAACGGTATGTAGCATTCTTTCATTCTCAGTGATTTAAAAAAGTGAATTTTCCTAATATTAATATGCTTTACTTAAAGCACTATTTAATATGATTTCGAGCATCCTTCATCATCAATCATCAACTACACCTTAATCCCAACTATGTTGGGGTCGGTGACATGAAAATTATAGTGCCAATTAATTGTCGAGAATAAGTTAACACGCAAAAGACAAAGTGGCAAAGTTTTACGCCGGATGCCCTTCCTATCGCAACCTTCATATGAAGGAGAAATGAGATGAAATGAGATTTCGAGCATCCTTAAAAGGCAATATTTGATTTTTTTCAGGACCTTTCTTCTCAAACTGGACCTAATTCTGGTACTAATTCAAATGAAGAAGTTCCAATGCATTTAGAAGCAGGTAGCACATGCGAGGAGAACAACTTTTTGTACTGGAAAGATGATGGATCCCCACCACTAAGTGAGAAAATTAGGGAAATATCAAACAACTTAAAGTCGTTATGTGCATCAACTTCATTGAAGATTAAGATGCCAGAGGATGTAGTTGCGCCTTACAGTCAAGTGGACTGTTATGAGATTGCTGAACCAAAAACCCCGGTCGTGGAACTTAACGTTGCAAGATGCTGTAGTCCTAATCCTCGGGGTACTTTCAGCAACCGCAGTTCTGGAGTGAAGGTTTGTGCTACTTACAACTTAGCTTCATAGTGAGAATTGCGGAACTATCTTTGAGGTTTGAAATAATTACAAATGGCCCCAAGAAGTTTCAAAAATATGAAGAATGTCTTGAAGTTTGATTCTGCCTTGAATGTAATAAAAGACGAATCAAATATCGAGGGTTTTTTAGTATTTTTGTGACTTCTACAATTTCTTTTTATTATGCGAATCGTAGATATTCCAAACCTCAAGGGTGGTTATTGTAATCACACCTCTATTTTCATATGATTCAGTTAAGGTTGTTGTCCAGCAATGTTTAATTATGTATTCCTTGGTGATGCCAGCATTCTCTTGTTCAAGGGTACCTCAACTTCTTGAACTCCGCCAATAAGTAAGTGAATGTGATTAATGTTTTTCTTCATATGATTCACTATAGCCTTTGATTCATACATTTAGCACAATGGATATATTATCTCTTTCCATGAATTATGCAATGGATCTGACAAAACAGTTCACCATTGAGCATAGTATTGCTAGTTTGTTATGAACAAATGTAGGTGAATTTGTCGCTCTATTGCACATTTTATGATGTTTCTTTGATTTAAAGCTCAAAGTTAATGTTTTTCTTGTTCTTATGTGTAGGGAAGATTTGAAAAGCCTGAAGGTATTGTTTATTTTTATTTTATGTCTCTTTTTTTAGTGCTGGTATTATTCTTGATTAGTGATTTAACATATTATGTGTTGTTACTACAGGGTATTGGAGAGAAGAGAGCGACGTATATTCTTGAACTTCGTGAGGAATCTCCTGAACCATTCAAGAGTGTAAGAATTTTTGTGGTGTTGGTCATCTATTTTCAGTATTTTATCTTTCGGACCTATAATTTTACGCTGAGTATAGTCTTAGTATTTTTTTTTTTCAGGAGTCGAACCCCGTACTTTTAGATTTAGGTAAGAATTCATGGCAACTCTGGCACGATCAGGCTCGTGGGCTTTGACGGTACCAGAGTTGCCATGAATTCCTACCCAGTATTTTCAAACATTTTCAAACAACTAAAGCAAATAGCCATCAAATATTTTCAAAAACAAAACAACATAGAAGTCTATTGGTGTGAGAAATAGAGAGAGACCGTTGCAATAGGAAAACATAAAGGAAAACCTGGTGTCCGTTCGGTTCGTGAGAGAGAGAGAGAGAGAGAGAGGCAAAAGTCTTCTGTCATGCACCCCGTTGTAACTTAAATGAAAGATTTAGGGTGCGCTTAGTTAAAAGAGGGTAATAGGAATAGCAAAGGTAAAGGGAATACAATGGAATATAAAGGAATGAAATGGAGATTATCATTATCTTTGATAGTGTTTGGTTTAAGAAAAACACATTAACCTTCAAAGTGGTGGTGGTGGTGGTGGTGGTGGCTGCTGCTGGTGGTGGTGGTAGTGGCTGCTGCTGGTGGTGGTTGGTGGTGGTGGTGGTGGCTGGTGGTGGTGATAGGTAATCATTACCTTTCCTCCCAATTTATCGAATAATGCCCCATTACCCACTACTAAGCAATGATTGCATTTCTTACTCTTAATCAGGCATGTTTATTCATTGCCTTTCCCATTCCCTACCCCTCCATACCCCCAACCAAGCACCCCCTTAGTTAATTAGGATTTTCTAAAGTTAACCCTAATAGCGCACGCCATTCGTGCGATAGCGCAAATCTCGTAGGCAATTGTGCATTTTCGTTGCCACATAAGCATATGGCATGCACAAAAAAGATGCGAAAGTAACTCGCCATGCGTTATGTGACGTTTTCAATTTTTTTTGCGCGAAAACGCGATAGCAATTGAAAACACTGTTCCTACCTAATAATAGAGGTACGAGGTTCGACTCTTGGGAGAGAAAAAAATCTGAGATTAAGCTCAACGTAAAATCATGAGTTCCACGCAAGATGCGTGTACTTCTGTCAACAAATCGTATTATTGACTATATATGTCATGTTTTTCTTTACAGCTTGATGATTTGGAAGATATTGGCCTTTCAGCAAAACAGGTTTGTTTATGAATTGTATTTTTCTTTTTCCCTTTAGGTTTAATGACAAACTAAAAAACAAAAACATTTACCTTGTGAATTACAAATATACCCTCGCTATTTATAATTTGTAAAACCTCATGGGAGTTTTTGTGTTTATCCAAACTTTGATGGATCGATTTGAATTTTTTTGGAAGTTCTTCACTTTATTTATATCATGCTTTTATAATTTGTTTTCTTCTTGACTACAGATTAAAGGCATGATGAAACAGGCTGCTGGAGATCTTTTCACTTAGATAGAACCAAAAGTATTAATATGGCAACATGAAGTTGTTATTATTATATATTTATCTCCAATGGTCTCTGCTTAGTAATTTTAATGGTTGTTTAATGGAAAAATGATAGAGTGATTTGTGTAAGTCAATTTGATTAAACTAGTGTATAGCCCGTCGAAATTCGACAGGTAATCATTTTATATTGTAATTTATAAGTAAAAATCAAAAAATAATTTAATATTTTGTTAGGGTTCGCCACTTGCAATTGCAACGCAGCGGAAAACATCAATAAACAAAAATAGTGAGTATGGGATTCAGCCACCTGAACTTCTTTAGAATTTATGTACTAAAACTCATCATAAATTCAATTGAAAGATAATTTGATGACTTATTGTATGGTACAAATATTCAAACTCGATTAAAATATGACTTTATTACCTGTTTAAATCTCAGACCCTATATAATATATGCTAATTACTCAACGTATTTAAATTTATATAATTTAAATAAGTAAACATAAGTTGCTATAGTAATTGGTTAATCCATCTCAATGAAAACTCAGACATTGTAAAGGTTAAGAACAAATATTATAAATGAGAAAAGATTAAAAGTTAAATTCTTAGTATAATTTTGGAATTATACAATCTTCAAAATTCTTTACAATTTATACACCTATATTTTGATGTGGGATTCAAGATTTTAGATAAATAATAATAAAAAAGTAAAAAACTTCATGTAGGAGAGGGGGTTAATGTGGTACTTTGAATCCATATTGCTATTAGATATTTTATATATTTATTTGTAAGTGAATATAATCGAGTTTATTAAAAAAGATATAAAAGGATAAAAATAATATTTATGCATACATAAATTAGATATTAAAAAATAAATATGTACATATTTGGGCCAATGAGGTTTAACTAATAATTCGCCAAATTTAATTTTTTAATAAGAATAATGATAAGTGTCAGTTTTATATACTTATTCATAGTTTGTATCGATATATTTCACCCATAATTGAGCTAGTCTACTCGTTTTTGCTTAGAATTAATTAGCTTTTAATAATTTTATTATTTATCAGATGAAGATGTAAATTTAGTCTTAATCGGATTGAATTACTGATTTACTCAAGAAATAATATGTTTATAAAATATTCTCTTTGTTGAATTTTTAATGTATTCATGTTGTAGGGCTTTCCGAGACAAGTTCGGCAGTCTTTCCGGATTCAAAATCAGAGTTTCAAAAGTTATCATCCGAAGAAGATTTGAGGGCAAAAACGCAAAATCTGAGGACTTCTGGGCTGAAAATGAGGTCTGAAACTTCATACGGGCATGTACGGGTGTAACTCACAAAAATGCAAATTTACGAAGCCATGTTACGGCCATAACTCCTCAATGTTACGGCCGTAAGTCATCATAGTTACGGCCGTAACTCCT
This sequence comes from Orobanche coerulescens, assembly GCA_033398695.1. Classification (NCBI taxonomy): domain Eukaryota; kingdom Viridiplantae; phylum Streptophyta; class Magnoliopsida; order Lamiales; family Orobanchaceae; genus Orobanche; species Orobanche coerulescens. The sequence goes on along the minus strand of CM065816.1, from coordinate 10,061,075 downwards.
CAATGTTAGTGCCGTAACTCTTGATAGATTGTGATCATTATCTAATTTTTTATACTTTTGGTCTATTATTGAGGGGATGACTGGCATTGATCCGATCTAATGTAATAATGCTTGAGTTTTAGAACTATTAGATGACTTTAGGTGAACTATTAGATGACTTTAGGTGTATAAATAGACCCCTTAGATCCATCATTATTCATCATTCATCTTATATTTTCTCACTTTGTAATACTTTTTCTTTTTGTGTGAAGAACGTACTTGTGTTCTTGAGTGATTTGTGTAAATGTGGTTTAGCTTATGTTGTTGAGGGAGTTTATTGCTTCTTTCTCCTTTATCTACTAAGGGAGTTAGGATCAATTCTTTCCCTTTTTCAACTATTAATGGCCACTCAAGCTTGTAATATGTTGAATAAACCCTTCATGGGCTAAGTTATCCTTAGTTGGGATTATAAACAAGGTTTGTCATGTTATTTAAGTTTGTATAAATATCTATTATGGATTACTTATTATTGTGTGTGGTTTTCATTGTTTTACCAATCTTTATTTATTTGGCCAATAAATGATGATATTTATGATCTTCATATATTTCGAAAGAAAATATGTTTGATTAGATCAAATAATCTTCACTCTAAGTTGTTCTATGGGATAGAAATATACGTCTAGTCCTTAGATGATTCTTTGAGACATGTTCATTAAATCTAATGCTATGTATTGAAGCCAATCAATATAGAAATATAGTTGATTGATTCAATATATAAGGGGCGTTTTGACATTCGAAAGAGGAACCGTCTTTTTAAGGAAAATCGAATCTACACAACATAATAAGTAAATACATCTTATGATCTCCTATACATCTTCTATAACTAAGGATGAACTAAGTTTGTAATCCCAACTATTTCATTTTACTTTTTATTAATCAATTATTAGTGCAATCTTTTATTTCCTTGAATTTTAGAACTATTCAAACCAAACTCTTTAATTGTGTGTTTCAATCATATAAATCTCTATAACAAATATTTAAATAGTGTATTATTCAATATATAACCTAAATTCCTCGTGGGATCGATAAACCGGACTCAAAAAGTCCACTTACTACTTGATACGATGTCGTGCACTTGCGATAGTTACACTAAAGACGTGTCAAGTTTTTGGCGCCGTTGCCGGGGAGGTATAAGTGTTATTTTTGAAATCTTACATTGTAAACTATTATTATAGGATACAATTTCTCGACGTTGTAACTTAGTACTCAATTGTATTTGTCCGGTCAAGTGGCGGATAACGGTACTCCGTGACTATTAAAGTCGGAATTTTCAGTTTCCCACAACAACGGATATTTTTAGATTTTTTTTTATCATGGAAGAAACTTTGAATAGTATTGAAAAGAGATTTCTCTTTCTTAGCAAAAAAGTAATTTTAAAAATTTACAAGACAAGACTTGAAAGGATGAGGTTGCTTATGAATAAAAGCATACCTTTTGACATTAGATTCATTATTGAAGCCAAAGTGAGAATAGCAGGTGAATTCACAGAAATACCTACTAGATTTTTACCAGTGCTTGGAAAAAGTTCATATGCCAAGAAACGACGAGCAAAGATAATAGCCGTTTGCTATAAATGTGCTAGATGGAACTGTAATTTAAAATGTCGATCTTTAGGAATTCCATCTACAAACAGAGATGATAAAATTCAGTTCATTAAGGATGGTCTGAATAAAGAGAATTTAGATAATATCGAAATTTCTCTTGACACGCATCCTAGTGGACTCGTACATTACGGAATTCGATGTTTGTGGAATAAATTCAAACCAGAATATGAACAACGTCTTGGAAATCTGACATTAAAAGACCCTGTTTGCCAATTTGTAAGAAAATTGGATGGGAAGCTTCTCCCCGACTCTTAGAAGGCGTTTAAGCCATTTCTGAACGTAAAATCAGAGGAAGATGTGAGCCACAATCACAACTAGTGTGCATACACGTGACGTGAGTATCTTTTATTTTTGTCGTATGGTGAGATTTTCTGAATAAAAATTGTGATACGCGATAAATGCATTCATTATTCTATTGAGTAGTTGAAGCGCAATCACAGATTTGTTAAATATTTTTGAGTAGAGTTATATTAAATACCAAACTTTTCTTACATACCAAGGGACTCATCCCCACCATCCATTCAAAAAGAAATCAATGGTTAAGATTAAAAGCATTTAATATTTCACACATTTTTTATAATTTAAATATCTCTTAAATATCGTTAAGCGAAAATAATTACACCATCGCGATGAGCATTTAATTATCTTTCTATAGACGGGCACTTTGATATATTTTCGACAATTTTTTTTTTCCGCTTTTTTCACGTTTTTTTTCGTGGCCGAAAAAATCATATGTGATATATCATATAAGATAATTAAATGCTCATCGTAACTGTATATTTTTTTTGACATAACGATTAACGGTTTGAAAGATATTGATATTTGAAAAAAATGATGAAAGTGAGTTTTTTAAATTGTTGGGATTAGTCTCATCCATTAGATCAAATAAAGATGGAGGGAAGATGAAGGGTGGAGATTAGTCTCTTGGTATGTAAAAAAAGTTTGGTCGTCGAATGATCTTAAATCAATATTTTTACCTTATTTTTCTTATATAAATAAACATTGTGCTTGTTTCTTTTATTCATCCCTCAAACTTGTACTTTTCTCTCTTTCTCTCAAATAAGTTTCTTTTCAAAAATGGAATCATCATCTTCCACAAAAAGATTTAACTCAGTCTGTATTTTTGGTGGAGCTAGTTATGAAACAGAGGCATGCTTTACTGAAGCAGCCTACAACTTGGGTCATACCTTAGGAGAAAAATGCATTCATGTAGTTTACGGAGGAGGAAGTCTATGATTAATGGGACGCGCTGCTGCTTTTGCCTATATGGAAGGAGTAAGAGTGTTGGGAGTAATTCCAAAACCTCTGGCTGAAAGTGAAATCACCGGGGCAACCATTGGAAATGAGTTTAGAGCTGTAAATATGCAAGATCGATAACTCACATGATGAATAATTCTGGCGCCTTTATCACTCTTCCCGGTGATTTTGGCAATCTTGAGGAAATTTATCACGTGGTTGCTTTTTTTTTTTTTTTTTAACCACATTAGTTGTCTAATTATGAACCAAAGGGTGTTCAGCCTGATGGTAATTGCAATGAAGATAAGATCCCTTAGACATAGTCGCTGGGGTTCGAGTCCGAGCAAGCGCGGAGTTTTAATCCGGCCGTTACTCCAGCAAGGAAACTTGTGTGGAGGCGGTACGGTTTCTTCCGGAACCCGTAGCCTCACTTGTCACCAGCGTGGATCCGGTTAAGACAACATAGTTTGGGCTAGTGGTGGTTAGGGCCCTCTGTTTGGAGGGTGGTTGAGTCTAAGTTGAAATTAACCGTTCAAAAAAAAAGTTGTCTAATTATGGTCTGCTCAATTAGAATCATGTGATTTACCTGGACTAGTACAAGATTCTTAAAAAATTCATGATATCCGTATTTTTAGATTCCACTAAATAATATAAATATATTTATACATAGATTATTATTATATATTAAAGGGTTTGATGTTGTGTTTGATTATTTCGGGTAAGGAGTTACAACGACGTAGTTTGTGTGTGAAGCTGTGTTCATGTTTGGTGGTTGATCTGCAAAACCAGAGAAAAAGATGGATGGGAGGCAGATGTTTTTAGGATAGTGATAAAAAAATCGATTTATATCTTGGAATGGATTGGATCCCATCTTACCCGAATTTTTTTACCCCATTGGTTTTGGGTTTTAATCTGTTGGACTGGATCCAACAGTAGCAAAACAATCTCAAAACACAATGAATTGATGTTAATAATCAGTCAGTTGATGTTTGCTAAAAGAAATAAAACAAAATGGATTGAAATAAAATGATTGTTTTAAAGTGTAAAACTCATGAAAAGTTAATAAATGAATATATGCATGTAATAATGGGAAGCTTATGTGAATACTGAGTCGGACCTCCAACAGTTGGTAAATTTGACACATATATACATTCATCAATGCATACATAAACACGTATCACGTATGTATGCAGACACATAGGTACGATATTGGTATACATTGAATAAAGAAGCTGAAAAATATTATAGATACAGCATGTCTGCATGTGTATTTTGCTTTATAGGTGGCATTCTTCATTGGAAATTTACATAATCAATATGCACGCTTTCTCTCTATATCATGATGATGCTACTAATAGTCTCCTACAATATAATGGAGACTATTCATGTCCATTCTTTTTGTATTATTCACTTTTACTTTTTGCTTGGGGGGATGGTAAGTTGGTAACTATTGTGAATTAAAAACGAATCATATCGTAGTTTCAAGATTGCATAAAATTGTAGAATGTTAAAACAAAAGCTGTTAGTATTTAAAGATTACATGTAAAGAGACTCTTTTAAATGTAACGTCTTAGAAAAAGTCTTCTTACATGTACTCTTTTAATGTGAATAAACTATTTTAAGTACCGGAAACCTAATTAGTACCGACTATTATACTATGAATTAGGGGTGGGCAAAAAAAATCAAAATCCCGATCCCGTCCCGGTCCCGTCCCAAAATTACCCGGGATGGGACGGGATCCAAAATTAAAAATACTAGGCCCGTCCCGTCCCGTCCCGTCCCATTAGAGTAACTACGGGACGGGACACGGGACAAAAAATCTGAGGCCCGTAAGGCCCATCCCGTCCCGCTAAGTTTTTAACCCTTTTTAAAATCATATATTTTTATTATTTGTAACTATTTTTCAATTAATTTTTAATAATAAACTATTTTTATTTTTTACTATCTATATATTATAATTATACACAAACTTAATCAACTGATATAAAGTTAGTAACTGATATTTTTTCAAAAAAATGAATATGTTGTATTCAATGTTAATAATTGATATTTTAAAAATTTAATTTAGGCTATTAAATTAGTTTGTTGGATATTTTTTCCGAATTTAAATGTATAAAATTGTAGATTTTCTTACTTTTTTCTAATGTATATTTTGAACTTTTTTATGCGGGACTAAATCCGTCCCGTCCCGTCCCAACCGGGATAAGACCCGCGCGGGATGAAATTTTAAAATCACCAATCCCGTCCCGTCCCGTCCCGCTTGTTATAACACGGGACGGGACGTGGGATGACCCCAGGCCCGTCCCATCCCGTCCCATGCCCACCCCTACTATGAATATTTAGATGCAATGGGTGCAACGCACGAGTTGATAAAACATTACACTATGAACATTTAAAATAAATACAATACATTACATATAACTAATTACATAGACTAAAAGAATTCTACACGGAAAAAGCGTTACGGATGAGTCCTTATTCATATTAAAAGACTACATGTGAAAAAACTACTTTAATTGTAACTTTTAATGTAAATAAACTAATTTAAATACAAAAGTTATGATAACATCACAATTAAATCCTCTAAAATAAATACAATACAAATTCTCTAATAAACATCTAAATATCGTCATATGCTCATTCAAGCGTCTGCAACCAATGTTCATTCAAGCGTCTGCAACCAAAGACCGTGCATCGCACGAGTTGGATCAAGCCTCGTTATTATATATGGTTCTCACAACATCTTATGATTCTTTTATTTAATATCTTTTTATGATTATTTCATATAACTATTGGGACGGGTTCATGTTTTTTTTTTTTTTTTTGGTAAGTTCATGTTTTTTTTATTGTGTTCAAAGTATTTCGTCATCTCTAATTTTTTTAAGTATTCATGTTTCAGTTGATAGTTTTGTATTTTTTTTGTACTTTACTCTTTTCGTCTGATACTATTATGATTTAATGCATTTATATGTTTGTAGATTGTAATTCCATTGTACTTTAATTTTTTATGAAGGCTGGTGTTGCAATATCGTCGGATATTCATCACATGACGATTCTTTCTAATGGGACGAGATCAGTGATCACGAAATGTGGATCTTGTGTTATTAAGTATATTGCAAAGAAGATTTCTGGCAGCCGGATTATGTGAGTTTTATCCCTACAATATGGGGATAGGCTCGTTGTAAGCAGACGTTATTCATCGCTCCTCCCAATTAGTTGGCACTATTTTAATTGTAATTTTTAATGTAAATAAACTAATTTAAATACAAAAGTTATGATAAACATCACAACTGAACGCACCTTCTAATACACAGGTGATTAAAATGAACTTTTAAATGAGAGTATAAATTACAAGATGGTTAAATTTTAGTATGAAATCTTAGATATCTGATCGGTGATCGCACGGGTTGAATAAACCAAAAATAACTCCGGAGCAACATACGGGTTAGTAAAGCCTCACTTCATATAACTAATTACATAGACTAAAATAAAAGGACAATAACAATAAAAAAACATATAAACTTCTTTAAAAGGCATTTAAATTCTGATATCTGCTCATTCAACCGTCTGCCCCAACATTACGTACAAAACACGTAGATATTCAACCAAAGACCGTGCATCGCACGAGTTGGATAATGCCTAGTTTGTTCATATTTTATAATTCAATTTGTATATTCTTCTTGTTATGGATACGATTTCGGTAATACTAAAGCATAACTATATTAGTTAATTAAAATGTATTTTTTGTATCGTCAAGTCAAGAAATTTGGTCTTATATTAGGTCAATACAAAAATTATATATTTTTTTGTATTTATTGATTTCAATCGGCACCGTTTAATATTAAAAAGAAAAATATATAAATTGAAATTAGTAATATCAATAAATATGTAATTTTAATAGGAATGTCATGCCAAAATTTTATTGACCGATGGCAGAGAAGCTCTTCTTTCTTATTTAGAGACTTTAGTCTCTCTCTCTAAAAGGTTTGCTTGGTTAACTCTCTCTCTCTCCTCCTTTATACATACATATACGGCTATACCTACATTATATAATATAATTTCTATATATGCATAAGCAATATATAGCGGTACCTATTGCCGGCGGTATCTTCCGGTCAGTATAAGCCCAAGCAATAGACAAATAGCAATATAATATAAATTTTTACTTTTACACGGTACCTATTGCCGGCGGTATCTTCCGGTCAGTGGTATGTGAGCTTTTCGCTTTTTATGAAATTATGGTATGTGGGGTACATAGCAGATCACCTAACCTCGAGCCCTAGGCTAGTTTTTTCCTTCTGAATTTTATCGAGTTGCGGAAATTTTATTGGATCCAACACACGTCTATGCTATTGCTGGTTTCACTTTATTTGAAGTGTTTGTTTATTCTCGCGGGTGATATCATTTATGAGTTCATGATTTGAATTTATGTATATGTTCGTAGTTGTAGGCTTTTTTGATTGTCTGTTATGCATTAACGTTTGAATGTTCTGATTGTATGTTTGTATGAGTTTATTGAGATTTTGGATCTGATGAAGTTATTATTAGGCTTAGTATTGATTGATACTTCATGTATATTTTTTTTTATGTCAAAATCACTTGTTTTCATGTTACAAAGCTTTTCGTGTTGTTTTGTTGGTTGTGTTTTATACGCTGTGGGATTCCGTTTAGTTGGTCTGTCTGATCTTTTTGCTGTGTGGATATAAGGTGCGGAAAATAGATGTTAGTTGAGCGTATTGATTCAAACGCAGTCTACGCCTTGGCGTGTGGCTATTAGTATATTATGAAAGTACGCAGTATACTTTGTCTTAATGTGGAAGGAATACCGAATATCATTAATGATCTCTTATGTTATTTACCGACAGCTCGAGATTTCGCACGTAAACTCTACTACTTCCTGAGCTGATTTTTAGAAATCCTATTTTTATAATTTGCTTCTAGGTTTTCCAACTTTATAAATCACATTAACTGCAACTTGTGGCCCTAAATAAATTCAAATTTAGGATAATATGAATATGCTTTTATGCAGTGTCTCTGTACTAGCCAATCGTACTTTGGAGCCTAAATGCCTGCTGCTAAGCTATGCTCTACTGGGACTCTCAATGCAATGAAATCAGAAGAGGGGAATGATTCTCTCGACACTTTCATCAGACAAGCTATTGGAAAGGAACATATTCTTCCTTCTACAAAAACAGCGGAGAGTCAAGTGCATCGTCCAGTGCAGTGGATTCAGTGGTTTAATGGCTTGGATCAGCCAGGTGTCTATATACTGTTATTTGCTTAAGTTAAATGTGCATGATTTTAATGGAAATCTATTCCCATTTTGGGGAAGAAAGATTCCTCTGTTCCGAGGATATATACTTGGACAATGTACAACCTTGATATGGGCATTAAAGTTTCTATATAATTTGGATCAAGACATGTTTAGGTTCCAATTATATAAATAACACGACATATATGAAAAAATATGCACCATGTGCTTGCAATTTAATACAAGCTCTTGCCAAAGCCCATCCTTTTGGCCCATATAAAGGAACCAACTAAGGTTCTTTGGCTAATAGTATAATGATTTCACATGCTTTCACTTCTCACCTTTTTCCTTAAATGATAAAGCTGTCGCCGCTTCTCCACCATTTGGCTATCTGCCACCACTCGTAGTCACTGACTTACAATGCACGGTCACAAACACGCCAGATACAATATAGATCTCATTTATGGAGGCTTCTGTGGCCTAAACAGAAGACTGAAGCTTATATGCAATCTCTCCACAATTTATTTCCGGCATATTTAAACATTTTGGTTATCAAATATTGAAGAGTGCAACAAGAGGATTAGAGACTACATAGCGATCATGCCTTTGTGGATGCATTTTGGTTGTCAATCTTTTCTTTTACCCGTGTCCCTCACATATGATGGTGTTCTATTTCCTGTATTTTGTTAGTTTCTAGAATGCTGAGTACTATGTCTGACATGCAAGAAAGGCATGTATCTCGATATGTCACAGTAAACATTCGGGCGTGTTTGCACTTTGTACATTATAGAAATGATTCTTCTGATGTTTATTACTTAAAATTAAATGCTGTAATTTTTATTTTGTTGCCTATCCAGATCTCTGGTAGATCTAGCAGTTGCCGGAAAAGCATGTGTATTAGAGCTTAGATGATAATGATGGTTTTCTTTTGCTTACAGATCTCCCTTATTGGCCAATAATTGCTCCTGTGAAAGTTCCGATGCAAAAGTGCGAGAAGTGTTCCCGGGAGTTCTGTTCACCTGTTAATTACAGGAGGCACATTCGAGTTCACCGTAAATCTTTAAACGTCAACAAGGTTATCTATGTTGTCCACAGATGTTTAAGAAACACATACAAATTTGATCCCTCTTTGCTGCATCATTAACTTTGACATTTTCTAGATATGTTGCTTTTTCTGTCAGCTGGTCTAGTCTGTAAGATATGGAGTCATTTTTCTGAGTGTTACGTTTTCAATATTTTAAATGCTAGTATGTATGCTATGTAGGAATGTCACAGAAATAGGGATCTGTTGGCTGCCTTTTGGGATAAGGTAATAAGTTCCCTTGTTGTGTTTATTTTTGCTATTTCCACCATTACGTTTCATAATAAGATTACTGTTGCGATATGCAGATAACGTTGGAGAAGGCTAAGGAAGTAGTATCATTTGATAATGTGATGCTTAAGGTAGTCACTTGGGCCTTGCTTTGCAATCACTATGTAAATTGTTCATTGACATAACATGTGATCTTACTTTAGGAATCCATGCTTTCTAGCATTTTGGGCATTGATTTATTGAAGTTTATTTGTACTTCATCTCTCTCTCTCTCTCTCTCTCTCTCTCTCTCTCTCTCTCTCTCTCTCCCCCTCCCTCTCTCTCTCTCTCTCCCCCTCCCTCTCTCTCTCTCTCTCCCCCTCCCTCGTTTCCTCTCTCTCTCTCTCTCTCTCTCTCTCTCTCTCTCTCTCTCTCTCTCTCTCTCTCTCTCTCTCTCTCTCTCTCTCTCTCTCTCTCTCTCCTACTTATAGGTACAGAATGCGCTCTCTTCTTTTTCTGTTGATCTTCTTACATATTTTTCCCTCACATCATTTGTGAATATCTGATTTGACTTGGTTATATGTTATCCTCAGGAAATTCCTGGATCATCCGTAATAAAGGCTTTGGCATCCTCTGTTAATAAACCAGGGAATCTGACTCTTCCGCCTATCTATGTATCAGCTGGCAACGCCCTGTTGGTGAGGATGCATCATTCATTTTTATCATATCCTGTTCAGCCACCCACCTACCATGACTATCATATCCTAATCAATCATCTTCACAGGATATCATTCTAGCTGAGCCTTCCACACTACCAATCTCCTCACAGGAATTGTTTAGCATCCTTGATGATGCTAGTGAGAGAACATTTTTATGTGCTGGGACAGCTGAATCTGTGCAGAAGTACGTTTTCGATGGAGAAACTGCTAAAAATTGCCTTGAGTTGAAGAACCTAGTAGCTTGCACTAGCTTCTTTTTTGAACGGCAACTGGTATTCTTTCTTATATTTCCCCTTCCTTTTTGTGTAATTACAATTAATGGACTCCATCTTGTTGTTTACCCAAAAGAAAACAATCGTGCAGCAGAAATTCAGTGTTTGCTTGTTAATTTGAGCCGAATGTGAAGCAGAGAAGAATAAGTATTCATGTTGATATTTTCGGAACCTTTATTGCCGAACCGCATTTATTAACAAAGCCTTAGGTTTTAGCTTCAGTGAAATTCATCTATTAACTTCATGTGGAGTGGTGTCTTGCTGAAGAAGTAATCATGTTCCTTCTGTTTTACATCCTTCCATGAGTTCCCGTTTTGCGTAGGTGGCATCTCTTGAGGTAATTTGATTAATTGTATATTAATTTTTATTCTATATAATCAGTTGAAAGCTTGGATGGCTGACAAAGATGCAGAGGCATTGAGATGTCAGAAACTGCTTGTGGAGGAAGAAGAAGCTGACCAGAAAAGGTAGATGCTATTTGCTGATGCACGAATTTATATGGGATGTACAATTTAGTGCATCCTCCATTTTTGTTTACTTGCAACATTTCCCTTAAATGGAAATGTCACTATACTTGCAACAAAACCTAAAGTGGATTTTTACAGTATTTATTTAGTTATTTAAATATATCCATGCTCTTGCTTTGTTCATCTTTTTGGGACAAATATTTTGATATAAACACCATTCAAATAAAAAATTGTATGAAAAAGTTATGGCCTGTTTGAATTTTACGGGACCCGTCTACAACCTTGACTCTCCTCTTTCTTAGTTTCTGTGCAAAAGTGTTTTTTTTTCTGCACATAAAAAAACCCAGAGAAAGTAGTTTTTTTGTCTACCTACAAATGCTTTTCTCTTTAGATTGTAAAACACATTGTGCGGTTCTTATTATTCTTGGCAACCAACCAACTTAGTAGTTTTTTTGTCTACCTTCAAATGCTTTTCTTTTAGATTGTAAAACACATTGCACGGTTCTTATTATTCTTGGCAACTAACCAACTTTCATCTTCTTTTTTTCGCATATATATATATACATATATACATATATATATATATATGTATGTATATGTAGATATATTACATATATAGAGGATAGATCAAATCAAATGAGAATGGCTTTTTAAGTGAGAAATAGGAATAAATTTGAACTATTGATTAGCGTATGCATTTCATGCATCAAAATGCTAATGCAACAAGCTTGTGTATTTATATGCATAAAAATATCGACGCATTAAAATAATGCACTCCATGCATAACTTTTTGTGAGAATAAATCTTGGCCATCCATTTAATGAAGATTTATGGACCAAATTCATTCTTATTTCTTAAATTAAACCCCATTCTCACCAAAACTTCCCATATATATATATATATATATATATATATGTGTGTGTGTGTGTGTGTGTGTGTGTGTGTGTGTGTGTTCCCCATACTAATTATCTGTTCTAATATTTATTCAGACAGGCAAAGCTTTTGGAGAAGAAAAGACAGAAAAAGCTTCGCCAGAAGGAACAGAAAATGAAGGAACAATTTAATGGGTGCAGTGCAGATATTGATGTCAAGGTCGATGCAGTGGACGGGCCGAATTCTGCCGAACCATCCGGGCCGAATTCTGCCGAACCACCCGGGCTGAATTCCGCCGAACCATCCGGACCGAATTCCGCCGAACCATCCGGGCTGAATTCCGCCGAACCATCCGGGCCGAATTCCGCCGAACCATCCGGGCCGAATTCCGCCGAACCATCCGGGCCGAATTCCGCCGAACCATCCGGGCCGAATTCCGCCGAACCATCCGGGCCTTCATCCTCATCTGATTCCAGTTCAAATTCACCAGATATTCCCACAAATCTAGATTCTTGCCTAGAGGCCACGGAGCCTGAGGTCAAAGAATCAAATGAAGAAGATAGCGAAGCACAGCTCGATACCCGCAGTGAACATATTAAACAGGTTGATGATTCTCAAACAACCAAAATCCAGAAGGCGGGCCCAAATGGAACTCGACAATTAGTCACCAATTATTGGCAGGCTTCAAAGCCTCAAAGGGGCAACCGGTTCGGGTCTAATCCTCATCCATCAAAATTTGAACCCGTTTATAAGCTTACTCCATCCAAAGATCGAAGTTTACAAGATGGGATCAAAATTTGGTCCAAGAAGCTCAAAATCGATACTGATGGCGGGAACTTGAATCCACCACCTTCTCATGAAGAGACGAGTCACCAAATTGAAGAAAAAAATTGCGAGGTGATTATTGGTTCTATATCCGTGATTCTTAAAAATTCCGTTGCTCCGAAGCAAGATAGTCTTCCGGGTGAAGTTTCAGATATTTCCAGCAATGACCATGCTGTTATTCCCAAGAAAAATGCTTCTGAAAAGGCAACGAAAACCAATCACGTTCAGTCTGGCAATAACCGCACGGCTTCGAAGCATTGGAGGCCTGTGCGGCATGGTGAAACTAAAAGTGCCCTGCCTTTAGATAGAGGTAATGAGGTGTCCGAGGGAGGCGCTATGTCTGAAAAGGTTCCTGACCGAATTCTGTGTACTGATGAAAGGTCTGAGCAGTCACAATCGGTAGATGATGATTTTGATAACCGGAGAAATCAAATCTGTGAACTTTCGAATGAAGATGTTCAACAAGGATATGTGCCTTTCTCCAGTGTTGCTGCAAAAGAGTTTCTCGCTCAGAGTATGCCTTTATTACCTTTAGGGATAATCAGAAAGTTTAAGGTTGAGGTCTAACCTAATTAAAAAAAACAATTTTCTCCTCAAATCACAAATACTCATTAAGGTTTGTATTCTAATAGCAAATTAGCTTGTTAAAGAGAACCAATTATCACGGGGGTATTTGTAATTTGAAAGTTCATTTCTTTCATTTTTTTCTTCTGTTCCATAAAAGCTTCACACTACCTTTTCTGGCACCAACTTGAGAAAATAATATAAGATATATAGATTGTCCCACTACAAGAAATGAAATGAAAAGAAAAGAAATTGTGGGATCGATTGTATATTTTTTATTTTTTATTTTCCACATTGCCACCACTTATACATTTTATATTATTTTCCCAAGTTATTTAATGAATAGAAATTCTGAAAGCTTTTACTGTAGTATCATTTTCTGGACAGTCATTAATATCCCCTTGAGGTTTTGACTAATTACAAAAAAGTGGAGGTTTTACGAAAACCTTCTTCAGGTTTGATTTTGACTTAGATTTAAGGGGAAAACCTAATATTACCACAAATGTCAGGGGCATTTGAAGTATGTTTTTTTTTTTTTTTTTTTGCTATGATTAGGGAAAATGTAAGACGGAATTAAATCTGAGAACATTTGTAGTTTTCAGAAACTTATGGGTTATTTTGCAAACATCCCAAACCTTGGGTTTGTTTTTGTCATTATCCCTTATCTTATTTAACTTTCTAGTTGAACAGAACCTCAAGATCCACTGTTGTTATTTCCTGGTTTTTATAAAACGAGGCTTGCTCGTTCATAAATGTGCAGGGTGGAAGGAGGCTATCTCCGCAGACCATGTGAAGTTAGTGCTTTCGGGACCCGAACCTCAAGGCGGATCCTCTGATGTTCAGAGTGAGTCTTCGTCAACAACCCCCAGCGTATCAGATCCTCCCGAGAACCAGATTGACAGAAAGATTCAAGTTAAGATTAGTAAAAAGCTGGAGAAGGGTGTGAAAATCAAATACATACCCAAACAGAAAGCTGCTGCCTAGTATAAAAATGTGAGTAATGCTTAGTTTTGTTTTTTTTATTTTTAGCACATTTAAATGCCTTTTACATTCTCGGCAGAGGTTCTAGTTTTTGTCTTCTGTAGGAAAAATTGGAGGAAGACTCTTTTTTGAGCAGGGATGGTAGATTGGTTATATAGGTTTGTCGCTTGGTGTCGAATTATTGAGGGTACAGGGAGGTTTACTTCCTCGTCTATATTTTTCCTATTATAAACTGGGTTGGAATATTGAGGATTTTTTTTTTTACAAAATTGATTTTTGATCATATGATATGAATATGATGTATTATGAAATGCCTCTCCCTCCGCTAGCTAGATAACTCCTTTTCTATGTTGTGGGTTTACAAAGTCACCAGGCATGGAGCAACCCTACTGGTCATCCCTTCCGATCTGGCTGAATCATGCTTATCAGCTTGCCGCTTTCTACTTCCAGTCATCGTAGATGTGCTTTGATGAGAGGGCGTGTGATGGGGGGTACGGGAAATGTGTTGAGTGATCCAGTGACTACTAATCGTAGTCAAATTACGATCATAATTAAACATTATCGTCATTAGTAATGCACCATATATAACTCGGTGTTTGTATACAGTTGAATACCAAACACTTGAAAACGAAAAGAAGTGATTCTCTGCTAAACAAAAATCACTCTAATGCTGAGAAGTGATTGTCATCATTGGCATGCACCATATGTAACTAAGTGTTTACGCGAGAGTTCGTTGGGATGAGAGTTCTGGTATTCAGATTTTTGGTATATCTTGAATGCTGAGAAACCTTGTTTCTTGTAAGATTAGGAATTCTTACTTTTTATTGTACATCTCAAATTATGTCTAAAAAATAAATGATATAGTATTATTAGTATATATATACCTGTATTATTTAAAGATAAAACAGTGAGAGAGGTGATGTAATGTTATATTATTATATAGTATATAGTGTATTATTTAAAGATAAAAGAGGGAGAGATGATGTCACAGTATTGTATGATATTTAGTTGTATTATTTAAAGAATGAAAATAGGAAAGGGAACGAAGAGAGATGTTGTACTTTAAAAGATAAAAAAATAGGAGAGAGCTGATATGATATATACTTATATAGTAGATATAGGATGTGTAAATGTAATTTGTTGGTTTTGAATGAAATTCGAGTGTTAGCAAGGATTGAAAATCCAAATTCAGTATTGTGAACCTTTGTAAACATATGCCTGTTTGGTTGGGATTGGAAGGCCATAGGTTAATAATAACAATAATAACAATAATAATAATTATTATTATATGTAATGTTAATATTAATAATAATAATAATATCACAGAAAAAATACAACAAAAATTATTTATATTACAATGCTACAAATTTATGTAATACTATTGATAATATTGATATCAACAATAATAATAACAGTAATAAAATTATTAATAATACTAGATTATATTAATACTATTAATAATGATATTAATAATTAATAATTAGATAACAATATAAAACAGTAATAATTGTTATTTATATTACAACGATAACCAATACCATAATAATAATAGTACGATTAATAATAGTAATTACTATTATTATCATATATAATATTATTGATAATATTAATGAATATCAATAATAAATAAAAATTATTATTTATTATATTAAATAATAAAATAATAGTAATAATACTAAAATAAACAATTATAATAACTATTATATATATTACTACGACTACTAATAATAATTAATAATATTGATTCTAAAGCTGAACTGAACTGGACTGAATTGTGTTGAACTTAAATCGAAGTGAAGTATGCTAAACTTGGTTTGAAATGTGCTGAAATTACAGAGTAAGAATATTTTAGACTTGCTGAAGAAAGTTTCCCACCAAATTTTATTGAAAAATTCTACCGAAATATAACCCAATGGAAAATTTTCAAGTAGCCACATTAACTTGAGGACTTTATGTCTGACTTGTCTACTTGGTGCACCTTGTAAAAACTTGTTAACTCTTTATTTTCAAACCCTTTTACTTTCCCAAGGATACATAAGAACAAGGCATCATCCATCTTTTACTATGTTCATTAAAGAAAGATAAGCTTCACTTAAGAACAAATGCATCATCCATCTTATACTATGTGAAAAGACATGATAAAATACAGTTCTACATACAAGAAAGAGAGAATTTTATTGTATTGCATCAAATTAAGAACTTATTTGTCCATTCGAGGCCATTACAAACTGCTTTCGATGAGAATCATTTATCCCTCTGAGAATATTGGGATCCAAATAAGAAGGGCCGTTGAAGGGGGCCGATGAGTTCACTGGCAGATTACGAAAGGTTTCTAGCGGTGATAAAGGTTGATTAAGATACAGATATTGGATGACACCATTCCCACCAATCAGAGGCGTTGACTGCAGGTTAGATTCGGACGGTGAGGATATCTGCGTTTGCAGGTGTTGAGGTAATCTTGGAAGTGGAAGAGGACTCCCAACTAAGACACGGGTTGATATATTCCTTGGAGTATAAATATCACTGCAAATATATAGATCATCATCATCAATTGAACTCCCTACTATAGTATCAGTTAATGGTTAAAATTTAGTTAATACTATAAATCCATGCAAAAGCAAAGTAGCAAACTTTTACACCGGATGCCCTTCGTTGCAATCTTATATATATATATATATATAAGAACCTAGGAACTTGATCTGGGAACCTGCTGCTACTAAATGTGTATATGTGATGCTATTATCAGTTTTGTAAGGTGATATTATACATTTATTCGTATATATTAATAGCATATCTTATCTTACATAGATGATAATAGCATTATAGATTCTTATATCTAACGCGTTTACTGTGGGAGAAAAGGTTCCTAACTGAACTAAACCGGATATATAGCCAGATAAAAATGGTAAAAGACCAACTATCTCACAACTGCATATTTCACTTGTATATTTCATTTGAGTAAATTACACTAAACCCCAACTATGGAGTTTTTAGACTTTGCTCTATATACTTGTTTTCTTTTGCCCTTTACTCCGTAAACTGTGTTCTCTCCTACTTTGCCTAGACCCGGCAATTTACCACACGACACGAAAACGACACGAAAATTTAGTGTTTGGGTTTGCATTTTGAGTACACGACACAAAAATACACGAACACGAAAGTACACGACCGAGATTTAGTGTCGGTTTTGTGTTTACCCTTTGGGTACACGACACGACACGAGGTACACGAAATAAATAAATAAATAAATAAATATAATATTTTATATTTAATTTAATAAAAATATATATTTTATGAATTCTGTTTATACTAAACTTTAAAATATGAAAATATAATGTGAATTTTCATAAATTTCGTGTAAACATTCGTGTTTTCATTGCCATTCATATCATTTCGTCTACTAAAACCTATAAAAATAATATTATAATATGAAAATTATTATTTTTTATATTATGTGCCTGACACGAAACGACACGAATTTGCGCGGTACACGACACGACATGACACAAATTCATTTAGTGTCGTGTATGGGTTTGGACTTTTGGTACACGAAACACGAAAGTACACGACACGAAAATACACGACACGAACGAATTGCCAGGTCTAACTTTGCCGCATGCGCCATCTCCCATTCTATCATGCACCTCGACACGTGTTGGTTTTATCTTTCCCCAGTGGGAAAAAGAAAATAGTTAGAGGCCTAGTGTAATTTACTCCGTTTCATGCAGTCGTGTAACGTTGTATATACATTATCTAGTAAACATACAATAGGACATAATCATAAACCAAATTACTTATCGAGGGAGACCTGGGCTGAAAATTAGATTTTGGTGCTGTGAAGGAACTGCTAGCGAGCCCCGGATCGATGCCCTGTAGATAAAATGTACATAAAACATTACACGGCTGCATGGAAACCTAAATTAAGACCACAGATCAAGAAGTATTTTTACAAGTCAATACATACCCTGATTTTTTTTGCCAAAGGCGATGAACTTTTCACAAAAGGATGCTCCAAAAGCTGAGATGCCGTGGCACGATGCATCGGATTCCACTGCAAGCATAGTGGTCAATAGCGTCCGCGACGGCCGCTATAGCGGTTAGCGACGCGAAGCGGCCGCCTATCGCTACCGGTCGCTTTTCGCTAGGGGTTTATACTTCGCGGCCGCGAACCGCCGCTATTATCGCTAACGCAGCTTAGCGATGGCTGCCTTAGCGGCCGCTAAATGTTTTTTTTTTTAAATAATAGAGGGCCCAGGCCCAGCTTCGTGTTACCTTCCCCGACGACTCCCCCGTTTGTTTTCTTTCTTTTATTTCTTCTTTTTTTAAATAATAAAGCCCAGCCCTACAGCTACTTAACCCTCCAACTCCCGTTTGTTTTCTTTCTTTTTCATTCTAATTATAATAAAGCCCAGGCCCAGCTTTCTTTTATTTCTTCTTCTTTTATTTCTTCTTTCTTTCTCTGATTCCGATGATGATGACTTTGGCATCAATATTTTAGATGATTAAATTTAATTGAACATTTGAACTAGACTGTGTTTGCTCTTAATGTTTTTTATTCTAGTAATCGATTTTCATTTGACGTTTCATCTTTGATGACGATTAATTACCTAAACTTTGTTTTCAGTTTTCACTTTAATGAATTTAATTATTGTCTTACTTGTTATATATATATATATATATATATATATCATTTTTTTACAAACTTGTCGCTATATTTGAACTTAGCGGCCGCTATTGTACCGCTATCGCTATATAGCTAAACGGGCACGTGACCGCTACGCGCCGCTAATCGCTATTGACTACTATGACTGCAAGCAACGCCTCAGAAAATCCTTACCGTCATCCGAGAGATGGTCAGGAATTGATGGAAGTTCCCTATGATTTGACACCTTGAATATAGCCACGCCCTACAAGCCGGGACGACTAAGAAACGCATTAAGTACTTATAAAGGTTGTGTGTCGGATCCCAGCCATACACACCATGCACTTACTAACTTTGAAAACTTTCCATTATGGATATAGTTTAGGGTTAATTACAAAATGTACCATCGAGGTTTGACCTAATTACATTAGCAAAAAAAGGCCAACTTTTAAAATGATAAATATCTTGTCTTAAATTTACTCCCTTCGGAAGCAAAAAACAATTCGAAAAGCCCCCTTCACATTTATGAAAAAATTACAGTGAGCCCTTCTTAATTTTAACACTGAATGAAACCCAAGGGGTATCATTGTAACTCTTTTGAAAGTTCTTTGGTTCCTTCGTAATTAGGTCAACCCGCAAGGTTACTCTTTGTAATTATCCCTATATTGTATTAGGGAAAAAAATGCACGTGCACAAAACAACAAAACAACAAAAAACGAGAAATCCTAGTAAGTACGAATGACGCACCACATCACATTGGCTAAAGCGTGGTTTTGATGTTGCCATTTCTATAACCGTGCATCCAAGACTCCATATATCAATAGCAGTGTTACGGGCATTTGGATTCATCATGACCTTAGGCAAAACGAAGTAAGATATTAATACAAAGCAACCCATGGAGACCATAAGGCGCGAAATATTAGGAAATACTCCCTCCATCAAGAGGGTACTTTCAAAACATGATTCGACCCCAATGGAAGAGCCTTATATGGTTATGTGTGGTCCGAAATTAGTTCTCAACGAATAAGTAAGGATATCATTGGGAAAAATGGTCACAAAAAGCTTATTTTGTGTATTTTACCTTGCAATCAATAAAAACTATGCATTCACTATTATGGTCTCTTCAAGTGCGACAGAGGGGGTAACAAACCTCAGGTGCCATCCAATAAGGGCTATCCATAAGCAACGATGGACGGAATTGTCGTGCAATCTGTAAAAGAACTCGTATCAAAAAGTTAACTAGATGACTGAAACCACACTCTTTTAGAATCTGAGACTATGTGACTGAAAAATACAAACTACAGAGAAGATTATATACTTGTTTTTCAATGCCAAAGTTAGATAATTTAACTCCGCCAGTTGGATCAACAAGTATAGTGTGTCCTCTTATATCCCTGCAACATTGAAATGTCAGAAAGTGCATGAACCCACGATTAACTATATGTAACTGAGCGCGGATCAGTGCTTAAGCCTTCCATGCTCAAGTATTATGAGTACTTGCACCATATATATAATGTGAGTACTGGATTGTACTCATTTTGCCGAGCACATGAGGACTAATGTACTCATGTAATACGAGTACGATTTTACTCATGTAATATGAGTACTTGCACCCAAAAAAATATATATAATGTGAGTATTGGAGTACTTATTGGCCGAATAATATGAGTATTCGGGGATATTTAAGCTACGCAATGAAGGGCTTAAGCATGAGATCCGTTCCCTATATAATTACCCGTGTGTAATACTTTTGGAGTGTAAATAAGCTAATCCTGCCAGAATTTGTTGTGTATAACTGCGGATGGCTGATTCTCTTAATTTTCCATATTCTTGTAGAATCATATAGATGGAACCACCAGATACGTATTCATAGTATACATATAAAATATCACCCACCTGATCAAGGAAAAGCAATTCAATGTTTTAATAGAAGCTCAAGAAATTATTGTTTGGAATTTAACTCTTGTTTCACAATGTACATGTTGAATATCAATCCAATAATGGGACATATGACTGTAGCAATTATCCCAACTCATCGTCGTCTTATGATATTTTCCATGCAAGTGGAGAAACTTATGATGATGAATGTTCTGGAATTTGGTCTCATTTTTTCCTTCGTGTGGCGGTTGCGACAGGAAGGAAAAACTTTGCTATTTCGTTTTTTGGGATTGTTTACTGTTGACTAATTTTGGACCATTAATTGACATTTAATGTTCATATTCATATCACCGACTCGAACACAGTTGGGATTAAAGTGCAGTTGATGATGATAAATGAGTGAATCAACTATCACAATTTGTTAGGCCAAAGTGTAAACATAGAGAACAAGTAAAGTTTCTGGAACAAAAACTGACCGTTTCAGCTCCGTAATAAGGCACAATGTTGGGATGCTTTAAGCTACTCAATAGTGCAATATCCTGCACGAAACTGAATGATTAGATAAAAATCCTAACCGACTTTATTTTTATAGGAAAAGGAGCAGAAGAACTGCAGTTAGGAAATAGCATCAACAAAAATTAAGTGTAAAACATATCTAACACAAAATAAGCTTCTTCATAAATATAATGCCCCCTCCTCCCCTCCCCCTCCTGCCCCTCCCCCAAAAAAAAAAAAAAAAAAACTCACTTTTCCGAACAACCTTGATATTTGCTTCGACTTGGCACTGCCGGAGTGTAAGTTATACTCCTTCATGGCGCACATTGTACCTTTCTCACTGAAAAACAAACAAAAACATGGCTAAAAAAACTTAACAAACACATTCATTAAAATAAATGAACTCGGAAAAAAAAAAATCAACCACCATATTTCTCACCTATTAAAAACAAGGTAAACGTTTCCAAATGCGCATTTACCAATCAATTTCCCTCTTTTCCAACTCGTGTAAGGACTTTTACGACTTTCTGGACTACGTAACAGTACAGCAGGTGATGTGACAGCTGAATTCGGATGAGAAAATGGCGAGGAATTGGAAAATGCTTCTGGAGGAAGGGGCAAGGGGTGAGTTTGTTGTTTTGCATCATCAGTTCTTAGATGAAGTCTTGGAAATTGGACAGGACTTGATGGCATTTTAGGGCTAAAGGAACCATAGTGCTGAATATGTTGCGGTTTCGGCACTTTAATCCTTAAATCCCTTTTTCTCGAAGGTGGGAGTGTAGTAAGGGTTGCTTTCTTATTGGGTGAGAGGTTCTCAACAGCAACAACAGGGGACTGATCCTTAACAAGAATGCTTCAGCACAAAAAGAAGAAGCCTTATGCTAACAAGTACACAATCGGAGTGGTTTAGCTTAAAATTTAGTGAAATTATTAAAAAAAAAAAAAAAAAGACAAACCTCAATTGTGCTGTGTTTCAAAACTACAAGTAAATGTTGATAGCATTTGTTTACACGATATCTTTTCAGTATCATAAATGATAATTTTATAGGTCAGCAGATGATTTTGGAACTTAAAAAAGTATAATTTCTAATATTGGAAAGTACATCATCCATGAAACGAGAAAGTATCATTGTCCGACGGTCTGATACAGTCCGTCTGATACAAGGTCTTTTATCTTGTTCCTCGTGGCTATTTGTTATCAAAATTGCAAACTTAAACTATAAGACTATATAACACTTATCTTATAAATTTCGAAATGGAATCGGCATTTTCATGGTTAAATAAGCTAATTCTCAGATAGTTTCTGTAATTATCCATTAAAAAGGGAGGAAAAAAATCATCATTTGCATAACTCACCTTGAAGGAATGGCTGAAGCTGTTTTAACGCCATGAATATCATCTTCTTTCTGATCGGAAGCTGGATTGGGAGTGGTAAAAGGCACATCATCAACTGAAGAAGTTAAACCCAAACCGAAACTGAAACCAGATGACTCAGAGCTAACACTAGGGCTTCTTGATTGAGCATGACACAGTTGCCATAGCTGCTCTTTTTTCAAAGCAGCAGCAACAAGCCTCTCCCAGTTGTCGTATATTCTAGACATTTTTTTTCTATTTTTTTTTTCTCAAAAATTCAACCCTCGAAAATCATATGAATTTGATCTCTTCTTCTTCTTCTTCCTTTTTTTTTCCAATTTCAGTACTGAAATATGGACCGCTGAATTTGCGAGAAATCGACAAGAAAGGGCGCGTGGGGTTTGGCATCGAGCCATCGACGTGCGTAGAAGTTTCTTTCCTTCGTTCTTGACAGAGAAATGTGAAAACGTTTCTATGAATCTACGGTAGCGAAACCTAAAATTTCACCACGTCTCGACTTGTTGAGGGTTTAAGAGAACTTCCGACTCTTGTGTACCATTTGTTACGTGGATAGGAAATTACGGTACTAGGAAACCGTCCCTCTTACTAACTATCCTTCTCAAAAATTACAATTTTGTTCTTTT
Source organism: Orobanche coerulescens (assembly GCA_033398695.1). Classification (NCBI taxonomy): domain Eukaryota; kingdom Viridiplantae; phylum Streptophyta; class Magnoliopsida; order Lamiales; family Orobanchaceae; genus Orobanche; species Orobanche coerulescens. Next base: position 10,037,941 of record CM065816.1, on the reverse strand, counting down.
AATAAAATCTCACTATCTCTCTATTTCACTATTATCTCACTACTCTCTCCCTGTCACCGCCGATTCGCCACCGTGCCATCGCCGCACAATAATGTCGGACAAAGGAAAAACACCTTTACGTGATCTGTACTTTTTCTGTCCCAGGCATCCACAAAATCCGCCTAAACTATGGGCGGGCGTCTGAAGTTTACGCCTGGCGATGGTGTAGACGTCTAGGCCAGACGCCTCCCCTAAGGTTTGGGCTGGATCATCGGACGCTCATTCAGTGGTTGGGGCGAAATCGTTGGACGCATGTCCATGGTGCAGGTGGAAATCCTGCAGAAGCCTCGACATGGTCCGGGCGTCCAGAATTTCTACCCGCGCCATGGTACAGGCGTCCAGAGTTTCCGCCTGCGCTATGGTACAGGCGTCCAGAGTTTCCACCTGTATCATGGTGCAGGCGGAAATCCTGGATGCGTCATTTCCACCAAAAAAAGAGAAAAATCACATCTGAAGCGTCAACGATGCGTTTTCGTCCATTTTCGCGGTTGTGGGATGGTGGCCAAATGTATTGGTGATGATAGTTTGAATGTTTGATTGTTTTAGGCAGAAGAAATGAAATGAGAGAGAATAAAAAAATATCAAGTAAATATGAATAGGACAAACGTGTAATTTTCAAGGGCGGTGACTAATAATTGATGACGGTATTTAGCAACAACCTAATATTTTCAGCACTAGATGTTCTACCGTGCGATGCACGACGTAAAATATTACATATTTTATTATATTAGTAATATGTGATTGAATTTCAATAATATTGGAAAATTATTATAAAAAATAGAGGGATCTCTCTTTTTTAGTACCAAAGCATAAAAGTAACAAGTTATATATCCCCATTCATAAAACTATAAGTTTTTGATACCAAAATGTGTTAAAAGACTTTATTACCCTTAAAGTGTAATATCCGCAATTTTCGATTTTCGGTAAATTTCTTTTTTTCAGCGGAAGTCCGTTTTGACGACTCTCTCATGACCTTTTCGTCATTCCGAGAATGATTAATTCTGCACTTTTTGTCATCCGAGCTCGTTTCGGTGTCGTTTTGTTGAGTTAGTGCTTTTTAGCGGTTTTCCGCACTTGAGTTCGATTCTTGCGAATCTAAATGCAGCTGTTGTTTCGACTTTCTCGTAAGTTCATTTAATGTTATTATTCATGTTTCAAGCTTCGGTTTGGTTATTCGATCACGTATCGTGATTTTGGGGCGTTTTGGGCCATTTTCGTAATTTCCCAAAGTTTGGGGTAATTACTTTCCATTGTCGAATTTCGAGCCTTCGGGTAGTCGGAATCGTGTGTTTTATTAGTGCTCGGATTCGTCTTTTCGAGTACTTCGTAACCGTATCTTCGATTCGTACTCGAGTTCGGGTTTCGGGGTCGTTGGGCCGTCGGAGTTGGTCCGGCGAGTCATGGCGGGCATGCTCGGGCCGAGGCCGACCATGGCCGAGTAACGTGCGGTAGTGACCGCGATTACGCACGTAAGGCGATTACGTCGTAAGGCCTGGCCGTGCGTGCGTAACGTTCGGCATTTTCGAGCGGGAGTTCGGCCATGGGCCGGTTCGTCGTAAGCCGTGGCGATTACGTCGTAACGGCCGTGATCGGCTATTTAAGGCCCGGCGTTTTCTTGACCATTTCTCACTTCTCTTCTTCTCTTAGAGGCTTATGTTGTGCTAATCATGTAGAGATGTTGTTGGACAATAAATCCATGAAGTTTGGAGGTTCATATCATCAATCATCCGTCCTATAACATCCTCCGATCTACCGAATCAGGTCAGATTTCCTAGAAATCTAGTTTTGGGGAATTTGGGTATTTTGGTTGTTTTCGTCCGATTAATCCGATTTAACTTAGGATTATGATGTATTGATGAATATTTAGATGTATTATATCATTTCCTTTATTATTCCATGGTTGGATCGTATCGATTCGTTGTTTGAGTCGAGTTCTTGACCGACGCCTTGAAGGTGTCCGGCAAAAGGTCTTAGAGGGGGGAATTGGGCGTTGAATGATTATTACCCATCGTACGATTGTTGATTTATCATTGGTATGACTTAGGGATGAAATACTTGTGAAGAACTCGAGTCGGAACCCTCCCGTTCGTTGTCTTCTTCGGGGTCCGAGCTTCCCAGTTGAATCGTGTTCTTCGGAGTGTTCGGTAGCGGTCATTAAGTCGAGCTTTCCCGTTGCTCCGCGTGCATTGGACTTGAGGCGAGTATCTCGTCTATATTCTTTATATTTTGAGAATGTGATGTGTCGTGAATCTAACGTGGACTTGTTAGTGACGATATAATTAACCGTAACTTACTTTAAATGAAAATGTGAATTTATGAAAGTAATTACAAACGTAATTTGAGTTTCATAAAGAATGATAACAACTATTTCATGTTATTTTGTGCTTACGGTGGATACTAGAAATGAGTAGTTAACCGAGGAATTGTGGAATCGCGTAATACTTGTATTATTAGCTCGTTAGCCTTTTTCCTGAATGATGGTGTGCTGTGAATATTGTGCCTTTGTGGAAGTTATGTTACGTTAACTTATATGTTACGTGTTTCCGGTTGTAGTGAATATTGTTCCTTTGTTGTTGTGGTATATCTTAGCGAATTGAGATGTTGTCCGGGTAGGGTCCCGTCGAGGCCTCCGGAGGAGCGTGCTTGCGAGTACGGCCAGACGTTATGTTGTGACCATAAGGTTATCAATTCGGGTAGGTCTGGGGAGGGCTCCGAGAATCGGCACTTGCGAGTGCGATGTCATGATAACTTATGGGCGTGCTTGAATGGTGTTATCCGGGTAGGGTCCGTCGAGGCCTCCGGAGGCGCGTGCTTGCGAGTACGGCCAGATGTTACGATTTGACCATAAGGTTATCTAATCGGGTAGGTCTGGAGAGGGCTCCGAGAATCGTCACTTGCGAGTGCGATGTCAAGATAACTTATGGGTGTGTTCGAGTTTATTCTTGATGAGCTAATCCGGGTGGGACCCTTCGGGGCCACGGAGACGTTTATTTATTGATTTGATATCTGAATTGTTTATGTTTGAATCTTGAATCCCGATTATATTGGTGAATATGGTTTTGATCTTGAGGTTTGAGTTGAGAATAAAATCATTTGTATGATTTTGAAAGAAAATCTTTTGAAAAGGAAAAACATTCATATTTCAGATTTTACCGAGACCCCGAAGTCTCTAAATAATCTCTTACAGTGATTTCTCGGAGTAATCCCCATGGTTTGTTTTAAAGGAATAAATTTTCAAAAGACTTTAGATTCGGGGATCGTGTTACTACCTTGTCGAAATGTTATTTTCATAACGGTTGTATTCTTGATGTATAATTGTATAGCTTGGTTACTTGCTAGCGATTCCATCGCTAACCCCTCGTTGGGGATTTTGTTATTTATTCCAGGTGTTACAGTGGAGAGTGAGCAACCACGGGATTGGCTCGGAGGATGATGCAATGCAGCGATACTAGTCACAGTTGTAGTCTGTCGTCTGTCAGTGATATGTCGGTTTGAGTTCTTGTCATCCTTGAGGGGATGGACATTTTATGTACTATGTGATCGAGTTGTATTTTAGTTTCATCAGATGTACGGTTATGCTGTGTTTTGAGAGACCTAATCGGTCTACGGTATTATGTTTTGGTCAAGTTGACCGCATGTGGGTTTTGATTTGTAGTCTCCCGCCTGGTAGCTCCTTGTGGAAAGGGGTCTACGGCGTGTAATATCCCTGAGTGGATTGGGGGTGTTACATAAAGTCTACCACTAAAAGAAAAAAAACATAAAAAAGAAAAAGGAAGATTATTAAAACGAAACAACAATAAAAAAACGGTCCCACAACTCAATATTTTCCTCTGCAAAAAAACTCTCCCGTCGTGAAACCCTTCGCCGGCCAGAAAATGTCGACCTCTGACTACCACAGAGAATCCGAAGACGCCAGAAGTTCCGCTAGTGACACTCCATCTGAAGAGCAATTCGTCAATGAGCCGCCGGTTAGTGTATTTTCATTCACACACGATCGTGCCACGACGGTTGTTCATCTTCCTACGATCGTGCTGAAGAAGATGAGACCATCATGTACACGATGGTCTTTCGTGGACACGATGGTTACACACGACGGTCGTCGATCGTGTGTGCCGTCGTGTGCTAGAAGTCCAAAAGCTCCTGCCTTGCACACGATCGCAGGCACACGATCGATGCCCGTCGTGTGAACCGTCGTGTGGCACACGATGGTCTTCACACGACGGGCAACGATCGTGTGCAAGGCAGAATTTTTTTTTCGTTCTCTTAAGCATTCTATCATATTCTTATGAGTTGTATGTCCATATTGCAGACTGGTTGCGTATGGAAGAGACCTACATTGCGTTTTGTTACACGTCAAGTGAATTTTTACATACGGGAGGCGGTATTTAAAGAGATCATTGAGACATTAAGAAGTATGGGCCGCAATTCCGCAGTTGCTGATCGAGCTATCGAGAGCTTGGTGAGGGTCTGGGCGCTTGATTAAAGTTAGGAGGAATGGGAGTTCAAATACTGCCCTACATCACTTGATTGCCCGTCAATTGGAGGGTGATCTAATCCCCCCGGATGAGTCGTGGTTCCAGGTTTGCGGGAGGACCATTCGTTTTACGGCCCGTGATTTTGCCATGATCACGGGACTCCATTTTGGAAACTCTACCTTCCATCCCCAGGACGACCATCTCCTTCCGTCTGACGGTATTTTCCAGAGAATACTCCATGGCAAAAATATTAAGGTTAGTGTTCTGCGGAAGAGGTTCAATGCTCGAGATTTTGGTAGAGACATAAGAGATTATATCAAGGTTGCCAATTTGCTTATATACTACTACTTTATCCTATGCCGTGACGACATGATGGTCGAGACATGGGCATGGGCATTAATGGAGGATTTCGAGCAGTGGGATATGTTTCCTTAGGGTTCTTATGCCTTTGAGGTTTTATCTTACTACATAGGCAACGTTGCCATGAAGGAGGGACAAGAGCACAAGGACTATCACTTCTATGGTCCTGTTTGGGCTTTACAAATATGGTCGTATGAGATGATTCCTGTATTGGGAGCATTGTGTGGTATTCGAGATAAAACTGTCCAAGTCCCCCGGTGTTTGATGTGGACTACGAGGAAGATGATTTGTGATTTCACTCATTTCTTCGACGATAAGGTACATAAATTTGTAAACGTATTTTCTCCTGACTTCATCTCTTAAACTTTATGTGATTGCCCATCTAATGGTATTATTTAATGACTAATTTTGCAGCACAGAGTACTTCCCTCTTTACCGCATTTGGAGGAGGATGAGGCTGAGTACTACTACCTGAGCTTTGAGAATGGCTCGCCATATGACGTTAAGTTCATTAAGCCTGTAAGAATAGCTGTGAAGAATAAGGAGGATGAGCTGCGCCGATCCAGGAAGAAAGTTATGGATAGGTTGAAGAAGGTCTGGAAAATTGATTACATATGAGTCGGCACATAAAGTGTCGAGCGACGCGGCCAGTACCCCACCGGTAGATGGTGCGAGACATCGGACCGGAGAGGCGGCAGAGAGGGTGTGTTGTGTCCACGGACTTCCTTGTCGGACCACACCGAGACACGGCGAGGATGAGTACTTCGATCGCCGTTTGAAGGCGATCTTGTACGACGATTCTGAGTCCGAATTTATTGCTCGAGTTTCTCGCCGGGTGCTTTCTGGGATCATGGATTTCTTCGGACCTATGCATAGACGTTCTAGGAGCCCGGTACACTACTTAGTTGGGAGCCATGATAGGCCTCGTCATTCTACATCTGTTAGCAGCGCCCAGTGGAGGATTCCTGACCCTTCACGTCACTCAGTCTCTGGCGCGGCACACAGTCACCATTCTCATCGTCACCCTAGTCATCATTCTCAGCGTCAGCCGAGTCACCATTCTCAGCGTCAGCCGAGTCACCATTCTCAGCGTCAGCCGAGTCACCATTCTCAGCATCCGCCTACCCACCATTATGAGGTCCAGCACAGTCACCATTCTCAGATTCATCATTCTGTTGAGCGGACTCAGCAGCCCCTTAATTACGAGCATCAGTATGAGCTATTTGAGGCGCCGTTTCAGCAGTATGGGACGATGTTCGACTGGTTTCAGGACGAGCATCATTATAGTGCGGTTTTTCGAAGTGAGGGTGGTGGTCCTGAGCAGCAACCTCCATTTCAGATCGAGCAGCCAGTTTTTGAGATCGAGCAGCATGTCTGACTCTGATCGTTATAGTTGTGAGAGGGATGCTGAGGGTGACGAAGATGGTGAGAGTGCCGGAATGCAGCATTTGGGTGAGCGTAGTCTTCCACCGCGAGTGAGTCGACCATCTGCTGCTCTTCGGGAGCCTTTTATGGTTGCGCCTCTAAGAGATAGCGAGGCTCTGAAGAAGTTGTACCTACAGTTTAGGAGGGAGCAGCCACGTGATGCTATTGTCCGGTGTTTGGAGACTGGGCATGCTCTCACCCAGGCGTTATTTGACCGGATAGAGTCTAGCCGTGAAGACTTTGATGCCGAGGTGATAGACTGTTATGTGCTTGCGACTCGAGCGAGGCTTCGGAGGGGAGTCCGTAGTGTTGGTGTCGGTAGAGTTGGCACTGTACTTTCCGGCTCCCTATTTTACGTAAGTTCTATAACCTACTCACTTGTATATCATTGGTGTGATATCGATTTTTTTTAATTTTGTGGTTTGGCTTTTTGTAGTTAGTTTTGGCCAACGAGTTTGCAAGACTCCATCCGGATGATCCACTTGGTATCAAGGTGACGGGGAAGCCGGTTTACAAGGAGTGGAAAATTCCTAAATGCATCGAGGACTACATGACAGGTCTTGATACACCACATGCGGTTCCATGGTTAAATTGCAACGAAGTAAGTTTGAAATTTATATTTATAAATAATTGACGATTTATAAATGATCCATTATGTTTGATGTGATGATCTTATATGATTACATATTTTGTTTCAACAGATCATTGCCATTTGTTGCCTCGACCAGAGCCACTGGGTGACTATCAAGATTGACATCATAACATGGACCGTGGAGTTTTACGATTCCTTGTCACACCACCACGAAGATGGTCGATACCGATTCAACCAACTGCGACCGATTATGCGTCTGATGCCTCGTGTGCTAGCTCAATCCGGGTATTGGCTGAACAACCAATCGAAGAAGAAGTATGACACGGAGATGAGTTTTAAAATTATGCCACGAGAGCTACAGTTCATACAAAACGACAATCACAGTTGTGGCCCCTTCGCGTGCATGTACTTGGATCGACTCGTCTCTGCAAACCCAGGAGCAAGGCACCAAATCAAGGAACTTAATGAAAAATATATTAAGAAATATCGATATGGTTTAGCTGCTAAAATCTTTATGTTGTCTTTAGACATGTAGAATGGTTTATGGTGTGTTGTTAAATATTTATGTTGTATTTAGACAGTTTTGGCAATATGAATGTTTCATGTTAAATCTTTATTAGTGAAAATTCATGATGTTCTTGTGCACACGATCGTGTGCATGCGAACTTTTGGTATTTTTGCAAATTTGATTTATTGTGTTATCTAGAATGATGTTTTGTGATTCAAACATCGCTTATTCAAACATTAATTACTATATAGCTTCTTATACAAACTCCTATTTGTCATTTCGTTGTAATTCATTAGTATATGAGATATTTCATCCAGATGATTGAACTTATCCATACGAACTAATACACTGAGAACAGATAGACGACACATGATATGCAATATATTATGTTAATTCAATCAATAACTTTTTAAATAAGTGTATCATTAACAAATAATTGTTAATGTATAAGTAACAACACCTAAATTGACGAGTAATTTGAGAAATTAGTGAAAATTCTTGATGTTCTTGTGCACACGATCGTGTGTTCCATCGTGGACACGATCGTGGGTCACGATCGTGTGTTCCATCGTGGACATGACCGTGTACACGATCGTGTGCATACGTGGATACAGTGCCAATTTGACACCAAAGACAACGTGACACCTGGTTGCCAACGTGTCACACGATTCGAACACACGATCCCGGCGATCGTGTGCACAATCGTGTTTACTGCAAAGGTCAACATCAAATTATTTTATTATAAAATCTCATCGTGGGTTGGTTCCCCCCCCCCCCCCTTTTTCAATATAAGCCCATCGTCATTGACTGAGAGTGAAATACATGTTCCCTACCGTAGCCCCCTTTTCACTACAAACCCTAATCAATTAACATCAGTTAAAATCCATTAAAATCAAATACGCGAAATGAGCGGCTGATTACGAGAAAGCGATTTAGGAGGAATCGAAGCACCACCACCGAAAAGAAGAAGGAGGATACCTCCCCCCAACCCACCATACAGAACTAGGCCGAGAGGAAGATACTCAAAGCTCAGAGTAAGTTTTTTGATTTTGTTGTATGTGTACTGACTATCATTGCGACTTGATGTGTTCCATGAAACAGGGCCTATTTAAAAATACTGCTAGCACTCCAGTCATACTAGATGGTGATGATGATAATGATTTGGAGATTTCTGAGAAGAAAATCAAAGAAGTTATTTTAGAAGAGGAAGTTCATGAAGATGGTGATACAAGACTAAAGATACAGCAGCAGATCGGGGAAAAGGGATCCAAGTGATCGTTTTTTTATGTTATTATTAGATATTTTTGTGTGATGGTGATTAAATTTTGTTTTGTAAAGTTATATGCTTTGGATATCCCTTTGCTGTAAACTATTGCTCTTTGAAGTGAGCTACTTTGTTATGGTTAATGTTTGGCTCCATAATCACCTTTATTTGCTTTACATAACTGAACACTTAAATTTCAATTCAAAGGTAAAGAAAATAGACACAAAATTATGCATTTCAACTAATAATCAGAATACTGAATCAATACATGGTCCATCGAGGATCAAAATATCAGCACATGATGTTGCTAGTAAGTCACAAAATATAAAAATACATAAGCAATTTAAGTTTCACGGTATGGACATCCCCTTATATCATGGTCATCATTACGGCAAATGCTACACCTCTTCTTCTGTCGGCGCCTTTGCCTCGTTTGTTCATCGATTCCTTGAGTTTCTTCAGGGATATTCAAATCCACACCACCTATGGGAATGAATGCTTTGAAATATTTTCTATTGTGGCCGGTTCCTTTACACCTACCGCACACCTGAGGCCGTCCACCTGCGGGCAAATTTTCAACAGCGGACCATGCGCGACTCATCCTTGGTTGGCCGGCTTGTCGTACCCCCTCTGGAGGTACGCAAACGATGGATGAGATCTCCGATGGGACATTCCACTCATCAAGATGTGGGATGGGACTAATATGCTCCTTATAAGTCTCTCTAAGGCCTTGTTGCTTGAAATAAGGACTAACAAAATCGTACACGGACAAACCATTGCCGGCGCGCCTGTTACAATAAGAAATTATGTCAAGGATGTTGTATAGGATAATGTATTTTTGATATTGATGAGGTGCAGGATAAATCCAGACCTGCCCTGTTTTCCACACGATGGCAAAACACGATCGTGCCGATCGTGTGTTACGATCGTGTCGATCGTGTTTTACGATCGTGCCGATCATGTCCCATCGTAGGTTACGATCACGGCGATCGTGGGTTACGATCATGGCGATCGTGGGGTTACGATCGTGCCCATCGTGGGTTACGATTGTGCCCATCGTGGGTTACGATCGTGCCCATTGGGTTACGATCATGGCGATCGTGGGGTTACGATCGTGCCCATCATGGGTTACGATCGTGCCCATCGTGGGTTACGATCGTGCCCATTGGGTTACGATCGTGCCCATCGTGGGTTACGATCGTGCCCATCGTGGGTTACGATCGTAAGCATTCTGCCATGACCGTGTACACGACAGCATAGACAAAAACATTGAATGGCCACCATCCATGTACACACAACAGCATAGACAATTACCTTATAGTGGCAACGGCATGACGACATGGAATCTGATCCAAATCAAACTCACGACAACAGCATGTCCATGTTCGAAGGTCGACCTCATAAGAAACTTTGTTTTCTTCGACTTTATAAACAAGTGGGGTGGTAGCTCGAACGGTAAGAGTCATACTGGCTTGCACAGAGTTAGAAAGCTTTCCAAAAGTGTGCATTGTCAACTCATGGTCTCTTGACGTAGCTTCTCCCCGCTTCTCGTCAAACCAATTCTCTAAAATTAGGCGAAATATCTCAAGTAACGAGCAAACAGGTAAACGCCTCGCCCACAACATATGATTATTAAAGCATTCAACAGCATTGGATGTCAAGAAGTTATAACGTCGTACCGGACACTTCGACCTAGCCCACCTCTGCGGCCCCGATTTCGAAGCGCCTGTGCGCCCCATTAGGGCTTTCGATATGTAGTTTCGAAAAGTAGTTTTCAAAAACTTCTTCTCGATGCGTGTAGGCAGCAGTTCTAAAGAGTCTTATAGCATGCGCACCGTAGGAGGTCAGATTTTTTGCAAGATGGTGATAGCAAAACCCGTGGAATGCATTCGGATAGACGGATCGAACAGCATTCTGAATGCTCTTATGTTGGTCACTCACAATCAGTAAATCTTCCATCGGATTGTAGCATCTGCGCAGGTTATACAGAAAATAAGTCCATGACTCGTCGTTCTCTATCGGACCGAGACCAACAGCAAGAGGAAATACTTGATCGTTCCCGTCAAATGTGACAGCCGCAAATAGAGTTCCTTTATTTCTTCCCTTCAGGTGGGTCCCATCAACTATAATCACCGGTCGAAGGCACGTATCAAATGCCCTAATACTCTTTCCGAGTGCAACGAACATGTGGCGAAACACTCCCTCACGAGTCGTCTGCAAATCATAAATTATCCCTGGATTACGCTGTTTTAACAAATACAGATAAGATGGGAGCCTCTGATACGACTCATCAAAGCCGCCATATGTATTCTCTATCGCTATATTCCTCGTCCGGAGAGCAAAACTGTATAGCATGTCAATGGGCGGCAACCTCAGAAATGACAGCTGTGCGACAGCACGGTTCAAATCAGGGTGACAGCTGTGCTCCAATGTCAACTTAGTAATTCTCCAAATAGTTGCACCCTCAATAGCACACAACCTAAACTGACAATTTTTTCGCCCACTCTTACAGACAAACACTATACGTTTATCGGCGGAACAATCAGTGATACACTATAGCATGTTTTCCAAATGATACATTCCTACAGTTATCCTCAACTCTGTCTTCGAACGAAAGGTGGACCCCACCTCTAGGCGGCCGTGTCGGTGGAGGCTGCTCGACCCAACCCAAAGTCCCGGCACTACCGGGGTCCAGAAATGGAATGATCCAGTTACACATTGATTGTAGATGCTCATGCTCGTTCGCAGATTGATGGTCGGATGAGAAGTTCCGACGACTCATAATCCTATCCATTTGGGCCGGTTGGCGAACCCAAGCAAGAAATTCCGCAGATAGTGACTCAAGCAAGTCTTTACAACAATCTTCATCTTCGGATGTATGCACCTCCTCATCTTCCTCATCTTCCTCATCTTCCTCGTATTGATACTCTTTGGAAGGCATGTCATAATTTATGTTGCCGGGCTCTACTCTCGAGCTGCTACATCCCATATTAACCTCGGGAGTGGAGGAGCTGCTGTTCTCAACATAGACCTCAGGATCCTCCTTGTATTCTACTAGTAATCGAAGTATCTCGGTTTTGCCCCGTAATAGGACTTTTACTTTGTTTCCTTTGGCCATGTGTGTCAAGTACCATAATTTGTAATCGGACTCATTTGGACCACCCAAACCCTCTCTGATAACCCCCACGAGGTTTGCACGACTAACTTTGCTCGTGTCGATATAGACAAAAAGGAGTCCCCGTCTACATATATCGATCACTCCCAATGACCACCGTGATGTATCAAAATACGCTGCCACGACATCTGATTACAAAAAGATGAATAACTATTCAGAAAAATGAGCGAACAATATTATAAAACGGTCTGCCTTAGACACGACCGATGCACACGGTCGTATACTACCGTGTGCAGTGATCGTGTGCAAGTTTCTGTCCATGAACACGATCGCTGCACACGATTGTAGACGATCGTGTTAAACGATCGTGTACACGTTAGTGTTGCGCACACGATGTTAAGGTCGTTGCGCACGATCGTTGCACACGATCGTTGCACACGGTGGCTTCCCATCGTGTGCAGCGATCGTGTCCGTTAGAACAGATCTGGAATTTTTTTTCATCGTTCAAATAATGATGCATACCTTCTTTATGAACTCAGAAGCACGACAAATGAAGTCTTATTTCAACGTCAACTTTTATTTTCGAACAATCTTGTGATTTCTATAAGATTTTTTGAGAGACCCTTTGTCAAAAATAAAATGGTTGTGTTGTTTTGATGTATATGTTTGTAGTTAAATTTTGGTTGTTGGGCATTAATATCGATCGGAGGAGGAAAGTAAAAAAGAAAAAAGAGAAGAAAAGTAGTTTAAATTAAATAAATAAAAAAAAGTGAGAAGTCAACAATACAACAAAAGAGAGGACATTTTAGTCTTTTTAATCAAAATGGTACCAAAAACTTATAGTTTTATGAATGAGGATATAGAACTTATCAATTTTATGCTTTGGTATTAAAAAATTGATTCCCACAAAAATATATGAGCCATTACACACACATACACATACATAAGCTATTATTTAATTTGTTTTCATTTATAAATTCTTATATCTAAGGGCACATGACAGGAAAACCATAATTTAATTAAGTATAGATATTTATTTTTTCATGTAGGACAATATGAGTCTTATATCTAGTTTATAAATAATAAATGAAATTATATTTATTATTATCAACTTTTATTAAAAGTATCCAACCCATATTTTTACTAATATAATTTTTTATATGATTTGGCATTAATGTAATTATTTTATTATTTTATAATCAGAACAAAATAATTCTGAAAAATCAAATAATTGTTAAATTACAAACCTATGAAAATAAACTAAAAATATATATTTTCTTCAATATTCTAATATTTTTATATGGAAATATTTTAATCATCTAATATATCATTATTTTATTTAAATTATTATATATATATATATATATACTATATGGATGTCAAATTAAAGAGCACGAAGTAAGAATTAATTTGATATATTTTTTATTAAAAATAAAATTAATACGAAAAAGTTATAATTGTTTAAACTATTGAGTTAAAAATAAAAATATAAAATGAGAGAAAATTTTTAATTGGTAGATATTATATATAACCTTTTAACTCCCATCTCAAACTAAATATCCACTTGTTTAAGATTTTTCAAAAAGAGAAATAATATGGGATGACACATGTCTTTTTAAATTTTTTTACGACCCTCTTTTAATATTAAGTACTTCCTCCGTTCTTTTATTATTGCAACATGTTGACTATTACACTGTTCACATACTCTCTTTTGACCATCTTTTATGATTTATACATATGAAAAAATATAGTCATGTGAGATCTTGTTAGATTCATCTCGAAATATACTTTCAAAATATCAACTTCTTATAATTTTTAAAAATAAAGAATTCAAGATATTTATAACCAAAGTTGTGCATTGGCAAACGTGAAAGTCCACATGTTGCAGTTATAAGAGAACGGAGGTAGTATGTATTTGTCGTTCATAGGATCTAGAAACAATTTTGCTGAATGAAGGCATTCTCCCGCATCACCTCAGAGCCTTTGTTTAGTTTGTGAGATGAAGGTGTATAATATATGTAATACATATTTGTATTTTGTTTGGTGTAAAGAATAGGGATCTCGATAAAATTTGGGTCCGTATAAATAATACTGATTTCGGGTATTAGATATCTCACTTAAGAGGTGGTATTATGTGATATTAAAAAATACTGCAACTAATAAATTCGATAAACTACCATAATTTATATATTTTGCAGAGAATTTAATATATCGTACTAAATATGATATTAATTTCTTATATTGTATAAGAAATCTCAACCAATGTTACAGTAAAACCTCGATAAATGAATATGATCGGGATCGGAGAAAAATATTCATTTAGCGGAATTATTTATTTATCGAAAGAAAATTTGAACATGTTATAAAGAGTTGGGACCGGAGAAATTATTAATTTAGCGAGGTTATTCATTTATCAAACATTTATTTATCGAGGTTTAACTGTATCAAGCCTTATCCCATGCGATCCTTTACTTTTTAGGTGCATTTTTGTTTTGAAATCCGGAGGGTTAAGACAAAATCTTGAGGGTTAGGAACCCAATGATCCGTTGGTCTAATGGCAAAGGGTGCGTACATTTGGTTTCTTTTTGTGAGAGGTTAAGAGCCCGTGCTTCGCGAGGCATTGGTGGAAGTAGGGATGGCAATGGGGCGGGTCGGGGTCGGGTATTGTCTACCCAAACTCGGACCCGCAGTTAAAAATTGGCCCGAGACCCACCCCAGATCCGTCAAATTTTTTTTGGGTCCGCCCCAGACCCGTCCGCTCGGTTCTGGGTACCCAATGGGTGCCCACGGATTAATTTTTTTCTCGAATTAATATTATATATATATATAATATATTACTAATTTAATTTTATTACTAATTTAATATATATAAAATATATTACTAATTTAATTAATAATATATATTTAATTTATTAATTATTAATATTATATATTATATATATAATATTACTAATTTAAATTTATTACTAATTTAATATATATAATATATTACTAATTTAATTACTAATATATATATATATATATATATATATATATATTTATATATATATATATTTATATATATCGGGGCGGGTTCGGGGTGGGTACCCCATACCCCGGAACCGAACCGGACCCGAACTTATTTTTCTCTATCCGCCCCAGACCCGGACTCGGACCCGAATTTTGTTACCCGAATTGGACCCATTCGGGTAAAAACCCGCGGGTACCTGAACCCGTGGTTTTTTTTGCCATCCCTAGGTGGAAGCATCAAGCGTCTTTGTGAAAGTCAAATCTGGTGGGAAATTAGGAATACGTAGTTAGATATCGGGTGTTGTGGGAACTCGATCAGACTGATCAGATTGAATTGAATCGAATGGATTCAGATAGTAAAATATTGAATCGGACAAATTTCAAAATCATTACATCATTCGATCCGAGACGAAAAACATAAAAACTCAATTTTTTTTGATAAAATTAGAAAATATTGAACCATAGGATAATAACTTTGAAATGGGAGAAATCTTGAGAACTTGAGTTGAAATTATTATTTGGAATAATGAGAGGGTGTTTCGGGAATTATTATTCCCGTGATGTGTCTTACCTAATACTGATTGTAGATACATAGATGGAAGGTTCTAGATCTTTCTAGAGGTAGTAGGATCCTATTAGATGTATTACCTTATCTATGAATCCTATGTGTGGAAAGACTCTCATTGTAATGCCTATATAAAGGCCCCTCTATCAATGTTATGAATACAATTGATTGACTCGTATTTACAGTCCTTTACTTTCTCCTGAAACACGTTATCAGCACGTAGTTCTCAGTTGAGCAAAATTTTTTTTCCCGATTTTCTGAAAAAACCCGACCGAAAAAAAAAATCGAATTTCTCCTGCAAAACCTAGCCCACCGCCGCCGCACGTCACACCAGGTCACCGCTGCCCGATCGGTCATCTTCTTCCCCGATCCAAAACCACCGCGACCTCCCTCCTCATCACAGCAAACCCGCGGCCTTAGTCAGCCTCGCCCAGATCGAACGCGAACAGATCCGTTCCCAGGCAGAGCCACGCTCCCCGACTCCTGCTCCGACGCGACCAGACCCGCCACCCGTGAACAGAGAATCCTATCACCCGTGAACAGAAACTGGAACCCTAGCATCCACCTTCGGCCGCGCAACTCCCGTCGTCCGACCCACTATGAACCATCAGGTCCCATCGGCACGTGTTTCTGATATCGACCCGTGCCCCGAAGTCTATCCCGAATCAAACCTGATCCAAGCCCGTTGCTGCTCAACCTGAAAAGTCCGACCGCCTGCCACCCAGGACCTGACCCGTTTCTAGTTGCAGACCCAATTCCATATCCGATTTAGTCGCAGCTCGACTAGATTTTCAGTACCCGTTTAATCAAATCAGATTTTTTTTACCCTCTCAACCATATAGCAAGAACTACAAATTTAACGGTGAAGATTTGATTCGGAGCAATATTTCTCGATGAAACTGTATGCGAAAGAAAAAAAAACGAGAGACGAGAATTTCCGCGCATAAATTTTCTGCACAGCGCAGTCGTACTAAAAATATGTTTCCCGATTGGTTAACCGTCGGATCGGTGTGAAATTTTGGTAGCATCTTTCCAACACAAATATCTGTATATTCAACGGTGAAGATCGGATTATAAGTAATATTTATTACTGAATATGCCGCCGAACAGAAGCATATTTTTACGAGGAAATTTGGAGATCCGACCTCATCCAATACCGAGCTGCTGCATCGCCGCGCTCGAGTCATTTTTCGGCCGAATTATCGAGCCCAGTAGCCCTATCCGGGCGTTTCTCAACTCTCCATCTTTTCCTAATTAATGATTCATTTGTTCATTGATTTGTACACTTATGAATCTTACCATGTTTATGTTTTACGTGCATATAGAAAAATACGTTGCTCATAATGATGTGCACGGTATGGAGAGAACCTATATTTATTATCCCGTTCAAGTATCAAAGTAAATATAGAATGGAGTACCCACGGAAATATATTGCTCATATGGAGAGAAGCTCCCGTTCAAAGACCAAAGCAAATATGGAACCAAGTACCCGTAAGATTTTATTAAAGTTCCTGTTTTTCAATTCCTCTCTTTTGGGAATTTTTTTTTTGGGAATTGAGTATTTGGGTTCTTTATCTCCCACGCTACTTTGTGGTGGATGAGACTATGAGAGGTGGTATCACTCTCGTATGTCGAAGTAAACTGTGTGATGGTCCTGAGGGAGTCACGGATAATTATTGAAAGTCGATATTTGTGGTTGTTGCATACACCACGTTTTGGGTGCGATTTAACGTCGCCGTTTTGTCGATTTTAAACCAACAATTGAATAAAATGAATATTGTCGGTAACGGTAAAGTTATGACTTGTTCATGATTAGTCACGGAATTGTGACGTACAAATGGGACAAACATCGATTGCGACGGATATGTCGTAGTTAAAATCGATTTGTGACGGATTTGTCACGATGAATTGAGCGACCACCACGTTGGTCTTGACCCAATCCCATACTTGGAAAACTCCATCTTTCATCCTATTAAAATAAAATATTGCATGTGGGTGTAGTCATGCACCGTCTCCTTGCAATATGATATATGAAAGAATGTACGAGTGATTCTCATGAATTTTAACATGTAAAGCAATGACATATTGCGGTAAATACATGAATTCGTTGACCTCGATTATAGTTCGTATGACTATAGGTCTGAATACTTTTCCGAGTATTTGTAAAGGCATGTGCCTTATACATTTGATTATGTTTAGTCGATCTTATTGGATGGTCAAGACGAGTTGGTTATGGTATATTCATTATGTCTCATGGTTCAAAATGCTTAATTTTGATGCACCGTGTTGCATCCACATAACATGGCTATTATGACGTATACTTGCAAATTGAGAATTAAAATTCTTGGTTGATTTGATGCACTTTGGTGGATTTTGTCTACACTTTGATCATGACTGGGCGCATCCTCCTTGGTATTTGTTTATGCTTTGAAAGTTCAAACGGAATCAGTGGTTTTTAAACAGCCTTAGCTGTACCGACATTCCTACTTTCTCTGCAAGTCTACCAAGTTGGAGTTACCGAAAGGATCATCAGTCGAGATAAGAAATCGAACACCCTGCTGCGTTTAAACGCACCTATGGCTGTCATTGCCATGTGTTGGCCACTAAGTATACTGGATACAGCTTAGAAAGTAGTTTAAACAACAAGCTATACTGATTTTAAATCTGAGTGCGTAGCAGAAGTCTTAGATACAGTAAGTTGTTGTGGATACAGCAACTTGATATGCAAAGTATACTTAAATAATCACAATACTTAAAACAAGTAAAACAGAAGGTAAATAACACAATATTTAAAGTGGTTTGAGGTAAACCCCTCTACGTCCACTGGTCCTCCACACAGGAGTAAAAAGTTTATTATAATTACTGCGTACACAACTACGTAACTATAAAAACACACAATCAGTATATCGTTCACACAGATTGATATAATGATCTTAGCTTCAACCGTTCACACAGATTGGTTTGAGCTAATGCTTTGACTTGCTTCTTCACACACAGTTATGAAGCTTTGTCTTCTTCGATGCAATTCCTTCACACACAGTTCTGGAGTAGCAACGATTACTCAGTCCACACAGGGCTGATCTGGGTTTGTTCAAAGTATAGAACAGGGTATGAACAACAGCTTTGACTTTATGAGCTTCAAGCTGATGAAGTGTTGTTCAAGATGATGAGCACTGTATATCTCTTAGATCTGAGTTGCAGTAAGCTTTGGAGATATGTTTTGCTCTGATAATAACTTTGATAGCTTGATAATTTCGTAGCTTGGGTAACTGATCTTCAAAGCCTTGATGAGATATATATAGTCTTCTAGAAAAATATATCCGTTGAGATAAATCCGTTGAGCAAGATTCCGTTCCAACGGGATGAAATGCACGATCCGGATTTTACGGGATTTTGAAGATCTGTTGACTGACAGTATTTAAATACTTTATCCTTGAGTATTTAAATACTTCTTCATCAACTGGACTTGACTTCTGAAGATTCCTTCTTTGTCCTGTTGAGAGCTTTATGGAAGATCATTGTATGGTGATTCGAGACAGCTTCCATACTTGGTCTTTATAAGACTTCTTTGCTGTACTGAGAGGTTTCACTATATGTTGGATTCGAGACAGGTCTTCGATACAGGTTGAAATTTCAACTTTATCGATACAGTTTCCTTACTGTATTGAGGATTGGCATATATGTCAAAACCTCTTATCAATACTATTCGATATAGGGATTGATTATCCCGGCTGTTTCGAAACAGGGTTCTTGTTTTCCCAACAATTTCCCCCTTTTTGACAATTTGCCAAGACTTCAAAAACTTTCATGTCTTCTTGATGATGCCAAAACCTTCTTCATGAAATAATCTTCTTTGATGACTTCTGGCAGATTTCTTGGTCTTCTGTCAAATGGTCTGCCTTTCAGCAACTTAGTCTAATTTATGAACTGCTTTCATGAGCGAGTTCGATCTGACTAAGAATTTTTACAACTTAAGCTTATGATTGGCGCGCAGGCACAATCTTATAATGTATTCTAAGCATACAACTGAAATTATGAACTATTCGTAAACAAGTCCGTACAACTTAATTTTCAAACAAGTTTCTATACTTGTGATTGTTATCTCAACAATTTAAGTTATGTAATCATACATCAACACAGTAGATTACGAGTTGTAATCTTTCAAAATAAACAAACACTTTTATTGATATTCAAAAATAGAGTACATGGTTTGCTGTTTCGAAGAAAAAAATTACAAACAAAAATTAGAAGGATTTCAGCTCCTATAGTCCGCATGTCTCCATGGCTTTTTCCCTGGATCATTCTCGGTTCCACGCCACCAGTGCTGTAGGGAATCGTTGCCTCGATCTAGGTATATTGCTCTACCATCATATGATCTGTCGAAGGCAAGAATCCAGTCTTCTGGATGGGTGATCCGATCTCCTCTTTTATGCTTGGATTTCATCTCGATTTGGAGAGGGAGTTTTTCATCTTCTAGCATCTTCGTGAATTTTTCTGCAGCCTCCGCTAATGTCTTATAGCTTTTGAAGATGGCGGATTCCCTGATGAGTTTAACAAAGTATCTCATCAGTTCATTATTCCTCCATTGCTTCACCTCATCGGCAGTTGGATGGCGGTTGGTTGGCAGACGGATCTCAGAAGGTCTTTGAAGTAAGGTTTGCCACGGGACATTTGGATCATGAAATTCAGGTCGGGAGCCTGAAATCTTAAAACTTTGAGAGGGAGTGGCTAGCTTATTCAATTCAGCGGTAATGCTGTCTTGAGCAGCATTAAATTCCCTTTCGTGCTGTAACCTTATTCTCCTTACAACTTCTCTCGCTTCTTCCCCCTTTTTGGCGTCATCAAGACGTCCTAGGATCTCCAGTGCGGCATCCTATTTTGTCTCAATGTTTGTCATTCTTTCGACAAGGGTGGAGAGCACCTGCGACATATCCTTGATACTTTTGTCGTGGGCTCGAAGATGAGAAGTGGTTTCGATCATGGCAGCTGCGGTCTTGGCTTCAGCAATGCGCGTTTTGGATGCTTCTTCTCTCAAGAGTTGCTCTTGTTTCTCTTGCATGATCTTCAGGGCTTGCTTGAAGACTTCTGGAAAAAAAGTGAAGGCTTATACTACGCGAGAGACTTCATGCTGTACTGTAGTCATCTCTTCGACTGCAGAAGTTTGCATCCAATTAAGAGCTTTCTCGACTGAGTACAGGGCATTAACTGCATCCTGTATGAAGACAGTTTGAAGACCAAGAGCACGCAGGTGCTCTTTCCTAGCAGCAGTGCTCGGAGAATCTGGTTGAGCAAAGTCTTCGGCACCGTTCAACCTTCTCAGATTCACGATAGGGCGTGGATTGAGTTGGACATCCTCAGGTACATTACCGTCCTCGGATTCCACAGTTGATGGGGCGGGAGCAGCATTTTCTGGTTCGGCGGTAGGGGGTGCTGTGTCCTCCTGTTGCGAAGGTGCGTCTGTAGACATGGATACGGAGGGACTGATTCCTCCTGTTGTCTCTCAGTGACAACTTCTTCTTCTTGCGTGGCGGCAAGCTCGGGCGCTTGTTCCAAAACTATCTCTTCTTCCTCGACTTGAGGGACTGATTCCTCATCGTCAGGAATGTTCTCTTCCTGTGGCGAAGGGGGCTCACTTCGAGTTGACGGCCCTTCGTCATCCTTGGGTTGAGAGGCATCTCTGTCTTGAGCCTCCTCACGACTCATTCTCAAACCAGCTTGAAAAGCATCATCATCGTCGTCTGAGTCATCGTCATCTTTTGTATTTTGGGGAGAGTCCTCGGACATATCTTTTCCTTTTCTTCTTGCGTGAGATTTTGCAGTAAGTGGCTTTCAATGAGTTCCTTGCAGTAGAGATTGTCCCATTGGATCAGGGCTTCAACCTATGTTGAGTCCGTCACTTCCAATACAAATTTCTCTTCCTGGGTCCATTCGCTCCAGTTGTATAATGTGTCATACGGAGCTAGTTTGTAGCTTTTCCATTTAAGGAATCTTTCATACGCATGATCAATCTGCACAGATAGAAGGGTTTTGTTGATAATTGTGTCCGGGGAAGGACTGCGTACAACGTCTGAATCCGCTGTAGCGAGGGGTTCCTCTACAGGTGTGGGATCCTGTAGGGAAGTGGGATTCCTTACAGGGGATGGTGCCCCGAAGGAAGATTGATCCTGTACGGGTGTGGAATCCCGCATAGGAGAAGTAGCTTTTGGCTCCGAAGGGGCAGCCGACTCGCTAGAGTCTTCTACGTTGGCAGATGTCCGATCATCCGTCTTAGCCGCCAAAGGCTTAGGATCTACTGTCGATACAGTAGCAGGCACCTCTTCCACAGGGGTTGGGCCCTGGGGTAGTTCTTCAGTGGGTTGCGCCACGGTGGAAACTTCCTCGGAGTTTTTGGAGGATTTAGCTTTAGAAAGCTTCCTTAGCTTTCTTTTCGGCTTCTCACCAGCAGTGGGTGTCTTGCTGTGAGATCTTTTCCTCTTCCTTGAAGACTCCACATCCTGGGTTTTCAAAGAAACATCCCTTGGGTCTTCAGACACGGGCATACTTCGGATTTTAGTATGGTTACAGACCAGAGTGCTCTGGTTATACGCCGAAGGCTTGACACCTTCTAAGTATATCCGGGAGCTGTTTTTCTTCGCATCTGCGGATTGCGAAAGTACGCATTTCGTCAAAATATGGTTTAGAATTAAACCAAATGACTTCTTCTGGGTGGCAGGCTTGCATACTTCTCCTGCAAGCGCTTCAAGATTATCTGGCACCAGTTGACCTTTTCACAGGTCAAAATTGCAACCATCATCCTGAATCTAAGGTTTGTGCACATTTCGAATGCACCAGTTCGATTCTCGATGATCATGCAGCAAAAATCATGTAAATACACATATGGCAGGCAAAAATTCTTCTTGTGGCATGTGGTTTGAACCATGTCAACAACAGTTGAGCCGGTGAACAGCCCATAATACTTCGTTATCAGCTCTTGAGACCCAAACGTCTCAAGTTGTTCCATGGTCAGGCCATCAGCAGGTAGCCTGTAAATATTTTGGAGAAGATCTCGATCGATACAGATCTCCACTCCTTGAATGGTAGCAGTGATATCAGCAACGTGACCTTCCTGGGCCAGCGACAAAAAGCGAACGGCGGCGTTGAGGTAAAATTCCTCAACCAGGTGAACATCGTACTTCTCAGCGGTTTGACTTCCAAGGCGGTAGAGGCCTTGTTGACGGAGACGAGTGATGATGAACTCCATGGGATCGGCGTGATTTGTTTCAGAGAGAATACGTTCGATGACGACAGATCTTGAGAAGATCCGTCCATCGATGATGTTCGTTGATTTCTTGAGTGCGGGAGAAGATGTCTGACCAGCCATTTGATGATTGTTCAAGAAAATGTGAAAGAGAATACACGAAATTTGCAGTAATACGCAGAAAACTATGTAGGCTGTATTTGCTTGAGAACTCTTAAATTTTGCAGGAAGCGTAAAGAGTCTCTAATGGAAGTATCAGACCTTTTATAGTGGGCGACTAAATAGGGTTTTGCATGTAATACCCGTAATTTTGATTCCCGGTAATTTTCTATTTTTGGCGGAAGTCCGTTTAACTTTGTTAAAAGTGTTGTGAGCTTCGGTTTGGTTATTCGATCACGTATCGTGATTTTCGGGCGTTTTGGGCCATTTTGTAATTTACCCAAAGTTACAGGTATTCGTATCTGTAATTGTTATCTCGACCCGTTTCTTGGTCGCGTATGATTAATTATGGTATTACGTTTTCATTTGGAGTCGTTGATGTTGTCCGCGAACTTCTCGTCGTGTTCGTTAAAACGCGTTTTGGAAATCGAGTCGCCGAGCCACGGTGGTCGGGCATCGCCGGACGATTGCGGGGTAGCCGGACGGTCGCGAGTTCGCCGGACGATGGCGCGCGTCAGCGGGCACGGCGGGAACCGCGTAGCGCATGCTACGGCCGGGAGCTGCCAGCGCTAGCTTCAGCGATGTAGCGCACGTTGCCGAGTCGGCCCAGACGCTTCTCGGGCACAGGCGAGTATTCTGAGGTTCTGGACTCGGTCAGGATCGGCAGGTAGCGCACGCTACTGTCGGTCGTAGCGCACGCTAACCGGCAGGGGTAGCGCACGCTGCCGGCCGACTAGCGTACGTTACCTGGGTGGGTTTGTTAGTCCAGTGGCTACTGGACAGGTCGGCTAGCGCGCGCAGGCTTCCGGCCGTAGCGCACGCTAGCGGGAGTCGGGCGGTCGAGTCATGGTCGGCAGAATTGGTCGGTGGTGCCGGGTCATGCGGGCCATGGCCGAGAGTGCTCGGCCGATACTGGCCGATAGCGCACGCTAGGCCGGGAAGGCTAGCGCACGCTAGTTCCGGCCCAGTATAAAAATGACAGACCAGCGACTTTCTCCGTCATTTTTCATTTCATTTCTCTTCGTTCCGCGGCTGGGGTTTTGGAGGAGACGAAACCATGTTGTTGAACAACAAATCCACGAAGTTTCTGAGTTTATATCACGGATCAATCGTCCTATAACATCCTTCGATCCAGCGAATCAAGGTTAGATCTTTAGAACCCTACTTTTTGGGGAGATTTGGGGATTTTCGCGGTTTTGTCCGATTCATTCGGTTTTGATGAGTAATTCATGATGAATATGATTAATCTTGTTGGTACTCTTAGTTTCATTACGGATCCATGGTATATTTCGTGATTTTTACGAAATCGAGAGGGTTTGGTTGTGGTCTGCCCTCGTTGTCGTTTTTATACGAATATACATGAATCGTAGACGGGTTTCCGGGCGTATTCCAATTCCGTATTCGTTTAGAATCTGTTGTGATGGTATTCTTCGAATCGTTAGGTTCGGTTTCGATGGTTCCTAGCATTCGTCAGTGACTTTCCATTCCGTTCGTTGCGTCGTCAACTATTCAAGGCAAGTATATATTTATGAATGTGCGTTCTCGACTTTGAAAGTATGAAATATTAATGGCATGCTTATTTATATCCACTCCGGGACGGACCGACGGGTCCTCTGAGGGTTTCGTAGCCTCTGGTGCGATTCCATGGATAATATGAATTAACCACTCCGGGACGGACCGACGGGTCCTCTGAGTGTTCCGTAGCCTCTGTTGCGGTTCCACGGTATTCATATATGTATTGTTGCGATGCTATGAGATTTAGTTATTCCGGAATACTAGTCTTGAATTGATGAATTGACGGATTACATTTACTTTATTGTCGAGAAGTATTGTGTTTCATATTGATGTACTTGCACTAGCTATTCGACGGCTAACCCCTTTATGGGGGAAATACGTTTCATGTATTTCAGGTTACAGGAGAGCGGACAGGCGGGTATCGGGTCGGCATGAAGATGATGGGCAAGTGTGATACTGTGTCTCGTCTCCGGTTATCGTTTTGGATTCCTCCATTCGGTGTTGTTGTACTGGAATGGATTTTAAATACTCGAGTATTGTATTTCAGTTTCCTTGATGTTCTGGCCTGTGTTGCCGAGGTATTGATTTGTGCAGTGATGTATATGGTTTCATTGGTTATGGTTTTGAATACCATTTGTATCGTCTTTCTTTCCATCGTATGTAGACCTTCTCGGTCAAGTTTTATAGTTCCGCGTATGTTTAGCCTTGTGTGTCCCACGGCGGGGCTCACGGCGCTGTAATATACCCTGAATAACTTGGGGGTGTTACAGAATATGGTATCAGAGCTTAGGTTTATGGATACCTAGGCTGTCGGTCTTTTGGGTCGATTGAGTCGTCGTTTGCCCACAGTATCACTACTCTGCCATCATCACAGTGCGACCGGTACTTGTAAGTCCTCTCACTCTTCTGGTATTTTCTTAATCGATTCGTTTATAGCTTGATATTCTTGGGAATTGGTCACTTCGAGAATGTGCGTTTTGAATTATACTTACGCATGTGTGTGCCCTTTGGAATGTTGGATGTAAGGAGAAGAATCGTGACCGTGGTCATGGACATGAACTCTTCCTTGAGATTTTGTTAAATTGCTAATTTCGATATTAGCGTGTATCGGTTTTGTGTTGAGACTTTGTTTGGAAGTCGCATGTTAGTACCACGGGAGATCTTCGACTTCACAGACTTGTAAGTATGTTGTTTGAATTATTCGATAATTCTTGGTTATCTTGGTGATTTGGATTTATATGTTGGATATCGTTGATGGATATTTGTGCTTGAGAACGTTGTGAACGTTGATAATGTTGCTGAATGCGTATATGTATTCATTGTGCCGTATGATCATCTTGGTATGTCGAGATGTTGGTAGAGAATAGCGGAAAGTGGCTAAGTACCGCTACGTTAGCGCACGCTACAAGGTATTCCTAGCGCGCGCTAAGATATATACTTAGCGTACGCTACGGTGCATACTTAGCGCACGCTGAGAGATTCGGTTACGTACGCTAAGGAGGACACCTAACGTACGTAACGACTGGCTGGGTTAGTTTCGGAAGGTGGCCGACAGGTAGGCCCAGGTTGATTTTTATATTCAGTTAGCGCACGCTAACGCATGTTGGTTAGCGCACGCTGACACCAGATCGCCAATAATGGAATCTTAACTTTCGCGGGTGGACCCGGCCATGTTCGACGCGTGTCCAGATAAGGTCAACGAGTGCTTGTCGCGTAGAGTTAACGCACGTTAAAACCGTATGATTAGCGCACGCTAATTCCATACCGGTCAAAGGAATCCCGGTAATCGCGGATGCTTTCGGCATGTGGGGGCACGATACTGTAGCAAGTCAACGACGATTATCGCGCGTTAAGGTCGAAGAATAGCGCACGCTACTGAACATTTCACTGTAACAAGTCAACGCCTGTTAGCGTACGTTAATGCATGAGCATTACGTACGTTAGATAAATTTCGAAGCAATGTAGTAGCTTCTGGACTGCCCGATAATGCACGCTATCAAGGAAGGATAGCGCACGCTAGTCACGTAGTGCACGCTAAATATAAGGTCTAGCGCGCGCTAGTGATGTGTTTTATAGAGAGGATAGACGAGTGCTGCGAGGCATTTTGTCCATTCTCCTTCCTTCAGTCAATAGAGAGAACCTTGGGAAGTACTTGAAGTTCCTAAACATTGAGAGATGATTCTCTCAAACAAGATTAAGATGGAAAGCTCGGATTTAAGTATTGTTCTTGAAGTTTTTGATGATTCTTGGATTGGAGTTCAAATTATTCTTCTTCGTGGTTCGTCCATACATGGTAGTCCTCGTATCCCTTGGATAGTGGTTCATTTCTTAAAGGATTACTACTTGGGAGGGAGCATGTTGGGAATCGTGTATTTTGATTTTCGTTTTTATTTCAATGTAAATGCATATATTGGACTGTACTTTTATCCGCTGCGTGAGTATTTTGAAATTGCTTTTGGTATTTTGCCAACTAAATTTTATTTTGTAAAACCGATTCCCTAAACGAAGTTTTTGGCATTTTAGCCTTGATCGTTTTGACGGTATTTGGAAAATGATTTTTTTTTTAGTTTTTGAAAAATATTACCGTCATCGATCTTTTTAACATTTTTGAAATGACGTGGAAAATTGTGCTTAGCCTGGTAAATCCTTGTGGGAAGGGTTTACGGCGTGTAATATTCCCAGGAGGATCTGGGGTGTTACAATTGTGGTATCATGTGATAATGTTATACGAGATTTATTGGAATTGTAATAAGAGATTTCGGATGTTGATATGATTATTGAGACCTCCTTCATATGGTGATGACAGTATTGTTGCGACTCTTAAGGTTGTATGACTGGCATGACGAAGAAAATGGTAACATGGAGATATATACCTCGGATATGTTGTTCTGAATGGGATTTCGGATATTTCGTGTTCTTGAAGAACTCTTGAATTATACGAGGTGATGAATTTTTTTTTTTTTTTAAGGAGTGTTGATGTTTTGAGAATGAATATGGAATATTCATATCTAGAGCTAGACTATATGTTTGAAATAATATTCGTATAGGAATACGAATGTGATTATGAGTTTGATGAGACTATTATTCATCTCTGAATTTGGAAGCCCATACGTATGGAGCACATGTTCAAGTCGAATGATTGGACTATTTGATAACCTTTTTAATAGGATTATCTATTGTTTTGAACCAGTCGGATGTTTCGAATTGATTGCGGTCGAAAGTAAATTTTAACGACGGATTTACGAGAAGGGAACCTTATCAATTCGAATTTAAGAATTTAGTTTGGAACATTTGGACCCTTATTATTGGTCCGAATTGGTTGCTGATAGGATCATCATATTTCGACTCATATTGTGGACAGGATTTGTAAGTGCCTGAGTTGGATTGTTCAGACTGTAATTAGTCGAGATATGGTGAAACGGTTAAGTTTATGGTTTGGTGGTATTGAGATTGGTCGTCATCGAACCTGTTGATTATTAATCCTTCGTTTTACAATAAGATATGAGGTTTGATCGTGAATTATGACTGTTGTGTTGCGGTTAAGGTTGAAGGGTTCGTAAATTATCTTGGTCGAGACTGAGGAGTTCGTAAGACGAATCATTGAATTGGTATGATTCGTGGCATTGATATCGAGGCAAGTTTTATACTTGTACTGGTCAATGAGATTAATGTTATCATGTATGTGTATGAATGTGTGTATCATTTCGAGACTTGGTCTCTCTATGATTTTGTTGATATCAGGGGATTGTTTGATACGATACCCTTCGGCAAATGATGCCAAATATTATTGTTGTTCGTAAATGGCCGATCCAAGGCATCGCGGTACTTGTTGGTAATATTGTTGTCGATAGCTGGTTCGCGATATCGACGTATCGATTGTTATTGTTGATTGATGTTCCTTTGAGATATTGTTGTTGATAGCCGGTTCGCGGCATCGACGTATCGATCGTTATTATTGATTGATGTTCCATCAAGGTATTTTTTCTGAATCGTCGTTATTGATATCAGTGTTTTGATGTCGTTTTGGCCGATTGAAGGCATTGATGTATTCGAACTTCATCTTCATTATCGGTAACTGATTTAAGTGTGCCGAGACATCCGTTGTATCGTTGTTATCGATTGGCCATTCTACGGTAATCGAAGTATTGAATTGGGACCGTCGAGGATAGTTCCCATCCGTTGAATTATTATTGTCGTGTTGGCCAACTCAGGGCAGCACACTATTATTCTTATGAACTCGATAATTTTGTGATCGTTGAGGGTGGAGGATTTCCCGAATTGTGGTGCTGTGGTTATTGCCGTGTTAATCGGTCCTTAGGGAATTCTTATCCCAGGATGGTTGTTTTGAATATCGTTGGTCGTGTCGATCTTTCATTATTCGTGTGTCATCGTTCACTTGGTGAATGGTATGATCCGTAATGGGTATTTTATCCTTTGAATTTCGTTGTCATGTTGTATCATGGCATACCTGGAATCATGTCTGCGTGCCGATTGGTTATGTGCAGGATTTTTAGCCCTGCACTCGATGGTCATGCGTGGATGTTTCCGCATTGGACCGCACACGAGACGTAGTTCTTGAGGCTAATTAGGTACATTGTCACACGTATATTCTGGATTCCGTATACGGGGTGGACATGTGCACGGACACATTTCCGGATCGGGCGTACTGTGATGTCCCTCTTGAGCTTTATTGTTTGATCGTTCGTAGTCCATGTTGTATTGGATATGTCCGACGATTTGCGACTGGTTGTTCATACGCCGAGGGGTATGTCCGACAGTCAGATTGGTCTCTTTGAGATCTATTTTGTGATGATTCACAGCTTTGGGCTGTTCGGCTTTCAGGCCATTGTGATGTATGGGTATTTCCGTTGGAGCCTTCGGGCATTGTGAATTCGTATCTTTTTCGGCATTGGTTTGGTTTACCTTCGGGTAATATATTGTTGAATTCTATATTGATGACTCGCCGTTTGGGCGTAAGTTTTCGGTTCTTGTGTATCTCGTTGAGTTTTTCCTGACAGAATATTTCTTCTCCCTACCTGTTTTAAGTTTCGGGACGAAACCTCAATGTAATACCCGTAATTTTGATTCCCGGTAATTTTTTATTTTTGGCGGAAGTCCGTTTAACTTTGTTAAAAGTGTTGTGAGCTTCGGTTTGGTTATTCGATCACGTATCGTGATTTTCGGGCGTTTTGGGCCATTTTGTAATTTACCCAAAGTTACAGGTATCCGTATCTGTAATTGTTATCTCGACCCGTTTCTTGGTCGCGTATGATTAATTATGGTATTACGTTTTCATTTGGAGTCGTTGATGTTGTCCGCGAACTTCTCGTCGTGTTCGTTAAAACGCGTTTTGAAATCGAGTCGTCGAGCCACAGTGGTCGCAGCGGCCGGACGATTGCGGGATCGAGCCGGACGGTCGCGAGTTACGGCCGGACGATGGTCGCAGCCTTGTCAGCGGGCACGGCAGAACCGGCGAGCGCGCCTTCTGGCCGGGGCCTTGCAGCCTTCTTCAGCGATGTAAGCGCCTGCTGCCGAGTCGGCCAGCAGACGCTATCGGGCACAGGCGGAGGTATTACGAGGTTACGGACTCGGTCGGGATCGGCGAGTAGCGCACGCTAACCGGCAGGGGTAGCGCCGCCCGGCCGACTAACGCACGTTACACAGGTGGGTTTGTTAGTCCGGTGGCTCTTGGGCCAATTCGGCTAGCGCGCGCAGGCTTCCGGCCGTAGCGCACGCTAGCGGGAGTCGGGCGGTCGAGTCATGGTCGGCAGAATTGGTCGGTGGTGCCGGGTCATGCGGGCCATGGCCGAGAGTGCTCGGCCGATACTGGCCGATAGCGCACGCTAGGCCGGGAAGGCTAGCGCACGCTAGTTCCGACCCAGTATAAAAATGACAGACCAGCGACTTTCTCCGTCATTTTTCATTTCATTTCTCTTCGTTCTGCGGCTGGGGTTTTGGAGGAGACGAAACCATGTTGTTGAACAACAAATCCACTAAGTTTCTGAGTTTATATCACGTATCAATCGTCCTATAACATCCTTCGATCCAGCGAATCAAGGTTAGATCTTTAGAACCCTACTTTTTGGGGAGATTTGGGGATTTTCGCGGTTTTGTCCGATTCATTCGGTTTTGATGAGTAATTCATGATGAATATGATTAATCTTGTTGGTACTCTTAGTTTCCCTACGGATCCATGGTATATTTCGTGATTTTTACGAAATCGAGAGGGTTTGGTTGTGGTCCGCCCTCGTTGTCGTTTTTATACGAATATACATGAATCGTAGACGGGTTTCCGGGCGTATTCCAATTCCGTATTCGTTTAGAATCTGTTGTGATGGTATTCTTCGAATCGTTAGGTTCGGTTTAGATGGTTCCTAGCATTCGTCGGTGACTTTCCATTCCGTTCGTTGCGTCGTCAACTATTCAAGGCAAGTATATATTTATGAATGTGCGTTCTCGACTTTGAAAGTATGAAATATTAATGGCATGCTTATTTATATCCACTCCGGGACGGACCGACGGGTCCTCTGAGGGTTTCGTAGCCTCTGGTGCGATTCCATGGATAATATGAATTAACCACTCCAGGACGGACCGACGGGTCCTCTGAGGGTTCCGTAGCCTCTGGTGCGGTTCCACGGTATTCATATATGTATTGTTGCGATGCTATGAGATTTAGTTATTCCGGAATACTAGTCTTGAATTGATGAATTGACGGATTACATTTACTTTATTGTCGAGAAGTATTGTGTTTCATATTGATGTACTTGCACTAGCTATTCGACGGCTAACCCCTTTATGGGGGAAATACGTTTCATGTATTTCAGGTTACAGGAGAGCGGACAGGCGGGTATCGGGTCGGCATGAAGATGATGGGCAAGTGTGATACTGTGTCTCGTCTCCGGTTATCGTTTTAGATTCCTCCATTCGGTGTTGTTGTACTGGAATGGATTTTAAATACTCGAGTATTGTATTTCAGTTTCCTTGATGTTCCGGCCTGTGTTGCCGAGGTATTGATTTGTGCAGTGATGTATATGGTTTCATTGGTTATGGTTTTGAATACCATTTGTATCGTCTTTCTTTCCATCGTATGTAGACCTTCTCGGTCAAGTTTTATAGTTCCGCGTATGTTTAGCCTTGTGTGTCCCACGGCGGGGCTCACGGCGCTGTAATATACCCTGAATAACTTGGGGGTGTTACATTGCAGAGTACGAATGGTCAGATTTTAAGGGATGGGAACCGGTTTTTGAAATCGACGGTCACGATGAACTGAGTGTAACTGGTACACTTATCCATTAAAATGTTAAAATATGAGCGGGTCCCACTTCTGATATTTGTTGTCACTCTAAATGCCTGAAACGGCGGTTTTAAAATATTAAACAATTTGAAAATATCGCGGCTTTTGAGATTCAGTTGTCCACATGTCGTGCAAGGCATTTAATGTAAATGACGTTTGACATAAAAACATGGCACGTGGACAAAAATTATTTTAAAAATAAAATAATATAATATATATACTGAATCGAAATCCTATAGTATGTGCTGTATCCACGACGATACAGCGTTCCTCCTTAAAAGGTACATATAGGTTTTAAATTCCATACAGTAATTTTTGGATTAATGCTGTATTCATGGGTCATACTGTATTCCCCTTAATTATTGCACACGTCAGCTGTAGGATGATTCATATTGCTTTGTTCCCTATAGTGCTGTATTGAAGGCTCTGAATGTACAAATAATTAATGGTGGATACTGTATTCTTGGGTCTTACAGCATTCCCCCTCAATTGTTGGGTAAAAACACTAAATTACTTACAGGGAGTCGGGCTTTAGAATTCCCAATTCTTGTCTAAGCATGTTGAATCTTGCTGTGTCGAGCGGCTTGGTGAAGATGTCGGCCAACTGAATGTCTGTATGAACCTTTTCGAGGCGAACATCCTTGTTCTCGACATGATTCCTTATAAAATGATGCTTCATGTTGATATTCTTAGTGCGCGAGTGCAGGACAGGATTGTGCGTTATTGCAATTGCACTCGTGCTATCACACATGATTGGCGTCTCTCTGGATTCAATTCCATAATCTGACAACTGCTGCTGCATCCAAAGGATCTGCATATAGCAACTACCAGCAGCATAGTATTCTGATTCAGCCGTGGAAAGTGAGTTAGCCAATTGTTTCTTACTGAACCAAGAAATGAGTCTAGGTCCAAGAAAGTGACAAGTTCCACTTGTACTCTTCCTATCTAGCTTGCAGCCTCCGAGATCCGAGTCGCTGTATCCAACTAAATCGAATCCGCCTTCCTTAGGATACCATAGTCCTACATCGACTGTTCCTTTAATGTACTTCAGGATTCGTTTAGCTGTATTAAAGTGTGATTCCTTAGGTGCTACTTGATATCTCGCACACACTCCAACAACAAACTGGATATCGTGCGCTGCGTTAGGTGCGAGGAACGAACCAATGAGCTTCTGTAGAGTGATTGGTCAAACGACTTTCATTGCATCAGCACTAATTTGCACGAAAGTGCTCATGGGGGTTGACGATGATTTGGAAGTGTTCATTCCAAATTTGTTGAGAAGCTCCTTGCTGTATTTTTCCTGGTTGATGAAAATACCTGTAGGCAACTGTTTTACCTGAAAACCTAGGAAATAACTAAGTTCTCCCATCATACTCATTTCAAATTTACTTTGCATGAGATGAGAGAACCTTTGACACAAAGCAAGGTTAGTTGAAACAAAAATTATATCATCTACATAAATTTGCACCATTAGAAGGTCATCACCTTCCTGTATTTTGAACAAGGTCTTGTCCACAACACCTTTCTCAAATCCATTGTCAGTTAGATACTGGGACAAGGTTTCGTACCATGCTTTAGGGGCTTGTTTAAGTCCATACAATGCTTTCCTTAGCCTGTATACTAGGTCGATGCCGTATGTGTTGGCAAACCCTGGTGGTTGTTCAACATAAACTTCTTCGGCAAGGTCTCCATTCAGGAATGCACTCTTGACGTCCATTTGGTATACAATAAAGCTTTTATGGGCGGAAAAGGCTAAGAATATCCTAATGGCTTCTAGTCTGGCTACAGGGGCAAAGGTTTCATCATAGTCTATGCCTTCTTCCTGACTATAGCCTTGTGCGACTAGTCTGAATTTGTTCCTTATAATGAGTCCATTTCGATCCTTTTTGTTTCGAAATACCTATTTGGTTCCTATAACCGATTGATGTGTAGGTCTGGGTACAAGATACCATACATTGTTTCTTTCAAAATCGTTAAGCTCTTCTTCCATAGATGTTATCCAATGAGAATTATTAAGAGCGTCTATGGTCGAAACGGGTTCGGACTGGGCTAAGAATACGGCGATAGTGCACATATTGAGTCTTCTAAGCTCGGATTGAGATTTCCATTCAGGAAACTGTGATATCTCAGTATCAAGTTCTTCTTGTGCACAAAGTACATTTCGTTGTGTACTCTGTATTCTCCTACGAGTTGAAACACCAGCATTTATGTTTCCAATGATCAGCTCTTGCGGGTGATCTCTCAACCATCTTCGGTCGGGTTCTAATTCAGGGTCCCGTACTGTATCAAGAGTTTCTGTAGATATAGCTTCAGCTTGTACAGCGTCGGCTTCATCTACGTCGATTCTTACAGCTGCGGGGTTGATTTCTAGATCAACGACAGGTTCTATGGGAGTTGGTGGATCTAAGATGGATAGATGTTGGATGTTCTGAGTAATATCATCTACTCCTGTAGGGTCATGGTGAGGTTCGTTGAACACTACATGAACTGATTCCTTGATCGTCAGCTTCCTTTTATTAAAGATCCTGTAAGCTTTGCTGACGAAGGAGTATCCTACAAATATTCCTTCATCTGATTTCTCATCAAAGGTTCTAAGTTGATCCTTCCCATTATTCAACACATAACACCTGCATCCAAAAATGTGAAAATACGAAACTAACGGAGTTTTGTTGTTCCATACCTCATATGCTGTTTTGTTATGGTGCTTGTTGACGATACAGCAGTTTTGAGTGTAGCATGCTGTATTGGTTGCTTCACCCCAGAAACGCTGTGGCAACTTGCTTGCGGCGATCATTGTCCTTGTTGCTTCTTTCAGCGTCCTATTCTTTCGCTCAGCAACACCATTTTGTTGAGGTGTTTGGGCAGCTGAGTATTCGTGTTGTATCCCATTCTCCGAACAGTATTGCTCTATAAAGCGGTTAGTAAATTCTGTACCTCTGTCGGAACGAATGGACACGATACTCAATGCCTTTTCATTTTGCATCTTTCTCAGGAGCTCGGGCAGCTTTGATGCTGTTTCCTTCTTCTTGCTTAGGAAAATTGTCCAAGCATACCTGGAGTAATCATCAACAACAATAAGACAGTATTTCTTACCTCCCAAACTTACTGGGTCTACAGGACCATAGAGATCCATATCTAGCATTTCCAACACTCTTTGGGTTGAAAGGTAGGATTTGCTTTTCAGGGTTGACTTGATTTGCTTGCCTTTCTGACATGGTCCGCAGACGCTGTTCTTCTTGAATGACACGTTTGGCAATCCTCTAACCATTCCCTATCTTGAGAGCTTGTTGATCGTCTTGAAGTTGATGTGAGACATCCTCTTGTGCCATAACCAGCTAAGATCTGCAGTGCCTTTGGCAACAAAACATGGAATTGAGGAGCTCATAGGCTTCCAGTCAGCAATATACATGTTACCCGATCTGCTTCCTGTAAGCACAACTTTCTTGGTTTGGATGTTCTTGACTCTACAGCGATCTATATAGAATTTCACCGAGAACTGTTTATCACAGAACTAGCTAATACTAAGTAGATTGTACTGTAAGCCTTCAACATATGCAACATCGGTGACTTTGAATTTTCCGACAAGTAGGTTTCCTTTCCCTCTTGTTCTTCCTTTAGATTTATCACCGAAACGAACTTTTGGACCGCGACTTCTACAAAATCTGATAGCTTGCTTCTATCTCCGGTCATGTGCCGAGAGCATCCACTATCGAAGTACCTAGGATGTCCTGTATGCAAAGAAATTAAGTATATTTAGGTCCCCTTTGATTTTTGGGTCCATGTATGTTAGTTCCTTTAGGTACCCAAGTTTTCCTGGCAGCAATTGGTTTACTGTAGGTCATACTCGGTACAGTGTTGCGATATCTACGAGGGGCATATCCGTAGTCGCTATAACCATGATAATTATTATGCATGTAAAATTCAGGGTTATTATTACTAATCCAGTACGAGTGCCGTCTTGGAGGTGGAGCCATTTTCTTTGGCCTAACAGCTTGCCTTCTGGGTCTTGATGGTTCAAATTAAATACTCGCAAGTGTACGAATCGCTCTTGTAGTAAGCGGCAAGTAACTCCGAGGTTGATCTCTCGAGGAATTGGAAACGGTTTAAAATTCGATAATGTTCGACAAATAGTCGAATGAACAAAAGTAAAATAAATTAAAATACATCATTGGTTGATTATGATTACAATTACTAATGCACAAAATTAAATTGAACTAAGTGATAACAACACCAATTTGATAGTCGGATAAATGAGAGATAACAATAATGAGATTAATATGGGAATTTAGAGTCACCGACACATACGTAATCAATTATTAGTTCCGATACTCAAATAAATAAGGTTAGGAATTATCGATTGCTCACAATTAAAAGAAATCCGTTTGATGGCGGTAATTCTAAAAATCACAATTGTTCTCAATGAAAATTAAGGGATACTCTTTTGATGGGGACGAAACCCTAGCTAACAATCAATTACCCGACTACTTTTGATGAGGTAAATCGTTAAAAGATCGCGCGAAAAAGCTCGAGAACATTCACAATCGTTTCTATCGGGTCGTTTGATGGCGAACACAGACAAAAACCCTCTATTTGAATAATAATAACAACAATGAAAAAGGTTTGATGATCTAATTCAAAGTTCTAAAACGAAGAACGAACAAGAGGAACAATCCCAAACTTTTACCCGAAAAATCAAAAGGAACTAACAATCAAAAACATGTGTGTGGCTATATCTAAAAACCCATATGAAGTGTTTAGCCACACATGATTAATTCAACAACAATAATGGAAATTGAAGAACAAAACATGGTAAAAACTTCCCTTGTAAATACCGAAATCGAATTCCCGATGAAAGTTTGATGATCTTCTTACAAGAACTCACAACAAAATTATACAAGGAATTATTATATCTCACAAAAGTATTTTTCACTCCAAGAACATACAAGGAAGATGATGAAAATCTCTCTCTTTCCACTTTTTTGGTGTTTTTCCTCCCTAATCTTGTGTTTTTCCACAAAATATCTTTTCCACAAGATAAGCACACCTCTCAAGGGGTCACTACACTTTGTTTTATAACCAAAAAATCAAGACAAAGGCTTAAAGGTATGCAAAAATATTAAGGAAAGTGACATGAACCGAAAAGTGGCACGGCCCGTGTCCTGGGACACGGCCGTGTCGCACTACGCTGAATAACGAAAAGGTAGTCTGTCAAGAGGCTCGTCCGTGTCCCATGACACGGCCGTGCTGCACTATGCGGGAAACACAAAACCGACTAAATAGTGACTCGGCCGTGTCCTTATGACACGGCCGTGTCGTACCCTTTTGAAAATTGCAGTTCGCGCTGGAATGAGACCCGGCCGTGTCCCATGGCACGACCGAGTTACCTGTTGCAGCCGAGCGCCCGTTGCAGCCGAATCGAGTCGCCTGGTGCAGCCAAGTCCGGCTTTTGGTCTTCTTCGGCTTGATCCTTCGTTCTTGTATCAATACACCTCGGATTTTAGCATATGATATACCGTTTCGAAGCTAATTTCACGAGGAATTTATATCAAGGGAGAATACATCTCAATTCGGAGTGGAGATTCTGGGATTTAGGAGATTTGACCGATACTGCTTAAATCTTTCGTCGTTTTAGGCTCCGTTTTAGCTTTTGACCGTCATAAACTCCAATATTAGCTATGAAAGCGCATATTTCACCACAATCTTAGCTTGGTTACCTATAAATTAAAAACACAACATACCACGCATAAAAGAGAACAAAAATACTAAAAAGCAAACAAAAACACGACTAGATAGAACAAAATGAGTCGATCAAGAATCGACTCATCAGGTCTCCAGTTGGATTCCCAACGCTGTTGTTGATACTGAGCGGACACCTGCTGTCTCGAGGAATAACGGGGCTCCTGTATCCAATACCTCGGCGTGCTGTACTGATAGTACTGCCGTGCGGGCCTTTGGTAGTTGGATACAGCCTTCCTTCTGAACAGCTGTTGGCGCTGTTGATATGCTCTGGGAGCATGCTGTTGAGTGCGCCTCACAGGTTGGAACGGCTTATGATTCCGCTGTCTGGAATAGGATTGCGGGGGCGGAATGGCAGCCTTCGGTTTTCGCAGTGCAGGGGGTTCCTTCTCAGGACTCGAAGTTTCTTTCGACACAGGAATGTGTTCCACACTCTTGACGAATACTGTACTAGTTTTACCTTTGTTTGAACATGAGCTGTATCCTAAGCCACTTTTATGATGAGCATGTTGCCCAGTGCTTAGAATTTCTTCCATTCTTTTGGACGATTTCTCGAACGATTTCAGAGTGGTCTCAAGTTCAATTTCTCGTTTTTCGAGAGTTGTGACTTTGGCTTGAAGTAGAACCAAATCATTTGTCTTGCTCTCGTTGTGAGTTTTAACCTCACTTAGTTCATAAGCAAGTTGATGATTGCTCTCCATGAGTTTTTTAAAATCGACTTTGCTGGTTTCATAGTCAAGAGACATATTTTCATAATTTATTTTCAGCAAGTCATTTTCATCTTTCAACTCTAGGTTAGACAGTTGGAGCTGTATATTCTCATTTTTCAATGTCTCGTGGGCCTTTTGAATGTTTTTAAACTCATTCATCATGTTTTCAAAGGTATGAGATGCATTTGATGGAATAGCTGAGGTTGAGCTCACCTCATCATCGCTATCTTCACCTTCCGGAATGTCTTTGGACATAAAGCACATATATGCTTTATCATCGAACTCATCGTCAGATGAATCACTTTCAGTGACCACCTGAAGACATTCTTCTGATTTGGATGGTGTGGGGGAGGCTTCTGATTCTCCAATCAGGGCCTTGAGCTTGTTTTTCCAAGCACGTCTTCTTTCATCTCTCTCTTGTTGCTTGGCCTCCGGCAACCTTTGAACTTTGGGATGAGGACATTTATTTGCATAATGTCCCGATTTCCTGCAATTATAGCACAGGTTAGCATCACCGGATGAAGTTTCGGTACTTACCTTGTGGACAGGTTTGGGCCTGTAAGGAGTCTTTCCATACTGTTTGATGAACTTTTTGAATTTATGCATGAGAAGCGACATTTCATCTTGAGACATGATGTCGTCGTCACTGTCAGCATTCTTGTGACTAGGCTTCGACGCGCTGGGCATGCTGTGTCGACGATTCGATACAGCGGCTAGTGCTGTGACCTTTGAAGGAGATTCCTCAGCTTTCTCTCTTCTGTCAATATCATACTCAAAAGCTTTGAGGTCAGAGAAGAGATCAAACGTAGATATTTCATTAAGATTGCAAGATACACGCATAGTTGTGGTCTTAATGTCCCATCGGGCAGGGAGAGATCTGAAAATTTTTAAATTCTTCTCCTTTTGGGTATAAATTTTGCCCAACGCTTCAAGTTCACCAACAATACCAGTGAATCTGAGGTCAAGTTCCTCAAGAGTCTCAGTTGGTTTCATTTCGAAAGATTCAAATTGCTGAGTCAGTTTTGAAATTTTGTTTTCTTTTGAGAGCTCAGTTCCCTCACAAATCATCTTGAGTTTATCCCAGATTTCCTTGGCTGATTTGCAGCTCTTTACCTTCGAGAACGTGCCTTTGTCAAGAGTGACAAATAACGCGTTCTTAGCCACATTGTCGAGGTTGGCTCGCTTTCTTTCATCTGTGGTCCATTGCTCGCGTTCCTTCTCGAGCATCTCAGCATGGGCTTGGACTTCAATCCTTGCGGCCGTGTTAACCTTCATGATCTTGATAGTGTAACACCCCCAAACCGTTCGGGAATATTACAGCGCCGTAGACCCTCTCCGTGAGGATCTACCAGGCTAAATACAGAAAACACGACAACACAATATATGCCGACATGGCTAAATAACGAACCATTAGACCGATTTGGTCTTTTACCATGACATACACATCAACCATACATTACTCTTTCTCGTAACTCATACCCACGCGGGAGTTAACATAAATCAACGTTCCCACACAGGGGAAAATAAACACAACGGAAGGACAAAACAAGACATCACCAAATACCCAACACCGGTCTTCATGTGATTAGTATTTCCGTCTTCCATCATCCTTCGTAACGATCCTGTGAATTGCTCCCCGGCAACCTGCAAGTACCTGGATGCAAAACAGACATCCACCCCCCGAATACTCGGGGGTTAGCAAAACTCCACTGTTTTGCTAGTGCAAGTATAAATCCAAAGACAAGCCATACATATCATACTCCAAGAACATAGAAATCATGAATATACTTCCCGAGATAAATCGCTTGATCAAACAGTTTGAATTATGAAAGATAGGAATAAAACCCTTTTACATCTTACAAAACATTGTACGATCTCGGGAGTTTTGAAAGCATTTGGGGTTTAAGAATTTTCAAGCCTTTCGAAACGCTTAGGGACGCAGCCCAAAAATCATTTATTTCAAAATACGTTTCCGATAACAAAATACGGGGTCTATGACCCAATCATAACATTCCATCCACAAGCACGGGGGGTCCGTCACTCAACTTATATACATCACATACTCACAAGAATAACCCGACAGAAACTACACCGTGCCAAACATTACCATGACAACAGTCTCACAGAACGACAACAAAGAGCACAACTTTGCAACTTAACCATACAGTCGAACTCGACACACCACAGAGCTACAATACACAGAGAAACCACAAGACTGACGTACCCATACCAAATTATCACAACCAAGGTACACGTCACACACAACACATTTATAGGTGCCATTCCAGCTAAGTACGATACCATTTGGACTGCCATTCTAATCAGACGAAATATGCGCCAAAAATCACAGTTCTCCAACAAAACATTTCAAAGTTAACCGTTGGTACGAGACTCACAGCCTCCGTACCCCGCAGAGCCCCGTCGGACATCCCTGGGTGGTTAACCCTAGTTCGCGATACGCACACACACGGCAATACGTATCCCTAGAGGCCTCGTCAGACCGTCCCTAGGTGAACATACACATATCATCCACAACGCCACGGGAAGCCATAATTCGAATACTAGAATATGCATACAAATGCTAGGTACTTCGCTAGAATGGCCACTTTAACCGGCATATACTCACAATCAACGTCACACAACGACAAGCAAATAATAATGCCAAACAACACCAAGTGTCCCAACCTTCTTACGAAGGCGTAACAACTAATATCACACAACATCACATATTCACCGTACAATTACACATCTCAATACACAATCCTCGGCAACTATTTACGGTCTACTAAATTCACTAAAATATGTTCAATATCTTCCATCACACGACAATGATACACATAATCAGAAAACGCATTTATTCGCAAAGCCTACGAGTTATCTTCGAAGGAAAACCTTTATCAAAAACATACCGATCCTTTTAAAAGTTCATTAAAACATTCGGATTGCACATAAAATCATTTATCAATGATTCCGTCTACGAAACATGAAAAGTATGGGCAAGATACTTGCCTCGGCACCGCGAGTAACGGAACAACGAACGAACATGATCGGCTAGCCCTCGAACTTCCGAAAACGACCCAGAATTTGACAACCTCACGATCGCTACGAAAATAACATCACCACGGATAAATAACGTTAAACGGAATCCGAATCAACCGGAAAAACAACAAGGATCCGAGGGTTCCTTCGAAGAAATCGGAAATCAAGTCCCGGGTGATAAAAATCGATATATGAGTTACAAAATCCGAAGTTCATGGCCAAGACAACAAGAATACCATAATCAATTCATCCACCACGGATTAATTCGAAGAATCACGAAGAAACCCCCAAAATTACATAACTAGGGTTCTACGGAAGAATTACCTCGATCCGACGAAGAACAAGAATTGGATGATGATATAATTGACAAGGATCTTCCAAACCACCTTGGAAAAGAGTAGAGTAGACCAAAGACGTCGCTCCCCGTCTTCTCCCATCGCCAGCCGCCCCAAAAACGAAGAAAGGGTGAGAAATGATGATTAAACGCTGCTATCCAGTATTTATACTGGACAGTTATTAGCGTGCGCTAACTAGACATCATTAGCGCGCGCTAACGAGGTCAACTCTCAGAACTACCGCAATTAACAAGGTTAGCGTGCGCTAGGCACACACACGTAGCGCGCGCTAACGAGCCACGGATACAGCCCAGTGGCTCCTGGACAGACCTGCACCTACCAGGTAGCGTGCGCTAGGAAGAACGATTAGCGTGCGCTAAGCAGTCGATAGCGTGCACTAGCTACTAACCTTAACGTGCGCTAACGAGACCCCAGTCCCAGTCCAGTAGCTCCTGGACTGCCGCTGGACTGCCAGTTAGCGTGCGCTACACATCCGATAGCGTGTGCTAACCACAACACAGTAGCGTGCGCTATGCCACAAGCATTAGCGTGCGCTACGCCACAAAAACCCAAAAACTCACAAAGTGATCCGAAACGCCTCCAAACACATGTCCCAACAAGACACAACCAAACATGGCACAAAATTCCAACGATAAGGACAATGACAATCCGATAAAACCCAGAAAACTCGATGAATCCGGCACAAAGATCTCGGGTATTACAGATAGGGCCATCCTGTATAACAAAAATCATCTCTTCGTGCATTGCTGCAAGATGAGCCTCCATCCTAATTCTCCAATCATCAAATTCGTTAATAGAGAACATAGGCATTTTGTTAATCATTGATGTATCCATGTGAAAGTAAAGAAATGAAAGAGACTGTTTTAAAGAGTAAGTGGTTTTGGATCTGATTCGGTTAAAAATACGACTGATTCTTTTTAGAATCAACCGCTCTGATACCACTTGTTGGCCACTAAGTATACTGGATACAGCTTGGGAAGTAGTTTAAACAACAAGCTGTACTGATTTTAAATCTGAGTGCGTAGCAGAAGTCTTAGATACAGTAAGTTGTTGTGGATACATCAACTTGATATGCAAAGTATACTTAAATAATCACAATACTTAAAACAAGTAAAGCATAAGGTAAATAACACAATATTTAAAGTGGTTCGAGATAAACCCCTCTACGTCCACTGGTCCTCCACACAGGAGTAAAAAGTTTAATATAATTACTGCGTACACAACTACGTAATTATAACAACACACAATCAGTATATCGTTCACACAGATTGATATAATGATCTTAGCTTCAACCGTTCACACAGACTGGTTTGAGCTAATGCTTTGACTTGCCTCTTCACACACAGTTATGAAGCTTCGTCTTCTTCGATGCAATTCCTTCACACACAGTTCTGGAGTAGCAACGATTACTCAGTCCACACAGGGCTGATATGGGTTTGTTCAAAGTATAGAACATGGTATGAACAACAGCTTTGACTTTATGAGCTTCTAGCTGATGAAGTGTTGTTCAAGATGATGAGCACTGTATATCTCTTAGATCTGAGTTGCAGTAAGCTTTGGAGATATGTTTTGCTCTGATAATAACTTTGATAGCTTGATAATTTCGTAGCTTGGGTAACTGATCTTCAATGCCTTGATGAGATATATATAGTCTTCTGGAAAAATATATCCGTTGAGATAAATTCGTTGAGCAAGATTCCGTTCCAACGG
Organism: Orobanche coerulescens; assembly: GCA_033398695.1. Taxonomy (NCBI): domain Eukaryota; kingdom Viridiplantae; phylum Streptophyta; class Magnoliopsida; order Lamiales; family Orobanchaceae; genus Orobanche; species Orobanche coerulescens. Next base: position 9,994,833 of record CM065816.1, on the reverse strand, counting down.
GATGAAAAGCACGATTCGGATTTTATGGGATTTTGAAGATCTGTTGACTGACAGTATTTAAATACTTTATCCTTGAGTATTTAAATACTTCTTCATCAACTGGACTTGACTTATGAAGATTCCTTCTTTGTCCTGTTGAGAGCTGTATGGAAGATCACTGTATGGTGATTCGAGACAGTTTTCATACTTGGTCTTTATAAGACTTCTTTGTTGTACTGTGAGGTTCCACTATATGCTGGATTCGAGACAGGTCTTCGATACAGGTTGACATTTCAACTTTATCGATACAGTTTCCTTACTGTATTGAGGATTGGCATATATGTCAAAACCTCTTATCAATACTATTCGATACAGGGATTGATTATCCCGGATGTTTCGATACAGGGTTCTTGTTTTCCCAACACCATATTTTTGCATCAACACTTATGCCATTGGATATGGTCTCAACCTTATTTTTTCACTAAACTTGGAAAATACTAAAGCATCTAATTAAAACATGCACTGTGATCTGAGTTTAATGATCCGTGTGGTGCACATTATATGGATAGAAAGATACGGAAGTCTAGTTTCCAGAACATCTGACCGTTCGTCCATAGACTTCCTAACAAGGGAGTTATCGCTGTTTTAGTGAACAATGGTGAAGCTGTGTGGAATTTTATTTCCAGCGATTGTGCTAACTTTTGTCCCAACCAACTTGGTTCCCATCTTAAATTTGCAAGCGGTCTTATGACACATATTTTTCAACCTTTTTTTGGCCGAATTTTCCATAGATGATGTAGTTTTTGGTATGCGTTGTACGCTAAACTATCATCTTTCAAATGTTGAAAAACAGTTTCCTTGGGGAAGCCCAAAATACGCACCCTTATAAGAAGGTCGAGCGTGTGCATGGTAGTGTTACACCATGTTTGTGTCGTAATTTTGCTCCTTAGGCATATAACCTTGCCATGTTATGCACTCAATATGATAGATCATTTTGATCGTATCTGGTATAAAATCTCTATGTTGTTAGAGTGTTCGCTATGCTCATATTTGTAAAATTTTGCAAGCGAAATTGAGTGCGTATTAAGCTATTTTCTAGGAACACGATATTTTTGGATTTCGGTTATAAATCCATTGTGACTATGATGAATAGGTCATCACAATCAATGAGTGGTATAATGCTCACGTTGTTGAATGCCGAATGACGTTTTCTAGTCACATATGTTCCGTAACAATTGAACCATGTTATGACTCGATGGTACATATGCCAAAGTGTATCACTCATAGCATCTCATTATGATTTGTGAGAAATAAAATCTTATGCATCACTTGTATTGAATATGTGAAAGGAAAAATATTCATGAGTCAATATGGTCCGGATTGCATTGGTTTTTGTAACCAGAAGATGTATTGGGACATTGACACATTTAGGCTTTAATAGTCCGGAGTTTGGACAATTTGATGATCCATATACCATGGTATTGTCATGGACATCATTTTCTTTGAACAAAGAAACTAGTTGGATCAAAGACACCAAAGTACGTTGGTGGAGTCATGAGCAGGGCTCATGACCGATGATGATATTTATGTCATCCGCGTCTTGTTTTCATAAACATGTGTGACGCCAAAGACCCCCCAATGATCCTTCTTCGCCATGTTCATTGAATTAAGCCTATTCTTTGGCACGAATAGGAGATGACACCCTCCTATGCTAAAGAGAATAATGTAGCGACTCGCATAAGCATGGTGCTGAGTCCTCCCTTTTCACGGAGTCCTTATACATACATGATCATAAGTATTAGCCTGGGTGGCTTATGATGCTATGATGGTGTTCACAAATGGTCGTACTCAAGTGATAACATTTATATGTTATGTTGTTCCTTTGACAATGATTGATAAGTTGATGAAACCTGAGTTATGGTTGTCCAACTTGCGGACCAGTCATTGTAAAGGTCGGTTCACCCACTTTTTAGACCAAGTCTTAAAGTGAAATTTTAACAAGTACTTCCTAACATCCAAGTCTAGCTTCTCACAAATTTCGGTGCCATTTGGAGACTTGGAAGGAGGTGAACCACTTAAATGAAGTTTTCACATACCACCAGCCGTCCCAACAATCAGTTCGATGTCATTTCGATCGATTTTTGACCACAAGGTTGATGGTTTTGGAATCTTAAACACCCGTTTATACATGCTCACGAAATTTTGAGGTGTTTGGGGTTGGTGAAGGGAGTGAACTCTTCAAAAAAGCACTAGAGGTTCGATAAAACCAACGGCCTATCATCGGTTCAATCGTTTCTTCATGTTCGATCCCGGTGGTGCATGGTGGCGGTTTTGTTGGATTCTCAAGACCAGTAGCTACGGTTATGTAGCATCGGTCAACATGTCATATTCACCTATACCTATCATCATTCAAATGCTTAGTTACGAGTGTAACAGTATGCATTTTGTTAGCTGGATTGCGTTAACAATGAAAAACCTTTATCGTCCACATGTTCATGTGCCAAAGTGCATCACCACAACGCATTATGACGGGTTATAAATGATGAATATGACATGCGCTTTCACTCATAGTCCGCTTAAAATATACCTTGGCAGACGATCTCGTAAGTCACTTTGATGAGCCAGTCTTCCCGTCGTTAGGGGGAGATGCGAACGATCATGTTCGAGTAGAACGACTTGGAATTGTCGTAGTTTGTCCCTACTGTGTCTCACCAAGTTTCCTAAAGTGACGAGATTAAATACATGCTGCAAACATGTCTGCAAGGATTGTGTCTGGTCATGGACGTTCGCCACCTATAAATGGTGATATGGTAACACCACAAGTTGTGGTAGATGGTGTTACTAGGCCGTGGATCTCATAGAGTATTGGGATGCCACTTGGTTCGATAAATACTCTCGCTAAGAATGTATGCGAGTTTGGTACATGAAACTTGATCATATGATCAAATGAACTCATCCATCTCATGTGATTCTGGATTATAGTCATCATTGGGGGACGCCTCAATGAATGCCAATCCATAAAGAGTACTCTATGAATAAAGCCGGTTCATGAGGACGTGGAATGTGAGTTTAATCGAACCGTACTTCGTTGAAAATCTACAACGTTGTAGCCTTGGCCTAAAATGGAAACATATGCGACTCCAGTATAAACAAAGTGATAGCCCTTTGTTGAAGTGGTGCCGACACTCCAAAGATAAGCTCTATCTGTATACTTTGTCAAAGCGAGTGAGGGAAGGAGTTAAACTCACCTCATGGTGCGAGGTTTCTCATGAACGCACTGGAATCGACTACGATGACACGAAACTTAGTTGTGCTATCGTAATGGATGTTATATCATCCAATATCTTTTCAGTTAGATAGTTTCCCAAAAACTGACGTGCAGCTTGTGGTTAAATCTTATCTTAGTGGGGAACTAAGTTAAGTGATCAAAGGATCTCGTGGTGGATCAGACTCAAATCAAGTGGCTCCTGACCACGGAGCGCGTCGACAAGTGATTGTCGGGAATGCATACTAAGTATATACTTGATTTGGAAGAGATATGAAGCTTTTGCGTGTAAAACTAAGGGTTTATAGTGATGTACTCTTGTGAGACTAAGAGATTCCGCTAAATCCAAAGTTAAGAATGAAAGGATCTTGGGGACACTTGATGATGCATATTCATCAATCGGTTTAAGGCAATCTAAGGGACAGTTTCCCTAAGAGACGATAAAGTAATGCCTATATGATTCCCGATGATTAGTCGAAGTCATCATAAGACTTGGCTCACTTAAGTGATGATGCAGTCTTAAGAGAAAAGTAGGTTATTATGTACTCATGTTTGACTCGATGTACTCATTCGTAATAATCCGGTAAAGCCACTGTGATGATGGCCTAGGATGCGCTCACGCAATGTCTGTGATTGACAAGAAGCTTGAAGCTCGCTCTATCTCGATAAAAAGGACACTTGAAAACCGATACCCGAATCGCCTGAATGTGTTGGTCTATCTCCCATATGACCTACAGGCGGCTCTCACTTCTTTGGAAAATGGTGAAATTGGTGCCATTGGAAAGGTTTGTGTCTACTTTCCAAGGAAATCAACCATTTGATCACATCCATCATGTTGAGTGACATATGGCTATTGTTGCAAAGTAGGACAGGATATGTCCGGTAATTTGCTGAGTCAACTTCGATAGAGCTTTGTGATCTGCTCAGGTCGATCTAGGTTACGTACTGTATGTGAATGAAAAGCTATGAGTGTCTAGTTTTCATAAATTCTTACAGTTTCGTTGATACCTATTGAATCGAAGAAGTTATGACTGATTTAGTGCATGGAGGTCAAGACTTTGGAAAACTTGATTTTCGGATAAGTCTTTAGTGACTCTGCACTTTGGATGTGTCGCGCTCTTTTTGTCCTTAAACCAAGGTTTGTTTTTTCCACTGGGTTTTCACTTGGTAAGGTTTTTAACGAGGCGACCTATGAGAACATCCATACAATGATGCGTTGTACTTCTGTTCAACTTAGACCAAGAGGTATTTTTCCCACTGGGTTTTTCCTTGGTATAGTTGTGAGGGCAACTTGGCATCTGACTCCTATGATTTGAGGTACTCATCAGGGGGAGCCGTTATGTATACATCAGGGGGAGTATACATGACATGTTATCTTGGTGCGTTGCAATCTTTTCCTCATCAAGCCTTTATTTTCCCATGGGGTTTTGTTTTGTCTTGGAATAGGTTTTTACGAAGGCAACATCTTCTGCACCATTGTTGTATTAGTGCTCGACACAGGGGGAGTGTTCCGGGAATTATTATTGCCGTGATGTGTCTTACCTAATACTGATTGTAGATACATAGATGGAAGGTTCTAGATCCTTCTAGAGGTAGTAGGATCCTATTAGATGTCTTACCTTATCTATGAATTCTATGTATGGAAGGACTCTCATTGTAATGCCTATATAAAGGCCCCTCTATCAGTGTTATGAATACAATTGATTGACTCGTATTTACAGTCCTTTACTTTCTCCTGAAACAGAGGGAAAGATATAGCATTTTAGTACGAAAATATAATGTAACAATATAGACCCGGCAATTTACCACACGACACGAAAACACGACATGAAAACGACACGAAAATTTAGGGTGCGTTCTGTTTGTATTTCATTTTGTATTTTCATTTTGAAAAATATTTTGTATTTTTCTATTTTTGTTTTTGTTTTCAAAATTGCTGAAAACGCGTTCTGTTAAATTTATTTTGCAAAATATTTTTTTGTAATATTAATATTAAATTCATAAATCTTTATTTTAGACTTAGTTTCAAATTAGGATAATCCAAAAAAAAAAACTCAAAATGCATTTTGAGCATTTTGAAGATTTTTTGTTGAAATACACACAAAACGCTCAAAACGAGGTTTTGGGCGTTTTGCGTTTTGTGTACAAATATTTTTTTTGTTTTCCAAAATGCATTTTCGAAAATGATAAAAAGAACACGTTTTTAGTATTTTCGAAAACAAAAACAGAAAATTTGTACATTAGGGACTAACAATGTAAATACATCAAGGATTAACGATGTAATAAAAACAGCCAAATGGACTAAAAATGAAAAAACTAAAAAAGGCAAACACAAATACAAACACAACATGTAGAGAAAAATGGACAAGTTCGGTGTGTTTGTATGTGTATCTGTGTGTATAACTATGACGCATTTGATCTTCATTTATAGAGAATAAAAAAAATTGTGGTACTTTTATTTTTATTTTAATATAATATGCAAAAGATACTACTAAATTTTTATCTTAATATCCAAATAATATTTGACGGACCAATCACCATGAGCCACACTTCGAATTTCCAACTTTAATATTAGATTTTATTTTTAATTTTTCTTTTCATATGTGGAGAGCGCCCGGCGTCGATAAAACACGTCTTAGGGGACCATTTTTGTGTGTGGCGTTCAAGGTAAGGATATTATATGGGAGACGACTCTTTGAGGGCTATAGTTGAGAATATTAGAAGATCGCAGTTGAAAAAGGAAGAAACGTGAGAATTGAGCTCAATCTCAATGGCCAGATGTTCCTTCTCGCCCACACATAGCTCCAATTATGGTTTTTTTCAGGAGCCTATCTTGTTTCCCGAAGACTAGTCACAAGTAAATATGAGACCTCGACATTATAAAATAAATGGATAAAACATATAGCAGAGATTATGATAAATAAAAAAAAATCAAGGAAAAATTATTGTGATTAACTAATTAATAAATAATTTATTCATACTCAACTGGCATTTTAAGGCATAGAGGTCGGTAAAGTTAGGTGCATATGTATTCATTATATTGTACTACTAAACTACAGTCCCACAAACTTCATTGTTGCCACCTATAAAGAAACATAATCGCAAGTCGTAACAAAACAACTCGAGCAAATGTTTTAAGTTGAAACTGTTTGAGGAGAAAGTAAAAGACAGCAAATCAATTGTATTGATAACAATGAATACAGGGGCCTTTATATAGGCATTACAATGAGAGTCCTTCCATACATAGGATTCCTAGTTAAGGTAAGACATCTAACAGGATCCTACTATCTCTGGAAGAGTCTAGAACCTTCCATAACTCTATCCCCTACAACCAGTATTAGGTAAGACACCAACAAGGAAAGGATTTCCCGGAACACTCCCCATGTGTCGAACACTAATACTAACATGGTGCACAAGGTGTTGCCTCGGTAAAAAACCTTTCCAAGTCAAATAAAACCCCGTGGGAAAAACAAATACCTTGGTGAGGAAAAAGAGCGCAACACACCAACTACAAATGTCAGAATCATGTGAAGTATACTCCCCCTGAGGTATACATGACAGCTCATTCTGTCGAGCTATCATTAGTTGAGCTCGGATAATCGACACATGCCGATGCTTCTCACATGTTTCTCAAATGTAGATTTCGGCAGAGCCTTAGTGAACAAATCTGCGATATTCTCATCGGAACTCACTTGTTTCACTTCGATATTCAGCAATTTCTGCTGCTGCTGATTATAAAAGAACTTCGGCGCAATATGCTTGGTATTGTCACCCCTTATGAAACCTAACTTCATCTGCTCAATGCATGCCGCATTGTCCTCAAAGATGCAAGTAGGGGTTGCTGTAGTGGGATCTAATCCACACGTTCCTCGTATATGGTCTATGACTGACCGAAGCCAAATACACTCCCTTACGGATTCGTGCAATGCAATTATCTCTGCATGGTTCGAGGAAGTAGCAACCAGGGTCTGCTTGGTAGATCGCCAAGATATTGCCGTATTCCCAATGGTGAACACATAACCAGTTTGGGAACGTCCTTTATGCGGGTCAGAGAGATAACCGGCATCAGCAAATCCAACTAACGTGTCGTTAGGATTCTCTGCATAAGGGGTAAGCTTGCTCGCATTAGCACTTCTGGTGGTCAAGCTACCGTGCTTAGCTGCAATATCAGAGGAAGATCGATGGTCGGTATGCATCGTCTTAACCTCAACAATTCCTTTTGGAATATCGCTCTCTCTTGCGTAGGGAAAGAACAATTCAAGGTCACTGGAGCCTTTCAAGTATCGAAAGATGTGTTTTACTCCATTCCAATGCCTTATCGTGGGAGCGGAGCTAAATCTCGCTAACAGATTCACAGAGAATGCGGTGTTCTGGACGAGTACATTGAGCCAGATACAACAACGCACCGATTGGGCTAAGGTACGGTGTTTCTGCTCCAAGGACCTCTTCATCCTCCTCTTTGGGACGAAACGGATCCTTGTTCATTTCCAGACTCCGACCAATCATGGGGGTAGCAAGAGGATGTGCCTTGTCTATACTAAATCGCCTGAGCATTTTATGGACATAGGCAGACTGATGAATGAGTATGCCATCATCTCGATGTTCTAGCTCTAAGCCCAAGCAGAATCGAGTCCTCCCCAGGTCTTTCATCTCGAATTCGGATTTAAGGTAGCGGGCCGTTTCATTGACCTCATCTATGGTACCGATAACATTCATGTCATCTACATAGACGGCTACAATCACGAATCCTGCATCTGTTCTTTTCACGAAAATGCATGGACAGATGTCACTGTTCTCGTATCCCTTCCCAACCAAGTATTCACGTAGGCGGTTGTACCACATCCTTCCGGATTGTTTCAACCCATACAGTGAACGACGCAATTTCACAGCGTAAGCGCTCCGTGGTTTAGAGCTACTTGATTTGGGCCATGAAATCCCTTCGGAGACTTTCATATAAATGTCCGTATCTAGATCCCCATAAAGATACGCGGTAACCACATCCATAAGCTGCATGTTTAGTTTTTCGGACACTACCAAACTGACTAAGTAGCGGAAAGTGATGATGTCCATAACGGGAGAATACGTCTCCTCGTAGTCAATGCCAGGGCGCTGCGAGAAGCCTTGGGCAACTAGTCTCGCTTTGTAACGCATGACCTCATCCTTATCATTGCGTTTACAAACAAAGACCCACTTATGTCCAACTGGTTTAACGCCCACGGGTATTGGCTCGATACGGCCAAATACCTCACGTTTAGCCATTGAGTCTAGTTCAGCCTGCATTGCATCTTTCCATTTCGGCCAATCGACTCTTTGTTGACATTCAGCAACCGAGCGCGGCTCAGCATCGTCGTCTTCAATAATATCTTGAGCGAAGGAGTAGGCAAAAGCATCATCGACTAGCGTGGACGACCACATCGATAAATGCGTATTCACTCGTACATTGCATCGAGATTTCTTTATTCTCTGACATCAACAAAGTTTCCGACGCGTCCGTCGATTGCTCCATTATTGATTCGAGGACATATCCGTAGTCAGAGATAATCTCGTGTGACGGAGTCACTGTGTCGATGATGAGAGTATTTTGTGCCTCCGTTCCTCTTCTCTTTCGAGGTTCGGTATCCTTTCTACCCACTGGCCTCCCCCTCTTTCGAGCAGGGATAAGAGCGGTAAGCATTGTCCCACCACTAAGGTTGGCCGGGGCATCATTCCTTTGGGCGGTGAACCTTGCCCTATAATCTGGGACTTCTAACCTTGCGGGAACATTCGCGGCGGGAATGGTAGATGTTGTCACTTTCGTGATGTCGGTAAAGGCGCCGGGCATCGAATCCGCAACTTTACGAAGGCGAGAATACGTTGCACTTCTAGCTCAGATTGAGGCATGCGGGGATCTTGATGAGGCAAGGAGGGAGCACACTGGACAATTCTGGCGTTCAATGGAATCATTCGATTCCTCTCTCCCCTAACGACGGAAGTTTGTCTCATCAAAGTGACGATCTGCAAATCTTGCAGAAATGATCTCCTGTCAAAGGTTCCAAATAGCGGATAATTTTAGGCGATTCATAGCCAACATATATACCTAATCGTCTTTGCGGACCCATTTTAGTACGCTGTGGAGGCGTAATTGGCACATAGACTGCACAACCAAAAATGCGTAAGTGTGAAATATCAGGCTCATATCCAGTTACCAACTGGTACGCACTAAACGGTTGATTGGCCGTGGGTCGAAAGCGAATAAGTATAGCCGCATGCAAAATTGCATAACCCCAGGCAGAAATCGGCAAGTTGGTGCGTAATACCAATGCTCGGGCGATAAGCTGTAACCGCTTAATCATAGCCTCGGCAAGGCCATTCTGCGAATGAACATGGGGGACGGGATGTTCAACTTCAATCCCAATCGACATGCAATAGTCGTCAAATGACTTTGACGTAAACTCACCAGCATTGTCCAATCTTAATGACGAGATTGGGAAGTCAGGGTGGTTAGCCCGTAACTTGATGATTTGTGCTAGGAGTTTAGCAAATGCAGCGTTTCTTGTGGATAGCAGAGCGACGTGTGACCATCGCGTCGATGCATCAACCAAAACCATAAAGTATCTGAATGGTCCGCACTCTGGCTGAATAGGTCCACATATGTCCCCTTGAATTCTTTGTAAGAAGCGAATGTTTTGTGTTGAGTCTTTAGCAAAGGACGGAGAGGGTATCAACTTTGCTAGTGAACAGGCTTTACAAAACGATTTATGGGCATTGGAAATTGCCAGGGAGGCCTCGGGATTTACGAGAGATGCACCGTCAACCTTATCAGGGCGTGCGATCTTTAGTCCCGGTGATACGGTATCAAGCTCACTCACATCAATGCCGATATCGAGTGGTGCTTCCAATCGTTTTCTGGACTTGAAAAACGGATGACCATGTGAGCTTTTCAAAATGCGAATCATCATGTCGCGTCCAGGGTGACCGAGTCGGTCATGCCATAGTTGGTATGCTTCGGAATCACACAGTTCGTGACTCACAGCATAGGATTCAATAACCCTTATTGTAGTCTGGTATAAACCACTACTTAGACTCATAAGTTTCTCGAGAACGCGGCGTCTTCCGCGTGCGAGTAACACACAAAAATTCTGTCCCATTCTCACAATGTGTATCAAGGTGATAACCGTTGGCACGGATGTCCCTAAAACTTAGCAATGTTCGGTTTGCTCTTGGGGCATAGAGAGCATTTGTGACGTTAATATGCGTACCATTAGGTAGCAAGAAATGAGCAGGTCCCCTCCCTTGAATTACTTGGGAGGAACCAATCATTGTTGTCACTCAGGATATATATGGCACAATATCCTTGAATAATTGCCTATTCCGAAGAATAGTGTGGGTTGTTCCACTATTAGCAAGGCACTCAATTTCGCCACGAGACATCTACAATAAGACATGAAACTCGATTAGTCTTGTGATTAAAGACATAGCGAAAACTCATTAACTTCGAGTTTGGGGAAATTCGATCAAGTCGGTTAGGATCAAAGTTAGCACAATCGCTGGAAATAATTTCCGCGCAGCTTGACCTTTGTTCACTAAAACAGCAATAACTTCTTCATTAAGAAGGTTATGGACGAACGGTCAGTTGTTCTGGAAACTAGACTTCCGTATCTTTCTGTCCATAGGTCGTGCACTTTCTGGATCATTAAACTCAGATCTCAGTGCTCGTTTCAAGTTGCTATTTTGGTATTTCCCTATTGTTGAGTGATAGAGCAAGGTTAAAGCCTTTTTCAAAGGCATTATTGTTGATACAATACTATGGTAATATGGCCATAGGAGCGTTTAAATACTTCAAAACGCATCTTGGTGTTCGATTTATATCTCGGCTAATGATCCTTTCGGTAACTCCAACTTGGTAGACTTGCAGAGAAAGTAGGAATGTCGGCAGACTAGAAATTTGTTTAAAAACCACTGATTCCGTTTGAACTTTCAAAGCATAAACAAATACCAAGGAGGATGCGCCTAGTCTTGATCAAAAGTTTTGATGAAATCCACCATTGTATCAATTTAACCAAGCAATTCATTGCTAGCAATTATTTTGTGATAAACCAAGCATGCTTCCGAAGGAAAAAATAAAATTCGTTTTTGCACAATCACAGCAATTAAAAGAATTTTATTCATCATGGCCAACTTTATTACATTCATGAAAATCCAAAGTAGTTCTCGAAAACTAGAAACAAGACAAAACATAACCAAAGCGTAAAACTAGTCAAACTACAATGATCTAGTCAAAGTCGGCAACATCCATATGTTGGTCTTTGTCCGCAATGGTGAGAGGAGGGATCTCAGTCTGGATCTCAGTATGGTTCACCTCCGTATTCTCATTATCTTCTTCCATGTAATTTGAATCTTGAGTCAAGTACTGTTTATAGTGCTTGTAGTAAGCTTGGATGTTCTTTGGCGCTTTGCAATTGCGGTAAGTATGCTTCTTCGATCCGCAAGTATAGCAATTCCGGCCTTCCTTTGGAGTGGTTCCATTCCGTGGCGGAGGCGGTCCACGTGGTTGGGTTCCACTAGGTCCCGTGGCCGAGCCACCTTGCCTCTTCCACACATTGGAACGACGACCTCGTCTTTTCCCTTGCTTGCTCGAGTCATGCACCCGTGGTACTTGCAAAAACTGAGTAGCGTTGCCTTTTCTATTTTGTCGTGGTGCTTTCCTGTGGGTAGCCTGATTCACTTCTGGAATCGGCTTCGTACCAGCTGGGCGCGCATTGCTATTGAGAATAATCTCATGGTGCCTTTCTTTTTTCGCGAGGTGGGAGATAAGGTCACTAAAATTTTTAATTCTCCCTTCCTCATAGGAAACGCGCAGCTGATGAGCAATCACACTTGCTCCCACGGGAAACGTGTTAAGAGTTTTCTCGATCAAATCTTGATCAGATTTCTTGACACCACAAAAACCAAGATCAGCGCGAAGATCGAGGATGGCTTGATTATAGGCCTCCACATTCGCATAATCCAAAAATCGGATTTGCTCCCACTGAAGTTGCAATTCGGGGAAGCGCTGATCATGCACATTATTAAATCGTTGTTCGAGTGTATCCCATAGTTCTTTGGGGGTTTGCAAATTCATATAACACTTTTTCAACGACGGATGTATATGTCTACGCAAGTACATCAGTGCATTAGCCTTGGTTTCCTCGCTCGGTTCTTGAGCGGTAGGCTCGTTAGAGGGAAAGATGGTGGTGGTAACTCTCTTACCGACGAACGCCAAGCGAACGTCTGAGACCCACCTATGGTACTCCTTACCAGCATGGTCAAGGATGTCGAACTCCGGATGAATATTGGAGCTTTGTGCCATCTACAAGATATAAACAAGAGGAAGTTAGTCTTGTTGGATTTTCAGTGACAATGTAAACGGTCACAATCGATGCTTTTAAAAGCGTGTAACATAACCGTTACTCGATTTACTTCCCTTAATTGTTGTTTAGTAAAGTCGACAAAAAACGGCGATATCAGATCGCACCCAGATACGTGATGTATGCAACAACCACAAGTATCGACTTTCCAACAATTCCGTGACTCCTCCAGGACCGTCACACAGTTTTCTTCGACACGCAGAGATACCGACTTCTCTTGCGGTCTCATCCACCGCAAAGTAGCGTGGGAGATAAAGAACCCAAAACCCGTGTCCCCAAAAGAAAAATTCCCAAAAAGGAGAGAATTGAAATAGGGACAAGTCAGATAGTTACCTCGATTATAAAATTAGGCACGTGCTGAATTTGTGGTGTGCTTCGATCTACCGGTTGGTACTCGATGCGACGACGTGAAACCGGAGGCGCAATTTTGGCGGCTTCCGAAGATAAGTTGATGTTCGGGTTTTGGTCCGAGATTGAGCAAGGTCGGACTTGCATTTGGTGGAGTGGCCCGTGGTGGTCGTGGTCGGCGTCGTCGGCGCGATCCGTGGTGATGTTCCATTTGGGCTGGATCGGCGGCGGTTGGGTAGCGACGGCAGTCTTGGCGGCGGTTAGCGGCGTCAGGCGGTGTGGCCAGCGGTGTGGCGCGGCCCATTGGCGCGGCGGCAGGTAGCGGCGGAGTGTCTTTGGCGGCTCTGGGCGGCGGTGGCGCGGCAGTCTTTGGCGGTGGCTTGGCGCGGCTGGCGCGACTGGCGCGCGGTGGTTGGGCAGCGGGCGATGGCTGGCGGCGGCGGCAACTGGACAGCGGTGGTAGCGGGCGGCGGCGGTGGCGGTAGCAGCAGGCGGCGGCTGATGGCCGATTTTTTCTTCTTTTTTTTTTCGTTCGAGCTACGTGCTGATAACGTGTTTGAGGAGAAAGTAAAAGACAGCAAATCAATTGTATTGATAACAATGAATAGAGGGGCCTTTATATAGGCATTCTGATAGAGTCGCCCATACATATGATTCCTAGTTAAGGTAAGACATCTAACAGGATCCTACTACCTCTGGAAGAGTCTAGAACCTTCCATAACTCTATCCCCCTACAACCAGTATTAGGTAAGACACCAACAAGGAAAGGATTTCCCGGAACAGAAACTTATTTTTTTCTTAATTATACGAAGTTATTGATTTTACCGACTGTAACTGAACTTTACTGATTAAAACTATTTTTTATCGATTAGAAAAATTACTTTTACTTATTTATCTTTTTAAGTTGAAGATAAAAAAAAAAAAAACTAAACCAATTAGAAATTACTCCTTCAATCCCACCTGAATAGTTTGCTTATAGAACACGATTTTATCCCAATAGAAGAGTCGTATTTCTACTTTTGTTTATATTTCAAACCCTTATGTGAATATATATATATATATATATATATATATATATATATATATAAGGATGGATTCAGGTGAGAATGTAATTTAAGTTAAGAAATAAGAATGAATTTCAACCATAGATCTTGATAAATGAATGACCTAGATTTATTCTCACAAAACTTTGATGCATATAATGTAATATTTTAATACATCGATGTTTTGATGCATATAATACATATTTTAATGCATTGCAATTTTGATGCACGAAATTCATATATTTCATGCATAATTAGTACAAAACTCATGGATATTCACAATTAGCAGGATAAGAACCATTCTCATTTGATCCTAAATCTCTCTCTCTCTCTCTCTCTCTCTCTCTATATATATATATATAGTCCATAATTAGTACTCAGCCGATAAGAATGTAACTAAAAAAATATAGTAACAAAAAATTTATAATACAAAGTTGCACATTAGCAGGCGTAAACTTTTTAAGTGGAACGGGAGGTGCACTAGAAAAGTGCAGAACTCAAATCATAAGCACTATCAGAAGTGATCTCATTCAAGATTTATGGCTGAGCAACCAAAAGAAAAGGCAACTCTCGATTGTTTTTTTTTTTTTATGTACAACAGTCAAAATAATAGTTCTACTACAGACTACAGCTACTCATTTTCCCTGGCTCAAATCTTTCTTCCCTTCCTATTCAACAATGTACATATACATCTCCCACACCAAAGATTTCGCCAAAAATCAGCTATACAATCAAAACTACTAAACCATCCCCCAGATAAATAAAACGACGGATGATGATGTTACAAAGCGTCGATACACGACAACACCTTTGACCTGTAAAATCAGGTCAAGGGATGTGTAGGACTAGTCAGATCAAGAGATGGACCGTATTTCACGGGATCCTTCACAAGCTGCCGAGACACACGATCAACCAGGCCAGGCGGATGCAGACCTCGTAGAATGTCGGGATCCCAATAAGAGGGGCTACTGGCACGAGGACTAGGCGGCTGCTTTGACAAATTAGCGAAATTACCCTCCTGTGATGACATAAATTGATTGTGAAACGGGACGGCGCCTATACCACCGGTTAGAGGTGTGGATGCACCCGATGTTGCACGGGGACTAGATATGGGTGAAGGGGACATCATTCCGCTAAGGTTTTGAGGCGACATGGGGCGTAGAAGAGGACTCCCGACTGGAGATACGGGACATGATATATTCCTCGGGATATAAATGTCGCTGTAAATGTGAATAAACCAGAGTAAGTGCTAGAATTATAATCAGGGTGATTACAAAAACTACCCCTGAGGCTTTTTCGTCTAAATCTGCACCTGCCGTAGTGGAGAGCTAATGAAAATTGCTGCCGCCGTCAATAATTTTACAATTGCATGCCGCCGTTTTTTAAAATATACAAATAACCCAAGCTTCCCATTTTAGATTTTACATTTATGTCCCCCAGGTTCTCTAGATATTACAAACAGACCAACAAAGAGGTGGGACTATTTGTACTATTTAGAAAAGTTCAGAGCTAAGATTGTGAAATATTTGACAACATCAGAAAATTCAGTCATGTCAACGAACTTGAGCCACAAGGTTGGTTTTGTAATTTTCATAATTACATGGGTCTTTTTGTAAATATACTAAACCTCGGGGTAGTTTCTGTAATCATCCTTTTTAAAAATCTTCATCATGTGTGTTGCTATTTAACATGCTTCTCATATATTCTATCGTGTTCCTCCGTTTCGTAACCACAGACACCACATATGTGTGTGTGCGCGCGTGTGTGTGTCACTGATATATATATATATATATATATATATATATATATATATATATATAGTGGCGCGTTCTATGCAGTACCAATATTAGATGCAGTACTTTACAGTACTAATTTATGCATGAAATATATGCATTTCGTGAATCAAAATTTCAATGCATTAAAATATGCAATATATGCATCAAAATATCGATGCATTAAAATATTAGATTACATGCATCAAATTTTTGTGAGAATTAATGCATTGAAATTTTGATGTACGAAATGCATATATTTCATGCATAATTAGTACAAAACTCATGCATAAATTAGTACTGTAAAGTACTGCATCTAATATTGATATTGCATATATATATATATATATATATATATATATATATATATATAGAGAGAGAGAGAGAGAGACCTAGAATGAAACTTAGATTTTGATACTCTAGATGAGTGGATAGCTAGTCCATCTGTATCCGATGGTTGATTTCTTGCATGGCCTGTGCCCTACAAATGATGCACAAACCACAATATATCAGTAATATACAAGTATAGTACCTACGGCTAAATCAAACAAAAAGCATATTGTGACAAATTATAACAACTGTACAATATTAAAGACGACGATGCGCAAGTTATACAAGACGACAGCATAAGGAAATGCATTCACGTTGGCACTTTTGTACCCATAAGTAAAATGGGCTCAAACAATTCTGCCAGGAAATCTCAGACTTTAATATTATAGATGCCAGCAAAATGATATAATCAAATAGACTGCAAGATATTCATTCTCTAACAATACAATCTCTATGCCGACAACGTCTATTACTTAATGCAGATACTATATCTTCGAGCATTGCATATGATTTTTTTTAAGAGCATTACATTGAGGATTATACACATAAGAAGGAACAAGAGCATACGGGACAGAATAAAAGAATACCAATCTATTGATCCAATAGAAAAAAAAAATTAGAAATATTGGCATAGGTCGGACAAGAGATTCAATGTAATAAAAAAAACACTTACCACAGTTTTAATAGCATTGGTCAAGGCAGGATGATCAGAAAATGGACTCCAGATATTTTTTTCCAGAGGCGCAGCACTTTTGACGAAAGAGTGCTCCAAAAGTTGAGCAGCTGTAGGACGCTGATGGGGATTCCGCTGTAAGCATAACATCACAAACTCTTTCCCTTCATCCGACAGGTGATCGGGTATTGTTGGAAGTTCTTTGCTATTTCCAATCTTGAACATAGCCGCAACCTATAAAAAATAAAGATGAAAGCATCAGATGTATCATGTATATATAACATGTACTAGGGTAACAACGGAAAAGCTAACACGGGTACCATTGCTTCTGAACAATAAAAGTGCTTCCTCTTACACACTGCACACAGCCACACACACACACACACAAACACTAACACATTCCAAATTACGAACCCCTTCATACTGGCTCCAAGGAGGCTTTGATGTAGCCATTTCTAAGACAGTGCATCCAAGACTCCATATATCAACAGGTAGGCTACACCCGCTCGAATTCCTTATAACCTAAGCCAGCAGAAAAAAAAGAACGTATGATTATAGATAGAACGTGTTACAGAGAGATTGACTAGCTGAAAATGAAAAGAAAAAAAACTAACCTCAGGTGCCATCCAGTAAGGGCTACCCTTAAACGATAATGGACAGGATTGCCCCGTGATCTGCAAAACCATACATGTCAATACAAGCACACGGGGCCAAATGTCCATGATATATGCAAGGAATAAATAAATGGATAACATCTAAGAAACAATAATCAGGGGAGTTAAACCTACTACAGGAAGGATAAATAATAGTGGCAGATTTTGGGATCCTTCATCATCATCATCATCAGCAGCACCTTAATCCCAACTATGTTGGGGTCGGTGGCATGAAGATTATAGTGTCGTTTAATTGTCTAAAATTAGTTAACACCATAACTCATGCAAATAACAAAGTGGCAAAGTTTTACGCCGGATGCCCTTCCTGTCGCAACCTTCATATGAAGGAGAAATAGAACGAAATTCCAAAACCGTCAACATCATAGGTTTTTCCATTTATATGGAAAATATCATGAGACGGCGATGAGTTTGAGATAATTGCTATTGTCATGTCACAATACGTGATTGATATTGTAAAATCAACACATACGTCGAAAATGATTACTTACATTTATAACTGTTGAACTTAATATAAAGAACTGGCCTTATTGTTTATAGGCAGTGAATATTTTCTGCAATCAGTTTTATACTGAGGGGCAAGATTTTTTAATATTTTCTCATAAACAAATTTATTCTTCATCTTCTTTTTTACTCCAAAGTTCCTGCCCAGTAGAACAGTAAAATAATCACTAGAAAGTCAACAAAAATTTTGGCCCCCCATGCACAGTAAATCAAACAAAACACAAACGAATGACTGGTCCTCCCAGGATGCCAATTTGAAGTTCATTCAGTAATCAAATTTATCAGTAACCAGAGCTTGACTTTCCTTCTACAAAGTTTCTCAAAAACTCACAATTCAATTACAATGAAAGAGCAGGTAATCCTTACATGCTTTGCCATGCCAAAATCTGCCAACTTAACACGGCCATTTGGGTCCACAAGTATATTGGCCCCTTTGATATCTCTGGCATATACATGAAGCATCAAGTGAAAGATAAAAAAGGTAAAGGAATTAATAGAAAACTACCCACATAAAGGTTGTAACCAGAAACAGAACGAAAGAAAAACATGATATTTACCTGTGCACGGTATTTTTAGCATGTAAATAAGCAAGTCCGGACAAAATTTGTTGAGTGTAACTACGGATTGCGGATTCTCCTAGTTTTCCATATTCTTGTAGAATCTTATGGATGGAACCACCAGATACATATTCCAAGTAAATATACAATTTATCAGCCACCTGATAAGTAACAGAAACAATTCGGGATCGATATAAGCTTTAGAAAAAAATTCTATGCTTTAGAATTTATACTAAAAGCAGTTCTAATAAATACTTCCCATTGAAAATGCAGTTCATTTTCTGGAAATAGCCTTTTTCTTTTGATATATCGTTTAGGGTTTTGACAATTATGATTCACTAAAATGCCATACGAAACTATGCCTAGTAAATCAACAACCAATATTCCAACCCAGACAAAAAAATAGGGTGTTTGGTTAACCAGTAAATAGCAATGGATATCCAAAAGCTCACACATGATGCTGCCGTTTATGAAGAAATAACCAAACAATGCTAATGACTGACCGATTTCGATCCATAATACTGCACGATATTAGGATGCTTTAAGCGACTCAGCAGTGAGATCTCCTGCACATAACAGAAATGACTGTTGGGATTTTCTCATAGAAACCATAAATAAATTGACCAGACAATTAAGTATGTGTGCCATATACTATATATAACAAGCCTCTTCATTAATCTCATGGCCAAAACACTCACTTGTGCCAGCTGCTTCGCACTTTCCTTTGACTTTGCATCATCAGAAAATAATGTGACCTCCTTCATGGCGCACATCTCGCCGGTTTCACTAGAACCAACACAATACCAACCTTAATTCAGGAAACTCAGAAACTAACATATAGAGTCTTGTGAGATTTACTTTAAGAGTTCAATAGACAAGAAGAAAAGTTTACATCCAAAATCATATATATGCGCACCTATTAAAACCAACATAAACATGTCCAAATGTGCCTCGACCTAACAACTTCCCCTTTTTCCAACGTGATCCAGGGCTTGCAAGGTTATCTGCTCTTCCAGGACTCCGTGGTACTGAAGGTGACGTGACAGCTGAATTCGGATGGGAAAATGGCGAACAATTGGAAATTGTTATGGGAGGAAGGGGCAGACGGTGACTTTTTTGTTTAGCATCATCAGGCCAATTACTCTGTGACTCAGAATGTCCTCCAACTCTAGGATGAAGTGGTGTCACAGCACCACTGTGAATTCTTGAACTAGGGCCAGGACTCGTCATTCGAGGACTAGGATTTGGTGAATACTCGGGGCTTCCTCTACTAGGCTGCCAGAATAATTGCCCCAACATGTCTCCTCCCACTGAATTATGCCCAGAAGTCTCAGCTGAGCCAGGACTAGAGCATTGACCAGATCCAAGAAAAAAAGGCTCTGGATAAAGCTTCCCGGCAGTAAAAGCAGAACTCGCCACTTGTTCATGACCAGAAGGTCTCATAGGACTTCTAGACGGACTAGACAATGAGCTATCCGGAGCACTACAAAAGGCAACACGGCAAGGAACCTGCAAATGTGGCACTTGACTACTCAAATGTCGTCTCCTAGTTGGTGAAGAGGAGATATTTTTATTTGAGCAGAGGTTCACAGGAATTGGCGACTCCTTTGAGACTTGCGGTGCAATAGGTGACTGATCCTTTTTAAAAATGCTTCAGCGAGAAAATACAGGGAAAACAAATCATCATGTCAGAAAGACGAATTTAAAACCTTTCCGGACACAAATTAAATAAATCACAGAAGACTACATTTATTTTTTATTTTTTTAAAAAATATCGAAAATCCACTCACCTTGAAGGACTGAGCTGACGTGAGTCACCCGGATCATCACTCTCAATGGAACATTCACTAGAAATAGAAGCAATAGCCAATTCGCCATCCAAGTCAGCGGGTTCCAGCCTGTGGCGAATGCATGCAGGCCTCGGGAGAGGCAAAAACAATGATGGTCTGGATACCCTTTCTTGTTTTGGTTTTGCCGATTCGCTTTTTCCAGATTCTGGACGAATAGCATTTGCACGGCCGGATCCAGGTAAGGGAAGCGGTTGGGCTTGGGGCCGTTCAGCAAGACTCTGACATCGCCCTACATGTTTGGAAGGTGATGGGGATCTTGACTGAGACCCTTTCTCTGAAACTGTGTCGCTCGGCCGTCTTCTAGAACAACCTGATCTACCCAAAGATTTACTTTCCGGACTCTTAAACTTCTTATGGAATGCGTCGATAAAACTTTCTTTAGTCGTCTTCTTTTTTGCTTCTTTTGATGATGACTTCCCCCACCATGTAGGCATAGTTTTCTGAAACACAAGATGATTTTCAAAACAATGAGGCCATCCTCTCAATAATGATCTGCTGATCAAAACAACATGTTTACGGTTTACTTATAGTAATAAGCTTTCTCCGACTTATCCCATCCGTAAAAACTCATTCTCTATGTCAACTGGAGAAAAGAGTTCATACTCATTGTGCCATCTTCATTTATCTATAGAGAATCATGAGGTGCCATAACCAGTCATTGAGTGAAACAATTAGGGTCAATCACCCTACTCACATATCTAGCAGAAAATAGCTTATCTTTATTCTATAAAGATAAATAAAGTAAGAACTGAAAATCATATCTTCTCTTCAGGAAAAAAAATAATGAAAAAAACAACTAATGATCCCTCAATAACCAACTATAGCAATAAAATGCAATCTCCATTTTCCACTACCCAAAAAAAAAAAAAAAACTATAAGAGAATAGAAAAAAAAAAACCATTACAGATCTAGGCATAATTCACAAAATTCTGAAAAAATAAAAAATTTAATTCATTTCAAGTGGCACTGTGGCAGTAATCATACTATATACTCAATTAAAACCTTACCTCAAGTTTCAGATGTTCACATCTCACAAGCAAACACACCTCACTTATTCTGCAGAATCCACAAATTTTGGGCGTTTGGTTTTAACAAATTCCAGAACGCCCAAATGCTTAAAAGCTACGCAGCCAAAAAAAAAAAAAGACTTCAGTACTCGTTTTGTGTGTGTAAGTAAATTCAGATTATCTGAGATCGCTGAGAGAGAGAGAGAGAGAGAGAGAGAGAGAGAGAGGGAGAGAGAGAGCAGGGTAGAGAGAGAAAGGGAAGTTAGAGCAGTGACAAATTGAGTTGTCCCAGTCAATATTTAATTTTTAATAATATTATTGAATACAAAAATTTGAAATATTGATTAACTGTTATTTCTATTTATCATTAGGGAAATTACACTGATTAAATGATTTTTAGAAATAAATTTAACAATAACGAGGCGTTACGAACCCGTACGATGCACCGGCTGTGCTTTTGGTTGAATATCTACGTGTTTTGTACGTAATGTTTGTGCAGATGTTTATATACTTTGTATCAAGGTTGCGTTAATGTGTGTAATATAAGTTATATCACTTATGTAGCCCGACTTTCTAGGGATAATTATTGGGGAAAATTAATAAAAGGTAAATATGACGAAGAATAACGCCTACAAAGTCGAGTAGCTACACTGGCATAAATTAAATACCTTTAATTAAGGCAATAACACGTCATAGATACGAAATAAAATTTGCGTCGGAAGAATAATTATAAATTGTTAATTTATAACAAAAGTTTCCCCAAAAGAATTTCGAAACATTTGACATAAGAAAAATATCATTTAGTAAATTTCATTCATATGCCCTCTCGGCTTGCTCCTTCGTTCATCCGACTCGGTTTAACTTGCGGGATCAATGAAGGTGGGGGTGAGTTTCCTTCAGCTCGTGAAAATCTCACTTATCACAGTAATATATAATCTCATGGAAAGTATAAAATGAATAATCTATCATATCTTTTCCTCAACATGAATACATACACACAATATTACGTATAGCATGAATCTAAAGACGCATAACACGAATATTGAGGTTGCGCAGTGTCCCCACAACAACATGAAACATACAAAAATACTACATATAACATGAATCGGCACGCATGTGAATATTGAGGTTGCGCGGTGTCGCAACAACATACTCCTCCATTTTTCTTTAGATACGCTTGATTTTTACACACATTTTTAGGTGCTTTGTGGGTAGTTAAATTTATCATTTTTTAAATTTTATTTTTTTGAATAAAATATACAATCTAAATTTTAATTCACAAAAAAAAATATTTAAAGATAATAATTTTAACTATACGGTCAAAACACCTAAAAATGTGTGTCAAAAAGTCAAACGACATCTAAAGAAAAATGGAGGGAGTATATCTTAAGATAGCCTCTTTACACGTATACATGTGAGTCTGATTCACAACATGTATCGTCAATTTTTTAACATGAATTATACAATCCAATTAAAGCAATTAAAGTGATAGTGAAAATTCCCATGAATAAATGATGCTGTCTGACTTGAATATGGAGATGCTCGACTCACAGTCCTAAGCCCGTAAATCCTCGATAAAGTCTACATGTAATAATATTTTAATCATTATAAAATATTACGATATAATCACGGAAATTAAAATATATATGCATAAAATCGGACTGATTATTAATATTAATTGAAAGGTCAACATTTTAATGTCTTGGTCAAAATGGGACTGAATTGGAGGTTTTAAAGTTGAGTGGGGTCAAATCGTAAGAGTTGAGAAGCTGACTGGGTTAAAATCGAAGAATCATAAATCAAAAAGGGTTTAAATTGAAGTATACAGAATTTCTGGGGTTAAATTGAAAGTTGCAGGAAAATATGAGGACTAAATTGCAAAACCCTAATAAATGTTTTAAAATTATTGTCATTAATACTCCCCAATTATTTTTAGGACCTAATCTTTCATTATATATGATTATGAATTACTATTTTCGTTAGAAAAACTGACTAAGAGCTGAAAACTTAGTTTGTGGCTGGAGGTGCCCATGGTCGGTTCCGGGTTCGGGTTCGGGTCGGATCCGCCGGGTTGCCGGGTCGGCCGGCCAAATCTGGACCCCACCCGTACGTATGAAATGTACGGGTTGGCGGATCGGCCACAAGTTCGGGTCCGAGTCCGACCCGTCATAATTTTTTTTAGAAGTATATAAAAGATTTTATTTATTATTATTTTATACACGAAAAATAACCATAAGTGAATAAGGAAATCATTTGAAAAAATGAACTTGTATTTAATTTTAAGTTTTTACTTAAAATTAAATTGCCTACGTATCCTCATGAGGAATCAAAGCTCTACGTAGTTCTTTTACTTGAGAAGAGTTAAAAAAAATGGGCTTGTATTTAATTTTAAGTTTTCACTTAAAATTAAATTGCCTACGTATACTCGTGAGGAATAAAACCCCTACATAGTTCTTTTTACTTACCTGACTTACCTTACTTACCTTTAGTCGAAGTCGATGTCGTCGTCGTCTTGATCATTGATTTGACTCATTTGACTACACTATCCTTCAGTAGTGCCTTCTTGATAGGCATCTTGGTCCGCTAATAGGTCATCCCACTTATTTTTTTGATCTTGTAACTCGGCTTTTGTTGCGTCTTTAAGTATCATTTGAGCTTCGAGATTTTTTGGCCTCATTCGGGATCTCTGCTCGTCCAACATATAGCCTCCTTCACTAAAAGAACTTGGACATTTTGGATTTTTGGGAGACGTAGCAATACTCTTTCCCTTGTCAGAACTCGACATAATGATTAAATGCGAAAAAAAAGAGAGAGATTAAGGCTCTGTTCTTTTGAACTGAATGAATCTGAATCGAATCAATCGAATCGAAATGAATCGAATGGAATCGGCCCGAATCGAATCGAATCGAATCAAATATATATTAAGGGTAAATAATAATAATAATAATAATAATAATAATAATAATAATGATAAATAATAATAATAATAATAGTAATTAACAACAACAACAATAATAGTAATATTATTAGCAATAATAACAATAATAATAATTAAGATTAATAATAATAATAATAAGAAGAAGAACTGAAATGAATCAACTAAATGAATCGAATGAATGGACTCGAATCGAATCGAATCAATCGAATCAAAATCGAAAAATAAGTCGAAAAGCAGTACTTAAGCGATATAAAGCAATTACCAATGAGAGTTGAGAGATAGATTAAAATGAAGGTGTGAAAAAAATGTGTTGGGTTGGGAAGTATTTATAGATAGGATTTTTTTTTAAATCTGAATTCTAGCCGTTAGACCCGCCGGGTCACGGGTCCGACCCGCCTGGTCCAACGACCGTAATTTTAAAATTTTATTTTTTTTTTCAATTCCGCCGAGTCGATGGGTCGGATCCGACGGGTCGCCGATTGGGAAATGTAAGACCCGGACCCCACCAGTGTATACCACGGGTCCGGGTCGATGGGTCCGATGGGTTGTCCGGGTCCGGGTCCTACACGGGTCAGTCGGGTCCTGGTCGACGGGTCGACCCACCGGGTTGGGTTTTTTTGGGCACCTTTATTCATAGCTCACACTTTCTTTGTCCCGCTTAAAATTTGAGAAATAACGTAAATTTGATACTTTTAGGTAAATAATTCGATGTAAAAGATTGATAAGTTGTGTAAGTAATGATTATGATTGTGTGGTGAAGATCAAAAAGTAATAACTATCGAAGTTAATGTATGGTGGATATCAAATAATAGGATTGTGATTATTTGATGGGAGTGTGTGTGTTATAAGTGTAAAACTTTTAAATGACAATACAAAAGATAAACATTAAATTTCGAGTGAAACAGACAGAGTAATAAGTAATTAAAAAACATGCTGATATAAATAAAAGCGCTTGGAATTACCTAAAAAGCTAACTAAATACTCCCTTCACTTTTAAATAGATGTCCTTTTAGACTTTTGTAACTTTTTCAAAATAGATGTCACTTTATCTTTATTCTTCTCTCTCTTTATTCCATTGTTACCCCTAGTTAATTTACCTCAAAATTCATCTTTTCACTCTTCATTAATTACAAAATATCATTTATTAGGGGCAAATTTTGGCGTAAAAGAATTTTCTTAATTTGTGTGCACAAAGCCAAAGTGACATCTATTTAAAAGTGGAGGGAGTATATAATAATATGAGAGAGAAAGACACATAAATAAAAGCTTTTGGAATTATTTATTTGTATGACTAATAAGAATGATTTGACAACAAATCTGCCACTAAATTCGGACTAGGTGGGAATGGGTATAATCTACCTATATTTGGACTTATTTACTATTTTAAGCAACATTATATAAATAATTACGTACACGTTATTATATTGATCCGTTGTCCTTTCATTTAATTTTAATCGCAGAAGTAACCTTCATTAGGGTAAAAAAAATCAGATACATTGGATTGATCCGTAATTGTTTGCCAAAATTATTGTCATATTAATATTAATGTTTTTAGAGTTTTTAAATATTCACCCCATTAAACGGCTCTAGATCAGATTAGTATTTACAGTCTGAATAATTACAAATTCGACCAAAAGTCAATAACAGAAATGAGAATAGAGTGGTGATGTACGTGTTCAAATAAGCATCCACGTCAGCAAGCATTTTGAACAATTATAAATTCGTGCAAAAATTAACGCTGGAGGTGAAATTTGGGTGTGAATGTAAGTGTTCAATCTGTTCGTAACTTCGTAGTAATATATGATCAAACAATAATGGTACTTGATGTAATTCGTCTTTTTTAAGTTCAACATTCACCATAAATTATTTTTTAAATACGATGACAATAAACTATATTCAAATTATGTTTAGTACGAATTGTTGCATCATAGATCTGATTTCAGGATTCAACATGTACCGAATATAATACACAAAGCATAAGTAAAATGGCTTGATCGAGGACTCGGGTGAATGATACAATCAGTAAAAAATAAGTTTTAATCAGTAAAAATAACTTTGAATGAGTAAAAATTAATCTTAATCATTAAATTCAATTCAAATCAGTAAGGATCGATTCAAATTAATAAAATTTAGTCATGATCATGAAAAGTTAGTAACTTCGTTAACAAATACATTGTGAATCAATAAAAAATAAATTTAATTTATAGTAATTGATTTTGATTAGATAAAATCAATTCTACTCAATAAAATCAATTTGATTTCAACAAAAATCAAATGAAAAGAATAGAGTCATGTATTATTGAACTACCAAAAAAAAATAGTATAACTTATTATTGCAAGTTAATAGAAACAATTTTATCCGACCATTCAAATGGTCCGATCTTGGCCCTTTCTAGTATTAATATAATAAACTTAATAATTTATAATTTTCAAATGATTCTAGAATTAATATGGAATAATTTGTACTACAAAAAAAATACAAATATAAGTTTGTGTTATAGGAAATGTTTATGGATACTTTTATTACTTTAATATATTTACCCTTCCCTACAAATAAGGGTACATCACAATACTTTTGTTAGAAACGGACACTTTTTGGCTAATTTGCTTTTAAAAGTTAAAAAAACAATTCAGTATGTCAGAAATTATACGTTTTTAGCCTTTTTACTGTTACTCCGTTTATCAAATCAGCCTTTCGTCCACTTTCGTCTGTCCTAAAAACAGTCGAAAGACTGATTTGATAAACGAAATAATAGTAGGTGGACTAAAAACATATGATTTGTATAAGTGTCACGGGTAGTTGTTTGATAGCTTTGCAGAATAAATAGACTAAAAATACTAAAATATCTATAAGGCCTCCATCTCGTACTTTTATGTATAATAAATTGAAATTTAAAATTTATTTCAGGGGATGTCAAAAGTAAAATATTATATTATGTCTCAAAGTAAATAAATGAGTGGTACATAAATACTGCATGGATGAATGAATATTATTAAAGACTCTGTGGTAAATCTGTGCCAAAACATAAATACAGAAATGAATAATAGTCCCAATCATTGTTGGAATACGTATTTAATTTAAATCGCAGCAGTTATGGCATGGCATTGGAGTGGAGACCATAATATGTTTGCTTTTTCCATAAGAAAAGAAGAAAATACATTGAATTATATTGATTTTTTTAAGATTTAAGATCATTTGAGGACCAAACTTTTTTTACATACCAAGGGATTAATCTCCACCCTTCATCTTCCCTCCATCTTTATTTGATCTAATGAATGAGATTAATCCCAACAATTTAAAACACACACTTTCATCATTTTTTTTTTCAAATATCAATATCTTTCAAACCGTTAATCGTTAAGTCAAAAAAATATCTGAATTCTGACGAAGATTTAATTATCTTTCTATAGATAGGCACTTTGATATACTTTCGACAATTTTTTTTTTCCGCTTTTTTCACATTTTTTTTCGTGGCCGAAAAAATCATATGTGATATATCATATATGATATTACATATCACATATGATATGTAATATCATATCATATATGATATTACATATCATATATGATATATCACATATGATATTTTCTACACGAAAAAACGTGAAAAAATGAAATTTTTTTGTCGAAAGTATATCAAAGTCTTTCTATAGAAGATAATTAAACGCTCGTCGCGATAATGTAATTATTTTCGCTTAATGATTAACGGTTTAAGAGATATTTAAATTATAAAAAATGTGTGAAATATTAAATGCTTTTAATCTCAACCATTGATTTCTTTTTAGATGGATGGTGGGGATGAGTCCCTTGGTATGTAAGAAAAGTTTGGTATTTAATATAACTCTATTCTTTTTTTAATTAAAATAACCATTGCCATGATTTCATATATATATATATATAATATACATGTAAAGGTCGATATAAATAATTACATGATATTTTCAATTTTCAATTTTATTTTTCATCCCAATTCCATGAAGAAGCAAACTCAAATTCCATGGTATTTTGGCTAAACTTTTTTAATATAACGTGAGTCGTTGATGTGAAACTGCGAGAATATGGAGCATTGATGATATCATAAAAGAATTCAAACGAACATTTCTACTTTTACTCTTTATACTCTTGCGCACCGTAAGTATAATTTTGTTTATCCTCCTAAAAAAAAGTGAACTTAGGGAGTGTAATTTTGTTCGCTCTCCAAAAAAGAGTGAACTTATCCTCCACACTTTAAAGGTGATTTTTAGACATAATAAATAAAATTTGAAAAAAACTCTTTTATTTATTCCATTTATCGGAACCTTTTGAGTATAAATTTAATATAAAATAATTTTACTTTTAAAAATATTTTACTGTGAGTGAGAAATTAAATTTTCACCTATTAAAAATAGATTATTTCTAAAAATAGAAATTAAATATCAAAATTATATTCAAATTAAAGGTCTCGATAAATAAAATAATATAATAAAAAATAAAAAATTATAATTTTTATATCTTAAAATTACTCTTCATGTGCGGGGGTAAATTAATTTTTTTTCAGGGGGAACAAAATTACCCTTACGTATCAACATCGATAACGTAAACATTGTATTTTATTTACATGAATTTGGTCATTTTATTTCTATTATAAAAATATGCCACAATTGAGATGCATGCCATTTTTATTCACATAATTTAATTTTAATGTCAAACAAATATATGCAATAATTAACATTCTAAAATAGTATGTGTCATTGGCATGACATTATGGCTGTGTTTAGCAAAACTAACTGATAAGTTTGCTGGTAGCTTATAAGCTACCTCATTTTAATGTAGATGTTTAGCAAATTAGCTGATAAGGTAATTGTTTTTTTTATAAAACTACATAAAATGACATCACTTTATTTTTCTATTATTTTTTAAATGTTCTCATTATATTATAATAATAGTTATAAAATTAAATATATTATTTTATAACTATTTAGCTAAACATTACGCGACACGCTTCAATTAAATGCACCATCTTACTTACATTTCAATAATTTACGCAAACATTACGCAATAAACAATTAGATACAGTCCGTGTGCATCGCACGGGTCTGATGCCTCGTTAAAATTTATTTTTAAGTGAAAAAATGGGGCCCTTAAATAAACATCACAAAATTTATTATACTATAGCAATGCAGAGAACTTCACATTTATGTACACAAAAACCATCATCATCTTTATTCTTCACATCTGAATTCCAAATGTACAACACTTGCATTACCCTCTTATGAGAATCAAACCAATAGCGGTGACAATAAGCGTCGACGGGACTCCGAACTTGAGATGGCTCCAGAAGGATAAGTTGTAGCCATGGTGCTGAGCACGACGAGCCTGCTCACACACGATCAAGTTAGCGGCTGAACCCAAGAGGGAAAGGTTTCCGGCTACCGTGCTAACCCAAGCCATTGTTAGCCATGCTTTCTTCTCGCTTGCTGGAGATATCGCGGCTGCCGAAGCCGCCACGCGTGCGCCTAGTAGCAGGACTGAAAAATGAATAATTGAAAAGTTAGCTTTTAAGATTACACAAATACCACACTGGAATATTTACAAACCGCACCCCTGAGGTTTAGGATATGTTATAATATCTTTCTAAGTTTCTTATAATCCCTTGTCACTTCTTGTAGGCTTGCAAAAGTGCACGCTAAGGAGGGGAATCTGTAATTTTCGAAAGATAAGTGGTTTCTTTGTAAAAAGACTAAACCTCAGGAGTAGCTTTTGTAATTAACCCTATCTTTTACAAACTGCAGTGTTGAATCTGTTGATGGAATTTTGTGAGGTATATACGGACCCAAGAGGGGTAATCGTACACTTTAGCAAGGTGATTGTAATTTTAAAACATAACCGGAGTTTTTGTAATCACGCTAAACCTCAGGGGTAGTTTCTGCAATTATCCTAATTGTTACATTGGAATAGTTTTCTTGAAGGTTTCTAATGTATGTATGGCAGTTAAAATGAGTATCAAAATGGTCGTGTTACCCGTATATGTGAACATCTTGTGTTTGGGTCTGGATTCATTATGGTAAAGGAAAAAGAAGATGAAAGTGAAAAGGATTAAATTTTTAAAGGGATAATGTCACCATCCAACCCCCCATTATATGGATTTTCCACTTTGCCTGACTTTGAACATTTTGCATTATGCTCGGAGGGATGTCAACTTTATCTGTACCCGATCCTACCCGTCGGATAAACCCGAAATCGGGTCGGGTTTCGGCCGAACCCGAAATTGTATGGACAGGTATGGGTAGGATATGGGTATAGTAAATTACCAGAATACCCGACCCGATTACCCGACCCGCGTACCCATTTGAATTATATAAATATATTATTATTATATATTTTACATAAATATTATATTGTATTATAAATTATATATATTATGATATAAAATATTATATTTTAAATATTTATTATACTAAATTGAATTTATTAATTACATTATATGTATATATGATATATATTAAAAATATTTATATTCTTAAATATAGGGTATACGGGTACCCGAATACCCATTGGGTACCCGATTACCCGATGGGCAATACCCGAACCCGATCCGAATCAAATAGGGTAGGGTATGGAGGAGGCATACCCGTACCCTACCCGACCCATTGACATCATGTGCTTATCCTGAACCGACACATGTCAACTTTTGGTTGGATTTCGTTTGTTCAAGGGGGTGAAGTGCAACGAATCATTATTAGTTCAGAGTGCAGATTCTGTATTTTCAAAGTTCAGTGGTCAAAAAACAAAAAAAGATATAATCTGGAGGGTCAACATGCAATTATCCCAAAAGTTCAGGAATGTTTTTATTTACCTTACCTTCTACTTTTGAAGTACAGGAAATATGTTCCATGTTTTCTTCACTTACTATCCATGAACCGAACATAGCTTACTAATGTCTATGTCTCCTATGTATAATACTCCCTCCGTCCCACTTAAAGAGTCCACTTTGGTAAATGCACAACTTTTTATGAATTACACAGGTATATTACATAAAATAAACATCATGTTCTAATATCTTCCCCTTATACCCTTGATTATTAGATATAATTTTTTTTGGACAATACATATATATACATATGAGTAAGGTCATGAGATGTAAAAGAAAATAGAAATATGACTCTTCTATTGGAACATAATGATAATGTGAAAGTAGACTCTTCAAGTGAGACGAGGGAGTTTGTATGATAAGTTTCACAGTAAAGAAGTCTCCGATAATCGGAAGTCGTAACATACCTGTAGGTACATTAGAAGCCAGATTCGAGAGTATAATGATAACAGCTGCCAAAACTGCTCTCCCACCGATATGATCGATTTTCGCATAAGGTTCCATGAATTCCCATACCGTGCTCGGGATCCCCGTTTTATTAAAACCATCAACAGTAATAAACATTCCGCAAAAGAAAATCAACAACGAATACGACACCTGTATGATGAAAATAAATTTATATCAATAAAATAATCCTTCCGAATGCGAAACATGTAATCTCAATGATATTATAGGATAGTTACAAAATGCACTCTAAACTTTCAGAAAAAAAAAAAAAAAAACGCAGTGACATTTTTGTCGTGTTGAAAGTTACTTGAGTTTTTTTTTTTTTTTTTTTTTTTTTATTTCATTAAACCTGGAGGGTGCTTTTGTACTTAACCCAAAATATATATCAAGCTTTAAGCTGATATCACCTTTTCAAGACTTGGCCTTGCGTCCTTAAAATCAAGAACGATGAGGGCAAGCGCAGCCGTGATTGCAGTCCACGACATATTCAAACCCATCAACAAAGATATTAGCATCCCTAAGGTAACAAGATAAACACACGCATTCCATAAGGCCCTCCTCGTCCACAT
Organism: Orobanche coerulescens; assembly: GCA_033398695.1. Lineage (NCBI taxonomy): Eukaryota > Viridiplantae > Streptophyta > Magnoliopsida > Lamiales > Orobanchaceae > Orobanche > Orobanche coerulescens. Next base: position 9,962,643 of record CM065816.1, on the reverse strand, counting down.
TTTTGAAAATCCAAAACTTTTTTCGACAAACGACACAACATTCTCACACACGATTCTGGAATTCCCGGTTTCTTTCGGGACGTCCGGATTTTTGCTTGTTTCATACCCTTCGCTAGGAACCTTCTGAATTTCGCTTTCACTTAAATTACAATCCATGTGGCCATCGACACTAGGAGAGCTCCGAACGCTATTATTGCTCTCGGACAAATTACACCTAGTCCTAAGCATCGAATCTTGAGGATTACCCGCAATCATTGATTCAAATGTAGGGTCCAATTCTTGGGAATGTAATGACGGGCCGTGAGACATATTCGCCGGCGAAAAGCGATGATAATTCACGTCGTCTTCGCCAACAACTTCACTAGCTGCATCCTCTTCGTCTTTTTGAACGGACAGCAACTTCCAATACATACATAAAAGGATCGAAGCATTAACGCACACGCACACCAGCATTGCCGGGAAAATGCCGAACAAAACCCCCGCGAACGTGATGTTACTTTGGATGGCTATAACTAAATTCTGAGGGTTGCCTATTGGGGTCGCCGAGGAGCCTATATTCGCGCTAGATGCGAGGGCTAGTAGAAAAGGATGGGGCGGCAGATTTTGTCGCCTCGCGATTTTCAAGACGAATTCGGTTAGAACAACACAAGACGTGTCGTTTGTGAAAAGGGCGCTACATATCGCGGAAATTAAGCAAATTCGGCAGAGTAAGTCCTTCGCGCCTTTGCTTTTCCACAGTAGGAGCTTGCCTAAGTATTTGAAGACATCGGCTCTTTCGAGATAGACACTAACGACCATAGTCCCGAAAAGTAGACCTAGGATGGGAAGGTCGATGGCGGCGTAGGCTTGGTCGGGGGTTATGACTTGGAAAAGTACCATAAGAATTGCCCCAAGTAGGGACCCTGCGGTTCGTCCAATGGGCAAGAATGGGACGGCAGGGAAAACGGCTAGTACCCAGAATACGGCAAAGGCGAACGACCCGAGAATCACTTTTATGGTTGGAGCCATAGTCATGTCTATAGGTTAGAACAAAATCCAGCCTACTCTAATTGGGGGAGATGGTTAAATACATCTGATCCAATCTAGTACAGATTCAAAAGCCCAGCAACATGATTTATTGCAGAAGACCATGAATATCTGAAAAGTCCCAGAAAAGTGATTCAGTAGATAGATTGTAATAGGACACAACACAAGTGAAAGGCAGAGTCCTTATATCATGCACCCGGCCATGATTCGACATGAACCCGCGAGCAAGACACAAGGCATGTGACTCTGACTCACTTATCTCTTATATATTCATCCCGAATCCATGATATAAATTGCCATGAAAGGCTGTAAACATAAAAAGAACAGGAAAAAATATGGGCTGCTGCAGATCATCAATGGGCAGTCCAATATCTACAAAGCCCAACAAACATAATATCAAAAACACTAAAGAAATGGGAACTCATACATACAGAAGAAGATACACATTATTACAGCCACAAATGTCGTTAAATCACTACAGCGAGGAAGAAATATTCAAGTATAACTTAATGAAGCAAAACCAGAGAAGCCCAAAACAGGGCCAACCCGGAAAATTATTTATTCCATTCATTTCAAGATTGGAGAAGGATAATAACAGGATTAACTAAAATCATAAAATCAGATCACCTGAACCTGGAATTTTTGGTTAACTCTCAACCGTGTGAAATTCAGCTGAAAAAGGTTGGAACTCAAATGGATAATCACTTACTACCACTCTTTATGGAAACTATAAGAGTAATAGGAAATCATTTAAAATCATTTAGGTTTGACTCAGGGAGAAGCTTTTCAAGACACTTCACAGGCTCAAGGGAATTAGTGTTGCTCTATCATTGATTATAAGTCCAAAAATATAAATTGTTGGAAATTTCTGCATTACAAATTTGCTGGGCGAAAATTAAATTACAACTGAAAATTACATTTACAACTCGAAAAATGAAAATACAGGACTCGAGGCGGAATTAAAAAAAAAATACAATAAAAAAAAGAAGTTGAATCTACACTCACCAGAAACAAATTAGAAATACAAGAAGATAATCGAAACAACAAAACAAATAAACGAAACCAGACTGTGGTAGAAGTCGCCCGAAGATGCCTTCTGCCCGCAAGATGAGAAACGCCCCGGTAGTGTTCACGGATTGTCGGCTCGTCCCCAAAGGTCAACGACTTTACGTCTCTACAATAACAACACCGCAAACTGGAGAGCTCCGACGAACTGGAAGAGGTGAGGACAAAGCTCCGACTTATAATATGCAGAGAATGCTGAAAACTGTTTGATTATACTGAGTTCGAAAATTGCATGTACAGAAGCAAATGTATGCATGCCTATTTATAGGCCATTCACACCTGCAGGGGTTTAAACAAAGCCCTTATGGCTGTCATAATGCAGGCATTCATGCCTGCATTGAACACAGGAGGTACACAATTCAAGGCAGTGGTTATTGCCCGTTTTGAATTTGAACAGGCAGCCGTAAAATTCTTTAAGCTAGCCCAAGGCCTAGCTCACGGCCAAGCCCACGAACAGGCCCAAAGACCAATTGCCAAGATCCAAGATCCAAGATCCAAGTCCAAGTCCAAGATCAAGACCAAGGCCAACGTCCACGGTCCACGGCACGCGGCACGCGGCTCGCGGCACGCGGCCGCGGCCGAGGCAAGGCGGGCGGGCGGCGGCGGCGCGCGCGTGTGCGCGCGTGTGGGCTTTAAGCCCATACACATGTGCCAACAATTATTACATGCATAAAGTAAACTCCTTATATACTAGAATAATGATGGTTCATTATTCAATGTGTGATTCCATCCCTTATTAATTCACAATTAAGTGACAAACTTTAATTCACTATTTCTCACTCACCGTGAATCGGTTTAGAGAAAGTGAATATACCACGATCATCTACTCGGAACGTAGATCGATCCTATGATATTTAATTTTACAAAATAAAATTAAATCATTAACGATTCCAACAATCCCCCACCTGAATGAAAATAGCCCAAATACAATATGCAGACTCAAACTCAGTCCTCAAGAGGCGTTAAAGTATAAGGATAGGTAGTTCGTGACTTTGAACCTTCCATAGTTAACATCATCGGGTACACAGGCGGATTAGTGGCTTGATGCTTTGAACTATTCCCCCACGACGTGCACCGAGATAATGGTGCTAACACTTGAACACCTCAACCTCATCCGTTCTCACGTTTTGTGTCCTTTGCGGGCCTTGGACACCCCTTTGGATTCATAAGTGTATTTCATGAAGCGGCCCCCACTTCTCACTTATATAGGTGATTCTTTACCGAGTATCTTGCCATACTCAACCTCCTCGAGGTTTTTAGGAATCATTAAAAGTCATAGACTTAACCTCACCACTAGGCAAGCTTTGAACACTCAATTGCTCTATAGGGAATAAACTTAGATGAGTGTTTCACACGAACTCTCATAGCTTAGTTCTCCCATTCAACCAAGTTCTTGGGATCTCCAGTCATCTTGGTTGGGTTACCACTATGATAATTCTCAATTTGTGGATTTTAATCCCATTCCCTCTAGCAATTTATTCATTTGATCACGGTTTAACCCTTTGGTTAGCAGATCCGCTAGATTATCCAATGACCTCACATAGTCAATAGAGATAACCCACTTTTGATCAAATGTCTCACGGTATTATGGCGTCAACGAATGTCGAGACTTTCCATTATACACGTTACTTCTCGCCCTACCAATAGCAGCTTGGCTATCACAGTGAATCATCACTGCAGGCACTGGCTTGGACCAACATGGAATATCTTATTGAAAGTTTCTGAGCCATTCGGATTCTTCACCAGCTTTGTCCAATGCTATGAATTCCGATTCCATGGTGGATCGGGCTATACACGTTTGTTTCGCGGACTTTCACGAGATAGTTCCACCCCCAATGGTAAACACGTAACCACTTGTAGAAAATGAACTTTTCTTATCGGATATCCAATTCGCATCACAGTACCCTTCAAGTATCGGGGGGGTATCTCGAATAGTGTAGCCCAAGGTTTTGAGTATACTTTAAGTACCTCAAAACTCTAACGAGAGCTTTCCAATGCTCTTTGCTTGGATTGCTCGTGTAACGACTCAATTTGTTTACAGCGCAAGCTAAATCGGGTCGAGTGCAATTTGTAAGATACATTAAACACCCAATGACTCGTGCATATTCTTCTTGTGCAACGGGGTCCCCTCGATTTTTGCTCAAGTGATGATTTAAATCTATTGGGGTCTTAGCCGGCAAGCTATCAAAAGCATTAAACTTCTTGAGAACTTTCTCGGCATAGTGAGATTGTGTCAAGATGATTCCATCTTATTTTCTCAGAATTTTCATTCCAAGAATCACATCGGCTAGTATCGTTAATTTTCTTTCATGTCAAAATTTCTTTTTAACATGTTCTTAGTATCGTTAATTACTTGTATATTGTTACCCATGATTAACATGCCATCTATATAAAGACACATAATAACATACCATTATTAGTGTTCTTAATATAAACACATTTATCACACTCGTTTATTTTAAAACCATTTGATAACATTACATTATCAAATTTCAAGTGCCACTGTAGTGGAGCTTGTTTCAATCCATATAGAGACTTAACCAGTTTGCATACCTTTTTCTCTTGTCCAGGTACTACAAACCCTTCAAGTTGTTCCATATAGATCTCTTCATACAGATCACCGTTTAGAAAAGAAGTCTTAACATCCATTTGATTAATCTCAAGATCGTGCAAAACAGCAATCGCGAGAAGCACTTGAATAGATGTAATTCTCGTTACAGGTGAATAGGTATCGAAAAAATTGTACCCTTCCTTCTGTTTGAAACCTTTGACTACTAAACGAGCTTTATACTTGTCAATTGACCCATCAACCTTGTACTTTCTTTTAAGGATCCATTTGCATCCTAAGGGCTTACAACCTTCAGGTAAATCAACCAAAACCCAAGTTTGGTTTTATAAAATTGAGTCAATTTCACTCTGAACAGCTTCTTTCCAGAGCAACCCGTCTGGTCTGGCATAAGCTACTTTGATCGACATTGGTTCTTCATCCAACATGAATGCTATATAGTCAGGTCCAAATGTCTTTGGTGTCCTAACCCTACTACCACGTCTCGGTTCTACATCTTCTAGATTAGATCTCGATCACTTACGTAACTTTGGATCTACATCCACAGGTTTTGAACTTGTTCCTTCATCTTCAACTCTATTGCTAGAATTGTTCTCAACTTTATCATTATCCTTACAAGGATATATGTTTTCAAAGAATACAGCATTCCTTGATTCAATTGTTGTTCCCACAGTCATTTCAGGAACTTCTGACTTGTAGATAACAAACCAATAGGCACTACTGTTCAGTGCATACCCAATAAAGATGCAATCGACCGTCTTAGGTCCGATTTTAACTTGTTTAGGTAGAGGTACCTCAACCTTAGCCAAACACCCCCATACTTTGAGATATTTGTATAAAGGTTTTCTACCTTTCCACAACTCATAAGGGGTAATATCCTTACCTTTGCGAGGAATTTTGTTCAATATGTAGTTGGCTGTCAAGTCAGCTTCCCCCCACATATTCTGGGGCAACCCTGAACTAATCAATAAGGCATTCATCATATCTTTAAGTGTTCGATTCTTACGTTCAGCAACGCCATTAGATTGTGGTGCATATGGAGCTATTGTTTGATGAATTATACCGCTTTCGTTACATAATTCCTCAAACGGGGCTACATATTCGCCACCTCTATCACTTCGAACCATCTTGATACGGTAGCCTAATTGATTTTCGGCTTCATTCTTGAAGTTCTTGTTGGAACATTTTGTTCCATACATAAATTAAAAGTGTTTTGATGATTAATGTTGATAAGCAAAACAAAACAACGAAGAGACGAAGCCAATCATCGAAGAAAACGAAGTGCAAAAAGCTGAAAAACACAAAGCTAAAGTACGTAATATGTGATCATTAACGTACGTAATGTAAGCAGCTTAACGTACGTAATGGAGAGCATATAACGTACGTAATGAGCAGTCTGGAAGCTAACGACTAGTTTGATGATGGAGCCTATAAATACCATCCCTATGGTATTATTTGAGTACAACAACCTTGAGCAAACAGTCTATACTTGTGATATTATTATGCACATTCTTGTTGTTGATATTGAGCTTAATTGTAAGTGTTTGAGTGAGAATTCACGAAAACATACACGAGTGGTAAAAGAAAAGATACGATTGGATTCGGTGTTATTAGGATCAAGGATCCGGCATTGTTAGAATCGCAATCGCTATCTTAGTGAGGCTTATCTAGTGCCAATAGAAAGCTATAGAGGTTGATTCCTTATCCTACGAAAAGGAAAACGGTTTAACTTGGACCGACGCAAAGACAAGTACGAGTGGTTTATCACGGACCAATAGAAGACGTGATTGTAAACGGTTATACCTCGACCGATAGAAGAGAGGCGTAGAGGTTGCTATCTTTAACCTATTGAAAAAGATAAAGAGAGGACGTAGGCTCGTTTATAGCCGAACCTCTATAAATCCTCGTGTCCTTTATTTTCCGCAATTTTTATTTACGCTTCCGCAAACGGCGCAATATCCGACCCCCAACAGTTCTTAAAAGCTTCAATAGCCTCATCTTTACTTCTCAAAAGATAAAGATAACAATATCTTGTGCAGTCATCGATAAAAGTGATAAAGTACTTCTTACCACCTTTAGTTTGCACAAACTTTAAATCACACACATCTGTGTGAATTAATTCAAGGGGTTGTGTGTGTTTCGTTTTACCGAATGAAACGAAAGTTTCGTCATTTTTGCTTCAACACAAATCTCACATTTGTTTTGAGTATTGACTTCATTTAATTTTAGTAAATATAAGTTTACTAATCTTTTTATAGCATTTAGATTCACATGACCTAATCTACAATGCCATAAATCAGAACACTCAGTCAAGTAAGAGTAAGCACTAACATTTTCATTATCATTACTGGACTTGGTTACATGGCGTTTAGCCAAAGTATTAATTTTAAAGAGTCCCTCCGTGAGGTAACCCTTACCAAGAAACCTATCAAACTTTTTTATGATAATTCTATCTGACTCAAATACTAGTTTAAACCCCTTTTTAACTAGTATAGAGCCTGAGATCAAATTCTTCCTCATATCCGGAACATGAAGCACATTCTTCAAGGTGAGTGTCTGTCCGGACATAAGTTTGAGGTCCACTTCTCCAACTCCGATAATTTCAGATGAAGCTGGATTCCCCATGTTGAGCTTTCTCCCCTCAACAGCTTGATAGTTCTTAAACTGGCTCCTATCGGCACCAACGTGGGCGGTCGCACCGGTGTTGACGTACCAACCACCTTGGTTCTCAACATGGTTGCCTTCTTCGGTGACCACAGCAGCAAGGTCATCTTCTTTCCATTCGCCGTTAGACTCGGCGATGTTGGCAACGTGTTTCTTCTTCTTGTTGGCTTTCGGCTTCCGGCAGTCCTTCGCCGCGTGCCCATGTTTACCACAGTTGAAGCAATCACCATCAAACTTCTTGACTGGTTGCTTCCCTTTGCTCTTGTTTTGGACATTTGGGCGAGCTTTTTTATTGGAGGGACCGCCATGCTCCAACAGATTGGCCTTAGCATCTATCAGGCCTTTTGGTTTGTGGTCATTTTTGCGCACGTCAGACTCGATGCGTAGTTTCACAATCAAGTCTTCAAGAGTCATCTCCTTTCTTTTATGTTTGAGATAGCTCTTGAAGTCTTTCCAACTGGGGGGCAACTTCTCGATCACAACAGAATAAGGAAAGCGTCCACAGATCATTCCTTCGGCATTGACATCATCAATGATGAGTTGGAACTCTTGCACTTGTTCCATGATTGGCCTTGAGTCAACCATTTTGTAGTCCAGATACTTGGCGACTACAAACTTCTTTGTACCTGCATCATCACTACGGTACTTGTTTTCAAGTGCTTCCCACATATCTTTTGATGTGTTTACAACAGAATAAACATTGTACAAACTATCTTCTAAGGAGTTCAGAATAAAGTTTTTACAAAGATAGTCTCCATTGTGCCAATTGTCATAGGCAGCTCGGACTGTGAAACTAGTCTCTTGAGCACTTGGCGCCGGTGGCGCATCTTCCTTAAGGAAGTTCACAAAGCCCAATGTTGTCAAATAGAACAACATCTCCTATTGCCACCTTTTAAAGTCGGCTCCACCAAACTTTGGCGGCTTCTCGGTGGCAGGCATCATACTTGGCCCCGAGGTCACTATGCCATATATGGGCTTTAACAACGTTTTTTTAATATTACAAGCAAAAATGTAACCATATATGCCTTGAAAGTGATCTAGGCCTACACTTTTTTTCGGTGTTAGCATTGCTATAAATCACTGTTACGGTAGACGTTATTTAGTATCTACGGTAACGTTAAAGTCAGTGTAGCCATTGGTCTTTAAAAAATGTGTAGTCGTTGGTCTTTAAAAATCAATAAAAAATAGGCGAGCTCAATGATTGTCCGAATATTAGTCAATTAAATAAGTGGGCTCAATCTTTGTCCAAATATTTCAATTAAGCGGGTCAAATTTCAATTATTCACTCTCAACTCTCAACTCTTTCTCTCAACTCTCTTACACCTCAACAGTTACCAGCCAACCGGCAAATACATTTCGTATCGTATATCTTTATATATACATATATATATATATTATTACTTATTCATATCCTATTCTTTTTTTCCTATCCTATCCTATTATTCTAAAAGAGTGTAGGTCCTGATGAAGGAAAACATGTTTCTTTTCTTTCTCCACTCGGTGAAAGCGGCATTTTTGATTTCCCTACTGAAAACCATTCTCGTTCACCGCCTCCACCTTTCTGCTTCATGCTTCCATCTTCCACCAACATGTCTGCCTCATCTTCTCGGCTCGTCGATGTCTTGTCTGAGTTTCTTATCCTTCTTCCTCTTTATCCTCTCGGTTTTGTGTTATGGGAAACCCTTTTCTTTTTTTTTTCTTCACCGCTTTGCATCCTATTTCTGTCCTCTCCCGCTTAAAATTTCTTGCACTTGCTGAGCGCTTTGTCTTCTGCTTTATTTTGCTATCGAGCTCTTGCTAGAGGGTTTGTTTTGCTGGTAGGGTTTTATTGGGGGTGTATGTATTGAGTGGTCCCCCCCGAGGGTTTTCGCTATTTTCTCATTGTTTTATTTTGGGTGCTGCTATTTGCAGACATGGGCCCTTGTTTTTTTGCAGGATACAGTGTGATTTTTGGAGCTCGTGCTTTCTCTGTTGAAGGCTTGATTTCTGTTTCGCAAGAGTGTCTGCCAAGGTCATCAATTTTCTCTTTTGCGTTGTTTTTGGGCTGGTCTTTGGCTACTTTTACTTTTTTACTGTTTACAATTTACTGAGTTTTTTCTGCCCAGCTCTCGTGCTCCCATTTGGATATAAATATGAATGTGAATAGAATTCGTGTCGAATTAAGGATTTTATTGCAAAGTGCTTGCTTCATGAAGTGTTTACTGTTTGTTGCAAGAGTGTAGGAATTTTGTGAGTGCTGCAATGATTTTTCTTCTTTATAGGAGTCCATCATACACTATATCATGTCATTGAGGGGGTCGAGTGATTCCAATATTGACGTGAAGTTTTCCCAAATTAGTGATCAGCTAAGATCAGGATATCTTTTGGTGTATTGGATTCGAGTTCAATATCGAAGCCCATAATAAGTTTGTATTTTTAACTTATGTGCCTTTGAAGTAAACATGACATATTCTATTTACTTTATCTATTACTTATTTTTGTGCTTTATAATAGGCATACAGTCGATATTTAATAATGTGAGTGTAAATATTGGAGGCCTGTGGATAATCTTAAACTTCAGCTAGAAGCCTAATGTTATAAAGTAAATCGCCTTCATAGTTCCATTATTTGGAGGTGCTGAACTTTCCATTTGCTTGATATTTGCCTATACGATTATTCTCATCATTCATAGCTCTGAACGTTATAAAAAGTCTTCATTTGTTTGAGCATAATTGTGTAACTTTAAATCTAATAAATGACCATACATTGTTATTTCTGTTCTTCGATTTTTGGTAGTTGTCTGTATATGATTAAGTGACAGCCTCTTGGTAACTATTATGGAGGGCTGTCCCAGTGCAAAAGATTTCTTTTTTTAGTTTGAGGAACTGTTATTCCCCAAGTATGCCGCTCATGTTATTCAGATATGATAACATGTTCAGTCCAGGGTGTCTGCAATGATGTTGGTCGTCTACTTTGGAGGGCATTATTCCTCCAGGTAGCTGCCAAGAAACAGTATCAGGTCGCATGTTTTCTTCATTTCAATTAACTACTAGAAAGTGTCCCGTTATTCCCAGAATGAGTTAGATGCTTGAACTTGCATTGGCGAAGAGTTTGAGCTACCTCACCGAGTACACTTGAGAATACATACTGTAGCACAAGTTGATCACCTTTAGATACAGACCAAAGATAAAAGAATGAAGAAGCGCGCAAGTGTTATTTCGTTTTACTCAGCATCAATCATTCTTCCACCTCTCTCTCTCTCTATTTTGAAGTTTTAATTAATAATATTTGTTACTCTATCTCATATTTCGACTTTTAGGCATTATATCACTTTCGGTTTCTTCAGTTAAGTGATATGGTTAAAGCAAACCGTTTAAAGTTTAGACCCATCATGGTACTCTTCATACCATTTAAAGTTTAGACCCATCCTTGTCCTTAACGCCGCCGAGCTATCCGTCAGTCCTAAATCTGTCACCCTCGCTTCTGATAATAAAGTACCGGTTTAGTATTTTGCAGTGTTGACGTCCTCTGAGTTCTTTTAGTTCCCTCCCTCCCAGGCTCCAGCCCCACCACTTCTTTTATTATTAATATTATTTTCTTTTTGTTTTTGCTTTAAACTTTGTCCTGGAAATTTTAGGTTCTTGAATCTGTGGAGGTCGGGTTATTTGAGGAGGATGAGATCTTAGTGTTGGAGTTCAACGAATATTTGCCAATTGGTTTTGGTGTTTTGAACATTGAGTTTGATGGGACATTAAATGATAGAATGAAAGGGTTTTACAGAAGGTGACTCTGTTTTACTTATGTATTATTTATGTTAGGTTATTATACTTGATATGCATTATTTGTTATTGCCTCATTACTTAGTTTCAGTTACTTACTAAGAGTTATGTGTAGGTGTTTGGTGTGTAGAGCGTTTTGTTTTTATTCTGGTATTTGTAATATGGAGAGATGAGGGGCTTTGAGTCTGTAGAAATAAAACCAAATGTAGTTCTCCATTTCGGAAGATTTTTTTTTCATGGGTTTGTATACTGTATTTTTAGTCTTGTATTGATTCAGAGGTTCATTTATGATTTGTATACTGTATTTTTAGTCTTGTATTTATTCAAGTCAGGGTACTTACTCAGGAACTTGCCGTGTGTCTTATGATTATCATCGCTTCACTTTCTCAGGGCAATGTTTATGTCATGTAGTTGTCTGACAAGATGCGACCTGATTCAACCATCTCATGCAAGTGTACTGTTGCAAAAGACACAAACCAACTCGAACTTTTTAAGGCAAGTATTTTGCTTTTCCAGACACATGTACTGTATGATCGAAAAAAAACCGTTCATTTGTAAACAAAAGTAACTAAATAAATAAAATTTGTCTCTATCATTTTTGTACTTGTAAACCTTATTTCGTTTGCAGTTTCCAGAGTGCCTCCGCATCATTGGGTATTTACGCCCAATAGGAGTTTTCAATGAGTATGGAATGCACCTACACGTAGCATGATCAGGATATTTTTATGATTATTAACTTTTTAGCTATTTTTAATCTTAATTTGCTTTAGAGTTCATAGTCCCCTGATCTATAGATCTCATTTCATTTTTAAGATATATTATTCTGAACAAGAAGCATTTCTGGTGGTCAGCTTTTAAGATGTAGTGAAGCACTGCTTCTTGGAATACTTGACGATTTAGACCAGAGGAATCCTTATGAATATTTGAAAGGGTTGGTACAATGTCATAGAATGCATCTTTTTGATGTTGTTAACCAGTATCGAGCCATATTTGTTGATGACACATCGGAAGTGAAGAAAATTATGATGGTGGCCTTCTCTTTGACTGGGCCTGAAGACCCTCCAAATCATGCTTCGTAGGATAAGTGAAGGTGGATCATTGTCAAATATTTTGGATCAATTCATGGTGAGAATTAGTCTTCTGCATTAAAGTTTTCCTCTTTGATCTATAATCTATATCTTCCTGTCAGTAGATGATTTCTTTTTGTATTGATTGCTTTTTATATGACAATTTTGTTGGTTTACAATATAAAACCAATTCTTTTACCTGCCTGTGGTTTACAGTATTGTGCTATGGCACATGATTGGGTTGGTTTGGATTTTCGAGGACTGCTTCCCCTTCTTTTTGAATAGTAAACATACATTTCAGCATTTTTTTCTGGTCTTTGACTTGCTTTGGAATTTTGGAGATCTCTCATGTGCATGTTTTTGTTTCTCAACAGTGCAGTCCTAAATCTGTTCTCGAAGAATATGAGGACAATTGTTGAAAATTTTCAGGTATAATTCCCATTCAGTAATAGTTGGCAGCTGATGTTGTCCTGCCTTTCTTTAAGATTCGTGATTTTGATTACTATGGTCTTTCTATAACAAAAACTGTCCTCGATGAAGATTTATGAAAGATGTTTCAATTATCCAGTTAGTGTTGGATTCTCATCGTTGGGATGTTGTTATCGACTGGGGGCTTTTCCAGCGGAACTCCAAGAACCGATGGTTGAGGGACAAACTGCTCGTCCCCCACAAAGGTGTTTACTATGCAGCCATTGTATGTATTTTGTCAAGTACAAAATAAAAAATCTGACATTCGTAAATTGTTTTTCAATACTAGAAATTTAGCGCATTCATCGTTTTAGTTTTCAAAATTCAAGATTTCGGAATTGGAATTCGGATTCTGTTTGATAAACAGATCCTAAGCGGCAATTTTTTTCTACTGCATGTTTTGAATGTGTTGTTGAGATTAGCATGGATGCAAACTGTGATGAGTATCACCATTTTTTGTAACGGGTGGATGTACTCGGCCCTTTGGTGATTCGAATCATTGCGATAGGATCCTTGAAATCCTTATATTCATTTTGGATTTATGTAGTTATTTCGGATGGTTTATGTATTTGGATGATAACCTTTTATGTTTTGGGATGTTTGAATTTATTTTTAATGGGTAACTCTATTTTTAAATGCCATATGTTTATTTTTAGCATTTAGAGTGTTGGTAAAAGACCTGCGAAAATGTAGCCATTGACCCCAAAAGTATACTCTTTACGTGTTGGCAAAAGAATAGCATAGTGTAGCCAAAGATATTAAATTATTTAAGAAACAAGTCTAGCCATAATGATAAAGGGTGTTGCCAACAATATCTAAGTGTTTCACAATTTTATGTTATAGTAGTACTATACAGGTGTAGCCATAGGTCTACAGCTATACTTTTATTGGTGTCACCATATAGATAACGGTGTTGGCATAGGTCTACAACAACACCTCTTAAGGTGTAGGAACATAACCAAAAAGTGTTGGCATAGGGGTGTACAGCTACACTTTTTCGCAGTGTTACGAGAAACTATAAAAGTGTTAGCGTAGACTCCTATGGTAGCGGCTATTTTTGTAACACCCTCGAATTTGGTCAAAGTGTAGCCGTAGCTTGTTTTTATTCTTTTACCAACACTTTTTGGGCTGTGAACACACTTTTTTAGGTGTGACTGAAGCCCATATATGGCGTAGTGGGTTGTTCCAAAAAAGGAACCACTCGTGTTGAACCCGTAGGCTCCAACACTAGATCCTAACATGGATCCAACGGTACCACTAAAAGTGGAACCTACGGTGCCACTCGAGGTGGATCCACCGGGAGTCAGAAATGGGTTCGAAAACACCCATGGAGTTGTTGATGAGGTAGTTGAGCTCATCATGCTGGACATGGTTGCGGCAATGGTGTTTGCCACGTTCGAAGCGGCGGTCGCAGAGGCAAAGGCAGCGGTGGTGTTGGAGTCGGTTGAAGCAGCGGTCATCATCTCCAATTGTAGGATTCAGCAAGTAAAAGTTTCTCGTCTTGCGTTTGTTGGAAATTTCTGTGTTACAAACTTGCTGGGCGAAAATTAAATTACAACTGGAAACTACAATTACAACTCGAAAACTGAAAATACAGGACTCGAGGCGGAATTAAAAAAAAATACAATGAAAAAAAAAGAAATTGAATATGCACTAACCAGAAATAAATTAGAAATACAAGAAGATAATCGAAACAACAAAAAACAATAAATGAAACCAGACTGTGGTAGAAGTCGCCCGAAGATGCCTTCTGCCCGCAAGACGAGAAATGTCCCGGTAGTGTTCACGGATTGGCAGCTCGTCCCAAAAGGTCAACGACTTTACGTCTCTACAGTAGCAACACCACAAACTGGAGAGCTCCGACGAACTGGAAGAGATGAGGACAAAGCTCCGACTTATGATATGCAGAGAATGCTGAAAACTGTTTGATTATACTGAGTTCGAAAATTGCATGTATAGAAGCAAATGTATGCATACCTATTTATAGGCCATTCACACCTGCAGAGGGTTTAAACACAGCCCTTATGGCTGTCATAATGCAGGAATTCATGCCTGTATTGAACACAGGAGTTACACAATTCAAGGCAGTGGTTACTGCCCGTTTTGAATTTGAACAGGCAGCCTTAACACCTCCTCATAACACCTGGGAGGTTACTGCCCATTTTTAGCTGAGTTTGAACAGTCCGGATGCACCTGGACTATAATCAGCTCCTTAACCATTTGACGGATGTACCTGGACATCCTTATGTGCACATACGAGCCCAACTACGTTGTTGAGCTTGTCCAAAAAATTCTTTAAGCTAGCCTAAGGCCTAGCTCACGGCCAAGCCCACGAACAGGCCCAAAGACCAATTGCCAAGATCCAAGTCCAAGATCAAGATCAAGATCACGGCCACGGTCCAAGGTCCACGGCACGCGGCCGCGGCGAGGCGGGCGGGCGGCGGCGGCGCGCGCGTGTGGGCTTTAAGCCCATACACATGTGCCATTAATTATTACATGCATAAAGGAAACTTCTTATATACTAGAATAATGATGGTTCATTATTCAATGTGGGATGCCATCCCTTATTAATTCACAATTAGGTGACAAACTTTAATTCACTATTTCTCACTCACAGGGAATCGGTTTAGAGAAAGTGAATATACCACGATCATCTATTCGGAACGTAGATCGATCCTATGATATTTAATTTTACAAAATAAAATTAAATCATTAACGATTCCAACATAAATATAATTGGTTCCGGTGATAATGAGTTTTAAGTTAAGCAATAAGAACGAATTTGGTACATAGAACTTGATTAAACAGATGAACAAGATTATTTTCACATGAAAACTTATGCATGGAATGCATTGTTTTAATGTATAGCTATTTTAATGCATATAATACATATTTATTATATAAAGTTTGCACAAGTCAGTGTACCCCAAGTCCTTAACATGTTCTAAGATCTCAAAGTAGGAGATTAAGTCCACATCAATGTTTCTTAAAGTATTAATCTACCCCCCCCCCCCCCCAATATACCTATTGGTTATATTTCTGCATAACCATTGTGTTTCAACAAATTCCCCACTATGATGTATTACAATGGTTAACTTGTCACCCATAATGTGTTCAAAAAACACGAGAGATAGTATCAGAGATTCTAACCTCTTAGCAGTAAAAGCCCTAAAATATGTTGTTGGAACCCTAACCAAGCTCCACACAGTCGCCTTCCTATTGTTCGTACATGTTTAGTATTTAAACTCAAACGATGTGGTATTGCTGATGTGTGACTTAACTGCCTTGTAGGCGACTGTTAACACTTAACGGACCAATTTGGATGGAGGTACTAACGTGGTATAACGGACCAAAGTACAGGGCCTTGTTTGATGCCTTTTAAAAAGGAGGTCATCAAGTGCTAAGATGAGCAAACTTGAGGTCCTATTTTGGTTATTTAGCCTTTAGGCATACTAATTAATTAACTACTAAGATTAATAAGCAATTTAAATATTATGATTATTTATTTAATAATATTGTTGGTGAAAATAAATATCTTAATCTAGTTGAAGCGAAGTGGCTATTCTTGATCTCTTTCTAAAAACCTTCAGTATATCCCCGTCTTAATTTGGACGTTGTTTGTGCATTGAGCTACCGGATCTTGCTTGAATTCCTTTTGAATCGGCCAAAAATTATATTTGAGACTTGAGAGTCACTCAATTTACTTTTATTTTCTAGTAATTAGGATCACTCTCAGAAAATTGATGTGTTATCTAAATTGTAGAATCAATGACACAAGTCGAGATCTACGGTTAAACACAAGAAGAACAAATCAAACTCCCAAGTATGAATATGTTAGATTCGGCCGGACCCCCATGTTATCTCGGATTTATATGATTTGGGTTACTCTAGGATCTTAAGGAGAATTAGGGTTAGACTCCTAGTAAAATCTAATCTTCCATATTAAGTTATTCATAATATGATTAAATTTACTAATATCAGTTCAATCCACTAAAGAATTTATATTGCACTTCCAACCCAAATTCCAATTTACGAAATCAGGCTTCTTATTTAAGTATATTATTTCCCATATTTAAGATATCGAATGTCCATTACTTAATTTAAGATACTGACACCTTTAATTAATTAACTGTTTATCCAAAAGTAGCGTCACTCGAAACTTATTATTATATCGGAATTAAATTCATTTGCAGGGTTTAATATAATAATCATTCTTGAGCTCCTCAAGGGGACAGCATCAGCCCGCATGAGTCGAGACACAATTTATATTTATAATATTAATTATCATATAAATAAATATTATTGCCCAAAATACAAAGCATATTGAGCCAATCACTGTGATTCTCACACATGGTAAATCAAAACATAATTATTATAAATACAAAATTAAAATATTATATGCTAGAATTAAGAAATAATAATTATCCGAGATTTACGTTCTTCTTACCGTTAGTACATAATAATCTATCTCACTGTGATCCAGTTCGACGTATGCAAATAGTAAGATCGACTAATCTCAAGCATACACTACAACCGTTCACAGAGTTTGACTAATAATTATAGAGGTTGTGAACTATTATATTATTTTATAAGGTAGTGATATTGTGATCTTCCGTGTGATGCAAACACACCACATTATCTACAATATAAAATAAATAGACAATATATTTACATAACCATAACATAGATTAATATGCAAAATATGTGATAACTTATAATTAATATTCTCAGAGCTAGTTACAGGGAAATGAGGTAATACAAACATAGGTGTGCTTTGCAGTATACAATCATAATATTTTCAAAGCATACTTTAAGTATATTATTCTATTAAATAGTCTAGCATAACTCCCATGTATACTCAAAGCAATACTGTCATACACCATAATTCCATTCCCTCAATGTGCACTTCAAAAACTTTTGAGGGCAAGCCTTTGGTAAACGGATCAGCAAGATTATCTTTCGATGCAACCATGGCCACAACTACTTCTTCTTCCCTTACGAAGTATCGTATAATAAGGTACTTGAGTTGATATGTTTACTTGTCTGATGGGCTCGTGGTTCCCGCGAATTTGCAGTTGCACCGGTATTATCACATAAAGCGTAATACCCTCTGGCAAATCAGGAATCACATCTAAGTCCTGTAGGAAGTACTTGAGCCATACTGCCTCAGAGGCTGCCACGTACTCGGCTTCCATGATAGAGTCCGAGAAGCATTTCTGTTTCACACTACTACAATTAATGACGCCACCTCCTAGAGTAAACACATAACCTGAAGTAGACTTGATATTTTCTTTGTCTGCTGAAAAATCCGAGTCAGTGTAGCCCATTGGACATAAGTCATCTGAATGATATACTAGCATGAACCCCCTAGTCCTTCTAAGGTACTTGAGTATATACTTGATAGCAATCTAGTATCCTGGTCCAGAGTTCGATTGATATCTAGCAGTCATGGATACGGTAGGGGTGTGCATTAGTCCGAATTCGAGATTTCAATCCGAAAATCCAAAAATCCGATCTGGACCGGTCTGATCTGCTGTATTCGGATCGGATTTCAGATTAAGGTTTTTTTATGTTTTTGGATTTCTGATTGGACCGGATCAAATTCGTGAATTTTTAAATTTATCCGATTAATCTGAAAAAATAATAAAAAAGATTAATTTATATAATATTGTTTGTCTTTCTACACAAGCTAAACTTAAACACGCATCCCATATAAATAGATATCTACCGATAAACTCTAATAAATTCACATTTTCACCATTATCACATCACTTCCTTCTTTGTTTACCGACCACGCCTCTCACATTTCCTTCGTAGCTCCGCTTAGTCACCAATCGCGCCTCCTCATTCTCTCATCTTTCAGTTACCAGCCCGAGTGTGAATCTACTTCATTTATATTTTTAATTATACAAGTAGTCAGCAGTCATTCACTCCGACTTTTATTTAAAAAAAAGTAATATTTTAAAAAAATTAGGATTTTTCGAATCAGATTTCGGCTTGAACAAAACATGCTCTGGATTTTTGGATCAATCGGAATTTAGTTACGGATCGTATTGATCCGATGCACACCCCTACCTACGGCATGACAGATATCTGGTCTAGTGCAAATTATAGCGTACATGCGGCATTCCACTGATGACGCATAAGGGACCATCTTCACATCATATATCTCCTTTTGTGTCTTAGGACACATATCTTTAGATAGTTAAATTCATGCCTGTAAGGTAGAAAATCTTTCTTGGAATTCTCCACACTAAACCGCTGGACAATTGTATCGATATATGATGTCTGAGATAGAGGTGTTCAAAGGTTCAAAACCGCCGGTTTTTTGAACTGGCAATTCGCCAAGCGGGGTTCAAGTTGGCCAAAAATAGAAACTGGACCGAACTGCCTTATGGCTGTCACGGTTCAGTTTTGAACCACGAACCGCCGGTTCCAAACCGAACCGAAACTGGCTGTTCATGGCTTATTTTTTTAAAATTTAATTGAATTTGTAACATTTCAAATAAAAAGTACGAGTTGAAAAATGGGCTTGAGCTTAATTCAAGTATTCAACATTAAAATTTTTAATTTTAAATATTTTAATTAAGCGCATACGTTTCCGATATCCATAACTTTAGAGTATCAAAATCAAAGTCTACATAGTTCATTTTTAAATTTTGGGGGGAATGGGGGAGAAAAAAAAAGGTATTTGAGCTTAATTCAAATATTTAGTTAAAATTAAGAATTTCAACTTTGAAATATTTGGATTAAGTTGCCTTACCTTAGGAATCAAAGTCCTCGTAGTTCACTTACCCTATACTTACCTTAGGGAGTGGAGGCAACTACAAGAAAAATTGTAAGACCTTTTCACCCTCCACCTAAGAAGATTTTATTACCATGTGGTCCACGTTCTAAAGCTCTCAAATCAAAAGTAGTTAAATAATTTTAAGTTCTTGATATGCATTACTTTGGTACCTTATTCATTTTTGCGATAAATCTTCTTGATAGGCATTCCGCACACCAAGATCCGGAATAGCAAAACCAAAAGAAGATATACTACTACCACTAGAAGAAATGTGAACACGAGAAAAAAAACCCATACCAAGATCAAGACTAGCATTAAAGCTACAAGTATATTCGCGATAAAGATTAGATAAAGAATTTTTGGCACTTTGAACACACTTGCTAGGATTTAGAGGAATAAAATTAGGAATAGGAATATAAATAAAGCATTGTAGTAAAGTGTAAGTAATTTAAGCAAACCTTCCTCATTTCTTAAACTTATAAGATTTCTGGCATTAGTTGCACTTCACCAAGAAATGACCGGGACCACCGGTCTGCCAACCTTGACTCGAACCCACCCGTACATATGAAATATACGGGTCTGGGTCTTCACGGGTCGGACACTGGTCCGGGTCTGAATCCGAGTCTGACCCATATTTTTAAATGTATTTTTAAAACTTTTATTTATTATCATTTTGTACACGAAAAAACAAACTAATGAACAGAAAATATGTAAAATAAATGGGCTTGTACTTAATTTTAAAGTTTTACTTAAAATTAAATTCCCTACATATCCTTGTGAGGAATCAAAACCCTATGTAGTTCTTTTATTTAAGAAATAATTGAAAGAAATGGGCTTGTATTTAATTTTGAGTTTTCACTTAAAATTAAATTGCTTACGTATCCTCGTAGGGAATCAAAGCCCTACGCAGTTCTTTTACTTACCTGACTTACCTTTTACTTACGTTTTGTCAAAGTCGATATCCTCGTTACCTTGTTCATTTGTTTGACTCATTTGACTAGACTTTCCTTCAGTGATGCCTTCTTGATAGACGTCTTGGTCCGCTAATATGTCATCACACCTATTTTCTTGATCTCGTGGCTCGGTTTCTATTGCGTCTGTAGGCATCATCTGAGCCTCAAGATTTTTGGCGTCATTCGGAATATCCGCCTCGTCCAATATATAACTTTCTTCCCTAAAGGCGCTCTCAATGGGGACTGTAGACACGGGCACCGCAAGAATCTCTCATGCCATAATGGAGAGTATGGGAAATTCTCTTTCCCTTCTTTTCCACCAATCCAACAGATCAAATGTACCTGCAGGAGGACTAGAGCGAGAATGAGCCTCAACAACTTTTCAACATAATGAGGTGTTCTTCGGGCTGGCTTGCTGCAGGAAGATTCGAATTTGATATTTGCATCGGAGTTGGTACGCCATGAAGACTGCCTCAAACGTTACATATGTTTGTGTTAACATAGTTTCATCGATTTCATGGACCATTTGTTCTTCAATGTGATGCAGTTGTTGACCATTTGGGATAGTTGAAATCCACGGGGTCAACTTTATCTTCACTTGTAATTGTGGTACTTAGGGCTGTCGAACGGTTCGGTTCCGGTTAATCGGACCGAAATTTTCGGTTAACAGGAACCATAATTGCCCAAAAATGAGAACCGAAAATCGGACCATATAAAATTTCGGTTAACTGAAACCGGACCGGTTATTTTCGGTTCCTGTTCGGTTAAACCGACAGAACCGTTTTTTTTAAATGACCTGTTTGCACGGGTTAAATTATAAATTATAAAATATAAAATGTAAAATTAATATTTAATACATATATAATATATTATTATAATTTTTTAACAAAATATAAAATATTTATTTAACAATATTAGGGTTTTAAATTTTTAATTTTAAAAAATTAAAATAATAAAATATATAAGTATAAAATATAAAAATAATATTTAATAAATATATTATAAAATCGGTTTTCGGTTCGGAACCGTTCGGTTCCGGTTCCGAACCGAAAACCGAAAAATTATGTAATAAGGAACTGAAAACCGAACCTTTAACCGATTATGGAACCCGCTCGGTTCCGGTTCTAACTGAGAACCGGGAACCATTCAGACACCCCTAGTGGTACTACCATAATAGATACTTTCAAGTATCATATGATCCTCTTCATCAAGTTGACTTTCATTTCCAAATACGAGATTTTAAGCTCCCAAATAAATATGACAGATGGTTTCTTCGATCTGTCCCAAAGAGCAATTCGTTCTAATTTGGATATTTTAGATCTTTTAGGGGCGTAGCAATATCATTTCTCTTATTAGAGCTCGACATAATGATAAAATAAGAATTGGAGGGAGATATTAGGTTACAAAAATGAGATTAAGAGAGAGATGCATAAATTAGATATTTAGATGGGAGTTAGTGTGAGAAACGAGGGAGGTTGAGGGGTATTTATAGGTTTGATTTCTGATTTTTTTTTTCAATTTAGCTATCCGACCTGTCGGGTCCCAACACTCGTTTTTTCTATTTATTTTTTGAAATTTGAACCTACCCCCGGGTCGGAGCCCGTGGGTCGGTGGTTCTGGAAATTAAGACTAGGACCCCACCCGTATAGACCATGAGTCTGGGTCCACAGGTCACGGGTTGCATGGGTCCGAGTCTGATACGGATCCGGTAGGTCGACCTGGCGAGTCTGGGTCTTGTGAGCACCTCTATATCAACTGCATAGTCTTCAACGTTGTACCTCTTTGCAGGCATATTAGGATTAAGAGTTATACAACCAGTCATTGTCCTTGTAGGCGTTATTTTTAAATTATACGAGGCATTCTGACCCGTGCGATGCACAAGTTTTGTTTGCTATTACAAAATCAAACTCTTATTTGTGTCAAAAACTTATTTTTATATCAGATGTATGTTAACGGATCGAAGTATATACAAACGTATTAAGTCAAAATTGTTTGGCTCTCTTTACGCTCTCTCTTCCTGCAGGACAATATTCATGATGTAAACTTAACCAAACTAACTCAATAGTGCTTTTTATATTAATGACTTTCGACTTCCATTCTAATTTTTGACCCAAACTAATGGAGCTGTAATATAAAAGGTATAAACTCAATTTTTTTTAAAACCTAACCAAAGAAATAATGATAAACTGTACATTAAGAGATCGAATTGAGAGATTTAATATTATCCATCAGCATTCTTTAAGAGCTAATCCACCCGACACATCCATTCAAGAGTCGTTTAAACCAAAATTACCCGTTTAAACCAATTACCTAATCCACCCGACACATCCATTCTGTTGCCTTCAATGTATACAATGAAATAAGGTTCGTCTTGCTCAGTTTCTTGATCTCACCATGTGAATAATTTGGGGAGGCAAGCTCTATTCAAGAGCCGGTGAAACTGAGATTCTAGAGGCTAGTTAACTCATTCATTGAAGCTGCTTGATGGCTATCAAGAACAGATGTCTTTCGAACGTTTGGATCTCTTTCTTCAATCCAGCAGACTCTTGCTCAACCTGTGCACGTGACCGAAAAACCTTATCAACAATCGGAAGGGACAATACAAACCAACAATAGCTAACTGCATACTATTATAATTTATTACCAAATCTAATTTTGTTCTTAAGGAATCCAACTGTGCATCAAGATCAGAGTTGCCAACAACATCAAGCAGATGCTTTATCCTCAAGAAAGATCAAACATTGAGTTTGGTAAAAAAAAAAATACAATAAATGCAGGGTATTCAGATAATTCATATTACACTTGAACCAAGTGCCATAAGGTACTCAATGCATCATAGTAATTATCTAGAAAAATAAGTAAGCGTACATCTTTAGGCAGTAAAAATCCTTCCGAAACAGCAAATATATGAAGAAAACAATAATACTTCTCCCTCATAGACAACTGCTTATACAAAGATGACTGAATCATGTTTCGAATATAATCCAAACCCTGCATGTAATAGTTTGAATTCATAAAGAAAAAACACGTCAAAACCAAATAATACAGAACATTATAACAGCTATAAATCAAAACATGAGAACAGTTAAAGTGAACTGAACCTCAACTTTTGCAATTTCGATTAACAACATAAGCTAATTAAGCAAATATTTAGCTTCTTAACGAAAACCTAAGCAACTGTGTAAGTGATATGAGACAACAGTTAATTAAACATGTTATATATCATTTGTGTATTAGTTTGCATTATGTAATTAGTGAAGACAATAAAATGGACTATATATAGTCATGAGAAACGTTAGCTTGTAAGAAATGAAAAGATGGAAGAGTGGTTTAATCGTTCATTTATTATTGAAATTCAATTATTGCACACCAAAAGATAGACGTTAAAATCTTATGATAAAAAGACGTGTTTTTCGAAATTCTTCAAACATTGATTGGAAGTAGTATAGATTATTATGACTCCACATTTTATATGATAAAATTATGTATTTGGTATAATGACATTTAAACTTTAATACTCCACATTAATCAGAAGGACTTAATCTTTATATATATAAGATTGATCACACATATTCAATCTCTATATTCGTATCCACCAACATTTAGCATTCATCCTTATATCTAGGGGTGTTCAAAAATATCCGATATCCGATATCCGATCCGAAATATCCGAAAATCCGAAGTTCGGATATCCGAAAATTCGGATATCCGGAACTTCGGATTCGGATATCGGATAGTACTTTTCAGAAAAATCGGATATTCGGATATCCGAAATATCCGAAAAATCCTAAATTTTTTATTTTTTTTATATTTTAAATAATAGAAAATATTCGGATATTCGGATATCCGATATCCATATCCGAAGTTTTTTTCGGATATTCGGATATCCGATATCCAAATCCGAATATTTTTTTTCGAATATATGGATATCCGAATAAAATTCATATTTTTTCCGGATATTCGGATATCCGATATCCGTATCCGAAATTTCGGATATTCGAAAATAGGATATCCGAAATTTCGGATACGGATATCGGATATCAAAATTTACTATCCGAACTTTCGGATATCTGAAATTTCGGATATCCGAAAGTCCGGATATCCGGTTTTGAACACCCCTACTTATATCCATACTCATTAGAGTATAGTACAATATATCGTACCCATCATCAAATCTTACTATCCTACATTTGATTTTTTTTTTGAGATTTTGGGTATGGTTACTTGCCCAATTCTTAAGAGAACGATTAATAAATGTCCCCAAGGGCATAGACTGATGGTAAGTTGCAATGTGATTGGGGTGAAAACACTCCGACATCACGAGTTCGAATACGTGTGGTGACAATACTTTGCTGAAATATTGCAAGGTTTGTTGCTTGGTTCGTGTCTCGTTGGTCCTCTCCCTTGCAGGGCTGCCATTAGTGCACATCCCTCGATTTAACATCCGCTCAGTCAAGGGACCTCTGATACAGGTGGGAGGAGTTTTTCGTCTCTCTCAAAAAAAAAGAAAAAAAAACGATTAATAAAAAATTACAATAAAAAGTAGATAATTAAAATAATATCTAAGTAAATAAATATAATATAAACGTGTCGCATATTATATAAGTCAGAAACAAGTGGTGTATGTGTATGATGTCATGAAACCACCTCATACTCCGATACTCGTACCGAAAAAGTACTTGTACTCGTCCGCATGAGCAGCTCAACTGATTCATGGGTGGCGGTCTTCTGAGACGCGAGTTCGAGTCACGATAGCCATGATGTGGGAGTTTTATCCCTCCAATGTGGGGGATAGCTCCTTGTGGGCACCAGGCACTGTTCCTCCCACCTAGTGGGCCGTTGAGTCACAATGATTTACCAATCCCTGTCGGACCGGGGGTTGGGGGCCCTGGGGACGAGAGATTTCGCCTTTTGCTACAAGAAAAGTACTTGTACTCAATTATTCGATTATTTAATCGAATCCAAAAAGACACCCTATGTCCTCTTTTGTTAGGGTTGGATTATCCTTCTCCGGGTTTCGAGAAAAATTGGCATCCCTATAGGCTATGACTTATTCAGGAAAACTAAGTGTAGATGTTGTTTGTTAGCTGTTATAGTCGTCAGCTGTTGAATAACTATTGATTGTCAATTATGAGTTGATAGAGGTAGCTGTTAAAGTGGTTATTTGATATACGTATTTGACACAAATCAGCTGTTGAAATAACAATGTAAATAAATAAATAATATTTTAAGTTAAATTTAGTACTTTTTGTCAAACTCTACTTTAAAAACTAATACTATTAGCATTCGTGAAATACTACTTCAAAAGTTAAAAGTCACCTCACACCACTAGTTACCAAACAATACCGTTCTTATTTAGTACTTCATCTCTTCTATTATTATTGCAACGTATTGACTATTACATTGTTTACATACTTTATTTTGACCATCTTTTGTGATTTATACATATGAAAAAATATAATCATGTGAGATTTTGTTAAATTCATCTCGAAATATACATACAAAATATCATTTTTTTTATAATTTTAAAAAATAAAAAATTAAAGATATTAATAATCAAAGTTATGTATTGACAACGTAAAAATCCAACTATTTCAATTATAAGAGAACAGATCTAGTAATACTTAGATCTGGTCAGAATACTAAAGGAATCTAAAAGCTAACGCCACACATGCCCTATATCACATGTTCCGAGTTGGGGTTGGTTGATATCTAATTACACCATACACACATTTGGTTGATATCTAATTACACCATACACACATTAAACCACTAAACCCTAAAAGCTAATGCAGTCCTCTGGCTCTATCACATGTATGGATGACAATGATGTGGGTATTTGACGACCCATACCCGTAGGGCTGAGCATCGGGCCTGACCCGGATCGACCCGGTCCGGAATGGACCGAAATATAAATGTCGGACTCTATCGACTCGAAGCCCGAACTTGTTCGGAACCGGGCCAACCCGGTCCGGACCCGGTAAAACAGGGTCGGTCCAGGCTGGCCCGGTTCTAGCCCGATTTATTAAAAAACATTTTTCTTTTTGCATATTAAGTGTCATGTTATTACATTTAAAATGCTTTCTTCTTTACATACTCCCATAAAATACAGTTATCAATCTTAATATTTTCATTTAGTCACCAAACTCCCAAGTTCAACAATATTTTAGGATAAATAAACTTAATTAGAATAATGTGCAATCATAATCGAGCCATTAATCATCATTATTTCATCACCAACGAGGGTAAATTACAATAAAAAATATTTTTCATGTATTTTTATTTTTAGCGAGTTGTTCCGGACTGGACCCAAATTTTTCGGGTTTTGACCCGATCCGGACCGGAACCCGGATTTAGGCAAAATACAGACCCGGGACCCGGACCTGATTAACAGATTCGGTCCGGGTCCGGGTAAAAACGTGGTCCGGACCATTTGTGCTCAACCCTACATACCCGCCCCATGAAATAAAGGGGTGAAGATGGATCGATCAACATAGGAAAAAATATTATTTTAAAATCATTTGAATAAAATTTTTATGATTTTTTATCTTGTAATTTATTTTTATAGTAAATATTACTTATAAAACTCGTCCTTATTAATATAAATATATAAAAAAATAAACATAAAAAATGGACGGGGGCGGGTAACGACATGGTAAAAGTGACACCAAGAACCAATAGAAAATAGATTTCATAAACTGAATAAACACCAAAAATCAGCCATGGTCGACCGCCTCCAACCCGCCTTTCATTTTTTCGGCAAATACTATTTTTTAAGCACAAATAACTCTGAGTTAAATCATCAAAAGATTAACAAATTACAGAATAGAAATTTGAAAAAAAAAATATAATTAAAAGGAAAGTAAATAATTTTAAAGAATTACATTAGGGATGACAACGGGGCGGAGATGGGGCGAGGTTCACAATTTTCGGCCCAGCCCCGGCCCCGGCTGGGTATGGGATTAATATCCCGTCCCCGGTCAAATTATGGTCAAACCCCCGGTCACACCCCGATCAACCCCGATCCCCGATCCCGGTTCGCTGCTGTTTTTATAGCTACTTTCAGTTATTTTTCTGATGTCTTTTCAGTCAAAACACATAAAAATAATAATTAAGTAACTGTAAAAAATTACCTAAGTTCATAAAAATCCACAATAAAAGATTAGATAACTTAAGTTTATATATTTAATAAATATATAAAAAATTAAATTTTTAATTATATATATACCGGGTCCGGGATGGGTCGGGAATAAGTTCCCGGCCCCGGTCCCAATTTTATGTAAGCGGGTATTCCCGGTCCCGGCTTCA
The DNA here is from genome assembly GCA_033398695.1 of Orobanche coerulescens. Classification (NCBI taxonomy): domain Eukaryota; kingdom Viridiplantae; phylum Streptophyta; class Magnoliopsida; order Lamiales; family Orobanchaceae; genus Orobanche; species Orobanche coerulescens. The sequence goes on along the minus strand of CM065816.1, from coordinate 9,934,981 downwards.
GTACCCAGTTTGGCGGGGAATTCCCGACCCCGGTCGGGGCGGGTCGATCGAGTTCCCCATCGAATCGGATCAAACTGCCATGCCTAAATTACATATGGTGAGTACTGAGTAGAATAAGAATACTACTCTGAGTATCACATAAAACAACACTCATTTGTCCTAAGGCTGAGACCGGTTTGGTTCTTGGTAAAAAATTAAAGAATCGGAATCGGTTTTTAAATACATAAACCGATTCGGTTTTTGATCACTTTTTTCAGCAACCGAATTAGGAACCGAAACCGAAAAAACGGTTTTTTCTTCAGGAACCGAATTAGGAACCAGAACCGAATTTAATGTGTAAAAATCAGGTTTTTCGGTTCTTTTAGGAACCGAATTGTGAAAAAAAACGAATTTTGTAAAAAAAAAAAAAATTGAGTAGAAACCGAATTTAATGTGTAATATTTTGAACAAAATACATTTAATTTGCTTTATTTAATACCTATATTATGTAAAAATTTATATATAAATATTATTTTTATTATTATATTTATAATATATATATAGAACCGGTTCCAAACCGGTTTTTTCCAACATCATAAAATAGGGACCGAAACCGGAACCGAATTATTAAAAAGGAACCGAATTAAGAACCAAAATCGATTAATAATAGAAAACTCAAAACTGAAACCCAATTTTTCGATTCGATTCTTATTAAAATTCGATTCTTGGAGTAAAAATCTCAGCCCTAATTTGTCCGGTTATGTCTTGGACTACAACTAACAATAACCTGGGGAGAAGGGAAGGACCAACACATCATCTATACTTCTATTAAAAGAGAGTCGTGACACATGTCACTTTATAAGTTTTTTGATTTTTTATTTTAAAATAAAGTTTATATATAGAGATCTATTCTTAAATTTCCAAAAAAAATTCTAGATATGTATTGTGAGAATTTTATTCCACAATTTACACTCATCTACCAATAAAAAAAATCCTTTCTTTATTTTTTTAGCATAAAATTTTAAATATTTATAATTTTTTAAATCAAGTTTATTTTTAAATATATATCAAATTAATTTTTATTTCACAATTTTCAACTAGACATCCATATGAATATAATAAATTTGATGGATTTACAATAATGACCGATTGCACAAAAAAATTATATTAGAAAAAATATGAATATTTATTTTCAGTAAAATTAATTGATGCAAAATAAAAATATATTAACTCATTTATTGCTTACATAAAAAATAAATTATGATATTTATTTAATTATAATAACTAAAAATAATAAAACATACACTACACACACACACACAGATATATTAAGACTTAATCACATGTATTACTTTCGTCTCCAAAATTTGTTCTTATTTTTTTCGGTGTGTCCAGGAAATTTGTTCATGTAATGGACACTAATTGACTTAACACTCCGCTAATGTGGTACTCTTTCTTGAATTATATTATACCCTATAATACACTCAATAAGTCTTTTATTAATATTACGCTAATATGATACTCATGTCGAAAATTATCAAAAATAAATTTAGAGATCGAGAAATTATTTTTTAATAAGAGAATATTTTATGCGGTGCATTGCACTGGAGAATATCTGGTTAAAATAATAAGAAAAAAAAGTCGGGTTGGGGTGGAAGTGGATCGACCGATCGTGGTCTATAGGAGGCCCAAGGGTGACAAAGTGGTCATCCAATAAAAACTAAAAAGTGTCACTTGTCATTATTTAGTGATTTTAGATTTATTTTTAGATATTAGGACAAAATATTAATATCTTTTACACATTTTTTAAAAAAATATCAAAATTAATTAAAAAAGTATCTATAAATAGAGACCACAGTTTTTATATTTTTACACACACTAACTTCTGTATTCTTCTTAAATATTTCACCAATTCACCATTAAAATCTCATCTCTCTCCTTTATGTTATAATTTCTAAATTTTTTATTTTACTTTTATTATATCTCATTTTAATGCTTACAAATATCCACTCCGTCACAAGCGTGACACGAGTTTTAATAAAAGTGCGTTAGTGTATTTTGTGAGTGGAGAAATAATTGGTCATTTTATGATTTTTTTTAATAAATAAGTGTGTAAAGTGAGGATAAAGTGTAAAAGAAAAGTGTCCAAAAATAAAAAATAGAGAAATATGCATTATTTGTGGAACGCCCTAAAATGACAAATTGTGCCCTATTTTATGGAACGGAAGAAGTAATACATAATTATATAAAATACTCTGATCAGGTGATTGTGTGATTGTGGATAAATTTTTCAAAATTAATTTACTTGGATTGAGATGAATATTAATAATATAAAGGAGAGATAAACTACTTAAATATTAAAAAATAAAATGGTTAAGTGGTTCATATTAAACATAGGCTTACCCATCTCATGGGATAGTGCCTCATGACGTTAATTTGTTGTACTGTGTTTTATTTACATGTACAATTTTTAAAGTAAATGTACAATTGCATCATGGGTAGTAGGTTGTTCAAAATCGGATATCCGAATTATCGGATATTCGAAATTTCGGATATTCAAAAATTAGAATAGTAAATATTGATATCTGATATCCAGAATAAATATTCAAAATATTTTTTTTACTATAATTTTTTTTACAACCAATTAAATATAGACTCAATCAATTATTTATCTTAAATAAATAATACTACAATATCAATTCAAACCAGTAAAAATAAATATATGTTGGAAATATTGGATAAAATGGAGGAAATAAGCTGTTTTGAACAGCCCACTTGAGAGGAAATTTTGAGTGGGCTCGACTACGAGTTAAAGTCGGGACTTAGTTGGAATACGTAGTACTCCGTACGAGGTTTCCAAAACATGTAAGAACACTCAAAATGATTGAGGTATGAATGAGATATAATGTTCCAAAGTGAACCCTTAGAAATGGGTTTGGGATGCTATCCCACATTGGAAAAAGAAGGGAAAAATTGTGAGTATATAAGGAGATGTGGACAAAGGCATGTTCAAAAAATGAGACATGTGTGGATGTGTGACTAGGCGCCCCCCGCGCACACACACACCCGCGCGCGCCGCCGCCGCCGTCCGTCCGGCCGACTTGTCTCGGTCTCGGTCTCGGTCGAAGGGCGATTTGTCTCGGCGTCTCGAAGTTATCATTTTACTGCAATTTTATTCGGTAAAATTTTATTTTACTGAAAATACCTCAATTAATAAATTCTGAATTTTTCGGATCCGGATAAAATCGAATTAAACAGATCTGGATAAGTATTGAGATACCAATCCTGATCGGTTTAGAGTTCCTCCAGATACCAATATTAGTTGGTATAGAGTTCCTCCAGCACACAACCTCCTCCAGCCTTCACCTATAAATACCCGGCTTGAGGGGCTCGTTTTTTACACACTTATTACGAACGATTTTTTGAGAGCCTTTAGAGCCAGATATTTTTTCTTCTTCGTTTTTCTTTTTCAGTCGGTGATAGTATACAGAGTTGTTCTAGTTCGTTGAGGGTGCAGCGCATCATGATGTTATATCTGACCACTCTAGGCTTGTCTCGATTCCTCAAGGAGGATGCACCAAAATATGATGAAGACAGTGACCAACAAACTCTGATGGCCATTGACGCTTGGAAAACTTCCGACTATCTGTGTCGGAACTATGTGATGAATGGCCTTGCCGATTCACTATACAACGTGTACAACAATGCTAATTCAACAAAGGCATTATGGGACTCACTAGACCACAAGTACAAGATGGGATAAGAGAAAATGCATTGGAAGTGTTTAAAGTTTATTTACGTAAATCGTTCGCAAGTCGATAAACATAAATGGATGTTTCAAGTGTGATTCTTTACCTTTTTCAGCTTCTTTGTTGGCAGCAAGAATGAGTTGTTCTCTTCCAATAAAAAATTGTAATGAAACTCTAGATTTTCAACAGCTTCAAGATCTTCAGCTTCCTCTGGGTGTTGGAAGCTGTGAGAGTTTCGTGGAGAATTCATGAGTTGTCCATGATATGAGGATCCTTTCCTACTTGTGAATATTGCCTTAAAGGTAAAATGACTAAGTCCCCATTCACAGGGACTTTTGAAAGAGCTGCTGATAAACTGGGATTAATCCATACCGATCCACCAGAAGAACCATCACCGTCTCCCAAATGAAGATTAGCAGAAAACTCCCGAACACAAGAAGGATAAATAATCTCTTTGCATTCAATGAAACGAGCTATGCCTAGGGCTTCAAAAAATTCATGGATATTTACCTTGGCTCGATCAAGACTGCCGAAATGGAAGAAATAGCAGTCGGTTAAGTTCTCCAGAGGGAGGATTTCCGAAAATACTTTGAAAGCGATATAGGACACAAAACGAGATGCCCTAGGCAGTAGAGATAAAATTAAGGATGTAATGCACGAAATAAAATGAGCCGATTAGGTTAGACGGTCAACTATCACCCAAATCATGTTCATCCTTTTATAGGAGGGGGAGCTTTATGGTTCACGAGGATAGTATTCTGAGATTTCAGGGCAGGCTTTGTGTCCCGAACGATTTAGAGTTGAGGCAGAGAATCCTCCGAGAAGCTCATGCTACGCCTTACTCAATCCACCCCGGGACAAGTAAAATGTACAAAGATTTGAAGCAAAGGAACTTAAGGGTGACATTTGTAAGTGTGTTCGGGTGAGTACGCTAATCAAGTTTCTCATACTCATTGTGGAGGGTAAGTTCACCCTCTTTTTAGGAGGGTGAACAAAATCACACTCCCTTATGTGGGTTGGACCCTGGGCCGACGCACTCATGGCCAACCCGAAATGTTGCTCCTAATAATATATATTTCTTAGCTAAAGTTGCTCCTAATAATATATATTATTCTTAAAATATATGTGTTAAGAGTGCACGTTAAGCTATATGGTGTAGACGATGAGGCTAATGTCCATTGGAAAAATAGAGTCATGTTCCATGATATATGTGTTTATGGCACGTTAAGCTATATGGTATAGATTCATTGTTCTTAACAATGAGGCTGCCAGAGTGTTGGAACTGAGAGGCGGGCATGCAGCAAATGTTGCCAGTTGGCCGGAACTAAGATGTTGGCGCGATGGAGGTTGTCAGGTGCTGGAGGGCTATGTGATCAAATCTAGTATGCTGGAACTGAGATATTGGCGCAGCGGAAGTAAACGGAGCTGAAACAGATGCTGATGTCAAGTGTTGGAGGACTGTGTGAATGAATCCAGCCGCTAGAGGGCTGTGTGATCAAATCTAGTTCGCCGAGGTTTCAAGACTATGGGGCTGAGATGCTGGCAGGTACTGGGAGGGGGATTATTGGGATTCATGGCATGAAGTGTCCATAATTTTATTTCGTGCATTACATCCTTTTTTTCTTCTTTCCCATATTCTGTGTCAGTACCACTCCTCATTCATTAATTTATCAATATCCTTTTCATTACAAGAATATATAATGAGTTCTTCAGTGGCTATGGGTTAGACCTATCCACTTTTTTCAATAAAGCTCTTTTATGTCAGAAAAACTCATGCACCTAAATTATCTCCAAAATTTTCATGGGAGTTTTGAGGATGTGATTCTTTACCTTTTTCAGCTTCTTTGTTGGCAGCAAGAATGAGTTGTTCTCTTCCAATAAAAAATTGTAATGAAACTCTAGATTTTCAACAGCTTCAAGATCTTCAGCTTCCTCTGGGTGTTGGGGTTCCTAATATACATAGAAGTTAATTCCATCACACACAGTTGTCCTTGGACTCTTTGCAACCATAATTCATGAGATACTCTAAGCATGTCATTAATTCCATCACACACAGTTGTCATAGAAGTGGATTGTTGGACGGTTTCTCGATTACAAGATGATCGACTCCAAGACTGTGGTGAGTCAGGTACAGAAGCTACAAGTGATCATTCACGAAATCCATGCTGAAAGAATGGTCATTAGCGAATCCTTCCAAGTGGCTGCTGTGATCGAAAAACTGCCCCCGACTTGGAAAGACTTCAAGAATTATCTCAAGCACAAGCACAAGGAGATGAGCATGGAAGATCTGATTGTTAGACTTCACATAGAGGAAGATAACCGAGGATCAGAAAAGAAGGTAAATGCTGTTGTGGCAAAGGCCAATGTTATGGAAACTGGACAGACATCCAAGAAACACAACACTGGAAAGGGAACCAAGTTGGGACCTAAAGGAGGAATTGGGAAAAAGAAGGAAAAATTCCTTGGCAAATGCTACAACTTTGAAAAGATGGGTCATAGGGCGGCTGACTGCAGGCTGCCAACGAAACCAAGAAAAAGGAAGGTAATGCAGCACATCTGATTACCGAACAAGTAGAAAATCTTGACTTTTGTGTTATGATCTCCGAAGTGAACCTAGTTGGCTCAAATCCTAAAGTGTGGTGGATCGATACTGGAGCAACTAGGCATATATGTGCCAACAAGAGTATGTTCTCCTCATTGGAAGAAACGGATGCCGGCGATATGCTGTATATGGGAAATTCTGCAACCTCAACTATTTTGGGCGAAGGCACGGTGATTCTAAAGATGACGTCTGGAAAGGAAGTGACTCTTAAACGAGTGTTATATGTGCCCGATATCCGCAAGAACCTTATTTTTTGGTACCTTGTTGATGAAGCACGGCTTTAGATCAGTTTTCGAGTCCGATAAAGTTATTTTGTCAAAAAATGGTTTGTTTATAGGCAAGGGATATGAATGTGATGGGCTAGTTAAACTCAATGTAATGACAATAAAAAATAATGAAATGGAGAATTCTTCTGCTTACTTGCTTGTGTCTCCTAATTTATGGCATGCTAGATTAGGACATGTTAATTTTAATGCAATGCGTAGACTAATTGCATTAGATCACATACCAAAGTTTAAAATTGATTTAAACCATGTTGTTGCCCAAAATATTTATCCGAAGATTAATACTGCTGGAAGACGGACAACAAACAACAATTTGCGGGAGCACCTCCGAGAGAAAATGAATAAACACTAGATTTGCCGGGTTTGTTAGGCCCGGGCTTGAATGCTCTCGCGAGATGTTATTAACACAAATATTCGTGGATACAAGTATTAATGTGAGAAATCTAAATACAATGAGTGTAAAAAGACTCTGTTAATCCGGCTCTTGAGCGAAGCTCGGTGTACTTCATCCCTGCCGATCGTCTGCTTGATGAGAGAGGCCGGGAGAAGTTAGTACCGAATGATAGCTGTTGCCAAGAGTTGGAGATAGCCAGGTGCTGGGTGAAATCTCGTGGGAATTATAGTATTTCCGTGTGTTCTCAAGAATTTCGGATTAGTGTACTGAAATCGCGATAATGCCGAGGGATGGCCGAGTGCAGGGTGCCTTGTATATATAGTGGCAGCCGGGTCTTGTCTTCTGGCGGGCGATCGCCTTCCGGCCATTATAATAATGGGGCGATCGTCTGCCGACAATATTATAATGGGGCGATCACCCGGGCTGTCGGGCTAAAGTCCAAGGACGATCTTTGGCGATGCACGCCTAAAGTCCAAGGCTTACTGGCAGTGACGGTGGCGGTCCAATGAGGAGCCAGCACGCGTCCGGAGTCACTGTCACATGCGGTCCTACTGACAACTTTCGGCGGGCTTGTCGGCTGGTGGACGGATGCTGACAGGCTGTGGTCAATGATCCGTGAATTGCGGATCTTGTCTCGGCTCTTGCACGTGGTGCCTGTCCTGAGGCTCGGCCTTTGCCGACTGGATGGCCATCGGCATGATGCGATCGTCTTTAGCTGGTCACTGAGGGTCGTCATCGGCCAGTCGCTGAGGGTCGGCATCGGTCGGTCACCAAGGGTCGGTCGACAGGTGCCGAGAGATGATCGTCCGTTAGTCGGTCGCCAGGAGTCAGTCGCCAAGTACCGAGAGACAATCGTATATGATGTCGATCGCTCGGCACCGGGACTTGTCCTGGGACCTTCGGTTGGCCGATCTATCTTGTCCGCGGGGCTAAGGCTTGGTCGCCTGGTCACTGGTCGGCAGTTCTGCCTTGGCTGCTCGGCAGTGGCAAGGTCGCCCGATCTTCGAGGCGATCGCCGGTCGGAGAGTGTAATTCTCGACACAACAATTGCCCCCCAGCTTGCTCCTATGTTGAATACATGGGGCGAGGTGGTTCTTGCTGGCGATCGTGTAAGGATGAGGACGGGCGATCTTGCTGAGCTGACTTAGGATTCGGACTTGGGCTATCATGGTCGATTGGCTAGCTATCTTTCGGTCTTGTACCTGCAAAAAACAACATTGACCGATCCCCCTCGGAAACTTGGTGGTTTCGCTTGTTTGAGGAATCGTGCACAGTCGCGGAATTCGATGGACCGACTCCATGACCGTGTCTTGGTGCGCGAAGACATTGAGTGTTTCGTGACTCACTTTATTATGAGGGTCCTCTGTTAGGCTGCGCCTCGCCTCGTATTTAAACGAAGGGCGTGCGGTCTCGGTCTAGAGGAGTCCTTGCGCGGGGCAGCGTCAGATGAATCAACTCCACCTCCGTGGCTTGTTTGGCTCTGCTTCCACCTCGGCCCACTATGAAAATGGCGAACCTCGACGGTGTATGTTGAGACGGGGGTTGTTGCACGTGTCGCTTTGTCCGGGTTCACCAAGTCAGATGATGATCCTTGAGGGCGGGCGATCGTGTCCACTGATTAATTTTGGAGAGCCCTCAGACTACGCCGGCCTCGTATTTAAACGAAGGGCGGGCGATCTCGGCCGAAAGGGACCTTGCATGGCCGAAGCAGCCGGTTCCATCGACTACCAGGACCATGGATTTATGATGTGCGGTGGAGGCGATCTTATGCCTTAGTCCGTCATGTTAGATGCTGGACTGTAGATGGCGATCGTGTCCTCTGGGCTTTGGTGATGTAGCGTGATGATCAGTCGATCGGGCTGGAAGACAGGCGATCGTCGCTCGGTTGCCGATCGCTTTATTCGTAGGTCGATATCGGCGATCGGGCGGGAGATCGTCGTCCGGGCGCTGATCGTACTGCTCACAGGCTAAGAAGGAACCTTTGCCTGGCCAGAAAATCTGCGGCTCTAGCCCGGAAGGTTGCGTAGGTCGTGGGTTGGCTCTTCTTGAGATGCCTGAACATAGGCGAAAAGCCCTGAAATCCTCCTAGGACCGCGTAGAGGGCGGTCTCATCGCTTACGGGCTCGCCGTTGAGGATGATCACATCTACCCGGTCGATGTAGTCCGAGTCGGACTCTTCTTCTCCCTGCTTGATTTGCATCATGCGAAGGGGACCTTCTGTCCGGACGACCCTGGTGGCGAAGTACTCCGTGAAGACGTGCGCCAGCTGGTTAAAGGAGCTGATGGACCGAGGCGGCAATGAGGCGTACCACCTGTGGGCGAGGTCGTCCAGCGTCAGAGGGAACATTCGGCACCTGGTCGCGTCAGATGCCCCACACCCGATCATGTAGATGTTGAATTTCCTCAGGTGTGTTTGGGGGTCCGATCGCCCCTCGTACAAGGGTGTTTGAGGATGAGCGATCTTGTGCTGCACGGGGGCGAGCTCGATGTCGATCGCGAGCGGCTCGCTCGGCTCGGCGATCGTCTTCTTGGCACCTGTCCTGGATTCCAGGAGCGCCTTCATGTCGTCGAGTTGACGTTGCAATGCGGCAATCGCCGTGGCTCGGTCGCTAGCTGATCGGCTTTGGGAGCGGGAGCCGAGACGATCGTGCACCGATCTCCGGACTCCGCTGCTGCCGACCTCGGCTATTTGGCGTGGGGGAGCCAGGCGGCTGGGCTGCCTTCTGGGAGTCGGGTTGGCCGAGCTCCTGGTGACGGACTCAAACTCCGTCGTCTCGTAGCTGGGGCAGGCGCCCGGCCGCGTGTCGGGTCACCGCCTGTGATCGAAGACAGAGGTGCCCCGGCTGGCGAGCGCCTCTTCTTGCGGACGAGAGCCTCCTGGCGATCGCTCGGCCAGTAACGCCTTGAGCTTCCGCTTGGACTTACGGCGGACGGCTGAGGGGGTGATAGCAGGAGGCGCGTCGAGAGCACTCCGTCGCTCCTGTAGGACGGCCATGACCTCGTCGATTTGTTCCTTGGTTCGGAGCTGATCGAGCGAGAGGCTTGGGCCGCCGTCCAGGGACGGGATCGAGCGTCTCTAACCGCGGCAGCTACCTTCCACCATCGGCTGTGGCTCGGACTGGGACGGAACGAGGCTTCTGCCCGGCTGGCCAGCGGTTTTCTTCGACGCGGAGGCGGAAGACATGATTTCTGAAGATTCCTTTGAAACATAGTGAGTGTCACTTCAAGTATATGCCCCGAGAACAGTGAGTGTTCTTCGGGACGGTAGGTATAAAAATTTGAGGGTTAGATGCCCCTTCCTCTAGCGCCAATTGTTGCTACTCAAAATATTATCCGGAGATAGATATTGCTGGAATGGATGGATAGCAAACAAATGCAAGAGCACTTCCGTGAGAAAGATAAATAACACAAGATTTGCCGGGGTTGTTAGTCCCGGGCTTGAATGCTCTCGCGAGATATTATTAATACTAATATTCGGGGATACAAGTACTAATGTAAGAATACAATTACAATGAGTGTAAAGATTCTTGTTATCTTAGCTAGTGAGCGTGTAGATTGCCGGAAGAACCAGATTTGATGCTCTGTGAGTTCTTGTAACAAAGGAGATGAACAGTCGCGGCGGTGAGAGATCGACAGTCTCTCACGACGAGTATTTAGCTGGATGCTTGGGCTCCTGGGCTTATGAATCTCTTGGAATCTGTCTAGTGGAGACTTGCTGCCTCTGCCGATCATCTTCTGGACGAGAGATTCGGAGAGAGAAGTCCTGAGATGGATTCCGGTGAGAAAGCAGGGAGCTTGATGGTATGTGTGTTCTACTGTATTTCCGTGAATGAATTCGGAATATAAGTGAATGAGTTCTGAACAATTCGGAACGTAGGTGAATGAATCGTGAACCTTTTTCCAGTAGGAGGAGGCTCTCTATTTATAGGACTTGGATATGCCGGGCGATCGCCTTTTCTGTATTATAATAATCGGGCGATCGTCTTTTAGCACATGGGCTTGTTCCCTTAAAGTCCGCGGCTGGTGCTGGCAGCCAGCTGTACGGTCCAATGGGGAGCCTGCACGCGTCCTGAGTTTCTGTCACGGGTGGTCCCACTGACAACTTTCGGCGCGCCTGTAGGTAGGTGAGGTAGGTGACAGGCTGTGGTCAAAGGTCTTGTCTGTCAGCAAAGATCTTGTCTGTCAGCGTCTTTTGTGGATCTGCACGTGGGTGCTGTTCTGAGATCCAGTCTTCGATGACTTTGACGGGCGATCATCTCTGCTCGGGGCGTAGGTCGACCGTCCTTAGCCGGACACTAGAGTCGATCGCTAGATGCCAAAGGGCGATCGCCTTGGGAGTCGATCGCTAGGTACCTGATGGTGGTCTGATATCTTCGATTAGGCGAGCTGCCCATAGTTTGACTGGTGTTGACTTGGTCGCTCGGCCTTATCGTCGATCGCCTGTCGGGATGAATAAATCTTGACACAACACAGTCAACCGATTTTGGGCCTATTTTAACTTTCTTAGGACTAGCTATCAGCACCTTTGCTAGACACCCCCACACTTTCATGTAATTGTAGGAAGGCTTGACTCCTTTCCACAATTCATAAGGAGTTTTGTCTCCATTCTTGCGGCATATCTTGTTTAAGAGACTGTGGTGCATATGGGGCAGTGACTTCATGAATAATCCCATGTTGCGAGCAAAATTCTCCAAATGGTTCCACATATTCACCTCCGCGGTCACTTCTCAAGATTTTTATCTTAGCATTCAATTGATTCTCAACTTCTGTTTTATAGAGAACGAATTTCTCTATGGCTTCATCTTTGCTTTTAAGCAAGTATACATAGCAATATTTAGTACAATCATCCACGAAAGTAATAAAATATTTATTTCCACCTCTAGTTTGAACAAACTTCAAATCACATAGGTCGCTATGTATTAATTCTAAAGGTTTGGTGTTTCTTTCCACTTGTCGGAATGGAGATCGAGTTAATTTTGCCTCTACACAAGTTTCACACTTGTGGTTTGTTGTGTCGAGAATTACACTCTCCGACCGGCGATCGCCTCGGAGATCGGGCGATCTTGCCACTGCCGAGCAGCCAAGGCAGAACTGCCGACCAGCGACCAGGCGACCAAGCCTTAGCCCCGCGGATAAGATAGATCGGCCAACCGAAGGTCCCAGGACAAGTCCCGGTGCCGAGCGATCGACATCATATACGATCGTCTGTCGGTACTTGGCGACCGACTCCTGGCGACCGACTAGCGGACGATCATCTCTCGGCACCTGTCGACCGACCCTTGGTGACCGACCGATGCCGACCCTCAGCGACTGGCCGATGACGACCCTCAGTGACCAGCTAGAGACGACCGCATCATGCCGATGGCCATCCAGTCGGCAAAGGCCGAGCCTCAGGACAGGCACCACGTGCTGTAACACCCCGAGATATTCGGAATAATTACAGCGCCGTAAACCCTTTAGGTAAGGATTTACAAGGCTAATTTTAAAAAGAGTGTAAATATAAACCAATCGTACAGCTGAAGTTTAAAGACATATTTGATTCAACCGATCAAAGAGTTAATTTATACAACCATATCGAAAGGACATTATTAAAACAGACGTACTCGAGTACTGAACGAAACAAGAAAACAACTCTCGACAACAATAACATCAATCACATCACTGAGCCATCTCATCGTCTCCGTTTGCATCGTGGTCGCCTCCCGCTCCTCGGCTACCCGAACATCAAGACAATGTCCACCCCCGAAGGGGTTAGCAAAACGATGCTAGTACAAGTATCATAATACAATAAATCATCAATGCAAAGATAAAACATGCAAAACGGACTTCCGCTACGGAATCCAACGACGCGAATCCTCACGATCCCATCAATACAATACAGGGTAATCCAATGATCCAGCGCCCTTGGTATAGATCCCCATGATGATCCCGTCGGACCAACGCATGGTGAAAAACCCGTCCGGAATCCAGGCGCCCTCAAGATAGATCCCCATGATGATCCCGTCGGACCAACGCATGGTGGACATTCGATCCAGCGCCCTCAAGATAGATCCTCATGACCCCCTCGGATCATTTATACCATAATCAATCAATTATGCATACACATATGCATTTCAATATGTTCATCAATACGAACAAACAACAACGAATATCACGCGAATTTTAAATACATCTCATATACAAAATATGAACAATACCATAAGCATAATAAATCAAACTCGACATATGATACTTGCCTCGAAAATGGCAAGACGAAATACTTCAAGGATCTCGACACACTCAAGGCCGCCTCCTTCGATCAACGTAACAAGCTCGAACCTTAACAAAAGGAACGATATACAAATCATCTCAAGTCGAACGATGGCCTAACAATTGGTCTATGGCGAAAAGCTCAAAATAAACAAGTCATGCGGATTGCTTAGCGCGCGCTACGTACGTAACGTGCGCTAAGACGGATGTTAGCGACGCTATCGTATAAGACTAGCGGCGCTAGCCACGGCCTGGCAAGATGACTCGGCTGGTCTCATAACGCACGCTACGACGCTTTGGCGTTAATCGAGCCCGATAGCGCACGTTAACACACGTGTTAGCGTGCGCTAATATTGCATGGCGAGAATCGCAAGCCAGCGGGTTGAATGGTGAAGAACTCATAAATCCTACCGTGATAATACAAGTTATCCTCGCAAATCATGCTAATAAGGTTTGTGGAAGATTTATGATCGTGAAATACAAATATACGGATAGCCAACTCAACATCATAATTCATCTACGATCTCCAAGAAATAATCTAAGTTCCATTTGTTCTACGTTCCAAAACACATGATTCCATCGTGTAAAACGTATCAACTGGGTAATATCCGATCATTGATCATAACTTGATTTGAACATGCTTAGGAGTCCTTATAATAAGATGGTTCAAAGGTTCATACGATATATAATGCCGATACGTCAAAAGTATCCTTCTAACATGTGATGACCGATTAAAAACGAAATACTTGCTATCAAAACATGATTCAAACTTCCTTAGGAACATTACTAACATCAGTGAAGAATCACCTACCTCAAAATAGTGAAGAATACGGAGGAAAATGAAGCGATCCAACACCGAAGGCTTGAACACCAATCTCCAATGATATACGATCTTCAATCTCGAACTAGGAGGTTGATATGAAGTGTTTGGGACGAAGTGAGTTATGTTCTAAGTGTAAGAGTTCGGGTTATGGGAGGAGAAAAATCAAATCTCGAATAGGATGATGTCCTATTTATAATAAATGGCTATTAGCGCGCTAGACCCTATTCGTAGCGTGCGCTAACGGCTCACGCCTAAATCAGACTCGGCACTTAGCGTGCGCTACGCATCGACCAGAAGCGTGCGCTAAGGCGTTGACTCGCTTTTCCCGAAAGCCGTCCAGTACATCCGACACAATCCGACAGGGGTCCCTGGCCGATCTCACCTACCGCACGCCCCAATCAATTTGACCACGCATAGCGTGCGCTAATTACATTCTCAGAGCGTGCGCTATGAAACCACGTTAGCGTACGCTACCCTTAGCCTGTAGCGTGCGCTACATGCATGAATTTCAACCTTACAAATCGCAACCATGACATTAAACGCTCGGCAACATCGGATTATGAAATACGGAGAATAATACTGACAAAAGTACAATCATTACAATATCACAAGTTCCAATTACATAACGTAAATCTCGGGCATTACATCCTTCCTCCCTTTAAAAAGAAGTTTCGTCCGAAACTTATGATAAAAACAACTCCGGATATTTAGCCTTCATACCGTCCTCCGTTTCCCAAGTGGCCTCTTCGACTCCATGTCGTGACTATTGTACTTTAACCAAGTGTATTGGTTTATTCCTCAATTGTTTGATCCGGCTCTCAAGTATCTTGATTGGTCTCTCTTCGAAGGTGCCATCATTAGCTATCTCGATCTCGTCGAAATCAATGACGTGATCGGGTCCGGTACATACTTCCGCAGTTGGGATACGTGAAACACATTGTGAACGTGACCCGGCGATGGCGGTAAGGCCAACTCGTATGCTAAATCTCCCACTCTCTCGAGGATCTCAAAGGGTCCGATATATCTCGGACTAAGTTTGCCTCTTCTCCCAAAACGGAAAATCCCTCGTGTAGGAGACACCTTCAATAGTACGTGGTCTCCAGCGTCGAACTCTAGAGGACGACGACGTACATCGGCATAAGACTTCGCCGACTGGGCGTCAACAGTCTCTCTCGAATCAAGGCTATCTTCTCTTGAGTCTGAATAATCAATTCCGGTTCCGTCCGATCAAATCAAGAATCATCCCAAAGACAGGGTGATCGGCATGTTCTCCCGTACAAAGCTTCAAATGGTGCCATCTTAATAGAAGCATGCCAACTGTTATTATAAATGAACTCGATCAAGGGCAAGTGAACTTCCCAATCAGTCGACCAATCTAATGCACAAGCTCTAAGCATGTCCTCTACTGTCTGAATAGTCCTTTCGGACTGACCGTCCGTTTGGGGATGATAAGCTGTACTAAAGTTTAGCTCGGTCCCCAAAGCCCTGTGAACTGATTTCCAGAAGTGTGACATGAAACGACCATCTTGATCCGAAATAATGGTCTTCGGCGTCCCGTGCAATCAGACTATCTCCGCAATAAATATTCGTGCCAATCTCTCAGGTCCCCATGTATCTTTGATTCCTAGGAAATGAGCCGACTTGGTTAGTCGATCAACTACAACCCAAATCATGTTCATTCCCATTCTAGTCCTTGGCATACTAGTAATGAAGTCCATCGAGATATCCTCCCACTTCCACTCAGGGATCGGAAGCGGTCTTAACATTCCGGCAGTCGTTGATGTTCAATCTTAACCTGCCGACAAGTCAAACACTTTGAAACGTACTCCGCCACGTCCTTCTTCATATTCCCCACCAGAAGTTTTGCTTTAAATCTTTATACATCTTATCACGCCGGGTGAATAGAATAGGGCGCCGTGAGCTTCCTTCGTAATAGTCCTTCTCAAATCATCATCATCGGGAACGCAAAGTCGACTCAAATCTCGTAACTCCATCATCTTGTATCACGAATCCGGGCTTTTCCTTTCTTTACTTCGTCACATAATCGAAGGATCGAGAATCGCTCAATTGTTTAGACTTGATCTCCTCGACTAGTGATGAAGTCGGTTCCATCACATAAAGTTGTCCTTGGATTCCCGGTACCCATACTTCAATCCCTCGCGGATCGGTTCCGTTGAATCTTGGTTTGGGATGTAAGTGCTTCCAACGCTCGAAGGGAAACAGTTTACGGCTCAAAGCATCGGCTACAACATTTGCTTTCCCGGATGATAGAGAATCTCCAAGTCGTAATCCTTGATCAATTCCACCACCTTCTCCGCCTCATGTTTAACTCTTTACTGAAAATGTACTTGAGGCTCTTATGGTCTGTAAAGATCGACAATGAGTGCCGTATAAATAATGTCGCGCATTTTCAAGGCAAAGACCACAAATGCTAGCTCCAGATCATGAGTCGGATAATTAACATCTTACGGTGTCAATTGACGAGAAGCATAAGCAATTACTTTATCATTCTGCATCAACACACAACCCAAACCCTGATTTGAAGCATCTCAGTATACCATAAATCCGTCGGCCTTTCTCGGCGCTAATATAGGTGTCGCTGCCTCTTCTTAAGTTCACAAACCACCGACACTTCTCATTCCACGCGAACTTTTGAGTTTTCAGAATAAATGAGTGAGCGGACGAGCAATTTTGGAAAATCCCTCTACAAAGCGGCGATAATATCCAGCTAGTCCTAAGAAGCTTCGGACCTCTTTCACGTTTTTAGGAGCTTCCCACTCCAAGATTGCTTCGACTTTCTTCGGATCCACCTGAACTCCGTCGGATGATATCACATGCCCAAGAAAAGTTACTTCCTTAAGCCAGAACTCACATTTAGAAAGCTTAGCATACAGCTGTTCCTTTCTCAAGATGCTCAAAACCACACGTAAATGTTCAGCATGTTCCTCTGCGTCCCTCGAATATATCAAGATGTCATCAATGAAAACGACCACAAATTTATCCAAGTACTCCAAGAATACCCGATTCATCAATTGCATGAATACCGCAGGAGCATTGGTAAGTCCAAATGGCATCACTACAAATTCATAATGCCTGCATCGATCCGAAAGCGATTTCGGTATATCCGATTCCTTAATTCTCAACCGGTGGTATCCCGATCGCAAGTCAATCTTCGAGAATACCCTTGCCCCTTGCAGTTGATCAAACAAGTCGCCGATCCGAGGTATAGGATACTTATTCTTGATCGTCATCTTGTTAAGCTCCCCGTAATCAATACAGTCGGAGGGATCCGTCTTTCTTAGGACAAAGAGAACGGGTGCTCCTCAAGGAGAAACGCTTGGTTGAATATAACCCTTCGCAACAATTCCTCCAGTTGTTTCTTGAGTTCATACATCTCGGTTGGCGCCATGCGGTATGGTGCTCGAAATAGGAGCTGCTCTGTGCTCTAGTTCGATAGTGAATTCCACTTCTCTGCGGAGGTAATCCGTAGTTCGTCAGAAAACATCCGAGAACTCATTCACAATCGAAATAGATGAGAGCTCTACTCCTTCCTCTTTCCTCATGGCATTGCACCAAAGTCCGTGACATCGTTGCTTGATAATTTCACGCTTTCATTGCCTTGATCACTTTCCCGAGCTTCCTGGTCTCCATCCTCTAATAAGTGTTCGGATCCGTCATCGCAATGATGGAAATGACTCTCTCTCGGTAATTCAAAGACTCCATAACGGTTGAGCCAATCATCTCCGAGAATTAAATCGTCACTGCAGATGTCAACCACAATAAGATTCGATGGCCAATCTCTTCCTTTTATAGATACTAGGAAATCCTTAGCTTCTAAGGTTCCCACAATTTTCTCTCCGCTTGGTAATCCCACAACATAAGGTTCACAATTATACAAGCACGAGATGTTCAAACGATTAACACAGTTCAAAGATATAAAAGAATGCGTGGCTCCTGAATCGAACAAGACACTAACTGGTTGCAAAAGGATCTGAATCGTACCTGATGCAACAGCTGTGTTCTGATCATCAGATTTCCTCATCTCGTACAGGCGTGGAGGAACGGACCCAAAGACTTGGATGCCTCTCTCTTCCCAAAGATTCTCGCTGAAATCCACTTTGCCGCGTCTGGTTCACACTCGTCTCCTTCGAATCGAGCCGGAGCGCGAGTACCAAAAGATCGGGTCGCATTCCCACAAAATGTTGCGCGATGTCCTTCCTGTCCACACTCAAAACAGTCACAAAGCAGCGAAACAATCACGCCGAACATGTCCCGCCTTGCCACAGCTTGTAACACTTCTTCCTGTGTCGAAGCTTGATCGGTCGCCGGAACTTCTTTCCTCCTCGACTAGGATGCGGAGGTCTCTGGATGAGTGAAAAGAGGAGGACCGGCGGGGCCCGCTATTCTTATTCTCCGTGAAGTTGCCCGACACCTTCTTTCTTTGCTTCCGTCGATTTCTCTCTGCGCTTCCTTCATATCGTAGGCCAACGCCTTGTCCCGATCGCCTCAAGGTGGCACAATCAAATCCGGACATATATTGTCAATTTCGACTTCATTCGCATGTCAAAATGGAAAATCCTTTCCGCCTCGGTCCCGACTGTGGCGCACATAAGTCACCGGTGATTAAAAGTCTTAATCACTTCCGTCACAGATGCTTCCGAATTTTGTGGTGAGAAAAACTCCGAACTCGGGCCTCTCTAATCGGGCGAGGACAATCAGTGCCTCCATCATCAACTTGAATTCTGTCCAAGACATTATGCTCCTCTCGGTCGAATGGCCTCCCACCATCGAAAGCCTCCTGGCCAAAAGATACCGGGCGACCGGAACCTTCCTATCGTTGGGACAGTTAATCCCGCAAAAATCTTCTCTAATTCCTTCACCAATGATCCCACGAAAGCGTCTCGGTGGGCGTCAAATTTCGGAGGATGCAATTTGACCACCTCGGTAAGCCATTTATCTCCCGATTATCCACGTTATTCTCATTGTCCCATCGCCGTCTCGCATGCGATCCACAACTTGAGCAAACTGCTTTATCTGGCAACCACTGCCGAAGCACTCCCGCACGTTAGGATCTGCATTATTATTTGCCGATCCTGCCGTCCCCGGAATGTGAATCCGTTTGGCTAGCGGCTATCTCGGGAGTAGATACCGATTCTTCTTGCCTCGCATTTCCACGTCCGCGCCCACGACCGCGTCGCGTCCACGACCTCCCTCAACATACGTAACATAAATACTCAATATCCAGGCAAACGTTCTAAAAGTACATCCATCAATGTTTACAAGACAAGAATTAAATAAAACAAGTATTCGAGATTAGGAAACTTACAACCACAAATTAATTGACGATCTTTGGCTCACAGTTGATGTTACGAACGACCAATAATCAATAACGTAAATGCACCAACTAACCCGATCGCCAAGATATCCATAAATCTTAGCTCGATACCATATTCGTAACACCCCGAGATATTCGGAATAATTACTGCGCCGTAAACCCTTTAGGTAAGGATTTACAAGGCTAATTTTAAAAAGAGTTTAAATATAAAACAATCGTACAAATTAAGTTTAAAGACATTTTCTATTAAACCGATCAATTAGTTAATTTATACAAACATATAGAAATGACATTATTAAAACAGAGACGTGCTCGATCGAACGAAACAAGAAAACAACTCTCGACAACAATAACATCAATCACATCATCGAGCCATCTCATCGTCCCGCTTGCATCGTGGCTACCTCCCGCTCCTCGGCTACCTGAACATCAAGACAATGTCCACCCCCGAAGGGGTTAGCAAAACGATGCTAGTACAAGTATCATAATACAATAAATCATCAATGCAGCATAAAACATGCAAAACGGACTTCCGCTACCGGAATCCAACGACGCGAATCCTCACGATCCCATCAATACAATACAGGGTAATCCAGCGATCCAGCGCCCTTGGTATAGATCCCCATGATGATCCCGTCGGACCAACGCATGGTGGAAAACCCGTCCAGCGATCCAGCGCCCTCAGCATAGATCCCCATGATGATCCCGTCGGACCAACGCATGGTGGACATTCGATCCAGCGCCCTCAGCATAGATCCTCATGACCCCCCATGGATCATTTATACCATAATCAATCAATTATGCATACACATATGCATTTCAATATGTTCATCAATACGAACAAACAACAACGAATATCACGCGAATTTCCAGAAATACATCTCATATACAAAATATGAACAATACCATAAGCATAATAAATCAAACTCGACATATGATACTTGCCTCGAAAATGGCAAGACGAAATACTTCAAGGATCTCGACACACTCGAAGGCCGCCTCCTTCGATCAACGTAACAAGCTCGAACCTTAACAAAAGGAACGATATACAAATCATCTCAAGTCGAACGATGGCCTAACAATTCGGTCTATGGCCGAAAAGCTCAAAATAAACAAGTCAGTCTGGATTGCTTAGCACGCGCTACGTACTCTACGTAACGTGCGCTAAGACGGACCGTTAGCGACGCTATCGTATAAGACTAGCGTGCGCTAGCCACGGTCTGCGATCGACTGGCTGGTCTCATAACGACGCTACGACGCCGGGCGTTAATCGACCCGATAGCGCACGTTAACTCACACGTGTTAGCGTGCGCTAATATTGCATGGCGAGAATCGCAAGCCAAGCTGGGGTTGAATGGTGAAGAACTCATAAATCCTACCGTGATAATACAAGTTATCCTCGGGCAAATCATGCTAATAAGGTTTGTGGAAGATTTATGATCGTGAAATACAAATATACGGATAGCCAACTCAACATCATAATTCATCTACGATCTCCAAGAAATAATCTAAGTTCCATTTGTTCTACGTTCCAAAACACATGATTCCATCGTGTAAAACGTATCAACTGGGTAATATCCGATCATTGATCATAACTTGATTTGAACATGCTTAGGAGTCCTTATAATAAGATGGTTCAAAGGTTCATACGATATATAATGCCGATACGTCAAAAGTATCCTTCTAACATGTGATGACCGATTAAAAACGAAATACTTGCTATCAAAACATGATTCAAACTTCCTTAGGAACATTACTAACATCAGTGAAGAATCACCTACCTCAAAGTAGTGAAGAATACGGAGGAAAATGAAGCGATCCAACACCGAAGGCTTGAACACCAATCTCCAATGATATACGATCTTCAATCTCGAACTAGGAGGTTGATATGAAGTGTTTGGGACGAAGTGAGTTATGTTCTAAGTGTAAGAGTTCGGGTTATGGGAGGAGTTAAATCTGAAATCTCGAATAGGATGATGTCCTATTTATAATAAATGGCTATTAGCGCTCGCTAGACCCTATTCGTAGCGTGCGCTAACGGCTCACGCCTAAATCGGCACTTAGCGTGCGCTACGCATCGACCTGTAGCGTGCGCTAAGGCGTTGACTCGGCTTTTCCCGAAAGCCGTCCAGGTACATCCGACACAATCCGACAGGGGTCCCCCGGCCAGATCTTCACCTACCGCACGTCCCAATCAATTTGACCACGCATAGCGTGCGCTAATTACATTCTGTAGCGTGCGCTATGAAACCACGTTAGCGTACGCTACCCTTAGCCTGTAGCGTGCGCTACATGCACAGAATTTCAACCTTACAAATCGCAACCATGACATTAAACGCTCGGCAACATCGGATTATGAAATACGGAGAATAATACTCAGACAAAAATACAATCATTACAATATCACAAGTTCCAATTACATAATAGAAATCTCGGGCATTACACATGCAAGAGCCGAGACAAGATCCGCAATTCACGGATCATTGACCACAGTCTGTCAGCATCCATCCACCAGCCGACAAGCCCGCCGAAAGTTGTCAGTAGGACCGCATGTGTGGTGACTCAACGCGTCGGCTCCTCATTGGACCTTGACTAGCTGCCGGATGTAGCCTTGGACTTTAGGCAGACTGCCAGCATCGTCCTTGGACTTTAGCCCGACAGCCTGGGTGATCGCCCCATTATAATATTGGCCGGCAGACGATCGCCCCATTATTATAATGGCCGAAAGGCGATCGCCCGCCAGAAGACAAGACCCGACTGTCACTATATATACAAGGCACCCTGCACTCGGCCATCCCTCGGCATTATCGCGATTTCAGTACACTAATCCGAAATTCTTGAGAACACACGGAAATACTACAATTCCCACGAGATTTCACCCAACACCTGGCTATCTACAACTCTTGGCAACAACTATCATTCGGTACTAACTTCTCCCGGCCTCTCTCATCAAGCAGACGATCGGCAGGGACGAAGAACACCGAGCTTCGCTCAAGAGCCGGATTAACAGAGTCTTTTTACACTCATTGTATTTAGATTTCTCCCATTAATACTTGTATCCATGAATATTTGTGTTAATAACATCTCGCGAGAGCATTCAAGCCCGGGCCTAACAAACCCGGCAAATCTAGTGTTTATTCATTTTCTCTCGGAGGTGCTCCCGCAAATTGTTGTTTGTTGTCCGTCTTCCAGCAGTATTAATCTTCGGATAAATATTTTGGGCAACAACAATTGGCGCTAGAGGAAGGGGCATCTAACCCTCAAATTTTTATTCCTACCGTCCCGAAGAACACTCACTGTTCTCGGGGCATATACTTGAAGTGACACTCACTGCGCTTCAAAGAAAATCTTCAGAATCATGATATCCGCCGGTACATCGAAGAAAGCCGCTCTCCGAACCGCCGGACACCATATCCCGGCTCAATCCGAACCCCAGCCGAAGACCGGTGGAAGCCGCGGCAACGCGAGACTCTCGATCCCGCACCTGAGGGATGGCCCCAACCTCTCACTCGACCAGTTCCAAACCGAGGAACAGATCGAGGCGGCTATGGCCATCCTAGAGGAGCGAAGGAGAGCACACGCGTCGCCTGCAATAACTCCCTCGATCGTCCGCCGCATGGGAAAACGGAAATTCAATGGAATACTGGGCGAGCGATCTCCAGAAAGCCCCAATTCGCGAGAAAGGGCTCTCGCACGACCGGACGGATCCATATTCAATCGCTTGGGGCGCGACCCATCCTGGCGACCGGGGCATTCAGTTTCCAACCACAAAAAGACGGAATCCGAATCCGTTACTAGGAGTTCGGCCTACCCACCTCACAGCCGAACGCAGGTCAGCCATCTGACTCCCGTCCCGATCGCCAGGGGATCAGTACTCAATCGCCTCGGCACCCGCTCCGAGCGCCGAGCCGCGAGCAGCCAGGCCACGGCGATGGCCGCTATACAACGCCAGCTCGACGAGATGAAAGCACTCTTGGACACTGGGGCAAGCACCAGCAAAAAGACCACCAGGCCAACCGAGCCACTCGCGGTCCACATCGAGCTTGCCCCCATACAACCAACGATCGCTCCTCCCAAAACATCTCTGTATGAGGGGAGATCGGACCCCGAAACCCACCTGAGTAAGTTCCGAATCTACATGACTGGGTGTGGGGCATCTGATGCAACCAAGTGCCGGATCTTCCCGTTAACATTGGGCGAGCTGGACCATAGGTGGTACGCCTCACTACCACCATGATCAATCACCTCCTTTAAGAAACTGGCGAATGACTTCGCATCATACTTCGCCAACAAGGTCGCCAGACCAGAAGGCCCCCACCGCGTGATGAAAATCAGGCAGGGGAAAGACGAAACCGATGCAGATTACATTGACCGAGTAGACGAAATCATCCTCACCGGCGAACCCGTCAGTGACGAGCTCGCTCTCTTTTCGGTCATGGGGGGATTCTACGGTCATTCTCCCATGTTTAGACATCTCACCAAGGATATTCCCCCAACTTACGCGATCTTCCGCGCTAAGGCTGCCAACTTTCTGGCCAGGCAAAGGCTACTCACCCTCCACCTAGGCGAGGAAACGCCACCTCCTGTCCAGAAGATAGCGATCGCCAAAGTAAAGAAGGCGATCGCCAAGCCACCCGGAGATCTCAAGGCCTTCGAGGACATGGAAGCCCATCTCCTCCATACGTTCAACCGAACTCCGGCACATATTTTCTATGCCATCAAGGGGCACGAAAAGCTCAAAAAGCCAAAGGCGATAAGGGACTGATGGATTCAAATTAAATACTCGCAAGTGTACGAATCGCTCTTTTATCAAGCGGCAAGTAACTCCGAGGTCGATCTCTCGAGGAATTGGAAACAGTTTAAAATTCGATAATGTTCGGCAAATAGTCGAATGAACAAAGGTAAATTAAATTAAAATACATCATTTGTTGATTATGATTACAATTACTAATGCACAAAATTTAAATTGAACTAAGTGATATCAACACCAATTTGATAGTCGGATAAATGAGAGATAACAATAATGAGATTAATATGGGAATTTAGAGTCACCGACACACACGTAATCAATTATTAGTTCCGATACTCAAATAAATAAAGTTAGGAATTATCGATTGCTCACGATTAAAAGAAATCCGTTTGATGGCGGAAATTCTAAAAATCACGATTGTTCTCAACGAAAATAAAGGGATACTCTTTTGATGGGGACGAAACCCTAGCTAACAATCAATTAACCGACTACTTTTGATGAGGTAAATCGTTAAAAGATCGCGCGAAAAAGCTCGAGAACATTCACAATCGTTTCTTTCGGGTCGTTTGATGGCGAACACCGATAAAAACCCTCGATTCGAATAATAATAACAACAATGAAAAAGGTTTGATGATCTAATTCAAAAGTTCTTAAACGAAGAACGAACAAGAGGAACAATCCCAAACTTTACCCGGAAAATCAAAAGGAACTAATAATCAAAAACATGTGTGTGGCTATATCTAAAAACCCATATGAAGTGTTTAGCCACACATGATTAATTCAACAACAATAATGGAAATTGAAGAACAAAACATGGTAAAAACTTCCCTTGTAAATGCCGAAATCGAATTCCCGAAAAAGGTTTGATGATCTTCTTACAAGAACTCACAACAAATTTATACAAGGAATTATTATATCTCACTAAAGTATTTTTCTCACTCCAAGAACACACAAGGTGTAACACCCCCAAGATATTCGAGGTGTATTACAGCGCCGTGGACCCCTACATGGGATCCACCAGGCTAACACAAGAAAACACCTCTCGACTAACCGTCTCGGTTAGCAAGGAAACAATTGTTAACAACAAGAACATAAAACAACACGTCCGGTACAACCGGTATAATAAACATCAACCGACAAATACGGTAACTCCAACGAAGTCCAAACACAATCCGAAAGGAAAAGCCTAAGTACTCGCGAGTACAATCTATAAGTTTACAATTTGGAAAACATCCACCTCAAAAGAGACAGTAGGAAATAACAAGACTCAATTGCACATGTCAACAACCTTGGCCGACATCCTCGTACCATCCCAGCGCCCGCTCGTCTGGCTGAACATAACCTGAAATCCATAACAAGAATTTCCCCGACAACGGGTCCCCAAAGGGGTTAGCAATTACGCTAGTACAAGTATTCAAGGCAAACCAATCGCTTACACATTTCATAGTACATGCACCAATATCATTTTCAAAAGTCAAAACCAGACATGTCTTTTCCGGAAACAAATAGTCAAACAATTTGCCTTGGGAACAGAGTAATATCATAGATTCCCGCACGAGGCCTCTAAGGACCCTCCCGCGCTGGCTATATTATAAAACAAAACACGCACATGCATCGCCTTGGGAACAGAGTAATATCATAGATTCCCGCACGAGGCCTCTAAGGACCCTCCCGCACTGGCTAGCTAAACAAACTCGTGAAATCCAGGGCGGCAGCATAGATTTCCCTCCTTGACCCCGTCGGGCCAACACGAGGTGAGTTACACACAAGTAATATACATCACCATTTCATGTTAAGCTTAAAGGTTTACAAAAAATACTTGCCTTGAATTAATGACGACGCGAAGAACGAAAGGAAAGTCACCGACGAATGCTACGAACCAATGAAACCGAACCTAACGATTCGAAGAATACAATTACAACCATTTCTAAACGAATACGCACTGGAATACACCCGAAAACCCGCCTACGATTCATGTATATTCGTATATAAACAACAACGAGGGCGGACCACAACCAAACCCTCTCGATTCCGTAAAAATCACGAAATATACCATGAATCCGTAGGGAAACTAAGAATACCAACAAGATTAATCATATTCATCATGAATTAATCGACAAAACGGAACGAATCGGACAAAAACACCAAAAACCCCAAATCTACCCAAAAGTAGGGTTCTAAAGATCTAACCTTGATTCATTGGATCGAAGGATGTTATAGACGATTGATCAACGATATAACCTCAAGAACTTCATGGATTTGTTGTTCAACAACATGGTTTCGTCTCCTCCGAAACCTCACCAAGGACCGAAGAGAAATGAAATGAAAATGACGGAGAAAGTCGCTGGTGCATCATTTATATATCGGGCCGGAACTAGCGTGCGCTAGCCTTCCCGCTTAGCGTGCGCTATCGGCCAAGACGGCCGAGCACTCTCGGCCATGGCCCGCATGACCCGGCACCACCGACCACCCCGCCGACCGTGACTCGACCGCCGTCTCCCGCTAGCGTGCGCTACGGCCGGGCTGCGCGCGCTAGCCGACTTGGCCCAAGAGCCACCGGATCGACAACTCATCCCGTGCACGACGCTAGTCGGCCGGCGTCAGGCGCTACCGCCGGTTAAGCGGCGCTACGACCGACGATGGCGTGCGCTACCCGCCGATCTGACCGAGTCGAGAACCTCGTAATACCTCTGCCCGAGCAGATAGCGTCTGGCCGACTCGGCAGCGTGCGCTACATCGCTGAAGCTAAGCGCGCAGAAGCGTCGGCCGTGGCGTGCGCTCGCGGTTCTGCCGCTGCTCGGCGGTGCCGGCACTCGTCCGGCGATCCGCAACCGTCGGCCGGCTTCTCGGCCGCCCACGACCCGACGCCTCGATTTCGAAAACGCACAGGCGGACACGACGAAAAGTTCGCGGACGACGTCAACGACTCGAGATGAAAACGTAATGCAATAATTAATCATACGCGACCAAGAAAAGGGTCAAGACGACAAATACAGATATGGATACCCGTAACTTTCAAGAAATTACAAAATGGCCCAAAACGCCCGGAAATCACGATACGTGATCGAATAACCAAACCGAAGTTCACAACACGTCTAACAAAGTTAAACGGACTTGCGGGAAACTCGAAACAGCAGTTTCGGACGAGATTCACAAGAATCGAACTCAAGTGCGGAAAAGTCGCTAAAAAGCACGGAACTCAACAAAACAACACCGAAACGAACTCGGATGACAAAAAGTGTAGAATTAATCATTCTCAGAATGACGAAACGGTCATGAGCGAGCCGTCAAAACGGACTCCGGCCGAAAAAAGAAATTTACCAAAAATCGAAAATTGCGGATATTACATTCTACCCTCCTTAAAAGAAGTTTCGTCCCGAAACTTAAAATAAGTAGGGAGAAGCAATATCCCTTGCCAAGAAAACTCGACGAGATACACAAAACCGAAGACTCGCGCCCGACGGCGAAACGCTGCAAGGAACGCAAAGAGACATACGGCGAGAAAATACGCTCTAGGGCGACTAACACAACGTCACCGGTAGAGACATAATAAAATCAACGAGTGACAAGCGTCATTAAACGGATAATACAATCAAGTCAATTATCCGAACAATCACAAAACACAACGAACGAAAATCAATATGATTGACCAACCCAACGGTTCATCAATCAAAATGCGAGCCAAACGCTGAACAAATACGGAATTCCACCGCCTAAAGATTGGAAGATCGAAACGAGACTAATTTCCCGAACTTAAGGGAATTACGAAGGAGCCCGAACGCTCAACAATCACGACGAGAACAAAACTGAACAAACAAACGATTGAGACAACAAAAATCGAACGATCATGTCCAAACACGTAGGATAATAAAATTCAACAACAACTCCCGGGATGACACGGTGAGAACAAGAAGACGTGCATTCCCATAAGATCCACAGGAAAGGGAATAGCGATTGAAAAGTCACAACGACAAACGAGTCATTCCGAAACAATACCACCCTCGTTCGATCAACAAAAGCAAGGGATAGGGAAAGTTCATAAATGTTAACGAGCATAAACGAGTTGATAGAGCCGAAAATACAGAAGTTCAAAATCCGATCCACTTTGAATAAAAGAACTATTAGAACCAAAAGATGTTACTTCCGAACAAGATTCACAATAGTCGAACCGAATTCGAAAAAGTCACAGCGATAACCAGATCGACTCAAAACCAGACATACTGCTCGAATGATGAAACCAAGGTATAGATCAAGTTCAGAAGGTATCAATGAACACGAGCGAATCGATAGACTGGAGAAAGAGAAGATATAGAAGTCAAAATAGTACGGGTATTACTTTTGACCTCGCCCCCGAAACTTACAACAACGGAACCAAGGTAACAATATAACAAGCAATCGACACAACGCGGAACAATCACCGATGCACATAATCATACCAACCCGATCTCTAACAGCTCGCATATATGCGATAACGCATAAACCGCCACGAGGCGACAACATCCAATACCAATCTCACACCCCTCGCAGAGGCTACCACGACAACTGTGTGGCAAACGACTCAACGCTCACACCACCAATTCAAAAACAACTCGGGGTTAACACCCTAACGAGAGCACGGACATCACACATATATTCCCAGACCACAAATAGGAATGATAGGTTTTGAAAACGAAAACCATCTTTTGAAAATAACTTGCAAGCACCAGTTGATCTTGAGTATCATATATCAAAAAGTAGTACAAACATCGTCATCGAGACTTTTTAAAAAATCATCTTGCGTTTAATAAAATAAAAAAAAATAAAGACACCTTTCGTTAAATTAAAACTTTTCAGCTATTTTCGACCTTCGGGTCTAAGCGAATGCGTTTCTAAATCATTAGAAATATTTCAAAATATTTTGATCCTCAAAGTAGAATAATTTTGAAACATAGCATGGCACTAGTAGGCACCTTGAGAGCACTGTGAGAAAATAATTCATTTTAAAAGTACGTCTCGAGTTTTATTTTCTAAGATACCCAAGGTTTTTCAGAAGTACAATAGGCCAAAATGCCCAAAATTCGCACGTATCAACATTCACTTAAACACATCATGTCACACGCATCAAATCGCTCAAAATCACGACAGTAATATACAATCCTCAGGATATGTTTAACAACATCGTTAAAACAACAATCGGTTTATCAAAACTGGATGGAAAACGATATCAAGAACAAAACTCCAAAAATTCAACTCTAGGGATTCAAGAAAATACCTAGATTCGGCGAAGAACAATGGATTAGATGATGTTAAAAATCATCTAGGATACTCCAAAACACCTTTGGATGGAAGAAAAATCAGCCCAGATGCGAAACCGAGTCGCTACGTCTCAAACTCATGGAGGAAGAAGAAGAAATGAAGAAAATGCAACTTCTAGATGGTGTCCAGGTATTTATATCGACACAATTAGCGTGCGCTAATCATTAAGGTTAGCGTGCGCTATCACGGCACCAAACAAAACTCCCGACCAAAAATACACCTTTGTTAGCGTGCGCTAACCCCAAGTGTTAGCGTGCGCTAACGAGAACTTCGATCACCAAAGAGCTCTGGATCGCCACGAACTACCGTGTAGCGTGCGCTATCCTCCCCTTAGCGTGCTACAACGCACTCTTGCGCGCGCTAGCCGCAGCGTAGCGTGCGCTAATGACCCACGAGACAACAATGAACATATCCGAAAGTTACATGCCGTAAACCTTTCTCACGGGTTTACCGTGCTAAGCACAATTTCCCATCTCATTTCGAAAATGCTAAAAAGACCAATGACGGTAATATTTTTCCAAAGCTCACAAAATCATTTGTCAAACCATCATGAAATATTCAAGGCCAAAATGCCAAAACTTGATTCAAGGAATCAGTTTTACGAAATAAAACTCAGTTTGCAAAATACCGAAAGCCGTTTGAAAGAACTCACGCAGCGGATAAAATACGGTTCGAAAATACATCAAGAAGGATTTACACTCCTCGTATAAACCAAATACGAGAGTCTAATAAACACATATCGTGAAATTAAAATCCACAGAAGGATTCCATCATTTAACAACTAATCAAACAAATAACTCGTGTCACACGAGGCACAACACAAAGAAGGGAGTTTAACATCCATAGGTCGCACGTAAGTGACGACCACCCCTCGATACTAACCACGACCAATGATCTCAAACGACGCGTCGCGATGTGACTACGTCAGACAAAATCCGACAAGACAAAACTCAACAAACACAACTTGACTCGACAGCCTAGGTTTCCCCAGGCTAATCTGATTTTAAATCGTATACTCTAGTTATTCGAAAATAAAACCGATAAGTTAAAAATCGTTTTCAAGACCCTTTCAAACACGACAAGGGCTTAATAGCGGTAGCATTTTATAAAATGTCCTAAACACTTTTAAACACGACCTTTAAATACGACACAAGGTTTTATTTGAAAATACAAGGCTGGCTCGCCCAAATTCATGTCACTTTTCAAAAACCCACAATACGATCAAGTCTCAGAGATTTTCAAGCATGCACGCCGCATGTATTATTATTAATAGAAACACATTGGTTGTAAATAACAATAATTAGCCAAGTACCAACAATTTCCGAACACACGCATATACGTCATTAAAAAATCACCAGTTCAAAAAGCGCAACTCGGAAATACTAATTCCAAGCATATGTCAAACTATCTCTTCAAGTTTAACAACGTAACCAAAGATCACCGATTTGGACGTATGTCGAAACCAGCTATGTGAGTTTCTCAACAAACTCTGCCATCAATACCTATACCGGAACATATCAATGTTCAAAACTTCTACATCATACTGCACCCTTCGGTGTCCAACTCATCGGTACATTCGGCTCAACATACATTTAGTATATCGCAATTACAGTGACGCAGATTCCATCATCCAACAAAGACTAGAGGGTCAAGCCCTCTCACAATATACCACGGAGCAAAACTCGGATCTTTCGATCACCAACGATCCCAATTAACGCTAGGAAGTTTAGCGATGGAAAGCTCGCAAAACGACAAACGGTCAAGCCCAGAACGGCGCACATACTCCAGAGAGACAAATGACTGCGCAATACTAGAATCAAAAGTACACAACCGGATGGATCGAGAAACAACTCGGCGATAAGTACGAGAGAGGCAATCACAGTTCAAAAAGTGGAATTTCAATACGAGAAAACAAGAGAATTGAGTAAGGAAAACTTACGAGCACTGGATGTACTGAGATGCCGGCAGCGGTGTGACAATGTGCAAAACAAAACACAACTAGACCCAAATAACCAACAATCCTAGGTATCCATAAACCTAGAGCTCCGATACCATTTTCTGTAACACCCCCAAGATATTCGAGGTGTATTACAGCGCCGTGGACCCCTACATGGGATCCACCAGGCTAACACAAGAAAACACCTCTCGACTAACCGTCTCGGTTAGCAAGGAAACAATTGTTAACAACAAGAACATAAAACAACACGTCCGGTACAACCGGTATAATAAACATCAACCGACAAATACGGTAACTCCAACGAAGTCCAAACACAATCCGAAAGGAAAAGCCTAAGTACTCGCGAGTACAATCTATAAGTTTACAATTTGGAAAACATCCACCTCAAAAGAGACAGTAGGAAATAACAAGACTCAATTGCACATGTCAACAACCTTGGCCGACATCCTCGTACCATCCAGTAGCAGCTCGTCTGCATTTGAACATAACCCGAAATCCATAACAAGAATTTCCCGACAACGGGTCCCCAAAGGGTTAGCAATTACGCTAGTACAAGTATTCAAGGCAAACCAATCGCTTACACATTTCATAGTACATGCACCAATATCATTTTCAAAAGTCAAAACCAGACATGTCTTTTAGGAAACAAATAGTCAAACAATTTGCCTTGGGAACGAGTAATATCATAGATTCCCGCACGAGGCCTCTAAGGACCCTCCCGCTGGCTATATTATAAAACAAAACACGCACATGCATCGCCTTGGGAGCAGTAATATCATAGATTCCCGCACGAGGCCTCTAAGGACCCTCCCATGGCTAGCTAAACAAACTCGTGAAATCCGGGCGGCGGCATAGATTTCCCTCCTTGACCCCGTCGAATCAACACGAGGTGAGTTACACACAAGTAATATACATCACCATTTCATGTTAAGCTTAAAGGTTTACAAAAATACTTGCCTTGAATTAATGACGACGCGAAGAACGAAAGGAAAGTCACCGACGAATGCTACGAACCAATGAAACCGAACCTAACGATTCAAGAATACAATTACAACCATTTCTAAACGAATACGACTGGAATACACCGAAAACCCGCCTACGATTCATGTATATTCGTATATAAACAACAACGAGGGCGGACCACAACCAAACCCTCTCGATTCCGTAAAAATCACGAAATATACCATGAATCCGTAGGGAAACTAAGAATACCAACAAGATTAATCATATTCATCATGAATTAATCGACAAAACGGAACGAATCGGACAAAAACACAAAAACCCCCAAATCTACCCAAAAGTAGGGTTCTAAAGATCTAACCTTGATTCGTTGGATCGAAGGATGTTATAGGACGATTGATCAACGATATAACCTCAAGAACTTCATGGATTTGTTGTTAAACATCATGGTTTCGTCTCCTCCGAAACCCCACCGCGGACCGAAGAGAAATGAAATGAAAAATGACGGAGAAAGTCGGCTGTCATCATTTTATATCTTGGTAGGAACTAGCGTGCGCTAGCCTTCCGACTTAGCGTGCGCTATCGGCCAAGATCGGCCGAGCACTCTCGGCCATGGCCCGCATGACCCGGCACCACCGACCAATTCGCCGACCGTGACTCGACCGCCGTCTCCGCTAGCGTGCGCTACGGCCAAGCTCGCGCTTGGCCACATCCCAAGAGCCACTGGATCGACAACTCATCCGTGCTTGACGCTAGTCGGCCGCGGCGGCGCTACCCCTGCCGGTTAGCGCGCGCTACGACCGACAATAGCGTGCGCTACCCGCCGATCTGGCCGAGTCGAGAACCTCGTAATACCTCTGCCCGGGCGATAGCGTCTGTTGGCCGACTCGGCAGCGTGCGCTACTGCCGAGCTGAAGCGCTGGCGTCCGGCCAGTGGCGTGCGCTTACGCCGGTTCTGCCGTGCTGCTCGGCGATGCTCAAGACACTCGTCCGGCGATCCGCAACCGTCCGGCGGTACTCGGCCACGACCCGACGCCTCGATTTCAAAACGCACGGAGCGGACACGACGAAAAGTTCGCGGACGGCGTCAACGACTCGAGATGAAAACGTAATGCAATAATTAATCATACGCGACCAAGAAAAGGGTCAAGACGACAAATACAGATATGGATACCCGTAACTTTCAAGAAATTACAAAATGGCCCAAAACGCCCGGAAATCACGATACGTGATCGAATAACCAAACCGAAGTTCACAACACGTCTAACAAAGTTAAACGGACTTGCGGGAAACTCGAAACAATAGCTTTGGACGAGATTCACAAGAATCGAACTCAAGTGCGGAAAAGTCGCTAAAAAGCACGGAACTCAACAAAACAACACCGAAACGAACTCGGATGACAAAAAGTGTAGAATTAATCATTCTCAGAATGACGAAACGGTCATGAGCGAGCCGTCAAAACGGACTCCGGCCGAAAAAAGAAATTTACCAAAAATCGAAAATTGCGGATATTACACAAGGAAGATGATGAAAATCTCTCTCTTTCCCACTCTTTTGGTGTTTTTCCTCCCTAATCTTGTGTTTTTCCACAAAATATCTTCTTCACAAGACAAGTACACCTCTCAAGGGGTCACTCCACTTTGTTTTATAGCCAAAAAATCAAGACAAAGGCTTAAAATATGCAAAGATGTCAAGGAAAGTGACATGAAACAAAAGTGGCACGGCCGTGTCTGGGACACGGCCGTGTCGCACTACGCTGAAAAACGAAAAAGGTAATCGTCTTGAGACTCGGCCGTGTCCCATGACACGGCCGTGTCGCATCGCGCCAGGGAGTGAAAATGGCCGATAGTGACTCGGCCGTGTCCCAAAAGGCACGGCCGAGTCGTTCCCTTCCGGAAAATGAGTTTCTTGTCGAATGAGACCCGGCCGTGTCTGTGGCACGGCCGAGTTACCTGATGTGGCTCGAGTCGCCTGTGCAGCCTAGTTGAGTCGTCTGGTGCGGCCAAGTCCGGTTTTGGTCTTCTTGGCTAGATCCTTCGTTCTTGTATCAATTCACCTCGGATTTTAGCATATTATATACCGTTTCGAAGCTAATTTCACGAGGAATTTATATCAAAGGAGAATACATCTCGATTCGGAGTGGAGATTCTGGGATTTAGGAGATTTGACCGATATCGCTTAAATCTTTCGTCGATTTAGGCCCCGTTTTAGCTTTTGATCGTCATTGACTCCAATATAAGCAATGAAAGCGCATATTTCACCACAATCTACGCATGGCTACCTATAAATTAAAAACACACATACCACGCATAAAAGAGAACAAAAATACTAAAAAGCAAACAAAAACACGACTAGAAAGAATGTAATGAGTCGATCAAGAATCGACTCATCAAACCCCCAAACTTGAACTTTGATCATCCCGAGCAAATCACTTTAAAATAACCATTCGAAAGGGGATCTCAACTGTTAAAATACCTCTAAGGATCTCTTCGAAAATTTCATCAATTCTCACAAGTAAAATAAGTCGAGTTCTACAAAGTTTTCAAATCTCCGGGGTGCTTCCTTAAAATCATAGTCCATACTTGGCAATATAAACCTCCTCGGTCAAGTGTATTCGCTCCTCTCAAAGTGATATGGATAAGTATACGCTCGGAAATTATTCAATGAAATAAGGAACCCCATAGGCTTGCCAATCGTCTTAATCTCTACCACTGTTTTGTTTATGCAAAAATTTTGTGAATCAAAATGGGCATTACTCGGCTTGAAATGTAGGCTTTGGTCCGGTCGGGATATATATGGCTAAAGTAACTTGACTCAAGCAATTTTTAGAATTTGAATCACCATAGTCGCTTTAGAAGCTCAAGCTTTGAGATTTGCTTCTTTCATCCCCTTAATTATGAACCACTTGTAACAAGCACTATAGAAAGTGAAAACGCAGATCATACCCTCCTTATTGCTCCGATTTTTTTTTTTTTTTTTTTTTTTGCTTGGGTTGTTTAAGGATCCGTTTTACGCGAATGTAAACGATGGGTCACATGAATACACCCGGTTACTAGGATCAAAATATACGCAACTACTTCCAAGCATACTCATATCTAAGGGATCCGTTTTATGCGAATGTAAACGATGGGTCACATGAATACACCCGGTTACTAGGTTCCCAAAAATAGCGGAGTAATTATTTTCACCAATTCAACACTCCCGACAATATAAATGGCACCCAATGTCACCACAATCTTTGCATCCTCGTCAAAAATATTTCTAATTGTTCAAGTAGGGATCGAAGGATTATAGTAAATGAAAGCTCGATATGTGGTTTAACGATGAAATAGACAATGACCTCAATTGGGTTAATTTAATAAATGATCAAATGTCGGGTTGGCCAAAATCGAAGGGTAAAGATCAAAGGCGCCAAAAATCATTTTCACTCAATTTGCACACACACCAGTGGTTTTAAACAAGATACCAAGGCAAGTTCTAGAGTTTTAAATCAAGAATGAAACACTCGACAATGAAACTTGCATTTAAGAAAATGCATGAAGGCTCAATAGCTCACAAGTAGGTTCGCTCATACTTCCAAGATATTAAAACCACTTATTCAATTTCACACCCGTTTCGATTATCAACAATTTTTTTTTTCAACAAATTATTCTCGATTTGTATATCAGAACAACGAAATAAATCCCGAGGCATTCCAAAAAAAATACGCACTTTCAAAGTTTTCTTCAAGTTTGCAAGATAAACACACCAAGTAAAAAAAAAAAAAAAACACACCACAAATAAGTGCAAAATGTTCAAAACACACCAAAAATAATCAAACAAGCAAAATAAAAAAAAATCGAGAGTAATGAAGTATTTCTTGACCGACCCCCCCAAACTTGAATTAAAGAATATACGAACGAAGGGGGTATAGTATTTAAAGAAAAGAATTTCATTGGTCAAGAAATACTTACGACGTTTCTTGCTCGGGCGGAGGGAAGTGGCCTTGCTGACATGCCAATCGACCATTTGTCTCACAAGAGACAATATCTCGGCGTCGCTCTGCCTAGCCTCCTCTCGGTCCCCGTCTAGCTTCCTCTCGGTAGGCTTCGAATTCCTCCTCAATGATGGGCGCGATGGGGCACGCTCCAATTTCGGCTCGCCTTGACGTCTCGGGCCGATCTCTCGTGATTTCTTCCTCTTCTTCTTCACTCTCTTCTTCCTCGTCATCCGGCCTCTTTCATAAGCCTCCTCCTCCTCCATCCTCTCGGCTCTATCCTCATCATCCGTAATGCGCCTAGGTCGAACGCTTTGGCCGACAGCGTGACCTGGGGAGCCAAGCCGGCTGCCCATCGTGCCCGACGGTGTGCCTCCGTAGCCATTTGAAGATTTCCCATATCCCGAATGTTATTTATGGTTGTCAAAGGTGGATTTGGGAGGAGGAAATGGTCGTTATCCGTCTGCATGAAGACCATGCGATGTTCGTAGTCCAGGATATTCATCACTTTCATCACGGAGATTGAGAGAAGCATATTTCCAGGAAGCGGGGTCCTCTGGGCTAATGAAATACCGAAGTGTAGTGCGATAGGGGTAATCAAACCCCCTATCCATATCTCCCCCTTGGGTTTTGTTGCGACATCTTCAAAATGCTCCGCTACCATGGCCCCGGTTGCCGGAATCGAGTCGTCGAGCATATGAGTCAGGATATACACTCCCGCAGTGAAATCGGCCCGGTTTCCTTTCGGCCATATATTGTATTCGCAACCACCTTGTGTAAGTATCTGAGCACGGGATTGCGAATATTCGATCCTTTTGCCGATCTTGCCATGTAATATCGCGCCTCACTACCCGGGTATTCTACCATGGCCCTCCAGTAAGTTTCATAAGCGAATCGATTTATCGGGTAATGGCCCTCGTGTCTTGCATGATATATTTCCTCCAACTGGACGATAGTCAGTGTCTCTTCGTTGTTGTTGATTCGGAATGTCATTTCGGACGGTTCTCTGGTTACCGGATCTCTTCTTACAGTTAGAGTGCTTAGAAATTCCATCGTTAGACACCTATATGTCGGCCATCGCTGAGTCATAATCCACGCCCAATGCACTCTCCCAAGGAATTTCATTACATCTTCCCTTATCCCCATTGCATTCATGCATTCGTCATCGGGCCATCTTGTAGGGAGCATTTTTTTTCTGTCCAAGCATTTCCCACCTCTCATTTTGCGTTTCCGGTAAATTGATTCCATAGGATTCCGAAGTTTCCACAGCCCTTTGAATAGTCCTTCTTACCGGCTGCACTTGTTCCCCGCTATTCCTACCCCTTCCGCGTGCCATTTCTGCAAAAATTTAATCTATCATTAACCAAGTATTTCAGAACGTATCCCTCCCCCAAACTTATATCAAGCAATAAATTTCCCCTATTGATCAAAACGTCTCCCAAGCAAAATTATCGTTTAAATTCATCATCTTTATCATGGAAAACTATCTCTTAATTACAAAAATTTTCAATCGAAAGATTTAATCATCAATGCATTAAGAATTATTCAAAACCCCCAAATTTCATCAACTTCAATCTACTCAAGAACCCTAGATAATTGAGGGCTATCGATTCAAATTATCATAGCATGTTCATAAACAAAGAATAATCATCAAAAACATTAGAATCATACCTTGATATCGGAGAATTTGAAGAAAGAAAGAAAATTAAACCCTGGTCCAAATTCGTCCGAGTTGCTCCTCAGATGAATGAAATTGGTTGAAAGATGATGATTATAAAGTTGATTCTTGTATCTCTTCTTGATTTTGCATAAAATTTCTTTAAAAACGAAGAGAAAAATCGACACTGCAGCAGCTAGGGTTCGCAGGTTTCGCCGGGAGGGAGAAAGATAAAAGTTGGAGAAGGTAAAATTGGGGAAACGGCCGTGTTGCCTTTTTATACTGACCGACTGACACGGCCGTGTTGAATATGACACGGTCGTGTCGTGCTGTGCGGAATAACTCAAAACCTTCTGTCGGCCGACTCGGCCGTGTCTTAAGACACGGTCGTGTCGTACTATCACGGTAATCCAACTCTTGCTGTATTGAGGCCCGACCGTGTCCTGTGACACGGCCGTGTCGTCCTGTTCGAAATAATCAAATTCTTACTGTTTTGAGGCCCGGCCGTGTCCTGTGGCAACTCGGCCGTGTCCTTCCTCTCCAGATTATTAGTTTCTGAAAACGTACTGGTTTCCTGCAATTTTAGTACCCACAGTCGAACCGGTCAGTTTTGAATCGGATAAAAACAAACAAGGAAAATAAATGCGAAAAATAAAAGACAAAAAAATCTAACTAAAACGTTGGGTTGCCTCCCAAGTAGCGCTTTTTTATAGTCTTTAGCTCGACTTCTTCCCACTGCTCAAGCTTCAACGTCGTGCACCTCTATGCACTCGAACGCATTGATTTCTTCGGTTCGTCCGAAATACGGCTTCACTCTATGCCCATTTACTTTAAAATGCTCGTTCTTCCGAGGATCAAGAAGTTCAACCGCTCCGTGCGGCCATACTTTAACGACTTTGAATGGTCCGCCCCATCGCGATACCAATTTTCCGGGCATAAGTTTGAGACGGAGTTATGTAGCAAAACATCCATCTAGGGTTCGAGATTTACGAACGATACGCTTATCATGATACCGTTTCGTCCGTTCTTTGTAGAGTTTAGCGTTTTAGACGCCTCATATCGCATTTCATCAAGCTCGTTTAAATGCAAAAGTCGTTCCTCGCCCGCCTTTTCTTGATCTAAATTGAGCGCTTTGATTGCCCAATACGCCTTGTGTTCTAGCTCAACGGGTAGATGACATTCTTTCCCAAATACTAGGCGATACGGACTCATTCCGATTGGAGTTTTGTAGGCCGTGCGGTATGCCCATAAAGCGTCATTCAACTTTAATGCCCAATCTTTTCTTGTTGGTTTCACCGTCTTTTCGAAACCGCCTTTATTTGCCGATTGCTTACTTCTACTTGCCGGAAGTTTGTGGATGATCTGTTTATTGCGACCTTATGCATCACATTGTACTTCTTAAGCAAGCTGCAAGTTGTTTATTGCAAAAATGCGTGCCTCGATCGACGATTACGGCCTAGGCGTCCCAAACTGCAAAAAATCACATCCCTAAAAAATTGCAAACCACGTTAGCATCGTTAGTTCGGGTTGGAATTGCTTCCACCCATTTAGAGACGTAGTCTACAGCAACTAGAATATACTCAAAACCATGGGATATTGGAAAAGGACCCATAAAATCCACTCCCCAAACATCGAAAAGTTCCACAACGAGGTTGTTTGTCAATGGCATCTCATTCCTTTTGCTTATATTCCCCGTTCGTTGACAACGATCGCAACTCTTGCAATGGAAA
The DNA here is from genome assembly GCA_033398695.1 of Orobanche coerulescens. Classification (NCBI taxonomy): domain Eukaryota; kingdom Viridiplantae; phylum Streptophyta; class Magnoliopsida; order Lamiales; family Orobanchaceae; genus Orobanche; species Orobanche coerulescens. The sequence continues at coordinate 9,895,241 of CM065816.1, read as the reverse complement.
TAGGCAACCTTAAACAATGTTGGCCAGTAGAATCCAGATTGAAGGACCTTGTGAGCCGTTTTCTTTGCGCTAAAATGTCCTCCACAGTGCAACTCATGGCAAAATAACAATATGCTCTCGTGCTCTTCCTCCGGGACACAACGTCGGAATATCTGATCAGGCCCCAGCCTGAATAAATAGGGCTCGTCCCAAAAGTAATGCCTGCACATGGAAACGAACCTCTTCTTCCCTTGATAGGTTAAGTCGGGCTGCAAAACACCACTAACAATGTAATTGACAATATCAGCATACCAAGGTGTCCTTGTTACATCGAATAATTGCTCATCGGGGAAAGTTTCAACAATTGGCAAATGATTATCAAGCTTAAAATTATCACCCTCGGTTAGCCTAGACAGATGGTCGGCCACAACGTTTTCCGACCCCTTTTTATATTTGAATTCCAAATCAAATTCTTGCAGCAAAAGAACCCACCGAATCAATCTTGGTTTTGCATCGGATTTTTTTAGTAAATATTTCAATGCGGCGTGATCCGTATGCACAATCACCTTTGAGCCAACCAAGTAGGATCGAAATTTGTCTAAAGAAAATACAACGGCTAAAAATTCTTTTTCAGTGGTGGTGTAATTAGCTTTGAGCTTCATCGAGCGTTTTACTCGCATAGTAAATCACGTGGAAGAATTTATTCACTCTTTGCCCCAAACGGCACCTATAGCAAAGTCGGATGCATCACACATAATTTCAAAAGGAGAGACCAATCGGGAGCTACAACAATCGGTGTTGAAGTTAACTTTTCTTTCAAAGCGTTGAAACCGACTAAACATTCCTCGGTAAAATCAAATTTAGCATCTTTGCACAAAAGGTTACTCAAAGGGCGGGCAATTTTGAAAAATCTTTAATAAAACGCCTATAAAACCCGGCATGCCCTAAAAGCTTGAACCTCTTTGACACAAGAAGGTGGAGGTAATTTAACAATCAAATCGACTTTAGCCTTATCAACCTCCATTCCTTTATTGGAAACCATATGACCTAGAACAAGACCTTGTTTTACCATAAAATGACTCTTTTCCCAACTAAGTGTAAGATTACACTCAATACATCGTTCTAGCACAATAGTCAAATTATTTAAACAATCATCGAAAGTGGTTCCAAATACAGAGAAGTCGTCCATGAATACCTCGATGGATTTTTCTAACAAGTCGGAGAATATAGATAGCATGCACCTTTGAAAAGTGGCGGGGGCATTGCAAAGACCAAACGGCATCCTCCTAAAGGCAAAAGTGCCAAAAGGGCAAGTGAAAGTGGTCTTCTCTTGATCTTCCGGAGCAATAGGAATTTGATAGAAACCTGAAAGACCATCTAGAAAGCAGTAATAATCATGCCCAGCTAAACGTTCCAACATTTGATCAATGAAAGGTAGAGGAAAATGATCCTTTTTTGTTACGGCATTTAATTTCCGGTAATCAATGCACATCCTCCAACCGGTTACCGTTCTAGTGGGCACCAATTCATTTTTATCGTTACGAACCACCGTTATTCCAGATTTCTTAGGCACTACATGCACAGGACTCACCCACTTACTGTCGGATATCGGGTAGATGACTCCGACATCTAGCAATTTTAAAACTTCCTTTTTCACAACTTCCTGCATGTTCGGATTCAAACGCCTTTGAGGTTGCCTAACCGGTTTAACATTTTCCTCAATAATTATTTTATGCATGCACCTAACCGGACTTATTCCCTTGATATCGGAAATACTCCACCCAATCGCTTCTTTTAACTTAGTTAGAACTTCTACTAATTTGTTTTCTTGCAAAGGAGTTAATTCGGAAGAGACAATTACAGGGTAAGTGTCACTTTTGCCTAAGAAAACATATTTAAGATGTGTCGGAAGTTCTTTCAATTCAAGTTGGGGTGGGGTGATTTCAACGGGCTCCTCAAATTTTAATTCCAACGGAAGCTTAAAACCGTCAACTTCATCAATTATTTCGGAATTATCTAATAACGCAACATATCTTTCAATTTCTAGATTATTAAGCCCCATATCATGCTCAATGGTTCTGACATCATGCAACGTGTCACCTACATCATCATGAAAATATATATCATCAACCAAAGAATCAATGCAATCAACAAAATTCACATCATGGGAAGCATAAATATGAGAAGGGATAGGAGATGAACCGAACACGTTGATTTCACGGTTTCGCCCAAGACGGTCATGGTGACCTTTCCTTCATCAACATCGACGATTGTTTTTGTTGTACGCATGAACGGCCGTCCTAGAAGTTTTGTCCCTTCATTTTCGCTTGTCCCGAAATCGCTCATCTCCAAGATAACAAAATCGGCGGAATCACCAACTTGTCCACTTGCACTAATAGGTCTTCAATGACTCCTTTGGGGTATTTCACCGACCTATCCGCCATTTGAAGAGTCATTCTTGTCGGTTTTATTCCCGAGTCCAAGCCTCAAATAGGTCGAGTATGGCATGAGATTCACACTTGCCCCCAAATCTAGCATCCCACGAGCAACTCTCTTGTCTCCCATAGTAATGTCGATCATAAAACTTCCGGGATCGCCTTTCTTTTGACCCCTTGCTTCTACCTCGTAGAGCACTACTTTCTCGTTCCCATTGTATCTTCTTTTGTTCGAGGTCAACTCTTTGAAAAATTTTGTATAAGCGGGAATGTTCTTCACAACATCCAAAAGAGGTAAGTTGACATGAACCTTCGAAAGCATGTCGTAGATTTCGGAAAATTGCTCATCTTGCTTTGCTTTTCTCAGACGGCTCGGGAAAGGAATTGGTGGCTTATATGGTTGAGCGGATTTGTGAAGCTTGGAAGTTGAAGTTGCTTCGTCCATTTTCTCTTCTTGATTTCCCGACTCGTCTTCTTTCTCATCGCCTCTTTCTTTTACTTCGGAATTAACTTCTTTATTAATCACTTTACCACTTCGGAGAGTGGTAATGGCTTGAGATTGCTCGGGTTGACTCGGTAGTTTACCCCTTTCTTGTCTACGTGCCTCGGTAGCAAGTTGCCCAATTTGGACCTCCATTTTCTTCATCGAAGCTTCTAAAGATTCGAACCTTTTATTGTTCTCCTCTCGGTTTTCCTTGCTTTCCTTAATGAATGCCGCTATACTCTCCTCAAGAGAGTTCCTTTGTTGTGGAGGTGGTTCACTTCGCGTTGGTTGTTGGGCTCGGTTTCCTTCGTTGTATTGAGCTTGGGCGTTTGTGTCGTATGGCACCGGGTTGTTGTTTCTCCATGAGAAATTCGGATGGTTTCTTAGCCCAGGATTATAATTATTTGGGAGAGGTACATTTATTGCGTTTTCGCCATATTTATTTCTCCTCTCTTCCCATTCGGGCCTTCCTGCTTTGCCCCATAGCCCAATTAACTTGTTCGGTTTGTTCTCACGGAAAAGTATGAGGGCATGAATTGGCATCATGTCCGGGTGCTCCGCAAATCTCGCAAAGTCGTGAGCTAGAAGGTTTATTTTGAGTCTTGAGTTGTCTTATTTCATTTGTCAACTCATCGATTTTAGATTGCATCTCGTCCTTCTCGCTCACTTGGTGCACGGCTCCCCTACGAACACGTAAACTTTTTGTTGAGAATTTGCTCCCAATGTTTCATACACGTCATATGCTTGTCTCTCCGTCAAACCCCAAAACGAACCACATTTGCATTATCTACCGCTCCTTGGCAATATTGAGTCAATCCGTCATAGAAGAATTGATTGAGTAGTTGAAGCGGATAGTGATGGTGTGGGCATTGAATGAGTAGCATTTTGAATCGGTCCCACGCTTCGTGAAATGCCTCTCCGTCTTGTTGTCCGAAAGTTGAGATTTGAGTTCTCAATTGCGTCGTTTTTGAATGGGAGAAGTACTTGGTAATGAATTTATCGTAAACTTCATCCCATGTTCTTAGTGATCCAGGCGCCAAAGTCATCAACCATTGTTTCGCCCGTCCTTGAGTGTATAAGGAAACACTTCATTCGTAGTTGATCCTCGCTCAACCCATTCAATGGGAAGTTATCAATCGCGAGATAGAAATCTCGGATGAATGATAACGGATCCTCTCGTGCTAATCCGTGAAATGAGGGCAATTGCTCGATGTGAAATCCGCTTATGTGGTAGTTCCTTGCGGCGGTGCTAATTGGATGCATGAAATGGCGGTGTTCACTACGGGCTTTGCATAGTCCCTCATAAGATGTTCGACCAGGAGGTTGTTGCGGCATGTTATAGTTCGCCTCCATCCCATATTGAGGTCGGGATAATAATTCGCTCCATATTGCATTCCGAAGGGTGGTTGTCTCGGATAAAAGTACCTCCCTTGTTGAGCTTAGGTATCCCTTGATTGCGCCCAATATTATCATATCTCGGAAACCTTGGTTGTGAATTTCTTCCTCATCTATATTTTGTGCAACATTCTCAACCCTTGGTTGTGAGTGTTTTCTTCTTGGATCAAAAGTCGCTCTTCAAAGTCCGGATTCACCTCGTCGTTTGCCATTGATGTTGTGGCCATTATTTTTGGTGCTCTAATTATTTGAACTTCGTCTATCGGTGGAAGAATCGGGTTACCCAACGATCTCCTACCAAGCATAAACAAAGGAAGTAAGAGCGAATTTTATCGAAATAGTATTGATCAAGAATAGCAATTCAACTATCATTAAAACAAGATTAAAAATTAAACGCCAATTCCCCGGCAACGGCGCCAAAAACTTGATGGATTCAAATTAAATACTCGCAAGTGTACGAATCGCTCTTTTAGCAAGCGGCAAGTAACTCCGAGGTCGATCTCTCGAGGAATTGGAAACGGTTAAAATTCGATAATGTTCGGCAAATAGTCGAATGAACAAAGGTAAATTAAATTAAAATACATCATTTGTTGATTATGATTACAATTACTAATGCACAAAATTTAAATTGAACTAAGTGATATCAACACCAATTTGATAGTCGGATAAATGAGAGATAACAATAATGAGATTAATATGGGAATTAAGAGTCACCGACACACACGTAATCAATTATTAGTTCCGATACTCAAATAAATAAAGTTAGGAATTATCGATTGCTCACGATTAAAAGAAATCCGTTTGATGGCGGAAATTCTAAAAATCACGATTGTTCTCAACGAAAATAAAGGGATACTCTTTTGATGGGGACGAAACCCTAGCTAACAATCAATTAACCGACTACTTTTGATGAGGTAAATCGTTAAAAGATCGCGCGAAAAAGCTCGAGAACATTCACAATCGTTTCTTCGGTCGTTTGATGGCGAACACCGATAAAAACCCTCGATTCGAATAATAATAACAACAATGAAAAAGGTTTGATGATCTAATTCAAAAGTTCTTAAACGAAGAACGAACAAGAGGAACAATCCCAAACTTTATCCGGGAAATCAAAAGGAACTAATAATCAAAAACATGTGTGTGGCTATATCTAAAAACCCATATGAAGTGTTTAGCCACACATGATTAATTCAACAACAATAATGGAAATTGAAGAACAAAACATGGTAAAAACTTCCCTTGTAAATGCGAAATCGAATTCGAAAAGGTTTGATGATCTTCTTACAAGAACTCACAACAAATTTATACAAGGAATTATTATATCTCACTAAAGTATTTTTCTTACTCCAAGAACACACAAGGAAGATGATGAAAATCTCTCTCTTTCCCACTCTTTTGGTGTTTTTCCTCCCTAATCTTGTGTTTTTCCACAAAATATCTTCTTCACAAGACAAGTACACCTCTCAAGGGGTCACTCCACTTTGTTTTATAGCCAAAAATCAAGACAAAGGCTTAAAATATGCAAAGATGTCAAGGAAAGTGACATGAAACAAAGTGGCACGGCCGTGTCTGGGACACGGCCGTGTCGCACTACGCTGAAAAGCGAAAAGGTAATCGTCTTGAGACTCGGCCGTGTCCCATGACACGGCCGTGTCATCGCGCCAGGAGTGAAAATGGCCGATAGTGACTCGGCCGTGTCCCAAAGGCACGGTCGAGTCGTTCCCTTCCGGAAAATGAGTTTCTTCTTTGGAATGAGACCCGGCCGTGTCTGTGGCACGGCCGAGTTACTGATGTGGCTCGAGTCGCCTGTGCAGCCTAGTTGAGTCGTCTGGTGCAGCCAAGTCCGGTTTTTTTGGTCTTCTTCGGCTAGATCCTTCGTTCTTGTATCAATTCACCTCGGATTTTAGCATATTATATACCGTTTCGAAGCTAATTTCACGAGGAATTTATATCAAAGGAGAATACATCTCGATTCGGAGTGGAGATTCTGGGATTTAGGAGATTTGACCGATACTGCTTAAATCTTTCGTCGTTTTAGGCCCCGTTTTAGCTTTTGATCGTCATGGACTCCAATATTAGCTATGAAAGCGCATATTTCACCACAATCTTCGCTTGGCTACCTATAAATTAAAAACACACATACCACGCATAAAAGAGAACAAAAATACTAAAAAGCAAACAAAAACACGACTATAAAGAACAGAATGAGTCGATCAAGAATCGACTCATCAGGGACCACGGTCACCTGGACAACAATCAATATTGTGCCTACCATAAGAGTCCCGGCCACAGCACCAACCAATGCCGCGACCTCCTCAAACAGCTCTGGAGATTGTTCGAGGAAGGCAAGTTGGACAGCTTATTGGCTTAGCCGAAGCCCCTACCAATCTCTATACACGATCGTCCGAGTCGAACACAAAACATGCTGGAAAGCTCATACGAGCCGACCCCTGGATCAACCTCGACGACCGTCTCTACATGCTTTAATCAAGAGAAGGGGACCTCAGAAGTCTCCCCGATCTCCATCCTTATTTAGGAAACTGGAGGACTCGATCGCCATCTACAGTTCACCATCTAACATGATGGACTAAGGCACGAGATCGCCTCCCCCGCACAACGTACACCGTCGAAGGTCGGCATTTACATGACGATCCAAGGTGGAAGAGTGCAGCCATGGTCTTGGTGGTCGATGGAACCGACTGCTTAGGCCATGCAAGGTCCCTTTGGGCCAAGATCGCCCGCCCTTCGTTTAAATACGAGGCCGGCGTAGTCTGAGAGCCCTCCAAAATTAATCATTGGACACGATCGCCCGCCCTCAAAGGATCATCATCTAACATGGTGAACCCGGGCAATGCGACGTGCCACAACCCCATCTCAACGTACACCGTCGAGGTTCGCCATCTTCATGGTGGGCCGAGGTGGAAGCAGAGCTAAACAAGCCGCGGGCGTGGAGTTGAATCATCCGACGCTGCCCCGCGCAAGGACTCCTCTAGACCGAGACCGCACGCCCTTCGTTTAAATACGAGGCGGCGCGGCTAACAGAGGACCCTCATAATAAAGTGAGTCACGAGACACTCAATGTCTTCGCGCATCAAGACATGATCAGGGAGTCGGTCCATCGAACTCCGCGATCGTGCACGGTTCCTCAAGACGGACGACCGTCCTCGAGGATTCGACAAAGTTGAAGACCGCTCACTCAACGAATTATTTTCATCCCCTTACTTCCACTAAGTGAATAAAAACAAGGGGGAAGAGTGCGGACTACCCATACGACGATCGTCCCTATTCAACCACATACGGAGAGCGTCATTTTTCAGATGTTGTGCAGTGATCGAATTTGTTGTAAAAGTTATCTTTATGAGTTTATCAATTCATTTGGAACTACCCTCGCAACGATCTCTCCTCACACATTTGTACAAAGTCAAACAAAGACTCAAAAATAACAATCATTCAAGTGATAAGTCAGAAATTCAAACGTTCATTTCATTACTTGAAAAGATCAGAGTACATGGTCGCCCGAAGGCCTAAATGCTACAAAAGAAAGCTACGAATTACAAGGAAATAAGCTAAAACATCAAAAATGAAGTGCCTCAGGCCCCTGCCTGGCCTTCGCCATCAGCATCCGGTGCGGTCCCCCCATCTTCCGGAGCGTCGGGATGAGCAAGATTGGCCGGAGTCGGATACCAGCTCAAATCCACGCCGATGTCCGCAAGATCCAAGATCGGCAAGGAGAAAGCTGAATGGAGAGGATGCTCCAACGCATACGCCTTGAAGTTCTCAGCAAGAGGCCCGACCTCCAAACCTCCCTTCTTAGCTGCTCGGATCGAGTCGGCGAACGCCATATAATAGGCGAACTCGCTGACAAACTCCAAGTTTTGAAAGGGATCAGCCTTGGTCGCCTCTACCTCTCCTTTCAGCTCTGCCATCGCCTGTTGCGACCCTTGGAGCTCGACCTCCCTCGCAGCTATCTTCTCCCTCGACTCCGCCAGCTCGTTAGTCAACCGAGCGATCGTCACCTTCTGACGATCGACCTCCTCCTCAGCAACCTTCTCTGCCCGACGGCATTCATCATCCTGTCCCGGAATCGGTCAACCGCCAAACGAGACAACTCGGTTTCCTTCTTCGCCAGCTCAAGCTCGTGGCTCGCCCGCTTGGCTGCCTCCAAAGAGTCCTTCTCCATCGCCACGATCTTATCGGCAAACTCGACGTTCTCTTTCCGATCTGCCTCGAGATCCGCCTGCAGGCGAATAGTGGAAGGTCGTCCCTCAAACTCCTGAGCGGCCTGGACAGCCATGGTCACCGTCTGGAGAGAAAGGGCGAGAACAACCTGCATCGTACTCCCCAATCGCTGACGAGCGATCGCATCCAGATCGGTCGTCCAGGCCTTCGGCAGAGCAGAAGCGGCCTTGCTGACGTATTGCGGGATGTCACAGGACTGGCGAGGAGATCGGCTGGCTAAGAAATCCAACACCATCGGCGGGCAAGATGGATCTGCGCGACGGATCCTGTATCAAAACAACAAAGTTAACACAACTCCTACGCAATTGCAAGTTTCAACACAAAAATGCAATCTACCTCTCAGTCCTCTCGGGGTCGCGACCGAAATACAGTTTCCCTCGAGGAGTCTCAGCGTCAGCGATCGCCATCTCCTGCATAAAAGCCGCAGAGGGCGGCTCATTCTCCGGAGCGAGAACGGTGATCGGAGGCGCGACGATCGGCACCTCATTGGCGGGGGCAGGAACCGGAGTTTCTTCCGGCCTCAGCCTCTTGCGATTCGTTCGAAGCCCCTCCTCCGGAGCTCCTTCCTCAGCCACGATCGGCTTCACGCGAGGTTCCGCCTCCGGAACAATTGGCAACGCAACAGGTGGGGCCTGAGGCGACTTCTTGTGGCGGAGACGGCCTAGAACTCCAGGATTCGACATGGCGATCTCCGGCGGGGGCTCCAAAAAGCGAGGAAAGCGAACCTCTACAGTTAAGACAATCGATCAACAGTTAGATACTTTCCTCAAGTAAGGCGATCGCCTAGAAAGTGAAGGTCGCAGAAACTCATACCTGGTACCGAGAGATGTCTCGGGAAGCGGAATAGCCGAGCCGACAACCAACGACTCTCCTTATTGATCCGGTTAGCGTCAAGGTCGTCGTCCGACAAGCTCCGAATCCGCTCCTGCATAAACCGTAAAATCAAAGGGCGGCCTCGACCACGAATGTGAAAACCTGCAAAACCGAAATCAAATTAGATCAGTACAAAACGCATCCGAACGAAGGGAGAGTTTAAACCCTTACCGGGATTCCTCTCCCGAAACTCAGTAGGGATCTCCAGCTCGCCCGAAGGATTGTCGCTCGCGGAAGCCCTCCACTTGCCGGCGACCCAGAACCACTTCATCGGGTCGCCCCGCACCTTATTTGGGACTCCATGGATTACCCGACCAGATCGGACCTGAATATGGTAACCGCCGACCGACCCTTTCTGAGCCGTCATCTTGAACAAATGGTTCATCTCCAACGGCGATGGGAGGCGGTACAGGCGGTGACCGCCGAAGAGAGTGAGAGTGCAGATAATTTGGAGCCAGGTGTTCGGCGTCAGCTGAAGTGGCGCCACATTCCAAGCGGCCAGCAGGTGGGAGACGGCAAAAGATAGAGGGAAGCGCAGCCCGACCTCCATAATCGCCTCATTCACGGCGACCATACCGATCGGAGGCTGATCGGCTCGCTCATTCTCCGCCGGCGCGAACATGTCCACGTCTGAAGGAACATGGAACCTCGTCCTCCATACGGCCAGATCTTTCCTGGTCGTCGAACTCCGGATTTGGCCAAGCGACCACAAAGATCGCTGCGCAACCCGCATCGCGACCGCTTGGGAAGCCGATAAGGGTAGGCGACCGAGTATCCGGAAATCGAATCTCGGAGTCTGACCGCCAACTTCTCCATTATCTCAAAGAAAAGCCTTATAGGCCGGCGAAAGCGCTATCTTGCTCCCAAGAGGCCCTAATTGCCGATCTCTCTCTATCTCGCGATCGTCTATCTTCAGCCGCCTCCTTAGCGACGTCGGCTTCATTAAATAAAGCCTCGATTTCAAGCAGGTCGATTCCGCCCGAATAGCCTCGGGCCGTCTCGTGTAGAAGTCGGAAGAAGGTCCTCCCCGGTCAGTCGATGTCCCGGCGGCGGAACTGGTACCCACTCCATGTGATGATGACGTTCCAGCCATTCTCAAAGAAAGAAAGGAGAAAAGGATTTTTTCTTACCCGAAGGTGAAATCGAACGACGATCGGCACTAAGATCTTCAGAAAAATCTTCAGCAAGTCCTTCTTTCTCCAGTAAGTGCGCGTGAGAGCGAAGACTGAAGCACTGCGCCCTTTTATAGGAGATGGCAGGGACTCGTTTGCAATAAGGGAAAATCTCAGGGGTCGGATCCCAAACGTCGCATTTATTGACTCCCTCGAGACCCGCGTACGCGTCTTTTCAAGGACGCGTCAGCCGAGGAGTCATTAATGACCGTTGGTATCCTCCAATAGAAGCCCGACGCGTGTGCGGAGACTTTTCCACGCCCATTGCCTTTTCCCGCGCAGTTTAGCGGCCAGCCAGGTCGTCCAAACCCAGAATATATCAGCTCAAAGACGATCGCCAGTTCAGTTAAACACAGAGTCGCTCGTCAAAAGTTCAGCGATCGCCAAGAGGACCACCTCACCCCACGTTTTCAACATAGGAGCAAGCTGGGGGGCAATTGTTGTGTCAAGATTTACTCATCCCGACAGGCGATCGTCGATAAGGCCGAGCGACCAGGTCAACACCAGTCAAACTATGGGCAGCTCGCCTAATCGAATATATCAGACCACCATCAGGTACCTAGCGATCGACTCCCAAGTCGATCGCCCTTTGGCATCTGGCGATCGACTCTAGTGTCCGGCTAAGGACGGTCGACCTACGCCCCGAGCAGAGATGATCGCCCATCAAAGTCATCGAAGACTGGATCTCAGAACAGCACCCACGTGCAGATCCACAAAAGACGCTGACAGACAAGATCTTTGCTGACAGACAAGACCTTTGACCACAGCCTGTCACCTACCTCACCTACCTACAGGCGCGCCGAAAGTTGTCAGTGGGACCACCCGTGACAGCAACTCAGGACGCGTGCAGGCTCCCCATTGGACCATACAGCTAGCTGCCAGCAGCAACCGCGGACTTTAAGGGAACAAGTCCATGTGCTAAAAGACGATCGCCCGATTATTATAATACAGAAAAGGCGATCGCCAGGCATATCCAAGTCCTATAAATAGAGAGCCTCCTCCTACTGGAAAAAGGTTCACGATTCATTCACCTACGTTCCGAATTGTTCAGAACTCATTCACTTATATTCCGAATTCATTCACGGACATACAGTAGAACACACATACCATCAAGCTCCCTGCTTTCTCGCCGGAATCCATCTCAGGACTTCTCTCTCCGAATCTCTCGTCCAGAAGACGATCGGCAGAGGCAGCAAGTCTCCACTAGACATATTCCAAGAGATTCATAAGCCCAGGAGCCCAAGCATCCAGCTAAATACTCGCCGTGAGAGACTGTCGATCTCTCACCGCCGCGACTGTTCATCTCCTTTGTTACAAGAACTCACAGAGCATCAAATCTGGTTCTTCCGGCAATCTACACGCTCACTAGTTAAGATAACAAGAATCTTTACACTCATTGTAATTGTATTCTTACATTAGTACTTGTATCCCTGAATATTAGTATTAATAATATCTCGCGAGAGTATTCAAGCCCGGGACTAACAACCCCGGCAAATCTTGTGTTATTTATCTTTCTCATGGAAGTGCTCTTGCATTTGTTTGCTATCCATTCATTCCAGCAATATCTATCTCCGGATAATATTTTGGGTAGCAACAGACTGCATTTTCATTGGATATGCACACAACAGCAATGCTTACCGATTTCTTGTGCATGAATCCAAGGTGCCTGAGATTAACAAGAATACGATTATGGAATCAAGGAATGCGTCATTCTTTGAGAATATATTTCCTTGCACTATAAGAATAAACATCAAAGACTTCGAATAATATCTGAAGTAAAAATGTTATAATTGAAGTCTATGTTCGAGTAGTGAAAGGTATACTTTAAACTTCGCTTTTTATGCGAAGTCTAATATCCTAATAACCGAAGTATATCTCGATTTTTTTTCTAATTATGATCCAAATACGGAGGTAAGTGAAGTAAAAGAATGCCTTTAACTTTGGTTATTTTATAATTGGCGTAGTAAAAAAAGACTTTTTACTTCAGTTATTGTATAATATATATTAGTATTTTCTGCAGTAATATATATTAGTATTTCACATTTCAATTTAAAATTCATTGCCAAAATCTATATTCACCTATAACTAACCATCAACCACAAGAGCTCAATAATATAAAAACCAACAATTTCATATCATCCCATCTAAAAAAAACATGCGTTCCAACCAATCCAAAACCAGATACATATCATAATAAAGACAGAATGTGTAATAAAATTCTATCTATTTCATCATGAACACCACAAATAGGACAAAAAGGATTTAAAAAGATCATATACTTCGAAACGACCAAGTTTCTCTTCAGCACATCATTGCTTTTCATCAGACGATGATACTTATCAACTTTCTTTTTCAAATCTTCAACATCGGCACGTGAAGTAAACAAATCCACATAATCACTTTGTTGCTGGTTTAACAAATCTTCTTCCCTAATAAAGAAATTACAAGGTTTTTCCTCAAAGCCAAAATTATATTACCAACTAAAATATGTTAGCATAACGTGTCGTAACACACACATTATACAATATTATCAAACAATAAAAGATAACTTCTACTCAAAGCGATCAATGATGTGTTTTTCCTGCACAATCTTCTCGATAGCAAAAATAAAAACATATTTCATGTTGGGAGACGGTCAAGAAAGACACCTTCCAAACAAATTTCCTGCTGCACTTGTACTTCCCTAGATGTAATAGTCAATATTTTCACAACAAAATCACTTCACCAGCAATTATTATCCCTTCATTTATAATAGAACCATGCATATATATAGAAAGATTTAAGAAACTAATGCCACTTGCTACAAATCAGAAAAAATGAATAAAGACCGAAAGTTTGAGCAAATGTTTTCTTACAGCACCCCCTTTAATGTTGAACTTGAAATTTTTGGAGTGTTTATTGTAGTCCAGAAGAGCAACAGCTAATTGGGGGATGTAATGTCCTGTCGAGAAAAACAATGTGAGAAAATGGAAAATCAAGGAGCAACTTTGGATGATAATTTTGTTTTATTTTTTTGAGAAACAATATGATTATCTACGAAGCATGTTCAGTGATGTACGTGTTGATATATAATATCAATCACGTAACTTGTTTTGTTTTATTTTTCTGCAAACCTCTATTCTACTAAAAAAAAAAGAGAAAGAGAGAAACAGCAGTGACGATACAAGAGTTGGTGTGTTGACTGCAGGAATTGGAGATGGTATTTGCTGAGACGGTGCAGAGGTCGCTATATTATGAGCAACTAGCTGATTGTCTAATCTTACCAGAGTTCTACTTGATGGGATGGATGCCAGCTTTTGTAAAGCTTCCTTCAAATTGTTACTGTTGTTGGTAGTGTTGTGCGGCGATTAATACGCCTCGATAGGCGATCGGCATCACGATCAGGGAAGCCAACCATGAAAGACATACTCTGGACAAACGCCCAGAGTTCAGCACAATACAACGACCGTCTTTTGGTTCCCAACGATCGTCTTTTGATATCTGACGATCGTCTTTAATGAGCGAACCAGAGGCGATCGTCTCGTGCCACGTATGGATCCAGCATCCGTCAAAGTCGTCGAAAGACCGAATCTTGGACGGTGGCCCACGTGCGGATCTTCAAAAGGCGCCGACAGATAGGACATTTGACCACAACCTGTCACCTACCTCACCTACCGACAAGGCCGCCGAAAGGTACAAAGTGGGTCCTCCTGACAGCCGACTCAAGACGCGTGGCCGGCTTCCCATCGTTCGCCCAGTGCCACCACGGCGACCTCGGACCTCAAGGGAACAGGCCCACGTGACGGGACGATCGGCCATCTTATTTTAATATAGAAAACGGCGGTCGCCCGCGATCGCCTGAGGAGTCCCAACTACCTTGTCCCCTATAAATAGAGAACTCACTGCAATGGCCAAAGAGAGGCGAATTTACTACGAATTCAGTGCAAAATACACACAAAAAAGAGAATCAAAGACTCTTTTGGCAACCACTTATACATTCATAGTGATATTCATACACATTTTATCATATATCCCAAGAAAGAACTCACAGATTTACTTATCTGGTTCTTCCGGCAATCTACGCGCTCTACAGCCTAGATAACTAGAAGTCTTTACACCCTTTGTAATAGATTCTAACATTAATATTTGTACTCGACAGTATATCTATTAATAACATCTCGCGAGAGCATTCAAGCCCGGGATTAACAACCCCGACAAATCTTGTGTTATTTATTTTCTCACGGAAGTGTTCTCGCATTTGTTTGTTACTCGATCATTCCAGCAATACTATCTACGGATAATATTTTGGGTAACAACAATTGGCGCTAGAAGGATGGGTGCTTGAACCTCCGTTTTTATTCCAACCGTCTCGAAGAACACTCACTGTTCTCCGGACATACACTTGAAGAAACACTCACTGTTCTTCAATAGAAAAGCCTTCAGAAAAATGACATCTGCGACGACCTCCAAGAGAGCCACCCTAAGATCTGCTGGAAATCTCATTCCGGCCCGGACCGAATCCCATCCCACGGCGGAAGGCGACCGTGGCGACGCTAGGCTCTCACTCCCGCCCCCGAGGGACAGTTCTAGCCTCTCACTCGATCAGTTCCAGACCACGAAACAGATTGAGGAGGCTATAGCCATCCTCAGGGAGCGACAGAAGGCCAATGGCTCGCCCACCACCACTCCGTCCACCGTCCGCCGGGTAAGCAAACGAAAGCTCAAGGGGATCTATGTCGAGAAATCGACAGAAAGCCCCGAGCCACAGGAGAAGGCTCTCGTAAGGCGGGACGATTCTGTCTTCAGCCGCCTGGGGAGCGATCCCTCATGGCGACCCGGGCACTCAGGCCCCAGTCGGGAGACATCGGTATCCGAATCCTTTACCAGGAGTTCGGCATATCCGACTCCCAGGAAACAGGTCGGCCAGCGAGCCCCTGCTCGCCCGAGGAAGGAACCCACCATTCACCACGGGGATAGGGGATCAGTACACGATCGCCTTGGCTCGCGCTCCGGGAGCCAATCGGTGAGCAGTCAGGCAACGGCGATAGTCGCCATACAACGCCAGCTCGACGATATGAAAGCGCTCCTGGAGAATGGGGCAGGTGCCAGAAAATCGATCATTGGGGCAAGCGAACCACTCACGATTCAGATCGAGCACGCCCCAGTCCAACCAACGATCAATCCCCCACAAACACCTCTATATGAGGGGAGAACGGATCCGGAAACCCACTTGAGCAAATTTCGGATCTACATGACCGGATGTGGAGCATCAGATGCGACCAAGTGTCGAATGTTCCCATTAACACTGGTCGACCTCGCCCACAGGTGGTACGTCTCACTACCACCTCGCTCAATCAACTGCTTTGAGAAGCTGGCGAAAGATTTCACGTCGTATTTCCCCGCCAAAGTCGCTCGCCCTGAAGTCCCCCACCGCATGATGAAAATCAAGCAGGGGAAGGACGAATCAGATGAGGATTACATCGACCAGGTAGACGAGATAGTCCTCACCGGCGAGCCCATCAGCGACGAGCTCGCTCTCAACTCAGTCATGAGCGGATTCCACGGACGCTCGCCCATGTTCAGGCACCTCACAAAGGATATCCACCCGACCTACTCGGTCTTCCGCGGCAAAGCTGCCGATTTCCTGGCCAGGCAGAGGATGCTCTCACTTCGCTTGGACGAGGGACCATCCGAAGAAGGAAAGGCACCATCCTATGTCCAGAAGAAGACGGTCGCCAAGCCCAGAAAGGCGGTCGCAAAGCCGCCTGGTGAGTTCAAAGCCTTCGAGGATGTGGAGGTCCACCTTCTCCACAACCTCAATTTATCTCCGGCCCACATCTTCAACGCAATCAAAGGTCGCGAGTGGCTCTCCAAACCAAAGCCGATAAGCGACCACGGTCATCTAGATCGCAGCAAATTCTGTGCATACCACAAGAGTCCCGGCCACAACACCAGCCAATGCCGCGACCTCCCCAGACAGCTCTGGAGACTATTTGAGGAAGGTAAACTGGACAGCTTGGTCACCAAGCCAGAACCTAGGACGGAGAGAACCGGAGGGCGCGATCGCCGACAAAATGAAAGAACTCCTCCCAATCCGGTCGCCAGAATCGAGCATGAGCCGGAGTACTCTGATGAGTCGGTCCCTCCGATTAACCCTGGCGGTCGGATCAACATGCTTCAAGCAGGAGGTGGAAACCTCGGGGGCCTTTCCCCGGTTTCCACCATGTCAAACAGGAAGCGAAAGGCCGAGCTGAGGGCGTTCGCTGGGGTCCATGTCGTGGTACCTCCGGAGCCGACCATTTCTAAAGACGCACTCATCACCTTCTCCAACAGGGACAGGGAGGGAGTGCAGTGCCCCAAAGAGGATGCACTGGTGGTCTCCGCCTGTATCCTTGGGAAGACGGTCGATCGGGTGCTGGTCGACAATGGGAGTTTCTGCAACATCATATTCAAATCCGCCCTAGACCAACTCGGAAACTTAATCAAATTCATCAAGCCTTTCGACACCGTGCTCCAAGGGTTCGGCGACAACACAGTCCAAGCCTACGGGAGGATCAAGCTCTCCGTCGAGCTAGTATGCTTTTATGATCCCAAGGTTAGGATTACTAGGAACCTAAGTTTTGTAATCATAGATAGGCCCAGCATCTATAATGGGTTCCTAGGTCGCCCCTTTTTAGAAACCTTTGAGGCGGTCGCCTCATCTTTCTTTTACTGTATCAAATTCCCACCGCGATGGGATGGTCATCTTGAAAAGGAGATCAGCTAATGGCAAAAAGATGTTTGAATTACTCCTATGTTGTTACTTCTTTCAATACTTCCCATACTATATGTAATATTGAAGCGATCGACGATCAACCCATGGAGATCGACGAGCCGAGCACATCGTACCAACCCGACTCAGGGGACGCCATCTCTCATCAATTGACGGACGACATTGAGCCAAGGATCGGTTTAGAGCCAAGTCTCGACATCGATCCAAGGACCGAGTCCGGAGATCGCACCAAACGAGAGGCGACCGTCCCTGTCGAAGAGTTGGAAAGCATTACGATGGATCCGGTTCATCCAGAACGGGAAGTACAGATCGGCGCAAGCATCGACCACGAATTAAAGGGAGATCTGATCAACTTGATATGTAGGAACATCGGAGTCTTTGCCTGGTCGCATCAAGATATGGTTGGCATAAGTCCCAAACACGCTTGCCATTATCTGAAGATCGACCGGACAATGAAGCCTGTTCACCAGAAGCGTAGGAAGTTCGATCCCGAGAAATACGCGGCGCTCGACATAGAAGTCCAGAAGTTACTCAACAACAAATTAATCGGAGTAGCCACAGACGAACCACAATGGGTCGCCAACGCGGTACTCGTCAAGAAGCCGACTGGTTCCTGGAGGTTATGCATCGACTTCACCGACCTCAACGCGGCATGCCCGAAAGATCACTTTCCGATACCTCATATTGATCACTTGGTTGATAGCACTGCAGGTTGCGAGATGATGTCGTTTATGGATGCCTTCGCCAGATATCATCAAATCCCAATGGCGGAGAAAGACATAAAACACACATCTTTCCACACGGAAAAAGACATATACTTTTGGGTCCGAATGCCATTCGGCTTGAAAAACGCAGGGGCGACCTACCAGCGATTAGTCAACAGAATGTTCGCTAATCAGATCGGCAAGACCATGGAGGTCTACATTGACGATATCGTAGTCAAAAGCCTCAAGAAGGAAGATCACCTCAACGATCTCGCCGAGACATTCGCCATCCTTGAGAAGTTTAACATGAAGCTGAACCCCAAGAAATGCAACTTCGGGGTGGGCTCCGGGAAATTCCTGGGGCACATCGTGAGCCAAAGGGGGATCGAGGCGAACCCCACCAAGATACAGGCGATCCTTGACATGCAGGAACCGCGAAACATCAAGCAGGTACAACGCCTCACAGGTTTTCTAGCCGCCCTCAACCGTTTCATATCACGGCTCGGCGATAAAAGCAAGCCTTTCTTCGCAACCATCAAGAACAAGAAGTTCGCATGGACGAAGGAAAGCCAGATAGCGTTCGCCAAAATAAAGGAATATCTATCTAACCCCCAGATCCTGGCAAAGCCGATCCCCGGTGAGAAACTATTCCTTTACCTGGCAGCCTCGGAGGTCGCACTAAGTGCCGTTCTGGTGCGAGCGGAGGGACAAGCCCACTTGCCGATCTACTATGTTAGTCAAGCGCTCCACGACGCTGAAACACGCTATACACCATTGGAGAAGATCGCCTACGCCCTTGTCATGAGTGTCCGTAAACTAAGGGCTTATTTCTTCGAACATCAAGTGGAAGTCCTGAAAACTCTACCTCTAAGACAAGTCCTGCATCGACCAGACACCAACGGGCGACTCCTCAAGTGGTCGCTGGAGATCGCCCAATACGGTATCACATACACTCCTCGCACGGCGATCAAGGGCCAAGCTCTGGCGGACTTCGTGGTGGAATTAACTTTCCCTCACAGTCCGACCCTGATCGGCCGACCTGCCTGGAAATTATATGTGGATGGCTCGGCGACCAATTCGCGAGCAGGGGCAGGGATTGTCCTCATCAGCCCCGACGGACAAAGTTTCACAAATGCTGTGCGTTTCGGTTTTCGGGCGACCAACAATGAAGCCAAATACGAAGCTTTGGTAGGCGGGCTCGATCTAGCCCTCGCCCTAGATGTTCGTCGCCTCCATATCTTCATGGACTCCCTTTTGGTTGTGAACCAAGTCAAGGGAGAATATGAGGCGCGCGGCGAACAGATGGTCAAATACCAAGAGCTGGTCGCCGAAATGTGCACAAAATTTGAAGAAGTGCTAATCGAACAAGTCCCGAGAGAGCACAACTCCCAGGCTGATGCCCTTTCCAAACTAGCATCATCGGATGGGGCAACCGACTTCTCCAATATCCAAATCACAAAGTCAGCAAGGCCGGCGATCGACAAAAGCCTGGTTACCACGATTGCCATCGCCGAGGAGAACTGGATGACTCCGTTCATCAAATACTTAAAGGACGGAACGGTCCCTGACGACCGTGTTAAAGCTCGCCAACTCCAGCTCCGTGCGACCAGATATACCCTATTGGACGACTAGCTTTACAAGCGAGCCTTCAGCCTTCCCCTCCTCAAGTGTATTACATCGGAGGAAGTTCGGCTCGTTTTAGCCGAGATCCATGACGGGATTTGCGGAAACCATGCGGGCGGGCGAGCTCTCATCCATAAGACAACCATGCAAGGTTTTTTCTGGACATCACTTCAGAAGGATGTGATCGCCTATGCCAGATCGTGTCACAGGTGCCAGATAATGGGCCCAAACGTCAAACTCTCCCCCGAACAGCTCACCTCCATGTACAGCCCTTGGCCATTTGCGCAATGGGGCATCGACCTTATTGGTCCCCTGCCGACGGCTCCAGGGGGCTGTAAATTTGCTATCGTAGGGGTCGACTATTTCACCAAGTGGGCAGAGGCCGAGCCACTAAACAAGATCGGCCAGGAACAGGTGATCAAGTTTATCTGGAAAAACATCATATGCCGATTCGGTCTGCCCCAGGCCATCATCTCCGACAATGGAAAACAATTCGACGGCCTAGAAGTCATGCAATTCTGTGAAAAGTGGGGAATCAAAAGGTTATTCTCAGCGCCCTATCACCCTCAGACGAACGGGCAGGTAGAGACAGTGAATAAGATCCTCAAACACATGATTAAAGCGCAACTCGAATCCAGGCAAGGACGATGGGCGAGCGAGCTCCCAGACGTTTTGTGGTCCTACCGAACGAAGACCCGCAATTCAACCGGCGAAACCCCATTCGCCCTTGCCTTCGGAACAGAAGCGGTGATCCCTTCAGAGATCGCCGTCCTCAGCCATCGAACCGAGCAGGAGATGACGACCGACAACGATGTGGCCCGACGAATCGACCTAGACATGCTCGAAGAACGACGACTGACCTGAGAAATGAAGAACGCAATCCACAAAAGGAGAGCCGAGAAGTTCTTCAATTCAAAGGTCAAAGAAAGAAGGTTTCAAGTGGGCGATCTCGTCCTCAAGAAGATCTAAACCCACACAGGCGTTTTCGGTCCGAACTGGGAGGGACCTTTCAGAGTATCCAGATGGCTAACTAAAGGAGCCTACGAACTGGAACATCCTGACGGTACTCCGGATCAATACCCCTGGAACGCCGTGCATCTGAAAAAATACTACCAGTAATAATTTTGTATTCAATTTCAATGATGTACAAGGAATATAATGAGATTTTTTCCTATCCCATCTATTCTGGCGATCGCCCCACCAGGCATATCGCATACCGCCGACGATCGTTGATCATGACGATCCGAGGTAAAATCAATGCAGCCATGGTCCTGGGGTCGATAGAACCGGCAGCTTCGCCTATGCAAGGTTCCTTTGGGCTGAGATCGCCCGCCCTTCGTTTAAATACGAGGCCGGTGTAGCCGAAGGACCCTCCAAAATAATCAGTAGACACGATCGCACGTCCTCAAAGTACATCATCTAACATGGTGAACCTGGACAATGCGACGTGCCACTACCCCCGTCTCAACATACACCGTCGAGGATCGCCATCTTCATGGCGGGCCGAGGTGGAAGCAGAGCTGACAAGCCGCGGACGTGGAGTCGAATAAGCCGACGACGCCCCGCGCAAGGACTCATCCAGACCAAGATCGCCCGCCTTTCGTTTTAACACAAGGCAGGCATAGCCTAACGGAGGACCCTCACAAAAAGTGAGTCGCGGGATACACAATATCCCTCGCACACAAAGACACGATTGGGGAGGTCGATCCATCGAACACCCCAACCGTACATGATTCTTCAGAATCGGCAAAACTGAAGATAGCTCGCCAAACAAACTAGTTTTTGTTTCCTTACTTACAATAAGTAAACAAAAACAAGGGGACAGAGATGGGTCGAGCTAATCCCAAATACGATCGAACAAAAAGGAACCACGCACGATCGGCTTCGCTCAAACACACGCAGGACGATCGGAGTCGTTCGACAAAAGTTACAAGTAAGAATTCCGATTCAAAACATATCAATGCTTTCAACACTCAGACAATCGGTCGGATGAACAAAACGTCGAAAGCAATCATACACGTACTTGTAAAAATTGCACGCAAACATTCAAAGGCAATCGTATGTAAAGAGACAGTATGAAAAGAGGAACATTTTATTCATAACGCAAGTTTCGTACATTACGGGGCCCGAAGGCATTACAAAAGGAAAACAAAAAAGTACAAGTTACAGAGGAAAACAAAAATGTCTCTCAAGGCCCCGCCGGCTGGTCATCGCCCTCAGGTTGCGGATCGGCTTGGGCCCCCCATCGGCCTTGGGATGAATGAGTTTACCAGTATACCAACTCAAGTCGATCCCGAAGTCGACAAAGTCAAGGATCGGCAAGGAGAACTCTGGGTGCAGAGGATGCTCGAGGGCATAGGATTTGAAGCTCTCCATCAAGGGACCGATCTCGATCCCTGCCTTTTTAGTGGCTCGAACAGCGTCGGCATAGGCCAAGTAATAAGCGAACTCGCCGATGAGCGCAACGTTGAGGTAGGGATCGGCCTCGATCGCCTTCAGCTGCCCCTTCAGCTCCACGGACGTCTTCTCAGCCTCCGCCAGCTCGACCACCTTGGCGGCATTCTCACCCTTGGCCTTCTCCAGCTCCTTCTTCGCCGCCTCCAGCTCACCGCTGAGCCGATCCACCATCGCCTTCAGCCCGACCGCCTCCTCCTGCGAAGCCGCATACTTCTGGCGGGTTTCCTTCTCCTTATCACGGGACCGGTCGGTAGCCTCCTTAGAGCGGATCAGCTCCTGCTTCAATCGATCAACATCCTGTTTAGCCCTTTTGGCCGTCTTCTCATACTCCTTCTCCATAGACTGGATCCGGTTATCAAATTCAATGTTTTTGTTCCGGGCGGCCTCGAGGTCGCTATGGAGACGAGCAGTGGAGGGTCGCCCCTCAAAATCCCTAGCGGCTTGGACGGCCATCGTCGCCGTCTGGAGAGCCAGGGCAACGGTCGCCTGCATGGCACCTCCAGATCGCCGACGAGCGATCGCATCAAGATCGGTCGTCCAGGCCTTGGGCAGAGAGGTGATAGCCTGCTGGACGTAAGTAGGGACGTCGAGAGATGTTTGCGGAGCCTTACTCGACAAAAAGTCCAGCACCATAAGAGCGACGTCCGGGGACCACGAATCCAGGGGCTTTCCCCTGAGCCACATCCTCACGGATGCGCAACAATGAAGGGTCTGAACTCTGATTCTCTCTGATTACCTCCTCAAGTGACGATGAAATCTCCAACATACAAAGCTGTCCCTGAATTCGCTGAAGCCAGACCTCGATCTTGGGTCTAAGGAATTCCTGCTGAAGCTCCTTCTGAACTGTTAAACGAGCAAGCATCTGCTCCTGAACGGACTTACGACTCAAGGCGTCGGCGACAACATTCGCCTTGCCCGGGTGGTAAAGGATCTCGATATCATAATCTTTGATTAGTTCTAACCACCGCCTCTGTCGCATATTTAACTCCTTCTGAGTAAATATATACTTTAAACTCTTATGATCGGTGAATATCTGACAGGTAACGCCATAAAGATAATGATGCCAAATTTTCAAAGCGAACACCACGGCTGCTAGCTCCAGATCGTGAGTCGGATAATTAACCTCGTAAGGTCTCAATTGCCGTGAAGCATAGGCAATAACCTTTCCATTCTGCATGAGCACACATCCGAGACCCTGTCCGGACGCATCACTATAAACCACAAATCCCTCCGCCCCCTGTGGCAAGGAAAGTACAGGTGCTGACATTAACCGGCTCTTGAGTTCCTCAAAACTCCGTTGACACGCGTCGGACCACGTGTATTTCTTATCCTTCCGCAAAAGGTTCGTCAAGGGTTGAGCGATTTTAGAAGATCCCTCCACAAATCGCCGATAATAGCCCGCTAATCCGAGAAAACTTCAGATTTCCTTAACATTCTTCGGAGGTAACCAGTCTCGGATAGCCTCCGTCTTCTGAGGGTCGACACGAACTCCGTCCGATGAAATTACATGTCCGAGAAAAGTCACTTCGGACATCCAGAACTCACATTAAGAAAACTTTCCATAAAGTTGCTCTCGTCTCAACACGTCGAGAACCTGATGAAGATGAACCTCGTGTTCCTCTCGGCTACGAGAATAAATCAAAATGTCATCGATGAAGACAACAACAAACTGATCTAAAAAGTCGATGAAAACCCGATTCATTAACTCCATGAATACCGCAGGTGCATTAGATAGCCCGAACGGCATAACTACGAACTCATAATGACCATAGCGTGTTCGAAACGCCGTCCTCGCGATATCCGACTCTCGAATCCGCAACTGGTGATATCTAGATCTTAAGTCGATCCTGGAAAATACTGAAGCTCCCTGAAGTCGATCTAAAAGATCAACAATACGGGGTAAGGGGTACTAATCTTGATCATTACCCTATTCAACTCTTGATAATTAATACACACACGAGACGAGCCATCCTTCTCCTTGACAGATCACACTGGTGCTCCTCTCGGGGACGCAATCGGTCGGGGATAACCTTCCTCGAACTATTCCTCAAGTTGAATCTTCAACTCCTGCATTCTGGTCGGGGCCATCTGATATGGTGCCTTCGATAAAGGGGGCGTACCGGCTCCAACTCACCCCTGAATTCCACTACTCTATGTGAAGGCAACCAGATAACTCGTATGGAAATACATCGTCAATCGATGACAATAATACCACAATTGATTGAACATTCCGATTGCCCTAGAATGGTCAATCGATAAAAAGTGACACAATGAATGATTGAACATCTCGATTGCCTTAGAAAGGCCAATCGATGAAAATGGTACAATGAATGTTTGAATAACTCGATTGCCTTAGAAAGGCCAATCGATGAAAATGATACAATGAATGATTGAATAGCTCGATTGCCTTAGAAAGGCCAATCGATGAAAATGATGCAATGAAGGATTGAATAACTCGATTGCCTTAGGAAGGTCAATCGATGAAAATGATACAATGAATGATTGAATGACTCGATTGCCTTAGGAAGGTCAATCGATGAAAATGGTGCAATGAATGATTGAATAGCTCGATTGCGGAATTTCTCTGCTTCCGCCATAATAATAATTCTACTGGAACAACGGGGATTACTTCCCTGAAGCTCACATTCGACAACCAACGACGGAAAGATAGCGACCAAACGCTAACAAACACTGAGGATAGTATCAAGACGATTAAACCAACTAATACCGAAAATTACATCGTCCTAAGATAAATTCACCACGATTAGGTCCACCAACCAATCGCGGTCACTAAGCTTACTTCGGTATGATTCCGAAAATTCTTCCATCGTCAGGTAGACCGATGGTATGAGGTCCACAAGCAATAGGACTATCCCGAAATAAGTCTATTCAAGCATGATTCGAAAATGAATGAATGCGGTGTACCAGCATCAAAAGGTACACACAAGTTGAAATAAAATTACGAGTATACCTGAAATCATTCGGGCCACCGGATCGTCGATCCTCCTCATCACATGAATGCAGGACTTGGCCCCGAACCGGACGCTCCGTCCCGATAAATACGAGCTCCAACTCTATTTGCTTCCATTGTCTTAAACGACGTTGACAAAGCGATCGATTCAAACGGATCGCCGGGGCTCGAGATGCCGTCGAGCCGACTTGGAGTCCTTTCGGCAAAACGGGCCTTATGCCCAAAATTCCCACAATTATAGCACGTGATAGACGGTTTGAGACACTCTGTCTTGTAATGACCGGCGTTCCACAATTGAAACAGTGATGGCGAGCAGCCGCTCGGGGCGAGATCCCGCACGATTTTGCGCCGTAGGAGGTCGCTCGAAAGCGATAGGACTCACGAGGCTTCTTGAAGGTTGGTCGACCGCCGGATTGATTACGCCGTTGATTTCTTGGCGTGAGATGAAGGTTGTTGTTCAGTACTTTCCTTAGCAGCTGGCTCATACGGGAGAGTTCTCTCGATTAATCCGGCCAGAGTGGCGCACTGATGATTGAGCAACTGCACATGGGTCATCATGGCCTGCATAAAAGTGAGTGGATCAACCCGAACATCTTCTGATCGAGCTGAGTCCTGGGCACGATTTCCAGGCAGCGAGTGATTATTTCTTGGGTTTCGGCCCGCATCGCGGCCTCTTCCCGTGCATCCCCTGACAGCTCTCTCCATACTGAAGTAGGAAGGTCGCATAATGATTATATTTGCCGCATGATTAGCACGTTATGATTATGTCATGAGATGATGAAAATGAGTATACATGCTCTAACTTAGTGATTATATGAATGATTTACTGAAGTTACATGATTATCTGATGAAATTCTTGAAATGATTATCTTGAATAACTTAACAAGATTGATAATATGATCATCCAGATCGACAACTGAGTAATGAAATGAATTGAGTAATTAATGAGTTAACATGATCATCCTGATTATTGACTGAGTAATGAAATGAATTAAGTGATTAATGTATTGACATGATCGTCCTAATCACAATGAATGATGATGTTTGAGGATTGTTAATTGATGAATGATGAATGAATGACTATTGCCAGAAATTATACCATGGCGTTAGAAATCTTACAGTTCTTCCGGTCTGATTGGCTCGGCATTTGCACAGGTCACACGTGACGCGAAAGTCCAATGATACTAGTCTGATGACGATGATTTCAAATGAGACATGACTCGGAAGGTAGTATTCAAAACCACGCTCCGATACGAACTCTGTAACACCCCAAACTAGGCGGATATTACAGTGCCGTAGATCCCCAACTGGGACCCACCAGGCAAATGAAAATGAATGAATTACACAAGATAAATGTAGTACCGAACTACATTACAACAATAATTACTCCGATGAGGAGTTTAGTTACAACACACCAGGACAATACCGAATACTAGTGTATTTTATATGAAGATAAAATACACAACACTGAATGAAACGGAGTATCCAAATGAAAGTCTGCAGCGGAAATAAGGGGCAATAACATGAATAACTGAAAGATCGGGGCCCCCTACTAGTATCACTGGGACTTCTCGACATCAACATGCTATTCCCGTGCTTTTGCCTTGCCATGACCTGAAAAACAAAATCCTCAAATGGATTACAGAACAACAATCCTCAAGGGTTGAAAATACACAATCATGATTATATCTCAAGTTATGAAATATCCTGTCGAAACATACGCAATCAAACATGCTATATGAATCAACTAACAGTACGGCTCAAAGGGTGGTACAACACTACGCCCGGGATGGAAATGTGTCCGTGCACAAGCCACCAACGAGTATCGATCGAATACACGTGTGGTCTTGTACCTAATCAGTCTCACAAGACAATATGACTCGTGTGCACAGTCCAATGTGAGGCCAACAACCAACACACGACTTAAACGTGCACGACATGAAAATCCAACACATACCAACCGGCACGCCAGTATGACCCGGAATGCCACGATATAACAAAAGTGACATCGAAAATGAATAATGACTCACCGAGGTGGAATGGTAGTGAAATAAATGACAGCTCAATGAAAAGATTGGAACCGTCGTTCCTTATGACTGAAGTGATTAATTGACAATAACAAGTTTGATACGGTTAATACACTGATGAATGAGTTATGATTATGAATGAACAACAACAAAAGGGATGAGTATCCTTTTAACCGAGTAAGAATTAACTTACACAACGCCGGTGACAATTATCCTTCCACGAACAACGTCCAAATTGAGATATCGGTCGCTCGAACAACCTTGAATAAATACAATTACCAACAATTCGTTCAATATACGCATCAAACACGAATATAACGAACTCAAAACGTCGGTACGATAAGACCAAGTTCATTGGGGCATTATATCGAACACTTTGTGGTCAACTTCGATTGTTAATAACCAAACTTCAAAATACCAACACCAAATCCTCAAGAAGTGTTTCAAACCAACAAAACATCTCCAATACGATCAATAATCCATTACGAATATCCAAATTCGTGATTTCAACAACAATTAATCGAAAACCCCTAAATCCAACACAATATTCAAAGTGTTCTTGAATAATCCTTCAATAATCCAATGAATAATCGAACATATCCATAATCATACGTATATCACTTCATACAACATGATCTTAACATCCAAAACATCATATCTCAACACAATTTGAAAATCCAAGAGGTTTGATGAAGATTACCTTAGAAGATTCAAGCACTATGATTCGAAGAACACGCGATAGATCGATGATCCAAGCTTCACAACCGAATGAAAATGATTAAAAACCACACTCAAGTGATAGGTGAAGAGAATTCTCTCCCTCAAGCCTCTCTCTCTCGTATGAAGGTGGAAGAAATGGAAGGAATGAGCTGAAATGCTCAAAAAAACGAAATTATAGGGGTTGGCGCCTGTCGGACACGGCCCGTGCCGATCGGCACGGCCGCGCCGCAATCGCCGGCGAGGACTCGACCGTGTCTCGCTTGACACGGCCGCGCGAAGAGGCCTTCCGATAGTAACACGTCCGACGGTGACTCGCAGACGGCGCCGGCATTGACTCGACCGTGTCCTGGAACACGGTCGGGCGTCTGGGCAGTCGGTTCTGGCTTATCCGGAAGAGTTTGACTCGGTCGTGCCAGACGACACGGTCGAGTCCTGTGGGCAGAGACTTCGGCATTTCCGGACGAGTACAGCACGGCCGTGTCGGACGACACGGCCGAGTTCGGTCGGCAGTGATCGGCCAATAACTGAAAAATGAGCGGGTGAACTAAAACGACCATAACTCTCTCGTATGGACTCTGATTGACTCACCGTTTGAACCATTGGAAAGCTAACTCGATGCTCTATAATATTGTAAAGATTCAGAACTTTTAGAGTTACCAAAAGTTAATGGTGATCTAACAAAGTCGAACTCATATGTGGAAAGTTGAAACAATGGACAATAACGATACACAACTCGAAGTTTCTCCGAACGGTGAACACGGGTGAATGAACATGATTGATAAATGATTATAAATGAGTGAAAATCCACTGAGTGACAATCACCGAATGAAATTACTGAATGATAATGACTAAATTACAACCGGGTATTACATACACCCCCCCTTAAAAGAGTTTCTTCCCCGAAACTAAGGGTCAAACAACTCGGGATAACTCTCCCGCATACTATCCTCGGTTTCCCAAGTAGCCTCTTCGACTCCGTGTCTAGACCACTGAATCTTGACCAAAGGAATCGACTTATTCCTCAACTGTTTGATTTGCCGCTCTAAAATTCGTATAGGACGTTCCTCATATGAATGATCATCGGCGATCTCGATTTCATCGAACTGAAGTACGTGACTCGGGTCGGCAACATACTTCCGCAACTGAGATACGTGAAACACATTATGAATTCGGCTCAACGCCGGAGGTAAAGCCAATCGGTAAGCTAACTCGCCTACTCGATCCAGAATCTCAAACGGTCCAATGAATCTCGGACTCAACTTACCCCTCTTCCCAAAACGTAAGATACCACGACTTGGGGAGACCTTGATCAAAACATGGTCACCCGCCTCGAACTCTAACGGTCGACGACGATTATCTGCATATGATTTCTGTCGACTCTGAGCGATCAACAAACGACTCGATCGAGCTACCTTCTCACGGGCGGCTATAAGCATATCGGGCTCGGTGCCGATTGATTCTGATAGGTCATCCCAACACAAGGGAGATCGACAACGACGACCATACAAGGCCTCGTAAGGTGCCATCTTAATCGAAGCATGCCAACTAATATTATACGTGAACTCGATCAATGGTAGTTGGGCTTCCCAATCGTCTTTCCAATCGAGGACACATGCCCTCAACATATCCTCTAATGTCTGAATAGTTCTCTCTGATTGTCCGATTTGAGGATGAAAGGCGATCGAGATTAAGCTGAGTTCCCATAGCACGATGAACTGATTTCCAAAAATGTGACACAAACCGTCCGTCACGATCGGAAACGATACTCTTAGGAGTACCGTGCAGTCTCACTATCTCCTTGATGAACAACTGAGCCAGTCTCTCGGGACCCCACGTATCTTTGATCTCAAGGAAATGAGCTAATTTAGTTAAGCGGTCCACAATCACTCAGATCGTATTCATGCCACGACGACTCGTCGGCAAACTCGTGATGAAGTCCATAGAAATGTCTTCCCACTTCCACTCTGGAATAGGGAGAGGTTTCAAAGATACCCACGGCCGTTGATGTTCAATCTTGACTTGTTGACAAGTTAAGCATCTTGAAACAAATTCCGCGACTTCTCGCTTCATATTACTCCACCAGTAATTTTGTTTCAAGTCTTTGTACATCTTGCTGGACCCCAGATGAACAGAATAAGGGGTAGCATGAGCTTCTCTCAAAATCGAGTTTTTCAACTCGTCATTCGTCGGTACGCACAACCGATTCTTAAATCTCAAGAGTCCATCCTCGTGGACCACGAATCCAGGGGCTTTCCCCTGAGCCACATCCTCACGGATGCGCAACAATGAAGGGTCTGAACTCTGATTCTCTCTGATTACCTCCTCAAGTGACGATGAAATCTCCAACATACAAAGCTGTCCCCGACTCCGCCGGCCGGACCTCGATCTTGGGTCTAAGGAATTCCTGCTGAAGCTCCTTCTGAACTGTTAAACGAGCAAGCATCTGCTCCTGAACGGACTTACGACTCAAGGCGTCGGCGACAACATTCGCCTTGGCCGGGTGGTAAAGGATCTGGATATCATAATCTTTGATTAGTTCTAACCACCGCCTCTATCGCATATTTAACTCCTTCTGAGTAAATATATACTTTAAACTCTTATGATCGGTGAATATCTGACAGGTAACGCCATAAAGATAATGATGCCAAATTTTCAAAGCGAACACCACGGCTGCTAGCTCCAGATCGTGAGTCGGATAATTAACCTCGTAAGGTCTCAATTGCTGTGAAGCATAGGCAATAACCTTTCCATTCTGCATGATCACACATCCGAGACCCTGTCCGGATGCATCACTATAAACCACAAATCCCTCCATCCCCTGTGGCAAGGAAAGTACAGGTGCTGACATTAACCGGCTCTTGAGTTCCTCAAAACTCCGTTGACACGCGTCGGACCACGTGTATTTCTTATCCTTCCGCAAAAGGTTCGTCAAGGGTTGAGCGATTTTAGAAGATCCCTCCACAAATCGCCGATAATAGCCCGCTAATCCGAGAAAACTTCAGATTTCCTTAACATTCTTCGGAGGTAACCAGTCTCGGATAGCCTCCGTCTTCTGAGGGTCGACACGAACTCCGTCCGATGAAATTACATGTCCGAGAAAAGTCACTTCGGACATCCAGAACTCACATTAAGAAAACTTTCCATAAAGTTGCTCTCGTCTCAACACGTCGAGAACCCGATGAAGATGAACCTCGTGTTCCTATCGTCTACGAGAATAAATCAAAATGTCATCGATGAAGACAACAACAAACTGATCTAAAAAGTCGATGAAAACCCGATTCATTAACTCCATGAATACCACAGGTGCATTAGTTAGCCCGAACGGCATAACTACGAACTCATAATGACCATAGCGTGTTCGAAACGCCGTCCTCGCGATATCCGACTCTCGAATCCGCAACTGGTGATATCTAGATCTTAAGTCGATCCTGGAAAATACTGAAGCTCCCTGAAGTCGATCTAAAAGATCAACAATACGGGGTAAGGGGTACTAATCTTGATCATTACCCTATTCAACTCTTGATAATTAATACACACACGAGACGAGCCATCCTTCTCCTTGACAGATCACACTGGTGCTCCTCTCGGGGACGCAATCGGTCGGGGATAACCTTCCTCGAACTATTCCTCAAGTTGAATCTTCAACTCCTGCATTCTGGTCGGGGCCATCTGATATGGTGCCTTCGATAAAGGGGGCGTACCGGCTCCAACTCACCCCTGAATTCCACTACTCTATGTGAAGGCAACCAGATAACTCGTATGGAAATACATCGTCAATCGATGACAATAATACCATAATTGATTAACCATTTCGATTGCCCTAGAATGGTCAATCGATAAAAAGTGACACAATGAATGATTGAACATCTCGATTGCCTTAGAAAGGCCAATCGATGAAAATGATACAATGAATGTTTGAATAACTCGATTGCCTTAGAAAGGCCAATCGATGAAAATGATACAATGAATGATTGAATAGCTCGATTGCCTTAGAAAGGCCAATCGATGAAAATGATGCAATGAAGGATTGAATAACTCGATTGCCTTAGGAAGGTCAATCGATGAAAATGATACAATGAATGATTGAATAACTCGATTGCCTTAGGAAGGTCAATCGATGAAAATGGTGCAATGAATGATTGAATAGCTCGATTGCGGAATTTCTCTGCTTCCGCCATAATAATAATTCTACTGGAACAACGGGGATTACTTCCCTGAAGCACACATTCGACAACCAACGACGGAAAGATAGCGACCAAACGCTAACAAACACTGAGGATAGTATCAAGACGATTAAACCAACTAATACCGAAAATTACATCGTCCTAAGATAAATTCACCACGATTAGGTCCACCAACCAATCGCGGTCACTAAGCTTACTTCGGTATGATTCCGAAAATTCTTCCATCGTCAGGTAGACCGATGGTATGAGGTCCACAAGCAATAGGACTATCCCGAAATAAGTCTATTCAAGCATGATTCGAAAATGAATGAATGCGGTGTACCAGCATCAAAAGGTACACACAAGTTGAAATAAAATTACGAGTATACCTGAAATCATTCGGGCCACCGGATCGTCAATCCTCCTCATCACATGAATCTGGGACTTGCCGGCCCCTGAACCGGACGCTCTCGTCTGATAAATACGAGCTCCAACTCTATTTGCTTCCATTGTCTTAAACGACGTTGACAAAGCAGTCTGATTCTGAAACGCTGATTGCTTCGGGGCCTGAGATGCCGCCGGAGCCGACTTGGAGTCCTTTCGGCAAAAACGGGCCTTATGCCCAAAATTCCCACAATTATAGCACGTGATAGACGGTTTCAGACACTCTGTGCTGTAATGACCCGGCGTTCCACAATTGAAACAGGTGATGGCCGAACAGGCCGCTCGGGACTGAGATCCCGCACGATTTTGCGCCGTAGGAGGTCGCTCAGAAACGATAGGACTCACACGAGGCTTCTTGAAGGTTGACTGACCGCCTTCGGATTGGTTACGCTTCGTTGATTTCTTGCTGACAGATGAAGGTTGTTGTTCAAGATTTCCTTAGCGGTGGCTCATACGGAGAGTTCTCTCGATTAATCCGACGCAGTGGCGCATCGATGATTGAGCAACCGCACATGGGTCATCATGGCCTCGCATAAAAGTGAGTGGATCAACCCGAACATCTTCTCGATCGAGCCGAGTCACGGCACGATTTCCCGGCAGTGATTATTTCTTGGGTTTCGCACCGCCTCTCTTCCGTGCATCTCGACACTCTCTCCATCCGAAGTAGGAAGGTCGCATAATGATTATATTTCCCGCATGATTAGCACGTTATGATTATGTCATGAGATGATGAAAATGAGTATACATGCTCTAACTTAGTGATTATATGAATGATTTACTGAAGTTACATGATTATCTGATGAAATTCTTGAAATGATTATCTTGAATAACTTAACAAGATTGATAATATGATCATCCAGATCGACAACTGAGTAATGAAATGAATTGAGTAATTAATGAGTTAACATGATCATCCTGATTATTGACTGAGTAATGAAATGAATTAAGTGATTAATGAATTGACATGATCGTCCTAATCACAATGAATGATGATGTTTGAGGATTGTTAATTGATGAATGATGAATGAATGACTATTGCCAGAAATTATACCATGGCGTTAGAAATCTTACAGTTCTTCCGGTCTGATTGGCTCGGCATTTGCACAGGTCACACGTGACGCGAAAGTCCAATGATACTAGTATGATGACGATGATTTCAAAGGAGACATGACTCGGAAGGTAGTATTCAAAACCACGCTCCGATACCAACTCTGTAACACCCCAAACTAGGCGGATATTACAGTGCCGTAGATCCCCAATTGGGACCCACCAGGCAAATGAAAATGAATGAATTACACAGGATAAATGTAGTACCGAACTACATTACAACAATAATTACTCCGATGAGGAGTTTAGTTACAACACACCAGGACAATACCGAATACTAGTGTATTTTATATGAAGATAAAATACACAACACTGAATGAAACGGAGTATCCAAATGAAAGTCTGCAGCGGAAATAAGGGACAATAACATGAATAACTGAAAGATCGGGGCCCCCTACTAGTATCACTGGGACTCCTCGACATCAACATGCTATTCCCGTGCTTTTGCCTTGCCATGACCTGAAAAACAAAATCCCGATCGGTCGCCATTACGCAAACGGCAATCCTCAAGGGTTGAAAATACACAATCATGATTATATCTCAAGTTATGAAATATCCTGTCGAAACATACGCAATCAAACATGCTATATGAATCAACTAACAGTACGGCTCAAAGGGTGGTACCACACTACGCCCGGGATGGAAATGTGTCCGTGCACAAGCCACCAACGAGTATCGATCGAATACACGTGTGGTCTTGTACCTAATCAGTCTCACGAGACAATATGACTCGTGTGCACAGTCCAATGTGAGGCCAACAACCAACACACGACTTAAACGTGCCAGACATGAAAATCCAACACATACCAACCGGCACGCCAGTATGACCCAGAATGCCACGATATAACAAAAGTGACATCGAAAATGAATAATGACTCACCGAGGTGGAATGGTAGTGAAATAAATGACAGCTCAATGAAAAGATTGGAACCGTCGTTCCTTATGACTGAAGTGATTAATTGACAATAACAAGTTTGATACGGTTAATACACTGATGAATGAGTTATGATTATGAATGAACAACAACAAAAGGGATGAGTATCCTTTTAACCGAGTAAGAATTAACTTACATAACGCCGGTGACAATTATCCTTCCACGAACAACGTCCAAATTGAGATATCGGTCGCTCGAACAACCTTGAATAAATACAATTACCAACAATTCGTTCAATATACGCATCAAACACGAATATAACGAACTCAAAACGTCGGTACGATAAGACCAAGTTCATTGGGGTATTATATCGAACACTTTGTGGTCAACTTCGATTGTTAATAACCAAACTTCAAAATACCAACACCAAATCCTCAAGAAGTGTTTCAAACCAACAAAACATCTCCAATACGATCAATAATCCATTACAAATATCCAAATTCGTGATTTCAACAACATTTAATCGAAAACCCCTAAATCCAACACAACATTCAAAGTGTTCTTGAATAATCCTTCATTAATCCAATGAATAATCGAACATATCCATAATCATACGTATATCACTTCATACAACATGATCTTAAAATCCAAAATATCATATCTCAACACAATTCGAAAATCCAAGAGGTTTGATGAAGATTACCTTAGAAGATTCAAGCACTATGATTCGAAGAACACGCGATAGATCGATGATCCAAGCTTCACAACCGAATGAAAATGATTAAAAACCACACTCAAGTGATAGGTGAAGAGAATTCTCTCCCTCAAGCCTCTCTCTCTCATATGAAGGTGGAAGAAATGGAAGGAATGAGCTGAAATGCTCAAAAAAATGAAATTATAGGGGTTGACTGCCCTGTCGGACACGGCCCGTGCCGATCGGCACGGCCGCGGCGCGCAACTGGCCGGCAGGGACTCGACCGTGTCTGCCTTGACACGGTCGCGCGCCAAGAGGCCTTCCGATAGTGACTGTCCGATGCTGACTCAGACGGCGCGCTTCGGCATTGACTCGACCGTGTCCCGAACACGGTCGGGCGTCTGGCGATCGGTTCGCTTATCCGGAAGAGTTTGACTCGGGCGTGCGACACGGCCGAGTCCTCGTGGGCGAGACTTCGGAATTTCGACGAGTACAAAGACGCGGCCGTGTCGGACGACACGGCCGAGTTCGGTCGGCAGTGATCGGCCAATAACTGAAAAATGAGCGGGTGAGCTAAAACGACCATAACTCTCTCGTACGGACTCCGATTGACTCACCGTTTGAACCATTGGAAAGCTAACTCGATGCTCTATAATATTGCAAAGATTCAGAATTTTTGGAGTTACCAAAAGTTAATGGTGATCTAACAAAGTCGAACTCATATGTGGAAAGTTGAAACAATGGACAATAACGATACACAACTCGAAGTTTCTCCGAACGGTGAACACGGGTGAATGAACATGATTGATGAATGATTATAAATGAGTGAAAATCCACTGAGTGACAATCACCAAATGAAATTACTGAATGATAATGACTGAATTACAACTGGGTATTACAACCGGCACCTCAGCAGGCCTCATCACCAGAGCAGGGCGAGACGTCGTCGCAGGAACGCGACCAGTCTGCTTACCCAAGTGAAGGCGACCGATGAGTCCCGGGTTTAACATGGAGATCTCTGGCGATGGCTCGGCAAATCGGGGAAAATGAACCTCTGTTAAAGAAGAGGTACAAACAAGTTAGACAACAACTTAAACGATACGACCTCCTGGAGACGATCGTCAAGCAAGGAAGCACCACTTAAGCTCATACCTGGAACTTTCAAGTGACGAGGGAAAGCAAAACAAACGAGCCCCCAACCGATGAGTTTCGTTACCAAGTGAGCGAACGTCAATAAAGGAATCCGGCAAGGCACGAATCCGCTCCTAGACGATCAAGAAATCGAAGGAAGGTCGCCGATCGCTAGAACGAGGGGTCCTGCAAAAAGAAAACAAAATTAGATCAGTCCAAGACAATCTCAATCAAGGGGAGAGTTAAAATCCTTACTCGGATTCCTCTCCCGGAAAGTGGTGGGGATCTCCAACTCCTCATTCGGCCTGTCACTCGATGCCGATCGCCACGCCCCGCCGACCCAGCACCATTTAGCCAGGTCACCCTTAGTCTTGTTCGGCACACCGAGGACCACTCTCCCCATTCGGCCTTGGATATGATTGCCGCCTATCGACCCTTTCTGCGCGGCCAGTTTAAACAGATAATTCATCTCCAGCGCAGTAAGGAGGCGGAACAATCGGTGACCGCCAAACAGTGTCAACGTGCATGACACAGCAGCTGCCGCGTCAGTTGAAGAGGTGCCAAATTCTAGGCGATCAGCAAGTAGGAGACGGTGAATGGCAGAGGAAATCTCAGACCGGCCTCCATAATCATCTTGCTGACGGCAACCATATCCTCGGGCGGTTGATCGGCACGTTCATTCTCCGAGGGCACGTGCAAGGAAACGTCAGAGGGGATGTGATATTTGGCCCTCCAACGGCTCAGGTCTTTTTTGGTCGCCATACTCCGGATCTTTCCGAGAGTCCACGGAGACGGGACGGCGGCCCAAAAAACTGTCCGCTTCACATGTTCGTAAGGGTGAGCGGCGGAGTAGGCTTCGAAGTCGAATTCCGGACAAGGTCCGGCGATCGCCTCCATCATCTGAGCGAAAGCCACATAGGCAGGGCCGAATCTACTCTCTCGTTCCCAGGCCGCCCGCACCAAATCATCCTCATCCACCGGCGAGCCCCCCTGCTCCGCCGTCGCTGCCGTCCTCCCCACTTCGGCCTCGTTGAAAAGTTCTTCGAGTTCTGCGGGTGCAATCCCCGCACGAATAGCTTCAAAGGCCGTCTCCATATCCACTCCAACGGGAATCTCCTCCCGTTCAGGCGATGCTGCGGCGGCAGAAGAACTTCCGGTCTCGAAGGTTTTGGATCCTCCCGACATATTAGAAAGTAAATAGAGAGAGAAGATTAATTTTTCTTACCTACAGAAAATAAGGAGATCGGCACAAGAAGCTCCAGAAATTTTTGCAGAGTTTCGGCTATGGATGCAAGGACGCGTAAGAATGAAAGAGAAGAAGACCTAGCCCTTTTATAGATGGAGGCGGGGGTCTAAGTGCAAATAGGGGAAATCTCGAGGGCCGGATCGCAACCGTCATCGTGGGGACGCATTAAATGCTGCCCTCGAATCCCGCGGACGCGTCTTTTCGAGGGCACGCCAGGCGACAAAGTCTGACAAACCGTCGGACTCCCCCAACAATAGCGCGACGCGTGTCCTTGCAACTTTTCGAGAGCCCGCCTTCATTTCCTGCTGCTCCCGGCACAAAAGGAGATCGTCCAGATTTGAATTCAGGTCGGCTGATCGGCTAAACATTGGCGATCGCCAACAGTGCCACCTCACCCCGTGTTTTCAACATCGAGGCGAGCTGGGGGGCAATTGTTGTGCGGCGATTAATACGCCTTGATAGGCGATCGGCATCACGATCAGGGAAGCCAACCATGGAAGACATACTCTGGACAAACGCCCAGAGTTCGGCACAATACAGCGACCGTCTTTTGGTACCCAGCGATCGTCTTTTGATATCTGACGATCGTCTTTAATGAGCGAACCAGAGGCGATCGTCTCGTGCCACGTATGGATCCAGCATCCGTCAAAGTCGTCGAAGACTGAATCTTTGACGGTGGCCCACGTGCGGATCTTCAAAAGGCGCCGACAGATAGGACATTTGACCACAACCTGTCACCTACCTCACCTACCGACAAGGCCGCCGAAAGGACAAAGTGGGTCCTCCCCGGACAGCGACTCAAGACGCGTGCTGGCTTCCCATTGGTTCGCCCAGCTGGCCACCAGCGGCGACCTCGGACCTCAAGGGAACAGGCCCACGTGACGGGACGATCGGCCATCTTATTTTAATATAGAAAACGGCGGTCGCCCGCGATCGCCTGAGGAGTCCCAACTACCTTGTCCCCTATAAATAGAGAACTCACTGCAATGGCCAAAGAGAGGCGAATTTACTACGAATTCAGTGCAAAATACACACAAAAAAGAGAATCAAAGACTCTTTTGGCAACCACTTATACATTCATAGTGATATTCATACACATTTTATCATATATCCCAAGCAAGAACTCACAGATTTACTTATCTGGTTCTTCCGGCAATCTACGCGCTCTACAGCCTAGATAACTAGAAGTCTTTACACCCCTTGTAATAGATTCTAACATTAATATTTGTACTCGACAGTATATCTATTAATAACATCTCGTGAGAGCATTCAAGCCCGGGATTAACAACCCCGGCAAATCTTGTGTCATTTATTTTCTCACGGAAGTGTTCTCGCATTTGTTTGTTACTCGATCATTCCAGCAATACTATCTCCGGATAATATTTTGGGTAACAACAGGTAGAAGGCGGCTTATCTTCTCCTTCAACTTCCACCAAGATGGTGATCTGGAATTTCAACATTTGCAGAACAAGATCATCAGGAGAAAAGGATGACGAAATACAACTAGCCCAAAACTTACAAGAACATGAATTAGTAGGAAGGATACAGTTAAGAGGGCAGAGCTGTAGGCATGAGGACCTTAAATGAAACTTAAAAGAGTCAAATTTGACACTAACCAACTTCATCCATGTGCAAAAATATAATTTGAGCTTTCACTAGTTACTGCTTCAAGAAAAAAAAACCCAAGTGATATTAAACTACAAGAAACAAATATGAGGCTTGCATTATTCTGCTCGACGTTTGCCATATGACAAATTATAATGTATATAATATAATCCCAAGATTGGCTTTCTTCAGATGTAAATTTTGTAGGCATACACTTCTGTCTCTGTCTTGATAGCTGGCATCAAGTAAAACTAAAGCCAACTTTTGGATAGAACAAAAGAAAATAATATTATACGAAAACAAATGTTATGGATCAAGATGCCAAATTATTTGAGGATGTTGTGTCGAGAATTATACTCTTCGACCGGCGATCGCCTCAGAGATCGGGCGACCTAGCCATAGCCGAGGTAGAACTGCCGGCCAGAGGCCAGACGACCTAGCCATTGCCGAACAGCCGAGATAGATCGTCCGACCGAAGGTCCCAGGACAAGTCCCGGTGCCGAGCGATCGACATCTAAGACGATCGTCTCTCGGTACTTGGCGATCGACTCCTGGTGGCTGACTAACAGACGATCATCTCTTAGCACTTGTCGACCGACCCTTGGTGACCGACCGATGCTGACCCCTGGTGATCGACCAATGACGACCGCCTCATGCCGCTCGAAGCCGATGGTCATCCAGTCGACAAAGGCCGAAGCCCAGGACAGAACCCACGTGCAGTGCCGAGACAAGATCCGCATTTCACGGATCATTGACCACAGCCTGTCAACATCTTTTCACCAGCCGACAGGCCCGCCGAAAGGTGTCAGTAGGACCGCCCGTGATAAAGAACTCCGGACGCGTCCGGTTCTTCATCGATCACATACCGGCCGCTGTGCCTTGGACTTTAGGAAGACAGCCCATGTGACTTAAAGACGATCGCCCCATTATTATATTGGACGAAAGGCGATCGCCGGCAGGAAACAAGGCATCTCAGCCCCTATAAATAGAAGGCTGCCTGCACTTGGACAAGAATCGGATTTTTAGCTCCCAAAACTCTGATTCTCGCTGCATCCCAACAAGCACAACACAACTTTGCTTTCTCTTACTCTTGCCAACAGCTATCTCTCGGTTCCTTCTTCTCTCTCAGCCTCTCTCACACAGAAGACGATCGGCTGAGAGCAAGAACACCAAAGCTTCGCTCAAGAGCTAGATAATATGATCTTTTTACACTCATTGTATTTAGATTCTCGTATCCACGAATATTGGTATTAATAACATCTCGCGAGAGCATTCAAGCCCGGGACTAACAACCCCGGCAATTCTAGTGTTATTCACACCCCCTCGGAAGTGCTCCCGCAACCTTGTTTGTTGTCCGCCCATTCCAGCAGTATTTCATCTTCGGATAAATATTTCGGGCAACAACAGAGGCTATAAGAAAAAGCATCACAACTAGAAGCACAGAGATAAGCAACATCAGAACAATCCATCACAAATGCCTATCTCAACCATACAAAACATAATATAACATCAGAAATGTTTATATACATGATAAATTGATATCACCTTAGAAGTAGACAAAGCATCAAAGCAAGAGGAACATAGTAGATGCAGGAATATTTTATTGATCCATCATAAACCACATGTCAAATTTATATTATGCACGCAACCATTTGTTTCCATTAACAATTTACTCGGAACAATTTGCAACAGGACTAAATTTGCAACCAGTTGTTTCCATTAACTAAGTTGCTCGTACAACCTAAAAGGAACAACATCATGGGTTACACAGGAACAATGGCACAAATTAAATCAGTATACCAACACAAAGAAGCATAACCAAAATCGTCCACGACTAAGAACTAAACAAGACGACAACAAAATGTTCGCGTTCTTCAAATCAGAACTAACCAAGATCCATGGAATAATTAAGGCTCATTGTTAAGATCAACACCAACTACACGAGCTCGTGATCATGAAAATGGTACAAAACCTGCTATAATGTACAATATCATCCAAAAGTTCCTAGAATTGAAACATTCAGTAATATTTCAGTAATAATCACACGAATTCACCCATTCCTGTTCATTTCCAGTTCATTTAATCCAGTGAGAACATACTATTATCGAAATCATTGAATAGCAGAATACTAAAATTTAAAAATTCAACTATAATCACTCTTTCAATCCTCAAACCATCGCACATACATCGCATCATATCAAGTCCATGACCCAAATTCATTGGGGTAGAATAGGTCGAAATGCGCATAAAAAGGAAAACCCTAGCCCATCCTCCATGTAAACATTTCTTAGCATAAACGACCATGGACGATCGTCGGAAAATAAAACAAAAAACATTAGACATCGGATTTATGTCTTTCCTCTAGCCACCGAGTCCCATTTATGATTCAAAAAGTCACACACATACACACACGAGTCATAAACAGGAACCCAACTTCCTCAAATCACTCAATACCAAAAATCAATTTTTGTTTTAGAACAGAAACCGAAAGAAACAAACCTGAAAAAAAATAAATCCTTGAAAGTCCACGGCCGTCTTCAGCCCTCAGCCACCGTCGATTCATACCAGAGAACCGCCGCTGCCGCCGCGCTGAGCGCCGTCGAGCTGAATCCACCACCTTCCTTAATTTCGTCGGGAGTCGAATCGAGATTTATGGAGAGGTTCGATTCGTGTCCTTGGAATAAGGTTAGCAGGCAACCACCACTCGGGAACTTAGAAACCGCTGCCGATATTTTCACCGGCCGGTAGCGAGACGGGATGCAGAGAGGGAGAGAGAGTCCCGGGGGGAGGGACAGAAGCAGACGATTCCTTCTCTTTCTTTGGGTTATGAACGGGAGGGGGTATGTGATTATGTTAATCGATTAAACCTTTGGTTCAATTGGTCCATTGCCTCCTGTAACAACTAGGGGTGTCTAAATGGTTCTCGATTCTCGGTTAGAACCGGAACCGAGCCGGTTTCGGTTAATCGGAACCGTATAATAGGTTAAAGAATTGATTTTCGGTTCCTTATTACATAATTTGTCGGTTTTCGGTTCAGAACCGGAACCGAACGGTTCCGAACAGAAAACTAATTTTATAATATATTTATTAAATATTATTTTTATATTCTATACTTATATGTTTTATTATTTTAATTTTTGTAAATTAAAAATTTAAAACCCTAATATTGTTAAATAAATATTTTATATTTTGTTAAAAATTTATAATAATATATTATATATGTATTAAATATTAATTTTATATTTTATAATTTATAATTTATAATTTAACCCGTGCAAGAAATAAAACGGTTCTGTCGGTTTAACTGAACCGGAACCGAAAATAACCGATTTTCGGTTAACCGAAATTTTATATGGTCTGGTTCTCGGTTCTCATTTTTGGGTAATTATGGTTTTGGTTAACCGAAAATTTCGGTCCGGTTAACCGGAACCGAACCGTTCGACACCCTTAGTAACAACGAGGTCGAGGGTTCGACTCCAGTGGGAGTCCGGGTGCGTGCGTGTTATCATGGAAACTGGAGTAAAAATTTTGAGGGAGGAAATGGTGCAAATCAATATTTGGTAAGTGTTTTGAAGCCAAATGAAAAAAAATTGAACCTCAAAATATTAATTCCCGGTCTCAAGACATACACTTCGCTATTGTAAAATTTTTTGATAAAAAATAAAATTTCACACTTTTTACTTCAGTAATTATCAAATTAGCGAAGTCTTTGTAACTTAAAATTTCTAACTAGCTCATTTTTTTTGTTTGGTACCATTTACTGAAGTCTATGTGAGTTTTTAACTTTAGTAAATTGAAAAGCGAAGTTATTGTTTGTTTTTACTTTGCTAATATACATTACCGAAGTGAGACCTACCGAAGTCTTTGATGTTTATTCTACTAGTGTTGTAAGACTGCAGGTGAGCCTCTTATCTCATCCAAACAGACTTCTGAATTAATGGATGAAGATAATGAAGACCAAATATTGGATAATGAGGACGAACCTAGAAGGAGCAAGCGACAAAGGACGGAGAAATCTTATGGACCAGATTTCATCACCTACTTGCTCGAAAAAGCACCTCAGACTTACAAAGAAGTTGTAAGCTCGACGGATGGACCTCTATGGAAGGAGGCTATCAAAGAAGAGATTGATTCTATATTACAGAATCATACTTGGGAACTAGTGGAATTACCTCCTAAGTGTAAACTATTAGGAAATAAGTGGATTTTCAAGAAGAAATTGAAAGATGGAGCAGTTGATAAATATAAGGTTAGGCTCGTAGCAAAGGGATATAACCAATGTGAAGGCCTAGACTATTTTGACACTTACTCTCCTGTGACAAGAATAACTTCCATCAGGATGATACTTGCCATCGCAGCATTAGGAGGCTTAGAAGTTCATCAAATGGATGTTAAGACTGCCTTTCTTAATGGGGTCTTAGAAGAGGAAATCTACATGGAACAACCCGAGGGGTTCTGTGCTCCTGGACAAGAAAGGAAAGTCTGCAACCTGCTAAAATCTTTGTACGGATTGAAGCAGGCACCAAAACAGTGGCATGAAAAATTTGATCATGTCATGATAAGCGGTGGCTTCAAAATTAATGAATCCGACAAATGTGTATATGTGAAAGACACAGAAGATGGCTATGTCATTTTGTATCTATATGTAGATGACTTGCTCATTACCGACAATAATGAAAGAATAATCAAATCAATCAAAGACATGCTGAGGTCGAGATTTGATATGAAGGATACGAGACTCGCAGATGTAATTTTAGGGATTAAAATCACACGAACATCGGAAGGTCTCATGCTGAGTCAAGCCCACTATGTGGACAAAATCCTTGAAAGATTTAATAAGGATGACTCTGGCACAACCAAAACCCCGATGGATATGACGTTGAAACTATCCAAGAATAAGGGTGAAGGAGTATCTCAACTTGAGTACTCACGCATAATAGGAAGTCTGATGTACTTGATGAGCTGTACAAGACCAGATATAGCCTACTCAGTTAGTAGACTAAGTAGATACACGAGCAACCCCGGAAAGGATCTCTGGAAGGCGATCATAAGGGTACTAAGATACTTAAAGGGTACTCGTGAGTATGGGCTGCACTATACCAAATATCCAGCAGTACTTGAAGGATATAATGATGCAAATTGGATATCCTATATAAAAGACTCCAAGTCTACAAGTGGATATGTATTCACACTAGCCGGTGCAGCAGTGGCATGGAAATCTTCGAAACAAACACTTATATCTCGGTCAACGATGGAATCCGAGTTTATAGCCTTAAATAAATGTGTAGAAGAGGGAGAATGGCTACACCATTTTCTAGAATATATTCCAAGATGGGCAAAGCTTGTGACCGCAAGATGTATTCATTGCGATAGTCAATCTGCGATTGGCAGGGCACCGAGCGTAATGTACAATGGTAAGTCTCGTCATATAAGGAGGAGACATAATACCATTAGACAATTGATATCAACAGGTGTTATCACTATTGACTATGTGTCATCAAAGGATAACATTGCGGATCCGCTAACCAAAGGGTTATCAAGAGACCTTGTTGATAAATCATCAAGAGGAATGTGTCTATTGCCTTGAGCTAATGGTTTTATGAAGGATACCAAACCTAAGCTGACTGGAGATCCCAAGATCTAGGCTCAATGGGACAACCAATCCATAAAACTGGGCACGATCACTGCGGGGGTTACCCCGAACCGACCATTCCTATGATGAAAACAGTGATATCCGTAAGGAGAGGTTAAGCTTGTGCTTTTAATGATTCTTAAGTCGACAACGTATAGT
Source organism: Orobanche coerulescens (assembly GCA_033398695.1). Taxonomy (NCBI): domain Eukaryota; kingdom Viridiplantae; phylum Streptophyta; class Magnoliopsida; order Lamiales; family Orobanchaceae; genus Orobanche; species Orobanche coerulescens. The sequence continues at coordinate 9,850,356 of CM065816.1, read as the reverse complement.
CAGGTGGAGTAAAATACGGGTTTACTCAAAACACTTAAAGAGAATCACCTATGTTAGAGAGAAGAGGGGCCGCTTCAAAGGAGAATTGCAAAGGCACAATTCTTTAGAAACTCTCGCAGAACCAGGACGGTGTCCACGGCCAAAATGGGCACAATAATGCGAACAGAACAAATCAGGAAGGGCACTTGTGAAGGATATACGATCACTTACACAAGCGGTCGGACAGTTCAAAGACATCTAGTCACACTGTCTAGCCAGTAAGGAGAATATATCTTTTCGAGGGAAGGTTCAAGAAGCATACTCTACCTATCCTATGCAATGCCTAACCGTAGTAACTATCACCAAGTCAACTCCGTGTCTGACGTGTGCTGCTGGACCATCAATCTCATTCATGTGGGGGGGTGTTGGAAATATTAGATAAAATGGAGGAAATGAGCTGTTTTGCGCAGCCCACTTGAGAGGAAATTTTGAGTGGGCTCGACTACGAGTTAAAGTCGGGACTTAGTTGGAATACGTAGTACTCCATACGAGGTTTCCAAAACATGTAAGAACACTCAAAATGATTGAGATATGAATGAGATATAATGTTCCAAAGTAAACCCTTAGAAATGGGTTTGGGATGCTATCCCACGTTGGAAAAAGAAGGGAAAAATTGTGAGTATATAAGGAGATGTGGACAAAGGCATGTTAAAAAAATGAGACATGTGTGGATGTGTGACTAGGCGCCCTCGTGCGCGCACACACACACACGCCGCCACCGCCGCCCATCCGTCCGTCCCGACTCGGGTTGGGTCGGCTCGGTCTCGGTCGAAGGGCGATTTGGGCGAAATGTCTCGGCGTCTCGAAGTTATCTTTTTACTGCAATTTATTCGGTAAAATTTTATTTTTCTGAAAATACCTCAATTAATAAATTCTGAATTTTTCGGATCCGGATTAAATCGAATTAAACAGATCTGGATAAGTATTGAGATACCAATCCTGATCGGTTTAGAGTTCCTCCAGATACCAATATTGGTCGGTATAGAGTTCCTCCGGCACACAACCTCCTCCAGCCTTCATCTATAAATACCCGGCTTGAGGGGCTCGTTTTTACACACTTATTACGAACGATTTTTTGAGAGCCTTTTACAGCCAGATATTTTTTCTTCTTCGTTTTTCTTCTTCAGTCGGTGATAGTATACAGAGTTGTTCTAGTTCGTTGAGGGTGCAGCGCATCATCGATTCACTGCATCGAGCTGTTGTTTTATACTGGGAGGCAGACGGCATACACCGTGGTGAGGGCGAATTTGCTTTAAAGAGACAGATATTCTGGACTCAACAGCGACACTTTCGATCGTTTACGCGAACGGAATTTTTCTTGTTTTTTGCTAACTGGTTTTTTGCAGGATTCAGATAAAACATATATTCGATATATATATATATATATATATATATATATATATATATATTCTGTTATTTTTCAAGTAATCGTTTTTCAAAAATTATTCAATAATATATTTATATTATTTGCCAAACAAAATGTATATCTTCATATTATTTGAAATATAAAAATATAAATTATAGATTTTTCGAATATTCGAATATCTGAAAATTTCCAAAGGCCATATCCGATATCTGAATCTGAAAAACGGGTATCCAAAATTTCGAATGTTTATATTTTCAGATTGAATATCGGATATTTTTGAACTGGTAGAGGAGAATAAACCCAGTTATCTACCTCGAAATAAAACGAAGAGGAAACAGTCTCTCCACCATTTTCATGTCTGGAAACACCTCTAAAATCAAGCCCAGCTTTTTGTTGACCTCTCTACATGCCTAGTACTATGGTTTTTGCTATTTCCACTCCACCATCATCATCATCATCATCATCATGTTTCTTGCATTCTTCTTGTTCTTCTATTTCATCCACTAGTATTAAAACCTCATCTCACTGTTCTCTCTCAATTTCAATCCCTAAAAATGCAATCTTTCAGCAAATAAAAACCATTCCCCGGTTGGGTTCTACTCATTTTTCTCAATGGAATGGACTTAAGCACATGGGCATGTCATACTCGGTGAAAATTGGTAAAATCCCTCTTTAGCTTTTGCTGTTTCTTGATTTATAATTCACTGCAAGTATATGTGGGTTTTTATTTTTCTTTAGAGGACACTAATTGTGGCTGTATTTTTTTTTTTTTTTTAAGATCTTCCATTATCCAGTTTGATGTGTTCTTGAATGTGTGGGTTCGATGTGTTTTGCAGGAAAAAGGGGAAAATGTAAAGGTAAGGGAGTGTATGCTTCTTTGTTCGGAGTTGGGGCACCGGAAGTTCTGGTCATTGGGGTGGTTGCTTTATTAGTTTTTGGACCAAAAGGTCTTGCTGAGGTTAGTGTGTGTGTGTGTTTCGATTCAATAGCTAGTACGTTTAGTATACCTGAATCTAACTGTGATCTGTGTTATTCGATGCTCGACTCTGTATTTCAATTTATTTCTATTGTGCTTTAGACTTAACTTACATGATGTATGTGTTGATTTTACAATATCAATCACGTATTGTGACATGACAATAGCAATTATCTCAAACTCATCGCCGTCTCATGATATTTTCCATATAAATGGAAAAACCTATGATGTTGACGGTTTTGGAATTTCGTTCTATTTCTCCTTCATATGAAGGTTGCGACAGGAAGGGCATCCGGCGTAAAACTTTGCCACTTTGTTATTTGCATGAGTTATGGTGTTAACTAATTTTAGACAATTAAACGACACTATAATCTTCATGCCACCGACCCCAACATAGTTGGGATTAAGGTGCTGTTGATGATGATGACTACATATGGGCAAGATGGCTATTCTTGGGTTTTTCAATTTAGGTATGCAATCATCGTCTCATCTAACAAACGAACAAACAAACCGAGCCTTCTATCATAATAAATTGGGATAGACTACACGAAAAATAGAATCATGTCGAGTCTTGTGCATAATCTTCCCCACGTGCTTCTCTCTATAATAAGATTTTCATTAAGCCTCTTAGCCTTCATAACATTTAAGTATGACTTCTGGCCACGTCTTCCTTGGTTGCTCCAGTGCTCTTTTAGAAGGACCCAAGTCCACCGACTTCACTCGAAGGACATGTGCATCTATAGGCATACATCATACATGGATGAACTATCATAAACGATGCTCTTGCATCTTGTTTCCAGTCAACACCTAACATAGAACGTTTTTCTTTGTTTTTTACTCTACCTCCCCTAGTTTTACTACACATCCAATGATGCATGCACATCTCCGCTACACTCATCTTGTGTATGTGACTTCTCTTTGGTGCCCTACATTTTGTCCCATATATATCTGGTCTTATGGGAGTCCGGTAGAACTTCCCTTTATGTCCCAGTGGTATGTTACGATGACACAACACTAATGCTGCACTTCACTACAACCAAGCAACTTGTTATCTATGATTCACGTCACTATCTATTTTTCCACCTTTCTGAATAAGAGAACCCAAGTAGTTAAAATGACTACCCATAGGTATCTCATGTCCATCAAGTGAAACGAGACTAGATTCTCGATGCCGATGACCGCTAAACTTGCACTCCCTATATTCGGTCTTCGATCTACTCACTCTAAAGCACTTTGTTTAGTGTCTCCATACATAACTCTATCTTTGCATTGCCTTCTGCTTTTGTCTCCTCAATTAATACAACATTATCTGCAAAAAAGCATGGTCCAAGGTAGCTGTGTTTGTATATTCATAGTCTGCTCATGAAATGTGCTTAGCGCAGACCCTTGGTGTAATCGAATGGTGATAGCGGACTCGCCCATTAGACCTCCACAAATATTAATATTTGTTGTTGCTCCGTTGTGCATATCTTTGACTGTGTTGATAAACTTGATAGGCATCCCTTTCTTCGCTAGGGTCCACCATAACACCTCCCTTGGGACTTTACCCCTCTCCAGAGCATTCTAGGAGTTGTCTCATCTGAATAATAATCGGCCTTCAGTATTAATTTGTTCAAATAATATAGATCTGTCAGTTATATTATTTAAATTTGGCTAAAGATTACTCATCATCATCAACGTCATCAACAGCACCTTAATCCCAACTATGTTGGGGTCGGTGGCATGAAGATTATAGTGTCGTTTAATTGTCTAAAATTAGTTAACACCATAACTCATGCAAATAACAAAGTGGCAAAGTTTTACGCCGGATGCCCTTCCTGTCGCAACCTTCATATGAAGGAGAAATAGAACGAAATTCCAAAACCGTCAACATCATAGGTTTTTCTATTTATATGGAAAATATCATGAGACGGCGATGAGTATGAGATAATTGCTATTGTCATGTCACAATACGTGATTGATATTGTAAAATCAACACAACACATACATCATGGAACATGACTCATGGCTAAAGATTACTATTGTTAATTATTCCTTTTCTTGAACATATAATTAAAAAAATGTTTTTTTTTTTTTTTTTTTTTTTTTGGGGTGGGTTGTAGCAACTGAATCCGTCATTGGTTGAAATACAATGACTTGGGGTTTTGGCGACCGTGTATCGATGGCATGGGCAGGAGTCATAGTTACCATTATGTTGGGATAAATATAGTCTTTGGTATGACAAAATAGTTGTTAAAACCTTAATATCTCTTTACCAAATCGAACCGCTCGTCTTTCGGCACCGCATTTATATTACCAACACAGGCCTTGCCTGGGAAGAGCAAGAATGTGTTAAATTTTAGGGAGATCTACACACACCTTTTATGCTCTGTGTGTGTTAAATTTCTTTTCTTGAAGAATCTTGAACACATTCAAAATAATTCCAAACACATGTCAATGAAGAATTTCCTTTTATGCTCTGTGTGTGTGTGTGTCTTTCTTATAACTTGTGTTCATTATTGTTGTCAATGAGGGAATATTCTAAAGGAAACGACTCGTTATGTTGCGGAAATGTCGTATCGTACGGATTTTTATCTATGTGAAACCCGGATACGTCAATTAATCGAAAGAGCTGCTGTTATTTAACTCCATTTTTTATTTTTAAATGACAGGTTGCTCGTAACCTGGGAAAGACTTTACGTGCGTTCCAACCTACAATAAGAGAACTTCAGGTTGATATTTTTGGCGCTTTCTTTTTCAAGTTTGAATGCAGAGATATTTCGCGTGATTTCCATAATGAGTTCCAACGTTGCCAATATTTTTTCTTCCCGTTGCAGGAAGTCTCGAGGGAATTCAAGAGCACACTTGAGCGAGAAATCGGCCTTGATGATATTGACAATCCAGTTCCAAAAATTTCGAGTCCCAAGACAACTAAGCCTACGTCAGAGAACACACCTGATAATTCACGGACGAATACCGAACCAAGTAAGTGAACAAAATTTGAAAAAAAAAAACTCTTATTATTCAATGTGATTACGTTTTTTTTTTTTTTTTTTTTTAGATTCTGATTAAAATTATGCGAAATCGGAAGCCGAAGTTGGCATTTGAAAACACTAAAAACAATAACAAGTAAACACAGTATAATAATAACAATGATGATAATAATAATAATAATAATAATAATAATAATAATAATTACTATATATTTTTAAGCCAAAAGCTGCAATGATACAATCACATGATTCACATCGAATTAGGTCATATTATTTTTGCCAACTAGGATTAATCTCGGATCCGGTAAGATAACCCGAGATTTAAACATATCTCAACCGAACATGATATAAAGTGCCACATCAGCACTCGTTTCAATGTAATCTAATCTAATATTACTAACCCAACAGGCCCTTAAGTTACTGGGTCTAGATTGTAGTCCGACTCATCTTGATCTGTTATCTCTTAAAACTAATTTCAAAAGAAAATATGAAAATAGAAAAAAAAAATAAAAAAAAAATAACGTGAAACTAGAGAAAAAACCCCCCCCTAGAAACTGAAGAAAAAACTGACTAAAACCCCCGAAAAAAAAAAAAAAACTGAAACCGTCCAACGGTCAGACGCGAATTTTTGCTATCATCTCCAAGTTTGTTTCATGAATTGTAGATGGCCCTTCATCTGAAAATGGAGAAGACTCTGTTGATGAGTCCTTAAAGTTAAAGGCAGACCGATTTAGAGGAGCTCTTGCCCAGCTGCAAAAAGAACAAGAAGAGGAGAGAGAGAAAGAGAGAGCTCAAGGCGACTCAGACTCGGAAATTCCATCTCAAGGTCCATAATCATATTCCGAACTCTCTCTCTCTCTCTCTCTCTCTCTCTCTCAAAATATGTTTATGTGTGATTATTTATTCTCAGATACTCCTCAAGCTTTAGATACTCCACAAGAAGCTTCTTCTTTGGTTACAGTTACACCTCCCTCGGATCCCAGCAGCAATGCTCTTCAAGAAGCTGCTTCAGTTGTACTGCCTACAGTCTCAGCTCCAATGACTGAAACCCAAATTTGAAACTCAAAAAGAAAAAAGAAGCTTCGGGACGAGAAGGACGGTTTAGTACTTTGGTCGTGATCGGTTTAGTGTGTTATTGTGTGGAAAGTTGCAAACTGCTTCTATTCGTGTATCGAGGAGTATTTGATCAATATTTTTTTGTGCGCACGGTCGGACTTCTTTCCCCTTTTAGAAATTGAATAAAAATAAAATAAAATTTCTAGTCGTACATATGAATCATTTAGTAGGATTGCAGTTTAAATTTCAATCACTCTTGTGTTTTTTGCAATTATCATATGATTCTTGAAGGTACATTACATGGCAGGTGGGAATCAATTTTTTAATACCAAATCATAAAATTGATAAGTTTTATATTCCCATTCATAAAACTATAAGTTTTTAGTACCATTTTGATTAAAAAGACTAAAATGTCCCCTCTTTTGTTGTAATGTTGACTTCTCACTTTTTTTTATTTTATTTAATTTAAACTACTTTTCTTCTTTTTTTTCTTTTTTACTTTCCTCATCTGCTCCGATTGATATTAATGTCCAACAACTAAAATTTAACTACAAACATATACATCAAAACAACACAACCATTTTTGACAAAGGGTCTCTCAAAAATCTTATAAAAATCACAAGATTATTCGAAGAGAAAAGTTGACGTTCAAATAGGACTTCATTTGTCGTACTTGTGGGTTCATAAAGAAGGTATGCATCAGTATTTGACCGCTGGGAAAAAAAATTTCCTGACTAGTTCTTACGGACACGATCGCTGCACACGATGGGAAGCCACCGTGTGCAACGATCGTGTGCAACGGTCGTGTCCAACGACCTTGACATCGTGCGCACAACTAACGTGTTCACGATCGTTTAACACGATCGTCTACAATCGTGTGCAGCGATCGTGTTCATGGCCAGAAACTTGCACACGATCACTGCACATGGTAGTATACGACCGTGTGCATCGGTCGTGTCTAAGGCAGACCGTTTTATAATATTGTTCGCTCAGTTTTCTGAATAGTTATTCATCTTTTTGTAATCAGATGTCGTGGCAGCGTATTTTGATACATCACGGTGGTCATTGGGAGCGATCGACATATGTAGACGGGGATTCCTTTTTTGTCTATATCGATACGAGCAAAGTTAGTCGTGCAAAGCTCGTGGGGGTTATGAGAGAGGGTTTGGGTGGTCCAAATGAGTCCGATTACAAATTATGGTACTTGACACACATGGCCAAGGGAAACAAAGTAAAAGTCCTATTACGGGGCGATACCGAGATACTTCGATTACTAGTAGAATACAAGGAAGATCCTGAGGTCTATGTTGAGAACAGAAGCTCCTCCACTCCCGATGTTAATATGGGATGTAGCAGCTCGAGAGTAGAGCCCGGCAACATAAATTATGACATGCCTTCCAAAGATTATCAATACGAGGAAGATGAGGAAGACGAGGAAGATGAGGAGGTGCATACATCCGAAGATGAAGATTGTTGTAAAGACTTGCTTGAGTCACTATCTGCGGAATTTCTTGTTTGGGTTCGCCAGCTGGCCCAAATGGATAGTATTATGAGTCGTCGGAACTTCTCATCCGACCATCAATCTGCGAGCGAGCATGAGCATCTACAATCAATGCGTAACTGGATCATTCTATTTCCAGACCCCGGTAGTGCCGGGACTTTGAGTTGGGTCGAGCAGCCTCCACCGGTTACCGGTCAGCTAGAGGTGGGGTCCACCTTTCGTTCCAAGACAGAGTTGAGGATAACGGTAGGAATGTATCATTTGGAAAACATGTTACAGTGTATCACTGATCGTTCCGCCGATAAACGTATAATGTTTGTTTGTAAGAGTGGGCGAAAAAATTGTCAGTTTAGGTTGTGTGGTATTGAGGGTGCAACTATTTGGAGAATTACTAAGTTGACATTGGAGCACAGCCGTCACCCTGATTTGAACCGTGCTGCCGCACGATCGGTCACTTCTAAGGTTTCCGCCCATTATTTTGCTAAAAGGTTGACCGGTGAGGGGGTCACTTTGAGGCCAAAGGAGATGATTGCAGAGATGTGTAGGGAGTACAGCATTGACATGCTATACGGTTTTGATCTCCGAACGAGGAATATAGCGATAGAGACTACATATGACGACTTTGATGAGTCGTATCAGAGGCTCTCATCTTATCTGTATTTGTTAAAACAGCGTAATCCAGGGACAATTTATGATTTGCAGACGACTCGTGAGGGAGTGTTTTGCCACATGTTCGTTGCACTCGGACAGAGTATTAGGGCATTTGGTGATTATAGTTGATGGGACCCACCTGAAGGGAAGGAATAAAGGAACTCTATTTGCGGCCGTCACATTTGACGGGAACGAGCAAGTATTTCCTCTTGCAGTTGGTCTCGGTCCGATAGAGAACGACGAGTCATGGACTTATTTTACGTATAACTGCGCAGATGCTACAATCCGATGGAAGATTTACGATTGTGAGTGACCAACAAAAGAGCATTGAGAATCTTTGTTCGAGTCGCCTATCCGAATGCATTCCACGGGTTGTGCTATCACCATCTTGCAAAAATCGACCTCTACGGTGCGCATGCTATAGGACTCTTTAGAATCCGCCTACACACATCGTGAAGAAGTTTTTGAAAACTACTTTTGAAACTACATATCGAAAGCCCTAATGGGGCTCACAGCGCCTTTCTCAAATTGGGCCGTAAAGGTGGGCTAGGTCGAAGTGTCCTAGATTTACGCTATAACTTCTTGACATCCAATGCTGTTGAATGCTTTAATAATCGTATGTTGTGGGCGAGGCGTTTACCTGTTTGCTCGTTACTTGAGATATTTCGTCTAATTTTAGAGAATTGGTTTGATGAGAAGTGGGGAGAAGCTACATCAAGAGACCATGAGTTGACAATGCACACTTTTGAAAAGCTTTCTAACTCTGTGCAAGCCAGTCTGACTCTTACCGTTCGAGCTACCACCCCACTTGTTTATAAAGTCGAAGAAAACAAAGTTTCTTATGAGGTCGACCTTCGAACCTGGACATGTTGTTGTCGTGAGTTTGATTTGGATCAGATTCCATGTCGTCATGCCGTTGCCGCTATAAGGTAATTGTCTATGATGTCGTGTGCACATGGTCATGGCCATTCAATGTTTTTGTCTATGCTGTCGTGTGCACATGGTCATGGCCGTGGGCATGCGGGTGCTGCCGGACGCTCACGGTCGTGCCCACGGTCATGGCAGAATGCACCCGATCGTAACCCACGATGGGCGCGATCGTAACCCACGATGGGCGCGATCGTAACCCACAATAGGCACGATCGTAACCCACGATGGGCACGATCGTGTTCTGCCATCGTGTGCAACACAGGGCTGGTATGGATTTATATTACACCTCATCAATATCAAAAATACATTATCCTATACAACATCCCTGACATAATTGCTTATTGTAATAGGCGCACCGGCAATAGTTTGTCCGTGTATGATTTTGTTAGTCGTTATTTCAAGCAACAAGGCCTTAGAGAGACTTATAAGGAGCATATTAGTCATATCCCACATCATGATGAGTGGAATGTCCCACCGGAGATCTCATCCATCGTTTGCGTACCTCCATAGGGGGTACGACAATCCGGCCGACCAAGGATGAGTCGCGCACGGTCCGCTGTTGAAAATTTGCCCGCAGGTGGATGGCCTCAGGTTTGCGGTAAATGTAAAGGAACCGGCCACAATAGAAAATCTTGAAAAGCATTCATTCCCATAGGTGGTGTGGATTTGAATATCCCTGAAGAAACTCAAGGAATGGATGAACAAATGAGGGAAAGACGCCGGCAGAAGAAGATGTGTAGCATTTGTTGTAATGATGACCATGACATAAGGGGATGTCCATACCATGAAACTTAAATTGCTTATGTATTTTTATATTTTGTGACTTACTAGCAACAATCATGTGCTGATATTTTGATCCTCGATGGACCATGTATTGATTCAGTATTCTGATTATTAGTTGAAATGCATAATTTTGTGTCTATTTTCTGTATCTTTGAATTGAAATTTAAGTGTTCAGTGATGTAAAGCAAATAAAGGTGATTATGGAGGCAAACATTAACCATAACAAAGTAGCTCACTTTAAAGAGCAATAGTTTACAGTAAAAGCATATCCAAAGCATATAACTTTACAAAACAAAAGTTCATCACCATCACACCAAAATATCTAATAATAACTTAAAAACGATAATCACTTGGATCCCTTTTCCCCATCGGCTGCTGTATCTTTAGTCTTGTATCACCATCTTCATAAACTTCTTCTTCTAAAATAACTTCTTTACTTGTCTTCTCAGAAATTTCTAAATCATCATCATCATCACCATCTAGTATGACTCGAGTGCTCGCAGTGTTTCTAAATAAGCCCTGTTTCATGAAACACATTAATTCGCTATACACACTACACATACAACAAAATCAAAAAACTTACTCTGAGCATTGAGTATCTTCCTCTCGGCCTAGTTCTGTATGGTGGGTTGGGAGGAGGTATCCTCCGCTTTTTTGGTGGAGGTGCTTCGATTCCTCCTAAATCGCTTTCTCTTAATCGACCGCTCATTTCGCGTATTTGATTTTAATGTATTTTAACTGATTTTAATTGATTAGGGTTTATAGTGAAAAGGGGGGGACTACGGTTCATGTATTTGACTCTCAGTACAGTCCGATGAGCTTATATTGAAAAAGGGGGGACCCACAATGGGATTTTATAATAAAATAATTTGATGTTGCCCTTTGCAGTACACACGATGGGAACGATCGTGTGCTCCGATCGTGTGACACGTTGGCAACCAGGTGTCACGGTGTCTATGGTGTCAAATTGGCACTGTATCCACGTGTGCACACGATGGTGCACACGGTCGTGTGCACAAGAACATCAACAATTTTCACCAATTTCTCAAATTACTCGTCAATTTAGGTGTTGTCACTTATATATTAACAAGTATTTGTTAACGATACACTTATTTAAAAAGTTATTGATTGAATTAACATAATATATTGCATATCATGTGTAGTCTATATGTTCTCAGTGTATTAGTTAAATGCGGATAAGTTCATCATCTGGATGAAATATCTCATATACTAATGAATTACAACGAAATGACAAATACGAGTTTGTATAAGAAGCTATATAGTAATTAATGGTTGAACAAGCAATTTTTGAATCACAAAACATCCTTCTAGATAACACAATAAATCAAATTGGCGAAAATACCAAAAGTTTATATACACACGATGGGACACACGGTCATGCCCATGATGGGACACACGGTCGTGTGCACAAGAACATCAACAATTTTCACCAATTTCTCAAATTACTCGTCAATTTAGGTGTTGTTACTTATATATTAACAAGTATTTGTTAACGATATACTTATTTAAAAAGTTATTGATTGAATTAATATAATATATTGCATATCATGTGTAGTCTATATGTTCTCAGTGTATTAGTTCGTACGGATAAGTTCATCATCTGGATGAAATATCTCATATACTAATGAATTACAACGAAATGACAAATACGAGTTTGTATAAGACGCTATATATAGTAATTAATGGTTGAACAAGCAATTTTTGTATCAGAAAACATCCTTCTAGATAACACAATAAATCAAATTGGCGAAAATACCAAAAGTTTATATGCACACGATGGGACACACGGTCGTGTGCACAAGAACATCAACAATTTTCACCAATTTCTCAAATTACTCGTCAATTTAGGTGCTGTTACTTATATATTAACAAGTATTTGTTAACGATACACTTATTTAAAAAGTTATTGATTGAATTAACATAATATATTGCATATTATGTGTAGTCTATATGTTCTCAGGTATTAGTTCGATCGTTCGAACTTGTTTCCTGTTTCAATTAGCATCCGACCGAAACTTGCTGTTTCGAGTGCCACTGTTCGGAGGTTGTCTGTTTCGAGTCATTTCCATTCGGCCAGTTCCTGTCTTGTTGCTGTATCGAGATGCCGCCATCATTTCCTATCGCGTGCGCATACTGCTAGCCAGTGTTATTGCTGTAGCGAACTGTTATCGATTCTGACGCTTTTGCCGCTTGCTTCCGCCACAAAACAGACTTGCCAGTATCGTCAACACACGGTCGTGTACACGACCGTGCCCACGATGGGACCCACGGTCGTGTGCACATGATGGTACACACGGCCGTGCCCACAATGGGACACACGGTCATGGGAGCCATCGTGAGCACACGAAAGCAGCAACCCATGACCGTGGGCAGGTTGCACACGATCGTGACCCACGATGGCCACGATCGTGTGTAACACAGAGCCAAAAAATAAAGATTTAACAACACAACATGACCGTGGGCAGGTTGCACACGATCGTGACCCACGATGCCCACGATCGTGTGCATCCATCGTGTGTAACACAGAGCCAAAACATAAAGATTTAACAACACAACATATTAATATTGCCAAAACTGTCTAACGACAACATAAATATTTAACAACACGACACATTAATCTTGCCACAACACAACACACCATAAACCATTTTACATGTCTAAAGACAACATAAAGATTTTAGCAGCTAAACCATATCGATATTTCTTAATATATTTCTCATTAAGTTCCTTGATTTGGTGCCTTGATCCTGGGTTTGCAGAGACGAGTCGATCCAAGTACATGCACGCGAATGGGTCACAACTGTGATTGTCATTTTGTATGAACTGTAGCTCTCGCGGCATAATTTTGAAACTCATCTCTGTGTCATACTTCTTCTTCGATTGGTTGTTCAGCCAATACCCGGATTGAGATAGCACACGAGGCATCAGACCAATAATCGGTCGCAGTTGGTTGAATCAGTATCGACCATCTTCGTGGTGGTGTGACAAGGAATCGTACAACTACACGGTCCATGTTATGATGTCAATCTTGATAGTCACCCAGTGGCTCTGGTCGAGGCAACAAATGGCAATGATCTGTTGAAACAAAATATGTAATCATATAAGATCATCACATCAAACATAGCGAATCATTTATCAATATAAATTTCAAACTTACTTCATTGCAATTTGACCATGGAACCGCATGTGGTGTATCAAGACCTGTCATGTAGTCCTCGATGCATTTAGGAATTTTCCAATCCCTGTAAACCGGCTTCCCTTGTTGGAATATTTATTCCACACATTATTTAATTTATGTTTTGATGATTAAAGTTTCTAAACTACAAAACAACATCGAGGCGAAGCAAAACGACGAAGCAGACGAAGACGCAAAAATTGCAATCTGGACTGCATTAGCGCACGCTAAGGGACATATGTTAGCGCACGCTAACGAGGAGTCAGCTGCATTCCAGTCTAGTATCGAAGTAAGCTGCAGTGAAGTCAGCAGATGGATAGCGCACGCTACACTCTATTATTAGCGCACGCTACCCTCTATTATTAACGCACGCTATCGAGCCATGTTACTGTTGTGGAAGATATTCAAACACAGAATGACGTATGCAATGAAGTCATCATTAGCGCATGCTACAAAGGATGATTAGCGCACGCTAAGATGTTTGAATCTAGTCAATCCGAACGTTGGGAAAAGCAGGTCAAAGTCAGCATATCAAACGGTCACTTTGACAATCCATGCAACGGATATATTGGATTAGCGCACGCTACAAAGGAAGTGGTAGCGCACGCTAGCTGTTAAGGGCGTAGCTACCGGATGAAATATAAAGTGATTAACGAACGCTACATGAAAGCCTTTACGTACGCTAGAGCAAAAATGTGCGATAGCGCACGCTAAGAAGGAAGGCTAGCGCACGCTAGCTAGTCAACTGGCAGCAACGGCTAGTAAGGAGGAAGAAGGCTATAAATACCAAGGAGTTGGTATTATTCCAAACAACAACATTGAGCAAAGCATACATACGTGTTATATCATTGTAAACATTATAGTTGTTGTTCTTGAGCTTAATTAAGAGTGATTGAGTGTTATACACAAGATCATACACGAGCGATAAAAAGAAAAGATACGATTTGATTCGGTGTTATTAGGATCAAGGATCCGGCATTGTTAGAATCACAATCGCTATCTTAGTGAGGTTTATCTAGTACCGATAGAAAGCTAGAGTGGTTGATTCCTTATCCAATAGAAAAGGAAAAACGGTTTTACTCGGACCGATAGAAGACGAGCTTGTAACGGTAATCCCTCGACCGATAGAAGAGAGGCGTAGAGGTTTTGATCTTAAGCCTAAGGAAAAAGATACATCGAGAGAGGACGTAGGCTTCGTTAATAGCCGAACCTCTATAAATCCTCGTGTCCTTTATTTTCCGTAATTTATTTTCGCTTCCGCATAAAACGGCGCAAATATCCGATTTGGTACCTAACAATTGGTATCGGAGCGGTACTCCAATACGCGGCTTAACATCCGAGGAGAAAAGATCCAATGGCGTTTCAAATGGCTCCCGTCGAAGGCCTTGCTCTCAACCGACCACCATTTTTTGATGGCTCAAACTTCATGACGTGGAAGAAGAAGATGTCTATATTCATCCGAGCATATGACATCGAGCTTTGGAAGATGATTTGTCTTGGTCCGAAAATTCTAGGGGTGGGATTTTTAACCGAAGAACCGATTTTTTTTAAAAACCGAACCGAAAAAACCGGTTCCGGTTCCGGGTTTTATAACAAAAAGCGGATCCGGTTCTTAATTCGGGTTTATTTAAATAAATCGGTTCCGGGTTTTGGGTCTTCAATTTCAGAACACACATTACCCGGTTAAGAACCGGATTTTAAATATATATAATATAATTATATTTACTAATATAAATAATAAAGGATTATAGTTTAAACAAAATACAAGTAACCCTGATTTAAGTAAAGCGCCGCTTTCACTCACTTTCACCTGGAAAGAAAACTCAAGGCGACAAGAAAGAGAACCGACCACGGGAGGGTTTCTTCTACGTTTCTTCTTCACCGATACCCTCGTAAAGAGGAAACGACATTCTTACTGATGAAGTGAACGACAAAATTAAGGATCTCTATCAGAAGTAAGTTCTCCCTAAACTGTGTAAATGTTTATCTGAATAGCTCCTTTAGGCCATTAGAAGAACGAATCTACTGCTCTAGTTTGAACTTCAACACTGAGTACTTTGCTTGTTTTTATTTTGCCTCCCCCTTTTTAGGCTTCTATAATGCGATAGATGAATTTTTTATCTAACAAAGTGGAATAAACTCGGATAGAGACAATTTGGAATCACAGATCTTCTAATTTCTCACCGATCTTCTACGTTTTTTCTTGAATATAGATAATTTGGAATCACAGATGGAATAGGATAGGAGTTTCGAACCATCCCATCACTGATATATTATACTATGATTGTTGGGTTGGGTTGGATTTTCTTTCAATTTAAGGGCATGCTTAAACATATGTTTTAAGCAAATTATTGAATATATTTTCGGTTCTAGTTGCTTATTCGGTTATTATTGAGAATTCGGGTTTTAGCAGAATTCGGGTTTTTAGCAGAATTCCGGGTTTTTTAGCAGAATTCGGTTACCCGAAAAACCCGAAATACCCGAACCGAAAAACCGGTTCGGGTCTTAAACCGGTTCCCCAAAAAATTACACAAAACCCGATCCGGTTTTTGTATATTAAAATCGATTTAGGGTACTTAAAATATTAGTAATAACCGAACCGGTCCCAGCCCTAGAAAATTCCAACAAATTCCAACGGTACGCTCAAAACCTTCGAAGAATATGACGATTCCGATTGGAAAAACGACCACTACAATTGTAAGGCAACTCAACTTCTCTATTGTGCCTTAAATCCGGAAGAACACAACCGGATATCATCGTGTGATAGTGCCAAAGAAATCTGGAAAATGCTTGAGGTAACACACGAAGGTACGTCTCAAGTTAAAGAGACGAAGATAAACATGCTCCTTCACGATTATGAATTATTCCAAATGAAGGACGATGAATCCATCTCGATTATGCTCGACCGATTTTCGGTCATCACTAATGGATTAGCATGTTTTGGAAAACCACTTTCGAGTAGTGAGAAAGTAAAGAAAATTCTCCGATCACTACCTCGAGAAAGGGGCCAGTGCAGTTACGGCAATAATGGAATCCAAAGATTTAAATACTCTCGATTTTAGTGCTCTCGTTGGTTCTCTTATCAACTACGAGATTGTTCTAAAATCTCGAAATGCCAAACCGAAACCGAAGGAGAGGTCGATAGCATTCAAGGCTAAAATGTCGAAGAAGAAAGAAGAAACCCCGGTGGACGAAAGTGACGAAGAAATGGCATATTATGCCAAAAATATTAATAAGTTCCAACACTTATTAAACCGGAGAAAGAAGGACATTCAAGCGGGCGAACCTAAGAAATTCGACAACACTTGTCGATTATGTGGTAAACCAGGCCACTTTGCTAAGAACTGTCGAGTAAAGCAAAAGGAGGTTCTAATCGCAACATGGAGCGACGAAGATCCCGATGAAGATTTTCTTGAACAAAATAATCTCGCGCTCATGGCTCGGAGTTCATTCGACGATAGCGACGTCGAAAGCCAAGTAAGTAATTCTTATGACGAACTTTTTGAAGCATTCGAGCTACTACATACGGATTATCAAAATGCTTTAAATGAAATAAAATCCCTCAAGTCTAAATATAAAACTTTGGAAATTGAAAATTCCAAAATACTTGAAAAAGGGAAATTTGTCGAAATTGATCATTCGAAATGCCTTGAAAATGAAAATATTTTGAAAAATGATCTTTTAAAAGTTCAAGATGAACTAAAAATTTTGACAAAGAAATTCTCGTGCGGCAACGATAAATTTTAACAAATGTTATGTGTTCAAAAATATACTCTAAATAAAGAGGGGTTAGGATTCAAATCACGTTCGAAAAACGAATCCGTCAATTTCAATATACCCCATTGCGAAAAGTGTCTAAAAATCGGGCATCACATTTCAAATTGCAAAAGCCCAAAACGGACGATAAAAATTAAAAAGATTTGGGTTCCTAAAGGAACAAACGTCTCAAACATCGTCTATGTTTCAAAAGAAAAACCAACTATCGGTTGGATCCCCAAAAATAAATTTTGACAAATGATATTTTACAAAGGGGGAGAAGGAAATAATATTTTCAGGGGGAGTTTATACCCTTATTAATGCATAAATTGGTATCATGCATATTTATATTTCATTTGGTATCTAAGGAAATAATATTTTCAGGGGGAGTTTATACCCTTATTAATGCATAAATTGGTATCATGCATATTTATATTTCATTTGGTATCCTTTATATTTTTTTTACTTTTTGATGAAAACAAAAAGGGGGAGAAAGATATGAATTGAGATAAAAATGATAAAAATGAGAAGGAGATGAAGAGGAGATAAAAATGAGAAAAATCGAAGAAGTCGAAAAGAAAAGAAAAGCATACAAATAGGGGGAGTTGAAAAAATTGAAAAACGAAAAACGACGGAGTTGAAAAATGAAGAAGTCGAAAAAGAAGAAAAAGAAAAGAAATGGAGAAACTAACGAAACGATCAAAGCCGAAAACTTTGATTCGTAGAAATATACATATATTACTTCTTACAGATTATCCAATTCAAGAGTTGTTTTGTAATCATCAAAAAGGGGGAGATTGTTGGAATATTTATTCCACACATTATTTAATTTATGTTTTGATGATTAAAGTTGCTAAACTACAAAACAACATCGAGGCGAAGCAAAACGACGAAGCAGACGAAGACGCAAAAATTGCAATCTGGACTGCATTAGCGCACGCTAAGGGACATATGTTAGCGCACGCTAACGAGGAGTCAGCTGCATTCCAGCCTAGTATCGAAGTAAGCTGCAGTAAAGTCAGCAGATGGATAGCGCACGCTACACTCTATTATTAGTGCACGCTACCCTCTATTATTAACGCACGCTATCGAGCCATGTTATTGTTGTGGAAGATATTCAAACACAGAATGACGTATGCAATGAAGTCATCATTAGCGCACGCTACAAAGGATGATTAGCGCACGCTAAGATGTTTGAATCTAGTCAATCCGAACGTTGGGAAAAGCAGGTCAAAGTCAGCATATCAAACGGTCACTTTGACAATCCATGCAACGGATATTTTGGATTAGAGCACTCTACAAAGGAAGTGGTAGCGCACGCTAGCTGTTAAGCGTAGCTCGGACTGAAATATAAAGTGATTAACGCATGCTACATGAAAGCCTTTACGTGCGCTAGAGCAAAAATGTGCGATAGCGCACGCTAAGAAGGAAGGCTAGCGCACGCTAGCTAGTCATTGGACAACGGCTAGTAAGGAGGAAGAAGGCTATAAATACCAAGGAGTTGGTATTATTCCAAACAACAACATTGAGCAAAGCATACATACGTGTTATATCATTGTAAACATTATAGCTGTTGTTCTTGAGCTTAATTAAGAGTGATTGAGTGTTATACACAAGATCATACACGAGCGATAAAAAGAAAAGATACGATTTGATTCGGTGTTATTAGGATCAAGGATCCGGCATTGTTAGAATCACAATCGCTATCTTAGTGAGGTTTATCTAGTACCGATAGAAAGCTAGAGTGGTTGATTCCTTATCCAATAGAAAAGGAAAAACGATTTTACTCGGACCGATAGAAGACGAGCTTGTAACGGTAATTCCTCGACCGATAGAAGAGAGGCGTAGAGGTTTTGATCTTAAGCCTAAGGAAAAAGATACATCGAGAGAGGACGTAGGCTTCGTTAATAGCCGAACCTCTATAAATCCTCGTGTCCTTTATTTTCCGTAATTTATTTTCGCTTCCGCATAAAACGGCGCAAATATCCGATTTGGTACCCAACATCCCTGTCACCTTGATACCAAGTGGATCATCCGGATGGAGTCTTGCAAACTCGTTGGCCCTAACTAACTACAAAAATCCAAACAACAAAATAAAAAAAATCCACATCACACCAATGATATACGAGCGAGTAGGTTATAGAACTTACGTAATATTGAGAGCCGGCAAGTACAGTGCCAACTCTACCGACACCAACACTACGGACTCCCCTCCGAAGCCTCGCTCGAGTCGCAAGCACATAACAATATATCACCTCGGCATCAAGGTCTTTACGGC
Source organism: Orobanche coerulescens (assembly GCA_033398695.1). Classification (NCBI taxonomy): domain Eukaryota; kingdom Viridiplantae; phylum Streptophyta; class Magnoliopsida; order Lamiales; family Orobanchaceae; genus Orobanche; species Orobanche coerulescens. The sequence continues at coordinate 9,830,852 of CM065816.1, read as the reverse complement.
TAGACTCTATCCGGTCAAATAACGCCTGGGTGAGAGCATGCCCAGTCTCCAAACACCAGACAATAGCATCACGTGGCTGCTCCCTCCTAAAGTCTAGGTGCAACTTCTTCAGAGCCTCACTATCTCTTGGAGGCGCCACCACAAAAGGCTCCCGAAGAGCAGCAGATGGTCGACTCACTCGCGGTGGAAGACTACGCTCACCCAAATGCTGCGTTCCGGCACTCTCACCATCTTCATCACCCTCAGCATCCCTCTCACACCTATAACGATCGAGAGTCAGTACATGCCGTGCTCGATCTCAAAAACTGGCTGCTCGATCTGAAATGGAGGCTGCTGCTGAGGACCACCACCTTCACATCGAAACATCGCACTATAATGATGCTCGTCCTGAAACCAGTCAAACATCATCCCATACTGCTGAAACGGCGCCTCAAATGGCTCATACTGATGCTCGTAATCAAGGGGCTGCTGAGTCCGCTCAAAAGAATGATGAATCTGAGAATGGTGACTGTGCTGGATCTCAGAATAGTGACTGTGCTGGACCTCAGAATGGTGGGTAGGCGGATGCTGAGAATGGTGACTAGGCTGACGTTGAGAATGATGACTGGGCTGACGCTGAGAATGGTGACTGTGGGCTGCACCAGAGACTGAGTGACGTGGAGGGTCAGGAATCCTCCGCTGGGCGCTGCTAACAGATCCAGAATGACGAGGCCTATCGGGAAACCTTTCATGGCTCCCCGCTGAGTAGTGCACCGGGCTCCTAGAACGTCTATGCATAGGTACGAAGAAATCCACGACCCCAGAAAGCACCCGGTGAGAAACTCGAGCAATAAATCCTGACTCAGAATTGTCGTACAAGATCGCCTTTAAACGGCGATCGAAGTACTCATCCCTGCTCGTGTCCTGGGTGTGGTCAGGACAAGGAAGTCCGTGGACACAACACACCCTCTCTGGCTGCCTCGCCCGGTCCGATGTCTCTGCACCATCTACTGGTGGGGTACTCTGCCGGCATTGCTTCGACACTTTATTTGCCGACTCATATGTAATCAATTTCCCAGCAGCCTTCTTCAACCTATCCATAACTTTCTTTCTCGGGATCGGCGCAGGCTCATCCTCTTTGTTCTTCACAGTTACAGGCTTAATGACCTTAACGTCATTGTAATACCCGGTTGTAATTCAGTAATTATCATTCAGTAATTATCATTCAGTAATTATCAGTCAGTAATTGTCACTCGGTAATTTTCACTCATTAATAATCACTCATCATTCGTGATTCATTCATTTGGGTTCATCGTTGACATTTTGTAACCGTGTATCAGTTACCGATCATCATTCATCTCCGTTTGTGGATCGAGACGAGAGTATCATCATTATCATCGGGAATATAGTCTCGTGTTGGAAGTATCATCTATCACGTGTTATTGGACTTATTTACAATCATACAAGTATTGTACGTTGGATCATTCACCGTTTGTAACGAGTAGACGGAGTTGTCGGATGTTTGTCACTTCCAGGAGCGAGTTACGACCGTAAGGATTTTCGGATACGACCGTAACAGGTGTTCGGTGATTTTAGGTCAGTATGGACGAACGGGACTTACAGCCATAAGGATTTCGGCATACGGCCGTAAGTTGAGCAGGTACGGCCGTAAGGCTTGGCCGGTTACGGCCGTACGTGTCGAGCAGGGTGCCCAGGCGTTTTTGGCCGAAGGCGAGATACGGCCGTAAGATGGGCAGACTACGGCCGTAAGGGGTGTTCGTGATTTTCAGGATTTGTCGGATGAGGAGGACTTACGGCCGTAAGGGTTGCAGCATACGGCCGTAAGTTTGGCCGGGTACGGCCGTTTCGATCGAGTTACGCCCGTAAGGTGCGCGGGTATGGTCGTATGGCTGTCGGCAGGTGTTTTGGACGAGGGCGAGTTACGCCCGTAATACGGGTGCGGGTACGGCCGTATGGCTGCAGTTTCTGGACGAAGCCGAGTTACGGCCGTACGAGATGGCTGGCTACGGCCGTAAGGCCATTGACCTGGGATGTTACGGCCGTAAGTAGGCCGAGTTACGGCCGTAACTTCCGGCAGTTTATAAGGGCCTGGACGAGACTTTTTACTCATTTTCTCATTTTCTTCACTTTGTTCCGAGAGAGAGAGCTTGAGGGAGATATTTTTCATCATCAATCATAAGGGTGTTCGGTTTTCATCATCTTCATTCGTTTGGAAAGCTCGGATAGTCGATCTAACGCGTTTTCATCGGATCAAAGTATTTGGATCTTCAAGAGGTAATTTCTTCAACATCTTAGATTTTGATTTTGTGTTGAGATATGATGTTTTGGACGTTATAATCGTGTTGTATGAAGAGATATACATATGATTATGAGTTTGTATAAATATTCATTGGATTATTGAAGGATTATTCAAGAACACTTTGAATATTAAGTTGGATTTGGGGGTTTTCGATTAGTTGTTGTTGAAATCACGAATTTGGATATTTATATTGGAGTTTTGATTGTATTGAAGATGTTTTGTCGGTTTGAAACACTCCTTGGGGATTTGATATTGGTATAATTGAAGATTGATTGTAAACAATCGAAGTTTGGTCACAACGTGTTTGATATAATGCCCCAATGAACTTGGTTTAGTCGTATCGACGTTTTGAGTTCGTTATGTTCGTGTTTGATTCGTATGTTTAACGGATTGTTGGTAATTGTGTTATTCAAGGTTGTTCGAGCGACCGACATCTCATTTAGGACGTTTGTTCGTGGAAGGACATTTATCACCGGTGTTGAGTAAGTTAATTCTTACTCGGTTAAAAGGATATTCATTCCTTTTGTTGTTGTTCATTCATAATCATAACTCATTCATAATTGTATTAACCGTATTGAGACTTGTAATTGTCGAATAATCACTTCATTCACGAGGAACGACGGTTCCAATCATTTCATTGAGCTATCAATCACTTCACTATTATTTTCATCTCGGTGAGTCATTCTTGACTTTGTCGGATTATTATTCATTGATATTCATTATGGTCATTCTCGTTCATATGACCTTCTGGGTTCATATTGCATGGCCGGGTGCGGATGTGTGGAATTTTTAGTCGAGCACGCGATGGTCATGTATTGGGTCACCGATACATTAGACTGTGCACACGGTAACGTTTACCTCCGTGAGACTAATTAGGTACAAGGACTAGTGTGTCCGGGCACTCGTCTTGTACACTTGCACAGAACATTACGGGCGTACTATGATGCTCCTCTTCAGCTTAAATTCATAACTAAGGATATTTCATAACTAAAGATATATCATGATTGTGTATACTCAACCCTTGAGGATTGTTGTTCTGTGTAACTGACCCCGTTAAGGGATATTGTTTTCAGGTCACGGCAAGGCAAACGCACGGGAAGAGCATGTTGACGGCGAGGAGTCCCAGTGATACTAGTAGGGGCCCCCAATCCTTTCAGTCATTCATGTTGTTGTCATTTTATTTTCCGCTGCAGTTTTCCATTTGGATACTCCGTTTCATTCAGTGTTGTGTATTTTATCTTCATATAAAATATACATGTATTCAGTATTCTTGGGTGTGTCGTAATGAAACTCCTTATCGGAGTGATGGATGATATAATGTGGTTCGGTACTACAATTATATTATTTAATTCATAAATTTTCATTCGCCTGGTCGGTCCCAGTCGGGGGTCCACGGCACTGTAATATCTGCCTAGTTTGGGGTGTTACAGTCATATGGCGAGCCATTCTCAAATCTCAGGTAGTAGTACTCAGCCTCATCCTCCTCCAGATGCGGTAAAGAGGGAAGTACTTGATAACACTCATTTTTACACATATTTTTACATCGATTTTCCGGGTTTTAAGATCCTAAAATGTGTAGAACTGTGTCGTTTATACTCGTATTGTGTTTATTGGACTCGATCACTCTTGGGTACGTTTTATTGATTTTATAGGTACTTTATGGACATAAATCAAGCAAGAACGAAGTCTCCAACCCCAATACATATCAAGCAATGCGGAAACGAGAGATCGGGCTTAAAAAGGAGTCAAAACGGTGTCAAAAGGAGTCAACACGAGCCCGGCCGTGTCAATCGACACGGGCCGTGTCATTATCCCGGCCGTGCCATATTGACACGGTCGGGTTTCACTTCCAGGTAGGGCTGTTACTGGGCCGGATAAATCCGAGACCCACCCGATAACCGGACCGAAAAACCCGAAACCGGGACTCATCCAGAAGTTAACGGGATGGATACGGAAAATGAAATTGAAACCGAAACCGATAAGAAACCGGACCGCTAACCCGAAAAAATACCCGGTAATTTTTCGTTTTAATTATACATACCACCAAACAGCCCCTTAGACTCATTATATATATATATATTATTGAAACCCTAATTCTACATTTACTCCACCCCCGCCGCTGTCCCTCAAGTCTCAACCCTCATTCAGTCATTCTCTCTCAAATCTTATCTCACCCGCAAAAACTCCCTGCCTCTCACCCCCTCACGGTCACGGCCTCACCTCACCGAAAAAAAAAAACTCCATGCCTCTCACCGTCTCACGTTCACCTCTCACCTCCGAAGTCTTGCTCTTAGACCTTCACTCCGACCGAACGAAGAGGACGCTGGAAGCCTGGAACTGTGCTGGCTCTGGAATCATCGTCTACTTCGGAATCCTTGGTAGCCTCCAGTTCGGAATCCTTGGCAGCCTTCGGAATCCTTGCAGTGGTTGATTTTTTTTTTTTTTCGGTCACTTCCAGTGGTTGAATTTGGTGTCGATTTGCTAGTTTTTTCGAATTTATTACATCATGTCTTTTCCAGTAGTTGAATTTTTTGCTGATTTCTTACGTTTGGGAAAAGAATGAATGGGAAAAAAAATTAGGTCTTGTTTTATTTTTATTGCAAATTGCAGAATTTTCAAGTTTTATTACATCAGATTTTGGGTTTGGGTTCGGGTATCCGGTCAGGTTCAGCCCGATTTTTCTTATCGGGCTGGACCGGATACCCGCCCGGTAATTACCGGTTCGGTCTCGGGTTAGAAACTACCGGTTCGGTCTCGGGTTAGAAATTTGGACCGATAAACTTATCGGTTCGGTTCGGGTTTATCCGATAAGCTTATCGGGTCGGGATCGGGTAAGTCAAAATCCGGCCCGGACCGACCCGATAACAGCCCTACTTCCAGGGCCATTTTGCTTATCCAGACGAGTATGACACGGGTCGTGTCATTTGACACGGTCGTGTCATTTGCTCGGCCGTGTCATTTGACACGGTCGAGTTCCCTGTCCAGCGGGTTTTGGCATTTTGAGCGCACTATGACACGGGCCGTGTCATTTGACACGGGCCGTGTCACTTTTCGGTGGAAATATCACCTTTTGACATTTTTACAAGATTTGTGTAGAAAAAAATGATACTTTTAGCTTTATAAAAGGAGGATATGGGGCTAGAGAAGAGATAGGCTGAATTTGGAGAGATTAGAGAGAGAGAGAGAATAACAAAAGATTAAGTGGTTTTCATTCCAAAAAGAAGAGGTTTTGAAGAAATTCTTGAAGAACACTTCAAGAATAGTTGAAGGATTCAACCGGAATCGATCAAGACACACCACGAGTTTTATATTCTTCCTATCTTTTCTTCTTTTTTGTTGTTTTTATTAGCATGAACATGATGATTATTAATCTTCCTTTCATTACCATGTCCGGCTAAACTCTTTAGATTCCGGGCATGGGAGTACGTTGATTTGCTATGATTTTGAGGGATTGATGATTATTTTTATCTAGTGTGATTTCTTTATCAAATACTTGGTTTTGATTCATGTTTATACACTTGATCAATGTTTTTACATGTTAAACTTAATTGCTCATAATTCGAGAGAAGAGGGCATTAATAGGTTTCGAGTATTTGACGTAGTAAATTACGAGATTGAGAAATCGGTGAGAAACTATGATGATATCTAATCTTATGAACATTTTGGAGTTAGATAATTTATAATAGACGGAGACGTTGTTATAGGTTGTTTAATCTACGTTTTAATGCATCTCGAGAGAGACTTTAGAATATTGTTGTGATCATCGTTTTAGAAACGCACTTAGAACCTTTTGGAACCAATCCCGACTAAATTTAGTAATCAACGGAAACCTAGCCTTGGAATCTACCTTTCTAAAACTCTTGCAATTCTCTTTAATTCGGATATTTTCTTTTATTATTATCATTTTATTTTATTTCGTTAACCATCCATTCACCTTTCGATCGTCTAGATAAAACCGGAAATACTATAATCTAATACTCAACACAATACGAATAATTAGTCTCTGTGGAATACGACCTTGCTCGCCGCTTTCTACATATTCTCCGTACACTTGCAGATTGTTTAAATAAATAGCGAACAAGTTTTTGGCGCCGTTGCCGGGGACTAAATTAATTTTTGTTAGTGTTGATATTACGATAAGTGTTTCTAGTCTTACTTTAGACATTTTCTTATTTGTTACTTAACTCATACAATTTCTACTCAGGGAGTGCATGAACACTCGTTCATCTCGAGTGCCTTTAGAAACTTTCATCCCGGAAGTAGAAGCGTTTGCCCGAAAAACAAGTGCTACCTCAAGGAAACTAAGAAGGGATCTTTTTGAAGACATGGAGAGAGCGGGAGACAACGTGGAAAGGGGCAACGTGAACGAGAATGCAGTAATCCAAGACAACGAGGGCAGAAGGATTGAAAATCCACCAACTAGGGTGCAATCAATTCGGGATAGATTCCGACCGAAACTAGACCGAAACTTTGGAGGAATCACTCATGTTCCAATCAATGCTCATAATTTCGAGTTGAAACCCGCCTTAATTTCAATGGTTCAACAGAATCAATTTGGAGGATTTGCTGTCGAAGATTCACATGCCCATCTCACTCATTTCATGCAAATATGTGATACTATCAAAATGAACGGAGTCTCGGATGATGCCATACGCTTACGATGGTTTCCATTCTCTTTGAGGGATAAAGCAAGAAATTGGCTTGGAACTTTAGCTCCCGGAAGTATAAAGACATGGGAAGAATTGAGCGAAAAATTTTTGTTCAAATTTTTTCCACCAAACAAGACAATGAAGCTAAAAAGTGAGATTACTCAATTTCGTCAATTGGATTCCGAACCATTATATGAAGCTTGGGAACGTTTCAAAGATCTACTAAGGCGATGCCCTCGACATGGTTTCCCCGAAGACCAACAAATGTGTTTCTTCTACAATGGTCTTATGGGGGAAACAAGAAATTTTATTGATGCTTCCGCGGGAGGGGCATTGCTAGCAAGAAGCGCTGAAGAAGCGTATGGATTAATCGAAGAATGGCTATGAATAGCTATCAATGGCCAATGGAAAGATCAAATATTAGAAGGGTGGCTGAGATATCCGATTCGGATCCTATAAAGGCATTAACCGCGCAAATGACGATGTTAACCACTTAATTGGGGGCTCTAACAAAAGGAGGTGATTCGAAGGGAGTTTCTCAAGGAAGTTCAAGTTCACTACCGTCCGATCCATTGGAGGAGGCACATTACATTAATAATCGGAGTTACAACAACTACCGGAATAATCCACCACCGGGCTTCTACCATCCCTCAAATCGAAATCATGAAAATTTTAACTATGCTAATCCAAAGAATGCTTTGCAGCCACCGGACGGATTCAAGGTATCGAATGGGGAAATAATTGAAGAAGCAAAGCCAACGTCGAATCTCGAGAATATTCTAGCTACTTTCATGATGGAGACGAAAAGCCGATTTAGTCGAGATGATGAGAAATTAGACAAAATCGAAGGACATGTCACTCAACTAGCTACCACCATGGGAGCTCAAATGAAAAATCTCGAAACTCAAATTGGACAATTAGCTAAAGTTGTCGGGAGTCAACATCAACGGGGACAATTTCCAAGCAATACCGAAGTGAATCCAAAAGAGTCGTGCCAAGCGATCACCTTAAGAAGTGGAACGAATTATGAAGGGCCAAATATACCAAGTGAGGAAGTCAAGGAGGATCGATTCGAAATTGAAAAGGAAGAAGGGAAGCATGATACATCAAAGGGGGCTGAGAAGCCTAAAATATCTCCTAACTCTACTCCTAACGTTCCTCTCCCTTTTCCTCAACGTTTCAAAAATAAAAAGTTAGATGCACAATTCGCAAAGTTTTTAGACATCTTCAAGAAAATTAATATCAATATTCCTTTTGCAGACGCTTTGGAACAAATGCCTAACTATGCAAAGTTCTTGAAGGATGTGATGTCAAGAAACAGAAAGATGGAAGATCATGAGACGGTTAAACTAACCGAAGAATGTAGCGCTATTATCCAATGCAAATTGCCTCAAAAGCTTAAGGATCCCGGAAGCTTTACCGTTCCATGCACTATTGGAAACGTCTCATTCGATAAAGCTTTGTGTGATTTAGGTGCTTCGATTAACCTCATGCCGTTATCTATTTTCAGGAAATTAGGCGTCGGAGAAATGAAAGCCACAACGGTTATGCTACAATTGGCGGATCGATCCATAACACATCCCAAGGGGATTATTGAAGATGTGCTTGTAAAAGTTGACAAATTTATTTTTCCAGCGGATTTTGTTGTCCTTGATATGGAAGAAGACGGAGATTTACCACTTATCCTTGGACGTCCATTCTTAGTAATGGGAAAGGCTCTTATTGATGTTGAAAGGGGATAATTAACACTACGTGTTAACGACGATCATGTTTTATTTTCTATATTCAAAGCAATGAAATTTCATGATAATACGGAATATTGCAATGTTATTGACCATATAAGCTCGTATGGAAAGAAAAAATCTTACACTCATTATCTTCGGATCCGTTAGAGTTTGCTCTTACGAATTCATGTTTTTCTAGTGATTCAACTTTGGAGTTTGACGATTCTGACTTGCTTGATTATGTTTCTGAATTAAATTCTCTACAGGAAAAAACGCAAATCAATACATTTGATGATTTTGACAAAGGGGAGCACGAAGTAGTTGCAGAAATCAAGCTAACGGACGAACCGAACGTGTCCAACGACATGGACAAAAAATTTGGGGTCCGTTTCATCTCAATCAGATTCATCTAAATCAAGCTTGGACCTTAAAACCCTCCCGGAACACCTCAAGTATGCATTCCTAGATGATAACAAATCAAATCCAGTAATTGTATCTTCTTCACTTTCATCCACTCAACTAGATAAATTGCTTCGTGTATTGAGAGCACATAAGTCGGCTATAGGATGGTCCATCTCAGATTTGAAGGGAATTAGTCCTTCCATATGCATGCATAGGATTTTGCTTGAAGAAAATTTTAAACCAAAAGTGCAAAATCAAAGAAGACTTAATCCCATAATAAAAGAAGTGGTGAAAAAATAAGTACTAAAACTTTTAGATGCCGGGATGATATATCCAATTTCCGATAGTGAGTGGGTAAGTCCTACGCAAGTTGTATCAAAAAAAGGAGGGATGACCGTAACCAAAGACGAAAAAGATGAATCTATCGCTATGAGAGTAGTTACGGGATGGCGAGTATGTATAGACTATAGGGCTTTAAATGCGGCTACTCGCAAAGACCATTTTCCCCTCCCCTATATTGATCAAATGCTTGATAGATTGGCGGGGCATCAATTTTTCTGTTTTCTTGATGGATATTCAGGGTATAATCAAATCTACATAACACCGGAAGATCAAGAAAAAATGGCTTTTACATGTCCTTATGGAATTTATGCTTATCGTAGAATGCCGTTTGGTTTATGTAATGCTCCAGCCACGTTTCAACGTTGTATGATGGCTATCTTTCATGGTTTGATCGAAAATATAATGGAAGTTTTCATGGATGATTTTTCGGTGTTTGGAAATTCATTTGATCATTGCTTGCATAATCTTACTTTAGTTTTGCAGCGATGTGAAGACACTAATCTCGTGTTGAATTGGGAAAATGCCACTTTATGGTGCAAGAAGGAATTGTCCTAGGCTTTCGAGTGTCCGCCGCCGGTTTGGAGGTTGATAGGTCGAAAATTGTCGCCATTGAGAAACTTCCCCCACCAAAGAATGAAAAAGCAATTAGGAGTTTTCTTGGACACGCGGGTTTTTATAGGAGATTCATAAAAGACTTTTCAAAAACCACTAAACCTTTGAGTAAATTGCTAGAAAAAGATACCACTTTCATTCTTTCTAACGAATGTTTGCAGGCATTTAAAACTTTAAAAAAGGCATTAGTGAGTGCTCCTATCCTCGTGGTACCGGATTGGTCTCAACCTTTTGAGATCATGTGTGATGCAAGTGATTATGCGGTCGGATGTGTGTTGGGACAACGTCGTGAGAAACTCTTTCGGGCTATTTATTATGCAAGCAAAACATTGGACGAAGCCCAACAAAATTACACAACAACGGAGAAAGAAATGCTTGCCGTGGTATTTGCTTTTGATAAGTTCCGATCATACTTAATTGGGACAAAGACGATAGTACACACGGATCATGCAGCTATCAAATACTTGTTTGAGAAGAAAGATTCTAAACCTCGTCTAATTCGATGGATTCTTCTTTTACAAGAGTTTGACGTGGAAGTTCGAGATAGAAAATGTTGTGAAAACGTGGTAGCCGACCACTTATCTCGCCTCGAGTACAAAAAGGAGGAGGAACCCGAGATCGAAGGGATTAAAGAAGAATTTCCGGACGAACGGCTTTTTATGATTGAAGCTAAATTTCTGTGGTTTGCTGACATTGTTAATTTTTTGGTCGCAGGTGTGCTACCCGGAATTTATCTCATTATCAAAAGAAGAAATTCCTACACGATATCAAGTTCTATATATGGGATGACCCATTACTTTTTAAGAGATGTTCCGACATGATCGTAAGGAGATGTGTACCGCAAGAGGAATGGGATGAAATTCTTCAACAATGTCATTCATCACCAACCGGGGGACATTTCGGAGCAACACGGACTGCTGCAAAGGTGTTGCAAAGCGGATTTTATTGGCCTACGCTATACAAAGATTGCTATCTCTTCATTCAACAATGCGATAGATGCCAACGAGTACGAAATATTTCAAGACGTCATGAGATGCCCCTAACCAACGTAACTGAGGTTGAACTATTTGACGTTTGGGGTATCGACTTCATGGGTCCATTCTCATCATCATTCGGAAATAAGTACATTTTCCTAGCGGTCGAGTACGTATCTCGATGGGTCGAGGCAATTTCTTCTCCAACAAATGATGCTCAAGTAGTAATGAAATTTTTAAAGAAAAACATCTTTTGTCGATTCGGAACTTCAAGAGCATTAATCAGTGATCGGGGATCGCATTTTGTCAACAAAATCATGGATAAACTCCTTCAGAAATATGGGGTCCGATCAAAGAAATCAATGGCCTATCATCCACAAGTAAACGGACAAGCCGAAGCAGCAAATAAAGAGATTAAGCTAATCTTGGAGAAGACGGTGAGTACATCTCGGAAAGATTGGTCATCCAAGCTTGACGATGCACTTTGGGCTTATCGTACGGCCTATAAAACTCCTTTGGGAACATCTCCCTATCAACTCATTTTTGGGAAATCATGTCACCTACCTTTGGAATTGGAGCATAGAGCGATGTGGGCGGTGAAAAGAATAAACTTGGATTTTGAGGCCGCTGGGAAGAAAAGATTGCTAGAGCTAAATGAATTGGAAGAATTCCGGGATGAATGTTACGAAAATTCTCGAATCTACAAAGAGAGGTCTAAAAGATGGCACGATAAGATGATCGTTAAACGTGAATTTATGCCGGGACAACAAGTACTTCTCTATAATTCAAGACTAAAATTGTTCCCCGGAAAATTGAAATCAAGATGGTCGGGTCCATTCGTGATCAAGAAAGTACTTCCACCCGGAATAATCGAGCTCATGAGCAGAGACGGAGAGCTATTTAAAGTTAACGGACAATGAGTCAAACACTACTATCATCCCTATCAAAAGGAAGCCGTATCCGTAATAACTCCAGTTGAAGACGTCTGAACGAAGACGTTAAACTTAGCGCTAATTGGGAGGCAACCCAATAATTTTTATTTTCATGTGTTGATCTTTTTTTCCCGCATTTTTTGTATTCTTTTTCTTGTTGTAGAACTAACCGGTTCAAATTTTAGTGTTCAAATCGCAGGAAAAACACATCGAGGACAAAACTACATTTTCCAGGCCAGCATGGCACGGGCCGTGTCAAATGACATGGTCGGGTCGTGCAGGCAGACCATTTTTCACTTTCTGCAGTAGCACGGCACGGGCCGTGTCATCTGACACGGTCGGGTCTGATGGCCAGTCGATTTTCACGTTCCAAGCAGGTACGACACGGGCCGTGTCATGTGACACGGTCGAGTCAGGTACCCAGCCCAAATTTCACTTTCTAGCGTAGTACGACACGGGCCGTGTCATTTGACACGACCGGGTCAGGTGGACAGCGGCATTTGTGACAAAAGAAGCAGGTATGACACGGGCCGTATCAATCGACACGGGCCGTGTCGGTCGGGGGATATAAAAACGCTGTATGGGCCGTGTCCTTCCATTACCTTCTTCCCCAAACTTCCTCCTTCCCCAAATCATAAACCCTAGCCCCGATTCCCATTAAATCCGGCAAAATCAGACAAAAAACCTTGTCAAATCTCATATAATAACATAGTGTTCATCATTATTCCACATTCCTAAAGCTTCAAAGGGTACGAATCGGACGAATTCATCCGGGTTTGGGTCGCGATTTTTTCTGAGTTTTTCTTCAATTGTCACTCCACATTCAAGGTATGATTCACGATTTTGGAAGGTTTAATTATTCATTGCATTGAGATTATGTGGAACATGATTTATTGAGCTAATTAGGGTTTTTCAATGGATTATTTTTGTGGAATTTGTCATGAGATCAAAGAGTTGAAATTTGTTGGTGATTATCATACATGTTGGATATATATGATTAATGTTATTACATGTTTGGGATTTTACTTATGCATTTGGCGTTGAAATTTATGGTTGGGATATTTTTGAAGAAAACGCTTATTTTTGGAAAAAAATGTTTATTTTGTAAAAAGTTGGGGGTGCGTTTATTATCGAACAATAGGGATTCTGAGCTTGTTTGAACAAATGATAATTGATGAATATCATGCAGAAAAATGGCCAGGGGACGAGGACGAGGAAATGCCCAACAAGGGCGAGGCGCAACTCAACGAGGAAGAGGAAGACCCACAACAGAAATTGAACAACCGGAGAGAATACCTACTCAAGGGGCTATCGAGACGCCCGAGACGTATGGAATTGAGCTTCCGCCGAGTCGCCTAGCACGATGGGAGACATTGGGACAGAAAAAAATGCTCCCCACGCGATGTCCAGACGATGAGTGCATGACGGCGATGGGGATACGAGAACATGTTATGCGGTTACTTGGACGAATAAGTTGGACGACATTAATGACCCAACATTGGCCCACTTACCGATGTCTCACGCTGGAATTTCTTAGTACACTCTCCGTTAAAAGAGACCCGATTTCGCATGAGCCGACCGCTTTGGAATTTCGGCTAAACAAAAAAAAAAACAAAAAATTGGGTCCTGGTGAATTGGATACTATATATGACGCTCGAAGGCACGGAGAATACCGAATCAATCGGTTCGAGTGTGAGACTTACTGGAGGTCAACGGTTGAATACCCGGGAAGCGGTGCACGTCCCTACATCCCAAAATCGGCGAAAGGATCCTCACTCCGCAACCCCATCCTCCGCTATCTACACAAGGTCATTGCAAGCACTATCTTCGGCCGAAAAGAAACGGGGCCAATTACTCAGCGAGAGCTTTATGTCTTAGCTCATATACTCGACGGAACAAATCCCGCAACCGGAGCTATTATCATGGACCACTTCGAAGACGTTGCCACTAAACCGAGAGGGGAGATTTGGATAAGGGGTTTAATTACCCCTATCGCACTTCATCTTGACGTACCTCTAGAAAACCGAACTCCTCTACCGGGAAATATGCTTTTATCGGTCCAAGTCATGAAGTTGATGAATATTCTCGACTACGATTCTCGAGTTATTTTCCTCCAGAATGACGGCGATCACTTCCTACTCCCGAATACAACTTTGACAACTATTTCCAGTATTCGGGACTTAGGAAATATACAAATGGCCACGACAGCGCATAAATTGGCCCGGGATGCGGCTGGATTAAATTCTCCTGGTGAAAGATATGTGGCTCGGAATGTCCGTCCTAGGCGTTCGTAATTTGAGGATAGAGACGAGAGGATGCAAGAAGAAGAGAGGGAGGAAAGAATAGAGGAAGAATTTGAATATGAGAGAGGCCCAGAAGAAGAAAGAGAATCGGGGGAGGAAGAAGAAAGAAGGAGAGAACGGCCCGAGTCGTCGAGACAGGCCGAATCAAGACATGCCACATATCGTTCTACACTGAGAGAAGAGTTCGAGGCTTTCCGAGAGGAAACCAGTGAAAGACAAGACGTGATGCTAGCAATTTTACAACGAATGGAAGATTGGCATATCCAACAAGGCCACTATCCTCCTCCAAATCAATAGGACCGGTTGTTGTAACACCCCCGATATATTCAGGAATATTACAGCGCCGTAAATCCTTTACATAAGAATTTACAAGGCTGAATAAAGGAAATGACAATAACAGATACCAGTTTATAAAATTTCTGAAATAAAATTCAACCGACTGGTTCAAAACCGAAATTACAAATATCCCATGAAGAGTTATTATTACATCACTAAAATCCAAACATTATAAATCGACGACGTACTCGAGTACTTATTGAAATAACCAACAAACAATAGACAGTAAACCCGGCCGGAACATCACTCTGCACCCTCGTCGTCATGCATCTCCAGTGGTTGTTTCCCCGCTCTCCTGGATCCTGAACATACACAAATGTTCACCCCCGAAGGGGTTAGCACAACGATGCTAGTACAAGTACAATAATCATACAACAATGATATAATCAACAATTATATCATAACAAGTTTCTCCAACGAGAATATCCACAACACATATCATATCATAACAGTTTCAACATACTGATGGTATTCCAACGATCCAGCGCACACAGCTATAGATTCCCATGATGATCCCGTCGGACCAACACATGGTGGAACTACCTATCCAACGATCCAGCGCACACAGCTATAGATTCCCATGATGATTCCCGTCGGATCAACGCATGGTGGACATATATTCACAACATATTTACACGATACAATCACATCATAATTGTCATAATATAAACAATTCTAATTAGAGTACTTGCCTCGGTTCGTTGACAAGAATAAACTTCCACGAATATCAAAATACTCGAAGGTCGTCCCTTTCGATCAATCACGTGTTAAGCTCGAACCTTAATAAAAGAAATAGCATAGAATTCATTTCATGTCGAATGAACGTCTAACAATTCAACAATTTCGGTAGAAAGTCCTTAATATGCAATCTGTCTGGATAGCTTAACGCAGGCTACGAATCATATGTAGCGTACGTTAATGCTACTCGTTAGCACACCCAGAACACAAAGCCTAGCGTACGCTAACCAGGCGTGGTCAGTGCCTCACTGATCAGCCGACTGACTCAGCTGATGACTTAACGCACGCTAAGTCCAAATCGTTGCGTACGCTAAACGTACTCGATAGCGCGCATTAATTCTCGTAGATTAGCGCACGCTAAGAGTGCATGGCAGTTCACTGGAGGGCAGCAAATTATACAAATGGTGATGAAGTAAGCGAATCCCTCAGTCATTAATGTTTGTTATTCGGCTTCATGATATGATCATAACCTTTATGAATGATCTCATGGATACTAACAACTTCGAGGTGCAAGTATACGTATAATCATCATAACACTATAATTCGTCTTGATTACAATTCTCATGCGAAGTTGGTGATCTCCGGTTGATGTATTAGATTCTACTATCATTATACATATTCAGACTTCATCTGTAGGTGAAATAACAATTCCAATTTATACAAAAGAATATATCCTAAGACGATTCTTCCCTTAAGTCCTTATAACCGAAAATAATACCACCTCCAATTTATGATCACTAAGATAACATAAATCATACGGATAATAACTTCAGAATGTTCTCTTATCACTTGAAGTACTAGGATTCCAACTACGAGGTTCCAATGATAATATCATAAGCATAGACATTCCAATCTTAAAACATGATGTTTGTTGAATAATTCACCAATGAAATTCAATATCACGTTAGCATGATCATCTAATCCCTTGGAATCCAAATCTAAGACTGGTGATAGGTTTAACATACCTTAATATGCCGAAATCACTGAACCACAAGGTAGAATCCGACTCCGGTTGGTTATGTACCACTCCAAGGTGTTACTTCTCTTCAATGATCACTCACAAGTGATAACCAATATTCAAGGATCACTAATATATGTTCTAAGTGTGTTAGAGGGATGATTAAAGCTCTCTGGCCTCTCAAGAATGAAGAATGGACGAAAGAAATGAAAGCCAAAATGGGTGGTTGTCTCATTTATAATATTTTGCATTTTAACTAATTAGCGCACGCTACTAAGCATTCCTTAGCGCGCGCTAATAAGGGTTGAATCCAAAATTGTCCAGGTTCGTCCGCGGGAATCTTACCCAGACCCATGTCCCGGCTGGCGCATGTGCTAGCCACCTACCTCAATAATTCAGTGTCTAGCGCACGCAACTCCTACATACGTAGCGTGCGCTAGTAATATCCGATAGCGCGCGTTAAGCTACATTCTTAGCGTGCGCTATCACGAGTTTGCATGATGTTATACTTAAGTACAAGGATGCCAATGCAAGAAATATCATACTCCAATAATCAAAACCACAAATCCGAATAATACAGGGTTCGAATACAGGTAAAATACACAGTAATAAATCCGGATATTACATACTCTCCTACTAAAAAGGAGTTTCGTCCCGAAACTCAAGACGAAAATAACTCGGGATATCTGGACTTCATGCCATCTTCCGTTTCCCATGTGGCTTCTTCCACTCCATGGCGTGACCATTGAACTTTGACCAAAACGATTGGTTTGTTCCTCAACTGCTTAACTCGACTCTCGAGTATCTTGACTGATCTTTCTTCAAACGTCCCATCTTGAGCAACTTCGATCTCGCCGAAATCAATGACATGACTAGGATCTGGTATATACCTCCGTAACTGGGATACGTGGAACACGTTATGAAGATGGCACAATGACGGCGGCAATGCTAATCTGTATGCTAACTCTCCAACTCTCTCAAGGATCTCAAATGGTCCGATATATCTCGGACTCAGCTTTCATTTCCTTCCGAAACGAAAGATTCCTCGAGTAGGAGAAACCTTCAAAAGTACGTGGTCTCCAATACTGAACTCCAATGGGCGACGACGTACGTCTGCATAAGATTTCTGGCGACTCTGGGCGGTCAACAGCCTTTCACGAATCAAGGCTATCTTCTCTCGAGTCTGCACGATCAACTCTGGTTACATTCGATCAAGTCGATGAATCGTCCCCAAAGATAGGGCGATCTGCATCTCCTCCCGTATAATGCCTCGAATGGTGCCATCTTAATGGAAGCATGCCAACTATTGTTGTAGGTAAATTCAATCAATGGTAGATGAATTTCCCAATCGTTTGACCAATCTAAGGCACAGGCCCTCAGCATATCCTCCACCGTTTGAATGGTCCTCTCGGATTGTCCGTCAGTCTGCGGGTGATAAGTTGTACTGAAGTTCAATTCGGCCCCAAGGCCTTATGAACTGCTTTCCAAAAGTGAGACACAAAACGGCCGTCTCGATCAGAAATGATGGTCTTCGGCGTACCATGCAATCGAACTATCTCCGATATAAATACTCGTGCCAACCTCTCTGGTCCCCACGTGTCCTTAATGCCTAGAAAATGAGCCGATTTGGTTAAACGATCAACTATCACCCAAATCATGTTCATTCCTGTCTTGGTTCTCGGCATACTGGTGATAAAGTCCATCAATATCTCTTCCCACTTCTATTCAGGGATTGGAAGCGGCTTCAACATTCCGGCAGGCCGTTGATGCTCGATCTTAACCTGCTGACAAGTCAAGCATTTCGAAACATAGTCCGCTACATCTTTCTTCATGTTGCCCCACCAGAAATTCTGCTTCAAGTCCTTATACATTTTACTGGTGCCCGGGTGGATAGAATAGGGCGAACTGTGAGCTTCCTTCATAATCGTCTGTTTCAGAACATTGATATCGGGAACGCAGAATCGGTTCTGAAATCTCAAAACTCCATCATCATGGATTACGAATCCGGGGGACTTCCCCTTGATCACTTCGTCACGTAACCGAATCATCAGAGGATCATCTACCTGTCTAGATTTGATTTCTTCGATTAAGGACGAAGTTATTTCCATCACGCACAGTTGTCCTTGGACTCTTTGTAACCATACTTCAATTCCTTCTCAAATCATCTCTCGTTGAAGGCTAAGTTGGGAGGTCAGAGTCTCCAGCATCTGAATAGAAACAGGCTTGCGACTGAGTGCATCGGCCACTACATTCGCTTTGCCTGGGTGATACAAAATCTCCAAGTCATAGTCCTTGATCAGCTCTAACCATCTTCTTTGCCGCATGTTCAATTCCTTCTGAGTGAAGATGTATTTGAGACTCTTGTGATCCGTAAAGATCTGACAGTGAGTCCCGTACAGATAATGCCTCCAGATCTTCAAAGCAAAAACTACTGCTGCTAGCTCCAAATCATGTGTTGGGTAATTCACTTCATAAGGTTTCAGCTGTCGTGAAGCATAAGCGATCACCTTGTCATTCTGCATTAATACGCATCCGAGTCCTTGGTTTGAAGCATCACTGTAAACTATGAATCCTCTAGTCCCCTGTGGAAGTGATAGAATCGGTGCCGTCATCAATCTCTTCTTTAATTCCTCAAAACTAGTCTGACACGACTCGTTCCACTCAAACTTTTGAGTTTTCTGCAGGAATCGAGTAAGTGGGCGGGAGATTTTGGAAAACCCTTCCACGAACCGACGATAATACCCAGCAAGTCCTAAGAAACTTCGGACTTCTTTCACGTTCTTTGGAGGTTTCCAATCTATAATTGCTTCGATTTTCTGCGGATCTACTCGGACTCCTTCCGCTGATAGCACATGACCGAGGAACATTACTTCCTTTAGCCAGAATTCACACTTAGAGAGTTTGGCGTACAGTTGCTCGCTTCTCAAAAGTTCTAATACAATCCGCAATTGCTGTGCATGTTCTTCCGGGTTCTTAGAATACACCAGAATGTCATCAATAAACACGACCACAAATTTATCCAAATATTCGATGAACACTCGGTTCATCAACTGCATGAATACAGCAGGTGCATTAGTGAGACCAAATGGCATCAGTACAAACTCATAGTGTCCGTAGCGAGTTCTGAATGCTGACTTTGGAACATCAGATTCCTTAATCCTCAGTTGATGGTATCCTGATCTCAGATCGATTTTAGAAAATACTGTTGCTCCTTGCAACTGGTCAAACAGATCATCAATCCGTGGCAACGGATACTTGTTCTTAATCGTCATCTTGTTCAGCTCTCGATAGTCAATACACAGTCGAAGCGATCCACCCTTCTTTCGGACAAAAAGGACTGGC
This sequence comes from Orobanche coerulescens, assembly GCA_033398695.1. Taxonomy (NCBI): domain Eukaryota; kingdom Viridiplantae; phylum Streptophyta; class Magnoliopsida; order Lamiales; family Orobanchaceae; genus Orobanche; species Orobanche coerulescens. The sequence goes on along the minus strand of CM065816.1, from coordinate 9,811,241 downwards.
GCTCCCCAGGGTGAAACGCTTGGCTAAATATAGCCTTTATCCAGTAACTCCTCCAGTTGCTTCTTCAGTTCATACATTTCAGTAGGTGCCATACGATACGGCGCCTTAGAAATTGGTGTAGCTCCGGGTTCCAGCTCAATAGTGAATTCTACATCCCGTCGTGGAGGTAGTCCAGGTAATTAAATCGGGAAATACATCTGGAAATTCATTCACAACAGGAATGGATGAAAGTTTCATAATTTCATCTTCTTTCTTCATTGCATAGCACCAATATCTGTCTGACACTGTTTCAACAATTTGACGGCTTTCATTGCTTTGATCAACTTTCCCGAGCTTCTGGTTTCCATCCTTCAAACAGATGCCGGAGCCATCATCAGCGATCAGCGAAATATTCCTCCTTCGGTAATTTACAATTGCTCCATATCGATTAAGCCAATCGTCTCCGAGTATTAGGTCATCTCCTTGCATTTCTATCACAATTAGATTTGAGAGCCACTCCCTACCCCCAAATAATACAGGAAAATCTCTAGTCTCTAAGTTCCCAACAATCCTCTCTCCACTCGGTAAACCAACAACATAAGGTTCACAAGTATGAAAATCAGAAATATTCAAACGATTTACACAAGACAAAGATATAAAAGAATGCGTAGCTCCTGTATCGAATAAAACGCTAACTGGCTGGGAAAGGATCTAGACAGTACCTGATGCGACAGCAGCATCCTGATCGTCTGTCCTCCTCATCTCATACAGACATAGGGAAACAGATCCGGCACTCGATGTCCCCTTTCGGTCCCATTGTCCTCTGCCTCGTCCGCGGCCAAAATTTTGAGGCATCTGAACACTTTGCTGCGTCTGTTGGATACTAGCTTCCTTCTGAACTGGCTGTGATGAACGGGTTCCATTATATTTGGTGGTGTCCTTGCAAAACGTCGCATGGTGCCCTTCCTGTCCGCAGTCAAAACATGTAACTGGGGTGCGCAAACAATCACGCCAAAGGTGGCCTGGGCGACCACAATTAAAGCACTTCCTAGCTGTATCCGTCGTGGCTGACACTGTTCCGTAATTCTTTCCGCTCTTAGATGGGTGCGGAGGTTTCTTGAAAGAAAAAGAAGACTGGGCCTTGCGGGGCCCACTGTTCTTGTGCTCTGTAAACGTACCAGAGACTTTTTGTTTCTTCGACTCCATAAACTTCTCCATTGCTACTTCTTTTATTTCATACGCCAACGCCTTATCCTGGTATTGGCGGAGAGTCGTACATTCAAAACCGGACATGTACCTCTGGATTTCTGGTTTCATTCTCATTTTGAAATGAATCATCATCTCCCCATCTGTTCTGACCAGATGTCGAACAAATGCTAATTGCTGATTAAACATCTTAATCGTCTGGGATACGGGTTCGTCTGATGGTTGAGCGGAGAAAAACTCCCGAATTTTGGCTTCCCTCACAGGACGAGGGCAGTACTGTGCTTCCATCATCATTTTAAATTCTGTCCAATCAGCATCATGATCTGTAGGTCGGATAGCTTCCCACCACTCGGATGCCTCCCCAATCAGAAAGTACTGGGCAATAGGAGCTCTCCTGTCGTCTGGGCAATTAATTCCAGCAAAAATTTTCTCCAATTCCTTCAACCAATGATCCCAAGTGGGAGTCTCGGAAAAGCCGTCAAATTTGGGCGGTTGCATTTTCGCTACCTCTTGCAACCATCGGTCACCTCGATTTCCCATTTCTGGGATCCTTTGTTGTCCATCTCCCTGCTGAAGTCCCACCGCCATCTGCATTCGGTCCACGACATGAGCGAACTGAGTCATCTGATTCACCACTTGGCGAAGGATTTCTGGTACAGCAGGTTCGGGTTTGTTATTGATGGATTGTTGCGGCTCGCCTGAGCTATGACTGGCCTGATTAGAAGGCGACACCTCCCTTTCAGCATTCCTTCGTTCGCGTCCACGACCGCGACCACGTCCACGTCCGCCTCTCAACATACTGTAAGCACAAGTACTTAATATATAGGAAACAACATTGTTCTAATGTTCAAGTATAAAAAGTACAACATGTAAAGAACGAGATAGAGTTTAGGAACTTACAACCACCGTTCGCATGAAGACGTAGGGCGATGCTGATGTCATTCACGGCGGTTACCTCAAAAGACGTAAATGACCCTATTTTAACCCAATGGCCAAGATATCCAAAATCTTAGCTCCGATACCATATTCTGTAACACCCCCGATATATTCAGGAATATTACAGCGCCGTAAATCCTTTACATAAGAATTTACAAGGCTGAATAAAGGAAATGACAATAACAGATACCAGTTTATGAAATTTCTGAAATAAAATTCAACGGACTGGTTCAAAACCGAAATTACAAATATCCCATGAAGAGTTATTATTACATCACTAAAATCCAAACATTATAAATCGACGACGTACTCGAGTACTTATTGAAATAACCAACAAACAACAGACAGTAAACCCGGCCGGAACATCACTCTGCACCCTCGTCGTCATGCATCTCCAGTGGTTGTTTCCCCGCTCTCTGGATCTGAACATACACAAATGTTCACCCCCGAAGGGGTTAGCACAACGATGCTAGTACAAGTACAATAATCATAAAACAGTGATATAATCAACAATTATATCATAACAAGTTTCTCCAACGAGAATATCCACAACACATATCATATCATAACAGTTTCAACATACTGATGGTATTCCAACGATCCAGCGCACACAGCTATAGATTCCCATGATGATCCCGTCGGACCAACACATGGTGGAACTACCTGTCCAACGATCCAAAGGTGCACGACTATAGATTCCCATGATGATTCCCATCGGATCAACGCATGGTGGACATATATTCACAACATATTTACACGATACAATCACATCATAATTGTCATAATATAAACAATTCTAATTAGAGTACTTGCTTCGGTTCGTTGACAAGAATAAACTTCCACGAATATCAAAATACTCGAAGGTCGTCCCTTTCGATCAATCACGTGTTAAGCTCGAACCTTAACAAAAGAAATAGCATAGAATTCATTTCATGTCGAATGAACGTCTAACAATTAAACAATTTCGGTAGAAAGTCCTTAATATGCAATCTGTATGGATAGCTTAACGCACGCTACGAATCATATGTAGCGTACGTTAATGCAACTCGTTAGCGCACGCAGAACATAAAGCCTAGCGTACGCTAACCAGGCGTGGTCAGTGCCTCACTGATCAGCCGACTGACTCAGCTGATGACTTAACGCACGCTAAGTCCAAATCGTTGCGTACGCTAAACGTACTCGATAGCACGCGTTAATTCTCGTAGATTAGCGCAAACTAAGAGTGCATGGCAGTTCACTGGAGGGCAGCAAATTATACAAATGGTGATGAAGTAAGCAAATCCCTCAGTCATTAATGTTTGTTATTCGGCTTCATGATATGATCATAACCTTTATGAATGATCTCATGGATACTAATAACTTCGAGGTGCAAGTATACGTATAATCATCATAACACTATAATCCATCTTGATTACAATTCTCATGCGAAGTTGGTGATCTCCGGTTGATGTATTAGATTCTACTATCATTATACATATTCAGACTTCATCTGGAGGTGAACTAACAATTCCAATTTATACAAAAGAATATATCCTAAGACGATTCTTCCCTTAAGTCCTTATAACCTGTTGTTACCCAAAATATTATCCGGAGGTAATATTGCTGGAATGGTCGAGTAACAAACAAATGCGAGAACACTTCCGTGGGAAACTAAATAACACAAGATTTGCCGGGGTTGTTAATCCCGGGCTTGAATGCTCTCGCGAGATATTATTAATAAATATACTGTCGAGTACAAATATTAATGTTAGAAACTAATACAAGGAGTGTAAAGATTTCTAGTTATCTAGGCTTTAGAGCGCGTAGATTGCCGGAAGAACCAGATAGATAGATCTGTGAGTTCTTGCTTAGGAGATAAGATGGATATGTATGAATATCACTATAAATCTGTAGGCAGTTACTGAGAGAGTCTTTGATTTTCTCTTTTGTGTGTATTTTGCACTGAATCTGTAGTCAAAAAACCGTGCCCTTGCTGCTGCGGTGAGTTCCCTATTTATAGGGGACAAGGTGGTTGGGATCCCTGAGGCGATCACGGCGACCGCCGTTTTTATATTATAATAAGGTGGCCGATCGCTCCGTCACATGGGGCTGTTCCCTTAAAGTTAGGAGGCTGCTGCTGAGTCAACTGTGAGCTAATGAGAGGCCAACGCGTCTGGGCGGCATGTGAGGAGGACCCACTTTGTACCTTTCGGCGGCTTTGTCGGTAGGTGAGGGAGGACCCACTTTGTACCTTTCGGCGGCTTTGTCGGTAGGTGAGGTAGGTGACAGGATGAGGACAAAGGTCTTTATCTCGCGGTATCTCGAAGATCCGCATGTGGGCCACCGTCCCAAGATTCGGTCTTTGATGACTTTGACGGATGTCGGACCCATACGTGGTCATGAGATGATCGCCTCTCGTCCGCTCATTAAAGACGATCGTCAAATATCGAAAGACGATCGCTTGTTGACAAAAGTCTATCGACGTATTTCGCAGAATTCTAAGAGTTTGTACAGAGTGCGTCTTCGAAGAAAGGCTACTCTGGTCAAGATCCCGATCGCCTATCGAGGCGTATGAATCGCCGCACAACAATTGCCCCGCCTCGCCTCGATGTTGAAAACACGGGGTGAGGTGGCACCGTAGCCGATCGTCAATGTTTAAACGATCACCCGATCCGAATTCAAATATGGATGACCCTCTTTACGTCGGGAGCGGCGGGAAAAGAAGGCGGGCTTTTAGAGTGGCAAAGACACGCGTCGCGCCGCGGTTGGGGAAGTCTGACGGTGTGTCAGACTTGTCGGTGGCGTGCCCTCAAAAAGCGCGACGCGGATCCGAGGACATTTTTAATGCGTCCTCACGTGACGGTTGCGATCCGGCCTTGGGGTTTCTCCTATTTGCATATAGGCCCTCGTCTCCGTCTATAAAAGGGCGTGGCTTATTTTCTTTCATTTTACGCGTCCTTGGTATTCATAGCCAAATTTGCAGAATTTCTCGGAGCTTTTGTGCCGATCTCCTACTTTTTCTCGGTAAGAACAAATTAACCTTCTTCCTTTTTTACTTTCTAATATGTCGGGAGGATCAAAAGCGTTCGAGACCGGAAGCTCTTCCGCCGCCGTCGTGTCGCCCGAACGGGAGGATGTTCCGTTGGAGTGGATATGGAGACGGCCGCCGAAGCTTATTCGAGCGGGATTGCACTGCGGAACTTGAAGAGCTTTTCAACGGCCGAGGTGGCGAGACGGCGGTGACGGCGGAGCAGGGGGGCTCGCCGGCGAGGAGGATGATTTGGTGAGGAGGCACGGGAACGAGAGAGTAGATTCGGCCCGCCTACATGGCTTTCGCTCGATGATGGAAGCGATTGCGGACTCGTCCGAATTCGATTTCAAAGCCTACACCGCCGCTCACCCTTACGAACATGTGAATCGGACGGTCTTTCGCCGCCGTCCGTCTCCGTGGACTCTCGGACAGATCCGAGTACGGCGACCACGAAAGACTGAGCCGTTGAGGGCCAAATATCACATTCCTTCCGACGTCTCCCTTCACGTGCCCTCGGAGAACGAACGTGCCGACCAACCGCCCGAGCACATGGTTGCCGTCAACGAGATGATTATGGAGGCGGGTCTCTGCGATTCCCATTGCCATTCGCCGTCTCCTACTTGCCGATCGCTGGAATTTGGCGCCTCTTCAATCGACGCCAAATGCTTCGCCGCAGATCATCTCGCACGTTGACCTTGTTCGGTGGTCATCGGTTATTCCGCCTCCTTTCGCGCGTTGGAGATGAATTATTTGTTTAAGTTGGCCGTGCGTAAGGGGTCAATCGGCGGTCATCATATTCAAGGCCGACTCGGAGAGTGGTCCTTGGTGTGCCGAGTAAGACCAGGGCGACTGCTAAATGGTTTGGTCGGCGGGCATGGCGATCGGCATCGAGCGACAGTGCCGAATGAGGAGTTGAAATCCCCACCACTTTCCGGAGAGGAATCCGAGTAAGGATTTTAACTCCCTTCGCTTGAGCTTGTCTTGGGTGATCTAATTTCGTCTTCTTTTGCAGACCTCTTGTTCAGTGATCGTCGACCTTCCATTCGATTTCTTGATCGTTTGGGAGCGGATCCGAGCTTTGCACGATTCCTTTATCGACGTTCGTTCTCTTGGTACCGAAGCTCATCGGTTGGGAGCTCGATTGTTTTGCTACCCCGTCACTTGAAAGTTCGGTATGATCTTAAGTGGTGCTTCCTTTCTTGACGATCGTTTCCATGAGGTCGTTTTGCTTTGTCTAATTTGTTTGTGTTTCTCTTTGTCGAGGTTTATTTTCCCGAATTTCCGAACCGATTGCAGAGATCGCCATGTCGAACCCGGACTCATCGGTCGCCTTCACTTGGGCAAGCGGATCGTCGCGTTCTGCGACAACGCCTCGCCCGCCCGGTGACGAGGCTCGCCGAGGTACCGATCGCTGAACCGAAGTCCACGATGAGGAATACCCAACGCCGCAAGAGGCGGAGGGCGGAGGAGTCCCCGTCGATTTCAGAGGCGGATGGATCAATTCTAGAGCCTCCGGTCGCGTCGGCTCCTATCTCTGCCATCCCGAGGACGGAGCGACCAGGCTTCAAACCACCGGTCCCCGGCCCCCGGCCACCCGGTAGCTCGGCGAAGAAAGTGGCGATCGCCGATGTGGAAACCTCCCGGGGCAAGCCTTATTTCGGGCGCGATCCCGAACTGGTCAATAGGTAAGAAAAGATCAAACTTTTCTGAGCTAGGCATTTTGAGCATGGTATGGGTAACTCCTTGATTTCCTTGGTTTGCGCTGCAGGGTTCGTCTCGCCGACCCGGATGTCGCCCCATGGTGCCGGACTTCTGTCGAGCAAAGCTCCGCAAACTTCTCTCGAAGTCCCCGCTATGTTCGGCAGCTATCACTTCTCCGCCCAAGGCTTGACGACCGACCTTGATGCGGTCGCCGTCGGCGATCCGAGACGCCATGTGCGGCCGTCGCCTGGCTCTTCGACGGCGACGATGGCCGTCCAGTGCCGGGATTTTGAGGGGCGACCCTCCACCGCTCATCTCCATCGTGAACTTGAGACCGCCCGGAGCGAAATATTGAGGATGCCAACCGGATCCGTACATGGAGAAAGAGTATGAGGAGACGGCCAAACGGGCTAAGCCGGACGTGGATCGTTTGAAGTGAGCCGAGCCGCCCAAGGAGGATGCCGATCGATCTGTGCTAAGGAGAAAGAAACTCGCCAGAAGCTCGAGGCTTCGCAGAGGAGGCGACCGGTTGAAGGCTGCGATGGATCGGCTCGCAGTTGAGCCGGAGGCGGCGAAGAGAGAGCTGGAGCAGGCCAGGGGCGAGAATGTTGCCAAGGCGGCCCAACTGGCGGAAGTCGAGAAGACGGCCGTGGATTTGAAGGGGCAGCTGAAGGCGATCCAGGACGATCCCTACCTCAACGTTGCGCTCGTCGGCGAATTCGCTTATCAGTTGGCCTTTGCCGATGCTGTTCGAGCCGCTAAGAAGGCGGGGAGCGAGATAGGTCCCCGATGGAGAACTTCAAATCCTATGTCCTTGAACATCCTCTGCATCCAGAATTCTCCTTGCCGATCCTTGACTTCGTCGACTTTGGGATCGACTTGAGTTGGTATACCGGCAAACTCATTCATCCCGAGGCCGATGGGGGTGCCCAAGCCGATCCGCAACCCGAGGGCGAAGACCAGCAGGCGGGGCCTTGAGAGGCATTTTTGTTTTTCCTCCGTAACTTGTACTTTTTGTTGTAAGGCCTTCGGGCTTCGAAATGTATGAAGCTTGTGTTTATGAATAAAATACTCCTTTTCTCCTTCTGCGTAATGCATTATATGCGATTCGCCTTGATCGCTTATGCGTGCAATTTTTACGAGTACGTGTATATTTTGTTCGTTCGGCCGATTGTCTGAGTGTTGAAAGCATTGATGTGTTTTGAATTTAAATTCTTACTTGTGATTTTCGTCGTACGACCTCGATCGCCCTGCATGTTTTTTAGCGAAGCCGATCGGATGTGGTTGCTCTTTGTTCGATCGTATTTGAGAGTAGCTCGACCTATCCCTGCCCCCTTGTTTTTGTTCACTTATTGTGAGTAAGGAAACAAAGACTAGTCTGTCTGGCGAGCTATCTTCATTTCGCCGATTCTGAAGAGTCATGTGTGGTTGGGGTGTTCGATGGACCGATCTCCCCAATCGTGTCTTCGTGTGCGAGGGATATTGTGTATCTGCGACTCACTTTTGTGAGGGTCCTCCGTTAGCTACGCCGCCTTGTTTTAAAACGAAAGGCGGGCGATCTCGGTCTGGAGGAGTCCTTGCGCGGAGTGTTGTCGGCTTATTTGACTCCACGTCCGCGGCTTGTCAGCTCTGCTTCCACCTCGGCCCGCCATGAAGATGGCGATCCTCGACGGTGTACGTTGAGACGGGGGTAATGGAACGTTGCATTGTTCGGGTTCACCATGTTAGATGATGTACCTTGAGAACGTGCGATCGTGTCCACTGATTATTTTGAGGGTCCTTGCCACGCCGGCCTCGTATTTAAACGAAGGGCGGGCGATCTCGACCCAAAGGAACCTCATGGGCGAAGCCGCCGGTTCCATCGACCTCCAGGACCATGGCTGCGTTAATTTTACCTGGGATCGTCGTGATCAGCGATCGTCGGTGATGTGCGATGCCCGGTGGGGCGATCGCCATAATAGATGGGATAACAAAAAATCTCATTATATTCCTTGTACATCATTGAAATCGAATACAAATTTATCACTGATAGTATTTTTTCAGATGCACGGCGTCAGGTACTCGTCCGAGTACCGTCGATGTTCCACCGTAGGCTCCTTTAGTTAGCCATCTGGATACTCCGAAAGGTCCTTCGATTCGGACCAAAGACGCTGTATGGGTTTGGATCTTCTTGAGGACGAGATCGCCCACTTGAAATCTTCTTTCTCGACCTTTGAATTGAAGAACTTCTCGGCTCTCCTTTTGTGGATTGTGTTCTTCATTTCGAGGTCGCCGTCTTTCTTCAAGCATGTCTAGGTCGATTCGCCGGCTACATCGTTGTCGGTCGTCATCTCTGCTCGGTTCGATGGCCGAGGACGGCGATCTCCGAAGGAATCACCGCTTCGCCTGAAGGTAAGGGCGAAAGGGGTTTCGCCGGTTGAATTGCGGGTCGTCGTTCGCAGGACCATAAAACGCCCGGGAGCTCGCCGCCCATCTTCCTTGCCTCGGATTCGAGTCGTGCTTTGATCGTGTGTTTGAGGATCTTATTCACCGCCTCTACCCGCCTGCTCGTCTCGAGGGTGATAGGGCGCCGAGAATAACCTTTTGACTCCCCACTTTTCACGTAATCGCATGACTTCTAAGCCGCCGAATCGCTTCCGTTGTCGGAGATGATGGCCTGGGCAAACCGAATCGGCAAATTATGTTTTTCCATATAAACTTGATCACCACTCTTGCCGATCTTGTTGAGCGGTTCGGCCTCGGCCCATTTGGTGAAATAGTCGACTTAACGATGGCGAACTTACACCTGGAGCCGTCGGCAAGGGACCTATAAGGTCGATGCCCCATTGCGCAAATGGCCAAGGGCTATACATGGAGGTGAGCCGTCGGGTGATAGCTTAATGTTGGGGCCCATTATCTCGACATCTATGACAAGATCTCGCATAAGCGATCGCATCTTTCCGAAGTGATGGCGGAAAAACCTTGTCTGGTTGTTTTATGGATGAGGGCTCGCCGCCCGCGTGGTTTCCACAAACCCCGTCATGGATCTCACCAAAACCACCGACCTTCCTCCTGTAATACACTTGAGGAGGGGAAGGTGAAGGCTCGCTTGTAAAGCCGATCGTCCAATAGGGTATACCGGGTCGCACGGCCGGAGTTGGCGAGCTTTAACACGGCCGTCGTGGACCGCCTGGTCCTTTAAGTATTTGATGAATGGAGTCATCCAATTCTCTTCGTCGATGGCGACCGTGGTAACCAAATTCCTGTCGATCGCCGGCCTCGCTGATTTTGTGATTTGGATATTGGAGAAGTCGGCTGCCCCATCTGATGATGCTAGTTTGGAAAGAGCATCGGCCTGAGAGTTATGCTCTCTGGGGACTTGTTCGATTAGTACTTCTTCAAATTTAGTGCACATTTCGGCGACCAGCTCTTGGTATTTAACCATTTGTTCCCCGCGTGCCTCATATTCTCCCTTGACTTGGTTTACGACCAGAAGGGAGTCCATGAAGATATGGAGGCGACGAACATCTAGGGCGAGGGCTAGATCAAGCCCGCCTACCAGAGCTTCGTACTCGGCTTCATTGTTGGTCGCACGAAAACCGAAACGCACAGCATTTGTGAAACTCTGACCGTCGGGGCTGATGAGGACAATCCCTGCCCCTGCTCTCGCATTGGTCGCTGAGCCATCCACGTATAATTTCCAGGCAGGTCTGCCGACCTGAGTCGGACTGTGAGGGAACGTTAATTCCACCACGAAGTCCGCCAGAGCTTGGCCTTTGATCGCCGTGCGAGGAGCGTAAGTGATACCGTATTGGGCGATCTCCAGCGACCACTTGAGGAGTCGCCCGTTGGTGTCCGGTCGGTGCAGGACTTGTCTTAGAGGTAGAGTTGTTAGGACTTCCACTTGGTGATCGAAGAAATAAGCCCTCAGCTTACGTACACTCATGACAAGGGCATAGGCGATCTTCTCCAATGGTGTATAGCGTGTCTCAGCGTCGTGGAGCGCCTGGCTAACATAGTAGATTGGCAAGTGGACCTGCCCCTCTGCTCGCACCAGAACGGCACTCGGGCGACCTCCGAGGCCGCCAAGTAAAGGAATAATTTTTCACCGGGGATCGGCTTTGCCAGGATCTGGGGGTTAGATAGATATTCCTTTATTTTGGCGAATGCTACCTGGCTTTCTTTCGTCCATGCGAACTTCTTGTTCTTGATGGTCGCGAAGAAAGGCTTGCTTTTATCGCCGAGCCGTGAAATGAAACGGTTGAGGGCGGCTAGACAACCTGTGAGGCGTTGCACCTGTTTGATGTTTCGTGGTTCCTGCATGTCAAGGACCGCCTGTATCTTGGTAGGGTTCGCCTCGATCCCCCTTTGGCTCACTATGTGCCCCAGGAACTTCCCGGAGCCCACCCCGAAGTTGCATTTCTTGGGGTTCAGCTTCATGTTAAACTTCTCAAGGATGGCGAACGTCTCGGCGAGATCGCTGAGGTGATCTTCCTTCTTGAGGCTTTTGACTACGATATCGTCAATGTAGACCTCCATGGTCTTGCCGATCCGATCGGCGAACATCCCGTTGACTAATCGCCGTAGGTTGCCCTGCGCTTTTCAAGCCGAACGGCATTCGACCCAAAAGTATATGTCTTTTTCTCGTGTGGAAGGATGTGTGTTTATGTCTTCCTCTCGCCATTGGGATTTGATGATATCCGCGAAGGCATCCATAAACGACATCATTTCGCAACCCGCCGTCTTGTCGACTGGTGATCGATATGAGGCATTGGGAAGTGATCTTTTGACATGCCGCTGAGGTCGGTAAAGTCTATGCATAATCTCCAGAGCCATTGCTTTTTGACGAGAACCGTTGGCGACCCACCGTGGTTCGTCTTGCTACTCCGATCAATTTGTTGTTGAGTAACCACGGACTTCTATGTCGAGCGCCGCGTATTTCTCGACCGAACTTCCTACGCTTCGTGAACAGGCTTCATCGCCTGGCCGATCTTCGATAGTGGCAGGCGTGTTCGGGACTTATGCCAACCATATCTTGATGCGACTGTGCAAAGACACCGATGTTCTTACGTAGCAAGTTGATCGATCTCCCTTTAATTCGCGGTCGATGCTTGCGCCGATCCGTACTTCCCGCTCGATGATCTGGATCCATCGTAATGTTTTCCAACTCTTCGACAGAACTGCCGCCTCGCTTGGTACGATCTTGGACTCGGTCCTTGATCGATGTCGAGACTCGCTCAAACCGATCCTTGGCTCGATGTCGTCCGGCCGATCGATGAGAGATGGCGTCCTCTCGAGTTCGGTTGGTACGAAGTGTTAGGCCGTCGATCTCCATGGGTTGATCGTTGGTCGCCTAATGTTACATATAGCATGGGAAATAGCGAAATAAGTAGCAACACAGGAGTAACTCAAACATCTCTTTGCCATTAGTTGATCTCCCTTTACAGTACCGACCGTCCCATCGGCAGTGGGGAATTTGATACAGTAAAAGAAAGATGAGGCGACCGCCTCAAAGGTTTCCAAAAAGGGGCGACCTAGGAACCCATTATAGATGCTGGGCCTATCTATGATTACAAAGCTTAGGTTCCTAGTAATCCTAACCTTGGGATCATAAAAGCATACTAGCTCAACAGAGAGCTTGATCCTCCCATAGCTCGACGGTGTTGTCGCCGAACCCTTGAAGCACGGTGTCGAAAGGCTTGATGAATTTGATTAGGTTGCCGAGTTGGTCTAGGCGGTTTTGAATATGATGTTGCAAAACTCCCATTGTCGACCAACACGCGATCGACCGCCTTCCCAAGGATGCATGCGGAGATCACTAGTGCATCCTCTTTGGGGACATTGCACTCCTTCCCGTCCTTGTTGGAAAAGGTGATGAGCGCGTCTCTAGAGATGGTCGGCCCGAGGAACTACAACATGGACTCGGCGAATGCCCTCAACTCGGCCTTTCGCTTCTGCTCGACATGGTGGAAACCGGGAAAGACCTCCGAGGTTTCCACCCCGGCTTGAAGCATGTTTATCCGACCGCTGTGGTTGATCGGCGGACCGATTCATCGAGTATTCCGGCTCATGCTCGATCCCGGCGACCGGAGTGGGGAGTTCTTTCGCGTTGTCGGCGTTCGCGCCTCCGGTCCTTTCTCCTTGGCTCCGGCTTGGTGATTAGATTGTCCGGCTTGCCTTCTTCAAACAATCGCCATAGTGCTCGAGGAGGTCGCGGCAGCTAGTGTTGTGGCCGGACTCTTATGATAGGCACAGAATTTGCTACGGTCTAGGTGACCGTGGTCTCTTATTGGTTTTGGCTTGAAAGCCACTCGCGACCCTTGATCGCGTTGAAGATGTGTGCCGAGATAAGTTGAGGTTGTGAAGAAGGTGGACCTCCACATCCTCAAAGGCTTTGAATTCGCCGGGCGGCTTGGCGACCGCCTTTCTAGCTTGGCGACCGCCTTCTTCGGACATGGGAAGGTGCTTTTCCTTCTTGGCCGTCCCTCGTCCAAACGGAGTGAGAGCATCTTCTCGTCCGGCCGAAAAATCGGCGGCTCGACGCGAACGTCAGTATAGGTCGGTGGGAAATCCTTTGTGAGGTGCTCGAACATGGGCGAAGGCCCGTGGAATCCGTTCAGATCTGCGTGGTGAGCGATCTCGCCGACGGTTCATCGGGTGAGGACTATCTCGTCCCACCCGATCGATATAATCCTCATCCGATTCGTCCTTCCCCGCCCGATTTTCATCATGCGGTGGGGCCTTCCGGCGGCGACTTTGCGGCGAAGTACGACGTGAAGTCGTTCGCCGCCTTCTCAAAGCAATTGATTGAGCGAGATGGTAGCGAGGTGTACCACCTGTGGGCGAGATCGTCCAGAGTTAACGGGAACATACGACATTTCGTCGCGTCTGAAGCTCCGCATCTAGTCATGTAGATCCTAACCTACTTAAGTGGGTTCCTGATCCGTTCTCCCTCATATAGAGGTGTTTGTGGGGGATTAATCGTTGGTTGGACTGGGGCGAGCTCGATCCGAGTCGCGAGTGGCTCGCTTGACCCAACGATTGATCTCCTGGCGCCGCCCCATTTTCCAGAGCGCCTTCATCTCCGAGCCGGCGTTGCATGGCAGCCATCGCCGTCGATTGCTCGCCGAATGGCTCTCGAGCGTGCACCGAGGCGATCGTGTACCGATCCCGGCCCCGGTGAATGACGAGCTCCTGCCCGGTGGGTTCCTTCCTTGGGCGAGCAGGGGTCGCCGACTGTCTCTTGGGGGTCGGATATGCCGAACTCCTGGTAAAGGATTCAGATACCGATGTCTCCCGGTGGGCCTCGAGTGCCCAGTTGCCATGAGGATCGCTTCTAGGCGGTGAAGACGGAATCGTCCCGCCTTACGAGAGCCTTCCCCTGCGGCTCGGGACTTTCGTTGATTTCTCAACATAGATCCCCTTGAGCTTCCTTTTGCTTGCCCGGTTAGCCGACGGGGTGATGGTAGGCGTATCGCGGCCCTCTGCCGTTCCTCGAGGATGGCTATAGCCTCCTCAACTGCTCCGATGTCCGAATCGGGTCGAGTGAGAGGCTAGAACCGTCCCTCGGGGCGGGAGTGAGAGCCTAGCGTCGCCACGCCGCCTCCGTCGTGGGCCGTGATTCGGTCCTCGCCGAATAAGATTTCCTGCAGATCTCGGTGGCTCTCTTGGAGGTTGTTCTTGATGTCATTTTCTCAAGGTTTTTCTATTGAAGAACGGTGAGTGTTTCTCCAAGTATATGTCCGGAGAACGGTGAGTGTTCTTCGAGACAGTAGGAATAAAAATGAAGGTTTAGATCCCCTTCCTCTAGCGCTAATTGTTGTTACCCAAAATATTATCCTGAGGTAATATTGCCGGAATGGTCGAGTAACAAACAAATGCGAGAACACTTCCGTGGGAAACTAAATAACACAAGATTTGCCGGGGTTGTTAATCCCGGGCTTGAATGCTCTCGCGAGATATTATTAATAAATATACTGCCGAGTACAAATATTAATGTTAGAAACTAATACAAGGAGTGTAAAGATTTCTAGTTATCTAGGCTTTAGAGCGCGTAGATTGCCTGGAAGAACCAGATAGATAGATCCGTGAGTTCTTGCTTAGGAGATAAGATGGATATGTATGAATATCACTATAAATCAGAGGCGATCGAGAGAGTCTTTGATTTTCTCTTTTGTGTGTATTTCAGACCGAATCGTAGTCAAAAACCGTGCCCTTGATGTCATGGTGAGTTCCTATTTATAGGGGACAAGGTGGTTGGGATCCCGAGGCGATCACCGGCGACCGCCGTTTTTTATATTATAATAAGGTGGCCGATCGCTCCGTCACATGGGGCCGTTCCCTTAAAGTTAGGAGCCGCTGCTGGAGTCAACTGTGTGAGCCAATGAGAGGCCAACGCGCATCTCGGGCGATGTGAGGAGGACCCACTTTGTACCTTTCGGCGGCTTTGTCGGTAGGTGAGGGGAGGACCCACTTTGTACCTTTCGGCGGCTTTGTCGGTAGGTGAGGTAGGTGACAGGATGAGGACAAAGGTCTTTATCTGCCGGTATCTCTGAAGATCCGCATGTGGGCCACCGTCCAAGATTCGGTCTTTGATGACTTTGACGGATGTCGGACCCATACGTGGTCATGAGATGATCGTCTCTGGTCCGCTCATTATAGACGATCGTCAAATATCGAAAGACGATCGCTGGGTGCCAAAAGACGATCGCCGTATTTCGCCGAATTCTAGGAGTTTGTCCAGAGTGCGTCTTCGAAGAAAGGCTTCTCTGGTCATGATGCCGATCGCCTATCGAGGCGTATGAATCGCCGCACAATATAACCGAAAATAATACTACCTCCAATTTATGATCACTAAGATAACATAAATCATACGGATAATAACTTCAGAATGTTCTCTTATCACTTGAAGTACTAGGATTCCAACTACGAGGTTCCAATGATAATATCATAAGCATAGACATTCCAATCTTAAAACATGATGTTTGTTGAATAATTCACCAATGAAATTCAATATCACGTTAGCATGATCATCTAATCCCTTAGAATCCAAATATAAGACTGGTGATAGGTTGAACATACCTTAATATGCCGAAATCACTGAACCACAAGGTAGAATCCGACTCCGGTTGGTTATGTGCCACTCCAAGGTGTTACTTCTCTTCAATGATCACTCACAAGTGATAACCAATATTCAAGGATCACTAATATATGTTCTAAGTGTGTTAGAGGGATGATTAAAGCTCTCTGGCCTCTCAAGAATGAATAATGGACGAAAGAAATGAAAGCCAAAACGGGTGGTTGTCTCATTTATAATATTCTGCATTTTAACTAATTAGCGCATGCTACTAAGCATTCCTTAGCGCGCGCTAATAAGAGTTGACTCCAAAATTGTCCAGGTTCGTCCGCGGGAATCTTACCCGGACCCATGTCCCGGCTGGTGTATGTGCTAGCCACCTACCTCAATAATTCAGTGTCTAGCGCACGCAACTCCTACATACGTAGCGTGCGCTAGTAATAGCCAATAGCGCGCGTTAAGCTACATTCTTAGCGTGCGCTATCACGAGTTTGCATGAGAAAATTTGCATGATGTTATACTTAAGTACAAGGATGCCAATGCAAGAAATATCATACTCCAATAATCAAAACCACAAATCCGAATAATACAGGGTTCGAATACAGGTAAAATACACAGTAATAAATCCGGATATTACAGTTGTAAGTATTTCTTGACCCAAAGTTTCTTTTTGTTTAAATACTATACCCCCTTCGTGTGTATACTCTTTAATTCAAGTTTGGGGGGAGATATTGGGTCAAGAAATACCTACATTGTTCGTTTGTTTTTATTTTTTTGGTGTGTTTGGATTTTATTTTATTTTTTGGTGTGTTTTATTTTGGTGTGTTTTATTTCGAACTTGGTGTGTTTTGATGATGATGAACTTGGATTAAACTCGAAAGAATGAACTCTTGTCTTGGATGCCTCAGGATTTATTTTGTTATTTTGATATGCAAATCGAGAATAATTTGTAAGGGAAAATTGTAGAATAATCAAAATGGGTGTGAAATTGAATAAATAGTTTAATCTCTTGGAAATATGAACAAATCGAACTTGTGAGCTTTTGAGCCTTCGTGCATCATTAAAATATGCAAGATTCATTGTCGAGTGTACCATTCATGTTTTTAAGACTCTAGAACTTGCCCTGGTATCTTATTCGAAACTACAAGTGTGTGTGCAAATTAGTGAAAATGATTTTAGGCGATTTTTATTGGAACCCTTCAAACCTTTTGGCCAACCCGAAAATTTATTTCCCTAGTTAGTCCGATTGAGCTTAAAGCCTATTTCTTGTTAGCCACATGATGAGCTTTCCGTTCCATTATAAACTTGTGTCCCTATACTTGAGCTATTTAGAACAAATTGTAAAAATAATGAAAAGCTGTGTGGATGCGATTGGGAAGATTGTTGGTTAAAATGAAATGATTTATCAAAATAAATTTGAAGGAAGAATGATGTGATTTAATGATGATGTTGTCCACCACATGAAAACATAAAAAGAAAAAAAAAGTTTGTGGACACAAAAGAAACAAGATTATGGAGCAATAAGGAGGAATAAGGTTCTGATTCTCACTTTCAAAAGTGCTTAGTGCGATGATATTAAAATCAAGGGGTTGAAGGAAACAAATTCTAAGGGATTATTGAGCTTCTATTTGAGCAAAGTGATTATTGAGATAATATTCTAATTTGCTCAAGTCAAGTCACTTTAAGCCATACTTATCCTACCCCGACCAAAAAACCTACATTACAACCGATAAAGTCCTTTTTGGTTCACCAAATTTGCATGCACAACTAGTGGTAGAGATGTAGATGATTGGCAAGCCTATGGGGATTCTTATTTCATTGAATGAGTTTTGAGCGTCACTTATCCCATTATATACATTGAGAGTGAGGGAATATATTTGACCGGCGAGGTTCGTATTATTCAAGTATTAGCTATGATGTTAAGGAAGCACCCCCTAGATTTGAATATTTTATAGAACTCAACTTATTTATTTCTTGAGGCATATTGATGAATTTTCAAAATGGTCCTTTGAGGTATGTTGAGGGACGAGTTCCCTTAAGAGTGGTTATTTTAAAGTGCATTGCTCGGGACGATCAACGTTCAAGTTTGGGGGATTTTGATAACACTCATTTTACACATATTTTTACATCGATTTTCCGGGTTTTAAGATCCTAAAATGTGTAGAACTGTGTCGTTTATACTCGTATTGTGTTTATTGGACTCGATCACACTTGGGTACATTTTATTGATTTTATAGGTACTTTATGGACATAAATCAAGCAAGAACGAAGTCTCCAACCCCAATACATATCAAGCAATGCGGAAACGAGAGATCGGGCTTAAAAAGGAGTCAAAACAGTGTCAAAATGAGTCAACACGAGCCCGGCCGTGTCAATCGACACGGGCCGTATCATTATCCCGGCCGTGCCATATTGACACGGTCGGGTTTCACTTCCAGGGCCATTTTGCTTATCCAGACGAGTATGACACGGGCCGTGTCATTTGACACGGTCGTGTCATTTGCTCGGCCGTGTCATTTGACACGGTCGAGTTCCCTGTCCAGCGGGTTTTGGCATTTTGAGCGCACTATGACACGGGCCGTGTCACTTTTCGGTGGAAATATCACCTTTTGACATTTTTACAAGATTTGTGTAGAAAAAAATGATACTTTTAGCTTTATAAAAGGAGGATATGGGGCTAGAGAAGAGATAGGCTGAATTTAGAGAGATTAGAGAGAGAGAATAACAAAAGATTAAGTGGTTTTCATTCCAAAAAGAAGGGGTTTTGAAGAAATTCTTGAAGAACACTTCAAGAACATTTGAAGGATTCAACCGGGATCGATCAAGACACACCACGAGTTTTATCTTCTTTCTATCTTTTCTTCTTTTTTGTTGTTTTTATTAGCATGAACATGATGATTATTAATCTTCCTTTCATTACCATGTCCGGCTAAACTCTTTAGATTCCGGGCATGGGAGTACGTTGATTTGCTATGATTTTGAAGGATTGATGATTATTTTTATCTAGTGTGATTTCTTTATCAAATACTTGGTTTTGATTCATGTTTAGACACTTGATCAATATTTTTACATGTTAAACTTAATTGCTCATAATTCGAGAAAAGAGGGCATTAATAGGTTTCGAGTATTTGACGTAGTAAATTACGAGATTGAGAAATCGGTGAGGAACTATGATGATATCTAATCTTATGAACATTTTGGAGTTAGATAATTTATAATAGACGGAGACGTTGTTATAGGTTGTTTAATCTACGTTTTAATGCATCTCGAGAGAGACTTTAGAATATTATTGTGATCATCGTTTTAGAGACGCACTTAGAACCTTTTGGAACCAATTCCGACTAAATTTAGTAATCAATAGAAACCTAGCCTTGGAATCTATCTTTCTAAAACTCTTGCAATTCTCTTTAATTCGGATATTTTCTTTTATTGTTATCATTTTATTTTATTTCGTTAACCATCCATTCACCTTTCGATCGTCTAGATAAAATCAGAAATACTATAATCTAATACTCAACACAATACGAATAATTAGTCTCTGTGGAATACGACCTTGCTCGCCGCTTTCTACATATTCTCCGTACACTTGCGGATTGTTTAAATAAATAGCGAACAGTACTCCGTGCTGCAAAATTAGTCATTAAAGCATACCATTAGATGGGCAATCAGATAACGTTGAAGAGATGAAGTCAGGAGAAAATACGTTTACAAATTTATGTACCGTATCGTCGAAGAAATGAGTGAAATCACAGAACATCTTCCTCGTTAGGGGTGTATTTCGAATCGAACGTTCGTGAAAATTTTGTGAAAATATTCGGTCAACGTTCAGTTCGTGTCCGGTTCGGTCAAATTCGAACAGTTCGCGAACATGTTCGTTATATACACGAACCGAACACGAACAAAATAATATATGTTCGTTAGTTCGCAAACAGTTCACGAACAAAGGGTTCTTTATATATTTATTAATAATTTTACAATAATTAATAAATATAATTAATAATCTTACAATAATTAATAAATATAATTAATAATTTTATAATAATTAATAAATATATATACAAAATAAAACCTACCATTCCAAAACCCTTAATTCCTAAATACACCATCTTTTTTTTAATTTTGTAATTATTATTGCTTGTACTTTAGTCTTTTTTTTTTTTATATTTTAGAAAATAAACGAACAAACGAACGATCAAAACGAACCGAACAGTCGAACGCTAACGAACGAACACGAAATATGTGAAATTTTAACGAACCGAACACGAACAAGTGATTTGCAATTTTATCGAACACGAACACGAACCGAACGAACCAAATTCTTAACGAACGAACGTTCGTTAAAGTCACTTTTCAGTTCGTTCGGTTCGGAATACACCCCTATTCCTCGTAGTCCACATCAAACACCGGGGGACTTGGACAGATTTATCTCGAATATCACACAATGCTCCCAATGAAGGAATCATCTCATACGACCATATCTGTAAAGCCCAAACAGGACCATAGAAGTGATAGTCCTTGTGCTCTTGTCCCTCCTTCACGGCAACGTTGCCTATGTAGTAAGATAAAACCCCAAAGGCATAAGAACCCCAAGAAAACATATCCCACTGCTCGAAATCCTCAACTAATGCCCATGCCCATGTCTCGACCATCATGTCGTCATGGCATAGGATAAAGTAGTAGTATATAAGCAAATTGGCAACCTTCACATAATCTCTTATGTCTCTACCAAAATCTCGAGCATTGAACCTCTTCCGCAGAACACAAACCTTAATATTTTTGCCATGGAGTATTCTGTAGAAAACACCGTCAGACCGAAGGAGATGGTCGTCCTGTGGATGGAAGGTAGAGTTTCCAAAATGCAGTCCAGTGATCATGGCAAAATCACGGGCCGTAAAATGAATGGTCCTCCCGCAAACCTGGAACCACGACTCATCCGGGGGGATTTGATCACCCTCCAATTGACGGGCAATCAAGTGATGCAGGGCAGTATTTGAACTCCCATTTCTCCTAACTTTAATCAAGCGCCCCAGGACCCCCTCGATCAAGCTCTCGATAGCTCGATCAGCAACTGCGGAATTGCGGCCCATATTTCTTAGTGTCTCAATGATCTCTTTAAATGCCGTCTCCCGTATGTAAAGATTCACTTGACGTGTAACAAAGCGCAATGTAGGTCTCTTCCATACGCAACCAGTCTGCAATATAGACATACAACTCATAAGAATATGATAGAATGCTTAAGAGAACGAAAAAAAAAATTCTGCCTTGCACACGATGTCAGGCACACGATCGATGCCCGTCGTGTGAAGACCATCGTGTGCCACACGACGGGCGTCGATCGTGTGCAGGGCAGGAGCTTTTGATCTTCTAGCACACGACGGCACACATGATCGACGACCGTCGTGTGTAAACCATCGTGCCCACGAAAGACCATCGTGTACACGATGGTGTCATTTTCTTCAGCACCATCGTGGGACGATGAACAACCGTCGTGGCACGATCGTGTGTGAATGAAAATACACTAACCGGCGGCTCATTGACGAATTCCTCTTCAGATGGAGTGTCACTAGCGTGTGAGGAACTTCTGGCATCTTCAGATTCTCTGTGGTAGTCGGAGTTCGATATTTTCTGGCCGGCGAAAGGGTTTCACGACGGGAGAGTTTTTTGCAGAGAGATACGGAGAGTTTTTTTGCAGAGAAAAATATTGAGTTGTGGGACCGTTTAGATTATTGTTGTTTGCTTTTAATAATTTTCTAATTTTTATTGTTGTTTGCTTTTAATAATCTTCTTTTTTTTATGTTTTTTTATCTTTTAGTGGTAGACTTTAAGAGTAATAAAGTCTTTTAACACATTTTGGTATCAAAAACTTATAGTTTTATGAATGGGGATATATAACTTATTACTTTTTGGTACTAAAAAAGAGAGATCCCACATGGCAATGTGATTTCCTATACGGCCTAATTTGCTAAATTGATCTCACAACTATCATGAGCCACCAATTTTGGTTTCTTGAAATTTCAACTTGGAAAATCGAGAAAATCGATTTGATCCGAGCCGCAAAAATGGATAACCGAACCACTTAGAGCAAGCGGGGCAAGTATATAGGCGGATACACATTGTAATGGACTGTTCACATTCTTATCTTTGTGAACTAACGGGTATCCGGACCGATCAACCAATAGGGGTTTTATTTTTGTACTTTTTGTGTGAATAGACTAAAAAAAGCTTTATTTTTTTATTCTGTTATTGTTGATTGAAGATATGATAAAAACTTGAATTTTAATTCCGTCTATCAACATATTAATACTTTTAAAGTAAATAAAATAAAAGGTAGTGACATTTTATATTTATTATTATTTTATTTTTAGTTAAAAAAATATTTTGTAATGACGGATTGGGTCGGCTACTCAGCCTACTCGAACCAATTTTGCGGTTAACGAAAAAATGGGTATCCATCATATGGACTGATTCACGAATGTGATTACTCGGATGAGGTTTAGTGATTACTCGGATGAGGTTTAGAGCATTCACAACAGATCACCTAAATGCATCACTAACTTTAAATTTAGGCTAAAACAATTAAAAATGGGACAAAAAGTGTATTCAGCAGATCTCCTAAATTGGATGGGCCCACAAATTTTTTTACAAACCCCCTAAATTCAATCCTAAATTTACACATCCTAAATTTATTTTAAGCTTACAATTAGTAGGGCCAACACATAATTATTATTTTTATGTAGAAAATAGGAGATCTGGTGTATGCATTTATAAAATCGAGATCGTAAAATAGTATAGGAAAACTTTAGGGAGGAATTTAGGAGCAAAATTTTGAGATTTCTGCTGGGAGTGCTCTTAGTGATTACTCTTAGCAAGCATCAGTTTTTCCTATGTTATTAGTTAATAAACCAAATTTACCAAATTCAGGAAACAAATTATTTACCTTTTTTTAATTGGTTAATTATTTAGTTTTTACTTTTATATTTATTAGTTTTGGATTTTAAGAGAAGTTAAATATATATTTTTTTTGTAATTTTTGTCCAGTACTTGTAATTATGAACTCCTTTGAACTCCTCAGTCATACTATGAAACTTTGGGAGAGAGTAGTGGAATGCAGGGTTAGAAGAGAAGTTGAGATCTCTGAGAACCAATTTGGCTTTATGCCGGGGAGGTCCTCGACTGAGGCCATTCACCTCGTCAGACGCCTTATGGAGAAGTTTAGAGAGCGGCGTAAGGACCTCCATATGGTGTTCATTGATCTTGAGAAAGCTTATGATATCATTCCGCGCGATGTTATTTGGAGGAGCCTAGAGGAGAGGAGGGTGTCGTTGCCGTTCGTTAGGGCGATCCAAGACATGTACTCCCAAGCTAGGACTTGCGTTAGGACCCCAGTTGGTGACACCCAGTATTTCCCGGTTGAGGTTGGACTACACCAGGGGTCGGCGCTAAGCCCGCTTCTCTTCGCCCTAATCCTTGACGTCATTTCACGGGGGATTCAGGATGGCGTCCCGTGGTGCATGCTTTTTGCTGACGACATTGTGTTAGTGGCGGAGTCGAGGAGGGAGGTGAACGCGAAGTTGGAGCTATGGAGGTCTAAGTTAGAATCCCGGGGCTTATGTGAGCTTGGCCTAAGACCGAGTATCTCCAGTGTAACTTTAGTGGGGAGGCCAACGAGGAAGAAGTAGAGGTAATGATTGCGGATCGGATCGCACTGCACGGATAAGTTCCGTATTTGGGTTCGATCATTCGGAAGGAAGGTGAGTGTGTAGATGATGTCACTCATCGTATCAAGGCGGGGTGGATAAGGTGGAGAGGCGGCCGGGGATGTGTGCGACAAGAAAGTCCTCTTAAGTTGAAGGGTAAATTTATAGAGTGGCAATCGGACGCAATGTTGTATGACTCGAATGTTGGGCGATGAAGAAGTCGCTTGAGAGCAAGTTGGAAGTGGTGAAATGAGAATGTTACGTTGGTCGTGTGGTCGCACAATGTTGGATAGAATCTCGAATGGGGTTTTCGAGGAACGCTTGAAGTGGCGTCCATTTCGAAAGTTAGGGAAGGAGATTGAGATGGTTTGGCCACGTCCGCGGAGAGGCGAGCTCCGGTGAGGAGGGTGGAGAGTCTTTTGGTTGCCGGGGAGAGGAGGAGAGGCAAGGGAGGACATGGGAGGAGCATGAGACTAGATTTGAAGGCGCTTAAACCTTTCAGAGACTACGTGTTGATAGATCTCTTGGAGGCGCCAGATCATAGTTCTGGATTCTTTTGTAGTCACGGTCTTGTAGTTGAGAGCGTCGGGTTGGGTTATGCCGGTTAGGCTTTGGCCTGCAGCATTTCTCTTTTTACTTTTACTATATATTTGACCCTATTGCCTCTGCGTTTTTTTTTTTTTTTTTTCGAGGCGTGCAGAAATCAACCTCTCTTCGTTTAGAGCATTGCTCATCGAGTGCGATTGCAAAGTCCTTAGATAAGTCTCATGAATTAAACCATGGCAGGTAGTCGTGAGATTTTTCGTATCATATGCTTTTTTATATATACCACTCTATACTTTCACGCGCACTGTTCTGCCTTCACGGAAAGCAGCCTCCTACCGTAAAAAGTAGGGCGTAGTCACAGACATCTTACTCCTCCCTGCACTGCTCTGAGCGGGATATACTGGGTATGTTTGGTTTGTTTTGGTTTGGTTTGGTTTTGTGTTATAAGCACTTAATTATTTTTAAATTTAAATACAGCTTCCATGAAACTTGAACAAAGTAAAAAAAAAAATATAGGTTCTCTTAAATATTAAAATCAAATCAGGCTTCAAGAAAATCTGCAAAACCGAAATTAAAGGCACATTAAATTAAACGAAAGTTCAAATCCAAACTGATCCCGCCGCCATTTGTATGACGGTTTAAACCTCCAACAAGAACTCCTTATCTTTCTCCAACCTCTCCATAGCCTTAGGCTCCAAACTGATCTCCACATCAATGCTCCTCCCCCCACTCTTCCCAGGGTACAGATACACCATCCCGTCGAACCGGTTGTTCAAACCGCTCCTAACGCTTTCCGGGCTGCCCCACCCGAAATCCACCTCGTAAACCTTAAACCTGCGACAAATCGAATCCAGATTACAACGTGTGTATTGTCTGAGATAATGTTTAATATGGGTATAAAGGAATGTACTTGCAACTCATAATTTTATGCGAGTCTAATCTCAAGTTTTTTGCTAGGAGTAGACGCATATACTTTTAGGTTTAGATAGGAATTCGTTGCAACCCTATGAGCGTGATAGTATCGGACTTGCCATGAATTTCTACCTTAACTCTAGGTATGGAATTTCAAGTATCGAAGAGGGTAATAAAACCCTGAGACTGACGCCGTATAGAACAGTGTTACCTAATTCTCTACCACCCCCTCGTCCCACGAATCGGAACGCACGTACCAGAACGCGGTGCATTCGCGTATTGGATCTCCATATCCGGCGACCCCAAATATGTAGGCTTTCTCCATATCCAGTAGACTGGACTTGGAGAAGGAAGACAACAGTGGGAGAAAAAAGAAAACGCGTCTGACCAAGGGCCAATCATTTTTCTTTTTCTTTTTACTTTTTTGTTTAAATTAATGCAAACAACAACTCAATTTCCAGAACAAATCAATTTATTTTTGCACCTTTTTGTTTAATTATTTCCCTTTTTCTCAACTTAGTCCTTTTATATATTATGGTTTATCTTCTCATAATTTTTAATAAACTTACACTTACTGTTTATTTTTTTGTAAACGTTGGATGATATTGATATGATTACAAGGAAATATATATAATTATAACATGATATAAATTAAAATATATAAGTGATCAAATATATATAATAAAAATATATAAAAATAAAATACTAGCGTACTGTGAAGAATGAATTCGCGTACCGCATCCCAAAAAAGCTTCCCGACTAAGCCTACCCCCAACGTACCGCGTTCCGATATATGTGGCGTACCACGACTCGATACGTATTTCCGTACCGAAACGTACCACGAACCAGGTAACAAGTGTTTTAAGTAGGGGTGTTAAAAAATATCCGATATCCGATATCCAATCCGAAACATCCGAAAATCCGAAGTTCCGGATATCCGAAAATTCGGATATCCGGAACTTCAGATTCGAATATCATATAGTACTTTTTAGAAAAATCGGATATTCGGGTATCCGAAATATCCGAAAAATCTTAAAAATTTTATTTTTTTATATTTTAAATAATATAAGGTATTCGGATATTCGGATATCCGATATCTTTATCCGAAGTTTTTTTCGGATATTCGGATATCCGATATCCAAATCCAAATATTTTTTTTCAAATATATGGATATCCAAACATAATTCATATTTTTTCCGGATATTCGGATATCCGATATCCGTATCCGAAATTTCGGATATCCGCGGATATCGGATATCAAAATCTACTATCTGAATTTTCGGATATCCGGATATCCGGTTTTGAACACCCCTAGTTTTAAGACAAGTGAACACATAATATAAAATTTCATCGCTTTTTTTATTTTAATCTAAAGATAGTAATATGAGAACCTGGGAGAGCTCCCGACAGCCACACAGTTCACCCCGGCGTCCTTGTACTGGAAGATGATCGGATTGCTCTCCCACTCCTCGTTCCGCTTGTTGATTGCCTCGGCATTGTGCGACACTATCGCTGTTCGGATGAGACCCGCCCCGAATTCGACCGGGTTCGACAGAATCAGACCGGCGGCTGTGACCGTGAAGATCGCCTGGATCAAGTTCCCGAAGTAGCTCTCCGGCATCGGCGGAGACACCCTGCTCCGGCAGTCGGCGAACACTGTGAACACGGTGTGGTCCCCGGGGGCGAGCTCGCGGGCGCGCGTGACGGCCTGCCAAACGTGCGCGGAGAGGGACTGGAACGTGGAGAAGGGTTTCGAACCTGAGATTGCGGCGTTGACCTTCGATTTGATCTGATCAACGGCGGACTCGGGGAACTTGAAGACCTTCTCTCGGAGCTGGGGACCGGATCTGGCCGCCGCGTCGCCGTTGGCTGCTGACTTGGCATGTTCTGGAGCGTCGGATGGCTGGGAGAGGCTGAGCTTGACTCTGGTGTTGCGCGCCTTGGTGCGATCGAGGAAGGGAGGGGTCGAGATGGAGGTGGATCCACTACAGATTTGGGCCCAAGAGCTCATGAAATGCCACGTGGAGGTACCATCGAGTATTGCGTGGTTGAAGGCACAACCCATTGCCAGCCCATCCTTAAGCTTGGTAAGCTGGTGAATAAATAAATGACATCAATAAATATGAGATTATAACAAAGATAAATTAATTTTGATATTTCTTGGTTGGTGTCTTGGTGAGATCTGATAACAAAAATTAGAAAATTTATACGGGACCCCACCCCACAGATGATGGGGAAATTACTGAAAAAGTTCGAATATTTTGGATCAGTCTATGATTTAGTAATTTAATTTTTTAATGCGAAAAAAGACAAGATACCAATTATTGTAATCATTTTGATACTTTTTTCGGTAATTTTTTATTTAACCGATTTTTAAGATGGAGAAATCTTCGAAAAAGTTTGAATATTTTGTGTGAGTTTACGGTTTACCTCCGAAATAAATTTTTTTACAAAAAATAACAAGATACCAGCTATTGTAATCACTTTAATATTTTTTTTCGATAATTCTTTATTTAACCGATTTTCAAGTTGAGTTGGACGCTATATCATTGAATGAGAGAGTCATGTGGTCTATCATGTGTTATTCAAGCAGAAAGGTTGGTCATTTAATCACATTTCAAAGTGATTACAATAGCCGGTAAATTATCCTTTTTTCGTATAAAAAAAATTAATTTGAGACTAAACCGTAAACTGACCCAAAATATTGAGACTTTTTCGGAAATTTCCCATCTTGAAATCGTTAAATAAAAGGTTAAGAGTCAGAGTAATTACAATAGTCGGTATCTTGTCTTTTTTGTAAAAAAATTAATTGGAAGCTAAACCGTAAATTGACCAAAAATATTGAGACTTCTTCAAAAAAATTTCTAGATGATATATTTGTATGTCTAGTTAAAATTAGGAATATAAATGGTAGTATCAAATATGATGCACATATAAATATCTTAGAATTTCCCTAAAAAATTAGCCTATCATTTTCGGACTTGGAGAGTATTATTATTCTTTTATGTGGATCATAGATGAATACTGTTAAATAATACTCCCCGTGTCTGTATATTCTTGAGGCGTATTGACTTTCTACTGCTAATAATTAAGTTTAACCACAAATTAATCTAAAATTATAATGGTAAAATGTACAATAAAATTATTATGAAACTTCTGCGGTGAATTTTCATAATATAATTCTATTAAACATTTTAGAATTATTGTTTGATCTTCGTAGTGAAACTTAAATATTGTTGACCGCAAAAAATCAATACGTCTCAAGATCGTCGAGACGGAGGGAGTATTACAAATTAGTAGTCTAATAATTCATAACTCGAGGCCGACTTGTGTTCCTTTAATAAATTAATATTTTTTGATAAATTAATAAGGTAATACAATTTTTCTCATTATTTTTTTATAAATATATGGTCATATCAACACCATAGATGATTATTCATCAAGGTTTTCTGGAATTTTAATTTTATATTATTGCCTAAAATCATGATCCCTGCAAATTACTAATAATATTAAAAATAAAAAGTTTATATATATATATATATATATATATATATATAATGGCTGTGAATAAAACTCTTAGGTGGCCATGCAATAGATTCACCAATGCATACCTGCACCGCCAGCAGCGGCCTTTGCATGCCTTCCAAATTCAAGACTCCGTTGTACGGCAGCAGCTCCTTGAATTTGGACGTCCCCTCCTCCGCCGTCAGCTCCGCCACCTCCACCTCCTCCGCGGACGCTGCCACCACCTCGACGCCTTCCATGTCCTCGTCGTACACCACCTTAAACGTCCCGTCTTCCTGATCCTTTTCCAATTGCCCGGCCAACTGATAGAATTCCTCGAGGACCAAGGCCAGCCCATCTTTCAACTTTTTCACTATTTCCTCAAATGCCCCAAGTCCTCCTTTGTAAATAAGCAGCTTTTGGTTGTAGTAAAAGGCTAAATAAGGGAGATCAAATGTGACCAGCTGACACTCTTTTCTACCAATCGGTTTACTGGGCTTCACATTTGTTGTGCTGAGGGTTTTCACACTTCCCACTTCATTTTTCTCCTCTTCCTTTAGAATTTCACCTGCCATGGTTGGGCAAAAAGTGCTAAAAAGGGAAATAATGGGGAGGAATGTGTTATTAAAGAATATTTTATTTTTTGGATGGCTTGGTAAATACGGGGTTTTGGAGAAATAGTCATATTTATAGGGGGTTAGAATCTTGATGTGGTTGGATTGCATTTAATGGGTTTATGGAGTGCAGCTGTGAAACATTTATTACCTTTTCTTTGCGACTGTGTATTTCGGTGGGAGTTGAGTGAAAATTGTGAAAGATGCTTTTGTCTTGGCCCTTTTTTTCTTACCTATTTTTCCAATAAACATTAACCAAAGTAGAGATAATATAAGAATATATATAAAGATTATGTACTATTTTTTTTATTGTTGGTTTAAAATAAAACCACAGTCTTTAATATTTTATTTAAGCAGATTCTCTATACGTTTGAGTTTAATGACTCACAATATTCTAGCTCCACGTCAGTCGATTCAAAGAATGTACGTTGTAACTCTTGAATCTGGCTACGGAGGAGAGAGCATGTTGAAATATTATTCTGCATAGTGTAATAATAAGGTCTTGTTTTCAATATATAAAGATGAACATCATGAGCTACTCATCTCTACACGTCCGAGCACAACGGTCCACAATATTCTGGTTATGCGCCATCCAAATTAAGGGATTCGCGCCTTGAGTCCGGCATCGCGCGTGAGAAGACTGTTGAAACAGTATTACTGTATTAATAAAATATAGATTTTACTTTCAATATACAGAGACTTTGACTACTCACATTACAAATTATTTTGAGATTAAGACATGAACCTTTAATATTTTTTCATGTATCTAAGTGAGCCCAAGTTAATTTGCGTGTCCTACGAAGCACAATCCGTAGAAGAGGTCCAAATACTACGCGACTGTGAAAGTTGCTTCTAATTAATTTAGTAGCAACAGAAAATCGCCACATTAATTACGCAATAGTCTTCATGTCATTACCGTAGTGTCACTGCATAATTGACCAATAATTTTGGATCAAATTTATTCTAAAATCTACAGTATATTGTAAAGAAAGTCTTTTATTCCTATATATATGTTCATAATTTATTTATTTTCCCATAATTTCAGAATAAGTTATTATTAAAAAATATATTTATATTGGATGAATTTAAATACTGAAGGTTAATTTATTGAATGAGGATATTTACAAGACCGTAAACATGTTGGGAAAAACTACACAAAGACGTCACAACAAAACGCGGAAACTCGTTTGACAACTTTCCCAATCTTCAATTGTAACTTTGAGGTTACCGACGAATAGAGTAAATCAAATACAACTCGATAAACAATACAAATGATATCCAAAAAACGATACACAACGAGACACAATTTTTAGCGTGGAAAACCCCTTAATTAGTTTTTAATAATTTTATTTCTATAGGATGAAGATGTAAATTTAGTCTTAATCAGATTGAATTTACTCAAAAATAACATGTTTATATAATATTCTCTATATTGAGTTTTTATGTATTCATGTTGTAGAGATTTTCGAGACGAGTTCGACAGTCTTTCCGGATTCAAAATCAGAGTTATATATCAAAAGTTATCATCCGAAGAAGATTTGGGGCGAAAACGCAAAAGTCTAAGAAATTCTGGGCTGAAAATGAAGTCTGAAACTCCATACGGGCGTAACATCTGAAAGTTACGGCCGTAACTCACACAACAACTAATGTGCAAAAAGCCGAAGCAAAGTTACGGCCGTAACATCTGAAAGTTACGGCCGTAAGTCCTCATAGTTACGACCGTAACATCTGAAAATTAAGGCCGTAACTCTTGACAGATTTTTGATAATTTTTTAATCTTTTATACTTTTGGTGTATTATTGAGGGGGTGACTGGCCTTGATCCGATCTAATGTAATAATGCTGGAGTTTTGGAGCTATTAGATAACTTTAGGTGTATAAATAGACCCCTTAGATCCATCATTAATCAACATTCATCTTATTATTTTCTCATTTTGTAATACTTTTTCTTTGTGTGAAGAACACACTTGTGTTCTTGAGAGTGTATGTGGTTTAGCTTATGTTGTTGAGGGAGTTTATTGCTTCTTTCTCCTTTATCTACTAAGGGAGTTAGGATCAATTCTTTCCCTTTTCAACTATCAATGACCACTCAAGCTTGTAAGATGTTGAATAAACTCTTCATGGGCTAAGATATCCTTAGTTGAGATTATAAACAAGGTTTGTCATGTTATTTAAGTTTGTATAAAGATCTATTATGGATTATTTTTTATTGTGTGTGATTTTTATTCTTTTATCAATCTTTATTTATTTGGCCAATAAAATTTATGGTCTTCATATGTTTCGAAAGAAAATATGTTTGATTAGATCAAATGATCTTCACTCTAAATTGTTCTAGGGGATAGAAATATACCTCTAGACCTTAGATGATTTTTTGAGTTATTTTCATAAAACCTAATCGCTATGTATTGAAG
The DNA here is from genome assembly GCA_033398695.1 of Orobanche coerulescens. Lineage (NCBI taxonomy): Eukaryota > Viridiplantae > Streptophyta > Magnoliopsida > Lamiales > Orobanchaceae > Orobanche > Orobanche coerulescens. The sequence goes on along the minus strand of CM065816.1, from coordinate 9,779,671 downwards.
CCCAATCAACATGTAAATATAGTGGATTGATTCAATATATAAGGGGCGTTTTGACATTCGAAAGAGGAACCGTCTTTTTAAGGAAAATCGAATCTACACAACATAATAAGTAAATACATCTTATGATCTCCTATACATCTTCTATAACTAATGATGAACTAAGTTTGTAATCCCAACTATTTCATTTTACCCTTCTATTAATCTATTATTAATGCAATCTTTCATTTCCTTACATTTTAGAACTATTATTGCATTTTCCTTGCAATTATCAAACCAAACTCTTAAATTGTATGTTTCACTCATCTAAATCTCTATAACAAATAGATAAATAGTGTAAAAATTCAATATATAACCTAACTTCCTCGTGGGATCGATAAACCGGACTCAAAAAGTCCACTTACTACTTGATACGATATCGTGCACTTGCGATAGTTACACAAAAGACGTGTCAAGTTTTTGGCACCATTGCCGGGAAGTATTAATGTTACTTTTTCTTACATTGTAAACTATTGTTATAGATACAATTTCTCGATATTGTAACTTAGTACTCAATTGTGGGAAACTGAAAATCCGACTTTAATAGTCACGGAGTATCGTTATCCGCCACCTGACCGGACAAACTCAATTGTGACGTGAGTCGGTGCTTATATGGGTTTGTGGACAAGATCACCGGCACGCATGGAACACCCATGGTGTTTCCTCCACCATCTCCGGTGAGATGTATCTCGCTCTAGTCTCCGGCGGCGACAACCATGGTGGTTGTGTTGATCACTACGAACCCAACCCTATGTATATCTACTACCTAAGGTTGAACATGAAACAATTCAAAATTCAATTTCCCAAATTCACAAATTCCAAATATGAGAGTGAGAGTGACATACCACAGTGATGGCAGTGCGCTGGACCGCAGGAGGTGGAGCAGCTAGGGCCGCGGCAGTGGCGCGAAGCGATGAGGGCGGCGGGCGCTGCAGAGCAGAGTGACCTGGGGGACGGCGGCGGGAGCGCTGCACTGCGACGACTACGACCGGAGATGGTGGGACAGCGCGCCGGCGGCGACGCGGTTGGGGGTTTGGCTCTGGTTGCTGCAACTCGATTAGAACTGGGGGTTGTTTGGTTTGTGGGATTATCCTTCAAATTCTCATTATTCCATTAATCGTAGAATACAATATATCTCTTTATTAAAATTAATCTAATAGCATAAAAATATTAATTGCTTGGAAAAGAAGTAAATCAAACAACTAAATAAAACTAACTAAATAAGGAAACTAACAAAAAATCTCAAAGTGCACCTCAGGAATATTCGCAATTTCTTCTTATTTAACATTGATTTTCTCAGAAATTTTCGTCGAGAGAGGGGGGACAATTTATTATGATTCTACAATTATATAGAAAATTTATTTGACAAACAAATAAATAGATACAAATAACGAACAAATTCATACTTCAAGATTTAATATTCACAACTAGGACTTAATATTGTTGTTTATTATAAGAAAAAAAAATTAATACTTATCACTGAAGTAATTTATTCCTTAATATGCATATAAAAATACATATTTCAAGGAATTATATGGTCTTTTATATGTAATTATAGCACATACATTGAAAAGTAAAAGAAAATTAATTTCTTCTTGAATTACTAATCTCTCACACACACACACACACACACACACACATATATATATATATATATATATATTGTAATACCCGAGATTTCTGATATGTATTTGGAACTTGTGATATTATAATTATTGCATTTTGATCTGAGTATTATTCTCCGTATTTAATAATCTGGTGTTGTTGAGCGCATGATTTCATGAATGTGATGTAAATTGTGATTCTGCGCAAGTAGCGCACGCTATCGTCTAAATGTAGCGTACGCTAATTTGGATCCATAGCGCACGCTGTGCATGAACATTAGCGCACGCTATACGTAGTCAGCATGATTGCGACAGGGTGGTAGGTGAGATCGGCTGAGGATTTCGGTCGGATCATGTTGGGATGAACCTGGACGGCTTTCGGGGAAAGCCAAGTCAACGCGGTAGCGCACGCTAATGATATGAGGATAGCGCACGCTAAATGCTAAGTACAGTGAAGTCAGTAAGCTTCGTATGGCCGTTAGCGCACGCTATGGATAGGGACTAGCGCGCGCTAATAACCATTTCCTATATATAGGCAGCATACTTTTTCATTTTTCAGATATTTTCACTTCCCTAATCCGAATTTTTGAGCTTAGAGAGTTACTTCCTCCCTCCTCAACCTCTCATATCATCCTCCTAGCTCGAGTTTGAAGATTGTAGATCATTGAGGATTGGTGTTCAAAGCTCTCGGTGTTGGATTTCCTTCTAGTTCCTTTGTGTTCTTCGCTACTTTGAGGTAGGTGATTCTTCACCAATATTAGTAGTATGCTGAAGGACGTTTTGATCATGTTTTGGGATTACCTAGTCAGTTAAATTCATAAGTAGTCGAACATCATATGTTAGAAGGATATTTTCGATGTTTCGGTACTTATTCATCGTATAAACCATTGAACCTTTTAGTGTTGAACTCCTAGCATATTCTGAAGCTTCAAACCGATTTGTGACCAGTATATGGAGATTTTCTAAGTTCTTATGTCTTTACATAAAGGAATCATACGTTTTGGGACTTGTAATGGATTGAACTTAGGATATTCCTTGAAAATCAAGATGAATTATGGTGTTGTGATGGTTATGCGTAACCTTGTATCTCGTAGTCGTTTAATCCGTATAGAACTTTCACAAAACCTTATGAGCATGTTATGCACGGGGATGACATGTATTATCACCATAGAATTCATGAGTTCATCACAATTAGATCAAGTTTTCTGCCAGTAGTAATCTGCCATGCACGGTTAGCGCACGCTAACATATGTAGGATAACGTGCGCTATCGGGAATAAGTTAACGTACACTACGTTTGGTACGTAACGTACGTTATGTTATCAGTCGAGTCAGTCGGCTGATCAGAGAGAACTGTCAGTACATGGCTAGCGTACGCTAGACTTGGTCAATTGCGTATGTTAACAGGCAGACTTAGCGCACGTTACGTAGAGTACGTAGCGTACGCTAAGTGATTCATGCAGATTGCATATTTAGAGCTTTTGGCCGTAGACCGGATTGATAGGCATTCGTTCGACTTGAGATGAATTCTATATTATCCTTATGTTAAGGTTCGAGCTTGCTACGTTGATCGAAGGAGGCGACCTTCGAGTGTGTTGAGGTCACTGAAGTGTTTCGTTCTTGCCATCTTCGAGGCAAGTATCGTAATGTGTTAAAATTGGTATTTTTGAGCATGCATGTGGTTTATTCATGTTGTTGAACATGGGATTTATTTCGTTGAATTGTCATGATATTCGTTATCTAGTGTTTGTATGTTCATGTTGATGGACATAACAATTTGGCATATATGTATGCATGAGTTGTGTTTGTGTACGTTGTACGATCTATGCTGGGGGCGCTGGATCGGATGTCCACCTCGTGTTGGTCCGACGGGATCATCTTGGGATCTTGGCTGAGGGCGCTGGATCATTGGACGGGTTATTTCCACCTCGTGTTGGTCCTACGAGATCATCTTGGGATCTATGCTGAGGGCGCTGGATCATTGGAATACCCATGCTGTGTTAATGTAATCTTGTGGATTCGCATTGTCGGATTCCGGTAGCGGAAGTCCGTGTGGTGTATCTTGTTATGTATTGTTGATGCATATTCGATTTATTTAATATGATACCTGTACTAGCATCGTTTTGCTAACCCCTTCGGGGGTGGACATTTGTTTTGATGTTCAGGTAGCCGAGGAGCGGAGAAACAGCCACAGTACCGATGTGACGACGAAGGGGTTGAGTGATGTTTGTCGTTGCTTTTGATTGTCTTCTTGGTTCATTTTCAGTACTCGAGTACGCGTGTCTTATTAATATCATTTCGATATGGTTGTATTAATTAACTTGTTGGATCAGTTGGAACCGGTTTTGTAATTTGAATTTATGCGGTATTGTTGGATTATTCACATTTCTTTTAATTAGCCTTGTAAATCCTTACTTAAAGGGTTTACGGCGCTGTAATTATTCCGAATATCTCGGGGTGTTACAGAATATGGTATCGGAGCTAAGATTCATGGATATCTTGGCAGTCGGGTTTTAGTTGGGTCTGTTTACGTTATTTGATTTACGAGACGTTCGTAACATCACTGTTCAGCCAAAGTCGTCATGTGGACCGTGGTTGTAAGTCTCTTAATCTCTTATACTACCGTTTTACTTAATTACTGTTTTTTGAGTATTGACGGGCTTTATTTTGAAAATTTTGTCCTGGATATTGAGAAATTGTGTTTACAGTATGTTGAGAGGAGGACGTGGACGCGGACGCGGTCGTGGACGCGGACGTGGTAACATGAGACAGGAGGATTCCGCAACTACCCCAGAATTATCGGCTAGTCGAACCGATTCCTATTCTGGAGGGCAGCAAGGATCAGCGAATGACGACGCAAATCCTAACATGTCGGGAGTGCTTCAACAGGTGGTGGCGCAGATAAACCAGTTCGCTCAGGTAGTTGACCGCATGCAGACGGCGATGGGACAGCAGCACCACGAGGATAACCGGGGAGACAGATGGCTTGCTGAGGTGGTCAAATTGCACCCGCCAAAATTTGACGGATCTGCTGAGGCACTTACTTGGGATCATTGGCTAAAGGAGTTAGAGAAGATATTCGCGGGTATTAACTGTCCCGAGGACCGGAAGGTTCCCATTGCCCAGTATTTTCTGACTGGGGAGGCCTTTGACTGGTGGGAAGCTATTCGACCCGAGAATCATAATGCGGATTGGACGGAATTCAAACTAATGATGGAAGCACAGTATTGTCCTCGTCCAGTTAGAGAGGCAAAAATCCGAGAGTTTTTCTCACCACGAGTTCGAAGCAATCAGAATGAGACATAATCAAAACTTTTAATCATCAATCGACTTGTGTCCGACACTTGGTCGAACGGAGGCGTAAAAGATTTTCATTTCGATATGCGAATGAAGCGGAGATTCAAGAAGACATGTCCGGATTCGAGTGTACTACGTTGCGACAGTATCAAGACAAAGCGCTAGCCTACGACATGAAAGAGGCGGCGGTGGAGAAATCAGTGGAGGCAAAGAAGCAGAAAGTGACCGGCAACTTCGCAGAAAACAAGAGTGGTGGGCCCCGCAAGGGCCAGTCTTCCTTTTATTCGGCTAGGAAACCTCCACATCCTTCTAGAGGTGGAAAGAAGTTCCGGACAGCATCAGCAGTTTCGGACGCATCAAAGAAATGCTACAATTGCGGTCGAGCAGGGCATATTCGACGTGATTGCCCCGCATCTTCTGTGACTTGTTACGATTGTGGGCAAGAAGGGCACCGTGCGGCTTTCTGTGGAGTTGCTACTAGATCTTTTGGTACTCGCACTCCAGCGCTAGTTCCAAAGGAGATAAGTGTGAACCAGACGCAGCAGAGTGGACTTCAGCAGCAAAATATTGGGAAGAGAGAGACATCCAGTGCTGGGTCAGTCCCTCCGCGCCTGTACGAGATGAGGAAATCTGACGATCAGAACACTGCTGTTGCATCAGGTACGATTCATATCCTTTTGCAACCAGTTAGTGTCTTATTCGATTCCAGAGCTACACATTCTTTCATATCATTGAACTATGTTAATCGTTTAAAAATCTCGTGCTTATTTGATTGTGAACCATATGTTGTGGGGTTGCCGAGCGGAGAGAGAATTGTGGGAACCCTAGAAACTAGAGATTTTCCAGTGTCTATAGGAGGGAGAGATTGGCCATCGAATCTTATTGTAGTTGACATTCATGGTGACGATTTAATTCTCGGAGACGATTGGCTCAACCGTTATGGAGCTATTCTGAATTACCGAAAGAGAGTCATTTCTATCATTGCTGATGACGGATCTGAACACTTATTCAGAGGATGGAGACCGGGGAGCTCGGGAAAATTGATCAAAGCGATGAAAGCTGTGAAATTACTGAAGCAAAGATGTCGTGGACTTTGGTGCTATGCCATGAAGAAAGAAGAAGGAGTAGAACTCTCATCTATTCCAGTTGTGAATGAATTTTCAGATGTATTCCCTGACGAACTACCTGGGTTACCTCCGCAGAGAGAAGTGGAGTTCACTATCGAATTAGAGCCTGGAGCCGCTCCTATTTCCAGAGCACCATACCGCATGGCACCAACCGAGATGTATGAACTAAAGAAGCAATTGGAGGAATTATTGCAGAAGAGTTACATCCAACCTAGCGTTTCTCCTTGGGGAGCACCCATTCTCTTTGTCCGGAAGAAAGATGGATCCCTCCGATTATGTATTGATTACAGGGAACTTAACAAGGTGACGATCAAGAACAAGTATCCTATACCTCGGATCGACGACTTGTTTGATCAACTGCAAGGGGCAAGGGTATTCTCGGAGATTGACTTGCGATCAGGATATCATTAGTTGAGAATTAAGGAATTGGATATACCGAAATCTGCTTTCAGATCCCGGTACGGGCACTATGAATTCGTGGTGATGCCATTCGGACTTACCAATGCTCCTGCGGTATTTATGCAACTGATGAATCGGGTATTCTTAGAATACCTAGATAAGTTTGTGGTCGTTTTCATTGATGGCATCTTGATCTATTCGAAAGACACAGAGGAGCATGCCGAGCATTTGCGTGTGGTTTTGAGCACCTTGAGGAAGGAACAGCTCTATGCGAAGCTTTCTAAATGTGAGTTCTGGCTTAGGGAAGTAACCTTCCTTGGGCATGTGATATCAGCTGACGGAGTTCAGGTGGACCCGAAGAAAGTCGAAGCAATCTTGGAATGGGAAGCTCCTAAAAACGTGAAAGAAGTCCGAAGCTTCTTAGGACTTGCTGGATATTATCGCCGCTTTGTAGAGGGATTTTCCAAAATTGCTCGTCCACTCACTCAGCTGTTACAGAAAACTCAAAAGTTCACGTGGGATGAGAAATGCCAGGCTGGTTTTGATGAACTTAAAAAGAGACTGACGACAGCACCTATATTAGCATTGCCAGATGGAACTGATGGATTCATGGTTTACAGCGACGCTTCAAATCAGGGTCTGGGATGTGTGTTGATGCAAAAGGATAAGGTGATTGCCTATGCTTCTCGGCAGTTGAAACCGTACGAAGTAAATTACCCGACTCATGATCTGGAGTTAGCAGCTGTGGTCTTTGCCTTGAAAATTTGGCGATATTATTTTTACGGCACTCATTGTCAGATCTTTACAGATCATAAAAGCCTCAAGTACATCTTCAGTCAGAAAGAATTAAACATGAGGCAGAGAAGGTGGCTGGAATTGATCAAGGATTACGACTTGGAAATTCTCTATCATCCGGGTAAAGCAAACGTAGTAGCCGATGCATTGAGCCGTAAACCTGTTTCTCTTCGAGTGTTGGAAGCGCTTACGTCCCAAACCAGCATTCAACGAGAACTGATCCGCGAAGGGATTGAAGTATGGGCACCAGAAATCCAAGGGCAACTATATGTGATGGAACTGACTTCGTCGCTAGCCGAGGAAATCAAATCTAAGCAGTTGAACGATTCTCTGCTCCTTTGGTTATGTGACGAAGTAAAGAAAGGAAAGGCCCCAGGATTCGTGATACAAGATGATGGAGTTCTGAGATTTCAGAGTCGACTTTGCGTTCCCGATGATGATGATTTGAGATGGACAATTCTGAAGGAAGCTCACAGCACGCCCTATTCTATCCACCCGGGCAGCAGTAAGATGTATAAGGATCTTAAACAAAACTTCTGGTGGGGGAATATGAAGAAGGACGTAGCAGAGTACGTTTAGAAGTGTTTGACTTGTCAGCAGGTTAAGATTGAACATCAGCGACCTGCCGGAATGTTAAAGCCGCTTCCGATCCCTGAGTGGAAGTGGGAGGATATCTCGATGGGTTTCATCACCAATATGCCAAGAACCAAGACGGGAATGAACATGATTTGGGTTATAGTTGATCGACTAACCAAGTCGGCTCATTTACTAGGAATTAAAGACACGTGGGGACCCGAGAGATTGGCACGAGTATTTATTGCGGAGATAGTCAGATTGCATGGGACGCCGAAGACCATTATTTCAGATCGAGATGGTCGCTTCGTGTCGCACTTCTGGATAGCAGTTCACAGGGATTTGGGGACTGAGCTCAACTTTAGCACGGCTTATCATCCCCAAACGGACGGTCAGTCCGAAAGGACTATTCAAACAGTAGAAGACATGCTTAGAGCTTGTGCGTTGGATTGGTCAACTGATTGGGAATTTCACTTGCCATTGATGGAATTCACCTATAACAATAGTTGGCATGCTTCTATTAAGATGGCACCATTTGAAGCTTTGTACGGGAGAAGATGCCGATCACCCTTGTGCTGGGATGATTCTTCGGACTTGATCGGGACGGAACCGGAATTGATAGTTCAAACTCAAGAGAAGATAGTTTTGATTCGGGAAAGACTGTTGACTGCCCAGAGTCGACAAAATTCTTATGCAGATGTGCGTCGTCGCCCTCTAGAGTTCGACATTGGGGACCACGTACTACTGAAGGTGTCTCCTACACAAGGAATTTTCCGTTTTGGGAGGAAAGGTAAGCTAAGTCCGAGATATATCAGACCATTTGAGATCCTCGAGAGAGTTGGAGATTTAGCATACCAGTTGGCCTTACCGCCATCGCTGAGTCACGTTCACAATGTGTTTCACGTATCCCAATTGCGAAAGTATGTACCAGATCCCAATCATATCATTGAGTTCGATGAGATCGAGATAGCTAATGATGGTACTTTCGAAGAGAGACCAATCAAGATACTTGAGAGTCGGATCAAACAATTGAGGAATAAACCAATACCCTTGGTTAAAGTACAATGGTCACGGCACGGAGTTGAAGAGGCCACTTGGGAAACAGAGGACAATATGAAGACTAGATATCCAGAGTTGTTTTTATCTTAGGTTTCGGGACAAAACTTCTTTTTAGGGAGGAAGGATGTAATACCCGAGATTTCTGATATGTATTTGGAACTTGTGATATTATAATTATTGCATTTTGATCTGAGTATTATTCTCCGTATTTAATAATCCGGTGTTGTTGAGCGCATGATTTCATGAATGTGATGTAAATTGTGATTCTGCGCAAGTAGCGCACGCTATCGTCTAATGTAGCGTACGCTAATTTGGATCCGTAGCGCACGCTGTGCATGAACATTAGCGCACGCTATACGTAGTCAGCATGATTGCGACAGGGTGGTAGGTGAGATCGGCTGAGGATTTCGGTCGGATCATGTTGGGATGAACCTGGACGGCTTTCGGGAAAAGCCAAGTCAACGCGGTAGCGCACGCTAATGATATGAGGATAGCGCACGCTAAATGCTAAGTACAGTGAAGTTAGTAAGCTTCGTATGGCCGTTAGCGCACGCTATGGATAGGGACTAGCGCGCGCTAATAACCATTTCCTATATATAGGCAGCATACTTTTTCATTTTTCAGATATTTTCACTTCCCTAATCCGAATTTTTGAGCTTAGAGAGTTACTTCCTCCCTCCTCAACCTCTCATATCATCCTCCTAGCTCGAGTTTGAAGATTGTAGATCATTGAGGATTGGTGTTCAAAGCTCTCGGTGTTAGATTTCCTTCTAGTTCCTTCGTGTTCTTCGCTACTTTAAGGTAGGTGATTCTTCACCAATATTAGTAGTATGCTGAAGGACGTTTTGATCATGTTTTGGGATTACCTAGTCAGTTAAATTCATAAGTAGTCGAACATCATATGTTAGAAGGATATTTTCGATGTTTCGGTACTTATTCATCGTATAAACCATTGAACCTTTTAGTGTTGAACTCCTAGCATATTCTGAAGATTCAAACCGATTTGTGACCAGTATATGGAGATTTTCTAAGTTCTTATGTCTTTACATAAAGGAATCATACGTTTTGGGACTTGTAATGGATTGAACTTAGGATATTCCTTGAAAATCAAGATGAATTATGGTGTTGTGATGGTTATGCGCAACCTTGTATCTCGTAGTCGTTTAATCCGTATAGAACTTTCACAAAACCTTATGAGCATGTTATGCACGGGGATGACATGTATTATCACCATAGAATTCATGAGTTCATCACAATTAGATCAAGTTTTCTGCCAGTAGTAATCTGCCATGCACGGTTAGCGCACGCTAACATATGTAGGATAACGTGCGCTATCGGGAATAAGTTAACGTACGCTACGTTTGGTACGTAACGTACGTTATGTTATCAGTCGAGTCAGTCGACTGATCAGAGAGAACTGTCAGTACATGGCTAGCGTACGCTAGACTTGGTCAATTGCGTATGTTAACAGGCAGACTTAGCGCACGTTACGTAGAGTACGTAGCGTACGCTAAGTGATTCAGGCAGATTGCATATTTAGAGCTTTTGGCCGTAGACCAGATTGATAGGCATTCGTTCGACTTGAGATGAATTCTATATTATCCTTTTGTTAAGGTTCGAGCTTGCTACGTTGATCGAAGGAGGCGGCCTTCGAGTGTGTTGAGGTCATTGAAGTGTTTCGTTCTTGCCATCTCCGAGGCAAGTATCGTAATGTGTTAAAATTGGTATTTTTGAGCATGCATGTGGTTTATTCATGTTGTTGAACATGAGATTTATTTCGTTGAATTGTCATGATATTCGTTATCTAGTGTTTGTATGTTCATGTTGATGGACATAACGATTTGGCATATATGTATGCATGAGTTGTGTTTGTGTACGTTGTACGATCTATGCTGAGGGCGCTGGATCGGATGTCCACCTCGTGTTGGTCCGACGGGATCATCTTGGAATCTAGGCTGAGGGCGCTGGATCATTGGACGGGTTATTTCCACCTCGTGTTGGTCCGACGGGATCATCTTGGGATCTATGCTGAGGGCGCTGGATCATTGGAATACCCATGCTGTGTTAATGTAATCTTGTGGATTCGCATTGTCGGATTCCGGTAGAGGAAGTCCGTGTGGTGTATCTTGTTATGTATTGTTGATGCATATTCGATTTGTTTAATATGATACTTGTACTAGCATCGTTTTGCTAACCCCTTCGGGGGTGGACATTTGTTTTGATGTTCAGGTAGCCGAGGAGCGGGGAAACAGCCACAGTACCGATGTGACGACGAAGGGGTTCAGTGATGTTTGTCGTTGCTTTTGATTGTCTTCTTGGTTCATTTTCAGTACTCGAGTACGCGTGTCTTATTAATATCATTTCGATATGGTTGTATTAATTAACTTGTTGGATCAGTTGGAACCGGTTTTGTAATTTGAATTTCTGCGGTATTGTTGGATTATTCACATTTCTTTTAATTAGCCTTGTAAATCCTTACTTAAAGGGTTTACGGCGCTGTAATTATTCCGAATATCTCGGGGTGTTACATATATATATATATATACTTACCATATATCATAAGAGTCTATCAACGTCGTACGCCTCCTGCCTGTTTCACCATGCTCTCTCCCGTTTCTCTTCTTCTTCTTCCACGTATCTGCCGCCTCCTCTCTATTCTTTTCTTTATCTTTAGTATTTTGCTTGAGCTTTCTATTTTCCTATTCCCGCGAGCGAAACTAAGGTTTCTGTTCTTGTGAATTTGCAAGCGCTCACTTTGGTTTTTCTCTTTCCGCGACCGCAGGTAGGGTTTCCGTCATATTCTATTTATCTTTAGTATTTCGCTTGAGCTTTCTATTTTCCTCCTCCCGCTGGGGTTTCTCTTATTCTCGACTTGTAAGCGCTCAGTTTTGGTTTTCCTTTTGCCGCGACCGAAGGTAGGGTTTCCCTCTTCTTGTCGACTTGTAAGCGCTCTGTATTGGTTTTCCTTTTGCCGCGACCGAAGGTAGGGTTTCCGTCAATTTCTTTATTTTTTTTTCTTTCTCCTGTTTATACTGATTATATGTATGCTGGCTATTATTGGTTTTATACTGATTATATGTATGCTGACTATTATTGGTTTTGTTTCTCGGATTTTTTTTCTTCTTGGCTGCTGATCGTGCTTTGTGTGTTTTTCTTATCAGGTATGGCTTGTAATTTTTTCAGGTCTGCTTAGTTGCTTTGGTTTGTTTACACTTCTCTGTTTTATGATTTCATCTCAGGTTTGAGTTGTTACTTTTTCTGGTCTGATTTGTGGGTCCGTTCATATATATATTTGTTCAGCTCCGGTTATTTTTTTGGGTGCTTGATTGTGTTTGTTTCTGCCGGACCTTGCGCAAATTACCTCTTGTTATTTAGTCTAAATATTTCTCTTCATGCTGGAATAAACTGAAATATGACGCACCAGGCTCCGTGATTTTACTTCATACTTAGCTCATGTTTGTAGGTTTTATGTGCTCTTATTATTTGGTTGTTTTATGACTCAACATATGGATCGGAGCATTTAATGTTTTGCACAGTTGTAGATGAATAATCCAGCAATCTTCTGACCAGGAGTTCTCTTCGGAGGACTCTTTCGCTCAATTTCTTATTATTAAAAATGTACTTTTTTTATGATTAGAGGTATATAAGCCGGTAACCTTGCGGCCGAAAGCACTCTTCGGAGGGCGATTACGGCTCCGTGGATGGACTGGTCTGATAGGTGTAACGCCACGTACCTCAAATCAAATGATATCTCAACTAAATAAAATATGAATTGAATACACACCTCTAGGGCAACATCTGTAACACCCCCAAATCCGCTCAGGGATATTACACGCCGTAGACCCTCTCCTCGAGGATCTACCAGGCTGATAACTAAAATCAAACATCTAAACCTCGCCTTTAAGGCTAAAATGACTCAGTAGACCGATTTGGTCTTTCAACAAATACATACGACTCAATTCCAAACACATACCCACGCAGGGTCAAAATCTGATAAACTCCGTACAACGGGAAAAGATCTTGCGGCGGAAAAGAAAATACAACTAGACCCAAAACGACGTCCAACAGATCCTCGTGTGATTAGTATCGTTCATCTTTCATCATCCTTCGTGCCGACCCGTGTTATGCTCCAAAACCTGAATGCAAAAATAGACATCCACCCCCCGAATACTCGGGGGTTAGCAAAACTCCACTGTTTTGCTAGTGCAAGTACAAGTGCAAAAATACGAGCCATACAATACAAGTTCCAAGAACAATGATAATCAGGAATCCTCAAAGATCCAAACGTAAGAAAAAGTACTTCCCGAGGCAAGAGTTTGGGTAAACATTTCCAAAACTGAAAGATCGCAAATAAGGGAAACAATTTACAAAACAGTTTAAAATGCCATCGAGAGTTTTAATAGAAAACAATTTAGGATTATAAAATCCTTCTTTTTCCAAAAATCAATAGGGTCACAGCCCAAAGGTTTTGTTTTCGCAAATAGGAAATCACCAACAATTTACAGGGTCAGAGCCCAACATCACGTGTCCTCAACGGACGTAAAATCAACGAAACATAATCACGCACGCGCATCGCCTAGGACCGGGACGATACCACCGACATCCCACTCGAGGCCTCGAAGGACCCTCACGAGCTGGCTAGCGAAACAAATCACACACATCTCACGGTTGGATCAATCGCTTGTTGCATCCTGGCCACACGATCACATGCCATGTGCCACCGTAGATTATCTCAGGCTCTCACGGTTGGATCAATCACTTGTTGCATCCTGGCCACATGATCACATGCCATGTGCCACCGTAGACCTTCAACCATATCCACACATTCACACAAATAACATATCACATCAAGGATATTCAAACAATTCGCCCAGAGGCATCAAACACTTAGCAAAACACCACGTCAATTCACAACGCACCGAAATGAGATAATATACGCCCACACACAATACCAAGTGCAACATGAACACCAAGCATATACATAGAATTCACATAGTTATTCACGAACACACCAATCACAAAACACACACGGTTTTGAAAGGGGCCTTTAACGAGGCTAACCAAATCTTTTGAAAACTCATTTCAAACAAACAAACAAACCAAGACGATCACCAATCATCATATCCGCGAAACAAGAAATGTATGGACAAGGTACTTGCCTCGAATAATTAGACGATGACACGAACGGAACGGAAGAGTTGAACACGACCGCAAGGAACGGCGGAAATGAACCTAACTATTAGAATAGCACTATCACAACCTCTTCTTATAGATTACGGATATTGAATTTACCCGGTAACCCGCCTACGATTCATGTATATTCGCACAAAAATAACAACGAGGGCGGACCACAACCAAACCCTCTCGATTCCGTAAAAATCACGAAATATACCATGAATCCGTAGGGAAACTAAGAATACCAACAAGAATAATCATATTCATCAAGAATCCATCAACAAAACGGAAAGAATCGGACAAAACCCCAAAATCCCCAATTATCCAAAAAGGTAGGGTTTTCAAGAGATATTACCTTGAGTGATTCAAGTATTAAGATCCGTAGAACACGCGTTAGATTGATTATCCGAGCCTCATAACCGAAAAGAAATGATGAAAATCGACCCCCGGATGAAGAACTCTCTCTCCCTCTATGTCTCTCTCTCGCGATGCTGTGCAAAATGGGGAAGAAAAATGAGCTGCTCGCTCAAGACGACACATTTATAGGGTAACGCAGCAGAACCTATCGGCCGGCCTATCGGCCGATAGGCCCAACCGATAGCCATACGGAATGCCGACAGTAGGGTCTATCGACCCCCCTTATCGGCCGAAAGGCTACTGGAAGTTCAAAAGTGAAGAAATTTACATATCGGCCGGCCTATCGGCCGATAGGCCCAACCGATACCCATACAGAATGCCGGCGAAGAGAGTCTATCGGCCCCCTATCGGCCGAAAGGCTCTGGAGTGCTCGGCCAAAATCAAACGACCATAACTCTCTCGTCCAGGACTCAGATTGACTCACCGTTTGAACCATTGGAAAGCTAACTCGATGTTCTATAATATTGCAAAGATTTATAATTTTTGGAGTTACCAAAAATTAATGATGATCTAACAAAGACGAACTCATACTTAGAAAAGTCGTTTAGTAATCCTGAATTCAACAAAACGACACCGAAACCCGAACCTGAATACGAACCGAAGATACGGTTACGAAGTACTCACAAAGACGAATCTAAGAGCTAGTAGAACACTCAATTCCGACCAACCGAAGGCTCGAGATTCGACAACGGAAGGTAATTACCCCAAACTTTGGGAAATTACGAAAATGGCCCAAATGCCCGAAAATCACCATACGTGATCGAATAACCAAACCGAAGTTCACAACACGTCTAACAAAGTTAAACGGACTTGCGGGAAACTCAAACAATAGCTGGTCGAGATTCGCAAGAATCGAACTCAAGTGCGGAAAAGTCGCTAAAAAGCACGAACTCAACGAAACGACACCAAACGAACTCGGATGTCAAAAAGTGTAGAATTAATCATTCTCGGAATGACGAAACGGTCATGAGAAAGTCGTCAAAACGGACTCGACCGAAAAAAAGAAATTACCGGAAATAAAATTGCGGATATTACATTCTACCCTCCTAAAAGAAGTTTCGTCCAAACTTAAAACAAGTAGGGAGAAGAAATATTCCGCCAGGAAAAACTCAACGAGACACACAAGAATGCGTAACTAATGCCCAACGGCTAAATGTTACAAACAACGCAAAGGAATATACGGCGTGTAAACACGCTCCACGGTGACCAACACAACGTCGCCGTTAGGGATATAATAAAACCGACAAGTGACAAGCGTCATCAAACGGATACTATAGCCAAGTCAATTATCCGATAATCACAAAACACAACGAACGAAAATCAATGTGATTGATCAACCCAACGGTACATCAATCAAAGCGCGAGTCAACCGCTGAACAAACACGGAATCCCATCGCCTAAGGGATGGAAGATTGAGAACGAAACTAATTTCCCGAACTAAAGGGAATCACGAAGGAGCCTGAACGTTCAACAATCACGAAACGAGAACAAAAACCGAACAAACAAACGATCGAGACAACAAAAATCGAAGAATCATGTTCGAATCACGAAGAACAATAAAGTTCGACAATAACTCCCAGGATGATCTGGTGAGAACTACAAGACATGCATTCCCATAAGATCCACAGGAAAGGGAATAGCGATTGAAAAGTCACAACGACAAATATGTTATTCCGAAATGATATCACACTCGTTCGATAAACAAAAACAAGGGTAGGACAAGCTCAGAAATGTCAACGAACATAAATGAGTCGACAAAATAGAAAATACAGAAGTTCAAAATCCGATCCCTTCGAATAAAAGGACTAGTAGAACCAGATGATGTCACTTCCGAACAAGGTTCACAAGAATCGAACCGAACTCGAAAAAGTCACAGCGATAACCAGATTGACCCAAAACAAGATCACAGCTCGTTCGAACGACGAAACCGAAATACAGAACAAGTTCAGAAAGTATCAACAAACACGAGCGAGTCGATAGACTCGAGAAAGAGAAAATGCAGGAGTCTAAAAACAACACGGGTACTACATTCGACCTCTTATAAAAGAAGGTCGCCCCCGAAACTCACAACAGCGAAATCAAGGTGACGACACAACAAGCAACTGACGAAACATCCTTCAAAGGCCTCTCAAAGCCGATTCCGATGACTGTCTGAAGCGCGAACTCCGAAAGTCTCGGTAGCCAATTCACAAATCAATTCGGTGTCCTCGAGTCCACACTTGAAATGTGTTACCGACGAGAAGGACAATTTACACGTGCATCCCCGACACATCTCGATTGAAACGCCTCGGCTCGGCATACCGAAAATACAAATGCTAGATACAATGGGGCATAACGTCGCAAAACAACATAGCGGAGATGCCAACTCAAAGACAACAAGGAATCATAATACATATCATATACAACGATTATCATCGTAAAATAATACACACAAACACTTCAAGACGACGGTATCGTTCGGCGACCTCAACGGCCCGAACGATAACCAGACATAATTACAACCATCATGAAACAATCATACATGTGCACAAATGTACAACTCAAGCTTTAACAACCCACACTCGTGCGACAACACGCAAATCACCACGAGGTGATAACAAGAAACACCGATTCACACCTCTCGCAGAGGGCTAGTACAACAAATGCGTGGCAACGACTCGACGCTTCATGCCACCAATTCGATCACACCGGGTTAACACCGTAACGAAAGTTCGAAAACCATACACGCATTTCCGGTCCGCAAACAGAATGATAGGTTTTAAAAACGAAAACCACCTTTGAAGACAGTTTGGAAACACCAGTTGATCTTGAGTATCATTTTACAAAAAGTAGTACAAACACCGTTATCGAGACTTTGAAAATCATCTAGCGTTTGAACAAAAATGAGGACACCTTTCCTTTAGTGAAAAACTTTCAAAAATATTCGACCCTTGGGTCTAAGCAACTGCATTTGAAAATATCTCAAAAATATTTTTGGTCCTCAACCGGAAAATTTTTGAAATGAATTGCGGCATTAGAAAACGCCTTGAAAACACCGCAAGAAAATAATTCGTTTTAAAAGTACGTCTCGAATTTTAATTTTCTAAGATACTCAAGGTTTTCAAAAATAATTCAATGGGCTAGAATGCCCAAAAATTTCAGGTAATTACAAGGAACAATATAGCGCCGTGGGTCCCGCACCGGAACCCACCATGCTAAAAACCAATTACAAAAATGCCCAAAAAGGCCGATGACGGTAATATTTCAAAAACTCACAGAAGCCATTTAGAAAATAATAAATACCGTCATAAGAATTTCGCCAAAACGATCAAGGCCGTAATGCCAAAAACTCGGTTAAGGAATTGGTTTTCAAAATAAAAACTCAGTCGGTAAAATACCGAAAGCCATTACAATGTAACTCACGCAATGGATAAAAGAAATAAAGTCAAACATGCACAAGACAAAGAACATTGCTCCCCATATGAACGAAAAATGGGAGTCAAATAATCACATATCACGAAATCAAAATCCATAAGAGGATTCCACAATTAACTCATAATAATAAAATAGCTCGTGTCACACGAGGCACAACACAAAGAAGGGAGACTTACATACACAGTCGCACGAAGATGATGATCGCCCCACGATACTAATCACGACCAACAAACTCAAACGACGCGTCGCGACACGACTCGGTCGGATAAAATCCGACGAGACAAAAACTCGATAGACACCATCGACCCGGCTGACCTAGGTTTCCACAACCTAAGCTCCGATACCATTTATGTAACACCCCAAATCCGCTCGGGATATTACACGCCGTAGACCCTCTCCTCGAGGATCTACCAGGCTGATAACTAAAATCAAACATCTAAACCTCGCCTTTAAGGCTAAAATGACTCAGTAGACCGATTTGGTCTTTCAACAAATACATACGACTCAATTCCAAACACATACCCACGCAGGGGTCAAAATACAATAAACTCCCGTACAACGGGGAAAAGATACTGCCGAAAAGAAAATACAACTAGACCCAAAACGACGTCCAACAGATCCTCGTGTGATTAGTATCGTTCATCTTTCATCATCCTTCGTGCCGACTCGTGTTATGCTCCAAAACACGAATGCAAAATAGACATCCACCCCCCGAATACTCGGGGGTTAGCAAAACTCCACTGTTTTGCTAGTGCAAGTACAAGTGCAAAAATACGAGCCATACAATACAAGTTCCAAGAACAATGATAATCAGGAATCCTCAAAGATCCAAACGTAAGAAAAAGTACTTCCCGAGGCAAGAGTTTGGGTAAACATTTCCAAAACTGAAAGATCGCAAATAAGGGAAACAATTTACAAAACAGTTTAAAATGCCATCGAGAGTTTTAATAGAAAACAATTTAGGATTATAAAATCCTTCTTTTTCCAAAAATCAATAGGTCACAACCCAAAGGTTTTGTTTTCGCAAATAGGAAATCACCAACAATTTACAGGTGGTCGAGCTCAACATCACGTGTCCTCAACGGACGTAAAATCAACGAAACATAATCACGCACGCGCATCGCCTAGACCGGACGATACCACCGACATCCCACTCGAGGCCTCGAAGGACCCTCACGAGCCGCTAGCGAAACAAATCACACACATCTCACGGTTGGATCAATCGCTTGTTGCATCCTCGCCACACGATCACATGCCATGTGCCACCGTAGATTATCTCAGGGCTCTCACGGTTGGATCAATCACTTGTTGCATCCTCGCCACATGATCACATGCCATGTGCCACCGTAGACCTTCAACCATATCCACACATTCACACAAATAACATATCACATCAAGGATATTCAAACAATTCGCCAGAGGCATCAAACACTTAGCAAAACACCACGTCAATTCACAACGCACCGAAATGAAATAATATACGCCACACACAATACCAAGTGCAACATGAACACCAAGCATATACATAGAATTCACATAGTTATTCACGAACACACCAATCACAAAACACACACGGTTTTGAAAGGGGCCTTTAACGAGGCTAACCAAATCTTTTGAAAACTCATTTCAAACAAACAAACAAACCAAGACGATCACCAATCATCATATCCGCGAAACAAGAAATGTATGGACAAGGTACTTGCCTCGAATAATTAGACGATGACACGAACGGAACGGAAGAGTTGAACACGACCGCAAGGAACCGCGAAATGAACCTAACGATTCGAATAGCACAATCACAACCACTTCTAAACGATTACGGAAATGGAATACACCCGGAAACCCGCCTACGATTCATGTATATTCGCACAAAAATAACAACGAGGGCGGACCACAACCAAACCCTCTCGATTCCGTAAAAATCACAAAATATACCATGAATCCGTAGGGAAACTAAGAATACCAACAAGAATAATCATATTCATCAAGAATCCATCAACAAAACGGAAAGAATCGGACAAAACCCCAAAATCCCCAATTATCCAAAAAGGTAGGGTTTTCAAGAGATATTACCTTGAGTGATTCAAGTATTAAGATCCGTAGAACACGCGTTAGATTGATTATCCGAGCCTCATAACCGAAAAGAAATGATGAAAATCGACCCCCGGATGAAGAACTCTCTCTCCCTCTATGTCTCTCTCTCGCGATCAGTGCAAAATGGGGAAGAAAAATGAGCCGCCGCTCAAGACGACACATTTATAGTGGTAACGCAGAATAACCTATCGCCGCCTATCGCCGATAGTTCAACCGATAGCCATACGGAATGCCGACAAGAGGGTCTATCGACTTCCTTATCGGCCGAAAGGCTACTGGAAGTTCGAAGGTGAAGAAATTTACATATCGCCGCCTATCGCCGATAGGCCCAACCGATACCCATACGCTGAATGCCGGCAGAGAGTCTATCGGCCCCCTATCGGCCGAAAGGCTCCCGGGAGTGCTCGCCAAAATCGAAACGACCATAACTCTCTCGTCCGACCATTGACTCACCGCTTGAACCATTGGAAAGCTAACTCGATGTTCTATAATATTGCAAGATTTATAATTTTGGAGTTACCAAAAATTAATGATGATCTAACAAAGACGAACTCATACTTAGAAAAGTCGTTTAGTAATCCCGAATTCAACAAAACGACACCGAAACCCGAACACGAATACGAACCAAGATACGGTTACGAAGTACTCACAAAGACGAATCTAAGAGCTAGTAGAACACTCAATTCCGACCACCCGAAGGCTCGAGATTCGACAACGGAAGGTAATTACCCCAAACTTTGGGAAATTACGAAAATGGCCCAAATGCCCGAAAATCACCATACGTGATCGAATAACCAAACCGAAGTTCACAACACGTCTAACAAAGTTAAACGGACTTGCGGAAACTCAAACAATAGCCGGTCGAGATTCGCAAGAATCGAACTCAAGTGCGGAAAAGTCGCTAAAAAGCACAGAACTCAACGAAACGACACCGAAACGAACTCGGATGTCAAAAAGTGTAGAATTAATCATTCTCAGAATGACGAAACGGTCATGAGCGAGTCGTCAAAACGGACTCCGACCGAAAAAAAAGAAATTACCGGAAATCGAAAATTGCGGATATTACAACATCTATAAAGTATGACCCACTCTTCTTATTACGTAAACTATGAGTTATTGGTTTACCCGAAATAATTGCCAATTTTAATTCTGAAATGTAGATAGATACTAATCTTTCTCTATAAATTAAATTACTTGTTGAAAATTATACTCGAGTTAAAAGTAATATGAAAATAATGAAATGCCATTCTTTCTAAAAGATCGAAAACGTTTAAAATAAAATCTATACAAATATATGGATTTCCTTATTTTATTGAACATATCATGCGCATCTGTATTTTGATTTCAGCTTTCGACCTATTTATATTGACCATTACAGGTTCCTTCTTCGCCAGTCTATAGATTACGCCAGTTTATTATCTTGTGACCAGGAGTTCTCTTTGGAGGACATTTGGGAAGGCTGTTTAGCACTACAGGTTCCTTCTTTGTTACCTGTTCATAATTACTACTCTTCTCCTGTTCATAATTACTGCCCTTTTCAAATCGTTCTGCTCAATATTACTATTTATTTTTCAGCGCTATATAGGTAGAGCTATTTGTAAATAATGAGTCCTGAATGATAACTCAACTGCTTAATTAGTTATAACAATGCTGCACACCTCTATTCATATGTTTGTGTGCTTTTATTCTTTACCTGTCTTGCGACTCAACATATGGATTTTCCGATTGACTGGAGTTCTCCTCGGAGGATGTTTAGGGAGGCTGTTTAGCACTACAAGCTCCTTTTTTCTTACCTGTTCATAATTACTACCATTTTCAACTTGTTCCGTTCAATATTACTATTTGTTTTCCGGTGCTATTAATTTCATGTATCTCTTTAAGAAATACAGTTTCCTTCTGATTAGAGGTATATAGTCCGGCAACCTTGCGGCCGAAAGAACTCTTCGGAGGGCGATTACGGCTCCGTAGATGGACTGGTCTGATAGGTGTAACAACGCCACGTACCTCAAATCAAATTATATCTCAACTAAATAAAATCATAATTGAATACCCAAATCAAATTATATCTCAACTAAATAAAGTCATAATTGAATACCCACCTCTAAGGCAACATCTATAAAGTATGACCTGCTCTTCTTATTAGGTAAACTATGAGTTATTAGTTTACCCGAATTAATTGTCATTTCTAATCTGAAATGTCGATAGATATTGATCTATCTCTATAAAATAAATTACTCGTTGAAAATTATACTCAAGTTAAAAGTAATATGAAAATAATGAATTGCTGTTCTTTCTAAAGGATCGAAAAGGTTTAAAATAAAATGTATACAGCTATATGGATTTTCTTATTTTATTAAACATGTCACCTGCATCTGTATTTTGATTTCAGCTTTTGACCTATTTATATTGAGCATTACAGGTTCCTTCTTCGCAGGTCTATATTATTTATTCGCCGCTACTGTAAATTTCCCGTATCTCTTGGACATCATATCACTATAGATTACATCATTTTATTTTCAAGTCTTCAGAGGGCGATCACGGCTCCATAGAAGGACTGCCTCAAATCAATTATTACCTCAACTAAAGAGTTTAAGTATAATGATGCTGTGTTGCTCTCATACTTCTGTTGTTTTGTACCTGTGCACAAATGCATTTCCTGCTTCTATTGAACATGTCTTGTGCATCCGTATTTTTATTTCAACTTTCACGATAGATCACATCATTTTAGTTTCAACAAAAAAAACATTTTTCTTACAATCAAAGGTATATAGGCCGGCAACCTTGCGGCCGAAAGGACTCTTTGGAGGGCGATTACGCCTCCGTAGAAGGACTGGTCTAATAGGTGTAACAACGCCATGTACCTTATATCAATTAATATCTCAACTAAATACTTAGGTATAATGATGCTATGTAACTCTCATACTTCTGTTCTTCTGCTGGCAGATCTAAATGCAAATCGCTGGAAGCGGGATAATATTGCTGCCAGAGAGTTCTACTGCTACCTATTTCAAAGCCGAGCCACCGATACTACAAATATACTTCGAGCAGGCAGGCTTGCACAACAATATCAAATCGATTGTTACGTAAATATTGAAACTCAACGACTGGATTATTTTAGGAGTGAGCAACTGCAACATGATCTACGAGTTGAATCATTCGAAGGCATTATCGAAAGCATGGCATGCGAGGGTAATTTGAGCGGCAACCAAATCGGCCAAAAATTTGTGCTCCCTTCGTCACACATCGACAGTCCCAGAGACATGCAACGGCGGTAAATGCATTAGCTTTGGTAAGCGAATATGGAAAGCCGGATTTCTTCATAACAATGACGTGCAACCCTAACTGGCCTGAAATACGTGAGGGCTTGTTGCCAGGTGATGAGGCCCAGAACAGATCTGACCTCGTCGCCAGAGTTTTCAGAGCAAGAAATGAGGAGTTCAAGAACGACATTGTCAAAAACAAGTTACTGGTGAAGTTGCAGCATATATTTATATTATAGAGTTCCAAAAAAGAGGGCTGCCTCATGCTCATTGGATTCTTATTTTAAAGCCAAATTATAAAATAGTCTCCTCAGCTGCATATGATCGCTTTGTTTGTGCAGAGCTGCCTGATATTGATTTACATCCACACCTTCATGCCTGTGTTGTCAGACATATGATACACGGACCTTGTGGCCTACTTAATCCCTCAAATATATGCATACGAGAAAGCAAGTGCAAGAATAGATATCGTAAAGAGTATGTAGAGAGTACCTCTCAGCATGACAACTCCTATCCAATGTACAGGAGGAGAAATGATGGCCGAACTGCACATGTTCGGCATCAAATCCTTGACAACAGGTGGGTCGTTCCGTACAATCCTTACTTGCTCGCAAAATTCGACTGCCATATTAATGTCGAGATCTGTGTTGGAGTACGACTCATCAAATATTTGTACAAGTACGTTTGCAAAGGACCCAATAAGATTGCATTTAATGTCGTTCCATATTCAGAGATTCAGCCCCTGGTGAGATTACAGCATTCCAATCAGCCCGCTGGTTGTGTGCTCCTGAGGCCATGTGGAGAATTTACGCTTTCATATTAAGCGAAATATATCCAGCTGTAATGCAACTTCATGTTCATCTGCCAAACAAACAACATGTTCTATTCTCTCCCTCCCGCTATTTACCTGAAGTGATAGAAAATCCAAACGCATCTAAAACACAATTAACTGAGTTCTTCAGAATGAACGCATAATCGGCCGCAGTTTCGCAGATGAATTTACTATACAAAGATTTCCCTCGTTTCTTTGTCTGGGATGCATCAAAAAAAACCTGGCATCGACGACTCAAAGGAACCTGCATTGGCCGTCTGGTGACCGCCAGCCCACTTGATGGTGAGAGATATTATCTACGATTGCTTATAAACCATGTTCGAGCGCCAACTTCTTTCGACTGTTTAAGAACGTTTGCCGGCATACTATACTCCACATTTCGAGCAGCCGCCCTCGCACGTGGGCTGTTAGAATCAGATATAGACATTACAAGTTCTATAGCTGAGGCCTGTTCTTATCAAATGCCCTGCTCATTACGCCGCCTCTTTGCAATCATTCTGTTATACAACACTCCATCCAATCCGCGAGCATTATGGGATGTCTTCAAATTTTTCCTCGCAGATGATTACATTGCTCTGAAAAAATTTACTAACGAACAAGCTTTCTTAAAATCACTTCAATCAATGGACATGTTCTTACAATCTATGGGTCGAACAATTGATGATTTTGGTTTGGTCGACTATAATTTGGGAGCCTCACGAAAGCAAGTGCAAGACCGAGATTTTGAACAAGAGCTGAACTATATTGTCGCTGAGTCATATCTGAAATCATGTACACATTTGAATTCTATGCAGAATCAAGCCTTTACAGAAATCATGCAAACCATTGACAGTAACGGTCCGGCAGTTTTCTTCGTCGATGGCCCCGCCGGTTCTGGAAAAACTTTTCTCTACCGAGCTCTTCTGGCGGCTGTTCGTTCGAAACACCTCATTGCATTAGCAGTGGCCTCTTCAGGAGTCGCAACATCCCTAATACCCGGTGGCCGCACAGCACATTCACGGTTCAAACTTCCTGTAATTGTCGAAGATGAATCATGCACAACCAGCAAACAAAGTGTGCATGCTCGGCTCATAATTGCAGCCAAACTTATTATCTGGGATGAGGCTTCGATGGCACATCACAAGAGTATTGAAGCGCTTGACGCTTTGCTACGTGACCTCATGGAGACCCACATTTCTTTCGGCGGCAAAACCATTATTTTCGGAGTCGATTTCAGACAAACCATTCCGATAATTGCTGGCGGTACTCGTGATGATGCTATTGCAGCCTGCCTAATTAATTCTCCTCTATGGCTCTCAATGCGAAAAATTCGTCTGACCCAAAATATGCGTGCAAAGGATGATCCTACTTTTAAGGAATTTCTGCTCCGAGTTGGTGATGGAACCGAGCCTTGTAATCAATATGGCGAGATTAAACTACCCTCAAATATGTGCCTGCCTTATAAACACAATGATACTCCTTTAACTGACTTGCTATCCCAAATTTTCCCCCACTTCAATATTTCTCCTCTGAATCCCACCATGCTCATTGATCGTGAAATTCTGACTCCAAAGAACGACAGCGTTGACGAAATTAATGATCTTCTGATCAATAAATTTCCTAGTTGCGCCATTGATTATTATAGCACAGATCTCACCAACGATCCATTTCAACAATCTTACTATCAAGATTATCTGAACTCAATTCACACTCCAGGATTACCCTTACACTTGCTTCGGCTCAAAATAAACTACCCTATAATGCTGCTACGTAATATTAACCCTTCAGAAGGCCTGTGCAATGGTACTCGTCTTATATGCCGCCATGATAAGTGTCAGTTTTGTACACTTATCCATGGTTTGTATCGATAAAATTCACCCATAATTGAGCTAGTCTACTCGTTTTTTGCTTTTAATTAATTAGTTTTAATAATTTTATTTTTATCGGATGATGATCGGATTAAATAACTGATTTACTCAAGAAATAACATGTTTATTAAATATTCTCTTTGTTGAATTTTGATATATTCATATTGTAGGCTGCCCGAGATGAATTCGGTCTTTCTTCCGATTCAAAATCGAGTTATATATCAAAAGTTATCATCCGAAAAGATTTGGGGCAAAAACGCAAAGTCCGAGAAATTTCAATAAAACGTAATTTCAAAGCAACCAGTGAACAAATTTACGAAGCCAGGTTACGGCCGTAACTACAGAATGTTACGGCCGTAAGTCATCCAAGTTACGGCCGTAACTCCTTAATGTTACGGCCGTAACTCTTGACAGATTGTTATGATTTGTCTAATTTTTTATACTTTTTGTGTATTATTGAGGGGATGGCTGACATTGATCCGATCTATTGTAATAATGCTGGAGTTTTGGAGCTATTAGATGACTTTAGGTGTATAAATAGACCCCTTAGATCCTTCATCATTGATCATTCATCTTATAATTTTCCATTTTTTGTAAACTTTTCTTTTTGTGTGAAGAACACACTTGTGTTCTTGAGTGATTTTTGTAAGTGTGGTATAGCATATGTTGTTAAGAGAGTTTATTGCTTCTATCTCCTTTATCTACTAAGGGAGTTAGGATCAATTCTTTCTCTTGATTCAACTAATAATGACCACACAAGCTTGTAATATGTATAATAAACCCTTCATGGGCTAAGTAACCTTTAGTTGGGATTATAAACAAGGTTAGTCATGTTATTTATGTTTGTATAAAAGATCTATTGTGAATTACTTATTATTGTGTGTGATTTTCATTGTTTTAACAATCTTTATTTATTTGGCCAATAAATGACGATATTTATGGTCTTCATATGTTTCGAAAGAAAATATGTTTGATTAGATCAAATGATCTTCACTCTAAGTTGTTCTAGGGGATAGAAATATACCTCTAGTCCTTAGATGATTCTTTGAGTTATTTTCATAAATCCTAATGCTATGTATTGAAGCCAATCAACATAGAAATATAGTGGATTGATTCAATATGTAAGGTGCGTTTTATAGTTCGAAAGAGAAACCGTCTTTTTAAGGAAAATCGAATCTACACAACATAATAAGTAAATTCATCTTATGATCTCCTATACATCTTTTATAACTAATGACGAACTAAGTTTGTAATCCCAACTATTTCATTTTATCGTTTAATCAATCTATTATTATTGCAATATTTTTATTTCCTTAAAATATTAGAACTATTATTGCATTTTCTTTGCAATTATTAAACCAAACTTTTTAATTGTGTGTTTCACTCATCTTAGTATCTATAAAAATAGACTAATAGTGTATAATTCAAATTATAACCAAACTTCCTTGTGGGATCGATAAACCGGACTCAAAAAGTCCACTTTACTACTTGATACGATATCGTGCACTTGCGATAGTTACACTAACAACGTGTCAAGTTTTTGGCGCCGTTGCCGGGGAAGTATAAGTTAAATTTGAAATCTTACAATTGTAAACTATTTTTATAGGTACAAATTTCTCGACATTGTAACTTAGTACTCAATTGTGTTTGTCCGGTCAAGTGGCGGATAACGGTACTCCGTGACTATTAAAGTTGGATTTTCGCTTCACAACAATCGATATTTGTAAATATTTCCTCCATTTATTTTCATTTTTATTTTATTTTTATAATGGAAGAAACATTGTATAAAATCGAAAAAAGATTTCCCTTTCTAAGCAAAAATGCAATTTTAAAAATTTACAAGGCAAGGCTTGAAAGGATAAGGTTGCTTATGAATAAAAGCATACCTTTTGACATAAGATTCATTATTGAAGCCAAAGTAAGAATATAGGGTGAATTCACAGAAACACCGACTAGATTTTTACCAGGGCTTGGAAAAAGTTCATATGCGAAGAAACGACGAGCAAAGATGATAGCCGTTTGTTATAAATGTGCTAGATGGAACTGTAATTTAAAATGTCGATCTTTAGGAATTCCATCTACAAACAGAGAAGATAAAATTCAGTTCACTAAGGATGGTCTGAATAAAGAGAATTTAGATAATATCGAAATTTCTCTTGACACGCATCCTAGTGGACTCGTACATTACGGAATTCGATGTTTGTGGAATAAATTCAAACCAGAATATGAACAACGTCTTGGGAATTTGACGTTAAAAGACCCTGTTTGTCAATTTGTAAGAAAATTGGATGGGAAGCTTCTCCCCGACTCATAGAAGGCGTTTAGGCCGTTTCTGAACGTAAAATCAGAGGAAAATGTGAGCCACAATCACAACTACTGTACATACGCGTAAGTATCTTTTATTTTTGTCGTGTGGTGAGATTTTCTGAATAAAAAAAGTGATACGCGATAAATGCTTTCATTATTCTATTGAGTAGTTGAAGCGCAATCAACGCAATCACAAACTTGTTAAACAATTTTTACCTTCTTTTTCTTCTATAAATAAACATTGCGCTTGTTTCTTTCATTCATCCCTCAAACTTGCACTTTTCTTTGTTTCTCTCTAAATAATTTCTTTTCAAAAATGGAGTCATCATCTTCAACAAAAAAATTTAGCACAATCTGCATTTTTGGTGGAGCTAGTTATGGAAAAGAGGCATGCTTTACTGAAGCAGCCCACAACTTGGGTCGTACCTTAGGAGAAAAATGCATTCATGTAGTTTACGGAGGAGGAAGTCTAGGATTAATGGGACGAGTCATTGCTCGCCTATATGGAAGGAGTAAGAGTGTTGGGAATAATCCCAAAACCTCCGGTGAAAGTAAAATCACCGGGTCAACTATTGGAGATGAGTTTAGATCTCAGAATATGCAAGATCGCATAACTCACATGATAAATAATTGACGCCTTTATCACCCTTCCCGGTGGTTTTGGCACCCTTGAGGAACTTTTTCATGTGGTTACCAGAGCCCACTAAATGTTTATCAAAACCAATAGGTGTGCTTAATGTCAATGGTTTCTTTGATGGTTTACTGTCTTTCATCGACTACTCATTAAAAGGGTTTTATTTCCGAGCGTGCTAAACGAATCATAGTCGTTGCAACAACACCAGAAGAACTAATCAAAAAACTCAATGAATTTGTTCCTCAACCAGATCCAGCTCTAGCTAAAATTGTCTGGATGGAATATTTTACCGTGAGAAAACGAAAAGTCGATTCATTCCTCTCCCTTTGATATCCCA
Source organism: Orobanche coerulescens (assembly GCA_033398695.1). NCBI lineage: Eukaryota > Viridiplantae > Streptophyta > Magnoliopsida > Lamiales > Orobanchaceae > Orobanche > Orobanche coerulescens. The sequence goes on along the minus strand of CM065816.1, from coordinate 9,750,465 downwards.
TGTCGGACCTCTTTTATTTTTACTTTCTGTCGTGTGTAATAATCGTGGTAAATGGTGACAGCTTAAGGAGTTTCTTCTTGATCTCTTGACGCGCATCTATTCGCGATTTATGTATTGTTATTTTATTACTGTAATTTTTATTGTGTGTTTTCTATAATAGCATTGATGGCAGCGTAAGGCGACTCTTCAGACTTTCTTGATGCGCATCTTAAAAATTGTGTTATACTTCCGAGTATATTTTATTTTCTTTTGTTGTGTGCCTCGTATATTTATTCTCTTGCAGATTCTAAAAGGTGTTAGCTCAAACATCAACTTTCTTAACAGGGAGTATTCTGCTTTTTCTGCATTGCTTTTTATTTTATTTTATTTTTAAAAACCGAGGACAGTTTTATTTTCAAGTTTGGGGGTGGTTTGTTTTATTATTTTGGTGTGTTGTAATTTTGGTGTGTTTTGATTGATTTGATTATTTGCCTTAATTTTTTTTTTATTATATATATATATATATATATATATATATAGTATTTTGATTTATGAGATTTCTAGATCTGGCCATAACACCAATAAATTAGCTATATACAAGCTTCTAAAATCGTTTTAACAGGTAAAAAAATTGTATATTCCAAAATTTTTTGAGCCTTAATCTCTTTCCAAGCCTTGTAATTATCATATAAAATCGAGTCATTCGTCACCTTGAGAAAAGAAGAATCAATCGGTTGATGAAAAATAGAACTGAAATTTACTTAATTTGTGGAGTTTTTGATTTTTCATGCTTAAACTAAGAAATGATTTTCTGCAAAAATTCTATTCCCTAAAAAAAAAAGGAGTCATTGGTGAAAAGAGCTACACGTTAGCAAATAACGGTGTGAAAGCTATCACCTAAAAAAATGACGAAAAGGAGTAGTGTTGAGCAAAGAATAAATGCCTAATTTTGGAGGTCTTAAGTTTTGCGAAAAATAAAGGACTAACCATTGTTGGTGCGTAGCTGCCGTCTCAGAAAAATTGGTGAAAAGAGCTACACGTTAGCAAATAACGGTGTGAAAGCTATCACCTTTAAAAAAAAAAGAGATAGAAATTGTGTTAGTGAAAAGAGCTACACGTTAGCAAATAACGGTGTGAAAGCTATCACTAAGGGATGTAGTTTATGAGCAGATTTGAATTAATTAGCGGCTGAATTTCAATACACTCAATTTCGTGAAAAATCACAATATTTGATGACGCCAATGAAATTCTTCTTCATATTGAGTCGAAAAATAAATGAGTGATCGAGAGCAACCATTGAAGGGAGTCGTGTGTATCACGAGTGGGAAAGAAATAATCAACCTTTTGGGGGGAAAACCTTGAATTTGGAATTACAAAATAAAAACCGTGTTTTAACTTCAAAAGCATTAGTAGATTTATTTTGAATCTTGATTCATTTCTATCTACTGTATAAAGCTGGTTGTTGTGTATTAATGGCATTTTGATCTCCTTTTATCTTTTTATATCTTAATTTATGTGTGTATTAATTTTTCTTATTTTTATTTTTGGAGCATTAATAATAAAGAGTCTTGCTCGGGACTAGCAAGAATTCAAGTTTGGGGGTGTGATAAGTGTCAGTTTTGTACACTTATCCATGGTTTGTATCGATAAATTCACCCATAATTGAGCTAGTCTACTCGTTTTTTGCTTTTAATTAATTAGTTTTAATAATTTTATTTTTATCGGATGATGATCGGATTAAATAACTGATTTACTCAAGAAATAACATGTTTATTAAATATTCTCTTTGTTGAATTTTGATATTCATATTGTAGGGCTTTCCGAGACGAATTCGGCTTTCTTCCGATTCAAAATCGAGTTATATATCAAAAGTTATCATCCGAAGAAGATTTGGGGCAAAAACGCAAAGTCCGAGAAATTCGGGCTGAAAACGTAACTTTCAAAGCAACCAAGAACAAATTTACGGTTAGTTACGGCCAGAACTACATAATGTTACGGCCATAAGTTATCCAAGTTACGGCCGTAACTCCTTAATGTTACTAGTAACTCTTGACAGATTGTTATGATTTGTCTAATTTTTTATACTTTTTGTGTATTATTGAGGGGATGGCTGGCATTGATCCGATCTATTGTAATAATGCTGGAGTTTTGGAGCTATTAGATGACTTTAGGTGTATAAATAGACCCCTTAGATCCTTCATCATTGATCATTCATCTTATAATTTTCCATTTTTTGTAAACTTTTCTTTTTGTGTGAAGAACACACTTGTGTTCTTGAGTGATTTTTGTAAGTGTGGTATAGCATATGTTGTTCAGAGAGTTTATTGCTTCTATCTCCTTTATCTACTAAGGGAGTTAGGGTCAATTCTTTCTCTTGATTCAACTAATAATGACCACACAAGCTTGTAATATGTATAATAAACCCTTTATGGGCTAAGTAACCTTTAGTTGGGATTATAAACAAGGTTAGTCATGTTATTTATGTTTGTATAAAAGATCTATTGTGAATTACTTATTATTGTGTGTGATTTTCATTGTTTTAACAATCTTTATTTATTTGGCCAATAAATGACGATATTTATGGTCTTTATATGTTTCGAAAGAAAGTATGTTTGATTAGATCAAATGATCTTCACTCTAAGTTGTTCTAGGGGATAGAAATATACCTCTAGTCCTTTGATGATTCTTTGAGTTATTTTCATAAATCCTAATGCTATGTATTGAAGCCAATCAACATAGAAATATAGTGGATTGATTCAATATGTAAGGGGCGTTTTATAGTTCGAAAGAGAAACCGTCTTTTTAAGGAAAATCGAATCTACACAACATAATAAGTAAATTCATCTTATGATCTCCTATACATCTTTTATAACTAATGACGAACTAAGTTTGTAATCCCAACTATTTCATTTTATCGTTTAATCAATCTATTATTATTGCAATATTTTTATTTCCTTAAAATATTAGAACTATTATTGCATTTTCTTTGCAATTATTAAACCAAACTTTTTAATTGTGTGTTTCACTCATCTTAGTATCTATAAAAATAGACTAATAGTGTATAATTCAAATTATAACCAAACTTCCTTGTGGGATCGATAAACCGGACTCAAAAAGTCCACTTTACTACTTGATACGATATCGTGCACTTGCGATAGTTACACTAACAACGTGTCACGCCATCTGGGGAAAAATGTCCTCTCTGCAGAAATTGTCTCAGGCCAACATGCAGGAGATTCGGTCTTCATACCCCGTATACCTCTCGAACCGTCTGACAAACAAAAATGCCCTATTCCATTTAAACGACATCAATTCCCAGTGCGCCTCTGTTTTGCAATGACGTTTAACAAGTCCCAGGGACAGACATTAGATAAAGTTGGCCTGTATCTGCCCGAGCCCGTCTTCTCTCACGGCCAGCTCTATGTTGCCCTTTCTCGAGCAAGAAAAGCAGCTGATATTAGAATTCTAATTCGGCCCCCCACTATTGATGCCATCCTGGTGATTTGACCAAAAATATTGTGTATAGAGATATTATCAATGCAGCAGTCTTATAAATCTGTTGCAGACCTGATATAAATCTGATATAATCAGATAACTTTCTAATGTGTATTAATGATAGAATGAGACAGTTTTTATTTTCTGCCAAAGAATTCTTCTATGGCTCTTTCATTTGAGTACCATCTACAATTTTCATTGTAATTTATATGCAGCCAATGGAGCCCAAATTATATTCTGTCAACAATATCACTCCTGATATGAAAAAACGGACTGCCAAAGTTTGCGTTGTCAATAAAACAAGTCCTCGAACATCATCACAAACTACTCCAATTAGATTCCAAAAATTGCTCCTCACAGATGAACAGGTCAGCTTTTTCTCGCATATATCCATTATTATTTATGCGTAGGCTATTAGATATTTCTCTACATTTTTTTCCCACCTATACGTACAATATTAGACATTACCTCTGCATAAAATATTACACATCTACCACAGCCTCTCTATATCATCCTACAAACTACCGCCTAAGATGTCAATTTCTTTAATTTTTTTCTTTCTTTCTCCTGTTTATACTGATTATATGTATGCTGACTATTATTGGTTTTATACTCATTATATGTATGCTGACTATTATTGGTTTTGTTTCCCGGATTTGTGTTCTTCTTGACTGCTGATTGTGCTTTGTGTGTTTTTATTATCAGGTATGGCTTTATTTTTTCAGGTCTGCTTAGTGGCTTTCATTTGTTTACACTTCTCTATTTTAGGATTTCATCTCAGGTTTGAGTAGTTATTTTTTCTGGTCTGATTTGTAGGTCCGTTCATATATATATTTGTTCAACTCCGGTTGTTTTTTTGGCTCCTTTATTGTGTTTGTTCTTGGTTCTGCTGGACCTTGCCTGCTGTTTTCTAAAAAATAGATTGCTGCTTCATATTTTTCATAGTGTCATTTTTTGGTGATTTTGTTGTCTGTTGATCAGGTACGGTTTGTTGGTTATAATAGGTTAGGAAAATCCCTCCAAGTTTGCTTACCTTATTTCCTCATTTGATCTGCCCTTATTTTTCCCGGAGCTTACTCATCAATGCTTTTAGGCTCCTATTTAGTTCGTTACAACCTACTATTACGATATTTACTTATATCGAAACCTACTCTTTTGTCAGATTTTTTCATATCTTCTAATCTTATACGCCTACAACATGTCTGAAATAGGGAAATAAAGTTGAAGCAATGCTGTACAGATCCGATGTCGAACTGCTGAAAAATTGTTTCACCGTTGATGAAACTTATCTTATATCAAATGCGCTGGTGCGGCTTGTCAAACGAGAATTCGAAAATCCTTTGATCAATAACAACTACCAATGGATAATCGGTGCTAAAACAGCAATTCTGCCAACTGAAAAGAAAGCGTTTGTTTCTTCTGCTCTGGCTCCTGTATTTACACATTACGATCATTTCCATAGGTTAATAGGAACAAGAACACTTATAAGTAAGCAACTAATCAGACCTCTTATTGCACCTATATTTTAGCCCCTACCTTAAAATATTTATACAATAATAAATTAACAAAGTAGGCCATTCAATTTTTCCGCCCAACTGACAGGTACTGTTGCTGTTATAATAAGCAAGCACGAACCCAGATGCGTTTCATCAAGAGACAGAGAAAACACATTGCGTGAATATGTTGCAATAGACGAAGCGTACGAACCAATCATCCTCCCTTACTATATGCCTAATATCAAACCAAAAACAAATATATACTAATCTCCATGCAAAAAATTGTTTTACTTGCAGGCCTTTTGTTATTACTTTTTGGAACGACGCTATTACAGATGATGTGTACACTCTGCTCGACTCCGTTCAGGATCAACATGTTATAGCTGCACTCAATTTTAATGTTACCAGATACCATAGTAATATTCTTCCTCCTTTCTAAATACACCATGGGTTATGCTGGACTAAATGTACGATATATATACAATATACTGAGGTATGTGTTTATATATACAATATAAACACATTACTTCACTTTCAAGAATTGGGGAATTGGTAGGGTTGTGCAGAGTCCAACCATAACTTCACTTCCAAGAATCAAATGCTGCATTAATCGTGATTGACATCGGGAAAAGAGTTCTGTTTATTTAAATTGGGTTTCCTTTTTATCGCATTATATATCCTGTTTCTATATGTTTCACAATATACACTCTCCTTTCTAAACACGCCAAAACATGCTGCCTACTCATTATTTCCTTCATTAAATTATTATTCCGCAGATGTCTCGCTCAGTTCAACATCCTCTTCGCTCGTCCTCCTTCAATTTAAAGACAAACGTTTTGAAGAACTTCAGAAATGGTAACCTCACATCTTGCCAAATAAAATTTGAGGAATTTTTTTTTAATTTGAATTGAATAACACTTGACGCAAAATCCCAAAATTATTCAGTTAATTTTTTCGCTTTGCTTCTGGACCACATGAATAGTGTATTGATAAATGTGTCTGTATTACTGTCAATATCGGATCCACAATGGTATCGTCTTGTTTAATATAACAGTTATACTGCACCTGCCGTCTCTTATAGAACGCTCATGCATTTTATATTTGTATAATTATTAATTTTATACTTCCAGGCAAGCTCTAAATACAAAACGGATCGCTGACCTCTTGGACCAAGACAGCCTGCTCGAAAGAGCGCACACAAATTTAAATTTAAATACTCAGGATATAATGTCCGTACACACCATACTTGCAACAGCTGAGGTAAACACAGTTCGAATATTCAGTTATTAACTACTCTCGGACAACCTAAACATTTTCCCTTAAACAGCCCGGCAGGTTTGATACTGTTGTTCGAGCAAAGATAATGCGAACTAATCAAAAGTTCATCTACCTATTTTGCGACCGCTGCCACTGCCTGACGTCTACAGAATATGGCTCCCTCTTTCAATGCCGATCCTACCACATCAACCAAATAGCAACTGCAAGGTATTCATATCACCATTGCTTTATTTTCCCCAGGTTGCTCTGACATTTTATCCGGGCCTGATACAAAATTACATGTATCTACAGATACAAATTCTCTCTTTTGCTTTTCGATGACACCGGCGAAATAGAGGTTACAGTATTTGGAAATGAAGGTGAAAAACTTCTGAATATTTCAGCCGATGATTTCTGGCAAAAATATAACGACGTACACCTCCTGACAGAGTCACTAGTTTACCTACACTGCATTTATAACTATAAATACTACATGTAATACATTAAACATATCTAATATGCAGGATCCCTCTTCTGTACTGTCGTTGCTGAACTCCAAACTTGAACAACTGACGCTAAAAATAAGGATTCAATCTAAAATTTTTAAGAAACAGGACGACACTACTACATTATCATATACCGTTCAATCATTAGAATATGAAAATACAACATCAGTCCTTGCCTCAAGAAATAAATCTCCTGCACCACATTCTTCCTCTCCAGGTACGTTTTCATGCACTTCCAATCTACTACACTAGATATGTTACGTAACAGTTCTCTCTTCTCTTACCTCAATCTCTCAATTATATTTTTCCTCTATCACAGGCATTACGTACCCCGCAACCAATGAAATCAACGAGCCAACTGAAAATCCAAATATAGGTTTTCATGCACTTCCAATCTAAAATACTAAATATGTTAGATCACATTTCACGCTTCCCTTAGATCAATCTATCAGGTATATCTCTTTTCCTCTTGTCCCAGACATTACGTACCCCGCAGCGGCTGATGTCAACGAGCCAGCTGAAAATCCGAATCCCTCTACCCAAACTCCAGCAGGTTCACCATACTATATCCACGAATATTTCAAGATTCATTCAATATTTACACATAATTAACCGCTCAGCTACAAAAAATAAACAGATATGCTGCATGCTGCAAAATCCAGACTTCCCAAAAAAAAGAGCTGAAATACAAATATAAGACAACACACATACTACTAACAGACCACTATCCAAGAAATCCAGCAATGCCAGACACCGTATGTTTCACAGCATCCCTCCCTGCATCATCACAATATAGCTCATATTCCTTACTAACCAAATCGTAATATATTTGGCAAATTGCAGCACCTCCACAGAGAAGTGCAGACACACCCAAATCATCGCGAGGCCGCACATTGAGAGCCAAAAAGTTCGACTGAATAAATGCACACTCACACTTCTGTGCAAAAAACAATGTTGTAAAATCTTTGTAAATTACTTTAGCAACAACCCTTTTGTAAATGCTACGTCCTGTAATCATATGTAAATATGGACCGCCCGTTTGGCCTTGTTCCGATGTACTCGACCTATTACACATGAGATGAACTTTGCTTTACACTTTGGTTTATGGCAGCTTTTATTCGTATTTTTTGGATTCATACTTCCAGGTTTGGGATATCCCATCAAAGGTCCAGTGTTTTTATCATTCAATAAATATTACCTACATCTCTGCACCAATGTTCTGCCTTTAGTTTCGTTTTCTGATTTGAATGACTCATGCCTTTATTTTGGAAGAATCTGCGTCTGTTGTAATTTTATTTTCAAACCTCTGTATGTACTCTTTTATTGCCTAAATTTTTGTTTTCTCAGTACAATTCACCTAATTTGTATTTAGTGTTTCTTATTTCTATTCATTCTGCAGTGATTTGGATGTGATCTTCGGACTGTTATTCTTTTCCTCTTCTCGTGCTCGAAACTAGGAGTTTAGTTCTCAACAATTTCTACGCGCTCGTGATTTTGGGTAGTCTGGAATATCCTCAGGTAACTCTGCTATATCTTTCTATTAGTAATTATCAACTGCTTAAAGAGTACTGGAGTGCTCGCTGATTAGCATAATGTTATCGCTTTAGCTTCGCGCATTCTCCCTGTCTCTCTCTCTCAGTCGTTCTTGTTCACTCGGTCGTTGGTGCTTTTATTGCATCACTTTGGCTGGAAATCATCGTCGCACTTTTCTTTGATTCTATCTATATTCCATGCATATCCGTGTGTATATAGATTTTGTGGTTTCTATTTCATTTTTTGCTTTGTTTTTTGATTTCTATTTCATTTATCTTCTCGTTTTTGGATGTGTGGATTTGAATTTTGAACTGACCAGCATTATTATATGTCTGCTTCCATTTGGAGTTCATTTATTTCTTTCGGTGATATTGAGTTTCTTGTTTCGCAGGTCATTTTTTTTTGCTGCTTTCGGTGAGATTTTTTTGGGTCTTCTTTGTTTCGGCTATTTGGTTATTCTTAACTGGTCAATGATTTTGTTTACATTTTTTTTGGCAGATCCGCGGTCTGTCTGGTCTCTCAGCGGTAAGTGGATTTTTCTAATTACTCTACCTCTATGTTTGTATTTAGTTGCTCAACACTATTTCTAATTGTTTGCAGTAAATCGTTAACAGGTTGCCTGTGCATAAATTTTAACCTATAATTTTTCGTTTCTAATCTGGGGCCTCGTATCCTTTTTATTAGAAGTCATTTTTAGATTTTTTACAGGCTAGCTGGTCTAGCTCTAGGTTTGTATTTAGTTGTTCAACAGAGTTTCGAAAGTTTTGCAGGAGTGTACTTGGCTATAACATTTACTGGGAGCAGTAAACTTATTCACCTCGAGTAAATTTGTGTAACAAAATTCTATTCGAGTTTGTTTGTGTTATATAGGAATAAAATCGCACGACCAGTTTTTCCTTTTAATTCGTTGTTTTCTCGTATTTTTTCTTCTCTTTTCTGCGATATCGAAAGAAATTGTTGACTCTTTCATTTGCCTTTCTGACAATTTTTTGCAACTCAAATTAATGTCGATTTACCTGAATGCATAAAGGTATTTAATTATACTAGCATTCAATAATTTTTTTTTACTCTTTGGTTATCCATGTGCATGATTAGCGAAGACTGATAGCTTTTGTGAAGATTTCTATTGTTTTATCTTTGATAGTTATTTAACGTTAGCTAAGGACATCGACATTGTTTGTTCTATTTTGCAGAGCCTGAAATCGTTGGTGAAGTACATCTGATGGATACTTCATGCCCTCGTGGTATTTCTTGAACAAAAACCTTCTGGGGTCAATCAGATATCAGCATATTAGTTTTATACTTTTACTATACTACAGATTGTCATAACCGATCAATAGAGGAATCTGTAAACAAGGCCGTACATTCCAATAGATTTGTAATCAAATATTATGTTTCCAGTAAGCTCCATCGGATTCGTTATCAGGATTGAGCTTTGACCCCTTCCTCCCATTGCGGCACAACTGGACGTGGAAAGGGGAAGAGGAAGAACATAAATCCACAACAGCACAGGTAACCTCCTATCTCTTTCACCTTCAAAATATTACCTCTATTCTATATTACATACAGGAAGAAATGTACCTAAATGCATAGCAGTTCTGTTCCTTTTGTGTTAGAACATATCTTACAATCTTTTGGGTTTGAACATATCCTACAATCCTTTTGCTGCTTGTTGATGAACAGGTTCACCATTTTTTTCTTCTGTGTTTCTTAGATGAGATAAAGATGTGTTATTTCCTTATAGTTATCCAGCGATCTCGAATATTTTTTTTATCCTGATCTCAAATATCTACATTCTATATAAAATAGGGAAATACAGAGAGGTACTAAATAGTACCTCATTTATTTATAGCCTCTCATTTGAAATTTGGATAGGAAGAGTCTAATAGTTTATTTATTTGGGAATGAGCCTGTATTCTTTCTTATGATTAGAGGTATATAGACCGGCAGCCTTGCAACTGAAAGGGCTCTTCGGAGGATTATTACAACTCCTTAGAAGGACTGGTCTGATAGGTTTAACAATGTCACATACCTCTAATCGTTCTTGTGGATGTACGCGTTTTATTTATTTATATATGTGTATGTATTTAGTTGTAGTTTAGTTTACAATGCCACAAATGAATACATATGACGTCTATTTCAGACTTGATTTAGAATTTGTGAGCTGCGCTTCGACGTACGCCTAAAAAAGTCTGCTTTTTTTGGGGCCTTATTTAAAATTTTGCAAACATAACCGTGTACATTCAGTGTTTTTTGATACATCTGCATTTATCTATAACAAACTTCAGGCCATATATTAATTTGGTTGGAAATTTATACTAACCATATGTCACAACTACCTATGAAAATGAACTACCTTTACAAATCATTTATTATAATATCTTTCCTCATTCCTAAACATGCCAGATTAAAATATTTATTTATCATTTCTTTCATAAAATCATTACCCACACATGTATCGCTCAGCTCAACATCTCCTTCAGTCATCCTACTTCAATTTGATAACAATCGTTTTGCAGACATCCAAAAATGATCGCTCTCACATGTCTGCATCACCCTCAGTTGCCAAAAATGTTATTTGAGCATATTCTTTTGCAGGTGCTTCCAATACACAACACGACTCACCGACCTCTCGCACCAAGGTACACTTTTGCAGGAAACACAGACAAATTTCAATACACACCATCCTCACAGCAGCCGAGCTGAACTCAGCCCTATTATTATATTCTATATATTGTTAGAAAGCACATTTTTTTATTATAAATCTATATATATTGAACTCTATAATCTAAATTCGATTAGGGGAAGAATTTTTTTTATTAATTCAAACAATTCTAACAACAAAACCTAAAATTATTAATACACATTGTTAATAGGAGACCACATCTAAGAAGTTTGAACATATTTATTCATCATACACATTGTTACACTCCAATTATTGAATCCCCACCAGTTCCGGCCGGCCATGAATCTTTGCCTACATATTAAATAATTATAAAATATATATATATATATACTTTTGCTGACAAAAGAACATAGTCTTTCCCACAAATTCATTAACATATGAACTTTTGTTAACAAAAAAAACATAGTAGATGCCACATTTTTGTGTGGTCTTGAAAGTGGAGGCACTCGGGCCGGATCTTGATCCGGTTCGAGATCTTGGGTCATTTCAAACATTTTGGCCGCAGCGCGACGGGCGTAGAGAATGGGAGTAACTGCAAATATAAAAAATTAATAATGAATTCAAATAATAATAATGATGATAATAATAATAATAATAGTAGTAGTATATATACCCATGGAGACAGCTCTGTTACTTGGCTGGTACCTATAAACATCAAAATGATGGTAATTACTACTACTTACTATCAATTCAAATAATGTTGAGTGAAATTAGTAGTTATATATCTATCTTCTTACACAAAAGATAATGCCTGCACAAATTCATGTATTTCACTAGCAGTGCAACCAATCTCGTCACACAGGACCTGATAGTGGGTCGGCCTCGTCGTTCCCTACGCGTTGTTCGTGGACACATTAATAAGCGAGGAGAAAGTGAAACGAAGGGGAGTCTTCGGGTGAGATCGTTTTAAAATTGTATTATTTTAGAAAAAGCTCACCAAAGTTCCTGCTTGAGCACACAAGTAGAAGTCATTGTTCCTTGGATGACAAACTCCAGTGTCAACCACAGTTCCTGAATATTGAATATATAAGATACATAATAGTTAGTCAGAAATTGAGGCAATATATATATATATTCATTTATTTATATAAATATATATATATATATATATATATATATATATAGAGAGAGAGAGAGAGAGAGAGAGAGAGAGAGAGAGGGAGAGGGAGAGGGAGAGGGAGAGGGAGAGGGAGAGGGAGAGGGAGAGGGAGAGGGAGAGGGAGAGGGAGAGGGAGAGGGAGAGGGAGAGAGAGAGAGAGAGAGAGAGAGAGAGAGAGAGAGAGAGAGAGAGAGAGAGAGAGAGAGAGAGAGAGAGAGAGAGAGAGAGAGAGAGAGAGAGAGAGAGAGAGAGAGAGAGAGAGAGACCTGCTGGGACATTATGAGTTGGAAATTTTGCATAGAAAAATCTAGTATTATGCCTCTTTCTTGCCACCACCACCATCATCTTGGGACACCAACTTTCCTTTACAAACTGGCAAGCCTGAATAACAACACAATTACTTGTAACTATTCAACACAATAACTAAATACAACCTAAGTAGAGAGATAGAGAGAGAAAGCAACCTTGACAATCTGCTCTAGCTCAACACTTAAAACTTGATCAAACTGAGACTCGCTCAGCCCATCTCCATCTCTATAGTGACATAATAATTGCAACAAAATAAGATACAATTAATTTGTTACATCTAATTATCTTACTAGTAAGAGTTAGAATTAAATTACCTGAAGATAATTATCCGATCGGGCAGTTCCTTGGGCTGAAACTGAAGGTACATATGTAGTAGCTCCCTATCGGTCAACAACGTGGAAAAGTAAGTTAACGGCCACAAAAGTATCGATTTTTAAAAACATGACAATGTTTACCTAAATATGCCTCGAGCAGGTGAGCATCTGTCAAAGAGAGCTTCTAGTATGTCGGATCCTGGTGCCTGAGACCGTGTTGTGGCTGTGTATCTAGAGGCACCGGGCCAACAAATTGAGCCAACAGCCTACGACCAACAAGAGAGAATCATGTTAGCATTTATCGAGAGATGTGATGATGCTACTAATATCGATCCAAAACCAAACACTACCGCAGCTATGGAGCGTTTTCCTGGAGCATGACATAGGCTCAGCCCGATGATGAAGGTGGGGACTTCACATATAAACGGTGGTGGCATGTAGTGAGGGACCTCAAAACCTAACACCCAGTTTAGACCAAAAAGCTGCAAAAATAGTAACTTCCGGTAAACATTGTGTTATATACGACAATTAATGAGTAAAATAATACTCCTACTAACCTTGGCATTGATCTTCAGCAACAAGTTTCTAATGTAGTCGGTAGGGGTAGGGGGTTGAGAGACACAAGGTGCAGCTACACATTGTGTAGGTATGCCGACCTTAGAGAAAGTCTTCCTCTTCAATGGGCCTAGACGTGGAAGACGGAAAGATGTTAGCAAGTGATCGATCAATCAAACAAACAAACAAACAAGAAATATGTCGAATCACAAACCATAAAGGTGGCAGTTTTTCTTCTCGGGTAGAATGCAGAGAAGGAACATGGGCACATGTCCGAGCTGGCTCAAGACATCTTCAATCATTTCATCCACCATAATCGAAGCCGGTTTGTTAGCATTTTCCGGCTTCTCCTCCAACATACGGAGTGGCTCGTTGATAGGCTAGAAAGAGAGGACTTAGGTCATCACAAAGGAAAAAAAAAAAAAAAAAACACATTACCCTAATTCACCACTACTTACATATCCAATCGTTTCGCCACATCTAACCAAGTCTTGGCATAACGTTCTCATATCGCAAGGGGAAGAGAAGTTGACAGCCGCCCAATTTTCGAGCTTTCTAGCACACACTAGCTTCTGCCAACGAAACGAAAACAAGTTGCTTGGGACCAATGTAATCTCATCCACATTTTAAATGGAAAGTGGAAACATATATATACATACATACCAATCTCTCAATATCCCACATTCCAGTGTTTGATGTTACTTTTGTCATACTTCCAAACAGCAACTACAATACAATACAACATAATATAGTAAAACACAATACAAACAATGTAGAATGAGAGATTAATGCTTCAAAATCAGCATAGAATATAGATATGAATACCGGGAGTGGTGTCAGAACACGAGCCGTGACTCTTGTAAATTCAGTGCTGATTGAAACCCCACAAGAACTGAGGAGAGAGTTGGCGCCGTAGTTGCAGCTGAGCAGCGCCTACAAAGCAGAAACGGTCATTACACGAAACGGTCATTACACGGTCATTATAGTGAAAACCATACTTGTTTCAAGTCATCCATCATCTGGTCCGGCCCTTGCAACGGCCAACTATTGAGTAGTTGAGCCTGCTGCTCACACGACAAAGGTTCAGTATAGCGTTGCAAAGAAACCAAGAGGCATAGCTGTGGGAAGAGAAAGAAACTCTGATCATCATTCTGACACAAGAAACATGAGCCTCTTAGACTGCGACAACTACTTAATAATACCTTACCTCGATGGGGATGTAAACAGGGCGATTATGCTCTCCAACATCTACACATGGGAAATCTCCCGACTCGTGCAGCTGGATATTGAGGTGGCCAACATAATAGTCATATACAGTCGTCTCCATCTCTTCTGTTTCCCCGTCTCCTGTTTCCCGTTCGAACAAGAACCTAAGACAAAAGCAAATTAATCAGAGGATGACCATCACATTGACAAAGATTTGCCTAATCAGACAACCAAATCTTACGTTTGCTCGCTGCAACTTAGGTCACTCAACCCGGTGATCTTATATTCCATGTTAGAGTGAGAAGCTTTGATCCAGAGATTACTCAACGTCCCTTTCGCCTGTCCTCATACATAACAACTTAACGAGTTACGCCTTAAACCAATCAATTCCAGTGGACAAATTGCAGAAATAGATACCACATCGAATCACCTTAACCCAGTCGATTTCAGCAGCACTTGCAACTCCCTGATGAAGAAGGAGAAACTCTTTAACCGTTCCAGCAGATATAATCGAGGCCGTTGATCCATCTGCAACAAAACAACCACACCTTTCACTCTCATATTTCCACAAATCCAAACCCACATAGTAGACACGACAATGTTTCTCATCCACCAACCTAAATTCAATGTGACGCCTCCCTGCGTGGCCTTAAAACTCGAACAGTGGCCCCTGTAGCTAGCTATGCCTCCGTTCAAGTTTTTGCCATTGTAAGGAAACCGGGCCTCACCAATACCAAAACAACCACTACAAAAAAGGCGGCGAAACATCAATAAAAAAATGTAATGATCAGTAACAAAAAACACACAAGAATTCAACCTAAACCTACTCAGTAGTTGCACTCTGTCTCAAAATGGCATCAAGCACTCGTAACTGCTCACCACCATCCCCATCACCATTGTCAATAGCTCTCATTGGGATCGTTTTATCATATACAATAGACACATTACTGCAAACCAAACAGCACATTACACAGTCTTTCCTCTTCATATCAAACCACAATATTACAAATAAAGAGAAGAGATAGGCGGAGATGGCATACACATTATCAACAATGGCATCGAGCTGAACACGATTGTCTTGGAAGAGCGGAGCAACGGTGAAGATGCTCCTCCCACCGTCATAGGCGTATTCTCTGCCTCCCAAGTCAAGATTGCCTAGAATCTGCCTTCTCATGGCTTCTGCATCAACTGGAACCCCATCTGCGAGTTTCATTGTAACCTACGACCACCGCCAAAACAATAATCAATCAAAACTGAAACCACATTGTTGGGTATCTATCCGAAAAACATAGGATTACACAACTCAATAATAGTAAACGAATTACAGTTATTGAACCTATGGTATTGGGGTTTAGGGATTACACAATATTCCTAAGACAGAATACGAAATAAAGTACACAAAAAATAAATAAAATTGCACACAGTTAAATAATTAAGTTCCAGAATTCAAACCGAGCAGATCTATATAGATCTAAAACCCGAGAGATGAAGGTGGTGAGAAACAACGGGAAGTCGGCAACCCCAAACAATATCCAGCGGTTTCAGAACACGATTGATAACCCAGAGCAAGAATCAGAATGAGCTCAAGCAATTTCACTTAGAAATGGTTTTTCACACAGAAAATTATAGATCTCACGATCTTAAGAACACACTTAGAATCTCAGAAATCAACCTCAGGTAATTGGGATTTTTTTCTCTCGTATCTAGTAACACAGCGAAAGGGGTATAAATACCCAGAAATCCCAACAAACACCTCTGAAACCAAGGGAATCGCAACCAACCTTATCATTAGATTGATAAGGGGCTGCGATTCCTTATTAATCGGAGCCATGAAAATAGGTTCAGAGAGAAACGGAAGGGATAAACAAAACGGAGGCGGAGAGTCAGAGGGAGAAGAGAGAGAAAGCGAAGAGAGGAATGAGCTAGGGTTACGGGTTGGGTTGGCTAATATTAGGGCGACGAACGGGAGAGATTGCACCGCCCAAAATCAACGCCTAGGTTTAAAAGCCACGAAGGATCCAGAAGCCGGGCTGGATATTGGGGTTAATAGTTGGGTTGGGCTGCACACTTTAAAAAATGCTAATATGGGCCCTGTAATACAAAATTCATTTGGGCCTTAATTAACATTTCTCCACCCGGACCAAATGAGCTATCGGGGTACACCAGGAGTAAGGAGGTCATCATCGCCGAACGTCACACCACCTACACATCACACAAAGTTAGTACAAATATAAAGACGTAAATCAATCACTAAGAAAGAAGACTAGTAACCACAAAGAAAACTAGTGAAGCTATCACTGAAATAGCAACTGAAAAACTGGAAGGTCTTCAGTTACGGGAGTCGATATTCAGTATCGACTTGCAGGATCTGATTTTCTCGACTGGTAGGCACTTAGTGCCCATATCTGCAGGATTAGAATGAGAAGGGATCTTCTTCAAATCAATTATCCCCTTTTCCACAATGTCACGGATGAAATGGCGCCTGACATCAATGTGTTTAGTACGATCATGGAAAACAGGATTTCTACACAAATGGATACTAACTGACTGTCAGAAAATACCACAACACTATCACGAAGAACACCAATTTCAAGTAGTGAACCTTTCAACCAGATAGCCTCCTTAAAGGCTTCAGTGGTGGCAATGTATTCAGCTTCAGTAGTAGATAAGGTAACTATGTGCTGAAGTTGAGATCTCCATGAAATGCAAGAACCACACAAGGTAAACACATAAGAAGTTGTGGATTTACGTTCATCTCTGTCATTGGCAAATTAGAGTCAACATAACCCTTAAGACTGACCCCATCTTCAGATTTGGAGAAAACAAGACCATCAGAAACAGATTTTTTTAAGTAACGAAGTAACCGCTTAAGGGCCTCCCAGTGAGGTCTACCAGGATTAGCCATATACCTACTCAAACAACTCACAGCATAAGCAATGTTAGGCCTAGTACTGACCATAAGGTACATGACAGATCCAATAGCATTCGCATAAGGGACATATCTCATTTCACTAATTTCGGATTCAGTTTTTGGCGACTGAGTTTTAGATAATAAGAAATGAGGAGCCAAGGACACACTAGCAATTTTTGCATCAGTCATAGAAAATTTCTCAAGAATTTTATCAAGATATGAAGACTGATTGAGAAATAAAGTGCCATTAGGTCTGTCCCTAACAATGTTCATGCCTAAGATTCTTTTAGCATCCCCCAAATACTTCATGTCAAATTGTTTATCTAGGCAACTTTGGATATGATCAATAGATTTAATGCAAGAACTAATCAATAGCATATCATCTACATAAATAAGCAAGAAAGTGGGAACATCAGAATCATTCTTGAAATAAAGGCATGGATCATATGCACTACGACAGAATTTCAAGGAAAGCATGTAGTCATTAAACTTCTTGTTCCACTGTCTAGGAGATTGCTTTAAATCATATACGGATTTTTTAAGTAAGGCACACACGATCAGGATGGTTACTTCTATAAAACCTTATTGTTGTTTCATGTATATGGTTTCTTTCAATTCACCATGCAGAAATGCTGTCTTAACATCTAATTGTTTCATTTCCCAATTATGATGTGCCACTAATGCTAGCATGATGCGAACAGTGGTGAATTTAACTACTGGAGCAAAAATTTCGGTATAATCAATACCTTCACGTTGAGTAAAACCTTTTGCAAATAACCTCGTTTTAAATCTGACACTATCTTCTTCATTTTTAACCTTGAACAACCATTTGCAATCAATTAACGAACAGTTCTTAGGTTTCGGAACAAGGGTCCAAGTTTGGTTAGCATGCAAGGATGTCATTTCTTCATTCATAACATTTAACCATTCATTCGAGTTGTCAAATTTTAAAGCATCGTTGTAAGTTTTAGGTTCATTACCATCAAGCATATCAAACACATTGAAAGCAAGAGAAGCTATGTGAAAATCATCTAAATGTATAGGTCTTCTAATGTTCCTTCCAGGCCTATCCCTAGTTAATTGATAATGAGACAAGTCATCCGGAACAGATTCAGATTCATCTTCATTTTCAGAATAGTTAAGATTATCATACTGAGCATTAGAAGATTCAGGATTTTCCACATTTTCAGATTCAACAGGCACTTCACTATAACTAAGATGCTCCACCCTGATCTGAACAGGGTGAAGAAGTTTCGGTAGCTAAAACAGGAGCAGGCAATGGGTTATCCAGACAAGGAAATTCAGTTTCATTAAATACCACATCCCTACTAGTTATTACCTTCAATCCAGGTTCAGATTTTACCCATAATCGATAACCTTTAACACCATCAGGGTAACCAAGGAAAACACATCTTATAGCCCTATGTTCAAGTTTATCAGCATTTTGATGCACATAAGCAGCACAACCAAACACACGAATGTTTGAAAAATCAATAGGATGACCCGACCACACAGACTCAGTGTAATTGCCATTCAACGGAATAGAAGGAGATCTATTAATAAGATAGGCAGCAGTTAAAAGAGCCTCACTCCAAAAACTTTTGGACAATCCAGAAGTGGCGAGCATGGACCTCACCTTTTCAAGAAGAGTTCGTTTCATTCGCTCAGCTACCCCGTTTTGTTGAGGGGTGTAGGGAACTGTCTTATGCCTACTGATGCCATTTTCGGTACACATAGTATCAAACTGAGTATTGAAAAATTCTAGACCATTATCAGTCCTAAGCTTTTTAATTCGTTTACCTGTTTGATTTTCCGTTAAGATTCTCCAATTTTGAAAATTTTCAAATACCTCCGATTTTAGCTTAAGCAAGAATACGAAAACTTTCCTCGAGTAATCTATAATCATCAATAATGGACAGGAAATAACGGTTCCTACCATGCGTTGGAACACTGGCAGGACCCCACACATCAGCATGAGCATATTCAAGCACATTGGAACTCTTATTAGATTTTTCAGGAAAATGGTAAGGAGAATTTGGAGGTTTAGGAAATTGTAGTTTGTGTTGTTTGCCATACATACAAGAGTCACAGAAAGACAACTTATCTTATCTTTTCCAAAACATTCTTGTTTATGCAAGATATCTAATCCCTTCATGCTCATGTGTCCTAACCTATTATGCCACAATTCAGTTTTATCGGCACAAACCACATTAGCACATGCAGCAGTTTCAGTTTGGCGAATATATAAGTTAAATTTCCTAATGCCTTTAAACAACATTAAAGAACCCCTACAGATTTTCATGCAACCATTCTCCCAGCTACCTCTGAGACCCTCAACTTCCAAGGTAGTACATGATATTAAATTATGAGATAAATCAGGAATATTGTCTGACATTTTTTAGAATGAATTGTGTACCAGAATCAAATTTCAGACAAACATTACCAATATCGGCCACAAGTCGTTTCACCTTATCAGCCATAGAAACATACCGATCACCAAGATTAGTGTAACTTGTGAAGTGCTGTTTATAAGGTGTCATATGATGTGTGCATCCTGAATCAAGCAGCCATTCATTTTCACTTAGACCAGACACCACAGAATTCACAGAGGCATGCACTTCATCAATAACCATAAAAACATCACCCATATAGCCATATTAGCCTGGTCATTTTGCTGATTCTTCTTAAGTTTAGTACATTCTTGTATTGAATGACCAGGCTCCCCACAATTATAGCATTTGCGATTCTTAAGCCGAGACTTAGATCTATCCCTCCATTGCCCCTTTTTCTTATTAGACTTATCAGAATCATTTTTGTTAAAGGGTTTCTTTTTAAGATGTTGTCTACCCCTAACAAAGTTGACATCACTAACGGGTTTGAAAACCTTATTAACCTTTAAGTCTAATTCCTTACTTTTTAAGCCAGTTATAACAGTATCTAAAGTGAGAGAATCCCTTCCATATTTGATAGCAGATTTAACATCATTATAGGTATCAAGAATTGCATTCAAGAGCACAATAGGAGTATAATCATCGATGTTTTTATCACCAAATTGTTTTATATCTTGTACTAACTTTGTAAAAGTATCAAGATTACCATCAATATCTTTATTTAAATCCAGCTTATATTGGAAAAAAATTTAAATAAGGAATAACTTAATGGGCAGAGAGGTTTCAGTAAAAGTTTCTTCCAGTTTATCCCAAAGTTGTTTAGCATTATCAGTTTTGCCTATTCGTCTAATCACAGAATCAGATAAGTTCAAGATTATATATGAATGAGCAAACTCAACCAATTCTTCACGTTTCTCAGGAGTTACATTTGACTGAAAAGTACCTTCAATGGCTTTAAAACATTTTTGTTGGACAAGGATGGATTTCATCTTCTGTTGCCAGATTCTGAAATCTCCCTTGCCATCGAAAGGTGCCATAGTAAAGAAAGTAAGAGAACCCATTTTAGTGTTTGTAAAAATCACACGAGATTTTAACCAAAACCACAAGGTACTACTAATAATGTAAAGGTGAGATGATAGTCAAATATCACACACATATCACAAAGAACAAAATCACACAAGATTTTAAAATAAAACGAGCTGGAATCGTATCCCCAAGCCCCTACAAGATCCGAGGAACACTTACGGTCCAGGCAGGAGGGTTTGGTGTACTCGGAGGTTACGACTACCACAGTTTCAACACAAAGGCAATAAATCGAAGCAGTCACAGTCACACAGATAAGACAGTAAATAAAAGCAGACGGAAGCAATGTAAGTAAACAGATTACCAATAAGGAGCAACACATCACCAACCACACGATACGAAAAATAAATAATTGAGAGTGGAAGCTGCGATACCTGAGCGGATCCCTCGGCCGAAATCCGTACGCCCTTCCGAATAGAAACCATGTTTAGTGGCTCCGATACCACTGTTGGGTATCTATCCGGAAAACATATGATTACACAACTCAACATAGTAAACGAATTACAGTTATTGAATGGTAATGGGGTTTAGGGATTACACAATATTCCTAAGACACAATACGAAATAAAGTACACAAAAAATAAATAAAATTGCAAACACACAGTTAAATAATTAAGTTCCAGAATTCAAACCAAGCAGATCTGTATAGATCTGACACCCGAGAGATGAAGGTGGTGAGAAACAACGGGAAGTCGGCTCAGTCCTCCAAACTCAGTACCCACGTCCAGAACTCATCGAAAGTTAGCCTCCAGCAACCCAAACAACCCCAAACAATATCCAGCAGTTTCAAAACACGATTGATAACTCAAAACAAGAACCCAAAGGAGCTCAAGCAATTTCACTTAGAAATGGGTTCACACAGAAAATTATAGATTTCACTCAGATCTTAAGAACACACTTAGAATCTCAGAAATTAACCTCAGGTAATTGGAATTTCTTTTTCTCGTATCTAGTAACTCAGCAAAAGGGGTATAAATGCCCAGAAATCCCAACAAATACCTCTGAAACCAAGGGAATCGCAACCAACCTTATCATTAGATTGATAAGGGGCTGCAATTCCTTATTAATCGGAGCCATGAAAATAGGTTCAGCGAGAAAGGGAAGGGATAAACAAAACGGAGGCGGAAAGAAAGCGAAGAGAGGAATGAGCTAGGGTTACGGGTTGGGTTGGCTAATATTAGGGCGACGGTGCACCGCCCAAAATCTAACGCCTAGGATTAAAAGCCACGAAGGATCCAGAAGCCGGGCTGGATATTGGGGCTGGGCTGCACACTTTAAAAATGCTAATATGGGCCAGTAATACAATATTTGTTTGGGCCTTAATTAACACACATTCTTCATTAACATTTTGATTAAGAACAAGAAAATAATACGTACACTGTAGACGTAGAAGCAGCCATCAGCGGGTGGTGCGACAGTAACTTGGAAGTAATTCGTCAACACCGAAATACGTCGGCCCCCTTCATTAAATCCACTTCTCACCATGGGGAATCGCTCCTATTGGCAAATATACAGAGGAAGAAGGTGATTTCTCAGTTCAAACATTCAAAAATCAGCAAAAATTAAAGACTCATACGTAATTTCCCCTCATCCTCTCCATGGCCAGCTCTTCAATCCCTGCCTGTGGTTTTTTGGGATCTTCAATCCCTGCTTGCTGTAGTTTATTTGAGGGAGAGGAATTTATGGAGAATTCGCCTGTCGACAAATTAGTGGATTAATAATAATTCATTAATTTTTAAAGATTTTGACGGATTAATAATAATGTATAGATTAATAATAATTACGTAGAATCTTGTAAAGTTATTGGAGAGTGTATAGGATTCAGAAATGAATTTTTAGAAATCTTTTAAAATCTCATTGATTTTGGGGGATTTCAAAACTTACAAAAAAGCACTAACAAATCCATCAAAATCCACCATTTTAATGAATACAAAAAAAATCCATGTATTTTTTAATACCCTTAGATTCTAATGGATTGTTTTAAATCCAGATTGAATACATCAAGATTTTAAATGACATTTTGAAATTCTAATTGAATATACCAAGATTTTAAATGACATTCTGAAATTCAAATTGAATACTTCAATATTGTAATGGATTCAAAACAATCAAAATTAAATACCCTAAGATTTCTAAAATCCAAAAATATCCCACAAAATCACAATTAAATACACACCTCTTAGTATATTTTTCAAGGAAGAAAAAGAAAAAAGGAAGAGTATATAGATAAACCCTCTATTGCAAGGACATACAAGCGGGTTAGAATTTTACATATTAGTATCAATTAAAGAGGAATAAAGAGTACAATTATTTGACAATTATCCGAATTTAATAAATTCTGAAGGGTCGAATTTAAGTAAGTACAAAATGGATTTAGGATTGTATGACTTTAGAGACTTATAATACCTCTAACCGGTTTGAGATATTATGCACTATTTGAACGCAATTATATATGATATAGATTTTATAATTGTATAAACATATATATATATATATTGTAACTTTATTTTCAGAACCCTGTTAAGTGCGAGAACTGCGAGAACCACCTTTTGTACTGCTAATAATACATAATGTACATCACGTCAATGCATACAACCCCTACTGATCATAACCCCTACTATATAGTAGGGGTTATAGATATAGTAGGGGTTATCATCAGTAGGGGCTATTATATTTAATAAAAAAAATTCAAAAATAATATAAAATTTATATTTTACTATAATACCCTTTGAATTAAAAATATCTTTTAATATTTTAAAAAATCTCATTGGTTTAGAGGAATTCTCGCACTTAAGAGAGTTTTGAAAATAAAGCTCCCATATATATATATATATATATATATGTGTGTGTGTGTATTTTTTCTATGTACATAAGTACGTTACTTAAATTTCATTTGCAGCTCATTACTAATTAACTTATTCCTTCATCTTCTTTACCGTCAGCACTCCCTCTCTCCCCTATTTTAATAGAGAAGGCTATGCAAATAACTCGTCCGCATGGGCAGCTCAACTGGTTTCTGGGTGGCAGATTGCTACAAGGACACAGGTTCGAGTCCTGGCAGCCGCAGTGTGGGAGTTTTATCCCTCCAATGTGGGGATAGCTCCTTGTGGGCACCAGACACTGTTCCTCCCACCTAGTGGGCCGTTGAGTCACCATGATTTAATTCCTCCACCAATCCCTTTCGGACCGGGGGGTGGGGGCCCTGGGGGCGAGGGATTTCGCCTTTTGCTACAAGGCTATGCAAATAACTTTTGATCGACTCTTGATATATTTTATTAGCTAAGTTTTTTTTTCCTTTCAATTTTGGATAATATTCGCTTGATTGTATTTTTGATGATCTTTTCGCGTTAGGGAGAGACAAAAGCCCAATTTCAACAAAATTTCGAGAAATTTCATGGAATGAAAAGAATCTTCACTATCTAGATCCACGTACTAATCAATCTGAACTAGAAGTTCAAAAGATAATTAACTTGCAATATTTAGCAAGTAATTTACCAGACGCATTTACTGATCATAAAGGAGTGATCAAATCTCATATTCCAGCTGTGAATGCACCACAAAGAATTGAGGTTCCTCATGGACTAACTAAATCAACTGATTATCCTCAACGCCAGAAGCGTGGGAGACATGTGGGTGCTAAAGATAAAAATCCCCGAAAAGCAAAATCAAGCAATGGAATGAGATTGAACCAACAACCTCCAGAAGAGGATCATCCTGGAGATGATAATCCTAGTACATCTGCACGTGCACCAACTAATGAAAATACTAGGACTGCGGAACAACCAAAACATGATATTATGGGAAATGACAAAGATCCGGTTGACGTTAATATTGAAGTATCTATGAATTTCATAAATACGGGAGAAACTTATAACAGAAATGTTATTGTTGTCGACAACGCATTTGCTTCAACAATTGCCCGTACTGTTTCAAATGATAATCTGGATCCAGAACCAAAAACAATAGCTGAGTGCCGGAAGCGCTCTGATTGGTTGAAATGGAAGGAAGCAATTGAAGCAGAGCTCAACTCGCTAAATAAAAGAAAAGTTTTTGGCCCTATAGTACGTATACCCGAGAATATTATCCCAGTAGGATACAAATGGGTGTTTGTACGAAAGAGAAACGAGAATAATGAAGTGGCAAGATATAAAGCGAGATTAGTAGTTCAAGGGTTTTCGCAGAGACCCAGAATTGATTTTGATCAAACATATTCTCCTGTTTTGGATGGTATAACGTTGCACTATTTAATATCTCTGGCATCAATAATTAATTTGGAAATGCAGTTAATGGACATCGTGACTGCATATTTATATGGATCACTAGACGCTGATATTTGTATGAAAATCCCTGACGGATTAAACATTCCTAAACTAAAGGAAAACGAAAATCGCAACATGTATAGTGTTAAATTACAAAGGTCGTTATATGGTTTAAAACAGTCGGGAAAGATGTGGTATAACCGACTAAGTGAATTCCTCCTGAAGAAGGAATATATAAACAATGATGTGTGTCCTTTCGTGTTTATCAAAAAGTCACAAAATGTTTTTTGTATCATCTGTGTCTATGTTGATGATATAAACATAATTGGAACAGGTAAAGAGGTTAAGGAAGCTAGCTCATGCTTAAAGACAGAGTTTGAAATGAAAGATTTGGGTAAAACCCAATTTTGTCTCAGCCTGCAGATCGAGCATTTCAAGAAAGGAATTTTTGTACATCAGTCAACTTATGTAAAGAAGATTTTAGAGAGATTTTATATGGATAACTCATATCCACTTAGCACACCAATGGTTGTCCGATCACTAGAAGTGAGTAAGGACCCATTTAGACCTAAAGAAGATGATGAAGAAATTTTAGGACCAGAAGTTCCTTATTTGAGTGCAATTGGGGCACTTATTTATCTCGCAAATCGCAAATTGCACAAGACCCGACATTGCCTTTGCAGTAAACTTACTTGCAAGATTCAGTGCTTCTCCTACTCGGAGGCATTTGAATGGTATTAAACACATTCTTCGTTATCTTCAAGGCACAAAAGATCTTGGTTTGTTTTATCAAAGAAACCAAGACATGACGCTGGTTATTTATCTGATCCCCATAATGCTAAATCTCAGACTGGTTACGTTTTTCTCTGTGGTGGTACAGCTATTTCTTGGAGATATGTCAAACAGACTCTAGTCACTACATCTACAAACCACTCTGATATTATTGCTTTACATGAAACTGCTAAAGAATGTGTATGGTTAAGATCATTGATACAACACATTCGTGGATCTTGTGGTATTGCAATAAATGAGAACTCTCCCACTGTCCTATATGAGGACAATGCAGCTTATATTGCACAAATGAATAGTGGGTATGTTAAAGGAAATTTAACAAAGCATATATTACCTAAGTTTTTTCACCCACATGAGCTCCATAAGGGCGGTGAAATTACAATACATAAAATTTGCTCTAGTGATAATCTTGCAGATGTATTCACAAAATCTCTTCCTACGTCAACTTTTGAAAAATATGTTTATAATTTTGGATTGCGTAGAAAGATTATTATCTTCAAGGGGAGCGAATATATCGAAATAATTTTAAAATTAGATCCTGATGATCTGCATTATAATCGGAAGGCTACTTTGGTTGTACTCTTTTTCCCTTACCAAGTTTTTCCCATTGGGTTTTCTTGGTGGAAGTTTTTAATGAGGCGACAAATATATTACTTTTGCCCTACCTTGTACAGACTACTTGATATTGAATATGTGAAGATTTCTCTGCGCCTCTCTTTCTTTGTTCTTTCCTTCTTCCTTCTCTTTCTGTTCATTGCTTTGCACTCAATATTGGTGGAATTAAGGATCATATTATAACAATATACATATTGTTGGAATAGTTTTTGTGCTTAAAATTTAGTTTTCAAACAAACCGTTCGATATGATACTCTATCTTATTACTATTATCATGTTTATTTCATATTGTTATAATTCTAATTAATTGAGAGAGTATCAAATATCATGATATTTAATATTTAATCATTTTAATATTTTATAAATTTAAATGAGATTTGATGGGTAATTAACGAGTATAACCCAATAAATTCAAGTTGGCTATGGATAATAAATTTAATGTCCGGATAAGTTTGGGTTTGTTAATGATGGATTAATGAGTGGGTACGCAATTTATTCTCATTCCCAAATACAATTGCTCTCGGAAAAAAAAAGTTATTGTAAATCTTTTGAGCCCGTGTATATTGACTCGTAGAAAATTGAAAACATTCAGTGTAAATCTTAGAGTCGGACCGGCCACACTGACCCATTATCAAAATATAATCACGACACACACGCATATACATATATATATATATATGGAGGGATCAAATAAAAACCCTCCCCATTAGGAACTGATCATAGCCTTTGATTGATGTAGATCTATGGTACATATTAATTTGAATTTGAAAATAAATAATATATTTTCGTTTCTTAGAAGGTCATGGGCAGTAATTTTGTTTTCTTTAGTCATATGTTTTCCTACTTTTACGGGATATGAATGTGCATGCTGATATATATTCCACAATTTGCCTATTCTCGAGGTGTATAAAGGAGAGGCATTGAGTCTTTTATTTGCTTTAGAGTGGGTTCGTGAACTTCACTTTAAAGACCATTTTTGAGCTGGATGTCAAGGTTGTATTTGATGATTTCTATGCTACTTCACCTACAGTCTCAGATTATGGTTGTATTTTGTCCGCTTCTAGGGACTCTTTTACTTTTTTCAGTTCAAACTCATGTGGAGTTTTTCAAGAGAGAAACTAACAAGGTAGCTCATACTCTTGCAGGGATAGCTTTGTTTTCAGTTTTATCTAAGACTCTTTTTGACATTTCGACATGTATTTCTACTATTGTCGCAAATGAAATGAAGTAGACCCATTTTGTCTAAAAAAATCAATGCATTAATTTACGTTGAAAATGGATTCTGAACAGGGGCGGACCCATTCACAAATTATGGGGGGACATGCCCCAGTGAAAAAAAAAAGTGTATATATATATATATATATATATTAATCACTAGTTAGAGTATGTATAAAATTAATTTATTTATTGTTGATTTTAATTTTTAGGGTTTGTTGAAAGAATGGAAAGATTTTTAAAAAGAAAAATATCGACACCCGGATCTTCAAGTGCAGATAATATTTCTCAACCTAGTTCTACTCTTTTGATGCCTACGGAAATTGATTTGGATGATCTTCATTGGGATCGCTTGGAAAAGAATTTTAGAGTATCACCCGAATCAAAGAGATGAAATAAGGCCGAATTTCTGAAGACTATTTGAACGGTTGTGTAATTTGTACCGTTGAAAAGGGACTTGCTGATGTTACGAATGAAAATGTAATGAATCGCTTTCAAAAGATGAAATTTCGTAGAGAACAACTGTAAAACATAATTTGTTTCACCTTTATAATGATATTGTACTTCATTATTGATTTTTTTATTACGGTAATAAAAATTATGCCCCCAGTCTTAGAAAATCCTGGATCCGCCACCGATTCTGAAGGTTGGTGATTTGATGTGTTTTGTTAATTTCTGTTCTTTTCCGTTCATGAACATGGTTATATTATCTTTTTTTTTTTTGAAAATTGACTTTCTATACTACCCTAATAAATGAAATCCTATTACATGAAATCCCATTGCCAAGGTTCGAACCTTGGTCTTTTCCCCCAAAGGCAAATTGCCTTACCAACTCTGCTAGGCAGATGTTGGCACATGGTTATATTATCTATAGTTATGCCAAAGCATAGTATGAGAATGTAAAAAGCATCGTGTTTGTGTGACAAAAGCATATTATTATATTGTTTAATAGATACAGTTGATGCAACAAACATATTATTGTAACTGCTTTAATCAAAGCATGATCATTTGTGAAACAAAAGCATAACAAATTAATGAACAAAAGCATCAACAATGTGTACACAAGCTCTGAAAGCATTATTATCAACAATATGTTAAAAGCATTGATGATCAATAAAAAATTATCAAATTTCTACTGCGTACATGGTGTTTATTGTCAATGTATGCTAAACTTTATTGCCAAGGTCTATCTTTCGTAATACCAAACCATAAAAGTAACAAGTTGTATATCCTCATTCATAAGAGTATAAATTTTTGATATCATTTTGCTTAAAAAGACTAAAATGTCCTCCAAAAGTTGGTGATGTTGAGTTTATTTTCTTTTTGTATTTTATTTAATTTAAACTCTTTTTCTTTTCTTTTTATTTTTTTTATCATCTTCTCAATAACTAACTACCGAATCCAACAACTAAAATTTAGTGTCTAAATGGGTCTTTCAAAATCTTATAAAAATCACACGATTTTTCGAAAAAGAGAAGTTGACGTTCAAATAAGACTTCATTTATTGTACTCCTGGGTTCATAAAGAATGTGTGCAACTATATTTTATCCCCAGACTTTTTTTTGAGGAGTTCTTTCGCACACGATGGGTGCACACGATGGCGCACACGATGGCTGAACTGCACACGATGACAGCCATGATCGTGCACATGATGGGACTAGCCATCGTGTGCACATGAACTTTTTAGTTTTTTTGGCCAATTTGATTGAATGTGTTATCAATATGGATGTTTTGTGATACTAAAATTGCTTAGTCAAACATTAACAACTACATAACATCGTATGCAAACTCATATTTGTTATTTCGTGTAATTGAATAGTGTATGAGCTATTTCATACAGATGATGAACTTATATGTACGAGCTTATACATTGAGAACATATAGACTACACATGATATGAATAAATTATGTTAATTAAGTCTATAACTTTACAAATAAGTATATTGTTAATAAATACTTATTACTATGAGACATTCGGAAGATCATACTCACCTTAGCAAAATGCCTACCCGACATCGAGGACGACATCGAAGCTCTTGGGCAGCGAATCACTAACACCCAATTGAGCACAGAGGAATGCGTGGGTACTCTCGAGAAAGCTGTTGGCCAACTGGAAGGGCACACGTTGGGCCAGCTCGAGACCTTCAAGAGAGAACAACTCTCGTTGCGTAAGAAGTTAGCAACGATCGAGGATCATGTGGCAGCCAGCATCACGGAAATGCGCAAGCAGTATGCCGAGTTTTGCAAGGTAAGTGCAAAACGTTTTGAAGAATTTTGTGATAAAATCTGTCGGGCAAGCAACTCGGGCTCCAACTCAAATGATGAGCCGAGCTGGAACAACATCTTTGACGGGTTGAGGTTCGAGGGACCAAGGGTTGAGGTCCCCAAACCCAAGGAATTCATTGGCAAGAGGGACGCCAAGTCAATCGAAGAGTTCTTGTGGCGGATGGAACTCTACTTTGATGGTCTGGGTCTGACGGACGAGAAGGCCAAAGTACGGCAGGCTGCACTATATCTTGCCGACGATGCAGCGTTGTGGTGGCATCATCGACAGGCCGGCGTTACAAAAGGAACTTGCCAACCGATCAGGACTTGGGACGAGTTCGTGTCGGAACTCAAGGCACAATTCTATCCCGAGAATACATGTTATGTGGCAAGGAAGAGACTCCGCGAGCTCAAGCATAAGACTACCATTCGGGACTACGTACGGGACTTTACATCGATCATGCTTCAGATTCCGGACATGACCGAGCATGATCGACTGTTTTTCTTCCTGGATGGACTACCGAGTTGGGTTAGGGACAGAGTACAAAGCCGCAAGGTGAAATCTGTCAATGAAGCAATCAAAGTGGTCGAGTCCCTAAACGAATTCGAGAAGAAGAAGGAGCCGCGAGCCGAGGGTCAAGCTAAAGGTGGGGGATACACCCACACGTCAGTACAGCAACCAGCCCAACCATCACGTGGAAGATTCGGGATGAGACTGCAAAACGACGCGGACAAGTCATACTACTCGGGTGAACGCAAGGACGTCCCCGACCAACGAGGATGTTTTACGTGCGGCGGAGCTCATCGGATGAAGGACTGTCCGAAAATGGGGAAGCTCAACGCCATGGCCGAACGTGAGGGGCCAACAACTGATCAAACGGACGTGCAACAAGTAAGGACGATCCCAAAACTTAATTCTGTCGTCAGTGCAGGCAGCGAGGGACTGCGGGGAAGCAAGTTGATGTTCGTGGAAAGAACCATCAACCACCAACCCATCAAGGCCTTGATCGACACGAGAGACGACTACGACTATATCACTGGGGCCGAAGCAAGGAGATTGGGACTACTTGTGCAGCCATGCAAGGGTTGGATGAAGTCCAACAACGGACCAGCAGTGCCGGTCACAGGGGCAGTAAATGGGTGCGAATCGTGCTCGGAGACTGGGAAGGTCGAGCACACTTCAAAGTCACCATGATGGATGATGAGACCTCATTTTGGAAATGGACTTTCTGGAGAAGAACGACTTTGCCCTTATCCCGCACATGAAGGCACTATGGGTGAACGGTCCGAACAAACCCATCATTATCCCCTTGACGATGGAACAAATTCCCTACGCAGCAATGGCGACACTTCGATTCCGGAAAAAGTTAACCAAAAAGGAAATGCCGATGTATTGTCTGGGATCAATGCGGTACATCGAGGGGCCAAGTAGCAGCACACATCGATGAGGGCGTCGACGGAACAGGTGGGGAGAATGTCACGCCCCGAGAGTAACGACCGACAGAGTGCTCGGACTGACCCGCACCGAGGGGTGTGATAAGTGTCAGTTTTATACACTTATCCGTGATTTGTATTGATATATTTCACCCATAATTATGAGTTATTCTACTCGCTTTTGCTTTAAATTAATTAGTTTTTAATAATTTTATTTTTACAGGATGAAGAGAAATTTAGCCTTAATCGGATTGAATTACTGATTAACTCAAGAAATAACATGTTTATAAAATATTCTCTTTACTAAGTTTTTATGTATTCATGTTGTAGAGCTTTACGAGACGAGTTCGGCAGTCTTTCCGGATTCAAAATCAGAGTTATATATCAAAAGTTATCATCCGAAGAAGATATGGGGCGAAAACGCAAGAGTTAAGAAATGCTGGGCTGAAAATGAAGTCTGAAACTCCATACGGGCTAATGTGCAAAAAGACGAAGCCATGTTACGGCCTTAACATCCAAAGCTTATGGCCGTAAGTCCTCATATTTACGGCCATAACTCCTCAATGTTATGGCCGTAACTCTTGACAAATGTATGATCATTTTCAAATCTTTTATACTTTTGGTCTATTATTGAGGGGATGGCTGGCCTTGATCCAATCTAATGTGATAATGCTGGAGTTTTGGAGCTATTAAATGATTTTTGGGGTATAAATATATAAATAGACCCCTTAGATCCATCATTAATCATCTTTCATCTTATTATTTTCTACTTTGTAATATTTTTCTTTGTGTGAAGAACACACTTGTGTTCTTGAGAGAGTGTATGTAATAGTGGTTTAACTTATGTTATTGAGGGAGTTTATTGCTTCTTTCTCCTTTATCTACTAAGGGAGTTAGGATCAATTCTTTCCCTTTTTCAAATAATAATGACCACTCAAGCTTGTAATATGTTGAATAAACCCTTCATGAGCTAAGTTATTCATAGTTGGGATTATAAACAAGGTTTGTCATGTTATTTAAGTTTGTATAAAGATATATTATGGATTACTTATTATTGTGTATGATTTTCATTGTTTTACCAATCTTTATTTATTTGGCCAATAAATGATGATATTTATGGTCTTCATATGTTTCGAAAGAAAATATGATTGATTAGATCAAATGATCTTCACTCCAAGTTGTTCTAGGGGATAGAAATATACCTCTAGACCTTAGATGGTTCTTTGAGTTATTTTCATTAAACATAATGCTATGTATTGAAGCCAATCAACATAGAAATATAGTGGATTGATTCAATATATAAGGGGCGTTTTGACATTCGAAAGAGGAACCGTCTTTTTAAGGGAAATCGAATCTACACAACATAATAAGTAAATACATCTTATGATCTCCTATACATCTTCTATAACTAATGATGAACTAAGTTTGTAATCCCAACTATTTCATTTTACATTTTATAAATCAATTATTAGTGAAATCTTTTATTTCCTTAAATTTTAGAACTATTATTGCATTTTCCTTGCAATTGTCAAACCAAACTCTTAAATTGTGTGTTTCACCCATCTAAATCTCTATAACAAATAGATAAATAGTGCAGAATTCAATATATAACCTAACTTCCTCATGGGATCGATAAACCGGACTCAAAAAGTCCACTTACTACTTGATACGATATCGTACACTTGCGATAGTTACACAAAAGACGTGTCAGAGTGCGAGGTCAATCAGATCAATGTGCACGGGGCACATTCGGGACTGCAAGGCCGTGTGGAGCGGCACAACCTACTAAGGGACTTAGCCGTGTGGTGCGGCATGCGTGGATGTATTATATATATATATATATATATTCTGTTATTTTTCAAATAATCGTTTTTCAAATACCGGACAAGCAGGCCATCAGGGCGACAAAGTGCCCAACCGAGGGACAAGGCCATTGGGCCAGATGCGGAACTACCCGGGCGGCGAAACAAGGCACGCCGAGAACCGAACGGACGAGTGCAGCGGACAGGCACGCCGCTTCGGAACAATGCGAGACAAGATGACGAGTTGAGGCATATCCGAGGGCCAAAACTCGGGCACGGGCGACGTATACCCGCGAGGGGTGCGCGCGAGGCACTGGGCGTGCGCGCGGGCAGCGCGCGAGGGACACACGGAGCTCCCTCCCCCTATAATAGGCTTAGAGAGATAAAAGCCTGTGGGTGCACTCGATATTGGAAAGCTGAGGAATCCACTCTCACAAGTTGCACCCAGAACATTCCAGAAACAGATCGGGATGGTCCAGAACATCAGAAATTAATCCGAGAGCATGTACGGAAGGCCGGTCCGGATCGGACCGAGTTACATGGAGTCGGGTCGAGTCGGGCCGAGCAGGCCGGGTCGGGCCGAGCAAGCCAGAAAGGCCCAGAAACTTATGGAAGGTGCTGGAACTAGGGGTGTTCATAAAAACCCGACCCGAACTACCCGCTGACCCGAGGTAAAATTTCTGGGTATTTTTATAAATTTTAAAAAAAATCGGGCCGGGTACCCGACCCGGTGAAAGAGACTAAATTCGGGTCCGGGTACGGGCCGAGAATATATTTTGGACCGTGTACCCGACATATATATATATATATATATATATATATATATATATAGTTATGAAGTAGGGTTTCTGCCTCTACTTTGCTTCACTTACTCCGACGCCATCCCAACATTTCTGCACTTCAACCGCTAAAGTCCAGCCATCTCTCTCTGCACTCCATCGTCCCGCGTCCGAAAAAACACCAAATTCTCCTTTAGGTGCTTCGACTGCAGTATAGGTAGAAGAAGCTGGTATGGAAAAACCTTCTGTATAAAATTCGAAATGGTGAATTGAGGTAGTTTGGTTGATTTAGCTCTCCGATTTCTGAGAATGCTTTTTCTGTTCCATATGTTCCCAAGATTACTGTTTGTTGGTGAATTTTTCTTTTGGTCAGATGGAATCACTGAGGTAGACTTTCAGACCTCTCCCTAGCTGTCGAGTAGTTCGAGTAAGGAGAGGACGGGAAGACACTTTATCGCTCTAGTTCAGTGAGCAATAGGAAGAAGGCTTCCCGGAAGTCCGAACCGCAGTAATTTATTTTTGTTCTGCAAAACACACACACACAATCTCTGTAAAAAACACACACAACGGCTTAGACTTCCAGTAATGTATTCTTGTTCTTCTTTTGTTTTCGTTTTTTTCTGTAAGTTCCTTTTTCTTTTCAACCCATCCCCAAGTTGGAATTCCTTTTTTCTGTGAGTTCCTTTTTCTTCTGTAAAAATTTGGAATTGATGATGAGATATGTTGACCAAGTTGCTGTAATGGAAATATTGTCTAGAATATGTATATAACAACACATTGGGAACATTAATTTTTACAGGTTATGATCAGAGGAAATGTGACCTCTTGAGATGGAAATCGTGTAGACTGTTGATGGCATTGGCTATGGCTTTGGATTTTGGAGTTAATGGTTGTCTTGAGGATGTAGTTTTAAAATGGGCTGTCTTGAAATGTGACCTTTTAATTTTACTTTCTAAACTTGAGTTGTCTTGAAATGGAACTTTTTATTTGATTTTGTATTACAATTTTAATTTTTTATGTTGTTTTAAATTATTGTAATTCATTTTGGATTGATGCAAATGTGATTTGGTGAGTTATTTGATTTTGATGTATTAATTATTAAGTAGTCGCTGCATTTTTGTAAAAATTATTTTATTTTTATAATTCAGTATTGTGCAAAATACAATTACAATTCGGGTCCGGGTACCCTATTGACCCGACCCGAAAAATAGGATACCCGGTAAAATGGGTACCCGATTTATCGGGTCGGGCCGCTTAAATTGATACCCGATTTTCCGGGTTTCCAAAAAATCGGGTACCCGGTTTTGAACACCCCTAGCTGGAACCTCTTGGATGAGCCAAGAGACTTAGAACTTAGTAGAGTTTTCTAGACATTGTAAAGACTTGTAATACATAGATTTTTCTAGAATGTGTTCTAGAATATGCTAAGTGTGGGAGGATCTAGAAGCCTACAAATGAGGAGGTGTATGAAGCTTCTAGTGATAGTGAGGTAGTATAAATAGAGGACTTGGAGGCTTATTTGCACCCATCCTTGGGAACTTATTGTCAGAGACACACTTGTAAACTCTTTGTAACTTAGTGGAATTAATTTTCTCTTAACCCTTTGCCTCTCTTTCATTGTGCCAACTTCATACTTAGCCAATTTCGGAGGGTCCAAGGCTGACTAGCAAGAGGGTTGCTAGGCCGCACGATGCTTAGGAGCATAGCGAACTCTAAGCCCATGACATGGCGCTTACGTGGCAGAGAAACCCGAAATCGGATGTATTTCGGGCTCAAATGTCCAACATTTACAGATTTTAAAAATTATTGTCCTACATTTACAGATTTTAAAAGATATAGTCCTACATTTACAAGCCCAAAAATATATTGTCCTTAAAACACAACACCTCCAAAGTTATTGTGCTTAAAAAACATTTTTCCCTTGGAAATTGTATACAAAAAATAAGGTAGTACAATAGTGCTACTATGATATTTGTATGTAGAAATTTCATTTCAGATTTTTTACACTATCCATCATTGATATATTACTATTAATGGCCGTAAAAAAAACAAGAAGTACTACTACTAGACAAGATTTACCAATTACCAAAAGTAAAGAAAGAATTGACAATTAAACAAAAAACAAGAAAAGAAACCCTAAAGTTGGTACCCAAAACACTAAATTTGGTATTCGACCATCACGTCGACCATGTCGTCGTCTTCGTCCAGAACAGGTGCTTGTGCTTGTGTTTGTGCAGCTTGCGCATCCTCCATTTGAATATCGACTTCGTGGAGCCCATCTTCCATGTTGATCTGCATCTCCTGTTGATGAATATTTTCTTGGGCTTATTCCATATTGATCTGCAATATCTCCTGTTAATGAACATTTTCTTGGGCTTCTTCCACATTAATCTGCACCTCTTGATGAACATTTTCTTGGGCTTCTTCCACAATCTGCATCTCCTCTTGATGAACATTTTCTTCTTGGGCTTCTTGAATGTTGCCCAGCAAAGGAAATGCAGTGCTCATTCATTTACTGGGTGAAGAAGAGGGTTCTCTTCGGCTGGAGCGGGAACATGAAATTCCTCAGGGTCAATGACCATTGCGGCGCCTATATCATCCTCCTCGCTATGCCCTTATTGGTCCGCCGCGGCGCCTCCAAAGATGTCCTCGACACCGTCGTGGTGAACAAGTTGTTCGCCAAGATTGTCTTCTTGGGCGACGAGTAACAAACCCTCTTCGTCCATGATGGGAAATGCGGCTGCGCCTACGACGGCGAAAAGATTGTTGAAGAATTGATTTGCCTCGCCGGGAATGACATCTCCGGCGTCCATAACTACTCCCGGCCCATCGTCCTCCGCGTCGAAGGGCTGCAGCGGGAGTAGCGCGGCCGCGGCGCCTCCTACCACTGCCAAAGTGGTCAAATACTCCGCCCGCGTCGTCGAAGTCAGCCTTCTCTTCTCCGGCCTGATCACCGTCGTCAACATCATTGTTGAAAAGTTGATCAACCCAGTCTTGATCATTCATTTTGGATTCTTGGGAGAGAGAGAGAGATTGAAGCGGGAGATGGAAAGAGAGAGAGAGAGGGAGTGTTTGAATTGATTATTTTTTCGGAATAGTGAGTGATATGAAAAACAACGGTAATAGAGTGTATATATATCTTTACATTTTGCACAACACCTTTTTTTTAGTTCTACAATAATTAAAATAGAATAAACAAGACATATATAAGTTACCGTAGTACTCCAAAATCTAGCAGATGGATTAAGCAACTCTTCCGAGATCTAAATAACATTTATCGATTTGAACTGAAAGTTGAATTTATAAGTAAGCTCAATAGATATTTATTAATATAGTGATCATAGCCAAATCATCACGATGTTCGATGTTGGAACAAATGTACTACCATCACCCATCTTTCAAAATAAAAACCTATCTTAAAAACAAATTAACCACTTCTAAATTCCAATAATCAATTAAGCGTCTTCAAATTTCTTAGCTAGCTACTTACCCCGGCTACAACTTTCGAGAGCGCCGAGGTGGCGGAGTGAGGGAATTTTTCCGATTTATGTATTTTTCGTGCTTTATTCAAATGTGAAATTGAAATAAAATATTGATGAGCTAAATTGTTGTTCAGTCGGATCAGTTTCTCATATTGCCTTGTTACTAGTATTTAATCTAGTTGGATTAATCCACTAGCCCACCATTTTTTTCCATCATGTATGTTCATAATGACAATTATGTGGAATATATACAAAATGATATCGTTTGTCAATTGATGATCACAGCTATAATCTTCTTTAATTTGCTACGAAACTTTTCAATCCTCATCTGTTAACTTGATCAAAACCATAATTCTCTGTGATCTTTCGTTGAAAGTCGAGAGTCAGCTGGTTGCTAAAGAATTCGTCATGGTAACCAAATCAGAACCTTCAAATCCCAATTCCTTAAATTTAAATTGAAATTTTGGGAAAATATAAAAAATTAAAAAGTTCGCATATTTTATGTCAAATTTTAAAGCTTGTCTACGAATACTACAAGAAAACTCGCGTTTAACGACCAAATTTAACGAGGGAGTGTATTCCGTCGTTAAAGGCGCGGCTCTAACGACGGAATATTTAATTTTTATTTTATTTTATTTTTTTTATTTTTTAACGACGGAATTAGCGACGGAAAAAATATTTTTCTTTTTATCTTTTTGTAACGAGGGAATTTTCCCACGTTAATTCCCTCTTTAAATTTTTTTATTTTAAATTCCCTCGCTAATTAATTAACGGATTTTTTTATTTTTAATTATTTTAAATTCCGTCGTTAATTCCCTCATTAATTGTTTTTTATTTTTGATTATTTTAAATTCCCTCGTTAATTCCCTCGCTAATTAATTTACGGATTTTTCATTTTTAATTATTTTAAATTCCATCGTTAATTCCCTAGTTAATTTTTTTTTTTTTATTATTTTAAATTTCGTCGTCAATTTTCTCGTTAATCTATTATTTATTTATTTATAATTATTTTAAATTCCCTCGTTAATTCCCTCGTTAATTAATTTATGGATTTTTTATTTTAAATTATTTTAAATTCCCTCGTTAACCCTAAATAAATAAATATTTATAGACAACAATTTAAATAAAAATTAAAAATAAAAAATACATAAAAAATAAAAGAAATAAAAAAAATTGCGAAAAAATTATTTTTTATTTTTTTTTTAAATTAAGAATTCCCTCTGTTAATTCCCTCGCTAATTTAATGACGGAATATTTCCCGCGTTAAAATCATTATTAAAGTGGGAAAACTCCCTCGTTAAATTAGCGAGGGAATATTTCCCTCGTTAAAACTGGCCACGACGAGCCTTCCGTCGACGGAATTTTTCCGTCGTTAATCCCTCGTTAAATTATTTTAACGACGGAAATCTTGATTTTAGCGATGGAAAATTCCCTCATTATGGCCGCGTTTTTTTGTAGTGGAAATAAAAAAACCAAACCAAACCAAACATACCCACTATATCCTGCTCAGAGCAGGGTCTGGGGAGGATAACATGTACGCAGACCATGTCCCTACTTATTACGGTAGGGAGGCTGTTTCCGTGAAGACCCCCAGCTTAGTGCACAGCAGAATTTTGAGTGATAAATACAAAGGAAAGCATATGATTGGAAAAAGTTCGATACCATACCTGAGCTCATGGCTTAATCCACATGAGACTTACCTAAGCGAAATTTGGCTA
This sequence comes from Orobanche coerulescens, assembly GCA_033398695.1. Classification (NCBI taxonomy): domain Eukaryota; kingdom Viridiplantae; phylum Streptophyta; class Magnoliopsida; order Lamiales; family Orobanchaceae; genus Orobanche; species Orobanche coerulescens. The sequence continues at coordinate 9,711,285 of CM065816.1, read as the reverse complement.
CTTCACTCCCGATGAGCGTTGCTCTAACAGAAGAGAGGTTGACTCTGCGCACAGCTCCCTGTCAAAAATACATCACACGCAAAGACAATAGGATTAAATATACAATAAAGGTAAAAAATGCAATGCTCTAGGTCAAGGCTAACCGAGACAACCCAACCCTGAGGCTCTCAACTACAGCACCGCTCCATATAAAAGAATCCACAACTCTGATCTGGCGCCTCCAAGCGCACCTATCAACAGTCATGGTCTCGAAAAGGTTTAAGACCTTAAATCTAATCTCAGCTGCTCCTCCCACGTCCTCCTCGGTCTACCTCTCCTCCTCTCCCCGACAATCAATAAACTCTCGACCCTCCTCACCGGAGCAGATACCTGCCTCCTGCGGACGTGGCCAAACCATCTCAATCTCTTTTCCCTAATTTTCGCTGAAATGGGTGCCACTTCCATACCCTGCTCACTAAAATTTTGCATATTTTACGACATGAACTCATATTATTAAATTAAAACACAAGAATATAAAAAGTTTGAAAAACAAACTAAAAAGGAGAAATTAATCTCTTAAGAAAAGCCCATTATTTCCCTTCTGAAAAATAAACGAAAAGACAATTATTTTATAAGGACTGTTATCTTATTCACACTTGTAACTAAAGTACAATCTCTGTCTACTTCTTGACTGTAAGCGGGTGTTCCCGTTCCCGTTTTAAGGCTGAAACTTACTCCCCGTTCTCGTTCCCGAACCCGCATTTAACGGGAATCGGGTACCCATTCCCGAGTGGGTTTCGGGTCGGTACGGGTATTTTTCGATACCCGTAATCGAATTGAGACCCCTAACTGTAACTATCAAGGGCAAATCCGTCCACAAAAAAAATCGCTCCATTATAGAAATCCCTCTCCATTGTCATACCTTCCTCTCTCTCTCGTGTATTACGGCCTTCTCGAAAAGAAGAGCAAATACACTAAATAAAAATCTAAGGGACCACTGCCAAGAGTTCTGCAGACGAAATACTTCTTGAGGTGGTTCACATTCCATGGACAAGGAAAATGCCTTCCTTCCATCTCAGATAGGTGGTACGCACCACCCCTCAATACCCCGGTCACCACAAAAGGACCCTCCCAATTCTGCTCGAACTTACCAGTCTGCTTGAGCGCATCAACTCTCTTGAGGACTAGATCTCCTCTGTTGAATCGGCGCACCCTGACCTTCCTATCATAGTTAGCTTTAACTTGACTCTTATACTTAGCCGCTCGGACTCGAGCTATCTCTCTTTCGCAATCAACCAGATCAAGTTCTTCTCTGCGTTTCTCAGCATTCTGTTCTTCGTTGTAACCTTCTATTCTGAGGGATTCTAGTCTGGCCTCAGCCGGGATAACTGCTTCAGAACCAAAGACTTGACTGAATGGAGTTTCCCCCGTGGCTATCTTGGGGCTAGTCCTGTGCGCCCACAGAACAAAGTCGACCTCTTCTGCCCATTTTCCTTGCTCTTTTCCAGCCTCTTTTGACTGCCCTCACTGATTACCCGATTGGTCATCTCGACCTGCCCGTTCGCTTGGGGGTGAGCCACTGAGACGAAGCGCTGGGTAATGTCCATTCTGTCGCAGAAATCGCGTATTCTGGCGCCGGTGAACTGAGTACCATTGTCAGAAATCAGAATACGGGGTACTCCGAACCGACAGCAAATATATTTCCAGATGAATTTCTCAATGGTCACTTCATCAATCTTAGAGACAGCCTCAACTTCTACCCACTTGGAGAAATAATCAACAGCAACGATTAGAAAACATTTCCCACCACGAGCCATTGGCAGCTTGCCGACAATATCGATCCCCCACTTGTCAAAGGGATGAGCCGATGACATGGCACCTATCTCTTCTGCCGGAATGAGTATTCTGGGGGCATTCCGTTGGCACTTCTGGCATTTTCTTACATACTCTCCGGCATCCTTACTCAATTCTGGCCAGTAAAAATCGGTTCTAATGACCTTCGCCAAGTCTTTATACCCAGAGTGGCCGCCGCAGCAACCCTCATGAATCTCCTTCAAAACGAACTTGGCCTCCTCCCCCACAATGCACTTTAGCAAAGGGATAGTAAAAGATCTCCGGAAGAGACGGTCATTCACCAAACAGTAGCAGCCATAAGGGGCTCGCGATAGTGCTTTTCCATCTAGGCGTAGACCCGTCCTCAAAAAGTGAACAATTGGAAATCTCCAATCTGCTTCCCCCTCGTTGATATTGAGAACCTCTTATTCACCCTCTTTCTCGGGCTCCGACTCGACAAAGAGGGAAATATCTCCAGCCCAGCTGCTCTCGACAGTGCTAACAATACGAACCAACATATCAGCCCGCACATTCTCCTCACGAGGGATTTGTACAACCTCGCATGTGGTAAACTCGACGGATAAAGCCTTAACTCTGTCTACGAACTTACTCATTCTCTCTTCTCTTGCCTCGTAATTTCCCAACACCTGCTGGGCTACCAGTTGAGAGTCCGTGTGCAACCTGACTCTTTCTGCCCCTAACTTTCTCAGCATTTGAAGAGCGCGGATGACCGCCTCATATTCTGCCTCGTTGTTTGACACCATGTACTCCAGTTTGATAGCAAACTGTAGATCATCATCTTCCGGCGATTTCAGAAAAACGCCCAAACCACAACCATCCTTGGTGACCGACCCGTCAGCCCACGCATTCCATTCTGAGGTTTCACTTGTCCTCGTAGTTTCTTGCAGAAAATCCGCTAAGGCTTGCGCCTCTATGTCTAAATAATTACATCTCATATACCTTTGTGTCAATTAATGTGTTTTGATTTATTTTAATGTCATTTTTATTCCAACTTATGTAATTTTATCTTATTCAAATAAAGTTTAATTTCTGTGTATTTATTAATTTATTTATAATTAAGTTTCAATATATTTTTGTATTTATATGAAATTAGTTATTGAAAAGTTTTATGGATTAATGTGTAATCTCAGAGAAATATATAGGTATGATTGAAAAATTATAAAAGGTAGTGTAAAAGGGAATATATAAAGATTATTGTTAGAAGTTTGAGTTTGGTGTAAATGGTTGGATTTAAATTAGTGTTTGATGGAACATTTGCACTAAAATAGGTTTGAGTTTGGTGTTAATGGTTGGAGATGGTCTTATACGCGATTGAGAACAATTAGGGGTAGATTTTGGAAATCTGCATAGAGAAATGTTAGGAAATTATTCGGAAACGCAAAGAGACATTTGGAGGGGGAAGAGAGAGAGAGAGAGGAAGGTATGACAATGGAGAGGGGTTTCTATAATGGAGCGATTTATTTCGTGGATGGATTTGCCCTTGATAGTTACAGTTAGGGGTGTCAATTCTTACGGGTATCGGGAAATACCCATACCGACCCGAAACCAAGCCGGGAATGGGTACCCGATTCCAGTTAAATGCGGGTTCGAGAACGGGAAGTAAGTTTCAGCTTTAAGTGGGAACGGGAATACCCGATTACCCGATTTCTATTAATTATTTGTATTATTAATTTTTTTTATATGAATTTATTAAAAATTAAAAATAGAATTAGCCAACTAAATTGAAAAGTCAAACTATTTACATTAGAATTAGGTTTCGTTCCTCTTTCACCCATGCGCCGCAACTCACCCAATTAGCCTAGAATTTCTCTCGCCCCACTCATCCCACGCCGACGGCGACTCTTCCGAGTTCAGCTGTCTCAGGCATCTCAGCGCCGACGCCTCCACCCACTGCTCCTGTCTTTGCCGACGCCGAGGCCTCCTCCTGAATTAGCTGCTCGACTGCTCCCATCTCTGCAGATCTACTTTGGTGTGGTGTGTGTCGCAGCGGCAGTCGTCGTTAGGGAGAAAGAGATGGGCGGCTCTGCTGCCGCTGCATAAGAGGAAGATAGAAAGAACTGCAAAAGAAGAAGAGAAAGATAGAAGAAGAAGACAGTGCAGTAAAAGAAAACAGCCCAAACCTACCAAAATTATTTTTAAAATTCGGGTGATTTGGATACCCAAATAACCGACGAATTTCCCGACTCGGGTGTCGGGTAACCCGATTTCCCGAACGGGAACGGAACGGGAACGGGAACGAACGGGCAGGAGTTTTGAGGGTTTTCGGGAACGGGTACCCGAAAATTTGGGTATGGGTTTCCCGACTCGACCCGATTAACACCCGCTTACCGTCAAAGAAGTAGACAGAGATTGTACTTTAGTTACAAGTGTGAAGAAGATAACAGTCCTTGTAAAATAATCGTCTTTTCGTTTATTTTTGAGAAGGGAAATAATTTCTCCTTTTTAGTTTGTTTTTCAAACTTTTTATATTCTTGTGTTTTAATTTAATAATATGAGTTCATGTCGTAAAATATGCAAAGTTTTAGTGAGAAGTGGTGCCCATTTCAGCGAAAATTAGGGAAATGAGATTGAGATGGTTTGGCCACGTCCGCAGGAGGCAGGCATCTGTTCCGGTGAGAAGGGTCGAGAGTTTATTGGTTGTCGGGGAGAGGAGGAGAGGCAGACCGAGGAGGACGTGGGAGGAGCAGCTGAGATTATATTTAAGGTCTTAAACCTTTTCGGCACTACGATCGTTGATAGTTGCGCGGAGGCGCCTGATCGAGTTGTGGATTCTTTTGTAGGAGCTTGTAGTTGAGAGCCTCGGGGCTTGTCTTTGCAATTTGACTTAGAGCATTGTATTTTTTACTTTTATTGTATATTTAATCCATAGCCGACCCCAAATCATTTTGGGACTAAGATTTAGATGTTGTTGTATTGTATATTTAATCATATTGTCTTTGCGTGTGGTGTATTTTTGATAGGGAGCTGTGCACAGAGTCAACTTCTCTTCTGTTAGAGCAGCGCTCATCAGGAGTGAAGTAGCCAAATTCCACTTAGGTAAGTCCCATGTGGATTAAGCCATGGGCTCAGGTATGGTATCGAGATTTTTCGAATAATATACTTTCTTTTGTATTTATCACTCAATATTCTGATGTGCACTAAGTTAGGGGTCTTCACGAAAACAGCCTTCCTACCGTAATAAGTAGGGGCATGATATGCGTACATGATCTGATCTGAGCGGGATATACTGAGTATGTTTGGTTTGGTTTGGTTTTTTGATTTCTACTACAAAAAAACGCGGCTCTAATGAGGGAATTTTCCATCGCTAAAATCAAGATTTCCGTCGTTAAAATAATTTAATGAGGGATTAATGACGAAAAAATTCTGTCGACGGAAGGCTCATCGTGGCCGGTTTTAACGAGGGAAATATTCCCTCACTAATTTAACGATGGAATTTTCCCTCGTTAATAATGATTTTAACGCGGGAAATATTCTGTCGTTAAATTAGTGAGGGAATCAACCGAGGGAATTCTTAATTTAAAAAAAAAAATTAAAAATATTTTTTCGTAATTTTTTTTATTTCTTTTATTTTTTATGTATTTTTTATTTTTAATTTTTTATTTAAATTGCTGTCTATAAATATTTATTTATTTATTTATTTATTTATAATATTAATTATTTTATTTTTTGTTTAATATAGGGATCCAATAGTTATAGATTAGACACTTCACTCAAACAAAGATGCACTACCCTTCCGATGTGGGATAACAAGATTAGCGTGGGATTTAACGATGGAAAATTCCGTCGTTAGGGTTAAAGAGGGAATTTAAAATAGAAAATCCATAAATTAATTAACGAGGGAATTTAAAATAATTATAAATAAATAATAAATTAACAAGGAAATTGACGACAGAATTTAAAATAATAATAAAAAAAATTAACTAGGGAATTGACGACGGAATTTAAAATAATTAAAAATGAAAAATTCGTAAATTAATTAGCGAGGGAATTAACGAGGGAAGTTAAAATAATCAAAAATAAAAAACAATTAATGAGGAATTAACGATGGAATTTAAAATAAAAAAAATTTAACGAGGGAATTAACGAGGGAAGGATAAAAAGAAAAATATTTTTTCCGTCGCTAATTCCGTCGTTAAAAAATAAAAAATAAAATAAAATAAAAATTAAATATTCCGTCATTATGAGTCATGTTCCATGATGTATGTGTTGATTTTACAATATCAATCACGTATTGTGACATGACAATAGCAATTATCTCAAACTCATCGCCGTCTCATGATATTTTCCATATAAATGAAAAAACCTATGATGTTGACGGTTTTGGAATTTCGTTCTATTTCTCCTTCATATGAAGGTTGCGACAGGAAGGGCATCCGGCGTAAAACTTTGCCACTTTGTTATTTGCATGAGTTATGGTGTTAACTAATTTTAGACAATTAAACGACACTATAATCTTCATGCCACCGACCTCAACATAGTTGGGATTAAGGTGCTGTTGATGATGATGAAATATTCCGTCATTAGAGCCACGCCTTTAATGACGGAATACACTCCCTCGTTAAATTTGGTCGTTAAACGCGAGTTTTATTGTAGTATTCGTAGGCAAGCTTTAAAATTTGACATAAAATATGCAACTTTTTAATTTTTCCAAAATATCAATTTAAATTTAAGGAATTGGGATTTGAAGGTTCTGACTTGGTTACCATGACGAATTCTTTAGCAACCAGCTGACTCTCGACTTGCAACGAAAGATCACATAGAATTATGGTTTGATCAAGTTAACAGATGAGGATTGAAAAGTTTCGTAGCAAATTAAAGAAGATTATAGCTATGATCATCAATTGACAAACGATATCATTTTCTATATATTCCACATAATTGTCATTATGAACATACATGATGGAAAAAATAGTGGGCTAGTGGATTAATCCAACTAGATTAAATACTAGTAACAAGGCAATATGAGAAATTGATCCGATTGAACAACAATTTAGCTCATTAATATTTTATTTCAATTTCACATTTAATAAAGCACGAAAATACATAAATTCGGAAGTCTTGCATGAAAAAATCCCTCACTCCGCCACCTTCGCTCGAAAGTTGTAGCCGAGGAAAGTAACTAGCTAAGAAATGTTAAGTTGCTTAATTGATTATTGGAATTTAGAAGTGGTTAATTTGTTTTTAAGATAGGTTTTTATTATGGAAGATCGGTGATGGTAGTACATTTGTTCCAACATCGTGCTGATTTGCTCGAAGAGGAAATTGGCTATGATTACTATATTAATAAATACCTATTGAGCTTACTTATAAATTCAACTTATCAGTTCAAATCAATAAATGTTATTTAGATCTCGGAAGAGTTGCTTAATTCATCTGCTAGATTTTTGGAGTACTACGGTAACTATATATGTCTTGTTTATTCTATTTTAATTATTGTAGAACTAAAAAAAAAAGTGTTGTGCAAAACGTAAAGATATAAATACACTCTATTATCGTTGTTTTTCATATCCCTCACTATTCCCAAAAAATAATCAATTCAAACACACTCTCTCTCCTTCCCCCCTCTCTCTCTCGCTTCAATCTCTCTCTCTCTCTCCCAAGAATCCAGAATGAATCATCAAGACTGGGTTGATCAATTTTTCAACGATGAAGTCGACGATGGTGATCAAGCCGGAGAAGAGGAGGCTGATGACGATGCGGGCCAAGTATATTTGACTACTTTGGTGGCGGTGCAGCGGTAGGAGGCGCCGCCGCCACGCTACTCCCGCTGCAGCCCCTCGACGCGGAGGATGAGGGGCCGGGAGTAGTTATTGACTCCGGAGATGTCATTCCCGTCGAGGGAAATCAATTCTTCAGCAATCTCTTCGTCGTCGTAGGCACAGCCGCATTTCCCATCATGGACGAAGAGGGTTTGTTACTCGTCGCCCAAGAAGACAATCTTGGCGAACAACTTGTTCACCACGACGGCGTCGAGGACATCTTCGGAGACGCCGCGGCGGACCAAGAAGGGCATGGCGAGGAGGATGATATAGGCGCCGCAATGGTCATGACCCTGAGGAATTTCATGTTCTCGCTCCAGTCGAAGAGAACCTCTTCTTCACCAAGTAAATGAATGGGCACCGGCATTTCCTTTGCTGGGCAACATTCAAGAAGCCCAAGAAGAAAATGTTCATCAAGAGGAGATGCATCAACGTGGAAGAAGCCCAAGAAAATGTTCATCAAGAGGAGGTGCAGATCAATGTGGAATAAGCCCAATAAAATGTTCATCAATAGGAGATATTGCAGATCAATATGGAAGAAGCCCAAGAAAATGTTCATCAACAGTAGATGTAGATCAACATGGAAGATGGGCTCCACGAAGTCGATATTCAAATGGAGGATGCGCAAGCTGCACAAGCACAAGCTGCACTACTAAAAATGCCCTACAATAGCATCACAAAAAAGTGAAGCTAAAGAAGTTGACCATGAAGCTTTTGTGTTTTAGCTTCACATATGTGACGCTAATATGTGAAGCTAAAGAAGCTGACTGTCATGGGGTTATACTTGCGCCTCGCTAAGTTACTTCACCGTGCGGCACTATCTTAGATTGTCGCAAGTCTAAGTAGTAAGCCTTTTAACAAGTAAGATTGCTAGGAAGGAAAGTAAGAGAATACTTGGGGTAATATTACTTGTATTTCACTGTAGCAAATCTGATTTATCAAGATGGTTTACAAATGAGCCCCAAGGGGTATTTATACTAATCCTCCAAGCCCTACAAATGACCATCATCACGGTAAGAGTCTAAGTATTTACAAGAATGCCATCATCTGGAATATTCTATACAATTCTAAGTAATTCTAAGAAGACTCCTTGGAGTCCCCAACCTATTTTGGAACGTCCGGCCCGACCTCAAGTGTCCTACCAAATAGGTGTTCAAGGTTACTGTCAATCGGGCGAACCGGCGGTTTTGAATCTGACCGCGGTTGTTCAAAATCGAACCGTGGAACCGCTTTAAGAGTTGGCTCGTTCCGTCATTATTTTGGCGAATCGCGAACCGGCGTTTTAAAAAAAAAAATCAAAAATTCAAATTTTGACCGTTGTGAACCGAGGGTTCAAACCGGAACCGCCAGTTCAACCAGGTACCGTCGGTTCCAACGGTCACAACTTCAATTTTTTTAATACATTTTTACACCTATAAATAACCCCTCACATCCTTCATTTTTCTCACACCAACTATCTATCTAGTTTCTCTCTAAGGGTGTGAGGATTGAAGATGAACCGTCGATCCTAGGGCCTTTTCCATCTTACGGCCCAGATCTCCCGTCCCATGCAAGTGGATCCCCCTCAGCGGCCCAAATCACCTCATCTAAGATACGGGCCAATATTCCTAATCATACTGGGCCAACCATTATTTGGCCCACCTCTTATTTTAATTCCAGCCCAAACCCTATATCAAATAATAGCCCAAATTTAATCAATCCACTTGCTTATAACCCTACACAATTATTTTCGGGCCTTGTACCTTACCAGGCCGATTTAACTGGATCTCAGCCCACTCCTCCTGATCCCACCTTTCCTCAAACCCAATCCCATAACATATTATTTCCCAAGCCCAACCCTTCATCTATGCCCAATACCATACTAAATTATTTTCACCCAATTAATTTAAACCCAACCACCCAAAACAAGCCCATACGGCCCAACCGTTCCTCCTCTTCCGGCCCTAAACCTGACCCACCCGACACCCAACCAACCAAGCCCAACCGCAAACCTATCAACCCAACTACAGCCCAATCACCCGAACCCAATCCCCAAAAACTGGCCCAACCCCCTTCTCGGCCCACCGATGCAAAACTTTCCAACCCAGCCCAACACACTCGAGCAGCACCGCTCCTTCACATTCCTGGCCAACACCAAGACCGACTTCACCCACAACGAACCTCCACCCAACCAATCCGCTTGCAAGATCCGACTCGCCACCCGACTAATGGCAACAGATTCAACCCGTACGACACACACCGATGCAACACGACCGAATCGGTCCCGCCATGTACAACCCGATCCGGCACCGATCCGGTTTCCAATGACCCGCCCGACCGAGGAATACATATGCTCAAATGATAAATAATTCGTCCGGTTCGACACACACCGGCCGGTTTTATCCAAAGCAGACTGGTCGACAATTAAAAGTTTCAATTTGACGAGCGAAGGTATGTCCTTTGGTACTCTTTCCTCCGTAAATGAGAAGACGCGTGTTACCTTTTCTTCTTCTCGATATGATTACTCTTGCCGCGTCATGGGAACGCACTTTGATTCTTAAATTTTCACATGCTATTCCCACTCCTCGAGATGTGTCTTCTGGATCGGTGACATGAAATTGAGGGGTAAATTTAGTTGGAGTTGGTTGAACTATTGTCATGTAGCAGTTAGGTTTGATAATGATGAGGACTTTAGACGTATTTGGTTAGGTTCTACCTGGAATTTTTCTGGATGTCCTGCACGAGTATTTAAGTGGTCACCTAGTTTCTGCTAGAGACAGACGTCTATTTGTCCAGTCTGGATTAGACTTCCGGGTCTACCTCTACATTTATTTCATCCACGTGCATTATACACGATTGCCAAGGCTGTTGGCAATCCCATTTTAGTTGATGCCCCGACTGCCACACATTCACGACTATCAGTCGCCCGTGTGTGCGTCGAGATTGACCTTCTGGCACCCAGAGTGCCTGAGATCGAGGTTGAGTTTGGCGATCCGATTATTACGCAGCGCATCATTTACGAGAGAGTGCCACTATATTGCTCTCTCTGTTCTCACGTGGGGCACGAGCCGTCCAGTTGCTACATAGTTGGCAACAAAGAACGGCCTCCACCGCCCCAGCGTAAGAAACCTCAGCCGCCCTTCGTCGCCAGAAGACGCGGCCACTTCTCCTAAAGCCACTAAGGCTAGTACTTCCCAGGCAGCCCCTAAAGGCAAGGAGCCTGCCGTTTGGCAAGTAGTTGCCAAAAAAGGGCCCAAGGAGACGGGATTGATTCCCAAGGGCACAGCTGCTACTGGCCAGCACTCTTACTTTGCATCTTTGAACTCCTCTGCTAGAGAGGAGGAGGATTTAGTTGGCACTGACGATATCATTAGTGTGGGTGATAAAAAGAGTGTGTCGGGTAGCGACTGCAGTGGTCACGAGATTCATGCCGATCATGTTTTAGAGGATGACACAGAGTCCTCTTCCGTCCCTCACTCTTCTAGACTCTTTGGGTCTACCTCCCCCCGCCATGACGGTGACGGCCGCATCGACGACCAGATCGTCGTTCAGCCCGAGTCCTTGGCCTTGGTGGTTTACGAGCCTCCCCCTCCTCCCCCCTCTTCTTTTCCCTCTCTCTCTCAGACTGAGTGCGGTCTTAAACGCACTCAATTTGAGATCTCTGAGTCCAGTCTCTCTTCCTCGGCGATGGTGCCTCTCCTGTCGGCACCAAAGCCCCCGGTTAAGAGACGTTTGATGTCTCCTACTGCTGCCCCTGGTGTCACGACTAGGGGCAAAACTGCTTCTGATTCTACGATTTCCACACGAGGAAGAGCAGCTTCTCGCGGACCCTATTCCTCCTCTAAGGGGCGATGACCCGGCAGGATACTCCTCGGAGACGGGGCCGCTCCAGTCAGCGTCCTAGGTCTTCGTCTGAGTTGGTTGTTTAGTTTATGTCGATACCCATTCTTACATGGAACGCTCGTGGTCTGGCTAACACCGGAGCACAGAAGCGTATTCGACATCTCAACCGTGTTCATAGGTTTTCTTTTATTGGCATTCTAGAACCCATGGGTTCCAATGCTAATTTTGATTTTTATATTCGTTCTTTAGGTTTTGCATCGGGACTTTATAATCGGTCTAACAAAATTTGGTTCTTTTTTTCCCCTCACTTTCAGCACCAAGTCTTGTTGGATAGCGATCAAGTCCTTCATCTTTCTATTTCTTCTTCCCTTCTTCCTCAGTTGATTTACGTCACTTATGTCTATGCCAGCACTAACCGTGTTGGTCGTTACGCCCTTTGGGACACCCTCCGTGAGATTGCTATGGAAGTAGAGGGGTTGCCGTGGCTAGTCAGCGGTGACTTCAACATCTTCTTGCATTCACATGAGCGCGAGGGTAGTACCACTGACCGTACTCCAGAGATTCTGGACTTCGCACGTGCATTGCCGATGTGAGTTGATTGACGCGGCCGCGAGGGCGATATTTTCACTGGGAGCGCAATGGTTTGAGGGAAAGGCTAGATCGTGCTTTATTTAATGAAGCATGGTCGAACGTGTTTGCAGCCTCTACCGTCACTCACCCGCCTCGACTTCGGTCCGACCATGCGCCTCTTCTTATCCAGGTCGCTTCTCCGCGACTCGTCACAAGTCGTCATTCCGTTTCAGAGTATGTGGGTCGGCATCACAAATTCTGACACTGTTAGGAGGTCCGCTTACTCCAACCGGATTATCTCGGCATGTGTAACCTATGTGCCAAACTCCTTAGGTTAAGCGTAGATTGAAACAAGGGAACCGGTCTGCTTTTTGGTAATCTTCATACGAAATCGATGAGGCCTTGAGGGTCAGCCGACGAGGCCGAGCGGCGATATGATTCGGATCCTACTCCAGAATAGAACCGCTATGCACCGCTTCGGGCCGAGTACCATCTTCGTCTCTATGGAGGAAGATTTACGGAAACAAGGTCAGTCATTGGGTTACCGAGGGCGAGCGCAACACCCGGTTTTTTCAGGGTTTTGCGGCGAAGCGTTGTCAGTCGCATATTCACAGCATTGAGGATGGTGGTACGACGATCGCTGTAGAGTCGGACATCCGATCATCCGCTGTGAATTTCTTTAGGACTCTGCTTACATCCGATGGTGATGTTCTCATCCCCCCGGATGACACTTGCTTTCCCTCTATCCCCTGTTCTTTTGATTCTGATTAGGGATGGCAATGGGGCGGCCTGGGGCCGGTATCGCCTACCTGCACCGGACCCGCTGCTAAAAATCGCCCTGCACCCGCCTGCACTCCGCCAAATTTTTTTCTGTCCGCCTGCACTCCGCCCGCTTCTGGTACCCAATGTACCATGATTAATTTTTTTCTCGAATTAATATTATATATATATATATATAATATATTACTAATTTAAATTTATTACTAATTTAATATATATAAAATATATTACTAATTTAATTACTAATATATATTTAATTTGTTAAGTATTAATATTATATATATATAATATATTACTAATTTAAATTTATTACTAATTTAATATATATAATATATTACTAATTTAATTACTAATATATATATATATATATATATATTTAATTTATTAAGTATATATATATATATATATATATATATATATATATATATATATATCGGGGCGGGTTCGGAGTGGGTACCCCATACCCCGGAACCGAACCGGACCCGAACTTATTTTTCTCTACCCGCCCCAGACCCGGACCCGGACCCGAATTTTATTACCCGAATTGGACCCATTCGGATAAAAACCCGCGGGTACCCGAACCCGTGGTTTTTTTTGCCATCCCTAATTCTGATAGTTTATGTGTCCCACCATCTCCCCAGGAGATTCGTGCTGCGGTATTTGATATTGATCCTCACAGCGCTTCTGGGCCTGACGGGTTCTCGTCTTTGTTTTTTCAGCATTGTTGGGAGATTGTATCTTCCGATGTGGAGGGGGCTGTGCTCGATTTTTTTGAGGGTCATCCTATGCCTCCGACTTTCACGGCGACTACGGTCGTCTTGATCCCGAAGAAGCCTGTTCCGAGCGGTTGGTCGACACGTCCCTATTAGTCTGTGTAATGTGACCAATAAGATTATCACGAAAATCCTTAACGCTCGGCTTGCTCCTCTCCTCCCACTTATTATCTCTCCGAACCAGAGTGGATTTGTTCACGGGCGGGTTATTACTGATAATATCCTTTTGGCCCAAGAACTTATTCACGACCTCCACGTTGCGGACATTCATGGTGTCCCGAACCTTGCGCTGAAGCTTGATATGGCTAAGGCGTATGATAGGGTTCACTGGCATTTTTTACGTGAGGTCCTGGTGAGGATGGGATTCCCGGCTAGATGGATTTTGTTCATCCGTCATTGCGTCGAGAGTTGCACGTTCTCCATTTTGGTGAACGGCAGTCCGGCCGGCTATTTTGCCTCTAGCCGGGGTTTGCGCTGTGGCGACCTATTTCTCCGTCGCTCTTCGTGCTTGCCGCTGATTATTTATCGCGCTGCTTGGATCGATTCATTCGAGATCATCCTTTGATGAGGTATAGGACGGTTGGACGGCCTTTCCCCGTCTCGCACTTATCCTACGCCGATAACTTCATTATATTCACACGGGCTGTGGATGATGGTCTTGTTGATCTTATGCGTCTCCTGGATCACTACTCTATGGCTTCGGGCCAGATGGTTAGTATCCAGAAGAGCACTTTTATTCTCGCTCCCAAGCATGCGCCTCGTTGGCATCAGAGAGTTCACGATCTTACTGGTTTTCGCCAGGGCAATCTCCCCATCACCTATCTAGGTGTGCCCCTTTACAAAGGCTTTAAGAGACGAGAGCTCTTTGCTGGGGTGAAGCAACGGATGTTGGACAGGATCTCTGGTTGGTCCCATCGCCACCTTGCTTTTGGGGGACGCTTGGCTCTTATTAAGAGCACTCTCTGCACGATTCCTCTTTCACCGCTGTGTTTGATCCCCACAAGACATTATCCAGGAACTCGAGCAGATCATTGCGAGATATTTTTGGGGTACTGTTGGTCCAAAGAGGAAGACGCACTGGGTCTGTTGGCGGCAGATTTGTCGTCCGGTCTCTGAGGGAGGCCTCGGGATTCGGAGCCTTTCGGATATGGCGAGAGCTTTTAGCTATAAGCTCTGGTGGCGCCTTCGCGCGGGCACGTCTCTGTGGGCGCAGTTTATGCTCCGCAGAAACTGCTTTGGTGGCATTTATACGCCTATGCGTACTGCTCTTAAAGCTCGTGCCAGCCACCCTTGGCGCCGTCTCCTCTGCGTGGGTATTGAGGCTGAGGAGTTCATTCGCTGAACTCTTGGTCTTGGTTGCGGGGAGGTCAGTTTTTGGGACGATACTTGGATTGGGGTTAGGTCGATTTCTTCTTATTGTCAGGTTTCTGGTAGACCCCATCTTAGGATTAATGAGTTATGGATTGATGGGTCTTGGGACATGGGTAGGTTGGAGACTATTGTTGGAGAGGAGCTAGGATTTACCCCCCAGTTCATCCAGGAGATCTCCGCGATTCCCATCGCCGAGGAGGATTCGGATAGTATGTGCTGGACTCTTACCTCTTCGGGTGCGTTCTCATTATCGTCGGCTTGGTCTCACATCAGGGTGAGGGGTCAAGCTAATCTTATTTATGGGGCCATCTGGACAGCCTTACTTACACCGACCATTTCGGTGTTTATTTGGCGACTTCTCATGCGACGGATATCGACTGATGACATCCTACAGAGGAGGGGCGTTTCATTGGCTTCTAGATGTTTGTGCTGCTCGCATACCCTTACCCAGACCTACCATACCGAGACCATTGCCCACCTTTTCTTGGAGAGTGATGTGGCTCGTGACGTGTGGGAGTATTTTGGCGCATGGACACATTTATCCCTACCCCATACTCAGAATATTTTTGAGCTCCTGAGTTTTTTCGCACACGGCACACACTTTAGGCACGCGACTTTCATTATTCCTTGTCTGATCCTTTGGTTCATCTGGACAGAAAGGAATAGTGCAAAGCATAAGGCAGTTACTTTTGTTTCCTCTCATGTTATTGTGCAGGTGGAGCGCCATATTGCTTTATTGGCTGCTGCGGGGCTTATTTGCTCTAAGTTCTGGGCGGGTTGCTCGCCGCCTGATCGCTTCCAGCGAGCTACATCTTCCCCCGCTCAGACTCGTCGCCCCATCCCGGTGGTTTGGCTTCGACCCGAGACCCCTTGGATCAAGCTGAACACGGATGGTTCGTTCGATAGAGACACACAGATTGCGGGTGGGGGAGGTCTGATTAGAGATCATCACGGAGAGCTCCTTCTTGCTTTTCATTCCTCTTTTCAGGCCTCTTCGAGTTTTGATGCAAAGGTCCAGGCGTTGGCGATTGGATTGATTCTAGCTTCCCAGAGATCGAGAAATGTTTGGATTGAGCTTGATGTTGCTGCTGTGGTGACCCTGCTATCATCTGGCCATCGGGGCTCTTGGCAGGTTCGTCACACTCTTATGCGTATCCGACACATTCTCAGAGATATTCAGTTCAGAGTCATCCATATTTTCCGGGAGGGCAACAGGCCGGCCGACTATCTTTCTGAGCTCGGCATGTCGTCCCTCGGCATTCAGACTTATACTTACGATACTGCTCCTCCGTTTCTCCTCTCCCTAATACGAATGGATCAGCTTGGTTATCCGTCTTTTAGATTTCGATAGGTTTTATTTTTTATCGATTGCTTGGTTGCCTATTGGTCCGCACATTAGCCCACGGTTTTAGTGGTGCACCTTGTACTGATCTAGCGGGCCGTAGGCACTTTAGATTTTAGGTTCCGGATTATGGCCTTTTTTGGTCATAGTTCGGAGTTGAGTTATTTTGGTCTACGGGTCCACACATTAGCACACGACTTGTGGTGCACTTTGTATTTCTTTAGCGGGCCGTAGATTTCTCCGATGTTTGGACCCGAATTATGGCCCATCTTAGGTCATAATTCGGGGCTGATACTTTTTATTTCTTGATTCTTATTATCTACAGGTTGGTGGGTCCCGCCTCAACTCCCCGTCCACACTGGACGTTTTTTTTTTTTTAAAAAAAAAAAAAAAACTCTCAAGTATTATACTTTTAATTAAAAAAATGTCAAAGTGGTCAATTCAACTGGGAAAAGGTAAAGGCTATCACCGACATTCCTCGACGAGGAAGAGGCGGTGCTAGTGGTAGTACTCCTACTCATACTCCAAGTTCTAATTCTATTCCAAGTCCGAATTTTGGAGATTATGTTCCCGATGAATTAATCGAGGAACAAATCAACGAAATGTTTGAAGCCTCAAAATTTTGGTGTGAGAAAAATGAAGGATGTGAGGGGTTATTTATAGGTGTAAAAATGTATTAAAAAAATTGAAGTTGTGACCGTTGGAACCGCCGGTACCCGGTTGAACCACCGGTTCCGGTTTGAAGAGCCGGTTCACAACTGTCAAAATTTGAATTTTTGATTTTTTTTTAAAACAGCCGGTTCGCGGTTCGCCAAAATGACGAACCGGAACCGAACCGTCTTAAAACGGTTCACGGTTCCGGTTTTAAACCGAACCGCGGTCAACAGTTAACCGAACCGCGGTCAATGGTTCAAAACCGCCGGTTCGTCGGTTCGAATCGTAACCTTGAGCACTTCTATTTGGGCCGGGACACTTCAGGCCGGGTCAGGCCGGACGTTCCAGAAGAGGCTGGGGACTCCAAGGAGTCTTCTTAGAATTACTTAGAATTGTATAGAATATTCCAGATGATGGCATTCTTGTAAATACTTAGACTCTTAGCGTGATGATGGTCATTTGTAGGGCTTGGAGGATTAGTATAAATACCCCCTTGGGGCTCATTTGTAAACCATCTTGAGAAATCAGATTTACTACAGTGAAATACAAGTAATATTCCCCCAAGTATTCTCTTACTTTCCTTCCTAGCAATCTTACTTGTTAAAAGGCTTACTACTTAGACTTGCGGTAATCTAAGATAGTGCCGCACGGTGAAGTAACTTAGCGAGGTGCAAGTATAACCCCGTGACAATCAATTTCCTTAGTTTCACATATTAGCGTCACATTTGTGAAGCTAAAACACAAAAGCTTAAGGATCAACTTCTTCAGCTTCACTTTTCTGTGATGCTATTGTAGGACATTTTTAATAGTGCAGGTTGTGCTTGTGCTTGTACAGCTTCCGCATCCTCCATTTGAATATTGACTTCGTGGAGCCCATCTTCCATGTTGATCTGCATCTCCTGTTGATGAACATTTTCTTGGGCTTCTTCCATATTGATCTGCAATATCTCCTGTTGATGAACATTTTCTTGGGCTTCTTCCACATTGATATGCACCTCCTCTTGATGAACATTTTCTTGGGCTTCTTCCACGTTGATGCATCTCCTCTTGATGAACATTTTCTTCTTGGGCTTCTTGAATGTTGCCCAACAAAGGAAATGCCAGTGGGTGAAGAAGAGGGTTCTCTTCGGCTGGAGCGGAAACATGAAATTCCTCAGGGTCAATGACCATTGCGGCGCCTATATCATCCTCCTCGCCATGCCCTTCTTGGTCCGCCGCGGCGTCTCCGAAGATGTCCTCGACGCCGTCGTGGTGAACAAGTTGTTCGCCAAGATTGTCTTCTTGGACGACGAGTAACAAACCCTCTTCGTCCATGATGGGAAATGCGGGTTCGCCTACGACGGCGAAGAGATTGCAGAAGAATTGATTTGCCTCGCCGGGAATGACATCTCCAGCGTCAATAACTACTCGCGGTCCCTCGTCCTCCGCGTCGAAGGGATGCAGCGGGAGTAGCGCGGCGGCGCCTCCTCCTACCACTGCACCGCCACCAAATTAGTCAAATATACTTGGCCCGCGTCGTCGACGTCAGCCTCCTCTTCTCCGGCCTGATCACCATCGTCGACATCATCGTTGAAAAGTTGATCAACCCAGTCTTGATGATTCATTTTGGATTCTTGGGAGAGAGAGATTGAGACGGGGGAAAGAGAGAGGAAGGAGAGAGAGAGAGAGTGTGTTTGAATTGATTATTTTTTGGGAATAGTGAGTGATATGGAAAACAATGGTAATAGAGTGTATTTATATCTTTACGTTTTGCACAACACTTTTTTTTAGTTCTACAATAATTAAAATAGAATAAACAAGACATATATAGTTACCGTAGTACTCCAAAAATCTAACAGATGAATTAAGCAACTCTTCCGAGATCTAAATAACATTTATCGATTTGAACTGATAAGTTGAATTTATAAGTAAGCTCAATAGATATTTATTAATATAGTGATCATAGCCAAATCATCACGATGTTCAATGTTGGAACAAATGTACTACCATCACCCATCTTTCTTAATAAAAACCAATCTTAAAAACAAATTAACCACTTCTAAATTCCAATAATCAATTAAGCATCTTCAAATTTCTTAGCTAGCTACTTTCCCCGGCTACAACTTTCGAGCGCGCCGAGGTGGCGGAATGAGGGAATTTTTCCGATTTATGTATTTTTCGTGCTTTATTAAAATGTGAAATTGAAATAAAATATTGATGAGCTAAATTGTTGTTCAATCGGATCAATTTCTCATATTGCCTTGTTACTAGTATTTAATCTAGTTGGATTAATCCACTGGCCCACCATTTTTTTCCATCATGTATGTTCATAATGACAATTATGTTGAATATATGCAAAATGATATCGTTTGTCAATTGATGATCATAGCTATAATCTTCTTTAATTTGCTACGAAACTTTTCAATTCTCATCTGTTAACTTGATCAAAACCATAATTCTCTGTGATCTTTCGTTGCAAGTCGAGAGTCAGTTGGTTGCTAAAGAATTCGTCATGGTAACCAAATCAGAACCTTCAAATCCCAATTCCTTAAATTTAAATTGAAAATTTGGGAAAATATAAAAAATTAAAAAGTTCGCATATTTTATATCAAATTTTAAAGCTTGTCTACGAATACTACAAGAAAACTCGCATTTAACGACCAAATTTAACGATTGAGTGTATTCCGTCGTTAAAGGCGCGGCTCTGACGACGGAATATTTAATTTTTTTTTCATTTTATTTTTTTTTATTTTTAACGACGGAATTAGCGACGGAAAAAATATTTTTCTTTTTATCTTTTTGTAACGAGGGAATTTTCCCTCGTTAATTCCCTCGTTAAATTTTTTTATTTTAAATTCCCTCGCTAATTAATTTACGGATTTTTTATTTTTAATTATTTTAAATTCCGTCGTTAATTCCCTCATTAATTGCTTTTTATTTTTGATTCTTTTAAATTCCCTTGTTAATTCCCTCGCTAATTAATTTACGAATTTTTCATTTTTAATTATTTTTAATTCCGTCGTTAATTCCCTAGTTAATTTCTAACACCCAGTTTAGACCAAAAAGCTGCAAAAATAGTAGCCTCGGGTAAAGATTGTATTATATACGACAATTAATGAGTAAAATAATACTCCTACTAACCTTGGCATTGATCTTCAGCAACAAGTTTCTAATGTAGTCAGTAGGGGTAGGGGGTTGAGAGACACAAGGTGCAGCTACACATTGTGTAGGTATGCCGACCTTAGAGAAAGTCTTCCTCTTCAATGGGCCTAGACGTGGAAGACGGAAAGATGTTAGCAAGTGATCGATCAATCAAACAAACAAACAAACAAACAAGAAATATGTCGAATCACAAACCATAAAGGTGGCAGTTTTTCTTCTCGGGTAGAATGCAGAGAAGGAACATGGGCACATGTCCGAGCTGGCTCAAGACATCTTCAATCATTTCATCCACCCTAATCGAAGCCGGTTTGTTAGCATTTTCCGGCTTCTCCTCCAACATACGGAGTGGCTCGTTGATAGGCTAGAAAGAGAGAAGGATTTAGGTCATCACAAAGTAAAAAAAAAAAAAGAACACATTACATTACCCTAATTCAACACTACTTACATATCCAATCGTTTCGCCACATCTAACCAAGTCTTGGCATAACGTTCCTATATCGCAAGGGGAAGAGAAGTTGACAGCCGCCCAATTTTCGAGCTTTCTAGCACACACTAGCTTCTGCCAACGAAACGAAAACAAGTTGCTTGAGACCAATGTAATCTCATCCACATTTTAAATGGAAAGTGGAAACATATATATACATACATACCAATCTATCAATATCCCACATTCCAGTGTTTGATGTTACTTTTGTCATACTTCCAAACAGCAACTACAATACAATACAACATAATATAGTAAAACACAATACAAACAATGGAGTAGAATGAGAGATTAATGCTTCAAAACCAGCATAGAATATAGATATGAATACCGGGAGTGGTGTCAGAACACGAGCCGTGACTCTTGTAAATTCAGTGCTGATTGAAACCCCACAAGAATTGAGGAGAGAGTTGGCGCCGTAGTTGCAGCTGAGCAGCGCCTACAAAGCAGAAACGTCATTACACGAAATGGTCATTACACGGTCAGTATAGTGAAAACCATACTTGTTTCAAGTCATCCATCATCTGGTCCGGCCCTTGCAACGGCCAACTATTGAGTAGTTGAGCCTGCTGCTCACACGACAAAGGTTCAGTATAGCGTTGCAAAGGAACCAAGAGGCATAGCTGTGGGAAGAGAAAGAAACTCTGATCATCATTCTGACACAAGAAACATGAGCCTCTTAGACTGCGACAACTACTTAATAATACCTTACCTCGATGGGGATGTAAACAGGGCGATTATGCTCTCCAACATCTACACATGGGAAATCTCCCGACTCGTGCAGCTGGATATTGAGGTGGCCAACATAATAGTCATATACAGTCGTCTCCATCTCTTCTGTTTCCCCGTCTCCTGTTTCCCGTTCGAACAAGAACCTAAGACAAAAGCAAATTAATCAGAGGATGACCATCACATTGACAAAGATTTGCCTAATCAGACAACCAAATCTTACGTTTGCTCGCTGCAACTTAGGTCACTCAACCCGGTGATCTTATATTCCATGTTAGAGTGAGAAGCTTTGATCCAGAGATTACTCAACGTCCCTTTCGCCTGTCCTCATACATAACAACTTAACGAGTTACGCCTTAAACCAATCAATTCCAGTGGACAAATTGCAGAAATAGATACCACATCGAATCACCTTAACCCAGTCGATTTCAGCAGCACTTGCAACTCCCTGATGAAGAAGGAGAAACTCTTTAACCGTTCCAGCAGATATAATCGAGGCCGTTGATCCATCTGCAACAAAACAACCACACCTTTCACTCTCATATTTCCACAAATCCAAACCCACATAGTAGACACGACAATGTTTCTCATCCACCAACCTAAATTCAATGTGACGCCTCCCTGCGTGGCCTTAAAACTCGAACAGTGGCCCCTGTAGCTAGCTATGCCTCCGTTCAAGTTTTTGCCATTGTAAGAAAACCGGGCCTCACCAATACCAAAACAACCACTACAAAAAAGACGGTGAAACATCAATACAAAAAAGTAATGATCAGTAACAAAAAACACACAAGAATTCAACCTAAACCTACTCAGTAGTTGCACTCTGTCTCAAAATGGCATCAAGCACTCGTAACTGCTCACCACCATCCCCATCACCATTGTCAATAGCTCTCATTGGGATCGTTTTATCATATACAATAGACACATTACTGCAAACCAAACAGCACATTACACATAGTCTTTCCTCTTCATATCAAACCACAATATTACAAATAAAGAGAGGGAGATAGGCAGAGATAGCATACACATTATCAACAATGGCATCGAGCTGAACACGATTGTCTTGGAAGAGCGGAGCAACGGTGAAGATACTCCTCCCACCGTCATAGGCGTAATCTCTGCCTCCCAAGTCAAGATAGCCTAGAATCTGCCTTCTCATGGCTTCTGCATCAACTAGAACCCCATCTGCTGAGTTTCATTGTAACCTACGACCACCACCGCCAAAACAATAATCAATCAAAAATTGAAACCACATTCTTGGGTATCTATCCGGAAAAATATAGGATTACACAACTCAACAATAGTAAACGAATTACAGTTATTGAACTTATGGTATTGGGTTTAGGGCTATAATGCACGAATTCTTCAAAATTCACCAGTATGCAGTATCGGATACTGCAGGATTCGCCACGTGGCGAATCCGTGCAAAAAAAAAAAAGAAAAAATTGGACTCACGTATCCTTGTACAAGACTCGCGTATCCGGCGCGTGAGGAGGGGGCGTGGGTGATTTTTTTTTTTTAGTTTGTTTTGTAATTTTTAAAAAGTAAATTAAATAAACTAAAATACAAAAAGTAAATTATTTAATAAGTAATTACTTTTACCTTTAGCAGCATTCACGGACAGCATCAGAAAGCTCCGCTGCTCAAAGTCATTTTGAATTGTTTTTTGTATGACTTGTTTTATCTATTTGAATTGGTTTTATGGTGATATTTGAATTATTGTTTTTTATATTTAACAAGTATTATATATAATAAAATATAAAATAAACAGATGTATCCTTGTCGTATCGCACCCTAACATTTTCAAAAAACCGTATCCCCACAGTCGTATCTGCCCGCACACGCACCCACACCCGCACCTGTGCAACATAGGTTTAGGGATTACACAATACAATATTCCTAAGACAGATTACGAAATAAAGTACACAAAAAAATAAAAGCCACGAAGGATCCAGAAGCCGGGCTGGATATTGGGGCTTGGCTGCACACTTTAAAAAATGCTAATATGGGCCAGTAATACAATATTCGTTTGGGCCTTAATTAACACACATTCTTCATTAACACTTTGATTAAGAACAAGAAAATAATACGTACACTAGACGTAGAAGCAGCCATCAGCGGGTGGTGCGACAGTAACTTGGAAGTAATTCGTCAACACCGAAATACGTCGGCCCCCTTCATTAAATCCACTTCTCACCATGGGGAATCGCTCCTATTGGCAAATATACAGAGGAAGAAGGTGATTTCTCAGTTCAAACGTTCAAAAATCAGCAGAAATTAAAGACTCATACGTGATTTCCCCTCATCCTCTCCATGGCCAGCTCTTCAATCCCTGCCTGTGGCTTTTTGGGATCTTCAATCCCTGCGTGCTGTAGTTTATTTGAGGGAGAGGAATTTATGGAGAATTTATTGGATTAACATAAATTTTGAAAGATTTAGACGGATTAGTAATAATGTATGGATTAATAATAATTATCGTATAATCTTGAAAAGTTGATCGAGAGTTTTTAAAATTTAAAAATAATTTTTTATGTAAAGTTGATGGAGAGTCTTTAGGATTTATAAATGAATTTTTAGAAATCCTTCAAAATCTCATTGATTTTGGTGGGATTTTAAAACTTACAAAAAATACTAATAAATCCATCAAAATCCACAATTTTAATGAATTCAAAAAAATCCATGGATTTTTTAATATCCTCATATTCTAATGGATTGTTTAAAATCCAGATTGAATACACCAAGATTTTAAATGACATTTTGAAATTCTAATTGAATACACCAAGAATTTAAATGACATTCTGAAATCCAAAATTGAATACCTCAATATTTTAATGGATTCAAAACAATCAAAATTAAATACCCTAAGATTTCTAAAATCCAAAAATATCCCACCAAATCACAATTAAATACACACCTCTTAGTATATTTTTCAAGGAAGAAAAAGAAAAAAAGGAAAAGTATATAGATAAACCCTTTATTGCAAGGACATACAAGCTAGGGTTAGAATTTTACATATTAGTATCAATTAAAGAGGAATAAAGAGTAAAATTATTTGACAATTATCCGAATTTAATAAATTAGAAGGGTCGAATTTGATAAGTACAAAATGGATTTAGGATTGTATGACTTTAGAGACTTATAATACCTCTAACCGGTTTGAGATATTATGCACTATTTGAACGCAATTATATGATATAAATTTTATAATTGTATAAACATATATATTTATATATATATATATATATATATATATATATATGTGTGTGTGTATTTTTTTTCTATATACATAAGTATGTTACTTAAATTTCATTTGCAGCTCATTACTAATTAACTTATTCCTTCATCTTCTTTACCGTCAACACTCCCTCTCTCCTCTTTTTTAATAGAGAAGGCTATGCAAATAACTTTTGATCGACTCTTGATATATTTTATTAGCTAAGTTTTTTTTCCTTTCAATTTTGGATAATATTCGCTGATTGTATTTTTGATGAAGATATTTTCCCGACATTAGGGAGAGACAAAAGCCCAATTTCAACAAAATGTCGAGAAGTTTCATGGAATGAAAAGAATCTTCACTATCTAGATCCACGTACTAATCAATCTGAACTAGAAGTTCAAAAGATAAGTAACTTGTAATATTTAGCAAGTAATTTGCCAGACGCATTTACTGATCTGATCATAAAGGAGTGATCAAATCTCATATTCCAGCTGTGAATGCACCACAAAGAATTGAGGTTCTTCATGGACTAACTAAATCAGTTGATTATCCTCAACGCCAGAAGCGTGGGAGACATGTGGGTGCTAAAGATAAAAATCCCCGAAAAGCAAAATCAAGCAATGGAATGAGATTGAACCAACAACCTCCCGAAGAGGATCATCCTGGAGATGATAATCCTAGTACATCTGCACGTGCACCAACTAATGAAAATACTAGGACTGCGGAACAACCAGAACATGATATTATTGGAAATGACAACGATCCGGTTGACGTTAATATTGAAGTATCTATGAATTTCATAAATACGGGAGAGACTTATAACAGAAATGTTATTGTTGCCGACAACGCATTTGCTTCAACAATTGCCCTTTCTGTTTCAAATGATAATCTGGATTCAGAACCAAAAACAATAGCTGAGTGCCGGAAGCGCTCTGATTGGTTGAAATGGAAGGAAGCAATTGAAGCAGAGCTCAACTTGCTAAATAAAAGAAGTTTTCGGCCCTATAGTACGTACACCCAAGAATATTATCCCAATAGGATGCAAATAGGTGTTTGTACGAAAGAGAAACGAGAATAATGAAGTGGCAAGATATAAAGCGAGATTAGTAGCTCAAGAGTTTTCGTAGAGACCAGGAATTGATTTTGATCAAACATATTCTCCTATTTGGGATGGTATAACATTGCACTATTTAATATCTCTGGCATCAATAATGACTTTGGAAATGTAGTTAATGGACATCGTGACCGCATATTTATATGGATCACTAGACGCTGATATTTATATAAAAATTCCTGATGGATTAAACATTCCTAAACTAAAGGAAAACGAAACTCGCAACATGTATAGTATTAAATTACAAAGGTCGTTATATTGTTTAAAACAGTCGGGAAAGATGTCGTATAACCGACTAAGTGAATTCCTCCTGAGAAATGAATATATAAACAATGATGTGTGTCCTTCCATGTTTATCAAAAAGTCACAAAATAGTTTTTGTATCATCTCTGTCATAAAAATAATTGGAACACATAAAGAGGTTAAGGTGTTGTTACCCAAAATATTATCCGGAGATAATATGCTGGAACGGAAGAGTAACAAACAAAATGCGAAAACACGTCCGTCGGAATGTAAATAACACAATATTTGTCGGGGTTGTTAGTCTCGGGCTTGAATGCTCTCGCGAGATGTTATTAATACGAAAATACGTTGGAGTACAAGTATTAATGATAGAGTACAATTACAATGAGTGTAAAGACACTATTTATCTAGCTTTTGAGTGCAGTAGATTGCCGGAAGAACTAGAGATGAAGCTCTGTGTGTTCTTGTTAGCGAGGTTAAATATAGAGAGGGAACTTCGTGTATGCCGATCGTCTCTCTAAACTGTGATTTCTCTTGAGAGAAATATGTGTATTGATGAGTGAAGGATTTCTCTTTGTATCTTGCTTGATGTCGAACTCTTGAACCTCTTTCCAAATGTTGGAAGTTCTCTACTTATAGGAGAGAAGTTGGTTGGGAGGTCTTTTTCCTCTACGGGCGATCGCCTTTCTTGTATTATAATAAGCGGGCGATCGTCTTAGTACATGGGACGGTTTTCTTAAAGTCGCGGCTGCTGCAGGCGGCCAGTGTGCGATCGATGGGAAGACAACATGTGTCCCATGTCGTTGTCTTGGGAGGTCCTACCCACTATCTTTCGGCGGGTCTGTCGGTAGGTGAAGCCGTCCCTGTCACTGACAGCTGGTGATGGGCTGGAGTCAAGTGTGTCCTTGCGGCGCCTTTTGCGGATCTGCACGTGGGACAACATCCGGAGATTCGGTCTTTCAAAGACTTTGACGGATGTTGGTTTTCTACGTGGCATAGGACGGTCGTCCCCTGCCGGGATATTAGAGTCGATCACTAGGTACCGGGAGACGATCGCCCTGGATGTCGATCGCTAGACACTTGAACATGAACTGGTACCTTTGATTGGCAAGTCTGCAGTGGCTCACTTGATGCTGACTTCGGTCGCTCGGCCTTATGCCGATCGCTGTCTAGGCGAATTAATCGCCACACAACATAAGGAAGCTAGCTCATGCTTAAAGACAGTTTGAAATGAAAGATTTAGGTAAAATCTAATTTTGTCTCGGCCTGCAGATCGAGCATTTCAAGGAAGGAATTTTTGTACATCAGTCAACTTATGTAAAGAAGATTTTAGAGAGATTTTATATGGATAACTCACATCCACTTAGCAAACCAATGGTTGTTCGATCACTAAAAGTGAGTAAGGACCCATTTAGACCTAAAGAAGATGATGAAGAAATTTTAGGACCAGAAGTTTCTTATTTGAGTGCAATTGGGGCACTTCTTTATCTCGCAAATCGCAAATTGCACAAGACCAGACATTGCATTTGCAGTAAACTTGCAAGATTCAGTGCTTCTCCTACTCGGAGGCATTTGAATGGTATTAAACATATTCTTCGTTATCTTCAAGGCACAAAAGATCTTGGTTTGTTTTATCAAAGAAACCAAGACATGATATTGGTTGGCTATTCGGATGCTAGTTATTTATCTGATCCCCATAATGCTAAATCTCAGACTGGTTACGTTTTTCTCTGTGGTGGTACAGTTATTTTTTGGAGATCTGTCAAATAGACTCTAGTCACTACATCTACAAACCACTCAGAGATTATTGCTTTACATGAAACTGCTAAAAAATGTGTATGGTTAAGATCATTGATACAACACATTCGTGGATCTTGTGGTGTTGCGATAAATGAGAACTCCCCCACTGTCTTATATGAGGACAATGCAGCTTGTATTGCACAAATGAATAGTGGGTATGTTAAAGGAACTTTAACAAAGCATATATTACCTAAGTTTTTTTCCCAACATGAGCTCCAGAAGAGCGGTGAAATTGCAATATATAAAATTCGCTCTAGTGATAATCTTGCAGATTTATTCACAAAATCTCTTCCTACGTCAACTTTTGAAAAATATGTTTATAATTTTGGATTGCGTAGACTTGGAAGATTATTATCTTCAAGGGGAGTGAATATACCGAAATAATTTTAAAATTAGATCCTGATGATCTACATTATGCTCGGAAGGCTACTTTGGTTGTACTCTTTTTCCCTTTCCAAGTTTTTCCCATTGAGTTTTTTTGGTGAAAGTTTTGAATGAGGCGACAAATATATTCTTTTGCCCTACCTTGTACAGACTACTTGATATCATATGTGAAGAATTCTCTGCGCTTCTCTCTCTCTTCTTTCCTTCTTCCTTCTCTTCCTGTTCATTGCTTTGCACTCAATATTGGTGGAATTAAGGATCATATTATAACAATATACATATTGTTGGAATAGTTTTTGTGCTTAAAATTTAGTTTTCAACAAACCGTTCGATATGATACTCTATCTTATTACTATTATCATGTTTATTTCATATTGTTATAATTCTAATTAATTGAGAGAGTATCAAATATCATGATATTTAATATTTAATCATTTTAATATTTTATAAATTTAAATGAGATTTGATGGGTAATTAACGAGTATAACCCAATAAATAATAAATTCAAGTTGGGTATGGATAATAAATTTAATGCCCGGATAAGTTTGGGTTTTGTTAATGGTGGATTAATGAGTGGGTACGCAATTTATTCTCATTCCCAAATACAATTGCTCTCGGAAAAAAAAAGTTATTGTAAATCTTTTGAGTCCGTGTATATTGACTCGTAGAAAATTGAAAACATTCAATCTAAATCTTAAGTCGGACCGGCCACACTGACCCATTATCAAAATATAATCACGACACACACACACACACACACACACACACACATATATATATATATATATATATATATATATATATATATATATATATGAGTGAGGCTACATGTACACATGTGTACACATATTTGTACACACATGCATCTCATCTATCCATTTAATGTGGGACCCATTCATTTATTGTGGGACCACATTAAATGGATAGATGAGATGCATGTGTGTACACATATGTGTGCACATTATGTGTACATTTAGCATTGTTCTCTCTCTATATATATATATATATATATATATGGAGGGATCAAATAAAAACCCTCCCCATTGGGAACTGATCATAGCCTTTGATTGATGTAGATCTATGGTACATATTAATTTGAATTTGTTTATTTAAATAATACATTTTCGTTTCTTAAAAGGTCATGGGCAGTAATTTTGTTTTCTTTAGTCATGTGTTTTCCTACTTTTACGGGATATGAATGTGCATGTTGATATATATTCCACAATTTGCCTATTCTCGAGGTGTATAAAGGAGAGGCATTGAATCTTTTATTTGCTTTAGAGTGGGTTCGTTAACTTCACTTTAAAGACGTCATTTTTGAGCTGGATGTCAAGGTTGTAGTTGATGATTTCTATGCTATTTCACCTATAGTCTCAGATTATGGTTGCATTTTGTCCGCTTGTAGGGACTCTTTTACTTTTTTTCAGTTCAAACTCTCATGTGGAGTTTTTCAGGAGAGAAACTAACAAGGTGGCTCATACTCTGGCAGGGATAGTTTTGTTTTCAGTTTTATCTCAGACTCTTTTTGACATTCCAGCATGTATTTCTACTACTGTCGCAAATGAAATGAAGTAGACCCATTTTGTCTAAAAAAATCAATGCATTAATTTACATTGAAAATGGATTCTGAAGGTTGGTGATTTGATTTGTTTTGTTAATTTATGTTCTTTTCCGTTCATGAACATGGTTATATTATCTATAGTTATGCCAAAGCATAGTATGAGAATGTAAAAAGCATCGTGTTTGTGTGACAAAAGCATATTATTATATTGTTTAATAGATACAGTTGATGCAACAAACATATTATTGTAACTGCTTTAATCAAAGCATGATCATTTGTGAAACAAAAGCATAACAAATTAATGAACAAAAGCATCAACAATGTGTACACAAGCTCTGAAAGCATTATTATCAACAATATGTTAAAAGCATCAGATATATTAATTTAAAAGCATTGATGATCAATAAAAAATTATCAAAATTCTACTGCGTACATGGTGTTTATTGTCAATGTATGCTAAACTTTATTGCCAAGGTCTATCTTTCGTAATACCAAACCATAAAAGTAACAAGTTGTATATCCTCATTCATAAGAGTATAAATTTTTGATATCATTTTGCTTAAAAAGACTAAAATGTCCTCCAAAAGTTGGTGATGTTGAGTTTATTTTCTTTTTGTATTTTATTTAATTTAAACTCTTTTTCTTTTCTTTTTATTTTTTTTATCATCTTCTCAATAAATAACTACCGAATCCAACAACTAAAATTTAATGTCTAAATGGGTCTTTCAAAATCTTATAAAAATCACACGATTTTTCGAAAAAGAGAAGTTGACGTTCAAATAAGACTTCATTTATTGTGCTCCTGGGTTCATAAAGAATGTGTGCAACTATATTTTATCCCCAGACTTTTTTTTGAGGAGTTCTTTCGCACACGATGGGTGCACACGATGGCTGAACTGCACACGATGACAGCCATGATCGTGCACATGATGGGACTAGCCATCGTGTGCACATGAACTTTTTAGTTTTTTTGGCCAATTTGATTGAATGTGTTATCAATATGGATGTTTTGTGATTCTAAAATTGCTTAGTCAAACATTAACAACTACATAAAATCGTATGCAAACTCATATTTGTTATTTCGTGTAATTGAATAGTGTATGAGCTATTTCATACAGATGATGAACTTATATATACGAGCTTATACATTGAGAACATATAGACTACACATGATATGAAATAAATTATGTTAATTAAGTCTATAACTTTACAAATAAGTATATTGTTAATAAATACTTATTACTATGAGACATTCGGAAGATCATACTCACCTTAGCAAAACGCCTACCCGACATCGAGGACGACATCGAAGCTCTTGGGCAGCGAATCACTAACACCCAATTGAGCACAGAGGAATGCGTGGGTACTCTCGAGAAAGCTGTTGGCCAACTGGAAGGGCACACGTTGGGCCAGCTCGAGACCTTCAAGAGAGAACAACTCTCGTTGCGTAAGAAGCTAGCAACGATCGAGGATCATGTGGCATCCAGCATCACGGAAATGCGCAAGCAGTATGCCGAGTTTTGCAAGGTAAGTGCAAAACGTTTTGAAGAATTTTGTGATAAAATCTATCGGGCAAGCAACTCGGGCTCCAACTCAAATGATGAGCCGAGCTGGAACAACATCTTTGACGGGTTGAGGTTCGAGGTGTAACACCCCAATTCACAACTGGGGCATTACACGCCGTAGAACCCTCGTGAGGTCTACCAGGCTAACACATGACATATAAACCACAATGTAATCACAAATGATGCACTCAAAAGTAAATAAGGCCGTGGCCTCGGCCAAAACATTTTAACGGCGTACATGAGTAGAAGTTAAATACCAATCCATTGCCCACGCAGGGGACTTAAACCAAGTTTCAAAGTAACAGTCTAACTCCAGTACTCGACAAACGCAATGATAAAACATAAAAATACAGACTCGAGCCACATCATCAAGCCAGCCCATCCTTTGCGTGCGTGTCCCGTGGCTGTAAGTCTCCTCGAACTCTTATATTTCTGTATTCGTTTTCCTACGTTGTTTGAGATTGTGAATTGTGATACCAACTTCGTCAATCGTGAATCTTTCTGATCTTGTTCTTTTCATTCTTCCTCTAGTATGTTGAGAGGTCGTCGTGGTAGACCAGCTAGGGGACGCGGCCGAGGCCGTGGTCGGGGTGCTGATAATGAAGAGGGCTCACTTTCTCAGTCCTCTGCGGACTCAGCCTCTCACTCAGTGCCGTCGGGTAATAATGCCGACGTCGGGGCTACTGCCGTACTTGGCGATTAGTAGCCCAGCTTGCTCAGATAGCTCAGGGTGGACGCCAGAATCCGCCCCCGACACCTGAAGAGGAAGCTAGTAAGTGGCTTCAGACGGTGACTAAGATGCACCCTCCTCGTTTCTCCGGATCTTCTGACTCCCTCGGTTGGGAGAATTGGCTATTTCAGTCGTCCAGGACCTTTGATGCCGTAGCTTGTCCTGAACACAGGAGGGTACATATTGCCCAGTACCTCCTGGATAAGGAAGCTGCGGAATGGTGGGAGGCCGTTGTGCCCAGAGACCGTCGAGCTACTTGGGAGGAATTCAAGGCTGCTATGGAAGCAGAGTATTGTCCGCCGCTTGATCGAGGCGCTTGGTGTGGAATTCTTCACCGCTACACCTCAGGATGTGCCTATTTCTCATGCCATCATTTCTTACAATCAGCAGTTGGGTTTCGTAAGAGATCAAGTAAGAACGGAGGCTGATAAAATCCGTTACTTCAATATGAGAATGAAGCCGCATATTAGGCAGAGTATGGCGTCGCTCATGTGTGCCACTTTGAAGGAATACCAGGATCGCGCTCTAGCGATCGAGATGGCCGTTCCGGAATCAGACTCGGTTTCGGAAGCTAAGAAGCAGAAGACTACCGGTGGATTCTCGACCGGGAAGGGTGGTCAGTTTTCGAGGTCTCGTTCTGCTCCCATACCGGGGAAGAGGCCGTTCCATCAGGCCGGTGGATCTCAGGGTAATCGTTCAGTTCAGTCCGTTGCTTCTGGCGGCAGGGTTTGTTTTAACTGCAACCAATATGAGCATTTGATGAAGGATTGCCCTTCTCCTCCCGTTAATTGCTTTAATTGTGGACAGACCGGGCATCGGGCAGCTCATTGTGAGAGAGCCACCAGGGCCGCTAGAGTTCCGACTACCACTACCGATCAGAGGGATCACAATACTCCAGTTACTCATGTTCCGCAGGGTTCGGGTCGTGGTAGGGGTCGGGGACAGCCGGATCGCCGCGACCTCGAGTTCGGGTTGATTTACCCCGATTGTACGAGATAGGCGCACGAGAGAGGCGGACATTCGGTGGCGTCAGTACCACTCGAGATCCTTACTCATCCAGTTTAGTGCTTTTTGATTGGTGCTACCCATTCCTTTATTGCATCGGATTGTGTGAATCGTATTGGCTTTAGCGCTTGTTTGAGTGTGAACCGTTTGTGGTGGAGTACGCTGGCGAGATCGTATGGTTGGGGACCGGGAAGTTAGGGATTGCCCCGTGAGGATCGGGAGCCGAGATTGGCCCTCGAATCTCATTGTTATAGACCTTAAGGGTGAGGATTTAATCCTCGGGGACGATTGGTTAGAGCGTCACGGCGCTATCATGAACTATCGGACTCGTACCATCTCGATAGTAGCCGAGGACGGCACCGAGCATACCCTCATCGGTCGAAAGCCGGGGAGATCGGGGAGTGTGATTAGCGCCTTAAAGGCGATGAAACTTCTGAACCAGGGTTGTGTCGGCTATTGGTGTTACACGAGGGACCAAGGGTTGAGGTCCCCAAACCCAAGGAATTCATTGGCAAGAGGGATGCCAAGTCAATCGAAGAGTTCTTGTGGCGGATGGAACTGTACTTTGATGGTCTGGGCCTGACGGACGAGAAGGCCAAAGTACGGCAGGTTGCACTATATCTTGCCGACGATGCAGCGTTGTGGTGGCATCATCGACAGGCCGGCATTACAAAAGGAACTTGCCAACCGATCAGGACTTGGGACGAGTTCGTGTCGGAACTCAAGGCATAATTCTATCCCGAGAATACATGCTATGTGGCAAGGTAGAGACTCCGCGAGCTCAAGCATAAGACTACCATTCGGGACTACGTACGGGACTTTACATCGATCATGCTTGATTAGGACATGGCCAGGGATGATCGATTGTTTTCTTCTGGATGGACTAGGAGTTAGGTTAGGGGACAGTACAAAGCCGCGAGGTGAAATCATCGATGAAGCAATCAAAGTGGTCGAGTCCACTGAGCGAATTCGAGAAGAAGGAGCCGTGAGCCGAGGGTCAAGCTAAAGGTGGGGATACACCCACACGTCGATCTGACAACCATTGACCATCACGTGGAAGATTCGGGATGAGGCCGTAAGCAGCGCGGACAAGTCATACTACTCGGGTGAAGGCAAGGCGTCCCAGGCCAACGAGATGTTTTACGTGCGGCGGAGCTCATCGGATGAAGGGCGTAGAAAATGGGAAGCTCAGCGCCATGGCCGAGCGTGAGGGCCAACAAGCGATCAAACGGACGTGCAACAAGTAAGGACGATCCCAAAACTTAATGCAGCCGTCGGTTCGGGCGGCGAGGGACTGCGGGGAAGCAAGTTGATGTTCGTGGAAAGAACCATCAACCACCAACCCATCAAGGCCTTGGTCGACACGAGAGACGACTACGACTATATCATTGGGGCCGAAGCAAGGAGATTGGGACTACTTGTGCAG
Organism: Orobanche coerulescens; assembly: GCA_033398695.1. Taxonomy (NCBI): domain Eukaryota; kingdom Viridiplantae; phylum Streptophyta; class Magnoliopsida; order Lamiales; family Orobanchaceae; genus Orobanche; species Orobanche coerulescens. The sequence continues at coordinate 9,676,982 of CM065816.1, read as the reverse complement.
CCATGCAAGGGTTGGATGAAGTCGACAACGGACCCGGCCGGTGCAGTCACGGGGCAGTAAACGGGGTGCGAATCGTGCTCGGAGACTGGGAAGGTCGAGCACACTTCAAAGTCACCATGATGGATGATCAGACCTCATTTTGGAAATGGACTTTCTGGAGAAGAACGAATTTGCCCTTATCCCGCACATGAAGGCACTATGGGTGAACGGTCCGAACAAACCCATCATTACCCCTTGACGATGGAACAAATTCCCTACGCAGCAATGGCGACACTTCGATTCCGAAAAAAGTTGACCAAAGAGGAAATGCCGATGTATTGTCTGGGATCAATGCGGTACATCGAGGGCCAAGTAGCGGCACACATCGATGAGGCGTCGGCGCAGTGGGGAGAATGTCACGCCCAGGAGTAACGGCCAAACGAGTGCTCGGACTGACCCGCACAGAGGGGTGTGATAAGTGTCAGTTTTATACACTTATCCGTGATTTGTATTGATATATTTCACCCATAATTATGAGTTATTCTACTCGCTTTTGCTTTAAATTAATTAGTTTTTAATAATTTTATTTTTACAGGATGAAGAGAAATTTATTTATTAATGTTGTAGAGCTTTACAGGACGAGTTCGGCAGTCTTTCCGGATTCAAAATCAGAGTTATATATCAAAAGTTATCATCCGAAGAAGATATGGGGCGAAAACGCAAGAGTTAAGAAATGCTGGGCTGAAAATGAAGTCTGAAACTCCATACGGGCTAATGTGCAAAAAGACGAAGCCATGTTACGGCCTTAACATCCAAAGCTTATGGCCGTAAGTCCTCATATTTACGGCCATAACTCCTCAATGTTATGGTCGTAACTCTTGACAGATGTATGATCATTTTCAAATCTTTTATACTTTTGGTCTATTATTGAGGGGATGGCTGACCTTGATCCGATCTAATGTGATAATGCTGGAGTTTTGGAGCTATTAGATGACTTTTGGGGTATAAATAGACCCCTTAGATCCATCATTAATCATCTTTCATCTTATTATTTTCTACTTTGTAATATTTTTCTTTGTGTGAAGAACACACTTGTGTTCTTGAGAGAGTGTATGTAATAGTGGTTTAGCTTATGTTATTGAGGGAGTTTATTGCTTCTTTCTCCTTTATCTACTAAGGGAGTTAGGATTAATTCTTTCCCTTTTTCAAATAATAATGACCACTCAAGCTTGTAATATGTTGAATAAACCCTTCATGAGCTAAGTTATTCATAGTTGGGATTATAAACAAGGTTTGTCATGTTATTTAAGTTTGTATAAAGATATATTATGGATTACTTATTATTGTGTATAATTTTCATTGTTTTACCAATCTTTATTTATTTGGCCAATAAATGATGATATTTATGGTCTTCATATGTTTCGAAAGAAAATATGATTGATTAGATCAAATGATCTTCACTCTAAGTTGTTATAGGGGATAGAAATATACCTCTAGACCTTAGATGGTTCTTTGAGTTATTTTCATTAAACATAATGCTATGTATTGAAGCCAATCAACATAGAAATATAGTGGATTGATTCAATATATAAGGGGCGTTTTGACATTCGAAAGAGAAACCGTCTTTTTAAGGGAAATCGAATCTACACAACATAATAAGTAAATACATATTATGATCTCCTATACATCTTCTATAACTAATGATGAACCAAGTTTGTAATCCCAACTATTTCATTTTACATTTTATAAATCAATTATTAGTGAAATCTTTTATTTCCTTAAATTTTAGAACTATTATTGCATTTTCCTTGCAATTGTCAAACCAAACTCTTAAATTGTGTGTTTTACCCATCTAAATCTCTATAACAAATAGATAAATAGTGCAGAATTCAATATATAACCTAACTTCCTCATGGGATCGATAAACCGGACTCAAAAAGTCCACTTACTACTTGATACGATATCGTACACTTGCGATAGTTAAACAAAAGACGTGTCAGGGTGCGAGGTCCATCAGATCAATGTGCACGGGGCACGTTCGGGACTGCAAGGCCGTGTGGAGCGGCACAACCTACTAAGGGACTTAGCTGTGTGGTGCGGCATGCGTGGATGTATTATATATATATATATATATATATTCTGTTATTTTTCAAGTAATCGTTTTTCAAATACCATACAAGCAGGCCATCCGGGCGACAAAGTGCCCAACCGAGGGACAAGGCCATTGGGCCAGATGCGGAACTACCCGGGCGGCGAAACAAGGCACGCCGGGAACCGAACGGACGAGTGCAGCGGACAGGCACGCCGCTTCGGAACAATGCGAGACAAGATGACGAGTTGAGGCATATCCGAGGGCCAAGACTCGGGCACGGGCGACGTATATCCGCGAGGGGTGCGCGCGAGGCACTGGGCGTGCGCACGGGCAGCGCGCGAGGGACACACGGAGCTCCCTCCCCCTATAATAGGCGTAGAGAGATAAAAGCCTGTGGGTGCACTGGATATTGGAAAGCTGAGGAATCCACTCTCACAAGTTGCACCCAGAACATTCCAGAAACAGATCGGGATGGTCCAGAACATCAGAAATTAATCCGAGGGCATGTACGGAAGGCCGGTCCGGATCGGACCGGGTTACATGGAGTCGAGTCGAGTCGGGCCGAGCAGGCCGGGTCGGGCCGAGCAAGCCAGAAAGGTCCAGAAACTTATGGAAGGTGCTGGAACTAGGGGTGTTCATAAAAACCCGACCCGAACTACCCGCTGACCCGAGGTAAAATTTCTGGGTATTTTTATAAATTTTAAAAAAAATTCGGGCCGGGTACCCGACCCGGTGAAAGAGACAAAATTCGGGTCCGGGTACGGGCCGAGAATATATTTTGGACCGTGTACCCAATATATATATATATATATATAGTTATGAAGTAGGGTTTCTGCCTCTACTTTGCTTCACTTACTCCGCCGCCATCCCAACATTTCTGCACTTCAACCGCTAAAGTCCAGCCATCTCTCTCTGCACTCTATCGTCCCGCGTCCGAAAAAACACCAAATTCTCCTTTAGGTGCTTCAACTGCAGTATAGGTAGAAGAAGCTGGTATGGAAAAACCTTCTGTATAAAATTCGAAATGGTGAATTGAGGTAGGCTGGTTGATTTAGCTCTCCCGATTTCCTGAGAATGCTTTTTCTGTTCCATATGTTCCCAAGATTACTGTTGGTGAATTTTTCTTTTGGTCAGATGGAATCACTGAGGTAGACTTTCAGACCTCTCCCTAGCTGTCGAGTAGTTCGAGTAAGGAGAGGACGGGAAGACACTTTATCGCTCTAGTTCAGTGAGCAATAGGAAGAAGGCTTCCCGGAAGTTCCGAACCGCAGTAATTTATTTTTGTTCTGCAAAACACACACACACCCAATCTCTGTAAAAAACACACACACAACGGCTTAGACTTCCAGTAATGTATTCTTGTTCTTCTTTTGTTTTCGTTTTTTTCTGTAAGTTCCTTTTTCTTTTCAACCCATCCCCAAGATGGAATTCCTTTTTTCTGTGAGTTCCTTTTTCTTGTGTAAAAATTTGGAATTGATGATGAGATATGTTGACCAAGTTGCTGTAATGGAAATATTGTCTAGAATATGTATATAACAACACATTGGGAACATTAATTTTTACAGGTTATGATCAGAGGAAATGTGACCTCTTGAGATGGAAATCGTGTCGACTGTTGATGGCATTGGCTATGGCTTTGGATTTTGGAGTTAATGGTTGTCTTGAGGATGTAGTTTTAAAATGGGCTGTCTTGAAATGTGACCTTTTAATTTTACTTTTTAAACATGAGTTGTCTTGAAATGGAACTTTTTATTTGATTTTGTATTACAATTTTAATTTCTTATGTTGTTTTAAATTATTGTAATTCATTTTGGATTGATGCAAATGTGATTTGGTGAGTTATTTGATTTTGATGTATTAATTACTAAGTAGAGTCGCTGCATTTTTGTAAAAATTATTTTATTTTTATAATTTAGTATTGTGCAAAATACAATTACAATTCGGGTCCGGGTACCCTATTGACCCGACCCGAAAAATAGGATACCCGGTAAAACGGGTACCCAATTTATCGGGTCGGGCCGCGGGCCGCTTAAATTGATACCCGGTTTTCCGGGTTTCCAAAAAATCGGGTACCCGGTTTTGAACACCCCTAGCTAGAACCTCTTGGATGAGCCAAGAGACTTAGAACTTAGTAGAGTTTTCTAGACATTGTAAAGACTTGTAATACATAGATTTTTCTAGAATGTGTTCTAGAATATGCTATCTAGAAGCCTATAAATGAGGAGGTGTATGAAGCTTCTAGTGATAGTGAGGTAGTATAAATAGAGGACTTGGAGGCTTATTTGCACCCATCCTTGGGAACTTAATGTCAGAGACACACTTGTAAACTCTTTGTAACTTAGTGGAATTAATTTTCTCTTAACCCTTTGCCTCTCTTTCATTGTGCCAACTTCATACTTAGCCAATTTCGGAGGGTCCAAGGCTGACTAGCAAGAGGGTTGCTAGGCCGCACGATGCTTAGGAGCATAGCGAACTCTAAGCCCATGACATGGCGCTTACGTGGCAGAGAAACCCGAAATCGGATGTATTTCGGGCTCAAATGTCCAACATTTACAGATTTTAAAAATTATTGTCCTACATTTAGAGATTTTAAAAGATATAGTCCTACATTTACAAGCCCAAAAATATATTGTCCTTAAAACACAACACCTCCAAAGTTATTGTCCTTAAAAAACATTTTTCCCTTGGAAATTGTATACAAAAAATAAGGTAGTACAATAGTGCTACTATGATATTTGTATGTAGAAATTTCATTTCAGATTTTTTACACTATCCATCATTGATATATTACTATTAATGGCCGTAAAAAAAACAAGAAGTACTACTACTAGACAAGATTGACCAATTACCAAAAGTAAAGAAAGAATTGACAATTAAACAAAAAACAAGAAAAGAAACCCTAAAGTTGGTACCCAAAACCCTAAATTTGGTATTCGACCATCACGTCGACCATGTCGTCGTCTTCGTCCAGAACAGGTGCTTGTGCTTGTGCTTGTGTTTGTGCAGCTTGCGCATCCTCCATTTGAATATCGACTTCGTGGAGCCCATCTTCCATGTTGATCTGGTTGATGAATATTTTATTGGGCTTATTCCATATTGATCTGCAATATCTCCTGTTAATGAACATTTTCTTGGGCTTCTTCCACATTAATCTGCACCTCCTCTTGATGAACATTTTCTTGGGCTTCTTCCACGTTGATCTGCATCTCCTCTTGATGAACATTTTCTTCTTGGGCTTCTTGAATGTTGCCCAGCAAAGGAAATGCCAGTGCTCATTCATTTACTGGGTGAAGAAGAGGGTTCTCTTCGGCTGGAGCGGGAACATGAAATTCCTCAGGGTCAATGACCATTGCGGCGCCTATATCATCCTCCTCGCCATGCCCTTATTGGTCCGCCGCGGCGCCTCCAAAGATGTCCTCGACACCGTCGTGGTGAACAAGTTGTTCGCCAAGATTGTCTTCTTGGGCGACGAGTAACAAACCCTCTTCGTCCATGATGGGAAATGCGGCTGCGCCTACGACGGCGAAAAGATTGTTGAAGAATTGATTTGCCTCGCCGGGAATGACATCTCCGGCGTCCATAACTACTCCCGGCCCATCGTCCTCCGCGTCGAAGGGCTGCAGCGGGAGTAGCGCGGCCGCGGCGCCTCCTACCACTGCCAAAGTGGTCAAATACTCCGCCCGCGTCGTCGAAGTCAGCCTTCTCTTCTCCGGCCTGATCACCGTCGTCAACATCATTGTTGAAAAGTTGATCAACCCAGTCTTGATCATTCATTTTGGATTCTTGGGAGAGAGAGAGAGAGAGATTGAAGCGGGAGATGGAGAGAGAGAGAGGGAGAGTGTTTGAATTGATTATTTTTTCGGAATAGTGAGTGATATGAAAAACAATGGTAATAGAGTGTATATATATCTTTACTTTTTGCACAACACCTTTTTTTTAGTTCTACAATAATTAAAATAGAATAAACAAGACATATATAAGTTACCGTAGTACTCCAAAATCTAGCAGATGGATTAAGCAACTCTTCCGAGATCTAAATAACATTTATCGATTTGAACTGATAAGTTGAATTTATAAGTAAGCTCAATAGATATTTATTAATATAGTGATCATAGCCAAATCATCACGATGTTCGATGTTGGAACAAATGTACTACCATCACCCATCTTTCAAAATAAAAACCTATCTTAAAAACAAATTAACCACTTCTAAATTCCAATAATCAATTAAGCATCTTCAAATATCTTAGCTAGCTACTTACCCGGCTACAACTTTCGAGAGCGCCGAGGTGGCGGAGTGAGGAATTTTTCCGATTTATGTATTTTTCGTGCTTTATTCAAATGTGAAATTGAAATAAAATATTGATGAGCTAAATTGTTGTTCAGTCGGATCAGTTTCTCATATTGCCTTGTTACTAGTATTTAATCTAGTTGGATTAATCCACTAGCCCACCATTTTTTTCCATCATGTATGTTCATAATGACAATTATGTGGAATATATACAAAATGATATCGTTTGTCAATTGATGATCACGCTATAATCTTCTTTAATTTGCTACGAAACTTTTCAATCCTCATCATTAACTTGATCAAAACCATAATTCTGTGATCTTTCGTTGAAAGTCGAGAGTCAGCTGGTTGCTAAAGAATTCGTCATGGTAACCAAATCAGAACCTTCAAATCCCAATTCCTTAAATTTAAATTGAAATTTTGGGAAAATATAAAAAATTAAAAAGTTCGCATATTTTATGTCAAATTTTAAAGCTTGTCTACGAATACTACAAGAAAACTCGCGTTTAACGACCAAATTTAACGAGGGAGTGTATTCCGTCGTTAAAGGCGCGGCTCTAACGACGGAATATTTAATTTTTATTTTATTTTATTTTTTTTATTTTTTAACGACGGAATTAGCGACGGAAAAAATATTTTTCTTTTTATCTTTTTGTAACGAGGGATTTTTCCCTCGTTAATTCCCTCTTTAAATTTTTTTATTTTAAATTCCCTCGCTAATTAATTTACGGATTTTTTATTTTTAATTATTTTAAATTCCGTCGTAAATTCCCTCATTAATTGTTTTTTTATTTTTGATTATTTTAAATTCCCTCGTTAATTCCCTCGCTAATTAATTTACGGATTTTTCATTTTTAATTATTTTAAATTCCATCGTTAATTCCCTAGTTAATTTTTTTTATTTTTATTATTTTAAATTTCGTTGTCAATTTTCTCGTTAATCTATTATTTATTTATTTATAATTATTTTAAATTCCCTCGTTAATTCCCTCGTTAATTAATTTATGTATTTTTTATTTTAAATTATTTTAAATTCCCTCGTTAACCCTAAATAAATAAATATTTATAGACAACAATTTAAATAAAAAATTAAAAATAAAAAATACATAAAAAATAAAAGAAATAAAAAAAGTTGCGAAAAAATTATTTTTTATTTTTTTTTTAAATTAAGAATTCCCTCTATTAATTCCCTCGCTAATTTAACGACGGAATATTTCCCGCGTTAAAATCATTATTAAAGTGGGAAAACTCCCTCGTTAAATTAGCGAGGGAATATTTCCCTCGTTAAAACTGGCCACGACGAGCCTTCCGTCGACGGAATTTTTCCGTCGTTAATCCCTCGTTAAATTATTTTAACGACGGAAATCTTGATTTTAGCGATGGAAAATTCCCTCATTATGGCCGCGTTTTTTTGTAGTGGAAATAAAAAAAACAAACCAAACCAAACATACCCACTATATCCTGCTCAGAGCAGGGTCTGGGGAGGGTAAGATGTACGCAGACCATGTCCCTACTTATTACGGTAGGGAGGCTGTTTCCGTGAAGACCCCCAGCTTAGTGCACAGCAGAATTTTGAGTGATAAATACAAAGGAAAGCATATGATTGGAAAAAGTTCGATACCATACCTGAGCTCATGGCTTAATCCACATGAGACTTACCTAAACGGAATTTGGCTACTTCACTCCCGATGAGCGCTACTCTAACAGAAGAGAGGTTGACTCTGCGCACGCCTCCTGTCAAAAATACATCACACGCAAAGACAATAGGATTAAATATACAATAAAGGTAAAAAATGCAATGCTCTAGGTCAAGGCTAACCGAGACAACCCAACCCTGAGTCTCTCAACTAGAGCACCGCTCCATATAAAAGAATCCACAACTCTGATCTGGCGCCTCCAAGCGCACCTATCAACAGTCATGGTCTCGAAAAGGTTTAAGACCTTAAATCTAATCTCAGCTGCTGGTCCCACGTCCTCCTCGGTCTGCCTCTCCTCCTCTCCCCGACAATCAATAAACTCCCGACCCTCCTCACCGGAGCAGATACCTGCCTCCTGCGGACGTGGCCAAACCATCTCAATCTCCTTTCCCTAATTTTCGCTGAAATGAGTGCCACTTCCATACCCTGCTCACTAAAACTTTGCATATTTTACGACATGAACTCATATTATTAAATTAAAACACAAGAATATAAAAAGTTTGAAAAACAAACTAAAAAGGAGAAATTAATCTCTTAAGAAAAGCTCATTATTTCCCTTCTGAAAAATAAACGTAAAGACAATTATTTTATAAGGACTGTTATCTTCTTCACACTTGTAACTAAAGTACAATCTCTGTCTACTTCTTGACTGTAAGCGGGTGTTCCCGTTCCCGTTTTAAGGCTGAAACTTACTCCCCGTTCTCGTTCCCGAACCCGCATTTAACGGGAATCGGGTACCCATTCCCGGGTGGGTTTCCGGTCGGTACGGGTATTTTTCGATACCCGTAATCGAATTGACACCCCTAACTGTAACTATCAAGGGCAAATCCGTCCACGAAAAAAATCGCTCCATTATAGAAATCCCTCTCCATTGTCATACCTTCCTCTCTCTCGTGTATTACGGCCTTCTCGAAAAGAAGAGCAAATACACTAAATAAAAATCTAAGGGACCACTGCCAAGAGTTTTGCAGCAGTGGTCAGACGAAATACTTCTTGAGGTGGTTCACGTTCCATGGACAAGGCAAATGCCTTCCTTCCATCTCAGATAGGTGGTACGCACCACCCCTCAATACCCCGGTCACCACAAAAGGACCCTCCCAATTCTGCTCGAACTTACCAGTCTGCTTGAGCGCATCAACTCTCTTGAGGACTAGATCTCCTCTGTTGAATCGGCGCACCCTGACCTTCCTATCATAGTTAGCTTTAACTTGACTCTTATACTTAGCCGCTCGGACTCGAGCTATCTCTCTTTCGCAATCAACCAGATCAAGTTCTTCTCTGCGTTTCTCAGCATTCTGTTCTTCGTTGTAACCTTCTATTCTGAGGGATTCTAGTCTGGCCTCAGCCGGGATAACTGCTTCAGAACCAAAGACTTGACTGAATGGAGTTTCCCCCGTGGCTATCTTGGGGCTAGTCCTGTGCGCCCACAGAACAAAGTCGACCTCTTCTGCCCATTTTCCTTGCTCTTTTCCAGCCTCTTTTGACTGCCCTCACTGATTACCCGATTGGTCATCTCGACCTGCCCGTTCGCTTGGGGGTGAGCCACTGAGACGAAGCGCTGGGTAATGTCCATTCTGTCGCAGAAATCGCGTATTCTGGCGCCGGTGAACTGAGTACCATTGTCAGAAATCAGAATACGGGGTACTCCGAACCGACAGCAAATATATTTCCAGATGAATTTCTCAATGGTCACTTCATCAATCTTAGAGACAGTCTCAACTTCTACCCACTTGGAGAAATAATCAACAGCAACGATTAAAAAACATTTCCCACCACGAGCCATTGGCAGCTTGCCGACAATATCGATCCCCCACTTGTCAAAGGGATGAGCCGATGACATGGCACCTATCTCTTCTGCCGGAATGAGTATTCTGGGGGCATTCCGTTGGCACTTCTGGCATTTTCTTACATACTCTCCGGCATCCTTACTCAATTCTGGCCAGTAAAAATCGGTTCTAATGACCTTCTTCGCCAAGTCTTTATACCCAGAGTGGCCGCCGCAGCAACCCTCATGAATCTCCTTCAAAACGAACTTGGTCTCCTCCCCCGCAATGCACTTTAGCAAAGGGATAGTAAAAGATCTCCGGAAGAGATGGTCATTCACCAAACAGTAGCAGCCATAAGGGGCTCGCGATAGTGCTTTTCCATCTAGGCGTAGACCCGTCCTCAAAAAGTGAACAATTGGAAATCTCCAATCTGCTTCCCCCTCGTTGATATTGAGAACCTCTTATTCACCCTCTTTCTCGGGCTCTGACTCGACAGAGAGGGAAATATCTCCAGCCCAGCTGCTCTCGACAGCGCTAACAATACGAACCAACATATCAGCCCGCACATTCTCCTCACGAGGGATTTGTACAACCTCGCATGTGGTAAACTCGACGGATAAAGCCTTAACTCTGTCTACGAACTTACTCATTCTCTCTTCTCTTGCCTCATAATTTCCCAACACCTGCTGGGCTACCAGTTGAGAGTCCGTGTGCAACCTGACTCTTTCTGCCCCTAACTTTCTCAGCATTTGAAGAGCGCGGATGACCGCCTCATATTCTGCCTCGTTGTTTGACACCATGTACTCCAGTTTGATAGCAAACTGTAGATCATCATCTTCCGGCGATTTCAGAAAAACGCCCAAACCACAACCATCCTTGGTGACCGACCCGTCAGCCCACGCATTCCATTCTGAGGTTTCACTTGTCCTCGTAGTTTCTTGCAGAAAATCCGCTAAGGCTTGCGCCTCTATGTCTAAATAATTACATCTCATATACCTTTGTGTCAATTAATGTGTTCTGATTTATTTTAATGTCATTTTTATTCCAAGTTATGTAATTTTATCTTATTCAAATAAAGTTTAATTTCTGTGTATTTATTAATTTATTTATAATTAAGTTTCAATATATTTTTATATTTATATGAAATTAGTTATTGAAAAGTTTTATGGATTAATGTGTAATCTCAGAGAAATATATAGGTATGATTGAAAAATTATAAAAGGTAGTGTAAAAGGGAATATATAAAGATTATTATTAGAAGTTTGAGTTTGGTGTAAATGGTTGGATTTAAATTAGTGTTTGATGGAACATTTGCACTAAAATAGGTTTGAGTTTGGTGTTAATGGTTGGAGATGGTCTTATACGCGATTGAGAACAATTAGGGGTAGATGTAACAAATTGGATGTTATGTCAATTCCATGAAATAGAAGAAATTAATAGACACATATACGCAAATAATATTGTAGATTGACCCTAAGCCTTTATCTAGATCTCGGAAGAGTTCTGCTAGATTTTTGGAGTACTACGGTAACTATATATGTCTTGTTTATTCTATTTTAATTATTGTAGAACTAAAAAAAAGTGTTGTGCAAAACTTAAAGATATAAATACACTCTATTATCGTTGTTTTTCATATCCCTCACTATTCCCAAAAAATAATCAATTCAAACACTCTCTCTCCTTCCCCTCTCTCTCTCTCCCGCTTCAATCTCTCTCTCTCTCTCTCCCAAGAATCCAGAATGAATCATCAAGACTGGGTTGATCAACTTTTCAACGATGAAGTCGACGATGGTGATCAAGCCGGAGAAGAGGAGGCTGACGTCGACGATGCGGGCCAAGTATATTTGACTACTTTGGTGGCGGTGCGGCGGTAGGAGGCGCCGCCGCCGCGCTACTCCCGCTGCGGCCCCTCGACGCGGAGGATGAGGGGCCGGGAGTAGTTATTGACTCGGAGATGTCATTCCCGGCGAGGAAATCAATTCTTCAGCAATCTCTTCGTCGTCGTAGGCACAGCAGCATTTCCCATCATGGACGAAGAGGGTTTGTTACTCGTCGCCCAAGGAGACAATCTTGGCGAACAACTTGTTCACCACGACGGCGTCGAGGACATCTTCGGAGACGCCGCGGCGGACCAAGAAGGGCATGGCGAGGAGGATGATATAGGCGCCGCAATGGTCATGACCCTGAGGAATTTCATGTTCTCGCTCCAGTCGAAGAGAACCCTCTTCTTCACCAAGTAAATGAATGGGCACTGGCATTTCCTTTGCTGGGCAACATTCAAGAAGCCCAAGAAGAAAATGTTCATCAAGAGGAGATGCATCAACGTGGAAGAAGCCCAAGAAAATATTCATCAAGAGGAGGTGCAGATCAATGTGGAATAAGCCCAATAAAATGTTCATCAATAGGAGATATTGCAGATCAATATGGAAGAAGCCCAAGAAAATGTTCATCAACAGTAGATGTAGATCAACATGGAAGAGGAGCTCCACGAAGTCGATATTCAAATGGAGGATGCGCAAGCTGCACAAGCACAAGCTGCACTATTAAAAATGCCCTACAATAGCATCACAAAAAAGTGAAGCTAAAGAAGTTGACCATGAAGCTTTTGTGTTTTAGCTTCACATATGTGACGCTAATATGTGAAGCTAAAGAAGCTGACTGTCATGGGGTTATACTTGCGCCTCGCTAAGTTACTTCACCGTGCGGCACTATCTTAGATTGTCGCAAGTCTAAGTAGTAAGCCTTTTAACAAGTAAGATTGCTAGGAAGGAAAGTAAGAGAATACTTGGGGGAATATTACTTGTATTTCACTGTAGCAAATCTGATTTATCAAGATGGTTTACAAATGAGCCCCAAGGGGGTATTTATACTAATCCTCCAAGCCCTACAAATGACCATCATCACGGTAAGAGTCTAAGTATTTACAAGAATGCCATCATCTGGAATATTCTATACAATTCTAAGTAATTCTAAGAAGACTCCTTGGAGTCCCCAACCTATTCTGGAACGTCCGGCCCGACCCGGTCCGAAGTGTCCCGGCCCAAATAGGTGTTCAAGGTTACGGTTCGAACTGGCGAACCGGCGGTTTTGAACGGTTGACCGCGGTTCGGTTCAAAACTGGAACGGTGAACCGTTTTAAGACGATTCGGTTCCGGTTCGTCATTTTGGCGAATCGCGAACCGGCGTTTTAAAAAAAATCAAAAATTCAAATTTTGACCGTTGTGAACCGATGGTTCAAACAGGAACCGCCAGTTCAACCGGGTACCGTCGGTTCCAACGGTCACAACTTCAATTTTTTTAAGACATTTTTACACCTATAAATAACCCCTCACATCCTTCATTTTTCTCACACCAAAATTTTGAGGCTTCAAACATTTCGTTGATTTGTTCCTCGATTAATTCATCGGGAACATAATCTCAAAAATTCGGACTTGGAATAGAACATAGCGTGATGATGGTCATTTGTAGGGCTTGGAGGATTAGTATAAATACCCCCTTGGGGCTCATTTGTAAACCATCTTGAGAAATCAGATTTGCTACAGTGAAATACAAGTAATATTCCCCCAAGTATTCTCTTACTTTCCTTCCTAGCAATCTTACTTGTTAAAAGGCTTACTACTTAGACTTGCGGTAATCTAAGATAGTGCCGCACGGTGAAGTAACTTAGCGAGGTGCAAGTATAACCCCGTGACAATCAACTTCTTTAGTTTCACATATTAGCGTCACATATGTGAAGCTAAAACACAAAAGCTTAAGGGTCAACTTCTTCAGCTTCACTTTTCTGTGATGCTATTGTAGGACATTTTTAATAGTGCAGGTTGTGCTTGTGCTTGTGCAGCTTCCGCATCCTCCATTTGAATATTGACTTCGTGGAGCCCATCTTCCATGTTGATCTGCATCTCCTGTTGATGAACATTTTCTTGGGCTTCTTCCATATTGATCTGCAATATCTCCTGTTGATGAACATTTTCTTGGGCTTCTTCCATATTGATATGCACCTCCTCTTGATGAACATTTTCTTGGGCTTCTTCCACGTTGATGCATCTCCTCTTGATGAACATTTTCTTCTTGGGCTTCTTGAATGTTGCCCAACAAAGGAAATGCCAATGGGTGAAGAAGAGGGTTCTCTTCGGCTGGAGCGGGAACATGAAATTCCTCAGGGTCAATGACCATTGCGGCGCCTATATCATCCTCCTCGCCATGCCCTTCTTGGTCCGCCGCGGCGTCTCCGAAGATGTCCTCGACGCCGTCGTGGTGAACAAGTTGTTCGCCAAGATTGTCTTCTTGGACGACGAGTAACAAACCCTCTTCGTCCATGATGGGAAATGCGGGTGCGCCTACGACGGCGAAGAGATTGCAGAAGAATTGATTTGCCTCACCGGGAATGACATCTCCAGCGTCAATAACTACTCCCGGTCCCTCGTCCTCCGCGTCGAAGGGATGCAGCGGGAGTAGCGCGGCGGCGCCTCCTCCTACCACTGCACCGCCACCAAATTAGTCAAATATACTTGGCCCGCGTCGTCGACGTCAGCCTCCTCTTCTCCGGCCTGATCACCATCGTCGACATCATCGTTGAAAAGTTGATCAACCCAGTCTTGATGATTCATTTTGGATTCTTGGGAGAGAGAGATTGAGACGGGGGAGAGAGAGAGAATGTGTGTTTGAATTGATTATTTTTTGGGAATAGTGAGTAATATGGAAAACAATGGTAATAGAGTGTATTTATATCTTTACGTTTTGCACAACACTTTTTTTTAGTTCTACAATAATTAAAATAGAATAAACAAGACATATATAGTTACCGTAGTACTCCAAAAATCTAGCGGATGAATTAAGCAACTCTTCCGAGATCTAAATAACATTTATCGATTTGAACTGATAAGTTGAATTTATAAGTAAGCTCAATAGATATTTATTAATATAGTGATCATAGCCAAATCATCACGATGTTCGATGTTGGAACAAATGTACTACCATCACCCATCTTTCTTAATAAAAACCAATCTTAAAAACAAATTAACCACTTCTATATTCCAATAATCAATTAAGCATCTTCAAATTTCTTAGCTAGCTACTTTCCCCGGCTACAACTTTCGAGCGCGCCGAGGTGGCGGAATGAGGGAATTTTTCCGATTTATGTATTTTTCGTGCTTTATTAAAATGTGAAATTGAAATAAAATATTGATGAGCTAAATTGTTGTTCAATCGGATCAGTTTCTCATATTGCCTTGTTACTAGTATTTAATCTAGTTGGATTAATCCACTGGCCCACCATTTTTTTCCATCATGTATGTTCATAATGACAATTATGTGGAATATATACAAAATGATATCGTTTGTCAATTGATGATCATAGCTATAATCTTCTTTAATTTGCTACGAAACTTTTCAATCCTCATCTGTTAACTTGATCAAAACCATAATTCTCTGTGATCTTTCGTTGCAAGTCGAGAGTCAGTTGGTTACTAAAGAATTCGTCATGGTAACCAAATCAGAACCTTCAAATCCCAATTCCTTAAATTTAAATTGAAAATTTGGGAAAATATAAAAAATTAAAAAGTTCGCATATTTTATGTCAAATTTTAAAGCTTGTCTACGAATACTACAAGAAAACTCGCATTTAACGACCAAATTTAACGAGGGAGTGTATTCCGTCGTTAAAGGCGCGGCTCTGACGACGGAATATTTAATTTTTTCATTTAATTTTTTTTTATTTTTAACGACGGAATTAGCGACGGAAAAAATATTTTTCTTTTTATCTTTTTGTAACGAGGGAATTTTCCCTCGTTAATTCCCTCGTTAAATTTTTTTATTTTAAATTCCCTCGCTAATTAATTTACGGATTTTTTATTTTTAATTATTTTAAATTCCGTCGTTACTTCCCTCATTAATTGCTTTTTATTTTTGATTCTTTTAAATTCCCTCGTTAATTCCCTCGCTAATTAATTTACGAATTTTTATTTTTAATTATTTTTCATTCCGTCGTTAATTCCCTAGTTAATTTCTAACACCCATTTTAGACCAAAAAGCTGCAAAAATAGTAGCCTCGGGTAAAGATTGTGTTATATACGACAATTAATGAGTAAAATAATACTCCTACTAACCTTGGCATTGATCTTCAGCAACAAGTTTCTAATGTAGTCAGTAGGGGTAGGGGGTTGAGAGACACAAGGTGCAGCTACACATTGTGTAGGTATGCCGACCTTAGAGAAAGTCTTCCTCTTCAATGGGCCTAGACGTGGAAGACGGAAAGATGTTAGCAAGTGATCGATCAATCAAACAAACAAACAAACAAACAAGAAATATGTCGAATCACAAACCATAAAGGTGGCAGTTTTTCTTCTCGGGTAGAATGCAGAGAAGGAACATGGGCACATGTCCGAGCTGGCTCAAGACATCTTCAATCATTTCATCCACCCTAATCGAAGCCGGTTTGTTAGCATTTTCCGGCTTCTCCTCCAACATACGGAGTGGCTCGTTGATAGGCTAGAAAGAGAGAAGGATTTAGGTCATCACAAAGTAAAAAAAAAAAAAAGAACACATTACATTACCCTAATTCAACACTACTTACATATCCAATCGTTTCGCCACATCTAACCAAGTCTTGGCATAACGTTCCTATATCGCAAGGGGAAGAGAAGTTGACAGCCGCCCAATTTTCGAGCTTTCTAGCACACACTAGCTTCTGCCAACGAAACGAAAACAAGTTGCTTGAGACCAATGTAATCTCATCCACATTTTAAATGGAAAGTGGAAACATATATATACATACATACCAATCTATCAATATCCCACATTCCAGTGTTTGATGTTACTTTTGTCATACTTCCAAACAGCAACTACAATACAATACAACATAATATAGTAAAACACAATACAAACAATGGAGTAGAATGAGAGATTAATGCTTCAAAACCAGCATAGAATATAGATATGAATACCGGGAGTGGTGTCAGAACACGAGCCGTGACTCTTGTAAATTCAGTGCTGATTGAAACCCCACAAGAATTGAGGAGAGAGTTGGCGCCGTAGTTGCAGCTGAGCAGCGCCTACAAAGCAGAAACGTCATTACACGAAATGGTCATTACACGGTCAGTATAGTGAAAACCATACTTGTTTCAAGTCATCCATCATCTGGTCCGGCCCTTGCAACGGCCAACTATTGAGTAGTTGAGCCTGCTGCTCACACGACAAAGGTTCAGTATAGCGTTGCAAAGGAACCAAGAGGCATAGCTGTGGGAAGAGAAAGAAACTCTGATCATCATTCTGACACAAGAAACATGAGCCTCTTAGACTGCGACAACTACTTAATAATACCTTACCTCGATGGGGATGTAAACAGGGCGATTATGCTCTCCAACATCTACACATGGGAAATCTCCCGACTCGTGCAGCTGGATATTGAGGTGGCCAACATAATAGTCATATACAGTCGTCTCCATCTCTTCTGTTTCCCCGTCTCCTGTTTCCCGTTCGAACAAGAACCTAAGACAAAAGCAAATTAATCAGAGGATGACCATCACATTGACAAAGATTTGCCTAATCAGACAACCAAATCTTACGTTTGCTCGCTGCAACTTAGGTCACTCAACCCGGTGATCTTATATTCCATGTTAGAGTGAGAAGCTTTGATCCAGAGATTACTCAACGTCCCTTTCGCCTGTCCTCATACATAACAACTTAACGAGTTACGCCTTAAACCAATCAATTCCAGTGGACAAATTGCAGAAATAGATACCACATCGAATCACCTTAACCCAGTCGATTTCAGCAGCACTTGCAACTCCCTGATGAAGAAGGAGAAACTCTTTAACCGTTCCAGCAGATATAATCGAGGCCGTTGATCCATCTGCAACAAAACAACCACACCTTTCACTCTCATATTTCCACAAATCCAAACCCACATAGTAGACACGACAATGTTTCTCATCCACCAACCTAAATTCAATGTGACGCCTCCCTGCGTGGCCTTAAAACTCGAACAGTGGCCCCTGTAGCTAGCTATGCCTCCGTTCAAGTTTTTGCCATTGTAAGAAAACCGGGCCTCACCAATACCAAAACAACCACTACAAAAAAGACGGTGAAACATCAATACAAAAAAGTAATGATCAGTAACAAAAAACACACAAGAATTCAACCTAAACCTACTCAGTAGTTGCACTCTGTCTCAAAATGGCATCAAGCACTCGTAACTGCTCACCACCATCCCCATCACCATTGTCAATAGCTCTCATTGGGATCGTTTTATCATATACAATAGACACATTACTGCAAACCAAACAGCACATTACACATAGTCTTTCCTCTTCATATCAAACCACAATATTACAAATAAAGAGAGGGAGATAGGCGGAGATAGCATACACATTATCAACAATGGCATCGAGCTGAACACGATTGTCTTGGAAGAGCGGAGCAACGGTGAAGATACTCCTCCCACCGTCATAGGCGTAATCTCTGCCTCCCAAGTCAAGATAGCCTAGAATCTGCCTTCTCATGGCTTCTGCATCAACTAGAACCCCATCTGCTGAGTTTCATTGTAACCTACGACCACCACCGCCAAAACAATAATCAATCAAAAATTGAAACCACATTCTTGGGTATCTATCCGGAAAAATATAGGATTACACAACTCAACAATAGTAAACGAATTACAGTTATTGAACTTATGGTATTGGGTTTAGGGCTATAATGCACGAATTCTTCAAAATTCACCAGTATGCAGTATCGGATACTGCAGGATTCGCCACGTGGCGAATCCGTGCAAAAAAAAAAAAGAAAAAATTGGACTCACGTATCCTTGTACAAGACTCGCGTATCCGGCGCGTGAGGAGGGGGCGTGGGTGATTTTTTTTTTTTAGTTTGTTTTGTAATTTTTAAAAAGTAAATTAAATAAACTAAAATACAAAAAGTAAATTATTTAATAAGTAATTACTTTTACCTTTAGCAGCATTCACGGACAGCATCAGAAAGCTCCGCTGCTCAAAGTCATTTTGAATTGTTTTTTGTATGACTTGTTTTATCTATTTGAATTGGTTTTATGGTGATATTTGAATTATTGTTTTTTATATTTAACAAGTATTATATATAATAAAATATAAAATAAACAGATGTATCCTTGTCGTATCGCACCCTAACATTTTCAAAAAACCGTATCCCCACAACAGATTCGCCCGCACACGCACCCACACCCGCACTGCAACATAGGTTTAGGGATTACACAATACAATATTCCTAAGACAGATTACGAAATAAAGTACACAAAAAATAAAAGCCACGAAGGATCCGAAGCCGGGCCGATATTGGGGCTTGGCTGCACACTTTAAAAATGCTAATATGGGCCAAGAATACAATATTCGTTTGGGCCTTAATTAACACACATTCTTCATTAACACTTTGATTAAGAACAAGAAAATAATACGTACACTAGACGTAGAAGCAGCCATCAGCGGGTGGTGCGACAAGAACTTGGAAGTAATTCGTCAACACCGAAATACGCCGCCCTTCATTAAATCCACTTCTCACCATGGGGAATCGCTCCTATTGGCAAATATACAGAGGAAGAAGGTGATTTCTCAGTTCAAACGTTCAAAAATCAGCAGAAATTAAAGACTCATACGTGATTTCCCCTCATCCTCTCCATGGCCAGCTCTTCAATCCCTGCCTGTGGCTTTTTGGGATCTTCAATCCCTGCGTGCTGTAGTTTATTTGAGGGAGAGGAATTTATGGAGAATTTATTGGATTAACATAAATTTTGAAAGATTTAGACGGATTAGTAATAATGTATGGATTAATAATAATTATCGTATAATCTTGAAAAGTTGATCGAGAGTTTTTAAAATTTAAAAATAATTTTTTATGTAAAGTTGATGGAGAGTCTTTAGGATTTATAAATGAATTTTTAGAAATCCTTCAAAATCTCATTGATTTTGGTGGGATTTTAAAACTTACAAAAAATACTAATAAATCCATCAAAATCCACAATTTTAATGAATTCAAAAAAATCCATGGATTTTTTAATATCCTCATATTCTAATGGATTGTTTAAAATCCAGATTGAATACACCAAGATTTTAAATGACATTTTGAAATTCTAATTGAATACACCAAGAATTTAAATGACATTCTGAAATCCAAAATTGAATACCTCAATATTTTAATGGATTCAAAACAATCAAAATTAAATACCCTAAGATTTCTAAAATCCAAAAATATCCCACCAAATCACAATTAAATACACACCTCTTAGTATATTTTTCAAGGAAGAAAAAGAAAAAAAGGAAAAGTATATAGATAAACCCTTTATTGCAAGGACATACAAGCTAGGGTTAGAATTTTACATATTAGTATCAATTAAAGAGGAATAAAGAGTAAAATTATTTGACAATTATCCGAATTTAATAAATTCTGAAGGGTCGAATTTCAGTAAGTACAAAATGGATTTAGGATTGTATGACTTTAGAGACTTATAATACCTCTAACCGGTTTGAGATATTATGCACTATTTGAACGCAATTATATGATATAAATTTTATAATTGTATAAACATATATATTTATATATATATATATATATATATATATATATATGTGTGTGTGTATTTTTTTTCTATATACATAAGTATGTTACTTAAATTTCATTTGCAGCTCATTACTAATTAACTTATTCCTTCATCTTCTTTACCGTCAACACTCCCTCTCTCCTCTTTTTTAATAGAGAAGGCTATGCAAATAACTTTTGATCGACTCTTGATATATTTTATTAGCTAAGTTTTTTTTCCTTTCAATTTTGGATAATATTCGCTGATTGTATTTTTGATGAAGATATTTTCCCGACATTAGGGAGAGACAAAAGCCCAATTTCAACAAAATGTCGAGAAGTTTCATGGAATGAAAAGAATCTTCACTATCTAGATCCACGTACTAATCAATCTGAACTAGAAGTTCAAAAGATAAGTAACTTGTAATATTTAGCAAGTAATTTGCCAGACGCATTTACTGATCTGATCATAAAGGAGTGATCAAATCTCATATTCCAGCTGTGAATGCACCACAAAGAATTGAGGTTCTTCATGGACTAACTAAATCAGTTGATTATCCTCAACGCCAGAAGCGTGGGAGACATGTGGGTGCTAAAGATAAAAATCCCCGAAAAGCAAAATCAAGCAATGGAATGAGATTGAACCAACAACCTCCCGAAGAGGATCATCCTGGAGATGATAATCCTAGTACATCTGCACGTGCACCAACTAATGAAAATACTAGATCATGGAACAACCAGAACATGATATTATTGGAAATGACAACGATCCGGTTGACGTTAATATTGAAGTATCTATGAATTTCATAAATACGGGAGAGACTTATAACAGAAATGTTATTGTTGCCGACAACGCATTTGCTTCAACAATTGCCCTTTCTGTTTCAAATGATAATCTGGATTCAGAACCAAAAACAATAGCTGAGTGCCGGAAGCGCTCTGATTGGTTGAAATGGAAGGAAGCAATTGAAGCAGAGCTCAACTTGCTAAATAAAAGAAGTTTTCGGCCCTATAGTACGTACACCCAAGAATATTATCCCAATAGGATGCAAATAGGTGTTTGTACGAAAGAGAAACGAGAATAATGAAGTGGCAAGATATAAAGCGAGATTAGTAGCTCAAGAGTTTTCGTAGAGACCAGGAATTGATTTTGATCAAACATATTCTCCTATTTGGGATGGTATAACATTGCACTATTTAATATCTCTGGCATCAATAATGACTTTGGAAATGTAGTTAATGGACATCGTGACCGCATATTTATATGGATCACTAGACGCTGATATTTATATAAAAATTCCTGATGGATTAAACATTCCTAAACTAAAGGAAAACGAAACTCGCAACATGTATAGTATTAAATTACAAAGGTCGTTATATTGTTTAAAACAGTCGGGAAAGATGTCGTATAACCGACTAAGTGAATTCCTCCTGAGAAATGAATATATAAACAATGATGTGTGTCCTTCCATGTTTATCAAAAAGTCACAAAATAGTTTTTGTATCATCTCTGTCATAAAAATAATTGGAACACATAAAGAGGTTAAGGTGTTGTTACCCAAAATATTATCCGGAGATAATATGCTGGAACGGAAGAGTAACAAACAAAATGCGAAAACACGTCCGTCGGAATGTAAATAACACAATATTTGTCGGGGTTGTTAGTCTCGGGCTTGAATGCTCTCGCGAGATGTTATTAATACGAAAATACGTTGGAGTACAAGTATTAATGATAGAGTACAATTACAATGAGTGTAAAGACACTATTTATCTAGCTTTTGAGTGCAGTAGATTGCCGGAAGAACTAGAGATGAAGCTCTGTGTGTTCTTGTTAACTGAGGTTAAATATAGAGAGGGAACTCGTGTATGCCGATCGTCTCTCTAAACCTGTGATTTCTCTTGAGAGAAATATGTGTATTGATGAGTGAAGGATTTCTCTTTGTATACTGCTTGATGTCAGAACTCTTCGAACCTCTTTCCAAATGTTGGAAGTTCTCTACTTATAGGAGAGAAGGTGGTTGGGAGGTCTTTTTCCTCTACGGGCGATCGCCTTTCTTGTATTATAATAAGCGGGCGATCGTCTTAGTACATGGGACGGTTTTCTTAAAGTCCGCGGCTGCTGCAGGCAGCCAGCTGTGCGATCCAATGGGAAGACAACATGTGTCCCATGTCGTTGTCTTGGGAGGTCCTACCCACTATCTTTCGGCGGGTCTGTCGGTAGGTGAAGCCGTCCCTGTCACTGACAGCTGGTGATGGGCTGGAGTCAAGTGTGTCCTTGCGGCGCCTTTTGCGGATCTGCACGTGGGACAACATCCGGAGATTCGGTCTTTCAAAGACTTTGACGGATGTTGGTTTTCTACGTGGCATAGGACGGTCGTCCCCTGCCGGGATATTAGAGTCGATCACTAGGTACCGGGAGACGATCGCCCTGGATGTCGATCGCTAGACACTTGAACATGAACTGGTACCTTTGATTGGCAAGTCTGCAGTGGCTCACTTGATGCTGACTTCGGTCGCTCGGCCTTATGCCGATCGCTGTCTAGGCGAATTAATCGCCACACAACATAAGGAAGCTAGCTCATGCTTAAAGACAGTTTGAAATGAAAGATTTAGGTAAAATCTAATTTTGTCTCGGCCTGCAGATCGAGCATTTCAAGGAAGGAATTTTTGTACATCAGTCAACTTATGTAAAGAAGATTTTAGAGAGATTTTATATGGATAACTCACATCCACTTAGCAAACCAATGGTTGTTCGATCACTAAAAGTGAGTAAGGACCCATTTAGACCTAAAGAAGATGATGAAGAAATTTTAGGACCAGAAGTTTCTTATTTGAGTGCAATTGGGGCACTTCTTTATCTCGCAAATCGCAAATTGCACAAGACCAGACATTGCATTTGCAGTAAACTTGCAAGATTCAGTGCTTCTCCTACTCGGAGGCATTTGAATGGTATTAAACATATTCTTCGTTATCTTCAAGGCACAAAAGATCTTGGTTTGTTTTATCAAAGAAACCAAGACATGATATTGGTTGGCTATTCGGATGCTAGTTATTTATCTGATCCCCATAATGCTAAATCTCGATCAAGTTACGTTTTTCTCGTGGTGGTACAGTTATTTTTCGAGATCTGTCAAATAGACTCTAGTCACTACATCTACAAACCACTCAGAGATTATTGCTTTACATGAAACTGCTAAAAAATGTGTATGGTTAAGATCATTGATACAACACATTCGTGGATCTTGTGGTGTTGCGATAAATGAGAACTCCCCCACTGTCTTATATGAGGACAATGCAGCTTGTATTGCACAAATGAATAGTGGGTATGTTAAAGGAACTTTAACAAAGCATATATTACCTAAGTTTTTTTCCCAACATGAGCTCCAGAAGAGCGGTGAAATTGCAATATATAAAATTCGCTCTAGTGATAATCTTGCAGATTTATTCACAAAATCTCTTCCTACGTCAACTTTTGAAAAATATGTTTATAATTTTGGATTGCGTAGACTTGGAAGATTATTATCTTCAAGGGGAGTGAATATACCGAAATAATTTTAAAATTAGATCCTGATGATCTACATTATGCTCGGAAGGCTACTTTGGTTGTACTCTTTTTCCCTTTCCAAGTTTTTCCCATTGAGTTTTTTTGGTGAAAGTTTTGAATGAGGCGACAAATATATTCTTTTGCCCTACCTTGTACAGACTACTTGATATCATATGTGAAGAATTCTCTGCGCTTCTCTCTCTCTTCTTTCCTTCTTCCTTCTCTTCCTGTTCATTGCTTTGCACTCAATATTGGTGGAATTAAGGATCATATTATAACAATATACATATTGTTGGAATAGTTTTTGTGCTTAAAATTTAGTTTTCAACAAACCGTTCGATATGATACTCTATCTTATTACTATTATCATGTTTATTTCATATTGTTATAATTCTAATTAATTGAGAGAGTATCAAATATCATGATATTTAATATTTAATCATTTTAATATTTTATAAATTTAAATGAGATTTGATGGGTAATTAACGAGTATAACCCAATAAATAATAAATTCAAGTTGGGTATGGATAATAAATTTAATGCCCGGATAAGTTTGGGTTTTGTTAATGGTGGATTAATGAGTGGGTACGCAATTTATTCTCATTCCCAAATACAATTGCTCTCGGAAAAAAAAAGTTATTGTAAATCTTTTGAGTCCGTGTATATTGACTCGTAGAAAATTGAAAACATTCAATCTAAATCTTAAGTCGGACCGGCCACACTGACCCATTATCAAAATATAATCACGACACACACACACACACACACACACACACACACACACACACACACATATATATATATATATATATATATATATATATATATATATATGAGTGAGGCTACATGTACACATGTGTACACATATTTGTACACACATGCATCTCATCTATCCATTTAATGTGGGACCCATTCATTTATTGTGGGACCACATTAAATGGATAGATGAGATGCATGTGTGTACACATATGTGTGCACATTATGTGTACATTTAGCATTGTTCTCTCTCTCTCTATATATATATATATATGGAGGGATCAAATAAAAACCCTCCCCATTGGGAACTGATCATAGCCTTTGATTGATGTAGATCTATGGTACATATTAATTTGAATTTGTTTATTTAAATAATACATTTTCGTTTCTTAAAAGGTCATGGGCAGTAATTTTGTTTTCTTTAGTCATGTGTTTTCCTACTTTTACGGGATATGAATGTGCATGTTGATATATATTCCACAATTTGCCTATTCTCGAGGTGTATAAAGGAGAGGCATTGAATCTTTTATTTGCTTTAGAGTGGGTTCGTTAACTTCACTTTAAAGACGTCATTTTTGAGCTGGATGTCAAGGTTGTAGTTGATGATTTCTATGCTATTTCACCTATAGTCTCAGATTATGGTTGCATTTTGTCCGCTTGTAGGGACTCTTTTACTTTTTTCAGTTCAAACTCTCATGTGGAGTTTTTCAGAGAGAAACTAACAAGGTGGCTCATACTCCGGCAGGGATAGTTTTGTTTTCGCTTTATCTCGACTCTTTTTGACATTCCAGCATGTATTTCTACTACTGTCGCAAATGAAATGAAGTAGACCCATTTTGTCTAAAAAATCAATGCATTAATTTACATTGAAAATGGATTCAAGGTTGGTGATTTGATTTGTTTTGTTAATTTATGTTCTTTTCCGTTCATGAACATGGTTATATTATCTATAGTTATGCCAAAGCATAGTATGAGAATGTAAAAAGCATCGTGTTTGTGTGACAAAAGCATATTATTATATTGTTTAATAGATACAGTTGATGCAACAAACATATTATCAGAATCGCTTTAATCAAAGCATGATCATATGTGAAACAAAAGCATAACAAAAAAATGAACAAAAGAAAAAACAATGAGAACACAAGCTCTGATAGCATTATTATCAAAAATATGTTAAAAGCATCAGATAAAATAATATAAAAGCATTGATGATCAATAAAAATTATCAAAATTCTATCACAGACATGGTGTTTATTGTCAATGTATGCTAAACTTTATTGCCAAGTTCTATCTTTCGTAATACCAAACCATAAAAGTAACAAGTTGTATATCCTCATTCATAAGAGTATAAATTTTTGATATCATTTTGCTTAAAAAGACTAAAATGTCCTCCAAAAGTTGGTGATGTTGAGTTTATTTTCTTTTTGTATTTTATTTAATTTAAACTCTTTTTCTTTTCTTTTTATTTTTTTTATCATCTTCTCAATAAATAACTACCGAATCCAACAACTAAAATTTAATGTCTAAATGGGTCTTTCAAAATCTTATAAAAATCACACGATTTTTCGAAAAAGAGAAGTTGACGTTCAAATAAGACTTCATTTATTGTGCTCCTGGGTTCATAAAGAATGTGTGCAACTATATTTTATCCCCAGACTTTTTTTTGAGGAGTTCTTTCGCACACGATGGGTGCACACGATGGCTGAACTGCACACGATGACAGCCATGATCGTGCACATGATGGGACTAGCCATCGTGTGCACATGAACTTTTTAGTTTTTTTGGCCAATTTGATTGAATGTGTTATCAATATGGATGTTTTGTGATTCTAAAATTGCTTAGTCAAACATTAACAACTACATAAAATCGTATGCAAACTCATATTTGTTATTTCGTAATCAATGAATAGTGTATGAGCTATTTCATACAGATGATGAACTTATATATACGAGCTTATACATTGAGAACATATAGACTACACATGATATGAAATAAATTATGTTAATTAAGTCTATAACTTTACAAATAAGTATATTGTTAATAAATACTTATTACTATGAGACATTCGGAAGATCATAATCACCGTAGCCAAACGCCTACCCTACAACGAGCACGACAACGAAGCTCTTGGGCAGCGAATCACTAAAACCCACCGAGCACGAGGAATGCGTGGTACTCTCGAGAAAGCCGTTGCCAACCGGAAGGGCACTCGTTGTGCCAGCTCGAGACCTTCAATAGTGAACATCTATCGTTGCGTTAGAAGCTAGCAACTATCGAGGATCATGTGGCATCCAAAGATCACGGAAATGCGCAAGCAGATGCCGAGTTTTGCAAGGTAAGTGCAAAACGCTTTGAAGAATTTTGTGATAAAATCTATCGGGCAAGCAACTCGGCTCCAACTCAAATGATGAGCCGAAATGAACAACATCTTTGACGGGTTGAGGTTCGAGGTGTAACACCCCAATTCACAACTGGGGCATTACACGCCGTAGAACCCTCGTGAGGTCTACCAGGCTAACACATGACATATAAACCACAATGTAATCACAAATGATGCACTCAAAAGTAAATAAGGCCGTGGCCTCGGCCAAAACATTTTAACGGCGTACATGAGTAGAAGTTAAATACCAATCCATTGCCCACGCAGGGGACTTAAACCAAGTTTCAAAGTAACAGTCTAACTCCAGTACTCGACAAACGCAATGATAAAACATAAAAATACAGACTCGAGCCACATCATCAAGCCAGCCCATCCTTTGCGTGCGTGTCCCGTGGCTGTAAGTCTCCTCGAACTCTTATATTTCTGTATTCGTTTTCCTACGTTGTTTGAGATTGTGAATTGTGATACCAACTGGCCAATCGTGAATCTTTCCGATCTTGTTCTTTTCATTCTTCCTCTAGTATGTTGAGAGGTCGTCGTGGTAGCACTGCCTAGTGGACGCGGCCGAGGCCGTGGTCTGGGTGCCGATAATGAAGAGGGCTCACTTTCTCGGCCTCTGCGGACTCGCCTCTCACTCGGGCCGTCGGGTAATAATGCCGACGCTGGCTACCGCTGCATTTCGCCAGCTTAGTAGCCCGGCTTGCTCAGATAGCTCAAAGTGGACGCTTAATCCGCCCCGACACCCGAAGAGGAAGCTAGTAAGTGGCTTCAGACGGTGACTAAGATGCACCCTCCTCGCTTCTCCGGATCTTCCGACTCCTCGGTTGGGAGAATCGCTATTTCGCCTGCCCAGACCTTTGATGCCGTAGCTTGTCCCGAACACAGAGGGTACATATCGCCCAGCACTCCCGGATAAGGAAGTCATGGAATGGTGGGAGGCCGTTGTGCCTGCAGACCGTCGAGCTACTGGGAGGAATTCAAGGCCGCATGGAAGGCAGTATTGTCCGCCGCTACCAAGGAGCGCAGACTGTGGAATTCTTCACCGCTACACCTCAGATGTGCCTATTTCTCATGCCATCATTTCTTACAATCGCACTGGGTTTCGTAAGAGATCAAGTAAGAACGAGGTCGATAAAATCCGTTACTTCAATATGAGAATGAAGCCGCATATTAGGCAGAGTATGGCGTCGCTCATGTGTGCCACTTTGAAGGAATACCATGATCGCGCTCTAGCGATCGAGATGGCCGCTCCTAATCGACTGGTTGCCGAAGCTAAGAAGCGTAAGACTACCGTGGATTCTCGACCGGAAGGGTGGCCGCCGAGGTCTCGCTCGCTCCCATACCGGGAAGAGGCCGCTCCATCAGCCGGTGGATCTCGTGGTAATCGCTCGGGCCTAAATTGCTTCGCGGCAGTGGTTTGTTTTAATCGCAACCAATATGAGCATTTGATGAAGGATCGCCCTTCTCCTCCCGTTAATCGCTTTAATCAGGATGATCGCATCGGCACTCATTGTGAGAGAGCCACTGTGGCCGCTAGAGTTCCGACTACCACTACCGATCGAGGGATCACAATACTCCGCTTACTCATGTTCCGCAGGTTCGGTCCGTGGTAGGGCCTGGGACAATGGATCGCCGCAGCCTCGAGTTCGGGTTCGGGCTTTACCCCGATTGTACTCGATGAGGCGCACAGAGGAGGCGGACATTCCGTGGCGTCAGTACCACTCAGATCCTTACTCATCCAGCTTCCGTGCTTTTGATTCGGTGCTACCCATTCCTTTATCAGCATCGGATTGTGTGAATCGGGACGCTTTAATCGCTTGTTTGAGTGTGAACCGCTTCAGGGTGGGTACGCCAAGTGGGATCGTATGGTTGGGGACCGGAAGTTGTGGATTGCCCCGTGAGGATCGGGAGCCGAGATCGCCTCGAATCTCATTGTTATAGACCTTAAGGGTGAGGATTTAATCCTCGGGGACGATTGGTTAGAGCGTCACGGCGCTATCATGAACTATCGGACTCGTACCATCTCGATAGTAGCCGAGGACGGCACCGAGCATACCCTCATCGGTCGAAAGCCGGGGAGATCGGGGAGTGTGATTAGCGCCTTAAAGGCGATGAAACTTCTGAACCAGGGTTGTGTCGGCTATTGGTGTTACACGAGGGACCAAGGGTTGAGGTCCCCAAACCCAAGGAATCATTGGCAAGAGGGATGCCAAGTCAATCGAAGAGTTCTTGTGGCGGATGGAACTGTACTTTGATGGTCTGGGCCTGACGGACGAGAAGGCCAAAGTACGGCAGGTTGCACTATATCTTGCCGACGATGCAGCGTTGTGGTGGCATCATCGACAGGCCGGCATTACAAAAGGAACTTGCCAACCGATCAGGACTTGGGACGAGTTCGTGTCGGAACTCAAGGCATAATTCTATCCCGAGAATACATGCTATGTGGCAAGGAAGAGACTCCGCGAGCTCAAGCATAAGACTACCATTCGGGACTACGTACGGGACTTTACATCGATCATGCTTCAGATTCCGGACATGACCGAGGATGATCGACTGTTTTTCTTCCTGGATGGACTACCGAGTTAGGTTAGGGACAGAGTACAAAGCCGCGAGGTGAAATCTGTCAATGAAGCAATCAAAGTGGTCGAGTCCCTAGACGAATTCGAGAAGAAGGAGCCGTGAGCCGAGGGTCAAGCTAAAGGTGGGGGATACACCCACACGTCAGTACAGCAACCAGCCCAACCATCACGTGGAAGATTCGGGATGAGACCGTAAAACGACGCGGACAAGTCATACTACTCGGGTGAAGGCAAGGACGTCCCCGACCAACGAGGATGTTTTACGTGCGGCGGAGCTCATCGGATGAAGGACTGTCCGAAAATGGGGAAGCTCAACGCCATGGCCGAACGTGAGGGGCCAACAACTGATCAAACGGACGTGCAACAAGTAAGGACGATCCCAAAACTTAATTCTGTCGTCAGTTCAGGCAGCGAGGGACTGCGGGGAAGCAAGTTGATGTTCGTGGAAAGAACCATCAACCACCAACCCATCAAGGCCTTGGTCGACACGAGAGACGACTACGACTATATCATTGGGGCCGAAGCAAGGAGATTGGGACTACTTGTGCAGCCATGCAAGGGTTGGATGAAGTCCAACAACGGACCAGCAGTGCCGGTCACAGGGGCAGTAAACGGGGTGCGAATCGTGCTCGGAGACTGGGAAGGTCGAGCACACTTCAAAGTCACCATGATGGATGATCAGACCTCATTTTGGAAATGGACTTTCTGGAGAAGAACGAATTTGCCCTTATCCCGCACATGAAGGCACTATGGGTGAACGGTCCGAACAAACCCATCATTACCCCTTGACGATGGAACAAATTCCCTACGCAGCAATGGCGACACTTCGATTCCGAAAAAAGTTGACCAAAGAGGAAATGCCGATGTATTGTCTGGGATCAATGCGGTACATCGAGGGGCCAAGTAGCAGCACACATCGATGAGGGCGTCGACGGAACAGGTGGGGAGAATGTCACGCCCCGAGAGTAACGACCGACAGAGTGCTCGGACTGACCCGCACAGAGGGGTGTGATAAGTGTCAGTTTTATACACTTATCCGTGATTTGTATTGATATATTTCACCCATAATTATGAGTTATTCTACTCGCTTTTGCTTTAAATTAATTAGTTTTTAATAATTTTATTTTTACAGGATGAAGAGAAATTTATGTATTCATGTTGTAGAGCTTTACAAGACGAGTTCGGCAGTCTTTCCGGATTCAAAATCAGAGTTATATATCAAAAGTTATCATCCGAAGAAGATATGGGGCGAAAACGCAAGAGTTAAGAAATGCTGGGCTGAAAATGAAGTCTGAAACTCCATACGGGCTAATGTGCAAAAAGACGAAGCCATGTTACGGCCTTAACATCCAAAGCTTATGGCCGTAAGTCCTCATATTTACGGCCATAACTCCTCAATGTTATGGTCGTAACTCTTGACAGATGTATGATCATTTTCAAATCTTTTATACTTTTGGTCTATTATTGAGGGGATGGCTGACCTTGATCCGATCTAATGTGATAATGCTGGAGTTTTGGAGCTATTAGATGACTTTTGGGGTATAAATAGACCCCTTAGATCCATCATTAATCATCTTTCATCTTATTATTTTCTACTTTGTAATATTTTTCAGGTGAAGAACACACTGTGTTCTTGAGAGAGTGTATGTAATAGTGGTTTAGCTTATGTTATCGAGGGAGTTTATCGCTTCTTTCTCCTTTATCTACTAAGGGAGTTAGGATTAATTCTTTCCCTTTTTCAAATAATAATGACCACTCAAGCTTGTAATATGTTGAATAAACCCTTCATGAGCTAAGTTATTCATAGTTGGGATTATAAACAAGGTTTGTCATGTTATTTAAGTTTGTATAAAGATATATTATGGATTACTTATTATTGTGTATAATTTTCATTGTTTTACCAATCTTTATTTATTTGGCCAATAAATGATGATATTTATGGTCTTCATATGTTTCGAAAGAAAATATGATTGATTAGATCAAATGATCTTCACTCTAAGTTGTTATAGGGGATAGAAATATACCTCTAGACCTTAGATGGTTCTTTGAGTTATTTTCATTAAACATAATGCTATGTATTGAAGCCAATCAACATAGAAATATAGTGGATTGATTCAATATATAAGGGGCGTTTTGACATTCGAAAGAGAAACCGTCTTTTTAAGGGAAATCGAATCTACACAACATAATAAGTAAATACATATTATGATCTCCTATACATCTTCTATAACTAATGATGAACCAAGTTTGTAATCCCAACTATTTCATTTTACATTTTATAAATCAATTATTAGTGAAATCTTTTATTTCCTTAAATTTTAGAACTATTATTGCATTTTCCTTGCAATTGTCAAACCAAACTCTTAAATTGTGTGTTTTACCCATCTAAATCTCTATAACAAATAGATAAATAGTGCAGAATTCAATATATAACCTAACTTCCTCATGGGATCGATAAACCGGACTCAAAAAGTCCACTTACTACTTGATACGATATCGTACACTTGCGATAGTTAAACAAAAGACGTGTCCGGGTGCGAGGACCATCGATCAATGTGCACGGGCACGCTGGGGACTGCAAGGCCGTGTGGAGCGGCACAACCTACTAAGGGACTTAGCTGTGTGGTGCGGCATGCGTGGATGTATTATATATATATATATATATATATTCTGTTATTTTTCAAGTAATCGTTTTTCAAATACCATACAAGCAGGCCATCCGGGCGACAAAGTGCCCAACCGAGGGACAAGGCCATTGGGCCAGATGCGGAACTACCCGGGCGGCGAAACAAGGCACGCCGGGAACCGAACGGACGAGTGCAGCGGACAGGCACGCCGCTTCGGAACAATGCGAGACAAGATGACGAGTTGAGGCATATCCGAGGCCAAGACTCGCACGGCGACGTATATCCGCGAGGGGTGCGCGCGAGGCACCGATGCGGCGACGGCAACAAGGCGAGGGACACACGGAGCTCCCTCCCCCTATAAAAGGCGTAGAGAGATAAAAGCCTGTGGGTGCACTGGATATTGGAAAGCTGAGGAATCCACTCTCACAAGTCGCACCTGCAACATTCCGTAAACAGACGGATGGTCCGTAACATCGAAATTAACCGAGGGCATGTACGGAAGGCCGTCCGGATCGGACCGGTTACATGGAGTCGAGTCGAGTCGGGCCGAGCAGCCGGTCGGGCCGAGCAAGCCGTAAAGGTCCGTAAACTTATGGAAGGTGCTGGAACTAGGGGTGTTCATAAAAACCCGACCCGAACTACCCACGACCCGAGGTAAAATTTCCGGGTATTTTTATAAATTTTAAAAATTCGGCGGTACCACCCGGTGAAAGAGACAAAATTCGGTCCGGCACGGGCCGAGAATATATTTTGGACCGTGTACCCAATATATATATATATATAGTTATGAAGTAGGGTTTCTGCCTCTACTTTGCTTCACTTACTCCGCCGCCATCCCAACATTTCTGCACTTCAACCGCTAAAGTCCAGCCATCTCTCTCTGCACTCTATCGTCCCGCGTCCGAAAAAACACCAAATTCTCCTTTAGGTGCTTCAACTGCAGTATAGGTAGAAGAAGCTGGTATGGAAAAACCTTCTGTATAAAATTCGAAATGGTGAATTGAGGTAGGCTGGTTGATTTAGCTCTCCCGATTTCCTGAGAATGCTTTTTCTGTTCCATATGTTCCCAAGATTACTGTTGGTGAATTTTTCTTTTGGTCAGATGGAATCACTGAGGTAGACTTTCAGACCTCTCCCTAGCTGTCGAGTAGTTCGAGTAAGGAGAGGACGGGAAGACACTTTATCGCTCTAGTTCAGTGAGCAATAGGAAGAAGGCTTCCCGGAAGTTCCGAACCGCAGTAATTTATTTTTGTTCTGCAAAACACACACACACCCAATCTCTGTAAAAAACACACACACAACGGCTTAGACTTCCAGTAATGTATTCTTGTTCTTCTTTTGTTTTCGTTTTTTTCTGTAAGTTCCTTTTTCTTTTCAACCCATCCCCAAGATGGAATTCCTTTTTTCTGTGAGTTCCTTTTTCTTGTGTAAAAATTTGGAATTGATGATGAGATATGTTGACCAAGTTGCTGTAATGGAAATATTGTCTAGAATATGTATATAACAACACATTGGGAACATTAATTTTTACAGGTTATGATCAGAGGAAATGTGACCTCTTGAGATGGAAATCGTGTCGACTGTTGATGGCATTGGCTATGGCTTTGGATTTTGGAGTTAATGGTTGTCTTGAGGATGTAGTTTTAAAATGGGCTGTCTTGAAATGTGACCTTTTAATTTTACTTTTTAAACATGAGTTGTCTTGAAATGGAACTTTTTATTTGATTTTGTATTACAATTTTAATTTCTTATGTTGTTTTAAATTATTGTAATTCATTTTGGATTGATGCAAATGTGATTTGGTGAGTTATTTGATTTTGATGTATTAATTACTAAGTAGAGTCGCTGCATTTTTGTAAAAATTATTTTATTTTTATAATTTAGTATTGTGCAAAATACAATTACAATTCGGTCCGGTACCTATTGACCCGACTAAAAATAGATACCCAGAAATGGGTACCCAATTTATCGGGTCGGGCCGCTTAAATTGATACCCGATTTTCCGGTTTCCAAAAATCGGGTACCCGGTTTTGAACACCCTAATGGAACCTCTTGGATGAGCCAAGAGACTTAGAACTTAGTAGAGTTTTCTAGACATTGTAAAGACTTGTAATACATAGATTTTTCTAGAATGTGTTCTAGAATATGCTATCTAGAAGCCTATAAATGAGGAGGTGTATGAAGCTTCTAAAGGATATAGTGAGGTAGTATAAATAGAGGACTTGGAGGCTTATTCGCACCCATCCTCGGGAACTTAATGTCGAGACACACTTGTAAACTCTTTGTAACTTAGTGGAATTAATTTTCTCTTAACCCTTTGCCTCTCTTTCATTGTGCCAACTTCATACTTAGCCAATTTCGGAGGGTCCAAGGCTGACTAGCAAGAGGGTTGCTAGGCCGCACGATGCTTAGGAGCATAGCGAACTCTAAGCCCATGACATGGCGCTTACGTGGCAGAGAAACCCGAAATCGGATGTATTTCGGGCTCAAATGTCCAACATTTACAGATTTTAAAAATTATTGTCCTACATTTAGAGATTTTAAAAGATATAGTCCTACATTTACAAGCCCAAAAATATATTGTCCTTAAAACACAACACCTCCAAAGTTATTGTCCTTAAAAAACATTTTTCCTCGAAATCAGATACAAACAATAAGGTAGTACAATAGTGCTACTATGATATTTGTATGTAGAAATTTCATTTCAGATTTTTTACACTATCCATCATTGATATATTACTATTAATGGCCGTAAAAAAAACAAGAAGTACTACTACTAGACAAGATTGACCAATTACCAAAAGTAAAGAAAGAATTGACAATTAAACAAAAAACAAGAAAAGAAACCCTAAAGTTGGTACCCAAAACCCTAAATTTGGTATTCGACCATCACGTCGACCAAGTAGTCGTCTTCGCCCGCAATGTGTGCTTGTGCTTGTGTTTGTGTACTGCGCATCCTCCATTTGAATATCGACTTCGTGGAGCCCATCTTCCATGTTGATCCGTTGATGAATATTTTATCGGGCTTATTCCATATTGACCGCAATATCTCCCGTTAATGAACATTTTCGGGCTTCTTCCACATTAATCGCACCTCCTCTTGATGAACATTTTCGGGCTTCTTCCACGTTGACCGCATCTCCTCTTGATGAACATTTTCTTCGGGCTTTTGAATGTTGCCCAAAGAAAGGAAATGCCGGTGCTCATTCATTTACCGGGTGAAGAAGAGGGTTCTCTACCGAGCGGAACATGAAATTCCTCGTGGTCAATGACCATTGCGGCGCCTATATCATCCTCCTCGCCATGCCCTTATTGGTCTGGCCGCGCGCCTAAAGATGTCCTCGACACCGCCGTGGTGAACAAGTTGTTCGCCAAGATTGTCTTCTTGGGCGACGAGTAACAAACCCTCTTCGCCCATGATGGGAAATGCGGCCGCGCCTACGACGGCGAAAAGATTGTTGAAGAATTGATTTGCCTCACGGAATGACATCTCCAAGGCCCATAACTACTCCCGCCCATCGTCCTCCGCGCCGAAGGGCCGCAGCGGAGTAGCGCGCCGCGGCGCTCCTACCACCGCCAAAGTGGTCAAATACTCCGCCCGCTGTCAAGTCCGCCTTCTCTTCTCCTACTGATCACCGTCGCCAACATCATTGTTGAAAAGTTGATCAACCTACCTTGATCATTCATTTTGATTCTTGGGAGAGAGAGAGAGAGAGATTGAAGCGGAGATGGAGAGAGAGAGAGGGAGAGTGTTTGAATTGATTATTTTTTCGGAATAGTGAGTGATATGAAAAACAATGGTAATAGAGTGTATATATATCTTTACTTTTTGCACAACACCTTTTTTTTAGTTCTACAATAATTAAAATAGAATAAACAAGACATATATAAGTTACCGTAGTACTCCAAAATCTAGCAGATGGATTAAGCAACTCTTCCGAGATCTAAATAACATTTATCGATTTGAACTGATAAGTTGAATTTATAAGTAAGCTCAATAGATATTTATTAATATAGTGATCATAGCCAAATCATCACGATGTTCGATGTTGGAACAAATGTACTACCATCACCCATCTTTCAAAATAAAAACCTATCTTAAAAACAAATTAACCACTTCTAAATTCCAATAATCAATTAAGCATCTTCAAATATCTTAGCTAGCTACTTACCCCGGCTACAACTTTCGAGAGCGCCGAGGTGGCGGAGTGAGGGAATTTTTCCGATTTATGTATTTTTCGTGCTTTATTCAAATGTGAAATTGAAATAAAATATTGATGAGCTAAATTGTTGTTCAGTCGGATCAGTTTCTCATATTGCCTTGTTACTAGTATTTAATCTAGTTGGATTAATCCACTAGCCCACCATTTTTTTCCATCATGTATGTTCATAATGACAATTATGTGGAATATATACAAAATGATATCGTTTGTCAATTGATGATCACAGCTATAATCTTCTTTAATTTGCTACGAAACTTTTCAATCCTCATCTGTTAACTTGATCAAAACCATAATTCTCTGTGATCTTTCGTTGAAAGTCGAGAGTCAGCTGGTTGCTAAAGAATTCGTCATGGTAACCAAATCAGAACCTTCAAATCCCAATTCCTTAAATTTAAATTGAAATTTTGGGAAAATATAAAAATTAAAAAGTTCGAATAATTTATGTCAAATTTTAAAGATAGTCTACTAATACTACAAGAAAACTCGATTTAACGACCAAATTTAACGAGGAGGTATTCCCGTTAAAGGCGCGGCTCTAACGACGGAATATTTAATTTTTATTTTATTTTATTTTTTTTATTTTTTAACGACGGAATTAGCGACGGAAAAAATATTTTTCTTTTTATCTTTTTGTAACGAGGGATTTTTCCCTCGTTAATTCCCTCTTTAAATTTTTTTATTTTAAATTCCCTCGCTAATTAATTTACGGATTTTTTATTTTTAATTATTTTAAATTCCGTCGTTAATTCCCTCATTAATTGTTTTTTTATTTTTGATTATTTTAAATTCCCTCGTTAATTCCCTCGCTAATTAATTTACGGATTTTTCATTTTTAATTATTTTAAATTCCATCGTTAATTCCCTAGTTAATTTTTTTTATTTTTATTATTTTAAATTTCGTTGTCAATTTTCTCGTTAATCTATTATTTATTTATTTATAATTATTTTAAATTCCCTCGTTAATTCCCTCGTTAATTAATTTATGTATTTTTTATTTTAAATTATTTTAAATTCCCTCGTTAACCCTAAATAAATAAATATTTATAGACAACAATTTAAATAAAAATGAAAAATAAAAATACATAAAAAATAAAAGAAATAAAAAAAGTTGCGAAAAAATTATTTTTTATTTTTTTTTTAAATTAAGAATTCCCTCTATTAATTCCCTCGCTAATTTAACGACGGAATATTTCCCGCGGTAAAATCATTATTAAAGTGGGAAATCTCCCTCGGTAAAGTAGCGAGGGAATATTTCCTCGTTAAAACCGCCACGACGAGCCTTCCGTCCGACGGAATTTTTCCGTCGTTAATCCCTCGTTAAATTATTTTAACGACGGAAATCTTGATTTTAGCGATGGAAAATTCCCTCATTATGGCCGCGTTTTTTTGTAGTGGAAATAAAAAAAACAAACCAAACCAAACATACCCACTATATCCTGCTCAGAGCAGGGTCTGGGGAGGGTAAGATGTACGCAGACCATGTCCCTACTTATTACGGTAGGGAGGCTGTTTCCGTGAAGACCCCCAGCTTAGTGCACAGCAGAATTTTGAGTGATAAATACAAAGGAAAGCATATGATTGGAAAAAGTTC
This sequence comes from Orobanche coerulescens, assembly GCA_033398695.1. NCBI lineage: Eukaryota > Viridiplantae > Streptophyta > Magnoliopsida > Lamiales > Orobanchaceae > Orobanche > Orobanche coerulescens. The sequence goes on along the minus strand of CM065816.1, from coordinate 9,638,919 downwards.
GATACCATACCTGAGCTCATGGCTTAATCCACATGAGACTTACCTAAACGGAATTTGGCTACTTCACTCCCGATGAGCGCTACTCTAACAGAAGAGAGGTTGACTCTGCGCACAGCTCCCTGTCAAAAATACATCACACGCAAAGACAATAGGATTAAATATACAATAAAGGTAAAAAATGCAATGCTCTAGGTCAAGGCTAACCGAGACAACCCAACCCTGAGTCTCTCAACTAGAGCACCGCTCCATATAAAAGAATCCACAACTCTGATCTGGCGCCTCCAAGCGCACCTATCAACAGTCATGGTCTCGAAAAGGTTTAAGACCTTAAATCTAATCTCAGCTGCTGGTCCCACGTCCTCCTCGGTCTGCCTCTCCTCCTCTCCCCGACAATCAATAAACTCCCGACCCTCCTCACCGGAGCAGATACCTGCCTCCTGCGGACGTGGCCAAACCATCTCAATCTCCTTTCCCTAATTTTCGCTGAAATGAGTGCCACTTCCATACCCTGCTCACTAAAACTTTGCATATTTTACGACATGAACTCATATTATTAAATTAAAACACAAGAATATAAAAAGTTTGAAAAACAAACTAAAAAGGAGAAATTAATCTCTTAAGAAAAGCTCATTATTTCCCTTCTGAAAAATAAACGTAAAGACAATTATTTTATAAGGACTGTTATCTTCTTCACACTTGTAACTAAAGTACAATCTCTGTCTACTTCTTGACTGTAAGCGGGTGTTCCCGTTCCCGTTTTAAGGCTGAAACTTACTCCCCGTTCTCGTTCCCGAACCCGCATTTAACGGGAATCGGGTACCCATTCCCGGGTGGGTTTCCGGTCGGTACGGGTATTTTTCGATACCCGTAATCGAATTGACACCCCTAACTGTAACTATCAAGGGCAAATCCGTCCACGAAAAAAATCGCTCCATTATAGAAATCCCTCTCCATTGTCATACCTTCCTCTCTCTCGTGTATTACGGCCTTCTCGAAAAGAAGAGCAAATACACTAAATAAAAATCTAAGGGACCACTGCCAAGAGTTTTGCAGCAGTGGTCAGACGAAATACTTCTTGAGGTGGTTCACGTTCCATGGACAAGGCAAATGCCTTCCTTCCATCTCAGATAGGTGGTACGCACCACCCTCAATACCTTGGTCCACCACAAAAGGACCCTCCCAATTCGCTCGAACTTACTACCGCTTGAGCGCATCAACTCTCTTGAGGACTAGATCTCCTCTGTTGAATCGGCGCACCCGACCTTCCTATCATAGTTAGCTTTAACTTGACTCTTATACTTAGCCGCTCGGACTCGAGCTATCTCTCTTCGCAATCAACCAGATCAAGTTCTTCTCTGCGTTTCTCAAAGATTCTGTTCTTCGTTGTAACCTTCTATTCCGAGGGATTCTAGTCCGCCTCAGTGATAACTGCCTTGTAACCAAAGACTGATCGAATGGAGTTTCCCGTGGCTATCTTGGGGCTAGTCCCGTGCGCCCACGTAACAAAGTCGACCTCTTCGCCCATTTTCCTTGCTCTTTCCGGCCTCTTTTGATCGCCTCACTGATTACCCGATTGGTCATCTCGACCTGCCTGCTCGCTGGGGTGAGCCACCGAGACGAAGCGCTGGGTAATGTCCATTCTGTCGCAGAAATCGCGTATTCTGGCGCCGGTGAATCGAGTACCATTGTCGAAATCGAATACGGGGTACTCCGAACCGACAGCAAATATATTTCCAGATGAATTTCTCAATGGTCACTTCATCAATCTTAGAGACAGTCTCAACTTCTACCCACTTGGAGAAATAATCAACAGCAACGATTAAAAAACATTTCCCACCACGAGCCATTGGCAGCTTGCCGACAATATCGATCCCCCACTTGTCAAAGGGATGAGCCGATGACATGGCACCTATCTCTTCTGCCGGAATGAGTATTCTGGGGGCATTCCGTTGGCACTTCTGGCATTTTCTTACATACTCTCCGGCATCCTTACTCAATTCTGGCCAGTAAAAATCGGTTCTAATGACCTTCTTCGCCAAGTCTTTATACCCAGAGTGGCCGCCGCAGCAACCCTCATGAATCTCCTTCAAAACGAACTTGGTCTCCTCCCCCGCAATGCACTTTAGCAAAGGGATAGTAAAAGATCTCCTAAGAGATGGTCATTCACCAAACAAGAGCGGCCATAAGGGGCTCGCGATAGTGCTTTTCCATCTAGGCGTAGACCCGTCCTCAAAAAGTGAACAATTGGAAATCTCCAATCTGCTTCCCTCGTTGATATTGAGAACCTCTTATTCACCCTCTTTCTCGGGCTCGACTCGACAGAGGGAAATATCTCCAGCCCAGCTGCTCTCGACAGCGCTAACAATACGAACCAACATATCAGCCCGCACATTCTCCTCACGAGGGATTTGTACAACCTCGCATGTGGTAAACTCGACGGATAAAGCCTTAACTCTGTCTACGAACTTACTCATTCTCTCTTCTCTTGCCTCATAATTTCCCAACACCTGCTGGGCTACCAGTTGAGAGTCCGTGTGCAACCTGACTCTTTCTGCCCCTAACTTTCTCAGCATTTGAAGAGCGCGGATGACCGCCTCATATTCTGCCTCGTTGTTTGACACCATGTACTCCAGTTTGATAGCAAACTGTAGATCATCATCTTCCGGCGATTTCAGAAAAACGCCCAAACCACAACCATCCTTGGTGACCGACCCGTCAGCCCACGCATTCCATTCTGAGGTTTCACTTGTCCTCGTAGTTTCTTGCAGAAAATCCGCTAAGGCTTGCGCCTCTATGTCTAAATAATTACATCTCATATACCTTTGTGTCAATTAATGTGTTCTGATTTATTTTAATGTCATTTTTATTCCAAGTTATGTAATTTTATCTTATTCAAATAAAGTTTAATTTCTGTGTATTTATTAATTTATTTATAATTAAGTTTCAATATATTTTTATATTTATATGAAATTAGTTATTGAAAAGTTTTATGGATTAATGTGTAATCTCAGAGAAATATATAGGTATGATTGAAAAATTATAAAAGGTAGTGTAAAAGGGAATATATAAAGATTATTATTAGAAGTTTGAGTTTGGTGTAAATGGTTGGATTTAAATTAGTGTTTGATGGAACATTTGCACTAAAATAGGTTTGAGTTTGGTGTTAATGGTTGGAGATGGTCTTATACGCGATTGAGAACAATTAGGGGTAGATGTAACAAATTGGATGTTATGTCAATTCCATGAAATAGAAGAAATTAATAGACACATATACGCAAATAATATTGTAGATTGACCCTAAGCCTTTATCTAGATCTCGGAAGAGTTCTGCTAGATTTTTGGAGTACTACGGTAACTATATATGTCTTGTTTATTCTATTTTAATTATTGTAGAACTAAAAAAAAGTGTTGTGCAAAACTTAAAGATATAAATACACTCTATTATCGTTGTTTTTCATATCCCTCACTATTCCCAAAAAATAATCAATTCAAACACTCTCTCTCCTTCCCCTCTCTCTCTCTCCCGCTTCAATCTCTCTCTCTCTCTCTCCCAAGAATCCAGAATGAATCATCAAGACTGGGTTGATCAACTTTTCAACGATGAAGTCGACGATGGTGATCAAGCCGGAGAAGAGGAGGCTGACGTCGACGATGCGGGCCAAGTATATTTGACTACTTTGGTGGCGGTGCAGCGGTAGGAGGCGCCGCCGCCGCGCTACTCCCGCTGCAGCCCCTCGACGCGGAGGATGAGGGGCCGGGAGTAGTTATTGACTCCGGAGATGTCATTCCCGGCGAGGGAAATCAATTCTTCAGCAATCTCTTCGTCGTCGTAGGCACAGCAGCATTTCCCATCATGGACGAAGAGGGTTTGTTACTCGTCGCCCAAGGAGACAATCTTGGCGAACAACTTGTTCACCACGACGGCGTCGAGGACATCTTCGGAGACGCCGCGGCGGACCAAGAAGGGCATGGCGAGGAGGATGATATAGGCGCCGCAATGGTCATGACCCTGAGGAATTTCATGTTCTCGCTCCAGTCGAAGAGAACCCTCTTCTTCACCAAGTAAATGAATGGGCACTGGCATTTCCTTTGCTGGGCAACATTCAAGAAGCCCAAGAAGAAAATGTTCATCAAGAGGAGATGCATCAACGTGGAAGAAGCCCAAGAAAATATTCATCAAGAGGAGGTGCAGATCAATGTGGAATAAGCCCAATAAAATGTTCATCAATAGGAGATATTGCAGATCAATATGGAAGAAGCCCAAGAAAATGTTCATCAACAGTAGATGTAGATCAACATGGAAGAGGAGCTCCACGAAGTCGATATTCAAATGGAGGATGCGCAAGCTGCACAAGCACAAGCTGCACTATTAAAAATGCCCTACAATAGCATCACAAAAAAGTGAAGCTAAAGAAGTTGACCATGAAGCTTTTGTGTTTTAGCTTCACATATGTGACGCTAATATGTGAAGCTAAAGAAGCTGACTGTCATGGGGTTATACTTGCGCCTCGCTAAGTTACTTCACCGTGCGGCACTATCTTAGATTGTCGCAAGTCTAAGTAGTAAGCCTTTTAACAAGTAAGATTGCTAGGAAGGAAAGTAAGAGAATACTTGGGGGAATATTACTTGTATTTCACTGTAGCAAATCTGATTTATCAAGATGGTTTACAAATGAGCCCCAAGGGGGTATTTATACTAATCCTCCAAGCCCTACAAATGACCATCATCACGGTAAGAGTCTAAGTATTTACAAGAATGCCATCATCTGGAATATTCTATACAATTCTAAGTAATTCTAAGAAGACTCCTTGGAGTCCCCAACCTATTCTGGAACGTCCGCCCGACCGGTCGAAGTGTCCCGGCCCAAATAGGTGTTCAAGGTTACGGTTCGAATGGCGAACCGGCGGTTTTGAACGGTTGACCGCGGTTCGGTTCAAAATCGAACGGTGAACCGCTTTAAGACGATTCGGTTCCGGTTCGTCATTTTGGCGAATCGCGAACCGGCGTTTTAAAAAAATCAAAAATTCAAATTTTGACGTTGTGAACCGATGGTTCAAACAGAACCGCCTTGATTCAACCGGTACCGTCGGTTCCAACGGCAACTTCAATTTTTAAGACATTTTTACACCTATAAATAACCCTCACATCCTTCATTTTTCTCACACCAAAATTTTGAGGCTTCAAACATTTCGTTGATTTGTTCTCGATTAATTCATCGGGAACATAATCTCAAAAATTCGGACTTGGAATAGAACATAGCGTGATGATGGTCATTTGTAGGGCTTGGAGGATTAGTATAAATACCCCTTGGGGCTCATTTGTAAACCATCTTGAGAAATCGATTTGCTACAGTGAAATACAAGTAATATTCCCCCAAGTATTCTCTTACTTTCCTTCCTAGCAATCTTACTTGTTAAAAGGCTTACTACTTAGACTTGCGGTAATCTAAGATAGTGCCGCACGGTGAAGTAACTTAGCGAGGTGCAAGTATAACCCCGTGACAATCAACTTCTTTAGTTTCACATATTAGCGTCACATATGTGAAGCTAAAACACAAAAGCTTAAGGGTCAACTTCTTCAGCTTCACTTTTCTGTGATGCTATTGTAGGACATTTTTAATAGTGCAGGTTGTGCTTGTGCTTGTGCAGCTTCCGCATCCTCCATTTGAATATTGACTTCGTGGAGCCCATCTTCCATGTTGATCTGCATCTCCCGCTGATGAACATTTTCTTGGGCTTCTTCCATATTGACCGCAATATCTCCTGTTGATGAACATTTTCTTGGGCTTCTTCCATATTGATACGCACCTCCTCTTGATGAACATTTTCGGGCTTCTTCCACGTTGATGCATCTCCTCTTGATGAACATTTTCTTCTTGGGCTTCAATGTTGCCCAACAAAGGAAATGCCAACGGGTGAAGAAGAGGGTTCTCTTCTACCGAGCGGAACATGAAATTCCTCGTGGTCAATGACCATTGCGGCGCCTATATCATCCTCCTCGCCATGCCCTTCTTGGTCCGCCGCGGCGTCTCCGAAGATGTCCTCGACGCCGTCGTGGTGAACAAGTTGTTCGCCAAGATTGTCTTCTTGGACGACGAGTAACAAACCCTCTTCGCCCATGATGGGAAATGCGGGTGCGCCTACGACGGCGAAGAGATTGCAGAAGAATTGATTTGCCTCACCGGAATGACATCTCGGCCACAATAACTACTCCGGTCCTCGTCCTCCGCGTCGAAGGGATGCGGCGGGAGTAGCGCGGCGCCTCCTCCTACCACCGCACCGCCACCAAATTAGTCAAATATACTTGGCCCGCGTCGCCGACGTCGGCCTCCTCTTCTCCGGCCGATCACCATCGCCGACATCATCGTTGAAAAGTTGATCAACCCGATCTTGATGATTCATTTCGGATTCTTGGGAGAGAGAGATCGAGACGGGGGAGAGAGAGAGAATGTGTGTTTGAATTGATTATTTTTGGGAATAGTGAGTAATATGGAAAACAATGGTAATAGAGTGTATTTATATCTTTACGTTTTGCACAACACTTTTTTAGTTCTACAATAATTAAAATAGAATAAACAAGACATATATAGTTACCGTAGTACTCCAAAAATCTAGCGGATGAATTAAGCAACTCTTCCGAGATCTAAATAACATTTATCGATTTGAATCGATAAGTCAATTTATAAGTAAGCTCAATAGATATTTATTAATATAGTGATCATAGCGAATCATCACGATGTTCGATGTTGGAACAAATGTACTACCATCACCCATCTTTCTTAATAAAAACCAATCTTAAAAACAAATTAACCACTTCTATATTCCAATAATCAATTAAGCATCTTCAAATTTCTTAGCTAGCTACTTTCCCCGGCTACAACTTTCGAGCGCGCCGAGGTGGCGGAATGAGGGAATTTTTCCGATTTATGTATTTTTCGTGCTTTATTAAAATGTGAAATTGAAATAAAATATTGATGAGCTAAATTGTTGTTCAATCGGATCAGTTTCTCATATTGCCTTGTTACTAGTATTTAATCTAGTTGGATTAATCCATCGCCCACCATTTTTTCCATCATGTATGTTCATAATGACAATTATGTGGAATATATACAAAATGATATCGTTTGTCAATTGATGATCATAGCTATAATCTTCTTTAATTTGCTACGAAACTTTTCAATCCTCATCTGTTAACTTGATCAAAACCATAATTCTCTGTGATCTTTCGTTGCAAGTCGAGAGTCAGTTGGTTACTAAAGAATTCGTCATGGTAACCAAATCAGAACCTTCAAATCCCAATTCCTTAAATTTAAATTGAAAATTTGGGAAAATATAAAAAATTAAAAAGTTCGCATATTTTATGTCAAATTTTAAAGCTTGTCTACGAATACTACAAGAAAACTCGCATTTAACGACCAAATTTAACGAGGGAGTGTATTCCGTCGTTAAAGGCGCGGCTCTGACGACGGAATATTTAATTTTTTTCATTTAATTTTTTTTTATTTTTAACGACGGAATTAGCGACGGAAAAAATATTTTTCTTTTTATCTTTTTGTAACGAGGGAATTTTCCCTCGTTAATTCCCTCGTTAAATTTTTTTATTTTAAATTCCCTCGCTAATTAATTTACGGATTTTTTATTTTTAATTATTTTAAATTCCGTCGTTACTTCCCTCATTAATTGCTTTTTATTTTTGATTCTTTTAAATTCCCTCGTTAATTCCCTCGCTAATTAATTTACGAATTTTTATTTTTAATTATTTTTCATTCCGTCGTTAATTCCCTAGTTAATTTCTAACACCCATTTTAGACCAAAAAGCTGCAAAAATAGTAGCCTCGGGTAAAGATTGTGTTATATACGACAATTAATGAGTAAAATAATACTCCTACTAACCTTGGCATTGATCTTCAGCAACAAGTTTCTAATGTAGTCAGTAGGGGTAGGGGGTTGAGAGACACAAGGTGCAGCTACACATTGTGTAGGTATGCCGACCTTAGAGAAAGTCTTCCTCTTCAATGGGCCTAGACGTGGAAGACGGAAAGATGTTAGCAAGTGATCGATCAATCAAACAAACAAACAAACAAACAAGAAATATGTCGAATCACAAACCATAAAGGTGGCAGTTTTTCTTCTCGGGTAGAATGCAGAGAAGGAACATGGGCACATGTCCGAGCTGGCTCAAGACATCTTCAATCATTTCATCCACCCTAATCGAAGCCGGTTTGTTAGCATTTTCCGGCTTCTCCTCCAACATACGGAGTGGCTCGTTGATAGGCTAGAAAGAGAGAAGGATTTAGGTCATCACAAAGGAAAAAAAAAAAAAAAAGAACACATTACCCTAATTCAACACTACTTACATATCCAATCGTTTCGCCACATCTAACCAAGTCTTGGCATAACGTTCTCATATCGCAAGGGGAAGAGAAGTTGACAGCCGCCCAATTTTCGAGCTTTCTAGCACACACTAGCTTCTGCCAACGAAACGAAAACAAGTTGCTTGAGACCAATGTAATCTCATCCACATTTTAAATGGAAAGTGGAAACATATATAATATATACATACATACCAATCTCTCAATATCCCACATTCCAGTGTTTGATGTTACTTTTGTCATACTTCCAAACAGCAACTACAATACAATACAACATAATATAGTAAAACACAATACAAACAATGGAGTAGAATGAGAGATTAATGCTTCAAAACCAGCATAGAATATAGATATGAATACCGGGAGTGGTGTCAGAACACGAGCCGTGACTCTTGTAAATTCAGTGCTGATTGAAACCCCACAAGAACTGAGGAGAGAGTTGGCGCCGTAGTTGCAGCTGAGCAGCGCCTACAAAGCAGAAACGTCATTACACGAAATGGTCATTACACGGTCAGTATAGTGAAAACCATACTTGTTTCAAGTCATCCATCATCTGGTCCGGCCCTTGCAACGGCCAACTATTGAGTAGTTGAGCCTGCTGCTCACACGACAAAGGTTCAGTATAGCGTTGCAAAGAAACCAAGAGGCATAGCTGTGGGAAGAGAAAGAAACTCTGATCATCATTCTGACACAAGAAACATGAGCCTCTTAGACTGCGACAACTACTTAATAATACCTTACCTCGATGGGGATGTAAACAGGGCGATTATGCTCTCCAACATCTACACATGGGAAATCTCCCGACTCGTGCAGCTGGATATTGAGGTGGCCAACATAATAGTCATATACAGTCGTCTCCATCTCTTCTGTTTCCCCGTCTCCTGTTTCCCGTTCGAACAAGAACCTAAGACAAAAGCAAATTAATCAGAGGATGACCATCACATTGACAAAGATTTGCCTAATCAGACAACCAAATCTTACATTTGCTCGCTGCAACTTAGGTCACTCAACCCGGTGATCTTATATTCCATGTTAGAGTGAGAAGCCTTGATCCAGGGATTACTTAACGTCCCTTTCGCCTGTCCTCATACATAACAACTTAACGAGTTACGCCTTAAACCAATCAATTCCAGTGGACAAATTGCAGAAATAGATACCACATCGAATCACCTTAACCCAGTCGATTTCAGCAGCACTTGCAACTCCCTGATGAAGAAGGAGAAACTCTTTAACCAAACAGCACATTACACATAGTCTTTCCTCTTCATATCAAAACATAATATTACAAATAAAGAGAGGGAGATAGGCGGAGATGGCATACACATTATCAACAATGGCAACGAGCTGAACACGATTGTCTTGGAAGAGCGGAGCAACGGTGAAGATACTCCTCCCACCGTCATAGGCGTATTCTCTGCCTCCCAAGTCAAGATTGCCTAGAATCTGCCTTCTCATGGCTTCTGCATCAACTAGAACCCCATCTGCGAGTTTCATTGTAACCTACGACCACCACCGCCAAAGCAATAATCAATCAAAAATTGAAACCACATTCTTGGGTATCTATCCGGAAAAATATAGGATTACACAACTCAACAATAGTAAACGAATTACAGTTATTGAACTTATGGTATTGGGTTTAGGGCTATAATGCACGAATTCTTCAAAATTCACCAGTATGCGGTATCGGATACTGCAAGATTCCCCATGTGGCGAATCCGTGCAAAAAAAAAAAAAAAAAAATCGGACTCACGTATCCTTGTACAAGACTCGCGTATCCTTGCACAAGATTCGCGTATCCGGTGCGTGAGGAGGGGGCGTGGGTGATTTTTTTTTTTAGTTTGTTTTGTAATTTTTAAAAAGTAAATTAAATAAACTAAATACAAAAAGTAAATTATTTAATAAGTAATTACTTTTACCTTTAGCAGCATTCACGGACAGCATCAGAAAGCTCCGCTGCTCAAAGTCATTTTGAATTGTTTTTTGTATGACTTGTTTTATCTATTTGAATTGGTTTTATGGTGATATTTGAATTATTGTTTTTTTATATTTAACAAGTATTATATATAATAAAATATAAAATAAACAGATGTATCCTTGTCGTATCGCACCCTAACATTTTCAAAAAACCGTATCCCCACAGTCGTATCTGCCCGCACACGCACCCACACCCGCACCTGTGCAACATAGGTTTAGGGATTACACAATACAATATTCCTAAGACAGAATACGAAATAAAGTACACAAAAAAATAAAAGCCACGAAGGATCCAGAAGCCGGGCTGGATATTGAGGCTTGGCTGCACACTTTAAAAAATGCTAATATGGGCGAGTAATACAATATTCGTTTGGGCCTTAATTAACACACATTCTTCATTAACACTTTGATTAAGAACAAGAAAATAATACGTACACTGTAGACGTAGAAGCAGCCATCAGCGGGTGGTGCGACAGTAACTTGGAAGTAATTCGTCAACACCGAAATACGTCGGCCCCCTTCATTAAATCCACTTCTCACCATGGGGAATCGCTCCTATTGGCAAATATACAGAGGAAGAAGGTGATTTCTCAGTTCAAGCGTTCAAAAATCAGCAGAAATTAAAGACTCATACGTGATTTCCCCTCATCCTCTCCATGGCCAACTCTTCAATCCCTGCCTGTGGCTTTTTGGGATCTTCAATCCCTGCGTGCTGTAGTTTATTTGAGGGAGAGGAATTTGTGGAGAATTTGCCTGTTGAGAAATTAGAGATGTATTCAATTGAGATTCTATTCTATTAACATCAATTTTGAAAGATTTAGACGGATTAGTAATAATGTATCGTTTTTAGAATTTAAAAATGAATTTTATGTAAAGTTGATGGAGAGTTTTTAAAATTTAAAAATGAATTTTTATGTAAAGTTGATGGAGAGTCTTTAAAATTTATAAATAAATTTTTAGAAATCCTTCAAAATTTTATTGATTTTGGTGGGATTTTAAAACTTAAAAAAATAGTAATAAATCCATCAAAATTCACAATTTTAATAAATTCAAAAAAATCCATTGATTTTTGAATATCCTCATATTCCAATGGATTGTTTTAAATCCAAATTGATACAACAAGATTTTAAATGACATTTTGAAATTCTAACTGAATACATCAAGATTTTAAATGACATTCTGAAATCCAAATTAGGGAAAGACAAAAGCCCAATTTCAACAAAATGTCGAGAAATTTCATGGAATGAAAAGAATCTTCACTATCTAGATCCACGTACTAATCAATCTGAACTAGAAGTTCAAAAGATAATTAACTTACAATATCTAGCAAGTAATTTGCCAGACGCATTTATTGATCATAAAGGAGTGATCAAATCTCATATTCCAGCTATGAATGCACCACAAATAATTGAGGTTCCTCATGGACTAACTAAATCAATTGATTATCTTCAACACCAGAAGCGTAGGAGACATGTGGGTGCTAAAGATAAAAATCCCCGAAAAGCAAAATCAAGCAATGGAATGAGATTGAACCAACAACCTCCCGAAGAGGATCATCCTGGAGATGATAATCCTAGTACATCTGCACGTGCACCAACTAATGAAAATACTAGGACTGCGGAACAACGAGAACATGATATTATGGGAAATGACAAAGATTCGGTTGACATTAATATTGAAGTATCTATGAATTTCATAAATACGGGAGAAACTTATAACAGAAATGTTATTGTTGTCGACAACGCATTTGCTTCAACAATTGCCCTTACTGTTTCAAATGATAATCTGGATCCAGAACCAAAAACAATAGCTGAGTACCGGAAGCGCTCTGATTGGTTGAAATGGAAGGAAGCAATTGAAGCTGAGCTCAACTCGCTAAATAAAAGAAAATTTTTTGGTCCTATAGTACGTATACCCGAGAATATTATCCCAGTAGGATACAAATGGGTGTATGTACGAAAGAGAAACGAGAATTGATTTTGATCAAACATATTCTCCGGTTTTGGATGGTATAACGTTGCGCTATTTAATATCTCTGGCATCAATAATGAATTTGGAAATGCAGTTAATGGACATCGTGACCGCATATTTATATGGATCACTAGACGCTGATATTTATATGAAAATCCTGGTGGATTAAACATTCCTAAACTAAAGGAAAACGAAACTCGCAACATGTATAGTGTTAAATTACAAAGGTCATTATATGGTTTAAAACGGTCGGGAAAGATGTGGTATAACCGACTAAGTGAATTCCTCCTGAAGAAGGAATATATAAACAATGATGTGTGTCCTTTCGTGTTTATCAAAAGTCACAAAATGGTTTTTGTATCATCTCTGTCTATGTTGATGATATAAACATAATTGGAACATGTAAAGAGGTTAAGGAAACTAGCTCATGCTTAAAGACAGAGTTTGAAATGAAAGATTTGGGTAAAACCCAATTTTGTCTCGGCCTGCAGATCGATCATTTCAAGGAAGGAATTTTTGTACATCAGTCAACTTATGTAAAGAAGATAGAGAGATTTTATATGGATAACTCACATCCACTTAGCACACCAATGGTTGTCCGATCACTAGAAGTGAGTAAGGACCCAATTAGACCTAAAGAAGATGATGAAGAAATTTTAGGACCAGAAGTTCCTTATTTGAGTGCAATTGGGGCACTTCTTTATCTCGCAAATCGTAAATTGCACAAGACCAGACATTGCCTTTGCAGTAAACTTACTTGCAAGATTCAGTGCTTCTCCTATTCGGAGGCATTTGAATGGTATTAAACACATTCTTCGTTATCTTCAAGGCACAAAAGATCTTGGTTTGTTTTATCAAAGAAACCAAGACATGACATTGGTTGGCTACTCGGATGCTGGTTATTTATCTGATCCCCATAATGTTAAATCTCAGACTGGTTATATTTTTCTCTATGGTGGTGCAGCTATTTCTTGGAGATCTGTCAAACAGACTCTAGTCACTACATCCACTCTGAGATTATTGCTTTACATGAAACTGCTAAAGAATGTGTATGGTTAAGATCATTGATACAACACATTCGTGGATCTTCTGGTATTGCGAGAAATGAGAACTCTCCCACTGTCCTATATGAATAGTGGGTATGTTAAAGGAAATTTAACAAAGCATATATTACCTAGTTTTTTTTACCAACATGAACTCCAGAAGAGCGGTGAAATTGCAATATATAAAATTCGCTCTAGTGATAATCTTGCAGTTTTATTCACAAAATCTCTTCCTACGTCAACTTTTGAAAAATATGTTTATAATTTTGGATTGCGTAGACTTGGAAGATTATTATTTTCAAGGGGAGCAAATATACCGAAATAATTTTAAAATTAGATCCTGATGATCTACATTATGCTCGGAAGGCTACTTTGGTTGTACTCTTTTTCCCTTACCAAATTTTTCCCATTGGGTTTTCTTGGTGGAAGTTTTTAACGAGGCGACAAATATATTACTTTTGCCCTACCTTGTAGGGACTACTTGATATTGAATATGTGAAGATTTCTCTGCGCCTCTCTTTCTTTGTTCTTTCCTTCTTCCTTCTCTTTCTGTTCATTGCTTTGCACTCAATATTGGTGGAATTAAGGATCATATTATAACAATATACATATTGTTGGAATAGTTTTTGTGCTTCAAATTTAGTTTTCAAACAAACCGTTCGATATGATACGCTATCTTATTACTATTATCATGTTTATTTCATATTGTTATAATTCTAATTAATTGAGAAAGTATCAAATATCATGATATTTAATATTTAATCATTTTAATATTTTATAAATTTAAATGAAATTTGATGGGTAATTAACGAGTATAACCCAATAAATTCAAGTTGGCTATGGATAATAAATTTAATGTCCGGATAAGTTTGGGTTTGTTAATGATGGATTAATGAGTGGGTACGCAATTTATTCTCATTCCCAAATACAATTGCTCTCGGAAAAAAAAAAAAGTTACTGTAAATCTTTTGAGTCCGTGTATATTGACTCGTAGAAAATTAAAAACATTCAATGTAAATCTTAGAGTCGGACCGGCCACACTGACCCATTATCAAAATATAATCACGACACACACACGCTCATATATATATATATATATATATATTAATCACTAGTTAGAGTATGTATAAAATTAATTTATTTATTGTTGATTTTAATTTTTAGGGTTTGTTGAAAGAATGAGAAGATTTTTACAAAGAAAAATATTGACACTCGGATCTCTAAGTACAGATAATATTTCTCAACATAGTTCTACTCTTTTGATGCCTACGGAAATTGATTTGGATGATCTTCATTGGGATCGAAAGGAAAAGAATTTTAGAGTATCACCCTAATCAAAGAGATGAAATAAGGCCGAATTTCTGAAGACTATTTTGTACCGTTGAAAAGGGACTTGCTGATGTTACGAATGAAAATGTAATGAATCGCTTTCAAAAGATGAAATTTCGTAGAGAACAACTGTAAAACATAATTTGTTTCACCTTTATAATGATATTGTACTTCATTATTAATTTTTTTATTACGGTAATAAAAATTATGCCCCCAGTCTTAGAAAATTCTGGATCCGGCACCGATTAAAAAGGTTGGTGATTTGACGTGTTTTGTTAATTTCTGTTCTTTTCCGTTCATGAACATGGTTATATTATCTATAGTTATGCGAAAGCATAGTATGAGAATGTAAAAAGCATCGTGTTTGTGTGACAAAAGCATATTATTATATTATTTAATAGATACAGTTGATGCAACAAACATATTATTGTTGGCGTAGTTTGCAGGCTATTACGTCCAGCCCGAGGGTTTATCCAGTGCGCACTCGAAGAGTAGCGGCTGCGGGTTCCCCCGTCATCAAAAAAAACGAACATATTATTGTAACTGCTTTAATCAAAGCATGATCATTTGTGAAACAAAAGCATAACAAATTAATGAACAAAAGCATCAACAATGTGTACACAAGCTCTGAGGGTGGTGGCAGTCGTGGGCGGTATGTCCATCGGCATGTGTATACCGCTGGTATACACCATTGCCACCTCGGAGGTATGGGCTAGAGGCATGGTTCAGCGGCAAACAATGTCTTGGAGGTATGGAGCATTATCAAGTGGAATATGACCGTTGGGCACTAGAAACAAAACAAAAAATAAATAAATTTTGGGAGGTATGAAAAAGGTATGGTTGCCACTAAAAATGGGTTGGGAAATGAGGTGTGAAAATAAATAAATTTTGGGAAGTATGAAAAAAAGTATGAATAAGGTGAAATGAGGTGGAATGATATTATTGGTGGATTTGAGAGGTATGGATGATTTCAGAAGCATGACTGCCACCATCCTGAAAGCATTATTATCAACAATATGTTAAAAGCATCAGATATAATAATTTAAAAGCATTGATGATCAATAAAAAATTATCAAATTTCTACTGTACATGGTGTTTATTGTCAATGTATGCTAAACTTTATTGTCAAGGTTTATCTTTCGTAATACCAAACCATAAAAGTAACAAGTTATATATCCTCATTCATAACATTATAAATTTTTTATACCGTTTTGTTTAAAAAAACTAAAATGTCTTCCAAAAGTTGGTGATGTTGAGTTTCTTTTCTTTTTGTATTTTATTTAATTTAAACTCTTTTTCTTTTCTTTTTATTTTTTTTATCATCTTCTCAATGACTAACTACCGAATCCAACAACTAAAATTTAATGTCTAAATGGGTCTTTCAAAATCTTATAAAAATCACACGATTTTTCGAAAAAGAGAAGTTGACGTTCAAATAAGACTTCATTTATTGTGCTCTTGGTTCATAAAGAAGGTGTGCAACTATATTTTATCCCCAGACTTTTTTTTGAGGAGTTCTTTCGCACACGATGGGTGCACACGATGGTGCACACGATGGCTGCACACGATGACAGCCATGATCGTGCACATGATGGGACTAGCCATCGTGTGCACATGAACTTTTTAGTTTTTTTGGTCAATTTGATTGAATGTGTTATCAATATGGATGTTTTGTGATTTTAAAATTGCTTAGTCAAACATTAACAACTACATAACATCGTATGCAAACTCATATTTGTTATTTCGTGTAATTGAATAGTGTATGAGCTATTTCATACAGATGATGAACTTATATATACGAGCTTATACATTGAGAACATAGAGACTACACATGATATGAAATAAATTATGTTAATTAAGTCTATAACTTTACAAATAAGTATATTGTTAATAAATACTTATTACTATGAAGACATTCGGAAGATCATAATCACCTTAGCAAACCGCCTACCCGACATCGAGGACGACATCGAAGCTCTTGGGCAGCGAATCACTAACACCCAATTGAGCACAGAGGAATGCGTGGGTACTCTCGAGAAAGCTGTTGGCCAACTGGAAGGGCACACGTTGGGCCAGCTCGAGACCTTCAAGAGAGAACAACTCTCGTTGCGTAAGGAGCTAGCAACGATCGAGGATCATGTGGCATCCAGCATCACGGAAATGAGCAAGCAGTATGCCGAGTTTTGCAAGGTAAGTGCAAAACGCTTTGAAGAATTTTGTGATAAAATCTGTCGGGCAAGCAACTCGGGCTCCAACACAAATGATGAGTCGAGCTGGAACAACATCTTTGGCGGGTCGAGGTTCGAGGGACCAAGGGTTGAGGTCCCCAAACCCAAGGAATTCATTGGCAAGATGGATGCCAAGTCAAGCGAAGAGTTCTTGTGGCGGATGGAACTCTACTTTGATGGTCTGGGCCTGACGGACGAGAAGGCCAAAGTATGGCAGGATGCACTATATCTTGCCGATGATGCAGCGTTGTGGTGGCATCATCGACAGGCCGGCGTTACAAAAGGAACTTGCCAACCGATCAGGACTTGGGAGGAGTTTGTGTTGGAACTCAAGGCACAATTCTATCCCGAGAATACATGCTATGAGGCAAGGAAGAGACTCCGCGAGCTCAAGCATAAGACTACCATTCGGGACTACGTACGGGACTTTACATCGATCATGCTTCAGATTCCGGACATGACCGAGGATGATCGACTGTTTTTCTCCCTGGATGGACTACCGAGTTGGGTTAGGGACAGAGTACAAAGCCGCGAGGTGAAGTCTGTCAATGAAGCAATCAAAGTGGCCGAGTCCCTAGACGAATTCGAGAAGAAGAAAGAGCCGCGAGCCGGGGGTCAAGCTAAAGGTGGGGGATACACCCACACGTCAGTACAGCAACCAGCCCAACCATCACGTGAAAGATTCGGGACGAGACCGCAAAACGACGCAGACAAGTCATACTACTCGGGTGAATGCAAGGACGTCCCCGACCAACGAGGATGTTTTACGTGTGGCGGAGCTCATCGGACGAAGGACTGTCCGAATATGGGGAAGCTCAACGCCATGGCCGAACGTGAGGGGCCAACAACTGATCAAACGGACGTGCAACAGGTAAGCACGATCCCAAAACTTAATTTTGTCGTCAGTGCAGGCAGCGAGGGACTGCGGGGAAGCAAGTTGATGTTCGTGGAAAGAACCATCAACCACCAACCCATCAAGGCCTTGGTCGACACGAGAGACGACTACGACTATATCACTGGGGCCGAAGCAAGGAGATTGGGACTACTTGTGCAGCCATGCAAGGGTTGTATGAAGTCCAACAACGGACCAGCAGTGCCGGTCACAGGGGCAGTAAACGGGGTGCGAATCGTGCTCGGAGACTGGGAAGGTCGGGCGCACTTCAAAGTCACCATGATGGATGATCGGGACCTCATTTTGGAAATGGACTTTCTGGAGAAGAACGACTTTGACCTTATCCCGCACATGAAGGCACTATGGGTGAACGGTCCGAACAAACCCATCATTATCCCCTTGACGATGGAACAACTTCCCTACGCAGCAATGACGACACTTCGATTCCGGAAAAAGTTAACCAAAGAGGAAATCCCGATGTATTGTCTGGGATCAATGCGGTACATCGAGGGGCCAAGTAGCAGCACACATCGATGAGGGCATCGACGGAACAGGCGGGGAGAATGTCACGCCCCGAGAGTAACGACCGACATAGTGCTCGGACAGACCCGCACAGAGGGGTGTGATAAGTGTCAGTTTTATACACTTATCCGTGATTTGTATTGATATATTTCACCCATAATTATGAGTTAGTCTACTCGCTTTTGCTTTAAATTAATTAGTTTTTAATAATTTTATTTTCATAGGACGAATAGATAAATTTAGCCTTAATCGGATTGAATTACTGATTAACTCAAGAAATAACATGTTTATAAAATATTCTCTTTACTGAGTTTTTATATATTCATGTTGTAGAGCTTTACGATACGAGTTCGGCAGTCTTTCCGGATTCAAAATCAGAGTTATATATCAAAAGTTATCATCCGAAGAAGATATGGGGCGAAAACGCAAGAGTTAAGAAATGATGGGCTGAAAATGAAGTCTGAAACTCCATACGGGCTAATGTTCAAAAAGCCGAAGCCATTTTACGGCCGTAACATCCAAAGCTTATGGTCGTAAGTCCTCATAGTTACGGCCATAACTCCTCAATGTTACGGCCGTAACTCTTGACAGATGTATGATCATTTTCAAATCTTTTATACTTTTGATCTATTATTGAGGGGATGGTTGGCCTTGATCCGATCTAATGTGATAATGCTGGAGTTTTGGAGCTATTAGATGACTTTTGGGGTATAAGTAGACCCCTTAGATCCATCATTAATCATCTTTCATCTTATTATTTTCTACTTTGTAATATTTTTCTTTGTGTGAAGAACACACTTGTGTTCTTGAGAGTGTATGTAAGAGTGGTTTATCTTATGTTGTTGAGGGAGTTTATTGCTTCTTTCTCCTTTATCTACTAAGGGAATTAAGATCAATTCTTTCCTTTTTCAACTAATAATGACCACTCAAGCTTGTAATATGTTGAATAAACCCTTTATGGGCTAAGTTATTCATAGTTGGGATTATAAACAAGATTTGTCATGTTATTTAAGTTTGTATAAAGATATATTATGCATTACTTATTATTGTGTATGATTTTCATTGTTTTACCAATATTTATTTATTTGGCCAATAAATGATGATATTTATGGTCTTCATATGTTTCGAAAGAAAATATGATTGATTAGATCAAATGATCTTCACTCTAAGTTGTTCTAGGAGATAGGAATATACCTCTAGACCTTAGATGGTTCTTTGAGTTATTTTCATTAAACATAATGCTATGTATTGAAGCCAATCAACATAGAAATATAGTGGATTGATTCAATATATAAAGGGCGTTTTGACATTTGAAAGAGGAACCGGCTTTTTAAGGAAAATCGAATCTACACAACATAATAAGTAAATACATCTTATGATCTCCTATACATCTTCTATAACTAATGATGAACAAAGTTTGTAATCCCAACTATTTTATTTTATATTTTATAAATCAATTATTAGTGAAATCTTTTATTTCCTTAAATTTTAGAACTATTATTGCATTTTCCTTGCAATTGTCAAACCAAACTCTTAAATTGTGTGTTTCACCCATCTAAATCTCTATAACAAATAGATAAATAGTGCAGAATTCAATATATAACCTAACTTCCTCATGGGATCGATAAACCGGACTCAAAAAGTCCACTTACTACTTGATACAATATCGTACACTTGCGATAGTTACACAAAAGACGTGTTAGGGTGCGAGGTCCATCAGATCAATGTGCACGGGGCATGTTCGGGACTGCAAGGCCGTGTGGAGCGGCATAACCTACTAAGGGACTTAGCCGTGTGGTGCGGCATGCGTGGATGTATGGCCGGACAAGCAGGCCATCCGGGCGACAAAGTGCCCAACCGAGGGACAAGGCCATTGGGCCAGATGCGGAACTACCCGGGCGGCGAAATAAGGCACGCCGGGAACCGAACGGACGAGTGCAGCGGACAAGCACGCCGCTTCGGAACAATGCGAGACAAGATGACGAGTTGAGGCATATCCGAGGGCCAAGACTCGGGCACGAGCGACGTATACCCGCGAGGGGTGCGCGCGGGCAGCGCGCGAGGGACACACGGAGCTCCCTCCCCCTATAATAGGCTTAGAGAGATAAAAGCCCGTGGGTGCACTAGATATTGGAAAGCTGAGGAATCCACTGTCACAAGTTGCACCTAGAACATTCCAGAAACAGACCGGGATGGTTCAGAACATCAGAAATTAATCTGAAGGCATGTACGGAAGGCCGGTCCGGATCGGACCAGGTTACATGGAGTCGGGTCGAGTCGGGCCGAGCAGGTCGGGTCGGGCCGAGCAAGCCAGAAATGCCCAGAAACTTATGGAAGGTGTTGGAACTAGGGGTGTTCATAAAAACCCGACCCGAACTACCCGACCCAACTATCCGCTGACCCGAGGTAAAATTTCTGGGTATTTTTATAAATTTTAAAAAAATCGGCCTGCACCACCTATGAAAGAGACTAAATTCGGGTCCTGCACGGCCGAGAATATTTTTCGACCGTACAGACCCGATATATATATATATATATATATATATATATATATATATATATATATATATATATATATATATATATATATAGGATCGACTACATGGAAACAACCTTAATGGTGAAATCTAAACCAATCGCATTATTAAGTAATTTCATCGCATATCATATTATTCGTCAGATCGTCACGCTAAGATACGCAACAACTAATGCAATAAAAAAATACATAAATGCATATAATTCTACTCGTCTACAGCCATTAGATCATTAATATCAATGACCTACAAAAATTTCTAGATTTCACAAGGTAATTAGTTTTTATATGATCTATTATATATATATATATTATGAAGTAGGTTTTATGCCTCTACTTTGCTTCACTTACTCCGACGCCATCCCAACATTTCTGCACTTCAACCGCCAAAGTCCAGCCATCTCTCTCTGCACTCCATCGCCCCGCGTCCGAAAAAACACCAAATTCTCCTTTAGGTGCTTCAACTGCAGTATAGGTAGAAGAAGCTGGTACGGAAAAACCTTCTGTATAAAATTCGAAATGGTGAATTGAGGTAGGCTGGTTGATTTAGCTCTCCCGATTTCCTGAGAATGCTTTTTCTGTTCCATATGTTCCCAAGATTACTGTTTGTTGGTGAATTTTTCTTTTGGTCAGATGGAATCACTGAGGTAGACTTTCAGACCTCTCCCTAGCTGTCGAGTAGTTCGAGTAAGGAGAGGACGGGAAGACACTTTATCGCTCTAGTTCAGTGAGCAATAGGAAGAAGGCTTCCCGGAAGTTCCGAACTGTAGTAATTTATTTTTGTTCTGCAAAACACACACACACACACACAATCTTTGTAAAAAACACACACAACGGCTTAGACTTCCAGTAATTTATTCTTGTTCTTCTTTTGTTTTCGTTTTTTTTCTGTGAGTTCCTTTTTCTTTTCAACCCACCCCCAAGTTGGAATTCCTTTTTTCTGTGAGTTCCTTTTTCTTCTGTAAAATTTTGGAATTGATGATGAGATATGTTGACCAAGTTGCTGTAATGGAAATATTGTCTAGAATATGTATATAACAACACATTGGGAACATTAATTTTTACAGGTTATGATCAGAGGAAATGTGACCTCTTGAGATGGAAATCGTGTCGACTGTTGATGGCATTGGCTATGGCTTTGGCTTTTGGAGTTGATGGTTGTCTTGGGGATGTAGTTTTAAAATGGGCTGTACCTTTTAATTTTACTTCCTAAACTTGGGTCGTCTTGAAATGGAACTTTTTATTTGATTTTGTATTACAACTTTAATTTCTTATGTAGTTTTAAATTATTGCAATTCATTTTGGATTGATGCAAATGTGATTTGGTGAGTTATTTGATTTTGATGTATTAATTATTAAGTAGAGTCGCTGCGTTTTTGTAAAAGTTATTTTATTTTTATAATTTAGTATTGTGCAAAATACAATTACAATTCGGGTCCGGGTACCATATTGACCCGACCCGAAAAATAGGGTACCCGGTAAAACGGGTACCTGATTTATTGGGTCGGGCCACGGGCCGCTTAAATTGATACCCAATTTTCCGGGTATCCGAAAAATTGGGTACCCAGTTTTGAACACCCCTAGCTGGAACCTCTTGGATGAGCCAAGAGACTTAGAACTTAGTAGAGTTTTCTAGACATTGTAAAGACTTGTAATACATAGTTTTCTAGAATGTGTTCTAGAATATGCTAAGTGTGGGAGGATCTAGAAGCCTCCAAATGAGAAGGTGTATGAAGCTTCTAGTGACAGTGAGGTAGTATAAATAGAGGACTTGGAGGCTTATTTGCACCCATCCTTGGGAACTTATTGTAAGAGACACACTTGTAAACTCTTTGTAACTTAGTGGAATTAATTTTCTCTTAACCCTTGGCCTCTTTTTCATTGTGCCAACTTCATACTTAGCCAATTTCGGAGGGTCCAAGGCTGACTAGCAAGAGGGTTGCTAGGCCGCACGATGCTTAAGAGCATAGCGAACTCTAAGCCCATGACATGGCGCTTACATGACAGAGAAACCCGAAATCAGATGTATTTCGGGCTCAAATGTCCAACATTTACAGATTTTAAAAATTATTCTCATACATGTACAGATTTTAAAAGATATAGTCCTACATTTACAAGCCCAAAAATATATTGTCCTTAAAATACAACACCTCCAAAGTTATTTTACTTAAAAAAACATTTTTCCCTTGGAAATTGTATACAAAAAATAAGGTAGTACAATAGTGTTACTATGATATTTGTATGTAGAAATTTCATTTCAGATTTTTACACTATCCATCATTGATATATTGCTATTAATGGCCGTAAAACAAAACAAGAAGTACTACTAATAGACAAGATTTACCAATTACCAAAAGTAAAGAAAGAATTGACAATTAAACAAAAAACAAGAAAAGAAACCCTAAAGTTGGTACCCAAAACCCTAAATTTGGTATTCAACCATCACGTCGACCATGTCGTCGTCTTCGTCCAGAACAGGCTGTGCTTGTGCTTGTGCTTGTGTTTGTGCAGCTTGCGCATCCTCCATTTGAATATCTACTTCGTGGAGCCATCTTCCATGTTGATCTGCATCTCTTGTTGATGAATATTTTCTTGGGCTCCTTCCATATTAATCTGCAATATCTCCTGTTAATGAACATTTTCTTGGGCTTCTTCCACATTAATCTGCACCTCCTCTTGATGAACATTTTCTTGGGCTTCTTCCACGTTGATCTGCATCTCCTCTTGATGAACATTTTCTTCTTGGGCTTCTTGAATGTTGCCCAGCAAAGGAAATGCCAGTGCTCATTCATTTACTGGGTGAAGAAGAGGGTTCTCTTCGGCTGGAGCGGGAACATGAAATTTCTCAGGGTCAATGACCATTGCGGCGCCTATATCATCCTCCTCGCCATGCCCTTCTTGGTCAGCCGCGGCGCCTCCGAAGATGTCCTCGACACCGTCGTGCTGAACAAGTTGTTCGCCAAGATTGTCTTCTTGGGCGACGAGTAACAAACCCTCTTCGTCCATGATGGGAAATGCGGCTGCGCCTACGACGGCGAAAAGATTGTTGAAAAAATTGATTTGCCTCGCCGGGAATGACATCTCCGGCGTCCATAACTACTCCCGGCCCATCGTCCTTCGCGTCGAAGGGCTGCCACGGGAGTAGCGCGGCCGCGGCGCCTCCTACCACTGCCAAAGTCATCAAATACTCCGCCCGCGTCGTCGAAGTCAGCCTTCTCTTCTCCGGCCTGATCACCGTCGTCAACATCATTGTTGAAAAGTTGATCAACCCAGTCTTGATCATTCATTTTGGATTCTTGGGAGAGAGAGAGATTGAAGCGGGAGATGGAGAGAGAGAGGGAGAGTGTTTGAATTGATTATTTTTTCGGAATAGTGAGTGATATGAAAAACAACGGTAATAGAGTGTATATATATCTTTATGTTTTGCACAACTCCTTTTTTTTAGTTATACAATAATTAAAATAGAATAAACAAGACATATATAAGTTACCGTAGTACTCCAAAATCTAGCAGATGGATTAAGCAACTCTTCCGAGATCTAAATAACATTTATCGATTTGAACTGATGAGTTGAATTTATAAGTAAGCTCAATAGATATTTATTAATATAGTGATCATAGCTAAATCATCACGATGTTCGATGTTGGAACAAATGTACTACCATCAACCATCTTTCAAAATAAAAACCTATCTTAAAAACAAATTAACCACTTCTAAATTCCAATAATCAATTAAGCATCTTCAAATTTCTTAGCTAGCTACTTTCCCCGGCTACAACTTTCGAGAGCGCCGAGGTGGCGGAGTGAGGGAATTTTTTTGATTTATGTATTTTTCGTGCTTTATTCAAATGTGAAATTGAAATAAAATATTGATGAGCTAAATTGTTGTTCAATCGAATCAGTTTCTCATATTGCCTTGTTACTAGTATTTAATCTAGTTGGATTAATCCACTAGCCCACCATTTTTTTCCGTCATGTATGTTCATAATGACAATTATGTGGAATATATACAAAATGATATTGTTTGTCAATTGATGATCACAGCTATAATCTTCTTTAATTTGCTACGAAACTTTTCAATCCTCATCTGTTAACTTGATCAAAACCATAATTCTATGTTAACAGGTGACTCTCGACTTGCAACGAAAGATCACAGAGAATTATGGTTTTGATCAAGTTAACAGATGAGGATTGAAAAGTTTCGTAGCAAATTAAAGAAGATTATAGCTATGATCATCAATTGACAAACGATATCATTTTGTATATATTCCACATAATTGTCATTATGAGCATACATGATGGGAAAAAATAGTGGGCTAGTGGATTAATCCAACTAGATTAAATACTAGTAACAAGGCAATATGAAAAATTGATCCGATTGAACAACAATTTAGCTCATTAATATTTTATTTCAATTTCACATTTTAATAAAGCACGAAAATACATAAATTCGGATGTCTTGCATGAAAAATTCCCTCACTCCGCCACCTTGGCGCTCGAAAGTTGTACCCGAGGAAAGTAACTAGCTAAGAAATGTTAAGTTGCTTAATTGATTATTGGAATTTAGAAGTGGTTAATTTGTTTTTAAGATAGGTTTTTATTATGGAAGATGGGTGATGGTAGTACATTTGTTCCAACATCGAACATCGTGCTGATTTGCTCGAAGAGGAAATTGGCTATGATTACTATATTAACAAATACCTATTGAGCTTACTTATAAATTCAACTTATCAGTTCAAATCGATAAATGTTATTTAGATCTCGGAAGAGTTGCTTAATTCATCTGTTAGATTTTTGGAGTACTACGGTA
The DNA here is from genome assembly GCA_033398695.1 of Orobanche coerulescens. Lineage (NCBI taxonomy): Eukaryota > Viridiplantae > Streptophyta > Magnoliopsida > Lamiales > Orobanchaceae > Orobanche > Orobanche coerulescens. The sequence goes on along the minus strand of CM065816.1, from coordinate 9,613,247 downwards.
ACTATATATGTCTTGTTTATTCTATTTTAATTATTGTAGAACTAAAAAAAAGTGTTGTGCAAAACGTAAAGATATAAATACACACTATTACCGTTGTTTTTCATATCCCTCACTATTCTCAAAAAATAATCAATTCAAACACACACTCTCTCTCCTTCCCCTCCCTCTCTCTCTCTCTCCCGCTTCAATCTCTCTCTCTCTCTCCCAAGAATCCATAATGAATCATCAAGACTGGGTTGATCAACTTTTCAACGATGAAGTGGACGATGGTGATCAAGCCGGAGAAGATGAGGCTGACGTCGACGACGCGGGCCAAGTATATTTGACTACTTTGGTGGCGTTGCAGCGGTAGGAGGCGCCGCCGCCGCGCTACTCCTGTTGCAGCCCCTCGACGCGGAGGACGAGGGACCGGGAGTAGTTATTGACTCCGGAGATGTCATTCCCGACGAGGGAAATCAATTCTTCAGCAATATCATCGCCGTCGTAGGCACAGCCGCATTTCCCATTATGGACGAAGAGGGTTTGTTACTCGTCGCCTAAGAAGACAATATTGGCGAACAACTTGTTCACCACGACGGCGTCGAGGACATCTTCGGAGACGCCGCGGCGGACCAAGAAGGGCATGGCGAGGAGGATGATATAGGCGCCGCAATGGTCATGACCCTGAGGAATTTCATGTTCCCGCTCCAGTCGAAGAGAACCCTCTTCTTCACCGAGTAAATGAATGGGCACTGGCATTTCCTTTGCTGGGCAACATTCAAGAAGCCCAAGAAGAAAATGTTCATCAAGAGGAGATGCATCAACGTGGAAGAAGCCCAAGAAAATGTTCATCAAGAGGAGGTGCAGATCAATGTGGAAGAAGCCCAAGAAAATGTTCATCAATAGGAGATATTGCAGATCAATATGGAAGAAGCCCAAGAAAATGTTCATCAACAGGAGATGTAGATCAACATGGAAGATGGGTTCCACGAAGTCGATATTCAAATGGAGGATGCGCAAGCTGCGCACGCACAAGCACAAGCTGCATTACTAAAAATGCCCTACAATAGCATCACAAAAAAGTGATGCTAAAGAAGTTGACCATGAAGCTTTTGTGTTTTAACTTCACATATGTGACGCTAATATGTGAAGCTAAAGAAGCTGACTGTCATGGGGTTATACTTGCGCCTCGCTAAGTTACTTCACCGTGTGGCACTATCTTAGATTGTCGCAAGTCTAAGTAGTAAGCCTTTTAACAAGTAAGATTGCTAGGAAGGAAAGTAAGAGAATACTTGGGGGAATATTACTTGTATTTCATTGTAGCAAATCTGATTTATCAAGATGGTTTACAAATGAGCCCCAATGGGGTATTTATACTAATCCTCCAAGCCCTACAAAGGACCATCATCACACTAAGAGTCTAAGTATTTACAAGAATGCCATCATCTGGAATATTCTATACAATTCTAAGTAATTCTAAGAAGACTCCTTGGACTCCCCAACCTCTTCTGGAACGTCCGGCCCGACCCGGTCCGAAGTGTCACGGCCCAAATAGGTGTTCAAGGTTACGGTTCGAACCGGAGAACCGGCAATTTTGAACAGTTAACCGCGGTTCGGTTCAAACCGAAACCGTGAACCGTTTTAAGACGGTTCGGTTCCGGTACGTCATTTTGGCAAATCGCGAACCGGCGTTTTTAAAAAAAAATCAAAAATTCAAATTTTGACCGTTGTGAACCGGGGGTTCAAACCGGAACCGCCAGTTCAACCGGGTTCCGTCGGTTCCAACGGTCACAACTTTAATTTTTTTTAATATATTTTTACACCTATAAATAACCCCTCACATCCTTCATTTTTCTCACACCAACTATCTATCTAGTTTCTCTCTAATTTCTATTCTCTCAACTCTCAAGTATTATACTTTTAATTAAAAAATGTCAAGTGGTCAATTCAACTGGGAAAAGGTAAAGGCTATCACCGGCATTCCTCGACGAGGAAGAGGCGGTGCTAGTGGAGTGGTAGTACTCCTACTCATACTCCAAGTTCTAATTCTATTCCAAGTCCGAATTTTGGAGATTATGTTCCCGATGAATTAACCGAGGAACAAATCAACGAAATGTTTGAAGCCTCAAAATTTTGGTGTGAGAAAAATGAAGGATGTGAGGGGTTATTTATAGGTGTAAAAATGTATTAAAAAAATTGAAGTTGTGACTGTTGGAACCGTCGGTACCCGGTTGAACCGTCGGTTTCGGTTTGAACCGTCGGTTCACAACGGTCAAAATTGGAATTTTTGATTTTTTTTTAAAACTGTTCGCGTTCGCCAAAATGATTTAATCGAACCGAACTGCCTTAAAACGGTTCACTTGCCCGCTTTAAACCGAATCATGATCAACAGCTAATCAACCATGGCCAATGGTTCAAAACCGCCGATTCGTCGGTTCGAATCGTAACCTTGAGCACTTCTATTTGGGCCGGGACACTTTGGGCCGGGTCGGGCCGGACGTTCCAGAAGAGGCTGGGGACTCCAAGGAGTCTTCTTAGAATTACTTAGAATTGTATAGAATATTCCAGATGATGGCATTCTTGTAAATACTTAGACTCTTAGCGTGATGATGGTCATTTGTAGGGCTTGAAGGATTAGTATAAATACCCCCTTGGGGCTCATTTGTAAACCATCTTGAGAAATCAGATTTGCTACAGTGAAATACAAGTAATATTTCCCCAAGTATTCTCTTACTTTAATTCTTAACAATCTTACTTATTAAAAGGCTTACTACTTAGACTTGCGGTAATTTAAGATAATGCCGCACGGTGAAGTAACTTAGCGAGGTGCTAGTATAACCCCGTGACAATCAACTTCTTTAGCTTCACATATTAGCGTCACATATGTGAAGCTAAAACACAAAAACTTAAGGGTCAACTTCTTTAGCTTCACTTTTTTATGATGCCATTGTAGGACATTTTTAATACTGCAGGTTGTGCTTGTGCTTGTGCAGCTTCCGCATCCTCCATTTGAATATTGACTTCGTGGAGCCCATCTTCCATGTTGATCTACATCTCCTGTTGATGAACATTTTCTTGGGCTTCTTCCATATTGATCTGCAATATCTCCTGTTGATGAATATTTTCTTGGGCTTCCTCCACATTGATCTGCACCTCCTCTTGATGAATATTTTCTTGGGCTTCTTCCACGTTGATGCATCTCCTCTTGATGAACATTTTCTTCTTGGGCTTCTTGAATGTTGTCCAACAAAGGAAATGCCAGTGCCCATTCATTTACTGGGTGAAGAAGAGGGTTTTCTTCGGCTGGAGCGGGAACATGAAATTCCTCAGGGCCAATGACCATTGCGGCGCCTATATCATCCTCCTCGCCATGCCCTTCTTGGTCCGCCGCGGCGTCTCCGAAGATGTCCTCGACGCCGTCGTGGTAAACAAGTTGTTCGCCAAGATTATCTTCTTGGACGACGAGTAACAAACCCTCTTCGTCCATGATGGGAAATACGGGTGCGCCTACTAGAGATGTTAAACGGGCTAGCCCTAGCGGGCTTGGGGCGAAACGGTCCGGGTTAAAAAAGCCCGGATTTAAACGGGCTAGGAAATATCGGCCCTAACCCTAACCCTAACAGGTTTCGGGCTAAACGGGCTAAATATTTAAAAAATCTATTTTTTATTTTTTATAAGTCATAAACAAAAAAAAAACAGTAACAATATATTTTATATATATAGTAACAACTATACTATAATAAATATAACAAAAAATATACTTTTATGTATATACATATATATATATATACACACTATATTAACAAATACTGTAATAATATATATTATATATAATATTAATATATGTTATATAAATATAGTATTACTGTAAGTTGAAATTAACAATATATATATATATATATATATATATATATATATATATATATCGGGCTTCGGGCTAGCCCTAACGGGCTTCGGGCTAAACGGTCCGGGCCAAAAAAGCCCGGATTTAAACGAGCTAGGAAATATCGGCCCTAACCCGGTTTTTTGGCGGGTTAAACGGGCCAGCCCTAGGGGCCCGAGCCCGTTTAACATCTCTAGCGCCTACGACGGGGAAGAGATTGCTGAAGAATTGATTTGCCTCGTCGGGAATGACATCTCCGGCATCAATAACTACTCCCGGTCCCTCGTCCTCCGCGTCGAAGGGCTGCAGCGGGAGTAGCGCGCGGCGCCTCCTCCTACCACTGTACCGCCACCAAATTAGTCAAATATACTTGGCCCGCATCGTCGGCGTCAGCCTCCTCTTCTCCGGCCTGATCACCATCGTCGACATCATCATTGAAAAGTTGATCAACACACTCTTGATGATTCATTTTGGATTCTTGGGAGAGAGAGATTGAGACGAGGGAGAGAGAGAGGAAGGAGAGAGAGAGAGAGAGAGAGTGTTTGAATTGATTATTTTTTGGGAATAGTGAGTGATATGGAAAACAATGGTAATAGAGTGTATTTATATCTTTACGTTTTGCACAACACTTTTTTTAGTTCTACAATAATTAAAATAGAATAAACAAGACATATATAGTTACCGTAGTACTCCAAAAATCTAGCAGATGAATTAAGCAACTCTTCCGAGATCTAAATAACATTTATCGATTTGAACTGATAAGTTGAATTTATAAGTAAGCCCAATAGATATTTATTAATATAGTGATCATAGCCAAATCATCACGATGTTCGATGTTGGAACAAATGTACTACCATCACCCATCTTTCTTAATAAAAACCAATCTTAAAAGCAACTTAACCACTTCTAAATTCCAATAATCAATTAAGCATCTTCAAATTTCTTAGCTAGCTACTTTCCCGGCTACAACTTTCGAGCGCGCCGAGGTGGCGGAATGAGGGAATTTTTCCGATTTATGTATTTTTCGTTCTTTATTAAAATGTGAAATTGAAATAAAATATTGATGAGCTAAATTGTTGTTCAATCGAATCAGTTTCTCATATTGCCTTGTTACTAGTATTTAATCTAGTTGGATTAATCCACTAGCCCACCATTTTTTTCCATCATGTATGTTCATAATGACAATTATGTGGAATATATACAAAATGATATCGTTTGTCAATTGATGATCATAGCTATAATCTTCTTTAATTTGCTACGAAACTTTTCAATCCTCATCTGTTAACTTGATCAAAACCATAATTCTCTGTGATCTTTCGTTGCAAGTCGAGAGTCAGCTGGTTGCTAAAGAATTCGTCATGGTAACCAAATCAGAACCTTCAAATCCCAATTCCTTAAATTTAAATTGAAAATTTGGGAAAATATAAAATATTAAAAAGTTTGCATATTTTATGTCAAATTTTAAAGCTTGTCTACGAATACTACAAGAAAACTCGCATTTAACGACCAAATTTAACGAGGGAGTGTATTCCGTCGTTAAAGGCGCGGCTCTAACGACGGAATATTTAATTTTTATTTCATTTTATTTTTTTTATTTTTTAACGACGGAATTAGCGATGGAAAAAATATTTTTCTTTTTATCTTTTTGTAACGAGGAAATTTTCCCTCGTTAAATTTTTTATTTTAAATTTCCTCGCTAATTAATTTACGGATTTTTTATTTTTAATTATTTTAAATTCCGTTTAATTCCCTCATTAATTGCTTTTTATTTTTGATTCTTTTAAATTCCCTCGTTAATTCCCTCGCTAATTAATTTACGAATTTTTCATTTTTAATTATTTTTAATTCCATCGTTAATTCCCAAGCTAATTTTTTTTTATTATTTTAAATTCCGTCGTCAATTTCCTCGTTAATTTCTTATTTATTTATTTATAATTATTTTAACTTCCCTGGTTAATTCCCTCGTTAATTAATTTATGGATTTTTTATTTTAAATTATTTTAAATTCCCTCTTTAATCCTAACGACGGAATTTTCCGTCGTTAAATCCCACGCTAATCTTGTTATCCCACATCGGAAGTGTAGTGCATCTTTGTTTGAGTGAAGTGTATATAATTATTGGATCCCCATATTAAATTAAAAATAAAATAATTAATATTATAAATAAATAAATAAATATTTATAGACAATAATTTAAATAAAAAATTAAAAATAAAAAAATACATAAAAAATAAAAGAAATAAAAAAATTGCAATTTTTTTTAAATTAAGAATTCCCTCTGTTAATTCCCTCGCTAATTTAACGAGGGAATATTTCCCTCGTTAAAATCATTATTAACGAGGGAAAATTCCCTCGTTAAATTAGCGAGGGAATATTTCCCTCGTTAAAACCGGCCACGACGAGCCTTTCGTCGACGAAATTTTTCCATCGTAATCCCTCGTTAAATTATTTTAACGACGGAAATTTCCCTCATTAGAGCCGCGTTTTTTGTAGTGGAAATCAGAACTCACTAAAACTTTGCATATTTTACGACATGAACTCATATTATTAAATTAAAACACAAGAATATAAAAAGTTTGAAAAACCAAATAAAAAGGGTCTTTCTTGGAATAGGTAGGAGTTGTAGTACTTTTATACATGTAGTCTTCTTATATCCATCAGATCAAATCAAAATTAATCATGATCATTGATCATTAATACTACAATCTATATGTTGTAGTGTTATTAAAATTATGTTGTAGTTTTTATTGTTTGTTTATAATTTTGAAAAAAGAAACAGCTAAATATGAAATTTCCGTAATACCCTTAAAAAGTCACAAATCTATTATTAATTTGTCTAACTCTCTAAAGTAATTTTTTTACGACATAATCATATTATTAGATAATTATTAATTTTATACTTAAAAATTCAACCCAAAATAGATTAACTAAATTATCAGATAAATTAAAATTATTTTAGAATTCAAAAAACATTAATTAATAATTAGAAAAGTTGTATATAAATGAATTCTAAAAAACTGAAAATGCTAAAAAAAAAAAACTGTAAAAATAAAAATTAGTTTTAAATTTTAAAAATTAATCCTAAATAAATTAAAAATATAAATCACAAAAACATATATAAAATATAGTTAAAATCCAAAAAAAATATAATAGATTCTAAAATATTAAGATAACTATTAAAAATAAAATAAAAATTAAAAATTATTTATATAGACTAAAATATGAAAAAAAGCTAAAATATTAGCAATTTTAAAATTAATAATATCTAAGATTTATTTATAATTTTTAAAGGTAATTTTTATTTTTATTTGAATTTGGTTTTTAGCATCTTTTTAATTTTTCAAAATTTATTGGTATTTTCTGGAATATTTTTTTGGATTATATATAATTTTAGAATTTACTTGTAATCAAGGTCTGTTGTGCTTTTAAATATAATATATATTTCAAATTTGACTATGACTTAATGTTTGGAATATTTATTCTTATCCATTTTTGTATTCGAAGTTTACCTTCATTTAACTTAATTTTACCCATGATGGTTAAATAATATAGGATGCACGATCCACACTCTATTTTTTGAATTTACTGATAAAATATTTTATTTTGAATGGTACAATTATATTTTTCAATTATATTTTTTAATTTATTGTACTTCTCTAATTTTATTCTTCACTTTATTTGTATGTTTCTAGATCTATTAAAATAAATATATTTTAAAGAATTAATATTAATTTTTTCAGGATTTGTATTAATATTATCATTTACTTCTAATTTTTAGGATTTACTTATGAAATGTAGAATAATTGTTATTTTTTAGAATTTTTACATAATTTTTTGGCATTTATTTGTACTTTTTCTATATTTATTTATATTATTTGTTTTATATAATTTATTTATATTATTACAAATTTATTAAAATCGATAATAAATATTTGCATCTTATTTAATTCGATAAACCTTTTTATAATGTCAGGATATTCTTATTTATTTATATTTTATGAATTTATTTGTACAATATTTTTATTTCACAGATTTATTTAATTTATATTATTAATATGGATCTATTTTTATGATTTTTTGTAATTTTTAACTAATTATTATTTTATAATTTAATTTTTATATTTTTAACATTTATTTGTATTTTTTAGAATTTATTTGTATTTTCTCAAATATTATTATACTTGATTGGATTTATTTTGTAGTTTCTTATATTTATTTGTGAATTTTAGAATTCATATAAATTTTATTATATTTTTTGAAAATTATTTTATAATTCAGATGATTTTTTTTGTTTAATTTACATTGATAAAAGAAGGGAAGTTTTCTATTTATTTATTTCTTTTCTCGACTTAAGGTTATTTTTGTACTTAAATAATTTTAAATTTATATTTTATATACTTATTCACTACAATCCTAATATTTACTTGCAGACAGGTAGTACAATGTCTACCTATTCCAAGAAAATTCCAACTAAAAAGGAGAAATTAATCTCTTAAGAAAAGCCCATTAAATTATTTTAACGACGGAAATCTTGATTTTAACGATGGAAAATTCCCTCATTAGAGCCGCGTTTTTTTGTAGTAGAAATAAAAAAACAAACCAAACCAAACATACATAGTATATCCCGCTCAGATCAGGGTCTGGGGAGGATAAGATGTACGCAAATCATGCCCCTACTTATTACGGTAGGAAGGCTGTTTTCGTGAAGACCCCCAATTTAGTGCACAGCAGAATATTGAGTGATAAATACAAAGGAAAGCATATGATTCGAAAAAGCTCGATATCATACCTGAGCCCATGGCTTAATCCACATGGGACTTACCTAAGCGGAATTTGGCTACTTCACTCCCGATGAGCGCTGCTCTAACAGAAGAGAAGTTGACTCTGTGCACAGCTCCTTGTTAAAAATACACCACACACAAAGACAATAGGATTAAATATACAATACAACAACATCTAAGCCTTAGTCACGGGGTTGGGTTTGAGCACTCGAAAGCTCTTCGGACCCGTGCGACACTCGACTAGAATTGTCTCGATCTAGCTAGTAAGCCTAACTCCCTCGGTTGTTAAGTGTGTAAGAAGGGGGTTACACTTGGGAGTTGAGAGAAAACTTCACTTATTTCACAATCACTTACAAGTACAAGAATGTTGAGTCTTTGAGGGTTGGTTGCAAATGAGTCAACCTCAAGCCTATTTATACTACTCTAGAACCTAGAACCTTCTACTCCACCTCCTCATTTGGAGGGTTCTAGACTTATCTACAACATTACAATTCTAGAACCTATGTCTAGAATCATCCACACTTATTCTACAAACATCCACATACTTCTACTCTATTCTAGATAATTCCAAGTACAAGGCTAAGTACAATTATCTAGAATACTCTATAACATTCAAGTATTTCATCCTTCTAGGAGGCCCCTAGAAGGTTCTTCCATCATCCCGGGCGCCCGGCCTGTCTTTGTCCGTCCCGGCCCGCATCGGCCCGTCCCGGCCCGCATCGGCCCGTCCCGGCATCCCACGCCCGCGTCCGGCCGCCCAGCTCGAGTCTTGTTCCCCGACTCGGCCTTGTCCCGTCGTGCCTTGTCCCACACGACTGCTGCTCGTCCGGCCTTGCCCGCGCCCCCTGCGCTGCCGGACAGTCCCGGACATGCCCTGTCCGTAATGCCCCTTGGGTGATCCGCTTCCCACAGCGGCGTCCGTGCTCCTCCCACGGTTTCCTCGCGTGACTCTTCATCCGATCACGCCGTCCTGAAGGCTGACTCTTCACATGCAGCCCGATGCCATCCTTGGCATCCTGCTCGTGCCGGTCCCTCGGCACCCTGTGCGACCGTCTGCGCACACATGTCCCGTTGTCGACTGTCCGCCGTGACACTTAGTCCCAAAATGATTTGGGGTCGGCTATGGATTAAATATACAATAAAAGTAAAAAATGCAATGCTCTAAGTCAAAGCTAACCGAGACAACCCAACTCTGAGGCTCTCAACTACAGCACCGCTCCCTACAAAAGAATCCACAACTCTGATCTGGCGCCTCCAAGCGCAACTATCAACAGTCATGGCCTCGAAAAGGTTTAAGGCTTTAAATCTAATCTCAGCTGCTCCTCCCACGTCCTCCTCGGTCTGCCTCTCCTCCTCTTCCCGACAATCAATAAACTCTCGACCCTTCTCAGCGGAGCAGATGCCTGTCTTCTGCGGATGTGGCTAAACCATCTCAATCTCCTTTTTCCTAATTTTCGCTGAAATAGGCACCACTCCTCACTAAAACTTTGCATATTTTACGACATGAACTCATATTATTAAATTAAAACACAAGAATATAAAAAGTTTGAAAAACAAACTAAAAAGGAGAAATTATTTCCCTTCTGAAAAATAAACGAAAAGACGATTATTTTACAAGGACTGTTATCTTCTTCACACTTCTAACTAAAGTACAATCTCTATCTACTTCTTGACTGTAAGCGGGTGTCAATCGGGTCGAGTCGGGAAACCAATTCCCAAATTTTCGGGTACCCGTTCCCGAAAACCCTCAAAACTCCTGCCCGTTCCCGTTCCCGTTCGGGAAATCGGGTTACCCGACACCCGAGTCGGGAAATTCGTCGGTTATTTGGGTATCCAAATCACCCGAATTTTAAAAATAATTTTGGTAGGTTTGGGCTGTTTTCTTTTACTGCACTGTCTTCTTCTTCTATCTTCCTCTTATGCAGCGGCAGCAGAGCCGCCCATCTCTTTCTCCCTAACGACGACCGCCGCTGCGACACACACCACACCAAAGTAGATCTGCAGAGATGGGAGCAGCCGAGCAGCTGATTCAGGAGGAGGCCTCGGCGTCGGCAAATACAGGAGCAGTGGGTGGGGGCGTCGGCGCTGAGATGCCTAAGACAGCTGAACTCGGAAGAGTCGCCGTCGGACGGCGTGGGATGAGTGGGGCGAGAGAAATTCTAGGCTAATTGGGTGAGTTGCGGCGCATGGGTGAAAAAGGAACGAAACCTAATTCTAATGTAAATAGTTTGACTTTTCAATTTAGTTGGCTAATTCTATTTTTAATTTTTAATTTTTAATTTTTAATAAATTAATATAATAAAAAAAATAATAATACAAATAATTAATAGAAATCGGGTCGGGTATTCCCGTTCGGGAAACGGGTATTACCGTTCCCGCTTAAAGCGGAAACTTGCTTTTCGTTCCGGTTCCCGAACCCGCATTTAACGGGAATCGGGTACCAATTCCCGGGCGAGTTTCGGGCCGGTACGGGTATTTCCCGATGCCCGTAACTGAATTGACACCCCTAACTGTAACTATCAAGGGCCAACCTGTCCAAGAAAAAAATCGTTCCATTATAGAAATCCCTCTCCATTGTTGTACCTTCCTCTCTCTCTCTTCCCCCTCCAAATGTCTCATTGCGTTTTCGAATAATTTCCTAACATTTCTCTATGCACACTTCTAAAATCTACCCCTAACTGTTCTCAACCGCGTATAAGATCATCTCCAACCATTAACACTAAACTCAAATCTATTTTAGTGTAAATGTTCCATCAAACACCAATTTAAATCCAACCATTAACACCAAACTCAAACCTAAAATAATATTCTTGATATATTCTCTTTTACACTACCTTTTATACCTTTTCAATCATACATATATATTTCTCTGAAATTACATATTAATGCATAAAACTTTTCAATAACTAATTTCGTATAAATATAAAAAGATATTGAAACTTAATTATAAATAAATTAATAAATACACAGAAATTAAACTTTATTTGAATAAGGTAAAATTACATAACTTGGAATAAAAATGACATTAAAATAAATCAAAACACATTAATTGACACAAAGGTATATGAGATGTAATTATTTAGACATATAGGCGCAAGCCTTAACGGATTTTCTGCAAGAAACTACGAGGACAAGTGAAACCTCAGAATGGAATGTGTGGGCTGATGGGTCGGTCACCAAGGATGGTTGTGGTTTGGGCGTTTTTCTGAAATCGCCGGAAGATGATGATCTACAGTTTGCTATCAAACTGAAGTACATTGGTGTCAAACAACGAGGCAGAATATGAGGCGGTCATCCGCGCTCTTCAAATGATGAGAAAGTTAGGGGCAGAAAGAGTCGGGCTGTAGACTCTCGACTGGTAGCCCAGCAGGTGTTGGGAAATTACGAGGCAAGAGAAGAGAGTGATAGATTATATAAATATTAGTTAGAATATTTTGTTGTCTGCTTCTTTAGGTTAGCATATCTTTAGCATAATTATAGTAGACTTAGTTCCTTAATTATCGGCCTACTTTACTTTGTATTATGACTATATAAACTTGGTCATTGTAGAAGAATAGGCAGGGAAAATAATTCTTTCATGGTATCGGCCAAAGGTTTCTTTCTTCTTCTGTTGCGCCCTAGAATCATAATTTTTTTCTTCCACAATCTTCATCTTCTTTTCCACCATCTTCTTCTTCTCCACCATGTCTGACAGTTCGGCCACTGCGGGAAAAACCTCGTTCCACCCGGCGCACGCGGTCTCGAATATCAGGAACCACATCCCTATCGTTCTTGAGATGGAGAATGTACAATACGGAACGTGGGCAAAGCTTTTTAAAATTCATGCTCGTTACCACAAGGTCCTTCATCACATTATAAATCCACCCTAGGGTAAGAAGAAACCGGCTCCTAAAACTGACGATGAGATCGAGCTATGGTCGACCCTTGATGCAACTCTGCTTCTATGGATTTATTCAACTATTTCTAATGACCTTCTGAATACCATAATTGAACCAGAAGTAACCACAATGGAGGCATGGGTCCGGTTGCGTGATATATTCCAGGACCACCAAACGTCTCGTGCGGTGACCCTCGAACAAGAATTCACAATCACCCGCCAACGCCTCGGCATATTGTCAACGTCTCAAGAGCCTCGCCGATCAGTTGAAGAACGTCGGTGCACCTGTGACGGATAGTCGTCTGGTATTACAAATGGTTGTGGGTCTTAGTGAGGCTTACAAAGGGGTGGGTACGCAGATTCGTCATGCCAAGCCTCTCCCTCCTTTTACTGAGGCACGATCGTCTCTTCTTTTGGAGGAACGTGAGCTGGATGCTATGGCTGCTAATAGATCCAACTCGGCTATGGTGGCTGCTCCGGACAAGGACTACGATGATTCTTCCCCTTCAGAAAAATCGGGTCAAAATTGGGGAAGAGATAACCATATAAAAGGTAATAGCTCGGCCGCTTCCGTTGGTCGTCAAAACAATAGCCGCGGTTACGGCGACAGAAAGGGAGGTGGTATCTGCAGCGGCTACGGTGGTCGTGGATTCATCCGTGGCCAGCAACAACTTACAGGACAACAATGGAAACCTCCTGCCATGTTTCATCCATGGGGATGGATCCCAAATTGGGCCCCTCCTTGCCCATACCCCACTGGAGGGTGGTCTAGAGCTTCTTCTGGTCCAATTCAGCAGGCTGGAGTTTTGGGCTCTCACCCACAGCAAGCCCATGTAGCATCCAAACCAGCCCCTTCCTATGCTCCAACGGATATTGAAGCGGTGATGCACACGATGACCATGAACCCGCCCGATCATAATTGGTACATGGACACCGGTGCAACGTCTCATATGACATCCACAAATGGTAATCTCTCGTCTTATTTTAATTCGAGCAATCATCATAATAATATTATTGTCGGAAATGGTCATACTATTCCAATTCGTGGGTATGGTCACACTACGTTGTCTCACCCGAACCCACCTTTAACTTTGAAAAATGTGCGTCATGCCCCTAAACTTAATAAGAATTTAATTTTAGTTCGTAAGTTTACCACTGATAACTCTGTAACTGTTGAATTTGATCCTTATGGGTTTTCTGTGAAGGATTTTCGGACGGGAATAGCCCTCATGAGATGTGATAGTCGGGGCGATCATTATCCAATCACCACAATCAAAAACCCATCCATTTCTCCATCAACCTTTGCGGGTTTGTGCTCTCCCTTTTGGCATTATCGTCTGGGTCACCCGGGAGCTTCTATTTTGAATTGTCTTAGACTAAATAAAAACATTGAATGTAATAAATCTAATAGTTCTACTATTTGTCATTCTTGCGTGTTTGGAAAACATATTAAGTTGCTTTTTGACTCTTCCATATCCAAAACTTTGTTGCCATTTGATATTATTCATAGTGATTTAGGGACCTCTCCCGTGTTAAGCTCCATTGGTCATCATTATTATGTTCTTTTCTGGGATGATTTCTCAAATTTTTTATGGACTTTTCCTTTGGGTAAGAAATCGGATGTCTATGCAAAATTTTTGGTTTTCAAAGCCCATAATCAAACCCAATTTGGATGTAATAAAAAATATCTAATGTGATAATGGGCGAGAGTATGACAATGGTATATTTACAAAATTTTGCGACTCTAATGGGATGTCTTTCCGAGTTTTTTGTCCTCATACGTTTTCACAAAATGGTAAAGCCGAAAGAAAAATCCGCACGATTAATAATATCACTAGGACTCTCCTTGCTCATGCATCTCTTCCTACGTCCTTTTGGCATCACGGATTACAAATGGCAACGTATTTTCTTAATATTTTACCAAGCAAACTTTTGGGTCATTTCTCTCCTTCAAGTCCTTTACCAAAGGAAACCATCTTATTTTCATCTTCGGTTATTCGGACGTTTGTGTTACCCTCTTTTCCCATCTACGACTATTCACAAGTTGCAAGCCCGATCTACACCTTGTGTCTTTTGGGGGTACCCTCCGAACCATAGAGGTTACAAATGTTATGATTTATCGTCAAATAAAATTATTATTTGTCGACACGTGCTTTTTGATGAGCATGTTTTTCCATTTTCCAAATTACATACTCCTACTTCTCACACATGATTTCTTGGATAATGGAACTAACCCATATTTGATTCATCATTGGCACTTAAATGAATAACCCAGCGCTGCCCACACCCCAACCGTGGCCCAGCCCATTAGACCAGCCCAAACTCCACAAACTGCCCAATCACGTGGCCCAGGACACTCCACACCACATCAAGTTACATCTCAACAGCCCACCTCCACACATCAGCCCCGAATGGTGACCCGGAGTCAACGTGGTATTTTTAAGCCTAAAAATTCGTTTAATTTAAGTACCACGGTTACAAAATCCCTTCTTCCTCGTAACCCGTTGACCGCCCTTCATGACCCGAATTGGAAAATGGCTATGAATGATGAATTTGAGGCTCTTATTAAAAATAAGACGTGAGAATTGGTGCCCCGTCCACCTAATGTGAATATTATACGTTCTATGTGGATTTTTTCTCATAAAGAGAAGTCTAATGGTGAATTTGAGAGGCATAAAGCCCGTCTTATAGGTGATGGCAATACTCAATAGGCTGGCATTGATTGTGGTGAGACTTTCAGTCTGGGATCAAGCCGGCGACGATCCATACGGTCCTTAGCCTTTCCTTATATAGGAAACAGCCTATTCATCAACTCGATGTTAAGAAGGCCTTTCTACACGGTGTGCTCAAAGAAACAGTTTATATGCACCAACCTATGGGTTTCAGGGACCCCACTCATCCGAATTATGTATGTTGGCTCCGAAAGTCCTTACATGGACTTCAGCAGGCACCGAGGGCATGGTACAAACGTTTTGCGGATTATGAATTTTCTATTGGTTTTTCAAACAGCAGATCTGACAATTCTTTGTTCGTATACAGAAAGGGGTCCGATATGGCATACATTTTACTTTATGTTGATGATATTATTCTTACTGCTTCTTCAGATTCTCTCCGGTGCTCCATTATGGCTCTTCTTTCCTCAGAATTTGCTATGAAGGATTTAGGTCCTTTGAATTATTTCCTTGGCATCGCTGTCACTCTCCATAAGGATGGTATGTTCCTTTAGCAACGTAAGTATGCAGAGGAAATAATTGATCGAGCTGGCATGTCTTCTTGCAAGGCTACTTCTACTCCAGTTGATACCAAACCCAAGGTAAGCAGCACGTCGGGTGATCCATATGATGACCCGACTCACTATCGCAGTCTCGCAGGGGCACTTCAGTATCTTACTTTTACGAGACCAAATATTTCTTATGCGGTTCAACAGGTCTGCTTACACATGCATGCTCCGCTAGATGATCATATGCATGCTCTTAAGCGCATCATCTGGTACATTTAGGGTACACTTGATTATGGTTTGTATCTGTATCCATCTTCAGTTACTGAGATCACTTCCTACACTGATGTGGATTGGGGGGTTGCCCTGACACACGACGGTCGACGTCTGGTTATTGTGTTTTTATTGGGGATAACTTGATTTCTTGGTCTTCGAAACGGCAACCTACTCTCTCTCGTTCGAGCGCTGAAGCGGATTATAGGGGAGTTGCGAGTGTTTTCTCAGAGTCATGTTGGATTTGAAATCTACTATTGGAATTACATTGCCCTCTTTATAAGGCTACAATAGTATATTGTGACAATGTAAGTGCCGTTTATCTTTCAGGAAATCCAGTACAATATCAGCGCACCAAGCATATTGAAATGGACATCCACTTTGTTCGTGAGAAGGTTGCACGAGGACAAGTTCGTGTCCTTCATGTTCCGTCCCGTTATCAGATTGCCGATATTTTCACTAAAGGACTACCACAGGATTTGTTTGAAGATTTTCGGGGCAGTCTCAGCATTCGTAAACCTCCCGCTTCAACTAGGGTCTGTGATAGATTATATAAATATTAGTTAGAATATTTTGTTGTCTCCTTATCTAGGTTAGCATATCTTTAGCATATATTCTAGTAGACTTAGTTCCTTAATTATCGGCCTACTTTACTTTGTATTATGACTATATAAACCTGGTCGTTGTAGAAGAATAGGCAGGGAAAATAATTCTTTAAGAGAGAATGACATATTAATCCATAAAACTTTTCAATAACTAATTTCATATAAATATAAAAAGATATTGAAACTTAATTATAAATAAATTAATAAATACACAGAAATTAAACTTTATTTGAATAAGGTAAAATTACATAACTTGGAATAAAAATGGCATTAAAATAAATCAAAACACATTAATTGACACAAAGGTATATGAGATGTAATTATTTGGACATAGAGGCGCAAGCCTTAACGGATTTTCTGCAAGAAACTACGAGGACAAGTGAAACCTCAGAATGGAATGCGTGGGCTGACGGGTCGGTCACCAAGGATGGTTGTGGTTTGGGCGTTTTTCTGAAATCACCGGAAGATGATGATCTACAGTTTGCTATCAAACTGAAGTACATTGGTGTCAAACAACGAGGCAGAATATGAGGCGGTCATCCGCGCTCTTCAAATGCTGAGAAAGTTAGGGGCAGAAAGAGTCGGGCTGCACACAGACTCTCGACTGGTATCCCAGCAGATGTTGGGAAATTACGAGGCAAGAGAAGAGAGTGATAGATTATATAAATATTAGTTAGAATATTTTGTTGTCTCCTTTTTTAGGTTAGCATATCTTTAGCATAATTATAGTAGACTTAGTTCCTTAATTATCGGCCTATTTTACTTTGTATTATGACTATATAAACCTGTACATTGTAGAAGAATAGGCAGGGAAAATAATTCTTTCATGGTATCGGCCAAAGGTTTCTTTCTTCTTCCGTTGCACCCTAGAATCATAATTTTTTTTCTTCCACAATCTTCATCTTCTTTTCCACCATCTTCTTCTTCTCCACCATGTCTGACAGTTCGGCCACTGCGGGAAAAACCTCGTTTCACGCGGCGCTCGCGGTCTCGAATATCAGGAACCAAATCCCTATCGTTCTTGAGATGGAGAATGTACAATACGGAACGTGGGCAAAGCTTTTTAAAATTCATGCTCGTTACCACAAGGTCCTTCATCACATTATAAATCCACCCTAGGGTAAGGAGAAGCCGGCTCCTAAAACTGACGATGAGATCGAGCTATGGTTGACCCTTGACGCAACTGTGCTTCTATGGATTTATTCAACTATTTCTAATTACCTTCTGAATACCATAATTGAACCAGAAGCAACCGCAATGGAGGCATGGGTCCGGTTGCGTGATATATTCCAGGACCACCAAACGTCTCGTGCGGTGACCCTCGAACAAGAATTCACAATCACCCGCCAACGCCTTGGCATATTGTCAACGTCTCAATAGCCTCACCGATCAGTTGAAGAACGTCGGTGCACCAGTGACGGATAGTCGTCTGGTATTACAAATGGTTGTGGGTCTTAGTGAGGCTTACAAAGGGGTGGGTACACAGATTCGTCATGCCAAGCCTCTCCCTCTTTTTACCGAGGCACAATCGTCTCTTCTTTTGGAGGAACGTGAGCTGGATGCTATGGCTGCTAATAGCTCCAACTCGGTTATGGTGGCTGCTCCGGACAAGGAGTACGATGATTCTTCCCCTTCAAAAAAATCGGGTCAAAATTGGGGAAGAGACAACCATATAAAAGGTAATAGCTCGGCCGCTTCCGTTGGTCGTCAAAACAATGGCCGCGGTTACGGCGACAGAAAGGGAGGTGGTCTCTGCAGCGGCTACGGTGGTCATGGATTCATCCGTGTCCAGCAGCAACTTACAAGACAACAATGGAAACCTCCTGCCATGTTTCATCCATGGGGATGGATCCCAAATTGGGCCCCTCCTTGCCCATACCCCACTGCAGGGTGGTCTAGAGCTTCTTCTGGTCCAATTCAGCAGGCTGGAGTTTTGGGCTCTCACCCACAGCAAGCCCATGTAGCATCCAAACCAACTCCTTCCTATGCTCCAACGGATATTGAAGCGGTGATGCACACGATGACCATGAACCCGCCTGATCATAATTGGTACATGGACACCGGTACAACGTCTCATATGACATCCACAAATGGTAATCTCTCGTCTTATTTTAATTCGAGCAATCATCATAATAGTATTATTGTCGGAAATGGTCATACTATTCCAATTCGTGGGTATGGTCACACTACGTTCTCACCCGAACCCACCTTTAACTTTGAAAAATGTGCGTCATGCCCCTAAACTTAATAAGAATTTAATTTTAGTTCGTAAGTTTACCACTGATAACTCTGTAACTGTTGAATTTGATCCTTATGGGTTTTCTGTGAAGGATTTTCGGACGGGAATAGCCCTCATGAGATGTGATAGTTGGGGCGATCATTATCCAATCACCACAATCAAAAACCCATCCATTTCTCCATCAACCTTTACGAGTTTGTGCTCTCCCTTTTGGCATTATCGTCTGGGTCACCCGGGAGCTTCTATTTTGAATTGTCTTAGACTAAATAAAAACATTGAATGTAATAAATCTAATAGTTCTACTATTTGTCGTTCTTGCGTGTTTGAAAAACATATTAAGTTGCTTTTTGACTCTTCCATATCCAAAATTTTATTGCCATTTGATATTATTCATAGTGATTTATGGACCTCTCCCGTGTTAAGCTCCATGGGTCATCATTATTATGTTCTTTTCTGGGATGATTTCTCAAAAATTTTATGGACTTTTCCTTTGGGTAAGAAATCGGATGTCTATGCAAAATTTTTGGTTTTCAAAGCCCATATTCAAACCCAATTTGGGTGTAATAAAAAATATCTAATGTGATAATGGGCGAGAGTATGACAATGGTCTATTTAAAAAATTTTGCGACTGTAATGGGATGTCTTTCCGAGTTTTTTGTCCTCATACGTTTTCACAAAATGGTAAAGTCGAAAGAAAAATCCGCACGATTAATAATATCACTAGGACTCTCCTTGCTCATGCATCTCTTCCTACGTTCTTTTGGCATCACGGATTACAAATGGCAACGTATTTTCTTAATATTTTACCAAGCAAACTTTTGGGTCATATTTCTCTCCTTCAAGTCCTTTACCAAAGGAAACCATCTTATTCTCATCTTCGGTTATTCGGACGTTTGTGTTACCCTCTTTTCCCATCTACGACTATTCACAAGTTGCAAGCCCGATCTACACCTTGTGTCTTTTGGGGGTACCCTCCGAACCATAGAGGTTACAAATGTTATGATTTATCGTCAAATAAAATTATTATTTGTCGACACGTGCTTTTTGATGAGCATGTTTTTCCATTTTCCAAATTACATACTCCTACTTCTCACACATGATTTCTTGGATAATGGAACTAACCCATATTTGATTCATCATTGGCACTTAAATGAATAACCCAGCGCTGCCCACACCCCAACCGTGGCCCAGCCCATTAGACCAGCCCAAACTCCACAAACTGCCCAATCACGTGGCCCAGAACACTCTACACCACATCAAGTTACATCTCAACAGCCCACCTCCACACATCAGCCCCGAATGGTGACCCGGAGTCAACGTGGTATTTTTAAGCCTAAAAATTCGTTTAATTTAAGTACCACGGTTATAAAATCCCCTCTTCCTCGTAACCCGTTGACCGCCCTTCGTGACCCGAATTGGAAAATGGCTATGAATGATGAATTTGAGGCTCTTATTAAAAATAAGACGTGAGAATTGGTGCCCCGTCCACCTAATGTGAATATTATACATTCTATGTGGATTTTTTCTCATAAAGAGAAGTCTAATGGTGAATTTGAGAGGCATAAAGCCCGTCTTGTAGGTGATGGCAAGACTCAACAGGTTGGCATTGATTGTGCGGTCCTTAGCATTTCCTTATATAGGAAACGGCCTATTCATCAACTCGATGTTAAGAAGGCCTTTCTACACGGAGTGCTCAAAGAAATAGTTTATATGCATCAACCTATGGGTTTCAGGGACCCCACTCATCCGAATTATGTATGTTGGCTCCGAAAGTCCTTACATGGACTTCAGCAGGCACCGAGGGCATGGTACAAACATTTTGCGGATTATGTATTTTCTATTGGTTTTTCAAACAGCAGATCTGACAATTCTTTGTTCGTATACAGAAAGGGGTCCGCTATGGCATACATTTTACTTTATGTTGATGATATTATTCTTACTGCTTCTTCAGATTCTCTCCGGTGCTCCATTATGGCTCTTCTTTCCTCAGAATTTGCTATGAAGGATTTAGGTCCTTTGAATTATTTCCTTGGCATCGCTGTCACTCTCCATAAGGATGGTATGTTCCTTTAGCAACGTAAGTATGCAGAGGAAATAATTGATCGAGCTGGCATGTCTTCTTGCAAGGCTACTTCTACTCCAGTTGATACCAAACCCAAGGTAAGCAGCACGTCGGGTGACCCATATGATGACCCGACTCACTATCGCAGTCTCGCAAGGGCACTTCAGTATCTTACTTTTACGAGACCAGATATTTCTTATGCGGTTCAACAGGTCTGCTTACACATGCATGCTCCGCTAGATGATCATATGCATGCTCTTAAGCGCATCATCCGGTACATTTAGGGTACACTTGATTATGGTTTGTATCTCTATCCATCTTCAGTTACTGACCTCACTTCCTACACTGATGCTGATTGTGGGGTTGCCCTGACACACGACGGTCGACGTCTGGTTATTGTGTTTTTCTTGGGGATAACTTGATTTATTGGTCTTCGAAACGGCAACCTACTCTCTCTCGTTCGATCGCTGAAGCGGAGTATAGGGGAGTTGCGAGTGTTTTCTTAGAGTCATGTTGGATTCGAATCTACTATTGGAATTACATTGCCCTCTTTATAAGGCTACAATAGTATATTGTGACAATGTAAGTGCCGTTTATCTTTCAGGAAATCCAGTACAATATCAGCGCACCAAGCATATTGAAATGGACATCCACTTTGTTCGTGAGAAGGTTTCACGAGGACAAGTTTGTGTCCTTCATGTTCCGTCCCGTTATCAGATTGCCGATATTTTCACTAAAGGACTACCACAGGATTTGTTTGAAGATTTTCGGGACAGTCTCAGCATTCGTAAACCTCCCGCTTCAACTGGGGTCTGTGATAGATTATATAAATATTAGTTAGAATATTTTGTTGTCTCCTTATCTAGGTTAGCATATCTTTAGCATATATTCTAATAGACTTAGTTCCTTAATTATCGGCCTACTTTACTTTGTATTATGACTATATAAACCTGGTCGTTGTAGAAGAATAGACAGGGAAAATAATTCATTCAGAGAGAATGAGTAAGTTCGTAGAAAGAGTTTAGGCTTTATATGCCGAGTTTACCACCTGCGAGGTTGTACAAATCCATCGTGAGGAGAATGCACGGGCTGATATGTTGGCTCGTATTGCTAGCGCTGTCGAGAGCAGCTGGGTTGGAGATATTTCCCTGTCTGTTGAGTCAGAGCCCGAGAAAGAGGGTGAAGAAGAGGTTCTCAATATCAACGAGGGTGTACGTTAACAAATCTCTCTTTACGTAGGTTATCTTAGTCTTCATATCCGTTGCATGCTGACCTATGCCATGACGTCATCTTCAACGGCTCCTTGTTTGAATTCAAAAGCACCTCATTACGTACGTTAAGCCTCTAGCATTACGTACATTATTAGCCATACATTATATACGTTAACATGTTGTTGGACGATTTTTACATCATTATTGTCCAAGAAAATCGATTTTTGTGTGTGTATTTAATTATGGATCTTGACTTGTGTCTTGGATTCCACAATTTAGTTAACACAATATTTTTCTATAATACCACAAATATTCAAGAAAAATAGAGAGAACAAAAATTGTGAGTTTCTTGAGAAGAAATTTCGGCCGATCCATTACAGTCCAAGTTTAGTCCGGTAGATTATTGCCCACACGACATCCGGACGTAGGCGGGATATACTCTAGAAGATCTTGAGGTAGAAATACAAGAATATCGGAGAGGAGTATGAAGAGGAGATAAATCGACCAAAAAGGGATTTCATACCACTTCGCGTCAAAGGTATAAATTACCGACTCCCATGCGTAAATATGTGTATTTAATTGTTTATTAACTTGTTTAGTTAATTAATTGACAAGCCTAAATAGATCCGGTTTTTATGTTGGTTAGTTTATAGAAGCTTTCATAAAATAATTTCACCAACTAGTTTCCGCTGCGTTTTATATTCCAACAATTGATATCGGAGACGGTCTTTAAGTTCTGTTCAATTTAATTAATTTGGTGATTAATATGCTAGCAATTAAATATTCATGTAGTATAATTTTTGGAATATTTTGCTAGAATTTGTCTTGCAGGAGAATATGATCCAATTATCATGGCTATGTGATGTTGTTATTTATTTATGCATTTTTGGTAATTTGGCCCAAATACGAGAAATATCATACTTCGATTATCGATATCACAATTCCGAATAATACAGGGTTCAATTACAGATGAAATACTCAATAATTAATCCGGATATTACAGGTACATGAGCTGAGTGACTCGGCCCATTTTTGGAAACTTCCTCATGGCCGCCCCACCTCCCCTCTTCTTGGTGGTTTGAGAGATCCCACCTTGATTTGGTTTTCTAATAATGCCAAGATGGTATTATTTAGTGGGATCAAATCATGCACATGATGTCTTATATAACAAAACATACCATCACCTCATTCCATCTTGTAGCTTCGGCCGAACCATTAGTGAGGGGAGAGAGAAAATTTTCTTTGTTCAATTCTTCATCTTAGAGGTGAGAAAAAAAATAAGAAATAAAGAGAGAAAAAATTCCTACGAGTTTCCCTAGCCGTGTTCTTGGAGAACGGAGTCTCGTTGATTTTTCCGGTCAAGTTCCATTGCGTGGTGACGTACAGACATCGCATTTTTGGTGTTTGGAATAAAGGGAATTCATTTTCGTGTTCGTGTTCATCATCAACTTACGAAGATAATATCAAAGGCTTCAACAGTATGGGACTTTGATCCTTTTATCTTCGTTGATTTTTTCATATATACATTACTTGATCGATCATGTTTGGGATTATTTATTATGTATTATTATTCCGCTACGTATTCGTTATTGTTTCCAGAATCCCAAGAGTAATAATAAATTATAATGATACACACACACACACATATATATATATATATCTTTTAACACCATTCATATACATATATAAATTGCAGCACACGTTATAACAGCCTTCTTTCGTCGACCGCTAGCTCCCTCTTTCACCAGCGTGCTTTTCTGCCATACCTCTCTGGTCGCCGCCTCTTTCCCTGCCTGTATCTTTCTTTTTTTGCTTCACGGAAGAGGCGACCTTCTTCACAAACGGCCAGGCAGCGGGCAGCAGGTCGGCCAGCGGTCAGTGGGTCAAGTTGTCCGGTTCGAGTCGTTCGATTCATTTTTCCGCGAGATGCTTGAAGCAGTGGGAGCAAACGAGCCGAAGATTTTCTCGTTATTCAAAACGAGGAATAAAAGCCATGATAATTGGATTTAATTATCCAATTTTTATTATTTGTTGATTTTTATTGTTTTGATGTATGACATGTATGGATGTATACGTGATATGTTTCCTTGCATGTTAGGACGAGAAAATTAAAAACCTTAATTTTTCAAAATAACTAAGTGATTTTTAATTGATTTTTCAAAATCAAATTGGCCTCCATAATTGGTTTAAATTGTGAACTAATTAGCATGCGCATTGACATTAGAGTCTTCCTCCACATCGGATGTGCTAATTATTGGCTCACTGGTTTTAAACTTCAAATTTGATAACAAAAAGGTGAATATTATTTTTTATGATAGGACCTCTCCATCTGTAGGACTATTATCATTAAATGATATTCTAAGGTTTGTTAAATTATGGTATTCACTTAGGTGTATTAATTAATAAGCTCCCCATCAGAGTCTATGTTAATTTAATACATGGCCAAGAGGAACCAACTATTAATTTTACTTGTCAAAACGCATCATGGCTAGATAGTAAAATTAAAGACGTTAAAATCTACTTGAAAATGTATGTGTAAACGTCCACACTATCTGGCTTGCATGTGCGGTTTGTCAAGGTGTTGGTTGATTTAAACCTGTTCACGGGCCTCGGCCCGCCGATTCACGGTTCATAAGAGGGTGAACCAGAACCGGCCCTTGAAGAAGGGAGGTGGTTCAGGGCCGGGCTTAAAAACCGGCGGTTCCGGTTCCGGTTAAACCCGACGGTTCCGGTCCAAAATTGCTCTATGAAATTAAATTTTTTTTATATAAAATAAGTTTATTCTATACTCCAAAGTTTAGTCAATGCTCAATAGAGAATGCTCAATAGAGAAGGCCCACAAATGGATAGGTCCACTACATATTATCTCTCATTTTATAAGGTTAAACTATTCTTTTCTTGAATCCTCTTCCAATGTGGGACAAAGCCTCATTCTTTTCTTTTCCTTCTATTCAAAACCAAATGTCCCACATTGAAAAGTTAAAGAAAGAATGAAGGAGAGTTGACCTATAAATGAGAATATATTCAAGCAATTGTTTACCTCATATCTTAATATTTTCTTTAAACTGATCTGAGTTTGAAGATTATATAGTGTTATTAATAAAAACATCCGATTTATGTATTAGAACCGGCGGTTTTGATGAAACCGATGGTTTTTATCGTTCGAACCAATAATTTTACATTATTTTATTTAATAATTATAAATTAATTAATTATTAAAATCGGAGGTTCGGCCCGGCGGTTTGGCCCGGTGGTTAACCGACGGTTCTGGTTCGTAGCTGGGAGGAACCGTAACCGGCCCTTGATGAGACGGTTCCGGTCCGGGTTATGAACCGTTGACCGACGGGCCGGTTAAAACCCGTTGACCGGTGGGCCGGTTTTGGTTCGGACCCGCCAGGCCGTCCAGTTTGGGCAGGTCTAGGTTGATTGCATATATATATATATATATTGTGTTTTAAGGTTTTTCAATATATTATGCGTCGAGTTATGTGATGAATGGTGTTTTTAATTTTATTCTCAGATGTCTTTCAATCCCCTAGCTGTTATTCTCAAAGAAAACAAACTTAACGGCACTAACTTTGCCGACTGGAAAAGAAATCTTGATATTGTCTTGACTGCCGAGGGGCATAAATTTGTTTTAACTGAGGAGAGTCCTTTGGGACCAGAAACGGATGCCACTCCTGAAGAGTTGGCTAAATTTCGGAAATGGAAAAAGTCTGATGAGATGGCTCGCTGTTACATTTTGGCTTCACTGACAAATGTATTGCAACATCAGCATCAGACGATGGGCTCGGCCGCAAAAATGATGAAAAATCTCACTGAGATGTTTGGTCATCAGAACCGGGCGGCTAGGCAAAATGCAATGAGGGTTTTAATGACAACCCAAATGTCTGAAGGGACCCCAGTAAGAGATCACGTTCTTAAAATGATGTCTCATTTGAACGAACTGAGTATACTGGGGGCCACTATCGATGCGGAGTCGCAGGTCGATATTATCTTGGGCAGTTTACCAAGAAGCTTTGAGCAGTTCCGCCCCAACTACAATATGAATCATAGGACTTACACATTGGCGGAACTTCTGACAGAGCTTCAGCCTGCCGAAGGTCTCTTCAAACAAGGTTATCATCAAATTCTTGCGGCAACCGGTGCTGCTTCTTCAAAACCCAAATGGGGAAAGAAGAAAAAACAGGTTGGCCAGAAGCAAGTGGCAACTTTCAAAGCTAACTGCAAGGCTCCTTAGTCAAAGGCTCCTCAATCTGAAGTGAACAAAAAGCCGAAGGGCAAGTGCTTTAATTGCGGTCTGAAAGGGTAATTCAAGAGTGACTGCCCTAAGAAAGGTACGTCTCATGCACTAGTAGTCAAAACATGTTTGGTTGCCTGTTCTTTCACTTCGTGGATAGTGTATTCGGGCTTCACTGATCGTGTTTGTTATGACTCACAGGGGTTCCAAGTAACCAAAGTACTTAGTGCGGATGAGATTACAATAAGCTGGGGCGACTATTCCAGGCTGAAGGCTGTTGCAGTGGGAGTTGTGCAGCTAAAAGTTGATGATAGAATTTTAGTTCTAAATAATGTATTATTAGTACCCGATTTTAGAATGAATTTAATTTCAGTTTCCAAATTGCATCGTGATGGATATTCAGTTTCTTTTGAAGATAATGCAGTTATTAAAAGAAACGATGAATATGTTTGCGCGAGTACTTATAGTGAAGAACTTTATATCATTAATGCTGCACCAGCTCCCTTGCATAATTATAAATCACTTAATTCTTTGACTAATCCTAATAAAAGAAAAGAACCGTCGAGCATAAATCCAACATATTGGTGGCATTTACGATTGGGTCATATTAACCTTGGAAAGATTCAAAGATTGGTGAGCGATGGCCCATTGGATTCACTCCAAGTTGAGTCATTTCCAGTTTGCGAATCCTGTCTGGAAGGTAAAATGACTAAAAGGGCTTTCCAAAGCAAGGGAAATCGTACACAAAATGTATTGGAATTGGTACACACCGATGTATGTGGTCCAATGAACATCCAGGCTAAAGGTGATTTCGAATACTTCATCACGTTTATAGATGATTATTCGAGATATGGATACATCTATTTGATGCGACGTAAGTCTGAATCTTTTGATAAGTTCAAAGAATTCAAGGCTGAAACGGAGAAGCGTCATGGACAGAGTATCAAGTCACTACGATATGATCGTGGTGGAGAGTACCTTAGTGGAGAGTTTTTGGATTTCTTGGCACATGAGGGAATTACTTCCCAGCTCACAGCGCCCGGTACACCACAACAAAATGGTGTTGCTGAACGAAGGAATCGTACTTTATTAGAGATGGTCAGGTCAATGATGAGTTATTCTGATTTGCCTATTTCGTTTTGGGGATACGCCTTGGAAACAGCGGCGTACATTCTAAACTTGGTGCCTTCGAAATCAGTTCCAAAAACACCCACAGAACTGTGGAATGGGCGTAAGCCCAGTCTAGGACATGTCTGGCGTGGGGTTCACCAGCACACGTGCTGAATAAAGAAACTGATAAGTTGGCATCTCGTACAGAAGTACGAGTATTTGTAGGATATCCGAAGGGTAGATTATGCTACAGTCCTAAAGACCAGAAGGTCATTGTTAGCACTAATGCTCGGTTCTTAGAGGAGGACTATGTGATAAGCCACAAGCCTAGGAGTGAGGTCATTCTAGAAGAACTTAGGGGCGATATTTCGACAATACCAATTGTGCAAACACCTAGTGTACCACGTATCGACACTATTGTGGATACGCAAACTAAGGACACGCCTCATCATAGTGGGAGGGTTGTTCGTCAACCTGAACGTTTCATTAGGAGCTAGTAAAGCTACCTAATGGGGTAAAACCCATTGGAAGTAAGTGGGTCTACAAGCGTAAGAGAGGATCGAAAGGGAAGGTTGAAACCTTCAAAGCAAGACTTGTTGCGAAAGGTTACACTCAAAAAGAGGGCATTGACTACGATGAGACCTTTTCGCTAATAGCCATGCTTAAATCGATCCGGACTCTCTTAGCTATAGCTGCGCATTTGGATATGGAGATTTGGCAGATGGATGTCAAGACTGCGTTCTTGAACGGGAGTCTTGATAAGGAAATCTATATGCGCCAACCTGAGGGATTAATTGTTGAAGGAGAGGATCACTTAGTGTGCAAGCTTAAAAGAGCCATTTATGGTCTCAAGCAATCATCAAGGTATTGGAACATGCGATTTGATGAGGTCATTCAGTCGTATGGTTTTGAACAATATCCTAGTGAGGTTTGTGTATACAAAAAGTGCGATAGAAATGTCCTGGTGTTTCTTGTACTGTACGTAGATGATATACTTCTAATTGAAAACAATGTGAAGGTATTATCAGACATAAGGGTATGGCTGTCTGAGCAGTTCGAGATCGCAAGATGAAGGATTTGGGAGAAGCTGGGCACATCCTTGGTATTAAGATCATTCGAGATCGCAAGAAAAGGATGTTGTGCTTATCTCAGTATCCTATATCGATATGGTACTAAAGCGGTTCAGCATGGAGAATTCCAAGAAAGGTTTCTTACCTTACAGACATGGAATTCAGCTATCTTAGGCTATGTGTCCTAAGACACAGAAGGAGATAGATGACATGAAGCTGGTCCCTTATGCTTCGGCAGTGGGAAGCCTCATGTATGCTATGCTTTGCACTAGGCCTGATATCTGTCATGTTGTAGGCATGGTGGCGAGATATCAGTCAAACCTAGGACCGGGACATTGGATTGCTGTCAAGCATATACTCAAGTACCTCAGAAGGACTAGGGAGCATATGCTTGTATATCAATCAGATACACTTTGTCCTTTGGGTTACACTAACTCGGATTTCAGTGCGGACAAAGAAAAGTCGAAATCAACTTCCGAATATGTTTTCACTTTGGGAGGTGGAGCCATCAGTTGGAGGAGTGTGAAGCAGAAATGCATAGCAGACTCTACCATGGAAGCCGAGTATGTAGCAGCCTCAGAGGCAGCTAAAGAGGCGATATGGCTCAAGTACTTCCTAAAGGATTTGGGTGTGATTCCTGATTTGCCTAGGAGTATTACACTTTATTGTGATAATACCAGTGTTGTTGCAAATTCGAAGGAACCCACAAAGCAAGCAAACATATCAAGTGCAAATATCATATCATTCGAGATTTTGTGAAGAGAAGAAAGATCATTGTCTCCAAGATAGCATCTGAAGACAACCTAGCTGATCCTTTCACGAAAGGGTTGCCCTCAAAGTCATTTGAAGGGCATGTGGAAGGAATGGGGTTGAGATGTATGGCAGCATTGCTTTGAGTATAAGTGGGAGATAGATAAACATAGTCTAGATAGTATACTTCAAAAGCATGCTTTGAGTATAAGTGGGAGATTGTTAGGGTTGTATACGCCAAAGCATACTTTATGCTTGTATTACCTAATTTCCCGGTCTTTATCTATGAGAATATCTAATTTATTTATCACATGTTTTGCATATCTATTCAAGCTATGGTTATGCAAATGTAGTCTAAATAACTTTATTGTAGATAATGTGGTGTGTCCTGTCACACATAAGATCATATTATCGGTTCCTTATATAGTAATACTCAGTTCACAACCTATATAACATTAGACCGTTATGTGAGAGGTTGTAGTATATGCTTGAGATTGGTTGGTCTTGACCATTAGCATATATTAGCGTATTCGCTATACGTTGAACAAGATCGAGGTGAGATAGATTCTTCTGTACTGACTATAAGAAGAACGTACATCTCGGACAATTATTATTTCTTAATTCTAGTGATTAATATTTAATTATATATATTTAATATTTATTGTATTGATTTATCATGGGTGAGAGCCACAATGATTGACTCAATATGCTCGATATTTTGGGCAATATTATTATTTATATGATAATTAATATTATAGCTAGAAATCGTTCCCGACCAGTCGGGTTGATCATGTCCCTTGACGCACTCGAAAGGATTATTATATTAAACCCTGCATGTAGAATTAATTTTTCGATATAATAATAAAGGTCGAGTGGTATACTCATGTATAATATATTAATTAATTAAAAGCTATCAGTAGCTTAAATTAATTAATGGACATGGAATATCTTAAATACGGGAAATAATTAATTCAAAAAAGAGCCCAATTTCGTAATTTAGGATTTTGGTAGGAACTGCAATATCAACCTTTTAGTGGATTAAGTTGATATTAATATAGTCTTAATATTAGGAGAGTCCTAGTATTGTTTAGAAGATATCTGTTGGGAGTCCTTACCATATCTTCCTTAAGGTCCTTAGAGTAGCCCAAAACACCTATAAATATGACATTGGTGTTGGCCGATTTTTACATCATTATTATCCAAGAAAATCGATTTTTGTGTATGTTTAATTGTGGATCTTGACTTGTGTCTTGGATTTCACAATTTAGTTAACACAATATTTTTCTAAAATACCACAAATATTCAAGAAAAATAGATAGAACAAAAATCGTGAGTTTCTTGAGAAGAAATTTCGGCCGATCCATTGCGGTCTAAGTTTAGTCCGGTAGATTGTTGCCCACACGACATCCGGACATAGGCGGGATATACTCTAGAAGATCTTGAGGTAGAAATACAAGAAGATCGGAGAGGAGTACGAAGAGGAGATAAATCGACGAAAAAGGGATTTCCTACCACTTCGCGTCAAAGTTATAAATTACCGACTCCCATGCGTAAATATGTGTATTTAATTGTTTATTAATCTGTTTAGTTAATTAATTGACAAGCCTAAATAGATCCGGTTTTTATGTTGGTTAGTTTATAGAACCTTTCATAAAATAATTTCACCAACTAGCTTCTGCTGCGTTTTATATTCCGACATAAACATAAACATGAGTAGGCAATAAATCAACAAAATCACACATTCACCTCAAAATAAAAAGTTTAAAATAAATTGAATTTATAATACATAGAATTAAGTATTTGAAGGATCACACAATCCAACAAATTCAAAGGTACTCAGTTCATCAAAGTAATGATAGACTAACATGTACATCATTCTATCAATCCAAACTAAGCAGTTTCGGGCTTCACATTTTGGAGATACAAAAATAGATTATTGCTTATGAGACCCCCTTGTTGAACCATCTTGTTGAAGCTCTCTAGTGTATTTATGGCTCCGTCTCGTAATCAAAACCCCATACAAGTTCGGTGAGAATTTTATCAACCTTATACTGTTGAGATATTGTAACCCAAAGACAAACATCAAAGTGATGCAAAATATATGGATGCTGAAAAGCATTAGTAGCAAGTGTAGTCTTACCAAGTCCCCCCATGCCTAGTCCTACTATGGGGATGACTTGCCGACTTGAGGGAACTCCGGTGAGTTTGTCCAGAAGTTGAAGAAGAACATTGCGGTCGACGTAGATTCCCACGACCCACGCGCACACACACAGCAATGGTGATACACTCGCCTATTCCACAATCGCACTTTACCTAACTTTTTCCACCTTTCAACTTATGCTTCAAATGAGACATTTGATTTATATTTGTGGCTCATATTTTCTTTTAAACGATGTCACGTGATAAAATGTTTTAAACTACATACCAAATGATGTTTTAACCAATACATCACATCTAAATCAAATGTAACTATAAAACACATAAATGGGTCGAATCTGTCAAACCTTGTAATTATTATACATGAAACAAAATTTATCCAATGCACAAATTAAATATTGATATACTATCTATCGTAATAATAATAGTAAAAAGAATAACCCGAGTATTTATCTATTACCAATTAAGGAAATTGGTTCACAAGTTTAAACTTTAGTTTCATATTCTTCATCAGATAATTATTCAATAAACTAGTAAGTAAATATATATTTGTAACCGACACTTGCTTAGTTAATCATTTGTTGTAATCAAATGCAGACACCAAGGGGGTGTTTGGTAGAGAGAAATGAGAGGAGAGAAATGGAAATGGAAATGGATTCTCTTGTTTGGTAGAGAGAAATGAGAGGAGAGAAATGAAATGGCATTTCCCTGAGAATTGATTTCCTTTGTATTTGGAGAGAATTGATTTCTCTGATTTTTGGAGAGAATTGATTTCTCTGAGTTGGTATCGCCGCCACCACCACCACCGTCGCCACCACCGACCACCGCTGCCATCATCGTCGCCACCACCGACCACCGCTGCCACCACCGCCGCCACCACCACCACCGCCACCGACCACCGCTGCCACCACCGCCGCCACCACCACCACCGCCACCTCCACCGCCGCCACCACCACCACCGCCGCCACCACCGCCACCTCCACCGCCGCCACCACCATCGCCACCACCTCCACCGCCGCCACCACAACCGTCGCCACCACCGACCACCGCTGCCACCACCGTCGCCACCACCGACCACCGCTGCCACCACCGCCACCACCGCCACCACCACCACCGACCACCGCTGCCACCACCGTCGCCACCACCACCACCGCCACCACCACCGTCGCCACTACCGACCGCCGCCACCACCACCATCGCCACCACCGACCACCGCCACCACCGACCACCGCCACCACCACCGCCACGACCACCACCGCCACCACCAAGAGAAATGATTCTCTGTTGCATTTCTCTGCTGAATTCTCTGTGCTACCAAACAGGATAGTCAATTCCTATTCTCCTGACCAATTCTCTTTCTCTGCAATCATTTCTCTGGAATTGATTTCTCTGCAATTCCATTCTCTGTACCAAACGCACCCCAATAGATTATGTAATTCATTTTCCTCGAAACAAATCAATCCCACAAGTACCTGCTGCAAGTAGTCTGCCGCGAAAATTTCAATTTATGTCCTCTAAGTTTGACCCATTTCAAAATAAATTTTTTATGTTTTTATTTTATCAATTTTGGTCATTTGTGTACAATTTAGGTCCTTTTTTATTCGATTTAGGTCCTTTTTCATCGGAAAATTTTTAAACCGTCGGAAATATTTAGGGTTTCCGGCCAAGTGATACACTTGGAGCCACGTTGAAAAAAAATTGCCACATAAGCACGCCACATCATCTTGTCTTGGAGGGAAAACCGAATGGTATAGGTTGAAAAATTCGGGCAACAATTGCGCAACATTCCAATAGTCAGATTAAAACCCCAAATTCATGAACAAACTCAAAACCCCAAAAATTGCTACAAACTCGGGAGAGATGCAGAGTGTTAGAAACAATGGCGGTGTGAACCTTCCGCCGCCCACTTCAGGGAAGTCGAACGAGATAGGGAGAACCATGGCGGCAAAGCCCGCATCAAATGGTACGACCCATTCAGCAATGGGCGGGCGGCGGTGGAGTCGCTGGCCGCCATCCTCCGCTATTTCCCCCCTCAACTCTCGACCCCGAAGACCCCCGCCACCCTCCCTTCTCCAGGACCGCACCGCCGCCACCCAGATCTCGACCCTTCTCCGCCGCCCCGACTCCGGCGCCGTCAACGAAAACCTCTGCGCCTGGCTCTACGAGACCTTCCACTCCGCCGACGCCCAACTCCAGCTCGTCATCCTCCGCTTCCTCCCCATCCTCACCGGCCTCTACCTCTACCTCACCCGCATCTCCCACGAGTTTGTTCGCGATTTTTGGGGTTTCGATTTTGAGAAGAATGAAAAAGGATATAAAACTGAGTTGGGGATTTTGAGTTTGTTCGTGATTGGGGTTTTGATTTTTGGGTTCTAATTGTTGCCCAAATTTGTGGCAATGACGTGGCGTGCTTATGTGGCATTTTTTTTTCAACGTGGCTCCAAGTGTATCACTTGACCGGAAGCCATAAATATTTCCGGCGGTTTAAAAATTTTCCGACAAAAAAGGACCTAATCGAACAAATAAAGACGTAAATTGTACACAAAGGACCAAAATTGATAAAGTAAAAACATAAAGGATTTATTTTGGAATGGGTTTTGCCTTTTATCATTTCAATTATTATCTTAAATTATCTCGTTAACCGTACTCGCTGATAATAATAGTTTTAGGTACTTACCGCACGAATAAAATTATACTAGCAATTTATTGTTAGGGTTATATAAATCAAAGCATTCTTTATGCTTGCATTACTTAATTTTCCGGTCTTTATCTATGAGAATATTTAATTCATTTTATCACATGTTTTGCACATTTATTCACGCTATGGTTATGCAAATGTTGTCTAAATTACTTTATATTGTAGATAATGTGGTGTGTCGAGTCACACAGAAGATCACATTATCGGTCCCTTATATAGTAATAATTAGTTCACAACCTATATAACATTAGGCCGTTATGTGAGAAGTTGTAATATATGCTTGAGATTGGTTGGTCTTGACCATTAGCATATATTAGCGTATTCGGTATACATTGAACAAGATCGAGGTAAGATAGATTATTCTGTACTGACTATAAGAAGAACGTACATCTCGGATAATTACTATTACATAATTCTAGTGATTAATATTTAATATTTATTACTTTGATTTATCATGGGTGAGAGCCAAAATGATTGACTCGATATGCTTGATATTTTGGACAATATTATTATTTATATGATAATTAATATTATAGCTAGAAATCGTGTCCTGACAAGTCGGGTTGATCATGTCCTTTGAGGCACTCGAAAGGATTATTATATTAAACCCTGCAGGTGGAATTAATTTTCCGATATAATAATAAAGTTCGAGTGGTATACTCATGTATAACATATTAATTAATTAAAAGCTGTGAGTAGCTTAAATTAATTAATGGACATGGAATATCTTAAATATGGGAAATAATTAATTCAAAAGAGAGCCCAATTTCGTAATTTGAGATTTTGGTAGGAAGTGCAATATCAACCTTTTAGTGGACTAAGTTGATATTAATAGATTCATTATATTAGGAAGAGTCATAATATTGGTAAGATGAAATCTATTGTGAGTTCTTACCTTATCTCCTTAAGGTACCTAGAGTAGCTTAAAATACCTATAAATAGGACATAAGGGGTGGCCGATTTTTTCACCATTATTGAACAAGAAATTTCAATTTTTTCATAATTTGAGATTTTGGTAGGAAGTGCAATATCAACCTTTTAGTGGACTAAGTTGATATTAATAGATTCATTATATTAGGAAGAGTCATAATATTGGTAAGATGAAATCTATTGTGAGTTCTTACCTTATCTCCTTAAGGTACCTAGAGTAGCTTAAAATACCTATAAATAGGACATAAGGGGTGGCCGATTTTTTCACCATTATTGAACAAGAAATTTCAATATTATAGCTAGAAATCGTGTCCTGACAAGTCGGGTTGATCATGTCCTTTGAGGCACTCGAAAGGATTATTATATTAAACCCTGCAGGTGGAATTAATTTTCCGATATAATAATAAAGCTCGAATGGTATACTCATGTATAACATATTAATTAATTAAAAGCTGTGAGTAGCTTAAATTAATTAATGGACATGGAATATCTTAAATATGGGAAATAATTAATTCAAAAGAGAGCCCAATTTCGTAATTTGAGATTTTGGTAGGAAGTGCAATATCAACCTTTTAGTGGACTAAGTTGATATTAATAGATTCATTATATTAGGAAGAGTCATAATATTGGTAAGATGAAATCTATTGTGAGTTCTTACCTTATCTCCTTAAGGTACCTAGAGTAGCTTAAAATACCTATAAATAGGACATAAGGGGTGGCCGATTTTTTCACCATTATTGAACAAGAAATTTCAATTTTTTCATACTTTGTGTTTAATTGTGGATCTTGACTTGTGTCTTGGATTCCACTATTTAGCCACCATAATATTTTTCTAAATACTCAAATATTCAAGAAAAATAGAGAGGAAAATTCTTAAGGTATTTCTTGGAAAAAATTTCGGCCGATCCATATTGCAGTCCAAGCAGTCTGGTGGATTGTTGCCCACACGACATCCGGATATAGGCGGGATATACTCTAGAAGATCTTGAGATAGAAATACAAGAAGAGCAAGGAGGAGTACAAGGAGGAGTTCGATCGACCAAAAAGGGATTTTTCTACCACTTCGCTTCAAAGGTATAAATTACCAATTCTACTACGTAAATACGTATATTTAAATTGTTAATTAGTCTGTTTAATTAAATACTTGACAAGCCTAAATAGATCCGCAATTTTGTTGGTTAGTTTATAAAATCAAATATATTCAATTCATCAATCTCGCTTCCGCTGCGTTTTATATTCCAACAATTGATATCGGGGACGGTCTTTAGGTTCTGTTCAATTTAATAAATTTTGTGATTAATTTGCTAGCAATTTAATATATTCATATGGTATGATGTTTGGAATATTTTGATAGAAATTGTCTTGCATGTAAATATGGTCCAATTATCATGGCTATGTGATATTTTTATTTATTTACGCATTTTTTGGTAATTTTGCGCGGTTTTGAGGCATGTATAAGTTTTTCCCATGAGAAAATCCATAGGTAGAATAGAATTTATTTTTCCTTGTAATTTTTGTTGTAAATTCGATGTATTTTATTTGGTGTAAAATTGTAATCGAGTTGGATACACAAAGTACGAAGGAAAAAAAGTCCAGCACGAAAATGAGTCCCGATCGGACGAACCGACCGAGAGCAGCCTGCTGCCAATCGGGACTCCTTTATATAGCGAGTCTCCTATTCGTCGGAATCTCAATATCTTTTCTAGCTGGCTGTGAAATATTTTTTGCATGACAGTTCGTATACCAATGGCAGCAATCTCACATTAGGAATCAACTCGTTTCTTGGGAGCCAGGAGCATCATCTCTTATCGCTACTTTGGAAGAGCCTCCATAACCACGACCACGTCTACGACTGCCACGTCCATTTCCACCATGCGAATTCATCCCATGTGGTTTGGGATTGGCACGTCCAGTCCCCTATTCGTCGGGTTTTTTTTCCACATTTCACTTTGCCATTACTAGCCTCGAGAATTTGCTTTGTCTCGGTAGGCCTAGCATTATCGTACTCTAGCATATACCGATTCGTTAGTATAAGCACTTAAGTAGGGAAATTGGAAAGTTTTTTCTGGATCATGTCGTCTTATGTGAGTTTCTTTTCACACAAAAAATGAGACGCGCCTTAAGGTAGCGCATATCTTTTATTGAAAAATAATTGACTCGTTATAATAAAGCAAGTGGATTTCGTCCCACTGCACGGTCAATTCGAGCAACAATATTCTCAAAATGGCCCTTAAGGGCATCCCGCAGTTCGTTGGGGATTTCATCTAAAAATATTTCTACTATAAATTAGGGTCAAGATTTTGCCTAAAAACATTAGCGCGCTTTCTTTCACCTTCTAAAACGGTTCGTCGTCTGTATGAACAGAAAGTGCGGCGCTAACGTCTTAATATAAGAGTCTCATCTATGGCACTCAAGTCCTTCTGAGTCCAAGATGCTGAATTTCGGATGAGTTGGATTAGCCATATTCGTAAACAAGAGAAGGAAGCGAATACGTTTCACATAATCATGAGTTCGTCCATGATAAATTATTCAATATTGGGATTATTTTGTTTAGAACCAAGATATAGTCATGATTTCGATGTGATACGCATGAAGTTTCGTTATCATGGTACTATGTAGGCAGTAAAAATTAGACATAAATATCTACCAATTATGTAGCCTAATTGCATGCAATATCTATAGATACATGCAATATATATATATATATATATATAGTGTAATTTTATTTTCAGAACCCTGTTAAGTGCGAGAACCACCTTTTGTACTCCTAATAATACATAATGTACATCATGTCAATGCATACAACCCATACTGATCATAACCCTACTATATAGTAGGGGTTATCATCAGTAGGGGGTATTATAGTAGGGATTATCTTCCGTAATAAAAATTGTATTTTACTATAATACCCTTTTGAATTAATAATATTTTTTAATATTTAAAAAATCTCATTGATTTAGAGGAGTTCTCGCAATTCTCGCACGAGTTCTGGAAATAAAGCCCCTATATATATATATATATATATATATATATATATATATATATAGAGAGAGAGAGAGAGATATTTCTAGTATATATCTATATACACATTATGTAGTCAAATAAGTTTCTTATGGCGCAATTATGATTAGTTATAAAATCAAGAGAATCATGAATTAAATAATTCTAATTCAAGTGGTTAATTAATTTATTTGATTAAACATAACTAAACTAAATAAATTATATTATGTAATTAATCAAATAGAGCATATGAAATAGAGTGTGAAGCAAATAGCATGGTTCGAAATATGTACCTTACAGAAAAGACACAATTCTTTTCTAGGGCATACCTTCAATTTTTTTCTTGAATGATAATGCATTCCTCGTTGTAATTTTATCGGCTTGAATCCTTAGAAATATCCTTGACCCCTTGCAATAAATTAAAAAAAGAAATCAAATTTGTAATAATGCAAAAACAATATAATGAATCCAATTGCAGAATTAAATAACAGAGAAAAAGAATTAAAAAAGGGTCATCATTTCTTTGGCATATGTCGTGTTGACGATTCCAATTTCTACTGAAGAGGAAACAATCGCATAGTTCTCATTAACCAACTCATCCGTTTTCTCCTCCAATGGCTTCAATCTCTCATGATTCCTCAATCAG
This sequence comes from Orobanche coerulescens, assembly GCA_033398695.1. Lineage (NCBI taxonomy): Eukaryota > Viridiplantae > Streptophyta > Magnoliopsida > Lamiales > Orobanchaceae > Orobanche > Orobanche coerulescens. The sequence continues at coordinate 9,574,520 of CM065816.1, read as the reverse complement.
CCAATTGTCCTTGATCCCATGGTTTACCAGTTCGGGTTTGCTGCGCTGGGGAAGGATGGTTTACCGGGTCGGGTCTATTGGATGGCGGCGCTTCGCGTTTATGGAAACGAGCGGGGTGGAAGGACAAGCTGTGATAGTCTGTAGTGGGTCTAAGAGGTTGCTGGAAGGTCGCGGTCGGATCTATGGTAGATATCCGACAGGAGCTGCGATCTGAGGTGGCCTAAACGGAGGTCGAAATCAAATCGGGAATCGGAGGGGTTGCTGGTCCGATTTGAGCAACGGGAATTAGGGTTGCGGGGTTCTGATGTGCATGTGCAGCGATATGAAGGAGGTCGGTTTGTTCCGTTGATGGGTGGATTGCGTCAGATCTAGTTTGGATCGGCGGCAGTGGAAGTGCTAGGGTTTCGGAAAAAATCCATTCGGGGAAGGAGGCGCGATTTGGCGGCTGTCGGTTAGGGTTTCGGCTGCGGGATATTGAAGTGTTTTTTTCTTGCTCTATTATAGAGCACGTGTTGATAACGTGTTTTAGTAAAAACACACAAGACAAGATTTAAGGCAGAAAATGTATATTCTCATTCATATGGTTCTTTTAAACAGGGAGAGATTACATATTCTGGAACATTCTAACAGGCCTAGCGATATACTAATTGAGAGAAGCTCAATAGCCTGTAGACTAAGACACACACTTGTATTTACTTTAACACCCTAATCATTTTTTTTGACGGGTTACACGGACTGTGTAATATCCGCAATTTTCGATTTTTGGTAAATTTCTTTTTTCGGCCGGAGTCCGTTTTGACGGCTCGATCATGACGGTTTCGTCATTCTGAGAATGATTAATTCTACACTTTTTGTCATCCGAGTTCGTTTGGGTGTTGTTTTGTTGAGTTCTGTGCTTTTTAGCGACTTTTTCGCACTTGAGTTCGATTCTTGCGAATCTCGTCCAGCTAACTGTTTCGAATTTCCCGCAAGTCCGTTTAACTTTGTTAGACGTGTTATGAACTTCGGTTTGGTTATTCGATCACGTATCGTGATTTCCGGGCGTTTTGGGCCATTTTGTAATTTCTTAAAAGTTACGGGTATCCATATCTGTATTTGTCATCTTGACCCTTTTCTTGGTCGCGTATGATTAATTATTGCATTACGTTTTCATCTCGAGTCGTTGATGTCGTCCGCGAACTTTTCGTCGTGTTCGTTCTGTGCGTTTTCGGAAATCGAGGCATCGGGTCGTGGCGGTGAGCAGTGGCCGGACCGGTGCGGCCTTGTCAGAATCTTTGGCCGCGGCGAGCCAGTGTAATATGTCGAACAAATCATCTTTGTGCCGCGGCACACACCCATCCGATGCAGCGGCACGGTGCCGAGCAGATCGCGGCACACTCGTGTGTCTTCGCGACCAAACCCAGTATGCGTGTGCGCGGCACACGCAGCGGCACAATGCCAAAACACAGGAGTAAATTTTCGGCTGTGCCGCGGCACACTTGTCGCCGCGCGGCACACGGCGTGCCAATCAGATTCGTCTTTATTAGACGAAATCGGCCATTTCCATCCCCATTTTCACTGCGCGAGAGAGAGAGAGAGCTAAGGGGGGGGGGAGAACTCTCAAGCATTCTTCATTCGGAAGTCGATTTTTCATCATCTTCTTTCGGTTGTAAGGCTCGGGCAATCAACCTAACGCGTGTTCTACGGATCTTGGTACTTGAACCTCCTAAGGTAATATTTCTAGAACCCTATTTTCGATTAATTTGGGGGTTTTGGGTTTTTCTTCCGATTCGTTCCGTTTTGTTGGTGGATTCATGATGAATACGATTAATATTGTTAGTATCTTTAGTTTTCCTACGGATTCATGGATATTTTGTGGATTCTTACGGAATCGAGAGGGTTTGGTTGTGGTCCGCCCTCATTGTTGTTTATATACGAATATACATGAATCGTAGGCGGGTTTTCGGGTGTATTCCAATTCCGTATTCATTTAGAAATGGTTGTGATTGTATTCTTCGAATCGTTAGGTTCGGTTTCATTGGTTCCTAGCGTTCGTCGGTGACTTTCCTTTCCGTTCGTTGTGTCGTCAATAATTCAAGGCAAGTATTTTTGGAAACCTTTATGCTTAACGTGAAATGGTAATGTATATTGTTTGTAATTTGCTCACCTTGTGTTGGCCCGACGGGGTCAAGGAGGGAAATCTATGCTGCCGCCCTGGATTTCACGAGTTTCGTACCGCTAGCCAACTCGTTAGGGTCCTTGCAAGGCCTCGAGTGAGAATGTATGCTGCCGCCCTGTTCTCACGGCATAGCGTGTGCGTGGTTTTAATTTTCTGTAATTGTAGCCAACTCTTTAGGGTCCCTATGAGGCCTCGAGTGAGAATGTATGCTGCCGCCCTGTTCTCAAGGCTATTTATTTGACTGTTTATTTCCGGAAAAGACATGTCTGGTTTTGACTTTTGAAAACGATATTGGTGCATGTACTATGAAATGTGTAAGCGATTGGTTTGCCTTGAATACTTGTACTAGCGTAATTGCTAACCCCTCTGGGGACCCGTTGTCGGGGAAATTCTTGTTATGGATTTCAGGTTATTGTTCAGCCAGACGATGCACTGGATGGTACGAGGATGTCGGCCAAGGTTGTTGACATGTGCAATCGAGTCTTGTTAATTTCTACCGTCTCTTTTGATGTGGTTGTTTTCCAAATTGTAAACTTATAGATTATACTCGCGAGTACTTAGGCTTTTCCTTTCAGATTGTGTTTGGACTTCGTTGGAGTACTGTATTTGTCGGTTGATGTTTATTATGCCGGTTGTACCGGACGTGTTGTTTTATGTTCTTGTTGTTAATAATTGTTTCCTTGCTAACCGAGATGGTTGGTCGAGTGGTGTTTTCTTGTGTTAGCCTGGTGGGTCCCATGTAGGGGTCCACGTACCGTAATACACCTCGAATATCTTGGGGGTGTTACAGAAAATGGTATCGGAGCTCTAGGTTTATGGATACCTAGGCTTGTTGGTTATTTGGGTCTAGTTGTGTTTTGTTTTGCACATTGTCACACCGCTGCCGGCATCTCAGTACATCCAGTGCTCGTAAGTTCTCCTTACTCGATTCTCTTGTTTTCTCGTATTGAAATTCCACTTCTTGAACTGTGATTGCCTCTCTCGTACTTATCGTCGAGTTGTTTCTCGACCCATCCGGTTTGCGTACTTTTGATTTTTGTATTGCGCCGTCCTTTATCTCTCTGGAATATGTGCGCCGTTCTGGGCTTGACCGTTTGTCGTTTTGCGAGCCATCCATCGCTAAACTTCCTAGCATTGGTGGGATCGTTGGTGATCGAAAGATCCGAGTTTTGCTCCGTGGTATATTGTGAGAGGGCTTGACTCTCTAGTCTTTTGTTGTATGATGGAATCTGTGTTTGGTAATTGCGATATACTAAGTGTATGTTGAGCCGAATGTACCGATGAGTTGGACACCGAAAGGTGCAGTATATAATGTAGAAGTTTTGAACATTGATATGTTCCGGTATAGGTATTGATGGCAGCGTTTGTTGAGAAACTCACATAGCTGGTTTCGACATACGTCCAAATCGGTGATCTTTGGTTACGTTGTTAAACTTGAAGAGATAGTTTGACATATGCTTGGAATTGGTATTTCCGAGTTGCGCTTTTTGAACTGGTGATTTTTTGAATGTCGTATATGAGTGTGTCCGGGAATTGTTGGTACTTGGCTAATTATTGTTATTTACAACCAATGTATTTCTATTAATAATAATACATGCGGCGTGCATGCTTGAAAATTTCATAAACTTGATCGTATTGTGGGTTTTTGAAAAGTGACATGAATTTGGGCGAGCCAGCCTTGTATTTTCAAATAAAACCTTGTGTCGGTATTTAAAGGTTGTGTTTAAAAGTGTTTTAGGACATTTTATAAAATGCTACCATTTGTTAAGCCCTTGTCGTGTTTGAAGGGGTCTTGAAAACGATTTTTAACTTATTGGTTTTATTTTCGAATAACTAGAGTATACGATTTTAAAATCAGATTAGCCTGGGGAAACCTAGGTTGTCGAGTCAAGTTGTGTTTGTTGAGTTTTGTCTCGTCGGATTTTGTCTGACTTAGTCGCATCGCGACGCGTCGTTTGAGATCATTGGTCGTGATTAGTATCGAGGGGTGGTCGTCACTTACGTGCGACCTATGGGTGTTAAACTCCCTTCCTTGTGTTGTGCCTCGCGTGACACGAGTTAATTGTATGATTAGTCGTTGAATGATGGAATCCTTCTGTGGATTTTGATTTCACGATATGTGTTTATTAGACTCTCGTATTTGGTTTATATGAGGAGTGTCGTCACTGCTGATGTATTTTCGTACCGTATTTTATCCGCTGCGTGAGTTCTTTCAAACGGCTTTCGGTATTTTGCAAACTGAGTTTTATTTCGTAAAACCGATTCCTTGAATCAAGTTTTGGCATTTTGGCCTTGAATATTTCATGATGGTTTGACAAATGATTTTGTGAGCTTTGGAAAAATATTACCGTCATTGGTCTTTTTAGCATTTTCGAAATGACATGGGAAATTGTGCTTAGCCTGGTAAATCCTTGTGAGAAAGGTTTACGGCCTGTAATTTTCCGATGTGTTCTGTTGTCTCTGTGGGTCGTTAGCGCACGCTACGCTGCGGCTAAGCGCGCGCAAGAGTGCGTTGGTGGCACGCTAAGGGGAGGATAGCGCACGCTACCTGGTAGTTCCGGGCAGTCCAGGAGCTACTGGACTGGGCCTGAAGTTCTCGTTAGCGCACGCTAACAGTGTATTTTTGGTCAGGAGTTTTGTTTGGTGCCGTGATAGCGCACGCTAACCTTAATGATTAGCGCACGCTAATTGTGTCGATATAAATCTTTGGACACGATCTAAGTTGCATTTTTCTTCATTCCTTCTTCTTCCTCCATGAGTTTGAGACGTAGCGACTCGGTTTCGCATTTGGGCTGATTTTTCTTCCATCCAAAGGTGTTTTGGAGTATCCTAGATGATTTTTAACATCATCTAATCCATTGTTCTTCGCCGAATCTAGGTATTTTCTTGAATCCCTAGAGTTGACTCTTTGGAGTTTTGTTCTTGATATCGTTTTCCATCCAGTTTTGATAAACCGATTGTTGTTTTAACGATGTTGTTAAACATATCCTGAGGATTGTATATTACTGTCGTGATTTTGAGCGATTTGATGCGTGTGATATGATGTGTTTAAGTGAATGTTGATACGTGCGAATTTTGGGCATTTTGGCCTATTGTACTTCTGAAAAACCTTGAGTATCTTAGAAAATAAAACTCGAGATGTACTTTTAAAATGAATTATTTTCTCACAGTGCTCTCAAGATGCCTACTAGTGCCACGCTATGTTTCAAAATTATTCTACTTTGAGGATCAAAATATTTTGAGATATTTCTAATGATTTAGAAACGCATTCGTTTAGACCCGAAGGTCGAAATAGCTAAAAAGTTTTAATTTAACGAAAGGTGTCTTCATTTTTTTTTATTAAACGCAAGATGACTTCTTTTAAAAGTCTCGATGACGATGTTTGTACTACTTTTTGATATATGATACTCAAGATCAACTGTTGCTTGCAAGTTATTTTCAAAAGATGGGTTTCGTTTTTAAAACCTATCATTCCTATTTGTGGTCCGGGAATATATGTGTAATGTTCGTGCTATCGTTAGGGTGTTAACCCCCGAGTTGTTGTTGAATTGGCGGTGTGAGCGTTGAGTAGTTCGCCACACAGTCGTCGTGGTAGCCTCTGTGAGGGGTGTGATATTGGTATTGGATGTTGTCGCCTCGTAGCGGTTTATGCGTTATCGCATTTATGCGAGCTGTTAGAGCTCGGGTTGGTATGATTGTGTGCATCGGTGATTGTGCCGCATTGTGTCGGTTGCTTATTGCACTGTTACCTTGGTTCCGTTGTTGTGAGTTTCGGGGGCGAGGTCAAAAGTAATACCCGTACTATTTTGACTTCTATATCTTCTCTTTCTCCAGTCTATCGATTCGCTCGTGTTCATTGATACCTTCTGAACTTGATCTATACCTTGGTTTCACCATTCGAGCAGTATGTCTGGTTTTGAGTCGATCTGGTTATCGCTGTGACTTTTCCGAATCCGGTTCGACTATTGTGAATCTTGTTCGGAAGTAGCATCTTTTGGTTCTAATAGTTCTTTTATTCAAAGTGGATCGGATTTTGAACTTTTGTATTTTCGGCTCTATCAACTCGTTTATACTCGTTAACATTTCTGAACTTTCCCTATCCCTTGCTTTTGTTGATCGAACGAGGGTGGTATTGTTTCGGAACGACTCGTTTGTCGTTGTGACTTTTCAATCGCTATTCCTTTTCCTGTGGATCTTATGGGAATGCACGTCTTGCTGTTCTCACCAGGTTATCCTGGGAGTTGTTGTTTGAATTTTATTACCCTACGTGTTTCGGACATGATCGTTCGATTTTTGTTGTCTCAATCGTTTGTTTGTTCAGTTTTTGTTCTCGTTCGTGATTGTTGAGCGTTTAGGCTCCTTCGTAATTCCCTTAAGCTCGGGAAATTAGTCCCGTTTTCGATCTTCCAATCTTTAGGCGGTGGAATTCCGTATTTGTTCAGCGTTTGGCTCGTATTTTGATTGATGAACCGTTGGGTTGGTCAATCATATTGATTTTCGTTCGTTGTGTTTTGTGATTGTTCGGATAATTGACTTGATTGTATTATCCGTTTAATGACGCTTGTCACTCGTTGATTTTATTATGTCTCTACCGGTGACGTCGTGTTAGTCGCCCTAGAGCGTATTTTCTCGCCGTATGTCTCTTTGCGTTCCTTGCAGCGTTTCACCGTCGGGCGCGAGTCTTCGGTTTTTGTATCTCGTCGAGTTTTCTTGGCAAGGGATATTGCTTCTCCCTACTTATTTTAAGTTTCGGGACGAAACTTCTTTTAAGGAGGGTAGAATGTAATATCCGCAATTTTTGATTTTTGGTAAATTTCTTTTTTCAGCCGGAGTCCGTTTTGACGGCTCGCTCATGACCGTTTCGTCATTCTGAGAATGATTAATTCTACACTTTTTGTCATCCGAGTTCGTTTGGGTGTTGTTTTGTTGAGTTCTGTGCTTTTTAGCGACTTTTTCGCACTTGAGTTCGATTCTTGCGAATCTCGTCAAGCTATTGTTTGAATTTCCATAAGTCCGTTTAACTTTGTTAGACGTGTTATGAACCGGTTTGGTTATTCGATCGCGTATCGTGAATTTCGGGCGTTTTGGGCCATTTTGTAATTTCTTGAAAGTTACGGGTATCCATATCTGTATTTGTCATCTTGACCCTTTTCTTGTTCGCGTATGATTAATTATTGCATTACGTTTTCATCTCGAGTCGTTGATGTAGTCCGCGAACTTTTCGTCCGTGTTCGTTACGTGCGTTTCGGAAATCGAGGCATCGGTCGTGGCGGCTGAGCAGTGGCCGGACCGGTGCGGCATCGCTGAAGTGCCGGCACCGCCGAAAGGTGCCTGGGCAGTGTAATATGTCGAACAAATCGTCTGTGTGCCGCGGCACACCCATCCGGTGCCGCGGCACGGTGCGAGGCCAGTGCGCGGCACACTGTCCGGTGCCGCGGCACACTCGTGTGTCTTCTGCGACCAAACCCAATCAGACTGTGCCGCGGCACACGCAGGCTGTGCCGCGGCACAATGCCAAAACCTGGGAGTAAATTTTCGGCCTGTGCCGCGGCACACTTCTGCTGTGCCGCGGCACACGAAGCGGTCAACTGTGCAGTTCGTCTTTATTAGACGAAATCGGCCATTTCCATCCCCATTTTCACTGCGCGAGAGAGAGAGAGAGAGCTAGGGGGGGAGAACTCTCAAGCATTCTTCATTCGGGAGTCGATTTTTCATCATCTTCTTTCGGTTGTAAGGCTCGGGCAATCAACCTAACGCGTGTTCTACGGATCTTGGTACTTGAACCTCCTAAGGTAATATTTCTAGAACCCTATTTTCGATTAATTTGGGGGTTTTGGGTTTTTCTTCCGATTCGTTCCGTTTTGTTGGTGGATTCATGATGAATACGATTAATATTGTTAGTATCTTTAGTTTTCCTACGGATTCATGGATATTTTGTGGATTTTTACGGAATCGAGAGGGTTTGGTTGTGGTCCGCCCTCATTGTTGTTTATATACGAATATACATGAATCGTAGGCGGGTTTTCGGGTGTATTCCAATTCCGTATTCATTTAGAAATGGTTGTGATTGTATTCTTCGAATCGTTAGGTTCGGTTTCATTGGTTCCTAGCGTTCGTCGGTGACTTTCCTTTCCGTTCGTTGCGTCGTCAATAATTCAAGGCAAGTATTTTTGGAAACCTTTATGCTTAACGTGAAATGGTAATGTATATTGTTTGTAATTTGCTCACCTTGTGTTGGCCCGACGGGGTCAAGGAGGGAAATCTATGCTGCCGCCCTGGATTTCACGAGTTTCGTACCGCTAGCCAACTCGTTAGGGTCCTTGCAAGGCCTCGAGTGAGAATGTATGCTGCCGCCCTGTTCTCACGGCGTAGCGTGTGCGTGGTTTTGATTTTCTGTAATTGTAGCCAACTCGTTAGGGTCCCTATGAGGCCTCGAGTGAGAATGTATGCTGCCGCCCTGTTCTCAAGGCTATTTATTTGACTGTTTATTTCCGGAAAAGACATGTCTGGTTTTGACTTTTGAAAACGATATTGGTGCATGTACTATGAAATGTGTAAGCGATTGGTTTGCCTTGAATACTTGTACTAGCGTAATTGCTAACCCCTCTGGGGACCCGTTGTCGGGGAAATTCTTGTTATGGATTTCAGGTTATTGTTCAGCCAGACGAGCGGGCGCTGGGATGGTACGAGGATGTCGGCCAAGATTGTTGACATGTGCAATCGAGTCTTGTTAATTTCTACCGTCTCTTTTGATGTGGTTGTTTTCCAAATTGTAAACTTATAGATTGTACTCGCGAGTACTTAGGCTTTTCCTTTCAGATTGTGTTTGGACTTCGTTGGAGTACTGTATTTGTCGGTTGATGTTTATTATGCCGGTTGTACCGGACGTGTTGTTTTATGTTCTTGTTGTTAATAATTGTTTCCTTGCTAACCGAGATGGTTGGTCGAGTGGTGTTTTCTTGTGTTAGCCTGGTGGGTCCCATGTAGGGGTCCACGGCGCTGTAATACACCTCGAATATCTTGGGGGTGTTACAGACTGGCCCGCTGGGTTCGAGCCCGTTGAACATCTCTACTAGATATGTATATCAACTATCAATACTACTAATATAAGGAGGAGATTCAACCCACCAATGTAGTCAAGTTGGTGGAGTAGAGCGCGAGACTGAAAGATCACGAGTTCGATTTTCCTACCAACACTTTTTTAGTTGAGCCTATTAGAGCACTGAGTACCCTGGTGCCGTTGGCAAAAAGTGCTGCCACATCACCGAAAATTCCTATGGCACGAGATCTTCATACGATACCAAAACCCCTCCCTCATACAAATGTAGTACCATAAGCAAAAGTGGTGCCATAAGCAAGTGGTGCCGTTGAGTCCACACATGACCCACTAAATACACAAATACAACACAAAAAGAAAAAAGAAAAAAAAATTCAACCACGCTGGCTGGTATTTACCAGCCGAGACCCTTTGGCACTCCACGGTCCCTTGAGTCGTTGGAAGATTTGGACTGGTGGTTTGGCGCTAGCTTACAATGCAAGCGTATCGTGCTCTTATACACATAAAAGAGGAGATTCTGTTTGGCCTAGGGCGACCACATCGAAAGGACGAGGTTTTATCACTAAAAGAAAGATTTCACCTAGGGCTGTTAGCGGTCCAAGTATACTCAAGAACCGACCGAGAACCGTTCGATAATACTCGGAACCGATACTCACCCGAAACTTTAGCGGTCCGGATACTGGTACCAAAATTAGAACCGAAACCGATAAGGTCCGAAACCGGTAACCCGTTAAAAAACCCGGTAATTTTTCATAAACATACATTATACAAAATATTGTATAAGGTATTAGTACATATAGAAAAAATAAGTTTAAGAGACCTTATCTCTTAGTTTCCTTAACATACATTTGAAAAAATCCTCAATTCTTGTTTTGATTATGAGATTTTGATGATTAGGGCTTTCAATGATCCAAGATACCCGAGAACCCGCCCGAAATACCCGGGACCGATACTCACCCGAAACGTTAGCGGTCCGGATACAAGTATTGAAGTTGGGACCCGAAATTGGTAAGGACCGAAATCGGTAATACTCGATACCTTAACGGTCCAGACCCGGGAAGACAATACCCGGACCGAACCGGACCGAGAACAACCCTAATTTCACCTACCAAAAGTAGGAGATTCTGTTTGGCCTAGGGCGGCCACATTGAAACGACGCCGTTTTATCACTAAAAGAAAATACAAAAGCCCATCGTCTGCAGCCTTATTAAAACCATTCATCATCGGCAAACACAAAAGCCTCGTCCCCTCCGCTGAATTTTTTTTTTTTCTTTCTTCTTGCTTCATCTAACCTCCAATAAAGGTAAATCTATATTCTCTGTCTCTTTATTTCGAAGATAAAATTCCTTTTTTTTAATCGACCCACAAAGGTTCTGATTAGAACAAGTTTGGCGGATGACCAAAAAAATCTTATGAGATGCTCTGGACTTTTGTAGTACAACTTTTACAGGCCTTATTATTCAAATCTGCTTAAAAGTTAAGGTTATGTTTTGTAATTCTGGTTCTATTTTTCATTGTATTTTTATTTTATTTTTTTTCTTTTTTTAACAGATATTGATTGTTTGCTACAGGTTTTTGGAAATAGATAGTATGAATTTGAATTTTGAAAGAACTGGAGTATTAATTTGTATTGGAAAAAATTCAAATATAAAGCTGAATTCTCTCTATTATCTTATTGATAGCTATAAAAATTTTTATTTCTTTTGCCTTAGTTATAAGAATAAAATTACCCCTTAGCTGATGTCGCTGGCTTAGTCGAAGAATCCAAGATTTTTATGGCGAATGGGAATGACGAACCGGGTAAGAGAAGAAATGGGGCTTTGAAACTATTGCACGCACTTGGTGCTGTTCGGTACAATTATATATTTCGGTTAACAGCTTCTGAAGTGATGAACAATTTTATTCCTTTATGAAATTCACATATATCTCAATGAAAATACACTTCACATTCATTACTTAAATGATTATATAAACATGTGGGTTGTTTAGCATAGGAAATTGTTATTTGACGTATTTAAAATAATTCCATTTTTTATGCAGCTTATGTGAGTGTTAGACCCTGTTCTTTTGTACTTATTTTTCGCTTTTCGATTCGATTCGAGTCCATTCGATTGATTCGAGTTAGGTCCATTCGATTCAAATTTTACTTCTTCTTCTTCTTATTATTATTATTGTTATTATTACTAATAATATTACTATTATCGTTGTTGTTGTTAATTACTATTATTATTATTATTATTTACTATTATTATTATTATTATTATTATTATTTACCCTTAATATATATTTCAGTTCAGTTCAGATCCATTCAGTTCAGTTCAGTTCAGATTAATTCAGTCCAAAAGAACAGAGCCTTACTCCGTCAATCTGTATGGGTGGGTAGGTACGACTGGTTTATGCACATTTTTCTGCTTGATTGTTTGCAGTTTAATCAAAAGGTTTGAAAAATATTGCAGATATGTTGATTCGACTCAGATGCTGGAGTACTCATCTACTGTGTCAATGATTGGATTTGCCTGGATCATGACTATTGCCCCTTAATTGCTTTTCATAGCCAATATACTGTATTTGAATTTATATCAATATGACTATGGTAAGTCTACTTTATATCGTTTTTTGTAAAGAGATACAGCTATGCATACCATTTTATTGAGTCACTACGTATGCATATTAATACCAACGTCAGATAGAAAATTAAGACCTTGTTGAGAATCAACTATAACAATGATAACAAACTATATATTTTATGCTAACAAAAACCAAAATAAACTTTTGTGCATTGCACGGGACGGAGCTCACCTAGTGTGTGAGTATGTGAATATATATATATATATATATATATATATATATATATATATATATATATATTTGGCGGAAAAGAAGAAGAACACAGGCGCAGCAGCAATGGGTATTACAGCTCTTCCCAATTAATCCTACTTCTCCCAAATAGGTGAGGTTGTGTCTTATCTCACCAGATAGAGATAAAAACATGTCCCTGTATATAAATATTTATTTTGCATATGTTTCCTTGGATTATCTAGGGCTTCATCTAACTTTGGCATCATTAGCCCTCATGTAAGTATACCTCATAGTCATAGGATGATGCTGATGGGAGGGTGGATGAGCACATCTGTTGCTGAAAACTGTAACCTATGAGAGTATTTCCCAAATTTTGATCTGTTGTTTGACAAAGACTGAAGTCATAAGCATATCCTGTTAAGGACTAAATAAAATTACTTTTAACAGGTAACCTACCCGGGTACTAGTAGGTAAAATTCCCTGTTTAGGCACTAAGTATTAGCCATAATTTGTGTTATGGTACTTTCTTGCTTTGAGTTTGCAGTTTTTGCCACCTGTACTTGCTTCTTACAGAGCAATGTAAATAAGTCGGACTCAATAAAGATAACAATTCCTCTATTAAGGTAGAATGCAAGTAAAAAAGTTTAAAAGTCTCAATGCATGTGATCTTGCTTTGCAATCTTGTGTATATCGTGAGATATGCTTGTGGTCCGAGGATTATTGTGTTATTTGATTTTGTTTAATGAATAATGCTACTTTACCTCTATTACTTGTTGGATATTGTCATTGCTTAGAGTTTTAGACGTACTTGGCCACTATGTTTCAGAAAAAGAAAAAAAGGGTTAATTTTAGTATCTTTCTTGAATTCTTTATTCAGTTTCTTACAGGAATGTAGATCTTTATTTACCACTTAGATGTCTATTTACAGACCTTCTAACTATAGAAGGCATGTGGGAAGCTTTCAAAATGTTAGCTTTAGTACGATTTTCGAAGACATACACAAATACTTGCATGCCCAAACCTGTAAAAGACGGGTCAAACAGCTGGTATCTGACTTTTTTTGTAGTGATTTATGCAGTAAGTTGCCTATAAGAAAATGATACGACGGGATTTGTTAGAACAAAATTGAATAACTTGACAAGGAAAAACCCTTCTTGTCCCAAGCTTAAAGCTCGATAATAATTTTCAATAATACCTCTTAACTTTGATAACAACACTTATATACTAATTCATACCCTAGACCTTTCCTTACAAGGACTCTTTATTTAATTACTACCTTTCCTTACAAGGACTCTACCCTTACAAGGACTCTTTATTTAATTACTAATTACTTGGCAAATAATAATAAAGATAAAATAATAATTACTCCTAATTTATCTGCTGCCCGTGGCCGGATCTGCTTATCTCAACCCGCTGCCCCGATTTGACCCACGGCCGCCCCGCTCTCCTTTTTATGTCTTCGCGTGTAGACTCTCAACGGAACTCTCTCGGGCTCTTCTTCCACATGCGGCATTACAGAAAACCATTCACCTGTTTAGTTAACTAGATATTGGAGTTCTAGTTTTATGATAAAGATATACAGCGTATTTCCCTTCATTATCAAGTTTTATTTGGGGATTTATATATCCTTGGTCTTACATATTTTCTGGAAGTATACTCCTTGTGAAGTCCGGGAGGGAATCCGAGTAGAACTTCTGGCGAGGAAAAAAATTATTTTGACTTGTTGTATCCTCTTGGTTTGCTTTCACCCTTTGGAATTGAATTAGCCCAGTGTTGACACCCATAAAAAATTTGGCATGTTTCTATAGTATTCTCCTATACTACTTACTTATTTCATACGATGAAGACATTTATATTTAAAAATCTACTTCCACGAATAGAATTGATATACTGCTATGATATCTTATGTTTATGTTTTTCTTTCAGGCGGGCAAAAGTAAAACAAATGGGGACATCAGTGAATTGCCAGATGACCTTCTTTCTTCAATTCTATCTTTTTTGCCTATGAGAGACGCTGTTAAAGTTAGGTTATTGGCCTCAAGATGGAGATATATCTATCCGTCGCCTTTCAACCTCGAATTTTCTAGATATTTGGCCAACTCATGGGCTTCAAAGTCGATATTTCTTAGAGAAGTGAATCAAATTTTGCAGCATTGCGAAAAAAACATCCCAAAAGTGAACTCATTCAAACTCCATTACCGGTTAGGAAACGAAGATGCTTGCCACATTGATAAATGGATTAATTTTGCGGTCAAAATGAAGACTGAAGAAGTCGATCTCAACTTTTCATACAATCATGAAGGTTCGGAGCGCTTTAACTTTCCTTGTCATCTACTTTTCAAAGCGATGTATCTGAAGCATTTACGCCTGGAAGGTTGCACCTTGAGGGCTTCTCCTGAATCTGGTAATAGTAGCTCGCTCACTTACTCCTTAGAAAACATTGATCTGTTGTCTGTCCATTTGGATCAAAGTGCTTTTGACACCATCCTTTCTGGTTGTACGAACCTGCGGTTTTTAAGGCTAAATAGTTGCAAACTCCCTATGAAACTTTCCGTCCGTGGGCCGTTCCGCTGTTTGAACTTATTGGCCTTGTCAGGATGCCACGGACCAGATACACTCGAGATTCTTTCTCTTGATCGTTTGGTTAAGTTCGAATGTTTTGGTCGGTTGAATAACTTAGATGTTGTTGGCGTTTCGTCATTCGAGAAAGCCCAAATAACATGTGCAAGTGAAGAATACGTTCAATTTGGAAAAGATCTCCCACAGCTTGAAAGTCTGTCACTACTTTTGTTTATTCGTCATGTGAGCAAGAAGCAAATACTATATTATTCTACCCAAGTTTATTTAAAACTCTAGGGGGACTCAATATGGGGACGAAGAAAAGTGACTCATATGATGCGGTATAAGTTCATATGATGGGACACACTTTATCACTCCAGCCACTGACCAATGCACTTGTACCACAGCATCTGAGTCACAGTCCTGAGCCCCTTTGTAATTATTGGTGTCAACTATTAATGGTTTCTTTTCCTTGTTTTTGTGTTTAGACACCAATAATACCCGTGACAGCGGATAAAGTGAGCCGTCTGAAAGAACTGGAGTTGATTGTTTTATTAACGAAGAAGTTTGATCTCCTCTCTTTGGCTCTGATTCTAAATGTCTGCCTCAATCTGCGCAAGTTTCGTTTGGAAGTGAGTCTTCTTTATCTAATCGCTCCCTGTCAATACTGCTCCGTAGGACTAATTTGAGATGCGAAATTTAACTTAGGGTGTAGTTTGAATGCAAAGATGGAAAATGGTTCAAAAAACAACTAATTTGACAACTGATTTGGTGAGATGTACTATTACTTTTTAGGTATTCGAGGGAATCCAATTCGTTGGCCGTGGTGAGGAAATTATTCCTTGAAAAATGAGGAAAAGCTGAAGATGTTCCCCAAGTCTCTGTGTCCTTCCCCCTCTCCCCTCCCCCTCCTCCTCTCCTCTTTGCTTTGGAGCTATTTATATAATTTTACTGTTTTTCCAGTCAGTTTCAAACATTGCAATCAAATGAACTCGTGGTTTTCATTGTGAAATTTGTTCAGTGAGCGGAACTCTTGTTTCCTGCAGTTCCTAAAGTGCCAAAAAGTTATAGTTAATGATATGTGTTCAAATTTCTTATCCAGACTTAAAAATCAGTATGTCAATTCCTCAAATCGAATCATACGTTCGTCGCCGGAGAACAGAATTCTTCGATGAAGTACTCAAATGTTTACTAAAATCAAACGTTCATATATATATATATATATATATATATATATATATATTATCACTATATTCTAGGGTTTTTGCTATTTTTTTGTTGCCTGCTAAAGAGCATGGCTTTCCTCAGATTTTGAATTCATGTAAATAACGTTTGAATGCTTTCATCTTTCTTCCACTTTATTCCCTCCCTAGTGATGAGACAAAAATCACAGTACTCATTTCTTTAGTTTGATCTTTTCTTGCACACGAGCTTCTCGCTCAATGCTAAGTGCACCCCTGAGGTTGCTGGTTCGAAATCAAGTATACCAGTTTCACTGCATAATTGAAAATGGAGTATTCCATATATGGCCCTACGGGTGTTAAGGATCCAAGCTTTTGTTTTGGATTTTGCTACAAGCTTTTCCTTCACCAGCATTATAAACTATTTTGTTTAGATTGGCTGAATGGCTCATGGTAGTTTATGTTCCATGCTAGTCTCTTTTTTGAGATTGGACTACAAACTATGATACTTGGGAAAGATTTATATGATATCTCCCAAGTACAACAACGAAAATCCCCCAAACCCCTGGTGAGACTCAAACCTGGGATCTCCCAAGTCCCAAGTCTGAGTAGGCGCCTTTCCCAACTAGCCACTTGCTCGAATTACATTTCAATGTCTCATGAGAAGTTGGTTAAGGTGTAGTAGTTAAGTCTCTTTTGTTTACTTCTAAAATATCTCATGAATATTTGTTCTTCTCACTGATAAAGTGAACTTTACACAATTCATGAAAATAATTTCATTGAGATTTTGGACTGGATTGGATTTAATTAAACCAATCTAATGATTCTACTCCAATCCAATTGGTCGATCGTGTTGGATTGGATTGGATGCAGAATCCGAAAACTGACGTTGGATTGGATGCGGATGGTACAAAAACCGACGAACATCCCTCAGAAAAACACTTAGACTCTTGGCAATTGGTTTATCAGCATGAGAATAAGTTGCGCGTGTCTATTTTAACCGTGGGTTTTTGCTTTACAGATTCGAGGTAACAAAAAGTACTTTGAAAATGAATTGGTAGTGAGATGGAGGTGCAAGAAGAAGCAAAACATCTGCCCTCTATTGAAAGAAGTTGAAGTTAGCGGATTTCGCAATATTTCTTGTAATGCGTTGGATTTTCTGCTATATTTGATTCGGGGTGCAGTTGGTATGGAGCGTATGAATGTTAGAATGCGCCGTTGGGGTGACGAAGAAATTGAAAGGTTCAACGAGGAAAAGCAGAAGCTGGAACATGTGCTTTCTGGTGAAAGGATGGAAATTAATCCAAATCTTCAACTCAGTGTTGGATAACTTTACATTATGCGTCAAAAAAATTTTGGTTCTTATTTATCTCTATTTATTAAATGTTGGTAGTTTTTTTATTTATCTTACCAACAATATCCTGTATTTGTTTATACATTAAATCAAACTCTCAATGCTGGCAACTCAGACGCTATAATGATCACTCACATCACATGCTATTTATTTGTTAGAATTTAGTCCTTTTTGAGTACAGACATAATTTGCATTCGAACACTCCTAAAGGTTATCAAATGACTTCGTATGGACCCGTGACTTTGTTGTAAACTCTCTATACATCGTGTAGCTCCTCTCAAAAGTCTCTGAAGTAATTCAAATTGTGATGACACGACTCTAAACTAATCCACAAATTGATGGTTGCTTAAAAAAGAAAAAATAAATTGCGACAAAATGTTAGATTCGGCGATCGAAACACCATTCTAACCGCATGGACAACTTTCAAATGCCTAATGTGACTTGCTAGACAATCTACAAAACTAGATTCGGCTACTCAAAACATCAAAGGATTCGACTAATTTTAATTGTCACGCACTTTTACGATAAATATACTTAAATTTGAGGGCTTATCACGTAATTTTAAAATAAATATAGGTAGGTTTAAAATATCATATTTTATATAATAATATATTTAATATAATATTTATGCTTAATATATAATAATATATTTATATAAATCAAATGGTACGCGGGTCGGGTAATCGGGTAATATACTATACACATACTTTATCCGCACTCGATCATAAAATTTTGGGTTCGGCCGATACCTAACACAATTTCGGATTACCGACGGGTAGGATCGAGTACGGATAAAATTGACATCGCTACATAGGATTAGGGGTGTACAAACCAATTTTTTTCCAAACCGGTTCGGGTTTGAAAACCGGACCGGTTTTTGGTCATAGTTTGAAAACCGGTTTCTTGACCAAACCGGTTCGGTTCGGTTCGTTTTTATGTGTGTAAAAACTCGAACCTATACTAACCGGTCTGGGTCGGGTTGAGACTGGTTCGGGTTTAAAAAACCGGTTATAACCGGTTATTCAAAAAAAAACTTAAAAAAGTGATATCTTCTTATTAAATAAACCCCATTATATATTAAATATAAACTTTTATTAAAGAAACTCATTACAACATCAACTTTTATTCAAACATTTAGAATTTAAAACATAAACTTTTATTCAAGAAACTCATTACAACATCAACTTTTATTCAAATATTTAGAATTTAAAACATAAACTTTTATTTATCGAGAGTGATATCTTCTTCGGAGCTAGCCTCGCGCGAAGCTTCATCGAGAGCAATTTCTTCATCAGAGAGTGAGATTGCAAAACCTTCTTCCTATTAGCAAGTTCTTCATGAAAAAGTTGTGAAGTATCACGTTGTCGTAAACCACAACAAAATATTTTATAAGTCGAATTCCATCTTGTAGGAACGTCCCAATTAGGGGTTAAAAAAATAGAATTCGTGTCCTTACACAATTTGATATATTGTTTATATCTAGCTTTACCCGAACAAAATATATCTTGTAATATTTTTTTAAAAGCGTTTTGAACCAAACTTATTTCGGGTACCGCTAATCCGTCTTGCACAACCAAGTTTATAATGTGTGCAACACATCGACTATGATAAAAAATACCCTTCAAAGGCGGTTTGTATGTTAGTATTAATTTTTTTACCGCGTTTGTATTATTAGACGCGTTATCAAATGAGATCGAAAAAACTTTTCCTTGTAAGTTAAAGTTATTTATTACATTTTGTAACATATGAAATAAATTTTGACCCGTGTGAGGATACTCAAAGTTTTCAAAAGCAATCGTACGCTTCATCATTAGCCATGTATCGGGATCAATCCAATGTGCGGTAACACAAAGGTACGAACCGGGCAAACCATGAGGTGCCGATCAAATATCGGTTGTTAAGTTTACATTTGTATTTAAGTTTGCAAAACCGTTGACTAGTTCTATTTTAGCTTTTTTCTATAATTTAATACAATCACGTCTAAGAGTAGCATGACTTACTTGTTTATATCGCGCTTGAAGAGTATTTTGAATCACCTTAGTCAATCGAGGGTCATCGAAGTGATTGAACGGCAAACCTTCTTTAATCATGTAGTTTGCAAATTGTTGTCGGCACCGCTCTGCCTCGTATGCAAAAAGACCCCCCTCTCGTGACATAGATGCTTGACCGGCTTCCGGAACGAATTTGAGTCCTTCGCAATACGTGTCGGTATGCATCTTCAACGTCGAGTTGGATTCATGTTTCAAAAACCTACCGCAATGTTTACAATGAGCCTTAAGTTGCCCATCCGACAACTTCACGAGGTTGAAATTACACCAAATTTTTTAGTTTCGGGTTGTTTCTATAACCAATAATCTCGGGTGCATTCGTGGAAGCGGAAGAAGATTGAGTTACCTATTGGAATATTTATTCTACATATTAATAAATAGTGTTTTGATGATTAAGTTGCTAAACAAAACAAAACAACAAAGAGGTGATGCAAAACGACGAAGGAATCGAAAACGCAAAAAGCTGGACAAAATACAAAGCTAGCGCACGCTAGATATATAAGTTAGCGCACGCTAACGGGTCCCGACTGTAGTTCAGACGAGTTCGAAGTAACCTGAAGTGAAGTCACCTGATGAGGATAGCGCACGCTACACATAAGGATTAGCGCACGATATCGAGCCAATATTACCGTTGTGAAGAGATTCAAACACAGAATGACGTATGCACTGAAGTAAGCTTAGCGCACGCAAGATATGATACTTAGCGCACGCTAAATATCAGTTTGAATCAAGTCAATCAATCAGTTGGGGAGAATCTGCTACAAGTCAAAAAGTATTAACGGATATATGACGCATGCAATGATGCATGATTAACGCACGCTACAAAGGAAGTGTTAGCGCACGCTAACAGCCAGAGACAGAAGCCACTGGACTGAAACCGGAAAAACGCTAACATACGTAACAGTACATAACGTACGCTAAAGGCAAATACATGCGATAGCACACGCTAAGGAAGTCAACCTAGCGCACGCTAATAACAACTGGAAGTAACGGCTAGTTCGTGGAAAAAGGCTATAAATACCAAATGATTTGGTATCATTCCACACAACAACATTGAGCAATTCATATACACTTGAGATATCATTGTAAACATTATAGTTGTTGTTCTTGAGCTTAAATTAGAGTGATTGAGTGTTATACACAAAATCATACACGAGTGAGAAAAAGAAAAGATACGATTGGATTCGGTGTTATTAGGATCAAGGATCTGGCATTGTTAGAATCGCAATCGCTATCTTAGTGAGGTTTATCTAGTACCAATAGAAAGCTAAAGTGGTTGATTCCTTATCCAATAGAAAAGGAAAAACGGTTTTACTCGGACCGATAGAAGACGAGCTTGTAACGGTAATCCCTCGACCGATTGAAGAGATGTGCAGAGGTTTTGATATTAAACCTATAGAAAAAGATCTTGAGAGAGAGGAGGTAGGCACGTTTGGCCGAACCTCTATAAATCGTTTTGTCGTTTAATTTTCGCACCTTATTTACGCTTCTGCACAAACGGCGCAATATCCGATAATTCTCCAACAATTGGTATCGGAGCGGTTCTCCTATAAGCGGCTTAACATCCGAGGAGAAAAGATCCAATGGCGTTTCAAATTGCTCCCGTCAAAGGCCTTGCTCTCAACCGACCACCATTTTTTAATGGTTCAAACTTCATGACCTGGAAGAAGAAGATGTCGATATTTATTCGAGCTTACGACATCGAGCTATGGAAAGTTATTTGTCTTGGTCCCAAAATTCCGACGAACTCAAACGGAACTCTCAAAACCTTTGAAAAGTATGACGATGCGGATTGGAAAAACGACCACTATAATTGCAAAGCCACGCAATTATTATATTGTACATTAAATCTGGAAGAAAACAACCGGATATCCTCGTGTGATAGTGCTAAAGAAATTTGGAAAATGCTTGAGGTAACACACGAAGGTATGTCTCAAGTCAAGGAGACGAAAATAAACATGCTCCTTCACGAGTACGAATTATTCCAAATGAAGGACGACGAATCAATCACGATTATGCTCGACCATTTTTCGGTCATCACTAATGGATTAGCATGTTTTGGAAAACCACTTTCGAGTAGTGAGAAAGTAAATAAAATTCTCCGATCACTACCTCGGGAATGGGACGGTACGGTGACGGCAATAATGGAATCTAAGGATTTAAACAATCTTGATTTTAGTGCTCTCGTTGGTTCTCTTATCAACTACGAGATAGTTCTAAAGTCTCGGAATGCCAAACCAAAACCGAAGGAAAGATCGTTAGCTATGAAGGCTAAGATGTCTAGGAAGAAAGAAGAAACCGGTGGACGAAAGCGATGAAGAATCGGCATACTATGCCAAGAATATTAATAAGTTCCAACACTTATTAAACCGGAGGAAGCAGGACATCCAAAAGGGCGAATCTAATAAATTCGACAACATTTGTCGATTATGTGGTAAACCAGGCCACTTTGCTAAGAATTGTCGGGTTAAACCCAATGAGGTTTTAGTTGCAACTTGGAGTGAGGAAGATCCTGATGATGATTTCATGAATCAAAATAATCTCGCGCTCATGGCCCGGAGTTCATTCGACGATTGCGACGTCGAAAGCCAAGTAAGTAATTCTTACGACGAACTTTTTGAAGCATTCGAGTTATTACATACCGATTATCAAAATGCTTTAAATGAGACTAAATCCCTTAAATCTAAATATAAATCTTTGGAAAATGAAAATTTCAAAATTCTTGAAAATGGAAAGTTTGTTGAAATCGATCATTCAAAATGCCTTGAAAACGAGAATATTTTAAAGAATGATCTTGTTAAAATTCGAACCGAGCTCAAAAATTTAACGAAGAAATTTTCTCTCAGAAACGAGAAATTTGAAAATATGCTCTCGGTTCAAAAATACACCTTAAATAAAGAGGGGTTAGGATTCAAACCACATTTTAAAAACGAATCCGTAAATTTCAAAATACCCCGGTGTGAAAAATGTTTGAAAATCGGGCACCATATTTCAAATTGTACGAGCCCAAGACGGACGATTAAAGTTAAGAAAATTTGGGTTCCTAAAGGAACAATTGTCTCAAACATCGTCTATGTCTCGAAAGAAAAACCGACTTTCGGTTGTGTTGCTATCCAAAATATTATCCGGAGATAGATATTGCTGGAATAGATGAGTAGCAAACAAGGTGCGAGAACACCTCCCTGGGAAAAGTAAATAACACAAGATTTGACGGGGTTGTTAGTCTCGGTCTTGAATGCTCTCGCGAGATATTATTAATACGAATACTTTGGAGTACAAATATTAATGTTAGAGTACAATTACAATGAGTGTAAAGACCCTAGTTATCTTAGCTATCGAGCGTGAAGATTGCCGGAAGAACCAGATATGATGTTCTGTGAGTTCTTGTAACAACGTTGATGTGCTGTAACGACTGTGAGAAATCGACGGTCTCTCACGGTGTGTATTAGCTGTGTGTGTGAGATCTTAGGCTTGCAAGTCTCTTTGAATTTGTACTGCAGGGAGTTCTTGCCTCTGCCGACCGTCTTCTGGATGAGAGGTTCTGAGAGAGAAATCCTAAGGTAGATTCGGGAGAGGAAGCCGAGAGTATGAAAGTGTGTATGTTCGTATGTATTTCTGTGAATGGTACTCTGAATGTCTGAACTGAGAGGAGAACCAATTTGGGAACTGAGTGGAACAAATTGCGAACCTTTTTCCAGTTGCTGGAGGTTCTCTATTTATAGGACTGGGAGATGCCGGGCGATCGTCTCCGCTGTATTATAATAAGCGGGCGATCGTCTTTAGCACATGGGCTGGTCTCCTTAAAGTCCGCAGGAGTTGCTGGCAGCCAGCTGTGCGGTCCAATGAGAAGTCTGCACGCGTCTTGAGTCGCTGTCATGGGAGGTCCCACCATGTATCTTTCGACGGGTTTGTCGGTAGGCGAGAGGTGGCGACAGGCTGTGGTCAACGATCCATGTTCTGCGGCGCCTTTCGCGGATCTGCACATGGGAGCTGCTTTTAGATCCAGTCTTCGTAGACTTTGACGGGCGATGGCCTTGAACGTGGCATATGTCGGTCGTCCTCGGTCGGGCACCAGGGTCGATCGCTAGGTGTCATAAGGCGATCGCCTTGGGAGTCGATTGTAATATCCGTAATTTTTCCATTTTTAGCAGTTTCCATTTTTGGTGTATGTCTATTTTTATCGACTCGCTTGTAACCGTTTCGACATTTTGAATCTATTTTGTTCTTGGAGTGTTTCCATTTGGATGAGTTTTGATGATGTTTTCACGTAATTTCGTTTATGGCATGTTTTGCCGTACGGACGTTCGATTCTTGTAAAACTCATTCATTTTCGTTGTTTCTTGGTTCGTACAAGTTCGTATGGTTGGGTTGGTCATGTGGAGACTTCCGGTTTGTAAATCCGACGTCGTTTCGTGATTTTCGGGCACTTGGGCCATTTTTGTAATTTCCTAATAGTTTAGGGAATCTCGTTTTCGTTGTCGCATTACGGACCCTCCGGTGGTCGGAATTGTATTTTCTTTCAGCGCTTAGCTCCGTCGTCTTGTAGGCTTCGCGTCTATGTTCCTGGATTCTGGTTTCGTCATGCGTTTCGCGTTTTATACCCTCGGCTGAGCCTATCTGGCCGACGCGTGACATCGCCAGCGTCAATCTTGCAGGTAGCGCACGCTACCCCTGTTACCTTGCGTGCGCTACCGAAGTGCAGTTAACGTACGCTAACTACCTATTGTTAGCGTACGCTAACGAAGGGTGGCAGTAGCCACTGGACATGTCACGGCCCGTTAGCGCGCGCTACACATGACGGTTAGCGTGCGCTAACTCCACTGAATATAAGGCAATGGACGATTTGTAATGCAGTAGCTTTATTTCTTTTCTCTTCGTTTCTTCGTCGTGCGACCTCAGAGACGATTTCCGCCGGTTCTATTCGGAGTTCTCTTCAAATCCCATCACCGTAGAGTCGTGCTAACATACTATCATCAGCATAATCGTCATCCATCATCCGAAATCAAGGTATTTTCGTCTAGAATCCTAACTCGTCAAATTTGGGGGTTTTTCCGGGTTTTGCTAACTGGAACCGAATTATTCCAGTATGTTATGATATTCTTCACCGATTGTGATTATTGTGTGATTCCAAATCCAATTTCCTTGATTTTAATCCGTGAATTATCAATACGGGGAGATTTTGCGTGAACCCTCGCCCGTATCGATTGAACGTCTATTATCGTGATTTGTAATCAGGGTTTTGGGAGTATTCCTTTCGATTATTGATGTCCGTTGGGACTGAGTTATGCTAATTCTTCGTTTAGGAACCATCGTTTTCCACCCGGACCGTTCGTAGTCGTGTTTCACTTCCGTTTCGTCAAGAATGTCTCAAAGGCAAGTACTTTACATTTGTTTACATGTTCTAGTATTTGAATTATGGCTGTATCGTGGTTGTTGCGGATGGTTATGTGTATGTTCACCTAGGGATGGTCCGACGGGGCCTCTAGGGATACGTATTGCCGTGAGTGTGCGTATCGCGAACTGTGGTTAGCCACCCAGGGATGTCCGACGGGGCTCTGCGGGGTACGGTGGCCGGGAGTCTCGTACCAACGGTTAACTTTGAATTGTGATTTGTTGGAGATCATGTATTTTGCGATTGTGCATTGTAAATATTCCGGAATATAAAACGTTTTCAAAAATGATTTTTGGCGCATTATTCATCTGATTAGAATGTAGTTCAAATGGATTGTACTTGCACTAGCAGTTGTCGCTAACCCCTTAAATGGGGGAAATACTTTTTGTATTTCAGGTACTGATCGTGGGGATAAGCGAGCACCCGAGCTGTATGAGGATGATGGGCAAGCATGATATTGTCCAGTATTTGGTTTCCGGAGTTATGTCCGTCGGTTATTATTGATGTCTGATTTTGGGAATATGTATTATAAAATTTGTTTAAGTACTCGAGTACTTCCTATTTAAACTCGTTACTGTTGTGTCCCCGTTTGGGAAATGGATTTGATGTCAGAATTTTAATTGTCGGTTATAGTCTTTTATTTAACTTGTCGTATTATTTATGATGGTTTGTCGTTGTCGAATGTCTTGTTTGGTACGTTAGCCTGGTGGATTCCATAGTGTGGGGTCCACGGCGCTGTAATATGCCCCGAACGTCTTGGGGGTGTTACAGAATATGGTATCAGAGCTTAGGTTTATGGATACCTAGCCGGTTATTCGGGTCTAGTTAAGTGTCGCTTTTGGGGACAAGATCACCGCTATGCCATCATCTCAAGACGCCTGCTCGTAAGTTTTCCTAACTTGACTCGTTTCACCGCTGTTCTATTCTGTCTTAGTATCTTGTTGCGTTTTGCGTTTGAATTGTACTTACCCGTTGCTTCTTCGTAATTCCTGCCGGTAGAGGACGCGACGCGGCCGCGACGCGGTAAGGGACGTGGCGCACTGGTGGGGCAGCCATGTCCGATCACTGGGAACCGATTCGGCGATGCCTTCCTTGTCGAACAGTGTTCCCCTAGTTCCGGAGGTCACAGGACTACCGCTAGCTCCGGTAATGCACATGAAAATGTTGGAGTGGCCAACATTTTGCAGCAGGTAGCGAACCAGATGACGCTACTGACTCAGGCCGTTCTAGTCGGCCAAGCTAATGCCAACCCGGTTCCGCCTACTGGATTCGGTAATGATAAGCTACTTCAGGACGTGATTCGTATGCGTCCTCCGCAGTTTGATGGTGCTTCCGACCCTTCTGGTTGGGAGAATTGGCTATTCGAGATGGAGAAAGTGTTTGAGGCTGCTAATTGTTCCAAGGAGAGGAAAGTACCCATTGCTCAGTACTTCCTCGCCAAGGAGGCAGCAACGTGGTGGCAAGCGGTAAAACCGCGTCACCGAGCAGCTACGTGGGCAGAGTTTCGGGATATGATGGAAGACGAATTCTGTCCTTGGCCAGTGAAAGAGGGAAGGATCCGAGCCTTGTTTGAGGCTAAACCCCAAGATGTTCCTATATCTCAAGCTATCAAAGACTACAATCAACAGCTGCACTATGTGCGAAACCAAGTCCGCGATGAGCTTGATAAGATCCGCCACTTTGATATGCGAATGAAATCGAGGGTGCGCCACTACATGTCTGGTCTGGGGTGCACGACTTTGAAAGATTATCAGAATAAAGCGATGGCTTACGAGATGTCGTTTTCTGCGACAGAGACGACAGCTGAAGGAAAGAAGCAGAAGACCTCCGGTCAGTTTTCGGGAGGCAAGTCAGGAGGGTATCCGAAGGCTCAGTCTGGTTCGCGAGTCTTCGGGAGTCAGTCGCCATCAGTTGGTCGAGGAAACGGTTCTAGGTCCGCTCCTGCTGGTTCCGTTCGTGGTCCTACGTGCTTCAACTGTAGTCATCCGGGCCACATGATGAGTGAGTGTGATAGGCCTCCGATTCAGTGTCTTGCTTGTGGTAGGTTGGGTCATCGTGCTAAGTTTTGTACGGATGCAGCTCGGGCTCCAGTTACTCAGATATCAGCCCCAGCTGCGGGAGAGCCGAGTGTGAATCAGGCACCGACAGTTCCTCAGCCGCAGCAGAGTTTTGGTAGAGGTCGAGGTCGTGGTCAGCCTTCTAGAGGGGGAGCTTCTAGTGCGGGGTCTGTTCCGCCCCGTGTGTATGAGATGAGGCGAGACGGAGATCCCGACGCGACGGTGGCTACAGGTACCGTCCACATCCTTGGTTATCCTGTTTCCGTATTGTTCGATTCTGGTGCTACGCATTCTTTTATATCTATGGATTGTGTGCGTCGTCTGCATGTTGATTGCCTTGTTGCTTGTGAGCCTTTTATTATTAAACTTCCTAGCGGGGATAGCATCGTGGGGGACCGTGAGATTAGAAATTTTTCTGTGAGTATCGCGGGGAGGGATTGGCCTTCTAATCTGATTGCGGTAGATATTAGAGAGGAAGATTTGATTCTGGGTGAGGATAGGTTGGACCGTCATGGGGCGATCATGAATTATAGATCGAGGACTGTGTCGATGTTAGCCTCTGACGGTACCGAGCATTCTTTTGTGGGGCGTAAGCGGGGTAGCCAGAGATTACTCATCAGCGCCTTGAGGGCGGTGAGACTTCTTCGAGGAGGTTGCACGGGCTATTGGTGTTACGCTTTGAGATCGGAAGAAGGAGGAGTCGAACTCTCGTCTATTCCGGTAGTATGTGAGTATCCTGACGTTTTTCCAGATGAGTTGCCGGGTTTGCCGCCGGACCGAGAGGTTGAGTTTACCGTCGATTTAGAGCCGGGGGCAGCCCCGATTTCTAAGACGCCATACCGTATGGCGCCTGCCGAGATGCTTGAGTTGAAGAAACAGTTGGGAGAGTTGCTTGACATGGGGTATATTCGACCGAGTGCTTCACCTTGGGGCGCACCGGTCCTGTTTGTGAAGAAGAAGGATGGGTCACTTCGTTTGTGTATCGACTACCGAGAGTTGAACAAAGTGACCATCAAAAACAAGTATCCACTCCCGAGGATTGATGACTTGTTTGATCAGTTGCAAGGGGCAACCGTGTTTTCGAAGATTGATTTGAGATCGGGGTATTATCAGCTCCGAGTGAAGGATACCAATATTCCGAAGACGGCCTTTCGGACGAGATACGGACACTACGAGTTTGTGGTTATGCCTTTTGGGCTAACCAACGCCCCAGCCGTGTTCATGCAGCTTATGAACAAAGTCTTTATCGAGTACCTCGATAAATGTGTAGTCGTCTTTATCGACGATATTCTGATTTACTCAAGAAACGGGGAGGAGCATGCCCGTCATTTACATATTGTGTTAGACATTTTGAGAACTCAGCATCTTTTTGCGAAGTTCTCAAAGTGCGAATTTTGGTTACGGGAGGTTATGTTTCTCGGTCATGTGATATCGGCCGAGGGTATTCGTGTGGACCCACATAAGGTAGAGGTAGTGTTGGATTGGGCGCCGCCCAAGAACGTGAAAGAGGTCCGCAGTTTTCTGGGATTAGCCGGGTATTACCGCAGATTCGTCGAGGGGTTCTCTAAGCTCGCTCGACCACTGACTCAGTTGTTACAGAAGTCAGAGAAGTTTGTGTGGACCGATGAGAGGCAGAATAGTTTTGAGGAGTTGAAGAAGCGGTTGACAACCGCTCCCGTTTTGGCTTTACCGAGTGGTAATGATGGTTTCTCAGTTTATAGTGATGCTTCGGGCCAAGGGCTCGGATGCGTACTTATACAGCACAGGAGGATGATTGCCTATGCTTCCCGTCAGTTGAAACCGTATGAATTGAACTACCCTACGCACGATCTTGAGTTGGCCGCAGTTGTGTTTGCGTTGAAGATTTGGCGTCATTACTTGTATGGCTCGTCGTGTCAGATTTTCACCGATCACAAGAGCCTAAAGTACATTTTCACCCAGAAGGAGCTTAATATGAGACAGAGGAGATTGTTGGAATTGATTAAGGATTACGATCTCGAGATCCTTTATCATCCGGGCAAGGCTAATGTGGTAGCAGATGCCTTGAGCCGGAAATCGGTATCGCTTCGGGCGCTTGAGTTACTCATGGCGCAGTCGGGACTTCAGCGAGAGTTTATGAGGTTGAGCATTGAGATTGTACTGCCAGAGAGTTCCGGGCAGTTGCGTACTCTTGAGATTTCTTCATCTCTGGTCGAGGACATTAAGTCGGGACAGTTAGAGGACCCGATGTTTATTCAGCTTCGAGAGAGTGTAGGGAAAGGGAAAGCTCCAGGATTCGTTATTCATGAGGACAGTGTGTTGAGATTCCGAGGTCGGTTGTGTGTTCCGAACGACTCGGAATTGAGGCAGCGCATTATGCCAGAGGCTCATGCGTCACCTTACTCAGTCCATCCGGGCTCGAGTAAAATGTATAAAGATCTGAGGAAGAATTTCTGGTGGAACGACATGAAGAAGGAGGTAGTTCAGTTTGTAGCTAAGTGTTTGACTTGTCAGCAAGTCAAGATTGAGCATCAGCGGCCAGCCGGATTATTGAAACCACTTCGCTCCGAATGGAAGTGGGAGGACATCTCTATGGATTTTGTCACGAGTTTACCGAGGACGAAGACCGGTATGAATATGGTATGGGTGATTGTAGACCGATCGACCACGCCGCACATTTTCTGGGCATCAAGGATACTTGGGGTCCAGAAAAGTTGGCTCGTATTTTTATCACTCAGATAGTGAGGCTTCATGGTACGCCGAGGACCATTATTTCAGACAGAGATGGCCGATTTGTATCGCATTTTTGGCAGGCGGTGCATAAGGCATTGGGGACACAGTTGCGTTTGAGCACTTCGTTCCATCCCTGCATCGATGGGATCCGAACGTACCATTCAGACGTTCGAGGATTTGTTGCGTGCGTGTGCGTTAGATTGGAGTAGTGACTGGGAGGATCATCTGGCCTTGATTGAGTTTACTTATAATAATAGCTGGCACGCGTCGATTAAGATGGCACCGTATGAGGCACTTTATGGCCGACGTTGCCGATCACCGATATGTTGGGATGAGCCGTCCGATTTGGTTGGCACCGAGCCGGACCTTGTATTAGAGACGAGGGAGAAAGTCGAATTGATTAGAAAGAGGATGTTGGCTGCTCAGAGTCGACAAAAGTCTAATGCGGATGTTAGGCGTAGACCTTTGGAGTTTGAAGTGGGAGATCATGTTCTGTTGAGAGTGTCTCCTACGAGAGGAGTTTTCCGTTTTGGGAAGAAGAGGAAACTCAGCCCGAGATATATTGGACCTTTCGAGGTATTAGAGAGGGTCGGTGATGTAACACCCCCAAGACGTTCAGGGCATATTACAGCGCCGTGGACCCCACACTGTGGAATCCACCAGGCTAACATACCAACAAGACATTCGACAACGAAAAGCTATCCTTAATAAAACGACAATTCAAATAAAAGACTACAAACCGACAATTAAATTCTGACATCAAATCCATTTCCCAAAACGGGGACACAACATTAACAATTTCAAACAGGAAGTACTCGAGTACTTAAACCAATTTTATAATACATAAATCCCAAAATCAGACATCAATAGTAACCGACAGACATAACATCGAAAATAAAATACTGGACAATATCATGCTTGCCCATCATCCTCATACGGCCCGAGTGCTCGTTTGTCCCCACGATCAATACGAAATACAAAAGTATTTCCCCATTTAAGGGGTTAGCGACAATCGCTAGTGCAAGTACAATCCATTTGAACTACATTCTAATCGAGATGAATAATGCGCCAAAATCATTTTTTTAAAACGCTTTATATTCCTAATATTTACAATCACAAACACATTATCTCCAACAAATCACAATTCAAAGTTAACCATTGGTACGAGACTCACGGCCACCGTACCCCACAGAGCCCCGTCGGACATCCCTGGGTGGCTAACCACAGTTCGCGATACGCACACTCACGACAATACGTATCCCTAGAGGCCCCGTCGGACCGTCCCTAGGTGAACATACACATAACCATCCACAACGACCACGATACAGCCATAATTCAAATACTAGAACATGTAAACAAATGTAAAGTACTTGCCTTTGAGACATTCTTCGAAGAGTCGGAAGTGAAAAATGACTACGGATGATCCGAATGGAAAACGACGGTTCCTAAACGAAGAATCAGCATAACTCAGTCCCAACGGACATCAATAATCGAAAGGAATACTCCCAAAACCCCGATTACAAATAACGACAATATACGTTCAATCAATACGGGTGAGGGTTTACGCAAAATCTCCCCGTATTGATAATTCGCGGATTAAAATCAAGGAAACTGGATTTGGAATCATTCAATAATCACAATCGGTGAAGAATATCGTAATATAGATGAACAATTCGGAACTAAACCCTAAAATCACGAAATCCCCCAAAAACGTCAAAATTAGGGTTCCTGAGGAATTACCTTGAATTCGGACGATGGAGATGGGTTTAGATGGTGGTGTGTTATGCTCGAGACACAAGAATTGGATGGAAGGGAACTCCGCCGATTACTCTCCACAATCCGCTCCGAATCGCCAAAATCGCCCGTAGTAGGAAGGGAAGGAAAGGAAAAGAATGAAAAATAATGCCGAAACTAAATCGCCCTAATCTTTAAAAATGTGAAGTTAGCGCACGCTAACTAGCATGTATAGCGCACGCTAACGGGCGAGACCGTCCAGAGCTTCGCCGCCAATCGCTAGCGCACGCTAACAATAACGAGTTAGCGCACGCTAATCGCACATTGGTAGCGCACGCAAGGCAACAGGTAGCGTGGCGCTACCTACGCAGCAATTCAAGACGCTGCTCATAACAAAGTGAAGATTGCCGAAGGTACAAAACACGAAACGACTTCAAACCAGGATCCAGAACATAGACGCCAAGCATACAAGACGACGGAGCTAAGCGCTGAAAGAGAAATACAATTCCGACCACCGAAGGGTCCGTAATGCGACAACGAAAACAAGATTCCCTAAACTATTAGGAAATTACAAAAATGGCCCAAGTGCCCGAAAATCACGAAACGACGTCGGATTTACAAACCGAAAGTCTCCACATAACCAACTCAACCATACGAACTTGTACAAACCAAGAAACAACGGAAACGAACGAGTTTTACAAGAATCGAACGTTCATACGGCAAAACATGTCATAAAATGAAATTACGTGAAAACATCATCAAAACTCGTCCAAATGGAAAAACTCCAAGAACAAAATAGATTCAAAATGTGGAAACGGTTACAAGCGAGTCGATAAAAATAGACATACCCCAAAAATGGAAACCGCTAAAAATGGAAAAATTACGGATATTACATTCTCCCCCTCTAAAATAAAGTTTCGTCCCAAAACTTAAGAATCAAAAAGCTCGGGGTATCTCGAACGCATATCCTCCTCTAGCTCCCACGTCGCTTCTTCTACTCCGTGCCTCGACCATTGCACCTTAACCAAAGGAATGGTTTTGTGCCTTAACTGTTTGTCACGACGTTCCAAAATTCTGACGGACCTCTCCTCAAACGTAATATCCTTCTAGATCTCCACGTCCCCAAAGTCAATAATGTGGGACGGGTCTGGAACGTACTTCCTCAACTGGGAAACGTGAAATACACTATGTACATGACTCAGCGACGGAGGTAAAGCCAAACGGTATGCCAACTCGCCGACTCTCTCCAATACCTCGAAGGGTCCAATATATCTCGGGCTGAGTTTCCCCTTCTTCCCAAAACGGAAAACTCCTTTCGTCGGAGATACTCTCAACAGAATGTGATCTCCCACCTCAAACTCCAAGGGTCTACGCCTAACATCCGCATAAGATTTCGCCGACTGAGCGGCCAACATCCTCTTTCTAATCAATTCAACTTTCTCTCTCGTCTCCAACACAAGGTCCGGCTGCCAACCAAATCGGACGGTTCATCCCAACATATCGGTGATCGGCAACGCCGGCCATAAAGTGCCTCATATGGTGCCATCTTAATCGACGCTGCGTGCCTATTATTATAAGTAAACTCAATCAAGGCCAAATGATCCTCCCGATTACTCCAGCCTAACGCACACGCGCGCAATGCATCCTCGAACGTCCGAATGGTACGTTCGGACCGCCATCGGCCTCGGGATGGAACGAAGTGCTCAAACGAGCCGAGTCCCCAATGCTCTATGCACCGCCCGCCAAAATGCGATACAAATCGCCATCTCTCTCAAATAATGGTCCTCGCGTACCATGAAGCCTCACTATCCGAGTGATAAAATACGAGCCAACTTTTCTCGACCCCAAGTATCCTTGATGCCCAGAAATGTGCCGACTTAGTCGATCGGTCTACAATCACCCATACCATATTCATACTACTTCGTCCCTGTAAACTCGTGATAAAATCCATAGAGATGTCCTCCCACTTCCATTCCTAACGGGAAGTGGTTTCAATAATCCGCCGGCCGATGCTCAATCTTGACTTGCCGACAAGTCAAACACTTAGCTACAAACCGAACTACCTCCTTCTTCATATCGCTCCACCAAAAATTCTTCCTCGATCTTTATACATCTTACTCGAGCCGGATGGATCGAGTATGGTGACGCATGAGCCTCTCGCATAATGCTCTGTCTCAATTCCGAGTCGTTCGAACACACAACCGACCTCGGAATCTCAACACTCCGTCCTCATGAATAACAAATCCCGGGCTTTCCCCTTCTCTACACTCTCCCGGTGAATAAACATCGGGTCCTCCAACTGTCCCGATTTAATGTCCTCGACTGCAGATGAAGAAATCTCAAGAGTACGTGAATCGCCGGAACTCTGGGCGCACAACCTCAATGCTCAACCTCATAAACTCTCGCCAAGTCCCGACCGGGCCGTAAGCAACTCAAGCGCTCAAGCGAGCACGATTTCCGGCTCAAGGCATCTGCTACCACATTAGCCTTGCCGGATGATAGAGGATCTCAAGATCGTAATCCTTAATCAATTCCAACCATCTCCTCTGTCTCATATTAAGCTCCTTCGCGTGAAGATGTACTTGTGCTCTTGTGATCGGTGAAAATCGACACGACGAGCCATACAAGTAATGACGCCGATTTTCAACGCAAACACAATCGGCCAACTCAAGATCGTGCGTAGGTAATTCAATTCATATGGTTTCAATCGACGGAAGCATAGGCAATCGTCCTCCCATGCCGCATAAGTACGCATCCGAGCCCTTGGCCCGAAGCATCACTATAAACCGAGAAACCATCATTACCACTCGGTAGGGCCAAACGGAGCGGTCGCCAACCGCTTCTTCAACTCCTCAAAACTATTACGCCTCTCATCGGTCCACACAAACTTCTCGACTTACGTAATAACCGAGTCGGTCGAGCGAGTTTAGAGAACCCTCGACGAATCTACGATAATACCGGCTAATCCCGTAAAACTACGGACCTCTTTCACGTTCTTGGCGGCG
Organism: Orobanche coerulescens; assembly: GCA_033398695.1. Taxonomy (NCBI): domain Eukaryota; kingdom Viridiplantae; phylum Streptophyta; class Magnoliopsida; order Lamiales; family Orobanchaceae; genus Orobanche; species Orobanche coerulescens. The sequence goes on along the minus strand of CM065816.1, from coordinate 9,540,464 downwards.
CCCAATCCAACACTGCCTCTACCTTATGTGGGTCCACACGAACACCCTCGGCCGAGATCACATGACCGAGAAACATAACTTCCCGTAACCAAAACTCGCACTTTGAGAACTTCGCAAAAAGATGCTGAGTTCTCAAAATATCTAACACAATATGCAAATGACGGGCGTGCTCCTCCTCGCTCCTCGAGTAAATCAGGATGTCGTCGATAAAAACGACTACACACTTATCGAGGTACTCGATAAAGACTTTGTTCATAAGCTGCATGAACACGGCTGGTGCGTTGGTTAGCCCAAAAGGCATAACCACAAACTCGTAGTGACCGTATCTCGTCCGAAAGGCCGTCTTCGGAATATCGGTATCCTTCACTCGGAGCTGATAATACCCCGATCTCAAATCAATCTTCGAAAACACGGTCGCTCCTTGCAACTGATCAAACAAGTCATCAATCCTCGGGAGTGGATATTTGTTTTTGATGGTCACTTTGTTTAACTCTCGGTTGTCGATACACAAACGAAGTGACCCATCCTTCTTCTTTACGAATAGGACCGGTGCGCCCCAAGGCGAAGCACTCGGTCGAATATATCCCATGTCTAGCAATTCTCCCAACTGTTTCTTCAACTCAAGCATCTCGGCAGGCGCCATACGGTATGGCGTCTTAGAGATAGGTGCTGCACCCGGCTCTAAATCGACGGTAAATTCAACCTCTCGGTCCGGTGGCAAACCCGGCAACTCATCTGGAAAAACGTCAGGATACTCACATACTACCGGAATAGACGAGAGCTCGACTCCCCCTTCTTCCGATCTCAAAGCGTAACACCAATAACCCGTGCAACCTCCTCGAAGAAGTCTCACCGCCTTTAAGGCGCTGATCAGTAATCTCTGGCTACTCCGCTTACGCCCCACAAAGGAATGCTCGGTACCGTCAGAGGCCAACATCGAAACCGTCCTCGTTCTATAATTCATGATCGCCCCATGACGGTCCAGCCAATCCTCACCCAGAATCAAATCCTCATCTCTAATATCTACCGCAATCAGATTAGAAGGCCAAAACCTCCCCGCGATACTCACTGGAAAATCTCTAACCTCACGATCCCCCACGATACTACCCCCACTAGGAAGTTTAATAACAAAAGACTCACAAGCAACAAGGCAATCAACATGCAGGCGACGCACACAATCCATAGATATAAAAGAATGCGTAGCACCAGAATCGAACAATACGGAAACAGGATGATCAAGGATGTGGACGGTACCTGTGGCCACCGTCGCGTCAGGATCTCCTGCTCGTCTCATCTCGTACACGGGGCGGAATGCACCCGCACTAGAAGCTCCCCTCTAGAAGGCCGACCACGACCTCGACCTCTACCAAAACTCTGCTGCGGGCCGAGGAACCTGCCAGTGCCCGATTCACACTCGGCTCTCCGCACTGGAGCAGATATCCGAGTAATCGGAGCCCGAGCCGCATCCGTACAAAACTTAGCACGGTGACCCATACGACCACAAGCAAGACATGAATCGGAGGCCTATCACACTCACTCATCATGTGGCCCGGACGGCTGCAGTTGAAGCATGTAGGACCACGAAAGAAACCAGCGAGAGCAGACCTAGAACCGTTCCCTCGACCAACCGATGGCGGCCGACTCGAGACTCGCGAACAGTGACCGAGCCTTCGGATACCCTCCCGACTTGCCTCCCGAAACCGACCGAGGTCTTCGCTTCTTTCCTTCGGCCTTAGTCTCTGTCGCGAAAACGACATCTCGTAAGCCATCGCTTTATTCTCGATAATCTTTCAAAGTCGTGCACCCTGCACTGGACATGTAGTGGCGCACCTCGGCTTCATCCGCATATCAAAGTGGCGGATCTTGTCTAGCTCATCTCGGACTTGGTTTCTCACGTAGTGCAGTGCGATTGTAGTCCTTGATAGCTTGAGAAATAGGAACATCTTGGGGCTTAGCCTCAAAGAAGGCTCGAATCCTCCTCTTTCACCGGCCAAGGCGATTCGTCTTCCATCGAGATCTCGAAACTCGCCCACGTAGCGCCTTGGTCACGCGGTTTCACCGCTTGCCACCACGCCGCTGCCTCCTTGGCGAGGAAGTACTGAGCAATGGGAACTTACCTCACCTCGGAACACTTAGCAGCCTCAAACAATTTCTCCAACTCGAATAAACAATTCTCCCAACCAGAAGGGTCGGAAGCACCATCAAACTGCGGAGGACGCATACGAATCACGTCCTGAAGTAGCTTATCATTGCCGGATCCAGTAGGCGGAACCGGGTTGGCATTAGCATGGCCGACCAGAACGGCCTGAGTCAGTAGCGTCATCTGGTTCGCTACTTGCTGTAATATGTTGGCCACTCCAACATTCTCATGAGCATTACCGGAGCTAGCAGACTGGTCCTGCTGACCTCCGGAACTAGGGGGAACACTGTTCGACAAAGAGGGCATCGCCGAATCAGTTCCCGAGTGATCGGACATGGCCGCCCCACCGGCTGCGCCACGTCCCCTACCGCGTCCGCGACCGCGTCCGCGTCCTCTACCAGCAGGAATTCTGAAGAAGCAACGGGTAAGTACAATTCAAACGCAAAACGCAAAAGATACTAAGACAGGAATAGAACAGAACGGTGAAACGAGTCAAGTTAGGAAAACTTACGAGCACCGGCGTACTGAGATGATGGCATAGCAGTGATACTGTCCCAAAAACGACACTTAACTAGACCCAAATGACCGACAGCCTAGGTATCCATAAACCTAGGCTCTGATACCATATTCTGTAACACCCCCAAGACGTTCAGGGCATATTACAGCGCCGTGGACCCCACACTGTGGAATCCACCAGGCTAACATACCAACAAGACATTCGACAACGAAAAGCTATCCTTAATAAAATGACAATTCAAATAAAAGACTACAAACCGACAATTAAATTCTGACATCAAATCCATTTCCCAAAACGGGGACACAACATTAACAATTTCAAACAGGAAGTACTCGAGTACTTAAACCAATTTTATAATACATAAATCCCAAAATCAGACATCAATAGTAACCGACAGACATAACATCGAAAATCAAATACTGGACAATATCATGCTTGCCCATCATCCTCATACGGACCGAGTGCTCGTTTGTCCCCACGATCAATACCTGAAATACAAAAAGTATTTCCCCCATTTAAGGGGTTAGCGACAACTGCTAGTGCAAGTACAATCCATTTAAACTACATTCTAATCAGATGAATAATGCGCCAAAAATCATTTTTTTTAAAACGTTTTATATTCCGGAATATTTACAATCACAAACACATTATCTCCAACAAATCACAATTCAAAGTTAACCATTGGTACGAGACTCACGGCCACCGTACCCCACAGAGCCCCGTCGGACATCCCTGGGTGGCTAACCACAGTTCGCGATACGCACACTCACGGCAATACATATCCCTAGAGGCCCCGTCGGACCGTCCCTAGGTGAACATACACATAACCATCCACAACGACCACGATACAGCCATAATTCAAATACTAGAACATGTAAACAAATGTAACGTACTTGCCTTTGAGACATTCTTCGAAGAGTCGGAAGTGAAAAATGACTACGGATGATCCGAATGGAAAACGACGGTTCCTAAACGAAGAATCAGCATAACTCAGTCCCAACGGACATCAATAATCGAAAGGAATACTCCCAAAACCCCGATTACAAATAACGACAATATACGTTCAATCAATACGGGTGAGGGTTTACGCAAAATCTCCCCGTATTGACAATTCGCGGATTAAAATCAAGGAAACTGGATTTGGAATCATTCAATAATCACAATCGGTGAAGAATATCGTAATATAGATGAACAATTCGGAACTAAACCCTAAACTCCCGAAATCCCCAAAAACGTCAAAATTAGGGTTCCCGAGGAATTACCTTGAATTCGGACGATGGAGATGGGTTTAGATGGTGGTGTGTTATGCTCGAGACACAAGAATTGGGTGGAAGGGAACTCCGCCGATTACTCTCCACAATCTGCTCCGAATCGCCAAAATCGCCCGTAGGAAGGGAAGGAAAGGAAAAGAATGAAAAATAATGCGAAACTAAAGCGCCCTAATCTTTAAAAATGTGAAGTTAGCGCACGCTAACTAGCATGTATAGCGCACGCTAACGGGCGAGACGGTCCGGTAGCCTGCGCCAATCGCTAGCGCACGCTAACAATAACGAGTTAGCGACGCTAATCGCACATTGGTAGCGCACGCAAGGCAACGAGGTAGCGTGCGCTACCTACGCAGGCGATTGATCTGCTTGCTCATAATAAAGATGCTGGCATCGAAGGTACAAAACACGAAACGCACTTCGAAACCAGAATCCAGGAACATAGACGCGAAGCATACAAGACGACGGAGCTAAGCGCTGAAAGAGAAATACAATTCCGACCACCGAAGGGTCCGTAATGCGACAACGAAAAAAAGATTCCCTAAACTATTAGGAAATTACAAAAATGGCCCAAGTGCCCGGAAATCACAAAACGACGTCGGATTTACAAACCGAAAGTCTCCACATGACCAACTCAACCATACGAACTTGTACAAACCAAGAAACAACGGAAACGAACGAGTTTTACAAGAATCGAACGTTCATACGGCAAAACATGTCATAAAATGAAATTACGTGAAAACATCATCAAAACTTGTCCAAATGGAAAAACTCCAAGAACAAAATAGATTCAAAATGTCGAAACGGTTACAAGCGAGTCGATAAAAATAGACATACCCCAAAAATGGAAACCGCTAAAAATGGAAAAATTACGGATATTACAGGTGAGTTAGCGTACCGTTTAGCGTTACCTCCGTCGCTGAGTCATGTTCATAGCGTATTTCACGTTTCCCAGATGAGGAAGTACGTTCCTGACCCATCCCACATTATTGACTTTGGGGACGTGGAGATCGAGAAGGATATTACGTTTGAGGAGAGGCCCGTCAGAATTTTGGAGCGTCGTGACAAGCAGTTAAGGCACAAAACCATTCCTTTGGTTAAGGTGCAATGGTCGAGGCACGGAGTAGAAGAAGCGACGTGGGATCTAGAGGAGGATATGCGTTCGAGATACCCCGAGCTTTTTGATTCTTAAAGTTTCGGGACGAAACTTTATTTTAGAGGGGGAGAATGTAATATCCGTAATTTTTCTATTTTTAGCAGTTTCCATCTAATAAATTCGACAACATTTGTCGATTATGTGGTAAACCAGGCCACTTTGCTAAGAATTGTCGGGTTAAACCCAATGAGGTTTTAGTTGCAACTTGGAGTGAGGAAGATCCTGATGATGATTTCATGAATCAAAATAATCTCGCGCTCATGGCCCGGAGTTCATTCGACGATAGCGACGTCGAAAGCCAAGTAAGTAATTCTTACGACGAACTTTTTGAAGCATTCGAGTTATTACATACCGATTATCAAAATGCTTTAAATGAGACTAAATCCCTTAAATCTAAATATAAATCTTTGGAAAATGAAAATTTCAAAATTCTTGAAAATGGAAAGTTTGTTGAAATCGATCATTCAAAATGCCTTGAAAACGAGAATATTTTAAAGAATGATCTTGTTAAAATTCGAACCGAGCTCAAAAATTTAACGAAGAAATTTTCTCTCAGAAACGAGAAATTTGAAAATATGCTCTCGGTTCAAAAATACACCTTAAATAAAGAGGGGTTAGGATTCAAACCACGTTTTAAAAACGAATCCGTAAATTTCAAAATACCCCGGTGTGAAAAATGTTTGAAAATCGGGCACCATATTTCAAATTGGACGAGCCCAAGACGGACGATTAAAGTTAAGAAAATTTGGGTTCCTAAAGGAACAATTGTCTCAAACATCGTCTATGTCTCGAAAGAAAAACCGACTTTCGGTTGTGTTGCTATCCAAAATATTATCCGGAGATAGATATTGCTGGAATAGATGAGTAGCAAACAAGGTGTGAGAACACCTCCCTGGGAAAAGTAAATAACACAAGATTTGACGGGGTTGTTAGTCTCGGTCTTGAATGCTCTCGCGAGATATTATTAATACGAATACTTTGGAGTACAAATATTAATGTTAGAGTACAATTACAATGAGTGTAAAGACCCTAGTTATCTTAGCTATCGAGCGTGAAGATTGCCGGAAGAACCAGATATGATGTTCTGTGAGTTCTTGTAACAACGTTGATGTGCTGTAACGACTGTGAGAAATCAACGGTCTCTCACGGTGTGTATTAGCTGTATGTGTGAGCTCTTAGGCTTGCAAGTCTCTTTGAATCTGTACTGCAGGGAGTTCTTGCCTCTGCCGACCGTCTTCTGGATGAGAGGTTCTGAGAGAGAAATCCTAAGGTAGATTCGGGAGAGGAAGCCGAGAGTATGAAAGTGTGTATGTTCGTATGTATTTCTGTGAATGGTACTCTGAATGTCTGAACTGAGAGGAGAACCAATTTGGGAACTGAGTGGAACAAATTGCGAACCTTTTTCCAGTTGCTGGAGGTTCTCTATTTATAGGACTGGGAGATGCCGGGCGATCGTCTCCGCTGTATTATAATAAGTGGGCGATCGTCTTTAGCACATGGGCTGGTCTCCTTAAAGTCCGCAGGAGTTGCTGGCAGCCAGCTGTGCGGTCCAATGAGAAGTCTGCACGCGTCTTGAGTCGCTGTCATGGGCGGTCCCACCATGTATCTTTCGACGGGTTTGTCGGTAGGCGAGAGGTGGCGACAGGCTGTGGTCAACGATCCATGTTCTGCGGCGCCTTTCGCGGATCTGCACATGGGAGCTGCTTTTAGATCCAGTCTTCGTAGACTTTGACGGGCGATGGCCTTGAACGTGGCATATGTCGGTCGTCCTCGGTCGGGCACCAGGGTCGATCGCTAGGTGTCATAAGGCGATCGCCTTGGGAGTCGATTGTAATATCCGTAATTTTTCCATTTTTAGCAGTTTCCATTTTTGGTGTATGTCTATTTTTATCGACTCGCTTGTAACCTTTTCAACATTTTGAATCTATTTTGTTCTTGGAGTTTTTCCATTTGGATGAGTTTTGATGATGTTTTCACGTAATTTCGTTTATGGCATGTTTTGCCGTACGAACGTTCGATTCTTGTAAAACTAATTCATTTTCGTTTTTTCTTGGTTCGTACAAGTTCGTATGGTTGGGTTGGTCATGTGGAGACTTTCGGTTTGTAAATCCGACGTCGTTTCGTGATTTTCGGGCAATTGGGCCATTTTTGTAATTTCCTAATAGTTTAGGGAATCTCGTTTTCGTTGTCGCATTACGGACCCTCCCGTGGTCGGAATTGTATTTTCTTTCAGCGCTTAGCTCCGTCGTCTTGTAGGCTTCGCGTCTATGTTCCTGGATTCTGGTTTCGTCATGCGTTTCGCGTTTTATACCCTCGGCAATGACTTACTGGCGGCGTGACATCAGCGATCTTTGAGCTGGCATGTAGGTAGCGCACGCTACCCCTGTTACCTTGCGTGCGCTACCGAAGTGCAGTTAACGTACGCTAACTACCTATTGTTAGCGTACGCTAACGAAGGGTGGCAGTAGCCACTGGACATGTCACGGCCCGTTAGCGCGCGCTACACATGACGGTTAGCGTGCGCTAACTCCACTGAATATAAGGCAGCGGACAGTTTCAGAACAGCAGTTTATTTCTTTTCTCTTCGTTTCTTCGTCGTGCGACCTCAGAGACGATTTCCGCCGGTTCTATTCGGAGTTCTCTTCAAATCCCATCACCGTAGAGTCGTGCTAACATACTATCATCAGCATAATCGTCATCCATCATCCGAAATCAAGGTATTTTCGTCTAGAACCCTAACTCGTCAAATTTGGGGGTTTTTCCGGGTTTTGCTAACTGGAACCGAATTATTCCAGTATGTTATGATATTCTTCACCGATTGTGATTATTGTGTGATTCCAAATCCAATTTCCTTGATTTTAATCCGTGAATTATCAATACGGGGAGATTTTGCGTGAACCCTCGCCCGTATCGATTGAACGTCTATTATCGTGATTTGTAATCGGGGTTTTGGGAGTATTCCTTTCGATTATTGATGTCCGTTGGGACTGAGTTATGCTAATTCTTCATTTAGGAACCGTCGTTTTCCACCCGGACCGTTCGTAGTCGTGTTTCACTTCCGTTTCGTCAAGAATGTCTCAGAGGCAAGTACTTTACATTTGTTTACATGTTCTAGTATTTGAATTATGGCTGTATCGTGGTTGTTGCGGATGGTTATGTGTATGTTCACCTAGGGATGGTCCGACGGGGCCTCTAGGGATACGTATTGCCGTGAGTGTGCGTATCGCGAACTGTGGTTAGCCACCCAGGGATGTCCGACGGGGCTCTGCGGGGTACGGTGGCCGGGAGTCTCGTACCAACGGTTAACTTTGAATTGTGATTTGTTGGAGATCATGTATTTTGCGATTGTGCATTGTAAATATTCCGGAATATAAAACGTTTTCAAAAATGATTTTTGGCGCATTATTCATCTGATTAGAATGTAGTTCAAATGGATTGTACTTGCACTAGCAGTTGTCGCTAACCCCTTAAATGGGGGAAATACTTTTTGTATTTCAGGTACTGATCGTGGGGATAAGCGAGCACCTGAGCTGTATGAGGATGATGGGCAAGCATGATATTGTCCAGTATTTGGTTTCCGGAGTTATGTCCGTCGGTTATTATTGATGTCTGATTTTGGGATTATGTATTATAAAATTTGTTTAAGTACTCGAGTACTTCCTATTTAAACTCGTTACTGTTGTGTCCCCGTTTGGGAAATGGATTTGATGTCAGAATTTTAATTGTCGGTTATAGTCTTTTATTTAACTTGTCGTTTTATTTATGATGGTTTGTCGTTGTCGAATGTCTTGTTTGGTACGTTAGCCTGGTGGATTCCATAGTGTGGGGTCCACGTCGCTGTAATATGCCCCGAACGTCTTGGGGGTGTTACATCGATCGCGGGATGATTTGAAGGTGGACTGTTATCTTCGTTTAGGCAAGTTCGTCGTAACTTGTTCGGTTGTGGACTCGGTCGCTCGGCCTTGTTACCAATCGCCGTCGAGGCGTATAAATCGCCGCACAACAATTGCCCCCCAGCTCGCTCCGATGTTGGAAACGTGGGGTGAGGTGGTTCTACTGGCGATCGCTTAATTTTGACGAGTGACTCTGCATTATACGGAACTGGCGATCGTCTTTGAGCAGTTCGGTTCTTTGAGCGGAGGATGATAGCGGGCGTGGAAAATCTCCGGGGCACGTGTCGGATTCCTATTGGGGGATACCGACGGTTAGTTATGACTCCTCGTCTGGCGTGCCCTCGAAACGACGCGTATGCGGGTTTCGAGGGAGCATTAATTGTGACGGTTGCACGCGGCCGCTGAGAAGGAGGCCGATCAACTGAAGGTGACTGTCGCTCGGCTGACTAGGGAGCTGGTGGCGTCGAGGGGAGAGACAGCCGCTAAGGAGGCCGAGCTTCAGGGTGCGCAACAGGCGGTTGCGGAGATGAAAGGGAAGCTGGAGGCGACCGAGGCTGATCCCTTTCTCAACGTGGAGTTCGTCAGTGAGTTTGCCTATTATATGGCGTTCGATGACTCGCTCCGAGCTGCTAAGAAGAGTGGGCTGGAGGTCGGCCCTCTTGCTGAAAACTTCAAGGCCTATGCGTTGGAGCACCCTCTTCATCCTGCTTTCTCCGTGCCGATCCTGAATCTCGCGGAAATCGGCGTAGACCTGAGCTGGTACCCGACTCCCGGAAATCTTACTCATCCGAATGTCCCGGAGGATGGGGAGGCAGCTCCGGAGGCTGGTGAAGGGTCGCGGACCGATCCGGTGGCTGAAGGCGAAGGCCAGGCGGCGGCCTGAGGCTTTACATCCTTAATGTTTTAGCTAGGAATCTTGTAATTTGTTCACTTACGATCCGCACTTCCCCTTTGTTTTTGTTCACTTAGTGAAAGTAAGGGGACGAAAATAAATCGTTGAGTGAGCGGTCTTCAATTTTGTCGATTCCTCGAGGAAGGCCGTCCATCTCGGTCTTGAGGAACCGTGCACGATCGCGGAGTTCGATGGACCGATCTCCACGACCGTGTCTTGTGCGTGAGCGACATTCCGTTTAATGGCTAAGTTCTCGCGACTCACTTAATTGGGAGGGTCCTCCGTAGGCTGCACCTCGCCTCGTATTTAAACGAAGGGCGTGCGGTCTTGGTCTGGAGGATTCCTTGCGCGGGTTGTCGTCGGACTAATCGACTCCACGTCCGAGGCTTGTTAGCTCTTTTCTACCTCGAACCGCCGTTAAGATGGCGACCCTCGACGGTATACGTTGAGACGGGGGTAGGGACGCGTCGCATTGTCCGTGAAGGACCCACCACGTTAAGTGATGGACCTTCGAGGGCAGGCGAACGTGTCCACAGATCTATTTTGGAGGGCCCTCAGACTACGTCGACCTCGTATTTAAACGAAGGACGGGCGATCGTGGCCCAAAGGGACCTTGCACGGGCACAGAGAACGGTTCCATCGTCCTCCACGACCATGTCGACACTCTTCTACCTCGGACCATCAAGTCAGATGACGATCCTCGACGGTATACGTTGTGTGAGGGAAGGCGATCGCTGGCCTAGGTTCTTCATGTTGATGACGAACTTTAGAGGGCGAGTGAGTCATCTTCTGATTTTTCTTTGGAGAGTCCTTCGGCTACGCCTGCCTCGTATTTAAACGAAGGGCGAGCGATCGAAGCCCAAAGGAACCTTGCATGGACGGATCGTCGGTTTCATCGATTTTCGCGACCATGGCGGCACTTTTCTACCTCGGACCATCATGTCAGATGACGATCCTCGATGGTATACATTGTGCTTGGGGAGGCGATCGCTTCCTAGGTCCATCATGTCAGATGACGAACTTCAGGGGGCGAGCGAGTCATCCTCTTTTCCGAGGTGTTTGCTCAGGCAGTAGCATTTGGTTTGATGAGGCGGGAAATCGGGGAGAGACTTCCGAAGTTCCCTCCTCTTGATTGAAACATGTAGATACGGTCGCCGAGGTTGATCGAGGGGTCGGCTCGTATGAGCTTTCCGGCCTATTTGCGTTCGACTCGGGCGATCGTGTTGGGAGATTGGTGGGGCTCCGGCTAAGCCAATAAGCTGTCCAACTTGCCCTCCTCGAACAATCTCCAGAGTTGTCTGAGGAGGTCGCGGCATTGGTTGGTGTTGTGGTCGGGACTCTTGTGGTAGGCACAATATTGATTGTGGTCCAGATGACCGTGGTCCCTTATAGCCTTCGGCTTGTTTAGCGGTTCGCGCCCCTTGATGGCGTAAAAATGTGGGCTGGAGTTCGATTGAACTTGTGGAGGAGATGGGCTTCCACATCCTCGAAAGCCTTGAGATCCCTGGGTGGCTTGGCGATCGCCTTCTTGGCTTTGGCGATCGTCGTATCTCGGACAGGAGGTGGCGTTCCCTCGCCTAGGCGGAGGGTGAGCAGCCTCTGCCTGGCCAGAAAGTCTGCAGCCTTAGCGCGGAAGATCGCGTAGGTAGGGGGGATGCCCTTCGTGAGATGCCTGAACATAGGCGAATGACCGTAGAATCCCGCCAGGACTGAGTAGAGAGCGAGCTCGTCGCTGATGGGCTCGCCGGTGAGGACAATTTCATCCACCCGGTTGATATAATCTGCATCGGATTCGTCTTCCCCCTGCCTGATTTTCATCATGCGGTGGGGCCCTCTGGTCTGGCGACCTTGGCGGCGAAGTATGACGTGAAGTCACTCGCTAGTTTCTCAAAGGAGATGATTGATCGTGGTAGTAGTGAGACGTACCATCTATGGGCCAGCTCGCCCAATGTTAACGGGAAGATTCGGCACTTGGTTGCATCTGATGCCCCACACCCGGTCATGTAGATCCGAAACTTGCTTAGGTGGGTTTTGGGGTCCGATCTCCCTTCGTACAAAGGCATCTTGGGAGGAGCAATCCTTGGTTGTATGGGGGCAAGCTCGATGTGGACCACGAGTGACTCAGTTGGTCCGATGATCTTTCTACTGGTGCTTGCCCCAGTATCCAGGAGAGCTTTCATCTCGTCGAGTTGGCGTTGCATAGCGGCCATCGCCGCGACCTAGCTGCTCGCGGTTAGGCGCTCGGAGCGGGAGCCGAGGCGATCAAGAACTGACCCCTTGGCGTTCGGAGTGGGGGTCAGACGGCTGACCTGTGTTCGGCTGGGAGTCGGGTAGGCCGAACTCCTGGTGACGGATTCGGATTCCGTCGTCTCGCGGTTGGGGCCAGAATACCCCGGTCGCCATGATGGATTGCTTCCCAAGCGACTTAATATGGAACCGTCCGGCCTTGCGAGAACCTTTTCTCGCGGATCGGGGCTTCCTGACGATCGCTCGCCCAGTAGCCCCTTGAGCTTCCGTTTGCCCACGCGGCGGATGGCCGAGGGAGTTATAGCGGGTGTCGCGCACGCTCTCCGTCGCTCTTTTAGGATGACCATAGCCTCCTCGATCTGTTCTACGGTTTGGAACTGGTCAGGTGAAAGGCTGGGGCCGTCCCTCAGGTGCGGGATCGAGAGTCTCGCGTCGCCGCGGCATCCCCCTGCCGTCGGTTGGGGCTCGGATCGAGCTGAGATATGATGTCCGGTGGCTCGGAGAGTGGCTCTCTTCGATGTAGTGGCGGACGTCATGATTTTGAAGGCTTTCTTTGAAGAGCAGTGAGTGTCACTTCAAGTATATGCCCCGAGAACAGTGAGTGTTCTTCGGGACGGTAGGAATAAAAAATGAAGGTTAAGATGTCACCTTCCTCTAGCGCCAATTGTTGCTACCCAAAATATTATCCGGAGATAGATATTGCTGGAATGGATGAGTAGCAAACAAGGTGCGAGAACACATCCGTGGGAAAAGTAAATAACACAAGATTTGCCGGGGTTGTTAGTCCCGGGCTTGAATGCTCTCACGAGATATTATTAATACGAATACTTTGGAGTACAAATATTAATGTTAGAGTATAATTACAATGAGTGTAAAGACCCTAGTTATCTTAGCTATCGAGCGTGAAGATTGCCGGAAGAACCAGATATGATGTTCTGTGAGTTCTTGTAACAACGTTGATGTGCTGTAACGACTGTGAGAAATCGACGGTCTCTCACGGTGTGTATTAGCTATATGTGTGAGCTCTTGGGCTTGCAAGTCTATTCGAATCTGTACTGCAGGGAGTTCTTGCCTCTGCCGACCATCTTCTGGATGAGAGGTGCTGAGAGAGAAATCCTGAGGTAGATTCGGGAGAGGAAGCCGAGAGTCTGAGAGTGTGTATGTTCGTATGTATTTCCGTGAATGGTACTCTGAATGTCTGAACTGAGAGGAGAACCAATTTGGGAACTGAGTGGAACAAATTGCGAACCTTTTTCCAGTTGCTGGAGGTTCTCTATTTATAGGACTGGGAGATGCCGGGCGATCGTCTCCGCTGTATTATAATAAGCCGGCGATCGTATTTAGCACATGGGCTGGTCTCCTTAAAGTCCGCAGGAGTTGCTGGCAGCCAGCTGTGTGGTCCAATGAGAAGTCTGCACGCGTCTTGAGTCGCTGTCACGGGCGGTCCCACCATGTACCTTTCGGCGGGTTTGTCGGTAGGCGAGAAGGTGGCGACAGACTATGGTCAACGATCCATGTTCTGCCCCCTTTCGCGGATCTGCACATGGGCGCTGCTTTTAGATCTAGTCTTCGTAGACTTTGACGGGCGATGGCCTTGAACGTGGCATATGCCGGTCGTCCTCGGTCGGGCACCAGGGTCGATCGCTGTAATATCCAGAATTTCTACTACTGCTGTTTAATACTATTTTATCCGAGTTATGTTGTACAGTGTGGAATCTGTACAGTATGGATAAAATAAATGAAGGACTAAGACACCTGTATTAGTATTATTACCGCACTTGGTTGACAGTTGTATTGGAAGACATTGTGTGTCGGGCTTATCGTATGGGAATGTTGTTGGTATATGTATATGTATTCAGTATGTCGTATGTTCGTATTCTGCATGTCGAGACGTTGGAGAAGAGTAGATGATAATGGCTAAACATAGCCTTATTAGCGCACGCTAAAGGTAAAATAATAGCGCGCGCTAGTGCAGGCAGATCGGAAGGAATCTGCGTGTGGACCAGGCCACTTTCGGCGCACGTTCTGATAAGTCAACGGATGTTTGTAATGTAGTGCTAGCACACACTAAACCCTAAAGGTTAGCGCACGCTAATGGTATACTGGACAAAAAGGAATCTTATCCTCGTCAGCACTTTCGGCGTGTGGACCAGTCTTTGGAGCATACAGACAAACGAGTCAACTGATATTAGCGCACGCTAAACGCAAGGACTTGCGTACGCTAGAGAGTGTAAGTTAAGTATGCTAATGCATGGGCGTTACGTACGTAAGCACATGTACGAATCCAGACTGTAGCCTCTGTTCTGCGATAGCGCATGCTAACAAAGTCAGTTAGCGCACGCTAAGGCCATAGCGCACGCTAAACATAAGGTTTAGCGCACGCTAGTAATATACTTTATAAAAAGGTACAAACGGGTGTTATGAAGCATTTCGTCCATTTCTTTCCTTTCACTTGATAGAGAGAGCTCTGGGAGGTACTTGAGGTCCAGAAACACTCCGAGATGATGATCTTTATCAAGATTAAGATAGAGAACATGGATTAGAGCCTTGTTCTTCAAGTTATTCATGGTTCTTGGAATGAAGTTCAAGTGTTCTTCTTCTTGGTTCGTCTAATCCAAGTAAATTTTGTATACCTTGTTAGTAGTTCGTTCTAAAGGATGATTACGTGTGAGGAACATGTTGGATAATCATGTGAGGATATTATATGAGGATTAATGAAGTTATGATAAGAGTTTCGGATGTATTGTGCGGCGATTAATACACCTCGATAGGCGATCGGCATCACAATCAGAGAAGCCAACCGTAAAGACTTACTCTGGACAAACGCCCAGAGTTCGGAACAATGCGGCGACCGTCTTTTGGTACCCAGCGATCGTCTTTTGATGTCTGACGATCGTCTTTAATGAGCGAACCAGAGGCGATCATCTCGTGCCACGTATGGATCCGGCATCCGTCAAAGTCGTCGAAGACCGAATCTTAGACGGTGGCCCACGTGCGAATCTTCAAAGGATACCGACAGATAGGACCATTGACCCCAGCCTGTCACCTACCATACCTACCGACAAGGCCGCCGAAAGGTACAAAGTGGGTCCTCCCCGGACAGCGACTCGAGACGCGTGCTGGCTTCCCATTGGTTCGCCCAGTTGGCCTCCAGCAGCAACCTCGGACCTCAAGGGAACAAGCCCACGTGACGGGACGATCGGCCGTCTTATTTTAATATAGAAAACGGCGGTCGCCCGCGATCGCCTGAGGAATCCCAGCTGCCTTGTCCCCTATAAATAGAGAACTCACTGATATGGGAAAGGGGACGCGAATTTGACTATGAATTCAGTGCAAAACACACACTAAAGAGAGAATCAAAGGCTCTTTTGGCAACCACTAATACATTCATAGTGATATTCATACACATTCATCATATATCCCAAGCAAGAACTCACAGATTTATCTATCTGGTTCTTCCGGAAATCTACGCGCTCTAAAGCCTAGATAACTAGAAGTCTTTACACTCCTTGTAATAGATTCTAACATTAATATTTGTACTCGACAGTTTATTTATTAATAACATCTCGCGAGAGCATTCAAGCCCGGGATTAACAACCCCGGCAAATCTTGTGTTATCTATTTTCTCACGGAAGTGTTCTCGCATTTGTTTGTTACTCGATCATTCCAGCAATACTATCTCCGGATAATATTTTGGGTAACAACAATTGGCGCTAGAAGAAGGGGAAATCTAAACCTTCATTTTTATTCCTACCGTCTCGAAGAACACTCACTGTTCTCCGGACATATACTTGAAGAAACACTCACTGTTCTTCAATAGAAAAGCCTTGAGAAAAATGACATCAGCAACGACCTCCAAGAGAGCTACCCTGAGATCTGCCGGAAATCTCATTCCGGCGAGGACCGAATCCCAGCCCACGGCGGAAGGCGACCGTGGCGACGCTAGGCTCTCACTCCCGCCCCCGAGGGACGGTTCTAGCCTCTCACTCGATCAGTTCCAGATCGCGGAACAGATTGAGGAGGCTATAGCCATCCTCAGGGAGCGACGGAAGGCCTATGACTCGCCCACCATCACTCCATCGACCATCCGCCGGGCAGGCAAGCGGAAGCTTAAGGGATCTATGTTGAAAAATCGACAGAAAGCCCCGAGCCGCAGGAGAAGGCTCTCGTGAGGAGGGACGATTCCGTCTTCAGCCGCCTGGGGAGCGATCCCTCATGGCGACCCGGGCACTCAGGCCCAAATGGGAGACATCGGTATCCGAATCCTTTACTGTGAGTTCGGCATATCCGACTCCCGTGAGACAGCCGGCCAACGAGCCCCGCCGCCCAAGAAAGGAACCCACCGGGCAGGAGCCTGCCATTCACCACGGAGCTAGTGGATCGCACACGATCGCCTTGGTTCACGCTCGAGAGCCACTCGCGAGCCAAAGCGACGGCGATGGCCGCCATGCAACGCCACTGACGAGATGAAGGCGCTCCTGGAAAATGGGGCAGGCGCCAGGAGATCGATCATTGGATCAAGCGAACCACTCACGACTCAGATCGAGCTCGCCCCAGTCCAACCAACGATCAATCCCCCACAAACACCTCTATATGAGGGGAGATCGGATCCGGAAACCCACTTAAGAAAATTTCGGATCTACATGACCGGATGCGGAGCTTCAGATGCGACGAAATGTCGTATGTTCCCGTTAACTCTGGGCGATCTCGCCCACAGGTGGTACATCTCACCACCATCTCGCCCAATCAATTGCTTTGAGAAGCTGGCGAACGACTTCACGTCGTACTTCGCCGCCAAAGTCGCTCGCCCGGAAGGTCCCCACCGCATGATGAAAATCAAGTAGGGGAAGGACGAATCGGATGAGGATCACATCGACCGGGTAGACGAGATAGTCCTCACCGGTGAGCCCATCAGCGACGAGATCGCTCTCCACGCAGTCCTGAACGAATTCCACAGACGCTCGCCCATGTTCAGGCACCTCACAAAGGAGTTTCCCCCGACCTATACGGCCTTCCGCATCAGAGCCGCCGATTTTCTGGCCAGGCAGAAGATGCTCTCACTCCGCTTAGACGAGGGACCGTCCGAAGAAGGAAAAGCACCTTCCCATGTCCAGAAGAAGGCGGTCGCCAAGCCCAGAAAGGCGGTCGCCAAGCCGCCTGGCGAGTTCAAAGCCTTCGAGGATGTAGAGGTCCACCTTCTTCACAATCTCAACTTATCTCCGGCCCACATCTTCAACGCGATCAAGGGTCGCAAGTGGCTTTCCAAGCCAAAGCCAATAAGGGACCACGGTCACCTAGACCATAGAAAATTTTGTGCCTATCATAAGAGTCCCGACCACAACACTAGCCAATGCCGCGACCTCCTCAGACAGCTCTGGCGACTGTTTGAGGAAGGCAAACTGGACAATTTGATCACCAAGCCAGAACCCAGGACGGAAAGAGCCGGAGGGCGCGAGCGCCGACCAAGCGAAAAGATTCCTCCCAATCCGATCGCAAGAATCGAGCATGAGCCGGAGTACTCTGATGAGTCGATCCCTCCGATCAACCCTGGCGGTCGGATCAACATGCTTCAAGCAGGAGGTGGGAGCCTCGGGGGCCTTTCCCCGGTTTCCACCTCACAAACAGAAGCGAAAAGCCGAGCTGAGGGCTTTCGCCGAAGTCCATGTTGTAGTACCTCCGGAGCCGACCATCTCTAGAGACGCGCTCATCACCTTTTCCAACAAGGACAGGGAGGGAGTGCAATGTCCCAAAGAGGATGCACTAGTGATCTCCGCTTGTATCCTTGGGAAGACGGTCGATCGCGTCTTTGGTCGACAATGGGAGTTTCGCAACATCATATTCAAATCCGCCTAGACCAGCTCGGCAACTTAATCAAATTCATCAAGCCTTTCGACACCGTGCTCCAAGGGTTCGGCGACAACACACCCAAGCCTACGGAGGATCAAGCTCTCCGTCGAGCTAGTATGCTTTTATGATCCCAAGGTTAGGATTACTAGGAACCTAAGTTTTGTAATCATAGATAGCCCAAAGATATATAATGGGTTCCTAGGTCGCCCCTTTTTAGAAACCTTTGAGGCGGTCGCCTCATCTTTCTTTTACTGTATCAAATTCCCCACTGCCGATGGGACGGTCGGTACTGTAAAAGGAGATCAGCTAATGGCAAAAAGATGTTTGAATTACTCCTATGTTGTTACTTCTTTCAATACTTCCCATACTATATGTAACATTGAAGCGATCGACGATCAACCCATGGAGATCGATGAGCCGAGCGCATCATACCAACCCGACTCAGGGGACGCCATCTCTCATCAATTGACGGACGACATCGAGCCAAGGATCGGTTTCGAGCCAAGTCTCGACATCGATCCAAGGACCGAGTCCGGAGATCGCACCAAACGAGAGGCGACCGTCCCTGTCGAAGAGTTGGAAAGCATTACGATGGATCCGGATCATCCAGAACGGGAAGTACAGATCAGCGCAAACATCGACCACGAATTAAAGGGAGATCTGATCAACTTGCTACGTATGAACATCGGAGTCTTCGCCTGGTCGCATCAAGATATGGTTGGCATAAGTCCCGAACACGCTTGCCATTATCTAAAGATCGACCGAGCTATGAAGCCTGTTCACCAAAAGCGTAAGAAGTTCGGTCCCGAGAAATACGCGGCGCTCGACATAGAAGTCCAGAAGTTACTCAACAACAAATTAATCGGAGTAGCCACTGACGAACCACAGTGGGTCGCCAACGCGGTGCTCGTCAAAAAGCCAACTGGCTCCTGGAGATTATGCATTGACTTCACCGACCTCAACGCGGCATTTCCAAAAGATCACTTCCCGATGCCTCATATTGATCACTTGGTCGATAGTACGGCAGGTTGCGAAATGATGTCATTTATGGATGCCTTCGCCGGGTATCATCAAATCCCAATGGCGGAGGAAGACGTAAAACACACATCTTTCCACACGGAAAAAGACATATACTTTTGGGTCCGAATGCCGTTCGGCTTGAAAAATGCAGGGGCGACCTACCAGCGATTAGTCAACAGAATGTTCGCCGATTAGATCGGCAAGACCATGGAGGTCTACATTGACGATATCGTAGTCAAAAGCCTCAAGAAGGAAGATCACCTCAACGATCTCGCCGAGACGTTCGCCATCATTGAGAAGTTTAACATGAAGCTGAACCCCAAGAAATGCAACTTCGGGGTGGGCTCCGGGAAGTTCCTGGGGCACATAGTGAGCCAAAGGGGGATCGAGGCGAACCCCACCAAGATACAGGCGATCCTTGACATGCAGGAACCGCGAAACATCAAGCAGGTGCAACGCCTCACAGGTTGTCTAGCCGCCCTCAACCGTTTCATATCACGGCTCGGCGATAAAAGCAAGACTTTCTTCGCGACCATCAAGAACAAGAAGTTCGCATGGACGAAGGAAAGCCAGATAGCATTCGCCAAAATAAAGGAATATCTATCTAACCCCCAGATCCTGGCAAAGCCGATCCCCAGTGAAAAACTATTCCTTTACCTGGCAGCCTCCGAGGTCGCACTAAGTGCCGTTCTGGTGCGAGCGGAGGGACAAGCCCACTTGCCCATCTACTATATTAGCCAGGCGCTCCACGACGCTGAGACACATTATACACCATTGGAGAAGATCGCCTACGCCCTTGTCATGAGTGTTCGTAAGCTGAGGGCTTACTTCCTCGATCACCAAGTGGAAGTCCTAACAACTCTACCTCTAAGACAAGTCCTGCACCGACCGGACACCAACGGGTGACTCCTCAAGTGATCGCTGGAGATCGCCCAATATGGTATCACTTACGCTCCTCGCACGACGATCAAGGGCCAAGCTCTGGCGGACTTCGTGGTGGAATTAACGTTCCCTCACAGTCCAACCCAGGTCGGCCGACCTGCCTGGAAGTTATACGTGGATGGCTCAGTGACCAATTCGAGAGCAGGGGCAGGGATTGTCCTCATCAGCCCCGACGGTCAGAGTTTCACAAATGCTGTGGGTTTCGGTTTTCGTGCGACCAACAATGAAGCCGAATACGAAGCTTTGGTAGGCGGGCTCGATCTAGCCCTCGCCCGAGATGTTCGTCGCCTTCATATCTTCATGGACTCCCTTTTGGTCGTAAACCAAGTCAAGGGAGAATATGAGGCGCTTGTGAGCAGGATGGTCAAATACCAAGAGCTGGTCGCCGAAATGTGCACAAAATTTGAAGAAGTGCTAATCGAACAAGTCCCGAGAGAGCACAACTCCCAGGTCGATGCTCTTTCCAAGCTAGCATCATCGGATGGGGCAGCCCACTTCTCCAATATCCAAATCACAAAGTCAGCTAGGCCGGCGATCGATAGAAGCCTGGTTACCACGGTCGCCATCGCCGAGGAGAACTGGATGACTCCGTTCATCAAATACTTAAAGGACGAAACGGTCCCTGACGATCGTGTTAAAGCTCGCCAACTCCAGCTTCGTGCGACCAGATATACCCTATTGGACGACCGGCTATACAAGCGAGCCTTCAGCCTTCCCCTCCTCAAGTGTATTACACCGGAGGAAGGTCGGCTCATTTTAGCTGAGATCCATGACGGGATTTGTGGAAACTATGCGGGCGGGCGAGCCCTCATCCATAAGACAACCAGACAAGGGTTTTTCTGGCCATCACTTCGGAAAGATGCGACCGCCTATGCCATATCGTGTCATAGGTGTCAGATAATGGGCCCCAACATTAAACAATCACCCGAACAGCTCACCTCCATGTATAGCCCCTGGCCATTTGCGCAATGGGGCATCGACCTTATAGGTCCCTTGCCGACGGCTCCAGGGGGCTGTAAGTTCGCCATCGTAGGGGTCGACTATTTCACCAAATGGGCTGAGGCCGAACCGCTCAACAAGATCGGCCAAGAGCAAGTGATCAAGTTTATATGGAAAAAAGTCGTATGCCGATTCGGTCTGCCCCAGGCCATCATCTCCGACAACGGAAAACAGTTCGACGGTTTAGAAGTCATGCAATTTTGTGAGAAGTGGGGAATCAAAAGGTTATTCTCAGCGCCCTATCACCCTCAGACGAACGGGCAGGTAGAGGCAGTGAATAAGATCCTCAAACACACGATTAAAGCGCGACTCGAATCCAGGCAAGGACGATGGGCGAGCGAGCTCCCAGACGTTTTGTGGTCCTACCGAACGACGACCCGCAATTCAACCGGCGAAACCCCATTCGCCCTTGCCTTCGGAACAGAAGCGGTGATTCCTTCAGAGATCGCCATCCTCAGCCATCGAACCGAACAGGAGATGACGACCGACAATGATGTGGCCCGACGAATCGACCTAGACATGCTCGAAGAACGACGGCTGACCTCAGAAATGAAGAACACAATCCACAAAAGGAGAGCCGAGAAGTTCTTCAATTCAAAGGTCAAAGAAAGAAGGTTTCAAGTGGGCGATCTCGTCCTTAAGAAGATCCAAACCCACACAGGCGTTTTCGGTCCGAACTGGGAGGGACCTTTCAGAGTATCCAGATGGCTAACTAAAGGAGCCTACGAACTGGAACATCCCGACGGTACTCGGATCAATACCCCTGGAACGCCGTGCATCTGAAAAAATACTACCAGTGATAATTTTCTATTCAATTTCAATGATGTACAAGGAATATAATGAGATTTTTTCCTATCCCATCTATTCTGGCGATCGCCCCACCAGGCATATCGCATACCGCCGACGATCACTGATCATGACGATCCTAGGTAAAATCAATGCAGCCATGGTCCTGGATGTCGATGGAACCGACAGCTTCGCCCATGCAAGGTTCCTTTGGGCTGAGATCGCCCGCCCTTCGTTTAAATACGAGGCCGGCGTAGCCGAAGGACCCTCCAAAATAATCAGTAGACACGATCGCACGTCCTCAAGGTACATCATCTAACATGGTGAACCCGGACAATCCGACGTGCCACTACCCCCGTCTCAACGTACACCGTCGAGGGTCGCCATCTTCATGGCGGGCCGAGGTGGAATCAGAGCTGACAACCCGCGGACGTGGAGTCGAATGAGCCGACGACACTCCGCGCAAAGACTCCTCCGATCGCCCGCCTTTCGTTTTAACACAAGGCAGGCGTAGCCTAACGGAGGACCCTCACAAAAGTGAGTCGCGGGATACACAATATCCCTCGCACACAAAGACACGAATGGGGAGGTCGGTCCATCGAACACCCCAACCGTACATGATTCTTCAGAATCGGCAAAACTGAAGATAGCTCGCCAGACAAACTAGTTTTTGTTTCCTTACAATATGTAAACAAAAACAAGGGGGCAGAGATGGGTCGAGCTAATCCCAAATACGATCGAACAAAAAGGAACCACGCACGATCGGCTTCGCTCAAACACGCGCAGGACGATCGGAGTCCTTCGACGAAAATTACAAGTAAGAATTCCGATTCAAAACATATCAATGCTTTCAACACTCAGACAATCGGTCGGATGAACAAAACGTCGAAAGCAATCATACACGTACTTGTAAAAATTGCACGCAAACATTCAAAGGCGATCGCATGTAAAGAGACAGTATGAAAAAAAGAAGCATTTTATTCATAACACAAGTTTCGTACATTACGAGGCCCGAAGGCATTACAAAAAGTACAAGTTACAGAGGAAAACAAAAATGCCTCTCAAGGCCCCGCCGGCTGGCCATCGCCCTCGGGTTGCGGATCGGTTTGGGCTCCCCCATCAGCCTCGGGATGAATGAGTTTACCGGTATACCAACTCAAGTCGATCCCGAAGTCGACAAAGTCAAGGATCGGCAAGGAGAATTCTGGATGCAGAGGATGCTCGAGGACATAGGATTTGAAGCTCTCCATCAGGGGACCGATCTCGATCCCTGCCTTTTTAGCGGCTCGAACAGCGTCAGCATAGGCCAAGTAATAAGCGAACTCGCCGACATGCTCGACGTTAAGGTAAGGATCGACCTCGATTGCCTTCAACTGCCCCTTCAAATCCGTGGCCGTCTTCTCGGCCTCCGCCAGCTCGACCGCCTTGGCAGCATTCTCGCCCCTGGCCTTCTCCAGCTCCTTCTTCGCCGCCTCCAGCTCACCGCTGAGCCGATCCACCATCACCTTCAGCCAGGCCGCCTCCTCCTGCGAAGCCGCGAGCTTCTGGCGGGTTTCCTTCTCCTTATCACGGGACCGGTCGGCAGCCTCCTTAGAGCGGCTCAGCTCCTGCTTCAATCGGTCCACGTCCTGCTTAGCCCTTTTGGCTGTCTCCTCAAACTCCTTCTCCATAGACTGGATCCGGTTGGCAGCCTCAATATTTTTGTTCCGGGCGGCCTCGAGGTCGCTATGGAGACGAGCAGTGGAGGGTCGCCCCTCATAATCCCTAGCAGCTTGGACGGCCATCGTCGCCGTCTGGAGAGCCAGGGCAACGGTCGCCTGCATGGCGTCTCCAGATCTCCGACGAGCGATCGCATCAAGATCGGTCGTCCAAGCCTTGGGCAGAGAGGTGATAGCCTGGCGAACGTAAGCGGGGACTTCGAGGGACTGTTGTGGAGCCTTGATCGACAGAAAGTCCAGCACCATGGGAGCAATGTCCGGGTCGGCGAGACGAACCCTGCAGCGCAAACCAAAGAAACCAAAGAGTTAGCCTATACCCTGCCCAAAATGCCCAACTCAGAAATTCTTGATCCTTTCTTACCTGTTGACCAGCTCGGGATCGCGTCCAAAATAAGGCTTGCCCCGAGAGGTTTCCGCCTCGGCGATCGCCACCTTCTTCGCCGAGCCGCCAGATGACCGGGAGCCGGGGACCGAGGGCCTGGGGCCTGATCGCTCCATCATCGGGATGGCAGAGATAGGAGCCGCAACGACCGGAGGCTCAAGAATTGATACATCCGCCTCAGAAATCGACGGGGACTCCTCCGACCTCCGCCTCTTGCGGCGCTGAAGCTGTTCCTCTCCCTGAACCACCGGCTCGGCGACTGGAGCCTCGGCAGGCCTCGTCACCGGAGCAGGGCGAGACGTCGTCGCGGGAACGCGACCAGTCTGCTTACCCAAGTGAAGGCGACCGATGAGTCCCGGGTTTGACATAGCGATCTCTGGCGGTGGTTCGGTAAATCGGGGAAAATAAACCTCTGTCAAAGAAGAGATAAAAACAAGTTAGACAAAGCAAAACGACCTCCTGGAGGCGATCGTCCAGCAAGGAAGCACCACTTAAACTCATACCTGGAACTTTCAAGTGACGGGGGTAGCAGAACAATCGAGCCCCCAACCGATGAGCTTCGGTACCAAGCGAGCGAACGTCGATAAAGGAGTTCGGCAAGGCACAGATCCGCTCCCAAACGATCAAGAAATCGAATGGAAGGTCGCCGATCGCTGGAACGAGAGGTCCTGCAAAAAGAAAACAAAATTAGATCAGTCCAAGACAAGCTCAATCAAGGGGAGAGTTAAAATCCTTACTCGGATTCCTCCCCCGGAAAGTGGTGGGGATCTCCAACTCCTCGTTCGGCCTGTCACTCGATGCCGATCGCCACGCCCCGCCGACCGGCACCATTTAGCCAGTCACCCCGGTCTTATTCGGCACGCCAAGGACCACTCTCCGGATTCGGCCTTGGATATGATTGCCGCCGATCGACCCTTTCTGCGCGGCCAGTTTGAACAGATAATTCATCTCCAGCGCAGTCAGGAGGCGAAACAACCGGTGACCGCCAAACAGGGTCAACGTGCAGATGATCTGTAGCCAAGCGTTCGGCGTCAGTTGAAGAGGCGCCAAATTCCAGGCGATCAGCAAGTAGGAGACGGCGAATGGCAGCGGGAATCGCAGACCCGCCTCCATAATCATCTCGCTGACGGCAACCATATCCTTGGGCGGTTGGTCGGCACGCTCATTCTCCGAGGGCACGTGCAGGGAAACGTCAGAGGGGATGTGATATTTGGCCCTCCAACGGCTCAGGTCTTTCTTGGTCGCCGTACTCCGGATCTTTCCGAGAGTCCACGGAGATGGGACGGCGGCCTGGAAAACCGTCCGCTTCACATGTTCGTAAGGGTGAGCGGCGGAGTAGGCTTCGAAATCGAATTCCGGACAGGGTCCGGCGATCGCTTCCATCATCTGAGCAAAAGCCACATAGGCGGGGCCGAATCTACTCTCTCGTTCCCAGGCCTCCCGCACCAAATCATCTTCATCCACCGGCGAGCCCCCCTGCTCCGCCGTCGCCGCCGTCCTCGCCACTTCGGCCTCGTTGAAAAGTTCTTCAAGTTCTGCGGGTGCAATCCCCGCACGAATAGCTTCAACGGCCGTCTCCATGTCCACTCCAACAGGAATCTCCTCCCGTTCAGGCGACGCGGCGGTAGCGGAAGAGCTTCCGGTCTCGAAGGCTTTTGATCCTCCCGACATATTAGAAAGTAAAGAGAGGGAGAAGGTTAATTTTTCTTACCTAGAGAAAAGAAGGAGATCGGCACAAGATGCTCCAGAAATTTTTGCAGAAATTCGGCTAGGGATGCAAAGACGCGTAAAAAGTGAAGGAGAAGAAGCCCTGTCCTTTTTATAGATGGAGACGAGGGTCTAAATGCAAATAGGAGAAACCTCGAGGGCTGGATCGCAACCGTCACGTGGGGACGCATTAAATGCCGCCCTCGAATCCCACAGACGCGTCTTTTCGAGGGCATGCCAGCCGATAAGTCCGACAAAACCGTCGGACTGCCCCAGCAGCGGCGCGACGCGTGTCCCTGCCACTTTAGAAAGCCCGCCTTCTTTTCCCGCTGCTCCCAACGCGAAATAAGGTCGTCCATATTCGAATTCAGATCGGCTGATCGTTTAAACATTGGCGATCGCCAACAGTGCCACCTCACCCCATGTTTTCAACATCGAGGCGAGCTGGGGGGCAATTGTTGTGCGGTGATTAATATGCCTCGATAGGCGATCGGCATCATAATCAGAGAAGCCAACCATGGAAGACTTACTCTGGACAAACGCCCAGAGTTCGGCACAATGCGGCGACCGTCTTTTGGTACCCAGCGATCGTCTTTTGATGTCTGACGATCGTCTTTAATGAGCGAACCAGAGGCGATCATCTCGTGCCACGTATGGATCCGGCATCCGTCAAAGTCGTCGAAGACCGAATCTTGGACGGTGGCCCACGTGCGAATCTTCAAAGGATACCGACAGATAGGACCATTGACCCCAACCTGTCACCTACCATACCTACCGACAAGGCCGCCGAAAGGTACAAAGTGGGTCCTCCTGGACGGCTGACTCGAGACGCGTCTGGCTTCCCATTGGTTCGCCAGTGGCCTCCAAAGCAACCTCGGACCTCAAGGGAACAGGCCCACGTGACGGGACGATCGGCCGTCTTATTTTAATATAGAAAACGGCGGTCGCCCGCGATCGCCTGAGGAATTCCAGCTGCCTTGTCCCCTATAAATAGAGAACTCACTGCTATGGGAAAGGGGACGCGAATCTGACTACGAATTCAGTGCAAAACACACACCAAAGAGAGAATCAAAGGCTCTTTTGGCAACCACTAATACATTCATAGTGATATTCATACACATTCATCATATATCCCAAGCAAGAACTCACAGATTTATCTATCTGGTTCTTCCGGCAATCTACGCGCTCTAAAGCCTAGATAACTAGAAGTCTTTACACTCCTTGTAATAGATTCTAACATTAATATTTGTACTCGACAGTATATTTATTAATAACATCTCGCGAGAGCATTCAAGCCCGGGATTAACAACCCCGGCAAATCTTGTGTTATCTATTTTCTCACGGAAGTGTTCTCGCATTTGTTTGTTACTCGATCATTCCAGAAATACTATCTCCGGATAATATTTTGGGTAACAACAGGATGTTAGTTAAGATTCTTCATATTATAAGGATGTTGATTCATTTAACCCGATGAAAGATGGATTTCTAAATTATGTTGATCATGATATGAGGTTGTATTCCAGATTAAGAACGATATGATAGAATGATTATGTATAAGAGGTGTTGGTGTATTCGTATCTAGAGCTAAGATATGTGTTCTGATATAATATTCGTATAAGAACACGAGTATGATTTCGAGTATGGTGATGAGATTGAATTTGGAAAAGTTATTGTTAATCTTGGAGCATGATTTCCTTTTCTTTCGTATTCGTAGTCGCAAAGTGTTAGTCGATGCTTGGAATGTATGCCTCTGTATAGCATTAGCGCACGCTAAGCCTACTGGCTAGCGCACGCTAACGAGAGTAACTTAGCGCACGCTATGTTAAGGTATTAACGTGCGCTAAGTCAACAGGCAGGGTAGTATATTCTGTTTCGGTTATGAATTCGTGATCGTTTAAGTTGGTTTGATCAGACTTGTGGTTAATCGAGATATTGTTGAGCCGTTGGGTTTGTGAATTGGTTTTTTTGTTGATTGTTGTCAAACTTGTTGTTTATCGATTATTGTAATAGGTTGAGATTATTGATCGGTGATTAGAACTATGCGTTGCGGTCATGTTCGAGAATGTTCGTAAATTGCACTGATTGGGGCCGAGGGACTTGTAGATGACGGCAATGGAATTGGTAACGGCTTCATCGGTATCGTATCGAGGTAAGTTATTACTTGCTCAGTTTATAGTATTTAATGAATGGTTTCCGTTTCATTCATTTATAATTCGTATAGCAATATTTATAATCGTAATCACATGAGATTTGGGATTATAAATCATATTCGAGTTTTGGGAATCGAAATCATAATGTATATGATTTACTTTTGTTATTGGTATACTTGTATATCGAGGATATATCGTGATAAAGACGGAAATATGAATTATGTGCAATCCGTGATACTTTGGACCGTCGAGTATTGAGGATAATGGTTCGTGATGGTTTAGACATTGAGATCGTTCTCGAAGGACTCGGGGCAAGCACTCTAATCATTTTTATCATTTGTGTTGATCATGTCATGATACATTCGTGTATCGTTGTTGTCATTCATTTGTGCATTGTTGTTGTCGTGTATATTGTACTGTTGTTTTGCGCAGTTGTGCATTGTTATCATATGTCCACCTCGTGTTGGTCCGACGGGATCATCGGGGGATCTATGCTAGCGTGCGCTGGATCATCGGATGGGTATTCCACCTCGGGTTGGTCTGATGGGATCATCGGGGGATCTTGGCAGTGAACGCTGGATCATCGGATTGTCATGTATTGTTGTTGTGCATATGTATATTATGGGTTTGCCATAAGTATACATTGTCGTTATTGTTTTGATCATATTGATGTTGTCATATGAGTATGCATTTGTAGGTCTTGTGTTAGGACCATGTCCGTATGTTGTGTTGATCTGATCTCGGATTAGACTGACGTGATTGTAATGGTATTTCGTATCATGAAGTATGTTCCGTATTTCCTTGGTACTTGTCTTTGATGGAAAATCGATTATCGTATTGGAATTGTCGATGTTATCCGATGGATTGAATTGGCCAGAGTTGGTATAATTTTCATATCGCGAGTTATGATAATGTTTTGAGAGCCTTGGGTATTATTGAGATACCGTACAGATATTTCGGTATTATCTTATTGTGTTGTTAAGGATACGAATCGTGGATTTTCGTAAAGTTACGACGGTAAGATTACATTGGTCGTATTCTTACTTAGTATTTCCATTGATATGTAATTATTGACGTGATGTGATGGTTATCATTGTTGGATATTATGGCTGACCCCGTCGTGGGCTTTCTTTTTAGGTTCTTGGATTATCAAGCTTGTAGCGGTCGTAAAGATATGAGCTTCCCGGAGGATACTGGCTAGGACATGTATTTGTGTATTGAGCTTCTGATCAATTGTTGTATTCCGCTGCTAGAGTATTTTAATCGTTTGTCTTTTTCCGCTGCGTGAGTATTTTTAAAATGACCTATTGGTATCTGGTAACATAGGTTACTTTGGAAATCGTTTTCTAAATTTGTTCTCTCGGTACGTGTAAGCGATAGCTTAACGTATGTTTTTAAACTGTTGAGTCTTGGCATTTCGGGCCTTGTGGTTTCAAATGAGATTTTACGACGGTTTGATTAACGAGTTTTATAAAGTCTTCGAATGTTTTTAAAAGACAGTATCGTCGTTAGCCTCTTGGGCGTTTGTAATGTTTGCAAAAATTTCCTTCAGCCTTGTGGGTTCCATCTCGGGGCCCACGGCGCTGTAATATTCCTGGATGGCTCTGTGGGTGTTACAGAATATGGTATCAGAGCTTAGGTTGTGAAAACCTAGGCAGTCGGGTCGAGTTGGGTCGTGCTTTTGTCGTGTCATTCGAGTTGTCGGTTGACAAGTGTCTGAGCTTTGAGTTTTTGTTATTCACTCAGGCTTGTGCGTTATGTGATTTACCAGTGTGGTACTGGGGTAGTTGTAACTTTTCCAAATGGTGTTAACGTGTTTCTTCGGATAGAGATGTGTTGTGTTCTCGAGTCGAACTGAGTTTTGCAAAACGTGTGTTTTGAAAATATCGATGTCGAGTATTTTATAGAGTCGAGACATGTGCCAGTATCACGGGGAATTGTCGGCTTCACGATCTGTAAGTATTGGATTTTTGAATTGCATTGAGATTTATTGTCGTTCTAAGTTGATATATTTTGAGGTTCAGAAAGGTATTATGCATTACAGTATGAGGAGATAGAGTTAGGACAGGATTGATGATCTTGAGAAGCTATGGTTTCGGAAATCAATATGTCGGTTAAGTTTTGGAACGGAATTGTGTATTCGGGAGAAAGACTGTGGATTGTCGAGAAGAACATGTAGTCATGATAATTCATTTTGAAATATATGAAACTGTTTTTGGGTATTTGAAAATGATACTTTTCAAAATAAATATTTTACAGATGTTTTACTGGAAATGATGTTTGAGCCGAGACCCAATTGATTTTGAAATAGTTTTATAACTCAGGACTTGGGGTCCGTAAAGAGTTTTCTACTGTATAAACTTCTTGTAGTACGGAACGAGGTATGGGCTGATGTAATATCCGGATTTATTACGGTGTATTTCATCTGTATTCAACCCTGTATTATTCGGATTGGTGATTTTGATTATTGGAGTATGATATTTCGTGCATTGATATCATTATACATAAGTATAGAAACATGCAAAATTGCTCATGCAACCTCGTGATAGCGCACGCTAAGAATGTATTTTAACGCGCGCTATCGGGCCATTATTAGCGCACGCTATGAAGATAGGAGTTGCGTGCGCTAAGAACTCAATTATTGAGCGGGACAGCTAGCACATGCGCTAGCCGGGACATGGGTCCGGATAAGATTCCCGCGGACGCACCCGGACAATTCTGAAGTCAACCATTATTAGCGCACGCTAAGGTATGCTCGG
Organism: Orobanche coerulescens; assembly: GCA_033398695.1. NCBI lineage: Eukaryota > Viridiplantae > Streptophyta > Magnoliopsida > Lamiales > Orobanchaceae > Orobanche > Orobanche coerulescens. The sequence goes on along the minus strand of CM065816.1, from coordinate 9,510,044 downwards.
TAGCGTGCGCTAACTTGTCAATAATGCAGAATATTATAAATGGGACAACAACCGTTTTGGCTTTCATTTCTTTCGCCCATTCCTCAACCTTGAGAGTTCAGAGAGCCGTAGTAATACTCCTATACACTTAGAACACACCTTGTTGGTGTTTGAATATTGGTTATCACTTGGGAATGTTCATGGAAGTGGAATAGCACCTTGAAGTGGCATACAACCAACCGGAGTTGGATTCTACCCTACGGTTCAGATATTTTCATCATATTAAGGTATGTTCAATCTATCTCAAGACTTAGAATTGGATTCTAACGATTTGGATGATCATATTATCAAGATATGGATTTTCATAGATGAATTATCCAAGTATACCATGTTTGGAATAGTGAGATGAATAAGCCTTGAATACCTTGATTATAATCATCATGATTCGAATCTTATTACACTGAATATGTGAAGAGAAGCTTCTATCATTGGTAAACTGAATCTAATAGATGATTTCATAGTAATCTTGGACTAGACGTTAACATCCTTATTGTTAGATAAATCTAAAGGTTTGATCATGGAAAGATTTATCTAGTATAGATAGAACGTCTAACAACTTCAGCATGATAATATTGATTGATATAAGATGTTGATATCAACCGTTGAGCTTTTCGAATCGTCATATGAAGAATTGTAGTCGAAATGGAATATGGTTTTATAATGGTATGCATACCCTTGAATCCGAAGTTGTTGTTATCCGTAAGATCATTCATAAACGTATGTACATTATATTCATGAAGGTAACATGAATTATCACGGAAGATTTCATTGTTTCAATCATGGCGAGAACAGTTTACTGCTCAGCAGTAAACTGCCATGCATAGATAGCGCACGCTATGCTATGAATATTAACGTGCGCTATCGAGCATGAGTTAGCGTGCGCTACGTTTGGTACGTAACGTACGCTAGACCATCAGACGAGTCGATTGGTGGTCAAGAAATCGACCATGCATCGTTAGCGGCGCTAGGCTTTGTTGTTTGCGTGCGCTATCGAGCGGACTTAACGACGCTACGTAGTACTTAGCGTGCGCTAAGCGATTCAGCGGTGTATTTTATGAACTTTTGGCCGTGAATCGAATTGTTAAACATTAAATGCACGTGAGATAAATCCTATATCATTTCTTTTGTTAAGGTTTGGTCTCGTTACGTGATCGATTGAGGAGGACGATCTTCGAGTGATCATTTTCGTGGAAGTGTTGTTATTGTCTTCAAATCGAGGCAAGTACTTTATTTGTTTTATGTATTGTTGTTATACATATTGTCGTGCATGTATGTCGTTGTTGTATGTCCACCTCGTGTTGGTCCGACGGGATCATCGGGGGATCTATGCTAGCGTGTGCTGGATCATCGGACGGGTTTTTCCACCACGGGTTGGTCTGACGGGATCATCGTGGGTTCTAGGCAGTGAACGCTGGATCGATGGAATTACCATGTGTATGTTATGATATCATGTTGTGATTATCAGTTGTGTATGTTATGTTTGAGTTTCTCGTAGGAGAAGACTCGTTGGTACTTTGTCGTTTATGTTATTATTCTTCGTGAGATATGAATAATATGTTGTGGTACTTGTACTAGCATCGTTGTGCTAACCCCTTCGGGGGTGAACATTTTGTTTGTGTTCAGGATCCAGGAGAGCGGGGAAACAACCACTGGAACTGTATGACGACGAGGGTGCAGAGTGATGTCCCGACCGGGTTTATTTATCTGTTGTTTATTCGTTATTTCAATAAGTACTCGAGTACGAAGTCATTTGTGATGGATTTGAATTTTGTGATGTATTATTGAGTTCTGTTGAACAATTGTACTATTTCTGTATTTGGTCAGAACTGATGTACTGTAATTCCGTTATTTCCATTCGTTAGTACCTTTTTATGCTTGTTCAATTCTTCAGCCTTGTAAATCCTTATGTAAAGGATTTACGGCGCTGTAATATTCCCGAATATATTGGGGGTGTTACAGAATATGGTATCGGAGCTAAGATTATGGATATCTTGGCCGTTGGGTTAAAATAGGGGTCATCTATGTCTTTTGGGGTAACCGGCCGTGAATGACATCACTGCACTGCCTACGTCTTCATGCGAACAGTGGTTGTAAGTTCCTAAACTCTATCTTGTTCTTTGCATGTTGTGTCTCTTTATACTCGAATATTAGAACGATGTTGTTTCCTGTATATTGAGTATTTATGTTTACAGTATGTTGAGAGGCGGACGTGGACGTGGTCGCGGTCGTGGACGCGGATGAAGAAATGTCGAAAGGGAGGCGTCGCCTTCTAACCAGGTCAGTCATAGCTCAGGCGAGCCGCAACAATCTATTAATAATGAACCGGATCCTGCTGTACCAGAGATCCTTCGTCAAGTGGTGAACCAGATGACTCAGTTCGCCCAGGTCGTGGACCGAATGCAGGTGGCGGTGGGACTACAGCAGGGAGAGAGACAAGAGGATCCCGGACATGGGAAATCGAGGTGACCGGTGGTCGCAAGAGGTGGCGAAGATGCAACCACCCAAATTCGACGGTATTTCGAGACTCCCACAGGATCATTGGTTGAAAGAAGCTGGAGAAAATCTTTGCGAATTAATCGCCTGACGGCAAGGAGAGCCTCTATCGCTCAATATTTTCTGATAGGGGAAGCGTCCGAATGGTGGGAAGCCATCCGACCTGTAGACCATGATGCTGATTGGACAGAGTTTAGATTGATGATGGAAGCTCAGTATTGCCCTCGTCCTGTGAGGGAAGCCAAAGTTCGGGAGTTTTTCTCCGCTCAGCCTTCTGATGTGCCAGTATCCCAGGCGATCAAGACGTTTAACCAACAGCTGGCATTTGTTCGACATCTGGTCAGAACAGATGCAGAAATGATGATCCATTTCGATATGAGAATGAAACCAGAAGTTCAGAGGTACATGTCCGGATTTGAATGTACCACACTCCGTCAATACCAAGATAAGGCGTTGGCGTACGAGATCAAAGAAGCCGCCATGGAGAAATTTTCGGAATCTAAGAAACAGAAAGTCTCTGGTACTTTTACAGAGCACAAGAACAGCGGGCCCCGTAAGGCCCAGTCATCCTTTCACTCTTTCAAGAAACCTCCGCACCCAGCTAGGAGCGGAAAGAACTTCGGAGCGACATCAACTATTACTGATGTTACCAGGAAATGCTTTAACTGCGCCCAGACGGGGCACTATCGACGGAATTGCCCCCTTCCTGTCGTGACTTGTTTTGATTGTGGATGAGAGGGACATCGGGCGGTGTTTTGTGAAGAGGCTGCAAAGTCTTTTAGAGCCCGTACACCACAGCCAGTCCAGAAGGAGGCCAGTATTCCACAGACGCAGCAAAGTGTTCAGATGCCTCAGAATTTTGGCCGTGGGCGAGGCAGAGGACAATGGGACCGAAAGGGGACATCGAGTGCCGGATCTGCTCCCCCACGTCTGTACGAGATGAGAAGGACAGACGATCGAGATCTGCTTTGCCGCATCGTCTTGTCCAGATCCTTTCCCAGCCAGTTAGCGTTTTATTCGATACAGGAGCTACACATTCTTTCATATCTTTGTCTTGTGTAAATCGTTTGAATATTTCCGGTTTTCATGATTGTGAACCTTATGTTGTTGGTTTACCGAGCGGAGAGAGGATTGTCGGAAATTTAGAAACTAGAAATTTCCCTGTATCATTTGGAGGCAGAGAGTGGCTCTCAACCGATCGTGATATAAATGCAAGGAGACGACTGATACTCGGAGACGATTGGCTTAATCGATATGGAGCAATTGTGAACTACGAAGGAGGAATATCTCGCTGATCGCCGACGATGGTTCCAAATTCTGTTTGAGGATGGAAACCAGAAGCTCGGGAAATTGATCAAGGCGATGAAAGTCACAAATTGTTGAAACAGTGTGCATCGCAATCGTGTTACGCAATGAAGAAAGAAGATGAAATTGTGGAACTTTCGTCCATTCTGTTGTGAACGAATTTCCAGATGTATTTCCTGACGAGTTACCTGGACTACCTCCACGAAGGGATGTGGAATTTACCATTGAGCTGGAACCTGGAGCTACACCGATTTCCAAGGCGCCGTATCGTATGGCACCTACCGAGATGTACGAACTGAAGAAGCAGCTGGAGGAGTTACTGGACAAGGGCTATATTCAGCCAAGCGTTTCACCTTAGGGAGCGCCAGTTCTTTTCGTCCGAAAGAAGGATGGATCGCTTCGACTGTGTATTGACTATCGGGAGCTGAACAAGATGACAATTAAGAACAAGTATCCGTTGCCACGGATTGATGATCTGTTTGACCAGCTGCAAGGGGCAACAGTATTTTCTAAAATCGATCTGAGATCAGGATATCATCAGCTGAGGATTAAGGAATCTGATGTTCCGAAGTCAGCGTTCAGAACTCGCTACGGACATTATGAGTTTGTAGTAATGCCGTTTGGTCTCACTAACGCACCTGCTGTATTTATGCAATTTATGAACCGTGTGTTCATTGAATTTTTGGATAAATTTGTGGTCATGTTTATTGATGACATTTTGGTGTATTCTAAGAGCCCGGAAGAACATGCGCAGCATTTGCGGATTGTATTGGAACTTTTGAGAAACGAGCAATTGTACGCCAAACTTTCTAAGTGTGAATTCTGGCTAAAGGAAGTAATGTTCCTCGGCCATGTGGTGTCAGCTAAAGGAGTCCGAGTAGATCCTCAGAAGATCGAAGCAATATTGGATTGGAAGCCTCCAAAGAACGTGAAAGAAGTCCGAAGCTTCTTAGGACTTGCTGGATACTATCGTCGATTCGTGGAAGGGTTTTCTAAAGTCTCCCGCCCACTTACTCGACTCCTGCAGAAAACTCAAAAGTTTGAGTGGAATGAGTTGTGTCAGATTAGCTTCGATGAATTGAAGAAGAGATTGACGACGGCACCGATTCTATCACTTCCGCAGGGAACTGGAGGATTCATAGTTTACAGTGATGCTTCGAACCAAGGACTTGGGTGCGTGTTAATGCAGAATGATAAGGTGATCGCTTATGCGTCGCGACAACTGAAACCTTATGAAATGAATTACCCGACACATGATTTGGAACTAGCAGCAGTAGTTTTTGCTTTGAAGATCTGGAGGCATTATCTGTACGGGACTCACTGTCAGATCTTTACGGATCACAAGAGTCTCAAGTACATATTCAATCAGAAAGAATTAAACATGCGGCAAAGAAGATGGTTGGAACTTATTAAGGACTACGACTTGGAGATTTTATATCATCCAGGCAAAGCGAATGTAGTGGCCGATGCACTTAGCCGCAAGCCTGTCTCTATTCAGATGCTGGAGACGCTGACATCCCAACTTAGCCTTCAATGAGAGATGATTCGTGAAGGAATTGAGGTATGGTTACAAAGAGTCCAAGGACAACTGTGCGTGATGGAGATAACTTCATCTTTAACCGAAGAAATCAAATCTAGACAGGCAGATGATCCTCTGATAATTCGGTTACATGATGAAGTGATCAAAGGAAAGGCCCCCGGATTCATAATTCATGACGATGGAGTTTTGAGATTTCAGAACCGACTCTGCGTTCCCGATGTTGATGTTTTGAAACAGACGATTATGAAGTAAGCTCATAGTTCGCCCTATTCTATCCACCCGGGCACCAGTAAAATGTATAAGGACTTGAAGCAGAATTTCTGGTGGGGCAACATGAAGAAAGACGTAGCGGACTATGTTTCGAAATGCTTGACTTGTCAGCAGGTTAAGATCGAGCATCAACGGCCTGCTGGAATGTTGAAGCCGCTCCCGATTCCTGAATGGAAGTGGGAGGACATATCGATGGACTTTATCACTAATATGCCGAAAACTAGGACCGGAATGAACATGATTTGGGTGATAGTTGATCGTTCAACCAAATCGGCTCATTTTCTAGGCATTAAGGATATGTGGGGACCAGAGAGGTTGGCACGAGTATTTATTTCGGAGATAGTTCGATTGCATGGTACGCCGAAGACCATTGTTTCTGACCGAGATGGCCGTTTTGTGTCTCATTTTTGGAAAGCAGTTCATAAGGCCTTGGGGACCGAATTGAACTTCAGTACAGCTTATCACCCGCAGACTGACGGACAATCTAGAGGACTATACAAACGGTGGAAGACATGCTAAGGGCCTGTGCCTTGGATTGGTCAAACGATTGGGAAGTTCATCTACCGTTGATTGAATTTACCTACAACAATAGTTGGCATGCTTCCATTAAGATGGCACCGTTTGAGGCATTATACGGAAGGAGATGCAGATCGCCCCTATGCTGGGATGATTCATCGGACTTGATCGGAATAGAACCAGAGTTGATCGTGCAGACTCGAGAGAAGATAGCCTTGATTCGTGAAAGGTCATTGACCGCCTGCAGTCGCGAGAATCCTATGCGACGTACGTCGTCGCCCATTGGAGTTCAACATCGGAGACCATGTACTTTTGAAGGTTTCTCCTACTCGGGAATCTTTCGTTTCTAAGGAAAGGAAAGCTGAGTCCGAGATATATCGGACAATTCGAGATACTCGAGAGAGTTGGGGAGTTGGCATACAGATTGGCATTGACGCCGACATTGTGCCATGTTCATAACGTGTTCCACGTATCCCGATTGGAGGTATATACGAGATCCCACCATATCATTGATTTCGTGAGATCAAGTCGCGCAGATGGGACGTTTGAAGAAAGACGGTCAAGATACTCGAGAGTCGAGTTAAGCAGCTGAGGAACAAACCAATCGTTTTGGTCAAAGTTCAGTGGTCACGTCACGGAGTGGAAGAAGCCACCTGGGAAACGGAAGCTGATATGAAGTCTAGATATCCCGAGTTATTTTCATCTTGAGTTTCGGGACGAAACTCCTTTTTAGTAGGAGAGTATGTAATATCCGAATTTATTACGGTGTATTTCATCTGTATTCAACCCTGTATTATTCGGATTGGTGATTTTGATTATTGGAGTATGATATTTCGTGCATTGATATCATTATACATAAGTATAGAAACATGCAAAATTGCTCATGCAACCTCGTGATAGCGCACGCTAAGAATGTATTTTAACGCGCGTTATCGGGCCATTATTAGCGCACGCTGTGAAGATAGGAGTTGCGTGCGCTAAGAACTCAATTATTGAGCAGGACAGCTAGCACATGCGCCAGCCGGGACATGGGTCCGGATAAGATTCCCGCGGATGCACCCGGACAATTCTGAAGTCAACCATTATTAGCGCACGCTAAGGTATGCTCGGTAGCGTGCGCTAACTTGTCAATAATGCAGAATATTATAAATGGGACAACAACCGTTTTGGCTTTCATTTCTTTCGCCCATTCCTCAACCTTGAGAGTTCAGAGAGCCGTAGTAATACTCCTATACACTTAGAACACACCTTGTTGGTGTTTGAATATTGGTTATCACTTGGGAATGTTCATGGAAGTGGAATAGCACCTTGAAGTGGCATACAACCAACCGGAGTTGGATTCTACCCTACGGTTCAGAGATTTTCATCATATTAAGGTATGTTCAATCTATCTCAAGACTTAGAATTGGATTCTAACGATTTGGATGATCATATTATCAAGATATGGATTTTCATAGATGAATTATCCAAGTATACCATGTTTGGAATAGTGAGATGAATAAGCCTTGAATACCTTGATTATAATCATCATGATTCGAATCTTATTACACTGAATATGTGAAGAGAAGCTTCTATCATTGGTAAACCGAATCTAATAGATGATTTCATAGTAATCTTGGACTAGACGTTAACATCCTTATTGTTAGATAAATCTAAAGGTTTGATCATGGAAAGATTTATCTAGTATAGATAGAACGTCTAACAACTTCAGCATGATAATATTGATTGATATAAGATGTTGATATCAACCGTTGAGCTTTTCGAATCGTCATATGAAGAATTGTAGTCGAAATGGAATATGGTTTTATAATGGTATGCATACCCTTGAATCCGAAGTTGTTGTTATCCGTAAGATCATTCATAAACGTATGTGCATTATATTCTTGAAGGTTACATTAATTATCACGTAAGATTTCATTGTTTCAATCATGGCGAGAATAAGCATCGTCAAAGAAGAATCGCCATGCATAGATAGCGCACGCTATGCTATGAATATTAACGTGCGCTATCGAGCACGAGTTAGCGCGGCGCTATGTTTGGTATGTAACGACGCTAGACCATCGACGAAGTCACTGGTCGATAAGAAAGCAATCGACCATGCATCGTTAGCGTGCGCTAGGCTTTGTTGTTTGCGTGCGCGCTATCGAGCGACTTAACGACGCTACACAGAGTACTTAGCGTGCGCTAAGCGATTCAGCATTGTATTTTATGACCTTTTGGCCGTGAATCGAATTGTTAAACATTCGTACGACGTGAGATAAATCCTATATCATTTCTTTTGTTAAGGTTTGGTCTCGTTACGTGACTGATTGAGGAGGACGATCTTCGAGTGATCATTTTCGTGGAAGTGTTGTTATTATCTTCAAATCGAGGCAAGTACTTTATTTGTTTTATGTATTGTTGTTATACATATTGTCGTGCATGTATGTCGTTGTTGTATGTCCACCTCGTGTTGGTCCGACGGGATCATCGGGGGATCTATGCTAGCGCATACTGGATCATCGGACGGGTTTTTCCACCACGGGTTGGTCTGACGGGATCATCGTGGGTTCTAGGCAGTGAACGCTAGATCGATGGAATTACCATGTGTATGTTATGATATCATGTTGTGATTATCAGTTGTGTATGTTATGTTTGAGTTTCTCGTAGGAGAAGACTCGTTGGTACTTTGTCGTTTATGTTATTATTCTTCATGAGATATGAATAATATGTTGTGGTACTTGTACTAGCATCGTTGTGCTAACCCCTTCGGGGGTGAACATTTTGTTTGTGTTCAGGATCCAGGAGAGCGGGGAAACAACCACTGGAACTATATGACGACGAGGGTGCAGAGTGATGTCCCGACCGGGTTTATTTATCTGTTGTTTATTCGTTATTTCAATAAGTACTCGAGTACGAAGTCATTTGTGATGGATTTGAATTTTGTGATGTATTATTGAGTTCTGTTGAACAATTGTACTATTTCTGTATTTGGTCAGAACTGATGTACTGTAATTCCGTTATTTCCATTCATTAGCACCTTTTTATGCTTGTTCAATTCTTCAGCCTTGTAAATCCTTATGTAAAGGATTTACGGCGCTGTAATATTCCCGAATATATTGGGGGTGTTACAGCTGAGACCCTAATGTTTCAAAAAGGCTTTTTAGTTTTCCTAAAACTCTTGAGATTTGTAAAACTCTTTATCAATCGTTTATTTATTTTGTTCCTACCTTTCGAGGTTTTGGTATACTTATTCAAATGAAACTTCTCGGGTAGTCTTTCGCTGTATTTGATTTGTCGATTATTCAATGTTTTGTCATGGCATAATTAAAGTGATCCAGGATGGGTTAATGGTCGACGTTGCGAGTCATATGTAGAAAAGGAGTTTTTACCGGAGTCTATATATATATATCGAGATTTTGGATTCTACAGTATAGTTTTCCGATGGAATATCAGTGGATTTGGTGACGAGCCAAATTGGTATACATGAGTATGGATGTAGTCGAGCATTTGCATAGTTTTCATTTTAAAACTTCGAAATCGTGTGGATTCGAAGGAAACTGTTATCGATGTAACACCCCCAAGTTATTCAGGGTATATTACAGCGCCGTGAGCCCCGCCGTGGGACACACAAGGCTAAACATACGCGGAACTATAAAACTTGACCGAGAAGGTCTACATACGATGGAAAGAAAGACGATACAAATGGTATTCAAAACCATAACCAATGAAACCATATACATCACTGCACAAATCAATACCTCGGCAACACAGGCCGGAACATCAAGGAAACTGAAAAACAATACTCGAGTATTTAAAATCCATTCCAGTACAACAACACCGAATGGAGGAATCCAAAACGATAACCGGAGACGAGACACAGTATCACACTTGCCCATCATCTTCATGCCGACCCGATACCCGCCTGTCCGCTCTCCTGTAACCTGAAATACATGAAACGTATTTCCCCCATAAAGGGGTTAGCCGTCGAATAGCTAGTGCAAGTACACCAATATGAAACACAATACTTCTCGACAATAAAGTAAATGTAATCCGTCAATTCATCAATTCAAGACTAGTATTCCGGAATAACTAAATCTCATAGCATCGCAACAATACATATATGAATACCGTGGAACCGCACCAGAGGCTACGGAACCCTCAGAGGACCCGTCGGTCCGTCCCGGAGTGGTTAATTCATATTATCCATGGAATCGCACCAGAGGCTACGAAACCCTCAGAGGACCCGTCGGTCCGTCCCGGAGTGGATATAAATAAGCATGCCATTAATATTTCATACTTTCAAAGTCGAGAACGCACATTCATAAATATATACTTGCCTTGAATAGTTGACGACGCAACGAACGGAAAGGAAAGTCACCGACGAATGCTAGGAACCATCGAAACCGAACCTAACGATTCGAAGAATACCATCACAACAGATTCTAAACGAATACGGAATTGGAATACGCCTGGAAACCCGCCTACGATTCATGTATATTCGTATAAAAACGACAACGAGGGCGGACCACAACCAAACCCTCTCGATTTCGTAAAAATCACGAAATATACCATGGATCCGTAGGGAAACTAAGAGTACCAACAAGATTAATCATATTCATCATGAATTACTCATCAAAACCGAATGAATCGGACAAAACCGCGAAAATCCCCAAATCTCCCCAAAAGTAGGGTTCTAAAGATCTAACCTTGATTCGCTGGATCGAAGGATGTTATAGGACGACTGATCCGTGATATAAACTCAGAAACTTCGTGGATTTGTTCTTCAACAACATGGTTTTGTCTCCTCCAAAACCCCAGCCGCGGAACGAGGAGAAATGAAATGAAAAATGACGGAGAAAGTCGCTGGTCTGTCATTTTTATACTGGGCCGGAACTAGCGTGCGCTAGCCTTCCCGGCCTAGCGTGCGCTATCGGCCAGTATCGGCCGAGCACTCTCGGCCGTGGCCCGCATGACCCGGCACCACCGACCAATTCTGCCGACCATGACTCGACCGCCCGACTCCCGCTAGCGTGCGCTACACGGAAGCTGCGCGCGCTTAGCCGACTGGCCCGGTAGCCACCGGACTAACAAACCCACCTGTAACATGCGCTAGTCGGCCGGGCGGCGCTACCCCCGCCGGTTAGCGTGCGCTACGACCGGCAAGCAGCGTGCGCTACCCGCCGATCCCGACCGAGTCCGTAACCTCGTAATACCTCTCGCCTGTGCCCGAGAAGCGTACGCTGGCCGACTCGACAGCGTGCGCTACATCGCTGAAGAAGCGCAGAAGGCGTCCGGCCAGAAGGCGTGCGCTTACGCGGTTCTCGCCGTGCCCGCTCGATCGATGCGACCATCGTCCGGCGAGAACTGCGACCGTCCGGCTGGGCCCCGCAATCGTCCGGCCGGTGCCCGACCACGTGGCTCGGCGACTCGATTTCCAAAACGCATTTTAACGAACACGACGAAAAGTTCGCGGACAACATCAACGACTCCAAATGAAAACGTAATACCATAATTAATCATACGCGACCAAGAAACGGGTCGAGATAACAATTACAGATACGGATACCCGTAACTTTGGGTAAATTACAAAATGGCCCAAAATGCCCGAAAATCACGATACGTGATCGAATAACCAAACCGAAGCTCACAACACTTTTAACAAAGTTAAACGGACTTACGGGAAACTCGAAACATCAGTTTAGAACGAGATTCGCAAGAATCGAACTCAAGTGCGGAAAAGTCGCTGAAAAGCACGAAACTCAACAAAACGATACCGAAACGAACTCGGATGTCAAAAAGTGTAGAATTAATCATTCTCAGGGTGACGAAACGGTCCCAAGCGAGTTGTCAAAACGGACTTCCGCCAAAAATAGAAAATTACCGGGAATCGAAATTACGGGTATTACATTCTACCCTCCTTAAAAGAAGTTTCGTCCCGAAACTTAAAACAGGTAGGGAGAAGAAATATTCCGCCAGGAAAAACTCAACGAGATACACAAGAACCGAAAACTTACGCCCAAACGGCGAGTCATCAATATAGAACACAACAATATATTACCCGAAGGTAAACCAAACTAATGCCGAAAAAGATACGAATTCACAATGCCCGAAGGCTCCAACGGAAATACCCATACATCACAATGGCCTGAAAGCCGAATGACCCCAAAGTCATGAATCATCACAAAATAGATCTCAAAGAGACCAACTGATCGTCGGACATACCCCTCGGCGTATGAACAACGATCGCAAATCGTCGGACATATCCAATACAACATGGACTACGAACGATCAAACAATAAAGCTCAAGAGGGACATCACAGTACGCCCGATCCGGAAATGTGTCCGTGCACATGTCCACCCCGTATACGGAATCCAGAATATACGTGTGACAATGTACCTAATTAGCCTCAAGAACTACGTCTCGTGTGCACGGTCCAATGCGGAAACATCCACGCATGACCATCGAGTGCCTGGCTAAAAATCCTGCACATAACCAATCGGCACGCAGGCATGATTCCAGGTATGCCATGATACAACATGACAACGAAATTCAAAGGATAAAATACCCATTACGGATCATACCATTCACCAAGTGAACGATGGCACACGAATAATGAAAGATCGACACGACCAACGATATTCAAAACAACCATCCTGGGATAAGAATTCCCTAAGGACCGATTAACACGGCAATAACCACAACACCACAATTCGGGAAATCCTCCACCCTCAACGATCACAAAATTATCGAGTTCATAAGAATAATAGTGTGCTGCCCTGAGTTGGCCAACACGACAATAATAATTCAACGGATGGGAACTATCCTCGACGGTCCCAATTCAATACTTCGATTACCGTAGAATGGCCAATCGATAACAACGATATATACAACGGATGTCTCGGCACACTTAAATCAGTTACCGATAATGAAGATGAAATTCGAATACATCAATGCCTTCAATCGGCCAAAACGACATCAATAGAAAAACACTGATTTCAATAACGACGATTCAGAAAAAATATCTTGATGGAACATCAATCAATAATAACGATCGATACGTCGATGCCGCGAACCGGCTATCAACAACAATATCTCAAAGGAACATCAATCAACAATAACAATCGATACGTCGATATCGCGAACCGGCTATCGACAACAATATTACCAACAAGTACCGCGATGCCTTGGATCGGCCATTTACGAACAACAATAATATTTGGCATCATTTGCCGAAGGGTATCGTATCAAACAATCCCCTGATATCAACAAAATCATAGAGAGACCAAGTCTCGAAATGATACACACATTCATACACATACATGATAACATTAATCTCATTGACCAGTACAAGTATAAAACTTGCCTCGATATCAATGCCACGAACTGTTACCAATTCAGTTGATTCGTCTTACGAACTCCTCAGTCTCGACCAAGATAATTTACGAACCCTTCAACCTTAACCGCAACACAACAGTCATAATTCACGATCAAACCTCATATCTTATTGTAAAACGAAGGATTAATAATCAACAGGTTCGATGACGACCAATCTCAATACCACCAAACCATAAACTTAACCGTTTCACCATATCTCGACTAATTACAGTCTGAACAATCCAACTCAGGCACTTACAAATCCTGTCCACAATATGAGTCGAAATATGATGATCCTATCAGCAACCAATTCGGACCAATAATAAGGGTCCAAATGTTCCAAACTAAATTCTTAAATTCGAATTGATAAGGTTCCCTTCTCGTAAATCCGTCGTTAAAATTTACTTTCGACCGCAATCAATTCGAAACATCCGACTGGTTCAAAACAATAGATAATCCTATTAAAAAGGTTATCAAATAGTCCAATCATTCGACTTGAACATTTGCTCCATACGTATGGGCTTCCAAATTCAGAGATGAATAATAGTCTCATCAACTCATAATCACATTCGTATTCCTATACGAATATTATTTCAAACATATAGTCTAGCTCTAGATATGAATATTCCATATTCATTTTCAAAACATCAACACTCCTTAAAAAAAATTCATCACCTCGTATAATTCAAGAGTTCTTCAAGAACACGAAATATCCGAAATCCCATTCAGAACAACATATCCGAGGTATATATCTCCATGTTACCATTTTCTTCGTCATGCCAGTCATACAACCTTAAGAGTCGCAACAATACTGTCATCACCATATGAAGAAGGTCTCAATAATCATATCAACATCCGAAATCTCTTATTACAATTCCAATAAATCTCGTATAACATTATCACATGATACCACAATTGTAACACCCTGCATCCTCCTGGGAATATTACACGCCGTAAACCCTTCCCACAAGGATTTACCAGGCTAAGCACAATTTTCCACGTCATTTCAAAAATGTTAAAAAGATCGATGACGGTAATATTTTTCAAATACTAAAAAAAATCATTTCCCAAATACCGTCAAAACGATCAAGGCTAAAATGCCAAAAACTCCGTTTAGGGAATCGGTTTTACAAAATAAAATTTAGTTGGCAAAATACCAAAAGCAATTTCAAAATACTCACGCAACGGATAAAAGTACAGTCCAATATATGCATTTACATTGAAAAAAAAAACGAAAATCAAAATACACGATTCCCAACATGCTCCCTCCCAAGTAGTAATCCTTTAAGAAATGAACCACTATCCAAGGGGTACGAGGACTACCATGTATGGACGAACCACGAAGAAGAATAATTTGAACTCCAATCCACGAATCATCAAAAACTTCAAGAACAATACTTAAATCCGAGCTTTCCATCTTAATCTTGTTTGAGAGAATCATCTCTCAATGTTTAGGAACTTCAAGTACTTCCCAAGGTTCTCTCTATTGACTGAAGGAAGGAGAATGGACAAAATGCCTCGCAGCACTCGTCTATCCTCTCTATAAAACACATCACTAGCGCGCGCTAGACCTTATATTTAGCGTGCGCTACGTGACTAGCGTGTGCTATCCTTCCTTGATAGCGTGCATTATCAGGCAGTCCAGAAGCTACTACATTGCTTCGAAATTTATCTAACGTACGTAATGCTCATGCATTAGCGTACGCTAACAGGCGTTGACTTGTTACAGTGAAATGCTCAATAGCGTGCGCTATTCTTCGACCTTAACGCGCGCTAATCGTCGTTGACTTGCTACAGTATCGTGCCCCCACATGCCGAAAGCATCCGCGATTACCGGGATTCCTTTGACCGGTATGGAATTAGCGTGCGCTAATCATACGGTTTTAACGTGCGCTAACTCTACACGACAAGCACTCGTTGACCTTATCTGGACACGCGTCGAACATGGCCGGGTCCACCCGCGAAAGTTAAGATTCCATTATTGGCGATCTGGTGTCAGCGTGCGCTAACCAACATGCGTTAGCGTGCGCTAACTGAATATAAAAATCAACCTGGGCCTACCTGTCGGCCACCTTCCGAAACTAACCCAGCCAGTCGTTACATACGTTAGGTGTCCTCCTTAGCGTACGTAACCGAATCTCTCAGCGTGCGCTAAGTATGCACCGTAGCGTACGCTAAGTATATATCTTAGCGCGCGCTAGGCATACCTTGTAGCGTGCGCTAACGTAGCTGTACTTAGCCACTTTCCGCTATTCTCTACCAACATCTCGACATACCAAGATGATCATACGGCACAATGAATACATATACCCATTCAACAACATTATCAACGTTCACAACGTTCTCAAGCACAAATATCCATCAACGATATCCAACATATAAATCCAAATCACCAAGATAACCAAGAATTATCGAATAATTCAAACAACATACTTACAAGTCTGTGAAGTCGAAGATCTCCCGTGGTACTAACATGCGACTTCCAAACAAAGTCTCAACACAAAACCGATACACGCTAATATCGAAATTAGCAATTTAACAAAATCTCAAGGAAGAGTTCACGTCCATGACCACGGTCACGATTCTTCTCCTTACATCCAACATTCCAAAGGGCACACACATGCGTAAGTATAATTCAAAACGCACATTCTCGAAGTGACCAATTCCCAAGAATATCAAGCTATAAACGAATCGATTAAGAAAAATACCAGAAGAGTGAGAGGACTTACAAGGCACGGCCGACCGTGATGATGGCGAGTAGTGATACTGTGGGCAAACGACGACTCAATCGACCCAAAAGACCGACACCTAGGTATCCATAAACCTAAGCTCGATACCATATTCGTAACACCCCAAGTTATTCGGGGTATATTACAGCGCCGTGAGCCCCGCCGTGGGACACACAAGGCTAAACATACGCGGAACTATAAAACTTGACCGAGAAGGTCTACATACGATGGAAAGAAGGACGATACAAATGGTATTCAAAACCATAACCAATGAAACCATATACATCACTGCACAAATCAATACCTCGGCAACACAGTAGGAACATCAAGGAAAGCGAAAATAATACTCGAGTATTTAAAATCCATTCCAAGACAACAACACCGAATGGAGGAATCCAAAACGATAACCGGAGACGAGACACGGTATCACACTTGCCCATCATCTTCATGCAGACCCGATACCCGGCTGTCCGGTCTCCTGTAACATGAAATAAATGAAACGTATTTCCCCATAAAGGGGTTAGCCGTCGAATAGCTAGTGCAAGTACACCAATATGAAACACAATACTTCTCGACAATAAAGTAAATGTAATCCGTCAATTCATCAATTCAAGACTAGTATTAGGAATAACTAAATCTCATAGCATCGCAACAATACATATATGAATACCGTGGAACCGCACTGGAGGCTACGGAACCTCGCAGAGGACCCGTCGGTCCGTCCGGAGTGGTTAATTCATATTATCCATGGAATCGCACTGGAGGCTACGAAACCCTCGGAGGACCCGTCCGTCCTGAGTGGATATAAATAAGCATGCCATTAATATTTCATACTTTCAAAGTCGAGAACGCACATTCATAAATATATACTTGCCTTGAATAGTTGACGACGCAACGAACGGAAAGGAAAGTCACCGACGAATGCTAGAACCATCGAACCGAACCTAACGATTCGAAGAATACCATCACAACAGATTCTAAACGAATACGGAATTGGAATACGCCCGGAAACCCGCCTACGATTCATGTATATTCGTATAAAAACGACAACGAGGGCGGACCACAACCAAACCCTCTCGATTTCGTAAAAATCACGAAATATACCATGGATCCGTAGGGAAACTAAGAGTACCAACAAGATTAATCATATTCATCATGAATTACTCATCAAAACCGAATGAATCGGACAAAACCGCGAAAATCCCCAAATCTCCCCAAAAGTAGGGTTCTAAAGATCTAACCTTGATTCGCTGGATCGAAGGATGTTATAGGACGATTGATCCGTGATATAAACTCAGAAACTTCGTGGATTTGTTCTTCAACAACATGGTTTCGTCTCCTCCAAAACCCCAGCCGCGGAACGAAGAGAAATGAAATGAAAAATGACGGAGAAAGTCGCTGGTCTGTCATTTTTATACTGGGCCGGAACTAGCGTGCGCTAGCCTTCCCGGCCTAGCGTGCGCTATCGGCCAGTATCGGCCGAGCACTCTCGGTCGTGGCCCGCATGACCCGGCACCACCGACCACCCCGCCGACCATGACTCGACCGCCCGACTCCCGCTAGCGTGCGCTACGGCCGAAGCTCGCGCGCTAGCCGAATTGGCCCAAAGAGCCACCGGACTAACAAACCCACCTAGGTAACGTGCGCTAGTCGGCCGGCGTGCGCTACCCTGCCGGTTAGCGCGCTACGACCGACAGAGCGTGCGCTACCCGCCGATCCCGACCGAGTCCGTAACCTCGTAATACCTCGCCTGTGCCCGATAGCAGCGTCTGGCCGACTCGGCAAGGCGCTACACTGCTGAAGAAGCGCGCAGCGTCCGGCCAGAAGCGTGCACTACGCGGTTCTGCCGTGCCGCTCGATCGATGCGACCATCGTCCGGCGAACTCGCGACCGTCCTGGATCCCCGCAATCGTCCGGCCAGGTGCGACCACTGTGGCTCGACGACTCGTTTTCCTAAACCTTACTTAACGAACACGACGAAAAGTTCGCGGACAACATCAACGACTCCAAATGAAAACGTAATACCATAATTAATCATACGCGACCAAGAAACGGGTCGAGATAACAATTACAGATACGGATACCCGTAACTTTGGGTAAATTACAAAATGGCCCAAAATGCCCGAAAATCACGATACGTGATCGAATAACCAAACCGAAGCTCACAACACTTTTAACAAAGTTAAACGGACTTACGGGAAACTCGAAACATCAGTTTAGAACGAGATTCGCAAGAATCGAACTCAAGTGCGGAAAAGTCGCTGAAAAGCACGAAACTCAACAAAACGATACCGAAACGAACTCGGATGTCAAAAAGTGTAGAATTAATCATTCTCAGGGTGACGAAACGGTCCCAAGCGAGTTATCAAAACGGACTTCCGCCAAAAATAGAAAATTACCGGGAATCGAAATTACGGGTATTACAATCGAATACTTGGCATTAGCAAACCAGTTTAATTTTTTCGAAAATTGATTTTGTGGTCTTACCAAAATTTATGTTTTGAGCTTTGAAACTTTTGAAAATTTATCTTCTCGATGAGACTATATTATTTCAAAGGGTTATTATACAAACATGTTACTAAAGTTTACTAAAAAATACAATTTTGTTACTAAAGTTTATTTTGTTACAAATAGGTTACTAAAATTTTGTAACCGGTTACTTAAGTAACTAAAGATGTTTTAACCCATTGATACCGGTTACATTGCCAACGTGGATTTTTTTTTTAAAAAAAAATTTGACTTAGGGATTGACTTATACCTGGGTGATTGCAAAGATATAAAAACTACCTACACAATATTTCATAAAAAAGTGTTTGGCTAATACATTTCTTTTAAAAATATATTTTTCAGAAAATAATTTTTTGAAATATTATTTTTTTCTAGAAAATATTTTTTTATTTTTCGCAAAAAGTATTTTTTTAAAAAAATCATAAAAAATCCAGAAAATAATTTTATTTTTTCAAAAAAATAATATATTTTTTCCAGAAAATAATTTTTTTTTCGAAAAAAATATTTTTTTGCCAAAAATAATATTTCTCCGTAAAAATAATTTTATTTTTTGAAAAAATAATATATTTTTCCGTAAAATAAATTTTTCGAAAAATATTTTTGTCAAAAAATAATATTTCTCCGTAAAATAATTTTATTTTTCGAAAAATAATATATTTTTCCAGAAAATAAATTTTTTCGAAAAATATTTTTGCCAAAAATAATATTTCTCCGTAAAATAATTTTATTTTTTCGAAAAATAATATATTTTTCCAGAAAATAAATTTTTTCGAAAAATATTTTTGCCAAAAATAATATTTCTCCGTAAAAATAATTTTATTTTTTCGATAAAATAATATATTTTTTCCAGAAAATAAATTTTTTCAAAAATATTTTTGCCAAAAAAATATTTCTACGTAAAATATTTTTAATTTTTTCGAAGAAATAAAAATTTCCATAAATAATGTTTTTTCGAAAGATAAAGTTTTTCCTAGAAAATTTTATTTTTATTTTTTTGAAAAAAGAAAAAAAGAAAAAAACACGCATAGTAACTTTTTGTAAAGTTCAAGAACCTATTTAATAACCCCGTAAACTATAGTAACTTCTTTGTAACATTTAAAACTATGGTCTTGACGTGGACAAGGGGAACCAGAATCATTCGGTTGCCCACTCAGCTTACATTTGTGTAAGATTTTAATCTTTGAGTAACCCAGTTGACAAACCCGAAAACTTGAGTAACCTCTTTGTAACAAAAAAAACTTTAGTCAGAAAATTGTCATTTTTGGTAAACTTTAGTAACCTGTTTGTATAATAACCCTTTATATCTAGTTTTGAAAATGTGATTGATATACATACGCATTTAGTGCATAGTGCATATCATGGTGAAGTTCTGAGTGAGACTCACAAACTGGATAAGACATCAGTATGGAACGATAAATAGAGATTCGAACTTCAGTATGGTAGCTTGGTTATCCAGGGATGATCGGTTGATTTATCGAATAAGAGAAATATGCTGCGTGTTGTAGATTCATGCACAGGATGTAATTTTAGAACTTTGGATTTTGTGAAACTGGGACATCTGTGCTATGTAATTCCATTGGTATGGTAGTAGCGCGATTTTACCATAATGATTTCTGAATGATTTCTTTGTAGGTGTAGATTTGGGGATGGTGACCCCATGCTGGTTGCTTTGGATATTGAGTGGTCGTTCCCACTCCACTTATCATTGGATATGTTCATCAGTTTGTGATTGGTTGTTCGTATGCCGAGGAGTATGTTCACCAGTCGGGTATGTTTATTGAGATCCATTGTATGTGATTGGTGTGTCGTTTTGAGAACTTTATTCGTTCATATATCGATTTCTGTGGTTCTGTGTTGATCATGTTGGAGTTTACCGTGTGAATGTATTCTTGATTTTCGTTGATCGTCCGTTAGTAATATTGGAGTTTATCATGATGATGATGTTCTAGATTGTGTTTTGACCTCTGTTTGGTCATATTGGAATTTATCATGTCGATGGTAAATTCAGTTGACTTATTGATTGATCATTGTTGGTGATCATCTGAACGTTCGAATTTTATGTTAATGTTTCGGGATTTGTGTCGTTGTTTTTGGCAGTTGTTTCTCAGTGTATCATATATTATTGATTGTATCAGAATTGGGACTTAATTGTGCGATCAGGCAGACAGGTTTTGACACGGATAGATTATTTCATCCGAAGATGATATATTTTGTTGAGACTCATGGAATTGTGATTGTAAGCGCATTGAAGCTTTACAGTGAAGTCACTTGCTAGTATCTCAGGAGATCATCGACTTGGCGCATATGTAAGTATATTGTGTTGGTTATTCGTTAATAATGATGATTGATCGTTGTCGAGATGGTTTCGGAATATTGTGGTTGAACGAATTTGTTTGTTTTTTTCTATAACGGCTTGCAAGTTTCGAGGACGAAACTTATTTTAAGTGGTGTAGTATGTAATATCTGGAATTTCTACTACTGTTGTTTAATATTATTTTATCCGAGTTATGTTGTACAGTGTGGAATCTGTACAGTATGGATAAAATAAATGAAGGACTAAGACACCTGTATTAGTATTATTACCGCACTTGGTTGACAATTGTATTGGAAGACATTGTGTGTCGGGCTTATCGTATGGGAATGTTGTTGGTATATGTATATGTATTCAGTATGCCGTATGTTCGTATTCTGCATGTCGAGACGTTGGAGAAGAGTAGATGATAATGGCTAAACATAGCCTTATTAGCGCACGCTAAAGGTAAAATAGTAGCGCGCGCTAGTGCAGGCAGATCGGAAGGAATCTGCGTGTGGACCAGGCCACTTTCGGCGCACGTTCTGATAAGTCAACGGATGTTTGTAATGTAGTACTAGCGCACGCTAAACCCTAAAGGTTAGCGCACGCTAATGATATATTGGACAAAAAGGAATCTTATCCTCGTCAGCACTTTCGGCGTGTGGACCAGTCTTCGGAGCATACAAACAAACGAGTCAACTGATATTAGCGCACGCTAAACACAAGGACTTGTGTACGCTAGAGAGTGTAAGTTACGTACGCTAATGCATGGGCATTACGTACGTAAGCATATGTACGAAGCCAGACTGTAGCCTCTGGACTGCGATAACGCACGCTAACAAAGTCAGTTAGCACACGCTAAGGCCATAGCGCACGCTAAACATAAGGTTTAGCGCACGCTAGTAATATACTTTATAAAAAGGGACAAATGGGAGTTATGAAGCATTTCATCCATTTCTTTCCTTTCACTTGATAGAGAGAGCTCTGGGAGGTACTTGAGGTCCAGAAACACTCCGAGATGATGATCTTTATCAAGATTAAGATAGAGAACATGGATTAAAGCCTTGTTATTCAAGTTATTCATGGTTCTTGGAATGAAGTTCAAGTGTTCTTTTTCTTGGTTCGTCTAATCCAAGTAAATTTTGTATCCCTTGTTAGTGGTTCGTTCTTAAGGATGATTACGTGTGAGGAACATGTTGGATAATCATGTGAGGATATTATATGAGGATTAATGAAGTTATGATAAGAGTTTCGGATGTTAGTTAAGATTCTTCATATTATAAGGATGTTGATTCATTTAACCCGATGAAAGATGGATTTCTAAATTATGTTGATCATGATATGAGGTTGTATTCCAGATTAAGAACGATATGATAGAATGATTATGTATAGGAGGTGTTGGTGTATTCGTATCTAGAGCTAAGATATGTGTTTTGATGTAATATTCGTATACGAACACGAGTATGATTTCGAGTATGGTGATGAGATTGAATTTGGAAAAGTTATTGTTAATCTTGGAGCATGATTTCCTTTTCTTTCGTATTCGTAGTCGCAAAGTGTTAGTCGATGCTTGGAATGTATGCCTCTGTATAGCATTAGCGCACGCTAAGCCTACTGGCTAGCACACGCTAACTAGAGTAACTTAGCGCACGCTATGTTAAGGTATTAACGTGCGCTAAGTCAACAGGCAGGGTAGTATATTCTGTTTCGGTTATGAATTCGTGATCGTTTAAGTTGGTTTGATCAGACTTGTGGTTAATCGAGATATTGTTGAGCCGTTGGGTTTGTGAATTGGTTTTTTTGTTGATTGTTGTTGAACTTGTTGTTTATCGATTATTGTAATAGGTTGAGATTATTGATCGGTGATTAGAACTATGCGTTGCGGTCATGTTCGAGAATGTTCGTAAATTGCACTGATTGGGGCCGAGGGACTTGTAGATGACGGCAATGGAATTGGTAACGGCTTCATCGGTATTGAGGTAAGTTATTACTTGCTCGGTTTATAGTATTTAATGAATGGTTTCCATTTCATTCGTTTATAATTCGTATAGCAATGTTTATAATCGTAATCACAGGAGATTTGGGATTATAAATCATATTCGAGTTTTGGGAATCTAAATCATAATGTATATGATTTACTTTTGTTATTGGTATACTTGTATATCGAGGATATATCATGATAAAGACGGAGATATGAATTATCTGCAATCCGTGATACTTTGGACCGTCGAGTATTGAGGATAATGGTTCGTGATGGTTTAGACATTGAGATCGTTCTCGAAGGACTCGGGGCAAGTACTCTAATCATTTTTATCATTTGTGTCGATCATGTCATGATACATTCGTGTATCGTTGTTGTCATTCATTTGTGCATTGTTGTTGTCGTGTATTGTGTACTGTTGTTTTGTGGAGTTGTGCATTGTTGTCATATGTCCACCTCGTGTTGGTCCAACGGGATCATCGGGGGATCTATGCTAGCGTGCGCTGGATCATCGGACGGGTTTTCCACCTCGGGTTGGTCTGACGGGATCATCGGGGGATCTAGGCAGTGAACGCTGGATCATCGGATTGCCATGTATTGTTGTTGTGCATATGTATATTCTGGGTTTGCCATAAGTATACATTGTCGTTATTGTTTTGATCATATTGACGTTGTCATATGAGTATGCATTTGTAGGTCTTGTGTTAGGACCATGTCCGTATGTTGTGTTGATATGATCTTGGATTAGACTGACGTGATTGTAATGGTATTTCGTATCTTGAGGTATGTTCCGTATTTCCTTGGTACTTGTCTTTGATGGACAATCGATTATCGTATTGGAATTGTCGACGTTATCCGATGGATTGAATTGTCCAGAGTTGGTATAATTTCCGTATCGCGAGTTATGATAATGTTTTGAGAGCCTTGGGTATTGTTGAGATACCGTACAGATATTTCGGTATTATCTTATTGTGTTGTTAAGGATATGAATTGTGGATTTTTGTAAAGTTACGACGGTAAGATTACATTGGTCGTATTCTTACTTAGTATTTCCATTGATATGTAATTATTGACGTGATGTGATGGTTATCATTGTTGGATATTATGGCTGACCCCGTCGTGGGCTTTCTTTTTAGGTTCTTGGATTATCAAGCTTGTAGCGGTCGTGAAGATATGAGCTTCCCGGAGGATACTGGCTAGGACATGTATTTGTGTATTGAGCTTCTGATCAGTTGTTGTATTCCACTGCTAGAGTATTTTAATCGTTTGTCTTTTTCCTCTGCGTGAGTATTTTTAAAATGACCTATTGGTATGTGGTAACATAGGTTACTTTGGAAATCGTTTTCTAAATTTGTTCTGTCGGTACGTGTAAGCGATAGCTTAACGTATGTTTTTAAACTGTTGAGTCTTGGCATTTCGGGCCTTGTGGTTTCAAATGTACGACGGTTTGATTAACGAGTTTTATAAAGTCTTCGAATGTTTTTAAAAGACAGTATCGTCGTTAGCCTCTTGGGCGTTTGTAAATGTTTGCGAAAATTTCCTTCAGCCTTGTGGGTTCCATCTCGGGGCCCACGGCGCTGTAATATTCCTGAATGGCTCTGGGGGTGTTACAATCGCTAGGTGTCAGAAGGCGATCGCCTTGGGAGTCGATCGCGGGATGCTTTGAAGGTGGACTGTTATCTTCGTTTAGGCAAGTTCGTCGTAACTTGTTCGGTTGTGGACTCGGTCGCTCGGCCTTGTTACCGATCGCCGTCGAGGCGTATAAATCGCCGTACAACAGGTTGGATCCCCAAAAGTTAATTTTTGATATTTTACAAAGGGGGAGACAATATTTTCAGGGGGAGATATTACCTATTATTGCATATTTTTTGCATGCATATTTTCTTTATATATTCAAATTAGTATCCTCTATATTTTTTTTCACTTTTTACTCAATACAAAAAGGGGGAGAAGAAGTTGAATCGGATAAAAGCGTCATGAAAGATATGACGAAAAAAATAAAGAATAAAAAGGAGAAGAAAACATACAAAAAGGGGGAGAAACGAAAGAGTTGAAAAATGAAAAACGAAGAAGTCGAAAATGACAGAAAAAGAAAAAGGATTGGAGAAACTAACGAAACGATCAAAGTCGAAAACTTTGAAACGTACATATATATATATATTTTTTTATTTTACAGGTTTTATCCAATTCAAATAGTTGTTTTGTAATCATCAAAAAATGGGAGATTGTTGGAATATTTATTCCACATATTAATAAATAGTGTTTTGATGATTAAGTTGCTAAACAAAACAAAACAACATAGAGGTGATGCAAAACGACGAAGGAATCGAAAACGCAAAAAGCTGGACAAAATACAAAGTTAGCGCACGCTAGATATATAAGTTAGCGCACGCTAATGGGTCCCGGCTGCAGATCAGACGAGTTCGAAGTAACCTGAAGTGAAGTCACCTGATGAGGATAACGCACGTTACACATAAGGATTAGCGCACGCTATCGAGCCAATATTACCGTTGTGAAGAGATTCAAACACAGAATGACGTATGCACTGAAGTAAGCTTAGCGCACGCAAGAGATGATACTTAGCGCACGCTAAATATCAGTTTGAATCAAGTCAATCAATCTGTTGGGGAAAATCTGCTACAAGTCAAAAAGTATTAACGGATATATGACGCATGCAATGATGCATGATTAACGCACGCTACAAAGGAAGTGTTAGCGCACGCTAACAGTCAGAGACAGAAGCCAATGGACTGAAACCGGAAAGACGCTAACGTACTTAACAGTACATAACGTACGCTAAAGGCAAATACATGCGATAGCACACGCTAAGGTAGTCAGCCTAGCGCACGCTAATAATAACTGGCAGTAACGGCTAGTTCGTGGAAAAAGGCTATAAATACCAAATGAGTTGGTATCATTCCACACAACAACATTGAGCAACTCATATACACTTGAGATATCATTGTAAACATTATAGTTGTTGTTCTTGAGCTTAAATTAGAGTGATTGAGTGTTATACACAAAATCATGCACGAGTGAGAAAAAGAAAAGATACGATTGGATTCAGTGTTATTAGGATCAAGGATCCGGCATTGTTAGAATCGCAATTGCTATCTTAGTGAGGTTTATCTAGTACCAACAGAAAGCTAGAGTGGTTGATTCCTTATCCAATAGAAAAGGAAAAACGGTTTTACTCAGACCGATAGAAGACGAGCTTGTAACGGTAATCCCTCGGCCGATTGAAGAGAGGTGAGGTTTTGATCTTAAACCTATAGAAAAAGATCTTGAGAGAGAGGACGTAGGCACGTTTGACCGAACCTCTATAAATCGCTGTGTCGTTTAATTTTCGCACATTATTTACGCTTCCGCACAAACGGCGCAATATTCGATAATTCTCCAACATTACCATTTGAGAGAAACGAGAATTTCTTAAGCGTTTTTAGTGTTTAAAAAGTGTTTTGAGAGTGTTTGAGTCTTGTGACTAAACTAAACTCAACATACCTATTTATAGTGAATTTAGGATGGCAAAATGGTAAAAAAAAAAAAAGCAAAAATAAAAGGTCATATTTTGAAAAAAAACGGCTACTTAACGGTCACAAGGGAAAACTGGTTTCTAACCGGTTTTTCCAAACCGGTTGCACAAACCGGTTGCCAAAAAAACCGATTCGGACCGGTTTTCAACGATACACTCGGCAACCGATTACAAACCGACGGTTGGATCAAAACCGAATCGGTTTTGGTCAAAAAACCGATTTTGACCGGTTTCGATTTCGTTTTTTTTTTCGATTTCAGTTTCAGTTTCATTTTTTTTTTTTGCCCACCTCTACATAGGATAGGGTTCTCTTCCTCAACCGGCTTGGAAGTGGCCCATTTTTGGGTTTTCTAGGACGTTCCACACCTAACGGCAAGAAAGGCTTCGGCCTTCGGGCGAGTAAGCAGCGCCCTCATGAAAAGGGGCTGAGGTCCCGAGTCATGGACCAACCCTTCGTTCGATGTTGCTGACGGCGCTTGAGTAACGCAAAATTTGGGGACCTCATCGCGTAGGCTTTTGGAATATTAAATTCAATATAATAAATACATTTGGAATCCGCGCGCAAAAACATTTTTGTCTCTTTCGACTCTATACGTCGTCGTTTGGTCGCGTGCATGTATAAATAGACGTGCATACGCCTTGCCACTTTGGGCGGTAGATACAGAGGAGTCTCATCAAGTCGAACGAAGGTAATTTCTCTCTATTTACAAATTGGAGTACCGGTTTATTGCATTTTTCGGTTTCTGTTGGTACGTAGGAGATTAATTCGTTGAAGCCGAGTCGAAGATATATTCCTGGAGCTTCAACAAAAAGGTAATTTCTGTGTCTAGCTCACTGCGATCTGATTTCCTAGTCCACTTTGAGAATGGATTGTCTTCGTTCAGTTCATTTGGATTTGATCTGGTGTTTTTCGTATTTGAACATGAGCTGTTTACGAAGTTCTATTGCGAGACTATGCAATTGCATTCTAATGGATAAATTCTGCTAGAACACTGTATGATTTGATCGATCTTTTATTCGAATTTGAAGTCATTAGGTTATGGATCTTCAATTTGAATTCATTAATTTCTCTCTCTCTAACTCACAGCGATCTAAGTCCCTTGTACACTTTGAGAATTGATTGTTTTCATTCAGTTTGTTTGGATTTGAACTAGTATTTTTCGTATTTGAACATGAGCGGTTTATGCAATTCTGTTTGTAAGATTGTGTGATTGCATTCTAATGGACATTCTGTTCGAAACCTGTATGATCTGATTGAATTTTTACTTGAATTGGAAGTCATTATCTTATTTATCAGCTTTAGTTTGAACTCATTAGTTTCTCTCTTTTTTAACTCACAGCGATCTAATTTCCTAGTCCACTTCGAGAATCTACCGTTTTCCTTCAGTTTGTTCGCATTTGATCTGGTAGTTTTCATTTTTGAACATGAGGTATTTATGAATTCTGTGTGTGAGGCTGTATGATTGCATCAATGGATATTCTGTTTCTGATATGATCGAATTTTGACTTTAATTTGAACTCATTAGATTCATTACAGTGAGATCTTTTATGAAATGCAAAAATCTCCCTAATAAAAAGCCGTAAATGCGTGGTAGACATGCATAAACAACGAAATGACCGGTCTCTGAAGGAGAATAATTCATTGAATGTGAGTCGAGGATTCTGAAATTTCAACTCGAAGGTAATTCCATAGTCCACTTTGAGAATCAATTGCTTTTTCTTCAGTTTGTTTTCCATTTTATCTAGTGTTTTTGGTTTTTGAACATGAGGTGTTTATGAACAATAAATCTCGAATTTTATAGATTCCCTGTCATTCTAGAAATTTCTATGAATTTTGTGTGTGAGACTGTGTGATTGCATGCTAATGGATATTTCGCTTGATAAAATGTACATTCTGGTTCAAAATGATTATATTGACATTCGGATGCAAGTGTTAAGAACATCTTTGATTTAGTTCAATTACCTCCCCTATGCTACAAATCAGCTAGGTTTGATAACGTTCAGCACCTGTATACAAAAATATGATATGATGGCATGTGCATGTGCATGTGCATGTATACACATTAATGTTATATATACATGTAATCTTCTATGTTATGAACCCATTTTTTTTTCGTTTTTTATCGCCACTTCGTTATTCTTTAGTTTTCTTATTCAATGTACATTAGAGATGGCTAGCTTTTAATTGTTTCGAATGCATACCGTGTGTATATATATATATATATATATATATATATATATATATACACACACACACACACACACACACACACCTATTTGTTGCTTTTTGTCATTCAAATTGAACACACATGTCAATGCATGGGTAGCTACATGGAACTGGGACGCAAATCTGAATGCAGTTTGGTAAGTATGCAGTTCAGTACTTACCAAAAGGTGTTCTTTAGTGGGGATTTCCTTGTTCAATTCGTATGCGTTGCTTCATTCTGACTTGTACAAGGTGATAAGTTAGACTGTGTGGCTTGGTCTAAGTTGAAAGCTAAGGCTAAGATTCTTAAAGATGCCTTTTGATATTGGATGCACACATTAAAAGTAATGGCATTATTAATGATTTATAAAATCCATATCTACAAATTCTTTTCCTTAACTTTTGTATGCCTTCGCTCTTCTACGGATATGATTCTTCAACAATAATCACATACCAGGAGGGATGTGTCTCTCTTAAAATTGAAGTTCGAAACAAGCAAATCTTATGTGTTAGAAATTGTTTCCAATTTCATTTTGTTATTATTAGCAAGAGTGAGAACAGTCCCTTTTCCTTTTCAAAATATATGTGAAACTTGAACAAAAAAAGCAAATCGTATACATGTTTTCCTAATTGAACCTAAGGAGGAATGTAGTTTAGTCTCTCATAGAACAAACAATGAAATGCAGACCCAGAATCCATTTCAACCAGATCTTCCTCCATTCTTTGCCACATAATAGACCTTCTAGGAGGATAGACGGATGCCAAAAACAAGACAGCCCTTTAAATTTCCCCCTTCACTTCTATGCACTTTATAAGCACTATGGAAGGATTACATTGCTGCCTGTAGGAGATGAAGTCCGGATCAGAGTAGATACCTTGAGTAAAGCCGAATATGTTTCATATACTAACCTTACAAGTATCACATTTTATGACTTGAATTTTCAATTTCATAATAGGTATTAAACTCTTATACTGGTCCTTCATTTTTTAGTCCAGAACAATATGAGTGCTGCACTACACGAGATATGCGTAGAAGAAGACGAGGGGTAAGTTGGTTTATCCATTATTTTAGATACCATCCTTTTTTTTTTCTTTTATAATGTTTTTATCTTCAAACGTACTTTTTTTATGCTGCAGTTTCATGAAT
Source organism: Orobanche coerulescens (assembly GCA_033398695.1). Classification (NCBI taxonomy): domain Eukaryota; kingdom Viridiplantae; phylum Streptophyta; class Magnoliopsida; order Lamiales; family Orobanchaceae; genus Orobanche; species Orobanche coerulescens. The sequence goes on along the minus strand of CM065816.1, from coordinate 9,480,128 downwards.
TCAGACTCTTGGTGGATGGTTTGACTACGCAAGTTTACAAAGCGAAGACTGATGGAACAAACGAACCGATCGCCATCAAGATGGTTCACATTGAAGATAATGTGTTGACGAGCCATGTGATCAGGGAACTACTACAAAATGATTTAAAGCATGAAAATGTTGTGACGTAAGTCATGTATCTTGAATCAAGAGTCTCCCTTTGATTGACTATTCAATCATTTTAAAACTAATGGTAGTCCATTGTTTTATTTCAAGACTGAAATCTGTCCACTTGCTAGACTCGAGGCTCTGCTTGATCATGGAGTATATGCCTGTTGATCTTGAGGGGTGTATGTTGGTAGAGGTGCATCCGAAGGTTGAAATTTGTTTTTCTCTTATCTTGATTGGAACCACTTTTTTTATTTGTTATTGTAACTAATATAATGACATGTTTTTTTTCCAAACTGGTTTCTGTAGTCTTATTTGGAACAGATTTTGAAGGGATTATCTTATCTCCATTCTCATGGAGTCCTCCACAGGGATTTGAAGCCTGAAAACATTATGGTTGACAATATCCAGGAACCTCACATTGTGAAGATAGCAGATTTTGGTCTATCAAGGGCATTTCTCTCGCCGAACGCTCCGCTGAGCCCCCATGTAGGGGCCCTTTTTAAACGCACCTAACTATTCATTTGGAATAAATCGAAAGTAAAAACTGTTCAAATGAGACATGAAAATGTGACTCAATTGGGCCATGTTCCTCTTCGGGACAGAGTAGAATAGAAGAAGGGTGGGGATCCTCGCACGTGGACAGAATTGACCAAGGAGGGGGCAGAAAGGGTCTTGAGTAGCTACCAATTTATTAACATAATTAATTTAGATGCCATAGGATAGAAGTATTCAAGTCATAATCCTTGTGTTGTACTGTTCCAATTTTCTGTTATAATTCATGATGGATGGTTGATAAATGCGAGGCTATGTGGGTGCATAGGCATTTAAGGTGTGCCTAAATGAAATTAATAGATCTCACTCACTTCAGGAATGATTTTGGACAAGACTACTTGAGCTTGGCATTCTGGTTTGTGCGGCTGGTTGATAAACTTGAATAGTGTATATGTTTGTCTCATTTGGTAGATATATAATATCATTGGATAGACGTTTTTGAGGTAAAACAACATTTTCACGAGTGTCCCAGAAAGCTAGCATATGATCTATTAGTTCTTAACCTTATTTTGGCGTCTTCTTTCCTACTTTTTCTTTTCTCTCTTTCTTCTGCCTTCAAACTTCGTTGTTGTTTCTAGGTGGGAGCATGTGGGTATATGGCTCCAGAGATCGTTCTTGGATCACAGCTTTACTCTTACCCAGCTGACGTATGGGCAGTTGGGTGTATATTTGCCAACATGGTAAGGAGTGCCCATATGATTGATGCAAAACCTCTGTTTTCAGGCAGCTCTCGCCAGGAAGAGCTTATAGAAATATTCAGGTATTTTAGAATCCTGAGTTTAGATCCCTTGACTTTCACACAGTTTCTTACTGTATTCGGAATAATCTGGGCTCAATTAATTACATATTCACACACAATGTGTAGGGTTTTTGACATTCCGACGGAGGATACTTGGCCTGGGGTCTCATCATTACCCACTTACCAGGCTCTCATTTCCATTCCTGGTCTTGTTGATCAGCCCCCCACTGGACTTTCTGCCCATGTTCCTGGCCTTGACCACTGCGGTTTAGATTTGCTAAAGGTTAGTTTCGTTCTTTCTTTCTTTTCCTCTGTTGCAGCAGTAGCCAACAATCATAACCCATCGTAAGCTATATTTCTTTTTTTAATTTAAATTTCAAATACCACATACCAGTGTTACATACAAGGAAGCCAGTAACTAAATTATCTATGGATGTTAGTCGAAGCACCCTTTTAAAGGGTACTTTCTTTCACAAATTATGCTCAAAGTGATGATTTTGTTTTAGCTCATGAGCACTATAACTCGCATAAATGAAAGAACCCCAGACTCGATTTCTCCCATTTAGCATTATGCGGAATTTGACATTACCTGCCAGAGGTATAGGGGCAGGTGGAAATCTTATGGGAGTGAAGTTGTTGATTTGGTTATGAAATTTTACTTGGTGGTTTGTGTTTTCCTTGTATTGCCCCCAAATTGTAATGCTCTGCTGATGTGGTTATTTTGTGCTGAGGTATTGTGAAGTTGTAACGGGTGCCAAATTTAAAAGTAATGGGTGCCTTACAGGTCTCGCATTATCTATCTATAGGCAGGCAGGAGGAATTCTGATTCCAGGCTCTCCATAAATACATTTTGATAATTTTATTGATTCCTACAAATGGCTAAAATTGTATAAATCGAACGTGTTTGTAAACATGTATTGGATATCTACTACAATTTTCATTGCTTGCTTTCGTCATTGTTGTATTAACTTCGTGTATTTTTGCTTGAAGCAGAAAATGCTTTGCCTCTGTCCGGACAATCGTATCACTGCAGAGGCAGCCTTGGAGCATGAATATTTTTCAACTTCATAGCCTTCCGGTTGCAATTCAAGTCGAAAGCAATTAAGACTGCACTCGCTTCTTCGACACACCCCCCCCCCCCCCCACCACCACCACCACCACACACACACCAAAACCACTTTTTGGTTGATGGAACATGACTTGCAATTACATCTGTCCTTGCTGTGGCTCGCTCTCTGTATTACATTTCCTGCCGCTACTGCTACTATCACTTCTGCTACTACTACTATCATTTCTTATGTCGTACGGTACGTGTACATTGTGCGATTCGGATGTTTTTGGTAAATCTGATTCTGTTTCTTTGGGAGAATGAAAAAAAATAAAAATAAAATTAGATCTGATCTTGTGACCTATCGTTGTTATGCATTGTTTTACTATATCAATATTTTTATATAAGGAATATATGCAAATTTCCAGAGAAATGAAGAAACAAAAATATTTACAAAAATGATTGTGTACAGTTTTGTATACAATTTTAGATGTGTAAATAATGATTTTTGCTATTGCGATAATAAACCACTACTGATTTTCGCCCACATTTCAGATAAAAAAAATACTTTTCAGATTCTTCTTTTTGAGGTGAAACGGGAAAAAAGACTAAAATACGCTCTTTTTTTGTTCATTTTTAAGTTGGAATACAAAAATACTACATCTTTTAGTTTGTTATTTCAACATTATTTTCTTTACTTTTTTGCGCTCATTTATTTATGTATAATATTTAATACACTAAAAAAAGTCATATTTTGACTTTTTCCAATCAATAAATTTGACCATAAATTACGATCAATATATAAAAAATCTATAGTCATATAAGTTATATTCTGAAAATACACATTAAGATAAATCTGTCAAATACTTATATGACTATATTTTTTTGTTATATATGGAGTAATTTATGGTCAAAGTTTGTAAATTTTGACGGGAAAATCAAAATATGGCTTTTTTGGTGTATAATTTTACACAATACCAAGACTAGTAGGAAAAAAGGGCAACTTGTCAAAATTGAAATGCTCCATTAAATTTCCACTATAAATTATTTATTCTCCACCTCAAATATTTTATCTTGTAAATTTTTCTATAAATAGGAGCCTTGAGAAGGTTGTAAAATGCACTAAGAATAAGTGATAAACTTCCTCTCATTTTCTCTCTACTTCTTGTTCTCTTGTTATTTTCTCTTTTATGCTATTATTATCTTCAATAATAGCCTTTCTTAATATTAGTTTCATAACACGTTATCAGCACGAGTTATTGCTCAAAAAAAGTTAGTATTATTTGGGTTTGAATTTATTTATATTAATCCATTTTTATTTTTTCTTGTGGAGAAAATGACCGAAATTGAAAACAAAAAATTTCAGATCCTCGATGTCACTGACAATAATTATTTATCATGGTGCCTTGATGTTAATTGCACCTCTATGGGATTGACTACTACCCTAATGCCGATATTAAAAATGAGGCAAATGCAATTAGGCATCTCCACGGGTCGGACCCGCCGGGTCACCGGGTCTGATATGGAGGACCCGAACCCTAACCCGGAAAGATGGACAACCCGCCGGGTTTAGAACCCGTCGGGTCAGTGGGTCAACCCGCCGGGTCAGCGGGTCTCGGTCAGATTTTTTTTTATTTTTTATTTGTAATATAAAAATTATTTTTTGAAATACAATTGTTAATTTGTTATATAGTTTTTAATGAGGATAATAGGGGTTTTTTTTTTTAAAAAAAAAAAGAGGAGGGGTAAAGTTTAAGTAGGAATGGACTTGAATCGGTTTCCCGATTGCCTACATATCCTCTCGGGGAAGAGGAATCAAAGCCCCACGTAGTTCTCTTACCTTTCTTTGTATCCCCGCCGCCCTTACCTTGGTGGTTACGTGCTTCCCGCGGATCCCTCCGATGGAGTGAGTGGTTCTTCATCTTCATCATCGTCGGTTGATTCGTTGTTTTTTTGTGTCTTCATTTCCCCTCTCCGCCAATCACTTAGTAGCACTTGAGCTTCCAACATCTCGGACGACAAGTTTGACCTCGTGGGATCGAGAACCTTTCCACTCCGGCTAAAGGTTTGCTCTACGGCTACCGTTGAGGCGGGAACGGCGAGAATTTGTGCCGCAATCTTGCTTAGAGTAGGAAACCTCGATCTCTCCGGTCGGCTCCACCATTCCAAGCTGTCAAAGTCTTCCAACTCTTCTTCATGTCCAAACTCAAAGGTAATGGTTAGATAACCGTCGAGCTCCGAATTGGAACTCGACGTGGTTTTTGCCCTCCTTGGGGCTAATAAATCTCTAGCCATTGATGTCAAACGTCTACTAGTAGATGATGAAGAAGAAATGGGAGGTGGTTGTTGAGATGATTGAGCTTGCTCGGAAATATGATAATGAGCATACAATTGTTCAAGTAAATTCCCAACATTAGTAAGTATAGTAGAAACAATACACGCGGGATCATTTTGTATTTGTAGAAACGAATAATAATTTTCCAAAAATTGTTTCAAACCTTCCATTTTACGTCGAGGGTCCAAAACAAATGCAATAAGGTAAACATCCGGAATAATTTTGAAATAACTTAACCATTTAACTCTCATATCACTTATGGCAACTTTAATGGAAGGTACGTTAAGACCATCTTTAAGTGCAAATACAATATTAATTGCTACGTAACAAAATAAGTTCGAAGTTGGTTTGTAAACATAACTAAAAATTTTAGTAACCTCGTAGAAATGTTTAAAAACATCCATTACATCTCTTGCTAAAATCCAAGCTTCCCCGAAAACAAAATTACCATTAATGTGTTCTGCGGCAAAACCACTTAAAAGTTCTTTATAATCATATGATTCGGAAATTATTTTGTATGTAGAGTTCCATCTTGTGCAAACATCTTTTGGAAATTTTTTTGGATATACATTATGTTGTTTACAATATTGGTACCATTTACGACGAACACTTTTTTAGTCCAAAGTTCATTAAGAATGCCTCGGATTGGTTTTACTAATTCTCCAACATAAGCTAAACATTCTTGAACACATAAGTTTAAAATGTGAGCCGCACACCTAATGTTTACCTCCAATAGACGGCGTACAATAAGTGATTAGTTCTTGAATCGAAGCCGTGTTAGCGGATGCATTGTCAAATCCGATTGAAAAAACTCGTGAAACTAATCTATATTCTTCTAAAATATTTGCAATTAAACGAGCTATGTTTTGCGCGGTGTGTGGGTCGTTAAAAACTCGTAATGCCAAAATTCTTTTGTTTAACACCCAAAACATATCAATATAATGACATGTAATGCCATGTAAGATTTTTATTGAAATGAATCGGTCCAAATATCACTACAAATTGAAACTTGTAAATCACTATTTTCCATAAAATATTTAATCAAATTTTCTTTATGTTATTTATATCTATGCATCATTTTTCTTTTTGCGGTTTGTCGAGAAATTTGTTTATATGCGGGTTGAACATGATTTGCCACCAATCATTAAAACCAACATTTTGTGCAAAGCTAAAAGACAATGAATCAACGTCTATCATTTCCGAAAATGCATCCATAGATGAAGAATGATCATATGAAAATAAATAAGGAGGTTGGTTAGAGGTTGATGTGTACCCGGATAGTTGCGTTTGTCCTCGTGCCAATCCGTATTTTTCGGGATGCTTCGTCCTAATATGTCGGTAGTAATTCTCGTATCCTTCGCCTTTTTTGTGCTTGTACTTTGAGCTACAAAATCTACATTTAGCCATAGACACTTGATTAATATCGGGATCACTTTTAGTAAACCAAAATAGAAATATCGTCGCTCTAAGTTGAGCTTTTTTGATGACGTCCGTCTCCTCGGAGCCGGGCACTTGAGTCTCGGATTCTTGGGTGTTTAAGAAAGGAGGCGATTCCATATCGAACTCGTCCTCGTCGCTTAGTCCGGACACGCTTGAAGAACCTGTAATATCTGCATTTTTCTTGTTTTCCCGATATTCCCATTTTGGTGAATTTTTGTTTTTAGCGACTCGCCTGTAACCTTATCGATATTTTGAATCTATTTTATTCTTGGAGTTTCTCCATTTTGACGAGTTTCGGAGATGTATTAATATTATTCTGTTTTATGTCACGTATTATGGCATGGATGTCCGTTTCTCGTAGAACCCGTTCGCTTTTGTATTTTCTTTGGTTTCACGAGTTCGTATAGTTGAATTATTCATGTTGTGAGTTTCGGTTTGTTAATCCGGCGTTGTATCGTGATTTTTGGACGTTTGGGCTGTTTCGTAATTTTCCCTAAGTTTAGGGTATTCTTGTTATCTTTGTTGTTCCTGAACCTTCGGGCATTCGGAATTACGCTTCATCGTAACGTTTTGATTTCTGACTTAAATCCGTGGTGAGTGTATCCGGTGGTCATGGATACACCTTGTTATTTTCTCTTTTCGATCGTCTCCTCGTCGAGCAAGAGCCAGATCGCCTCTTTGTCACGAGCCATGTTACGGCCGTAAGCCGTATATGTTACGGCCGTAATAATCGAGAGTTACGGCCGTAAGCTTCCTTCATACGGCCGTAACAAGGCTTCGTTTCTTACCCCCTGGTCCAGTTCCGAGTTACGGGCGTATCATGCTCGAGTTACGGCCGTAAGTATCGATACGGCCGTAATGGTATCTTGATACGGCCGTATGTGTCATTCGTAAATTTTGCCCAGTTTCATTCCTGGAACAGTTATGGCCGTAAGGCAGGTGAGTTACGGCCGTAATGTTCATATGTTACGGCCGTATGTTATGAATGTTACGGCCGTAACATCGGCCAGTATGTAAACTGTCAGCAGCCGTATTTTTCCTCATTTCTCACTTCCCTCACTTCTCTTCGCGACGGGAACGACTTGGAGAGCTAGGTTTCGCCCGATTTTTGCCCAAACACCATTGTAGAAGTATATTCAAGCTTCATATCATCAACCTATCACTAATCATTCGTTGTTCATCGTCAAATCAAGGTAAAATTTCCTAGAACACTATTTTGGGAAAGATTTGGGGGTTTTCATGTTTTCGTCCGATCCGTCCCGTTTTGTTAGTTAATTCATGATGAATATGATTAATCTTGTTGGTATTCCTCGTTTCCCTATGATTCATGGTATATTTCGTAGTATCTTTTGTTATCGAGAGGGTTTGGTTGTGGTCCGCCCTCGTTGTTGTTTTCGTACGAATATACATGAATCGTAGGCGGGTTTTCGGGTGTATTCCATTTCCGTAATCGTTTAGAAGTGGTTGTGATTGTGTTATTTGAATCGTTAGGTTCTTTTTCCACCGGTTCCTCGCGGTTGTCCTTGACTCTCCCTTTTCCGTTCGTGTCACCGTCTATTTGATCGAGGCAAGTACCCTTATGAACTTACAATCTTAACGTAGTAGTATTGCATGAGAATGGTGTGTGTGTGTATGCTCACTATGGGTTAGACCCGACGGGGTCTCGGTAGGGGTCCACGTAGGGGTGGATCCGCGAGCTTGCTTTTAACCACTACGTGTTAGATCCGACGGGGTCTCGGTAGGGGTCCACGGAGGGGTGGATCCATGGTTAATTGTGGTGCATTTTACAAATGTGATTTGATTATGACATTTCCGGAAATGAGTGTTTTGGAACTATTGTTTTCTTGATTGCATGCATTTACTATATGTGTAAGATGTAAGTTGTTCATTTGGTTACTTGTACTAGCATAATTGCTAACCCCTCTGGGGACCCGTTTTGGGGAAATTCGTTTTATGAATTTCAGGTCAGGTTCATCGAGACGAGCGGGCGCTGGACCAGTACGCGGATGATGGCCGTGCGTGATGATTGTGCACGAGTGATGTCTTAGTGTCTTCTATCTTTTCATCTTTTGTGGTTTTTGAACTAATAGTAGTACTCGAGTACTTAAGAGTTTTTATTCGTCCGGGTTGTATTTTTGTCTATTATGTTTGTGTTAGATGATGGTGTTATGTTTGACCGGTTGAACCGGGTGAATTATTCTGTTTTGCGTCTTTATGACGAGGTGTTATTTTGTCGTTTCTGTGAGTCGATGAGTATGATGTTGCTCAGCCTGGTGGGTCTCAGATAGGGATTCACGGCGCTATAATATACCTCGAATATCTTGGGGGTGTTACAGAAAATGGTATCAGAGAGCGCACTGGGTTTATGGATGCCTAGGCTTGTCGGTTTATTGGGTCTTGTTGTGTTTTGTTTTGCACATCATCGTCACGCTGCCATGATTCTGGTACTACCAGTGCCCGTAAGTTTTCCTTCCTCTGTTCCTTATACTCTTGTATCGTACCTTTGATTCTCGATTTGTGATTGTTCTTTTCTTGTGCTTACCATCGTATGGCTTTTGCTACTTATTTAACTCCAGTATGGATGCTGGAAGAGGTCGTGGTCGTGGTCGCGGTCGTGGTCGTGGACGCGGACGGGGACATGGGGCAGCCGGTGGGGCGGCCACGTTGCAGTCTTCAGGAGCCGGCAGTACCGGCGACCGTCACAGTCATGCTTCTTCTCAGGAGCGCGCCGACCTTGGTATTGCGGCCGTTATGCAGCAAATGGTGAATCAAATGGCGGCGATAGCTCAGCGGTTGAACCGAATCCGGCCCACGCTAATCGGGCGGAGCAGATCGGCGCCAGGATGTCATCAAGATGCATCCTCCTCAGTTCTCGGGAGCTTCGGACCCGATCGGCTGGGAGGGGTGGATCAAGGAGATATCTAAAGTCTTCACTGCTACCAACTGTCCCGAGGACCGTAAAGTCCCTATTGCTCAATACTTTCTCACTGGGGACGCTACGGATTGGTGGGAGGCCGTTGGGCCCAAGGATCATGTTGCTTTGTGGGCCGAATTTCAAGGATTGATGGAGACCGAATATTGCTCGTGGCCGGTCAGACAGGCTCGAGTACATGCTTTCTATGATGCTCAACCATGGGATATTCCCGTATCTCAAGCTATTGCCGATTTTAATAAGGAGTTGGGTTATGTGAAGACCCAAGTTGTCGAGGAGAGCGACAAAATTTTCCATTTTTCCAGACGGATGAAATTGTCGATTCGGGACTATATGTCGGGGCTCGTCTGTACTACCTTGAAGGATTATCAGAGTAGGGCCTTTGCTTACGATATGTCAGTGACAGCTAGCGAGGCGGCCCGCGAGAGCAAGAAGCGGAAGTCTGCCGGGAATTTTTCGGGCCACAAAGGTGGAGGTCAGCAGAAATTCCAGTCTGCTAACTTTTCCGCTGGCGGTGGCCCAGCTCGATCTACTGGGTTTCCCCGCAGGGCAGCCAGTGCTCCTTCTCGAGAGGTGAAGTGTTTTAACTGTGGCCAGCCGGGCCACATCAGTCGTAATTGTCCGAGTCCTTTGCTGACGTGTAATCAGTGTGGCCAGCCGGGCCACAAGGCGGCTTTCTGTGCTGAGAGGGAGAGAATCTGTAATACCCGGTTGTAATTCATTCATTTTCATTCAGTAATTATCAGTCTGTAATTGTCACTCAGTGTATTTTCACTCAATTATAATCATTCATCAATCATGTTCATTCACCGTGTTCACCGTTCGTAAAAACTTCGAGTTGTGTATCGTTATTGTTCATCGTTTCAACTTTCCTCATATGAGTTCGACTTTGTTAGATCACCATTAATTTTTGGTAACTCCAAAAATTCTAAATCTTTGCAGTATTATAGAGCATCGAGTTAGCTTTCCAATGGTTCAAACGGTGAGTCAATTGGAGTCCGGACGAGGGAGTTATGGTCGTTTTAGCTCAACCGCTCATTTTTCAGTTATTGGCCGATCACTGCCGAACGAACTCGGCCGTGTCGTCCGACATGGCCCGTGCCGTACTCGTCCGGAAAATTCCGAAGTATCTGCCCACAGGACTCGACCGTGTCGTTTGGCACGGCCGAGTCGAACCCTTCCGGATAAGCCAGAATCGTCAAAGACGCCCGACCGTGTCGCCTGCACGGCCGAAGTCATGCCGAAGTCATTGTCGGACGGGTCATCGCTGTCGGAAGGCCCTCCGCGCCGCGATTGTGCCGGGCAGACACGGTCGAGTCCTCGTCGCCCATTGCCGGGTTAATCGTGCGACACGACCGTGCCGATCGGCACGGGCCGTGTCTGGCAGGGTAGTCAACCCCTATAAATTCATTTTTTGAGCATTTCAGCTCATTTCTTCCAGTTTTTTCCACCTTTTACGAGAGAGAGAGAGAAGCTTGAGGAAGAGTTTTCTTCATCAATTATCATTTGAGTGGGTATTTTTCATCACTTTCAATCATTTGGGAAGCTTGGATACTCGATTAAACTCGTGTTCTTCGGATCGAAGTGATTGAATCTTCAAGAGGTAATTCCTTCAACACTTTGGACTTCGATTTTGTGTTGAAATATGATGTTTTGGACGTTATAATCATGTTATATGAAGGGATATGTATATGATTATGAGTTTGTATAAGGATTCATTGGATTATTGAGGAATTATTCAAGAACACCTTGAATATCGAGTTGGAATTGGGGATTTTCGACTAATTGTTGTTATAATCACGGTTTTGGATATTCATAATGGATTATTGATCATATTGGAGATGTTTTGTTGGTTTGAAACACTTCTTGGGGGATTTGATATTGGTATATTGAACTTTGATTGTAAACAATCGGAATTTGGACGCAACATGTTTGTTTTAATGCCTCAATGAACTTAGTTTAATCGTATCGACGTTTTGAGTTCGTTATATTCGTGTTTGATTCGTATATTGAACGAGTTGTTGGATATTGTATAATTCAAGGTTGTTCGAGCGATCGATATCTCAATTAGGACGTTGTTCGTGGAAGGATAATTGTCAACGGTATTGAGTAAGTTAATTCTTACTCGGTTAAAAGGATATTCATACCTTTTGTTGTTGATCATTCATAATCATAACTCATTCATCATTGTATTAATCATATTAAAATTTGTTATTGTCAATTAATCACTTCAGTCATAAGGAACGACGGTTCCAATCTTTTCGTTGAGCTATCATTCATTTCATTATTACTCTCATCTCGGTGAGTCATTCTTGACTTTGTCAGATTATTATTTATTCATTGATATTCATTACGGTCATTCTCGTTCATATGACCTTCTGGGCTCATATTGCGTGGCCGGGTGCGGATGTGTGGAATTTTTAGTCGGGCACGTTATGGCCATGTATTGGGAGTGATACATTGGGTGTGCACACGGTAGCAGTTACCTCCGTGAGACTAATTAGGTACAAGGACGGGTGTGTCCGGTCATTCGTCTTGTACACTTGCACAGAACACTACGGGCGTACTATGATACCCCTCTTCAGCGTAATTCATAACTAAGAATATTTCATAACTTCAGTTAAATCATGATTGTGTATTTTTCAACCCTTGAGGATTGTTGTTACGTAATCGGCCCGTTTGGGGATTTTGTTTTACAGGTCTTGGCAAGGCAAAGGCACGGGGAGAACACGCTGACGTCGAGGAGTCCCAATGATACTAGAAAGGGGCCCCAGTCTGTTCAGTCACTTGTTCAGTCATTTATGTTTCCTTTATTTATTCCGCTGCAGACATTCCGTTTGAATACTCGTTTCATTCAGTGTTGTGTATGTTATCGTCACATAAGATACACATGTATTCTATTTTATCCTGGGTGTGTTGTATGAAACTCCTAATCGGAGTAATTGATGTTGTAATGTGGTTCGGTACTACATTTACCCTGTGTAATTCATCCTTTTTCATTCGCCTGGTGGGTCCCAGTCGGGGTTCCACGGCACTGTAATATCCGCCTAGTTTGGGGTGTTACAGAGTTGGTATCGGAGAGTGGTTTTGAATACTACCTTCCGAGTCATGTCTCATTTGAAGTCATCGTCATCAGACTAGTATCATTGGACTTTCGTGTCACGTGTGACCTGTGCAAATGCCGAGCCAATCAGACCGAAAGAACTGTAAGATTTCTAACGCCATGGTATAATTTCTGGCAATAATCATTCATTCATCATTCATCAATTAACAATCCTCAAACATCATCATTCATTGTGATCAGGACGATCATATTAACTCATTAATCACCTAATTCATTTCAATACTCAGTTAATGATCAGGACGATCATATTAACTCATTAATCACTTAATTCATTTCAATATTCAGTTAATGATCAGGACGATCATATTAACTCATTAATCACTTAATTCCTTTTATTACCCAGTTGTCGATCTGGATGGTCATATTATCAATCTTATTAAGTTATTCAAGATAATCACTTCAAGAATTTTATCAGATAATCATGTCACTTGATAAATCATTCATATAATCACTAAGTTAGAACATGTATACTCATTTTCATCATCTCATGACATAATCATAACGTGATATTCATGCGGGGATTATAATCATCATGTGACTTTCCTACTTCAGTATGGAGAGAGCAAGAAGAGGACGCGGAGGACGAGGCCGTGGTGCGGGCCGAATCCCGAGAACTCGTGCGAACACACGTGCGAACGCGAAGAATAATGTTAACTCATCTAGCAGTGGACGCCACTCATTCACGGGCGTGATCATTCACTTTGGGGAGTCGTACTCGGGACACGGCTCAGTCAGAAGGTGTTCGGATCGATCCACTCGCCTTTATGCAGGGCATGATGGCCCAGATGACTCAGATGACACAACTAATGGAGACGATGCAAAATTCAGCTAATCAAAATCAACAGGCTCCTCCTCCGCCACCTCAGAGGCAAGAGAGGAATGTGAGCAATATCATCGGCGACATCTCTCGCCAGAGGCCACCTACTTTTGAGGGCTCGTCTGAGCCGGCGGATATTATTCATTGGCTCGAGCATTTCAAGAAGTTGTTTGCTATGGTAGAGTGTCCCGGGCGAGAAAGTTTCATTGCGGCTTACTACAGGTAAGAGCGCACATTCTTGGTGGTTGTCGTTGAAGCCCACCGAAGGATCATGTACTTGGGAGCAGATTCAAGACTCTTATGATGGAGAGATATTATCCGGCCCCACTCGGAGAGGCCAAGTGTGTAATTACTCACCCCGACCCTCAATGACGAGGATGTTCTTGCCATTGCCGAGAAATTTCAGGAACTTCTTCCGTTCGCCTCATCTATCATTCATTCCGAGGCGGATAAGATTAAGTATTTCAGCAAGAGGCTGAAATCCCGTATGAGATTACAATTGCTTAATCATAATTGCACCACGTTGGCCGAATTCATTGAGAAAGCTCTTACCTATGAGCTTACTGCTAAAGAAATTGCTAAGCAGCAACCTTCGTCTGCTAGCAAGAAATCGAAGAATCGTAATCAGTCTGAAGGCGGTCAGACAACCTTCAAGAAACCTCGTGCGGGCTCTGCTTTTACGAGCGACCTCTGTGACGTCTAAACCCGCTGAATCTCGATCACGAGCGGCGATTCGGCCATCACCTGTTATAACCGTGGGGATCTTGGTCATGTCGGCACCAAGTGTCCGAGACGATCTGTCACATGCCATAGCGTGGAATTGTTGGGCATAAGGCCCGTTTTTGCCGTAGGGACTCCAAACCTACTCAGCGTCATCTCAGGCCCAAGGCGATCAACTGCTCAGAATCGGCCACTCAATCGGCGTCGTTTAAAACAGCGGAGCGACTAAAGGTGGAGCCTATAGTCGCAGACGGGAGCGTCCGGTCTGGGACTAGCAAACCCCGGATTTATGAGATGAAGAAGACCGATGATCCCGAGGCCCAAATGATCTCAGGTACACTCGATATTCTATCTCAACCTGTGTGTACCCTTTTTGATACTGGTGCATCGCATTCATTCATTTCCGAATCATGTTTGAGTAGACTACGGCTGGGTAGTGCTACTAGTTGTGAGCCTTATGTCATTGGTCTACCTGATGGTAGACGAATCATCGGTAATCGTGAGATTCAGGATTGTCCTATTCAGTTTCATGGTCGTGTATGGCCAGCGGACCTTATCGTGGTAGATTTGTCGAGAGACGACGTCATCTTGGGTATTGATTGGATGGATCGTCATGATGCCATCATTAGTGTCCGTAAGCGTATGATTACTATCATTTCAGACGATGGGATTGAATGTGTATTTCAGGGAGGTAATCCCGGCTGTTCTGGTAAGGTCATTAATTTGATGAAAGCAGTGCGATTACTCAGTCAGGGATGTGTCGGTTATTGGTGCTATATGACCAAAACCGAGGAATCATCAGTAATGTTGTTGGAGATTCCAGTAGTAAGGGAATATGTTGATGTATTTCCATACGAGTTACCTGGTTTGCCTCCACAGAGGGATGTGGAATTCACGATTGAGTTGGAACCTGGTACGTCCCCGATATCGAAGGCACCGTACCGAATGGCCCCGACCGAAATGCGAGAGTTGAAGAATCAACTTGAGGAATTGTTCGAGAAGGGTTATATCCGACCGAGTGCGTCCCCGTGGGGAGCACCAGTGCTGTTTGTCAAAAAGAAGGATGGTTCTTTTCGCTTGTGTATCGATTATCGGGAGTTGAATAGGGTGACGATCAAGAATAAGTATCCTTTACCCCGTATCGATGACCTTTTGGATCAACTTCGTGGAGCTTCGATTTTCCAAGATCGACTTAAGATCTGGATATCATCACCGCGGATTCGAGAGTCGATATCGCGAGGACGGCGTTTCGAACACGCTATGGTCATTATGAGTTCGTAGTTATGCCGTCGGGCTAACTAATGCACTGCGTATTCATGGAGCTAATGAATCGGGTTTTCATCGACTTTTTGGATCGGTTTGTTGTTGTCTTCATCGATGACATTTTGATTTATTCGTAATCGAGAGGAACACGAGGTTCATCTTCATCAGGTTCTCGACGTGTTGAGACGAGAGCAACTTTATGGAAAGTTTTCCAAATGTGAGTTCTGGATGTCCGAAGTGACGTTTCTCGGACATGTAATTTCATCAGATGGAGTGCGTGTTGATCCTCAGAAGACCAAGGCTATCCAGGATTGGTTACCTCCGAAGAATGTTAAGGAAATCCGAAGCTTCCTCGGATTAGCCGGTTATTATCGGAGGTTTGTGGAAGGATTTTCCAAAATTGCTCAACCATTGACGAACCTTTTGCGGAAGGATAAGAAATACACGTGGTCCGACGCGTGTCAACGGAGTTTTGAGGAACTCAAGATCCGGTTAATGTCGACTGCATACTTTCCTTGCCGCAGGGGACGGAAGGATTTGTGGTTTATAGTGATGCGTCCGGACAGGGTCTCGGATGTGTACTCATGCAGAACGGGAAGGTTATTGCCTATGCTTCACGGCAGTTGAGACCTTACGAGGTTAATTATCCGACACACGACCTTGAGCTAGCAAAAGTGGTGTTCGCTTTGAAGATTTGGCGTCATTACCTTTATGGCGTCACTTGTCGATATTCACCGATCATAAAAGTTTAAAGTATATATTTACTCGAAGGAGTTAAATATGCCAGAGGCGGTGGTTAGAACTAATCAAGGATTATGATATTGAGATCCTTTACCACCGGGCAAGGCGAACGTTGTCGCCGACGCCTTGAGTCGTAAGTCCGTCTGTGAGCAGATGCTTGCTCGTTTAACAATTCGAAGGAGCTCCAACAGAATTCCTTAGACCCGAGATCGAGGTCCGGCGAGTTCAGGGACAGCTTTGTATGTTAGAGATTTCATCATCTCTTGAGGATGCAATCAGGGAGAATCAGGGTTCAGACCCAGCATTGTTGCGCATTCGTGAGGATGTGGCTCAGGGGAAAGCCCCTGGATTCGTGGTCCACGAGGATGGACTTTTGAGGTTTAAGAACCGGTTGTGCGTGCCGGCGAATGACGAGTTGAAAAACTCAATTTTGAGAGAAGCTCATGCTACCCCTTATTCTGTTCATCCGGGGTCTAGCAAGATGTATAAGGACTTGAAACAAAATTACTGGTGGAGTAATATGAAGCGAGAAGTCGCGGAATTTGTTTCGAGATGCTTAACTTGCCAACAAGTCAAAATTGAACATCAGCGACCGGCGGGTATGCTGAAACCTCTCCCTATTCCAGAGTGGAAGTGGGAAGACATTTCTATGGATTTCATCACGAGTTTGCCGACGAGTCGTCGTGGCATGAATATGATCTGGGTGATTGTGGACCGCTTAACTAAATCGGCTCATTTCCTTGAGATCAAGGATACGTGGGGTCCCGAGAGACTGGCCCAGTTATTCATCAAGGAGATAGTAAGACTGCACGGTACTCCTAAGAGTATCGTTTCCGATCGTGACGGACGATTTGTATCTCATTTTTGGAAATAAGTTCATCGTGCTATGGGAACTCAACTCAATCTCAGTACCGCCTTTCATCCTCAGTCCGACGGACAATCAGAGAGGACTATACAGACATTAGAGGACATGTTGAGGGCATGCGTCCTCGATTGGAAGGACGATTGGGAAGCCCAACTACCATTGATCGAGTTCACGTATAATAATAGTTGGCATGCTTCCATTAAGATGGCACCTTACGAGGCCTTGTACGGTCGTCGTTGTCGATCTCCCTTGTGTTGGGATGACTTGTCAGAATCAATCGGCACCGAACCCGATATGTTTATAGCCGCCCGAGAGAAGGTAGCTTTGATCAAGAGTCGTATGTTGACATTCGAGTCGGCGTAAATCATATGCAGATAATCGTCGTCGACCACTAGAGTTCGAGACGGGTGACCACGTTTTGGTCAAGGTATCCCCGAGTCGAGGTATTTTCCGTTTCGGAAAACGGGGGAAGTTGAGTCCAAGATTCATTGGACCGTTTGAAATTTTGGATCGAGTAGGCGAGTTAGCTTATCGATTGGCTTTACCTCCGGCTTTGAGTCGAATTCATAATGTATTTCATGTCTCTCAGTTGCGAAAGTATGTTGCCAACCCGAGTCACATACTGCAGTTCGACGAAATCGAGATCGCCGACGACCATTCATATGAGGAGCGTCCTATACGAGTCTTAGAGCGGCGAATCAAACAGTTGAGAAATAAGTCGATTCCTTTGGTCAAGATTCAGTGGTCCAGACACGGAGTCGAAGAGGCTACTTGGGAAACCGAGGATAGTATGCGGGAGAGTTATCCCGAGTTGTTTGATCCTTAGTTTCAGGGACGAAACTCTTTTAAGGGGGGGTGTATGTAATACCCGGTTGTAATTCATTCATTTTCATTCAGTAATTATCAGTCTGTAATTGTCACTCAGTGTATTTTCACTCAATTATAATCATTCATCAATCATGTTCATTCACCGTGTTCACCGTTCGTAAAAACTTCGAGTTGTGTATCGTTATTGTTCATCGTTTCAACTTTCCTCATATGAGTTCGACTTTGTTAGATCACCATTAATTTTTGGTAACTCCAAAAATTCTAAATCTTTGCAATATTATAGAGCATCGAGTTAGCTTTCCAATGGTTCAAACGGTGAGTCAATCGAGTCGGACGAGGGAGTTATGGTCGCTTTAGCTCAACCGCTCATTTTTCGATTATTGGCGATCAACGCCGAACGAACTTCGGCCGTGTCGTCCGACACGGCCCGTGCCGTACTCGTCCGGAAAATGCCGAAGTATCTGCCCAGGACTCGACCGTGTCGTTTGGCACGGCCGAGTCGAACCCTTCCGGATAAGCGAGATAAATGCCCGGACGCCCGACCGTGTCGTCTGCACGGTCGAGTCATGCCGAGTCGCCGTCGGACGGGTCACTGTCGGAAGGCCCTCGCGCGCGACCATGTCAGCGAGGACACGGTCGAGTCCTCGCCGGCCACCGCCGGCCACCGTCGGCCAATCAGGCGACACGACCGTGCCGATCGGCACGGGCCGTGTCCGGCAGGTAGTCAACCCCTATAAATTCATTTTTGAGCATTTCACTCATTTCTTCGATTTTTCCACCTTTTACGAGAGAGAGAAGCTTGAGGAAGAGTTTTCTTCATCAATTATCATTTGAGTGGGTATTTTTCATCACTTTCAATCATTTGGGAAGCTTGGATACTCGATTAAACTCGTGTTCTTCGGATCGAAGTGATTGAATCTTCAAGAGGTAATTCCTTCAACACTTTGGACTTCGATTTTGTGTTGAGATATGATGTTTTGGACGTTATAATCATGTTATATGAAGGGATATGTATATGATTATGAGTTTGTATAAGGATTCATTGGATTATTGAGGAATTATTCAAGAACACCCTGAATATCGAGTTGGAATTGGGGATTTTTGACTAATTGTTGTTATAATCACGATTTTGGATATTCATAATGGATTATTGATCATATTGGAGATGTTTTGTTGGTTTGAAACACTTCTTGGGGGATTTGATATTGGTATATTGAAGTTTGATTGTAAACAATCGGAATTTGGACGCAACGTGTTTGTTTTAATGCCTCAATGAACTTAGTTTAATCGTATCGACATTTTGAGTTCGTTATATTCGTGTTTGATTCGTATATTGAACGAGTTGTTGGATATTGTATAATTCAAGGTTGTTCGAGCGACCGATATCTCAATTAGGACGTTGTTCGTGGAAGGATAATTGTCAACGGTATTGAGTAAGTTAATTCTTACTCGGTTAAAAGGATATTCATACCTTTTGTTGTTGATCATTCATAATCATAACTCATTCATCATTGTATTAATCATATTAAAACTTGTTATTGTCAATTAATCACTTGACCATAAGGAACGACGGTTCCAATCTTTTCGTTGAGCTATCATTCATTTCATTATTACTCTCATCTCGGTGAGTCATTCTTGACTTTGTCGATTATTATTTATTCATTGATATTCATTACGGTCATTCTCGTTCATATGACCTTCAGGCTCATATTGCGTGGCCGGGTGCGGATGTGTGGAATTTTTAGTCGGGCACGTTATGGCCATGTATTGGGAGTGATACATTGGGTGTGCACACGGTAACAGATTACCTCCGTGAGACTAATTAGGTACAAGGACGGGTGTGTCCGGTCATTCGTCTTGTACACTTGCACAGAACACTACGGGCGTACTATGATACCCCTCTTCAGCGTAATTCATAACTAAGAATATTTCATAACTTCAGTTAAATCATGATAGTGAATTATTCAACCCTTGAGGATTGTTGTTCGTAATCGACCCCGTTTGGGGATTTTGTTTCTGGTCTTGGCAAGGCAAAGGCACGGGGAGAACACGCTGACGTCGAGGAGTCCCAATGATACTAGAAAGGGGCCCCAGTCTGTTCAGTCACTTGTTCAGTCATTTATGTTTCCTTTATTTATTCCGCTGCAGACATTCCGTTTGAATACTCGTTTCATTCAGTGTTGTGTATGTTATCGTCACATAAGATACACATGTATTCTATTTTATCCTGGGTGTGTTGTATGAAACTCCTAATCGGAGTAATTGATGTTGTAATGTGGTTCGGTACTACATTTACCCTGTGTAACTCATCCTTTTTCATTCGCCTGGTGGGTCCGAGTCGGGGTTCCACGGCACTGTAATATCCGCCTAGTTTGGGGTGTTACAGAATCGTTGGTGCCCGGGCTTCCATTCCAGTGCCTAGGGAACCAAGTGTGAATCAAGGATCGTTTGCTTCTCAATCTCCGCCAAGTGCTAGTCGAGGGAGAGGTCGGGGTCAGCCCGTTAAGAGGGGAGCTTCCAGCGTCGGCTCAGCCCACCCGCGTGTCTATGAGATGCGGAGAGCCGATGACCCAGCGGCTACCGTGGCGACAGGTACCGTTCATATTCTTTCTCATCCTGTCAGTGTGCTTTTTGATTCTGGTGCTACGCATTCGTTCATATCTCTAGAGTGTGTGCGCCGTTTGAATCTCGACTGTTTGACGCCTTGTGAGCCCTTCATCGTTAAGCTTCCTAGCGGTGATAGGATCGTTGGTGATCAAGAGGTTCTGGACTGTTCTGTGCTTATTTGTGAGAGGGTTTGGCCCTCTAATCTTATTGTTGTGGGTATCGAGGGTGAGGATTTGATTCTTGGGGATGATTGGCTCGAGCGGCATGGTGCGATCATGAACTACCGCACGAGAATCATCACTATGTTAGCCGAGGACGGCACCGAGCACTCTTTCGCGGGGCGAAAGAGGGGAAACCAGAAGTTCGTTATTAACGCCTTGAAGGCGATGAGACTCCTGCGAAAGGGGTGTACCGGCTTTTGGTGCTACGCCTTGAAGGCGGAGAGTGGTGGAGTCGAGCTTTCGTCGATTCCAATCGTTAGTGAGTTTCCTGATGTGTTTCCTGACGAGTTGCCGGGATTGCCACCGGACCGTGAGGTTGAGTTTGTTATAGAGTTAGAGCCGGGCGCGGCTCCGATTTCTAAGGCGCCGTATCGCATGGCACCTTCAGAGATGTCAGAGTTGAAGAAGCAGTTGAGCGAGCTTCTTGAGTCGGGATATGTTCGACCGAGTGCCTCACCTTGGGGCGCACCGGTCCTGTTTGTGCGGAAGAAGGATGGTTCACTACGCTTGTGTATCGACTATCGCGAATTAAACAAGGTAACCATCAAGAACAAATATCCTTTGTCGAGAATTGATGACTTGTTCGACCAGTTGCAGGGAGCTGCGGTATTCTCGAAGATTGATTTGAAATCGGGGTACTATCAGCTCCGAGTGAGGGAGTCCGATGTGCCGAAAACGGCTTTTTGGACGAGATACGGACATTCTGAGTTTGTAGTTATGCCTTTCGGGTTAACTAATGCACCGGCGGTGTTCATGCAGTTGATGAACAAAGTCTTTATCGAGTATTTGGATAAGTGTGTCGTCGTTTTCATTGACGATATTCTTATTTATTCGAGGAACGAGGAAGAGCATGCCCATCATTTGCGGGTAGTGTTAGACATTTTGAGGACCGAGCAACTCTATGCGAAGTTCTCGAAATGTGAGTTCTGGCTGAAGGAAGTAATGTTTCTAGGTCACGTGATTTCAGCCGAGGGGGTTCGTGTAGATCCACAGAAGATCGAGGCGGTGTTGGATTGGGCACCGCCCAAGAATGTGAGAGAGCTCCGTAGTTTCTTGGGTTTGGCCGGCTACTACCGTAGGTTCGTCGAGGGTTTCTCGAACCGGCTCGGCCACTTACACAGTTGCTCCATAAGTCCGAGAAGTTCGTCTGGAATGACGAGAGGCGATCGAGTTTTGAGGAGTGAAGAGGCGTTTGACTTCAGCCCCGGTTTTGGTGTTGCCGTGCAAAGAACGAGGGTTTCTTGCTTATAGTGATGCTTCGGTCGTGGTCTTGGGTGCGTATTGATGCAAAGACGGCAAGACCATTGCCTATGCGTCGAGGCGATTGAGGCCGTATGAGCCGAACTACCCTACTCATGATTTGGAGTTAGCGGCGATGCGTTTTGCGCTCAAGATTTGGCGTCACTATCTTTTTGGCTCTGCATGTCAGATTTTTACCGATCATAAAAGTCTGAAATACATATTTACCCAGCGAGAGTTGAATATGAGGCAGAGGAGGTGGTTAGAGCTGATCAAGGATTATGACCATGAAATCCTTTATCATTCGGGCAAGGCGAACGTCGTGGCCGACGCCTTGAGTCGGAAACCGGTTGCGTTGCGAACGCTTGAGATCCTTACATCTCAGTCTGAGCTTCGGCGGGCTTTGATCGAGTTAGATATTGAGGTTTTGTTGCCTGGAGCTGTTGGGCAACTTTGTGCTTTAGAGATTTCGTCATCTTTGATCGATGAAATTAAGCTGAAGCAGTTAGAGGACCCGATGATTACTCAAATCCGAGAGAACGTTATTAAGGGAAAGTCTCCTGGGTTTGTGATTCACGAGGATGGTATTTTGAGATTCCAGAGTTGGCTTTGTGTGCCGAACGACATAGAGTTGAGACAGAGTATTTTGCGGGAGGCCCATGCTACGCCTTACTCCATTCATCCTGGTTCGAGTAAGATGTACAAGGACCTGAGGAGGAATTTCTGGTGGAATGATATGAAGGAGGAGGTCGCACAGTTTGTAGCGAGATGTTTGACTTGCCAGCAGGTCAAAATCGAGCATCAACGACTGTTAGGGTTATTACTGATCACTTCTTAGGAATGGAAATGAAAAGATATATCAATGGACTTCATTACGAGTCCGCCGAGATCGAGATCGGGCATGAATATGGTTTGGGTGATTGTTGATCGCTGACCAAGTCGGCACATTTTCGGGCATCAAGGATACTTGGGGCCGGAGAAGTTGGCTCGTGTGTTTATTGCACAGATTGTGAGGCTTCACGGTACTCAAGTCTATTGTTTCGGATCGTGATGGCCGTTTTGTATCGCATTTCGCAAGCGGTGCATAAGGCGTTGGGTACTCATTTGCGTTTGAGTACCTCTTTTCATCCTCCGATGGGATACCGAACGCATTATCCAGACGCTCGAGGATATGTTGCGTGCTTGTGCTCTCGATCGAGCAAGAATCGGGAGGAGCATTTGCCATTGATTGAATTCACGTACAACAATAGTTGGCACGCGTCGATTCGGATGGCACCGTATGAGGCACTTTATGGGCGGCGATGTCGATCACCGATTTGTTGGGATGAGGCGTCCGATTTGATCGGGACTGAGCCGGATGTCGTTTTAGAGACGAGGCGGAAGATAGAATTAATTCGGGAATGAATGTTGACTGCCCAGAGTCGACAGAAGTCATATGCCGATGTCCATCGTCGACCTTTGGAATTCGAGGTGGGAGACCACGTTTTACTAAAGGTGTCGCCGACGAGAGATGTTTTCTGTTTCGGGAAGAAGGGGAAGTTGAGTCCGAGATTTATCGGGGCCTTCGAGATTCTCGAGCGAGTCGGTGGGTTAGCATACCGTTTGGCGTTACCTCCGGCTTTGAGTCATGTTCATAGCATTTTTCATGTTTCCCAGCTGAGGAAATATGTCCCGGATCCTAGTCACGTCATCGATTATGGGGAGATTGATGTCGCCGAGGATGTTACTTTTGAAGAACGTCCTTTGAAGATTTTGGAGCATCGCGAGAAACGACTGAGACATAAAACCATTCCCTTGGTCAAGGTGCAGTGGTCGAGGCATGGTGTCGAGGAGGCGACCTGGGAAACCGAGGATAGCATGCGTGCTAAGTACCCCGAGTTGTTTGTTTCTTAAGTTTCGGGACAAAACTTATTTTTAGTGGGGTAGAATGTAATATCTGCATTTTTCTTCTTTTCCCGATATTCCCATTTTGGTGAATTTTTGTTTTTAGCGACTCTCCTGTAACCTTATCGATATTTTGAATCTATTTTATTCTTGGAGTTTCTCCATTTTGACGAGTTTCGGAGATGTATTAATATTATTCTATTTTATTTCACGTATTATGGCATGGATGTCCGTTTCTCGTAGAACCCGTTCGCTGTTGTATTTTCTTTGGTTTCACGAGTTCGTATAGTTGAATTATTCATGTTGTGAGTTTCGGTTTGTTAATCCGGCGTTGTATCGCGATATTTGGACGTTTGGGCTGTTTCGTAATTTTCCCTAAGTTTAGGGTATTCTTGTTATCTTTGTTGTTCCTGAACCTTCGGGCATTCGGAATTACGCTTCATCGTAACGTTTTGATTTCTGACTTAAATCCGTGGTGAGTGTATCCGGTGGTCATGGATACACCTTGTTATTTTCTCTTTTCGATCGTCTCCTCGTCCGAGCAAGAGGCCAGATCGCCTCGGCCGTCATTATGTTACGCCGTAAGCCGTATATGTTACGATCGTAATAATCGAGTTACGGTCGTAAGCTTCCTTCATACGGCCGTAACAAGGCTTCGTTTCTTACCCCCGGTCGATTCCGAGTTACGGGCGTATCATGCTCGAGTTACGGCCGTAAGTATCGATACGGCCGTAATGGTATCTTGATACGGCCGTATGTGTCATTCGTAAATTTTGCGAGTTTCATTCCCGAGCGATTACGCCGTAAAGCGGTGAGTTACTGATCGTAATGTTCATATGTTACGGCCGTATGTTATGAATGTTACGTAGTAACATCGGCCGCATGTATGTAACCGTCGCCAGTATTTTCCTCATTTCTCACTTCCCTCACTTCTCTTCGCGACGGGAACGACTTGGAGAGCTAGGTTTCGCCCGATTTTCGCCCAAACACCATTGTAGAAGTATATTCAAGCTTCATATCATTAACCTATCACTAATCATTCGTTGTTCATCATCAAATCAAGGTAAAATTTTCTAGAACCCTATTTTGGGAAAGATTTGGGGGTTTTCATGTTTTCGTCCGATCCGTCCCGTTTTGTTAGTTAATTCATGATGAATATGATTAATCTTGTTGGTATTCCTCGTTTCCATATGATTCATGGTATATTTCGTAGTATCTTTTGTTATCGAGAGGGTTTGGTTGTGGTCCGCCCTCGTTGTTGTTTTAAATGCGAATATACATGAATCGTAGGCGGGTTTTCGGGTGTATTCCATTTCCGTAATCGTTTAGAAGTGGTTGTGATTGTGTTATTCGAATCGTTAGGTTCTTTTTCCACCGGTTCCTCGCGGTTGTCCTTGACTCTCCCTTTTCCGTTCGTGTCACCGTCTATTTGATTGAGGCAAGTACCCTTATGAACTTACAATCTTAACGTAGTAGTATTGCATGAGAATGGTGTGTGTGTGTATGCTCACTATGGGTTGGGCAGACGGGGTCTCGGTAGGGGTCCACGGAGGGGTGGATCCGCGAGCTTGCTTTTAACCACTACGGGTTAGATCCGACGGGGTCTCGGTAGGGGTCCACGGAGGGGTGGATCCATGGTTAATTGTGGTGCATTTTACAAATGTGATTTGATTATGACATTTCCGGAAATGAGTGTTTTGGAACTATTGTTTTCTTGATTGCATGCATTTACTATATGTGTAAGATGTAAGTTGTTCATTTGGTTACTTGTACTAGCGTAATTGCTAACCCCTATGGGGACCCGTTTTGGGGAAATTCGTTTTATGAATTTCAGGTCAGGTTCATCGAGACGAGCGAGCGCTGGACCAGTACGCGGATGATGGCCGTGCGTGATGATTGTGCACGAGTGATGTCTTAGTGTCTTCTATCTTTTAATCTTTTGTGGTTTTTGAACTAATAGTAGTACTCGAGTACTTAAGAGTTTTTATTCGTCCGGGTTGTATTGTTGTCTATTATGTTTGTGTTGGATGATGGTGTTATGTTTGACCGGTTGAACCGGGTGAATTATTCTGTTTTGCGTCTTTATGACGAGGTGTTATTTTGTCGTTTCTGTGAGTCGATGAGTATGATGTTGCTCAGCCTGGTGGGTCCCAGATAGGGATTCACGGCGCTGTAATATACCTCGAATATCTTGGGGGTGTTACAGAACCGCTCACAGAGTTACGTCTTTGGTTTGACATTATGAAAATAATTTGAATTTGTAAACTTGAGATTTAAAAATTGTGAACTTGAGATTATGATAGAGTATAAGACTATAAGTAGATGATTGTATGAATTGGTGTAAGATGAATGAATTGGATTTTTGGTATTTATAGGAAAAAATGTGTATTTTTTATAAAAAAAATAAATAAATAAATCTGCACTGCACAGTGCAGTGCAGATGACCGTTGCTGACTGAGAGCAAGCAACGACTCTATTCATAATTCAGCCTGCTGCATGCAACGGCTCCAAAGTCCAAAGGTGTGGTGGGTGGGGGTGGGGCCGAGGTTTTTTTAAAATCGACGACTGCCGGGTCGACCGTGGTCGATGGCGGTCGTGACTGCCGGTCGGGCCGGGTGGGAATTAGGTCGACCCTAATCCTAACCCGCAACCCGCACGACCCGTGACCCTGCGGGTCCGGGTCGACCCTTGACCCTTGGACATGCTTAAATGCAATGATATTCATGCGCCATCATTTATCCGAGGATCTGAAGAATGAATATATACAAATTGGAAGGCCTTCGAGCTCTGGAAGAAGCTCAAAGACAGATTTGATCACACCAGAACTGTGATATTGCCACAGGCTCAATATGAGTGGCAGCTAGTTAGACTGCAAGATTTTAAATTTGTTTGTTGCTGATTATAATTCAGCCTTATTCAAAATTGAGTCTCGACTGACCTTGTGTGGTACACAGCTATTTGAGACCGATAAGCTGGAAAAGATATTCACCATGATGCATTCCTCAAATATAGCGTGTCAACAACAATATAGGCAACGACAATTTCAAACATATCCTGAGCTAATTTCAGTTCTTCTCACGGCTGAGAAGACAAATAAATTATGATTAAAGAGCATACCAGCTCTGGTAGAACTGTCGGCCGATTCAAGAGCCATGAAAATAGACATGGGCGTGGAATCCAAAGGGATGTGGACGTGGTGGCTCCCATCAAAATAATTATAAAAATGATCGTGGCAGGCGAAACTATCATAATCGTGATAATTATCATTGTTCCTAATTATTCGGTCAAACAAAGGCATTCGAATCACGAGTATCGTGATAAAGAAAAAATGCCAATAGAAATTTCTGGTGATGATCTATGCCATAGATGTGGTATAACTGGACATTGGGCTAAAAATTGTCGTTCAGCCGAACTCTGTGTGGATTCATATCAGGCATCAATAAAAAATAAAGGGAAAGATATCCGGGCTTATACTACTGAAATAGTCGAGCCATCCAAAGTTATTGAGGCCAACACATCTGGGGATATATTTGATGAAAATCCTGAGCAGAACTGGAAATCACTTAAACTAGCAGATTTCCTTCAAGATCCGGGGTCAGTTGGACATGACGATGAATGGATGAAATAAAATATTTATGTGGTTACATGTTATATATTTACCTTGTGGCTTGTAATACCCTGGTTGTTTTTGTGCGTATTTCTTTATATAAACATCAATAAAATAATTTATGTTTCCCCAAAAATTTTTACTATCCAACAACTATCATAAACAGCTAGTAATGGTGTTTTTACATTCTATAAATATGCACACACTTCATTCAATAATTTACTCAACTTTCTTATAAAATTCTCAAATATCTTCATCCGATTTTATGCAAAATGATTAATAGATCTCTCGTTTTTATTTTCACAATGATCTTCATATGCATCTTACTGACATTTTGCGAAGACTTTCCTCCAGAATTATTCTGAATTGGTGTTTCACTTCTTGTTTATATTGTTGGTGTTGTATCAGCACTAATGATACATACAAAAATGTATTATTGATTTAAAAATTATATATGTTTACATTTCTATTATAAATAGAAAAATTTGTGTTTCACGTCTTAAATGTTTATTATGTGATGATTATGAAATATTAATTCAACAGGAATACAAATGGAATGTGCCAAACAGATAAATAATTGTCTTATTGATAGTGCAAAAATGCACTCAATATTTACAAATAAAACATATTTCTCGAGCATGAAATTATGCAAGATGCACGTTACAACTATATCCGGTCATGTCGAGATTATTGATGGCTCCGGGAACGCAACTCTGATGTTGCCTAATGGAACAATTTTACACATTGAACATGCATTATTATCTAGTAGATAAAAAAAATATGCTGAAGTTTAAGGATGTACGCCCAAATATTCTTCAGTTCCCACACAGCTCAGATCGGTTCGGCGACGCGGTTCCAACAAAAATGTCTACAATAAACTATAGTTAAATTCATAATATTCATAGGTTCCTTCGGTTCTTTCGATTCCCTTCGTTTCCTACGATTTATTCTAGAAATTTTACAGGAACCGCGAGCCGAACCGCTACAAAATAAAGAGACCGGACCGCTTTAAAAATTTTCATTTTGCTTGCAAGATCGATTCCACGGTTCTTGGTTTAAAGAATCCCAGCCTACATTCAGTCTACTAAGGCACAAACAAACAACCCCTCAGTATTGTGTAAAATTATACTCCTTCTATCCGTAAAAAAATATACCCAAATTAGGATGACACATATTTTAAGAAAAGTTGGTGTAAAGTAATTGTAGTGGAGAAAGGGTCTCATTTCTTGAGAAGAAAATTGAGAAATTTTTCTTTCATAACTGGAGTAAATTTTTTGCGGACGGAGAGAATATTAAATATTATACATGTATAAATGAGGGCAAACAAGTAAAAAAAATAATGTTGAAACAACAAACTTTTAGTAGTCTTTTTGCTCTTTTCGCCTCAAAAAGAAGAATTTAAAAAGTACTTTTTATCTGAAATGTGGACAAAAATTAGTAGTAATTTATCATCGCAATAGCAAAAATAATTATTTACACATCTAAAAAATTGTATTACAAATTCTGTACACAATCATTTTTTTATAAATAATTTTGTTTATTTCATTTTTCGCAGAAATTCGCATTTATTCCTTCTTATATAAAAATATTGATATAACAGTACAGAACAAGGATGGATCACAAAATCAGATCTAATTTTTTTTTTTTTTTTTTTTTTTTTTTTCATTTTTCCAGAGAAACAGAATCAGGTTTACCAAAAACATCCGCATCGCACACTTAAAAATCATCTCCGTAGTATCCTAGATCATCCTCCACCCGATCCGCCACGTCATCGGCAATCTTGTCCTCCAGCGCATCAACCCCCTCCGCCAGAGCGAGTCCACCCAAGGCCCCTGCAACCGCACCCACAGCCAATCCCGCACCCATCCCCCCAAACTTGCCTTTCTTCTTCTCCTCCACGTAACCCTGCTGCCCGTAGTAACCACCCTGCCCGTAGCTTTGCTGCCGGTAGTAATCGCCTTGCCCCGGCGCAGCAGCCTGACCGTAACTCGGCTGTCCGTAAGCGTAAGCGGCGGGGTAACCGGACGGAGGAGCCGCATAAGACGGCGGAGCGCCGTAGGGGCTCCCATACGGCGGAGCCGGATAATCTCTAGTTCCCGGCGGAGGCACACCGTACGGCGGCGCGTAGTACGGATCCGGCGCACGATAGCGCGGCTCGCGGACGCTGACTACCACCTCCACCTTCCCCTGCGGCCTACCAGAGGGGCGTCTCAGCTCGAGTTTCCTCTCGGAGAGTCTCCCCAGTCCGACTTCGTCCACGACGTCCCGGAGGTGGATCCTGGCGGATCCGATGAGCGGCTTGGTGTCCTCGGCAGCGTCGGCGTGGACGATGTCGATGTGGAGCTTGGAGTCCTCGATCGGAGAATCGAACGGGATGCTCAGCTTGTCGTCCCAGTGGGGGGAGGTGTCGCCCTCATCGTCGGCGCGTGTGGAGCACTTGCTGTTTGGGTCCACCCACACGACGGCGTACGGCCTGAGCTTGCCGTGGCGCCAGTTGACGTTTTTTAGGTCCTTGGCGGAGGTTACGGTGATTTCGACTTCGTAACGCGGCCCCATTTCTGTCGACCGTGTCTGTGAACAAAATGGTATTCTCTTTCCTTTTAATTTTTTTTTTTTTTATCTTTTCTTACTTTTGAAAAAAATGGTAAATATTTTTCAGATGAGGGGAAAAAACAATGGTAAATTTGATGGTAGTGCAAGTGTTGGGGGGGATTTTATAGGAGATGACGGATAGTACAAGAATATATTGTTAAATTTCGAAACCATCCAGAAGGTACTCCTCATTTTAGCTTTTCGTGTGTTTTGCATTTTGTAATAACTTGTGGGGGCCAATATAAGAGTTTTGTAAATCAATTTTAAAGGATGGATCTTATTTTTTCGGGTTTTAAATATTATGTTTGAATTTGACTTGATTAGTAATAGAGTCAAATTGAAATCAATTTTAGTGTTTTTTTTATACATAGTTGATTCATACTTCGTATGGCTAATCCTATGAGAAACAGCCCCGACCCCTCAGAACAGCTTCCAGTTAAACCGCGAGATAATTTATATGACTAACAATTAAATATACTCCACTTCCGCGCACGCGAGTTATCCCTGCCGATTGCTCCATATCGACCCGATAGATAGCATGCTGTCTTCATAATCCAACCGCAGTGCTTCCACCGAGATCAGCCTCCCACACCGCGTCAAAGACATGATATCAGAACTATTCGCAGCCTACCCTGCGCAGACCTAACCCTTACCAAACACTAAATGGATCATCGCCCAAGAAATTCAATTCCAAATTCATTTCTAGTCAAACATTATATCTTACAGATAAAAAAATCATTTTTAGCTTGGTTAGTTTGACTAGTGTATAGCCCGTCGAAACTCGACGGATAATCACTTTACATTGTGATTTATAAGTAAAAACCAAAAAATAATTCAATATTTTGTTAGGGTTAAGCCGCTTGCAATTGTACCTCAGCGGAACATACCAACAAACAGAAATAATGAGTATGTGATTCAGCCAACTTGTATTCGTCATAAACCCAACTGAAAGATAATTTTACTACTTATTCCAGTTCAAAACTCATATAGTAACACATGAAACACTGAAAGTATGGTACAAATATTCAAATTTGTTTAAAATCTTTATACACATATTCATCAAACTCGATTAAAATATGACATTATTACCCGTTTATATATCAGACCCTATATAATATCCGCTAATCACTCAACGTATTTAAATTTATAATTTAAATACGTGAACATACGTTGCTATAGTAATTGATTAATCCATCTCAATAAAAACCCAAACATTGTAAAATAAAGGTGAAGAATAAATATTATAAATGACAAAAGATTAAAAGTTAAATTCCTAGTAAAATTTTAGAATTATACAATCAAAATTCTTTACAATTTTTATACCTATACTTTGACGTGGGATAAAATTTTAGATAAATAATGATAAAAAAAAAAATAAAAAACTTCATGTAGAGGGGAGGGTTAACGTGGTACTTCGAATCCATATTGCTATTAGATACTTTATATATTTATTTGTAAGTGAAGAGAATAGAGTTTATTAAAAAAATATAAAAATATTATTTTCATATATAAATTTGATATTAAAAAATAAATATGTACATATTTGGGCCAATGAGGTTTAATTAATAATTTGCCAAATTTAATTTTATAATAAGAATAAAATAATTCATTGGGCCAACTCAATAGATGACCAAATTAACGTGGTGGTGTAAATAAGTGGGAATCGATTTTTTAATACCAAAGCATAAAATTGATAAGTTCTATATCCTCATTCATAAAACTATAAATTTTTGGTACCATTTTGATTAAAAAGACTAAAATGTCCTCTCTTTTGTTGTATTGTTGACTTCTCACTTTTTTTTATTTATTTAATTTAAACTACTTTTCTTCTCTTTTTTTTTTTTTACTTTCCTCCTCCGATCGATATTAATGTCCAACAACCAAAATTTAACTACAAACATATACATCAAAACAACACAACCATTTTATTTTTGGCAAAGGGTCTCTCAAAAAATCTTATAGAAATCACAAGATTGTTCGAAAATAAAAGTTGACGTTGAAATAGGATTTCATTTGTCGTGCTTCTGAGTTCATAAAGAAGGTATGCATCATTATTTGAACGATGAAAAAAAATTCCAAATCTGTTCTTACGGACACGATCGCTGCACACGATGGGAAGCCACCGTGTGCAACGATCGTGCAACGATCGCGGCGCAATGATCTTAACATCGCGGCGCAACACTAACGTACACGATCGCCTACAATCGTGCGGCGATCGTGTTCATGGACGAAACTTGCACATGATCACTGCACACGGTAGTATACGACCGTGTGCATCGGTCGTGTCCAAGGCAGACCGTTTTATAATATTGTTCGCTCATTTTTCTGAATAGTTATTCATCTTTTTGTAATCAGATGTCGTGGCAGCGTATCTTGATACATCACGGTGGTCATTGGGAGCGATCGACATATGTAGACGGGGACTCCTTTTTTGTCTATATCGACACGAGCAAAGTTAGTCGTGCAAACCTCGTGGGGGTTATCAGAGAGGGTTTGGGTGGTCCAAATGAGTCCGATTACAAATTATGGTACTTGACACACATGGCCAAAGGAAACAAAGTAAAAGTCCTATTACGGGGCGATACCGAGATACTTCGATTACTAGTAGAATACAAGGAGGATCCTGAGGTCTATCTTGAGAACAACAGCTCCTCCACTCCCGATGTTAATATGGGATGTAGCAGCTCGAGAGTAGAGCCCGGCAACATAAATTATGACATGCCTTCCAAAGAGTATCAATACGAGGAAGATGAGGAAGACGAGGAAGATGAGGAGGTGCATACATCCGAAGATGAAGATTGTTGTAAAGACTTGCTTGAGTCACTATCTGCGGAATTTCTTGCTTGGGTTCGCCAACCGGCCCAAATAGATAGGATTATGAGTCGTCGGAACTTCTCATCCGACCATCAATCTGCGAGCGAGCATGAGCATCTACAATCAATGCGTAACTGGATCATTCCATACCGGACCCCGGTAGTGCCGGGACTTTGGGTTGGGTCGAGCAGCCTCCACCGATTACCGGTCAGCTAGAGGTGGGGTCCACCTTTCGTTCGAAGACAGAGTTGAGGATAACTGTAGGAATGTATCATTTGGAAAACATGCTACAGTGTATCACTGATCGTTCCGCCGATAAACGTATAGTGTTTGTCTGTAAGAGTGGGCGAAAAAATTGTCAGTTTAGGTTGTGTGCTATTGAGGGTGCAACTATTTGGAGAATTACTAAGTTGACATTGGAGCACAAATTGTCACCCCGATTTGAACCGTGGCCGCACGATCGGTCACTTCGAGGTTGCCGCCCATTATTTTGCTAAAAGATTGGCTTGAGGGGGTCACTTTGAGGCCAAAGGAGATGATTGCAGAGATGTGTAGGGAGTACGCATTGACATGCTATACGCTTTGCTCTCCTGATGAGGAATATAGCGATAGAGAATACATATGGCGGCTTTGATGAGTCGTATCGATGCTCCCATCTTATCTCGTATTTGTTAAAACAGCGTAATCCAGGGACAATTTATGATTTGCAGACGACTCGTGAGGGAGTGTTTCGCCACATGTTCGTTGCACTCGGACAGAGTATTAGGGCATTTGATACGTGCCTTCGACCGGTGATTATAGTTGATGGGACCCACCTGAAGGGAAGGAATAAAGGAACTCTATTTGCGGCCGTCACATTTGACGGGAACGAGCAAGTATTTCCTCTTGCTGTTGGTCTCGGTCCGATAGAGAACGACGAGTCATGGACTTATTTTCTGTATAACCTGCGCAGATGCTACAATCCGATGGAAGATTTACTGATTGTGAGTGACCAACATAAGAGCATTCAGAATGATGTTCGAGCCGTCTATCCGAATGCATTCCACGGGTTTTGCTATCACCATCTTGCAAAAAATCTGACCTCCTACGGTGCGCATGCTATAGGACTCTTTAGAACTGCTGCCTACACGCATCGAGAAGAAGTTTTTGAAAACTACTTTTCGAAACTACATATCGAAAGCCCTAATGGGGCGCACGGGCGCCTTTCTGAAATTGGGCCAGAGAGGTGGGCTAGGTCGAAGTGTTCGGTACGACGCTATAACTTCTTGACATCCAATGCTGTTGAATGCTTTAATAATCGTATGTTGTGGGCGAGGCGTTTACCTGTTTGCTCGTTACTTGAGATATTTCGCCTAATTTTAGAGAATTGGTTTGATGAGAAGCGGGGAGAAGCTACGTCAAGAGACCATGAGTTGACAATGCACACTTTTGAAAAGCTTTCTAACTCTGTGCAAGCCAGTATGACTCTTACCGTTCGAGCTACCACCCCACTTGTTTATAAAGTCGAAGAAAACAAAGTTTCTTATTGTAATACCCGGTTGAAATTCATGTCATTTCAAATCTCCTCATTGTTCAAATTGTGTTTTGTTGGGCGAACCCTTGTAATTATTGCTTGAAATCACCGTTTTGGGATTTCCGTACTTCCGTTTCGTGTTATTGTTTCCCAGATATTGAGTCCTATTACTTTTATTCTCTTCCCGGGTTATTTTTCATCATTTTAGGACCCGAGGGGGTGTGGGTCACAGACAAGGAGTGTGCGCCGCGACACACATTTTCTAGACTGGCCGAGCAGATCAGTACTGTGCCGCGGCACATGCCGGCAGGCTGCGCACACTGCCGAGTCACCGCCGCGGCACACTGTCCGGCCGCGCACACTCGTGTGGCATCTACACCCAAAACCGATCAGACCGGTGCCGCTGGCAAGACGCTGGCCGCGGGCACACCGCGAGCCACGGGAGCAGCTTTTGGGCTGTGCCGCACACACCTCGCCGAGCCGCAAAGACACAATGCGGTCCAATCGCATAATTTATGCTTTTGAGCGAGATGCAGCTCATTTCCTCCATTTTCTTCAACCCACGCGAGAGAGAGAGCTTGAGGAGAGAACTTGGCATCATCTACTTCTTGAGTATTGAATTTTTATCAATTTCATTCGGTTGGGAAGCCCGGATCATCGATCTATCGCGTATTCTTCGGATCATAGAGCTTGGATCTTCAAGAGGTAATTTCTTCAACATCTTGGTTTTCGATTTTGTATTGGGTAATGACGTTTTGGATGTTAAAATCATGGTGTATAAAGTGATATACGCATGATTATGGGCATGTTTGATTATTCAT
Source organism: Orobanche coerulescens (assembly GCA_033398695.1). NCBI lineage: Eukaryota > Viridiplantae > Streptophyta > Magnoliopsida > Lamiales > Orobanchaceae > Orobanche > Orobanche coerulescens. The sequence goes on along the minus strand of CM065816.1, from coordinate 9,445,276 downwards.
CGGATTATTGAAAGATTATTCAAGAACACTTTGAATATTGTGTTGGATTTTGGGGTTTTTCGTAGATTCGTTCGATTTATCCGATTTGAAGCTTGAGAACCTTGAGATTATGATGTATCTATACCGTATACATGCTTTTCCTACGATTTTTCGGACTTTTGGGAGTTTGAGCGATTTTCCAACCTCTAATTGTTTACCCGTGTATTTTTCGTGAATCGTAGACGGGTTTCGGGGATTTCTTCGTGTAATTTGAGTATGGATATTTGACTATCATATTCCTTGCGAATCGTTTAGGTGTCGTAAGCGCGTTCTTGGACCTACCGAACTCATACCGTTTTTCCGTTCGATTTCTCGATGTCTCAAAGGCAAGTGTATATTTATGATTGTACGTTCTCGACTTTGAAAGTAAGAAATATTAATGGCATGCTTATTTATATCCACTCCGGGACGGACCGACGGGTCCTCTGAGGGTTTCGTAGCCTCTGATGCGATTCCATGGATAATATGAATTAACCACTCCGGGACGGACCGACGGGTCCTCTGAGGGTTCCGTAGCCTCTGGTGCGGTTCCACGGTATTCATATATGTATTGATGCGATGCTATGAGATTTAGTTATTCCGGAATACTAGTCTTGAATTGATGAATTGACGGTTACATTTACTTTATTGTCGAGGAGTATTGTGTTTCATACTTGATATACTTGCACTAGCTATTCGACGGCTAACCCCTTTATGGGGGAAATACTTTTTATGTATTTCAGGTTCCAGGAGAGCGGACAGGCATGTATCGGGTCGGCATGAAGATGGTGGGCAAGTGTGATACTGTTCCTTCCTCCGTTTATGTTTTGAGTTTTCCATTCAGTGTTGTTGTACTGGAATGGTTATTGAATACTCGAGTATTGTTTTCCACTTTCCTTGATGTTCCGGCCTGTGTTTGCCGAGGTATTGATTCGTGTTGTGATGTCTGTGGATACATTGGTTATGTTCCGAATACCTTTGTATTGTTTTTTTTATTCTATTGTGTGTAGACCTTCTCGGTCAAAATTTATAGTTCCGCGTATGTTTAGCCTTGTGGGTCCCACGGCGGGGCTTACGGCGCTGTAATATTCCCTGAATAACTTGGGGGTGTTACAGAATATGGCATCAGAGCTTAGGTCTATGGATACCTAGGCTGTCGGTCTTTTGGGTCGAATGAGTCGTCATTTGTCCACAGTTTCACTACTCTGCCATCATCACAGTGCGACCGGTACTTGTAAGACCTCTTACTCTTCTGATGTTTCCTTATTCATTATGCTTCTTTTATTGGTATTCTTGAGAATCGATCACCTTAATGACGTGCGATTGAATTGTGCTTACGTACCTTGTGTGTTCTTCAGTATGTCAGCTGGTAGGGGCCGTGGTCGTGGCCGTGGACGAGGAAGAAGTCGTGGCGCGTCCGTTTCCATTAGTTCAGTTGCGGGGTCGACCAACCCCAGTTTGTCGAACTCGGTGCATCCCGACACCGAGAGTCAGCACGACCAGTCAGACGGTCATGGGAACAATGCGGACGTTGGAGTGGCGAATGCACTTCAACAATTGGCTACTCAGATGACCATTTTAGCCCAAACTATTCAGCTGAATAACCCGAACCCAAACGCGGATGCCTTGCTTCCGAATGTAATCCGTATGCACCCTCCACAGTTTGGCGGTGCCACAGACCCGTTAGGCTGGGAAGATTGGCTAGCGGAATTGGAGAAGATTTTCGAGGCGGTTGATTGCCCCGAGGTGAGGAAAGTACCGATTGCTCAGTATTTCCTCACTAAGGAGGCCGCTACTTGGTGGAAGGTCATCAAGCCACATGATCGTATTGCCTCGTGGGATGAATTTAAGGAGCTTTTGGAGGTCGAGTTTTGTCCTTGGCCGGTGCGAGAGGGCCGAATCCGAGCCTTTTTCGAAGCTAAACCACAAGATATTCCCGTTTCGCAGGCGATCGTGGAGTACAACCAACAATTGATCCATGTGAAGGATCAAGTGCGTAACGAACGTGATAAGATCCGTTATTTTGATATGCGGATGAATTTGGACTTACGGCGGTACATGGCCGGATTTGCTTGTACCACACTGAAAGAGTATCAGGACAGAGCTTTAGCCCATGATATGTTGAACCCCGACAATGATACCGTTGAAGAACCGAAGAAGCAGAAAGTCGCGGGAAACTTTTCTAACTCTAAGAGTGGCAACTTTCAGAGGTCACAGACGACTAACCGTTCTGCCGGACAGTCGTCACGTTCTAATAAAGGAAAGAGGGGCTACCGTCCTACTCCGGGTACCTCAAATCGCACGGTGACTTGCTATAATTGTGGCCGTTCAGGCCACGTTAATTTGGAATGCCACTTTCCACCATTGAAGTGTCACACGTGCGGACAGATGGGGCATAGAGTGGCTTATTGTTCCGAACCGAACCAGACTTTGGACACTCGGGCTTCTGCCCCAGCACCACTTGATCAAAGTATGATTCAACGACAATCTTTTGGTCAACCTTGGCAGAATTTCGGCAGGGGCCGGGGACGGGGTCCGAATGCTGGAGGGGGGAATTCTAGCGTCGGTTCGGTACAACCTCGGGTTTATGAGATGCGTCGAACAGACGAACCCGACGCGGCGGTGGCTTTAGGTACCATCCATATTTTATCTTATCCAGTCCGTGTACTTTTTGATACGGGTGCTACATATTCTTTTATTTCTTTGGAGTGTGTACGCCGTTTGAATATAACTTGTTTGACTGCTTGCGATCCCTTTATCGTGAAACTGCCTAGCGGGGATAGGATTGTGGGGAATCGAGAGATTAGAGATTTTCCAGTGATTATATCCGGTATGGAGTGGTTATCGAATCTGATTGTAGTTGATATGGAAGGCGAGGACGTGATCCTCGGCGAGGATTAGCTTGATAATCACCAAGCGATTATGAATTACCGTACCAAGGTTATCACCATGATGACTAAAGACGGATCTGAGTACTCATTTTTGGGACGTAAGTCGGGCCAATCCAAATTACTTATCAGTGCCATGAAGGCCGTAAAACTTTTGAATAAAGGTTGTACGGGCTATTGGTGTTATGCTTTGAAAACGGAAGGAAACGAAGTCGATTTCTCTTCGATTCCGGTTGTTAATGAGTATCCCGATATTTTTCCGAATGATCTCCTGGGATTACCGCCAGATCGAGAGATAGAATTTACCGTAGACTTAGAGCCAGATGTGGCTCCGATTTCTAAAGCACCTTATCGGATGGCACCTTCCGAGATGCAGGAATTGAAGACTCAGTTGGGAGAACTTTTGGAAAAAGGGTACATCAGACCGAGCGCTTCGCCTTGGGGTGCGTCTGTCCTCTTCGTGAGGAAGAAGGATGGTTCACTACGTTTGTGCATCGACTACCGTGAGCTGAACAAAGTAACCATCAAGAACAAATATCCTTTGCCTCATATAGACGATTTATTTGATCAATTGCAAGGGGCTGCGGTTTTCTCGAAGATTGATTTAAGATCCGGGTATTATCAACTCAGGGTGAGGGAGTCCGACGTTCCGAAGACGGCGTTTCGGACGAGATATGGGCATTATGAATTTGTAGTTATGCCTTTTGGGTTGACTAATGCGCCGGCAGTATTCATGCAGTTAATGAATAAAATATTCATCGAGTACCTCGACAGGTGTGTAGTCATCTTTATTGACGACATCTTGATCTATTCTCGAGATAAGGAGGAACATGCCCGACACTTGCGTTTGGTTTTAGACATTTTGAGAACCGAGCACCTCTATGCAAAATTCTCGAAATGTGAGTTTTGGTTGGAAGAAGTTATGTTTCTCGGCCATGTGATTTCGGCCGAAGGGGTTCGTGTAGACCCGCAGAAGATTGAGGCAGTACTAGATTGGGCACCGCCTAAAAATGTTAAGGAAGTTCGTAGCTTTTTGGGCCTTGTTGGGTATTACCGTCGGTTTGTCGAGGGGTTCTCGAAACTCGCTCGACCGCTTACGAAATTGCTCCAGAAGACCGAAAAGTTTATTTGGACGGATGAGAGACAACAGAGCTTCGATGAACTGAAGAGACGATTGACTTCAGCACCGATTCTAACTTTACCACATGGTGGCGAGGGCTTTGCAGTTTATAGTGACGCTTCGGGTCAAGGCCTGGGCTGTGTTCTTATGCAGCATGATAAGACAATAGCTTTTGCGTCACGACAATTAAAGCCTTATGAGATGAATTATCCTACTCACGATTTAGAGTTGGCCGCAATTGTCTTCGCACTCAAGATTTGGCGGCATTATTTGTATGGTTCACCGTGCCGGATTTATACCGATCACAAGAGCCTGAAGTATATTTTCAGTCAGAAGGAGCTGAATATGAGACAAAGGCGTTGGTTAGAGTTGATAAAGGATTATGATTTGGAAATTCTTTACCACCCCGGAAAAGCCAATGTCGTTGCGGATGCTTTGAGCCGCAAATCGGCATCTCTTCAAATGCTCGAGGTTCTTACATCGCAGACGAAAATTCGTCAGGATTTAATTGAGAAAGGGATAGAAGTTTGGCTTTAACGAGTACAGGGACGGTTATGTGCTCTCGAAATTACATCGTCCTTAGTTGATGACATCAAAGGGAAGCAGTGGAGTGACCCGATGATTTCTCAACTGAAGGAAGATATAATTAAAGGAAAAGCTCCTGGCTTTATGGTTCACGAGGATAGTATTCTGAGATTTCAGGGCAGGCTGTGTTCCGAACGATTTAGAGTTGAGACAGAGAATTCTCCGAGAAGCTCATGCTACGCCTTACTCAATCCACCCCGGGACGAGTAAGATGTACAAAGATTTGAAGCGCAATTTTTGGTGGAATAACATGAAGAAGGATGTTACGGAGTTTGTACTACGGTGCTTGACGTGTCAACAAGTCAAGATCGAACATCAACGACCAGCGGGGTTGTTGAAACCACTTCCCATTCCCGAGTGGAAGTGGGAAGACATCTCGATGGATTTCATCACTGGCATGCCGAGAACTCGGGCCGGAATGAATATGATTTGGGTAATTGTCGATCGGTTGACCAAGTCTGCACACTTCTTGGGTATTAAGGATACTTGGGGACCGGATAGACTGGCTCGAACCTTTATTGCTGAGATCGTGAGGTTACACGGTGCCCCCAAGACCATTGTTTCTGATCGAGACGGCCGTTTCGTATCGCATTTTTGGCAGGCCGTTCATCGCCTGGAGTACGGAGTTGAGATTGAGCACTTCCTTTCATCCTCAGTCGGACGGTCAGACAGAGAGGACGATTCAGACGTTGGAAGATATGTTACGGGCTTGTGCCTTGGATTGGAGTAATGATTGGGAGCTTCACTTACCGTTGATCGAGTTTGCTTACAATAATAGTTGGCATGCGTCGATCAAAATGGCACCCTTCGAGGCACTCTATGGTAGGCGATGTAGGTCGCCATTATGTTGGGACGAGACTTCTGAGCTAGTTGGGACGGAGCCGGATATGTTGATGGAGACTAAGGAAAAGATTTCTATTATCCGGGATCGATTGCTAGCTGCCCAGAGTCGTCAGAAATCTTATGCTGATACTCGTCGTCGACCTTCGGAGTTTGAGGTGGGAGATCATGTCTTGTTCAAGGTGTCACCGACCAGGGGAGTTTTCCGCTTCGGGAAAAAGGGGAAACTTAGTCCGAGGTACATCGGACCCTTCGAGATTTTAGACATAGTTGGAGATTTAGCATATCGCTTGGCGTTGCCTCCAGCCTTGAGTCACGTCCACAGTGTTTTTCATGTGTCTCAGTTGAGGAAATACGTACCGGATCCGAGTCACATTATCGACTACACTGAGATTGACGTAGCCGAGGATATTACCTTTCCGGAGAAACCCGTGAAGATCCTTGAGCGCCGCGAGAAACAACTTCGGCATAAGACCATTCCACTGGTTAAAGTGCAATGGTCGAGGCATGGAGTCGAGGAGTCGACTTGGGATATGGAAGAGAAGATGCGGGTGGAATACCCCGAACTATTTATTTCTTAAGTTTCGGGACGAAACTTTTTTTTAGAGGGGGAGAATGTAATACCCGGTTGAAATTCATGTCATTTCAAATCTCCTCATTGTTCAAATTGTGTTTTGTTGGGCGAACCCTTGTAATTATTGCTTGAAATCACCGTTTTGGGATTTCCGTACTTCCATTTCGTGTTATTGTTTCCCAGATATTGAGTCCTATTACTTTTATTCTCTTCCCGGGTCATTTTTCATCATTTTAGGACTCGAGGGGGGTGTGGGCCGCGGCACAAGGAGTGTGCGCCGCTGCACACACATTTTCTAGACCTGGCCGAGCAGACTGTACCTGGTGCCGCGGCACATGCCGGCAGGGCCGCGGCACACTGCCGAGTCACTGCCGCGGCACACCTGTCCGGGCCGCGGCACACTCGTGTGGCATCTACAGCCAAAAACCGATTGTACCCGGTGCCGCGGCAAGACGCTGCCGGCCGCGCACACCGCGAGCCACAGGAGCGATTTTGGGCTCGTGCCGCGGCACACCTCGGCTGAGACGCGGCACACAATGCGGTCAACTGCATAATTTATGCTTTTGAGCGAGATGCAGCTCATTTCCTCCATTTTCTTCAACCCACGCGAGAGAGAGAGCTTGAGGAGAGAACTTGGCATCATCTACCTCTTGAGTATTGAATTTTTATCAATTTCATTCGGTTGGGAAGCCCGGATCATCGATCTATCGCGTATTCTTCGGATCATAGAGCTTGGCTCTTCAAGAGGTAATTTCTTCAACATCTTGGTTTCGATTTTGTATTGGGTAATGACGTTTTGGATGTTAAAATCATGGTGTATGAAGTGATATACGCATGATTATGGGCATATTTGATTTTTCATCGGATTATTGAAAGATTATTCAAGAACACTTTGAATATTGTGTTGGATTTTGGGGTTTTTCGTAGATTCGTTTGATTTATCCGATTTGAAGCTTGAGAACCTTGAGATTATGATGTATCTATACCGTATACATGCTTTTCCTACGATTTTTCGGACTTTTGGGAGTTTGAGCGATTTTCCAACCTCTAATTGTTTACCCGTGTATTTTTCGTGAATCGTAGACGGGTTTCGGGGATTTCTTCGTGTAATTTGAGTATGGATATTTGACTATCATATTCCTTGCGAATCGTTTAGGTGCTGGAAGCGCGTTCTTGGACCTACCGAACTCATACCGTTTTTCCGTTCGATTTCTCGATGTCTCAAAGGCAAGTGTATATTTATGATTGTACGTTCTCGACTTTGAAAGTAAGAAATATTAATGGCATGCTTATTTATATCCACTCCGGGACGGACCGACGGGTCCTCTGAGGGTTTCGTAGCCTCTGATGCGATTCCATGGATAATATGAATTAACCACTCCGGGACGGACCGACGGGTCCTCTGAGGGTTCCGTAGCCTCTGGTGCGGTTCCACGGTATTCATATATGTATTGATGCGATGCTATGAGATTTAGTTATTCCGGAATACTAGTCTTGAATTGATGAATTGACGGTTACATTTACTTTATTGTCGAGGAGTATTGTGTTTCATACTTGATATACTTGCACTAGCTATTCGACGGCTAACCCCTTTATGGGGGAAATACTTTTTATGTATTTCAGGTTCCAGGAGAGCGGACAGGCAGGTATCGGGTCGGCATGAAGATGGTGGGCAAGTGTGATACTGTTCCTTCCTCCGTTTATGTTTTGAGTTTTCCATTCAGTGTTGTTGTACTGGAATGGTTATTGAATACTCGAGTATTGTTTTCCACTTTCCTTGATGTTCCGGCCTGTGTTTGCCGAGGTATTGATTCGTGTTGTGATGTCTGTGGATACATTGGTTATGTTCCGAATACCTTTGTATTGTTTTTTTTTATTCTATTGTGTGTAGACCTTCTCGGTCAAAATTTATAGTTCCGCGTATGTTTAGCCTTGTGGGTCCCACGGCGGGGCTTACGGCGCTGTAATATTCCCTGAATAACTTGGGGGTGTTACACTTATGAGGTCGACCTTCGAACATGGACATGCTGTTGTCGTGAGTTTGATTTGGATCAGATTCCATGTGGTCATGCCGTTGCCGCTATAAGGTAATTGTCTATGATGTTGTGTGTACATGGATGGTGGCCATTCAATGTTTTTGTCTATGCTGTCGTGTACACGGTCATGGCAGAATTCTTACGATCGTAACCCAATGGGCACGATCCTAACCCACGTTGGGCACGATCGTAACCCACGATGGGCACGATCGTAACCCCACGATCGCCATGATCGTAACCCAATAGGCACGATCGTAACCCACGATGGGCACGATCGTAACCCACGATGGGCACGATCGTAACCCCACGATCGCCATGATCATAACCCACGATCGCCGTGATCGTAACCTACGATGGGACACGATCGGCACGATCGTAAACCACGATCGACACGATCGTAACACACGATCGGCACTATCGTGTTTTGCCATCGTGTGGAAAACAGGGAGGTCTGGATTTATCCTGCACCTCATCAATATCAAAAATACATTATCCTATACAACATCCTTGACATAATTGCTTATTGTAACAGGCGCGCCGGCAATGGTTTGTCCGTGTACGATTTTGTTAGTCCTTATTTCAAGCAACAAAGCCTTAGAGAGACTTATAAGGAGCATATTAGTCCCAACCCACATCCTGATGAGTGGAATGTCCCACCGTAGATCTCATCCATCGTTTGCGTACCTCCAGAGGGGGTACGACAAGCCGGCCGACCAAGGATGAGTCGCGCACGGTCCGCTGTTGAAAATTTGCCCACAAGTGGACGGCCTCAGGTGTGCGGTAGGTGTAAAGGAACCGGCCATAATAGAAAATCTTGCAAAGCATTCATTCCCATAGGTGGTGTGGATTTGAATATCCCTGAAGAAACTCAAGGAATCGATGAACAAACGAGGCAAAGGCGCCGGCAGAAGAAGAGGTGTAGCATTTGCCGTAATGATGACCATGACATAAGGGGATGTCCATACCGTGAAACTTAAATTGCTTATGTATTTTTATATTTTGTGACTTACTAGCAACAATCATGTGCTGATATTTTGATCCTCGATGGACCATGTATTGATTCAGTATTCTGATTATTAGTTGAAATGCATAATTTTGTGTCTATTTTCTTTACCTTTGAATTGAAATTTAAGTGTTCAGTTATGTAAAGCAAATAAAGTTGATTATGGAGCCAAACATTAACCATAACAAAGTAGCTCACTTCAAAGAGCAATAGTTTACAGCAAAGGGATATCCAAAGCATATAACTTTACAAAACAAAATTTAATCACCATCACACAAAAATATCTAATAATAACATAAAAAAACGATCACTTGGATCCCTTTTCCCCCATCTGCTGCTGTATCTTTAGTCTTGTATCACCATCTTCATGAACTTCCTCTTCTAAAATAACTTCTTTACTTTTCTTCTCAGAAATCTCCAAATCATTATCATCATCACCATCTAGTATGACTGGAGTGCTAGCAGTGTTTTTAAATAGGCCCTGTTTCATGGAACACATTAATTCGCAATGATAGTCACTACACATACAACAAAATCAAAAAACTTACTCTGAGCATTGAGTATCTTCCTCTCGGCCTAGTTCTGTATAGTGGGTTGGGGGGAGGTATCCTCCTTCTTCTTTTCGGTGATGGTGCTTCGATTCCTCCTAAATCGCTTTCTCGTAATCGGCCGCTCATTTCGCGTATTTGATTTTAATGGATTTTAACTGATGTTAATTGATTAGGGTTTGTAGTGAAAAGGGGGGCTACGGTAGGGAACATGTATTTCACTCTCAGTCAATGAAGATGTGTTTATATTGAAAAGGGGGGGAACCGACCCACGATGAGATTTTATAATAAAATAATTTGATGTTGACCTTTGCAGTAAACACGATTGTGCACACGATCGCCGGGATCGTGTGTTCGAATCATACACACGCTCGTCGGGATCTCAGTGTATTAGTTCGTACGGATAAGTTCAATCATCTGGATAAAATATCTCATATACTAATGAATTACAACGAAATGACAAATATGAGTTTGTATAAGAAGCTATATAGTAATTAATGTTTGAACAAGCGATGTTTGAATCACAAAACATCATTCTAGATAACACAATAAATCAAATTTGCAAAAATACCAAAAGTTCATATGCACACGATCGTGACCCACGATCGTGTCCACGATGGAACACACGATCGTGTGCACGGCCGTGCCCACGATGGTACTCACTGTCGTGTGCACACGGTCATGCCAGCCATCGTGCGCACACGACAGCATCAACCCATGACCGTGGGTATGTTGCACGCGATCGTAACACACGATGGCCACGATCGTGTGCATCCATCGTGTGTAACACAGAGCCAAAACATAAAGATTTAACAACACAACACGATCGTGACCCACGATGGTCACGATCGTGTTCATCTATCGTGTGTAACACAGAGCCAAAACATAAAGATTTAACATGACACATTCATATTGCCAAAACTGTCTAAATACAACATAAATATTTAACAACACACCATAAACCATTCTACATGTCTAAAGACAACATAAAGATTTTAGCAGCTAAACCATATCGATATTTCTTAATATATTTTTCATTAAGTTCCTTGATTTGGTGCCTTGCTCCTGGGTTTGCAGAGACGAGTCGATCCAAGTACATGCACGCGAAGGGGCCACAACTGTGATTGTCGTTTTGTATGAACTGTAGCTCTCGTGGCATAATTTTGAAACTCATCTCCGTGTCATACTTCTTCTTCGATTGGTTGTTCAGCCAATACCCGGATTGAGCTAGCACACGAGGCATCAGACACATAATCGGTCGCAGTTGGTTGAATCGGTATCGACCATCTTCGTGGTGGTGTGACAAGGAATCCTAGTGAATCATGTTGATGTCAATCTTGATAGTCACCCAGTGGCTCTGGTCGAGGCAACAAATGGCAATGATCTGTTGAAACAAAATATGTAATCATATAAGATCATCACATCAAACATAGCGAATCATTTATAAATCGTCAATTATTTATAAATATAAATTTCAAACTTACTTCATTGCAATTTAACCATGGAACCGCATGTGGTGTATCAAGACCTGTCATGTAGTCCTCGATGCATTTAGGAATTTTCCACTCCTTGTAAACCGGCTTCCCCGTCACCTTGATACCAAGTGGATCATCCGGATGGAGTCTTGCAAACTCGTTGGCCAAAACTAACTACAAAAAGCCAAACCACAAAATTAAAAAAATCGATATCACACCAATGATATACAACTGAGTAGGTTATAGAACTTACGTAAAATAGGGAGCCGGCAAGTACAGTGCCACCTCTACCGACACCAACACTACGGACTCCCCTCCGAAACCTCGCTCGAGTCGCAAGTGTTGGGATTCCACAGAAAATAAACGCAGCGGAAGAATAAACGGAATCCCTAAGAGGATCGATCAAGTAACGTATATACGAAAAGAAATACGAAGATCAAGGAATCAAAGTCCCATACCTTTGATGTCTCTGAAAAACCTTCGTATGATGATGATGATGATGATGAAGAACCCTTCGTTCCAAACACCGAAAGCACGGTGCCTCTACTTCACACGCCGGAACTTGACGGAAAAATCAGCAAACTTCCTTTCTCTAAGAATGCGGCTAGGGAAGCTCGTAGGAATTTTTTCTCTCGATCTTTTCTACTAATAACTTGTCTCTAAGATCAAGTATATGCTGTAGAAAATTTTTCTCACTCTTGAAGCTCTCTCAAAAACGAAATATTCACTTAGGGAAGGAATAAGGAGACTTTTATGATTAAAAGACTTTCTTTTCACAATAATTCAAAGCCTCACATGTAGAAGATGCTTTTAAAAGCATCTCTACTCCTCACATGATCCCACAAGTATATTATATAATGAGAGAGAGACAAAGTAGAGAGGAGGGGGGACCTTATAGGGAATCTTCCAAGAAACGGGTTGAGTTAATTCGGCTCGTGTATTGGATGTTCGTCAAACGAATCCCTCGTGAATCGGATGTCCGTCAAACGAATCCGTTTTATTTCCAATGTGTTTATACTAATTAATTAATCCAATTAATTAGTTATATCAAACACAAATATACATTTCTCTAAGAAATATAATTTATGAATTAAAGTAATCACCGAGTAACTTACTTACAATTCATAAGACCGCTATTTGATTTATCCGATAAATCACTAATATCTAATATTATAAGAGAGATTATTAATTCATATTTATCTGTCAATGATCCTGTTGCGCGACTCCGTAGGTTCGTCTCAGCCGGCATTGGGAGGAATCAATAAGTGCGGGCAGCACTTAGCCAGCCTAGCGGGCCGCACTGTAAACCCCGACTGAGAACGAATGAACGAATCATTCCAGAACCATTATGTCATGAATACCATATACGTATAGACCCTTCATCAGATGTCCCGGTCAAATCTTCAGGTCACGGTAAAGTCAAACCCTACTGTTGACTAGACTCTATACATGTGTTAGGCGTATTTTTATACGCTTATTTATCATTATTTTGTAGTGTTTTGATGAGTGAAATTGTCTAAATGAGCTTTTAATGCCTTAATTCTGTATGATTGACAGGAAATTGAAGTCCGGAAGCTAAAACGAGCAAAACGGGCGAAAACGGCAAAAACTGGACTATGAGCCGCGGCACAAGGAAGCTGAGCCGCGGCACAGGAAGACACCAGCCGAGCGCAGAGTGAACTGTACTCTGTGCCGCGGCACAGCCCAGGTGAGCCGCGGCACAGAAGAATTAATTAACGCCCAGGCATTCAGCTGAAGGCGATGTGCCGCGGCACAGGTTTAGTGAGCCGCGGCACACTTAGCGGGTTTTGTAGGTCTGCGCGGATTTTGGGCCGTTTCGAAGCCAGTTTTCGACCGACTAATACGGACGCGATTTGTGGAGGTGCTGAACTATAAATAGGGTAAAACACCTTAATTAAATTATCTTGGAATCATTAGATCTTTAACCTTGGAGAGCTTAAGCTTGGGAGACGGCAGAAGAAGAGGGAAGCAGAAGGATTCAAGGGCAGAAGGCGGAAGTTGAAGATGTAACACCCCCCCGAGATATTCGGAGAATATCACAGCGCCGTAAATCCCGACCTGGGATTTACTAGGCTTATCTCACTCACAACGTATTGAATTTAATAAAATCCACTTGGGAAACAATAAACTCGATACAACCAAGGAAGTTCAACCACGGACAAACAATACCATGAAGAAATACAAGAAGTTGTACGACAACAGAAAAGGACTTTCCTAAAGTACTCGAGTACCACTTGTTATTACAAGGATAAAATGAACCGAAGAGAACAACGACCAAACAAGGTAGAACACAACTAGCCACAGTATCACGCCTCGCCATCCTCATCGTATCGTCCCGGCACTCGCTCGTAAGGTTCCTTAGGACCTGAAAAACACAAAAGTAATTTTCCCCAAACGAGAGGGGTTAGGGCAAGTATTACAAGTGAAATGTCAAGTCTTATACATAAAAGCATATGCACCAATTCAAAGCCATGATAATGATTTTCCGGAAAATACAATTATCAAAACATATTTGGAAATGATGATATCTCTTGATTAACCGTGGACTCGACAATGCGCGAATCCCTCCTCGACCCCGTCGGATCATCTCGGAGTGGCTAACCCAAATGTTCACGGAACCGACATAAGCGGAACCCTCCTCGACCCCGTCGGGTCCTCTCGGAGTGAACGAAAGCAACTCTCACAATTACATGCATTACTTTTCACATTTAAGAACATAACTTTCACAAGAATCACTTGCCTGGAAATGAGAGGAGAGGGTACAAACGACAAGGTACCAAGATCGAAGGATTCAACAACTTCGAACCTAGACAAGTTCGTAATTCAATTATCAAAACCCCATCGGTATGAATATAAGTTGGAATCACCCGAATTTACTACCCCGATACATGTGTTCCGGGAATAATTCTCTTGGATAGTGAATCGCAAGTCAAATATCCCAAACACTCAAGAACTCCAGAAATATATCAATAAATCCGTAGGAAAACATGTATCCAAAGTAGATAACTCGTAATCGGTATATTCTAACACAACAACAAGCTGGATCGAAGAAATCGGATGGAAAATCCCCAAATCCCGAAAATCTAGGGTTGTGAGAATTTTACCTTGATTTGGAGCGGCGGAGAGGATTAAACGTTGATAAATCCGAACTAGAAACTCAAAGATGTTGCTAGATAATTGCAGCTCGAAGAACTCCTCACAAATCGCCTGGAATCGCCTAGAATCGCCCAAGGAGGTGAAGGTAGGTAGAAATGACGATTTGGGAACGGAAATGTCCTATTTATACTAAATAGGGACTAGCGTGCGCTAGCCCTGAAAAATAGCGCGCGCTATCGGACTCACCAGGCAATCCAGTAACCCCTGCCACCTCCGTTAGCGTACGCTAACACCTGCTCATAGCGTGCGCTAGTGACTTCAATTAGCGTGCGCTAGTTATTTCTAATAGCGTGCGCTACCTGGTAGTCAGTGTCCAGTCCAGAACCTACTGTCCCCATCTCTACTCTCTTTAGCGCACGTTACTCTAGTAACGTAGCGTGCGCTACCACCAAAATCTAGCGTACGCTACCAGTCACACCTAGCGTACGCTAGGAATTCCCTTTCGATCCGGTAGCTCTTGGGTATGCGCCTCAATACACTAGTAGCGTGCGCTAATTATAACGGATAGCGTGCGCTACCCTCACTAAATTAGCGTGCGCTACAAGGTGTGCGTAGCGTGCGCTACCCATTACACGAAGGTAGTATAATCGCATCAAGGATCCGAAAACAGCGGCGATCCGAACAAGAAAAGGGGTAAATCTAATTGACAAGAGTTCCAAGATCAATATAAGCTTGCCAAACACTTACACGAGCGTAAAAATTACAAAGCACAAGAGTAGAAGATTTACAAAAAGTACGGGTATTACAGAAGAATGGAGGAATCCGAGCTTCATCTGCGTTTGAATTTTATGCTTTCGTTTATTTATTCTGTATTTTCAGTTTTTAGTATGTCAGGCTAAAGCCCTAATCTAGGGTTTTGATGAAACCTTTGTTTTGACGAATTGATTAAGATTATCCAATTTATTACCTTTTTATTGAGTTTTCCCAATTATGTTTAATGCTTGCAATTATCTGGCCAATAGTTGTATTGATTTAATCATTCACTTCGAATCGGGAGAGGAGATTTGGTGAGGAACTATTGGTGAGGACCGTTTTATTCTGTGAGATAGGAATATACTCACAGGAACTACGTGGCTTTTAGGAGATTTCATGCTTTTTGCCTATCGACGAGATAATTCACCTAGGGATAGAGTGCGTTAGTCGCCGTTAGATAAATCTATTGACCTCAGGAGAGGCGGTAGAATATATTAGCAATCTCCGCCTTCAATAAATTGGGAAAATTATTTATTACGGATAATCGAGAGTAAATTCGGATAACTAAGGTGGATTCAGAACCCTAGACTTATTCATCATTTGATTTTCTTTTATCCAAGATATTATTTTCAACTGCTTAGTCTTTTAGTACTTCTTTTAGTTATTAATCGCAAAAACCCAAATTCGATTGTTCAAATAAAATTGGAATACAAAAACATCGGTAGTTAGAGATTCAATCCTCGTGGGAACGATACTCTACTTATCACTTTATTACTTGTAAACGATGACGTGCACTTGCGTGTAGGAAATATCGCAACAAGTTTTTGGCGCCGTTGCTGGGGATTGAAATTTTTCTAATATCGATTTAAGTATTTCCAGTCTTAATTTGAACGTTTTATTTTTATTCTTGTGTATTTAATTTCGTTTATTTATTTTTCCTTTCAGGACCTTTCGTGTAGTGCATGAGAAGGCTCGGTAACGAAGGCCTACTACCTTTGGACACCGAGCTCGAGCGCACTCTAAGAAGGAACAAAAAGGAGAAAAGAGAGTTGCAGACGACGGTCAACATGGCCGAGAATATCGAAATCCAAGGAGGAGACAACCAAGTGCGGCAAGTTCAACCGGAACTAGCTCTTCGGGATTATGCCATGCCGCAGGTCAACGCTAATTTTTCGGGAATTCGACGTCCCACTATCCAAGCTAATAATTTTGAGATCAAGCCCGCCATTATTCAGATGGTGCAGGCGAGCCCATTCTGTGGACTGCCGAAGGACGACCCGAATACTCATATTGCTTCTTTCCTTGAGATATACGATACATTCAAAACTAATGGTGTCACCGACGATGCCATCCGATTGAGGCTTTTCCCTTTCTATTTGAGGGATAAAGCAAAGTTTTGGTTAAATTCCTTACCGCCGGGGTCGATTACAACATGGGAGAGGTTAGCGCAAGCCTTCCTTGCCAAATTTTTTCCACCAGCTAAGACAGCGAGGTTGAGAAATGAAATAACCACTTTTGCCCAGTACGATATGGAATCGCTCCACGAGGCGTGGGAGCGATATAAAGAATTGCTACGAAGATGCCCTCATCACGGCATTCCTGATTGGCTTCAGCTTCATACATTCTATAATGGTTTGAGTGCTTCTACACGCACTCTCGTGGATGCAGCCTCTGGTGGGACCTTCATGGGAAAATCTATGGCCGAGGCACACGTGCTTTTGGAAGATATGGCCGAAAACGCATACCAATGGCCATCGGAAAGATTGACACCGAAGAGAGTCATGGAAGTTTCAAGCAATGATCCGATTTCTACTTTGTCAGCTCAAGTCGCCGCTTTGACACAACAGCTCCAGGCATTTTCGCACGCACCAGCCCCCGTTACCATAGAGACATGTAATTGGTGTAACGGATCACATCCGAGCGCGGAATGTCAAGTTGGAAATCCGTTCGAGCAACATCAGATGGAGCAAGCTCAATTCGTGGCCAATGGAAATCGACAAAGCAATTTTTACCCCAGCACTTATAATCAAGGGTGGAGGAATCAACAAAATTTTCCATGGAGAAATGGGCAAGCTATGAAGCCTACACAACCTCACTTCGTGCAACCCCCACAGCAGCTCCCTCAAGCACCAAAGGTATCGTTGGAAGATGCTCTTGCTCAATTGGCGGCTAACACAAGCCAATTCATGACCCGCACCGAGACGACCCTCCAAAATCATTCGACCTCCATCCGAAATCTAGAAACACAAATGGGGCAGATTGCTAATTTATTGTCCTCTCGGTCTCAAAGTGCCTCGCCCAGCGCATCCGAAGTGAAATCAAAGGAAAATGTGCAAGCGATCGAATTACGAAGCGGAAAAGAGTTAAAAGGGCAGCCTAGTTTTGACAAAGAGCAGCAGTTCGAGCAAAACGAGAAGGAAAAGGAAGAGGCGCCCAAGCCAAAGGAAGTATCGACTACTCAGCCCACTCCTCAAATTCCATTCCCACAGCGTTTCAAAAAGCAGAAACTGGACAAGCAGTTTTCAAAATTCCTAGACGTTTTCAAGAAATTGCACATAAACATTCCGTTCGCCGACGTATTGGAACAGATGCCGAGTTACGTCAAGTTCATGAAAGAGATCTTGTCCAATAAACGAAAGCTCGAGGAATATGAGACGGTCGCTTTAACGGAGGAGTGCAGCGCTATTTTACAAAAGAAGCTCCCACCTAAATTGAGAGATCCGGGAAGTTTCACCATCCCTTGCATCATCGGAAATTCATCTTTTGAGAGAGCCCTATGTGATCTCGGGGCCAGTATAAATCTTATGCCCCTTTCTATTTTTAAAAAGTTGGAGATTGGGGAAGCCAAGCCGACGACAGTCTCTCTACAATTGGCCGATAGATCCATCAAATATCCGAGGGGTGTGATAGAGGACGTTTTAGTCAAAGTTGATAAGTTCATTTTTCCGGCCGATTTCATCGTACTTGATATGGAAGAAGACCAAGATATCCCAATTATTTTGGGAAGACCATTTTTGGCAACAGGCCGAACGTTGATTGATGTGGAAAAGGGAAAGCTGACTTTGCGTGTTCAAGAGGAGCAAGTAACCTTCAATATTTTTAGATCCGTAAAATATCCAAGTGACGCTGAAAATTGTTTCCAAGTTGACGTCATTGACTCGTGCGTGAGTAGAACTTTTCGAGAAAATTATCCACCCGATCCATTGGAATCCGTTTTGATTGACATTTAGAACCAAATGGAGAGCATGCAGCCTACGTACGACACATGGATGCTTCCCCACCAATTTTTATTCGTAAACCATTCGAGGAGCTAGGAAGTTCACTAACTCGACCGACCCCATCGATTGAAAAACCTCCAAAGTTGGAGCTCAAAAAGCTGCCACCTCATTTGAAATATGCATTCCTGGGGCCCGACAACTCCCTTCCAGTTATTCTTTCGGCCACTTTAACAGGAGATCAAGAGGCAAAATTATTAAGAGTTTGGAGGGAATACAAATCTGCTCTTGGATGGTCTATTGCGGATATTAAGGGAATCAGCCCATCGATTTGCATGCACAAGATCTTGATGGAGGAAGACTACAAACCATCCGTGGAGCATCAACGCCGGCTGAATCCTAACATGAAGGAGGTGGTAAAAGTCGAGGTTTTAAAACTCCTCGACGCAGGTATGATCTTTCCAATTTCTGATAGTAAGTGGGTAAGTCCGGTTCAAGTTGTATCGAAAAAAGGTGGGATAACAGTTGTTCAAAACGATAATAATGAATTAATTCCACTGTGATTGTTACGGGGTGGCGTATGTGCATAGATTATAGGAAATTAAATAAGGCCACTAGAAAAGATCATTTCCCCTTGCCCTTTATTGATCAGATGTTAGATAGATTAGCCGGACACGATTTCTATTGCTTTCTCGATGGTTATTCGGGGTATAATCAGATTCACATAGCCCCCGAAGACCAAGAGAAAACGACGTTTACATGTCCTTACGGCATTTTCGCTTATAGGCGCATGCCTTTTGGATTGTGTAATGCGCCGGCTACTTTTCAAAGGTGTATGATGGCTATTTTTTCTGACATGGTAGAGCAGTGTATTGAGATTTTTATGGATGATTTTTCTGTTTTTGGAGATTCATTTGACATTTGTTTGGAAAATTTGCAGAAAGTCTTGCGAAGATGCGAAGAGACCAATTTAGTCTTGAATTGGGAGAAGTGTCATTTTATGGTGCAGGAGGGCATTGTGCTTGGCCATCGAATATCCTCACATGGAATTGAAGTCGACCGAGCGAAAATTGAGACAATTGAGAAGATGCCTCCGCCCACGTCGGTCAAGGGGATTAGGAGTTTTTTGGGACATGCCGGTTTCTATCGCCGATTTATTAAGGATTTTTCAAAGATCACGAAGCCGCTGTGCAATTTACTCATGAAAGATGTCCCATTTACTTTCGACGTGTCTTGTAAAGAAAGTTTCGAGTTGCTGAAGAAAGCTCTAAGCACGGCACCGGTGATAGTCGCTCCGGATTGGGACCTTCCGTTCGAACTAATGTGCGATGCTAGCGACTTTGCCATTGGGGCTGTTTTGGGGCAGAGACGAGGGAAGGTGTTCCATGTCATATACTATGCGAGCCGAACACTCGATGACGCCCAAAGTCAGCCACAAATTATAGAAACCTTCCCCGACGAGCAGCTCTACAAGTTGGATTCAACACATGCGCCTTGGTATGCTGATCTAGTGAACTACTTAGCAAGTAAAACAATTCCGAACGACCTCTCACGTCATCAAAAGAAGAAGGTAATCTCGGACGCTAAGTACTATTTGTGGGACGATCCTTTTCTCTTCAAGCGATGCCCCGATCAAATTATCCGTAGATGCATTCCGGATGAGGAAATCCACAGTGTGCTGAATCATTGCCATGCATCACCCTACGGTGGACATTTTAGTGGAAATAGAACAGCAGCAAAAGTCTTACAGTCGGGATTTTATTGGCCGTCCTTATTCAAAGATGCTCACTCCTTTGTGTCTACATGTGATCGGTGTCAACGGACAGGAAACATCTCAAGACGACACGAAATGCCGCTGAACACCATACTTGAAGTCGAATTATTTGATGTATGGGGGATCGACTTCATGGGTCCATTTCCCCCATCAAACAAGAATCTCTATATTTTGGTGGCCGTAGATTATGTCTCAAAATGGGTTGAAGCGGTGGCACTACCTACGAATGGGTCCAATGTCGTAATCAAGTTTATTAAACAACACATCTTCTCACGCTTTGGGACTCCACGTGCTATTATAAGTGATGGTGGGTCACACTTCGACAACAAATTTCTTGATGCGGTTTTGAGAAAATACGGAGTCACTCATCGTGTTGCCACAAAGATACCATCCGCAAACGAGTGGTCAAGTCGAGATATCAAATCGAGAGCTGAAGTGGATTCTAGAAAAGACGGCCACTCGTCTCGAAAAGATTGGGCATTTAAACTCGATGATGCACTTTGGGCGTCTGGATCGCATATAAAACACCTATCGGAATGTCGCCCTCTGATTGGTCTATGGAAAAGGTTGCCATCTACCCGTAGAGATGGAACACCGTGCTTATCGGGCGATAAAGAAACTAAACTTTGATCCGAAATCACTGGGAAAAGCGTTGTTTGCAGCTGAACGAGTTGGAAGAAATTCGCCACAACTCATACGAAAATGCAAAACTTTATAAGGAGCGGACAAAAATTTGGCATGATAAGCATATCACGCAGAGAGAATTTGTCCCGGGTCAAGAGGTGTTGCTATTCAACTCACTCTTAAAGTTATTTCCCGGGAAATTGCGTTCACGATGGTCGGGACCGTTCACCGTAGTTCAAGTATTTCCACATGGTGCAGTAGAAGTTCAAAGAGATGGCCGAAAATTCAAAGTTAATGGACAACGGTTGAAGGCATACTTGGGAAATCCAATCGACACGCAGAAAACGAGCGTCACCTTATCCACCGCCGGATGAATGAGAGAAAAGTCCGGCTGAAGACTATAAACTTAGCGCTCCTCGGGAGGCAACCCGAGTATTAGTTGTAGTTTCTTTGTTGTTTTCTTGCATTTTTAGAGTCTCTCTTTGTCTTCTTTCTTATATGATCCATCCTTCCCTCTCGTCTTGATGTTTTCGTGTAAAAATTCTGCGTGGTGAATCAAGAAAGGGGAGGAATTCAATGATGGGCCGCAGATACCTGTGAGCCGCGGACACACCACCGATGAAAAATGGCCGATCAATTGCACTCGTGCCGCGGCATGATCTTACAGAGCCGCGGCACACCAGGTCGCTGAGCCGCGGCACACGAAAACTGAGCCGCGGCACACTAAATGGTCAAGAAACGCCCACGGAGCCTGTACTTTGTGCCGCGGCACACTAAACCTGAGCCGCGGCACACTAATACACTGAGCCGCGGCACCCGAAAATTGAGCCGCGGCACCCGACGACATAACAAAACATCCCAGTCCGACTGTACTTTGGGCCGCGACTCACTTTTACTGTGCCGCGGCCCCCGTCGCAAAATAAAAGCAGCCAGGTAGGGGTCATTCAATCGTTCGGCATGCACAAGGTATCTCCTTTCTTCCCCTCCCTTCCCTTCCTTCCTGCATACAATGAGGTTAGTTGATTTCATGCTATTTGTCTCCTTCTCAAATTCTCCAGGTAATTGTTGATTTCTAAATCATATGTGATTCGTGATGTGAAAAGAATTGAAGTTCTATATTGCTAGTTGTTATTCACTTTTGTTTCTAAAATGGAGTTGGAATATGGGGAATTTGATATTGTGATGGAATTGATGTTTATGAACGAACTGTTGATGATAGTTGTTGTGATTCAGGGTTATAATCTGTGTTATTATTTTTGGGATTTGGAATTAACCATCAAAATTCTTGTTCTTCATTTTAACTTGTGCACACAAGGTGTTTGATAAATTGCAGCAATGAAAAATTGGTAAGCTAGGCATTTTCAAACTTATATGCAATGAATCATGTTGTCCAATTACATTATCCCCAACCCCTACATCATGTTCAACTTGAGAGCTCGTACTTAACTTCCTTTTTGATGATGCAAGCTCGTTTATTCACATTCCGCATGATGTAGTCAAGAAGCATGCAAGCTCACTGGATGATGCCGGCACCAACTCCTGAGCTGACTGGAGGGGAGTACTTGACCTTTTACTTTTATTGCATATCATTTTTGTCCATTGAGGTCAATGTACGTCCTAAGTTTGGGGGGGGATTTACTTTCAGTTTCTACATTCATTGCTGTACCTTATTTTATTGCTGTACATTATTTCGTTGCACTTTTCATTTCTTTGCGTAAAATTGTTTTTAGATAGCCTTGCTTGTCTTAGTTTTCCTTTATTCGTGAATTTTTCGTGCTTCTATTTGTGTGATACTGATGTT
The DNA here is from genome assembly GCA_033398695.1 of Orobanche coerulescens. Taxonomy (NCBI): domain Eukaryota; kingdom Viridiplantae; phylum Streptophyta; class Magnoliopsida; order Lamiales; family Orobanchaceae; genus Orobanche; species Orobanche coerulescens. Next base: position 9,422,905 of record CM065816.1, on the reverse strand, counting down.
ACGACACTGTTGTTCTCTCTGAAGAAGCGGGCGAGTTCTAGTTGAGTTGTAGTCAGTTATTTCTGTTCTGCTTAGTATTCAATTAGGTCCGAAATTTTTCGTGATTGTAGAGGTCTTGGCAGATAAGAGACGATACATACTTGTTTTTTAATCCCCATCAATATGTTTGGCTACATTTTCCGGATAGTGAGTCGTACTGTTTCTTTAGTCGTGTCGGCACTTAGATCGAGTTTTGAGTCGGTCAGTTTTTCCCTAAAGTCGAGATAATGTGTTCTATGAAGGGAAGTCTAGTAACCGGGGGTATTCGCGTGACCCGTTGTTTACTCTCGCGTAAAACGACGACCCTGATTAGACTAGTGATTTAGATATTTCACATGTGCCAATGATAGGGAGCCTAGTAACCGGGGGTATTCGCGTGACCCGCTGTTTACTCTCGCGTAAAACGGCAACCTTGATTCGGACATGCGGAAATTATGTATTCGAGTTGTTTCTCCGCTGTAGACGGGAACTTAATAACTAGAAGCATCCATGTGCCCCATGAGTGTCTTTTACGTCAAACAGTTCTCCAATACATGAGAATGGAGTTTCCACCCTAGGATTATCCCGATGAAATATCCCGAGATCTTAACCTAGTGGTCAACTCGAATCAAATTCTTGAGCATATATATATAAGGGGATACTGTCCGAGGTTTAATTGTTATGAAACTCGTAAAAATTGTGCCTTTAGACTGTGGAACGGGACGAACTAGCTTGGTTGTGTTAGCCTTTCATATTGACGGTCGATTTGACTCACGTTTTGTTAATCTTTGAGCTGGATGTTCTTCATGAACGAGTGATTAGGACTGAATTCGATTATTTTGCGGAATCATTATTCTGAGTGCAGCTCGCTTTTATGACACTCGTATTATTTAGAGAGAATTACAGGATAGTATTGATTAGGTTGAACACTATGAGTTGCACGATGATTCACGACATTCTTTTATTGACTTTAATTCTTTTTGCTTGAGGACAAGCAAAGGCTTAAGTTTGGGGGTATTTGTTAGGCGTATTTTTATACGCTTATTTATCATTATTTTGTAGTGTTTTGATGAGTGAAATTGTCTAAATGAGCTTTTAATGCCTTAATTCTGTATGATTGACAGGAAATTGAAGTCCGGAAGGTAAAACGAGCAAAACGGGCGAAAACGGCAAAAACTGGACTATGATCCGCGGCACAAGGAAGCTGAGCCGCGGCACAGGAAGACACCAGCCGAGCGCAGAGTGAACTGTACTCTGTGCCGCGGCACAGCCCAGGTGAGCTGCGGCACAGAAGAATTAATTAACGCCCAGGCATTCAGCCGAAGGCGATGTGCTGCGGCACAGGTTTAGTGAGCCGCGGCACACTTAGCGGGTTTTGTAGGTCTGCGCGGATTTTGGGCCGTTTCGAAGCCAGTTTTCGACCGACTAATACGGACGCGATTTGTGGAGGTGCTGAGCTATAAATAGGGTAAAAGACCCTAATTAAATTATCTTGGAATCATTAGATCTTTAACCTTGGAGAGCTTAATCTTGGGAGACGGCAGAAGAAGAGGGAAGCAGAAGGATTCAAGGGCAGAAGGCGGAAGCTGAAGAACGGAGGAATCCGAGCTTCATCTGCGTTTGAATTTTATGCTTCCGTTTATTTATTCTGTATTTTCAGTTTTTAGTATGTCAGGCTAAAGCCCTAATCTAGGGTTTTGATGAAACCTTTGTTTTGACGAATTGATTAAGATTATCCAATTTATTACCTTTTTATTGAGTTTTCCCAATTATGTTTAATGCTTGCAATTATCTGGCCAATAGTTGTATTGATTTAATCATTCACTTCGAATCGGGAGAGGAGATTTGGTGAGGAACTATTGGTGAGGACCTTTTTATTCTGTGAGATAGGAATATACTCACAGGAACTACGTGGCTTTTAGGAGATTTCATGCTTTTTGCCTATCGACGAGATAATTCACCTAGGGATAGAGTGCGTTAGTCGCCGTTAGATAAATCTATTGACCTCAGGAGAGGCGGTAGAATATATTAGCAATCTCCGCCTTCAATAAATTGGGAAAATTATTTATTACGGATAATCGAGAGTAAATTCGGATAACTAAGGTGGATTCAGAACCCTAGACTTATTCATCATTTGATTTTCTTTTATCCAAGATATTATTTTCAACTGCTTAGTCTTTTAGTACTTCTTTTAGTTATTAATCGCAAAAACCCAAATTCGATTGTTCAAATAAAATTGGAATACAAAAACATCGGTAGTTAGAGATTCAATCCTCGTGGGAACGATACTCTACTTATCACTTTATTACTTGTAAACGATGACGTGCACTTGCGTGTAGGAAATATCGCAACAATGTGTTAATGCAAATCAAGACCGACTGATTAATAGTGTATCTAATACGACTATATCAGAATGCTTTGGCCAAAGACTTATGATCTTATTCGCCATTAACCGTATAGGACATTCGCCTGCTTACTAACAGGAGATAGAATCCTTTCTTGGCGTATAGTAAAGACTGCTACCTGCCCGTATAGTCCGCACTTCGAGGTCGACTCAGCAATTAAGCAAATGAGTCTAAATACTCTAATGACAAACTAAACGTCACAGACACATCTTCTACTGAACCCTCAAGTCAAAGGTCCACATATACTATCACAACCTTTCGATTCGTCATCGACTCTCCGAGAGTGAATACCGTGTGACTGAATCGAGTATGAGTCGTGTTCGAGTATACTGGTCCCACCAATATACTTATAACTATGCTATCAAGACGTGCACACGTCCTAGCATCAGTTATACAAGTCTTATTAAAACTTAATGTCCTGTTAAGTTTTATCGACTTGCGAACTAGTTAAGCATTCGAGCTCTAAACACTTCTAGTGCCTATCTCCTTATCTCCATAAGAAGTATAATGTTCACTCTCAAATGCAAGGACTATTATTCTATATACCAAATCACAGTGCCAGTGATATACAATAATATAGAAATAATAATTGCCTTATTAAATATAATATTCATAATTACAATACAATTGCTGTCACTCTCTCATCCCCTGAGTGGCATTCGAGGGCATATATTCCTAACAATCTCCCACTTGCACTCAATGCCACAAACTATGGTATCTAATACCCATACTCTCTAGATGTCTCTCTAAGACCTTCTGAGATAGTGGCTTGGTAAGCGGATCAAAGAACGTTATTTACCGTGTCTACTCTGCAAGTGTAACATTCCCATCCCGAACCATTTCTCTAACAAAATGATATTTTCTCGCAATATGTTTGGTGTTGTGGTGAGCCCTAGGCTCCTAGCACGTGCAACTCCGTCGTTGTCACAAAACAGTGTCACGGGCTTCTCGCATTAGGAACCACTTGAAGTTCCTCGGTGAACTTCTTTATCCAAAAGCTTCTTTAGCGACCTCCGTCGCCCGATATTCGGCTTGACATGTAGAGATAGCAATCGAACTTTGCTTGGCACTTCTCCAAGAAACTGCCCCACCATTCAGCGTAAAGATATACCCTGATGTGGACATCTGAGCATCCATGTCCCCCGAAAAATCTGAGTCTGTATAACCCATCACTCTTAGTTCTCCACCGCCGTATGTAAGAACCAAGTCTTTAGTCCTCCTTAGGTACTTAAGAATGTTCTTTACAGCAGTCTAATGTTCCTGCCCTGGATTTGACTGAAACCGACTTACTACGCTCACAGCATAGGCAATGTCTGGTCTAGTGCAAATCATTGCGTACATAAGTCTACCTACTGCCGAAGCATAAGGTACCTTGCTCATTTCCTTTCTATCTTCCTCACCTTGAGGACACATCTTTAAGGAAAGTTTTGCACCATGTTGCATAGGTAGAAACCCTCTTTTAGAATCTTCCATCCTAAATCGCTTCAGGATCTTTTCTACGTAGAGGGCTTGGGAAAGACCTAACATTCTTTTCGCTCTATCCCAGAGAGACGAATACCTGCAATATAGGTTGCTTCTCCCAAGTCTTTCATTGAGAACTCTTTAGAAAGCCAAGCTTTCACAGAACTGAGCATTCCTACGTCGTTTCCTATAAGTAGAATGTCATCTACATATAGTATTAAGAACACAATTTTGCTCCCACTAACCTTTTTGTAAATACAGGGCTCTTCTTCGTTTTGGACAAAATCAAACTCTTTGACTGTTTCGTTAAAACGAAGATTCCAACTCCGTGAAGCTTGCTTCAGTCCATAAATGGCATGCTGAAGTTTGCATACTTTATGAATATTGGTTTGAGATATGAATCCCTTAGGCTGTTCCATGTAAATCTCCTCCTCGAGGAATCCATTTAGGAATTCTGTTTTCACATCCATTTGCCATATTTCATAATCTAAGTGGGCTGCTATAGCAAGCATCATGTGAATAGACTTAATCATAGCTACAGGCGAGAAGGTCTCGAAGTAATTGATTTCTTCTCTTTGGGAATAACCCTTTGCCACAAGCCTGGCCTTATAGGTATCAACCTTGCCATCTCCATCAGTCTTTCTCTTATAGATCCATTTGTTTCCAATAGGCACTATGCCTTTAGGACGATCTACTAAAGTCCAGACCTGATTAGCATGCATTGAGTCTATCTCAACTTCCATAGCTTCTTGCCACTTGGTGGAGTCAACGTCTACCATCGCTTGGTCGTATGTGGAAGGATCATTCTCTTGACTACTTTCTGTCATCTCATGGACACCCAGTTCCTCTTGATGCAGATAGCCATACCTCTCAGGTATTTGAGAAATTCTACTAGACTTGCGAGGTTGTGTTTGTATTTCAGAAGGTTGGGTTCTAATATCTTGCATAGGTGTCTCATTTGGTGTTTCTTTTATTTCTTCCAAAGAATTATTTCTACCTGCCCCTCCTTCCTGAATAAACTGATCTTCCAGGAAGTGTGCTTGTATAGCAACGATGATCCGATGATCTTCGTGCATGTAGAATAGATATCCCATGGAATCCCCTGTATATCCTATGAAACGACCTTTCACAGACCTAGTTTCCAATTTCTCTACTTTAGTCTTCTTGACATAAGCAGGGCATCCCCAAATCCTAATGTGATTAAGACTTGGTTTCCTACCTCTCCACATCTCATGGGAAGTCTTAGGAACGGATTTGGAAGGACATCTGTTCAAGATATGCACAACAGTAAGGAGTGCGTAACCCCACAGATAAATCGGTAGATCAGTATAGTTAAGCATAGAGCGAACCATGTCCAACAAGGTTCGGTTCCTTCTTTCTGATACACCATTTAATTGTGGAGTAGCTGGAGGAGTGAATTTTGATACTATTCCTTGTTCTTTTAAGAACTCATCAAATTCGGTACTCATGTACTCACCACCCCGGTCTGACCGAAGAGTCTTAACACGGTTACATGTTTGATTTTCAACTAGGGCTTTAAATTCCTTGAATTTATCAAAAGCTTCAGACTTATGTTTCATTAAGTACACGAATCCATACCTGGTATGGTCATCAGTGAATGTAATGAAATATTGAGAACCATCTCGTGCCACTTCAAAAGGGCCACAGACGTCGGTATGGATCAATCCAAGTTTTTCAGCAGCTCTTTCAAAAGTCCCTGCGAAGGGTAACTTAGTCATTTTGCCTTAAAGGCAAGATTCACAAGTTGGATAGGGATCTGATCCCAATGGACCTGTAAGCCCATCTTTCTCCATTTTATGAACCTTGGTCTGACTGATATGACCAAGTCTAAGATGCCACTTAAGTGCTTGGTTCGTTTCACCCCTACCACGCTTCCTAGTTATAGTGTTCACAGTTGTTTTATTCTTAAATTTAAATGGTATAAACCATTTAATAATATAGCAGTACCAACCAATTTATTTCTGAAATAAATACGATAGGACCCATCTCCAATAAAGAAGTGAAATCCCTTTCGGTCCATGACCGGAATTGATACAATATTCTTGTGCCCCTTGGGCAAAACAAGTACATCATCTAAAGTAAGAATAAAACCAGATTCTAAATCCAACATAAGGGATCCGATATCAAAAGCCTCGACACTATGCCCACTTCCGACGGTGACCATCACCTCCCCTGAATCCAGCTTCCTACTTCGTTCCAAATCCTGATTCATTGTACAAATATGAGAACTCGCACCGGAATCAAGTATCCAAGAAGTAGAATATACGATTCTAACAATTTGTTTCTAAAACCGTAGTTCTGCACCAAGGCGCATTACGGTCAAGCTTTGGACAAGTACCTCTTCCAAAGGGCCTAGCTCACCGCAGTTGAGGCATACATCCGTTTTCTTGGCCCCCTTGCTCTTTTGAACCATTGGGGCCTTGCCCTTTCCCTTGTCGATCTTGGCTATTGGACCTAACTGCTTCTTGTTCTTTTTCTTCTTATTCTTGGACTTCCAAGTCCCAGAAGAAATCACAAGTGTAGCTTCCTTTCCCTTTGTCTTCATCTGAGACTGGGAAGTCGTCAGTTTGTTCATTAGCCCAGCTAACTTACATACAATCTCATTGCAGTTGAAGTTCATGACAAATTGTGAAAAGGAGTCAGGAAGTGACTGAAGGATAAGGTCAGTTTGGAGAGATGCATGCATCTGAAAATCAAGAGCTTCCAATCTCTCAATTATCGAGATCATCTTGAGGACATGGTCCCCAACCCTCTCTCCTTCCTTCATCCTGGCGCCGAATAATTGCTTTGATATCTCATATATAGCAGTTCGGCTATGCTCTCCATAGAGCTCAGTCAGGTGCGCTAAGATGGCTCGTGAAGACGTCATCTTTTCATGGGCACGTTGAAGCTCATTGGTCATTGAGCCTAACATGTACCCTCGCACTCTTATGTCGTCTTTTACCCATTTCTCATGGGCATCGACATCTTCCTGATTGGCTCGGGTTCTTGCAGGAGCCGCTGGGATGTCCGCCTCCAAGACGTATCCCAGCATTTCCATAGTTAGGACAATCCTCAAGTTCCGAAACCAGTCCACATAGTTCGGACCAGTCAGGACGTTCTTTTCAAGTAGTATAGCGAGTGGGTTCATTGTCATATTGAGAGTTTTGTTAACTGCAGAGAATAATTTGAGATTCGTTAGTGTTTGTTTAATTATGATCCGAGTAAAGAATTTAAGGACTTTCTTTATTCATAACTCGGCTCCCACTATTTTATCGGCATTTACACACTCCCATGTTAAATCCGGAAGTCTTGGGTGACTTCATAGTGGTGATCGATTTCTTTACAAGGTTTAATAGAGGGCAACCCATACGGTTTATACTCTATTATTCTTTATAAAGTGGTGTCTAATACCAACCCATCTAATGGATGATTCGATCTTCTTTTACCCCTAGTTCACTTGCCCTCAACCCATTTGGTTTCTATGGCTCGCTGAACTATCTAAGTTTAAACCGTCAACTCCTATTAGTCTGACAATTGAATCTTACCCGGCAACCCATACGGTTTATAGGGGTTTGATTTGTCACAACTAAAGGCATCTAATGCAATCTAGGAATTTATCAACTTTCCCCAAAAATATTACCCCGACATACTCGGAAGAACAATATTCCGGTTTAGATTTCAATTTTCCATGAGTTTGACGGAGGGTAGGAAACCTCGTAACCTTTATAACTTAGTGTTTGTAAGTGGGAGTATTAACGCGATTATATGTTACACTTTGCACATTAATCCGTTTATAAGCGCGGTTTGTGGTTTGTCAATCATTCAAAATAAAAAACAATTAATAGCAACCTAGTTACTACCAACATATAGCTCATGGACTTTTTCCTAAGTATTGGGCCAAGCCAAATAAAGAAAGGAAAAATACAGTATTGATTCTTCGTCTTCTAGTCGGTCGTCTTCGGTCTTCGTCATAGCCATATGAATAATTACATCATTGAACAATACGTCCTACTATACATATTTTCTAGTAAAAATAAATAGGCTCAAAACGGCCTTTACAACCATATCGAATCGAACAAATCAACAACTAAGTCCACGAGCTATATCACCATCACATAAGGCATTCCATACAACATGTAACGGTAAATGAAATTAAATAATCAACTAATATATTAATCTAATTAATATAAAAATTAATCTATTTAATTTCTACAATATTAATCAAATTAATATTTATAATCGTCATTTTAATCCGTTCAAAGTAATCCGGCCAAAACAATATTCTCGTCTAATAATTCCCCTTAATAAAAATATTCCAAATATTTTATTAAATCCAATTAAATCCAATTTAAATTTCGGAAATTATTACAACAAAATATAAACACAAAAAGGAGTCCGGAAAATCCAAAGATCGTGCCCATTACGGCCCGATTCAAAATCGGGCGAAAACCCGAGAACCGCCTGACCGAGTCACTCGCCACCGCCCGCAGCTGGCCGAGCTGCTCTGAGCCTATCGAGTCACTCTCGGCCGGCCAGCAAAGAGCCCAAGAAGCTGCCGGCAATGCGTCTTCGTGCGGTATTCGTGTTTAACCCCCGTTTTTCTCATTTTTTCGACTCGCTTCCAAAACGAAAAAGTTTCTTAACTTCATGAAGAACTTATAAATCAACAAAAATCAAAATTTTCAGAATTATAGTTCACATAAAATAGTCGAAACTTGACTTACTACGAACGATTAAATTTCTTCGATTATATCTATTATGATTCTAAATCATAAACATCATCAAATAACATTCCAAATGCAAAGATGATCGTATATACGATATATTTGACCACGCTCCGATACCACTGTTGGGATTTCATAGAAAATAAACGCAGCGAAAGAATAAACGGAATCCCTAAGAGGATCGATCAAGTAACGTATATACGAAAAGAAATACGAAGATCAAGGAATCAAAGTCCCATACCTTTGATGTCTCTGAAAAACCTTCGTATGATGATGATGATGATGATGAAGAGCCCTTCGTTCCAAACACCAAAAGCACGGTGCCTCTACTTCACACGCCGGAACTTGACGGAAAAATCAGCAAACTTCCTTTCTCTAAGAATGCGGCTAGGGAAGCTTGTAGGAATTTTTTCTCTCGATCTTTTCTACTAATAACTTGTCTCTAAGATCAAGTATATGCTGTAGAAAATTTTTCTCACTCTTGAAGCTCTCTCAAAAACAAAATATTCACTTGGGGAAGGAAGAAGAGACTTTTATGATTAAAAGACTTTCTTTTCACAATAATTCAAAGCCTCACATGTAGAAAATGCTTTTAAAAGCATCTCTACTCCTCACATGATCCCACAAGTATATTATATAATGAGAGAGAGACAAAGTAGAGAGGAGGGGGGACCTTATAGGGAATCTTCCAAGAAACGGGTCGAGTTAATTCGGCTCGTGTATTGGATGTTCACAAACGAATCCTCGTGAATCGGATGTCCGTCAAACGAATGCTTTTATTTCCAATGTGTTTATACTAATTAATTAATCCAACTAATTAGTTATATCAAACACAAATATACATTTCTCTAAGAAATATAATTTATGAATTAAAGTAATCACCGAGTAACTTACTTACAATTCATAAGACCGCTATTTGATTTATCCGATAAATCACTAATATCTAATATTATAAGAGAGATTATTAATTCATTTTTATCCGTCAATGATCCTATTGCGCGACTCCGTAGGTTCGTCTCAGCCGGCATTGGGAGGAATCAATGAGTGCGGGCAAAGACTTAGCCACTTAGCGGGCCGCATCAGAACCCCGACTGAGAACGAATGAATGAATCATTCCATAACCATTATGTCATGAATACCATATACGTATAGACCCTTCATCAGATGTCCCGGTCAAATCTTCGGGTCACGGTAAAGTCAAACCCTACTGTTGACTAGACTCTATACATGTGTTAATGCAAATCAAGATCGACCGATTAATAGTGTATCTAATACGACTATATCGTAACGCTTTGGCAAAGACTTATGATCTTATTCGCCATTAACCGTATAGGACATTCGCCCGCTCACTAACAGAGATAGAATCCTTTCTTGGCGTATAGTAAAGATCGCTACTCGCCCGTATAGTCCGCACTTCGAGGTCGACTCAGCAATTAAGCAAATGAGTCTAACTACTCTAATGACAAACTAAACGTCACAGGCACATCTTCTACTGAACCCTCAAGTCAAAGGTCCACGTATACTATCACAACTTTTCGATTCGTCATCGACTCTCCGAGAGTGAATACCGTGTGACTGAATCGAGTATGAGTCGTGTTCGAGTATACTGGTCCCACCAATATACTTATAACTATGCTATCAATACGTGCACACGTCCTAGCATCAGTTATACAAGTCCTATTAAAACTTAATGTCCTGTTAAGTTTTATCGACTTGCGAACTAGTTAAGCATTCGAGCTCTAAACACTTCTACTGCCTATCTCCTTATCTCCATAAGAAGTAGAATGTTCACTCTCAAATGCAAGGACTATTATTCTATATACCAAATCACAATGCCAGTGATATACAATAATATAGAAATAATAATTGCCTTATTAAATATAATATTCATAATTACAATACAATTGATGTCACTCTCTCATCCTCTGAGTGGCATTCGAGGGCATATATTCCTAACAGCAAGCACATAACAGTCTATCACCTCGGCATCAAAGTCTTCACGGCTAGATTCTATCCGGTCAAATAACGCCTGGGTGAGAGCATGCCCAGTCTCCAAACACCGGACAATAGCATCACGTGGCTGCTCCCTCCTAAACTGTAGGTACAACTTCTTCAGATCCTCGCTATCTCTTGGAGGCGCAACCACAAAAGGCTCCCGAAGAGCAGCAGATGGTCGACTCACTCGCGGTGGAAGACTACGCTCACCCAAATGCTGCGTTCCGGCACTCTCACCATCTTCATCACCCTCAGCATCCCTTTCACAACTATAACGATCAGGGAGTTGTACAGCCGGCTGCTCGATCTCAAAAACTGGCTGCTCGATCTGAAATGGAGGTTGCTGCTCAGGACCACCACCCCCATTTCGAAACATCGCACTGTAATGATGCTCGTCCTGAAACCAGTCGAACATCGTCGCATACTGCTGAAACGGCACCTCAAATGGCTCATACTGATGCTCGTAATCAAGGGGCTGCTGAGTCCACTCAACAGAATGATGAATCTGAGAATGGTGACTGTGTTGGACCTCAGAATAGTGGGTAGGCGGATGCTGAGAATGGTGACTCGGATGACACTGAGAATGGTGACTTGGCTGACGCTGAGAATGATGACTAGGCTGACGATGAGAATGGTGACTGTGTGCTGCGCCAGAGACTGAGTGACGTGGAGGGTCAGGAATCCTCCGCTGGGCGCTGCTAACAGATGCAGAATGATGAGGCCTATCATGGCTCCCAGCTGAGTAGTGTACCGGGCTCCTAGAACGTCTATGCATAGGTCCGAAGAAATCCACGATCCCAGAAAGCACCCGGCGAGAAACTCGAGCAATAAATCCGGACTCAGAATCGTCGTACAAGATCGCCTTCAAACGGCGATCGAAGTACTCATCCCTGCTCGTGTCCTGGGTGTGGTCCGGACAAGAAAGTCCGTGGACACAACACACCCTCTCTGGCTGTCTCTCCCGGTCCGATGTCTCTGCACCATCTACTGGTGGGGTACTCAGCCGGCGTCGCTTCGACACTTTATGTGCCGACTCATATGTAATCAATTTTCGAGCAGCCTTCTTCAACCTATCCATAACTTTTTTCCTCGGGATCGGCGCAGGCTCATCCTCCTTATTCTTCACAGCTATTCTTACAGGCTTAATGAACTTAACGTCATATGGTGAGCCATTCTCAAAGCTCAGGTAGTAGTACTCAGCCTCATCCTCCTCCAAATGCTGTAAAGAGGGAAGTACTCTGTGCTGCAAAATTAGTCATTAAATAATACCATTAGATGGGCAATCACATAACGTTTAAGAGATGAAGTCAGGAGAAAATACGTTTACAAATTTATGTACCTTATCGTCGAAGAAATGAGTGAAATCACAAAACATCTTCCTCGTAGTCCACATCAAACACCGGGGGACTTGGACAGTTTTATCTCGAATACCACACAATGCTCCCAATGCAGGAATCATCTCATACGACCATATTTGTAAAGCCCAAACAGGACCATAGAAGTGATAGTCCTTGTGCTCTTGTCCCTCCTTCATGGCAACGTTGCCTATGTAGTAAGATAAAACCCCAAAGGCATAAGAACCCCAAGGAAACATATCCCACTGCTCGAAATCCTCCACTAATGCCCATGCCCATGTCTCGACCATAATGTCGTCACGGCATAGGATAAAGTAGTAGTATATAAGCAAATTGGCAACCTTGACATAATCTCTTATGTCTCTACCAAAATCTCGAGCATTGAACCTCTTCCGCAGAACACTAACCTTAATATTTTTGCCATGGAGTATTCTGTGGAAAATACCGTCAGACGGAAGGAGATGGTCGTCCTGGGGATGGAAGGTAGAGTTTCCAAAATGGAGTCCCGTGATCATGGCAAAATCACGGGCCGTAAAACGAATGGTCCTCCCGCAAACCTGGAACCACGACTCATCCGGGGGGATTTGATCACCCTCCAATTGACGGGCAATCAAGTGATGTAGGGCAGTATTTGAACTCCCATTCCTCCTAACTTTAATCAAGCGCCCCAGGACCCCCTCGGTCAAGCTCTCGATAGCTCGATCAGCAACTGCGGAATTGCGGCCCATACTTCTTAATGTCTCAATGATCTCTTTAAATACCGCCTCCCGTATGTAAAGATTCACTTGACGTGTAACAAAACGCAATGTAGGTCTCTTTCATACGCAACCAGTCTGCAATATGGACATACAACTCATAAGAATATGATAGAATGCTTAAGAGAACGAAAAAAAATTCTTCCTTGCACACGATCGCAGGCACACGATCGATGCCCGTTGTGTGAAGACCATCGTGTGCCACACGACGGTTCACACGATGGGCAACGATCGTGTGCCTGCGATCGTGCAAGGCGTGAGCTTTTGGTCTTCTAGCACACGACAAAGACACACGATCGGCGGCCGTCGTGTGTAACCATCGTGCCCACGAAAGACCATCGTGTACACGATGGTCTCATCTTCTTCAAGACGATCGGGGAGATGAACAACCGTCGTGGCACGATCGTGTGTGAATGAAAATACACTAACCGGCGGCTCATTGACGAATTGCTCTTCAGATGGAGTGTCACTAGCGGAACTTCTGGCGTCTTCGGATTCTCTGTGGTAGTCGGAGGTCGACATTTTCTGGCCGGCGAAGGGTTTCACGACGGGAGAGTTTTTTTGCAGAGAGGAGGAGAGTTTTTTTGCATAGGAAAATATTGAGTTGTGGGACCGTTTTTTTATTGTTGTTTCGTTTTAATAATCTTCCTTTTTCTTTTTTATGTTTTTTTTGTTTTAGTGGTAGACTTTAAGGGTAATAAAGTCTTTTAACACATTTTGGTATAAAAAACTTATAGTTTTATGAATGGGGATATATAACTTGTTACTTTTATGCTTTGGTACTAAAAAAGAGAGGACCCTGTAAATAATTATGGCTAAAATACATATTTATATTAAATATTTATTTAGTTATTCATTGATCGGGGTGTCATTTAAAATTAAGATGTGATAAAAGTTTTAAATAAATAAGAATCTAGAATATAAAAAGTACCACATGTGAGAGAGTTAACGTCCGGATGCGTAACGGTATTATATGTATATATATAATAAAATCATATTTATTAATCAAATCTATTAATGCATAAAATTTGCCAATTATATTTATTAGTTAGCCTCAGCCATTCGGAGTTCCTCACCGCGGCTAAAAACAACGAAAAACCAAAAAGATGAGGTAAGGATTTAACCACTTGAGCCCGTTTATAATTTATATAACCGTCCTCATCCGACATCTGACTGAAAAGTGAATTTACTACGCGTTTTCATCCCAAACTCATATAGTGATACCGGAAACAATAAAGCTAGAGTTCAGCCATTTGAAACTCATTTAGATATTATATGCCTATACTTATCTCAAACTCAATTAAAAAAATAATTTTAGCACATGTTCCCCTTGCAAATCTATATAGCTATATGCACTAATTTCTCAAATCTACTAATATTTATAAAATCTAAATAATTAAATTTAAGTTGTTATAACAATTGATTGTTAAGTTTGACTTCAAAAAATTCAAATTTGCTCAAATTGTTATATATTGATACACGGATTAAGTTAAACGTCAATAAGTTAGCCAAATTAATTTTTTTAATTAAAAAATATTTATTTGGCCAACTTAATAATTGACCAAATTATATTTCAATACAAATAATACTATATATTTAGCCCGACTCGATAATTGGTCAAATTAATTGGCGATGAGAATTATGATGGTAAAATACATATCGATTATATTAATAAATTAGCCAAATCTATGAAAATTTATAAAATATGTGGTGCTTCAAATCCGTAACACAATTATATATATTTTTAATTATTATAAAATTACAAAATAAAATAGATATGAGATTCAAATTTTAGACAAATAAAATTAATGTAAATTTAATAATTGACCCAATTAAAATTCACTAAAAATTTAAACTATTTATTTGTCCAACTTAATAATTGGCTAAATTAAGCACAATAAAAATAATATTCTTAAGCTTGTGTGTAAAATAACTATGTGGTTGAAAAATACACATTGAATTCGAGGTATTTATTTAGATTCTTTATTGGTGGAGTTCTATTTTATATCGACGTGAGAATCAAGATATTGAATTTCATAGATTTAGGTTGTCAATTGGTTAAGTATCATTCTAAATTGATGTGAGATTCAAGATTTTAGATAAATAGGATCCCAAAATTAAGAGAATGTCACATAGGAGAGAGAATTAATTTAGTGCTTAAAATCCATATATATATATATATATATTATCAAATCGGTCCCTTAGTTGCCCGTATATCAAGTTTATCGTCCGCAATTGTGGCGCGACTTTGTGTTTAACTCCCAATCGCGGATATACTTGTCTTTGTATTTTTTTTTAATACTTGTAATCCATGTCATGTCTACTTATACTCCATGTCACAATAATTAGTTGTTACGCCACGTGGCAGATGGCTGTATCAAAAGTCCTGTTACTTTGCGAACGGCGTTTAAGAAATAAATAACTTTTTTTTATTGTTATATAGGTGAGATCCGAAATTTGTGAATGATAAACTTTATATGAACTAAATAATGACCACATCCATACTTAATATTAAAAGAGAGTCGCAAAAAAAAATTAAAAAGACACGTATCATCTTCACATTATTTCTCTTTTTAAAAATCTTAAAAAAATAGATTTAGTTTGGGAGGGAATAGAGGGTTATTCCATATATAATGTCTACCAATTAAAATTTTTCTCTCATTTCTTTTTATTTTTAACTCAATAGTTTAAACCATTATAACTTTTTCGAATCAATATTATTTTTGATAAAAAAATATATCAAATTAATTCTTACTTCTTACTCTTTAATTTGACATCCATATAGTATATATATATATATATATATATATATATATTAGATGATTAAAATATTTCCATATAAAAATATTAGAATATTGAAGAAAATATATATTTTTAATTTATTTTCATAGTTTGTACTTTAACAATTATTTGATTTTTCGTAATTATTTTATTACGATTGTAAAATAATAAAATAATTACATTATCGCCAAATCATATAAAAAATTATATTAGTGTAAATAATCATACACTACTATAAATATAATTTAATTTATTATTTATAAAATCTATAATACTATAAGATTCAGTCCTAAAATTAAATGTGTAATTATGATGATAGAGGTTTTAGAGTTAGAAAATTGTGGAGTAATCATGATTTAATGTGGAGTAGTGTTAGAGTTAAATTTCTGTACCTGAGTAATTGCAAGTATGCAAAAGGTTTATGCGGTTATATACAGGAGAATATACAATCAATATGAAGTTACAATCTTTGTGGAATACATTTACAACCAAAATGAATATAAACCATCCTCCATTTATAACCAAAAAGAATATAAACCGATTAGTCTTTCCATATACATATAATGAGTAGTATAAATACGTACTTTGACACACTAAACCCGGCCATCAAATACAATCGATCTATTACTTCAAAAAAAAAAAAAAAAAAAACTAGCGCCAGCAAGAAGACGGTAGTGGTGACTTGCCGCCGTTAAACTACCCCTTTTATAAAAAGATTTATGGCCGATCGAAAAAAATAGAGATCAAAGTAGAAGTGAAACCGCTAACTTCAACATATCTCCTTTCGACAAATCAAACAAAAAGCATGAAAGAAAAAGTGCAAGATCTCGCTCCCATCATAGATCTTTTTAATATCCGAAAGTAATAAAGAAAGAATTATAACAAATATGTTATAATCTATCTTTGTTTCGTGGTAAGAAAAAAAAACATAATAACAACCTACCTTACATCTTATACAAGATTTTTTGAAGCCTCCGTTTTGAAGAATGTAACAAGATCAAGAATAAGAGAGTCGTGTGTTTGAAGAACAAGAATCAGAGGGTTGTGATTTCCGTGGATTTTTATTTGTGGTTTGGATTAAAGATGAAAGAAGGAAAGGGATTTGTGTTCATGGTGTTGTTTGTGTCACTGCATTTCAGAGAAGGAATAAGGGAGGCTAATGAAATGAAAAATAGGGTTATATGTGACAAGTT
This sequence comes from Orobanche coerulescens, assembly GCA_033398695.1. Classification (NCBI taxonomy): domain Eukaryota; kingdom Viridiplantae; phylum Streptophyta; class Magnoliopsida; order Lamiales; family Orobanchaceae; genus Orobanche; species Orobanche coerulescens. The sequence goes on along the minus strand of CM065816.1, from coordinate 9,406,215 downwards.
TTAGGGTAGAGTAGATTTTATTACTCCTTTTCATTTATATTTTGGGCTTATCAGTTTTGGGCTAAAGATAATTACATTCTAATAGAATTGTCATTTAAGTTTTGGACATGCGAAATTGTGAACAAGAAGTTTAATATGCTAAACGAAATAGCAGTATGTGTTGTCAGATCATTCGTATAGTCCCATTAATCCATTATCATTTTTGTAAATCAAGTTGATGGTCCCGTCGTTCAAATGTGTTTACTGAAGTTGGAATATCAATATATTATGTATAATTTATGAAGCGACAGAGTGAGTAAACTTACAAGTTATATATAATAATACAGGTCCCGAGGCAGTCGAAGCCTGTGTGTATCACAAGGGTCCTGAGGCAGCCCAAGTGTATCATAAGGCTATGTAATAGATCAAAAGAAACAAAGACATTTTTTTTATCATACAAATAAGTAATAGATCAAAATAAACAAAGTCATCACAACTTAGTAACAAACAACATCAAACATTTTTAATTTTTTATACAATAAAGTTAAAACATTTCATACAACATACTAAATAATGCTTAAATATACACTCGCCAATATACATAAAGAATACACGATTAACAATTAGATCTTTCACAGAAGCACGGCTCACTGTCTCGTTAGATATAAGACTCATATTGTCTCTATGAAAATAAATACATATGCTTAATTAAATTATGGTTTTCTTATCATGTGCCCTTAGATCACATGATAAGAATTTATAAATAAAAACAAATCAAATGATAGTGTATGTATATGTGTATGTGTGTATTGACTCATGTATATTTTACAAAAAATTTACAATATTATTAAAATTTAATCACATATTACTAATATAATAAAATATTTAATATTACGTCGTGCATCGCACGAGATAACATCTAGTTTGTAGAGGAGTAAGATGGAAGCAAGGGTATCTATCTAGAGAAGAGGGAAGAGGAGAATGAAGAAGAAAAATTAAATAGAGCAGAATAGCGGTAGATATAGTAAATAGATCTATAGAAGTGGGAGTGGGACGAAAGATACGTGGTTGTCAGGAGGAGTTGGGATTATTATGAAGCAATTAGTGTGTAATACGTCCAGATTCAATGCATGCAGATGTATAATACATTAATTTACATTCAAGTATTTTGCAAGTATTTGGATGCACGACTTTTAGTTCTTTCTCCGTGCATCAAAAGTATAATGCATTTGACGGTCACGCTCACGGGCTCCAAAATACAACGGTAACCATTAACAATTTTAGTTATACGTACTGCAGGAGATTCGGAGGAGGCCTAATAACACGGAATTTGTAGGAGATTCAATTGTTTTTATGGAGCTCCATTTATGTACGTCCAATCAAACGTGTTAATTAGGACTCATATATCAAATAAAACTAACGATTAGTTTGTAATATATGTGTAATGAAGTTTCATAAATTGTTGAGTTGAACTAAGGGATTGTTTGTTTGGCCCCTAATGGTTACATTAAGAGTTTACCTCTGAATCGCTAAGAGGTCGGGTGTTTAAGAAAAAATTCACCTCTTAATGATTACAAGAACCTCTTAACTATTTTGCATCTCACACAATGCTTAACAATTCAGAGATGTATTTCTTCCCATTTTGCCCTCTTGACTCCAGCCTCTCTTCTCTCATCTCTCTCTGCTCTCGGTCCATCTCCGCCGACTCCACTCCCTCCGTCCATCTCCGGCGACTCCACTCCCTCGGTCCATATAATTATTATTATAATTTTCTAAATGAATTAAATTAAAAAATATTATACATAATTATTATTATTATTTTAAATGAATTAAATTAAAAAATATTATACATAATAATTATTATTATTATTATTTTAAATGAATTAAATTAAAAAATATTATACATAATTATTATTATTATTATTATTTTAAATGAATTAACTTTAAAAATATTATACATAATTATTATTATTATTATTTTAAATGAATTAAATTTAAAAATATTATACACAATTATTTATAAAAAAATAGGGTTTCTATTTATAAAAAGGAGTGGTTTTGGTACGCAATGGGAGGAAAAAATAAGATTTTTAATCGCTATATACAGAATGGTAAAATGGTAATTTGTTACCATTCATAGTTATCATTCAGAACAGTTACTAAACCACCAAATTTCATTCTGCACTCAACCATACAGAGCCTCTCAACCATTCTGCACTAAATCATTCAGCAACTGTCAAACAGCCCCTAAGTTTAATCGAACTGAATTAAATTGAACTGAACTAACTGAAGTTATTAAATAAAATAATAACAATAATTAATAATATTAGATAACAATATATATAACAACAACAATAATAATATACGTCGCAATAACAACAATAATAATAATAATAATAATAATAATAATAATAATAATATGTAATATTATTGATAATATTAGTATAGAGAATATAATACCACATAACGATATATACAACAATAATAAAATTATTTATATTACAAAAAAAAAATGATACTAAACGAAAACATCTCTGCATGTTCATCACCGGTCCAATTGAAGATAATTCATCCTTTTGGGCTTAAAACTTACAACATTGAATCGCCCAGCCCATGATTAACGAAACTGGGTCGTTGCTTATAATAACATCTATACATACATAATACCGTTACATATTTTAAGCTTTAGATTAATTCTCGCTCTTATGTGTCATTCTCTTAATTTTAGATTTTTATTTATCTAAGATCTTGAATCTCATATCAATTTAAAATGTTACTTAACTGATAGACAACCTAAATAAATAGAATTCAATATCTTGAATTTCACATCGACTTAAAATTGAACTTCATCAATACAGAACCTAAATAAATACCAGAATTCAATGTTATATTGAGTAATTATTTTATTTCTTTTGAAAATTTAATTTGGCTAATTATTAAGTTTGTATTTTTGCACCTCACAATTATTTTGCACCACTAGTTAATAGTTTTATTTTTATTGGAAAACCTAATTTGATCAATATTTTTTGCCTATGCATAACAAATTTACCTAAAATTAATTGGGTCAATTTTTATGTTGACGAAATAAATAGTTTTACACACACACACACACACACACACATATATATATATATATATATATATATATATATATATATAATTTGTATTTTTACCATCACATTTCGCATATGCAATTAATTTGACCAATTATTGAGTTGGCTAATGCCACTCCTTTAACTTAAATTGTGGCCCCAACTACAAAATCTGCCACTGTTACCCTACAATTAACCCACAATTAACACTAATCTCTCCCTCCATATAATTGCTGGTAAATTGATTTCTTGATGGATGCGCCATATAATTGAATCAGCCAATCAAATCATAACCCAACTCAACAACCAATATTATAAAATCAATCCAAAAAATAGTGAATCAGCATCAAATCATAACCCAACTCAACAACCAATATTAAAAAATCAATCCAATAAATAAAAAAAACTACCCAAACCCAAACCCTAGCCCAATTTCTTCATTTCATTCTGCTCGATCCATATTTTCTCTCTACCTCTCTCACTCTCCGCCTCTCAAACCCTCCTCTGCTCTCAAACCCTAATCGTGAAAAATGGGTGAATCATTTCTGTTCACGAAGAGTGAATATTAGTTCTCCGACGGCTTCGTTCCGTTTACTCTACAAAGGTTACCGAATGGAGAACTAGATCCATATCTTCCGCCCGAGGCTTTATGCTCTTTTACGTTCACAGAGGATGATCCGTTTACACCATCACCATCTCAATCCCACTTAAACCGACTGCTGATCTCGTGGGTTCTGAAACCACCAAACAGAATCGTAATCCTCTGTTACACGGATCGGTGCCTAAATCTGTCCGAATGCTGACTTATAAGTCATTGGCATTGGTGTCTGGTGAATTAGTTGGTTGCTGAATTAATACAATATTAAATCCATCAGAGCTTGCTACTGCTCTAAAATCTGTATCCTCATTGCATATATGGGGCCTAGCATTGTCTGATTGAATGTATATATAGTTACTTGCATTAGGGGGGCATTTCTCCTTGATGGTTGGAATAATCTGCTCAATGATGAACATGTTTTTATATGTAGATTAGTTGTATTTAAAAAAAAAAAAAGAAAAAAAGAAAAAAAAAACATGTATCTGAGAGTTTACCAGACTAATAAGACAATTCTTGATGACATTTTTGATGATTGAGCCTATGAGTTTTGTCTCCAGTATGTCTCTTTTTCGGTTCTTACTGTTTCATTGTGCTCTTGTTTGGTAAATGGGAACATGCCAATTTTCCCATCAAAAATCATTTCGCCCTCGTTTGAATATATATATAGGGGCGCGTTCTGTGCAGTACCAATATTAGATGCAGTACTTTATAGTACTAATTTATGCATGAGTTTTGTACTAATTATGCATGAAATATATGCATTTCTTGCATCAAAATTTCAATACATTAAAATATGCAATATATTTGATGCATATAATCTAATATTTTAATGCATCCCTATATAGTGGCGTGTTCTATGCAGTACCAATATTAGATGCAGTACTTTACAGTACTAATTTATGCATGAGTTTTGTACTAATTATATGCATCCAATATATTGCATATTTTAATGCATTGAAATTTTGATGCACGAAAGGCATATATTTCATGCATAATTAGTACAAAACTCATGCATAAATTAGTACTGTAAAGTACTGCATCTAATATTGGTACTGCATAGAACGCGCCACTATATATATATATATATATAAGCACTAGATTAATTCTCCCTCCTATGTGGCATTCTCTTAATTTTGTATTTTTTTTTATCTAAAATCTTGAATGCCACATCGATTTAAAATGGTACTTAACTGATTGACAACATAAATAAATAGAATTTAATATCTTGAATCTCACGTCGATTTAAAATTGAACTCCACCAATTGAGAGTCTAAATAAATACCTAGAATTCAATGTTATATTGAGTAATTATTTTATTTCTATTGAAAATTTAATTTGGCCAATTATTAGGTTTGTATAAATAGTATTTATATATAAATTTAAATCCCACATTGATTTTAAAAGAGACTCCATCGATTGGATAACCTAAATAAATACTCATAATCAATATGTATTTTTGCAACTCATAATTATTTTGCACCACCAATTAATAGTTTTATTTTTATTGGAAAATTTAATTTGATCAATATTGTTGCCTAGACATAACAAATTTACCTAATATTAATTGGGTCAATTTTTTTTGACGAAATAAATAGTTTTACTCTCACACACACACACACACACACACATATATATATATATATATATATATATATATATATATATATATATATTATCAATTTATATTTTACCATCACATTTCTCATATGCAATTAATTTGACCAATTATTGAGTTGGCTAAATACTTATTGTTATTTTTATTGAAAATGAATTTTGGCCAATCATTGTTCGCCAAATAAATAATCTTATTTTTTTGAAATTTTTTATTCTATAGAGTTTAATTTATCCAATTTATCAATGTCTAATAATTTGAGCGAATTTGATTTTTTTAAAGTCAAACATAACAACCAAGTATTGTAACAACTTATATATAATTATGTATATTTTATAAGTTTTCATAGATTTGGGTAATTCATTAATATAATCAATATGTGTTTTGTCATCATATTTCTCATCGCCAATTAATACCAATTATCGAGTTGGCTAAATAAATAGTACTCACTCCGTCCCACTGTAATTGTCCCACTTTCCTAAAATGGACGTCCCACTATAATTGTCCAGTCCATAAATGGAAAAAGAAACATCCGCTACCCCATATTATTATCCCCACTTTCACACAATATAACAAAAATGCCACTCCTTCTTTAACTTAAATGGTGGGCCCGGCTACAAAATCTGCCACCATTACCTACAATTAACCCACAATTAACACTAATCTCTCCCTCCATATAATTGAATCGGCCCATCAAATCATAACCCAACTCAACAACCAATATTACAAAATCAATCCAATAAATAAAAAAAACCTACCCAAACCCAAACCCTAACTTCATTTCATTCTGCTCGATCCATATTTTCTCTCTAGTTCTCTCACTCCTCTGCTCTCAAACCCTCATCTGCTCTCAAACCCTAATCGTGAAAAATGGGTGAATCTTTTCCGTTCATGGAGAGTGAATCTCAGTTCTCCGACGGCTTTGTTCCGTTTACTCCACAAAGGTTACCGAATGGAGATCTATATCCATATTTTCCGCCTGAGGCTTTATGCTCTTTTACGTTCACGGAGGATGATCCCTTTACACCATAACCATCTCAATCCCCACTTAAACTGGCTGCTGATCTCGTGGGCTCTGAAACCACCGAACAGAATCGCAATCCTCTGTTACACGGATCGATATCTCAATCTGTTCGAATGCTGACTTATAAGTCATTGACATTGGTGTCTAGTGAATTAGCTGGTTGCTGAATTAATACAAAATTAAAACCATCAGAGCTTGCTACTGCTCTGGAATCTGCATCTTCATTGCATATATGTGGCCTAGCATTGTCTTGTTGAATGTATATATGTTTACTGGCATTAGGGGGCCATTTATCCTTGATGGTTGGATTAATCTGCTCAATGATGAACATGTTTTTATGTAGATTAGCTGTAATTTTTTTAAAATAAAAAAAACCAAACATGTATCTGAGAGTTTACCAGATTAATAAGACAATTCTTGATGACATTTTTGGTGATTGAGCTTATGGGTTTTGTCTCCAGTGTACCTCTTTTTCTGTTTTTACTGTTTCTTTGTGCTCCTCCTTGTTTGGTAAATGGGAACATGCCAATTTTCCCATCAAAAATCATTTCGCCCTCACTTGAAAATAAAGGTCTTCCAACAGCACACATGAACATCACTTTTGGAATGTACTTCTTTGACTGGATTGTTCTATGTGGTCCTTCTTCCCCTTCAGCTAAGTACACCTTTCTCGATGTACTTGTTAGGTTAAACCACTTTTCAACAATGTGAATGACATTGTGCATACTCTTAAATTTTATCACACCATGCAATCTATCAAAGTGCAAGTTACTTAAACTGAATTTAAGTCTAAGTAACTTGTTGGGGGCTGTTAAATGTGGTTTGATTGCATTGGAATGGGCTTTTAAGAGTCATATTAAAACCCATCTCCCAACTATGTTCCTGCTAACATTTATACTTTTAGCTAACATTTTAATTGTTCCCCTATGAAATATATAAGTTGAGAATATAAGTTGCAATGGTACATCAAGCCTGCTTTTCATTCTTACACAACCTGATAGTTTTGAGCTTGAAAACATTGGTAACTCTTGTTCTTTTTGTTTCATTGCAGCAGCCCAGAGCCTGCTGGTTGTCCTCCTGTTCACAACAAACTTTCTGGCTGCCTCTTGCATCATCCCCCTTTTGGGATTCCAATTGGTACTATTTGCAAGCAAGAAGTGCACTGTAGAATTTCTTTGATCATTAAGTATACTTGGCTTTTTCCTTGACATTTTGGACTGTTTTCTAAAAGTGTAGTTATGAGTGGAGTTATTGCTGCATAGATTTGACTTTTTTTGGATGTGGGGATAGTTGTAAAATGCATTGAATGCACTGAATTTATATTGTGCTTACTTTTAAATGGTGTTTATATAATTTGAAATTCCATTTTTGAACAGGTATTTTTAGAGGTGCCCAAAACGACCCAACCCGTCGGGTCTGTAATATTCGCGTTTTCTATTTTTGGTAATTTCTATTTTCGGTATATATTCGTTTCGGACAACTCGCTTGGCACTGTTTTGGAATTCTGAATCTATTTTGTTCTTGGATTTTCTCCGTTTGGACGAGTCTCGATGATGTTTTTACGTAATTTCATCTTGAGTTATATTTTATCGCATGTGTATTCGATTCTCGTTAAACTCGTTCGATTTCGTCATTTTCCTATTTCCATGAGTTTGTATGGTTGAGTAGAGCATGTTGTGAGTTTCGGATTGTTAATCCGACGTTGTATCGTGATTTTCGGACGTTTGGGCCGTTTTTGTAATTTCCTATATGTTTAGGGAATTTGTTCCTTGTTCGATTTTGGTTGTGTACCTCGGACCGTTTTGGGTTATTGGATATTGTTTCTCGTTGTATGTATTTTCCTCGGACGGTTGGGTCGGCATATCGTGTTTTGGATATCGTCTTTTTCGATTTTGGTAGCGTTGTCTTCTGTCTAGAATGCTGTCTGTCAGGACCTGTGCAAAACGGCGCAAGACCCGCGGCATTTTGCGCCGTGTCTGTGCGCCTTGTCGCATAGGGAGTCGATCACTATCCGATAAACGACGCAAGACCCGCGGCATTCTGCGCTGGGTTTGTGCGCCGTGTTGCCCAGTGGTGCCCGCTGCCTTGCGAAACGGCGCAAGACTCGCGGCATTTTGCGCCATATCTGTGCGCCGTGTCGCACAGGGGTCGCCCACTGACCAGCAATACGGCGCTGAACACGGCGCCATTTGGGTCGTTTGTTGCGCCGTGTTCTGTCCAGTATATATAGGACAGACACGGGTTTTGACCCCATTTTTCACCATTCCTCTCGTCTCTCCACTCCCTCATCGCGATTTTGGGCGATTTCAACCAGATATTGCATTCTAGCGCCTTATAACTCGGAATTGGACGTTCTAACACGAATCAATCATCTTCCTTCCACCATTCCATCTTTGAATTGAGGTAATTGGTCATTATATCTAATTTTAGGGTTCTTGGCTATAATTCATTTTTCCTTTCGTTTTTGCTTCGATTGATGATGAATATTAGTTTGGGTAATCGTGGTGTTATGTTTTCCTAGAACTTTAGCGGATAAATTCCAAGTTTTTCTCCTTCGTTGATCGAATTTGAACCTTATGCCTCAATAGTTTTCGACGGATTGTCCCTTAGGGTAGAACGTTGATTAATTCGTGATTTCTCTGTGGAATTGTAGTTGATTGAGTCTCTATTGTTGTTAGGGTCAGATTCGTGAAGATTGTTCGGACCGAAACCTTTCCGTTCACCATTTTTCTTTCACGTCATGTTATCCGAGGCAAGTACATGTATTACATTCCGTTATGTATGTTATGTTTTCAAAGTGAATGATGAATTGTGGTAATCGGGTGCGTGAGTTGTGTTTCCTTCCACCCAGAGTGTCCGACGGGATGTATGGGGGTCGATACTAAGGGGTACGGCCGCGGAAGTGGACTTGGGTGCGTGTGTGGTTGAACTTCCACCCAGAGTGTCCGACGGGATGTCTGGGGGTCGATACTAAGGGGTACGGCCGCGGAAGTGGTATCCCACCCGGAGCGTTCGACGGGATGTCTGGGGGTCGATACTAAGGGGTACGGCCACGGGATATCAATTGTGATTTTATGATATCGTGATGATTGAAATTGATCTGATTGCCAATGTAGTATTCCGGAATATTTATGGCAAATGATTTCTGATTGAGATGATTGTGTAAAACCGTATTTGTATATAATGTTGTGTAATTGTGTACTTGCACTAGCTATTCGAATGCTAACCCCTTAAATGGGGGAAATGCGTCTTATGCATTTCAGGTACCGGGAGAGCTGAGGAGCAAGCACGGGACATGCACGCAAAGGATGGGCTGGCTTGATGATGTGGCTCGAGTCTGTATTTTTATGTTTTGTCATTGCATTTGTCGAGTACTGGAGTTAGACTGTTTACTTCTAAACTTGGTTTAAGTCCCCTGCGTGGGCAATGAATTGATATTTACTTTATGTTTCATGTACTCCGTTGAAATGTTTTGGCCGAGGCCACGGCCTTATTTACTTTTGAGTGCATCTTTTGGGATTTCATTGTGGTTATGTGTCATGTGTTAGCCTGGTAGACCTCACGAGGGTTCTACGGCGTGTAATGTCCCTTTTGTGAATTGGAGTGTTACATTTATGGTATCGGAGCTTAGGTTTTGAATACCTAGGCTGTCGGTAAATTTTTGGGTCTGTCAGTTGCGTCATTAGAGTCAGTCGTTGAGCCTAATATCATCATGCTACCGTCTTTTCGTGCGACCCTTGTCTGTAAGTCTCCTCGAACTCTTATATTTCTGTATTCGTTTTCTTACGTTGTTTGGGATTGTGAATTGTGATACCAACCTTGTAATTTGTGAACCTTTCTGATCTTGTTCGTTCTTATCTTCTCTTCAGTATGTTGAGAGAACGTGGTAGACCAGCTAGGGGACGCGGCCGAGGCCGCGGACGGGGTGCTATTAATGAGGAAGTTTCGCTTCCTTAGTCCTATGCAGATTCGGCCTCTCAGTCAGTGCCGAGCACTCTACCTCTAAGCTCTGACGGGCAGCAGGATATGTCAGTCAGTCAGGATCTATTGACGGGTAATAATGCCGACGTCGGGGCTACTGCCGTACTTCAGCAGTTAGTATCCCAGCTTGCCCAGATAGCTCAGGGTGGACGCCAGAATTCGCCCTCGACACCTGAAGAGGAAGCTAGTAAGTGGCTTCAGACGGTGACTAAGATGCACCCTCCTCGTTTCTCCGGATCTTCTGAATCCATCGGTTGGGAGAATTGGCTCTTTCAGTTGTCCAGGACCTTTGATGCCGTAGCTTGTCCCGAAGACAGGAGGGTACATATTGCCCAGTACCTCCTGGATAAGGAAGCTGCAGAATGGTGGGAGGCCGTTGCGCCCAGAGACCGTCGGGCCACTTGGGAGGAGTTCAGGGCTGCTATGGAAGCAAAATATTGTCCACCGCCAGTTAAGGAGCGCATAATTATGGAGTTCTTCACCGCTACACCTCAGGATGTGCCTATTTCTCAGGCCATCATTACTTACAATCAGCAGTTGGGTTTCGTGAGGGATCAAGTGATATCAGAGGCTGATAAAATCCGTTACTTCAATATGCACATGAAGCCGTATATCAGGCAGAGTATGGCACCGCTCATGTGTGCCACTTTGAAGGAGTATCAGGATCGCGCTCTAGCGATCGAGATGGCCGCACCGGAATCAGAGTTGGGTACCGAGGCCAAGAAACAGAAAATGGCTGGCAGCTTTTCAGCCGGCAAGAGTGGCCGATTTTCGAGAGCACAGTCTATCCCTACTCCTGGGAAGAGACCATTTCATCAGGCTGGGGGATCTCAGGGTAATCGTTCAGTCCAGTCTGTTGCTTCTGGTGGCAGGGTTTGCTTTAACTGCAACCAATATGAGCATTTGATGAAGGATTGCCCTTCTCCTCCAGTTACTTGCTTTACTTGCGGTCAGACCGGACATCGGGAAGCCCATTGTGAGAGGGCCACCAGGTCCGCTAGAGTCCCGACTACCACCGCCGATCAGAGGGAGCACAGCATCCCATCTACTCATGTTCCGCAGAGTTCGGGCCGTGGTAGGGGTCGGGGTCAGCCGGATCATCGTACAGTGTCGAGTTCGGGTTCAGTTCACCCCTGATTGTATCAGATGAGGCGCACAGAGGAGGCAGACGTTCCGGTGGCGTCAGGTACCACTAACATCCTTACTCATCCAGTTTCAGTGCTTTTTGATTCGGGTGCTACCCATTCCTTTATTGCTTCGGATTGTGTGAATCGTATTGGCTTTGACTGCTTGCTTGAGTGTGAACCGTTTGTAGTGGGTACGCCTAGCGGGGATCGTATGATTGGGGACCGGGAGGTTAGAGATTGCCCAGTGAGGATCGGGAGCCGGGATTGGCCCTCGAATCTCATTGTTATAAACCTTAAGGGTGAGGATTTGATCCTTGGGGACGATTGGTTGGATCGTCACGGTGCTATCATGAACTATCAGACTCGTACCATCTCGATAGTGGCCGAGGACGGCACCGAGCATACTCTCGTCGGTTGTAAGCCGGGGAGATCGGGGAGTGTGATTAGCGCCTTATAGGCGATGAAACTTTTGAACCAGGGTTGTGTCGGCTATTGGTGTTACGCTCTGCAGGCGGAGGATGGTAGGGTTGACTTATCGTCGATCCCAGTTGTTAGTGAGTATCCTGACGTATTCCCGGATGACTTGCCGGGATTACCACCACAGCGAGAGGTGGAGTTTCCTATCGATCTTGAGCCGAATGCGGCCCCTATTTCTCGAGCACCGTATAGTATGGCACCGTCAGAGATGTTAGAGTTGAAGAAGCAGTTGGGAGAGTTGTTGGAAAAAGGGTACATTCGACCGAGCGCATCGCCTTGGGGTGCGCCTGTACTTTTTGTTAAAAAGAAGGATGGATCACTCCGTTTATGCATCGATTATCGAGAATTAAACAAGTTGACCATCAAAAAATAAATACTCTTTGCCCCGGATCGACGACTTGTTTGATCAGCTTCAGGGGGCGACAGTCTTTTCGAAGATTGATTTGCGATCGGGCTACTACCAGTTGAGGATTCGGGACACCGATATACCGAAAACTGCCTTTCGGACGAGATATGGCCATTACGAGTTTGTGGTTATGCCTTTCGGGCTAACCAATGCCCCGGCAGTGTTCATGCATTTGATGAATAAAGTTTTTATTGAGTAACTGGACAAATTCGTAGTTGTCTTTATCGATGACATCCTTATCTATTCACGGAGTCGGGAGGAGCACGCCTTACATCTCCGGATTGTATTAGACATTTTGAGAGCTGAGCAGTTGTATGCGAAGTTCTCTAAGTGTGAGTTTTGGCTTGAGGAAGTGATGTTCCTCGGGCATGTGATTTCAGCAGAGGGAGTTCGGGTAGATCCGCAGAAGATAGATGCAGTGATGGTTTGGGATCCACCTAAGAATGTGAAGGAGGTGAGGAGTTTTCTGGGTCCTGCCGGCTATTACCGTCGATTTGTTGAGGGATTTTCTAAGATTGCTAAACCGCTCACTCAGTTGCTCCAGAAGACTCAGAAATTTGAGTGGACCGCAGACAGACAGGGTAGTTTTGACGAGTTAAAGAGACGACTAACTACCGCACCCGTGTTAGCGTTGCCTTAGGGGAACGAAGATTTTGTGGTATATAGTGATGCTTCGGGCCTCGGGCTCGGATGTGTTTTGATGCAGAGAGACAGGGTTATTGCCTATGCGTCCCGCCAGTTTTTTTTTTTTTTTTTTTTAAACAAAAAAAACGTCCAGTGTGGACGGGGGGTTGAGCGGGGACCCACCAACCTGTAGATAATAAAATCGAGAAATACAAAGTATCAGCCCCGAATTATGACAAAAAATGCGTCATAATTCGGGTCCAAACATCGGAGAAATCTACGGCCCGCTAAAGAAATACAAAGTGCACCACAAATCGTGGGCTAATGTGCGGACCCGTAGACCAAATAAATCAACTCCGAATTATGACCAAAAGTGGGCCATAATCCGGGATCTAAAAACTAAAGTGCCTACGGCCCGCTAGATCAGTACAAGGTGCACCACTAAAACCGTGGGCTAATGTGCGGACCCATAGGCAACCAATCAATCGATTAAAAATAAATTCTATCTAAATCTGAAGGACGGATAACCAAGCTGATCCATCCGTATAAGGGAGAGGAGAAACGGAGGAGCAGTATCGTAAGTATAAGTCTGAATGCCGAGGGACGACATGCCGAGCTCAGAAAGATAGTCGGCTGGCCTGTTGCCCTCCCGGAAAATATGAGTGACTCTGAACTGAATATCTCTAAGAATGTGTCGGATACGCATAAGAGTATGACGAACCTGCCAAGAGCCCCGATGGCCAGATGATAGCAGGGTCACTACAGCAGCAGCATCAAGCTCAATCCAAACATGTCTCGATCTCTGGGAGGCTAGAATCAATCCAATTGCCAACGCCTAGACCTCAGCATCAAAACTCGAAGAGGCCTGAAAAGAGGAATGGAAAGCAAGAAGGAGCTCTCCGTGATGATCTCTAATCAGACCTCCCCCACCTGCAATTTTTGTGTCTCTATCGAACGAACCATCCGTGTTCAGCTTGATCCAAGGGGACTTGGGTCGAAGCCAAACCACCGGGACGGGGCGACAAGTCTGAGCGGGGGAAGATGTAGCTCGCTGGAAGCGATCAGGAGGCGAGCAACCCGCCCAGAACTCAGAGCAAATAAGCCCCGCAGCAGCTAATAAAGCAACATGGCGCTCCACCTGCACAATAACATGAGAGGAAACAAAAGTAACCGCCCTATGCTTTGCACTATTCCTTTCTGTCCAGATGAACCATAGGATCAGACAAGGAATAATGAAAGTCGCGTGCCTAAAGTGTGTGCCGTGTGCGAAAAAACTCAGGAGCTCAAAAATATTCTGAGAATGGGGTAGGGATAAATGTGTCCAAGCGCCAAAATACTCCCACACGTTACGGGCCACATCACTCTCCAAGAAAAGGTGGGCAATGGTCTCGGTATGGTAGGTCTGGGTAAGGGTATGCGAGCAGCACAAACATCTAGAAGCCAATGAAACGCCCCTCCTCTGTAGGATGTCATCAGTCGGGATCCGACGCATGAGAAGTCGCCAAATAAACACCGAAATGGTCGGTGTGAGTAAGGCTGTCCATATGGCCCCGTAAATAAGATTAGCCTGACCCCTCACCATGATGTGAGACCAAGCCGACGATAATGAGAACGCACCCGAAGAGGTAAGAGTCCAGCACATACTATCTGAATCCTCCTCGGCGATGGGAATCACGGAGATCTCCTAGATGAACTGAGGGGTAAATCCTAGCTCCTCTCCAACAATAGTCTCCAACCTATCCATGTCCCAAGACCCATCAACCCATAACTCATTAATCCTAAGATGGGGTCTACCAGAAACCTGACAATAAGAAGATAATGGCCTATCCCCAATCCAAGTATCGTCCCAAAAGCTGACCTCCCCACAGCCACGACCAAGAGTCCAGCGAATGAACTCCTGGGCCTCAATACCCACGCGGAGGAGACGGCGCCTGACACGCTTTTTAGTGTAACTATCGCAAGTGCACGATATCGTATCAAGTAGTAAATTGGACTTTTTGAGTCCGGTTTATCGATCCCACAAGGAAGTTTTGTTATAATTTGAATTATACACTATTAGTCTATTTTTATAGATACTTAAGATGAGTGAAACACACAATTAAAAAAAAGTTTGGTTTAATAATTGCAAAGAAATTGTAATAATAGTTCTAATATTATGAGGAAATAAAAAGATAGCAATAATAATATATTGATTATCGATAAAATGAAATAGTTGGGATTACAAACTTAGTTCGTCATTAGTTATAAAAGATGTATTGGAGATCATAAGATGAATTTACTTATTATGTTGTGTAGATTCGATTTTCCTTATAAAGACGGTTTCTCTTCGAACTATAAACGTCCCTTACATATTGAATCAATCCACTATATTTCTATGTTGATCGCTTCAATACATAGCATTAGGATTTATGAAAATAACTCAAAGAATCATCTAAGGACTAGGGGTATATTTCTATCCCTAGAACAACTTAGAGTGAAGATCATTTGATCTAATCAAACATATTTTCTTTCGAAACATATGAAGACCATTGATATCTTCATTAATTGGCCAAATAAATAAAGATTGTTAAAATAATGAAAATCACACACAATAATAAGTAATTCACAATAGATCTTTTATACAAACTTAAATAACATGACTAACCTTGTTTATAATCCCAACTTAAAGAACTTAGCCCATAAAGGGTTTATTACACATATTACAAGCTTTGGTGGTCATGTTTAGTTGAATCAAGAGAAAGAATTGATCCTAACTCCCTTAGTAGATAAAGGAGATAGAAACAATAAACTCTCTGAACAACATATGTTGTACCACACTAACAAAGATCACTCAAGAACACAAGTGTGTTCTTCACACAAAAAGAAAAGTTTACAAGAAAATGGAAAATTATCAGATGAATCATGAATGTTGAAGGATCTAAGGGGTCTATTTATACACCTAAAGTCATCTAATAGCTCCAAAACTCCAAAGATTATTACATTATATCGGATCAATGCCACCATCCCTCAATAATACACAAAAAGTATAAAAATTAGACAAATCATAGCAATCACAAGAGTTACTAGTAACATTCAGGAGTTACTACAGTAACTAGGTGACTTACGGCCGTAACCCCGAATGTTACGGCCGTAATGTGGCTTCGTAAATTTGCTCATTTGAAGCTTTGATAGTTACGTTTTCAGCCTGAATTCCCTCGACTTTGCGTTTTTGCCCTGCATCTTCTTCGGATGATAACTTTTGATATATAACTCTGATTTTGAATCCGGAAAGACTGCCGAATTCGTCTCGGAAAGCCCTACAATATGAATATATCAAAATTCAATAAAGAGTATTTATTAAACATGTTGTTTCTTGAGTAATTCAGTTATTTAATCCGATCATCATCCGACAAAAATAAAATTATTAAAACTAATAAATTAAAAGCAAAAAACGAGTAAACTAGCTCAATTATGGGTGAATTTTATCGATACAAACCATGGATAAGTGTACAAAACTGACACTTATCACACCCCCAAACTTGAATTCTTGCTAGTCCCGAGCAAGACTCTTTATTATTCACACTCCAAAAATAAAAATAAAAATAAATAAATAAAAAAGAAAATTAATACACACATAAATTAAAATATAAAAAGAGAAAAGGAGATCAAAATGCCATTAATAAACAACAACTACTTTATACGGTAGATAGAAATGAATCAAGATTCAAAATAAATCTACTAATATTTTTGAAGTTAAAACACGGTTTTTATTTTGTAATTCCAAAATGTAAGGTTTCCCCCCAATAGGTTGATTATTTCTTTCCCACTCGTGATACACACGACTCCCTTTAATGGTTGCTCTCGATCACTCGTTTATTTTTCGACTCAATATGAAGAAGAATTTCATTGGCGTCATCAAATATTGTGATTTTCACAAAATTGAGTGTATTGAAATTCAGCTGCTAATTAATTCAAATATGCTCATAAACTACATCCCTTTTAGTGATAGCTTTCACACCGTTATTTGCTAACGTGTAGCTCTTTTCACTAACACAATTTCTATCTCATTATTTTTCTTTCGTAAAAAGGTGATAGCTTTTACACTGTTATTTGCTAACGTGTAGCTCTTTTCACCAATTTTTCTGAGACGGCAGCTACGCACCAACAATGGTTAGTCCTTTATTTTTCGCAAAATTTAAGACTTCCAAAATTAGGCAGTTGTTGCTGCTCAACACTTCTCCTTTTCGTCATTTATTTTTTTAGGTGATAGCTTTCACACCGTTATTTGCTAACGTGTAGCTCTTTTCACCAATGACTCCTTTTTTTAGGGAATAGAATTTTTGCGTAAAATCATTTTTAGTTAAGCATGAAAAATCAAAACTCCACAAATTAAGTAAATTTCGCTTTATTTTTCATCAACCAATTGATTCTTCTTTTCTCAAGGTAACGAATGACTCGATTTTATATGATAATTACAAGGCTTGGAAAGAGAGATTAAGGCTCAAAAAATTTTGGAATATACAATTTTTTTTTACCGGTTAAAACGATTTTAGAAGTTTGTATATAGCTAATTTATTGGTGTTATGGCCAGATCTAAAAATCTCATAAATCAAAGTACTATATATATATATATATATACTAAACCTAATCAATGTCAAATAATAAAAACACACCACACAATACACTAATCAAAACATACCACAATGAAAATCCAAATAAAAATCATAGTTCAAAAACCACAAAATAAACACACAAGTACGAAAACATCACCCCCAAACTTATAAGTAAAATTGTCCCAAGTTTTAAAAAAAATATAATAGCAAGCGAGAAAACAGAAAACTCCCTGAAATTTCAGCTTTTTGATCCTCCAGGAGTGTCGTCAGGGATGTTTAGAAAACGGAAAAGCTTTTCAAAGCGCTTCTCCGTTTCTAATTGTCGCTCGAGTATTTCATTTTGATTTCTCATAATTTCAGCCTGGGATGTTTCTAATCCCTGAACTCTTTCAAGCAAATTTTCCTCAAAAGGCGTCAACTCATAACCGGCATCCTCCTCGGCCTCATATTCCTCCTCCTCGCTACTATCCTCTTCCGGTTCCAAACGTGCCCGTTTGCTTCTCAATTGAGTACTTCGAAAAATACTACTCCGGCCGTTCAGTCGATCCCCATGTGTTAAAATATCACCCCCTGCCGAAATTTTGACTCTCTGGCTCCTGCAAATACCGGTGATAAGGCAGGGGTATGGCATCTTCTGCCTAGTCGGGACCATGCCGGCATAGTGACAAATAGTAGTGTAAATGTGAGTACCCAAATCCATTTTTACCCCCCGGCGGATAGCAAATAAACCTCGCAGGTGGCCAAGGGAAATCGTCGTCAGAGTCGAAGTCGGGTAAATACTCCCGGCTGCCCACATCCATAAATACCAAGCATCATCCATTAGGTCTGCCTGGTTGTATCGGGGTTTGATCATCCCAATACTTTCATGCAACTCGCTCACTAACGCCCAACATAAAACTCTATCATCCGACACCTCTTCATTAGGTAAGATAGAAATGTCAACCGCGTTAGTACAATTAACCCTCAAAAACTTGTTAATGACATCCGGTGAAAAATTAATCGATTTCCCATTCACAGTAGTCTGATGATAAGTAGGTGACCCTACCTGCCCAATGGACTTGTTGAAAGAATTGTAAAAGTTCAGGGTCAATGTCGGGTTACCATTTGGGAGATCGGAAACGAACTTTTCCCAGCCGTTGTCTAAGAATTTTTGGATGAAAGGGGTAGTGATTGTGTCTCTATCCGCATGGCCGATGAAATCATCAAGATTGAACAATCTTTCCTTAATGCACTTCGTGTTTTGCTTTCTTTGTGGCGGTGCCGGACCTTGAGATGACGAACCGACCTTTTCTTTTCCTTTTGTTGATTTCTTCGGTGCCATCCCTGAAATTGAACAAAATCAACTTCTTTTCATCATACGACTATAATCATCAAGCAAAACTAATAAAAACATAAAAAAAATTCAAAGATTTTCGTTGTGGCATTTTGTCGGACACCTTGAGTTCATAGTTTTTTAACAAGTTTTTCTTATTCAAACTCAAATCCATAAAGCCACCACAAATCAATGAATCTAATAAACACACAAATATCAACAATACTCACAAATGAACAAGATTTAATCATCGAATCCAACGGAAATAAGAATCGAAAAACAAATATGAAGTGAAAAACTAACAACTAAAACTCAAAAATATAAAAATTGAAACAAGGATCGAAAGAAAACCTGATGATTATGTGTTAATGTTGATAAGTTAATGAATTGATTTGAGGAATTTTGAGTTTTTTAGCAAGTAGGGATTGATAGGGGAAAAAAAATCGCACTCCCGGCTGCTGTGTCTCGTCTGGTTTGTGAAAGTGTTGTAAGGGCGGTTTTTTTTTTTAATACAGACTACTAGTTACGGCCGTAACCTATACAAGTTACGGCCATAAGTTGCTTTCGTTTTTCAAATAGGTTTTAAGATACGGCCGTAATATGCGGCAGTTACGGCCGTATGTAACGTTCGTTTTTTTTTTAGAACCTGTTTTAAGATACGGCTGTAACATGTAGGAGTTACGGCCGTATAAACCATACGTAAAAAAAATCCTGATTCTGCTTACGGCCGTATTATTTTGGATACGGCCGTATATATATATTATATAATTTTTTTTTTTTATATGTGTGAGAATAATGAAACAAAGACTCCCTGGATTTTATGAACGATCTGATCCTTGCTGTTGTTGTTGAATCCTTCCGTGTTACCCCCAAACTTATTTGCGAAATAATAGAGATTGGGTTGCCTCCCAATAAGCGCTTTGTTTAACGTCCTTAGCTTGACTTCTCGCCGATTAATTAGGTATTTCCAAAGATTATGATTGATTTTGTCCGAGAATTCTCCTCCCAGATATGGCTTTAACCGTTGACCGCTTTACTTTGAAACTCCCGTCGGTTGTATTATAAATCTCCACACTCCATGAGAAAACACCTCTTTGATCGTGTAAGGGCCTGGCCCATCGTGATCGTAGCTTACCGGAAATGACGCGATGCATTAAAAAGCGTAACTTGGTCTCTGCTTTAAAATCTCTTCTTAGAATTTTGTTGTCATGCCATCTTTTCGCTTTTTCTTTGTAGATTTTGGCATTTTCATATGAGTCGAGTCGGATTTCATCCAACTCATTTAATCGCAAAGCAACCTTTTCTTTCCAAACCAATGCTCGTCAAAGTTTAATTTTTTTATAGCCCAAAAAGCTCGATGTTCAAGTTCTACTGGCAGGTGACAGGCTTTTCCAAAAACCAGACGAAATGGAGACATGTCTATCGGTGTCTTATAGGCTGTTCTGTAAGCCCAGAGCGCATCATCCAGCTTTTTCGACCAATCTTTCCGAGATGAGTCGACTGTCATCTCAAGTATACGTTTCAGTTCACGATTGGAAACTTCGACTTGTCCACTGGTTTGTGGGTGATAAGAGGTAGCGACACGGTGTTTTACTCCAAATTTGGTCAATAGAGCCTTAACCTGGTGATTACAGAAATGAGATCCGCCATCACTGATAATAACTCTCGAAGTTCCGAA
This sequence comes from Orobanche coerulescens, assembly GCA_033398695.1. Lineage (NCBI taxonomy): Eukaryota > Viridiplantae > Streptophyta > Magnoliopsida > Lamiales > Orobanchaceae > Orobanche > Orobanche coerulescens. The sequence goes on along the minus strand of CM065816.1, from coordinate 9,385,713 downwards.
GCGAGTGAATATATTTTTCTTTATAAAATTTACCACGACCTTAGCTTCGTTTGTTGGTAATGCAACAGCCTCCACCCATTTAGATACGTAGTCAACAGCTACAAGTATGTATTCATCAGAGAATGATGATGGAAAGGGTCCCATGAAATCAATTCCCCAAACGTCGAAGATTTCAACTTCAAGGATGAAATTCATTGGCATTTCATTTCTTTTTGACATGTTTCCATGTCTTTGGCACTGGTCACACTTCGAGACAAGTGTATGTGCATCTTTGAACAGAGTGGGCCAATAGAATCCTGCTTCAAGAATTTTTGTCATTGCTTTTGAACCCCCAAAATGTCCTCCATAGTGAGAGGAATGACATCTTTCTAATACCTTCTCCATTTCTTCTTCCTATGCATCTCCGGATGATTTGATCGATTCCTCGTCCGAACAACAGAGGATCTTCCCGTGATAGTATTTCAACTCGGAGAAGAATTTTTCTTTTGATGATGGGAAAAATTTGGGTGAATTATTCCACTAACAAGGAAATTAACGATGTCGGCATACCATGGTGCATTTTGTTTTTCCCGGATATTAGAGATTTGGAGCAGCTTGTTCATCCGAAAATACTTCATTTATTTCCTTCTCTTGAGCATTGTTTTGGTCGAGTCTAGAGAGATGATCCGCCACTTGGTTTTCTGCTCCCTTTCGTCTCTCGATTTCTATGTCGAATTCTTGCATAAGTAGAACCCATCGGATTAGCCTTGACTTTGCATCTTGCTTTGTCATTAAATATTTCAAAGTCGAATGATCAAGATAGACTATGACCTTTGATCCCAATAAGTAGGATCAAAATTTGTCAAAGGCATAAACCACCGCAAGCATCTCTTTTCGCTTGTTGTGTAGTTCAATTGAGCATCATTCATAGTCCCGCTAGCATAATGGATCACTTGCATCATTTTGTCCTTCTTACGGCCCAAGACGGCCCCTACGGCATAATCACTTGCATCGCACATTAAAATGAAAGGAATAGTCCAATCTGTAGAAATGATGATTGGAGCTGATGTAAGCTTATCCTTCAAAGTTGCAAAGGCCACGTGGCATTTATTTGTGAAAAGGAATGGTGTATCTTTCTCAAGCAAAGAACAGAGAGGTTTTGCTATTTTTGAGAAATCTTTTATAAACCTTCAATAGAATCCTGCATGTCCGAGAAAACTCCTTACTCCTTTCACCGAAATTGGTGGAGGAAGTTTTGCAATCACTTGGATCTTTGCCTTATCGACTTCAATTCCATGTTGTGAGATTCTATGGCCAAGTACGATTCCTTCCTGGACCATGAAGTGACATTTCTCCCAATTGAGAACTAGATTTGTGTCTTCACATCTTTCCAAGACCATGCCTAAGTGAATAAGGCATTTATCAAATGAATCTCCGAAAACCGAGAAATCGTCCATGAAAACTTCAATGAATTTTTCAACCATGTCTGAGAATATTGACATCATGCATCTTTGAAATGTGGCTGGAGCATTGCACAATCCGAATGGGATTCTTCTATAGGCAAATGTTCCATAAGGGCATGTGAATGTTGTTTTCTCTTGGTCTTCTGGGGCTATTACGATTTAGTTGTACCCTGAATAGCCGTCGAGAAAACAGTAGTAAGAATGTCCCGCCAATCTATCTAGCATCTGATCAATAAATGGGAGTGGAAAATGATCTTTTCTTGTCATCTTGTTTAGTTTCCTGTAATCAATGCACATTCTCCATCCTGTGATCGGTCGTGTTGGTATAAGTTCATTGTGCTCGTTCTCAATGATCGTGATTCCACTCTTTTTGGACACCATATGTACAGGGCTCACCCATGGACTATCTGAGATTGGATAAATGATTCCTGCGTCAAGTAATTTAAGAATCTCTGCCTTCACAATTTCCTTCATGTTTGGATTCAAACGTCGTTGATGCTCAATTGAAGGTTTGCAGTCATCTTCCATCAAGATTTTGTGAGTGCATATAGAGGGGCTTATTCCTCTAATGTCTGCAATAGTCCATCCAATTGCTCTTTTGTGATTCCTCAATACCCTTAGTAATTTCCCTTCTTCAAGTTTGGTCAATATGTTAGATATGATGACCGGAAGTGTTGAGGAAACGCCTAAGTAAGCGTATCTCAAATGTGTGGGTAGAGGTTTGAGATCAAGTGTTGGAGCTTCTTGTAAAGAAGGGAAGGGTTTAGCGGATCTTGTCCCCAATTCTTCAAAATGTGGATGCTTTCTTAAGGTTGGTAGTGCTTCTAGATAGTTAACTGTTTCGGCCAAGTGATATTCTTCTTCCATGCTGGTTAGAGAATTTGCTATACATGTCTCAAGAGGATCTTTAGATAGAATTTTCTCTAAAGACTTGTTCACCATGGCTTCAATTGTGTCTATTTTTAGACAATACTCATCTGTGGAGGGTTGATTCAAAGTTTTTAAGACATCGAAGATGACATGTTCGTATTCCACTCTAAGGATTAGCTTTCCTTCATAGACGTCAATAAGAGCACGTCCGGTTGCGAGAAATGGTCGTCCCAAAATAATGGGAATATCCTGATCTTCTTCCATGTCGAGGATGATAAAATCTGCTGGAAATATGAATTTATCAACTTTGACGAGCACATCTTCAACTATCCCACGTGGATATTTGATTGACCGATCGGTTAATTGTAGTGAAACTGTTGTTGCTTTTGCTTCTCCCAAGTTCAATTTGTTGAAAATTGACAGGGGCATCAAGTTGATACTTGCCCCTAAATCACAAAGAGCTTTTCCAAAATTCACTTCACCAATAGTACACGGGATTGTGAAAGTTCCCGGATCTTTTAGCTTGGGTGGCAGCTTCTTTTGTAGTATTGCGCTACATTCCTCTGTTAGCATGACAATTTCGTATTCTTCAAGCCTTCATTTGTTGGAAAGAATATCTTTCATAAATTTGGAATAGCTTGGCATTTGTGCTAGAGCATCGGCAAAAGGAATGTTGATGTGTAGCTTTTTGAAGATTTCTAAGAATTTCCCGAATTGAGCATCGAGCTTGTGATTCTTCAACCGTTGAGGAAATGGGATAGGTGGAACATAAGATTTTGTAGCAATTGGACCTTTTTGAGATGAAGGTCCTGTATCAGATTCTTTTTCTGATTCTTGATTTTGTTTATTTTTTTGTTTTTCCAGATGGTTTTCCATAGAAATTTCGGGCAACTGCACTCCACTTCTTGTTGTGATAGCTTGGACATTTTCCCTTGGATTTACCTCGGTATTGCTAGGTAACATGCCTTGAGATCTTTCTGAAAGTATTTTGGCCATTTGGCCAACTTGTGTCTCCAGATTTTTAATTGAAGCATCATTGCGTTGTTGATACTTGATTGTTGTTCACTAGCTTCGTGATTGCTTCTTCCCATCCGGGCTTCTTTTCTTGATGCGTTGGATTCAACACATTGTTGTTATTTGCATAAGAAAAATTTGGATGATTTTTGTATCTGGATTGTATGTTGGCCCGTAAGGATTGTATGCTTGCCTTTGGAAATTCGAGCATACGCCACTTGTTCCGGTGGTGGTGGTGACTGTTCTTGTTGCACTAAGGGATGAGATAGTGTTGTGAGTTGCTCCACAAATTTCACATGAAAAAGCTGAAATTTGTGGAGTTTGCACCGTCTTCACAGATTGAGGAGTTGAAAAAGACATTTCCTCGACTTTCTTTGATAGAGCTTCAATTTTTGCCAACATAAGTGAATAAGAATCCACTTCAAAAACACCATTTGGTTTCTTTTGGATATTTCTGTCTGGCCGTCTTGCACTTTGTTCACTTATAACCTCAAAAAGATTATAAGCCTCTTTCATAGTTTTGTTTCCCAGTGAGCCATTTGATGATGAATCGACATTGGCTCGGCATGAAGGTAAAATTCCAGAATAGAAGTAATTGACTTGTGCTCCCAAATTGAAACCATGGTTAGGACATTTTCGTAGCATATCTTTGTATCTCTCCCATGCTTCGTGGAATGATTCTGAATCTTGTTGACGAAATGTAGAGATTTCGTGTTTGAGTTTCGCCACTTTTATTGGTAGAAAGTATTTAGTAGTGAATTTCTGGACAAATTCGGGCCAATTTGTTATGCTTCGTGGTGGCAAAGTATCTAGCCACTCTCTTGCTCTGTCCTTCAAAGTGTGCACGAAAAGTCTCATTTTGATTGCCTCGTCATTTACATTTGGATATTTGAAATTTCCACATATTTCCACAAAACGGTTAATATGGAGATATGGATTTTCGTCGGTTCTTCCATAGAATGAGTTGTTGTTGGAGAAGAGATTGATGACATCTGGGCGAATTTGAAAATTGTCCACTCCAAATGGTGGATAGATTACACTTGATTGAACGCTCAAAGATGGGGGGTTCATGAATTCCCCAAAGAGCATGTTGTCTTCATCTATTTCCTAGACAATAGGATATTGTTGATGTTGAATGTTTTGAACATTAGGTATTCCCCCACCGGAGGAATTCTTTCGTTATCATTTCGGGGGAGACGTGGATTTAGTTCGTCCGCCATTGATGGTGAAGAAATAATTTTTTTCTTTTGTTCTCTTCGCCTTCTTCTGAATGTGGCTTCGATCTCGGGATCTAGTAAAACTAAATCGCGATTGTATGTCCTTCGCATAGACAAGGGAATCTACAACAAAGAAAAAGTTGTATTTATAACAATAGTTAATAATGTAATTTTTTCAAATATAACTTATACTTCCCCGGAAACGGCGCCAAAAACTTGACACGCTTTTTAGTGTAACTATCGCAAGTGCACGATATCGTATCAAGTAGTAAAGTGGACTTTTTGAGTCCGGTTTATCGATCCCACAAGGAAGTTTTGTTATAATTTGAATTATACACTATTAGTCTATTTTTATAGATACTTAAGATGAGTGAAACACACAATTAAAAAAAAGTTTGGTTTAATAATTGCAAAGAAATTGTAATAATAGTTCTAATATTATAAGGAAATAAAAAGATAGCAATAATAATATATTGATTATCGATAAAATGAAATAGTTGGGATTACAAACTTAGTTCGTCATTAGTTATAAAAGATGTATTGGAGATCATAAGATGAATTTACTTATTATGTTGTGTAGATTCGATTTTCCTTATAAAGACGGTTTCTCTTCGAACTATAAACGCGTCCTTACATATTGAATCAATCCACTATATTTCTATGTTGATTGGCTTCAATACATAGCATTAGGATTTATGAAAATAACTCAAAGAATCATCTAAGGACTAGGGGTATATTTCTATCCCCTAGAACAACTTAGAGTGAAGATCATTTGATCTAATCAAACATATTTTCTTTCGAAACATATGAAGACCATTGATATCTTCATTAATTGGCCAAATAAATAAAGATTGTTAAAATAATGAAAATCACACACAATAATAAGTAATTCACAATAGATCTTTTATACAAACTTAAATAACATGACTAATCTTGTTTATAATCCCAACTTAAAGAACTTAGCCCATAAAGGGTTTATTACACATATTACAAGCTTTGGTGGTCATGTTTAGTTGAATCAAGAGAAAGAATTGATCCTAACTCCCTTAGTAGATAAAGGAGATAAAAACAATAAACTCTCTGAACAACATATGTTGTACCACACTAACAAAGATCACTCAAGAACACAAGTGTGTTCTTCACACAAAAAGAAAAGTTTACAAGAAAATGGAAAATTATAAGATGAATCATGAATGTTGAAGGATCTAAGGGGTCTATTTATACACCTAAAGTCATCTAATAGCTCCAAAACTCCAGCATTATTACATTATATCGGATCAATGCCAGCCATCCCCTCAATAATACACAAAAAGTATAAAAAATTAGACAAATCATAGCAATCTGTCAAGAGTTACGGCCGTAACATTCAGGAGTTACGGCCGTAACTAGGGTGACTTACGGCCGTAACCCCTGAATGTTACGGCCGTAACGTGGCTTCGTAAATTTGCTCATTTGAATCTTTGATAGTTACGTTTTCAGCCCAGAATTCCTCAGACTTTGCGTTTTTGCCCCAGATCTTCTTCGGATGATAACTTTTGATATATAACTCTGATTTTGAATCCGGAAAGACTGCCGAATTCATCTCGGAAAGTCCTACAACATGAATATATCAAAATTCAATAAAGAGAATATTTATTAAACATGTTGTTTCTTGAGTAATTCAGTTATTTAATCCGATCATCATCCGACAAAAATAAAATTATTAAAACTAATAAATTAAAAGCAAAAAACGAGTAAACTAGCTCAATTATGGGTGAATTTTATCGATACAAACCATGAATAAGTGTACAAAACTGACACTTATCAGCGCCAAGGGTGGCTGGCACGAGCTTTAAGAGCAGTACGCATAGGCGTATAAAGGCCAGCAGAGCAGTTTCTGCGGAACATAAATTGCGCCCATAGAGACGTGCCCGCGCGAAGGCGCCACCAGAGCTTATAACTAAAAGCTCTCGCCATATCCGAAAGGCTCCGAATCGCGAGACCTCCCTCAGAGACCGGACGACAAATCTGCCGCCAACTGACCCAATGCGTCTTCCTCTTTGGACCAACAACACCCCAGAAGTATCTCGCAATGATCTGCTCGAGTTCCTGGATAATGTACTGTGGGGGATCCAAAACCTGAAGCAGGTGAAGAGGAATCGTGCAGAGAGTGCTCTTAATAAGAGCCAAACGGCCCCCAAAAGCAAGGTGGCGATGGGACCAACCAGAGATCCTATCCAACATCTGTTGCTTCACCCCAGCAATGAGCTCTCGTCTCTTAAAGCCTTTGTAAAGGGGCACACCTAGATAGGTGATGGGGAGATCGCCCTGGCGAAAACCAATAAGATCGTAAACTCTCTGATGCCAACTAGGCGCATGCTTGGGAGCGAGAATAAAAGTGCTCTTCTGGATACTAACCATCTGGCCCGAAGCCATAGAGTAGTGATCCAGGAGACGCATAAGATCAACAAGACCATCATCCACAGCCCGTGTGAATATAATGATGTCATCGGCATAGGATAAGTGCGAGACGGGGAAAGGCCGTCCAGTCGTCCTATACCTCATCAAAGGATGATCTCGAATGAATCGATCCAAGCAGCGCGATAAATAATCAGCGGCAAGCACGAAGAGTGACGGAGAAATAGGGTCGCCCTGACACAAACCCCGGCTAGAGGCAAAATAGCCAGCCGGACTGCCGTTCACCAAAATGGAGAACGTGCAACTCTCGACGCAATGACGGATGAACAAAATCCATCTAGCCGGGAAACCCATCCTCACCAGGACCTCACGTAAAAAATGCCAGTGAACCCTATCATACGCCTTAGCCATATCAAGCTTTAGCGCAAGGTTCGGGACACCATGAATGTCCGCGACGTGGAGGTCGTGAATAAGTTCTTGGGCTAAAAGGATATTATCAGTAATAACCCGCCCGTGAACAAATCCACTCTGGTTTGGAGAGATAATAAGAGGGTGGAGAGGAGCAAGCCGAGCGTTAAGGATTTCGGTGATAATCTTATTGGTCACATTACACAGACTAATAGGCCGGTAATCTGACCAACCGCTCGGAACAGGCTTCTTCGGGATCAAGACGACCGTAGTCGCCGTGAAAGCCGGAGGCATAGGATGACCCTCAAAAAACTCGAGCACATCCCCCTCCACGTCGGAACATACAATCTCCCAACAATGCTGAAAAAACAAAGAAGAGAACCCGTCAGGCCCAGAAGCGCTGTGAGGATCGATATCAAAAACCGCAGCACGAATCTCAAGGGGAGAGGGTGGGACACACAAACTATCAGAATCAAAAGAAGAGGGGATAGAGGGAAAACAAGTGTCATCCAGGGGGACGAGAACATCACCATCGGATGTAAGCAGAGTCCTAAAGAAATTCACAGCGGATGATCTGATGTCCGACTCTACAGCGATCGTCGTACCACCATCCTCAATGCTGTGAATATGCGACTGACAATGTTTCTGCTTCACAAAACCCTGAAAAAACCGGGTGTTGCGCTCGCCCTCAGTAACCCAACGAACTGCGGCCTTCTGTTTCCAGAAATCTTCCTCCATAGAGAGACGAAGATGGTACTCAGTACGAAAACGGTGCATAGTGGTTCTATTATCCGGAGTAGGATCCGAATCATATCGCCGCTCGGCCTCGTCAGCAGCCCTCAAGGCCTCATCCAACTTCGTATGAAGATTACCAAAAACATACCAGTTCCACTGTTTCAGTCTACGCTTAACCCTAAGGAGTTTGGCCTGTAGGTTACACATGCCAGATAATCCAATGAGTCACCAGACCTCCTAACAAAGGTCCAGGAATGTGTGATGCCGGACCCACATACTCTGGAAACGGAATGACGACTTGTGACGAGTCGCGGAGAAGCGACACTGGATAAGAAGAGGCGCATGGTCAGACCGAAGTCGAGGCAGGTGAGTAATGGTAGAGACCGCAAACACGTTCGACCATGCTTCATTAAATAAAGCACGATCTAGCCTTTCCCTCAAACCATTGCGCTCCCATGTGAAAATATCGCCCTCACAGCCCGCGTCAATCAACTCACAGTCAGCAATAGCCTGTGCGAAGTTCAGAATCTCTGGAGAACGGTCAGTGGTACTACCCTCGCGCTCATGTGAATGCAAGAAGATGTTGAAGTCACCGCTGACTAGCCACGGCAACCCCTCTACTTCCAAAGCAATCTCACGGAGGGTGTCCCGAGGGGCGTAACGACCAGCACGGTTAGTGCTGGCATAGACATAAGTGACGTAAATCATCTGAGGAAGAAGGGAAGAAGAAATAGAAAGATGAAGGACTTGATCGGTATCCAACAAAACTTGATGCTGAAAGTGGGGGGAAGAAAAGAACCAAATTTTGTTAGACCGATTATAAAGTCCCGACGCATAACCTAAAGAGCGAATATAAAAATCAAAATTAGCATTGGAACCCATGGGTTCTAAAATGCCAATAAAAGCAAACCTATGCACACGGTTGAGATGTCGAATGCGCTTCTGTGCTCCGGTGTTAGCCAGACCACGAGCGTTCCATGTAAGAATGGGTATCGATATAAACTAAACAACCGACTCAGACGAAGACCTAGGACGCTGACTGGAGCGGCCCCGTCTCCGAGGAGTATCCTGCCGGGCAGATGTTTCCCCTTTCAGGGGCGATGAAGATCGCCCCTTAGAGGAGGAATAGGGTCCGCGAGAAGCTGCTCTTCCTCGTGTGGAAATCAAGGAGTCAGAAGCAGCTTTGCCCCTAGTCGTGACACCAGGGGTAGCAGTAGAAGACATCAAACGTCTCTTAACTGGGGGCTTTGGTGCCGACGGGAGAGGCAGCTTTGCCCCTAGTCGTTTTTTTATTGTTGTTTCGTTTTAATAATCTTCCTTTTTCTTTTTTATGTTTTTTTTGTTTTAGTGGTAGACTTTAAGGGTAATAAAGTCTTTTAACACATTTTGGTATCAAAAACTTATAGTTTTATGAATGGGGATATATAACTTGTTACTTTTATGCTTTGGTACTAAAAAAGAGAGGACCCTGTAAATAATTATGGCTAAAATACATATTTATATTAAATATTTATTTAGTTATTCATTGATCGGGGTGTCATTTAAAATCAAGATGTGATAAAAATTTTAAATAAATAAGAATCTAGAATATAAAAAGTACCACATGTGAGAGAGTTAACGTCCGGATGCGTAACAGTATTATATGTATATATATAATAAAATCATATTTATTAATCAAATCTATTAATGCATAAAATTTGCCAATTATATTTATTAGTTAGCCTCAGCCATTCGGAGTTCCTCACCGCGGCTAAAAACAACGAAAAAACAAAAAGATGAGGTAAGGATTTAACCACTTGAGCCCGTTTATAATTTATATAACCGTCCTCATCCGACATCTGACTTAAAAGTGAATTTACTACGCGTTTTCATCCCAAACTCATATAGTGATACCGGAAACAATAAAGCTAGAGTTCAGCCATTTGAAACTCATTTAGATATTATATGCCTATACTTATCTCAAACTCAATTAAAAAAATAATTTTAGCACATGTTCCCCTTGCAAATCTATATAGCTATATGCACTAATTTCTCAAATCTACTAATATTTATAAAATCTAAATAATTAAATTTAAGTTGTTATAACAATTGATTGTTAAGTTTGACTTCAAAAAATTCAAATTTGCTCAAATTGTTATATATTGATACACGGATTAAGTTAAACGTCAATAAGTTAGCCAAATTAATTTTTTAATTAAAAAATATTTATTTGGCCAACTTAATAATTGACCAAATTATATTTCAATACAAATAATACTATATATTTAGCCCGACTCGATAATTGGTCAAATTAATTGGCGATGAGAATTATGATGGTAAAATACATATCGATTATATTAATAAATTAGCCAAATCTATGAAAATTTATAAAATATGTGGTGCTTCAAATCCGTAACACAATTATATATATTTTTAATTATTATAAAATTACAAAATAAAATAGATATGAGATTCAAATTTTAGACAAATAAAATTAATGTAAATTTAATAATTGACCCAATTAAAATTCACTAAAAATTTAAACTATTTATTTGTCCAACTTAATAATTAGCTAAATTAAGCACAATAAAAATAATATTCTTAAGCTTGTGTGTAAAATAACTATGTGGTTGAAAAATACACATTGAATTCGAGGTATTTATTTAGATTCTTTATTGGTGGAGTTCTATTTTATATCGATGTGAGAATCAAGATATTGAATTTCATAGATTTAGGTTGTCAATTGATTAAGTATCATTCTAAATTGATGTGAGATTCAAGATTTTAGATAAATAGGACCCCAAAATTAAGAGAATGTCACATAGGAGAGAGAATTAATTTAGTGCTTAAAATCCGTAACGCTATATATATATATATATATATATATATATATATATTATCAAATCGGTCCCTTAGTTGCCCGTATATCAAGTTTACCGTCCGCAATTGTGGCGCGACTTTGTGTTTAACTCCCAATCGCGGATATACTTGTCTTTGTATTTTTTTTTTTAATACTTGTAATCCATGTCATGTCTACTTATACTCCATGTCACGATAATTAGTTGTTACGCCACGTGGCAGATGGCTGTATCAAAAGTCCTGTTACTTTGCGAACGGCGTTTAAGAAATAAATAACTTTTTTTTATTGTTATATAGGTGAGATCCGAAATTTGTGAATGATAAACTTTATATGAACTAAACAATGACCACATCCATACTTAATATTAAAAGAGAGTCGCAAAAAAAAATTAAAAAGACACGTATCATCTTCACATTATTTCTCTTTTTAAAAATCTTAAAAAAATAGATTTAGTTTGGGAGGGAATAGAGGGTTATTCCATATATAATGTCTACCAATTAAAATTTTTCTCTCATTTCTTTTTATTTTTAACTCAATAGTTTAAACAATTATAACTTTTTCGAATCAATATTATTTTTGATAAAAAAATATATCAAATTAATTCTTACTTCTTACTCTTTAATTTGACATCCATATAGTATATATACATATATATATATATATATATTAGATGATTAAAATATTTCCATATAAAAATATTAGAATATTGAAGAAAATATATATTTTTAATTTATTTTCATAGTCTGTACTTTAACAATTATTTGATTTTTCAGAATTATTTTATTCTGATTGTAAAATAATAAAATAATTACATTAATGCCAAATCATATAAAAAATTATATTAGTGTAAATAATCATACACTACTATAAATATAATTTAATTTATTATTTATAAAATCTATAATACTATAAGATTCAGTCCTAAAATTAAATGTGTAATTATGATGATAGAGGTTTTAGAGTTAGAAAATTGTGGAGTAATCATGATTTAATGTGGAGTAGTGTTAGAGTTAAATTTCTGTACCTGAGTAATTGCAAGTATGCAAAAGGTTTATGCGGTTATATAGAGGAGAATATACAATCAATATGAAGTTACAATCTTTGTGGAATACATTTACAACCAAAAAGAATATAAACCATCCTCCATTTATAACCAAAAAGAATATAAACCGATTAGTCTTTCCATATACATATAATGAGTAGTATAAATACGTACTTTGACACACTAAACCCGGCCATCAAATACAATCGATCTATTACTTCAAAAAAAAAAAAAAAAAAAAACTAGCGCCAGCAAGAAGACGGTAGTGGTGACTTGCCGCCGTTAAACTACCCCTTTTATAAAAAGATTTATGGTCGATCGAAAAAAATAGAGATCAAAGTAGAAGTGAAACCGCTAACTTCAACATATCTCCTTTCGACAAATCAAACAAAAAGCATGAAAGAAAAAGTGCAAGATCTCAGTTCCCATCATAGATCTTTTTTAATATCCGAAAGTAATAAAGAAAGAATTATAACAAATATGTTATAATCTATCTTTGTTTCGTGGTAAGAAAAAAAAACATAATAACAACCTACCTTACATCTTATACAAGATCTTTTGAAGCCTCCGTTTTGAAGAATGTAACAAGATCAAGAATAAGAGAGTCGTGTGTTTGAAGAACAAGAATCAGAGGGTTGTGATTTCCGTGGATTTTTATTTGTGGTTTGGATTAAAGATGAAAGAAGGAAAGGGATTTGTGTTCATGGTGTTGTTTGTGTCACTGCATTTCAGAGAAGGAATAAGGTGTAATATCCGCAATTTCGAATTTCGGTAATTTTCTTTTTTTCGGCGGAAGTTCGTTTTGACAACTCACTCCTGACCGTTTCGTCATTCCGAGAATGATTAATTCTGCACTTTTTGTCATCTGAGTTCGTTTCGGTGTCGTTTTGCTGAGTTCCGTGTCCTTAATCGACTTTTTCACGTGGGAGTTCGACTTTGTAAAGTCACCATTAATTCTTGGAAACTCCAAAAATTCTGAATCTTTGCAACATTATAGAGAATCAAGTTAGCTTTCCAATGGTTCACACGGTGAGTCAATCGGAGTCCAGACGAAGGAGTTATGGTCGAAATAGCGAAGACTGCACGGTGTGCCTTTTTGGTGTTGAAGGGGGTACTGCAGCCGCGGCACACTCAGCCGTGCCGCGCCACTAAGCTGATTCCTGGGCGTTTTTGGTGGCCCTGGGCCGCGGCACACTTGTCTGTGCCGCGGCACACGGGCTTTTTCTGCGTTTTTATAGATTTGCGAGGAGAAAACTTCATTTTTCTCCTCTCTTCTTCCTCCTTCATCTTAGGCGATTGTGGGCGATTCTTGGGCGATTTGAGTGCTCCAAAACTTGTAGAGATCATCTACCTCAAGTCTTGTTGTAGATTTTCGACCTCTACTTGAATCCTTCATCCAAATCAAGGTATATTTCTTGATTATCCTTCAAGTTGACTTTTTGGAGAAATTGTTCTTGATTTCGTTTCTAATCCGATTTTGATACATCGATTGGTGAAGTATGATGTTATTAATCATGTTCTATGGGTTGTATATCCATATATCAAGTTTGTTTAACTCGATCGACGATTCGAGTGTTCTTGGGAATTATTGAACATTTAGTGTTCGATTAAATGTCCCAATGAGTTTCTCTTCGATAGTTTGTTGGGATTTCCGTTGTTTTGGCCTTGATTCTCGTCGTAACCATGTGTTATTGTTACTTCCGGAGGTTTATAGGTGTCCGAGGATTCCGATGTTGAATTCCGTTTGGTGATTGATGATTCGTGTGGTGTTATTCTCGTAATACTCGTGGTGCTATCGCGTTCTTGATATTGTTCGGGGGTTCGGGGCTATTCGACCGCGTCCTATCCGTCGTCTCGTTGCGATTGTGATATCGAGGCAAGTACCTTGCCCATACTTTTCTTATTTTATGGATATGATGATCGGTGATCGTCTTGTTGTGTTTGTTTGGTTGTTTGAAATGAAGTTTCAAAAGATTTCGCTTTGGCCTCGTTAAAGGCTTGCTTTCAAAACGCGTGTGTTTTGTGAACAATGTGTTTTGGGAATTGATTATGATTTGATTACGTTGAACGTTGAAGTCTTTGATGATGATACTCCTGTGTTTAAAGTTATGGGATCGTGTATTCCGTATTTAATGTTGTTATGGTGTTTTTGAAGAGTTTGATAACGGCGTCGAGTAAGTGGCCATCTCTAGTGAGTATTCTTAATGAACTTACATTCTTAGCATATTAGTATTGCATGAGTAACGTGTGTGTGTGTATGCTCACTACGGGTTAGATCCGACGGGGTCTCGGTAGGGGTCCACGGAGGTTTGGTTCGTCGAGCTGTGCTTTTTTCCACTACGGGTTTGTTCCGACGGGGTCTCGGTAGGGGTCCACGGAGGTGTGGATCGACGGTTAATTGTGGTGCATTTTGCAACTGTGATTTGGATTATTGGCATTTCCGGAAATGAGCGCTTTTGAACGGTTTTCATGATTGCATGCATCGACTAAGTGTGTAAGAGGTAAGTTGTTCGTTTGGCTTACTTGGCTAGGATGGCACAAGAGTATTTTGTTGTTTGTTTTAAATCCTTTATTTGTGGATTTTGATGTTGGGGAGACGAACCTTGTGGTCGTTCTTGTGTACTGTGAGTTGATGAGATTTGGGGCTAAAATCCCAATGGTTTTGTAAAAGTCATTTTATGGATTTGGGGCTAAAATCCCAACGGGTTGGTATATGTCATTTTTCGGAAAGTAAAGATTTGGGGCGGTGACCCCTTTTGTCTTGTGGATTTTGAAAAGTAGGATTTGATAATCCTAAATGGTTTTCTATTAAAACTCTCGATGGCATTCTAAACCGTCTTATAAATTATTTCCATTGATTTATGGTATTTCGATTTTTTTTAAAGGTTTTCTCAAACCCTTGCCTCGAGAAGTACTTTTCGTTTCGTTTGGATCTTTGAGGATTCCTGGTTATTGTTATTCGTGGAATGTGAATTGTATGGCTCGTATTTGCACTTTGTATTTGCACTAGCAAAACAGTGGAGTTTGCTAACCCCGAGTATTCGGGGGTGGATGTCTATTTTTGCATTCAGGTTTTGGAGCATAACACAGGGTCGGCACGAAGGATGATGAAAGATGAACGATACTAATCACACGAGGATCCGTTGATGTCGTATTGGTCTAGTTGTATTTTCTTTTCCGCTGCAGTATCTTTTCCCCGTTGTACGGGAGTTTATTGTATTTTGACCCCTGCGTGGGTATATGTTGTAATTGAGTCGTATATTTTTATTGAAAGACCAAATCGGTCTACTGAGTCATTTAGCCTTGAAGGCATTGTCGAGATGTTAAATGTTGTTACCAGCCTGGTAGATCTTCGAGGAGAGGGTCTACGGCGTGTAATATCCCTGAGTGGATTGGGGGTGTTACATAAATGGTATCGGAGCTTAGGTTGAGGAAACCTAGGCTGTCGGGTCAAGTCGTGTTGTTTGAGTCTTGTTTCGTCGGATTTTATCTGACTGAGTCGTGTCGCGACGCGTCGTTTGAGTTGTTGGTCGTGGTTAGTATCGTGGGGCGATCATCATCTTCGTGCGACCTGTGAATGTAAGTCTCCCTTCTTTGTGTTGTGCCTCGTGTGAAACGAGCTATTTTTATGATTATTTGTTAAGTGATGGAATCCTTATGTGGATTTTGATTTCACGATATGTATTTAATCGACTCTCGTATTTGATTTATACGAGGAGTGTCGTCGCTTGTGATGTCTTTTTTATTGTTGTTTTTGTCCGTTGCTGATGATTTTCGAAACGATTTGAACGTTTTACAAGTTCTCTTGTGGAAGTTTTGTGATTATACACGTTGGTCTTGCTGACTAGACAGTGCGGTAGGGTCTTTAGAGGCCTCGAATGGGGCATGTGGCTTTGTTATGATTGTGGTTATTTGACTCTAATTTTTTATTCTTATGAGGAGTAGTATTCTTTGGATTGTGCATGTTGAACTGTATTTCTTTTATCCGCTGCGTGAGTTCTTTTGTAATGACTTTCGGTATTTTACCGACCGAGTTTTATTTCGATAACCGCTTCCCTTAACCGAGTTTTTGGCATTATGGCCTTGATCGCTTTGGCGAAATTCTTGTGACGGTATTTAGTATTTTGTAAATGGCTTTCGTGAGTTTTTGAAATATTACCGTCATCAGCCTTTTTGGCATTTTTGTAAATGGTTTTTAGCCTGGGGTTCCGACGCGGGATCCACAGCGCTATGATGTTCCGTGTGACTACCTGAAATTTTTGGGCATTCTAGCCTTTTTGGCATCGTCCTTTTTGGCATTGAATTATTTTTGAAAACTTGAGTATCTTAGAAATAAATTTCGAGACATATTTTTTTCAAATGAGTTATTTTCTTGTGGTACATCCAGGTGCCACAATATATTTCAAAATTTTTCTGCCTCGAGGACCAAAATGTTTTGAGATATTTTCAATGTTTTAGAAACACTTTTATCTAGACCCGAGGGTCGAATATTCTGAAAGTTTTCACTAAGAGAAAGTGTCCTCATTTTTATCAAATGTGAAACGGTTCTCCAAAGTCTCGATAACGATGTTTCACGTTTGTACTTCTTGAAAGGTGATACTCAAGATCAATCGGTGTTCTTCTAAATTATTTTCAAAATGAGGTTTTCGTTTTTAAAACTTATCCATTCCCGTTTGAGGGCTGGGTATATATGTATGATGTTCACGTTGTCATTTTGATGTTTGCTCCCGAGTATGACCGATTTGGCGGTGTGAGCGTTGAGTCATTTTCCACACATTTGTTGTGTTAGCCCCTTGTGAGAGGTGGGATGTTGGTGTTGAATATTGTCGCCTCGTGGTGATTTCTGCGTTGTCGCGCATGTACGAGCTGTTAGAGCTTGGGTTGGTATGGCCGTGTGCATCGGTGATCGTTCCGTTATGTGTCGGTTGTTTAATGTCTTGTTACCTTGCTCCTGTTTTTGTGAATTTCGTGGACGAGGTCGGAGGTAATGCCCGTACTATTTTGACTTCTGTATTTTCTCTTTCTCCAGTCTATCGATTCGCTCATGTTCGTTGACACTTTATGAACTTGTTCTGTATTTCGGTTTCATCGTTCGAACGAGCTGTGATCTTGTTGTGGGCCGATCTGGTTATCGATGTGACTTTTTTTTCGAGTTCGGTTCGATTCTTGTGAACCTTGTTCGGGAGTAACATCATTTGGTTCTACTAGTCCTTTTATTCGAAGGGATCGGATTTTGAACTTCTGTATATTCTACTTTGTCGACTCATTTATGTTCGTTGACATTTCTGAGCTTGTCCTGCCCCTTGTTTTTGTTTATCGAACGAGTGTGGCATCATTTCGGAATAACTCGTTTGTCGTTGTGACTTTTCAATTTCTATTCCCTTTCATGTGGATCTTATGTGAATGCATACGTTGTTGTTTTCACCGGATCATATATTGTCTCGAGTCGAGACGTGAACCTTGGAGTTGTTGTTTGAATTTTATTGTTCTTCGTGATTCGAACATGATTGTTCGCTTTTTGGTTGTCTCGACCGTTGTGGTTCGGTCGTTTGTTTGTTCGGTTTTTGTCCTCGTTTCGTGATCGTTGAGCATTCAGGCTCATTCCTAATTCCCTTAAGTTTGGGAAATTAGTCTCGTTTTCGATCTTCCAACCCTTGGGCGGTGGAATTCCGTATTAGTTCAGCGATTGGCTCGCGTTTCGATTGACGTACCGTTGGG
The DNA here is from genome assembly GCA_033398695.1 of Orobanche coerulescens. NCBI lineage: Eukaryota > Viridiplantae > Streptophyta > Magnoliopsida > Lamiales > Orobanchaceae > Orobanche > Orobanche coerulescens. The sequence goes on along the minus strand of CM065816.1, from coordinate 9,368,031 downwards.
TTGGCCAATCATACTGACTTTCGTTCGTTGTGTTTTGTGATTGTCGGATAATTGACTTGGCTATATTATCCGTTTGATGACGCTTGTCATTTGTTGGTTTTATTGTATCCCTAACGGCGACATTGTGTTGGTCGTCGTGGAGCGTGTTTTCACGCCGTATGTCTCTTTGCATTTCTTGCAGCGTTTCGCCGTTGGGCGCGAGTTTTCTATTTTTGTGTATCTCGTCGAGTTTTCATGGCGGTTATATTGCTCCCCCCTACTTGTTTTAAGTTTCGGGACGAAACTTCTTTTAAGGAGGGTAGAATGTAATATCCGCAATTTCGAATTTCGGTAATTTTCTTTTTTTCGGCGGAAGTTCGTTTTGACAACTCACTCCTGACCGTTTCGTCATTCCGAGAATGATTAATTCTGCACTTTTTGTCATCCGAGTTCGTTTCGGTGTCGTTTTGCTGAGTTCCGTGTCCTTAATCGACTTTTTCACGTGGGAGTTCGACTTTGTAAAGTCACCATTAATTCTTGGAAACTCCAAAAATTCTTAATCTTTGCAACATTATATAGAATCAAGTTAGCTTTCCAATGGTTCAAACGGTGAGTCAATCGGAGTCCAGACGAAGGAGTTATGGTCGAAATAGCGAAGACTGCACGGTGTGCCTTTTTGGTGTTGAAGGGGTCATGCGTGTGCCGCGGCACACTCTGTGTGTGCGGCGGCACTAAGCTGATTCCTGGGCGTTTTTGGTGGCCCTGGGCCGCGGCACACTTGTCCTGTGGCGCGGCACACGGGCTTTTCTGCGTTTTTAGCGGATTTGCGAGAGAAAACTTCATTTTTCTCCTCTCTTCTTCCTCCTTCATCTTAGGCGATTGTGGGCGATTCTTGGGCGATTTGAGTGCTCCAAAACTTGTAGAGATCATCTACCTCAAGTCTTGTTGTAGATTTTCGACCTCTACTTGAATCCTTCATCCAAATCAAGGTATATTTCTTGATTATCCTTCAAGTTGACTTTTTGGAGAAATTGTTCTTGATTTCGTTTCTAATCCGATTTTGATACATCGATTGGTGAAGTATGATGTTATTAATCATGTTCTATGGGTTGTATATCCATATATCAAGTTTGTTTAACTCGATCGACGATTCGAGTGTTCTTGGGAATTATTGAACATTTAGTGTTCGATTAAATGTCCCAATGAGTTTCTCTTCGATAGTTTGTTGGGATTTCCGTTGTTTTGGCCTTGATTCTCGTCGTAACCATGTGTTATTGTTACATCAGGAGGTTTATAGGTGTCCGAGGATTCCGATGTTGAATTCCGTTTGGTGATTGATGATTCGTGTGGTGTTATTCTCGTAATACTCGTGGTGCTATCGCGTTCTTGATATTGTTCGGGGGTTCGGGGCTATTCGACCGCGTCCTATCCGTCGTCTCGTTGCGATTGTGATATCGAGGCAAGTACCTTGCCCATACTTTTCTTATTTTATGGATATGATGATCGGTGATCGTCTTGTTGTGTTTGTTTGGTTGTTTGAAATGAAGTTTCAAAAGATTTCGGTTGGCCTCGTTAAAGGCTTGCTTTCAAAACGCGTGTGTTTTGTGAACAATGTGTTTTGGGAATTGATTATGATTTGATTACGTTGAACGTTGAAGTCTTTGATGATGATACTCCTGTGTTTAAAGTTATGGGATCGTGTATTCCGTATTTAATGTTGTTATGGTGTTTTTGAAGAGTTTGATAACGGCGTCGAGTAAGTGGCCATCTCTAGTGAGTATTCTTAATGAACTTACATTCTTAGCATATTAGTATTGCATGAGTAACGTGTGTGTGTGTATGCTCACTACGGGTTAGATCCGACGGGGTCTCGGTAGGGGTCCACGGAGGTGTGGATCGACGAGCTTTGCTTTTAACCACTACGGGTTAGATCCGACGGGGTCTCGGTAGGGGTCCACGGAGGTGTGGATCGACGGTTAATTGTGGTGCATTTTGCAACTGTGATTTGGATTATTGGCATTTCCGGAAATGAGCGCTTTTGAACGGTTTTCATGATTGCATGCATCGACTAAGTGTGTAAGAGGTAAGTTGTTCGTTTGGCTTACTTGGCTAGGATGGCACAAGAGTATTTTGTTGTTTGTTTTAAATCCTTTATTTGTGGATTTTGATGTTGGGGAGACGAACCTTGTGGTCGTTCTTGTGTACTGTGAGTTGATGAGATTTGGGGCTAAAATCCCAATGGTTTTGTAAAAGTCATTTTATGGATTTGGGGCTAAAATCCAAACGGTTGGTATATGTCATTTTCGGAAAGTAAAGATTTGGGGCGGTGACCCCTTTGTCTTGTGGATTTTGAAAAGTAGGATTTGATAATCCTAAATGGTTTTCTATTAAAACTCTCGATGGCATTCTAAACCGTCTTATAAATTATTTCCATTGATTTATGGTATTTCGATTTTTTTTAAAGGTTTTCTCAAACCCTTGCCTCGAGAAGTACTTTTCGTTTCGTTTGGATCTTTGAGGATTCCTGGTTATTGTTATTCGTGGAATGTGTATTGTATGGCTCGTATTTGCACTTTGTATTTGCACTAGCAAAACGGTGGAGTTTGCTAACCCCGAGTATTCGGGGGGTGGATGTCTATTTTGCATTCGGGTTTTGGAGCATAACACAGGGTCGGCACGAAGGATGATGAAAGATGAACGATACTAATCACACGAGGATCCGTTGATGTCGTATTGGTCTAGTTGTATTTTCTTTTCCGCAAGATCTTTTCCCGTTGTACGGGAGTTTATTGTATTTTGACCCCTGCGTGGGTATATGTTGTAATTGAGTTGTATATTTTTATTGAAAGACCAAATCGGTCTACTGAGTCATTTAGCCTTGAAGGCATTGTCGAGATGTTAAATGTTGTTACCAGCCTGATAGATCTTCGAGGAGAGGGTCTACGGCATGTAATATCCCTGAGTGGATTGGGGGTGTTACATAAGGGAGGCTAATGAAATGAAAAATAGGGTTATATGTGACAAGTTTTAGGGTAGAGTAGATTTTATTACTCCTTTTTATTTATATTTTGGGCTTATCAGTTTTGGGCTAAAGATAATTACAGTCTAATAGAATTGTCATTTAAGTTTTGGACATGCGAAATTGTGAACAAGAAGTTTAATATGCTAAACGAAATAGCAGTATGTGTTGTCAGATCATTCGTATAGTCCCATTAATCCATTATCATTTTTGTAAATCAAGTTGATGGTCCCGTCGTTCAAATGTGTTTACTGAAGTTGGAATATCAATATATTATGTATAATTTATGAAGCGACAGAGTGAGTAAACTTACAAGTTATATATAATAATACAGCGCCCCGAGCAATGTTCGTGTGTATCACAAGGGTCCTGAGGCAGCCCAAGTGTATCATAAGGCTATGTAATAGATCAAAAGAAACAAAGACATTTTTTTTATCATACAAATAAGTAATAGATCAAAATAAACAAAGTCATCACAACTTAGTAACAAACAACATCAAACATTTTTAATTTTTTATACAATAAAGTTAAAACATTTCATACAACATACTAAATAATGCTTAAATATACACTCGCCAATATACATAAAGAATACACGATTAACAATTAGATGCTCAGCCCGTGCGTAGCACGGGTTCTGCCTGTCTCGTTAGATATAAGACTCATATTGTCCTACATGAAAAATAAATACATATGCTTAATTAAATTATGGTTTTCTTATCATGTGCCCTTAGATCACATGATAAGAATTTATAAATAAAAACAAATCAAATGATAGTGTATGTATATGTGTATGTGTGTATTGACTCATGTATATTTTACAAAAAATTTACAATATTATTAAAATTTAATCACATATTACTAATATAATAAAATATTTAATATTACGTCGTGCATCGCACGAGATAACATCTAGTTTGTAGAGGAGTAAGATGGAAGCAAGGGTATCTATCTAGAGAAGAGGGAAGAGGAGAATGAAGAAGAAAAATTAAATAGAGCAGAATAGCGGTAGATATAGTAAATAGATCTATAGAAGTGGGAGTGGGACGAAAGATACGTGGTTGTCAGGAGGAGTTGGGATTATTATGAAGCAATTAGTGTGTAATACGTCCAGATTCAATGCATGCAGATGTATAATACATTAATTTACATTCAAGTATTTTGCAAGTATTTGGATGCACGACTTTTAGTTCTTTCTCCGTGCATCAAAAGTATAATGCATTTGACGGTCACGCTCACGGGCTCCAAAATACAACGGTAACCATTAACAATTTTAGTTATACGTACTGCAGGAGATTCGGAGGAGGCCTAATAACACGGAATTTGTAGGAGATTCAATTGTTTTTTATGGAGCTCCATTTATGTACGTCCAATCAAACGTGTTAATTAGGACTCATATATCAAATAAAACTAACGATTAGTTTGTAATATATGTGTAATGAAGTTTCATAAATTGTTGAGTTGAACTAAGGGATTGTTTGTTTGGCCCCTAATGGTTACATTAAGAGTTTACCTCTGAATCGCTAAGAGGTCAGGGGTGTTTGGCAAAAAAAATTCACCTCTTAATGATTACAAGAACCTCTTAACTATTTTGCATCTCACACCATGCTTAACAATTCAGAGATGTATTTCTTCCCATTTTGCCCTCTTGACTCCAGCCTCTCTTCTCTCATCTCTCTCTGCTCTCGGTCCATCTCCGCCGACTCCACTCCCTCCGTCCATCTCCAGCGACTCCACTCCCTCGGTCCATATAATTATTATTATAATTTTCTAAATGAATTAAATTAAAAAATATTATACATAATTATTATTATTATTTTAAATGAATTAAATTAAAAAATATTATACATAATTATTATTATTATTTTAAATGAATTAACTTTAAAAATATTATACATAATAATAATAATAATAATTATTATTATTAGTATTATTATTAATGAATTAAATTAAAAAATATTATACATAATAATTATTATTATTATTATTTTAAATGAATTAAATTTAAAAATATTATACACAATTATTTATAAAAAAATAGGGTTTCTATTTATAAAAAGGAGTGGTTTTGGTACGCAATGGGAGGAGAAAATAGGATTTTTAATCGCTATATACAGAATGGTAAAATGATATTTTGTTACCATTCAGAGTTATCATTCAGAACAGTTACTAAACCACCAAATTTCATTCTGCACAACCATACAGAGCCTCTCAACCATTCTGGCATCTCAACCATTCTGCACTAAATCATTCAGCAACTGCCAAACAGCCCCTAAGTTTAATCAAACTGAATTAAATTGAACTGAACTAACTGAAGTTATTAAATAAAATAATAACAATAATAATTAATAATATTAGATAACAATATATATAACAACAATAATAATATACGTTGCAGTAACAACAATAATAGTAATAATAATAATAATAATAATAATATGTAATATTATTGATAATATTAGTATAGAGAATATAATACCACATAACGATATATACAACAATAATAAAATTATTTATATTACAAAAAAAAAATGACACTAAACGAAAACATCTCTGCATGTTCATCACCGGTCCAATTGAAGATAATTCATCCTTTTGGGCTTAAAACTTACAACATTGAGTCGCCCAGCCCATGATTAACGAAACTGGGTCGTTGCTTATAATAACATCTATATATACATGATACCGTTACATATTTTAAGCATTAGATTAATTCTCGCTCTTATGTGGCATTCTCTTAGTTTTAGATTTTTATTTATCTAAGATTTTGAATCTCACATGAATTTCAAATATTACTTAACTGATGGACAACCTAAATAAATAGAATTCAATATCTTGAATTTCACATCGACTTAAAATTGAACTTCATCAATACAGAACCTAAATAAATACCAGAATTCAATGTTATATTGAGTAATTATTTTATTTCTTTTGAAAATTTAATTTGGCTAATTATTAGGTTTGTATTTTTGCACCTCACAATTATTTTGCACCACTAGTTAATAGTTTTATTTTTATTGAAAAATCTAATTTGATCAATATTTTTTGCCTATGCATAACAAATTTACCTAAAATTAATTGGGTCAATTTTTATGTTGACGAAATAAATAGTTTTATACACACACACACACACACACATATATATATATATATATATATATATATATATATAATTTGTATTTTACCATCACATTTCGCATATGCAATTAATTTGATCAATTATTGAGTTGGCTAATGCCACTCCTTCTTTTAACTTAAATTGTGGCCCCAACTACAAAATCTGCCACCATTACCCTACAATTAACCCACAATTAACACTAATCTCTCCCTCCATATAATTGAATCAGCCAATCAAATCATAACCCAACTCAACAACCAATATTACAAAATCAATCCAATAAATAATGAACCAGCCCATCAAATCATAAAACTCAACAACCAATATTAAAAAATCAATCCAATAAATAAAAAAAGCCTACCCAAACCCTAGCCCAATTTCTTCATTTCATTCTGCTCGATCCATATTTTCTCTCTACCTCTCTCCCTCTCCGCCTCTCAAACCCTCCTCTGCTCTCAAACCCTAATCGTGAAAAATGGGTGAATCATTTCTGTTCACGAAGAGTGAATCTTAGTTCTCCGACGGCTTCGTTCCGTTTACTCTACAAAAGTTACCGAATGGAGAACTAGATCCATATCTTCCGCCCGAGGCTTTATGCTCTTTTACGTTCACAGAGGATGATCCGTTTACACCATCACCATCTCAATCCCACTTAAACCGACTGCTGATCTCGTGGGTTCTAAAACCACCAAACAGAATTGCAATCCTCTGTTACACGGATCGGTGCCTAAATCTGTCTGAATGCTGACTTATAAGTCATTGGCATTGGTGTCTGGTGAATTAGTTGGTTGCTGAATTAATACAATATTAAATCCATCAGAGCTTGCTACTGCTCTAAAATCTGCATCCTCATTGCGTATATGGGGCCTAGCATTGTCCGGTAGAATGTATATATGTTTACTTGCATTAGGGGGGCATTTCTCCTTGATGGTTGGAATAATCTGCTCAATGATGAACATGTTTTTATATGTAGATTAGCGGTATTTAAAAAAAAAAGAAAAAAAGAAAAAAAAAACATGTATCTAAGAGTTTACCAGATTAATAAGACAATTCTTGATGACATTTTTTGTGATTGAGCCTATGAGTTTTGTCTCCAGTATGTCTCCTTTTCAGTTTTTACTGTTTCTTTGTGCTCTTGTTTGGTAAATGGGAACATGCCAATTTTCCCATCAAAAATCATTTCGCCCTCGTTTCAATAAATATATATATATATATATATATAATGTTACAAATTCTAAGCACTAGATTAATTCACCCTTCTATGTGGCATTCTCTTAATTTTGTATTTTTTATCTAAAATCTTGAATGCCACATCGATTTAAAATGGTACTTAACTGATGGACAACATAAATAAATAGAATTCAATATCTTGAATTTCACATCGATTTAAAATTGAACTCCACCAATAGAGAGTCTAAATAAATACCTAGAATTCAATGTTATATTGAGTAATTATTTTATTTCTATTGAAAATTTAATTTGGCCAATTATTAGGTTTGTATAAATAGTATTTATATATAAATTTAAATCCCACATTGATTTTAAAAGAGACTCCATCGATTGAATAACATAAATAAATACTCATAATCAATATGTATTTTTGCACCTCATAATTATTTTGCACCACCAATTAATAGTTTTATTTTTATTGGAAAATTTAATTTGATCAATATTGTTGCCTAGACATAACAAATTTACCTAATATTAATTGGGTCAATTTTTGTTGACGAAATAAATAGTTTTACTCTCTCTCTCTCTCTCTCTCACACACACACACACACACACATATATATATATATATATATATATATATATTACCACCACATTTCTCATATGCAATTAATTTGACCAATTATTGAGTTGGCTAAATACTTATTGTTATTTTTATTGAAAATGAATTTTGGCCAATCATTGTTCGCCAAATAAATAATCTTATTTTTTTGAAATTTTATATTTTATAGAGTTTAATTTATCCAATTTATCAATGTCTAATAATTTGAGCGAATTTGAATTTTTTTAAAGTCAAACATAACAACCAAGTATTGTAACAACTTATATATAATTATGTATATTTTATAAGTTTTCATAGATTTGGGTAATTCATTAATATAATCAATATGTGTTTTGCCATCATATTTCTCATCGCCAATTAATACCAATTATCGAGTTGACTAAATAAATAGTACTCACTCCGTCCCACTGTAATTGTCCCACTTTCCTAAAATGGACGTCCCACTATAATTGTCCAGTCCATAAATGGAAAAAGCAACATCCGCTACCCCATATTATTATCCCCACTTTCACACAATATAACAAAAATGCCACTCCTTATTTAACTTAAATGGTGGGTCCGGCTACAAAATCTACCACCATTACCTACAATTAACCCACAATTAACCCACAATTAACAATAATCTCTCCCTCCATATAATTGAATCAGCCCATCAAATCATAACCCAACTCAACAACCAATATTACAAAATCAATCCAATAAATAAAAAAACCTACCCAAACCCAAACCCTAACTTCATTTCATTCTGTTCGATCCATATTTTCTCTCTAGTTCTCTCACTCCTCTGCTCTCAAACCCTCCTCTGCTCTCAAACCCTAATCGTGAAAATTGGGTGAATCTTTTCCGTTCATGGAGAGTGAATCTCAGTTCTCCGACGGCTTTGTTCCGTTTACTCCACAAAGGTTACCGTATGGAGATCTAGATCCATATTTTCCGCCCGAGGCTTTATGCTCTTTTACGTTCACGGAGGATGATCACTTTACACCATAACCATCTCAATCCCCACTTAAACTGGCTGTTGATCTCGTGGGCTCTGAAACCACCGAACAGAATCGCAATCCTCTGTTACAGGGATCGGTATCTCAATCTGTTCGAATGCTGACTTATAAGTCATTGACATTGGTGTCTAGTGAATTAGCTTGTTGCTGAATTAATACAATATTAAAACCATCAAAGCTTGCTACTGCTCTGAAATCTGCATCCTCATTGCATATATGTGGCCTATCATTGTCTTGTTGAATGTATATATGTTTACTGGCATTAGGGGGCCATTTATCCTTGATGGTTGGATTAATCTGCTCAATGATGAACATGTTTTTATGTAGATTAGCTGTAATTTTTTTAAAATAAAAAAAACCAAACATGTATCTGAGAGTTTACCAGATTAATAAGACAATTCTTGATGACATTTTTGGTGATTGAGCTTATGGGTTTTGTCTCCAGTGTACCTCTTTTTCTGTTTTTACTGTTTCTTTGTGCTCCTCCTTGTTTGGTAAATGGGAACATGCCAATTTTCCCATCAAAAATCATTTCGCCCTCATTTGAAAACAAAGATCTTCCAACAGCACACATGAACATCACTTTTGGAATGTACTTCTTTGACTGGATTGTTCTATGTGGTCCTTCTTCCCCTTCAGCTAAGTACACCTTTCTCGATGTACTTGTTAGGTTAAACCACTTTTCAACAATGTGAATGACATTGTGCATACTCTTAAATTTTATCACACCATGCAATCTATCAAAGTGCAAGTTACTTAAACTGAATTTAAGTCTAAGTAACTTGTTGGGGGCTGTTAAATGTGGTTTGATTGCATTGGAATGGGCTTTTAAGAGTCATATTAAAACCCATCTCCCAACTATGTTCATGCTAACATTTATACTTTTAGCTAACATTTTAATTGTTCCCCTATGAAATATATAAGTTGAGAATATCAGTTGCAATGGTACATCAAGCCTGCTTTTCATTCTTACACAACCTGATAGTTTTGAGCTTGAAAACATTGGTAACTCTTGTTCTGTTCACACCAAACTTTTTGGCTGCCTCTTGCATCATCCCCCTTTTGGGATTCCAATTGGTACTATTTGCAAGCAAGAAGTGCACTGTAGAATTTCTTTGATCATTAAGTATACTTGGCTTTTTCCTTGACATTTTGGACTGTTTTCTAAAAGTGTAGTTATGAGTGGAGTTATTGCTGCATAGATTTGGCTTTTTTTGGATGTGGGGATAGTTGTAAAATGCATTGAATGCACTGAATTTATATTGTGCTTACTTTTAAATGGTGTTTATATAATTTGAAATTCCATTTTTGAACAGGTATTTTTAGAGGTGCCCAAAACGACCCAACCCGCCGGGTCGACCCGCGATCCGGACCCGGCTGACCCGTGCAGGACCCGGACCCGGCTGACCGTCGGACCCGTCGACCCGGACCCGTGGTATACACGGGTGAGGTCCGGGTCTAGGTTTTTGCCTACCCGGCGGAAAAGTAAAAAAAAAAATTGAAAATTGGCCGTTAGACCCGGCGGGTCTAACGGCTAGTGCAAATTTATAAAAAAAAAATTCCTATCTATAAATGCCTCACTAATCAACACATTTTTTTCACACCTTCAATATTATCCATCTCTCTAACTCTCATTGCTAATTGCTATTCTACTTAATCTCTCTTTTTTCGCATTTAATCATTATGTCGAGTTCTGACAAGGGAAATGGTATTGCTACATCTCCCAAAAAATCCAAAATGTCCAAGTTCGAGCGAATGGGTCTTTGGGGAAAATCGAAGAAACCATCTGGAATAATTATTCGGGAGCCCCAAAACCAAACTCCATCCGGTTTTGAAAATGAAAGTCAAGAAGCTGAATATGATGTTATACATGAAAGTATCTATTACGGCAGTACAACAACTACCAGTGAAGAAGAAGTTGGTCTTCGGGAATTTCGACGTGTCCCGAATCGTCAACAACTACAAAACATTGACGAAGAAATGAACCATGAAATCGATGAAACTATGTTAAATCAAACACATGCAACATTCGAGCGCACTATTCATGGCGTACCAACTCCGACGCAAAAATCAAAGTCGAAGTGTCCTGCGGCAAGCCAGGTTGAAGAAGAACCTCCTTATGTTGAAGAGTTATCGTCCGAGGAGGAAGAAAATGTGAAAGGCAGATGAAGCAAGAAAACTAAAGCAAGAAAGAAGCCTGCCCCTGTTGCAGAAAAGAAACCGGTATCCGAACTTTTTTCAAAACACTTTAAAAAGGAAAAAATGTCGGATGGTTCGATGAAGGTATCTTGCAACTATTACTCGAAAGAGTATCCATATAAAGTCGGGGATGGATATAGAAATTTTAAAAGGCATTTTGAGAATAACCATGCCTCGGTCCGCGAAGAACAAAAGTCACAAAGTACTCAACTTCCAACCTTCTACTGGAGCCGGGCCAGTCGGCAATCAAGGTATGTCTGAATCTCAACTTTATAAATATAATGAAAAAAATTACTAGAGAACAAATGGCAAAATTATGTGCACAAGAATCTTTACCTTTTAATTTTGCGGATAATACGGGTTGGGAATACAGGATGCAAAATGCCTATAATCCTGCTATTAAAAGAATTCCACGTACCACAATGACTAGACAAGTAGTATATTTAGCCAAACAACATAAACTTGCACTACGAGCTTATTTTAGATCTATAAATCATAGAGTTTCTTTAGCTGCAGATACTTGGGCAGATTTTAAACAAAAAATGATTATATGGGAATAACTATACACTGGATTGATGAAAATTGGAACTTAAACAAAAGATTACTTGCGTTTAAAAATTTTAATTGTGCACATAGTGCAGATAATATAGCTAGAGCAATTATTAAAATTTTAACTTTTTATTGCTTAAAAGATAAAATTTTCACAATTGGTTTTGATAATGCTAGTTCTAATAACAAGTGTACCAGCTTTAATACAAGCTTGCAATCCTGTTTTAGCGGGTCGATTATTTCATACTAGATGTATATGTCATATTCTAAATTTATGTGTACAAGATGCATTAAAATTTGTAAATGAGGCAATAGAACCAATTAGAAAATGTGTCTTGTTTTTACATAATCGTACTAAGTTAGCTAGACAATGGGTAAAATTTTTAAAGTCAAAAAAATGCTACCCAAATTTTATTTTCATTTTGTGGCTATGTTTGGGTTTTGGCCCCATAGGAAATATCGGCTTTGTAAGTGAATAGGCCCTCCTAAAACATCTTTGTGCTATGATATGACACTCTTTTTTAAAAAAAAAATCAACTAATGAATATAAAGAATTATTGTGTGAATTTTTTGATACGTATTTTCGCGTAGAAGGATTTTATTTATTGCCAACGTATTGGGATGAAACTAAAGATTTAATAAAACTATTAAGGGTTTTTGAAAATGCAACTAAAGATTTAAGTGGTTGTTATTATCCCACGTCTCCTAATGTTTTATTTCATTGTTGTTCTATTATATCTGAAATGAATGCTTGTAGTAAATTCGAAAGATTATCGAATGCTATTTACAGTATGTGTTTAAAATAGCTAAAATACTTTAATCGTATTCATGATGTTTTCTTGATTAGTGCTGTTTTATCTCCCAATTTGAATTTAGCTCAAATAGAACAATTACTTGAAATATATTATAATATTCTTAAAAATTTGGGTTTTCCTAATATTGTGGATAATGTTGAAAGTCAAGCTTTATTTGAAAATATTCCTGACGTTGAACAAGTAAAAATTGATTTGAAAAATAGTTTAGAAACTGTTTTTTCTGAATATTCTTCTAAATATGGTGATAAGATTCAAACTCAAAAAATAAGAACTAGGACTACAAATACATTTAACATGGAATTCGACAGAACTCCCACTAACCCATTTCAACAACTCTATAATATAGCAAGAAATAGGGGTGGTAATAACGTCGGTCAAAGAAATGACCTTAGTACATATTATGCAACTAGTTTTGTGCCGGAGGATGACAATGCAGGTACATTTGATCTGTTGGATTGGTGGAAGAGAAGGGGAACCGAATTTCCCATACTTTCCATTATGACACAAGAAATTCTTGCAGTGCCCGCATCCAGTCCCCGTTGAGAGTGCTTTTAGTGAAGGAGGCTATATGTTGGACGAGCGGAGATCCCGAATGACGCCAAAAAATCTTGAGGCTCAAATGATACTTAAAGACGCAACAGAAGCCGAGTTACGAGATCAAGAAAATAAGTGGGATGACCTATTAGCGGACCAAGATGCCTATCAAGAATGCACTACTGAAGGAGAGTCTAGTCAAATGAGTCAAACCGATGATCAAGACGACGACGACATCGACTTCGACTAAAGGTAAGTAAGGTAAGTCAGGTAAGTAAAGAACTACGTAGGGCTTTTATTCCTCACGAGGATACGTAGGCAATTTAATTTTAAGTGAAAACTTAAAATTAAATACAAGCCCATTTTTTTTAACTCTTCTCAAGTAAAAGAACTACGTGGAGCTTTGATTCCTCACGAGGATACGTAGGCAATTTAATTTTAAGTAAAAACTTAAAATTAAGTACAAGCTAATTTTTTCAAATGATTTCCTTGTTCACTTATAGTTATTTTTCGTGTATAAAATGATAACAAATAAAAGTTTTATATACTTCAAAAAAAATTTGAGACGGGTCGGACCCGTGACCCGGACCCGTGGCCGACCCGTCGACCCGCCAACCCGTACATTTCATATGTGCGGGTGGAGTCCGGATCCTGTCCTGCCGACCCGGTGAGCCGGTGGGAAACTTTTTTAAGTTTCCCACCCAAACTCAAAATTGCATTGAGCTCTTTTTTTTATATAATTTCTGCAGTAATTTTTATTATGCAAAATTTGAATGTGAACAGTAGAGATGTTAAACGGGCTAGCCCTAGCGGGCTTCGGGCTAAACGTTCCGGGCCAAAAAATTCCGGATTTAAACGGGCTACGAAATATCGGCCCTAACCCTAACCCTAACGGGCTTCGGGCTAAACGGGCTAAATATTTAAAAAATCTATTTTTTAGTTTTTTATAAGTCGGAAACAAAAAAAACAGTAACAATATATTTTATATATATAGTTACAAATATACTATAACAAATATAACAAAAAAATACACTTTTATGTATATATATATATATATACACACACTATATTAACAAAGGGGCTTTATTTTCAGAACTCTCTTAAGTGCGAGAACTGCGAGAACTCCTCTAAACCAATGAATTTTTTTTTAAATATTAAAAATATTATTATTCAAAGGGGTATTATAGTAAAATACAATTTTTATTACGAGAGATAACCCCTATTGATGATAACCCCTACTACAATAGTCCCTACTGATGATACCTTACTATATGTATAACCCCTACTATATAGTAGGTGTTATGATCAGTAGGGATTGTATGTTTTGACATGATGTACATTATGTACTATTAGGAGTACAAAATGTGGTTCTCGCAGTTCTCGCACTTAACAGGGTTCTGAAAATAAAGTTACACATATTAACAAATACAGTAATAATATATATATATATATATATATATATATATATATATATATCGGGCTAGCGCTAACGGGCATCGGGCTAGACGGTCCGGGACAAAAAAGTCCAAATTTAAACAGGTTAGGAAATATCGATCCTAACCCGGTGTTTTGACGGGTTAAACGGGCCAGCCCGCTGAGCCCAAACCCATTTAACATCTCTAGTGAACAATAATTTTTGGGTTGGGTGGGAAATGTAAAAATTTTCCCACCCAAAAAGATGAAAAAGTCGGTCCCACTTACAAAGCGGAGGGAAGATTAACTTAAAAAAAAAGTTAAATCACCTTTTTTATTCCACCCAAACTACTCACTCTACCCTCACTCTCCATCAATAAAATACAATATAAACTCATTATCTAATGTTTTAATAGTTTTCCTTAATTCATTCAACAAAAAGAAGTGGGAGAATTACGGAGGGAGTATTATTTTTGTTGAAATATAATTTGGCGAATTATTAAGCTGATTAAATAAATATTTTTTTATTAAAAAATTAATTTGGCTAACTTATTGACGTTTCTTAATATGGGTATCAGTATATAACAATTTGAGCAATTTCATTTTTTTTGAAGTGAGATGTAACAACAAATTTTGAAAAAACTTAAATTAAATTATTTAGATCTTATATATTTAATAGATTTGGGAAATTGGTGCATATAACTATATAGATTTGCGAGGAGAACATGTGCTAAAATTATCTTTTAATTGAGTTTGAGACGGGTATAGATATACAATATCTAAATGGGTTCGAGATGACTGAACCCTAGCTGCATTGCTTCGGTATCACTATATGGGTTTGAGATGAGAACGCGTAGTAAATTCACATTTAAGTCAGATGTCGGGCGAGTACGATTATATAAATTATAAACGGGTTCGAGTGGCTAAATCCTCGCCATATGTTTTTGATTTTTCGTTGTGTTCTGCCGCGGTGAGGAACTCCAAATGGCTGCGGCTAACTAATAAATATAATTGACGAGTTTTTTGCATTAATAAATTTAATAAATAACATAATTTTATTATATATATATATAATACCGTTACGCATCCGGAGCACCACGTTAACTCTCTCACATATGGTATTTTTTATATTCTAGATTTTTATTATTTAAAAATTTTATCCCATCTTGATTTTAAATGACACTCCACCTAATGAATAACTAAATAAATATTTAACATAAATACTTATTTTAGCCATAATTATTTTATACCACCACATTAATTTGATCATCTATTGAATTGGCCAAATGAATTATTTTATTTTTATTAGAAAATTAAATTTGACAAATTATTAATTAAACCTCATTGGCCCAAATATGTATTCGTTGCTATGACCAGGCCAAGAAGCAGATCAAGCAAGAGGTCCGAAGCCAAGCCGGGCCCCAATAAAGGAGCTACATATATTTATTTTTTAATATCTAATTTATATATGCATAAATATTATTTTTATAAAGTATAAAAAATAAAAATATATAAAGTCTCTAATTGCAATATGGATTCGAAGTACCACGTTAACCCTCTCTTCTACATAAAGTTTTTTATTTTATTATTATTATTTATCTAAAATCTTAAATCTCTCATCAAAATATAGGTGTATAAATTGTAAAAGGTTTTGAAGAATGTATAATTACAAAATTATACTAGGAATTTAACTTTTAATTTTTTGTTATTTATAATATTTATTCTTAACCTTTACTTTATAATGTTTGAGTTTTCATTGAGATGGATTAACCGATTACAATAGCAACTTATGTTTACTTATTTAAATTATATAATTTTAATACGTTGTGTAATTAGCGGATATTATATAGGGTATGGGATATAAACGGATAATAAAGTCATATTTTAATCGAGTTTGATGAATATGAGTATAAAGATTTTAAACAAGTTTGAATATTTATACCATACTTTTACTGTTTCATGTGTTACTATATGCATTTTGAACTGAAAAAAGTAGTAAAATTATTTTTCAACTGAATTTATAACGAGTACAAATATATAAATTCTAAAAAATTTGAGTGGCTGAATTAGATACTCATTATTTCTGTTTATTTTCGACGGGCTATAAACTAGTTATTCAATTAATTCCATTTTTTTAAAGTCTAAGAAATCCCCACCAAACGGCCAAAAACCCTTTCTTCTCACTCTGCAACTCTTACAATGCTTTCTCGCTTCATCTCGAAATCTCCCCAATTTCACCGTTTACTAACCCTAATTCCGTCTCAAAGCCACGTCGTCGTCCCCAAATCATTCGCCAAGAACCCCTTAATCTCAAATCCGACCCGTTATATCTCCCCTAAAGTCCCCCATTTCTCACTTTTCTCCACAAACAGGGAAAATGGAAACTCCGGCGATGAGTCAGCTACCTCAACCACCGATTTGTGGAAAATGTCCTCAGAATTTGACCAAGATATCGAATCCGTGTTCTCTATTGAGTCTGGGAATCTCGAGGGAATCGACAATCAGAACGACGGCGTAGTAAAAAATGGAGATGATAGAATAGGTGATGTTTTTAGAGGTGTTGGACTTGGAGATGATGGTGCTGGTGGCGGGAAGGATGAGTTAGCGGCAACTGCAAGTGAAGATTTCCAGCCGTGGAATTTTTCAGCGGAGGAGAAAGAAGGAGCAGTGGAGGATTTGTTTAGTGTTGAAGGAGAGAGTGTTGAAGGAGTGAGTGGTGAGATGGGGTTTAGTGGTTTAAGAGACGGAATGGGTGGGGATGTGGATCCAGAAAAGAGTGAGGAGGAGAAACAGCTTGAATCGGAGGAGAAAGCCTTAACTGCTGTTCTCAAAGGTGGGATATAAGATTTTATTTTGATTTTTTCCTTTAATCAATGTGTGCAGTTTTTGTTTTCATTTTCTTTTGGTTGGTGTGTTATGTGTGTGAGTGTGTGCGCGTGTTGTGGGGTTGGGAGTGAGGGCGAGCTGGAGAAGGGGTCGATACTGGTCCGTGTGTGTTATGGCTAGCTGTTTATCTAATGTGGATGCTAAATTAGTAAATTTATTGTGTTTAATATTGTAAATTATTTGGACTGTTGCATTATTTAATTTATGTTTGAGTTCGGAGAAGGGTTCTTTATGGAGTTCCAGGATTTTGGATAAGGTCTATTTCGGATTCAGATGACTGAGTAAGAAAATGGGAGACGCGGATTCAGAGTGATGTGAATGAGATGATAGTTTGACTAACTGGTTTTTGCTTTCCATTATTTGATAAAAGTTGTGTCTGGATATTGCCTGAAATAAATAATCACTGAGCATGATTGCTTAAATTTGTATTCAGAAATTCAGACTCCATCATGTGGTCTTTTTGTTCGGAGCGCATGGATAGCTTTGTGTTGATATCCAGTGTAGACGGTTATTGTCCCTTTAGTAGAATCTTCCAGATATTTTCTTTATATTTAGTTCCCTTTTAAACTTGGCAATGGCTGCAAAACTGATAAATATGTTGGAATCCATGAAAACAGGGCCGGACAATTTGGGGGCCATAGGCCAAATTATTTGGAGCTCCCTTTTATATATATTAAAATTAAAAAAAAATACAAAGCCATAGAAATATATAATTCATAACTAGAGTTTAGAAATACATTCAGATTAAATTAGTTAACTTCAGTTTTGAAAAATACTTGTAATTTTTTTTTAATAAACTGAATATAGTTTAATTTTTTATTTAGGTCTGGGGGCTTGTCAAATATTGGGCTCTCCTGCATGAAAAGTTTGTTTTGCACCTACATTTTACTTTTAGGTTATTTTGCCTGAGGACATCATGCTTATTGAGCTATACACTGTTGCAAGCTGGATTTATTTTGATTGTTAAGCCAATTTTCTTATGAATGTAATGTAATATAACGTTCTTAGTCTAGGAAATCGCAGTTTCACTTAAATCTTGAATCAACTACCTGCATCTGAGACAGATATACTGGGAATATTGTCTAACTTAATTAGCAAATCAGATTCTTATTTTTATACTCCCAAAATTCCACTTGAAAAGTCCACTTTATTGAATGTACGACTTTTTATTTTTAGTCATCTTAACAAATGTACAACTCTTTTTTAAACCATATATTCTCACTTATTTTTTTACCATTTTTTTTTTGTACAATAAGCTACTATTCTTATTTATATAACATAAAACATTGTTTTAAGGAATATTACATAAATTTTATTTAGAAATTAATGTTTTATTTTGGAACTGTACTTCTGTTGGCACAAAATCATGTCCAGAAATAGGACTCTTCAATTGGGTCGGAGGGAATATTTATATAAGATGGAAGATTTGCTTAAGAAGTGGAATATTGGAAATGCAAGTGGTTCATTTTTTTCTTAGCAAATCTCCAAGAAAATACTTTTAGGCTTCTACTATAAATGTATTCTGTAATTCCTGATATACTTGAATGAGTATGTGATATTTCGAATTGGATGTAAGCAATAAATTTCGTTGACTATAGTGAATTCCTTAAGTTGATAATGCTTTTGCAGCTTTGCTAAGGACATATTTACCATTTGGTTTCAAGATCTTCTGTCCAGGATTCTGATCTAAAATCTATTGTTAACTTTACCCATTTCTCCAGGGCCAAATCGTGCATTTGGTGATCTTATAGCTTCATCTGGAATAACGGATGAGATGCTGGACAGCTTAATTGCATTGAAGGATTTTGAAGGCATTCAAGGACTTCCCCCTCTATCTAAAATCGAAGACATGCGTTATGAAAAAAACACCAAAAAGAGCAGCAGAGCTGAAATAGAGCGCCAAAAGCAAGAGGAGGTCACCAAGGCACGTGTCAGACAAGTAGATGACAAGGGACGGGCTTATGGAACAGGAAAAAGGAAATGCAGCATAGCTCGTGTTTGGATTCAACCTGGTGGTGGGAATTTCGTGGTAAATGACAAGGAGTTTGATGTGTATTTCCCAATGATTGATCATCGTGCTACTCTTCTCCGGCCTTTCTCTGAAACTAAAACCTTGGGTATGTGGGATGTCAAATGCACGGTGAAAGGAGGTGGCACCTCAGGTGAGCATGGACTTGCAACTGAATATTTTAGTCCTTTTCATTTACTTTCATATTTCATATGTTCTCTTAGATTTACGATATGGTAAAGTATGATGTATGTTTTTTTTAGTAATATACATGTTAATTGAAGTCGCATGTGACCGCTTCTTATTTAGATTCCGGAACATTATATTTCTTAATTGGGATGTAGAATTAATTTTGTTATTGGTTTGCGTCTATATTATTAGATGATAATGTAATTCAGTAATTCTTACAGCTCGAAAACCTTCCACATTTAACCTCTTATTTTTTCTTGTCATCATCAGTGTAGCTTCCTGGTCATATCTTCTTTATTTTAACCCTTTCTTTTTCATTTTTTTAATGCTTACTGGCAATTTCTATATTTGCAATTCATAAACCACCCTTTGCACGGCCAAGGTCAGCAGTATGATTTGGCTATCATTTTTTTTTTTGAGCTCTTAAATTGCCAATTTATGTTGCTTTTGTTTATAATATCAACACATGGAGCAACTTTACAGGTCAAGTTGGAGCAATCCGCTTGGGTATCAGCAGAGCATTACAAAACTGGGAACCAGGATTCCGTCCTCCTCTAAAAGAAGGTCTGACTTTGGAAAAACAGATTGAAATTTTCTCGTTTTGTGTTTTACTAAGTCGATAATTCTAACCTTGTTAGTTATAAGACATCTACAATTGTGCTAAAATTGTTGTCAGAGATTATCAATCAACATTTTCTATTGATGTATTCTCGTTTGGGAGATGGAAGAATAATGCTTGTAATACATCGTGTATTTGATTGATGTCTGTTTCCTCAGCTGGTTTTCTGACTAGAGACTCGAGAGTTGTTGAAAGGAAAAAACCTGGTAAAGCAAAAGCAAGGAAAAGCTTCCAATGGGTCAAACGTTAAACAGGAAGCAGTTTTAACACTCCTCATTTGCAGCCCCTACTCATTCTCTACAGCATTTTTGCAATAAGAAGCGGCTCCGTTAGTCTCTCTCTCTCTCCCCCCTTTTCCTTGGTGGAGCCGAGAAATGGGTTTATCCCATGTTTTTTCATTTAGATTGCCCACAGTTTCTTGTGTTTTTAGAATTTTTTTAGCGTGGCAATCATTTTGGCTGTTACAATCACTAGTTTTCTGTGAGTAGATAAACGGCATTGTGCCATTTAGTGTTCTTCTTCTTTTTTTTTTTTTTTTTTTTTTTTTTTTTGGAGAAAGCTGTTATGTCGAAAGTTGATTTCTTCAATGCGGCTGGCTGATTTTCATATCAGCTGTATCGTTTCTGTGTTGTGTTGGTGTTGTGTGCGCGCGTGTGTAATTTAATTAATTTGAAGGAATAGCTTTCTTGCCTTATACCTTGCCTATCTCCTGTGTATCAGTGCTCGAACATTGCGTGCACGTGGCAAGTACAATGTTGATATATTTTTTCTAAGTGTCTTTTCTTCTTAGATACGGAGCTATGTGGGTCGACGGGTAATGGTGCATATGGAGCAATCAGGCGGATTGGGGGATACTTGAAGACCTAGACTTGTGAGATCAGGTGAACAGGGTGAGGTCCACTGACCATGGGTCGTGTGGTGGGTCAGCCCGCATAGGAAATAAAGTAGAATTAATATTATTGTACATTTTTTTATTGTGTTTTATTTTTATAATACATATTATAAATAAAACATATTAATTGTTAGATATATTAATAAATGTATAAAAAGGTGGGTTTTGCTTAGTCATGGCTTGGTTGGGCTCCAACAGGCCCACCTTCTTAAGCGAACTAGGATGGTCTTGGGCCAGGCCATCCCATGGTGCCCAAGGTTGCCCGACCCATCGGCAGCTCTAACCCCAAATATTAATAATCTTTATCCATTCAGTTTTTTTTTTTAAGTGGATGTCATATCCACTACTGACATAACGACCAAATCTAAGCCCTGAATGGTATACTTAAACATGTCTTACGGATGTAACACAATGTCAATAACCTAATGGGCGTTTTTGGATGCAATAGAATCTGTCAAAGGAATTCGTAGAATATTTTTGGATGCAATGGAATCTGTCAAAGGAATTCGAATGGAATGTTATCAAGTTTGACCACCTATTTGGTTGATAAGAATTGGAATGGAATCTAAAGAAATTGGAATCTGTCTATTTGATTCACAGAATGTAGCTTTGGAATTGGAATTAAATATTGGTAATGACGAAATATTGGCCGGTGATGGCCGGAGGGGAGGTGGCTGGTGGTGGTGGACGGAAGTGGCGGCTGGAGGTGGCGGCCGGAGGTGGTGGACGGCGGTGGACAGAGGTGGCTGGTGGTGGTGGCCAGAGGTGGTGGCCAGTGGTGGTGACGGAGGTGGCGGCCGGAAGTGGTGGCCGGAGGTGGTGGACGGTGGTGGACAAAGGTGGTGGACGGAGGAGAGGTGGCTGGTGGTGGTGGTCGGTGGTGGTGGATGGTGGTGGACGGAGGAGAGGTGGCTGGTGGTGGTGGCCGGAGGTGGCTGCCGGAGGTGGTGGACGGAGGAGAGGTGGCTGGTGGTGGTGGTCGGAGGTGGCGGCCGATGGTGGTGGTCGGAGGTAGTGGCTTGTGGTGGTGGACGGAGGTGGTCGTCGGAGGTGGCGGATGGGATAATATAGTCTTTGAAAAAATTGGATGGAATGGAATTGACTTCCTTCTCAATTGTGATGGAATGATCAAATCCATGAATGATGGAATGTGTGAAATTCAAGTCCATTCCATTGGTAAACCAAACGCCACGCCTGAATAAATTTGGTCAACGAAAGTGATCATTCAAATTCCTTCGCATTCTGTCGGAATCCTAATATTTGCTCCACAAACCTTCTCAAATACTTTGTTCAGTACCACTCGATTTCTTAACGAGTTGGTCGCGTGTTGCTACCTAATTCTTTAAACGGTCCGCCCGATAATTGGTCCGCCACTACCTTATGAATCAAGTATGGTGATAATAGGTGTCCACAAGGGCATAGACCGATGGTAAATTGTAAGGTGATTGAGGTGGAAACACTCCGACATCGCGGGTTCGAATCCGTGTGGTGACAATACTTTGCTGAAATATTGCAAGGTTTGTTGTTGGGTTCGTGTCTCGTTGGTCCTCTCCCTTGCAGGGCTGCCATTAGTGCACATCCCTCGATTTAACACCCGCCTGGTCAAGGGACCTCTGATACAGGTGGGGGAGTTTCTCGTCTCTCCCTCAACAAGTATGGTGATAATAGGCCCCCAGGGGCATAGCCTAGTGGTTAAGGCTGAGATGACGTGGGATATCATCCCCGGCAACCGCGGTTCGATTCTCGTGTGGTGCAGTTTCCTCACCTTGATGTGGGAGCTGTCTTTGAGATCGATATCGTGTCCTCTTCTTCGGCCACTAAGACATCCCGCATTTATCTCCGGGGCCAGAAATGCGCTAACGATCTTGTGGGGGAGAGCTCACTCCCTCAACAAAAAGTATGGTGATAATAGACTCGATCAGAACTGTTGACAATACTAAATACAAGTGAAATTTAATGTTAAATTTTTAAATATTGGAGAGAAAACTTCCGTTACGGCGGATGCATCCCCATTGTAAGTTGTAACGGCCGCAGAGGATATCTACAGCGAAAAAATATTAATGTAATCGGCTTAATACAATCTTTAGTGCTTTTTTTCTTTTCTTGAAAATATTCATTTTATGTAGTTTTCTTGGGAACGACAATAATAATGAATAAAGTAGTTCAACAAAAAAATATCGATATAAATAAATTTTATAAAATCTATAATTTTATAATTATTTAAATTACTGTCATTAAATTTATTTCATTATAAATAATTACTATATATCATTATATCCATTATGTATAAATAGTTCCACTTTTGACTTTACACAAATGACGAAGTGACATTGTTCGGATATTGTCCTTGGGTCAAGGGAAAAGGTCTATATTTTTCATGTGGTTGTCATGATCGAAGTACGTTATCTCCGCATAATCAATTTCTCTCAAACAAATATTCAACGTGGGAGTTTATATTTTGGATTAACGTCGACCTTGACCGATGCTTCAAGATTTAAAGCCCAAGGATTAAAGAACGATCATCTGAAGGTCGAATTACGTCAACAATAACTAAATATTAAAGAACAAGAAGACAGTGAGACATATGATATCAGATCTAACAATGATTCGGTTGATTTGGATTATTGAATCATTATCTCTCTGCTCCGCTCTAGTGAATTACAATGATTTTGATTTCTAAAGTAAAATGGATACATATTTAAATAACTCTAGTCTATTCTTTCTTTAAATACGAGGACTTTATTTTGATTTTGAAAATTTTTACTTTAATTTTGAATATTTGAATTAAACTCAAGTCATTGTTTTACCTCATAATTTTTATTTTAAATTTCTAAAATTTTAGTTTTATAAAAAACGAACCCTGAGCTGTCTTATAAACTATATTAATATCAAGTTTATAAATGCAAATGATTTTGCTTCTTTATACTTTTTTGTTTTCATTTTCATAACTCAACTTCTAGGAAAATACATAATTTTGCTGGAGAGCAAAAACATTGATTTCCTCGCTACTATAGTCAAGGTAAATTGGACGGTGTGCACATACTAACGGGTGTCATATTGGATTATATTGACGTACAACCAAGTCCTCTCAACAGAGAAGACTCTCCCAACAATAATACTTTTTGTTTTTGGATGAGATACTTAATGATAATGTGCCCAAGATAATTAGTTACTCCGACAGTTTACAAAAAATATTTGCTTTCTATTGCTCTTTGTCTCAAATTATAATTTTCTTTTTTTTTTAGAAGGGTAGTATGTTCAAAATATCCGTTTTTAGTGATTATGAAGATTATTGGTTAATATAAGCCATGAATATTAAATAAACAAATAAAAATGTTGTTCTTTTCAAAATACTTATTCTGTATATAATATTTGTCCTTTTTTTTTTCAAATGAAACTTTGATCGAGAATAACTTTTAAGTGTTATCCTTAAAAATTATCAAAAATAATATTCTGAAAACATTATAGAAAACAAATGTAAGGGTATAGATTATATTAAAGAAGTTAAAAACGACATCTATTAAAATACAAAAGAAAAGTATTGTCTTACTCTATACGTAATATGAAAGTGAATTATAATTCGTGAAGGAGAATTATTATTTTACTCCATATGTTTCATATTAATTGATATTTTAATTTTTTCAAAATGAAATTTGACGATCGATTATTTTATAGAAAATAATCATAATTTATATTGCTAGATTTGTATTAAAATATATTATTATAAAAATATTTTTTGATTCTCTTCATTATTATGTTTTGAGATATATATTAAAAACAAAATTCAACTTAAAAAAATTAAAAAATCTATATATATATAATAGCGTTACGGATCCAAAGCACCACATTAATTCTCTCTCTTAGGTGGCATTCTATTATTTTTGAATCCTTATTTATCTAAAAAGTCTTGGATCCCACATTGATTTAAATTGGTATTTAAACGATGGATAACCTAAATAAATAGAATTCATTGTCTTGAATCCCACGTCGATTAAACATAGAACTCCACCAATGGAGAACATAAATAAATGCTTAGAATTCGATGTGTATTTTTCAACCACATAATTATTTCACGGGTCCTCTCTTTTTTACTACCAAAGCATAAAAGTAACAAGTTATATATCCCCATTCATAAAACTATAAGTTTTTGATACCAAAATGTGTTAAAAGACTTTATTACCCTTAAAGTCTACCACTAAAAGAAAAAAAAACATAAAAAAGAAAAAGGAAGATTATTAAAACGAAACAACAATAAAAAATCGGTCCCACAACTCAATATTTTCCTCTGCAAAAAAACTCTCCTCCTCTCTGCAAAAAAACTCTCCCGTCGTGAAACCCTTCGCCGGCCAGAAAATGTCGACCTCCGACTACCACAGAGAATCTGAAGACGCCAGAAGTTCCGCTAGTGACACTCCATCTGAAGAGCAATTCGTCAATGAGCCGCCGGTTAGTGTATTTTCATTCACACACGATCGTGCCACGACAGTTGTTCATCTTCCCACGATCGTGCTGAAGAAGATGAGACCATCGTGTACACGATGGTCTTTGGTGGGCACGATGGTTACACACGACGGTCGTCGATCGTGTGTGCCGTCGTGTGCTAGAAGACCAAAAGCTCCTGCCTTGCACACGATCGCAGGCACACGATCGTTGCCCGTCGTGTGAACCGTCGTGTGGCACACGATGGTCTTCACACGACGGGTATCGATCGTGTGCCTGCGATCGTGTGCAAGGCAGAATTTTTTTTCGTTCTCTTAAGCATTCTATCATATTCTTATGAGTAGGGGTGTGCATCGGGTGAAACCGATCCGATCCGATCCGAATTTCGGATTAATCCGAAAATTCGGACAAGGTTTTGGACAACCCGAAATCCGAACCGAAATTTCGGATTGGATTCGGATCAGTCCGAAATCGGATCGGATTTTTCGGTTCCAATCCGAAATATCCGAATTTTTTTTTTGATTGCAAAAGATCAACGCAAAATCAGAATTATCCTGCTCCAATACAACAATATACTCAGAATTAACCTCCAAAAAACGCAATATCAGAATAAGCTCAGAATCTCTAGTTCAAAATATAGTCATACTCAGAAATCAGAATCAACTTCCAAAAACAACGCAAATCCACAAATAGCAACATTAAAGTACCAGAACTTCAAAGTTCAAAATAACAATTACATTCCATTGAAGTGAAAAAAAAACATCCTAGTCAATTACATAAATTCTACTAAAAGCATTACATAAAGACATAAATATGATGTGAAGAGTCTGAAGACAGATCTTAGATAATGCAAATCTGCATTGGTTCAACAGTTGCGGATTCTTCATCGGTTATCTTCAAATCTGCAATAATTCAAAGCAATTATTAATATATCACTTGAATAACAAAGAAATAGCAATGTAAAGAACAAAGTAAGTATATTAGTTCAAAAGATGAAATAAAGAGGTTTACCATTTTCAATCTCTTGAATAATATCATATTCCTCCTCCGAAGTTAAGACACGCCCCTGACGTATCCAATCTTGTGTACAAATCAGCACCTGAGCATTCTTAGGAGTCAAAGAAGCTCTAAAATCATCAATAACACGACCACCTGTGGAAAAGGCCGACTCCGAGGCAACAGTAGATATGGGGACAACAAAGACATCTCTAGCTAACTTCGCTAAGACAGGATAATCTCTCTTGTGATCATTCCACCACTGAAGTATGTTACAATCTATAGACTCAAAATCATCTTGGGTTATCATATCGGCAGCAAGGTACTTCTCCAACTCTGTTTGTGCCTCAACAGTCCCTATACTTGCTTGGATCCTATTGTAAAAGTCTCTATTGGGTTTCAATGCTTTCTTAAGAGATCTTCCAACTACACCTAGCCCAATGGTAGACTGACTTTTAGAAGATGAGCGAGAAGACTTAGGGAGAGAAGGTGTGATGTCCTTATACTCTTCAAAAAGTTCTTTCAAAGCATCCACAGAAGAATTAGCCAAAGACTCTCCTATACTAACACCAAACATATGAACTAAACTTGCTTTTAAAAAGTTAAACTTGTAACGAGGATCAAGCAAGCTAGCAACATAAAAAATCAAATTCGCCTTCACAGTACCAATCCCCCAATACTTGTCAAATTTGTCTTTCATTTTTTCAGCCACCAATCTCAAATATATATTATGACCCTCAATCCACTCCTTGAACAAAGTGTAAATTGTCCCTATTTCATCCAAAAATATGTTTGCAGTAACATAATAAGTACCGGAAATTCTAACAGTAGAATCATGAAAATTTTCTAAAATTGTTTCCATGAAAGCTGCAACTTCCCAATCATAATCATTAGGATACGCCTTTGGTCCTTCCTCGGGAAAATCGGCACGAATAGAAGCATCTTCCATTTTGTATCTCTCAAAGACATTCTTAAAAATAACAGCCCTCTCTAACATCAAATAAGATGAGTTCCACCTAGTTACAACATCCAAAGCTAAAGATTTTTTTGTTGCAATTTTTTCTTTGACAGCATACTCATCAAATTTGAAACACCTAGCAGGGGAACTCCTAACATACTTGACCACATGACGAACTCGATCAATTGACTCACTATATTCCGATAGACCATTTTTCACAATCAAGTTAATAATATGTGCGGTGCATCTAACATGCATGTGTTTCCCCCCAACCACAGTTGTTCCCTTATTGACAAACTTTTTCCTCAAGTAATTTACAGTAACATCATTTGCAGTAGCATTATCTACTGTTATGCAAAAAACATTGTCAATTTCCCATGCATTCAGACATTCCTCTATTAATAGGCCAACTTCCTCCCCCTTATGCTTAGGACATGTGATAAAGTTTAAGATTCTCTTTTGTAGTTTCCACTCATTATCAATAAAATGAGCAGTTAAAACCATGTAAGAAAGTTTTTGGTTAGATGTCCATAAGTCTGTGGTAATTGAGATTCGCTGTTTGGTCAACCTAAAGAAAGTTTTTAGCTTATCTCTTTCGAGCTTATACATTGCCAAGCAGTCTCGACCAACAGTGGTCCTTGAGGGGATACAAAAAAGAGGACAAGCAATGGACATAAAAAACTTAAAACCTTCATTCTCAACAAATTTAAAGGGGAGCTCGTCAATGATTATCATCCTAACTAAGGCCTCCCGAACAGCAGCTTGATCAAACTCGATTAACTGACACATTTCCCTTTGAGACCCCCCACCCAGCCCAGTTGTAGTACCACTAGCCCGACAATAATTTTCAATCACACGGGGGGATTTATTTTCAGGGTTATGTGTACAAGCTTTATAGTGATTAAGCATTGTAGTTGTTCCAGTTTTTGGTTTATATGAGTAGTTCTTCGGGCAATAGTTACATCGGTACCTCTTCACTGTCTTGTCGTTTGGATTAGGATACTCAGTGTAATGATCCCAAATGATAGATCTACCTTTGGATCTGCTCCCATTTCTTTCACTGTCCTCTGCAGCAGGTTCATTAATCTCCTCCAAATCGACCTTATCAACACTTTCAGACGGGCTAGTCATCCTACACGAAATGTAAAAGTTCATTAATTCAATATTACACATAAAAATAAATTGAACTACATCTTTAACAGAATAAAAACACATACAGGCTACAAAATTAAATTTACCAAATAATAAATCCATGACTGGATTCTCCTTAAAAATATTTCTAAAAGTAAGAGATCAGAAACAGTATATACATTCACAAAATCACTGAAAATCAGTGACGGGGGAGATTTCTTCTGGCGAAGATCCTTCTGGCGCCCACCTTTTTCCCAGGTCATTACTAAGGGAAAACCAGTGACGGGGGAGATTTCTTTCTTTCCTTTCACATTAGAGAGGGAAGGGACGAAGTCATGCTGCTGACTTGGCTTAAAACTTCAAAGGCTATAACCTATAGTATGAGGTGAGCTGCTCCGAATCTTGAAATGAAATAATGAAACAAAATCCGAGGAACTGGGAATAATTTCGACGGAACTGGGAATAATGAAACAAAATCCGAGGAACTGGGAACAAAATCCGAGGAACTGGGAATAATTACTGAAATAATGAAACAAAATCCTATGACCTATAGTATGAGCTGCCCCTCAATCGTCCATAACATAAAAATGAAATAATAACTAGAATAAAATCCGACGAAAATGAAACAAAATCAAACTAAAATAAACCCAAAAAAAGGAACTGGGAATAATTTCAAACCTTCACTTTCTTCTGCTTCTGCCGTCGCGGATCTAAGGTTTCAGGCTTCGCCCGTTCGTTCTTCTTCAAGACCCACCGACCATTTATCTCTCAAATACACGATTATCACTAGCGGAAAACCCTTCTCAAGAACACCCTTTTCTTCTTATTCTGTTCTCAGTGCATATAGAAAAATTGGGGATTCAAGAAACATAAATCACGTTTATAAAAGGAATGGCAAACACTGGGTCTGGGAAGTGGGAAGGAGAAACTGAGACTCTGGGAATATTTGGAGTGGAGGCGGGTGGGTGGTGTGGGAAATGGGAGTGATTAGGGTTTTTGTTTGATATTTAAAAGGCAAACAAAGGATAAATGTAGAGGTTTGACCGGATACACTGGTTGAAAAATGAATCCTTTCATCTCACCTACCTAACACATTTACTTAGGCACCGCACCGCCCACGACCCACCTACCTAACACATTTATGGGAAAAATGAATCCTTTCATCCGAAAAAAGTCTGATATTTACTTTACTGTCTTTACATATTATATATGTAAATTTTTTTTTTTTTCGGATCGAATCGGATTAATCCGAAAACCCGCAGATTTAATCCGATCCGATCCGAAATTTTCGGATCTGAAATATGCAGATCCGAAATCCGATCCGACGATACCGGATCAGGTCGGTTTGGATCGAATTATCGGATTTTCGGATTGAATTTTCGGGTTCGGTTTATATGCACACCCCTACTTATGAGTTGTATGTCCATATTGCAGACTGGTTGCGTATGGAAGAGACCTACATTGCGTTTTGTTACACGTCAAGTGAATCTTTACATACAGGAGGCGGTATTTAAAGAGATCATTGAGACATTAAGAAGTATGGGCCGCAATCCCGCTGTTGCTGATCGAGCTATCGAGAGCTTGACTGAGGGGGTCCTGGGGCGCTTGATTAAAGTTAGGAGGAATGGGAGTTCAAATACTGCCCTACATCACTTGATTGCCCGTCAATTGGAGGGTGATCAAATCCCCCCAGATGAGTCGTGGTTCCAGGTTTGCGGGAGGACCATTCGTTTTACGGCCCGTGATTTTGCCTTGATCACGGGACTCCATTTTGGAAACTCTACCTTCCATCCCCAGGACGACCATCTCCTTCCGTCTGACGGTATTTTCCACAGAATACTCCATGGCAAAAATATTAAGGTTAGTGTTCTGCGGAAGAGGTTCAATGCTCGAGATTTTGGTAGAGACATAAGAGATTATGTCAAGGTTGCCAATTTGCTTATATACTACTACTTTATCCTATGCCGTGACGACATGATGGTCGAGACATGGGCATGGGCATTAGTGGAGGATTTCGAGCAATGGGATATGTTTCCTTGGGGTTCTTATGCCTTTGGGGTTTTATCTTACTACATAGGCAACGTTGCCATGAAGGAGGGACAAGAGCACAAGGACTATCACTTCTATGGTCCTATTTGGGCTTTACAAATATGGCCGTATGAGATGATTCCTGCATTGGGAGCATTGTGTGGTATTCGAGATAAAATTGTCCAAGTCCCCCGGTGTTTGATGTGGACTACGAGGAAGATGATTTGTGATTTCACTCATTTCTTCGACGATAAGGTACATAAATTTGTAAACGTATTTTCTCCTGACTTCATCTCTTAAACGTTATGTGATTGCCCATCTAATGGTATTATCTAATGACTAATTTTGCAGCACAGTGTACTTCCCTCTTTACCGCATTTGGAGGAGGATGAGGCTGAGTACTACTACCTGAGCTTTGAGAATGGCTCGCCATATGACGTTAAGTTCATTAAGCCTGTAAGAATAGCTATGAAGAATAAGGAGGATGAGCATGCGCCGATCCCGAGGAAGAAAGTTATGGATAGGTTAAAGAAGGCTGCTGGAAAATTGATTACATATGAGTCGGCACATAAAGTGTCGAAGCGACGCCGGCAGAGTACCCCACCAGTAGATGGTGCAGAGACATCGGACCGGGAGAGGCAGCCAGAGAGGGTGTGTTGTGTCCACGGACTTCCTTGTCCGGACCACACCCAGGACACGAGCAGGGATGAGTACTTCGATCGCCGTTTGAAGGCGATCTTGTACGACGATTCTGAGTCCGGATTTATTGCTCGAGTTTCTCGCCGGGTGCTTTCTGGGATCGTAGATTTCTTCGGACCTATGCATAGACGTTCTAGGAGCCCGTTACACTACTCAGCTGGGAGCCATGATAGGCCTCGTCATTCTGCATCTGTTAGCAGCGCCCAGCGGAGGGTTCCTGACCCTCCACGTCACTCAGTCTCTGGCGCAGCACACAATCACCATTCTCATCGTCCGCCGAGTCACCATTCTCAGCGTCAGCCGAGTCACCATTCTCAGCGTCAGCCGAGTCACCATTCTCAGCATCCGCCTACCCACCATTCTGAGGTCCAGCACAGTCACCATTCTCAGATTCATCATTCTGTTGAGCGGACTCAGCAGCCCCTTGATTACGATCATCAGTATGAGCCATTTGAGGCGCCGTTTCAGCAGTATGGGACGATGTTCGACTGGTTTCAGGACGAGCATCATTACAGTGCGATGTTTCGAAGTGAGGGTGGTGGTCCTGAGCAGCAACCTCTATTTCAGATCGAGCAGCCAGTTTTTGAGATCGAGCAGCCGGCTGTACAACTCTCTGATCGTTATAGTTGTGAGAGGGATGCTGAGGGTGACGAAGATGGTGAGAGTGCCGGAACGCAGCATTTGGGTGAGCGTAGTCTTCCACCGCGAGTGAGTCGACCATCTGCTGCTCTTCGGGAGCCTTTTGTGGTTGCGTCTCCAAGAGATAGCGAGGCTCTGAAGAAGTTGTACCTACAGTTTAGGAGGGAGCAGCCACGTGATGCTATTGTCCGGTGTTTGGAGACTGGGCATGCTCTCACCCAGGCGTTATTTGACCGGATAGAGTCTAGCCGTGAAGACTTTGATGCCGAGGTGATAGACTGTTATGTGCTTGCGACTCGAGCGAGGCTTCGGAGGGGAGTCCGTAGTGTTGGTGTCGGTAGAGTTGGCACTGTACTTGCCGGCTCCCTATTTTACGTAAGTTCTATAACCTACTCACTTGTATATCATTGGTTTGATATCGATTTTTTTTTAATTTTGTGGTTTGGCTTTTTGTAGTTAGTTTTGGCCAACGAGTTTGCAAGACTCCATCCGGATGATCCACTTGGTATCAAGGTGACGGGGAAGCCGGTTTACAAGGAGTGGAAAATTCCTAAATGTATCGAGGACTACATGACAGGTCTTGATACACCACATGTGGTTCCATGGTTATATTGCAACGAAGTAAGTTTGAAATTTATATTTATAAATAATTGACGATTTGTTGCCATTTGAAATTTATATTTATAAATGATTCGCTATGTCTGATGTGATGATCTTATATGATTACATATTTTGTTTCAACAGATCATTGCCATTTGTTGCCTCGACCAGAGACACTGGGTGACTATCAAGATTGACATCATAGCATGGACCGTGGAGTTGTACGATTCCTTGTCACACCACCACGAAGATGGTCGATACCAATTCAACCAACTGCGACCGATTATGCGTCTGATGCCTCGTGTGCTAGCTCAATCCGGGTATTGGATGAACAACCAATCGAAGAAGAAGTATGACACGGAGATGAGTTTCAAAATTATGCCACGAGAGCTACAGTTCATACAAAACGACAATCACAGTTGTGGCCCCTTCGCGTGCATGTACTTGGATCGACTCGTCTCTGCAAACCCAGGAGCAAGGCACCAAATCAAGGAACTTAATGAAAAATATATTAAGAAATATCGATATGGTTTAGCTGCTAAAATCTTTATGTTGTCTTTAGACATGTAGAATGGTTTATGGTGTGTTGTTAAATATTTATGTTGTATTTAGACAGTTTTGGCAATATGAATGTGTCAGTGTTGTTAAATCTTAATGTGTTGGCTCTGTGTTACACACGATGGATGCACACGATCGTGGCCATCGTGTGTTACGATCGTGTGCAACCTACCACGATCATGGGTTGATGCTGTCGTGTGCGCACGATGGCTGGCATGACCGTGTGCACACGACCGTGAGTACCATCGTGGGTACGGCCGTGCACACGATCGTGTGTTCCATCGTGCACACGGCTGGACACGACCGTGTACACGATCGTGTGCATATGAACTTTTGGTATTTTTGCAAATTTGAACTATTGTGTTATCTAGAATGATGGTTTGTGATTTAAACATCGCTTGTTCAAACATTAATTACTATATAGCTTCTTATACAAACTCCTATTTGTCATTTCGTTGTAATTCATTAGTATATGAGGTAATTCATCCAGATGATTGAACTTATCCGTACGTACTAATACACTGAGAACAATTGGACGACACATGATATGCAATATATTATGTTAATTCAATCAATAACTTTTTAGATAAGTGTATCATTAACAAATAATTGTTAATATATAAGTAACAACACCTAAATTGACGAGTAATTTGAGAAATTGGTGAAAATTCTTGATGTTCTTGTGCACACGATCGTATGTTCCATCGTGGACACGACCGTGTACACGATCGTGTGCATATGAACTTTTGGTATTTTTGCAAATTTGAACTATTGTGTTATCTAGAATGATGTTTTGTGATTCAAACATCGCTTGTTCAAACATTAATTACTATATAGCTTCTTATACACACTCCTATTTGTCATTTCGTTGTAATTCATTAGTATATGAGGTAATTCATTCAGATGATTGAACTTATCCGTACGTACTAATACACTGAGAACAATTGGACGACACATGATATGCAATATATTATGTTAATTCAATCAATAACTTTTTAGATAAGTGTATCATTAACAAATAATTGTTAATATATAAGTAACAACACCTAAATTGACGAGTAATTTGAGAAATTGGTGAAAATTCTTGATGTTCTTGTGCACACGATCGTGTGTTCCATCGTGGACAGGACCGTGTACACGATCGTGTGCATATGAACTTTTGGTATTTTTGCAAATTTGAACTATTGTGTTATCTAGAATGATGTTTTGTGATTCAAACATCGCTTGTTCAAACATTAATTACTATATAGCTTCTTATACAAACTCCTATTTGTCATTTCGTGGTAATTCATTAGTATATGAGGTAATTCATCCAGATGATTGAACTTATCCGTACGTACTAATACACTGAGAACAATTGGACGACACATGATATGCAATATATTATGTTAATTCAATCAATAACTTTTTAGATAAGTGTATCATTAACAAATAATTGTTAATATATAAGTAACAACACCTAAATTGACGAGTAATTTGAGAAATTGGTGAAAATTCTTGATGTTCTTGTGCACACGATCGTGTGTTCCATCGTGGACACGACCGTGTACACGATCGTGTGCATACGTGGATACAGCGCCAATTTGACACCAAAGACAACGCGACACCTGGTTGCCAACGTGTCACACGATTGGAACACGCGATCGCGGCGATCGTGTGAACGATCGTGTTTACTTCAAAGGTCAAATTATTTTATTATAAAATCCCATCGTGGGTCGGTCCCCCCCCTTTATTATAAAATCCCATCGTGGGTCGGTCCCCCCTTTTTCACTACAAACCCTAATCAATTAACATCAGTTAAAATTCATTAAAATCAAATACGCGAAATGAGCGGCCGATTACGAGAAACCGATTTAGGAGGAAGCGAAGCACCACCACCAAAAAGAAGAAGGAGGATACCTACTCCCAACCCACCATACAGAACTAGGCCGAGAGGAAGATATTCAATGCTCAGAGTAAGTTTTTTGATTTTGTTGTATGTGTAGTGACTATCATTGCAAATTAATGTGTTCCATGATACAAGACTAAAGATACAACAGCAGATGGGGGAAAAGGGATCCAATTGATTGCTTTTTTATGTTATTATTAGATATTTTTGTGTGATGGTGATTAAATTTTGTTTTGTAGAGTTATATGCTTTGGAACTGTAAACTATGCTCTTTGAAGTGAGCTACTTTGTTATGGTTAATGTTTGGCTCCATAATCACCTTTATTTGCTTTACATAACTGAACACTTAAATTTCAATTCAAAGGTAAAGAAAATAGACACAAAATTATGCATTTCAACTAATAATCAGAATACTGAATCAATACATGGTCCATCGAGGATCAAAATATCAGCACATGATTGTTGCTAGTAAGTCACAAAATATAAAAATACATAAGCAATTTAAGTTTCACGATATGGACATCCCCTTATGTCATGGTCATCATTACGGCAAATGCTACACCTCTTCTTCTGCCGGCGCCTTTGCCTCGTTTGTTCATCGATTTCTTGAGTTTCTTCAGGGATATTCAAATCCACACCACCTATGGGAATGAATGCTTTGCAAGATTTTCTATTGTGGCCGGTTCCTTTACACCTACCGCACACCTGAGGCCGTCCACCTGCGGGCAAATTTTCAACAGCGGACCGTGCGCGACTCATCCTTGGTCGGACGGCTTGTCGTACCCCCTCTGGAGGTACGCAAATGATGGATGAGATCTCCGGTGGGACATTCCACTCATCAGGATGCGGGATGGGACTAATATGCTCCTTATAAGTCTCTCTAAGGCCTTGTTGCTTGAAATAACGACTAACAAAATCATACACGGACAAACCATTGCCGGCGCGCCTGTTACAATAAGCAATTATGTCAAGGATGTTGTATAGGATAATGTATTTTTGATATTGATGAGGTGATAAATCCAGACCATCCCTGTTTTGCAAACGATGGCAAAACACGATCGTGCCGATCGTGTGTTATGATTACGGTGATCGTGGGGTTACGATCGTGCCAATTGGGGTACGATCGTCCCCATTGAAACACGATCGTGCCGATAGTGTGTTACGATCATGGTGATCGTGGGGTTACGATCGTGCCAATTGGGGTACGATCGTGCCCATTGGGTTACGATCGTGCCCATCGTATGTCCCATCGTAGGTTACGATAAGTGCGATCGTGGGTTATGGTCATGGCGACCGTGGGGTTACGATCGTGCCCATCATTGGTTACGATCGTGCCCATCGTTGGTTACGATCGTGCCCATCGTGGGTTACGATCGTGCCTATCGTGGGTTTCGATCGTGACCATCGTGGGTTACGATCGTGACCATTGGGTTACGATCGTGCCCATCGTGGGTTACGATCGTGCCCATCGTGGGTAACGATCGTGCCCATCGTGGGTAACGATCGTGCACACAACAGCATAGACATGTACCTTATAGCGGCAACGGCATGACGACATGGAATCTGATCCAAATCAAACTCACGACAACAACATGTCCATGTTCGAAGGTCGACCTCATAAGAAACTTTATTTTCTTCGACTTTATAAACAAGTGGGGTGGTAGCTCGAACGGTAAGAGTCAGATTGGCTTGCACAGAGTTAGAAAGATTTTCAAAAGTGTGCATTGTCAACTCATGGTCTCTTGACGTAGCTTCTCCCCGCTTCTCATCAAACCAATTCTCTAAAATTAGGCGAAATATCTCAAGTAACGAGCAAACAGGTAAACGCCTCGCCCACAACATACGATTATTAAAACATTCAACAGCATTGGATGTCAAGAAGTTATAGCGTCGTACCGGACACTTCGACCTAGCCCACCTCTCTGGTCCAATTTCAGAAAGGCGCCTGTGCGCCCCATTAGGGCTTTCGATATGTAGTTTCGAAAAGTAGTTTTCAAAAACTTCTTCTCGATGCGTGTAGGCAGCAGTTCTAAAGAGTCCTATAGCATGCGCACCATAGGAGGCCAGATTTTTTGCAAGATGGTGATAGCAAAACCCGTGGAATGCATTCAGATAGACGGCTCGAACAGCATTCTGAATGCTCTTATGTTGGTCACTCACAATCAGTAAATCTTCCGTCGGATTGTAGCATCTGCGCAAGTTATACAAAAAATAAGTCCATGACTCGTCGTTCTCTATCGGACCGAGACCAACAGCAAGAGGAAAAACTTGCTCGTTCCCATCAAATGTGACGGCCGCAAATAGAGTTCTTTTATTCCTTCCCTTTAGGTGGGTCCCATCAACTATAATCACCGGTCGAAGACACGTATCAAATGCCCTAATACTCTGTCCGAGTGCAACGAACATGTGGCGAAACACTCCCTCATGAGGTCTGCAAATCATAAATTGTCCCTGTATTACGCTGTTTTAACAAATACAGATAAGATGGGAGCCTCTGATACGACTCATCAAAGCCGCCATATGTATTCTCTATCGCTATATTCCTCGTCTGGAGAGCAAAACTGTATAGCATGTCAATGTCGTACTCCCTACACATCTCTGCAATCATCTCCTTTGGCCTCAAAGTGACCCCCTCACCGGTCAATCTTTTAGCAAAATAATGGGCGGCAACCTCAGAAGTGACCGATCGTGCGGCAGCACGGTTCAAATCAGGGTGACAGCTGTGCTCCAATGTCAACTTAGTAATTCTCCAAATAGTTGCACCCTCAATAGCACACAACCTAAACTGACAATTTCTTCGCCCACTCTTACAGACAAACACTATACGTTTATCGGCGGAACGATCAGTGATACACTGTAGCATGTTTTCCAAATGATACATTCCTACAGTTATCCTCAACTCTGTCTTCGAACGAAAGGTGGACCCCACCTCTAGCTGACCGGCAACCGGTGGAGGCTGCTCGACCCAACCCAAAGTCCTCGCACTACCGGGGTCCGGAAATGGAATGATCCAGTTACGCATTGATTGTAGATGCTCATGCTCGCTCGCAGATTGATGGTCGGATGAGAAGTTCCGACGACTCATAATCCTATCCATTTGGGCCGGTTGGCGAACCCAAGCAAGAAATTCCGCAGATAGTGACTCAAGCAAGTCTTTACAACAATCTTCATCTTCGGATGTATGCACCTCTTCATCTTCCTCATCTTCCTCGTCTTCCTCATCTTCCTCGTATTGATACTCTTTGGAAGGCATGTCATAATTTATGTTGCCGGGCTCTACTCTCGAGCTGCTACATCCCATATTAACCTCGGGAGTGGAGGAGCTGCTGTTCTCAACATAGACCTCAGGATCCTCCTTGTATTCTACTAGTAATCGAAATATCTCGGTATCGCCCCGTAATAGGACTTTTACTTTGTTTCCTTTGGCCATGTGTGTCAAGTACCATAATTTGTAATCGGACTCATTTGGACCACCCAAACCCTCTCTGATAACCCCCACGAGGTTTGCACGACTAACTTTGCTCGTGTCGATATAGACAAAAAAGGAGTCCCCGTCTACATATGTCGATCGCTCCCAATGACCACCGTGATGTATCAAAATACGCTGCCACGACATCTGATTACAAAAAGATGAATAACTATTCAGAAAAATGAGCGAACAATATTACGGTCTGCCTTGGACACGACCGATGCACACGGTCGTATACTACCGTGTGCAGTGATCGTGTGCAAGTTTCTGTCCATGAACACGATCGCTGCACACGATTTTAGACGATCGTGTACACGTTAGTGTTGCGCATGATGTTAAGGTCGTTGCGCACGATCGTTGCACACGATGGCTTCCCATCGTGTGCAGCGATCGTGTCCGTAAGAACAGATCTGGATTTTTTTTCATCGTTCAAATAATGATGCATACCTTCTTTATGAACTCAGAAGCACGACAAATGAAGTCCTATTTCAACGTCAACTTTTATTTTCGAACAATCTTGTGATAGTTTCTGTCCATGAACACGATCGCTGCACACGATTTTAGACGATCGTGTACACGTTAGTGTTGCGCATGATGTTAAGGTCGTTGCGCACGATCGTTGCACACGGTGGCTTCCCATCGTGTGCAGCGATCGTGTCCGTAAGAACAGATCTGGATTTTTTTTTCATCGTTCAAATAATGATGCATACCTTCTTTATGAACTCAGAAGCACGACAAATGAAGTCCTATTTCAACGTCAACTTTTATTTTCGAACAATCTTGTGATTTCTATAAGATTTTTTGAGAGCCCCTTTTGTCAAAAATAAAATGGTTGTGTTGTTTTGATGTATATGTTTGTAGTTAAATTTGGGTTGTTGGACATTAATATCGATCGGAGGAGGAAAGTAAAAAAGAAAAAAGGAATAAAAGTAATTTAAATTAAATAAGTAAAAAAAAATTAAATGAGAAGTCAACAATATAACAAAAGAGAGGACATTTTAGTCTTTTTAATCAAAATGGTACCAAAAACTTATAGTTTTATGAATGAGGATATAGAACTTATCAATTTTATGTTTTGGTATTAAAAAATTGATTCCCACTTATTTCACACAAGCTTAAGAATTTTAGTTTATTGTGTTTAATTTGTCCAATTACTAAGTTGGACAAATAAATAATTTAATTTTAGTAAAAATATAATTTGGTCAATTATTAAATATACATTAATTATGTTTATAAAATTTGAATCTCACATCTGTTTTATATAGTAGTTCTATTTAAATAAAAAATTTAGTTTGGTCAATATTCGTCATATCAATTACTAAGTTAGTCAAAATAATTACTTTATTTCTTATTGGAGAATCTAATTTGATCAACTATCAAACTTGTGTTGGAATATTTATTCCACACATTATTTAATTTGTATTTTGATGATTAAAGTTGCTAAACAACAAAACAAGATCGAGGCGAAGCAAAACGACGAAGCAGACGAAGACTCAAAAAGTTGCAATCTGGACTGCATTAGCGCACGTTAAGGCATATATGTTAGCGCACGCTAACGAGGAGTAATCTGCATTCCAGCCAAGTTTCGAAGTAAGCTGCAGTGAAGTCAGCTGATAGGATAGCGCACGCTACACGTTATCATTAACGCACGCTATCGAAGTCATGTTACCGTTGTGAAGGAATTCAAACACAGAATAACGTATGCAATGAAGTCAGCATTAGCGCACGCTACAAAGTATGATTAGCGCACGCTAAAATGTTTGAATCAAGTCAATCCGAACGTTGGGAAAAGCAAGTCAAAGTCAGCATATCAAACGGATACTTTGACAATCCATGCAACTGATATATTGTATTAGCGCACGCTACAATGTGCTATTAACGCACGCTAATACAAGAAGATTACGTACGTAAGGCAGAAGGCATAACGTACGCTAAAGAAGAAACGAAGCTACTGGACTGAAACTGGGAACAGTCTAGCGCACGCTACAGGCACGCTAAGATATTAGTGCACGCTACCAAAGGAAGGCTAGCGCACGCTAGCAAGTCAAAACAGCCAGCAACGGCTAGTTTATGGGAAATGCCTATAAATACCATTCCTATGGTATTGTTTGAGAACAACAACTTCAAGCAAACGAGTCATACATCTGAGAATCATATACTTACATTGTTGTAATATTGAGCTTATATTGTTAGTTTGAGTGTATACATTCAACATTATACACGAGAGGTAAAAGAAAAGATACGATTTGATTCGGTGTTATTAGGATCAAGGATCCGACATTGTTAGAATCACAATCACTATCTTAAGTGAGGTTTATCTAGTACCGATAGAAAGCTAGAGTGGTTGATTCCTTATCCAATAGAAAAGGAAAAACGGTTTTTACTCGGACCGATAGAAGACGAGCTTGTAACGGTAATCCCTCGACCGATAGAAGAGAGGCGTAGAGGTTTTGATCTTAAGCCTAAGGAAAAAGATACATCGAGAGAGGACGTAGGCTTCGTTAATAACCGAACCTCTATAAATCCTTGTGTGATTTATTTTCCGCAATTTATTTACGCTTCCGCATAAAACGGCGCAAATATCCGATAATATACCAACAATTGGTATCGGAGCGGTACTCCAATACGCGGCTTAACATCCGAGGAGAATAAGATCAAATGGCGTTTCAAATGGCTCCAGTCGAAGGCCTTGCTCTCAACCGACCACCATTTTTTGATGGCGTGAACTTCATGGCTTGGAAGAAGAAGATGTCGATATTCATTCGAGCTTACGACATCGAACTTTGGAAGGTGATTTGTCTTGGTCCAAAAATTCCAACGAATTCCAACGGTACGCTTAAAACTTTTGAAGAATATGACGACTCCGATTGGAAAAACGACCATTTCAACTGTAAGGCAACTCAACTCCTCTATTGTGCTTTAAATCTGGAAGAACACAACCGGATATCATCGTGTGATAGTGCCAAAGAAATTTGGAAAATGCTTGAGGTAACACACGAAGGTACGTCTCAAGTCAAAGAAACGAAGATAAACATGCTCCTTCACGATTATGAATTATTCCAAATGAAGGACGACGAATCCATCTCGATTATGCTCGACCGATTCTCGGTCATCACTAATGGATTAGCATGTTTCGGAAAACCACTTTCGAGTAGTGAGAAAGTAAAGAAAATTCTCCGATCACTACCTCGAGAATGGGATGGTACGGTTACGGCAATAATGGAATCAAAAGATTTAAATACTCTCGTTGGTTCTCTTATCAACTACGAGATCGTTCTAAAATCTCGGAATGCCAAACCGAAACCAAAGGAAATATCGATAGCCTTCAAGGCTAAGGTACCGAGAAAGAAAGAAGAAACCCCGGTGGACGAAAGCGACGAAGAAATGGCATATTATGCCAAAAATATTAATAAGTTCCAACACTTATTAATCCGGAGGAAGAAGGACATTCAAGCGGGCGAACCTAAGAAATTCGACAACACCTGTCGATTATGTGGCAAACCAGGCCACTTTGCTAAGAACTGTCGAGTAAAGCAAAAGGAGGTTCTAATCGCAACATGGAGCGACGAAGATCCCGATGAAGATTTTCTTGAACAAAATAATCTCGCGCTCATGGCCCGGAGTTCATTCGACGATAGCGACGTCGAAAGCCAAGTAAGTAATTCTTACGACGAACTTTTTGAAGCATTCGAGTTATTACATACGGATTATCAAAATGCTTTAAATGAAATAAAATCCCTCAAGTCTAAATATAAAACTTTGGAAATTGAAAATTCCAAAATACTTGAAAAAGGGAAATTTGTTGAAATCGATCATTCGAAATGTATTGAAAACGAGAATATTTTAATAAATGATCTTTTAAAAGTTCAAGATGAACTAAAAATTTTGACAAAAAAATTATCGTGCGGCAACGATAAATTTGAACAAATGTTATGTGTTCAAAAATATACTTTAAATAAAGAGGGGTTAGGATTTAAGCCACGTTCGAAAAACGAATCCGTTAATTTTAAGATACCCCATTGCGAAAAGTGTTTAAAAATCGGGCATCACGTTTCAAATTGCAAAAGCCCTCGCCGGACGATAAAAATTAAGAAAATTTGGGTTCCTAAAGAAACAAACGTTTCAAACATCGTCTATGTTTCAAAAGAAAATCCAACTATCGGTTGGATCCCCAAAAATAAACTTTAACAAGTGATATTTTAAAGAGGGGGAGAAGAAATATATTTTGTGAGGGGGAAATAATACTTTCAGGGGGAGTATTTTTTGCTTATACATATTCATTTGTATCATGCATATTTATATTTCATTTGATATACTCTATATTTTTTACTTTTTGATGAAGACAAAAAGGGGGAGAAGGAGATGAATTGAGATAAAAATGAGAAGGAGATGAATGGATAAAAATGAGAAAAATCGAAGAAGTCGAAAAGAAAAGAAAAGCATACAAATAGGGGGAGTTGAAAAATTTGAAAAATGAAAAACGACGGAGTCGAAAAATAAAGGAGATGTCGAAAAGAAAAGAGAATTGGAGAAACTAACGAAACGATCAAAGTCGAAAACTTTGATTCGTAGAAATATACATATATTATTCTTTACAGATTTTATCCAATTCAAGTGTTGTTTTGTAATCATCAAAAATGGGGAGATTGTTGTAATATTTATTCCACACATTATTTAATTTGTATTTTGATGATTAAAGTTGCTAAACAACAAAACAACATCGAGGCGAAGCAAAACGACGAAGCAGACGAAGACTCAAAAAGTTGCAATCTGGACTGCATTAGCGCACTCTAAGGCATATATGTTAGCGCACGCTAACGAGGAGTAATCTGCATTCCAGCCAAGTTTCGAAGTAAGCTGCAGTGAAGTCAGCTGATAGGATAGCGCACGCTACACGTTATCATTAACGCACGCTATCGAAGTCATGTTACCGTTGTGAAGGAATTCAAACACAGAATATCGTATGCAATGAAGTCAGCATTAGCGCACGCTACAAAGTATGATTAGCGCACGCTAAAATGTTTGAATCAAGTCAATCCGAACGTTGGGAAAAGCAAGTCAAAGTCAGCATATCAAACGGATACTTTGACAATCCATGCAACGGATATATTGTATTAGCGCACGCTACAATGTGCTATTAACGCACGCTAATACAAGAAGATTACGTACGTAAGGCAGAAGGCATAACGTACGCTAAAGAAGAAACGAAGCTACTGGACTGAAACTGGGAACAGTCTAGCGCACGCTACAAGCACGCTAAGATATTAGCGCACGCTACCAGAGGAAGGCTAGCGCACGCTAGCAAGTCAAAACAGCCAGCAACGGCTAGTTTATGGGAAATGCCTATAAATACCATTCCTATGGTATTGTTTGAGAACAACAACTTCAAGCAAACGAGTCATACATCTGAGAATCATATACTTACATTGTTGTAATATTGAGCTTATATTGTTAGTTTGAGTGTTTATACATTCAACATTATACACGAAAGGTAAAAGAAAAGATACGATTTGATTCGGTGTTATTAGGATCAAGGATCCGGCATTGTTAGAATCACAATCGCTATCTTAAGTGAGGTTTATCTAGTACCGATAGAAAGCTAGAGTGGTTGATTCCTTATCCAATAGAAAAGGAAAAACGGTTTTTACTCGGACCGATAGAAGACGAGCTTGTAACGGTAATCCCTCGACCGATAGAAGAGAGGCGTAGAGGTTTTGATCTTAAGCCTAAGGAAAAAGATACATCGAGAGAGGACGTAGGCTTCGTTAATAGCCGAACCTCTATAAATCCTTGTGTGATTTATTTTCCGCAATTTATTTACGCTTCCGCATAAAACGGCGCAAATATCCGATAATATACCAACAACTTGTATTAATCGTATTTATCATAAATTTTGAATACCACGTCAATCTTATATTAGATGGGTTCGAGTGGGTGAATCTTTGCCTCATCTTTTTGGTTTTATTTTGTTCTGCCTTGGTGCGGAACTCCGAATGGCTGAGCCCAACTAATATGTATAACTAGCGAGTGTTTTACATTAATAAATTTAATTAACAAATATAGTTTTATTATCTATAAATATATATAATACTGCTATACGAGTTTTTAACTCGACTAAGTAGTAAAATTATCTTCAATCGAGTTTAGGACGAGTACAAGTACATAAATTCTAGAGTTAATTACATAAATCGTCCTTGTGGTTTGTCGGGTTTCACAGGTTTAGTCCCTATACTTTTTTTTCAGCGGGTCATGTCCTTGTGGTTTTTGATCCGTTACGGGTTTAGTCGTTGTGGTTTGTCGGGTTTCACAGGTTTAGTCCTTATACTTTTTTTTTCAGCGGGTCATGTCCTTGTGGTTATTGATCCGTTACGGGTTTAGTCCTTTGACCAATAATTATGTTAGTTGATCGTTA
This sequence comes from Orobanche coerulescens, assembly GCA_033398695.1. Taxonomy (NCBI): domain Eukaryota; kingdom Viridiplantae; phylum Streptophyta; class Magnoliopsida; order Lamiales; family Orobanchaceae; genus Orobanche; species Orobanche coerulescens. The sequence continues at coordinate 9,323,203 of CM065816.1, read as the reverse complement.
ATTTGAAGGATATTTTCGTCTTTTCATATATTTTTTTATTATTATTATTATTTGAGTACGTTGTAATTAGTTCTTTATTTTATGATTATCTTATACATATAAAGATCGAGTCCTAAAAGTTATTGTGGGGCCTTAATGACTCCAATTTTTATGTCTTAATTATTATGGACTCTTAAATCTTCAACTCATTATCTTTAACATCCGAATATAATACACAATCATCAATACAAGAAAACCAAAAGACCATAAAACACAAATAACCAAACGATTGGGACATAATAGGTTAACAGTTTCATTTCCTTATTAATTGAGGATAGTTAATTACAATCATTCATAAGTTACATGGAATGGGGCCTATAAATAACACATACATTTCTTTAGCCTGCCACACCTCCGAATTGATATTAAAGGCTTGAATTACTGAAAATAAGCACATGTTTGATTGGTAAAGTTCTATCTATCTTATCATATCTTATATGGCGGTTGGTTGTTACAAAAACCCATGAAACATACGTAGTTATGGATGCGCCTGTTGCAAATGGTGCCAAGTCGATTGGATCGGTCGAAGCTGGACTCACACCGCTGTGCAAATATGGGTTGGTGACTCGCCAAATCCTAATAATGAGGACATGGGTAACTTCTACTCCGCGGAGTATGACCCTTTGTTTTACGTCCACCATTCGAATGTCGACCGTATGTGAAAACTCTGGAAGTATTTGGGCATTATAGGGACTAAACCTGTGAAACCCGACAAACCACAAGGACTAAACCCGTAACGGATCAAAAACAACAAGGACATGACCATCTGAAAAAAAAGTATAGGGATTAAACATGTGAAACCCGACAAACCACAAGGACTAAACCCGTAACGATCAAAAACCACAAGGACATGACCCGGTGAAAAAAAGAATAAGGACTAAACCTGTGAAACCCGACAAACCACAAGGACGATTTATGTAATTAACTCTAAATTGTAAATGAGTTCGAGTGGCTGAATCTTATCCTCATCAATTCTGTTTATTGCTGTGTTCCGCTGCAGTATGATTCCAAGTGACTGAACCCTAACAAAGTACTAAATTATTTTTAAGTTTTTACTTATAAATTACAATGTAAACTGATTACCCGTCGAGTTTCGACGGGCTATACACTAGTTAATTAGAAACGGAAATAGTACCTATTAATCAGAGGAGGTTGGGCCTATGGAAGGAAACCTCAAGTTAAAGAGGGGGGGGTTTAAGTTGACGTTTGTATAAAACAATGCCAAAATGTAAATTAACGAAATCCAGGGGCTGGAATTGAAAAACCTCCACCTTCTGAAAACCCTAAACCCTAAGCAAAAAAAACTAATATAAATTGCACTCCGTAGTCTCACCTCACCGCAGAAAACCTAGAGTCCCATACTACTCTTCCCACACACGGCACACCCCTCTCACACACTCTCTCATCAGCCATGGTCTTTACAACCCCAACCAGAGGTAAATTTGTTTCTCCAACCTTCCCCTCAGAAGGAGAAATAATCTTGACTGATTAACTAATTTTGATTTTTTTTCTGCTCTCTTTGTTTTGCAGGCCGTGGCGGCGGCGGTGGATTTAGGGGAGGAAGGGGAGATAGCGGGGGAAGAGGAGGAAGAGGCGGCCGTTTTAGTGGAGGATTCGGCGGAAGAGGTGGCAGAAGTAGCGATATGAAGAGAGGTGGTCGCAAAGGCGGAAGAACTGGTGGAAGGTTTGACAGAGGCGGAAGAACTGGTGGAATGAAGGGAGGAACTAGGGTAGTTGTGGAACCACATAAACACGACGGTGTTTTTATTGCCAAGGGGAAAGAGGATGCTCTCTGCACGAAGAATATGGTCCCTGGGGAAGCTGTTTATAATGAGAAGAGGGTTTCTATTCAGGTTTGAACTTAATTTTGAAATATATTTATAATTCGTTGTTTTAATTATTGTTATTATTATAATGTTGTCTTTGTGGGTGTTCTGGTGTTTGTTATGCGATCTTAATAAGATGACAGATTAAGGCTTAAGGTTAAGGAAGTTATTTCTATGGTATGTTTTCTAGAGGATGTTGGTTATATATAGTATATATGTATTAAGATGATCTGTTGAGAGTTAATGGAGGGTTTTAATCTTTGCAAATATTGAATTTTTATGATGTTTTCTTCTGATTGCTGTGTTTGTCACTTGAGCTAGTTGAATTGCAGATAGCAAAATTAAGCTATCGCCTTAGTTTTATTTATTTTGCAATTGGGATTTTGTACTATGTGATCACTTCATATGTTTACCTTGTCCAAAGTGTGGTTATTTTTCAATTTTGTTGGTTTTTCTTTTGGTTGCATTATTAATTCATGTTCTTATTCTTTATTACTTATTAGAGTGAAGACGGGAAGAAGATAGAGTACCGGGTGTGGAATCCTTTCCGTTCTAAATTGGCGGCTGCCATCCTTGGTGGAGTTGATGATATCTGGATTGTGAGTTTACCACTACTGCCTTTTCTAATTTTCTAGTTTCTGGAAATTCAAAGCTGCTACACACACACCTAATTGCACACACAATTGCACACCCTGCTCTGTAGGGGTTGTACCCTGCGTAGTATGAGTTGTACCCCTACACAACCCCTACTACCCATAAAGTAGGGTACAATCCTACTACGCAGGGTACAACCCCTATAAAGCAGGGGTGTGCAATTGTGTGTGCAATTGGGTGTGTGTGTAGCATTATTCCTGGAAATTTGCTGAATTTTCTTGCAGGACTTCTGGGACGTCAGATATGTTTACAATTTTCGTTTTCCGTTTTGGTTTAGAAACCCGGTGCTCGTGTTCTTTATCTTGGTGCTGCTTCAGGAACCACTGTTTCTCATGTCTCTGACATTGTTGGCCCTGTAAGTAGTATTACTTACTCTTCTGCTAGTAAGGTGAGTTTTTGAGCTTTATTTGCTTTAATTGAATTCATTACTTCATTCTGGCAGGATGGGATGGTGTTTGCAGTTGAATTTTCTCACAGGAGTGGGAGAGACCTGGTGAACATGGCGAAAAAGCGCACCAACATTATACCTATTATTGAAGATGCAAGACACCCTGCCAAGTACAGAATGCTTGTCGGCATGGTGGATGTCATATTTTCCGATGTTGCTCAGCCTGACCAGGTCTGACTTTCTTGTAATTCATTGTTGAGATATTATCTCTCCAAGTGAATTATTCTACTGTATGTATTACGTTGAGGTTGCTCTCTTTATGTTTCCTTTGCTATTGGTTGTCTGCTTTGATTTTTTAGCTATTGGTCTCCAAGCTTACATTGTTTAGCTTGTCCAAGTATTCGGCATCATTCGATATTTTTCTTGGTTGATATTTTTTGGTCTCTTACGTTTCATTACCTCTTATATATATATATGTATATGTAACAGATTAATTTTTCTTTCTGTTCATTCGACATTTTTTTACGTGTGTGTTTTTTGTTTTGGTCTGTCTGAGTAAGCAGATGATGAGTTACTCGGATTCCCCTTCAAGACATCATGGGTGATGCAAAAACCGAGTTCCTGATGCATTCTTGAATATGATTTTGTTGTTGCTTGGTTCCATTTAATTTGGGTCCGAGTAGATATTTTGCCTCTTGAAGCCCCCCCCCCCCGCCCCCCACACACACACACACAATTTTTTTCATGATACTGTACTGTCTATTAATCTGATTCCTTTTTTTATGGAGAGCTAAATGTGGCGGTAATGAATACGGATGGTGGATGGAATCTGATTCCTTTTCTTTTAATCTGTATTTGTATTCCTTTTTTTTTATTCCATGTTATCTTTTAATTTATTTTTCAGGATTTTTTATTTTTTCCCCTTTTTTTAACATTCATTTTCTTTTTTTATTTGCTTTTTTCTCTACTTTTTTCTCTCTTTTTTTTTCCTTTTATGTTATTTATGTAACGATTATTAACGGTTTCAAAGTTTTATTCATGTTAGCCGACCCCAAATCATTTCGGGGCTAAGGCTTAGATGATGTTGTTGTTGTACTGTCTATTAAAGTTTCATCTATATCTGCACCCTACTCCTATAACGAGTAGTTTATCGAGAAGCTGTAGTTCATACTATTACAAATTTTTACATGCATAATAGTTCAAAAGCTTCCTCATGTCATGCCTATGCCAGTATGCCAAGGTATTTAGATACCCACATGTGTCTGAATCATTATGACTAGCTTCTGTATGATTTTTTCTTTGTTTTTTTCGAACACTTTTAAAGGTTATTTTTTTTATTCTTGTTAACTTTTACATTCTTTTATAGTTCTATACTCTCATTTCATTATGTGTTTACTGTCCTACACTTATTGCCCTGATGTGCCTTTCGTGTTAACAGCTATGCACATCAATGTACACATCCGTACACATGCATCTCCCACTTCTTGACTGGGACTGGGTCCAACAACTAATGGGTGTGATATATGTGTAGAAATATGCGTACATGTGGCATAACCCATAAATCTTATATGAATGTTGTTCAGAAGTAGTTTTGTTTTAAGTAGTTAAACAATACCATTTGGAATATCAGAAAGGCCCATATCGGCCGGCCTATTATTAAAGTTGTGAATACAAAATAATATACTTGTAAAAATACCAGTGTTCAGAGTGACTTGGCAGGCTTTAGTATGTTGATTGCGTGAGGTGATTTTAACAAAGGAGGCTGCTTGGCTTCGTTTAATAATTTTGTTGAATTAATTTATTTTTTGCAGGCGAGAATATTGGCTCTAAACGCATCATATTTCCTGAAAGCTGGAGGCCACTTTGTGATATCAATCAAGGTTCGTACATATGCCCGATTATATTACAACTTTATCGACAACCCTAGACAAGCTTTTAGCCATCCTTATTTTTTTTTTAAAATCATGAAATGAAAAAGAACATTCGTTTAGTTTTTTCTTCGAGAATCTCAAATCACACTGCATTTTTTTTTAATGTCCAGGCAAACTGCATAGACTCGACCGTTGCAGCTGAGCTCGTGTTTAGTCAGGAAGTGAAGAAGTTGCAGGCCGATCAGTTCAAACCGTTCGAACAGGTCACCCTTGAACCTTTTGAACGAGATCATGCTTGTGTTGTTGGTGGTTATCGGGTTCCGAAGAAACAAAAAGCAGCAGCATCTTAGAAAAGTTTTTTTTTTTTTTTTTTTCTGGTTTTGTGTAATATTTCATTCCAAACTTTTGCTTTTCTTTTTTCCCTCTTATTTAATGCCTGACATTACTTTTTTTGACTTGAATTTATTATGGTTTTGTACCAAGGCAGTCTTGCACACTACTGTTGTATTAAGTTTTATTATGTGATGGGTTTTTGAAAAATATATGATGGTGGTTTTGAAAATATTAGATGAAAAAATTTCCTAACATGAATTTTTCTTTCTGAAATTAATGTATTTCTAGTTTATTTTTTCCGTATGCAAAAATGTAGATAATTAAAAATGATTGATATACTTCCATTAGAATTGGACACGAAGACTAGTAGTTTAATTGTTCCAAGTTGGTTTTAGTGCCGAAAATGTAAATTAGTAATCAAGTTATATGAAGTGATTAATGTTGTTCATATTCATTTTTGTTAAAGGAATAATATCCATTGTGTAAATCCGTTAGTTTATGGGTTTTTCTAGTTAGGGTTTGACTAAAATCTGTTTGTATGTATGTATTTTGCCCTATTTAAAGTGATCTCATCAATGGAATAATAAGCCTTACTTTATTGTCTCAGTTATTTTTTTTACACGTTATCCGCACGTAGTCCCCCATTGAGCAAGAAAAATTCCTCGTTTTTTTTTCCTGAAAAATCCCGGTAAAAAAAAAAAAACAAAAAATTGTTTTTTTCTGTCAAAACCCTAGCCCTGCACCTGCTGCCACCGGTCACCCCCTTCAACTGATCGACACCACTACCCTCGGAACCCTACCGGACTGCAACGCTGATCATCCCCTAACCTCCGGTCGCCCATCTCCCTACTGAAACATCCAGTCGCCCGCCTACCAATTGTAACATGTGGCCGCTCGCCTCCACCTGAGCAACTAGGTCTACTCCGCGAGCAACTAGGTCGCCTCCACCCGCCCGTAACCGTCGATCGATCATTTTCTTCCCGATTCGGAACTCCCGCGACCTGCCTCTCGTTGACGCTGCTCGTTTCCTACCAAAGCCGATCGACTCCGACCCGTCGCTGCAGTCAGGCCACTCGACCCGATTGTCCACTCTACTCGGTCCGTGACCCAGACCCAAAAGGTCAGACCCGATTCAATTGTTGACCTGACCCGGTTGCTGAACCCGACCCGACTAGACCCGCTCGACAATCCCGTTTCCGTTTTTCTGTCCCTATTCACGAAGTAAAGTACACAATAGGAACCCTACTATCTGCAATGTGCAATTTTTAGACTTTTTATATATCCTTGATTGCATATATATACTCTGTAATTTATTTATGCTTAATTGAATTATAAGCATGATGCATTAATAATTTTAATTAAATTAAACCGAATTGCTTAAAACAACTTGAATTAAATTAAATTCACATGAATTAATAATTATTGCGGCATCTCTTTGATTGCATATATTCGTGTATAGATATATTTCTAGGACTGTGACTATATCTATAAATATACATATATTTGCATACATATATAGATATGACATGCAAATTAGGTTTCATCGTTGGTGGGTTTTAGAGGATTTATATCTACTGCATACAATAACTCCATGATAAAGTAATTTCATTGGTCATCTTCAATAGCATCGAAAGTAATTTATTGACCATATCTTGGTTGTGAAAAATAATAATCCTCCATATTATTGAAAATTTTATCATGGAAAGTACTCATCATTTTCCTTTTTTTTTTTTTTTTTTTCTTGTCTCAAGCTGATCCAACTCGTCCTGAATTTGACATCTTGGACTCAGAAGGACTTGAGTACCATAGATGAGTTTCTGACGTCGAGACCACTTTTGTCGCTAAGGACTATAGTGCTACTATCTTTGAAAAAGCAGACGAAGTACCGTCTGACAAAACCAAAGCTAGTGCATTAATGTTCCTTAGGCGACATATCGACCCCAGCCTAAGATGGGAATATCTGCAGTTGAAATCCCCGAAAGAACTGTGGGATGCCCTTGGGGCCGTTTTGGGAACATCCACAATACCTTGCTCCCAGAATTGACCGTGCAATGGAATAAAATCCGCTTGCTTGATTATAAACGGATCAACGATTTCAACAAAAATATGCTCCGTCTGAAGGCACGCCTTAATTTCTGTAGAAAAGACCTCACAGAAGATGATATGATCCAGAAAACACTCTCCACCATCCCTACTTCTGCCCTTATACTAGCGAACCAGTATAGGCTGGAGTATGACAACAAACGTATCACTATCTTCAATAAGCTTATCAACCTACTGCAAATGGCTGAGAGGCATAATGAAGTGTTAGTGAGCAATAATGCCAGGCCGGCTGGGACAAAGAAAGTTCCCGAGGCCAACTATGGCAAAGTGAAAGGTGGAAAGAACCCCAATGCACAGGGGACTGGTTAGAGTTGGCGGTGAACCGTGCTATCGATGTGGAGATGCTGGACATTGCATGCAAGCAAGCAAGTCACATCTCACTACAAGAAATATAGAGAGTCCAAAGAAATGAGAACTCACTATATGGAGGAATATGATCTAGACAAGTTCCCCTATGTCAATTTCACAGTCCCCAATTGTAGAATTGAGTCATACGACCCAGAGTCTATAGATTGAATCTTAGTATTATCTTTACTTTCTCGTTTACATTGGGTATAGTTGCCTCAAGACGACTGTGTTGGTGTTTTCTTTTCAATAATGGTGTGATGCAATGTTGTTTCACGAACAGGATATTAATATTGCTTACGTTAGATTCTTAGCTTTATTTCGAAGTACTGAATATTGCTTGAATGCTTATGGTTCGAAATTTCACTCTTTTCTAAGGAATGAATCGAGGAGAACTTAAATGTTCTTAGAATTAGGCTTCTATTCATCGAATAAGTCGCCTGTCAAACCCCGGTAACTACGATGATTGGGTCCTCCCAACTCATCGAAGGGCGAGGTAATGCTCAATTCTTGATGCCCAAACGACACTCTTCTCTGAGTTACCGATGGTCTATACGCACCTAGGGCCCCTCGAACCTTACTAAGCTTTAAAGATAAACGTAGCAATGGTTTCCACGTCGAAATCCACTGTGAGAATTGAATCGAGTTCCTTTATATCACATCTAATGAATGTGGACGTAAACGCATATTAGAAAAACTTAAGAGTCAAAATAGTGGACTGTACACCTCAACCATTAGGGTATTCGAATCCTATGCTGTCACCATAAATGAAATTTGGGACAAAGACTCATATAGGCTTTGACATGATAGACTAGGTCATCCTGGTCGAGATATGATGATCCGTATCCTAAAGAACTCGCACGGACATCCTTTATTTCGAGTGAAAAAAGGACAACAACTCAACACAAAGAACAATATTGATGTTAATCATGCTATGTCGTCTAAAGAAATAGAGACATATGCCTCTCCTAAGAAATTGACTATGTCAAAAACACATCGCTCATTCTGCAAAGACTACTCTTTTGCTAAAGTAGGAGCGAGACATTCCTACACTAAAGACACTAAAGCGAACATCCCATTCTTACAACGTATACAAGGAGATATTTGTGGACCCATCCACCCAGAATGCAGACCATTTAGGTACTTTATGGTATTGGTGGATGCTTCGACACGCTGGTCACATGTCGCACTCCTTTCCACTCGAAATGCTGCATTTGCAAAATTCCTAGCTCAGATCATTCGTCTAAGGACTCACCATTCTGATCACCCTATCAAGTCTATTCGACTCGATAATGCAGGAGAATTTACATCTAAAGTATTTGATGACTATTGCATGTCAATCGGAATCGATGTAGAGCATCACGTTCCCCATGTGCATACTCAAAATGGTCTCGCATAGGCAACCATTAAAACAATCCAAATGGTAGCACGGGCATTGGTTTTGCACACCAATTTGCCCATCTCTGCTTGGGGATATGCAGCCGTACTTATTCGTTTCAGACCCACCGTTGGCCAACCATTTTCTGCGTACCAGTTGGTAACTGGATATGAACCGAATATCTCACACCTATGCATATTTGGTTGTGCAACATATGTGTCGATTGCGCCCCCACTGTAACACTCCCAAGACGATCAGGGCATATTACAGCGCCGTGGACCCCACACTTTGGAATCCACCAGGCTAACGTACCATCCCGACATTCGACAAAGACATACATCATCAACAAACCGACAATTTCTCAATCTACGACATTCAAAACAAAAGACTGAAATTTGACAATATTATTCGACATCAAATCCATCCCCACAACGGGTACACAACATTAATAAATTCAAGAAGGAAGTACTCGAGTACTTAAGCAAATGACATAATAAATAAATTCCAAAGATAAGACACCAACGGACAACCACTGAACAGAATCACGCTTGCCCATCATCCTCGTACGGCTCGCATGCTCGTTTGCCTCCATGACCTGTACCTGAAATACAATATTATTTCCCCCATTTAAAGGGTTAGCGACAACTGCTAGTGCAAGTACAATCCATTTGAACTACCATTCTAATCAGATGAAATATGCGTCAAAAATCATTTTAGAAATCATTTATATTCCGGAATATTTATGGTACATAAGCACAAAACACATTTCTCCAACACAACATTTCAAAGTTAACCGTTGGTAAGAGACTCACGGCCACCGTACCCCGCATAGGCCCCGTCGGACCATCCCTGGGTTGTTAACCCTAGTTCGTGATACGCACACTCACGGCAATACATATCCCTAGAGGCCCTGTCAGATCGTCCCTCGGTGAACATACACATATACATCCACAACAACCACGGAAAGCTAAAATCCAAATACTAGAACATGCAAACAAATGTAAAATACTTGCCTTTGAGACATCTTCGACGAAACGGAATTGGACAACGCCTACGAATGATTCGGAGGGAACACGACCGATCCTAAACGAAGGGTTAACACCACTCAGTCCTATACGGTAACAATAATCGAATGGAATACGCCCATAACCCCGATTACAACTATAACAATATACATTCGATGGAAACGGGCGAGGGTTTACGCAAAATCTCCCCGAATCGACAAATCATGGATTAAACTCGACGGAATTGGATTGGGAATCACCCAATAACAACAGTCGGTAAGGAATATTACAGCATACTTGAACAATTCGAGTTTAAACTAGCAAAACTCGAAAACCCCCCAAAATTGACAAAGTAGGGTTCTAAGTCAAAAATACCTTGAATTGAAGTGGAGAAGACGGATTAAGATGATGTACTAAGCTTGGATCACAATAATCGGTCTCCAATGAAACTCCACAGATTACTCTCCACAAATCGCCCCAAGATCGCTGGAATCGCCCAAAGGATGAGAAGAAGAGGAGAAATGACGGAAAAGGGGGCTGTTGTCCCATATATAACAGACATAATTAGCGCACGCTAATCATCAAAGATAGTGCACGCTAACGGGGGTCGCAAGCAGTCCAATAGCTGCTGCCCGACGTCGCTAGCGTGCGCTATACAAGTTTAGCACGCGCTAAACGCGACTAGATAGCGTATGCTACTAAAGCCTAGCGCACGCTACCTGATGGTCAGAGTTCAGGATTCTGAGTCCAGAATCCTTCTGCTCAGGATGCTGAAGTCGTTAACGCACGCTATAACTACGAATTAGCGTGTGCTAACTGCACACTGATAGCGCACGCAAGAAATAACGAGTAGCGTGCGCTACTCACGCAGCAGTTCAGCACTGCTCAACTCGGCTCACTGCTGCAGAAGGTACGAAAATCGAAACGCAAGGCAAGGCTAGAATCCAGAAACATAAACACGAATTATTCATGACGACGAAGCTAAGCGCTGAAAGAAAATATAATTACGACTACCGGGGAATCCGAAATACGACAAAGAAGATAAAGTTCTCCAAACTTATAGGAAATTACAAAATGGCCCAAATATCTGAAAATCGTGATACAATGTCGGATTCACAAACTGAAACTCACACATGAGTAACTCAACCATACGACCTTATGTAAATAAAAAAACAACGAAAACGAACGAGTTTTACGAGAATCGAACGTACATACAGCAAAACATAACATAAAATGGAATTACGTAAAAACATCTTCGAAACTCGTCCGAATGGAAAAACTCCAAGAATAAAGTAGATTCAAAACGTCGAAACGGCTACAAGCCAGTCGATAAAAATAGACATACACCAAAAATAGAAACTGCTAAAAATGAGAAGGTACGAATATCACATTCTCCCCCTTTAAAAAGAAGTTACGTCCCGAAACTTAAGAATCAAAAAGCTCGGGGTGCCTCGAACGCATATCCTCCTCCAACTCCCACGTTGCTTCTTCTACTCCGTGCCTTGACCATTGCACTTTAACCAAAAGAATGGTTTTGTGCCTTAACTGTTTATCTCGACGTTCCAAAATTCTAATGGGCCTCTCCTCAAACGTAACGTCCTTCTCGATCTCGATGTCCCCAAAATCAATAACATGGGTCGGGTCCGGAACATACTTCCTCATCTGAGAGACGTGAAATACACTATGCACATGACTCAACGACGGAGGTAATGCCAAACGGTACGCTAACTCGCCAACCCTCTCTAATATCTCAAAAGGTCCAATATACCTTGGACTGAGCTTTCCTTTTTTTCCAAAATGGAAAACTCCCTTCGACGGAGACACTCTCAACAAGACATGATCCCCTACCTCAAACTCCAAAGGTCGACGCCTAACATCCGCATAAGACTTTTGTCGACTCTGAGCTGCCAACATCCTCTCTCGAATTCACTCAACTTTCTTCCTCGTCTCCAATACAAGATCCGGCTCGGTGCCAACTAAATCGGACGGCTCGTCCCAACATATCGGTGATCGACATCGTCGGCCGTAAATCGCCTCATACGGTGCCATCTTAATCGACGCGTGCCAGCTATTATTATAAGTAAACTCTATTAGGGCCAGATGCTCCTCCCAGTCACTACTCCAGTCTAACGCACACGCGCGTAACATATCCTCGAACGTCTGAATGGTACGCTTGGACTGCCCGTCGGTCTGAGGATAGAAATATGTGCTCAAACCCGAACGCGTCCCCAATGCCTTATGTACCGCCTGCCAAAAATGCGATACAAATCGGCCATCTCTGTCCGAAATAATAGTCTTCGGCGTACCATGAAGTCTCACGATCTGTGCGATAAAAATACGGGCCAATTTTTCTGGACCCCAAGTGTTCTTGATGCCCAGAAAATGTGCCGACTTAGTGAGTCGGTCCACGATCACCCCACCAACCATATTCATTCCGGTCTTCGTCCTCGGCAAATTCGTGACAAAATCCATAGAGATATCTTCCCACTTCCATTCCGGGACGGGAAGTGGTTTCAACAACCCAACTGGCCGCTGATGCTCGATTTTGACTTGCTGACAAGTCAAACACTTAGCCACAAACTGAACTACCTCGTCCTCTGTTATTCCACCAGAATCTCTTCCTAAGGTCCTTATACATTTTACTCGAGCCCGGCTGGACTGAGTAAGGTGACGCGTGAGCCTCTCGCATAATATTCTGTCTCAATTCCAAGTCGTTCGGAACACACAGTCGACCTTGGAATCTCAACACACCATCCTCATTTACCACGAATCTCTGGGCTTTCCTCTTCACAACATTCTCGTGGAGGTGAATACACATCGGATCTTCTAACTGCCTCGATTTAATGTCGTCGACTATAGACGAAGAGATCTCAAGAGTGCGCAACTGACCGGCACTCCCTGGTAGCACAACCTCCACACCCAACCCTATCAACTCTCGCTGGAGCCCTGACTGGGCCGTGAGTAACTCAAGTGCCCGAAGTGTTACCGATTTTTGACTCAAGGCATCTGCCACCACATTTGCCTTGCCCGGATGATAAAGGATCTCGAGATCGTAATCCTTAATCAACTCCAACCACCTTCTCTGTCTGTAATATCCGCCATTTTTATAATATAATAATTTTATTTAAAATAATATTAATGATGCATTTATTTCATTTAATCTCATTTTATTACCGAGAGTAATTGTTGTACAATTACTTTCACTACACGTAAAAGTCAAATTCATGTAATCTCATTTAATAAGATCCTAGACATTTTTATGATATCTCATATGTTCTAAGCCCGAGTCAATTTCTCAATTTAATTTTAAAAATATTTAATATTAATCATTGTTATTAATATTAAAATTAAAGGTATTATTATTATTAATATATTTATAATAGGAACAATATTATTATTAAAAGTATTAATATTTTTATCTTTATTATTTTTATATCATCATTTATATTATTCTCGATATTATTATTAGTAGTATCGGTATTATTAATATTATTACTACCATTATTATTATTATTATTATTATTATTATTATTATTATTATCATTATGCCCAAAATATTATTTAGCCTAATTACTATAATAATTATTACTTTTGTTTATCTAAACCAAATAATTTTTGTTAGCCTAAACGATTATAATTATTGTTTATTATTTTAAACTCAATTATTATTATTATTATTATTGTCCGGCCATATTAATTTTTTTTGTGACCCAAACAGTTTTCCTAGCCCAATTGGGATTTTTATAAACCTACAAGTTTCTCTGCCCTAAACCTAAATTATACAGTATAAATACTGTATGTTATACGGCAGCCAACCTCTACCCTACATAAATAGGGCCGTTATTCTTTTCCATCGTCCGAGCAACTCTCACCAGCTCTGCAATCATCATCATCTTCCCCATACAGGTAAAACCCCTCCATCTTCACTTTTATTTTCATCCACAGATCAAATCCAGATAGCTGTGTGCACTATTTCTCTTATTTCTCCACCCTCAGCATATTGCTAGCAAACATTATGTCTGCTCATTAGCTTTGGTTTTCTGTTGTAAATTATGTATGAAACGAAATCACAGAAATTTCAGTTGACCCCAAATTGTAAAACAATAAATTTCAACTAGGGCTTCTATTGTCGATTGTCGCCACGGGCCACCAAAAGCTCGAGTTCATCAGAACTCACACCCATAATTCGAACTCGGCATTTAACAAATCTGACCAGTCTCAACACATGTTCAGAAACCAAATCGAAAACCCTTATCCCCAAATTCTGAGCCCAAATCAGAGGCCCGATTCGGATCTATCCCCATCATTAATAACCATAAACCCTATTACGCCAGCCGACTTCAAAACCCGCGGCCCCAATCTCACTTGCTCCTTCAGTCGCAAGCCATCGCCGCCCTAGGATCGCCGTCGTTTCCTTCTTTCCTGGACTGTGTCGGTCACATGTAGTGTTTGTGTGTGTGTCTTCTGTAGCCCTGCGGTGAGGATTCAAATTAGAGAGGGAGTTAGGGATCTTAAGATCCGAGTGTGGATCTGTGTGTGTGAGATTTTGCGTTCGTGCATGTGTCGGACCGAGTGTGTGTGTGTGTGTTCTGCAAGTTTTATCGGCCGAGAAAGATGAATATACATGTAGATAGTGTGGTGAGACCAGAAGAAACAAAATGACTAATCGGTCGACTTGTTGCCGTTAGAAGGGTTTTTATACCCAACCGTTTTAGGGTTATTCAATTTAGCCCCAGAATTCTGGATACTTCAATTTAGCCCCAGTCTGATATATAATTTCTCCAACCTAGCTCCAATCCTTTTCCACTCATTCAATTTAGCCCTCACTTTTTCCAGTAACATTCAATTCAACCCCAGATTTTTAATTGCTTCGATTTTGACTCCAGTCAACCTTAAAAATCTTCAATTCGGTCCTATTTTGACCAAGACATTAAATTGTTGACTTTCAATTAATATTAATAATTAATGTGTATTTATGCATATATATTTTAATTTCATTATATCGTAATATTTTATAATGATTAAATTATTATTATATGTAGACTTTATCGAGGAGTTACGGATTTGTTCGGGAGGTGATACTGACTGCAAATTGGAATGCCGACTCTATGGACGAGGAAGACTCATAGAAGGATACCGAAGAAGCCCCTGAGAAGGATCCCAAAGAAGATCCAGAAGAAGATCCCGATGAGAGCTCAAAGATGGATCTCGCCGAAAATATGAAGGATGTTTTGATGGCAAATATCAAGTCTGAAGATGAAGTCACTTCGTGGATTGAGCCGCGACCCCCTATTCCTGTTATAGAGATTATTAGCAGTGACGATGGGGAGTAGTGTATGTAGACTCGATAATTAACAACATGAAGATAGAGATTAACGAACATAGCTTCTTAGCCGATTTGCACATAGTTGAACTCGGCGATTTTGTTGTCATTTTGGGTATGGATTGGTTGGACAAATATAGAGCTGTAGTTGAATGCTCTGAAAGGAGGGTAACATTATGTCCTTCTGTTGATATCAAGACCATATTCGAGGGAGTAAGACACTCTTGTACCCCGAAGGTGATTTCAGCCATGAAAGCCGTAAAAATGTTGAAGAAGCGTAGTTGCCAAGGATTCTTGGTCAATGTGATGAGGAAAACAACATTGAAGAAGACGATAGCTGATGTACCTATCGTCAAGGAGTATCCAGACGTCTTTCCCGAAGACTTGTCCAGAGTTCCGCCGAATCGTCAAGTTGAGTACTCGATTGATTTAGTGCCAGGAGCGGCACCAATATCGAAAGCTCCATATAGGATGGCGCCCAAGAAATTACAAGAGCTGAAAGTACAACTCCAGGAACTGCTCGACTCTGGTTATCCGATCGAGTGTTTCGCCATGGGGTGCGCCAGTACTTTTCGCAAAGAAAAAGGACGGAAGTTTGAGGATGTGCATAGACTATCGTGAACTTAATCGACTCACGATAAAGACTAAATACCCACTTCCTCGAATAGAGGACCTATTCGATCAACTCGGAGGATCAAGAGTATTCTCGAAAATAGATTTGAGATCCGGATATCATCAACTGAGGATTAAGGATGATGATATCCCGAAGACAGCATTTCGAACTCGCTATGGACACTATGAGTTTATAGTGATGCCATTTGGTTTGACTAATGCTCCAGCGGTATTGATGGACTTCATGAACCGTGTATTTCAACCTTATTTGGACAAGTTTGTCATTGTGTTCATAGATGACATACTTGTATATTCAAAGACCAAGGTTGAACATGAGCAACATCTTAGAACAATATCGGGAATACTGCGCAAGGAGAAGTTGTATGCGAAGTTCAACAAGTGTGAATTCTGGCTTAACCGAGTTGCATTTTTGGGACATGTGGTAACTTCTAAAGGAATTAGGTTGACCCGATTAAGGTAGAAGCAGTCAATTATTGGAAAGTTCCGAGTAATGCAAATGAAGTTCGCAACTTCTTGGGATTAGCCGGATATTATCAAAGATTTATCGAGGGATTTTCGAAGATAGCTGCACCGATGACTAGATTGACTAGAAAGGGAGAAGTTTTCTTATGGAATGAGAAGTGCGAAAAGAGTTTTCAAGAACTTAAGCGAAAGATTGACTGCAACACCAGTTTTGACGATTCTCGATCCGACGAGAGAGTTTGTCATCTACAGTGATGCATCCAAGCAAGGCTTGGGATGTGTATTGATGCAAGAAGGCAAGGTGGTTGCCTATGCTTCGAGACAGTTGAAACCACACGAGCTGAACTACCCTACTCATGATTTGGAATTAGCAGCGGTAGTTCATGCCTTGAAGATTTGGACACATTACCTGTATGGAGGTAAGTGTGAAATTTATACAGACCACAAAAGTCTTAAATATATTTTCACATAAAAGGAATTGAATATGAAGCAGCGCAGATGGCTTGAGTTGTCAAAGACTACGATTGTACAATTCATTACCACCCCGGTAAAGCAAACGTAGTTGTAGATGCACTGAGCCATAAGGCGAGAGGAGACCTAACCTGTTTATTGACCAAAGAGGAAAGCTTGGTCAAGGAATTTGCAAGGATGAACCTTGAGATAGCTACACCATCGAATCCAGTTGAGTCGTTATTGGCTAGTTTGGTGGTACAACCAAACTTGAAGAAGCAGATCAAAAATGAAAGAACGTACTATTTCAGGTGAGGATAAGGGATTTAATGTGTCCGAGTTGTGTACCCAATGTTGTCAAGTTGAGAGAAGCAATATTGAAGGAGGCACATAGTACTCCATATACAGCACACCCTGGGAGTACAAAGATGTACCATGGTCTTAAGGGGACATTTTGGTGGGAAGGTTTGAAAAGAGATGTGGCAGACTTTGTCAGAAGGTGTATAGTTTGTCAACAAGTGAAGACAGAACACCAACGATGGACTTTGTGGTAGGTTTGCCTCGAACGGAAAGAGGAAACCATGCTATTTGGGTTGTTGTGGACCGACTCACAAAGTCAGCTCATTTTATTCCAGTCAAGATTAACTTTCGAATGGATCAGTATGCTCAACTTTTACATCCGTGAGATTATTAAATAGCATGAAGTGCTAGTCTCTATAGTATCCGACAGGGATACTCGTTTCACATCACGTTTTTGGGAGAGTTTGCAAGAAGCCTCGGGAACGCAGTTGAATTTTAGTACGGCCTATCATCCTCAAACTGATGGTCAGTCCGAGAAGACCATACAAATTCTTGAGGATAAGTTGCGAGCATGTGTGTTAGACATGGGAAATAATTGGGAATGACTCTTGCCTTTGGTAGAATTTGCTTACAACAATAGTTACCAGTCGACGATCGGTATGGCACCGTATGAAGCCTTATACGGTAGGAAGTGTCGATCACCACTGTATTGGGATGAGGTAGGTGAAAGGAGAATTTTGAGTCCCGAGATGATCGAACAGACAGTTGGTGTGGTGGGTAAGATTCGTGAGAGGATCAAGATAGCACAGGATCGTCAGAAGTCTTACGCCGACAAACGTAAGAAGGATCTCGAATTCTGTATTGGCGACAAGGTATTCCTGAAGGTATCTCCTACCAAGGGAATTGTTCGTTTTGGTTCAAGGAGCAAGTTGAGACCGAGATACATTGGACCGTTCGAAATTCTTGAACGGATGGGGGAGTTAGCTTACCGCTTGGCTTTACCCCCGAAACTTTCGGCTGTGCACAACGTTTTCCATGTATCATTGTTGAGGAAGTATGTGCTGTAATATCCGTATTTTTCTTTCCCTTGTATTTTCGTTTTTGGTGTATTTCTCGATCGTAGTGACCCTCGTGTACTTTTCAGCGTGTCCTTCCTGTCAAACTGTTGAACTGTATTCTCGTTGTTGTTGTGCGGAACCGCCGTTTCAGGGTTGCCGTGGATCCATTGCGTGTTGTTGGTTCCCAAATATTGATTCCTATTGTTTTATTCCCTTTTCGGATCATTTTTATCATTTTGGAACCCAAAAGGGGGTGTGGGCCGCGACACAAGGTGTGTGCGCCGCGGCACACATATTCCTTCAGTTGTTGGTCGAACAAACTATACTGTGTGCCGCGGCACGTGCAGTGTCGCTGCGCACACTCGTGTCTTCTGCGACCAAAACCCAATCAGACCGTGCCGCGGCACAATGCCGAAACCTCGAGTATTTTTTCGCTCGTGCGGCACACTTGGCCAGGCCGCGGCACACGAAGCGGTCAACTGTGCAAACTCGTCCTTATTAGACGAAATCGGCCGTCTTCTTCTTCATTTTCACTGCGCGAGAGAGAGAGAGACCTAGGAGGGGAGAACTTCTCAAGCATTTTTCATCCGGGGGTCGATTTTCATCATTTCCTTTCGGTTGTGAGGCTCGGACAATCAATCTAACGCGGGTTCTACGGATCTTAGTTCTTGAATCTCCAAAGGTAATATTTCTAGAACCCTATTTTCGATTAATTTGGGGGTTTTGGGATTTTCTTCCGATTAATTCCGTTTTGTTGGTGGATTCATGATGTATACGATTAATATTGTTAGTATCTTTAGTTTTCCTACGGATTCATGGATATTTCGTGGATTTTTACGGAATCGAGAGGGTTTGGTTGTGGTCCGCCCTCGTTGTTATTTTGGTACGAATATACATGAATCGTAGGCGGGTTTCCGGGTGTATTCCATTTCCATAATCGTTTAGAAGTGGTTGTGATTGTGCTATTCGAATCGTTAGGTTCATTTTCGTCGGTTCCTCGTGGTTGTACTCGATTCTTCCGTTCCGTTCATGTCATCATCTATTTAATCGAGGCAAGTATCTTTATGAACTTACAATCTTGACATAGTAGTTTTGTATGAGAAATTGTGTGTGTGTGTATGCTCACTGCGGGTTAGACTCGACGGGGTCTCGGTAGGGTTCCACGAAGCTGTGGGACCGCGAGCTTGCTTTTAACCACTGTGGGTTAGATCCGACGGGGTCTCGGCAGGGATCCACGAAGCTGTGGGTCCGCGGTTAATTGTGGTGCATTTTTACAAATGTGGTTTGATCATTGGCATTTTAAATGAGTGTTTTGGAACTATGTTTTCTTGAATTGCATGCATTACTATATGTGTAAGATGTAAGTCGTTCATCCGGTTACTTGTACTAGCGTAATTGCTAACCTCCTCCGGGACCCGCTTTTGGGGAAATTCGCTTTATGAATTTCAGTCGGGTTCATCGAGACGAGCTGCTACTGACCAAGATACACGGATGATGGCCGTGCGTGATGATTGTGCACGAGTGACATTTTACTGTCTTTTACCTTTTCATCTTTTGTGGTTTTGAACTAATAGTTGTACTCGAGTACTTAAGGGGTTCTTGTTCGTTCGGATTGTATTGTTGCTTATTATGTTGTGTTGGATGATGATGTTATATTGACCGGTTGAACCGGGTGGATTATTCTGTTTTGCGTCTTTATGACATGGTATTGTTCTGTCGTTTATGTGAGTCGATGAGTATGATGCTGTTCAGCCTGGTGGGCCCCATGTAGGGATTCACGGCGCTGTAATATACCTCGAATATCTTGAGGGCGTTACAGAAAATGGTATCAGAGCTCTAGGTTTATGGATACCTAGGCTTGTCGGTTTATTGGGTCTTGTGGTGTTTTGTTTTGCACATCATCGTCACGCTGCCATGATTTCGGTACTACCAGTGTCCGTAAGTTTTCTTTCCTCTGTTGATTATTTCCTTGTATCGTACTTTTGATTCTCGACTTGTGATTGTTCTTTTCTCGTGCTTACCCTCGTATGGCTTTTGCTACTTATTTAACTCCAGTATGGATGCTGGAAGAGGTCGTGGTCGCGGTCGTGGTCGTGGACGCGGCCGGGGACGTGGGGCAGCCGGTGGGGCGGCCATGTCACAGTCTTCGGGAGCCGACAGTACCGGCGACCGTCATAGCCATGCTTCTTCTCAGGAGCGTGCCGACCTCGGTATTGCGGCCGTTATGCAGCAAATGGTGAATCAAATGGCGGCGATAGCTCAGCGGTTCGTAACCGGATCGTGCCCACGCTAATCGGGCGGAGCGGATCGTTGGCTCCAAGATGTTATCAAGATGCATCCTCCTCGGGCCGGAGCTTCACCGATTGGCCGGGAAGGGTGGATCAAGGAGATATCTAAGGTCTTCGTTGCCACTAATCGTCCCGAGGAACGTAAAGTCCCTATTGCTCAATACTTTCTCACAGGGACGCTACGACCGGTGGGAGGCCGTTGGGCCCAAAGACCATGCCGCTGGCCGAGTTTCAAGAGTTGATGGAGGTGAATATTGCCGTGGCCGCCGATGTGCTCGGGTACATGCTTTTTATGATGCTCAACCGCGGGATATCCCCGTATCTCAAGCTATTGCTGATTTTAATAAGGAGTTGGGTTATGTGAAGACCCAAGTTGTCGAGGAGAGCGACAAAATTTTCCACTTCTCCAGACGGATGAAGTTGCCAATTCGGGACTATATGTCGGGGCTTGTATGCACTACCTTGAAAGATTACCAGAGCAGGGCCCTTGCTTATGATATGTCTGTGACGGCGAGTGAGGCGGCCCGCGAGAGTAAGAAACAGAAGTCCACCGGGAATTTTTCGGGCCACAAAGGTGGGGGTCAGCAGAAATTTCAGTCTGCTAACTTTTCCGCTGGTGGTGGCCCAGCTCGATCTACTGGGTTTCCCCGTAGGGCTGCCAGTGCCCCTTCTCGAGAGGTGAAATGCTTTAACTGTGGCCAGCAGGGCCACATCAGTCGTATTTGTCCGAACCCTTTGCTGTCGTGTAATCAGTGTGGCCAGTCGGGTCACAAGGCTGCTTTCTGTGCTGAGAGGGAGAAACTCCTTGGTGCCCGGGCTTCCATTCCAGCGCCTAGGGAACCAAGTGTGAATCAGGGGTCGTTTGCCCCTCAATCTCCGCCGAGTGCTAGTTGGGGGAGAGGTCGGGGTCAGCCCTCAAGAGGGGGAGCTTCCAGTGTTGGCTCCGCCCACCCGCGTGTCTATGAGATGCGGAGAGCCGATGACCCAGCGGCTACCGTGGCGACAGGTACCGTTTATATTCTTTCTCACCCTGTCAGTGTGCTTTTCGATTCCGGTGCTACGCATTCGTTCATATCTCTGGATTGTGTGCGCCGTTTGAGTCTCGACCGTTTGACGCCTTGTGAGCCCTTCATCGTTAAGCTTCCTAGCGGTGATAGGATCGTTGGTGATCAGGAGGTTCGAGACTGTTCTGTGTTTATTTGCGAGAGGGCTTGGCCCTCTAATCTTATTGTTGTGGGTATTGAGGGTGAGGACTTAATTCTCGGGGATGATTGGCTCGAGCGGCATGGTGCAATTATGAACTACCGCACGAGAATCATCACCATGTTAGCCGATGATGGCACCGAGCACTCTTTCGCCGGGCGAAAGAGGGGGAACCAGAACTCGTTATTAACGCCTCAAGGCGATGAGACTCCTGCGAAAGGGGTGTACCGGCTATTGGTGCTACGCCTTGAAGGCGGAGAGTGGTGGAGTCGAGTTTTCGTCGATTCCAATCGTTAATGAATTTCCTGATGTTTTTCCTGACGAGTTACCGGGATTGCCACCGAATCATGAGGTCGAGTTCGCTATAGAGTTAGAGCCGGGTGCGGCTCCTATTTCGAAGGCACCCTATCGCATGGCACCTTCAGAGATGTCCGAGTTGAAGAAGCAGTTGAGTGAGCTTCTTGAGTCGGGGTATGTTCGACCGAGCGCCTCGCCTTGGGGCGCACCGGTCCTGTTTGTGCAGAAGAAGGATGGTTCACTACGTTTGTGTATCGACTATCGCGAACTAAACAAGGTGACCATCAAGAACAAGTATCCTTTGCCGAGAATTGATGATTTGTTCGATCAGTTGCAGGGAGCTGTGGTATTCTCGAAAATTGATTTGAAATCGGGGTACTATCAGCTCCGGGTGAGAGAGTCCGATGTGCCGAAAACAGCCTTTCGGACGAGGTACGGACACTATGAGTTTGTAGTCATGCCTTTCGGGTTAACTAATGCGCCGGCGGTGTTCATGCAGTTGATGAACAAAGTTTTTATCGAGTATTTGGATAAGTGTGTCATCGTCTTCATTGACGATATTCTTATTTATTCGAGGAACGAGGAAGAGCATGTCCATCATTTGCGGATAGTGTTAGACATTTTGAGGGCCGAGCAACTCTATGCGAAGTTCTCGAAATGTGAGTTCTGGCTGAAGGAAGTGATGTTTTTGGGCCACGTGATTTCAGCCGAGGGGGTTCGTGTAGATCCGCAGAAGATCGAGGCGGTGTTGGATTGGGCACCGCCCAAAAACGTGAGAGAGCTCCGAAATTTCTTGGGTTTGGCTGGCTACTACCGTAGGTTCGTCGAGGGTTTCTCGAAACTGGCTCGACCACTTACACAGTTGCTCCAGAAATCCGAGAAGTTAAATGCGGAATGATGAGAGGCAACAGCTTTTGAGGAGTCAAGAAGCGTTTGACTTGACTCCGGTTTTGGCGTTGCCATGTGGCAACGAGGATTCGCCGCTTATAGCGATGCTTCGGTCGTGGTTTTGGGTGCGTATTAATGCAGCACGGCAAGACCATTGCCTTTGCGTCGAGACAGTTGAGGCCGTATGAGCTTAACTACCCTACTCATGATTTGGAGTTAGCGGCAGTCGTATTTGCGCTCAAGATTTGGCGTCACTATCTTTTCGGCTCTACATGTCAGATTTTTACCGATCATAAAAGTCTGAAATACATATTTACTCAGCGGGAGTTGAACATGAGGCAGAGAAGGTGGTTAGAGTTGATTAAGGATTATGACCTCGAAATCCTTTATCATCCGGACAAGGCGAACGTCGTGGCCGACGCCGAGCCTGAAACCAGCCATGCGTTGCGAACGCTTGAGATCCTTACGCCTCGCCTCCGAGCTTCATGGGCTTTGATCGAGTTAGATGTTGAAGTTTTGTTGCCTGGAACCATCGGGCAACTTCGTGCTTTAGAGATTTCGTCGTCTCTGGTCGATGAAATTAAGCTGAAGCAATCGGAGGATCCGATGATTATTCAAATCCGAGAGAACGTTCTTAAGGGAAAGTCTCCTGGGTTTGTGATTCACGAGGATGGTATTTTGAGATTCCAGAGTCGGCTTTGTGCGCCGAACGACTCAGAGTTGAGGCAGAGTATTTTACGGGAGGCCCATGCTACACCTTATTCCGTTCATCCTGGTTCGAGTAAGATGTACAAGGACCTGAGGAGAAATTTCTGGTGGAATGATATGAAGGATGAGGTCGCACAGTTTGTAGCGAGATGTTTGACTTGTCAGCAGGTCAAAATCGAGCATCGGCTGACTCAGGTTATTGCGATCACTTCGCTCGGAATGGAAATGGGAAGATATATCGATGGATTTCGTTACGAGTTTGCCGAGATCGAGGTCGGGCATGAATATGGTATGGGTGATTGTTGATCGCCTGACCAAGTCGGCACATTTTCTGGGCATCAAGGACACTTGGGGCCCGGAGAAGTTAGCTCGTGTGTTTATCGCGCAGATCGTGAGACTTCACGGTACTCCGAGGTCTATTGTTTCGGATCGTGACGGCCGTTTTGTATCGCACTTCTGGCAGGCGGTGCATAAGACGTTGGGTACCCGGTTGCATTTGAGTACCTCTTTTCATCCCCAGTCAGATGGACAATCGGAACGCACTATCCAGACGTTCGAGGACTTGTTGCGTGCCTGTGCTCTCGATTGGAGTAGTGACTGGGAGGAACATTTGCCGCTGATCGAATTCACGTACAACAACAGTTGGCACGCGTCGATTCGGATGGCACCGTATGAGGCTACCCAGAGTCGACAGAAGTCGTATGCCGACGTCCGTCGTCGACCTTTGGAATTCGAGGTAGGAGACCACGTTTTACTAAAGGTGTCGCCGACGAAAGGAGTTTTTCGTTTTGGGAAGAAAGGAAAGTTGAATCCGAGATTTATCGGCCCCTTTGAGATCCTCGAGCGAGTCGGTGGGTTTAGGGGTGGGCAACGAAACCGAAATTTCCCGAACCGTCCCGAACCGATATGGTTCCGTTCCAAAAAATAACAGATCCAATCGGATCTATATAATTTTGGCCCGATCCCGATCCCGGTCCGATTCAAATAATACCATACCCCGTTCCCTAAAATTCTGTACCGAACCGAACCGATTATCCCGGTTGATGTACACATGATAATTATATATATATATAATATATATATATATATATATATATATATATATATATACACGTTATATATAATAATGGGTGGCTTTCCTAGAAATAAAAAATACCAGTTTAATTTGCATAAAAGCCTTTCCACATGGGCTGCGAAGGAAAGTTGGAGGGGACAGCTGCCAACCTACCATCGAGGGGACCGCTGGATATATATAATAATATATAATAATATATTGCACCGCTCAATGTGTGGCCCAAGCCTTCTGATCCGTCCGTTATCAATAATTCAATAGCTTAAAAATAAACAATAAAACAATAATTAGGGTTCATTTCTCAGTTTTCACCTTTTGCCCGCCGCCCAGCTGCTTCATCTTCATTTCTCTGTTTTCACCGCGAGAGAGAAAGAAAGAGAGAGAGCCTGAGAGAGAGCGAGTGAAAAAAAAAAACGGAAACCAGATTCTGGATTCTTCGGCCTCTGCGATCTCACTTCCGCGCTCGATCTTCTTCTAGTTTCTATTTTTTATCTTTTCTCCTAGATTTTTACAGGTAACTTTTCATCTCTTTTATTTTATTTAATTTTTTATGTCTGGATTTCATAACTTTCTCTATCATGGTTGGATTCTGAAAATTATTTTTTTGATTTCGTCATTTATTTTAGGTTTATTTAATTGTTTGCAGATGTTCATAATATTTATTTGAATTTTGGTTAATTTATTTATTGATTTGATGCTTAATGCTTTCAGATATCAAACATGCTCGAAAGTAATACAAAGTTGGCTTCATCAAGTGGTACATCACCATCACTTTCTCAACCTGGGGTGGGAAATGAATTTCCAAATCAAGCAGAAATGTCGACTCCAACATCCACACTAAGCGGTGCTTGCAAACCAATTGTGGTGGCTGATAATGTACCAAAAGGTCCGAATATCTTCTATGAACGTCCAGAAGGTATGAAAGCTAGGGTATATAGGTCAGCTGTTTGGGATCATTTTACTAGTTACTGGATTAGAAGTATTAAAAAAGTTAAGAATCTAGAGTCAGGGGTGATTGAGGATGTGTATGTTTATAAAGAGAGGGCTAAATGCAAATATTGTCCTAAAGGGAAAGGGGACTTTGCTGCAGACAGTGGACCAAATGGGACTGGGGGGCCAAACAAACATATACCTAAGAGATGTAAATGGTATCCTTGCAATGTCGATTTAAACAAACAGAAAGTTTTGACTTGGGAAAAAGGTGATTATAATAAGCTTGTGTGTAAGAGTTTTGACCAAAAAAAAACAATGGAGGCTTGTGTAGAGATGGTAGTGCTTGATGAATTGCCATTTAGTTTTGTGGAAAAGAGGGGATTTATGAGATTTTGTGAAATAGGAATGCCATTATTTATACTCCCCTCCAGGAGAACTTTAGTTAGGACCTTCTTAGACATGTATGAAGCCAGAAAAAAACATTTAAAAAAAGATCTTGCTTCTTATAGGGTCTGCCTTACCACTGATACTTGGACTAGTGTCCAAAACATTAATTACATGGTCTTAACTGCTCATTTCATTGATTCAAATTGGACAATGCATAAAAGGGTGTTAAATTTCTGTGTTATTACCAATCATCAAGGGATCACCATAGCTAATTTGATAGAACAATGTTTGAGTGACTGGGGAATTAATAAGATTTTGACTGTTACAGTAGATAATGCATCTGCAAACAAGGTAGCTTTGGAGCACTTAGCTGAAAAATTAAATGATTGTCCAAATTCAGAAGTGATTTTAGGGGGGAAATACATGCACATGAGATGTGTGGCACACATTACAAATTTAATTGTTGGTAATGGCCTGAAAAAACTTAACCCCACCATCTTAGCAATTAGGAATGCTGTGAAGTTTGTTAGGAGTTCACCATCAAGGTTGGCCCTTTTTAAGAAGGCTGTGGCTAGGGAAAAAATTAGAGTTTAATGGGCTAGTTTGCTTAGATGTGCCCACAAGGTGGAATTCAACTTATTTGATGTTGGATTCTGCCTTGAAATTGAGAAGGGCATTCAAAAGAATGGAACAAGAAGTAGACAGTCCATACCTAGCTTTTTTCAATGAGCCAGATGAAGAATTTGATGAGGATGGAAATGTGAGAGTCCAAAGAAGGGACAAGAAGAAATTTGGGCCACCGAGGGATTCTGACTGGGATTCATGTGAATCTTTTATAAATTTTCTTCAAGTCTTTTATGAGGTTACCTTAAGGGTTAGTGCCTCCCACCACCCAACAATCCACACAACCTTCCATGATATTGTTCACATGGAAGAAATTATGAATAGTTTTTCTGCATGTGCACCACTTTCTGCAACAGACAAGTTGATGGCTGAGATTGCTTCACTTATGAAAACCAAGTACAATAAATATTTTGGTGAATTAAAGAACCTGAACCCTTTCATTTTTCTGGGGATTGTGATGGATCCTAGGTTTAAATTGAAACATGTTTCCCAATTATTGACTGAACAATTGATGTGGGTTGAACATGAAGTAGAAGACAAGGTTTCCGAGATAAGATCCATATTGTTTCAACTGTATGAAGAGTATGGTTCAAAGTTAGATAAATATGTGAACAAGAGGAATCCAGAAGCAAGTAGTAGCAGAATAACATGAAAAGGCAGAGGATTAATGAGAAAGCTGGAAGTGAGAACAAGGTAAGCATTGGGATGAAGTATGTTGTCAATTGGACAAAACATGTGATACAAACTGATGAGGCTATCGTAGAGCATGAGATTGATCGATTTCTGAAAGATCCATTGTTAGCTATTGGGAATCAAGATGATGGCTTAGCTAATGATGCTAGTGAGCCATGTCTTTGAAAAATTGATAGAGAGTTACAAGTCCTTTAAAATATTACGGTGGTGGAAAATGCGCCTCTCAAGATTCAGTTCTCTCTTTACTTGCCAAAGATATATTTGCAATTCAAGTATCAACAGTAGCTTCTGAGAGTTCTTTCAGCACAGGGGGAAGAGTCATTGACTCATTTAGGAGTTCATTAACCCCCAAGTCAGTAGAAGCTCTGATTTGTATGCAAAATTGGATAAGAGGAGATAACATAATCATGAATTTTGATGAAGAACCTTCTGCTCAAGAATTGCAATTTTATGAAAACATTGAGACAGGTCATTTTTGTTTCCCCTTATAATTGTTTTGGCATTATATCTGTTTAATTAAATCTTTTGCTATACTGCTAAATCTGACCTATTAATTTGTTGCTACTTGATATGCTAACTTTGTTCATTATTTCACTTATGCCAATTGTGTAGAACTGTTCAATACAAAGACAACACATGATGAGGTTGAAGAAGTGCTTGACAGAGCTGAAGATGCTGACCTTGAGGATGCAGAATGTGATGATGATTGATGTGGATGAAGATCAAGGCTGGTCTTTGTTAATATGGATTTAGACTTTTGGATAATTTATGATGATGATGATGATTTTCAGATTTTTATGATGTATTTGGACTTATGTTAAGCTGGCTTGGCTTAATCTGGAATTTGTATTATCTGGACTGGTGTATTAATGTATTTTGATAATGCTTGTAATATTATATTCTGGAACTTAGACTTTTTTCTTTTCTATTATTTGTACCATATCCCTGGATGTTGGAACTTTGGAATGTATTTTTATAAATGTTTTAGTTAGATTTTTATTTTATGGCAGTTTTAAATTTCAAATTTTCGTGTCCCGAAATGGTATTGTACCGAACCGATTTGTCCCGGCCTCGAATGATTACATGCCTAACCGGGATTTTGTGATAAACCGGACCGATTCCGAACCGTTTCATCTAACTGGGACCGAGACTGGGACTAGCTAAATCCCGGACCGTACCGGACCGTGCCCACCCCTAGGTGGGTTGGCATACCGTTTGGCGTTACCTCCAACCTTGAGTCATGTTCATAGCGTTTTTCATGTTTCCCAGTTGAGGAAATATGTCCCGGATCCTAGTCACGTCATCGATTATGGTGAGATTGATGTCGCCGAGGATATTACTTTCGAAGAGCGTCCTTTGAAGATTTTGGAGCATCGTGAGAAACGACTGAGGCATAAGACCATTCCTTTGGTCAAAGTGCAGTGGTCGAGACACGGTGTCGAGGAAGCAACTTGGGAAACCGAGGATAGCATGCGTGCTAGGTACCCGGAGTTGTTTGTTCCTTAAGTTTCGGGACGAAACTTATTTTTAGAGGGGTAGAATGTAATATCCGTATTTTTCTTTCCCTTATATTTTCGTTTTTGGTGTATTTCTCGATCGTAGTGACCCTCGTATACTTTTCAGCGTGTCCTTCCTGTCAAACTGTTGAACTGTATTCTCGTTGTTGTTGTGCGGAACCGCCGTTTCGGGGTTGCCGTGGATCCATTGCGTGTTGTTGGTTCCCAAATATTGATTCCTATCGTTTTATTCCCTTTTCGGATCATTTTTATCATTTTGGAACCCAAAAGGGGGTGTGGGCCGCGGCACAAGGTGTGTGCGCCGCGGCACACATATTCCTTCAGTTGTTGGTCGAACAAACTGTACTGTGTGCCGCGGCACACCCATCCGGTGCCGCGGCAGCTGCATGCGAGCAGCCGCGCACACTGTCCGGCCGCGGCACACTCGTGTGTCTTCGCGACCAAAACCCAATCAGCCGTGTGCCGCGCACACGCAGATCTATCTTGGCTGCACAATGCCGAAACACAGGAGTATTTTTTGGCCTGTGCGGCACACGAAGCGTCAATCGTGCAAACTCGTCCTTATTAGACGAAATCGGCCGTCTTCTTCTTCATTTTCAACTGCGGAGAGAGAGAGAGACCTAGGAGGAGAACTTCTCAAGCATTTTTCATCCGGGGGTCGATTTTCATCATTTCCTTTCGGTTGTGAGGCTCGGACAATCAATCTAACGCGGGTTCTACGGATCTTAGTTCTTGAATCTCCAAAGGTAATATTTCTAGAACCCTATTTTCGATTAATTTGGGGGTTTTGGGATTTTTTTCCGATTAGTTCCGTTTTGTTGGTGGATTCATGATGCATACGATTAATATTGTTAGTATCTTTAGTTTTCCTACGGATTCATGGATATTTCGTGGATTTTTACGGAATCGAGAGGGTTTGGTTGTGGTCCGCCCTCGTTGTTATTTTGGTACGAATATACATGAATCGTAGGCGGGTTTCCGGGTGTATTCCATTTCCATAATCGTTTAGAAGTGGTTGTGATTGTGCTATTCGAATCGTTAGGTTCATTTTCGTCGGTTCCTCGTGGTTGTACTCGATTCTTCCGTTCCGTTCGTGTCATCATCTATTTAATCGAGGCAAGTATCCTTATGAACTTACAATCTTGACATAGTAGTTTTGTATGAGAAATTGTGTGTGTGTGTATGCTCACTGCGGGTTAGACTCGACGGGGTCTCGGTAGGGTTCCACGAAGCTGTGGGACCGCGAGCTTGCTTTTAACCACTGTGGGTTAGATCCGACGGGGTCTCGGCAGGGATCCACGAAGCTGTGGGTCCGCGGTTAATTGTGGTGCATTTTTACAAATGTGGTTTGATCATTGGCATTTTAAATGAGTGTTTTGGAACTATGTTTTCTTGAATTGCATGCATTACTATATGTGTAAGATGTAAGTCGTTCATCCAGTTACTTGTACTAGCGTAATTGCTAACCCTCTGGGACTGTTTTGGGGAAATTCGTTTTATGAATTTCAGTCGAGTTCATCGAGACGAGCTGCTACTGACCAAGATACGGATGATGGCCGTGCGTGATGATTGTGCACGAGTGACGTTTTAGTGTCTTTTACCTTTTCATCTTTTGTGGTTTTGAACTAATAGTTGTACTCGAGTACTTAAGGGGTTCTTGTTCGTTCGGATTGTATTGTTGCTTATTATGTTGTGTTGGATGATGATGTTATATTGACCGGTTGAACCGGGTGGATTATTCTGTTTTGCGTCTTTATGACATGGTATTGTTCTGTCGTTTATGTGAGTCGATGAGTATGATGCTGTTCAGCCTGGTGGGCCCCATGTAGGGATTCACGACGCTGTAATATACCTCGAATATCTTGAGGGCGTTACATGTGCACGATCCCAGCCACGTCATCAGCTATACCGCCGTGGAGATGAACAAAGATCTTACTTATGAAGAACAACCAGAACTGATTCTCGACCGATCAGTCCGACAGTTGAGGAACAAAGAGAAGGTGTTTGTCAAGATCCAATGGCGTAACCATAGTAAAGATGAAGCCACTTGGGAGCGCGAGAAAGAACTTCAAGCTCATTATCCGGATTTCTTCAATCGAGGTATGTCATTTATTTTCGAGGACGAAAATTTTTCTAAGAGGGGTAGGATGTAATATCCGCCATTTTTATAATATAATATTATTATTTATTAATGATGCATTTATTTCATTTAATCTCATTTTATTATCGACTAAGTAATTATTGTACAATTACTTTCACTACACATACAACTCAAATTCATGTAATCTCATTTAATAAGATCATAGACATTTTCATGATATCTCATATGTTCTAAGCCCGAGTCAATTTCTCAATTTAATTTCAAGAACATTTAATATTAGTCATTGTTATTAATATTAAAATTAAAGGTATTATTATTAATATTTATAATAGGAACAATATTAATATTAAAAGTATTAATATTTTTATCTTTATCATTTCTATATCATCATTTATATTATTCTCGATATTATTATTCGTAGTATCAGTATTATTAATATTATTACTGCCATTATTATTATTATTATCATTATGCCCAAAATATTATTTAGCCTAATTACTATAATAATAATAATAATTATTATTATTAATAATATCACTATTACTATAGTTACCATTATTACTTTAGTTTATTTAAATCAAATAATTTTCGTTAGCCTAAACGATTATAATTATTATTTATTATTTTAAACTCAATTATTATTATTATTTTATTATTCTTAATCAACACTTTATTAAAAACTCAAAGGGTTTACAAAAAATTAGTGGTTCGAAACCAACTGGCCCCACACCTCTAAAGAATAAGAAACCAATCCTATTAAAAATATGAATCTAAAGACGTACCCCAACGTCTTGAAACATGTAGAATCGTCGAATACGCTTTAAGAAGCATCGCATCCTTCTCAAGTTCTCCAAAAGTAGAAAATGAAAAGGGGAGAAACCCATATCCAATATCCGCACATTTAGCATCGTACTTGACACGTTTACGTTGTGCGGCATCAATGACCGCACACCCTGGCATAAAATCAGTCATCCCAGATTGCGTCAAGGGCGACGATCCCGTAAGATCAACACATACATCACGCCCACTATCCCAAGAGTAAAGTAATATATCAGCCGGTCGTAAGGATATGTCTCTATCTCCATAAAGCTCAATATCCACCTCCTTACGAGATGAAGTTTCGGACCGAGAACATATATCAACAAGAACATCACGCACAAGGTTATGCCGATATTTAATGCCAACAATACCCGCACACAAAACAACGTGATCCCCATAAATATCTCCAGTAAATACCTTACAACAAGCTGATATTATTACTATTATTATTATTATTATTATTATTATTATTATTATTATTATTATTATTGTCGGCCCATATTAATTTTTTTTGCGACTCAAACAGTTTTCCTAGCCCGATTGGGATTTTTCTAAACCTACAAGTTTCTCTGCCCTAAACCTAAACTATACAGTATAAATACTGTATGTTATACGGCAGCCAACCCCTACCCTACACAAATAGGGCCATTATTCTTTTCAATCGTCCGAGCAATTCTCACCAGCTCTGCAATCATCATCATCTTCCCCATACCGGTAAAACCCCTCCATCTTCACTTTTATTTTCATCCACATATCAAATCCAGATAGCTGTGTGTACTATTTCTCTTATTTCTCCACCCTCAGCATATTGCTAGCAAACATTATGTCTGCTCATTAGCTTTGGTTTTTTGTTGTAAATTATGTATGAAACGAAATCCCAAAAATTTCAGTTGACCCCAAATTGTAAAACAATAAATTTCAACTAAGGCTTCCACAGTCGATTGTCGCCACGGGCCACCAAAAGCTCGAGTTCATCAGAACTCACACCCACAATTCAAACTCAGCATTTAACAAATCTGACCAGTCTCAACACCTGTCCAGAAACCAAATCGGAAACCCTTATCCCCAAATTCCGAGCCCAAATCAGAGGCCCGATTCAGATCCATCCCCATCATTAATAACCATAAACCCTATTACGTCAGCCGACTTCAAAACCCGCGGCCCCAATCTCACCTGCTCCCTCAGTCGCAAGCCATCGCCGCCCTAGGATCGCCGTCGCTGCCTTCTTTCCTGGATTGTGCCGGTCACATGTAGTGTTTGTGTGTGTCTTCTGTAGCCCTGCGGTGAGGATTCAAATCAGAGAGGGAGATAGGGATCTTAAGATCCGAGTGTGGATCTGTGTGTGTGAGATTTTGCATTCGTGCATGTGTCGGAACGAGTGTGTGTGTGTGTGTTCTGCAAGTTTTATCGGCCGAGAAAGATTAATATACATATAGATAGTGTGGTGAGACCAGAAGAAACAAAATGACTAATCAGTCGACTTGTTGCAGTGAGAAGGGTTTTTATACCCAACTTTTTTAGGGTTATTCAATTTAGCCCCAGAATTCTGGATACTTCAATTTAGCCCCACTCTGATATATAATTTCTCCAATCTAGCTCCAACCCTTTTCCAGTCATTCAATTTAGCCCTCACTTTTTTCAGTAACATTCAATTCAACCCCAAATTTTTAATTGCTTCGATTTTGACTCCAGTCAACCTTAAAAATCTTCAATTTGGTCCTATTTTGACCAAGACATTAAAATATTGACTTTCAATTAATATTAATAATTAATCTGTATTTATGCATATATATTTTAATTTCAGTCATTATATCGTAATATTTTATAATGATTAAATTATTATTATATGTATACTTTATCGAGGAGTTACGGGCTTAAAACTGTGAGTCGAGCATCTTCATATTCAAGTCAGACATCATCATTTATTCAGGTGGTAATTTTCATTATCACTTTAATTGCTTTAATTAGACTGTATATGTGATATTCTATTCATGTTTAAAATTATTATGCACGTTGTAAATCAGGCTAACATGTATTCGTGTAAGAGGCTATCTTAAGATATATGTTGTTGCGGGGACCCCTGCGCAACCTCAATATTCACATGCGTGCTCGATTCATGTTATGTGGTATTGTGTGTATGTTTGATGTTGTTGCGGGGGCACCTGCGCAACCTCAATATTCGTGTTATGCGTGCTCGATTAATGCTATACGTAATATTGTGAGTATGCATTTAGGTTGAGGAAAAATATGATAGATTATTCATGTTATGCTTTCCATGAAATTGTATATTACTGTGATCAGTATGATTTCCATGAGCGGAAGAAAGCTCACCCCCACCTTTATTGATCCCACAGGTTGAACCGAGCCGGATGGACGAGGGAGCGAGCCAAGAGGGCATATGAAAGAGGATTTATTATATGATGTTTTTCGTTATGTCTAATGTTTTGAAACTTATTTGGGGAAACATTGACTAGAAATTTATAATTTATGACTTATTCTTCCGCCGCAAATTTTTATCTCGTATCTATGATGAAATATTGCCTTATTTAAAGGTATTAAATTTTATGGCAGTGTAGCGACTCGATTTTGTAGGCGAGATTTTAATATTCTCAAAGAAAATTATTTTTGTCAAAATTGCCTTTTATTTATTTTCCCCATTAAATACCCTAGAAAGTCGGGGCGTTAC
Organism: Orobanche coerulescens; assembly: GCA_033398695.1. Classification (NCBI taxonomy): domain Eukaryota; kingdom Viridiplantae; phylum Streptophyta; class Magnoliopsida; order Lamiales; family Orobanchaceae; genus Orobanche; species Orobanche coerulescens. The sequence goes on along the minus strand of CM065816.1, from coordinate 9,288,820 downwards.
ACTGTCTCATATTCAGTTCCTTCTGCGTGAAAATATACTTCAAGCTCTTGTGATTGGTGAAAATTTCACGACGAGCCATACAAGTAATGACGTCAAATCTTCAATGCAAACACAATTGCAGCCAACTCAAGATCGTCGGTAAGGTAGTTCAACTCGTACGGTTTCAACTGACGGGAAGCATAGGCAATCGTCTTCCCGTGCTGCATGAGTACACATCCAAGCCCTTGGCCTGAATCATCGCTATAAATTGAGAAACCCTCATCGGTAAGGCCAAGACGGGAGCGGTCGTCAACCGCTTCTTCAACTCCTCGAAACTCTTCTGTCTCTCGTCGGTCCACACAAACTTCTCTGACTTTTACAACAACTGAGTAAGTGGTCGAGCAAGCTTAGAAAACCCCTCGACAAATCTACGATAATACCCGGCCAAACCCAGAAAACTACGGACTTCCTTCACGTGGATCCACACGGACACCCTTGGCCGAGATCACATGACCGAGAAACATAACCTCCCGCAACCAAAACTCACACTTTGAGAACTTCGCAAAAAGACGCTGAGTTCTCAAGATTCCCAACATGATATGAAAATGACGTGCATGCTCCTCCTAGCTCTTCGAGTAAATCAGGATATCGCCGATAAAGACAACTACACACTTATCGAGGTATTCGATAAAGACTTTGTTCATAAGTTGCATGAACAAGTACATACGGCAAAACATAACATGGAATAGAATTACGTAAAAACATATCCGAAACTCGCCCGAATGGGAAAACTCCAAGAATAAAGTAGATTCAAAACTTCGAAATTGTTACAAGTGAGTCGATAAAAATAGACATACACCAAAAATGGAAACTGCTAAAAATAGAAAGGTACGGATATTACACCCACAACGCAATAAAGTGGGTCCTCGGAGACGTTTAGGTATCTACGTTGGATATGAATCCCCAACAATCATCTGCTACTTAGAACCCTTGACAGTTGTAACACCCCCAATCCGCTCAGGGATATTACACGCCGTAGAACCTTTCCTCAAGGATCTACCAGGCTGGTAACGACATATAACAACTCAACCATGCCTTTAAGGCTTAAACGACTCAGTAGACCGATTTGGTCTTTCAATAAATACATACAACTCAAATACAACTCATGCCCACGCAGGGGTCAAATACAACCACACCCGTACAACGAGAACAATATAGCAGCGGAAAAAATAGAGTACAACTGAACCAATAAACAGGGTACGGTTCCTCATGTGATTAGTATCGATCATCTTTCATCATCTTTCGTGCCGACCCTGTGTTATGCTCCAAAACCTGAATGCAAAAACAGACATCCACCCCCGAATACTCGGGGGTTAGCAAAACTCCACTGTTTTGCTAGTGCAAGAACAAAGTGCAAATACGAGCCATACAATTCACATTCCACGAACGATAATAATTCGGAATCCTCAAAGATTCAAATACAACAGGATGAACACTTCCCGAGGCAAGAGTTGAGTAAATACTTCCCAAAATTTCAAGATCAAAATATCAAGGGAAACAATTTATAAAATGATTTGAAATACCATCGGGAGTTTTGATAGAAAACAATTTAGGATTATCAAATCCTACTTTTCGAAAACCAAAAGACAAAAGGGGTCACCGCCCCAAAGGTTTACTTTCCATAAAATAACCTTTACCAAACCGTTGGGATTTTAGCCCCAAATCCGTCAAATGACCTTTACAAAACTGTTGGGATTTTAGCCCAAATATCATCAACTCACAGTACACAAGAACGACCACAAGGTTCGTCTCCCAACATCAAAATCCACAAATAAAGGATTTAAAACAAACAACAAAATACTCTAGTGCCATCCTAGCCAAGTAAGCCAAACGAACACTTACCTCTTACACACTTAGTCGATGCATGCAATCATGAAAACACAGTTCCAAAGCACTCATTTCCGGAAATGCCAATATCAAATCACATTTGCAAAATGCACCACAATTAACATGACCCACGCCTTCGTGGATCCTCGCGAGACCCCGTCGGATCTAACCCACAGTGGTTAAAAGCAAGCTCGCGGTTCCACAGCTTCGTGGAGCCCTACCGAGACCCCGTCGGATCTAACCCGTAGTGAGCATACACACACACGTTACTCATGCAATACTAACATGCTAAGAATGTAAGTTCATTAAGAATACTCACTAGAGATGGCCATTAACTCGACACCATTACCAAACTCTTCAAAAATACAATATCAAGATTAAATACGGAATACACGATTCCATAACTTAAACAATATGAGTATCATCATAAAATCCTTCAACGTTCAAAATAACCAAATCATAATCAATTCTCAAAACACCGTTCACAAATCACACTCGTTTTGAAAGAAAGCCTTTAACGTGGCCAAACCGAAATCCTTTGAAACTTCATTTCAAATAACCAAACAAACACATCAAGACGACCACCGATCATCATATCCATAAAACGAGAAAAGTATGGGCAAGGTACTTGCCTCGAATAAGAACAACGCGGAGAATCGACCGAAGTAGGTTGGCCCGAACCGACTACGAACCCGCCGACTCCACCGAACGCCAACTCACGTTCATAAACTATGAAGGACAAATAATAACAATGAAATGAATTCCATAACACGACTCAAAGCCGTTGAATTCAAAGAACGAGTGACGAAAGTTCACGGATTTCCCCCAAAACGGCCAAGAACACGATTCGTTCCACAAATCACGAAACGGAATTCCAAGTTGAAATATGGATATACAATCCATAGAATATGTTTAACAACATCATTTAACCATAATCGATCCATCGAAAATGGATGAAAAGCGAGATCGGGACAAATCCCCAAAAGTCAATTCAAGGAAATCAAGAAATATACTTGATTCGACGAAGAACAATGGATTAAATGATGTTAAACACGAGAATACTACCAAGATTAATCATACCCATCATGAATTAATCAACAACACTAACGAATCGCATTTAAAATGCAAAAATCCCCAAATTCACGAAATTAGGGTTCTAAGGGAGATTACCTTGATTCGCTGGATCAAAGGATGATAACGGACGATTGATTGATGTTATGAACTCAAGAACTACATGGATTTGTTGTTAAACAACATGGCTTCGTGACCCATGAATCGCCACTCGCGAACGGAGAAGGAAGGAAGTGAAAAACGAAGTGAAATGTGACTACTCACCCACATTTATACTGGGCCAGACTAGCGTGCGCTAGCCTTCCCGGACTAGCGTGCGCTATCGGCCGGTATCGGCCGAGTACCCTCGGCCAGGGCCCACACGACCCGGCATCACCGACCAACCCTGCCGACCAAACCTGCCGACCGACTCCCGCTAAGCGTGCGCTACGGCCGGAAGCTCGCGCGCTAGCCGACTGGGCCCAAAGAGCCACTGGACTAACAAACTTACCCAGGTAACGTACGCTAGTCGGCCGGCAGCGTGCGCTACCCCTGCCGGTTAGCGTGCGCTACGACCGACAGCAGCGTGCGCTACCTGCCGATCCTGACCGAGTCCAGAACCTCAGAAACCCCACTGTCCGGCCCGATAGCGTGCGTTGGTTGACCAGGCTAGTGTGCGCTACACCTGCCGGTTAGCGCGCGCAGCCTTCCGGCAATAGCGTGCGCTACGCCGGTTCCTGCCGCATCTGTCCGGCCGGTGCCCGCAATCGTCCGGCCAGTCCCGCAACCGCCAGGGCTTGACTACCTGATTTCCGAAAACGCACGGAACGAACACGACGAAAAGTTCGAGGACGACATCAACGACCCGAAATGAAAACATAATACCATAATTAGTCATACACGACCAAGAAACGGGTCGAGACAACCATTACAGATACGGATACCCATAACTTTCAAGAAATTACAAAATGGCCCAAAACGCCCGGAAATCACGATACGTGATCGAATAACCAAACCGAAGTTCACAACACGTCTAACAAAGTTAAACGGACTTACGGGAAACTCGAAACAATAGCCAACGAGATTCGAAATAATCGAACTCAAGCGGAAAAGTCGCTAAAAAGCACGGAACTCAACAAAACGACTCCGAAACGAACTCGGATGTCAAAAAGTGTAGAATTAATCATTCTCAGAATGACGAAACGGTCATGAGCGAGCCGTCAAAACGGACTCTGATCGAAAAAAGAAATTTACCGAAAATCGAAAATTGCGGATATTACATTCTACCTTCCTTAAAAGAAGTTTCGTCCCGAAACTTAAAACAAGTAGGGAGAAGAAATATTCCGCCAGGAAAAACTCAACGAGATACACAAGAGTGCGTAACTAACGCCCAACGGCGAAATGTTACAAACAACGCAAAGGAATATACGGCGTGTAAACACGCTCCACGGCGACCAACACAACGTCGCCGTTAGGGATATAATAAAACCAACAAGTGACAAGCGTCATCAAATGGATAATTCAATCAAGTCAATTATCCGAACAATAGCAAAACACAACGAACGAAAATCAATAAGATTGACCGACCTAACGGTACATTGATCAAAACGCGAGCCAAACGCTGAACAAATACGGAATTCCACCGCCTAAGGGTTGGAAGATCGAGAACGAGACTAATTTCCCGAACTTAAGGGAATTACAAAGGAGCCTGAACGCTCAACAATCACGAAACGAGAACAAAAACCGAACAAACAAACGATCGAGACAACAAAAATCGAACAATCATGTCCGAAACACGAAGGATAATAAAATTCAAACAACAACTCCCAGGATGATCTGGTGAGAACTACAAGACATGCATTCCCATAAGATCCACAGAAAATGGAATAGCGATTGAAAAGTCACAACGACAAACGAGTTATTCCGAAATGATACCACACTCGTCCGATAAACAAAAAACAAGGGGCAGGACAAGCTCAGAAACGTCAACGAACATAAATGAGTCGACAAAGTAGAATATACAGAAGTTCAAAATCTGATCCACTTCGAATAAAAGAACTAGTAGAACCAAATGATGTCACTCCCGAACAAGGTTCACAAGAATCGAACTGAACCCGAAAAAGTCACAGTGATAACTAGATCGACTCAAAACAAGATCACAGCTCGTTCGGACGATGAAACCGAAATACAGAACAAGTTCATAAAGTACCAACGAACATGAGCGAATCGATAGACTGGATAACGAGAAAATACAGAAGTCAAAATAGTACGGGCATTACCTCCGACCTCGTCCACGAAATTCACAAAAAAAACGGGAGCAAGGTAACAAGACATTAAACAATCGACACATAACGGAACGATCGCCGATGCACACGGTCATACCATACCAAGCTCTAACAGCTCGCACATACGCGACAACGCAGAAATCGCCATGAGGCGACAACATTCAATACCAACATTCCGCCTCTCACAGGGGGCTAGCACAACCAATGTGTGGAAAGCGACTCAACGCTCACACCGCCAATTCGATCATACTCGGGAGAAAGTATCAAAATGACAACGCGAACATCACACATACATACCCAGCCCTCAAACGGGAATGGATAGGTTTTAAAAATGAAAAACCTCATTTTGAAAATAATTTGAAGAATACCGGTTGATCTTGAGTATCACCTTTCAAAAAGTACAAACGTGAAACGTCGTTATCGAGACTTTGGGAAAACCATTTCGCATTTGATAAAAATGAGGACACTTTCTCTTAGTGAAAACTTTCAGAATATTCGACCCTCGGGTCTAAATAAAAGTGTTTCTAAAACATTGAAAATATCTCAAAGCATTTTGGTCCTCGAAGTAGAATTTTTTTTTTTTTTTGAAATATATTGTGGCACCTAGGATGTACCACAAGAAAATAACTCATTTGAAAAGTATGTCTCGAAATTTATTTTTCTAAGATACTCAAGGTTTTCAAAAATCCAATAGGCCAGAATGCCCAAAACTCACACATATCGACATTCACTAAAACAACTCTCGAAGACCGCCTAGGATTCAGAACAAAACCACTGACCCCATTCGAGGCCTCTAAAGACCCTCCCGCACTGGCTAGTGAACAAGTCGAACGCGTATAAGCACAAAGCTTCCCCAATAGAACTTGTAAAACGTGCAAATCGATTCGAAAATCATCAACAACGAACAAAAACAACAATAAAAAGACATCACAAGCGACGACACTCCTCGTACAAATCAAATACGAGAGTCGACTAAATACATATCGTGAAATCAAAATTCACATAAGGATTCCACCACTTAACAAATAATCATAAAAATAGCTCGTGTCATACGAGGCACAACACAAAGAAGGGAGACTTACTTCCACAGGTCGCACGAAGATGATGATCGCCCCACGATACTAATCACGACCAACAAACTCAAACGACGCGTCGCGACACGACTCAGTCAGATAAAATCCGACGAAACAAGACTCAAACAACACGACTTGACCCGACAGCCTAGGTTTTCCTCAACCCACGCTCTGATACCATTTATGTAACACCCCCAATCCGCTCAGGGATATTACACGCCGTAGAACCTTTCCTCAAGGATCTACCAGGCTGGTAACGACATATAACAACTCAACCATGCCTTTAAGGCTTAAACGACTCAGTAGACCGATTTGGTCTTTCAATAAATACATACAACTCAAATACAACTCATGCCCACGCAGGGGTCAAATACAACCACACCCGTACAACGGGAACAATATAGCATCGGAAAAAATAGAGTACAACTGAACCAATAAACAGGGTACGGTTCCTCATGTGATTAGTATCGATCATCTTTCATCATCCTTCGTGCCGACCCTGTGTTATGCTCCAAAACCTGAATGCAAAAACAGACATCCACCCCCCGAATACTCGGGGGTTAGCAAAACTCCACTGTTTTGCTACTGCAAGAACAAAGTGCAAATACGACCCATACAATTCACATTCCACGAACGATAATAATTCGGAATCCTCAAAGATTCAAATACAACAGGATGAACACTTCCCGAGGCAAGAGTTGAGTAAATACTTCCCAAAATTTCAAGATCAAAATATCAAGGGAAACAATTTATAAAATGATTTGAAATACCATCGGGAGTTTTGATAGAAAACAATTTAGGATTATCAAATCCTACTTTTCGAAAACCAAAAGACAAAAGGGGTCACCGCCCCAAAGGTTTACTTTCCATAAAATAACCTTTACCAAACCGTTGGGATTTTAGCCCCAAATCCGTCAAATGACCTTTACAAAACTGTTGGGATTTTAGCCCCAAATATCATCAACTCACAGTACACAAGAACGACCACAAGGTTCGTCTCCCAACATCAAAATCCACAAATAAAGGATTTAAAACAAACAACAAAATACTCTAGTGCCATCCTAGCCAAGTAAGCCAAACGAACACTTACCTCTTACACACTTAGTCGATGCATGCAATCATGAAAACACAGTTCCAAAGCACTCATTTCCGGAAATGCCAATATCAAATCACATTTGCAAAATGCACCACAATTAACCGCGGACCCACAGCTTCGTGGATCCCTGCCGAGACCCCGTCGGATCTAACCCACAGTGGTTAAAAGCAAGCTCGCGGTTCCACAGCTTCGTGGAGCCCTACCGAGACCCCGTCGGATCTAACCCGTAGTGAGCATACACACACACACGTTACTCATGCAATACTAACATGCTAAGAATGTAAGTTCATTAAGAATACTCACTAGAGATGGCCATTAACTCGACACCATTACCAAACTCTTCAAAAATACAATATCAAGATTAAATACGGAATACACGATTCCATAACTTAAACAATAGGAGTATCATCATAAAATCCTTCAACGTTCAAAATAACCAAATCATAATCAATTCTCAAAACACCGTTCACAAATCACATTCGTTTTGAAAGAAAGCCTTTAACGAGGCCAAACCGAAATCCTTTGAAACTTCATTTCAAATAACCAAACAAACACATCAAGGCGACCACCGATCATCATATCCATAAAACGAGAAAAGTATGGGCAATGTACTTGCCTCGAATAAGAACAACGCGGAGAATCGACCGAAGTAGGTTGGCCCGAACCGACTACGAACCCGCCGACTCCACCGAACGCCAACTCACGTTCATAAACTACGAAGGACAAATAATAACAATGAAATGAATTCCATAACACGACTCAAAGCCGTTGAATTCAAAGAAAGAGTGACGAAAGTTCACGGATTTCCCCCAAAACGGCCAAGAACACGATTCTGCTCCACAAATCACGAAAACGGAATTCCAAGTTGAAATATGGATATACAATCCATAGAATATGTTTAACAACATCATTTAACCATAATCTATCCATCGAAAAAGTATTAAAAACGAGATCGGGGACAAATCCCCCGAAAAGTCAATTCGAAGGAAATCAAGAAATATACTTCGATTCGACGAAGAACAATGGATTAAATGATGTTAAACACGAGAATACTACCAAGATTAATCATACCCATCATGAATTAATCAACAACACGGAACGAATCGGATTTAAAATGCAAAAATCCCCAAATTCACGAAATTAGGGTTCTAAGGAGATTACCTTGATTCGCTGGATCAAAGGATGATAACGGACGATTGATTGATGCTATGAACTCAAGAACTACATGGATTTGTTGTTAAACAACATGGCTTCGTGACCCATGAATCGCCACTCGCGGACGGAGAAGGAAGGAAGTGAAAAACGAAGTGAAATGTGATCGCCACCACATTTATATCGGGCCACACTAGCGTGCGCTAGCCTTCCCGACTAGCGTGCGCTTATCGGCCGCAGATCGCCGAGTACTCGGCCGTGGCCCACACGACCCGCATCACCGACCAACCCCGCCGACCAAACCTCGCCGACCCGACTCGCGAAGCGTGCGCTACGGCCGGGTCGCGCGCTAGCCGAATTGCCTAGTAGCCACCGGACTAACAAACTTACCTGTAACGCACGCTAGTCGGCCAGGCGGCGCTACCCCCGGTTAGCGTGGCGCTACGACCGACAGCAGTGGCGCTACTCGCCGATCCCGACCGAGTCCGAACCTCGAAACCCCACTGTCCCGCCCGATAGCAAGGCGTTGGTCGACCAGCAAGCGTGGCGCTACACTGCCGCTAGCGCAGGCAGATTTCCGGCAGATGGCGCCACGCGGCTCGCCGCATCTGTCCGGCCGGTGCCCGCAATCGTCCGGCTGGCCCCGCAACCGCTGTGGCTCGACGACCCGATTTCCGAAAACGCACTAACGAACACGATTTAAAAGTTCGCGGACGACATCAACGACCCGAAATGAAAACATAATACCATAATTAGTCATACACGACCAAGAAACGGGTCGAGACAACCATTACAGATACGGATACCCATAACTTTCAAGAAATTACAAAATGGCCCAAAACGCCCGGAAATCACGATACGTGATCGAATAACCAAACCGAAGTTCAAAACACGTCTAACAAAATTAAACGGACTTACGGGAAACTCGAAACAGCAGTTTCGAACGAGATGCGCAAGAATCGAACTCAAGCGCGGAAAAGTCGCTAAAAAGCACGGAACTCAACAAAACGACTCCGAAACGAACTCGGATGTCAAAAAGTGTAGAATTAATCATTCACAGAATGACGAAACGGTCATGAGCGAGCCGTCAAAACGGACTCCGATCGAAAAAACAAATTTACCGAAAATCGAAAATTGCGGATATTACATTCTACCCTCCTTAAAAGAAGTTTCGTCCCGAAACTTAAAACAAGTAGGGAGAAGAAATATTCCGCCAGGAAAAACTCAACGAGATACACAAGAGTGCGTAACTAACGCCCAACGGAGAAATGTTACAAACAACGCAAAGGAATATACGGCGTGTAAACACGCTCCACGGCGACCAACACAACGTCGCCGTTAGGGATATAATAAAACCAACAAGTGACAAGCGTCATCACATGGATAATTCAATCAAGTCAATTATCCGAACAATCGCAAAACACAACGAACGAAAATCAATAAGATTGACCGACCTAACGGTACATTGATCAAAACGCGAGCCAAACGCTGAACAAATACGGAATTCCACCGCCTAAGGGTTGGAAGATCGAGAACGAGACTAATTTCCCGAACTTAAGGGAATTACAAAGGAGCCTGAACGCTCAACAATCACGAAACGAGAACAAAAACCGAACAAACAAACGATCGAGACAACAAAAATCGAACAATCATGTCCGAAACACGAAGGATAATAAAATTCAAACAACAACTCCCGTGATGATCCGTGAGAACTACAAGACATGCATTCCCATAAGATCCACAGGAAAGGGAATAGCGATTGAAAAGTCACAACGACAAACGAGTTATTCCGAAATGATACCACACTCGTCCGATAAACAAAAAACAAGGGGCAGGACAAGCTCAGAAACGTCAACGAACATAAATGAGTCGACAAAGTAGAATATACAGAAGTTCAAAATATGATCCACTTTGAATAAAAGAACTAGTAGAACCAAATGATGTCACTCCCGAACAAGGTTCACAAGAATCGAACTGAACCCGAAAAAGTCACAGTGATAACTAGATCGACTCAAAACAAGATCACAGCTCGTTCGGACGTTGAAACCGAAATACAGAACAAGTTCATAAAGTACCAACGAACATGAGCGAATCGATAGACTGGATAACGAGAAAATACAGAAGTCAAAATAGTACGGGCATTACCTCCGACCTCGTCCATGAAATTCACAAAAAAAAGGGAGCAAGGTAACAAGACATTAAACAATCGACACATAACGGAACGATCGCCGATGCACACGGTCATACCATACCAAGCTCTAACAGCTCGCACATACGCGACAACGCAGAAATCGCCATGAGGCGACAACATTCAATACCAACATTCCGCCTCTCACAGGGGGCTAGCACAACCAATGTGTGGAAAGCGACTCAACGCTCACACCGCTAATTCGATCATACTCGGGAGAAAGTATCAAAATGACAACGCGAACATCACACATACATACCCAGCCCTCAAACGGGAATGGATAGGTTTTAAAAATGAAAAACCTCATTTTGAAAATAATTTGAAGAATACCGGTTGATCTTGAGTATCACCTTTCAAAAAGTACAAACGTGAAACGTCGTTATCGAGACTTTGGGAAAACCATTTCGCATTTGATAAAAATGAGGACACTTTCTCTTAGTGAAAACTTTCAGAATATTCGACCCTCGGGTCTAAATAAAAGTGTTTCTAAAACATTGAAAATATCTCAAAGCATTTTGGTCCACGAAGTAGAATTTTTTTTTTTTTTTTTTGAAATATATTGTGGCACCTAGGATGTACCACAAGAAAATAACTCATTTGAAAAGTATGTCTCGAAATTTATTTTTCTAAGATACTCAAGGTTTTCAAAATCCAATAGCCGTAATGCCCAAAACTCACACATATCGACATTCACTAAAACAACTCTCGAAGACCGCCAGATTCGTAACAAAACCATCGACCCCATTCGAGGCCTCTAAAGACCCTCCCGCACTGGCTAGTGAACAAGTCGAACGCGTATAAGCACAAAGCTTCCCAATAGAACTTGTAAACGTGCAAATCGATTCGAAAATCATCAACAACGAACAAAAACAACAATAAAAAGACATCACAAGCGATTTACACTCCTCGTACAAATCAAATACGAGAGTCGACTAAATACATATCGTGAAATCAAAATTCACATAAGGATTCCACCACTTAACAAATAATCATAAAATAGCTCGTGTCATACGAGGCACAACACAAAGAAGGGAGACTTACTTCCACAGGTCGCACGAAGATGATGATCGCCCCACGATACTAATCACGACCAACAAACTCAAACGACGCGTCGCGACACGACTCAGTCAGATAAAATCCGACGAAACAAGACTCAAACAACACGACTTGACCCGACAGCCTAGGTTTTCCTCAACCCAAGCTCTGATACCATTTATGTAACACCCCCAATCCGCTCAGGGATATTACACGCCGTAGAACCTTTCCTCAAGGATCTACCAGGCTGGTAACGACATATAACAACTCAACCATGCCTTTAAGGCTTAAACGACTCAGTAGACCGATTTGGTCTTTCAATAAATACATACAACTCAAATACAACTCATGCCCACGCAGGGGTCAAATACAACCACACCCGTACAACGGGAACAATATAGCAGCGGAAAAAATAGAGTACAACTGAACCAATAAACAGGGTACGGTTCCTCATGTGATTAGTATCGATCATCTTTCATCATCCTTCGTGCCGACCCTGTGTTATGCTCCAAAACCTGAATGCAAAAACAGACATCCACCCCCCGAATACTCGGGGGTTAGCAAAACTCCACTGTTTTGCTAGTGCAAGAACAAAGTGCAAATACGAGCCATACAATTCACATTCCACGAACGATAATAATTCGGAATCCTCAAAGATTCAAATACAACAGGATGAACACTTCCCGAGGCAAGAGTTGAGTAAATACTTCCCAAAATTTCAAGATCAAAATATCAAGGGAAACAATTTATAAAATGATTTGAAATACCATCGGGATTTTTGATAGAAAACAATTTAGGATTATCAAATCCTACTTTTCGAAAACCAAAAGACAAAAGGGGTCACTGCCCCAAAGGTTTACTTTCCATAAAATAACCTTTACCAAACCGTTGGGATTTTAGCCCCAAATCCGTCAAATGACCTTTACAAAACTGTTGGGATTTTAGCCCCAAATATCATCAACTCACAGTACACAAGAATGACCACAAGGTTCGTCTCCCAACATCAAAATCCACAAATAAAGGATTTAAAACAAACAACAAAATACTCTAGTTCCATCCTAGCCAAGTAAGCCAAACGAACACTTACCTCTTACACACTTAGTCGATGCATGCAATCATGAAAACACAGTTCCAAAGCACTCATTTCCGGAAATGTCAATATCAAATCACATTTGCAAAATGCACCACAATTAACCGCGGACCCACACCTTTGTGGATCCCTGCCGAGACCCCGTCGGATCTAACCCACAGTGGTTAAAAGCAAGCTCGCGGTTCCACAGCTTCGTGGAGCCCTACCGAGACCCCGTCGGATCTAACCCGTAGTGAGCATACACACACACACGTTACTCATGCAATACTAACATGCTAAGAATGTAAGTTCATTAAGAATACTCACTAGAGATGGCCATTAACTCGACACCATTACCAAACTCTTCAAAAATACAATATCAAGATTAAATACGGAATACACGATTCCATAACTTAAATAATAGGAGTATCATCATAAAATCCTTCAACGTTCAAAATAACCAAATCATAATCAATTCTCAAAACACCGTTCACAAATCACACTCGTTTTGAAAGAAAGCCATTAACGAGGCCAAACCGAAATCCTTTGAAACTTCATTTCAAATAACCAAACAAACACATCAAGACGACCACCGATCATCATATCCATAAAACGAGAAAAGTATGGGCAAGGTACTTGCCTCGAATAAGAACAACGCGGAGAATCGACCGAAGTAGGTTGGCTCGAACCGACTACGAACCCGCCGACTCCACCGAACGCCAACTCACGTTCATAAACTACGAAGGACAAATAATAACAATGAAATGAATTCCATAACACGACTCAAAGCCGTTGAATTCAAAGAACGAGTGACGAAAGTTCACGGATTTCCCCCAAAACGGCCAAGAACACGATTCGCTCCACAAATCACGAAAACGGAATTCCAAGTTGAAATATGGATATACAATCCATAGAATATGTTTAACAACATCATTTAACCATAATCGATCCATCGAAAACGGATGAAAAATGAGATCGGGGACAAATCCCCCGAAAAGTCAATTCGAAGGAAATCAAGAAATATACTTCGATTCGACGAAGAACAATGGATTAAATGATGTTAAACACGAGAATACTACCAAGATTAATCATACCCATCATGAATTAATCAACAAAACGGAACGAATCGGACGAAAATGCAAAAATCCCCAAATTCACGAAATTAGGGTTCTAAGGGAGATTACCTTGATTCGCTGGATCAAAGGATGATAACGGACGATTGATTGATGTTATGAACTCAAGAACTACATGGATTTGTTGTTAAACAACATGGCTTCGTGACCCATGAATCGCCACTCGCGGACGGAGAAGGAAGGAAGTGAAAAACGAAGTGAAATGTGACTGCTCAGCCACATTTATACTGGGCCAGACTAGCGTGCGCTAGCCTTCCCGGACTAGCGTGCGCTATCGGCAGACGGCCGAGTACCTCGGCCAGTGGCCCACACGACCCGGCATCACCGACCAACCCCGCCGACCAAACCTGCCGACCCGACTCCCGCTAGCGTGCGCTACTGGCCGGAAGCGCTTAGCCGACTGGCCCAAAGAGCCACCGGACTAACAAACTTACCTGTAACGACGCTAGTCGGCCGGCACAAGGCGCTACCCCGCCGGTTAGCGTGGCGCTACGACCGACAAGAAGGCGCTACTCGCCGATCCCGACCGAGTCCGTAACCTCGAAACCCCACCGTCCGCCCGATGGCGTGCGTTGTCGACCAGCAAGGCGCTTACACTGCCGGTTAGCGCGCGCAGCCTTTTCCGGCAGAGCGTGCGCTACGCCGGTTCTCGCCGCAGATCTGTCCTGGCCGGTGCCCGCAATCGTCCGGCCGCCCCGCAACCGCTGTGGCTCGACGACCCGATTTCAAAACGCACGGAACGAACACGATTTAAAAGTTTGCGGACGACATCAACGAATTCGAAATGAAAACATAATACCATAATTAGTCATACGCGACCAAGAAACGGGTCGAGACAACCATTACGTATACGGATACCCATAACTTTCAAGAAATTACAAAATGGCCCAAAACGCCCGAAAATCACGATACGTGATCGAATAACCAAACCGAAGTACACAACACGTCTAACAAAGTTAAAAGGACTTACGGGAAACTCAAATGTTAGCCAACGAGATTCGCAAGAATCGAACTCAAGTGCGGAAAAGTCGCTAAAAGCACTAACTCAACAAAACGACTCCGAAACGAACTCGGATGTCAAAAAGTGTAGAATTAATCATTCTCAGAATGACGAAACGGTCATGAGAGAGCCGTCACAACGGACTCCGATCGAAAAAAGAAATTTACCGAAAATCGAAAATTGCGGATATTACATTCTACCCTCCTTAAAAGAAGTTTCGTCCCGAAACTTAAAACAAGTAGGGAGAAGAAATATTCCGCCAGGAAAAATTCAACGAGATACACAAGAGTGCGTAACTAACGCCCAACGGCGAAATGTTACAAACAACGCAAAGGAATATACGGCGTGTAAACACGCTCCACGGCGACCAACACAACGTCGCCGTTAGGGATATAATAAAACCAACAAGTGACAAGCGTCATCAAATGGATAATTCAATCAAGTCAATTATCCGAACAATCGCAAAACACAACGAACGAAAATCAATAAGATTGACCGACCTAACGGTACATTGATCAAAACGCGAGCCAAACGCTGAACAAATACGGAATTCCACCGCCTAAGGGTTGGAAGATCGAGAACGAGACTAATTTCCCGAACTTAAGGGAATTACAAAGGAGCCTGAACGCTCAACAATCACGAAACGAGAACAAAAACCGAACAAACAAACGATCGAGACAACAAAAATCGAACAATCATGTCCGAAACACGAAGGATAATAAAATTCAAACAACAACTCCCAGGATGATCTGGTGAGAACTACAAGACATGCATTCCCATAAGATCCACAGAAAATGGAATAGCGATTGAAAAGTCACAACGACAAACGAGTTATTCCGAAATGATACCACACTCGTCCGATAAACAAAAAACAAGGGGCAGGACAAGCTCAGAAACGTCAACGAACATAAATGAGTCGACAAAGTAGAATATACAGAAGTTCAAAATCTGATCCACTTCGAATAAAAGAACTAGTAGAACCAAATGATGTCACTCCCGAACAAGGTTCACAAGAATCGAACTGAACCCGAAAAAGTCACAGTGATAACTAGATCGACTCAAAACAAGATCACAGCTCGTTCGGACGATGAAACCGAAATACGTAACAAGTTCATAAAGTACCAACGAACATGAGCGAATCGATAGATCGGATAACGAAAATACAAGTCAAAATAGTACGGGCATTACCTCCGACCTCGTCCACGAAATTCACAAAAAACGGGAGCAAGGTAACAAGACATTAAACAATCGACACATAACGGAACGATCGCCGATGCACACGGTCATACCATACCAAGCTCTAACAGCTCGCACATACGCGACAACGCAGAAATCGCCATGAGGCGACAACATTCAATACCAACATTCCGCCTCTCACAGGGGCTAAGACAACCAATGTGTGGAAAGCGACTCAACGCTCACACCGCCAATTCGATCATACTGGAGAAAGTATCAATATGACAACGCGAACATCACACATACATACCACCCTCAAACGGGAATGGATAGGTTTTAAAAATGAAAAACCTCATTTTGAAAATAATTTGAAGAATACCGGTTGATCTTGAGTATCACCTTTCAAAAAGTACAAACGTGAAACGTCGTTATCGAGACTTTGGGAAAACCATTTCGCATTTGATAAAAATGAGGACACTTTCTCTTAGTGAAAACTTTCAGAATATTCGACCCTCGGGTCTAAATAAAAGTGTTTCTAAAACATTGAAAATATCTCAAAGCATTTTGGTCCTCGAAGTAGAATTTTTTTTTTTTTGAAATATATTGTGGCACCTAGGATGTACCACAAGAAAATAACTCATTTGAAAAGTATGTCTCGAAATTTATTTTTCTAAGATACTCAAGGTTTTCAAAAATCCAATAGGCCAGAATGCCCAAAACTCACACATATCGACATTCACTAAAACAACTCTCGAAGACCGCCTAGGATTCAGAACAAAACCACTGACCCCATTCGAGGACTCTAAAGACCCTCCCGCACTGGCTAGTGAACAAGTCGAACGCGTATAAGCACAAAGCTTCCCCAATAGAACTTGTAAAACGTGCAAATCGATTCGAAAATCATCAACAACGAACAAAAACAACAATAAAAAGACATCACAAGCGACGACACTCCTCGTACAAATCAAATACGAGAGTCGACTAAATACATATCATGAAATCAAAATTCACATAAGGATTCCACCACTTAACAAATAATCATAAAAATAGCTCGTGTCATACGAGGCACAACACAAAGAAGGGAGACTTACTTCCACAGGTCGCACGAAGATGATGATCGCCCCACGATACTAATCACGACCAACAAACTCAAACGACGCGTCGCGACACGACTCAGTCAGATAAAATCCGACGAAACAAGACTCAAACAACACGACTTGACCCGACAGCCTAGGTTTTCCTCAACCCAAGCTCTGATACCATTTATGTAACACCCCCAATCCGCTCAGGGATATTACACGCCGTAGAACCTTTCCTCAAGGATCTACCAGGCTGGTAACGACATATAACAACTCAACCATGCCTTTAAGGCTTAAACGACTCAGTAGACCGATTTGGTCTTTCAATAAATACATACAACTCAAATACAACTCATGCCCACGCAGGGGTCAAATACAACCACACCTGCATAACGGAACAATATAGCAAATGAAAAATAGAGTACAATCGAACTAATAAACAGGTACGGTTCCTCATGTGATTAGTATCGATCATCTTTCATCATCCTTCGTGCCGACTCGTGTTATGCTCCAAAACCCGAATGCAAAACAGACATCCACCCCGAATACTCTGGGGTTAGCAAACTCCACCGTTTTGCTAGTGCAAGAACAAAGTGCAAATACGAGCCATACAATTCACATTCCACGAACGATAATAATTCGGAATCCTCAAAGATTCAAATACAACAGGATGAACACTTCCCGAGGCAAGAGTTGAGTAAATACTTCCCAAAATTTCAAGATCAAAATATCAAGGGAAACAATTTATAAAATGATTTGAAATACCATGGATTTTTGATAGAAAACAATTTAGATTATCAAATCCTACTTTTCAAAACCAAAAGACAAAAGGGGTCACCGCCCAAAGGTTTACTTTCCATAAAATAACCTTTACCAAACCGTTGGGATTTTAGCCCCAAATCCGTCAAATGACCTTTACAAAACCGGCTGGGATTTTAGCCCCAAATATCATCAACTCACAGTACACAAGAACGACCACAAGGTTCGTCTCCCAACATCAAAATCCACAAATAAAGGATTTAAAACAAACAACAAAATACTCTAGTGCCATCCTAGCCAAGTAAGCCAAACGAACACTTACCTCTTACACACTTAGTCGATGCATGCAATCATGAAAACACAGTTCCAAAGCACTCATTTCCGGAAATGCCAATATCAAATCACATTTGCAAAATTCACCACAACTAACCGCGGACCCACAGCTTTGTGGATCCCTGCCGAGACCCCGTCGGATCTAACCCACAGTGGTTAAAAGCAAGCTCGCGGTTCCACAGCTTCGTGGAGCCCTACCGAGACCCCGTCGGATCTAACCCGTAGTGAGCATACACACACACACGTTACTCATGCAATACTAACATGCTAAGAATGTAAGTTCATTAAGAATACTCACTAGAGATGGACATTAACTCGACACCATTACCAAACTCTTCAAAAATACAATATCAAGATTAAATACGGAATACACGATTCCATAACTTAAACAATAGGAGTATAATCATAAAATCCTTCAACGTTCAAAATAACCAAATCATAATCAATTCTCAAAACACCGTTCACAAATCACACTCGTTTTGAAAGAAAGCCTTTAACGAGGCCAAACCGAAATCCTTTGAAACTTCATTTCAAATAACCAAACAAACACATCAAGACGACCACCGATCATCATATCCATAAAACGAGAAAAGTATGGGCAAGGTACTTGCCTCGAATAAGAACAACGCGGAGAATCGACCGAAGTAGGTTGGCTCGAACCGACTACGAACCCGCCGACTCCACCGAACGCCAACTCACGTTCATAAACTACGAAGGACAAATAATAACAATGAAATGAATTCCATAACACGACTCAAAGCCGTTGAATTCAAAGAACGAGTGACGAAAGTTCACGGATTTCCCCAAAACGCCAAGAACACGATTCGCTCCACAAATCACGAAAACGGAATTCCAAGTTGAAATATGGATATACAATCCATAGAATATGTTTAACAACATCATTTAACCATAATCGATCCATCAAAACGAATGAAAACGAGATCGGGACAAATCAAAAAGTCAATTCAAGGAAATCAAGAAATATACTTGATTCGACGAAGAACAATGGATTAAATGATGTTAAACACGAGAATACTACCAAGATTAATCATACCCATCATGAATTAATCAACAAAACGGAACGAATCGGATTTAAAATGCAAAAATCCCCAAATTCACGAAATTAGGGTTCTAAGGGAGATTACCTTGATTCGCTGGATCAAAGGATGATAACGGACGATTGATTGATGTTATGAACTCAAGAACTATATGGATTTGTTGTGAAACAACATGGCTTCGTGACCCATGAATCGCCACTCGCGACGGGATAAGGAAGGAAGTGAAAACGAAGTGAAATGTGATCGTCACCACATTTATATCGGGCAGACTAGCGGCGCTAGCCTTCCTGACTAGCGTGGCGCTATCGGCCGAGTACCCTCGGCCAGGCCCACACGACCCGGCATCACCGACCAACCCCGCCGACCAAACCTGCCGACCCGACTCCCGCTAGCGTGCGCTACGGCCGAAGCCCAGGCGCGCTTAGCCGACTCCGGCCCAAAGAGCCACTGGACTAACAAACTTACCCAGGTAACGTACGCTAGTCGGCCGGCAGCGTGCGCTACCCCTGCCGGTTAGCGTGCGCTACGACCGACAGCAGCGTGCGCTACCTGCCGATCCTGACCGAGTCCAGAACCTTAGAAACCCCACTATCCGGCCCGATAGCGTGCGTTGGTCGACCAGGCTAGCGTGCGCTACACCTGCCGGTTAGCGCGCACAGCCTTCCGGCAGTAGCGTGCGCTACGCCGGTTCCTGCCGCATCTGTCCGGCCGGTGCCCGCAATCGTCCGGCCAGTCCCGCAACCGCCAGGGCTCGACGACCCGATTTCCGAAAACGCACGGAACGAACACGACGAAAAGTTTGCGGATGACATCAACGACCCGAAATGAAAACATAATACCATAATTAGTCATACGCGACCAAGAAACGGGTCGAGACAACCATTACAGATACGGATACCCATAACTTTCAAGAAATTACAAAATGGCCCAAAACGCCCGAAAATCACGATACGTGATCGAATAACCAAACCGAAGTTCACAACACGTCTAACAAAGTTAAACGGACTTACGGGAAACTCGAAACAAATAGCCAACGAGATTCGCAAGAATCGAACTCAAGTGCGGAAAAGTCGCTAAAAAGCACGGAACTCAACAAAACGACTCCGAAACGAACTCGGATGTCAAAAAGTGTAGAATTAATCATTCTCAGAATGACGAAACGGTCATGAGCGAGCCGTCACAACGGACTCCGATCGAAAATAGAAATTTACCGAAAATCGAAAATTGCGGATATTACATTCTACCCTCCTTAAAAGAAGTTTCGTCCCGAAACTTAAAACAAGTAGGGAGAAGAAATATTCCGCCAGGAAAAATTCAACGAGATACACAAGAGTGCGTAACTAACGCCCAACGGCGAAATGTTACAAACAACGCAAAGGAATATACGGCGTGTAAACACGCCCCACGGCGACCAACACAACGTCGCCGTTAGGGATATAATAAAACCAACAAGTGACAAGCGTCATCAAATGGATAATTCAATCAAGTCAATTATCCGAACAATCGCAAAACACAACGAACGAAAATCAATAAGATTGACCGACCTAACGGTACATTGATCAAAACGCGAGCCAAACGCTGAACAAATACGGAATTCCACCGCCTAAGGGTTGGAAGATCGAGAACGAGACTAATTTCCCGAACTTAAGGGAATTACAAAGGAGCCTGAACGCTCAACAATCACGAAACGAGAACAAAAACCGAACAAACAAACGATCGAGACAACAAAAAATCGAACAATCATGTTCGAAACACGAAGGATAATAAAATTCAAACAACTCCCAGGATGATCTGGTGAGAACTACAAGACATGCATTCCCATAAGATCCACAGGAAAGGGAATAGCGCTTGAAAAGTCACAACGACAAACGAGTTATTCCGAAATGATACCACACTCGTCCGATAAACAAAAAACAAGGGGCAGGACAAGCTCAGAAACGTCAACGAACATAAATGAGTCGACAAAGTAGAATATACAGAAGTTCAAAATCTGATCCACTTCGAATAAAAGAACTAGTAGAACCAAATGATGTCACTCCCGAACAAGGTTCACAAGAATCGAACTGAACCCGAAAAAGTCACAGTGATAACTAGATCGACTCAAAACAAGATCACAGCTCGTTCGGACGATGAAACCGAAATACAGAACAAGTTCATAAAGTACCAACGAACATGAGCGAATCGATAGACTGGATAACGAGAAAATACAGAAGTCAAAATAGTACGGGCATTACCTCCGACCTCGTCCACGAAATTCACAAAAAAAACGGGAGCAAGGTAACAAGACATTAAACAATCGACACATAACGGAACGATCGCCGATGCACACGGTCATACCATACCAAGCTCTAACAGCTCGCACATACGCGACAACGCAGAAATCGCCATGAGGCGACAACATTCAATACCAACATTCCGCCTCTCACAGGGGGATAGCACAACCAATGTGTGGAAAGCGACTCAACGCTCACACCGCCAATTCGATCATACTTGGGAGAAAGTATCAAAATGACAACGCGAACATCACACATACATACCCAGCCCTCAAACGGGAATGGATAGGTTTTAAAAATGAAAAACCTCATTTTGAAAATAATTTGAAGAATACCGGTTGATCTTGAGTATCACCTTTCAAAAAGTACAAACGTGAAACGTCGTTATCGAGACTTTGGGAAAACCATTTCGCATTTGATAAAAATGAGGACACTTTCTCTTAGTGAAAACTTTCAGAATATTCGACCCTCGGGTCTAAATAAAAGTGTTTCTAAAACATTGAAAATATCTCAAAGCATTTTGGTCCTCGAAGTAGAAATTTTTTTTTTTTTTTTGAAATATATTGTGGCACCTAGGATGTACCACAAGAAAATAACTCATTTGAAAAGTATGTCTCGAAATTTATTTTTCTAAGATACTCAAGGTTTTCAAAAATCCAATAGGCCAGAATGCCCAAAACTCACACATATCGACATTCACTAAAACAACTCTCGAAGACCGCCTAGGATTCAGAACAAAACCACTGACCCCATTCGAGGCCTCTAAAGACCCTCCCGCACTGGCTAGTGAACAAGTCGAACGCGTATAAGCACAAAGCTTCCCCAATAGAACTTGTAAAACGTGCAAATCGATTCGAAAATCATCAACAACGAACAAAAACAACAATAAAAGACATCACAAGCGATTTACACTCCTCGCACAAATCAAATACGAGTCGACTAAATACATATCGTGAAATCAAAATTCACATAAGGATTCCACCACTTAACAAATAATCATAAAAATAGCTCGTGTCATACGAGGCACAACACAAAGAAGGGAGACTTACTTCCACAGGTCGCACGAAGATGATGATCGCCCCACGATACTAATCACGACCAACAAACTCAAACGACGCGTCGCGACACGACTCAGTCAGATAAAATCCGAGGAAACAAGACTCAAACAACACGACTTGACCCGACAGCCTAGGTTTTCCTCAACCCAAGCTCTGATACCATTTATGTAACACCCCCAATCCGCTCAGGGATATTACACGCCGTAGAACCTTTCCTCAAGGATCTACCAGCCGGTAACGACATATAACAACTCAACCATGCCTTTAAGGCTTAAACGACTCGAGACCGATTTGGTCTTTCAATAAATACATACAACTCAAATACAACTCATGCCTTGCAGGGTCAAATACAACCACACCTGCATAACGGAACAATATAGCAACGGAAAAAATAGAGTACAATCGAACCAATAAGTGGTACGGTTCCTCATGTGATTAGTATCGATCATCTTTCATCATCCTTCGTGCCGACCCTGTGTTATGCTCCAAAACCTGAATGCAAAAACAGACATCCACCCCCCGAATACTCGGGGGTTAGCAAAACTCCACTGTTTTGCTAGTGCAAGAACAAAGTGCAAATACGAGCCATACAATTCACATTCCACGAACGATAATAATTCGGAATCCTCAAAGATTCAAATACAACAGGATGCACACTTCCCAAGGCAAGAGTTGAGTAAATACTTCCCAAAATTTCAAGATCAAAATATCAAGGGAAACAATTTATAAAATGATTTGAAATACCATCGGGAGTTTTGATAGAAAACAATTTAGGATTATCAAATCCTACTTTTCGAAAACCAAAAGACAAAAGGGGTCACCGCCCCAAAGGTTTACTTTCCATAAAATAACCTTTACCAAACCGTTGGGATTTTAGCCCCAAATCCGTCAAATGACCTTTACAAAACTGTTGGGATTTTAGCCCCAAATATCATCAACTCACAGTACACAAGAACGACCACAAGGTTCGTCTCCCAACATCAAAATCCACAAATAAAGGATTTAAAACAAACAACAAAATACTCTAGTGCCATCCTAGCCAAGTAAGCCAAACGAACACTTACCTCTTACACACTTAGTCGATGCATGCAATCATGAAAACACAGTTCCAAAGCACTCATTTCCGGAAATGCCAATATCAAATCACATTTGCAAAATGCACCACAATTAACCGCGGACCCACAGCTTCGTGGATCCCTGCCGAGACCCCGTCGGATCTAACCCACAGTGGTTAAAAGCAAGCTCGCGGTTCCACAGCTTCGTGGAGCCCTACCGAGACCCCGTCGGATCTAACCCGTAGTGAGCATACACACACACGTTACTCATGCAATACTAACATGCTAAGAATGTAAGTTCATTAAGAATACTCACTAGAGATGGCCATTAACTCGACACCATTACCAAACTCTTCAAAAATACAATATCAAGATTAAATACGGAATACACGATTACATAACTTAAACAATAGGAGTATCATCATAAAATCCTTCAACGTTCAAAATAACCAAATCATAATCAATTCTCAAAACACCGTTCACAAATCACACTCGTTTTGAAAGAAAGCCTTTAACGAGGCCAAACCGAAATCCTTTGAAACTTCATTTCAAATAACCAAACAAACACATCAAGACGACCACCGATCATCATATCCATAAAACGAGAAAAGTATGGGCAAGGTACTTGCCTCGAATAAGAACAACGCGGAGAATCGACCGAAGTAGGTTGGCCCGAACCGACTACGAACCCGCCGACTCCACCGAACGCCAACTCACGTTCATAAACTACGAACGAAAAATAATAACAATGAAATGAATTCCATAACACGACTCAAAGCCGTTGAATTCAAAGAACGAGTGACGAAAGTTCACGGATTTCCCCCAAAACGGCCAAGAACACGATTCGTTCCGTCAAATCACGAAAACGGAATTCCAAGTTGAAATATGGATATACAATCCATAGAATATGTTTAACAACATCATTTAACGATAATCGATCCATCGAAAACGGATGAAAAACGAGATCGGGGACAAATCCCCCGAAAAGTCAATTCGAAGGAAATCAAGAAATATACTTCGATTCGACGAAGAACAATTGATTAAATGATGTTAAACACGAGAATACTACCAAGATTAATCATACACATCATGAATTAATCAACAACACGGAACGAATCGGACGAAAATGCAAAAATCCCCAAATTCACGAAATTAGGGTTCTAAGAGAGATTACCTTGATTCGCTGGATCAAAGGATGATAACGGACGATTGATTGATGTTATGAACTCAAGAACTACATGGATTTGTTGTTAAACAACATGGCTTCGTGACCCATGAATCGCCACTCGCGAACGGAGAAGGAAGGAAGTGAAAAACGAAGTGAAATGTGACTGCTCAGCCACATTTATACTGGGCCAGACTAGCGTGCGCTAGCCTTCCCGGACTAGCGTGCGCTATCGGCCGGTATCGGCCGAGTACCCTCGGCCAGGGCCCACACGACCCGGCATCACCGACCGACCCTGCCGACCAAACCTGTCGACCCGACTCCCGCTAGCGTGCGCTACGGCCGGAAGCCTGCGCGCGCCCGGCCCAAAGAGCCACTGGACTAACAAACTTACCCAGGTAACGTACGCTAGTCGGCCGGCAGCGTGCGCTACCCCTGCCGGTTAGCGTGCGCTACGACCGACAGCAGCGTGCGCTACCTGCCGATCCTGACCAAGTCCAGAACCTCAGAAACCCCACTGTCCGGCCCGATAGCGTGCGTTGGTCGACCAGGCTAGCGTGCGCTACACCTGCCGGTTAGCGCGCGCAGCCTTCCGGCAGTAGCGTGCGCTACGCCGGTTCCTGCCGCATCTGTCCGGCCGGTGCCCGCAATCGTTCGGCCAGTCCCGCAACCGCGAGGGCTCCACGACCCGATTTCCGAAAACGCACGGAACGAACACGACGAAAAGTTCGCGGATGACATCAACGACCCGAAATGAAAACATAATACCATAATTAGTCATACGCGACCAAGAAACGGGTCGAGACAACCATTACAGATACGGATACCCATAACTTTCAAGAAATTACAAAATGGCCCAAAACGCCCGGAAATCACGATACGTGATCGAATAACAAAACCGAAGTTCACAACACGTCTAACAAAGTTAAACGGACTTACGGGAAACTCGAAACAGCAGTTTCGAACGAGATTCGCAAGAATCGAACTCAAGCGCGGAAAAGTCGCTAAAAAGCACGGAACTCAACAAAACGACTCCGAAACGAACTCGAATGTCAAAAGTGTAGAATTAATCATTCTCAGAATGATGAAACGGTCATGAGCGAGCCGTCAAAACGGACTCCGATCGAAAAAAGAAATTTACCGAAAATCGAAAATTGCGGATATTACAACAGTGATCTCTTTACCGCACGCTTTGCGGATTGTCACTTCAATGAGTCAGAATTCCCGTCGTTAGGGGGAGAGGAGAAAAAGAAATTTCTCAAGGAACGACAGGAATTGTCCTGGTCCATCCCAATTTTGTGTCATTATGATCCCGATACCTCACTATGTGATCGTGAAGTACAACGAATCCTCGATCTTCAGAACGTAGCATATTTGATGCCTGATGCGTTTACTGATATATCGCCAAAATGACAAGATCACACATTCCAGCTGCAAATGTGCCTGCAAGGTTAGAAGTCCCCAATAAGGGGCACATCACCAACGTACCGAGTGATGCCATCGCACCCAGTGGAAGCGCGATCGAGGCCGTGGCTCCTAAAAAGAAAAGGGGGAGGCCACCCGGTTCGACAGACACCCGCCCAAGGAAGAAAAGGGCATGTGAGGCACAAATCAACCCATTAATCATCAATACTGGGAATCCTTCCCACGAGATTGTCTCTAACTATAGCTATGTCCACGAATCATTAATGGGGGATGCCCCGGAGATCGATTAGGCATTAGAGAACAAAGATATCTCGATCAACTATGAAAGTTCGTCTGATTTGATGGAACGATCGACCACTCATATTGATGATGTGTTTGCATACACAGTTGCTCAAGTAATCATAGAGCACGATGATGTAGAACCAAGCTCTGTTGAAGAATGTCAACGAAGAGCCGATTGGCCTAAGTGTAAAGAAGCTATCCAGGTAGAGCTTGACTCTCTGACAAAACGCCAGGTATTTGGCCCGGTAGTGCTAACTCCACCAAGTGTAAAGCCTGTTGGACACAAATGGGTTCTTGTCAGAAAGCGTAATGAGAATCACGAAGTCCTAAGGTACAAGGCTCGCCTTGTTGCACAAGGTTTCTCACAGCGCCCTGGTATCGATTACGAGGAAACGTACTCCCCCGTAATGGACGTTATTACGTTCCGCTATCTAGTCAGCCTAGTTATTTCCGAAGGATTGGAAATGCAGCTAATGGACGTGGTCACTGCATATCTCTATGGGGATCTAGATATGGAGATTTACATGAAAGTGCCCGAAGGCATTTCATTACCCAAATCAAGTAACTACAGACCACGGAGTGCGTATCCAGTTCGCTTGAAACGCTCACTTTACGGTTTGAAACAATCCAGAGGGATGTAGTATAACTGTCTAAGTGAATACTTGATTGGAAAGGATACAAAAACGATGAACTGTGTCCTTGCGTCTTTGTAAAGAAAAAAAGTTCTGGATTTGCGATCATCGCAGTATATGTCGACGATATGAATATAATCGACACTCTTGCTGAAATAAGAGAAACCACCGGATACTTGAAAACTGAGTTTGAGATAAAAAATCTTGGGAAGACTCGTTTCTGTCTTGGTATTCAGATAGAACATAGAGTCTGTGGAATTCTCATCCACCAGCCTGCTTGTGTCCAGAAGATGCTTAGACGCTTTAACATGGACAAAGCACACCCGGTTAGCACTCCCATGATCGATCGTGGCTTAGATGTGAAGAAAGATCCATTTCGTCCAAAGGAAGATGACGAGGAGCTTTTGGTGGAACTGAAATTCCCTACCTAAGTGCAATAGGCGCTCTATTGTACTTAGCTCAATGTACGCGACCGGACATCGCCTTCTCAGTAAACTTACTAGCTCGATTTAGTTCAGCACCGACGTAACGTCATTGGAATGGTATCAAGAATATATTCTGATACCTAAAAGGAACCATTGACTTGGGACTATTCTTTCCCTACAAGCAGGCAAAGGAAGCTTCTTCCGTTAAGGCAAATGATGAAGTAAATGCTAATATCATAGAACCTACCCCGACGAACGTATTGGTAGGATTTGCTGACGCAGGGTATCTCTCCGACCCACACAAAGGTTGTTCCCAAACTGGCTATGTATTTGCTATTGGGAAGACCGCTATATCTTGGAGATCTACAAAACAAACCCTTGTAGCTACCTCGTCTAATCACGCCGAGATTATCTCTTAGCATGAGGCGGTACGTGAGTGTATTTGGTTAAGAGCTATCATTACACATATCCGAGGTAACAGTGGACTAAGTAATGTCACTGAAGCACTCACATGCATATACGAAGATAATGCAACTTGCATCGAACAGATGAAGCTTGGGTATATCAAGAGGGCTAACACAAAACAATAATCAGCAACAACAGGCTCTCCTCAATATTCAAGTAAAGCAAGTCAAATCTGAGGAGAATGTGGCCGATTTCTTCACCAAATCTCTGCCCAAAGCCGTGTTTGAAAAACATGTAAAAAGTATCGGAATGCGGAGAATTTCCGAACTCCTAAAATCATTATAAAGGTAGAGGGAGAATGGTGAGTCATAAATAAACTTACTCACCGACATTGTACTATTTTCTTTGACCAAGGTTTATTTTCTCCCATTGGGTTTTGTTACTTGGCAAAGTTTTTAATGAGGCAAACGACACATGCACAAGTTTTTCAAAATATCCTTGATTGATGTACAAGCCAGGGGGAGATGTAGACTTGAGGGGGAGTCTTACATCCACACCGTACGTTATACTCTTTTCCTTCCAAGGATCATTTTTTCCACAGGGTTTTTATCACTTGGAAAGGTTTTTAATGTGGTAACTAGATGTACGATTTTATGGATCGATGGAATGGTCACCTTACTAGCGCTATGATCAAATGTAACGATCATATGAGAGGATAGATTCAAACGACGAAGTCTAAACTTGATGTGTCTAGATGCTGTACTCTTTTCCCTACGATCAAGACATTTTTACCACTGGATTTTTGCTTGACGAGGTTTTAACGAGGCAACATGACATGCGCTTGTAGACTAGGCACAAGGGGGAGTGTTAAAGGAATAATACTCATTGTGTGCCTAAGTCTGTTAGTTTATGGGCTTTCCTAGTTAGGGTTTGGTTAAGCCCTGTTTGTATGTATTTCTCCCTATTTAAAAGGATCTCATCAATGGAATAATACATTTTTGCCCTATTTTATTGTCTCAGTTATTTTCTCTTCAACAATTTTGTACTTGTTTTATATTTATTGATGTTTTGATATTTTTCAAATTAAATTTTGGCCATATATTATCTTATAGAGAATAATTACAAAATTTATACTACTAGATTCACATTAGAATATATTTTCATAAAACTTTTTGGGATCTCTCTTTTTTAGTACCAAACCATAAAAGTAACAAGTTATATATCCCCATTCATAAAACTATAAGTTTTTGATACCAAAATGTGTTAAAAGACTTTATTACCCTTAAAGTCTACCAATAAGAGAAAAAAAACTAAAAAGAAAAAGGAAGATTATTAAAACTAAACAACAATAAAAAAGGTCCCACAACTCAATATTGCAAAAACTCTCCTCCTCTCTCGCAAAAAGTCTCCCGTCGTGAAACCCTTCGCCGGCCAGAAAATGTCGACCTCCGACTACCACAATGAATCAAGACGCGGAAGTTCCGCTAGTGGCACTCCATCCAAGAGCAATTCGCCAATGAGCCGCCGGTTAGTGTATTTCATTCACACACGATCGTGCCACGATGGTTGTTCATCTTCCCACGATCGTCGAAGAAGATGAGACCATCGTGTACACGATGGTCTTTCGTGGGCACGATGGCTACACACGGCCGCCGATCGTGTGTGCCGTCGTGTGCTAGAAGTGCAAAAGCTCCCGCCTTGCACACGATCGCCGCACACGATCGTTTCCGTCGTGTGAACCGTCGTGTGGCACACGATGGTCTTCACACGACGGCATCGATCGTGTGCATGCGATCGTGTGCAAGGCATTTTTTTTCGCTCTCTTAAGCATTTTATCATATTCTTATGAGTTGTATGTCCATATTGCATGGTTGCGTATGGAAGAGACCTACATTGCGTTTTGTTACACGTCAAGTGAATCTTTACATACGGAGGCGGTATTTAAAGAGATCATTGAGACATTAAGGAGTATGGGCCGCAATTCCGCTGTTGCCGATCGAGCTATCGAGAGCTTGACCGAGGGGGTCTGGGCGCTTGATTAAAGTTAGGAGGAATGGGAGTTCAAATCGCGCCCTACATCACTTGATTGCTCGTCAATTGGAGGGTGATCAAATCCCCGGATGAGTCGTGGTTCCGTGTTCATGGGAGGACCATTCGTTTTACCGCCCATGATTTCGCCTTGATCATGGGACTCCATTTTGGAAACTCTACCTTCCATCCCGTGACGACCATCTCCTTCCGTCCGACGGTATTTTCCATGAATACTCCATGGCAAAAACATTAAGGTTAGTGTTCGGAAGAGGTTCAATGCTCGAGATTTTGGTAGAGACATAAGAGATTATCTCAAGGTTGCCAATTTGCTTATCTACTACTACTTTATCCTATGCCGTGACGACATGATGGTCGAGACATGGGCATGGGCATTAGTGGAGGATTTCGAGCGGTGGGATATGTTTCCTTGGGGTTCTTATGCCTTTGGGGTTTTATCTTACTACATAGGCAACGTTGCCATGAAGGAGGGACAAGAGCACAAGGACTATCACTTCTATGGTCTGTTTGGGCTTTACAAATATGGTCGTATGAGATGATTCTGCATTGGGAGCATTGTGTGGTAGTCGAGATAAACTGTCCAAGTCCCGGTGTTTGATGTGGACTACGAGGAAGATGTTTTGTGATTTCACTCATTTCTTCGACGATAAGGTACATAAATTTGTAAACGTATTTTCTCCTAACTTCACTCATCTCTTCAACATTATGTGATTGCCCATCTAATGGTATGCTTTAATGACTATTGTTGCAAAGACAAAGTACTTCCCTCTTTACCGCATCCGGAGGAGGATGAGGCGGAGTATTACTACCCGAGCTTTGAGAATGGCTCGCCTTATGACGTTAAGTTCATTAAGCCCGTAAGAATAGCCGTGAGGAATAAGGAGGATGAGCTGCGCCGATCCCGAGGAAGAAAGTTATGGATAGGTTGAAGAAGGTCCGGAAAATTGATTACATATGAGTCGGCACATAAAGTGTCGAAGCGACGCGGCAGAGTACCCCACCAAGACATGGTGCGAGACATCGGACCGGGAGAGGCAACAGAGAGGGTGTGTTGTGTCCACGACTTCCTTGTCGGACCACACCCAGACACGAGCAGGATGAGTACTTCGATCGCCGCTTGAAGGCGATCTTGTACGACGATTCCGAGTCCGGGATTTATTGCTCGAGTTTCTCGCCGGTGCTTTCAGTGGATCGTGGATTTCTTCGGACCTATGCATAGGCGTTCTAGGAGCCCGTACACTACTCACTGGGAGCCATGATAGGCCTCGTCATTACGCCTCGATAGCAGCGCCGGCGGAGGATTCCCGACCCTCCACGTCACTCGGTCTCAGCGCAGACACACGGTCACCATTCTCATCGTCGGCTAGTCATCATTCGAGTCACCATTCTCGGCCACCGAGTCACCATTCTCAAGATCCGTCTACCCACCATTCTCGAGGTCCAAAGAGTCACCATTCTCGATTCATCATTCGTTGAGCGGACTCGGCGGCCCCTTGATTACGAGCATCGCATGAGCCATTTGAGGCGCCTGTTTCAAGATATGGGACGATGTTCGACCGGTTTCGGGACGAGCATCATTACGGCGATGTTTCGTAGTGAGGGTGGTGGTCTGGCGAGCAACCTCCATTTCGATCGAGCGGCCGCTTTTGAGATCGAGCACCATTGTACAACTCTCCGATCGTTATAGTTGTGAGAGGGATGCCGAGGGTGACGAAGATGGTGAGAGTGCCGAACGCAAGATTGGGTGAGCGTAGTCTTCCACCGAGAGTGAGTCGACCATCCGCCGCTCTTCGAGAGCCTTTTGTGGTTGCGCCTCCCGAGAGATAGCGAGGCTCAAGAAGTTGTACCTACAGAACAGGAGGGAGCAGCCACGTGATGCTATTGTCCGGTGTTTGGAGACTGGGCATGCTCTCACTCAGGCGTTATTTGACCGGATAGAGTCTAGCCGTGAAGACTTTGATGCCGAGGTGATAGACTGTTATGTGCTTGCGACTCGAGCGAGGCTTCGGAGGGGAGTCCGTAGTGTTGGTGTCGGTAGAGTTGGCACTGTACTTGCCGGCTCCCTATTTTACGTAAGTTCTATAACCTACTCACTTGTATATCATTGGTTTGATATCGATATTTTTTAATTTTGTGGTTTGGCTTTTTGTAGTTAGTTTTGGCCAACGAGTTTGCAAGACTCCATCCGGATGATCCACTTGGCATCAAGGTGACGGGGAAGCCGGTTTACAAGGAGTGGAAAATTCCTAAATGCATCGAGGACTACATGACAGGTCTTGATACACCACATGCGGTTCCATGGTTAAATTGCAACGAAGTAAGTTTGAAATTTATATTTATAAATAATTGACGATTTGTTGCCATTTGAAATTTATATTTATAAATGATTCGCTATGTTTGATGTGATGATCTTATATGATTACATATTGTGTCTGAACAGATCATTGCCATTTGTTGCCTCGACCAAAGCCACTGGGTGACTATCAAGATTGACATCATATCATGGACCGTGGAGTTGTACGATTCCTTGTCACACCACCACGAAGATGGTCGTTACCGCTTCAACCAACTGCGACCGATTATGCGTCTGATGCCTCGTGTGCTAGCTCAATCCGGGTATTGGATGAACAACCAATCGAAAACGGTATGACACGGAGATGAGTTTCAAAATTATGCCACGAGAGCTACGCTCATACAGTAACGACAATCACGCTTGTGGCGCCTTCGCGTGCATGTACTTGGATCGACTCGTCTCTGCAAACCCGTGAGCAAGGCACCAAATCAAGGAACTTAATGAAAAATATATTAAGAAATATCGATATGGCCTAGCCGCTAAAATCTTTATGTTGTCTTTAGACATGTAGAATGGTTTATGTTGTGTTGTACAATATTTATGTTGTATTTAGACAGCTTTGGATGAATGTGTGAGTGTTGTTAAATCTGATTGTGTTGGCTCGTGTTACACACGATGGATGCACACGATCGTGGCCATCGTGTGTTGCGATCGTGGTGCAACCTACCCACGGTCATGCGTCCGATGTTTGTCGTGTGCGCACGATGGTCGGCATGACCGTGTGCACACGCACCGTGAGTACCATCGCGGAACGCGGCCGTACACGATCGTGTACACGGTCGTGGCCACGATTGAACACACGATCGCGTGTTCAATCGCGGCCACGTTCTTGTGCACACGATCGCGTAGACGACCGTGCACACGATCGTGTACACGATCGTGTGCATATGAACTTTTGATATTTTTGCAAATTTGAAGTATTGTATTATCTAGAATGATGTTTTGTGATTCAAACATCGCTTGTTCAAACATTAATTACAATATGGCTTCTTATACGAACTCCTATTTGTCATTTCGTTGTAATTCATTAGTATATGAGGTCTTTCATCCAGATGATTGAACTTATCCGCACGTACTAATAGAACAATTGGACGACACATGATATGCAATATATTATGGTAATTCAATCAATAACTTGTTATATAAGTGTATCATTAACCAATAATTGTTAATATATAAGTAACAACACCTAAATTGACGAGTAATTTGAGAAATTGGTGAAAATTCTCGACGTTCTTGTGCACACGATCGCGTGTTCAATCGTGGCCGTGCACACGATCGTGTGCATATGAACTTTTGAGATTTTTGCAAATTTGAAGTATTGTATTATCTAGAATGATGTTTTGTGATTCAAACATCGCTTGTTCAAACATTAATTACAATATGGCTTCTTATACGAACTCCTATTTGTCATTTCGTTGTAATTCATTAGTATATGAGGTCTTTCATCCAGATGATTGAACTTATCCGCACGTACTAATAGAACAATTGACGACACATGATATGCAATATATTATGGTAATTCAATCAATAACTTGTTATATAAGTGTATCATTAACCAATAATTGTTAATATATAAGTAACAACACCTAAATTGACGAGTAATTTGAGAAATTGGTGAAAATTCTTGACGTTCTTGTGCACACGATCGCGTGTTCAATCGTGGGTTACGACCGTGCACACGATCGTGTGCATATGAACTTTTGAGATTTTTGCAAATTTGAAGTATCAGTATTATCTAGAATGATGTTTTGTGATTCAAACATCGCTTGTTCAAACATTAATTACAATATGGCTTCTTATACGAACTCCTATTTGTCATTTCGTTGTAATTCATTAGTATATGAGGTCTTTCATCCAGATGATTGAACTTATCCGTACGTACTAATAGAACAATTAGACGACACATGATATGCAATATATTATGGTAATTCAATCAATAACTTGTTATATAAGTGTATCATTAACAAATAATTGTTAATATATAAGTAACAACACCTAAATTGACGAGTAATTTGAGAAATTGGTGAAAATTCTTGACGTTCTTGTGCACACGATCGCGTGTTCAATCGGGTTACGACCGCACACGATCGTGTGCATATGAACTTTTGAGATTTTGCAAATTTGAAGTATCAGTATTATCTAGAATGATGTTTTGTGATTCAAACATCGCTTGTTCAAACATTAATTACAATATGGCTTCTTATACGAACTCATATTTGTCATTTCGTTGTAATTCATTAGTATATGAGGTCTTTCATCCAGATGATTGAACTTATCCGTACGTACTAATAGAACAATCGACGACACATGATATGCAATATATTATGGTAATTCAATCAATAACTTGTTATATAAGTGTATCATTAACAAATAATTGTTAATATATAAGTAACAACACCTAAATTGACGAGTAATTTGAGAAATTGGTGAAAATTCTTGACGTTCTTGTGCACACGATCGCGTGTTCAATCGTGGCCACGACCGTGTACACAGATCGTGTGCATACGTGATACAGCGCCAATTTGACACTGGTTGCCAACGTGTCACACGATTGGAACACACGATCGCGGCGATCGTGTTCACGATCGTGTGCATACGTAGATACAACGCCAATTTGACACTGGTTGCCAACGTGTCACACGATTGGAACACACGATCGCGGCGATCGTGTACACGGCCGCCCGCATACGCCGATACAGCGCCAATTTGACACTGGTTGCCAACGTGTCACACGATTGGAACACGCGATCGCGCGATCGTGTACACGATCGTGTTTACTTCAAAGGTCATTATTTTATTATAAAATCCCGTCGGTCCCCCTTTATTATAAGTCGGTCCCCCCCTTTATTATAAAATCCCGTGTCCCCCTTTACTTTAAAATCCCATCGTCGGTCGGTCTCCACCCCTTTTTCGCTTCAAACCCTAATCAATTAACATTAGTTAAAATTCATTAAATTTCAATTACGCGAAATGAGCGTCCGATTACGAGAAACCGATTTAGGAGGAAGCGAAGCACCACCACCAAAAAGAAGAAGGAGGATACCTACTCCCAACCCACCATACAGAACTAGGCCGAGAGGAAGATACTCAATGCTCGAGTAAGTTTTTGATTTTGTTGTATGTGTAGTGACTATCATTGCAAATTAATGTGTTCCATGAAACAGGGTCTATTTAAAAACACTGCGAGCACTCACCATACTAGATGGTGATGATGATAATGATTTGGAGATTTCGAGAATAAAAGCAAAAATTTATTTTGGAAGAGGAAGTTCATGAAGACGGTGATACAAGACTAAAGATACAAAGAACAGATTGGGGAAAAGGGATCCAATTGATTGTTTTTGTTATGTTATTATTAGATATTTTGTGTGATGGTGATTAAATTTTGTTTTGTAAAGTTATATGCTTTGGAATCGTAAACTATTGCTCTTTGAAGTGAGCTACTTTGTTATGGTTAATGTTTGGCTCCATAGTCACCTTTATTTGCTTTACATTACCGAACACTTAAATTTCAATTCAAAGGTAAAAAAATATACACAAAATTATGCATTTCAACTAATAATCGAATACCGAATCAATACATGGTCGATCAAAATATCAACACATTATTGTTGCTAGTAAGTCACAAAATATAAAAATACATAAGGAATTTAAGTTTCACGGTATGGACATCCCCTTATGTCATGGTCATCATTACGGCAAATGCTACACCTCTTCTTCTGCCGGCGCCTTTGCCTCGGTTGTGCATCGATTTCTTGAGTTTCTTCAGGGATATTCAAATCCACACCCCTATGGGAATGAATGCTTTGCAAGATTTTCTATTGTGGCCGGTTCCTTTACACCTACCGCACACTGAGGCCGTCCACTGCGTGCAAATTTTCAACAATGGACCGTGCGCGACTCATCCTTGGTCGGCCGGCTTGTCGTACCTCCTCCGGAGGTACGCAAACGATGGATGAGATCTCGGTGGGACATTCCACTCATCGGGATGTGGGATGGGACTAATATGCTCCTTATAAGTCTCTCTAAGGCCTTGTTGCTTGAAATAACGACTAACAAAATCATACACGGACAAACTATTGCCGACACGCTGCTACAATAAGCAATTATGTCAAGGATGTTGTATAGGATAATGAATTTTTATATTGATGAGGTGATAAATCCACCATCCTCGCTTTTGCAAACGATGGGAAAACACGATCGCGCCGATCGTGTGTTACGATCACGGATCGTGGGTCACGATCGTGTTACGATCACGGGATCGTGGTTACGATCGTGTGTTACGATCACGGGATCGTGTGTTACGATCGAGCCCATTGTGTTACGATCGTGCACATCGTGTGTCCCATCGTGGTCTACGATAAGGGCGATCGTGGTTACGATAAGGGCGATCGTGGTTACGATCGTGCCCATCGTGGGTTACGATCGTGCCCATCGTGGGTTACGATCGTGCCTATCGTGGGCTACGATCGTGCCCATCGTGGTTACGATCGTGCCCATCGTGGGTAACGATCGTGCCCATCGTGGGTAACGATCGTGCACACAACAAAGAAAGACATGTACCTTATAGCGGCGGCATGACGACATGGAATCGATCCAAATCAAACTCACGACAACAACATGTCCATGTTCGAAGGTCGACCTCATAAGAAACTTTGTTTTCTTCGACTTTATAAACAAGTGGGGTGGTAGCTCGAACTTTAAGAGTCGATCGGCTTGCACAGAGTTAGAAAGCTTTTCAAAAGTGTGCATTGTCAACTCATGGTCTCTTGACGTAGCTTCTCCCCGCTTCTCATCAAACCAATTCTCTAAAATTAGGCGAAATATCTCAAGTAACGAGCAAACAGTAAACGTCTAGCCCACAACATACGATTATTAAAGCATTCAACAAAGATTGGATGTCAAGAAGTTATAGCGTCGCAGGACACTTCGACCTAGCCCACCTCTCTCGGCCCAATTTCATAAAGGCGTCAGGCGCCCATTAGGGCTTTCGATATGTAGTTTCAAAAGTAGTTTTCAAAACTTCTTCTTCTCGATGCGTGTAGGCAGCTTCTAAAGAGTCCTATAGCATGCGCACCATAGAGGTCGATTTTTGCAAGATGGTGATAGCAAAACCCGTGGAATGCATTCGGATAGACGGCTCAACAAAGATTCGAATGCTCTTATGTTGGTCACTCACAATCGCAAATCTTCCGTCGGATTGTAGCATCTGCGCAGTTATACGTAAAATAAGTCCATGACTCGTCGTTCTCTATCGGACCGAGACCAACAAAGAAGAGGAAAAACTTGCTCGCTCCCATCAAATGTGACGGCCGCAAATAGAGTTCCTTTATTCCTTCCCTTTAGGTGGGTCCCATCAACTATAATCACCGGCCGAAGGCACGTATCAAATGCCCTAATACTGTCCGAGTGCAACGAACATGTGGCGAAACACTCCCTCACGAGTCGTCCGCAAATCATAAATTGTCCTGGATTACGCTGCTTTTAACAAATACAGATAAGATGGGAGCCTCGATACGACTCATCGAAGCCGCCATATGTATTCTCTATCGCTATATTCCTCGTCCGGAGAGCAAAGCGTATAGCATGTCAATGCCATACTCCCTACACATCTCTCGCAATCATCTCCTTTGGCCTCAAAGTGACCCCCTCACCTGGCCAATCTTTTAGCAAAATAATGGGCGGCAACCTCGAGTGACCGATCGTAAGGGCAAAGACGGTTCAAATCAGTGGTAACACTGTGCTCCAATGTCAACTTAGTAATTCTCCAAATAGTTGCACCTCAATAGCACACAACCTAAACTGACAATTTCTTCGCCCACTCTTACGCATAAACACTATACGTTTATCGGCGGAACGATCGCTGATACACTGTAGCATGTTTTCCAAATGATACATTCCTACGCTTATCCTCAACTCGTCTTGAACGAAAGGTGGACCCCACCTCTAGCCGACTTAGAACCGGTGGAGGCCGCTCGACCCAACCCAACCCAAAGTCCCGCACTACCGGTCCGAAATGGAATGATCGATTACGCATTGATTGTAGATGCTCATGCTCGTCGCAGATTGATGGTCGGATGAGAAGTTCCGACGACTCATAATCCTATCCATTTGGGCGGTTTGGCGAACCCAAGCAAGAAATTCCGCAGATAGTGACTCAAGCAAGTCTTTACAACAATCTTCATCTTCGGATGTATGCACCTCTTCATCTTCCTCATCTTCCTCGTCTTCCTCATCTTCCTCGTATTGATACTCTTTGGAAGGCATGTCATAATTTATGTTGCCGGCTCTACTCGAGCCGCTACATCCCATATTAACCTCGGGAGTGGAGGAGTCGCTGTTCTCAACATAGACCTCGGGATCCTCCTTGTATTCTACTAGTAATCGAAGTATCTCAGACGCCCTTAATAGACTTTTACTTTGTTTCCTTTGGCCATGTGTGTCAAGTACCATAATTTGTAATCGGACTCATTTGGACCACCCAAACCCTCTCCGATAACCCCCACGAGGTTTGCACGACTAACTTTGCTCGTGTCGATATAGACAAAAAGGAGTCCCCGTCTACATATGTCGATCGCTCCCAATGACCACCGTGATGTATCAAAATACGCCGCCACGACATCCGATTACAAAAAGATGAATAACTATTCGTAAAAATGAGCGAACAATATTACAGTGCCGCTTGGACACGACCGATGCACACGGCCGTATACTACCGCAGCGTGATCGTGTGCAAGTTTCGTCCATGAACACGATCGCGCACACGATTTTATACGATCGTGTTAAACGATCGCGGTACACGTAGTGTTGCGCACGATGTTAAGGTCGCTGCGACGATCGTTGCACGATCGTTGCACACGGTGGCTTCCCATCGCGGTGCGGCGATCGTCCGTAAGAACAGATCTGGAATTTTTTTAATCGCTCAAATAATGATACATACCTTCTTTATGAACTCAAGACGACAAATGAAGTTCTATTTCAACGTCAACTTTTATTTTCGAACAATCGTGTGATTTCTATAAGATTTTTGAGAGACCCTTTGTCAAAAATAAAATGGTGTTGTTTTGATGTATATGTTTGTAGTTAAATTTTGGTTCTGACATTAATATCGATCGGAGGAGGAAAGAAAAAGGAAAAAGACAAGAAAAGTAGTTTAAATTAAATATATAAAAAAAAGAGAAGTCAACTTCAACACAAAAAGAGATGACATTTTAGTCTTTTTCAATCGAATGATCAAAAACTTAGTTTTATGAATGAGGATATAGAACTTATCAATTTTATGCTTTGGTATTAAAAAATTGATTCCCACAAACTTTTTTTTATTAATTTTTGTCATTATATTTTGTGAGATATTAAAATCAAAGTTCAACATGCAAATAAAAAATAAAAATCAATTAATTTTATATGACGTGTTTCACAAAAATGGTGTCCCAACTTGAACAAAAAAATTCCAAGTTTTGCGTGTCGACAATAAAGAACTATAAATGTGTGCAATTTTCCGACATAGTGACTTTGTATGAACTTTTTTTTGATTAAATGACGAGGAATGATACAGCTACATCTCCCCAACCATACTTCATACACACCCGACTTTATGGAATTGTACCTTATACTTTATAAATAAAATAATTATAATAATATTATATCTATAAAACATACGATACAATCCCATAAAGTACGAGTGTGTATGGGGTGTGGTTGGTGAGATGTGGCTATATCATTTCTCTTAAATGATTTAGTTTGGGGTTTATATGTAGTATTGAATTTGATAATTGTTATCTTAAATTTTATATCAATTTTTTTTATTATTTAATACATTTAGCACGGTTATTATTGTAGCCTATTTGCTGAAGTCGGATCGAAAAGAAAATTTATATTTAGCAAAGCAAGGGTACAACTTTATCGAGTATTTAATATCAAAGTTTAACTGTAATAAAAACACACACAAATATCAAATATTTATTATCAAAGTTTAACTGTAAATTAGACATTCACATGGATATTGAGTGAAACGTCCACTTTACTTTACCCATGTTTTTTTTATAATTACTTATAGTTTTGTGTGGTTGTGTATATGTGCCTCTATAACCATAAGAATAGTAAAAGCAAATCCACCACTATTCACTTTCAAATTATTATATCTACTTTATTATTAAAAGAGAGTTGTACAAGACACGTGTCTTTAGGTAGATTTTTTGAATTAATTATCTTTTTCTTAAATACACTAATTCCTACCATTTGAATGAGAGTTAATGGTAATCAAAATTGTTTTTCTTTTTATTTTTCTCTCAATGTTTAGAAGTTAATAGTTTTATCGTCCCAACTCTATTTTTTATTATTAATATTTTAGATTAATCTTCTTTTTATGATATTTGATTTAACATTCATTGGGCATAAATATAATTAAAATATTCCTTTTTGAATATAAGTTGTTTTTGAATGATTAGTGTATTATATCTTGATTTTAAATTATTTGTATATAAAATACAAAAATCAGATAATTTCCAAATAATTTTAGTGAAGTAAATCTATCTTTTTACAAGATCAATATTTTTACTTCACTTTTCACCTTCTTATAATAATTTTAGATTACTAAGTTATTTTATTTTAAAAATATTTGGGAAAAGAATCAGGGACATGTTAGACTTACAATTCCCAGTAGAAAGATATATTATTCGTTAAAATAATTATTTGATTGATTCTTCTTTTTTATGAAAAGAAAAATTATATAAACAAATATAATAAGTTGATTACATTTTTATTTAACTACGCCACAATAATATACTTTATCACCATATGCCTAATGAATTAATATCATTGTGGATCTCATGGTATATTATTAAGTATAAAATGTGTGACTTTAATCTAAATATTTATAAAAAATATACGACGTTCTTTCACCTGTATACTGATATGTAATTTTATTAGTATATTAATATAAATATTACAAATATACAATGATCATATAGATTCCTGTCATGTTTATATATTTTATATCGAATATTTACACATCTATACTTAATATTAAAAGAGCGTCGCAAGAAAATCTAAGGAAACATGTGTCATCTCCACGTTAAGCCTCTTTTTAAATTTTTTAAAAAAACAGACGTTTAATTTGAGAGGGGGTTGGATGATTATTCCATTATATACTTTCTACCAATTAAAATTTTCCTCTCATTTTATTCCTTTTATTTTTAACCTAATAGTTTAAACAATTATAACTTTTATGTATCAATTTTATTTTTGAAAAATATATATCAAATTAATTCTTACTTCATGTTCTTTAATTTGACATCCATATAGTATATATAAAGTAATATAAATAAAATTATAATATATTTAGATGATTAAAATATTTTAATATAAAAATATAAGACTATTGAAGAAAGATATATTTTTAGTTTATTTCATAGCTTTTTAACAATTATTTGATTCTTAAGAGTTATTTTGTTCTTATTATAAAATAGTAAAATATATTATATTAATGTCAAATCATATGAAAAAATTATATTAGTAAGAATATCAGTTGTATACTTTTAATGAAAGTTGATAATATAATACCAACAACATCATCATCATCAGAGCTTTAGTCCCAAAATACTTTAGGGTCGGCTATAATGAAAGTTGATAATAATAAACATAATTTAATTTCTTATTTATAAAATTAGATATAACTATAAGACTCATATTGTCCGAAAAAATAAATGCATGTGCTTAA
Source organism: Orobanche coerulescens (assembly GCA_033398695.1). Classification (NCBI taxonomy): domain Eukaryota; kingdom Viridiplantae; phylum Streptophyta; class Magnoliopsida; order Lamiales; family Orobanchaceae; genus Orobanche; species Orobanche coerulescens. The sequence continues at coordinate 9,246,625 of CM065816.1, read as the reverse complement.
TTAACACTCACTCCGTCCCACGAGAACTTGCTCAGTTATTATTTTTGAACGCCCCGTAAACGCTTTCACATCCCAAAATGAAAATAAGGAAAGGAAAATGTTTTTATGGGCGGGCGAAAAAGAAAAGTAGCTTCTTCGTATTTAAGCTCTTCCATTTTTTATTGGAATCTGGTCGCTAGACGGCCTCCGAATCTCGACATAGTCTTGGCCACCCCATTTTCGCATTCGATTTGTCGTCTGCTCAACCTGTAGATTTCGGAACTTTAGTCCATCCGTCCCGAAGCAAGTTTTTCGTTTGACTATATTTTTGTCAAATTATAAATCCATGAAAAAATATATTTAATTATGATGTGATATTATTAGAAATATATTTCTAGATAATTATGATGTATTGTCATTTTGACCAGAAAAAAGTCGAACGGGAATTTTATAGCGGGCCAGAGGGAGTATCTGTATGAAGAGAAAAAAGGAGAACAAAAAGGTACTGAAGTATGAGCAGAAAGAGAGCATTAGAGCAATATACTAACCTCCAGGTTCCAGTTGGTTTTACAAATTACCACAGAGAGCAGCAGTGTCTGCAATGCCACTCCAGCAATCATGCCCCCCCAGATTCCCTAACACAATAGCCAATATATAAGTGAAAAAAAAAAGGATAGAGATCCTCTGCAGTGCAGCACGGTGCTGTGCTGCACTGCGCCGCACGATTGGACACGCACACACACACACCCGTGCGGGTGTGTGTAATCTAACGGTTGGGATGCAGCACAGCACCGTGCTGTGCTGCGGAGGATCCCGGCCCAAGAAAAAATGGGGTTGATACAAGAACAACAGTGAAAAGAGCTCTCTTCTATGCCGCCTATTCCCACAACAGACTCAATAGCTGCAGTTACGTATTGGTTCAATCGCGATACGAAAATCGTATTTCTTCCTTTTCTTTCATTCACATGCAAAACCTTCTCGTTCAAATCTAGGGAACTGTCAGGTATACGAGAAGTGAAGGATCGAAATTAGTTACCATCACTCCAAGATTAGCCGCGTAACCAAGAAGGTATCCCAAAGGCAGACCAAAAATGTAATAACAAGCCAAGTTGATGTACGCTACGAGTGCTTGCCAACCACCTCCTATGGCAACACCTGCATGGTGCTCCAACAAATTAACATGGGATGAAAATGATAGGATAATAACACCCCCCACACCCACACCCACCCCACCCCCCCAAAAAAAAAATCTTAGGAGTTAATATTTCTCCTTCATATGAAGGTTGCGACAGGAAGGGCATTCGGCGTAAAACTTTGCCACTTTGTTATTTGCATGAGTTATGGTGTTAACTAATTTTAGACAATTAAACGACACTATAATCTTCATGCCACCGACCCCAACATAGTTGGGATTAAGGTGCTGTTGATGATGATGACGACAAAAATGCCATCTTCACATATTCTCATTTTGCAAATTTGCTTCCTTCCGTATACAAGCGTCAAGAGGTTATTTGTGATACGTCCGGAGGGGTACACATGTAATTTCAAAAGAAAAAACGAAACGTCTGTAATGAAGCCAAATTTGTTGTGATAATCCGTAATGTGAATAGATCAACCATTAATCAAGACAAATAAGTACCTGATATCACTGTCTGAATACTGTTGAGAAGCATTGTGATTCCTAGAAGGCCCGAGAGATGAGCCACTGCACGTTGCATGTTTGCGCTATCGGTGAAAATAACAGCTATATTTTTCCTGGTGGCAAGGACTGTAAGCATACAAAGAATCCCGATTAACAAGGATTGGAAGAGCGTCACATAGACGGAATATTTGGCCGCTCTTGGATGTCCCAGGCCGAGCTCGTTTGAAATCCGAACACTGTAACAGAAAGATATAGCATGATGAGTTTTTTTTTTTCCTTTTTCTTTTATTTTCTTTCCTTTATTTGGTTTTGATTGCTCACCTTACGGCAGCATTGACACCGACAAACACCATGGTTTCCCAGCCATCAATGTTCATGCTGAAAAGAGAAAAAGATTGAACATCTTTAATGAAAGATATCAAGAATGCCAAAAGCACAAGAAGATACCCCATTCAATTCATGCAGTTGTGCATTTCAGCCCCGAAAACGTTGATCTTATCACTTTGAAGTTGCCGTAAGTGGGAAAATATAGACGGTGGGACAAGATCATGAATAAGATCAAGTAAATACAGTTAAAAACGGATAGTTATGAAAACTACCCCTAAAGTTATCTATATGTTACCAATAACCCAAACTTTTCTTCTTACATTTACATTTACATCTCTCAATTTCTACCAGTAGCCAAAGCCGGGTAGGGTGAATGGTCGATTACTCCCCCGTGTTTAACAAAATTATGTTGTTTACCCTCTATATAAATTAAATAGCGATATTAAACCCCCTGCATTTTAAAAAATATGCAGTTTAACCGCTTGTGTTTTATTCAGACAGTGCAGATTACTCCTTGTTGCATAATGTGAGACCTTTTATAAAACACATCAGGAGTAATGTGCCTATTAATTTACACAGGGGGGTAATCGGCAATTTTTTTTAAAAAACACGGATAATATGACTATTTAATCTACAGAACGGGTAAATGACACATTTTGTAAAACACACGTGGTATCTGCCAAAAAAAAGCATTTGTAATAAAACTGAGTGGTGTAACTGTAAAATATTTGACGAGGTCAGTAAATTCCACCAAAGTAAAGGTTGGGGCAAATGCAAGATGAAATCAAACCTTCGGGGTGGTGTAATTAATTAGGCTAAAACCTTAGGACGGTACTAAAAATGTGATTTTTTTTACGCTCACCAAATAGAAAGCGAACCAACTGCAGTCACAGCATCGTCAAGATTGCCCGCCAGGACTATAATGCTCATCATATACCATATCTCCAAACACAGCATAACAGCCGATGCGACCGATAGCCTCACGAAGGCCCAAATGTCGTGAAACGCGACCCACGAGAACCCCTTCCAACCATCCTCACACCAACCAAGGATGTAAACAGATTGCGCAACCGTAGAAATCCAACTCGTTAGGTTGAACGCGACCAAGGCACCGACCGTCCCCAACCCAAACACGTTGATGAAAAGCCAACAAAAAAAAGCTTGTGACATCAGAGCAAAAGCCGCGATCCAAGCGAGCACGCCAACTTTGCTCTGTGATTGAAGGAATTTCTGTGTTGGAAAGGCGACCGAAAGGGAGAAGAGTTGGGGGATCGTTAGAAGCGTGTAGAATCCAGCTGGCTTCGCTATCTCGTCGGGTTGTCCGAGAAACTGTAGGATAGGTGTGGCCAATATGTAGAGTGGCAAAAGGAGAATGCACGTTGCGAATAGTATTATTATGGAGCGTTGCATGTAGATGCCGAGCATGTGAACTTGTCCGGCGCCGAATGCTTGACCGCATAGTGTTTCAAGGGCACTTCCCATTCCAAGCTACAAAAAGAAGTCAGATATGCCTTAAAAATCAAGATCAAGTAACAGTAATGTGGGTTTCAATCACTAAGCTCCTCTTTTTTCATTTGTTTTTACACCCTTGAGGTTTGATTCTGCTTGCAATTTGCACCAACCATTAGTTGCCATGAAGGAATTTATTATAATTAAATATTTTATATTTACAGCCCTCAATCTTTATAATATATTTCAAATAGCCACAACGTTTCATCTAATTATTTGTAATGCTTGAAAAAGTTAGGATATACTTAAAAGTAAAACGTACCATTAGTTCCAACTAATGGAGGGCGCAAAATGTAAGATAATGTAACCTCAAGGGCGATATATTGATTTTTTCAAACCTTAAAAGGGTAGTTTTATAATTATCATGTATATAAATGCATCTTAATATATGCACATAATATAAGGAATATTATTAGCGAGACAATATAACGATATTATCAACATAGATAATTAGTCCCTCTGTCCCGTTAGTATTGGCCCATTTATTTTTACACGTTAATTAAGAAATGCTTGTTTGTAGTGAAAAAGTAACATGGTCCCACCAATTTGTGTTAATTGATTGTCATTTTGGGAATAAGCCAATAGAAATGGAAAAACCCAATAAAGAAACTAGACCAATACAAGTAGAACGGAGAAAGTATATTATTTGAATAACTAAATTTTTAAACTTTGATAGGCCTCACAATATCTCAAAAAGATTCACAAATAATGAACCGCAAGAGTAATACTACACACACAAAAAAATGCACACAAAAATACATACTCTTGCTTTGTAGGAGTTGTACCGAGTGTTCTATAACTTTTTTATTATAATATTATTTAATACCCGTACTATCTATAAAACACTCGATACAACCCTAGGGTGTGTATTTTTGTGTGTGTAGTATTACTCGAACCCCAAAGAAATTTCAGTGGTAAAGTGGGTCCACATAATATCGTGTGAATCATGACCAAACGATTTTCAATATTTTATAGGGGGCTATGCTAATCCCCCCCTCTTTTGCTAAATCCCCCCTCTCTTGACAAAAAAGACCAAATTGTCTTTTTTGTCCTTCCCACTTTTTTAAAACACACACACACACACACACATATATATATATATATATATAATACTTTAAATTTTTTTCAATTTTTTACTAATATTTTTTCGATAATTTTTTTACTAATTTATAAATTTATTTCTATACAATATATTTATATTTAAAAAAAATATTTAGAAAATATATTCGAACATATCTAGATTCAACCGATCTAAGAATTTCAATAAAATTTAGAGAAAACTTCAATTCATTGAACGTCTGAAATAATGGCCTTACACGCATATATATACCCTATGGAAGCTAGAGTTAAAATCACGACAATTAATAACAACCACACAAACTTTTAGAAAATTATAATTAAGTCCCTAAAAACAGAAAAAAACAAAAATCGACAAGATGTTGATTCTGGAATTTGGAGATATCAAAGCATCATTTGAAAGGTCGCGTATTATGAGATGTCATGATTTTAATGATGAAATCTATGAAAATTTACTAGGCTGCATATCCTTGGAGGCACTCCACCTGATCTCCAATGAGTTGAAGAAGGTCGACGGACAATATCTGGACAATTGTAATTGTAATTTCAAATTTGTATATGGTTTGCCATGTAAGCATCGCTTATCGTTTTATCAGTCACAATTCTTGTCAATTCCAATAGGCGAGATCCACTGCCACTGGAAAAGGTTATCCATGACCTCTGCTTTGCCAAATGAGGCGAGATCTCCCGCTAGAATGACAACGTTAAAGACGCAGTTGGATAAAATGGATCCAGCCATGAGATATCATATGTTAGATAAAATGATTGACATGGTAGATCCATCTAACTGCAAATATCAAGAACCACTCTACAACATAAAAAACAAAGGCCGGCCTAGTAAAAAAGAGCAAAGTCAGCCGAGGATGCGCTCTTGCTTTGAGTCTATGAACACTCGTACACGAAATTCAGGAAAAGGAATCAATGATCCATATATCACACAAATGCCAGGTGCATATCGGAGTCACGTCAGTCATACAGTTGATGTTCTTGGGGATGGTAACTGCGGATACAGAGCGATAGCCGCACAAGTCGGGTATAATTCAGAAGATGGTTGGAAGCAGATTCGGACAGATCTTTATTTTGAAATTGAACAAAATATGGAGTTCTACGATCGTGTTTATCTTGAACGAGGTGCTGCCGATAATATGATGCGAGCACTAAATTTCTTCGAATCTCCGGCACCACAGTGGAGTTGGATGGACATTATGTGTGGGGCTGTCATTGCAACACGATATAATATTGTGCTGCATGCATTTACTCCTCTTAGTGGAAGTTGTTTTACACACTTGCCATTAAGGTCAGCTCCAATTCCATTTCAACAACGTCAACATATAGCAATTGCATTAGTTAATGGTAATCACTTTGTACAAGTTTTTTTGAACTCCGATTATCGTATACCACCAATTTCAATTTTATGGTGGAATAATGTGAGTGAAGATTGTAAAGGATGGGCTGATCCATATGGAGAAAGGATACAATCTTGGTTCGATTTGATGACCAGATAATGTAATTGAATAATTTATTTATCAATGTTGATCGTATTTTCCGCATTTATTATTTATTATATTGTGTCGTAGTTATTTTTAATCATAAATAATAAAAATAAAAATAAATAAATATATAAATAATAGAAATTTTTAATTTTGATATTAATAAAGTAAAATAAAAATTCAAAGAAAAAAGAACAAATAAATAAATAATATGAAAAAAAATTAAAGTGCAAAGGAGTAAAGGATAGAAAAGGAAAAAAATAAAGTTTCTAACAATATATTTTAAAATAATATATAAAATATGAGAAACTATTAATTTTAATAATAACAAAAAAATAATATTAATGTTAAATATATTAAGATAAAATTGCTAAAAAAACAAAAAATAACAAAAATAACAAAAGGATATATAGGCTCCAAGAAAACGGGTGGGGGGGGGGAATAACAGGTCTCAAAAAAAAAAAACGGGTCCAAGAGAATATTATACATATAATATATATAGGCTCTGTCGGTTTATACCCATCAACTTAGGACCGACACCCCACTAACTTTTGACCAATTTTTTGGACATGCTATCATGCTTTTTGACTTTACTTGACATTTTTTTCTTATTCTTTTTCTTGACCAAGTTTTATAAATTTATATTATATGGGAGTTATATTATATGTTAATAGAATCTATTCAGTTCGTTGTTTAAAAAACTTTTGGCTATAATGTGGAATTTAAGAAATTAAAATATCAAATCATGTATAAAAGGTTTTTATCTGTTGCACAAAAGACAATATCAGTTTACTAAATTATTTTTCTATAATACTAAAGATGGGGAATTATAGCGTTCATCATTCCTTATATTTGATTAACATACACTACCTTAAGGTGTACTTAATTATAACCTTTGGATTAATAGTAAATTTATCATAAATAATTGTACTACATCTTAACCACATATATTATAATATTATAATTGTAGTAAATTATATTTATATATATATATATATATATATATTTTTGGATAAATTTTTTTTACACCAAAAGCTTTCAAAAATTTTGAAATCACACATGTTGTTGATAGCGTTAAGAATTTCTGTCAGAAAAATAAAAAGTAAAAAAAAAATTCTGAAATTTCCGAAAAATCTAAAAAATCTGAAAATAAATAAAAAAAAATCTGGAAAATTCTGCAAAATTTGAAAAATCTAAAAAAAAATGAACTTTTATTTTTTAAGAAAAAATTATATGGAATAAATATTAAAAATTAGATCTTTTATTTAAAATTCAAAAATAAAAAGTAAAAAATAAAAAAATATCTGACAATTCTGGAAAATTTAAAAAATCTGACAAAAAAATCGAAACTTTTATTTTTTAAAAATATATGGAATAACATTAAAAATGAGAAATTTTTATTTAAAATTCGAAAATAAAAAGTAAAAAATAAAAAATTCTGAAAAATTTAAAAAATATGAAAAAAAAATCAGAACTTATCTGGAATAATAATATTAAAAATCAGATCTTTTATTTAAAATTCAAAAATAAAAAGTAAAAGTTCTTATTTTTAATATTATTATTTTCAGAATTTTATTTTAAATTTTCCAGATTTTTTTTTATTTTTTACTTTTTATTTTTGAATTTTATATAAAAGATCTGATTTTTAATATTATTATTCAAGATAATTTTTCTTAAAAAATAAAAGTTCTGATTTTTTTTTGAATTTTTTAAATTTTGCGGAATTTTCCAGAATTTTCAGAATTTTTTTTCAGATTTTTCGGAATTTTTCAGATTTTTTAGATTTTTTAGATTTTCCAGAATTCCGTAGTGGAATATAGACAAATTCATAAATAAAAAATTACCGAATTGGAAAAAATAAAAAAAATTATTTAGATGTGAAATTTATTTTTTAATATAAAAAATAAAAGGTTAAATACGTAATTTCAATTCTAAAAGTACGACTCTAACAAAATAATTGTACTAGATTTACAATAAACATATGGCTAAGATTTAGTACTACTGATTTCATTATATTTATAATTAATCTAACGGTGAGAATTAAATATATTTTAACTTGATGTATATTCACCAAGTACATTCTTGATGGACCGCAGAACTACCCTACTAAATATTTCTTTTACTCTACTACATCTTTTCCATCCAAATAAATAGCTAGTGTAAAAAAACTTGCCACTCAACCTTTTAGGACCATTTGTATATGACAAATAAATACAGTAGCAATTTAGTAACTGAAACTTGGAAAAATTTTGCCATATTGCCTTCACTTATAGTTTAGTAACCGAAACTTATAGCAATTTAGTAACTTATAGTTTCCAAAAATAAATGCAGTTTTCTAAATATAAAATAATTTAGTAAACTGATATTGTCTTTTGTGCAACCGATAAAAACCTTTTATACATGATTTGATATTTTAATTTCTTAAACCCCACATTACAGCCAAAATTTTTTAAACAACGAACTGAACAGATTCTATTAACATATAATATAACTCCCATATAATATAAATTTGTAAAACTTGATCAAGAAAAATAATAAGAAAAAAATGTCTACACAAATAAAGTCAAAAAGCATCATCTAAGAAATGAGAAGCATGATTCAAAAAATTGGTCAAAAGTTCAAGGGGTATAAACCAACACATTTCATTTTTCAATAAAATTTTATAGTATTAGTACGTACATTAATTTTTTAATAATATATTCATAATAAATTATATATTATTAAATAATTTTTGAAAAATAAATATATGTCACTTTATATTATAAACTAATAAAGTGGAATCAAAAATTGATATGCTTGTAATATTTAAAAATTATGAAGTTAGACTTTAATATTGGAGTTTGATTTATTTATATGTTTAAACAAAAAATTTTAAAAAGTGACATTTATTTTTCAAAAATTATTTAAAAAGTGACATATATTTACAAGCATATCAATTTTTGGTTCCACCATTAGTTTATAATACAAAGTGACATGTATTTATTTTTCAAAACTTATTTAATAATATATAATTTATAATGAATATATTATTAAAAAATTATTTTACGTACTAATATTATAAAATTTTAATTGAAAAATGAAATGTGTTAGTTTAATATGTTTAAATATGTAAAAAGTGCAAAACATGAATGATGTATTTGTAAAAAGTACACACACACACACACACACATATATATATATATATATATATATATATAGATATAGGGGAGCTTTATTTTCAGAACTCTCTCAAGTGCGAGAACGGCGAGAACTCCTATAAACCAATGAGATTTTTTTTAAATATTAAAAAATATTATTAATTCAAAAGGGTATTATAGTAAAATATAATTTTTATTACGGGAGATAACCCCTACTGATGATAACCCCTACTATAATAGCCCCTACCGATGATAACCCCTACTATATATATAACCCTACTATATAGTACGGGTTATGATCAGTAGGGGTTGTATGCATTGACATGATGTACATTATGTATTATTAGTAGTACAAAAGGTGGTTCTCGCAGTTCTCGCATTTAACAGGGTTCTGAAAATAAAGTTACACTATATATATATATATATATATATATATATATATATATATATATAGAGAGAGAGAGAGAGATTTTAGATCAAATGAGAATAGTTAAAAATCTTGCGAATTACGAATATGCATGAGTTTTGTACTAATTATGCATGAAATATATGTATTTCGTGCATCAAAATTGCAATGCATTAAAATATGTATTATATGCATCAAAATATCAATGCATTAAAATATTGCATTATATGCATCAAGGATCTGCTCTTAGTCCTTTTCTCTTTGCCATAGTCATGGACGAATTGACAAGAGATATTCAAAATGACGTTCCGTGGTGTATGATGTTCGCAGATGATATTGTGTTGATTGATGAAACGAAGGTTGGAGTGCAACAGAAATTGGAACTTTGGAGGGATACTTTGGTAGCTCGAGGCTTTAGGTGAAGTAAGATGAATATATGGAGTGTAGGTTTAGCGAAACAGGTGATAGAGAGGCGGGGTGATCACATTTGATGGGAAAGTTGTTCATGGATCCACTTTCTTTCGGTATCTTGGATCTATTATCCAAAAGGATGGAGAGCTAGATGGCGATGTGGCTCATGAGAATAAAGGCGAGGGTGGTTGAAGTGGAAGAGTGTCACGGGGTTTTATGTGATCTGGCATGCCTCATAGATTAAAGGGTAAATTTTACCGACGGCAATTAAATTTGCTTATTTGTTATATGGCACCGAGTGTTGGTGTAAAAACGATATCACGTTCAAAAGATGAATGTGGCAGAGATGCGTATGCTACGATGGATGTGTGGTCATACAAAAAAGGATCGGCTCAGAAATGAGGTGATCAGAGAGAAGGTAAGAGTTGCGTCTATAGAAGACAAGATGATGGAGAATCGATTACGATGGTTTGGTCATGTGAGAAGAAGACCTATTGATGCCCCAGTGAGGAGGCTAGAAAGTTGGGGAACAAGTAATGTTGTAAAAGGTAGAGGAAGACCCAAGAAAGCTTGGATAAAGATGATTGAAAATGATATGCGGTTTCTTGGAATTGGAGAAAGTATGGCGATGGAGAGGCAAATGTGGCAGGAAAGAATACGGATAGTAGATGGAGTCTGATTCCTCCTCTTTTTTTTTTTTAATTCCTATTTTCTTTTATTTCATGTTATCTTTTTTTTCTTTTTTTTTCTTTTTTTTTTACATTCATTCTCTTTTTTTATTTGCTTTTTTCTCTACTTTTTCCCTCTTTTTTCCTTTTATGTTATTTATGTAACGATTATTGACGGTTTCAAAGTTTGATTCATGTTAGCCGACCCCAAATCATTTTGGGACTAAGGCTTAGATGTTGTTGTTATGCATCAAATTTTTATGAGAATAAATTTAGGTCATCCATTTATCAAGATATATGGATGAAATTCATTCTTATTTCTTAACTTAAATTACATTCTCACCTGAACCCATATATATAGATTGATTATGGTGGAAACCCACTTAATGGTGAAATCTAGAAACCGATTGCATTATTAAGCAATTTCATTGCATATTTGTTATTATTTGTTGCATCAAGCTGGTCGCTAGTATATGCAATAATAATGCAATAAAAAAATATATATAAATGCATATAATCATATACATCTACAGCCTTTAGATCACTAATATCAATGGCCTACAAAAATTTCTAAATTTCACAAGATAATTAGTTTTCATATGATATATTTCCTATATATATATATATATATATATATATATATATATATATAGAGAGAGAGAGAGAGAGAGAGAGAGAGGTGCATGTGTAATATTCTATGGGACCCTGTTTTTTTGTTTGTTTGAAATATAAAAAGCAAAAGGTGGGTAATTTAGGAAAAATTGAATGGAGATTGGGAAAGAGGAATGGAAACATGTGCAATTAGGGAAGGGATTCGATGTTTGGTTATGATTGAAGTCCTATTTACATTTTTAAGTACATTCATAAAAATAGTGCTCATTATTTATGAGCACGATTGATTAATAAAAGTTAGATAGTAGTGGATTTGAGCGAAAAATGGTCATACTTTGTATTGTATAGATATATTAATTATTATTGTTGATTAATTAAAGGATAAAATGTGTGGGCATGCTTGGTATTGTTGTAAATAAGTTGAAAAAAATGAAATAAAAGTATAAAAGATATTTCCTAAACATGGAATGGGTTCTAATCAATAAAAATAAGTTGTTGGTAAAAATCAAGTTCAATCAACAAAATCACTATAACAATTTATTTTAATAATTATATATACTTTCAGTAATAAACATAACATGTAAAATGCTTCTAGTTCTAGTTGCACCTAATCACAAAAACTAAACTCTTCCATTGTGTTTTGTTTTAATTATTTTTCATACAATATATTCTAACAAAATCCATTCGCCAGTTAAAAATAAAGAGTGTATATAAAATTTATAGTAATGATAATATCATAACACAATCTATTTGTCATAGTCATGGACGAATTGACAAGAGAAATTCAAAATGACGTTCCGTGGTGTATGATGTTCGCAGATGATATTGTGTTGATTGATGAAACGAAGGTAGGAGTGCAACAGAAATTAGAACTTTGGAGGGATACTTTGGAAGCTCGAGGTTTTAGGCTGAGCAAAAGTAAGACTGAATATATGGAGTGTAGGTTTAGCGAAAACAGTGATAGAGAGGCGGGGATGATCACATTTGATGAGAAAGTTGTTAATGGATCCACTTTCTTTCGGTATCTTGGATCTATTATCCAAAAGGATGGAGAGCTAGATGGCGATGTGGCTCACAGAATAAAGGTCGGGTGGTTGAAGTGGAAGAGTGTCACATGGGTTTTATGTGATCCTGACATGCCTCATAGATTAAAGGGTAAATTTTACCGCACGGCAATTAGGGCTGCGCTGTTATATGGCACCGAGTGTTGGGCTGTAAAACAGTATCACGTTCAAAAGATGAATGTGGTGGAGATGCGTATGCTACGATGGATGTGTGGTCATACAAAAAATGATCGGCTCAAAAATGAGGTGATTAGAGAGAAGGTAAGAGTTGCGGCTATAGAAGACAAGATGATGGAGAATCAATTACGATGGTTTGGTCATGTGAGAAGAAGACCTATTGATGCCCCAGTGAGGAGGCTAGAAAGTTGGAGAACAAGTAATGTTGTGAAAGATAGAAGAAAACCCAAGAAAACTTGGATAAAAATGATTGAAAATAATATGCGGTTTCTTGGAATTGGAGAAAGTATGGCGATAGAGAGGCAAATGTGGTGGGAAAGAATATGAATGGTGGATGGAATCTGATTCCTTTTTTTTATCTGTATTTTTATTCCTATTTTCTTTTATTCCATGTTATCTTTTAATTTATTTTTCAGGATTTTTCATTTTTCTCTGTTTTTTTTAATATTCATTTTTTTTATTGGCTTTTTTCTCTACTTTTGTCCCTCTTTTTCTCCTTTTATATTATTTATGTAACGATCATTGACGGTTTCAAAGTTTGATTCATGTTAGCCGACTCTAAATTATTTTGGGACTAAGACTTAGATATTTTTGTTGTTGTATAATATCATAATAATAGCTACGAATCAGTTCTAGTCAGCAAAATTCTATTTTAATTAAGGAAAAATCAGTTTTAATCAGTAAATTCAGTAAAAATCAGTTTCGATCAGTAAAGATTAAAAAAATATACAGTAAAAATTAGTGTTAGTCAATAAAAATAATTTCATTTTAGTAAAAATAAAATAAAGAGAAAAAAGTCTCTAACCACTCGATCTACTTTCTAGCAACATTCTCATATTTTTATAGAAGTAACCTAGTAGGACGCACTCCTACAATCTATATCTACTCAACGTTAATATAACCAAGGCACAACTCGTTTTAAATCATCTATTTTTACTTATTGTTTTAATTTTTTTTTTCAATCAACTAAATTTTATAATTAATATAATAGAAACTCTAATAAAGAATATCACATAAATATTGAATATTAATATCTTATTTCTTAAATAGACTCTACTATTGAGAAAATAATATTTTTTTAATAAACGACGGAGGAGTATAATTTCTAAACTAAATCAATCGATGATGTCAATCGATTTATTAATAGTATATTATTCAGTTATAATTATTTACAATTTTAATTAATATTACACGTATCTTTTTTTCAAGTTAACCTAGCACATATCGATCTATATATTATATGTGAAGTCTAATTTAATATATATCAATCAATTAAGCTACTAATAGTCTATTAATTAAAATTATTCCATACTTCAATTAATATCTTACGTCTTTTCTTAATCAAATTAAATTATTTGGCACATGAACTAAGAAAAATGATAGAGCCACATCTCCCCAACCACACCCCATACACATCCGTATTTTATGGGGTTGTACCGTATGTTTTACACATAGGCGGATCCACATGTAACATGGTGGTGCACCTGCACCACCAGATTTTTTTGAGAATAAGATCCCCTACCCCGATAATATCTAATATTATCTTTCCCCTTATTATATTTTGTCAATAGTTGAATTATCGAGGAGTTTAATTATTTTTTACTCTCGAAATTTAATAGGCAAAGTCATATATACCTATTAAATATATTTTTTGATTTGACGCAATCTGTTTTGATCAAGGCGATATTAATTAAAGTGTTTAAAATTATTTATTCAACCTTGAAGTATTTCACAAACACTTCTTCTTTTGAAGAATATTTATTGTAATATGATGAAAAAATTAAGATGCACCTTAATACAAAACTAGCTAAAGGGTTTCAGTTAACCAAATATTAGAAATTACTTTTGAAAGAAATGTTGATTTTGCTTAGAAGCGCAAGTGTTGAACGAGTCTTCTCAGCTATGAAGTATGTGAAGAGTGAGTTATGTAGTAAGATGTGTGATCAATGGTTAAATAATCGTCTTGTAACATTTATAGAAAAATATGTACTTAAAACTATTAGTAATGATGTTATTTTAGCACATTTTCAGGAAATGAACAGTAAATGTAGGCGATTTTCTTTGTAAATGTACGAATCCTTTGTTTTTTTTTGTTTTTTTCCCCACACACGCACACGAGGGGGATCGTCCACTGTCCTGAGTACCCCCAAGAGGCTCGACCTCACCACGATCTAGAGGTAAATTTTTCAGTATAACATGTTCGCCTCATTGTCCCCCGCTTTGTATTACTGACTTTTTTTATGTATTATTTGTTATCTTTAATGTAATTTTAATATATATTTTATCGTTCGATATTATTTTTCGTGGGACGGTCGGTGCACCAGTGATTTTTCGGTCCTGGATCCGCCTATGGCTTTACAAATATAATATTATTATGATTATTTTATTTATAAAGCATAAGGTACAACCTCATAAAGTCAGGTGTGTACGGAGTGTGGTTGGGGAGATGTGACTCTATCAACCCTCGTCAATTAATTAGACTACCAATAATTTATTATCTAATTAAGTATTTCTTATACTCCAGCTAATATCTTACATATTTTTTTTGAAATTGAATCATTTCTAAATGTCAATTTCAACTTGCACCACAGGAGCGAATGCATTTAAAATAAAAAGATATTTTCAAATATATTATAAAAATAATATAAATTATTTATACAAACAATGTATATTATTGTTTTAGTTAGAAAAAGAAGTAACGTCATGAATTTTGCAGTAGTTAAAATAATGAATATAGATTCACCACTATCAATTAATCAGATAATCATTTAAATAATATTATGAAAAATACAGGTCGACAGAAACATACAACATAATTCCATTTCAATCAATATTTCTCGCTCACAATTTTTTTGACCAATCATAAGCATTTTTAATTATATATATGAAATTTTATTTTCATTCATTCAACCAAAAACATTCTCAATTTTTCACCAAAATATCAACAGATTCTCAAACTTCTTCTTCAATCATTAAGTGATGTTTGGGAGTACTTATTTGAGGTGCTTATCAATAAGCTTGAGACCGGTGATAAAGAATTCGAAATATCTGAAAAGGGAAAATTAAAAGCTGCTTATAGAGGTAACAAACCGGTAATAAGGGTTTTCGATAAGTCATTTTATTACGACTTATTAGAAGCAACTTGTTACGGGATAACTAAATGACTTTTTTGCCCTTTTCTCAACTTTAATACTACATCAAACAATCTATACTTCTGATTTTTACATATAAAAGCAAAATCGACCACACGTAAATTAATCCAAACACTTTTTATAAAATTTCGATTCGGCACCATATAAATTGATATATATTTTTAGAAAAAAAACATAAATTATTTTAAATAAGCATTGGCATAGATCCCTAAGGTCCTGTTCAGTTCAGGAAAATTATTCCATTATTCTATTTTAAATTTTTAAAGAGTATTCCAAAATATTTCGTTTTCAGGAAAATATGGAAAATTGGAGATAACATGTTCAGAAACAGTCTATTTTCTAATTTGGAATACGCGGTATTCCATTATTCCAAATTTTGGAATCTCAGGTTAATTTGGAAAGCAGTGAGATTTTGTTCCAAATTTTGACTTGTTTTCCAAAAAAATAGAATATTGGAATACCGTCTATTCCAAATTATTCCAAATGAATTGTTTGTTAACATGTTTTTCAAATTCTCTTGTATTCTAGAATATTATTACGTAAATGTGAAATAATTTCCCTGAACCGAACCGGGCCTAAACATGGCCGCTGCCGTCGCCCTCCTCCTCCGCACATAATCATAAATTGACTATCAAAAGTAGTTTCTAAAGAACAGAATGTTGAGAGGTATATCTGATATTTCCAGTTGACGATCGAATAAAAATCAACACACAATTTGTTTTTTTTTGGGGGGGGGGGAGCAATTAATCCAATATGTTTGGGTAAGTCAAGTAAATTACCATGAATCCGAAAGCAAAAGTTCCGACGACTGAGAGCGCAATAGAGAAAGCCGAGAGCTCGACGTCGCCGAGATGGCCGACGAATATGATGGCGACGGAGTTTGTCCCGAACTGACAAAGGATCTGAAACGCTATTGGTCCGCCTATTCTCCACAGCTTCGAAGACTCTATGCAGAAAACTCTCCACCATGATTTCACACCTCTAGCCGGAAGGTAGTCTCCGTCGTCTCCGATCAACTGAAGACCGGAGTCCGACCTCCGTTCGAGCAGCGGCGCCTCCATTTAAGGAAGAGGCGACGGTAGTTGGCGGCAGCACTTTTTCAGTATCAACTGGCCGTACTCGTTTATTAGAGCATCTTTTGTAGATTCACTATTTATTTAGCACGCGAGCTTTATGACTTCGACTTTTGGGGTGGGTGGGGGGGGAGACTGAAGAGAGAGAGAGAGAGGAGTGGAGAAAAGGACAAAAGGATGTTTGTGAAGTTAATTAAGGGGTTTTTAGCAAATTCAAACTGAAAAAAAAAAAAAAGCAATTGCGTCCCAATTCAAGCACCCAAAGTAAAGAATTAGTTGAAGATGAGTTGGCTTACAACGAATAATTGATTAAAATCTATGATGCACCGATTCTTCAAAATTGGGCAGTATGCAGTATCGGATACTGCATGGGTGTGGGTGCGATTCGCGTGGGATTCGCACGGGATTCGCCACGTGGCGAATCCGTGCAAAAAAAAAAAAGGACTTGCGTATCCTGGCACAGAATACGCGAGTCCGATTTTTTTTTTTCTAGTTTTTTTTTGTAATTTTTAAAAAGTAAATCAAATAAATTAAAATACAAAAAGTAAATCATTTAATAAGTAATTACTTTTATCTTTAGCAGTATTCACGTACGACGTTAGAAAGCTCATTCTTTCAAAGCCATTTGAATTGTTTTTGTATGACTTGTTTTATGTATTTGAATTGATTTTATGGTGATATTTGAATTGTTGTTTTTTATATTTAACAAGTGTTATATATAATAAAATATAAAATAAACAGACGTATCCTTGCCGTATCGCACCCTAACATTTTTAAAAAACCGTATCCCCGCACCCGTATCTGCCCGCACCCGCACCCGCCCCCCGCACCTGTGCAACATAGATTAAAATTAAAGTGTTCGGCAAAACGGTTTAAGTGGCCTATAAAATAAAATTAAGTAAATAGAAATTTGTAATTAATGCTTAAAATTAAGAGAGACATTCATTTAGTGGAGGATAAATGAGAAACTTAATTAAAATATGGGGGTAAAATTGAGCGAAAAAAATGAAACGCTATAAGCTAGAAGCTCAAATGCTACTTCAAGTAGCATTTCAAAAAAAAAAATTATAAACTACTGAAAAACGATATAAGCTACCATTTTCAAACACTTATCAATAGTCTGTTTGGCAACGTCAATTCGCTAGCTTATAGCGGATAGATTATAACATATAAGCTATTGATAAATGTTTGGCAATTGTAGCTTTTATCGTTTTTCAGTAACTTATAACGTTATTTTTAAATGATACTTGAAGTAGCATTTGAGTTTATAGCTTATAATGTTTCATTCTTTCTCTCAATATTACCCTCATTACTTTAATTAAATTCCTTATTTATTCTATATTAAATTAATTTCTCTGTCATATTTAAGCGTCAATTATAAATGTCAATTTACGTAATTTTATTTTATATGTTACTTCAACTGCTAGTTTTACCAAACACTTTAAAATCAATCATCTAGCTTATCCGTTATCCTTTTCATCCTCTATAAACTACTTTAGCCGCTATAAACTAGCTTATCCGATCCGTTACTTTTTACCAAACAGAGCCAATAACAGACCCTTAGAAGAAAATTAGGTGTTTTAAGTGAATAATGAAATGTGATGAATATGTAACTTTTATAAGTATCGATGATGAGTGTATGATGTAGATTAAAATATAAAAGATATTGATGATGAATATCTTGTAGATTAAAAAATAAAAATGACTGTTTGATTTGATTTGATTTGATGTATTTAACGAAAATATTGCACTTTTAATGAATAGTTTTTTGATCAAATTTTATACTCACAGCGCGAAAAAAGGAGTACATTGTTGCATATAATTTGTAAATATTCTCTTACATCAAATTGTGTTTCGTTTCTGTCTCTTCCATAAATGGATTTTAAACGACGTTTGCAAAGGACATTCACCGAATTTATTATTTTAAAGATATACATACTCTCACTTATTTTATAACATAAGACAATAATTTAAATTTTTTGTATAAATATAATTACATATTTCATTGAAATAAAATTATCTCTTAAAATGGGATGCTTGAGTGAAATGTAAAAAAAGTTACTCAATTTGAACAAAATATAATTGAACTAGGAAAAGTTTAATTTACCTCAATTTTTTAGTGAAATAAAATTCTTCTCTTATATCTAATTTTATATTTAATAATAATGAAGTACTAAATAAATTATTATAAAATTACAATTCTACAAAATTGAGATGGCAAAGTGACCCAATCATTTAATTAGTATTCGTGTTATCTGAGTTTATTAATTCAAATTTTAGTTTGAAATTATGATTTAACAAAATATTGTACTTTTATTAACATGATAGGTAAATATGTCTTTTTTATTTCTTCGAACATTACAAAAATAATTCAATCATCTAATTCAAAAAACTCTTAATCAAACATAAAAAAATAGAGGACTATAAAGCCAAACTCTTAATTTGCTTCAAACCTCCAAGTTTAGCTAAAAAAGTCGTTTACTAAATGAGACCAACATCTATACATATATAATTTCTCATTCAGAGCATCACGATGATTGTCCTGCCTACGTGATATTTTTTAAATTTAAGATTTTTATATTTATCTAAAATTTTACTATATAATTTGTTATCCAAAATCATCCATTTTAAATCGGTTTTTAATGAAACTTCGCCAATTGGAGAACTAAAGAAATATTTATAGTTAATGTATATTATGCCTCATCATAATTATTTCACACTACCGATTTAATTTGGTTAATTATTGAGTTGACCAAATATTGAAAATGTAACTTGACTAATTACTAAGTTGACCAAATAACGAATTTTATATTTGTTAGAAAATTTAATTTAGTCAACTTATTAACGTCTAATAATTTGAGCGAATTTAAATTTTTATTTTTTGAAGTCACACTTAACAATTCAGGTTGGCTAATATGTTGGAAACAATTAATTTGGCCAACCAAATAGTTTTATTTCTATTGCAAATTATATATATATATATATATATATATATATTTTTCAACAATTTGAAATTCCACATTAATATTTTATAATTATTAAATTTAGGACATGTTGG
The DNA here is from genome assembly GCA_033398695.1 of Orobanche coerulescens. Taxonomy (NCBI): domain Eukaryota; kingdom Viridiplantae; phylum Streptophyta; class Magnoliopsida; order Lamiales; family Orobanchaceae; genus Orobanche; species Orobanche coerulescens. The sequence goes on along the minus strand of CM065816.1, from coordinate 9,226,843 downwards.
AAAGTTCGAGTATATAAATTCTCGATTGCTTGAGTCCCACGTCAATTTCACATGAGACTCCATAGATTGGATGGTTTAAACAAATATTTAGAATCAATATATTTCTATATATACATAACTCTATTAAGCATTCCAAGACCCCATTAACTCTATCTCCTACGTGGTATTTATAATTTTTTATTTATCTAATTTTTTTTATCTCATATGGATTTTGAATGAGACTTTAATGATTGGAGAACTAAATGAATATTTAGAACCAGAGTTGTATCATTAACACACATGTTTCTCTTAAGAGGAATGATAGGGACACACCCCGAACCACACCCTCATACACACCCCGTGCTTTATAGGGATTGTGCCGTATGCTTTACAAATAAAATAGTCATAATAATATTATAATAAAATTAATAGTAAAGCACGCGGTACAACCCCAATAAAACACGGGTGTGTTTGTGGGTGTGGTTCGGGATGTGTCCCTATCATTTCTCTTCTGTTAATAACACACCTCCAACCCACCTTTTCTATTTTTAACTCATTGTTTAAATCATAAGATTAATAAAATGTTTTTATAAATATATCCAAAACGAATAAAGTGAGATAAATAAAAAAAAATTACAATCCTTAACTTTTTCAAAAGTAGATTTTTGGAATAAAAATGTTCATCAAAAAAGCTGTTAACCAAACATATGTCAAAAGACTAAAGTAGCTAAATAATTTCTTTTTTGCCACAAAATCATTTAACAAACAAGGCCTCTAGGCTGAGATCATCTATTCCTTCTTAGAGGTATTGAAATATAAGAAAAAGCTAAAAATTAGAGTTGAGCATCCATCCGAGATCAATCTTTCAACGTACTGAAATTAAACTAGTTTCCGACATACAAGTACATATCCCCGGATCAACGACGAAAAAATCGCGCTGTGTATGAAGAATAAAAAATAATCGATCTCAAATAATTGAAACTGGCCTGGATGATGGTATAATATTTTATTGTAATATTTTGTTAAGTTCTCATTCCATTTAGGAATATAGGTGTAGGCGTTACCGGACGAGGTGTTTGGCATCACAACACATATATCTAAGCTCCTCCTCCATCATTCAAAGGAATGTGGTGATTTTTAATACTACGAATACCGAATTTCTCAGTGGCGGTTTCTTGGCCTCCCCATTTCCGCATTCTCTCTGTTGTCTGCTCAACCTGCATAACCAATACGCACTTTCTTAAGAAAGACGAATAAATTTATCAAAATGAGTTCGAGTATAAAAATGCAAGTTATAATAGATGTCTCTGCCCAAGACCTCCTTGTTCCAGTTGGTTTTGTACAGCACCAGCACTAGCAGCAATGTCTGCAAAGCCACACCAGCTATCATGCCCCCCCAAAGTCCCTTACAAATTTACCAGAAAAGATCAATAGATTTGAGTCATGTATGAAAAAAAATCACTTGTGCTTTGGGCTTGAAGGAATTTAGGTAACATAGCTCTCAATAATTCGAGTAATGGAGTTCTTACAATAACGGGTATTACTTACTTTTACTCCAAGATGAGCCACATAACCGAGAAGATATCCGAAAGGCAGACCAAAAACATAATAAGAAGCCAAGTTGATATAAGCTACGAGCGCTTGCCATCCACCTCCTATAGCAACACCTGCATAGTTTCATCCATCCAGTTCATACAGACATGGGGGAAAATGATCAGTCGGAACATGTTATATACATAGTTCGATCATATAATGCCTGATATCACTGGCTGAATACTATTGAGAAGCATTGTAATCCCAAGAAAGCCCGAAAGCTGAGCCACAGCACGTCGCATATCTTCACTATCACTAAAAATGATAGAAAAGTGATTTCTAGTCGCAAGGACAATAATCATGCAAAGAATCCCAATCAGAAGGGATTGAAATAGCGTCACGTAGACCGAGTATCTTGCTGCTCTTGGATGTCCCATGCCAAGCTCGTTTGCGACCCGAACACTGAAATCGAAAAACTATGAATGCTGCTCTTGGTTTAAGTTGTTGGTTAAAAAAATGAAGTTTAAGAAAAAAAAAGTTTGTTTACACCTTATTGCAGCATTAATTCCTACGAACACCATTGCTTCCCAGCTATCGACGTTCATGCTACAGAATTACAGAAGAAAATATTAATATTCGATTCAGAATCCAAACATTATCTATTCCAATAAAAGGAAAAGGGGAGGGCAAAAAAAGGATAAACTTCCATCACTGATTTGCGCTCACCAGATAGAAAGCGAACCAACTGAAGTCACTGCATTATCAAGATGTCCAGTAAGTATAATTATACTCATCATATACCATATCTCCAAACAGAGCATGACGGCAGACTCAAACGACAGCCTGGCAAAGGCCCAAATCTCCCGAAACGCGGCCCACGTGAACCCCTTCCATCCGTCCCTACACCAACCAACCACATAAACGAGCTGCCCGATCGCGGACATCCAGCTCGTTAAATCAAACGCCACAGCGGCACCAATCGCACCCCACCCGAACACATAAACGAAGAGCCAACACAAAAGGGTCTGCGAAACCAACGCAGAAACCGACATCCATGCAAGAACAGAGACTTTGCTTTGGGCTTGAAGGAATTTCTGGGTCGGGAAAGCAATAGCTAGGGAACACAACTGAGGGAGGATCATGAACGTGTAGATTCCGGCTGCATCTGATATGTCGTCCTGTTGACCGAGTAGTTTGAGAATCGGGGTGGCGAATATGTAGAGTGGTGAGACGAGGAGGCAAGTTGCAAAAAGGATTATTATGGATCGTTGCATGTAGATACCGAGCATGTGGACTTGTCCGGCGCCGAATGCCTGGCCGCATAGTGTTTCAAGGGCACTTCCCATTCCAAGCTACAATATGATATATATTCATTGCCGATGTTATATACGGATTACTGAGTGATAGGGAGATTTAATGAACTCACGAGTCATATCACAAGATCAAACGAAAGTCCATCGAGGTTTTAATCAATAAACTAATTTTGCAAAGAGTATGTCTCTTCTGTGTCCCATCCTAAAAAAAGGAAAATAACAAAAAAAATAGGTTTTATTTAACAATATTCAAACATTTCATCCTCAAGGTTCAGAGATGAACTTAATGGCGCAAGTCATTTCTGTTTCCCTTTTAAACCATTACAAGAGGATAGTTTTATTCATTTATTCATTTATTTATTAAACGGAATAATTTTAAAAAATCAAAACACTCAAAAAGGACAATCAAATATGCGATAAGAAATAATAATAAAAAAAAACACTGACCATGAAGCCGAAAGAGAAGGTACAAACAACTGAGAGTGCAATTGAGAAAGCGGAGAGTTCAACATCGCCGAGATGGCCGACGAAGATGGTGGTGACGGAGGTGGTTCCGTACTGACATAGTATCTGAAACGCTATCGGGCCACCAATTCTCCATAGCCGGTCCGATTCTATGCAGAAAACTCTCCACCACGCCTTCAGTCCCTTCACCGCCACGTAGTCTCCATTTTCACCGAACAGCTCGAGCTCACCAGAACCCCGTTCGAGCAGCGGTACCTCCATTGGTCGACGGTGGCGCCGCCGGTGGAGAGGAACCGTTATATAGAATCTAAAGTTCACGAACTTGGCAAATCGTTCCTATTTCACGGTTAAGACTTAAGAGAGTGTTTGGAATTAGATTTTTGTGTTCCATATCTACATTATCTTAAAACCCTCGTACAATTTCTCTTTACTATTTTGTCCTATAATACTTTCTTCGATTGATATAAACTAGTATACCATTCGTATAAAATATGGTAATATAAAAAAAATTCACATATAAATGCATAATATCTAATCATTCATTATAAATTTTATAGCATTTCCTGTAAATACATTAGTTATTCTATTTACGATTACACCATTCTTGTGGCAATAAAAGAAATTGCTTAGTATTTAGAAATTTCTCTTTGAAAATTCATAAAACCAGTAATTATATAATTTAGTAAATATGAATTTTTTTCATTTATTTGTTATGTTATATTAATTAAATAAGATTTTAAAAACTAAGATAGACTAATTGATTTATTCCATAGTTGCTTTGATTTATTTATAAATAATAATTAAAATCATTATTTCTACACTTTTAATAATATTTTTTAATAAGTTTATTTCGATTTATTTAATAATTAGGACTTCGAGTACCTTTTAATTATATATATTCAAAACTTCTTTTGCAATATTTTCAAGCATCTTTCATTTAAAAATTGACATACCTAATTATAGTGACTAGCTAATATAAATTAATTAATTAGTGGAAATATATAATATTTTCGCGAGATTTTAGGTTTAAATTTTTAATATACAGTGCACACTATTATATTAAATTTATCTTTGTTTGGGATTTATATTTTTTTAATTAATGAAAACGTGAAACATTTCTATAAATATAATCAATTCCTATTTATTTGCAGTTAATATTCCTTAATTTGTAAAAATTAATAAGTGTATGTAGAAATTATTTAAGATATAATTATAATATAATTAATGCAATGATGATTAGGCTTGTAATTGATTATTTGTCATCTGAAGCATGAGAGGCTGACACATAAGCACACGAATCACCAACAGAATACACATGGCAGCCGAAGCATGGTTTAATTTATCAATTTAAAAAAAAAATCATTATTTTTTATGGAACTACAAAAAAATTGCAAGTTATTCTCATGAACTATTTTATGAACTACAAAAATCCTGATTTAAGAATAAATTCGGCCTCGTACCTTGGAATTCTCATGGAATTCATATTTTTTTAAATAAAAAAATCCTCTAATGTTTCAAAATATCAAATAACCAACGAAAATTTATAATCGTAACAATCAGTATAAATTTTCAAAAAGATACGTGTAATTTTTGTAGTTTCATAAAATATTCCATGAATAGAAACTGCAAAATTATACTTTTTTGTAGTTCTATTAAATTAAATTGTGAATTAAAGATAATTTGAATTTAAAAATAAATAATATCCAATAAAAAACTTATTTTGAAAAATAAAAAACGAAACCTCTCGTTTAAATTGAAAATAAAGGATTAATAATAAAAATATTCTTATATTTAAATGCTTTTTAAATGGTTTAGAGGTCCATATTCCACTGCACTTGGCTCATTTCTCACATTTTGCTCCCTTACCTAATTCTGCGCCGCCGCTAATTTCATCATGATCGCCCGTCCTCGTGTTTCCCGACCAAGAGCGTGTCTTCCTCCGCAGAAATCCTAGTTCTGCGCCGCCGCTCACCAGATCTTTCGCTTCATAACCACCACAATCCTCATCCACCGCCGCGAATTTGAGCATCGTTCCACCACGGTCCACGGTCGTCTGCACCGTCCAGATAATCCGCCGCCGTTCTTATCCTAGTCATCCCCGGTAGCCTCCACTCCTCCACTGCACCCGTCCATTTCTCCGCCTTTTGCCCTTGTTCTACCGCCGCACATACCCTGAAAATCACCACTTCAGCCCGTCAAGTCTTCTCCAGATCGGCGACTGCAACTCCCGTCACAAACCCTAATCGCGAATCCAAGTTGCGATTCATTGTCACGAGATCCATTATCTCGAGCCAACATCAAAATTCAGTTGCACCCCAGTCCGATCCGCCGCCGCGCGTGTCAGCAACGTCGCTCGAGTTCTGCGTCATCGCTCCGCTGATAACTGTTCACAGAATTCGTGTGTCGAAGAGAACGTCTCCCGGTAGTGGGATTTCTGACCTTAATATCTACTGAACCGTGATTTGTTTCAGTAGTATGCCTTGTGATGGAGGCCCTGATGGGTGCACGGATCAAATTGAATCTAGCTCACTCTTTGAGTAGCAGGCAACAGAACTCAATTATTATTCTTTCATTGGCTCCAAGATTTTCGAGGGGAGCGCTTATTAGTCGAGCTGGGTTAATGAGAAGTTCCGTATCATTTAATTCAGTTGCTGCGTCTCTTCAACCATTGGAGGCCTCAGCAGTGGGCCGTTTTGACAACACATTACCTTCCAAAGAGGTCCTTGACGTGTGGAGAAATGCCGATGCCGTATGCTTTGACGTGGACAGCACGGTATGCTTGGACGAGGGGATAGATGAGCTTGCAGAGTTTTGTGGAGCTGGAGAGGCTGTTGCAGAATGGACGGCCAGGGCGATGAGTGGTTCTGTCCCTTTTGAACAAGCATTGGCTGCTAGGTTATCTCTATTTAAACCGTCACTGTCCCAGGTGAACGAGTTCCTTGAGAAGACACCTCCAAGACTTTCTCCCGGAATTGATGCATTGGTGAAGAAGCTGAAGGAGAAGAGCAAGACTGTTTATCTGGTGTCGGGAGGTTTTCGTCAAATGATAAACCCCGTTGCATCATTCCTTGGGATACCGCTGGATAACATTTATGCCAACCAACTTCTATTTGGGAGCTTTGGGGATTTCTCGGGTTTTGATACGAACGAGCCAACTTCAAGGAGCGGAGGGAAAGCCACTGCTGTTCGACATATTAGGAAGGCCAAACGGTACAAGTCTTTAGTTATGATTGGAGATGGTGCAACCGACCTCGAGGCTCGTCACCCTGGTGGTGCCGACTTGTTTATATGCTATGGTGGAGTTCAGCTTCGGGAGCAAGTTGCAGCTAGAGCTGATTGGCTGGTGTACAATTTCAAAGACTTGATCAACTCATTGGATTAGATTCATGCATGCTTGCGTACGCTTGTTTATCTTTTTCTTCTCTTATTATTATAATTATTATTATTGTATTATTAATAATAATAAGCACATCGAGAAATGTAAGCATATGAGATGTTGTATGGAATATTGTTGGATTTGTGTTACTCTGTTGCATATATAAGAAAACGGAGGAAGTATCAATTGTACCGACTCTTGATGTCCATTTTTAATTTTATGGCTCGCCGTAAAATTAGTTTGGTAACCCAACTGTACCCACCATTTGGGTTACTGAACCAACTAATGACACCGGTGCGACGTCACGTTTTCCCAATGTGTTACGGTTACGGCCCGTTATGTGGATGCCATAGCTTTTCCGCACAATTTATAACAGATGCTGAGACTTTTAAAACTAACATTTCATAAATGAAGTAAAGGGAATCTGGCCACGCATAACCATACAAAGAAAATGCTGGTGCTAAATGTTCAATTCCATCAGCAAAAATACCCAGCTCTCTAACGTCATCCATTTCTGATGGGAAGCTTTCCAATAGCCGGCTTTTCCATTACGATGTCTTGGCCTCCCCACTTTCGCATTCGTTCGGTAGTCTGCTCAACCTGCATAGATTCACCGTGCAACGAACTTTCTTAGTTTCATTAGTGAATTCTGCTTTTTTAGAAATAAAAAGAATTGGTCTGGTTAAGTTTCACAAACCATACTTACAAGTCCTCCGGCCAAAACACAGGCAACATAGCACTACCCGTCTAAACAGGGCAAAACTGATAACAGAGCCAACCCGCTAGAATCGCCGAGAACTATTTCCGATCCATCTTAATTTTGATTTTACTTTTTGAACTTTTTAGAGTTGTAAATTTGATTTTCTTTATTGTTTTTGTTAAGAGTATAGTAAGAAGAAAAGATAGCGGATAGTGCTCGCAAAACCGAAAAGCTAGTTAGAGTGAGAAACAAGTCGATCACGAGCCGATCACCCAGGTAAGAGAGCCAATGATGGATATCCCTCGCGCCTTTTTTTTTTTTTAAAACAAGAAAAGCAAGTACCCTACAAAATTAAGGTCTCAATTTAAATCGGTGGATGTCTGATCCTAGAGGACTTGCTGATGATTCTTCGTATCGACCCGGAAGCTCCCTGCAGCGTACACTTCCTCTATCAAGCCAGTCCGAGGAACACGCATATTAGTGCCACGCTTCTCCTTAGTCGATCCAACAAAAGATAGAGGGCTAGCCGATTGATCGAGTGTGGTAATCCCCAAGCTTGTATCATCCATATCAGACAGAACATCAGCACGGCCCCGCCTTACTGAGAGATCTGTCGAATGTGATTGGGGAAAAACTTGTGAACCACCTCCACATCTACTTGAGTGAGTAAAAGAAGACTTACTCAAAACAAGTCACATCCTCGATAACAATTCGTGGAATATAACACTATGTGAACACTACGTCACTCGATTGAACAATCCCCTCCTCTTTATTTTGATCCTTACTATTGATCATATGGGGGCGGACTGGCAGTGAGAGAATGCGGCTGCCGGATCCGCCGCCGGCCTCGCTACGGCCACCTTCACTCATCCACGTAAATATGTTGATATGGATTTGCAAATCCACCGGGCGTTCTACCTATTAAACCTGTATTTTAAACTCTCATTTCCTACCCGAATCCGACATTCTTTCAGTGGCGGGGTCTCTAATCACTATCTCCTCCTACCGCTAGAGTCGTAATAAACATGATACTTCGTTACATTAATATGATCATTCATGTGCTTGATAAATAATTTATATATGTTTACTTGTAAATTTTTATTACTAAAATGTATTACATATACTAACCAGCATTTCACGTTACAATTTTATACAATATAATAAGAGAGCAATTAGTTATTTTTCATTATACGGATTACGGGTGATCTTGAAACAATCCGAGCGCTTAAACTGTGAACAGATAGTAAGAACATGTACTGTTTTTTAGGAAATTAAAGCATTAAAACTAACCTCCTTTTTCCAATTGGTTTTATAAAGTACAAGCAAGAGCAGCAAGGTCTGTGTAGCTGTTCCAACAATCATTCCTCCCCAAAGCCCCTGTAGTTGAACAAACATATGCATTGTGAGTATATTTGTATACTAATGCTATGCGGAAATTTATAAGTTGTCGACATATTTACCACCACTCCGAGGTTAGCCACATAACCAAGAATATATCCCAGAGGCAGACCAAAAAGGTAGTAACAAGCCAAGTTAATATAAGCCACCAGAGCTTGCCATCCACCTCCCACGGCTACGCCTGCAAGAGGGCTCGTAAAAACTTCAAGTTTGCTAAGAAATGGAGATACAATTGTTCTTGAAATAAATATGCGGAACCGAGTACGTGCCTGATATCACCGGCTGGACACTGTTGAGAACCACCGTGATTCCAAGTAGGCTCGAGAGATGAGCAACTGCTCGTTGCATATCTTTGCTGTCCGTGAAAATTACACTGAAATGGTTTCTCGTTGCAAGGACGATAATCATACAGAGAATCCCGATCAGGAGGGACTGGAAGACTGTCGAATATACAGAGTATTTCGCGGCTCTTGGGTGTCCTAATCCGAGCTCGTTCGAGACTCGGACGCTGAAAATTGCACGAGATTAGTAGATTAATAATGATGAAATCTCATGCATATATACAGAAAAAACTATTGCAATATGACTATAAGATGTGGAATAGAATATGGGAATTTTCACCTTATAGCAGCATTGATTCCGATAAAAATCATAGATTCCCACCCATTCACATTCATGCTGCAACATAACATCAAAGACAAATCAGTTCCATCTAGCTTATTTATATCATAAGCTACCAGCTAAATTCTTTTATCATCTGCATATACAATGAGAATGTTTGTCAAAAAGGCATTACATAGTCTATGAAACTCGAACTCACCAAATAGAAAGAGAACCAACGGCACTCACGGCATTGTCAAGATGTCCGGTAAGAACAATAATGCTCATCATGTACCAAATCTCGAGACACAGCATCACAGCCGATGCAAGCGACAGCCTCACGAACACCCATATCTCCTTAAACGCGGACCAAGAGAACCCTTTCCACCCGTCCTTACACCACCCCACGACATAAACGAATTGGGCGACCGCAGTAGCCCAGCCCGTGAGATCGAAAGCCAGGGCGGCCCCACCAACTCCCCAGTCGAGCACATTTATAAAAAGCCAGCACAGGAATACCTGCGAGGCCAGCGCGAGAAATGCAATCCACGCAAGAACGGAGACTTTGCTTTGTGCCTGTAGGAACTTCTGGGAGGGGAATGTGACGGAGAGCGAAAAGAGTTGAGGGACAATCAGCAGAGTGTATACTCCGGCGGGATTCGCGATGCCGTCCGCCTGGCCGAGGAGCTTGAGGACCGGAGTCGCGAATACGTAGAGAGGTAAGAGGAGAATACAAGTGGCGAAGAGGATTATGATGGAGCGTTGCATGTATATGCCTAGCATGTGGACCTGACCCGCACCGAATGCCTGGCCGCATAATGTTTCGAGGGCACTCCCCATGCCGAGCTGTAGTAAGTTCATTAGATCAACTCTCGTAGTCTTGTCTAATTGATATCAGATCATTTGATGAACGAAAATTTTAGCATTAGTGTGATTATGTTAATTGAAAGTAGGGATATATGTATGGGTTCAGAGTATCAATATATGCAGGGGTTCGGGGGCGGAAGCCACCGGAAACTTTTTTTTTGGATAATTGATGAGTATTACCAGCATTTGACTTAAAGCAATAAAATTAACATGTATCTTGGGATGTAGCTCAATCAATGTTATTCGAATGCGTGCTCCACGGGTGGGGTGGCTATCGTGGCGGCCGTCGCGGGCAGCCCGCTTCGAACGAGCATGTATATATAAATCATAAAATCTTACATTGCAGCGAAAAAAAAGATCATATCTCACATGGAGTTTAGTTGGCGAATTTGCTTTAGAAAATGTTAGTATTTAGCTAGTTTATGAATAAAAGAAATTAGTTTTTATTTATTATTATTATTTTGATATACTCAAAAATTTTGAACTTTAACTTTTAAGTCAAATTAGTATTATACTATTGAATCTTCAATCTATACTTTTCTTATTTTGTCTTCAAAAACAGGCATAGAGGAAAATTTCCACGAGTAAGATTTAGGTACTTTTTTAGATTTTTCAAAATTTTAATATCTTACTTATTGCACAGTCCACAAAAACGTCTTGTACTATTAAGAAAAAAAAACAGGAGGAGGGGGGGGGGGGGGGTGGAAGCCTAAGAACGGACCTCGTGCTTAAACTCTTACGTACTTAGATAATGCTCAACTGCTCTCAAGTACTCATATTGGTCGTCTAAAGAGTACTGTTGTACTCATACAACTATGTGAATATTAATGAACTTATTTGATCGAGCACCAGAATACTTCAGTACTCACATTATACATAAAAATTTTTGTTGAGTGCAAGTAGTTAGATTACATGAGTAAAAAATAGTACTCATAATATATATAAATACAATAATATTTATTTGGCCGAATATATAAGTATATTATTGTACACATCATTTGGCTGAACACACGAATACTATTGTAATTATAAAAATTTTAAGCACAATTTAAGTACGAAAGACTTAAACACCGGATCGGCTTTATCACTCATGTTAATTGATTAGGTTGTATATATGTCCACTGCAACAAGAAGTAGTTTAATCAATATCGGATTGAAACAAGCATTAGAACATTTTGCAATAGCTTATCTGTAAGAACAGAAAAGATGAAAGGAATTACTTACCATGAAGCCGAAAGAGAACGTGCCGATGACTGAAACAGCAATCGAAAAAGCCGACAGTTCAACGTCTCCCAGATGGCCGACGAACATGGTGGTGACGGAGTTTATTCCGTACTGACAGAGGATTTGGAACGCAATGGGGCCGCCAATTCCCCAAAGCTTCGCCGTCTCTATACAGAAAATTTTCCACCGTTCCTTCAATCCTGTCGCCGGAAAATAGTCTCCTTCGCCTCCGATCAGATCGCCGGAGCTGTGCAGCTCGAGCAGCGGCGCCTCCATTTAAAATGACCGGAGAGAAAATGGATGACTGACTAGAGAGTCTCTGAACCTCTCTAGACTCCGCTCACTTTCTCTCTCTCTCTCACACACACACTAGTGTTGAAGTGTGTGTGTTAAGTAGGATTTTTTCCATGGAAGCAATCGTTAAGTAGTTACGCGTTACCGTTACGTATGGCTATGCGGTTTTCTGTTGGGATATATAAAGCGGCGGAGGTTGCTTTTATTTATTTTTTATTTTCTGGATATTCATATGGGATTCCCAACTATCTTAAAATACTCGGATATTCGGAATTTCGGATATGTGTAATTTTGGATATCCGAAAATTTGGATAGTAGATTTTGATATCCGATATCTGTATCCGAAATTTCGAATATTCGATTTTCGGATACGGATATCGGATATCCGAATATCCGGAAAAAAATATGAATTATATTTGGATATCCTTATATTCGAAAAAAGTATTCGGATTCGGAACCTTCTATTATTTAAAATATAAAATAATAAATATTTTAAGATTTTTCGGATATCCGAATATCCGATTTTTCTGAAAAGTACTATCCGATATCCGAATCCGAAGTTCCGGATATCCGAACTTCAGATATTCGAATTTTCGAATATCCGAAACTTCAATTTTCGGATATTTCGGATCGAATATCGGATATCGGATATTTTTAAACACCCCTACATAAAAGTTCCCTATTTTATTTTTAGGCGAGTAATTTTCTTTCTTTGTGCATATATATTTCCTGGGTTATCTTTCCTTGGGATATACTAATACAAAATCCGTCTAATATACGGAATTATAAAAAATGAACATATATATATATATATATATATTAATTTTATTAATATAAGAAGTTCGAAGCAACTAGTTACTTTCAAATTATACTAGTTGTTTGCTTGTGCGATGCACCAAACAAAATATTCTATTACTTATGAATTACTCTCTCTCTGTTCCCCAAATTTGTTCTCGAGAATCTTCGACATAGATTTTAATAAAAAAATTATTGAATGTATTATGGAGTATATTATAATTGGAGAGAGAGTCTCACGTATTTAGAATTTTCTTTTTCCTTTTGAATGTAATTTAAAAGTCTCACGTGCGATGAGGATTGTTGATCATTAATACTAAAATCTAATATTGTACTTTTATCAAAATAATATGTACTTTTCAATTTTAGTTTATAATTTGTGAAAAGAACAGACAAATATGAAATTCTCGTAATACTCTTAAATTTTGAAAGTCTATTATTATTATTGCTAAGTTTCCATGGTAATATTTATTATTATATAATCATATTAATAGTAATTATTAACTTAGTAGTTAAAATCCAACTTCAAAACAAATTAACTACATATAATATACATCATCTAATAAGAAATTCAATAAAATTATAGGATAAATTTAAATCATTTTTAATTTCAAAAATTTTATTTAATAACTAGAGGAATTATAATATAATTAATAAAATTATTTATAATATTAGATAACCATTTGTTTCATTGCTTTTTGGTTTTCCTACATAAAATTGAATCCAACAAATAAAAATATATATCAAAAAATTGAAAAATTCTAAAAAACAAATTCCATCAAAATACAAATGTTTAAAGTTTAAAAAGTTAATCCTAAAATAATGATACCTAAATCACACAAAAATATATAAAATACAGTCAAATTCTAGAAAAATCTAGTGGATTCCGAAATATTAAAGTTAAATGCTAAACACAAAAATAAAATAGAAAATATATATGTAGACTAGAATATAAAAAAATGAAATATTTAGAATTTTTAAAATTAATAATATATTATGATTTATTTGTAATTTAAAATTTATTTTTATTTTTAGATTTATTTTTTGCATCATTTTTCAAGTTTTCAAAATTTATTTGTATTTTCTAGATTTTGTTTTTGGATATATGTAATTTTCTGAATTTTTTTTGATCAAAATTTGTTATATTTTTAAATACAATATATATCTATAATTAGAATAGTGTTAAAGTTGTGTGCCTAAGTCTGTTAGTTTACGGACTTTCCTAGTTAGGGTAGAATTAAGCCTGCTTGTATGTATCTATCTCTATTTAAAGGGATGTCATCAATAAGAATACCACACATTTTGCCCTATAGTTAACAATGATTTTAGCACACTATTTTCGTTCTATCAAATCTCCCCAAACTTAAACCAATGCTTGTTCTCAAGCATAATTCGAGTGAAAGAACATCCTCAATTACCCCTTCGGGATACACAAGGCTACGATCCGCTAATTGTATAATTATCCTTGTTTCCCTAAGAGGTCCTAGATTTAAGGAGGTGTAAATAGAGCGTGGCATAATATTTATTGATGCTCCTAAATCTAGCATAGCTCGTTCAAATCTCGTATTTCCAATTCGACAAGGAATAGCGAACATACCTGGATCTTCCGATTTTGGTGGCAATTTCTTTTGGAATACAGCGGACACATTTTCTCCCATCACCACCTTCTCGTTTCCTTTTAGCCTCCGTTTGCTGGTGCATAAGTCTTTAAGGAACTTTGCGTATTTTGGAATTTGTTGAACTGCGTCGAGTAATGGAATGTTGATCTCAACCTTTTGGAATACGTCGAGGATTTGCTTCTCTTTATTCACGATCGCTGCCTTTTTGACCCTAGATGGAAAAGGTAACTCGTTAGTCTCAAAAGGAGCAGTTTTAGATGAATTTACCTTCTTTGTCCGTGATTTTGCTGGTCTTGATTACGACCGGGTGTCCCAGTGTTGATCTGTTCAGTGGATTTTTCCTCCTCGTTTTCAGCTTCCACAACATGTTTAGACTCCTTAAGCTGCTTCTCACTCCTTATAGTTACAGCACTCACGTTCCTTGGGTTCAGCTTAGGTTGGGATGGCAATTTCTCACTATTTTGGCTCTCCATACGGCTCACCGTGGTGGCTAATTGACTCACTCAATTTTTGAGAATTTTGATACTCGATTTAGTGTCATGCTGGAATTGATTCATGCCCTGTTGGATCTGGTTCATGCCTTGTTGGAACTGATTCATCGTGTTTTCCATGAGGGTCTTCATCATATCCTCCAAAGATTATGTCGAATTTTCAGTGGGCTGCTTGTAGAATTGTCCCCTATTTTGTGGAGGCGCCTCTTGCTGGTTTTTCTATCGAAAGTTAGGGTGATCCCTCCATATGTATTCGAGTATGGATCGTTCTTCCTCCCATAATAATTTTCAGTTCCCATTGCATTGGCGTGTGCCTCGATTTCATCAAGCAAAATCCGACAATTCTCCGTTGTATGCTCCGTGGTTTTGCAAAGACGACAAGGTACGACTGGCGTGCTATTACCTACAGCAAGTTTTCTAACGAAAGTGGTCAACTCATTCAATTTTTCCTCAAGGGACGAGTCATGCATCTCCTTCACCATCCTGATTGGTGCATCGCGACAACCAAACTGTTGTGAATTGGCCGCCATGTTGGATATGAGAGCCCTTGAGGCCGTGGGAGTTTTGTCCACTAGAGCCCCTCCACTTGCCGCATCTATGGTGTTTCGCTCCATTGGATTAAGCCCTTCGTAAAAATACTGAATCAGGAGTTGCTCGCTAATTTGATGTTGCGGGCATCGAGATACCAACTGTTTGAATCGTTCCCAATATTCATGCAACGTTTCTCCGGTCATTTGCCTTGCACCACATATTCCTTTCCTTAGATTGGCCGCTCGAGAGGCTGGAAAATATTTTTGTAGAAATAAGCTCTCCATCTCGTTCCACGTTGTGATGGTGGCCGACGGTAAATAAAATAACCAATCCTTAGCCGAATCTTTCAATGAGAATGGAAAGGCCCTAAGCTTGATTTGTTCTTCGGTGACACCGTTTGGCTTCATGCTTGAACACACGACATGGAATTCCTTGAGATGTTTGTGTGGATCCTCTCCTGAGAGACCATGAAATGCAGGTAGCAAGTGAATCAACCCCGACTTCAATTCAAAGGTGTTGTTGTTGTCAATAGCTGGGATCGTGATGCACAGTGGTTGTTGAGGTAGCTCTGGGTTGGCTAATTGCTTCAGCGTCTTTTCAGCGTTATTTGCCACGACTCCAAATTCGTCCTCCGATTCGCTGGGTGATGTTTCGAGGGAAAATGGTAAGTGCCCGAGTGCTTCTTTGGCTTCTTTAGCTTTTCGCCTGAAAACACAATCTCGCTTGGTGATTTCTGGAAAATATTGTAAATTCTTATCTCCACGTGACCTTGTATTCATGCAAAACTAAAACAAACGGATTAGTGCACAACTCACAATTGAAATAAATTTCTAGAACTGGCACTGGGTCACCCAGTGTCGAAATTGCAGGAAGTTTTTAACCCAAAATAAGTAAAATTAATTTAACACCGTTCCCCGGCAACGGCGCCAAAATTTTGACCGCGTTGTCGTGACGCGTCAAAATTAGTTATTTTTATTTTTCCTTGGCTTACTTCTACTAACTAGTAGTATCGGCAAGTAAGGGTCGATCCCACGGAGAACGGTAAATCAATTAGACTAATTAAGGATTAAATACTTTTAGCAATTAAAATAAAATAAAAACGAGAGGGGGGGATTTCAGTTTCTAATCTTAACTAAAATAATTTGCGTAAAACAAAATAAAATAAGCAAAGGAAATAAAATCAAAAATATCAATTAACGGAATAATCTAGTCCTTAGCTCCGTTATCCACCGTTTCGAAATAATTCAAGTTTCAATGCAGCGCTTATCTCTTCTCTAATCTCATGAACTCCTATTCCAAAGCCAACAACAAGCTCTGTTGACCCCAATTATTTCTTAAGTTTATTCAATTAAAACAAGCTCTTTAATTGAACCTATCTATGCGGTGGATTCAAAACAAGCTCTTCAAATCTCGCTCGCTATATGCATTAAAAACCAAAATAATGGAATAGGCAAGATATTAAGTTCATAAGCTCGACTTAAGGGATCTCGATTTTGTGTTACTCAATTGGGAAAAATCAATTGTTTGCTACTTGTGAAATTAAAATTGCAACAATTATGGATTACAACTCAATTTCTAGCATAAGACATAAAACTCCTAATCTAGTTGGCCAAACCAAATCAAAAAATTAAATGGCATAGTCGTGAATTCAATAACACAAAAGTAATTCAAGAGAATTCGAGTTGAGAATACGCTACGGGATTAAAACATGAATAATTCGGATACGGTTTCAAACTTCACTAAGAACTAGAATAGAAAATTAGCCGGACATGTTGGCTTTAGAAAACAACAAATTAATAATAGACATGAGAAGAAAGAAATTCAAACGGTGTAGTCTTCTTCTTCGCACGTCGGAATCGGCTCGGTTGCTCCGGCGAGAAAATCAGCTCGGCCGTCCTCTTTCTCCTTCTGCTCCAGCCGTTCTCGTTCTGCTCCAGCCGTGAATTGATGTTCCAAAACTGAAATTAATTGCAGCCCTCATCTCCTTTTATAATTATTCCTTATCTCTTAGTTTCCTTCTTTAATTGGGACTCCTTCCTTCTTGAATTTTAATTTCCTTGGAGTCTTTCTTCCCAAATCTATTCCCATTCCTTTTTCCAGCATATGGACCGATTTATTGCCTTGTGGAACTGATTGGGCGATTTTTGAGTCGTTTCTTGGGCCCCAAGTAAGATTATTTTCGTAACAGGACTGACACTGGGCAGCGAACTGACACTGGGCCACCCAGTGTCGCGCGACATTTTTTTTATTTTAAGCCCAAATCACCTTGGTTTGGTCCGTTTGATGATCCAAATTATTCCTTAAGCTTAAAAACTCCATCAAACACCTAAATTAAACAACAAATTTTCAAGTAAAGTAAATTGCATCCAAAATATAAATATATGGAAAATAACCAAGTGTGCCAACATAAAATTCATTAAAACCTTATAGTTAACAATGATTTTAGCACACTATTTTCGTTCTATCAAATCTCCCCAAACTTAAACCAATGCTTGTTCTCAAGCATAATTCGAGTGAAACAACATCCTCAATTACCCCTTCGGGATACACAAGGCTACGATCCACCAATTTTATAATTATTCTTGTTTCCCGAAGAGGTCCTAGATTTAAGGAGGTGTAAATAGAGCGTGGCATAATATTTATTGATGCTCCTAAATCTAGCATAGCTCGTTCAAATCCCGTATTTCCAATTCGACAAGGAACAGCGAACATACCTGGATCTTCCCATTTTGGTGGCAATTTCTTTTGGAATACAGCGGACACATTTTCTCCCATCACCACCTTCTCGTTTCCTTTTAGCCTCCGTTTGCTGGTGCATAAGTTTTTAAGGAACTTTGCGTATTTTGGAATTTGTTGAACTGTGTCGAGTAAGGGAATGTTGATCTCAACCTTTTGGAATACGTCGAGGATTTACTTCTCTTTATTCACGATCGTTGCCTTTTTGACCCTAGATGGAAAAGGTAACTCGTTAGTCTCAAAAGGAGCAGTTTTAGATGAATTTACCTTGCTGTCCGGTAGTTTTGCACTAGGTGCTGATTCTGCACTGGGTGTCCCAGTGTTGATCTGTTCAGTGGATTTTTCCTCCTCGTTTTCAGCTTCCACAACATGTTTAGACTCCTTAAGCCGCTTCCCACTCCTTATAGTTACAGCACTCACGTTCCTTGGGTTCAGCTCAGGTTGGGATGGCAATTTCTCACTATTTTGGCTCTCCATACGGCTCACCGTGGTGGCTAATTGACTCACTTGATTTTTGAGAATTTTGATACTCGATTTAGTGTCATGCTGGAATTGATTCATGCCTTGTTGGATCTGGTTCATGCCTTGTTGGAACTGATTCATTGTGTTTGACATAAGGGTCTTCATCATATCCTCCAAAGATTGTGTCGAATTTTCAGTGGGCTGCTTGTAGAATTGTCCCCTATTTTGTGGAGGCGCCTCTTGCTGGTTTTTCTATCGAAAGTTAGGGTGATCCCTCCATCCTGGTTTGTATGTATTCGAGTATGGATCGTTCTTCCTCCCATAAGAATTTTCAGTTCCCATTGCATTGGCGTGTGCCTCGATTTCATCAAGCAAAATCTGACAATTCTCCGTTGTATGCTCCGTGGTTTTGCAAAGACGACAGGGTACGACTGGCGTGCTATTACCTACAGCAAGTTTTATAACGAAAGTGGTTAACTCGTTCAATTTTTCCTCAAGGGACGAGTCATGCATCTCCTTCACCATCCTGATTGGTGCATCGCGACAACCAAACTGTTGTGAATTGGCCGCCATGTTGGATATGAGAGCCCCTGAGGCCGTGGGAGTTTTGTCCACTAGAGCCCCTCCACTTGCCGCATCTATGGTGTTTCGCTCCATTAGATTAAGCCCTTCGTAAAAATACTGAATAAGGAGTTGCTCGCTAATTTGATGTTGCGGGCATCGAGATACCAACTGTTTGAATCGTTCCCAATATTCATGCAATGTTTCTCCGGTCATTTGCCTTGCACCACATATTCCTTTCCTTAGGTTGGCCGCTCGAGAGGCTGGAAAATATTTTTGTAGAAATAAGCTCTCCATCTCGTTCCACGTTGTGATGGTGGCCGACGGTAAATAAAATAACCAATCATTAGCCGAATCTTTCAATGAGAATGGAAAGGCCCTAAGCTTGATTTGTTCTTCGGTGACACCGTTTGGCTTCATGCTTGAACACACGGCATGGAATTCCTTGAGATGTTTGTGCGGATCCTCTCCTGACAGACCATGAAATGCAGGTAGCAAGTGAATCAACCCCGACTTCAATTCAAAGGTGTTGTTGTTGTCAATAGCTGGGATCGTGATGCACAGTGGTTGTTGAGGTAGCTCTGGGTTGGCTAATTGCTTCAGCGTCTTTTCAGCGTTATTTGCCACGACTCCAAATTCATCCTCCGATTCGCTGGGTGATGTTTCGAGGGAAAATGGTAAGTGCCCGAGTGCTTCTTTGGCTTCTTTAGCTTTTCGCCTGAAAACACGATCTCGCTTGGTGATTTCTGGAAAATATTGTAAATTCTTATCTCCACGTGACCTTGTATTCATGCAAAACTAAAACAAACGGATTAGTGCACAACTGACAATTAAAATAAATTTCTAGAACTGGCACTGGGTCACCCAGTGTCGAAATTGCAGAAAGTTTTTAACCCAAAATAAGTAAAATTAATTTAACACCGTTCCCCGGCAATGGCACCAAAATTTTGACCGCGTTGTCGTGACGCGTCAAAATTAGTTATTTTTATTTTTCCTTGGCTTACTTCTACTAACTAGTAGTATCGGCAAGTAAGGGTCGATCCCACGGAGAACGGTAAATCAATTAGACTAATTAAGGATTAAATACTTTTAGCAATTAAAATAAAATAAAAACGAGAGGGGGGATTTCAGTTTCTAATCTTAACTAAAATAATTTGCGTAAAGTAAAATAAAATAAGCAAAGGAAATAAAAATCGAAAATATCAATTAACGGAATAATCTAGTCCTTAGCTTCGTTATCCACCGTTTCGAAATAATTCAAGTTTCAATGCAGCGCTTATCTCTTCTCTAATCTCATGAACTTCTATTCCAAAGCCAACAACAAGCTCTGTTGACCCCAATTATTTCTTAAGTTTATTCAATTAAAACAAGCTCTTTAATAGAACCTATCTATGCGGTGAATTCAAAACAAGCTCTTCAAATCTCGCTCGCTAGATGCATTAAAAACCAAAATAATGGAATAGGCAAGATATTAAGTTCATAAGCTCGACTTAAGGGATCTCGATTTTGTGTTACTCAATTGGGAAAAATAAATTGTTTGCTACTTGTGAAATTAAAATTGCAACAATTACGGATTACAACTCAATTTCTAGCATAAGACATAAAACTCCTAATCTAGTTGGCCAAACCAAATCAAGAAATTAAATGGCATAGTCGTGAATTCAATAACACAAAAGTAATTCAAGAGAATTCGAGTTGAGAATACGCTACGGGATTAAAACATGAATAATTCGGATGCGGTTTCAAACTTCACTAAGAACTAGAATAGAAAATTAGCCGGACATGTTGGCTTTAGAAAACAACAAATTAATAATAGACATGAGAAGAAAGAAATTCAAATGGTGTAGTCTTCTTCTTCGCACGTCGGAATCGGCTCGGTTGCTCCGGCGAGAAAATCAGCTCGGTCGTCCTCTTTCTCCTTCTGCTCCAGCCGTTCTCCTTCTGTTCCAGCCGTGAATTGATGTTCCAAAACTGAAATTAATTCCAGCCCTCATCTCCTTTTATAATTATTCCTTATCTCTTAGTTTCCTTCTTTAATTGGGACTCCTTCCTTCTTGAATTTTAATTTCCTTGGAGTCTTTCTTCCCAAATCTATTCCCATTCCTTTTTTCAACATATGGACCGATTTATTGCCTTGTGGAACTGATTGGGCGATTTTTGAGTCGTTTCTTGGGCCCCAAGTAAGATTATTTTAAATAAGGATGACACTTTGGGTCGTGACCGACTTGGGCCACCCAGTGTCGCGCGACATTTTTTTTATTTTAAGCCCAAATCACCTTGGTTTGGTCCGTTTGATGATCCAAATTATTCCTTAAGCTTAAAAACTCCATCAAACACCTAAATTAAACAACAAATTTTCAAGTAAAATAAATTGCATCCAAAATATAAATATATGGAAAATAACCAAGTGTGCCAACATAAAATTCATTAAAACCTTATAGTTAACAATGATTTTATCACACTATTTTCGTTCTATCAACTCTGTCCATGACGCTTCTCCGTTTCAGCCTTGAATTCTTTGAACTTATCAAAAGATTTAGACTTACGTCGTATCAAATAGATGTATTCATATCTCGAATAATTATTTTTAAACGTGATGAAGTATTCGAAACCACTCTTAGCCTGGATGTTCATTGGACCATATACATCAGTGTGTACTAATTCCAATATATTTTGTGCATGATTTCCTTTGCTTTGGAAAGCCCTTTTAGTCATTTTACCTTCTAGACAGCAATCGCAGGTTGGAAATGACTCAACTTGGAGCGAATCTAATGGGCCATCGCTCACCAATCTTTGAATCCTTCTAAGGTTAATATGACCCAATTGTAAATGTCACAAATATGTTTGATTTATGCTCGAAGGTTCTTTTCTTTTATTAAGATTAGTCAAAGAATTAAGCGATTTATAATTATGCAAGGGAGCTGGTGCAGCATTAATGATATAAAATCTTCACTATAAGTACTCGCGCAAACATATTCACCATTTCTTTTAACAACTGCATTATCTTCAAAAGAAACTGAATATCCATCACGATGCAATTTAGAAACTGAAATTAAATTCATTCTAAAATCAGGTACCAATAATACATTATTTAGAACTAAAATCCCATCATCAACTTTTAACTGCACGACTCCCACCGCAACAGCCTTCAGCCTGGAATAGTCGCCCCAGATTATTGTAATCTCATCCGCACTAAGTACCTTGGTTACTTGGAACCCCTGCGAGTCATAACAAATATGATCAGTGGAGCCCGAATCCACTATCCACGAAGTTATAGAACAGGCAGCCAAACATGTTTTTGACTACTAGTGCATGAGACGTACCTTTCTTAGGGTAGTCACTCTTAAAATGCCCTTTCATACCGCAATTGAAGCACTTGCCCTTCGGCTTTTTGTTCGCCTTGGACTGACGAGCCTTTGACTGAGGAGCCTTGCCCTTAGCTTTGAAGGTTGCCACTTGCTTCTGGCTAACCTGCTTTTTCTTCTTTCCCCATTTGGGTTTTGAAGAAGCAGCACCGGTTGCCGCAAGAATTTGATGATAACCTTGTTTAAAGAGACCTTCAGCAGACTGAAGCTCTGTCAGAAGTTCCGCCAATGTGTAAGTCCTACGATTCATATTGTAGTTGAGGCGGAACTGCTCAAAGCTTCTTGGTAAACTGCCCAAGATAATATAGACCTGCGACTCCGCATCGATAGTGGCCTCCAGTATGCTCAGTTCGTTTAAATGAGACATCATTTTAAGGACGTGATCCCTTACTGGTGTAATATCCGCAATTTTCGATTTTTGGTAAATTTCTTTTTTCGGCCGGAGTCCGTTTTGACGGCTCGCTCATGACCGTTTCGTCGTCCTGAGAATGATTAATTCTACACTTTTTGTCGTCCGAGTTCGTTTGGGTGTTGTTTTGTTGAGTTCTGTGCTTTTTAGCGACTCTTTCGCACTTGAGTTCGATTCTGGCGAATCTCGTCCGAAACTGCTGTTTCGAATTTCCCGCAAGTCCGTTTAACTTTGTTAGACGTGTTGTGAACTTCGGTTTGATTATTCGATCACGTATCGTGATTTCCGGGCGTTTTGGGCCATTTTGTAATTCTTGGAAGTTACGGGTATCCATATCTGTATTTGTCATCTTGACCCTTTTCTTGGTCGCGTATGATTAATTATTGCATTACGTTTTCATCTCGAGTTGTTGATGTCGTCCGCGAACTTTTCGTCGTGTTCGTTACGTGCGTTTCGGAAATCGAGGCATCGGGTCGTGGCGGCCGAGCGGTGGCCGGACCGGTGCGGCACTGTCGGAAATCTTGAGCCTGGCAGCGAGGCCAGTGTAATATGTCGAACAAAGCATGCGTGTGCGCGGCACACCCATCCGTCTTGCGGCACGGCGCGAGCGATGCGCACACTGTCGTGCCGCGGCACACTCTTGTGTCTTCGCGACCATAACCCCCATGCAGTGTGCCGCGGCACACGCAGTATCTTGCGGCACAATGCCAAAACACAGGAGTAAATTTTCGGCTGTGCCGCGGCACACTTTAGCCGTGCCGCTGCACACGATCAGTGTGCAGTTCGTCTTTATTAGACGAAATCGGGCGTCGTCTTCTTCATTTTCACCTGCATCGCGAGAGAGAGTGAGAGAGAGGGAAGGAGTTCTTCATCCTTATCCATTGGGGGGTCGATTTTCACCATTTTTCTTCGGTAGTGAAGCCCGGGCAATCAATCTAACGCGTGTTCTACGGATCTTGGTACTTGAATCTCCTAAGGTAATATTCTAAAACCCTATTTTCGATTTATTTGGGGGTTTTGGGTTTTTCTTCCGATTCGTTCCGTTTTGTTGGTGGATTCATGATGTATACGATTAATATTGTTAGTATTTTTAGTTTTCCTACGGATTCATGGATATTTTGTGGATTTTACGGAATCGAGAGGGTTTGGTTGCGGTCCGCCCTCGTTGTTATTTTGGTACGAATATACATGAATCGTAGGCGGGTTTCCGGGTGTATTCCATTTCCATAATCGTTTAGAAGTGGTTGTGATTGTGCTATTCGAATCGTTAGGTTCATTTTCGTCGGTTCCTCGCGGCCGTGCTTGATTCTTAGTTCCGTTCGTTGTCGTCTCCTTTTTGTTAGCATCGGGCGTTAAAGCTTCCCGGTTGAGCCGTATCCGTTCGTGGTTCCGTGCTCGTGGTATCGAGGCAAGTACCTTGCCCATACTTTTCTCGTTTATGTATATGATGATCGGTGGTCGTCTTGATGTGTTTGTTTGGTTATTTGAAATGAAGTTTCAAAAGGATTTGATTTGGCCTCGTTAAAGGCTTTCTTTCAAAACGCGTGTGTTTTGTGAACGGTGTTTTGAGAATTGATTATGATTTGATTATCTTGAGCGTTGAAGGATTTTATGAGGATACTCTCTTGTTTAAAAGTTATGGAATCGTGTATTCCGTATTTAAGCTTGTTATTGTATTTTTGAAGAGTTTGGTAATGGTGTCGAGTTAATGGCCATCTCTAGTGAGTATTCTTAATGAACTTACATTCTTAGCATGTTAGTATTGCATGAGTAACGTGTGTGTGTGTATGCTCACTACGGGTTAGATCCGACGGGGTCTCGGTAGGGCTCCACGAAGGCTGTGGACCGCGAGCTTGCTTTTAACCACTTGTGGGTTAGATCCGACGGGGTCTCGGCGAGGATCACGAAGGCTGTGGGTCCGCGGTTAATTGTGGTGCATTTTTACAAATGTGATTCGATATTGGCATTTCGGAAATGAGTGCTTTTGACGGTCTTCATGATTGCATGCATTGACTAAGTGTGCAAGAGGTAAGTTGTTCGTTTGGCCTACTTGGCTAGGATGGCTCTAGAGTAATTTGTGGTTTATGTTTTAAATCCTTTATTTGTGGATTTTGATGTTGGGATACGAACCTCGTGGTCGTTCTTGTGTACTGTGAGTTGATGAGATTTGGGGCTAAAATCCCAAGGGTTTTGTAAAAGTCGTATTACGGATTTGGGGCTAAAATCCCAACGTTTTGGTTAATGTCATTTTCCAGAAAGTAAACTTTTGGGGTGGCGACCCCTTTGTCTTTTGGATTTTTGAAAAGTAGGATTTGATAATCCTAAATTGTTTTCTATTAAAACTCTCGATGGCATTCTAAACCGTTTTATAAATTATTCCCATTGATTTATGATATTTCGTTTTTGTAATGTTTCCTCAAACCCTTGCCTCGGGAAGTACTTTTCGTTTCGTTTGGATCTTTGAGGATCCTCGGTTATTGTTATTCGTGGAATGTGAATTGTATGGCTCGTATTTGCACTTTGTATTTGCACTAGCAAAATAGTGGAGTTTGCTAACCCCGAGTATTCGGGGGGTGGATGTCTGTTTTTGCATTCAGGTTTTGGAGCATAACACAAGGTCGGCACGAAGGATGATGAAAGATGATCGATACTAATCACATGAGGAATCGTATATCGTGTGTTGGATTAGTTGTACTTTATTTTCCATTTCTGTATTGTTCCCGTTGTACGGGTGTAGTTGTATTTTGGTCCCTGCGTGGGCATGAGTTGTATTTGAGTTGTATGTATTTGTGGAAAGACCAAATCGGTCTCTCGAGTCGATGTAGCCTTGAAGGCATTGTCGAGATGTTAAATGTTGATTACCGGCTGGTAGATCCTCGAGGAGAGGGTCTACGGCGTGTAATATCCCCGAGTGGATTGGGGTGTTACATAAATGGTATCGAGCTTAGGTTGTGAAAACCTAGGTGTCGGGTCGATGGTGTCTATTGAGTTTTGTCTCGTCGGATTTAGTCTGACTGAGTCGTGTCGCGACGCGTCGTTTGAGTTTGTTGGTCGTGATTAGTATCGTGGGGCGATCATCATCTTCGTGCGACCCGTGGAAGTAAGTCTCCCTTCTTTGCGTTGTGCCTCGTGTGACACGAGCTATTTTTATGATTATTTGTTAAGTGGTGGAATCCTTATGTGAATTTTGATTTCACGATATGTATTTAGTCGACTTTCGTATTTGATTTATACGAGGAGTGTCGTCGCTTGTGATGTCTTTTTATTGTTGTTTTTCTCCGTTGTTGATGATTTTCGAATCGATTTGCACGTTTTACAAGTTCTATTGTGGAAGCTTTGTGCTTATACGCGTTCGACTTGTTCACTAGCCAGTGCGGGAGAGTATTTTATCAGAGGTTTTGTTCTGAATGTGGTATTTTATCGTTGATTTCCGTTTAAAGACATATATTGTCTTCATGTTAAACGTTTTGGTGCGTGTGCTAGGAGTTGTTTTAGTGAACATCGATATGTGTGAGTTTTGGGCATTACGGCCTATTGAATTTTGAAAACCTTGAGTATCTTAGAAAAACAAATTTCGAGACATACTTTTCAAATGAGTTATTTTCTTGTGGTACATCCTAGATGCCGCAATATATTTCAAAATTTTTCTACCTCGAGGACCAAAATGTTTGAGATATTTTCAACACTTTTATTTAGACCCGAGGGTCGAATATTACGAAAGTTTCCACTAAGAGAAAGTGTCCTCATTTTTATCAAACGCGAAATGGTTTTCCCAAAGTCTCGATAACGACGTTTCACGTTTGTACTATTTGAAAGGTGATACTCAAGGTCAACCAAGATTCTTCAAATTATTTTCAAAATGAGGTTTTCATTTTTTTAAACCTATCCATTCCCGTTTGAGGGCTAGGTATGTATGTGTGACATTCGCGTTGTCATTTTGATACTTTCTCCAGTATGATCGAATTGGCGGTGTGAGCATTGAGTCGCTTTCCACACATTGGTTGTGCTAGCCCTGTGAGAGGCGGAATGTTGGTATTGAATGTTGTCGCCTCGTGGCGATTTCTGCGTTGTCGAGGATGTGCGAGCTGTTAGAGCTTGGTATGGTATGACCGTGTGCATCGGTGATCGTTAGTTATGTGTCGGTTGTTTAATGTCTTGTTACCTTGCCCCCGTTTTGTGAATTTCGTGGGCGGGGTGAGGTAATGCCCGTATTATTTTGACTCCTGTATTTTATCTTTCTCCAGTCTATCGATTCGCTCATGTTCGTTGGCACTTTGTGAACTTGTTTTGTATTTCGGTTTCATCGTTCGAGCAAGCTGTGATCTTGTTGTGGGCCGATCTGGTTATCGATGTGACTTTTTTCGAGTTCGGTTCGATTCTTGTGAACCTTGTTCGGGAGTGGCGTCATCTGGTTCTATTAGTTCTTTTATTCGAAGTGGATCGGATTTAGAACTCTTGTGTTTTTGACTTTGTCGACTCATCATGTTCATTGACCTTTTCTGAGTTTGTCCTGCCCCTTGCCTTTGTTGATCGAACGAGGGTGGTATTATTTTGGAATTTCTCGTTCGTCATTGTGACCTTTCAATCGTTACTCCCTTTTCTGTGGATCTGGTGCGAGTGTGCATCTTGTTGTTTTCATCGGATCATGTTTTGTCTCGAGTCGAGGTGTGAACCTCGGAGTTGCAGTTGAACCTTATTGTTCTTCGTGATCCGAACATGATCGTTCGATTTTTTTGTTGTCTCGATCTTTGTGGTTTGATCGTGCGATTGTTCGGTTTTTGTCAATCTCGTTTCGTGATTGTTGAACATTCAGACTCCTTCGAAATTTCCTTAAGTTCGGGAAATTAGTCTCGTTTTCGATCTTCCAACCTTTGGGCGGTGGAATTTCGTATTTGTTCAGCGTGTGGCTCATGTTTTGATCAATGTACCGTTAGGTTAGTCAATCGTATCGATTTTCGTTCGTTGTGTTTTGTGATTGTCGTATAATTGACTTGGCTATATTATCCGTTTGATGACGCTTGTCGTTTGTTGGTTTTATTATATCCCTAACGGCGAAGTCGTGTTGGTCGCCGTGGAGCGTGTTTACACGCCGTATATTCTTTCGCGTTGTTTGTAACATTTCGCCGTTGGGCGTTAGTTGCGCATTCTTGTGTATCTCGTTGAGTTTTCCTGGCGGAATATTTCTTCTCCCTACTTGTTTTAAGTTTCGGGACGAAACTTCTTTTAAGGAGGGTAGAATGTAATATCCGCAATTTTCGATTTTTGGTAAATTTCTTTTTCGGCCGGAGTCCGTTTTGACGGCTCGCTCATGAACGTTTCGTCGTTCTGAGAATGATTAATTCTACACTTTTTGTCGTCCGAGTTCGTTTGGGTGTTGTTTTGTTGAGTTCGTGCTTTTTAGCGACTCTTTCGCACTTGAGTTCGATCTGGCGAATCTCGTCCGAAGCGCTGTTTCGAATTTCCCGCAAGTCCGTTTAACTTTGTTAGACGTGTTGTGAACTTCGGTTTGATTATTCGATCACGTATCGTGATTTCCGGGCGTTTTGGGCCATTTTGTAATTCTTGGAAGTTACGGGTATCCATATCTGTATTTGTCATCTTGACCCTTTTCTTGGTCGCGTATGATTAATTATTGCATTACGTTTTCATCTCGAGTTGTTGATGTCGTCCGCGAACTTTTCGTCGTGTTCGTTACGTGCGTTTTCGGAAATCGAGGCATCGGGTCGTGGCGGTGAGCGGTGGCCGGACCGGTGCGGCATCGCTTGAAGGCCGGGCAATCGCCGAGCAGTGTAATATGTCGAACAAATCAGTCTTGTGCCGCGGCACACCCATCCGTGCCGCGGCACGAGCCGAGGCCGCGGCACACTGTCCGGTGCCGCGGCACACTCTTGTGTCTTCCGCGACCATAACCTAATCAGACTGCGGTGCCGCGGCACACGCAGGCTGTGCCGCGGCACAATGCCAAAACCTGGGAGTAAATTTTCGGCCTGTGCCGCGGCACACTTTAGCTGTGCCGCGGCACACGAAGCGGTCAACTGTGCAGTTCGTCTTTATTAGACGAAATCGGGCGTCGTCTTCTTCATTTTCACCTGCATCGCGAGAGAGAGTGAGAGAGAGGGAAGGAGTTCTTCATCCTTATCCATTGGGGGGTCGATTTTCACCATTTTTCTTCGGTAGTGAAGCCCGGGCAATCAATCTAACGCGTGTTCTACGGATCTTGGTACTTGAATCTCCTAAGGTAATATTCTAAAACCCTATTTTCGATTTATTTGGGGGTTTTGGGTTTTTCTTCCGATTCGTTCCGTTTTGTTGGTGGATTCATGATGTATACGATTAATATTGTTAGTATTTTTAGTTTTCCTACGGATTCATGGATATTTTGTGGATTTTTACGGAATCGAGAGGGTTTGGTTGCGGTCCGCCCTCGTTGTTATTTTGGTACGAATATACATGAATCGTAGGCGGGTTTCCGGGTGTATTCCATTTCCATAATCGTTTAGAAGTGGTTGTGATTGTGCTATTCGAATCGTTAGGTTCATTTTCGTCGGTTCCTCGCGGCCGTGCTTGATTCTTCCGTTCCGTTCGTTGTCGTCTCCCTTTTTGTTAGCATCGGGCGTTCCGAAGCTTCCCGGTTGAGCCGTATCCGTTCGTGGTTCCGTGCTCGTGGTATCGAGGCAAGTACCTTGCCCATACTTTTCTCGTTTTATGTATATGATGATCGGTGGTCGTCTTGATGTGTTTGTTTGGTTATTTGAAATGAAGTTTCAAAAGGATTTCGGTTTGGCCTCGTTAAAGGCTTTCTTTCAAAACGCGTGTGTTTTGTGAACGGTGTTTTGAGAATTGATTATGATTTGATTATCTTGAACGTTGAAGGATTTTATGAGGATACTCTCTTGTTTAAAAGTTATGGAATCGTGTATTCCGTATTTAAGCTTGTTATTGTATTTTTGAAGAGTTTGGTAATGGTGTCGAGTTAATGGCCATCTCTAGTGAGTATTCTTAATGAACTTACATTCTTAGCATGTTAGTATTGCATGAGTAACGTGTGTGTGTGTATGCTCACTACGGGTTAGATCCGACGGGGTCTCGGTAGGGCTCCACGAAGCTGTGGACCGCGAGCTTGCTTTTAACCACTGTGGGTTAGATCCGACGGGGTCTCGGCAGGGATCCACGAAGCTGTGGGTCCGCGGTTAATTGTGGTGCATTTTTACAAATGTGATTCGATATTGGCATTTCCGGAAATGAGTGCTTTTGAACGGTCTTCATGATTGCATGCATTGACTAAGTGTGCAAGAGGTAAGTTGTTCGTTTGGCCTACTTGGCTAGGATGGCTCTAGAGTAATTTGTGGTTTATGTTTTAAATCCTTTATTTGTGGATTTTGATGTTGGGATACGAACCTCGTGGTCGTTCTTGTGTACTGTGAGTTGATGAGATTTGGGGCTAAAATCCCAAGGGTTTTGTAAAAGTCGTTTTACGGATTTGGGGCTAAAATCCCAACGTTTTGGTTAATGTCATTTTCCAGAAAGTAAACTTTTGGGGTGGCGACCCCTTTGTCTTTTGGATTTTTGAAAAGTAGGATTTGATAATCCTAAATTGTTTTCTATTAAAACTCTCGATGGCATTCTAAACCGCTTTATAAATTATTCCCATTGATTTATGATATTTCGTTTTGTAATGTTTCCTCAAACCCTTGCCTCGGGAAGTACTTTTCGTTTCGTTTGGATCTTTGAGGATCCTCGGTTATTGTTATTCGTGGAATGTGAATTGTATGGCTCGTATTTGCACTTTGTATTTGCACTAGCAAAATAGTGGAGTTTGCTAACCCCGAGTATTCGGGGTGGATGTCTGTTTTTGCATTCGGGTTTTGGAGCATAACACGGTCGGCCCGACGGATGATGAAAGATGATCGATACTAATCACCTGAGGAATCGTATATCGTGTGATGGAATAGGAGTACTTTATTTTCATTCTTTGTATTGTTCCGTTATGCGGGTGTAGTTGTATTTTGGTCCCCTGCGTGGGCATGAGTTGTATTTGAGTTGTATGTATTTGTGGAAAGACCAAATCGGTCTACTGAGTCAGTGTAGCCTTGAAGGCATTGTCGAGATGTTAAATGTTGATTACCAGCCTGGTAGATCCTCGAGGAGAGGGTCTACGGCGTGTAATATCCCTGAGTGGATTGGGGGTGTTACAACTGGGGTTCCTTCAGACATTTGGATTGTCATCAAAACCCTCATTGCATTTTGCCTAGCCGTCCGGTTCTAATGACCAAACATCTCAGTGAGATTTTTCATCATTTCCGCGTCCGAGCCCATCGTCTGATGCTGATGTTGCAATACATTTGTCAGTGAAGTCAAAATGTAACAGCGAGCCATCTCATCAGACTTTTTCCATTTCCAGAATTCAGCCAACTCTTCAGGAGTGGCATCCATTTCTGGTTCCAAAGGGCTCTCCTCAGTTAAAACAAATTTATGTCCCTCGGCAGTCAAGACAATATCAAGATTTCTTTTCCAGTCGGCAAAATTAGTGCCATCAAGTTTTTTTTTTTTTTGAGAATAACAGCTAGTGGATTGAAACACATCTGAGCATAAAATTAAAAAAAACACCATTCATCACATAATTCGACGCAAAATATATTGAAAAACCTTAAAACACAATATATATGCAATCAACCAACACCTTGAAAAACTGCACATGCAAGCCACGATAGTGTGGACGTTTACACATACATTTTCAAGTAGATTTTAACGTCTTTAATTTTACTATCTAGCCAAGATAAGTTTTGACAAGTAAAATTAATAGTTGGTTCCTCTTGGCCATGTATTTAATTAACATAGACTCTGATGGGGAGCTTATTAATCAATACACCTAAGTGAACACCATAATTTAACAAACCTTAGAATATCATTTAATGATAATAGTCCTACAGATGGAGAGGTCCTATCATAAAAAATAATATTCACTTTTTTGTTATCAAATTTGAAGTTTAAAACTAGTGAGCTAATAATTAGCACATCCGATGTGGATTAAGTCTCTAATGTCAACGCGCATGTTAATTATTTCACAATTTAAACCAATTATGGAGGCCAATTTGATTTTGAAAAATCAATTTAAAATCACTTAGTTATTTTGAAAAATTAAGGTTTTTAATTTTCTCGTCCTAACATGTAAGAAATATATCACGCATACATTCATACATGCCATTCATCAAAAACAATAAAAACCAACAAATAATAAAATTGGATAATTAAATCCAATTATCATGGCTTTTATTCCTCGTTTTGAATAACGAGAAAATCCTCGACTCGTTTGCTCCCACTGCTTCAAGCATCTCGCGAAAAAACGACTAGGACCATACATCAAACGACCCGAACCGGACAACTTGACCCGCTGGCCGCTGCCCGACCTGCTTCCCGCTGCCCGACCCACTGCCCGAACTGCCGGACCCACTGCCCGAACTGCCGGACCCGCTGCCCGACCCGACCTGCGGCCCGATAGGACCTACGGACCGACAGTCAGCACTCGGTCGAGTCTCGACCGACAGTTTGCTGGTCTCGGTCGGTTCGTCCGATCGGGACTCCTCTTCGCGCTGGACTTCTTTCTCTTTCGTACTTTGTGTGTTCCAATTCGATTACAATTTTATTCGAAATAAAATATATTGAATTTACAGCAAATTACAAGAAAAATAAATCCAATTCTACCCGTGAATTTTCTCACGGGAAAAATTTATGCATGCCTTAAATCGGGCCAAATTACCAAAAATGCGTAAATAAATAAAAAATATCACATAGCCATGATAATTGGATCATATTCTCCTGCAAGACAGATTCTAGCAAAATATTCCGAAAATCATACTATATGAATATTTAACTGCTAGCATATTAATCACCAAATTAATTAAATTGAACAGAATCGAAAGACTGACTCCGATACCAATTGTTGGAATATAGAACGCAGCGGAAGCTAGTTGGTGAAAATATTTTATAAACGGTTTTATAAACTAACCAACATAAAAACCGGATCTATTTAGCCTTGTCAATTAATTAACTAAACAGATTAATAAACAATCAAATAAATATATTTACGCATGGGAGGCGGTAATTAATACCTTTGACGTGAAGTGGTAGAAATTCCCTCCTTGGATCGATCGAAACACTCCCACTATTCTTCTTCGATACACTTGTATTTCTACCTCAAAGTCTTCTAGAGTATATCCCGCCTATTATCCGGATGTCGTGTGGGCAACAATCTACCGGACTACTCGGAGAGCAATATATGGGTCGGCCGAAAATAAAATCTCAAAGAAATACCTTACAAATTTTTCCTCTCCATTTTTCTTGAATATTTATGTATTTTAGAAAAATATTGTGTTAGCTAAATTGTGAAATACAGGACACAAGTCAAGATTCACAATTCAACACAAAGAAAGAAAAATCGAATTTCTTGTTCTAAGAAAAACATTAAA
Source organism: Orobanche coerulescens (assembly GCA_033398695.1). Classification (NCBI taxonomy): domain Eukaryota; kingdom Viridiplantae; phylum Streptophyta; class Magnoliopsida; order Lamiales; family Orobanchaceae; genus Orobanche; species Orobanche coerulescens. The sequence goes on along the minus strand of CM065816.1, from coordinate 9,193,659 downwards.
ATCGGCCACCATATATCCTCCTTTTATAGGTGTTTTGGGCTACTCTATGGACCTTAAGGAGGATATGGTAAGGACTCTTAATATATGTCATCTTCCTATATTAGAACTCTTCCTAATATAATGACTCTATTAAATATCAACTTAATCCACTAAAAAGTTAATATTGCACTTCCTACCAAAATCCCAAATTACGAAATTGGGCTCCTTTTTGAATTAATTATTTTCCGTGTTTAAGATATTCCATGTCCATTAATTAATTTAAGCTACTGACAGCTTTTAAGTAATTAATGTGTTATACATGAGTATACCACTCGAATTTTATTATTATATCAGAAAATTAATTCCACTTGCAGGGTCTAATATGATAATCCTTTCGAGTACCTTAAGGGACATGATCAACCCGACTGGTCGGGACACGATTTCTAACTATAATATTAATTATCATATAAATAATAATATTGCCCAAAATATCGAGCATATTGAGTCAATCATTGTGACTCTCACCCATGATAAATCAAAGTAATAAATATTAAATATATATAATTAAATATTAATCACTAGAATTAAGAAATAATAATTGTCCGAGATGTGCGTTCTTCTTATAGTCAGTACAGAAGAATCTATCTCACCTCGATCCTGTTCAACCTATACCGAATACGCTAATATATGTTAATGGTCAAGACCAACCAATGTCAAGCGTATACTACAATCTCCCACATAACGGTCTAATGTTATATAGATTGTGAACTAAATATTACTATATAAGGAACCGATAATGTGATCTTCTGTGTGACTCGACACACCACATTATCTACAATATAAAGTAAATTTAGACAACATTTGCATAACCATAGCGTGAATAAATATGCAAAACATGTGATGAAATGAATTAAATATTCTCATAGATAAAGACCGGGAAATTAGGTAATATAAGCATAAAGTATGCTTTGATGTATACAACCCTAACACCTACTTGAGTGCAATAGCGCATTATTGTACTTGGCTCAATGTATACGACCCGATATCACTCCTCAGTTAATTCACTGACTAGATTTAGTTCAGCATCGACGCAACATCAATAGAATGATATCAAGAATATCTTCTGATACTTAAAAGAAATCATTAACTTAGGACTATTATTTCCCTATAAGCAGGCAAATGAAGTTTCTTTCGAATAGGCAAATACTAAAGTAAATATTGATGTCGAAACAACTACCACAAAATATGTATTGGTATGACTTGCTTATATTTTGGAAATCGACTAAGCAAACCCCTTTTGACTACCTCCTTCACGACATGATTATTGCTTTGCATGAATCAGTCCGTGAGTGTACATGATTAAGAACTGTCATTCTACACTTGTGAGGAACTAGTGGTCAAGTACTACCACTGATGAGCATATTTACATTTATGAACATGATGTAATTTGTAAATCCTCTTGATTGATGGAATGATCATAAGAAGAAATATGTGAGATATAATGGAACATACTTACATATGTTGCACTCTTTTCTTTAGACCAAGGTTTATTTTTCCCACTGGGTTTTGTTACTTGGCAAGGTTTTTAACGAGGCAACGATATATGAATGTAAGCATTAGGGGGAGCTGTAGATTTTTCCAACTCTCGAGATCGATATAAAGATCACAAGGAAATGGTGATTTATAAAGAAACTTAATCACATGCGTTGTACTCTTTTCTTTGACCAAGGTTCATTTTCTCCCGTTGAGTTTTGTTACTTGGCGAAGTTTTTAATGAGGCAACGACTACTTGATTGATGTACAAATCAGGGGGGATGTAGACTTGAGGGGGAGCCTTACATCTACACCGTACATTATACTCTTTTCCTTCCAAGGATTATTTCTCCCACATGGTTTTTATCACTTGAAAAGGTTTTTAACGAGGTAACAAGATGTATGATTTTAGGGATCGATCGAATGGTCACCTTAGTAGCGCTATGATTAATGTAACGATCATATGAAAGAATAGATTCAAAGAACGAAGTCTAAACTTGATGTGTCTATATGTTGTACTCTTTTTCCTACGATCAAGATATTTTTCCCACTGAGTTTTTGTTTGACGAGGTTTTAACGAGGCAACATTACATGCATTTGTAGATTAGGCACAAGAGGGAGTGTTAAAGTAATAATATCCACTGTGTGCCTAAGTATGTTAGTTTACGGGCTTTTCTAGTTAGGGTAGGATTGTGCATGCTTGTATTGTATGTATCTCTCTCTATTTAAAAGGATGTCATCAATGAGAATACCACACCTTCTCTCAATTATTTTTTCTTCAACAAATAAGTGCTTAATATTTGGAATAGTTATTCTTATCTCTTTTTATATTCATAGTTCTCCTCCATTTATTTTTTTACCCATGTTAGTCAAATAGTGTAGGATGTACGAACCATACTGTATTTTTTATATTTACTGAATAAAATATTTTTTTTGAAGAATATATTTATACGCTTAAATATTTTAATTTTATTTTACAGAATTTATTATAGTTTTTGTACTTATACAAATTTACCTGTAATTTTAGAGCATATATGTATATATTATTTATAATATTTATACTTAATTGAGGATATTTTTGTATTTTTGTTCTTCACTTTATTTGAATGTCTCTAGATCTATTAAAATAAATATAGTGTAAATGATTTCTTTTAATTATTTTCAATATTTATATATAATGTTAGCCTTTTTCTAATTTTCAGGATTTATTTGTATATTTTAGAATTAATTTTATATTTTTAGATCTTTTACGTTCTTTTTGCATATATTTGTATTTCTTCAGAATTTGTTTTGTATTTTTCGTAATAATTTATTTATTTATATTATTATAAATTTTATAAATATTGATAGGAATTATTTGTATCTTATTTATAGTTTGATAAACTTATTTGTATTATTAGGATATTACTTCTATCTATATTTTTCAGTATTTACCTATAATTTTTGGATTTGTATGATATTTATACTTTAAAAGAATTATTTGATTTTTAGAATTTATTTTTTGATCTTGTAAGATTTATTCTATTTTAATGATTTTTTGTATTTTTTAATTGATTATTATTGTTAGATTTCTTTTTGCACTTTTAGCATTTATCTATATTTTTCAGACTTATTTGTATTTTTTTCAAATATTATTATATTTAATAGAACTAGCTATTTTACCCGTGCGCTGCACGGGTAGACACATCAATTAGTGATAAAAATAATAATAATGCCTTTTAAAAAAATCCAATATAATACTATTTTTATACATTCAACATTTCTAATAAGTATATTTTCTGTTCATTTACTTAATACAGAAAATGCATAATATAAATTGATACAAAACAAACTATCTCAATCAAGTATTTAGTGAATGATTCAATGCATTTATGCATCACATTCATAATCCCTTATGAGTAAATTGTCTTTTACTCTTCATTCACCATTTTATCCCCAACACAGAAATAACATAAAATAATACTCCTCCGTCCACGAGAATGTGTCTCATTTTTTATTTTTTCGGTCAAAATTTATAAATTTTGGTCATAAATTGAAGCCAATATATAGAAATTTAAAAATAATATAAATACTTGATAAATATATCTTAATATGTATGTACAAATATAACTTACATGACCAAAAATGTATATATATATATATATTGATCACAATTTATGGTCAAGGTTTATAAATTTTGATATCCAATATATCGATTTATTCGGGAGAGATTTAGCATATAATCTGTTGCATAACGGAAAAAAGATATTGTGAAGTAAATTTATTTGGATTCTATCCAAAATATGATTTCATGCTTAAACCATATGTTCAAAACTCAGTAAGGAGTTAAATATACTATAATTCAAAAATAAGAGAAAAAAAGGACAAACAACCTATAAAAACAGAAAAGGTATCACATGCATGCTTGTAATGTCATCTACTAACGTGATACCGAATCTTCTAATGTAGCTTGTGTAATGAAATGAACAACCTAGGTTATAGTTGTAAAAATTACCAATGATTTTAGCCTAATTACAAAATAAAATAAATAAAAGAATTATTTGTCTTTTAGAATTACAATACCCCCTTAAAATTGATATTACCTTACAAATATTGCTATTAAGAGCGAAAACACAATTTGATAACAGAATCACAATATATGCATTCTAGTGTCCTCAAAGGAAAACAAACACAAGTTGATATTAAGAATGTCAAGCATCATTTTAAATGACAACAAAAAAAAGTACTTGAAAAATCTACCAGCATAATGTTGGGCTACAGAAAAATAGTGGAAAAAATAACATACAAAAAATTCTTGATAAAAGTTATAAACTAATGTGTTATAAAATGAAATAAAACCACAATGTTGAGAAAAAAAGATCTAGATTTTACTTTAAAAAACCTCTCATCTATACTGTTATTTTCTTTCTTCATAATCAGATTTAATAATACAAAACATCGACCGGGTTGGTAAGTTTTGCATCATCATCATCATCATCATCATCATCACCATCACCACTTTAAAGAGAAATTAAAAACAGCAATAAAAATTAGAAAATTAAAATATAAATTCAAAATAAAAACAAAAAACAGAAAGTAAGATAGAAATTTAAAATATGAAATTAAAATAAAAATTTAAAACCAACATGTAACAAAAATTGAAATAAACATCGAAACATAAAATAATAAAGAAATTAAAAAAAGCCCTAATTTTCACGATTTTCCTACATTCTCAATAAAATATGAAACTTAGAAAGAGAAAATAAAATAGCAATTAAAAATAGAAAATAAAATCATAATTTAAAACAGAACTTCAAGACAGAAATTAAATCAGGAAATAAAAACAGAAATCAAAAATAGAAAATTCAAATGGAAATTAAAAATGAAATTAAAATAGAAAATAAAAAGAAATTAAAACAACCTTAATTTTCATGATTTCCTTTTCAATAAAAACAAAAATAAAAAAGAGAAGAAAATTAAAACATAGCTGAAAATATAAATTCAAAGCAAAAATTAAGACAAAAAAATAAAAACACTATTATAATAGAAATCAAAAATAGAAATTCAAAATAGAAACTTAAAACAAGAATATAAAATTAAAATTAGAGAAAAGATTAAGATAAAAAATAAAAAGAAATTAAAACAGCCCTAATTTTCACGATGGATGAAAAGGAAAGAGAAAAAAATGAGAAAGGGAGATGAGGAAAAAGAAACGAAAAATTTGAAGACAGCTAAGAGGGTTGTAAGATTGCGAAGAAGGAAGAAGTGGGATAAGGGGAAAATTGAAGAAATATGAAGGGAGCAATAAGAAGGAAAAGAGAATGGTGGAGAAGGAAGATGAGGAAAATAAGGAAAATTTTTTTTACCAAAATAGGATAGAAGTGTTTGGGCGGGAAAATTTAAAAGAAAATGCAAAAATAAATAAAAAAATAATTACAATATTTAATAAATTGTGGAAAAACTTTCATGTTATATAATATAGATTTATTTTGTAGTTTTCTATATTTACCTGCGAAACTATAAAATAGTTTCACGGGATTCAGGAACTTGTCTTGATTGAAAAATATTATTGAGAAATTGGAATCCATCTTGTTAAAGGATTTCTTGCGATTATTTCTAGTATGAAATGAGCCAAGCATTCACCTTGGTATCTTATTAAACCAAAAAGGTCTTCCTCTAGTGATCAAAAAATTCTTTCGGGAAATATCATGATCATCCGATTTTCATTTTTTAAATTAACAATTTGAAGACTTGTTGATAACAATTGATTGCATAGTTGATAATTCAAACCTATCAATTCATAGATGTAGATTGCGGGCCTATGAATGAAACAATTCATAGATGTAGATTGCATAGTTAGAAGTTTGTATGAATCTTATTTATAATTTCTAAAAATTATTTTATAATTCAAATGATTTTTTTTAATTCATATTGTAAATAAAAGAAGGATAAATAAAAGAAAAGAAAATTTTCATTTATTTATTTCTCTTCTCAACCTAAGGTTATCTTTGTACTGAAATAATTTTAAATTTATATTTAATATACTTAGCCTCTGTTCTTTTGGACTGAATGAATCTGAACTGAACTGAACTGAACTGAACTGAAATATATATTAGGGGTAAATAATAATAATAATAATGGTAAATAATAATAATAATAATAGTAATTAACAACAACAACGATAATAATAATATTATTAGTAATAATAACAATAATAATAATTAAGATTAATAATAATAATAAGAAGAAGAACTGAGCTGAATCGAATCGAATCAATCGAATGGACTGACTAACCGAATCAATCGAAAAGCGAAAATAAATCCAAAAGAACAGGGCCTTATTCACTACAATCCTAATGTCTACTATATACAGATAGTACAATGCCTACATATTCCACAAAAATTCCTACTTTTATTATCGTCATTTCAGAAGAAACTATGAGAGAAACTGTCTTCCCAAAACTTAAAGAACAATATATTCTCAAAAGAACTGAGTACCATTAGTGGGATGAAATATCTGAGTGGCGAAAATTTTAAAGAGTTTAGAGTGTGCGACAGATCAATATCATAATTATAAATAGTATCGGACTGTAGTTTTGCAAGGTGTGATGGGATCGGATGGGGCAAAACGAGTAAGGCTCTGTTCTTTTGGACTGAATGAATCGAATCAATCCCAATCAATTGAGGCCGAATCGAATCGAATCAGGCGAATGGACTCGAATCGAATAGACTCGAATCGAATCGAATCGAAATATATATTAAGGGTAAATAATAATAATAATGGTAATTAATAATAATAATAGTATCAACAACAACAACGATAATAGTAATATTATTAGTAATAATAACAATAATAATAATAATTAAGATTAATAATAATAATAATAAGAAGAAGAATCGAATCAATCGAATGGACTGATGGACTCGAATCAATCGAATCGAATCGGACTCGAATCGAATCGAATCAACTAAATCGAACTAAAAGCGAAAAATAAGTCCAAAGAACAGGACCTAACATATCAAAATATTCTTCCAAGTATTTTATCTTTTTAGATGCGGTCAATGACGGGTGACGCAGGGTAGATGGAAAATGAACTAGATTACTAAACATCGACCTAAATTACTAGACACCGCCCTATAATATTACCTTTTTGCCCTTAATTCATATTAAGCAGATTTGTAATCCTAATTTCTTAATACTTTTCTCTATCGACCTATCGTAAAGACCCCACTAGCCGCAGCCGCACCGTCGCCACACCACCGCCGCACAGCCGCCGTCCGCCGCCGCACCGCCACCGTCCGCCGCCATGACTGGAAAAGGAAAAGCTCCGGTAACTAATTTTTTTCGTTTTACTGGTTCTTTGGCCGCGGCCGCCGTGTCGGAGTGCACGGCAGAGGCCGCGGCCGTTATTTTGTCACAGGCGTCCGACGATGACTCTTGGCCATGGCACAGGCATCTGCCGATTCTGCCTGTCCATGGCGCAGGCGTCCAGGGCGGACGCGCAGCCAGTGGTAAAGACGTCTAAGTCGGACGTCCAAACCGTGCACAGGCGTCCAGATCGGACGTCTAGCCGCTGTAGTAGGCGTCTGTGACGGACGCTTGAACCATGGTTGTGGCGTCCGGACCAGACGCCCCTGCCTTGGTTCAAGCGTCAGTCACGGACGCCCCAGACATTTTTTCGGAAAAAAAATAAAATTTTCAATTAATAATTAATAATGTGTATTGCTTGTATGATTATTACTTATTAGTTGTATTGTTTGCTAAATGCAGATGAGAGGAGGAGCGGGCAAATCTACGCCGCTAGTCACAGAGTTGATGGGTTCTGGAGCGCGTCACACTAGAGCTCGTGGTGTTGATACTTCCGTTCGTAGACAGCGGGAGCAGAGCGTAGGGGATTCGAGGACGTACCTTATACTGATTTTGGTACTGAGGATTCGAGCGAGTATTATTCGCACGATGAGGCCGACGATCAGGAGGGCGGTGATGATTCTTCTTCCTTTTCGTGCCGGGTTCGGAAGGGGAGAGGGGGAGGTTTGTCACTTCTGGGTCTACCAGTAGTAAATGACGTAGGGCAGAGGATGACACATCTTGGATGGTTACTGAGGAGATTCCTGGTGGCCCTATCGACGATAGAGTTATCCCGAGTTTCGGTGGGCATGTCGCCGCGCATATCTGGACTGGAGATATGAGAGGTTTGCTGAAGTGTCGCACCAGGACTGCTGCTTGTCATAGCTTGAGTCAGTGGCGCTCAGTGATGTCACCCTCTTTAGTGAGTCGGATCAGTGGAACTGGGTTATCCCACCTGACGGACGCCATGTTCAGACATATTGACTCCCCGTTGATTTCTGCGTTCGTTGAGCGGTGGCGGCCGTCTGACGAACTCTTTTCACATGCCGTTCGGAGAGATGACCATCATGTTACATGATGTGTGGCAGATCCTTCGCATTCCTGTCGAGGGGCGATTGGTTGATGCCGATAGCACATCTACACAGTTGCAGGTGGATGTGATGGAGGTTCTTGGAGTATCGCGGTTGGAGCTACTGAGTACTCATTGGGGGGTGGCGGCATACTTATGGACTCGATTTTCAGGTCATGCCGCGATGGAGGTTGAATGGAGGGCACCCAGGCCGTAGCTTGGATGTGGTTGTTATTTGGATCCACCTTGTTTGTTGACAAGAGTGGTAACCGGATTAGGCCGTCCTGCATATTGGAGGTGAGGGACGGTGTGGATACGACCGGTCAGTATTCATGGGGTTTGGCCGCATTGGCTTTCATGTACCGTCAGCTCGGTATCGCTAGTCGCGGCGACTCCATGGGTATTTGTGGATGCCTTACCCTCGTTCAGGCTTGGATTTATGAGTATTTTCCCTGCTTTCGACCTCATCGAGATTGTTGACTCCATGCAACCTCAAGCTTCTACATGGAGTGTCCAGCCCGAGGGTAAGGACGAGCACCGACTCCAGTCTTTGCGTTGCCGCATTGATCAGTTGACAGCCGCAGAGGTATAACGATTCCTTCTAACAATATCACAATTCATTTAAAAATAACTTGTATAATTTGTTGATTACATGTACGCGGATACAGTGGTTGCCTTATGGCCCTGATCCGGTGAGGGATGTCCCGAGGACCACATTCATTGGATGGCTATGATATCGGGATATTATCGAGCTATACATGCCTGGTCGGGCATTACAGCAGCTCGGTTATGTGCAGACCATCCCTTTCCCGATCACCAGACCGGAGAAAGCGGTTCGGGCGTGGTCGAGCAGATTGTACCGAGTTGACTATCCCATTCGGATGTCATCTGATGCTTGGATGATGTTTCCGGGCGTATACAGGCTTCCTCTCACTGACTATCAGGCTTCTACTCATGATCAGGCTGCATGCGCTGATGATTACATTGAGTGGTATTATCGGTATTCACACCCTCAGCTACTGAACGACGGTGCAGCACCTGGATCAATGATCCCTTCTCGTTCCAGCAGCGATTACGTACCCCTCTGTACCGTTCACCACGATTACATCTCAATAGCTTTGTCTTTCCTTTATTCTTGTACGACGAAATGATCAACTCGAAACCAATTTGAAGAGCAATTTTTTTCGCCCAACCAATCGCATCACAATCACTAGCGAATATTTCGTCATTAACGAAATAACCACTATAATCAACGCCGTCACCTTTAAATTCTTCCAATATAACCTGAAATTTTTAATTGACAGAATGTTAATAATAATACCAATAATATTATTTTTAAAATTTAAAATCATGCAAAAAAAAGGGTCCAGACGTCCAAAAATTGCGCCTGGACCATGGCCGAGGCGTCTGGCTTGGACGCCTGGCCACGGTACAGGCGTCTGAATCGGACGCCTAGCCATGGCACAGGCGTCTGAATCGGACGTCCAGACCATGGTTCAGGCGCCTGGTTTAGACACCTAGACCTAGGATGGAGCGTCCGTAGCAGACGCCTGTACCATGGTCTAGGCGGAAGCTGTGGACGCCTATACCATGGAACAGGCGGAATATTCAGACGCCTGCGTCATTTTCTCCGAAAAATTAGCTCCATATGTGAATTCTCGTCCATTTTCGTAGTTGTCGATGATATTGACGATATATATTTGATTGTGTGTTCTGTAGAATAAATGAAAAATTGTTTCTAGATTTTAATTCGAAAAACTTGTGTGTTGGTGTGTTGGGTAGAAATAATGAAAGATTGTGAAATGGTCAAAAAGGTAATATTATAGGGCGGTGTCTAGTAATTTTAGACGGTGTTTAGTAATACTCAAAATGAACACGAACTCTCCCCGAAAATTCTTGTGAGCCGAGTTGAAAACTACAAACTACAACCACAATGCGGGGAACCGATTCACGGTTCTAATATTGGTTCCTATTTGAATCGCGAAACCATGGACACCTCTATATACAAATAGAGACAAACACTAGACTGCACTCCTAAACTATACACCACCCATTCAATATTAAGACCTTGTTTACTTTTTACTTAATCAGCTTAATGCTTAATTAGCTTAATCGTTCAGTTATATTTTGTTGTTTACTTTCAACTTATTGATCTTAATAATGTCTTTTTTATTAAGCAACTTTTGGGATGTCCTTACCATTAAGCTAGAAATACTTCCCCAATATACCAAAATTATCCTCTCTAATAATAAAAGAATTGAGTATATATAGTATAAATTATCATATAATCTTAATTATAATTGAGTATATATAGTATAAATTCAAAATATATATTAAAATTATATATTTAAAATTCATAAAATATAAGCTATTTATTGATAAAAAATTAATATAACTATATATATTAAAATCTAACTTAATATATTTATAAAAATATTGTCTGATTATTTAAATATACCTGAAAATTATAATATGATTTATGAATATATATATATATATATATTATAATATAAATTAAAATATATATTATGTTATATTATATAAATTGATTTTTTTAATATTGACTATTAAAAAAATTAATATAACTATATATATTAAAATATAACTTAATATATTTATAAAAATCTTGTCTGATTATTTACATATACCTAAAAATTATAATATGATTTATGAATATATATTATAATATAAATTAAAATATATATTATTTTATATTATATAAATTTATTTTTTTCATATTGACTATTAAAAAAATTAATATAACTATATATTAAAATATAAATTAATATATTTATAAAACTATTGTCTAATTATTTAAATATATCTGAAAATTATAATATAATTTATGAATATATATTACAAAATAAATTAAAATATATATTATGTTATATTATTTAAATTGATTTTTTATAGTGACTATTAAAAAAATTAATATAACTATATAAATTAAAATATAACTTAATGTATTTATAAAAATATTGTCTGATTATTTAAATATACCTGAAAATTATAATATGATTTATGAATATATATTATAATATAAATTTAAACATATATTATCGTATATTATTTAAATTGATTTTTTTATATTGACTATTAAAAAATAATATAACTATGTATATTAAAATATAACTTAATATATTTATAAATATTGTCTAATTATTTAAATATACCTGAAAATTATAATATGATTTATGAATATATATTATAATATAATATAAATTAAAATAAATATTATGTCATATAATTTAAATTGATTATATAAACTAAAATGCTCAATCCGTCCTTTATCAAAAATGACTTAATTCATATTGAGGGGTAAAATGGTCATTTCTGTCATTCAGATGGTTCATTCAGAAAATAAAGAAACAACAAGATATTTTTTCAAATCAGACAGATTAATCCACTCAAACAGTTTAATCCATTCAGGTATTAATGAAAAAAAAAAAAAATAAATAGCTCCTAAATACCTTACATCGATAAGAATTTGGTAGCATATTTAAAGCGTTTGTTGGCACGTGAATGCCCATTCCTAACACTTCCACACTTTGATTCACTTGTACAAAAATACCATTTTACATCACACTTTTAATATCGATTACGTTGGAATCAATATAGAAAGTGATGCGGCCATTTTCTAGATCGGTTTTAAAATAATCGAGCTAGAAAGTCTATTTTCTAGATCGGTTCTAAAATAATCGATCTAGAAAGTGACATGACCATTTTTTAGATCGGCTATTTTAGAACCGATCTAAAAAGTGGACTTTCTAAATCGGTTATTTTAGAACCGATCTGGAACCCACTCAAAAAATTATATTTGAATTTAATATAAATGTAAGTTTATCAAACAACTCACATTAGCTTATTGGTTGGGACTTCACTCCCCAACTACAAGGTCAAGGGTTCAAACCCTCATGACAACAAATTGAAATACATTGATATTTCAAGACTGGATCGGGCCCAGTCTCGGGTCGGGTCTCGGGCAGGGCCGTTTATGTTTGAGTCGGGTCCGGGTTGTGGTTGGGACTTCGCTCCTCAACTACAAGGTCAAGGGTTCAAACCCCATGACAACAAATTGAAATACATTGATATTTCAAGACTGGGTCGGGCTCGGTCTCGGGTCGGGTCTAGGGCATGGCCGTTTATGGTCGGGTCCGGGTTGTGGCCGGGTCGAACCCGAGCTGGTTTAGGGCCATTTTTTTTGGAAAAAAAAAATTTCTAGATCGGTTCAAATAGACTTTCTAGATCGGTTAAATAACAGTTGTAGAAAGTAAGTAGACTTTCTAGATCGACTGAAATAACCAATCTAGAAAGTCCAAACTTTCTACATTGGCTGGATCTATAACGGTTATTTAATCGATTTAGAATGTTTCTTTTACCCGATTTACAAAGTGTTTTTTCTACTAGTGATTGTTGAGTAAATATACAAGTAAACTATTCGAATTTTAACTTAATAAAAATTTGGTCGAATAGACTTTAAAAAAAAAGACTTACTAGATCGGTTCAAATAGACTTTCTAGATCGGTTAAATAACCGCTGTAGAAAGTAAGTAGACTTTCTAGATCGGCTGAAATAACCAATCTAGAAAGTCCATACTTTCTACATCGGCTGCATCTATAACGGTTATTTAATCGATTTAGAATGTTTCTTTTACCTGATTTAGAAAGTGTTTTTTCTACTAATGATTGTTGAGTAAATATACAAGTAAACTATTCGAATTTTAACTTAATAAAAATTTGGTCGAACTCGTTTAATTAATAAGACCATTGAATAAATAATTAAGTTAAATTTAAGTTTAATTATATTCAGTTTGGAATTTATTAGTTTGTGAAAAGCATGTGAGCAGGCTCCTCAAGAGCTCGTCCAGTTTAAATAAATAGTTCGATTTAATTATAACTTTTTTTATATTTTGAAGTTCTAATAGTTATAAAAACATTTAAATAAACTTATATGATTGAAGCTTTAGTAAATATATTATGTACTTTAGAAATAGTCTTAAGTTTATTTCTAATATGTTAAAATTAGTATAACATATAATAAATACTTCCTCCGTTCTTTTATTATTGCAACATGTTGATTATTATACTGTTCACATACTGTCTTTTGACCATCTTTTGTGATTCATACATATGAAAAAATATAGTCATGTGAGATCTTGTTAGATTCACCACAAAATATATTTTCAAAATATCAAATTTATATAATTTTTAAAAATAAATAATTAAAGATATTAATAGTCAAAGTTGTGCATTTGCAAGCGTGAAAATTCAGATATTGCAATGTAGGAATCAATTTTTTAATACCAAAGCATAAAATTGATAAGTTCTATAGCCCCATTCATAAAACTATAAGTTTTTGGTACCATTTTGATTGAAAAGACTAAAATGTCCTCTCTTTTTGTGTTAAAAGTTGACTTCTCTCTTTTTTTTTATATATTTATTTTAAACTATTTTTCTTCTCTTTTTTCTTTTTTACTTTCCTCCTCCGATCGATATTAATGTCCAGGAACCAAAATTTAACTACAAACATATACATCAAAACAACACAGCCATTTTATTTTTGACAAAGGGTCTCTCAAAAAATCTTATAGAAATCACAAGATTGTTCGAAAATAAAAGTTGACGTTGAAATAGGACTTCATTTGTCGTGCTTCTGAGTTCATAAAGAAGGTATGTATCATTATTTGAACGATGAAAAAAAATTCCAGATCTGTTCTTACGGACACGATCGCTGCACACGATGGGAAGCCACCGTGTGCAACGATCGTGTCCAACCGTCTTAGCGACCTTAACATCGTGCGCAACACTAACGTACACGATCGCTTAACACGATCGTATAAAATCGTGTGCGGCGATCGTGTTCATGGACGAAACTTGCACACGATCACGCACACCTGTAGTGTACGGCCGTGTGCATCGGCCGTGTCAGCGTAATATTGTTCGCTCATTTTTCTGAATAGTTATTCATCTTTTTGTAATCAGATGTCGTGGCAGCGTATTTTGATACATCACGGTGGTCATTGGGAGCGATCGACATATGTAGACGGGGACTCCTTTTTTGTCTATATCGACACGAGCAAAGTTAGTCGTGCAAACCTCGTGGGGGTTATCAGAGAGGGTTTGGGTGGTCCAAATGAGTCCGATTACAAATTATGGTACTTGACACACATGGCCAAAGGAAACAAAGTAAAAGTCCTATTAAGGGGCGATACCGAGATACTTCGATTACTAGTAGAATACAAGGAGGATCCTGAGGTCTATGTTGAGAACAGCAGCTCCTCCACTCCCGAGGTTAATATGGGATGTAGCAGCTCGAGAGTAGAGCCCGGAAACATAAATTATGACATGCCTTCCAAAGAGTATCAATACGAGGAAGATGAGGAAGACGAGGAAGATGAGGAAGATGAAGAGGTGCATACATCCGAAGATGAAGATTGTTGTAAAGACTTGCTTGAGTCACTATCTACGGAATTTCTTGCTTGGGTTCGCCAACCGCCCAAATGGATAGGATTATGAGTCGTCGGAACTTCTCATCCGACCATCAATCTGCGAGCGAGCATGAGCATCTACAATCAATGCGTAATGGATCATTCCATTTCGGACCCGGTAGTGCCGGGACTTTGGGTTGGGTCGAGCGGCCTCCACCGGTTCTGGTCGGCTAGAGGTGGGGTCCACCTTTCGCTCAAGACGAGTTGAGGATAACCGTAGGAATGTATCATTTGGAAAACATGCTACTGATGTATCACCGATCGTTCCGCCGATAAACGTATAGTGTTTGTCTGCGTAAGAGTGGGCGAAGAAATTGTCGAGTTTAGGTTGTGTGCTATTGAGGTGCAACTATTTGGAGAATTACTAAGTTGACATTGGAGCACGGTATTACCACTGATTTGAACCGTCTTTGCCGCACGATCGGTCACTTCGAGGTTGCCGCCCATTATTTTGCTAAAAGATCGACCGGTGAGGGGTCACTTTGAGGCCAAAGGAGATGATTGCAGAGATGTGTAGGGAGTATGGCATTGACATGCTATACGCTTTGCTCTCCGGACGAGGAATATAGCGATAGAGAATACATATGGCGGCTTCGATGAGTCGTATCGAGGCTCCCATCTTATCTCGTATTTGTTAAAACAGCGTAATCCAGGGACAATTTATGATTTGCAGACGACTCGTGAGGGAGTGTTCCGCCACATGTTCGTTGCACTCGGACAGAGTATTAGGGCATTTGATACGTGCCTTCGACCGGTGATTATAGTTGATGGGACCCACCTAAAGGGAAGGAATAAAGGAACTCTATTTGCGGTCGTCACATTTGATGGGAACGAGCAAGTTTTTCCTCTTGCTGTTGGTCTCGGTCCGATAGAGAACGACGAGTCATGGACTTATTTTACGTATAACTGCGCAGATGCTACAATCCGACGGAAGATTTACCGATTGTGAGTGACCAACATAAGAGCATTCGAGAATCTTTGTCGAGCCGTCTATCCGAATGCATTCCACGGGTTTTGCTATCACCATCTTGCAAAAATCTGACCTCCTATGGTGCGCATGCTATAGGACTCTTTAGAATCTACGCCTACACGCATCGAGAAGAAGTTTTGAAAACTACTTTTCGAAACTACATATCGAAAGCCTAATGGGCGCACAGGCGCCTTTCGAAATCGGGCCGAGAGGTGGGCTAGGTCGAAGTGTCGATGCAGACGCTATAACTTCTTGACATCCAATCTTGTTGAATGCTTTAATAATCGTATGTTGTGGGCTAGACGTTTACTGTTTGCTCGTTACTTGAGATATTTCGCCTAATTTTAGAGAATTGGTTTGATGAGAAGCGGGAGAAGCTACGTCAAGAGACCATGAGTTGACAATGCACACTTTTGAAAAGCTTTCTAACTCTGTGCAAGCCGGTCGACTCTTACCGCTCGAGCTACCACCCCACTTGTTTATAAAGTCGAAGAAAACAAAGTTTCTTATGAGGTCGACCTTCGAACATGGACATGTTGTTGTCGTGAGTTTGATTTGGATCAGATTCCATGTCGTCATGCCGCTGCCGCTATAAGGTACATGTCTTTGCTGTTGTGTGCACGATCGTTTCCCACGATGGGCACGATCGTTACCCACGATTGGCACGATCGTTTCCCACGATGGGCACGATCGTTACCCACGATGGGCACGATCGTAACCACGATCGCCCTTATCGTAACCACGATCGCCCTCATCGTAACCACGATCGCCCTCATCGTAACCACGATCGCCCTCATCGTAACCCACGATGGGACACACGATGGGCACGATCGTAACACAATGGGCACGATCGTAACACACGATCCCCGTGATCGTAACACACGATCGTAATTACACGATCCCCGTGATCGTAACACACGATCGTGACCCCACGATCCCCGTGATCGTAACACACGATCGTAACCCCATGATCCCCGTGATCGTAACACACGATCGTGACCCCACGATCCCCGTGATCGTAACACACGATCGACGCGATCGTGTTTTCCCATCGTTTGCAAAACAGGGATGGTGTGGATTTGAATATCCCTGAAGAAACTCAAGAAATCGATGCACAACCGAGGCAAAGGCGCCGGCAGAAGAAGAGGTGTAGCATTTGCCGTAATGATGACCATGACATAAGGGGATGTCCATACCGTGAAACTTAAATTCCTTATGTATTTTTATATCATGTGACTTACTAGCAACAATAATGTGTTGATATTTTGATCGACCATGTATTGATTCAGTATTCTGATTATTAGTTGAAATGCATAATTTTGTGTATATTTTCTTTACCTTTGAATTGAAATTTAAGTGTTCAGTAATGTAAAGCAAATAAAGGTGACTATGGAGCCAAACATTAACCATAACAAAGTGTACACGGTCGTGGCCACGATTGAACACGCGATCGTGTGCACAAGAACGTCAAGAATTTTCACCAATTTCTCAAATTACTCGTCAATTTAGGTGTTGTTACTTATATATTAACAATTATTTGTTAATGATACACTTATATAACAAGTTATTGATTGAATTACCATAATATATTGCATATCATGTGTCGTCCAATTGTTCTATTAGTACGTATGGATAAGTTCAATCATCTGGATGAATGACCTCATATACTAATGAATTACGACGAAATGACAAATAGGAGTTCGTATAAGAAGCCATATTGTAATTAATGTTTGAACAAGCGATCGTGTGCACAAGAACGTCAAGAATTTTCACCAATTTCTCAAATTACTCGTCAATTTAGGTGTTGTTACTTATATATTAACAAATAATTGTTAATGATACACTTATATAACAAGTTATTGATTGAATTACCATAATATATTGCATATCATGTGTCGTCCAATTGTTCTATTAGTACGTACGGATAAGTTCAATCATCTGGATGAATGACCTCATATACTAATGAATTACAACGAAATGACAAATAGGAGTTCGTATAAGAAGCCATATTGTAATTAATGTTTGAACAAGCGATGCTTGAATCACAAAACATCATTCTAGATAATACAATACTTCAAATTTGCAAAAATATCAAAAGTTCATATGCACACGATCGTGTACGGTCGTGGCCACGATTGAACACGCGATCGTGAGCACAAGAACGTCAAGAATTTTCACCAATTTCTCAAATTACTCGTCAATTTAGGTGTTGTTACTTATATATTAACAATTATTTGTTAATGATACACTTATATAACAAGTTATTGATTGAATTACCATAATATATTGCATATCATGTGTCGTCCAATTGTTCTATTAGTACGAACGGATAAGTTCAATCATCTGGATGAATGACCTCATATACTAATGAATTACAACGAAATGACAAATAGGAGTTCGTATAAGAAGCCATATTGTAATTAATGTTTGAACAAGCGATGTTTGAATCACAAAACATCATTCTAGATAATACAATACTTCAAATTTGCAAAAATATCAAACTTTCATATGCACACGATCGTGTACGGTCGTGGCCCACGATTGAACACGCGATCGTGAGCACAAGAACGTCAAGAATTTTCACCAATTTCTCAAATTAATCGTCAATTTAGGTGTTGTTACTTATATATTAACAATTATTTGTTAATGATACACTTATATAACAAGTTATTGATTGAATTACCATAATATATTGCATATCATGTCTCGTCCAATTGTTCTATTAGTAAATGCGGATAAGTTCAATCATCGGATGAATGACCTCATATACTAATGAATTACAACGAAATGACAAATAGGAGTTCGTATAAGAAGCCATATTGTAATTAATGTTTGAACAAGCGATGTTTGAATCACAAAACATCATTCTAGATAATACAATACTTCAAATTTGCAAAAATTTCAAAAGTTCATATGCACACGATCGTGTACACGGTCGTGGCCACGATTGAACACGCGATCGTGTGCACAAGAACGTGGCCACGATTGAACAGCGATCGTGTGTTCAATCGTGGTCGCGTGTTCAATCGTGGCCACGAATGAAAACACGATCCTGTGCACGGCCGTTCCCACGGGCGTGTGGACACGGTCAAGCCAGCCAACGAGCGCACACGACAAAGATCGACGCATGACCGTGGGTAGGTTGCACACGATCGCAACACACGATGGCCACGATCGTGTGCATCCATCGTGTGTAACACAGAGCCAACACATTCAGATTTAACAACACTCACACATTCATCCAAAACTGTCTAAATACAACATAAATATTGTACAACACAACATAAACCATTCTACATGTCTAAAGACAACATAAAGATTTTAGCAGCTAGGCCATATCGATATTTCTTAATATATTTTTCATTAAGTTCCTTGATTTGGTGCCTTGCTCCTGGGTTTGCAGAGACGAGTCGATCCAAGTACATGCACGCGAAGGGGCCACAATCGTGATTGTCGCTCGTATGAACTGTAGCTCTCGTGGCATAATTTTGAAACTCATCTCCGTGTCATACTTCGTTTTCGATTGGTTGTTCATCCAATACCCGGATTGAGCTAGCACACGAGGCATCAGACGCAGAATCGGTCGCAGTTGGTTGAAGCGGTAACGACCATCTTCGTGGTGGTGTGACAAGGAATCGTACAACTCCACGGTCCATGCTATGATGTCAATCTTGATAGTCACCCAGTGGCTTTGGTCGAGGCAACAAATGGCAATGATCTATTCAAACACAATATGTAATCATATAAGATCATCACATCAAACATAGCGAATCATTTATAAATATAAATTTCAAATCGCAACAAATCGTCAATTATATATAAATATAAATTTCAAACTTACTTCGTTGCAATTTAACCATGGAACCGCATGTGGTGTATCAAGACCTGTCATGTAGTCCTCGATGCATTTAGGAATTTTCCACTCCTTGTAAACCGGCTTCCCCGTCACCTTGATGCCAAGTGGATCATCCGGATGGAGTCTTGCAAACTCGTTGGCCAAAACTAACTACAAAAAGCCAAACCACAAAATTAATAAATATCGATATCAAACCAATGATATACAAGTGAGTAGGTTATAGAACTTACGTAAAATAGGGAGCCGGCAAGTACAGTGCCAACTCTACCGACACCAACACTACGGACTCCCCTCCGAAGCCTCGCTCGAGTCGCAAGCACATAACAGTCTATCACCTCGGCATCGAAGTCTTCACGGCTAGACTCTATCCGGTCAAATAACGCCAGGGTGAGAGCATGCCCAGTCTCCAAACACCGGACAATAGCATCACGTGGCTGCTCCCTCCTAAACTGTAGGTACAACTTCTTCAGAGCCTCGCTATCTCTGGGAGGCGCAACCACAAAAGGCTCTCGAAGAGCAGCAGATGGTCGACTCACTCTCGGTGGAAGACTACGCTCACCCAAATGCTGCGTTCCGGCACTCTCACCATCTTCGTCACCCTCAGCATCCCTCTCACATCTATAACGATCGAGAGCCGTACATGGGCCGCTCGATCTCAAAATCTGGCCGCTCGATCTGAAATGGAGGTTGCCGCCAGGACCACCACCCTCACTGCGAAACATCGCACCGTAATGATGCTCGTCCCGAAACCAGTCGAACATCGTCCCATACTGCAAACGGCGCCTCAAATGGCTCATACCGATGCTCGTAATCAAGGGGCCGCCGAGTCCGCTCAACGAATGATGAATATGAGAATGGTGGTGTCTTTGGACCTCGTAATGGTGGGTAGGCGGATGCCGAGAATGGTGACTCGGCCGACGCCGAGAATGGTGACTCGAATGATGACTAGCCGACGATGAGAATGGTGACCGTGTGCCGCGCCCGAGACCGAGTGACGTGGAGGGTCGGGAATCCTCCGCCGGGCGCCGCTATCGAGGCGTAATGACGAGGCCTATCATGGCTCCCAGTGAGTAGTGTACCGGGCTCCTAGAACGCCTATGCATAGGTCCGAAGAAATCCACGATCCCGAAAGCACCCGGCGAGAAACTCGAGCAATAAATCTGGACTCGGGAATCGTCGTACAAGATCGCCTTCAAACGGCGATCGAAGTACTCATCCTGCTCGTGTCACAGGTGTGGTCCGGACAAGGAAGTCCGTGGACACAACACACCCTCTCTGTTGCCTCTCCCGGTCCGATGTCTCCCACCATGTCTTGGTGGGGTACTCTGCCGCGTCGCTCGACACTTTATGTGCCGACTCATATGTAATCAATTTTCCGGCCTTCTTCAACCTATCCATAACTTTCTTCCTCGGGATCGGCAGGCTCATCCGCCTTATTCCTCACGGCTATTCTTACGCTTAATGAACTTAACGTCATAAGGAGAGCCATTCTCAAAGCTCAGTAGTAATACTCCGCCTCATCCTCCTCCAGATGCGGTAAAGAGGGAAGTACTTTGTGCTGCAACAATAGTCATTAAAGCATACCATTAGATGGGCAATCACATAATGTTGAAGAGATGAGTGAAGTTAGGAGAAAATACGTTTACAAATTTATGTACCTTATCGTCGAAGAAATGAGTGAAATCACAAAACATCTTCCTCGTAGTCCACATCAAACACCGGGGGACTTGGACAGTTTTATCTCGACTACCACACAATGCTCCCAATGCAGGAATCATCTCATAGGACCATATTTGTAAAGCCCAAACAGGACCATAGAAGTGATAGTCCTTGTGCTCTTGTCCCTCCTTCATGGCAACGTTGCCTATGTAGTAAGATAAAACCCCAAAGGCATAAGAACCCCAAGGAAACATATCCCACAGCTCGAAATCCTCCACTAATGCCCATGCCCATGTCTCGACCATCATGTCGTCACGGCATAGGATAAAGTAGTAGTAGATAAGCAAATTGGCAACCTTGAGATAATCTCTTATGTCTCTACCAAAATCTCGAGCATTGAACCTCTTCCGCAGAACACTAACCTTAATGTTTTTGCCATGGAGTATTCTGTGGAAAATACCGTCGGACGGAAGGAGATGGTCGTCCTGGGGATGGAAGGTAGAGTTTCCAAAATGGAGTCCCGTGATCAAGGCGAAATCACGGGCGGTAAAACGAATGGTCCTCCCGCAAACCAGGAACCACGACTCATCCGGGGGGATTTGATCACCCTCCAATTGACGAGCAATCAAGTGATGTAGGGCGATTTGAACTCCCATTCCTCCTAACTTTAATCAAGCGCCCAGACCCCTCGGTCAAGCTCTCGATAGCTCGATCAGCAACAGCGGAATTGCGGCCCATACTCCTTAATGTCTCAATGATCTCTTTAAATACCGCCTCCCGTATGTAAAGATTCACTTGACGTGTAACAAAACGCAATGTCGGTCTCTTCCATACGCAACCAGTCTGCAATATGGACATACAACTCATAAGAATATGATAAAATGCTTAAGAGAACGAAAAAAAAAATCTGCCTTGCACACGATCGCATGCACACGATCGATGCCCGTCGTGTGAAGACCATCGTGTGTCACACGACGGTTCACACGACGGGAAACGATCGTGTGCCAGCGATCGTGTGCAAGGCAGGAGCTTTTGCACTTCTAGCACACGACGGCACACACGATCGCCGACCGTCGTGTGTAGCCATCGTGCCCACGAAAGACCATCGTGTACACGATGGTCTCATCTTCTTCAGCACGATCGTGGGAAGATGAACAACCATCGTGGCACGATCGTTTGTGAATGAAATACACTAACCGGCGGCTCATTGACGAATTGCTCTTCAGATGGAGTGCCACTAGCGGAACTTCTGGCGTCTTCAGATTCATTGTGGTAGTCGGAGGTCGACATTTTCTTGCCGGCGAAGGGTTTCACGACGGGAGACTTTTTTTGCAGAGAGGAGGAGAGTTTTTTGCAATATTGAGTTGTGGGACCTTTTTTTATTGTTGTTTAGTTTTAATAATCTTCCTTTTTCTTTTTTAGTTTTTTTTTTCTCTTATTGGTAGACTTTAAGGGTAATAAAGTCTTTTAACACATTTTGGTATCAAAAACTTATAGTTTTATGAATGGGGATATATAACTTGTTACTTTTATGGTTTGGTACAAAAAAAGAGAGATCCCCATTGCAATTATAGCAGAACAGAGGTAGTATTTAATGAGTTGAGATTTTTTTGGAATATGTAGACATTGTACTATCTGTATGCATGTAGACATTAGATTGTAGTGAAT
The DNA here is from genome assembly GCA_033398695.1 of Orobanche coerulescens. NCBI lineage: Eukaryota > Viridiplantae > Streptophyta > Magnoliopsida > Lamiales > Orobanchaceae > Orobanche > Orobanche coerulescens. The sequence continues at coordinate 9,170,612 of CM065816.1, read as the reverse complement.
AAGTATATTAAATATAATTAAACATTATGTAAGTACAAAAATAACTTTAAGTTAAGAAGATAAATAAATAAATGAGAATTTTCTCTAGTTTTATTTATCCTTTTTTAAATATATAATGGAAACTACACAATACAAATTGTCCGAATTATAAATAATTTTTAAAGATTATAATAGAATTTATATAAATCCTAAAATTCATAAAAAAATATTAAAACTATAAAATAAATCCTATTAAATATAATAATATTTGAAAAAAATACTAAGAATATATGAAAAACATAAAATAATACATTTTAAAATATAAATTTTATTCTATTTTATGATTTTTCAACTGATTATAATTCTTAGATTTTCTTTGTACTTTTAGTATTTATTTGTGTTTTTCATACTTATTTGTATTTTTCAAATATTATTATATTTAATAGGATTTATTTGTAGATTTTCATATTTACCTGTTTTAAAATTTATATGAATTTTATTTATAATTTCTAAAAGTTATTTATAATTCAGACGATTTTTTTAGAAATTTATATTAGAAGAGAAAATTTCCATTTATTTATTTATCTTCTCAACTTAAGTTTATTTTTTTTACGTGAATAATTTTAAATTGTATTTAATATACTTATTCATTATAATCCTAATGTCTACCTCTATACAGATAGTACAATGCCTACATATTTCAAGAAAATCCCTACTCTTATTATCGTCATTTCAGAACAAATATCACAGAAACTGTTATCCCAAAATTTAAGGAGCAACATATTCTCGAAAGAACTCGGTACCATTATTGGTATGAAATACTTGAGTGACGAAAATATTAAAGAGTTCGAGTGTACCAAATCATTAACATAATTGAAAATCGTATCAGACTGCAGTTTTGCAAGGCGTGATGGGATCGGACGGGGCAAAGCTAGTATCATATCTAAATATTTTTCTAAGTATTTTATCTTGAGCCGGGTTGAAAACCACAAACTACCACACTGCCGGGAAATGATTCACGGTTCTAATTCCGGTTCCTTAATCCTTTTCGAACCTCGACACAATGGACACCTCAGTATACAAATAGCCTAGTTTAAATAAATAGTTCGATTTGATTATAAACTTTTTTATATTTTGAAGTTCTAATAGCTATAAAAACATTTAAATAAACTTATATGATTCAGCTTTATTTGTAATAGGATTTATTTGTAGTTTTTCATATTTATCTGGGAATTTTAGAATTTATATGAATTTTATTTATAATTTCTAATTATTTATAATTCAGACATTTACTTTTTGTAATTTATATTATAGAAGAGGAAAATTTCCATTTATTTATTTATCTTTAAAATTATTTTTGTACTTGAAAAATTTTAAATTTATATTTATTATACTTATTCAGTATAATCCTAATGTCTACCTATATACAGATAGTACAATGCCTACATGTTCCAAGAAAATCCCTACTTGTATATCATCATTTCAGAACAAACTATTAGAGAAAATGTCTTCCTAAAACTTAAAAGAGCAACATATTCTCAAAAGAACCGAGTACCGTTATTGGTATGAAATATTTGAGTGACTAAAATATTAAAGAGTTCGAATGTGCGGCGGATCATTATCATAATTGAAAATCGTATCGAACTGCAGTATTGCGAGGCGTGATGAGATCGGATGGGGCAAAGCGAGTAACTTATCAAAATATTTTTCTGGGTACTTTATCTTGTTAATGCGGTCAACAAGGAGCGATGCATGTAAGAATATTATTAATTCTAATAATTCTTCCTCATAAATATGGTCATTAGTAGGATAATAATTTTCATATTAAAAATGCAAATTCATTACGAACGTTACAAGTTCAGAATTAAGAACATTATCATTAGCCTTGATGGATGGTTAATATTATATTTCCATGATTTGATGATTTGGTGCTCTCTCTACCTATAAGTAACAACTTAATCCATCTAAAGGTTGTAAGTAATAAGAAGCATATGTTATCATACAAACACATATTCTCAAGTGGCTTATAGGCAAAGAGGGAGAAACCTCATCATCATACATCCGATCGGGTAGAATCTATTCAATTTGTAGACATCCAAATGGCTAGAGGTATGTCAATCTAATTACATATTTGTGATAATCATGTCAATCTTGGAATTATGTCATGTTTAAATTCATCTAACATGTGGTATCAGAGCTAATGTTTTAGAATACATGATTATCCATATAAATATGATAATACTGATATGAACTTTTGCTATTTCATTTAGTCATTTGAAATGGAGTATTACACGTATCTCTTGCATACATACTGGACCACATCTATATATGCTTTATGAGTGAGTATGAACTTACAATTTACCTTTGCATATATATTACTCATACTCCAAGGCTTTATGTCACATGATGATGTTTACCATTTGAAGTGAGAAATTCACCGAATATATTGAAACTTCACTAAATTGAACTTGGGAATATGTCCAATGAAAAAATATGATAGTTTATTTTGATGTATTGGATAAGAATCAATCAACAAATATATATATATATATATATATATTCTACTTGGAGTTGATGTCCAATAATTGAGTTATTCATGTATTTTGGGAGTTTGATGTATGCTCAGGTCTGTACAAGACCTGATATCAGCCATGCTGTTGGTTTACTGAGGAGATTTCAAAGCAACCCAGGCATAGCTCATTGGAAAGTTGCAAAGAAAGTTTTGAGATACCTCAAAGGGACAAGAAATTATATGCTCACGTATCGAAAATCAAGTCACCATAGGTGACTGGTTATTCTGATTCAGACCTCGCTGGATGTCCTGACACTCGGGTTTGCATTCTTGGCTATGTGTATCTCTTATGTGGAGGTGCAATATCATGGAGAAGCCAAAAGTCTGAGATGCTCTTCGGATCCACCATGATGGCTGAATACGTGGCATGTTACGAGGCTTCTATTCAGGAAACCTGGCTGCGTAATTTTGTCTCACCGTTTGGTGATTTAAATTTCATCTCTCAGCCAATAACTGTTTACTGCGATAATGAAGCCACAACCTTCTTCTCAAAGCATGATAGGATCACGAAGGGTTCAAAACACATGGACCTCAAATACCTATTACTCAAGCAAGATGTTAAACTTAAGAAAATTGTTGTTGAATCGATAAGTACAAACTTACAGGTGGCATACTGAAGCATGAGTCTTGCTGATAGTTTCTAATTATTTTATCTTATGCCATTATCGTTGTACTCATGAATAACAATTATTGAGCTTCTTAATAAATTTTAACATCTGTCATTTATGTTATCTAATTTGCATACCTTATGTTTGATAACAGAAACGTCTTCAGTTCAAGACATAACGTGACCATTATGTTGCTCTCATTTACGGCCTCGCTATGAAAGTTTTCAATATTGTAGTACATGGAAGTAAGCATGTTGCGAAATAATTTGTGCACGCCATGACTCTCATTGGCGACTCGATTAGTCAAGACACTTATGGTAACGAAATAAATGAGTGATTTGCATACCACGCGCGTCTTATGTTCTTATTACGAAAATTATAATAGATCCTCCTATAGACCAAGTGGGAGAATGTAAGAATATTATTAATTCTAATAATTCTTCCTCATAAATATGGTCATTAGTAGGATAATAATTTTCATATTAAAAATGCAAATTCATTACGAACGTTACAAGTTGAGAATTAAGAACATCATCATTAGCCTTGATGGATGGTTAATATTATATTTTCATGATTTGATGATTTAGTCCTCTCTATACCTATAAGTAACAACCTAATCCTTCTAAAGGTTGTAAGTAAGAAGACGCATATGTTATCATACAAACACATATACTCAAGTGGATTATAGACAAAGAGGGAGAAACCTCATCATCATACATTCGATCGGTAGAATTTATTCAATCTGTTTACATCCTAATGGCTAGAGGTATGTCAATCTAATTACATAAACCAAATCAAACCAAACCAAACATACCCAGTATATCCCGCTCAGAGCAGAGTTTGGGGAGGGTAAGATGTACGCAGACCATGCCCCTACTTATTACGGTAGGGAGGCTGTTTCCGTGAATTGTGATAATCATGCCATTCAATATCTTGGGATTATGTCATGTTTAAATTCATCTAACAATGCAAAGCAGGTGGAAAACGAACACGAACTCGCCTCGAAAATTCATTGTGAGCCGAGTTGAAAACTGTAATATCCGCATTTTCTATTTTTGTAATTTCTATTTTTGGTGTATTTTCGTTTAGGACAACTCGCTTGGCACTGTTTTGGAATTCTGAATCTATTTTGTTCTTGGAGTTTCTCCGCTTGGACGAGTCTCGATGATGTTTTTACGTAATTTCATCTTGAGTTACATTATGTCGCATGTGTATTCGATTCTCGTTAAACTCGTTCGATTTCGTCATTTTCCCATTTCCATAAGTTCGTATGGTTGGGCTGAGCATGTTGTGAGTTTCGGACTATTAATCCGACGTCGTATCGTGAATTCCGGATGTTTGGGGTCTTTTTTATAAATTCCGATTTATATTGGGCACTGTGGTTGTTATTCGTTTATCCTGACCTCCGGACAGTCGGAGCCACGTGTTGATTATGGAAATCATCCCCTCAGTAGGAAATCTTCATATACTCGTTAAGTATCTATTCTATCCGGTTGTCGTTGAGCTTTATTTTCTCACAACTAATGTCTGTAGCAGGTTACGGCCGTAAGCCCTCATGTTACGGCCGTAATGTTCGAGAGATACGGCCGTAAGTCCTTCATCGTACGGCCGTAAGCCAGCTTCGTTTTTCTTCCCATGAGACTCCACTAGCAACTTACGGGCGTATAATGTACCGATTACGGCCGTAAGAAATGTTACGGCCATATCTCTTAGATCATACGGCCGTAAGTGAGCTTCGTCGGTTTTGCCCAGACCTATCCGTAGAACTTGTTACGGCCGTAAATGCATGTAATTACGGCCGTAATATCCACAAGTTACGGCCGTATGGATGAGGTGTTACGGCCGTAACACCAGTCAGTTTATAAACTGGCAGGAGTCATTTTTTTTCGTCATTTTCTCATTCCTTTTCTCTTCTTCACGTCGGGGCGACTTCCAAGGCAAGGGTTCGTCAGATTTTCATCCAAACACCGGTTGGAAAGTATAACTTAGCATCACATCATCACCACAACACCAAATCATCTATTGCTCGGCTTCGAATCAAGGTATAATCTCCTAGAACCCTAGTATAAATTTGGGGAGGGTTTGGTGGTGATCTTGTCTTTTAATCCGATTTAACCGATGTTGTTGTTAGATTTCAATAGTATACTCGTGATTCTTGGTTCCCTTGTTATTGGATGGGATGAAATCCCGTTATTACACCGTTGACCGATTTAAACTCCCTATGCCCTTTTGATGTCCGACGAATTGTCCCAACGGGTAGAACTAGGACAAATTTCTTCGTATTCGTATTGTTGAGATTGGTTGTATATCATTATTGTGTTAGGGACGAGTTTGGGAAGATTGTTCGGATCGAAACCTTTCCTTTCGCCGTTTTCTTCGCGTCGTGTCATCCAAGGCAAGTACATGTATTACATTCCGTTATGTGCGTATGATTTTGAAGCGAATGATGTAAATGGTATTATTGAGCGAATGTGATTGTTTCTCTTCCACCTGGGGATGGCATGTGGCCTCTGGGGGCCGATACTAATGGGTACGGCCACGGAAGTGGACTTGGATGCGTGCATTGATGTTCTTCCACCTGGGGACGGTTCGACGAGACCTCTGGGGGCCGATACTAATGGGTACGGCCGCGGAAGTGGTTTCTCACCTGGGGACGGTCCGACGGGACCTCTGGGGGCCGATACTAATGGGTACGGTCGCGAGTTACCAAGTGTGGATAATTGTGATGTGGAAAACTTGTTGATATACTGTTTTGGTGTAAATGTGATATTCCGGAATATTGATTTTCAAAATGATTTTTCTAACGATTTGTTTGCGTTGAATCGTGTATGTATATAATATTGTGTAATGGTGTACTTGCACTAGCTATTCGAATGCTAACCCCTTAAATGGGGGAAATGCGTCTTATGCATTTAGTCTTCGGTCAGTGAGGAGCTGGCACGGGATGCGCATGCAAAGGATGGGTTGGCATGATGATGTGGCTCGAGTCTGTATTTTTCTGTTTTTGTCATTGCATCTGTTGATTACTGGAGTTAGACTGTTCATTTTTAACATGGTTTAAGTCCCCTGCGTGGGCAATAAATTGGTATTTAACTTATGACTCATGTACTCCGTTAAAATGTTTTGGCCGAGGCCACGGCCTTATTTACTTTTTGGGCGCATCTTTTGGGTTATCATTGTGGTTTACGTGTCATGAGTTAGCCTGGTAAACCTCATGGGGGTTCTACGGCGTGTAATGTTCCATTTGTGAATTGGGATGTTACAATTATGGTATCAGAGCCTAGGTTTTGAATGCCTAGGATGTCGGTTAATGTTGGGTCTGTCAGTTGTGTCGTTAGAGTCAGTCGTTGAGCCTAATATCATCGTGCTACCGTCTTTTCATGCGACCCGTGGCTGTAAGTCTCCTCGAACTCTTATATTTCTGTATTTATTTTCTTGCGTTGTTCGGAATTGAGGATTATGATACCAACCTTGTAGATTGTGAATCTTTCTGATCTTATTCCTTTCGTATTTTCTTCAGTATGTTGAGAGGTCGTGGTAGACCAGCTAGGGGACGCGGCCGAGGCCGTGGTCGGGGTGCTGATAATGAAGAGGGCTCACTTTCTCAGTCCTCTGCAGACTCAGCCTCTCACTCAGTGTCGTCGGGTAATAATGCCGACGCAGGAGCTCTGCCGTACTTGGCGATTAGTAGCCCAGCTTGCTCAGATAGCTCAGGGTGGACGCCAGAATCCGCCCCCGACACCTGAAGAGGAAGCTAGTAAGTGGCTTCAGACGGTGACTAAGATGCACCCTCCTCGGTTCTCCGGATCTTCTGACTCCCTCGGTTGGGAGAATTGGCTCTTTCAGTTGTCCAGGACCTTCGATGCTGTAGCTTGTCCTGAAGACAGAAGGGTACATATTGCCCAGTACCACCTGGATAAGGAAGCTGCGGAATGGTGGGAGGCCGTTGCACCCAGAGACCGTCGGGCCACTTGGGAGGAGTTCAGGGCTGCTATGGAAGCAGAATATTGTCCGCCGCCAGTCAAAGAACGTAGAATTGTGGAGTTCTTCACTGCCACACCCCAGGATGTGCCGATTTCTCAGGCCATTATTTCTTACAATCAGCAGTTGGGTTTTGTGAAAGATCAGGTGAGGACGGAGGCTGATAAAATCCGTTACTTCAATATGCGCATGAAGCCGCATATCAGGCAGAGTATGGCACCGCTCATGTGTGCCACCTTGAAGGAATACCAGGATCGCGCTCTGGCGATCGAGATGGCTGTCCCGGAATCAGAGTCGGTTTCAGAAGCTAAGAAGCAGAAGACTACTGGCGGGTTCTCGGTCAGTAAAGGTGGTCAGTTTTCGAGGTCTCGTTCTGCTCCTACACCTGGGAAGAGGCTGTTTCATTAGGCCGGTGGATCTCAGGGTAACCGTTCGGTCCAGTCTGTGGCACCTGGCGGGAGAGTTTGTTTTAATTGCAGTCAGCCCGAACACGTTATGAAGGATTGCCCATTTCCGTTAGTTACTTGCTTTACTTGTGGACATACCGGGCATCGGGCAGCTCATTGTGAGAGGGCCACCAGGGCCGCTAGAGTTCCGACGACCACCGCCGATCAGAGGGATCACAGCACTCCAGCTATTCATGTTCCGCAGAATTCGGGCCGTGGTAGGGGTCGGGGCCAGCCGGATCGCCGTACAGCGTCGAGTTCGGGTTCAGTTCACCCCCGATTGTATCAGATGAGGCGTACATAGGAGACAGACGTTCCAGTGGCGTCAGGTACCACTCAGATCCTTACTCATCCAGTTTCAGTGCTTTTTGATTCGGGTGCTACCCATTCCTTTATTGCTTCGGATTGTGTGAGTCGTATTGGTTTTGACTGCTTGTTTGAGTGTGAGCCGTTTGTAGTGGGTACACCCGGTGAGATCGTATGGTTGGGGACCGGGAAGTTAGGGATTGCCCAGTGAGGATCGGGAGCCGGGATTGGCCCTCGAATCTCATTGTTATAGACCTTAAGGGTGAGGATTTGATCCTCGAGGACGATTGGTTGGATCGTCACGGTGCTATCATGAACTATCGGACTCGTACCATCTCGATAGTTGCCGAGGACGGCACCGAGCATACTCTTGTCGGCTATAAGCCGGGTAGATCGGGGAGTGTGATTAGCGCCTTGAAGGCGATGAAACTTCTGAACCAGGGTTGTGTCGGCTACTGGTGTTTCGCTCTGCAGGCGGAAGATGGTGGGGTTGAAATATCTTCGATTCCAGTTGTTAGCGAGTATCCCGATGTATTTCCAGATGACTTTCCGGGATTACCACCACATCGTGAGGTGGAGTTTCCTATTGATCTTGAGCCGAATGCGGCCCCTATTTCTCGAGCACCGTACCGTATGGCACCATCGGAGATGCTAGAATTGAAGAATCAGTTGGGAGAGTTGTTGGAAAAAGGGTATATTCGACCAAGCGCATCGCCTTGGGGTGCGCCTGTACTTTTTGTTAAGAAGAAGGATGGATCGCTTCGTTTATGTATCGATTATCGAGAATTAAATAAGTTGACCATCAAAAATAAATACCCTTTGCCCCGGATTGACGACTTGTTTGATCAGCTTTAGGGGACGACAGTCTTTTCGAAGATTGACTTGCGTTCGGGCTTCTACCAGTTGAGGATTCGGGACAGTGATATACCGAAAGCTGCCTTTCGGACGAGATATGGCCATTACGAGTTTGTGGTTATGCCTTTCGGGCTAACCAATGCCCCAGGAGTGTTCATGCAGTTGATGAACAAAGTTTTTATTGAGTATCTGGACAAATTCGTAGTCGTCTTTATCGATGACATTCTTATCTATTCACGGAGTCGGAAGGAGCACGCCTTACATCTCCGGATTGTATTAGACATTTTGAGAGCTGAGCAGTTGTATGCGAAGTTCTCTAAGTGCGAGTTTTGGATCGAGGAAGTGATGTTCCTCGGGCATGTGATTTCAGCAGAGGGAGTTCGGGTAGATCCGCAGAAGATAGAGGCGGTGATGGCTTGGGAGCCGCCTAAGAATGTGAAGGAGGTGAGGAGTTTTCTGGGTCTCTCCGGTTATTACCGTAGATTTGTTGAGGGGTTTTCTAAGATCGCTAGACCACTCACCCAGCTGCTCCAGAAGACTCAGAAATTCGAGTGGACCGCAGACCGATAGAATAGTTTTGACGAGTTGAAGAGACGACTAACTACCGCACCCGTGTTAGCGTTGCCTCAGGGGAATGAAGATTTCGTGGTATATAGTGATGCTTCGGGCCTTGGGCTCAGATGTGTTTTGATGCAGATAGATAGGGTCATTGCGTGTGCGTCCCGCTAGTTGAAACCTTATGAGGTGAATTACCCCACGCACGATCTGGAGTTAGCTGCGGTCGTTTTCGCCTTAAAGATCTGGAGGCATTATCTCTATGGGTCGTCGTGTAAGATTTTTACAGATCACAAGAGTTTGAAGTATATCTTCAGTCAGAAAGAGTTGAATATGAGACAGCGTAGGTGGTTGGAGCTAATTAAAGATTACGACCTCGAGATACTTTACCATCCGGGTAAGGCTAACGTAGTGGCTGATGCGTTGAGCCGGAAGCCGATGGCGTTACAGATGTTGGAGGTACTTACACCACAGAGTAAGATCCAGCGAGATTTTATCTGTCAGAATATCGAGGTTTGGGTTCAGAGAGTTCAGGGTCAGTTATGTGCGTTAGAGATCACTTCGTCCTTGACTGATGATATCAAGGCGAAGCAGTATGATGATCCGTGTTTGGTCCAATTGAGGGAGGATGTAAGGAAAGGGATAGCCCCTAGATTTGTGGTTCAGGATGATGGCGTTCTGAGATTTCGCGGCAGACTATGTGTACCGAATGATATTGAGCTGAGACAGAAGATCTTGAGTGAAGCTCATACCACACCTTACTCCATACATCCTGGTACAAATAAAATGTACAAGGATGTGAGGAGCAACTACTGGTGGAGTAATTTGAAGACAGACGTTAGCGAGTTTGTGTCGAGGTGTTTGACCTGTCAGCAGGTTAAAATCGAGCATCAGCGACCCGCGGGGATTTTGCGACCACTTCCTATCCCGGAGTGGAAATGGGAGGATATTTCCATGGATTTAATTACCGGTATGCCTAAGACTCGGACTGGAATGAACATGATTTGGGTCGTTGTCGATCGACTAACCAAATCAGCTCATTTTCTGAGTATTAAGGACACTTGGGGGCCAGAGAGACTTGCACGAGTGTTTATTGCGGAGATCGTGAGGTTACACGGGACCCCTAAGAGTATTGTTTCGGATCGTGATGGCCGATTCATATCACATTTTTGGCAGGCCGTTCATAGAGCTTTGGGAACCGAGTTGAGACTTAGTACATCCTACCACCCTCAGACAGACGGGCAGTCTGAGCGGATGATACAGACGCTAGAGGATATGTTGCGAGCCTGTGCTTTAGATTGGAAGGATGATTGGGAGTCGTACTTGCCATTGATCGAGTTCACGTACAACAATAGATGGCACGCCTCGATCAAAATGGCACCATTCGAGACATTGTATGGGAGGAGGTGCAGATCGCCGTTGTGTTGGGATGATGCGTCTGAGCTGATTGGTACCGAACCTGATATGGTAGTTGAGACGAGAGAGAAGATTGCTCTGATTCGCGATAGGTTGGTGACGGCCCAGAGGCGACAGAAGTCTTATGCCGATACACGTCGCCGACCGTTGGAGTTTGAGGTAGGAGACCATGTGTTGCTTAAGGTGTCGCCGACACGGGGAGTTTACCGCTTCGGTCGGAAGGGTAAACTCAGTCCGATATTTATTGGACCGTTCGAGATTCTAGAGAGAGTTGGAGAGCTTGCATATCGGTTAGGTTTGCCGCCGTCCCTGAGCCACGTGCATAACGTATTTCATATTTCCCAGCTTAGGAAGTACGTACCGGACCCTAGCCATATTATTGATTTTGGAGAGATCGAGTTGGGGCTCGACATTACCTTCGAAGAGAGGCCGATTCAGATCTTAGAGTGTCGGGTGAAACAACTCAGGCATAAAACCATTCCTTTGGTTAAAGTGCGGTGGTCGAGGCATGGATCCGAGGAAGCCACGTGGGAAACGGAGGAGAGTATGAGGTCGAGATACCCCGAGTTATTCGTGTTGTAAGTTTCGGGACGAAACTTATTTTTAGGTGGAGATAATGTAATATCCGTATTTTCTATTTTTGTAATTTCTATTTTTGGTGTATTTTCGTTTCAGACAACTCGCTTGGCACTGTTTTGGAATTCTGAATCTATTTTGTTCTTGGAGTTTCTCCGCTTGGACGAGTCTCGATGATGTTTTTACGTAATTTCATCTTGAGTTACATTATGTCGCATGTGTATTCGATTCTCGTTAAACTCGTTCGATTTCGTCATTTTCCCATTTCCATAAGTTCGTATGGTTGGGCTGAGCATGTTGTGAGTTTCGGACTGTTAATCCGACGTCGTATCGTGAATTCCGGATGTTTGGGGTCTTTTTTATAAATTCCGATTTATATTGGGCACTGTGGTTGTTATTCGTTTATCCTGACCTCCGGACAGTCGGAGCGACGTGTTGATTATGGAAATCATCCCCTCAGTAGGAAATCTTCATATACTCGTTAAGTATCTATTCTATCCGGTTGTCGTTGAGCTTTATTTTCTCACAACTGATGTCTGTAGCAGGTTACGGCCGTAAGCCCTCATGTTACGGCCGTACGGCCGTAAACCAGCTTCGTTTTTCTTCCCATGAGACTCCAGTAGCAACTTACGGGCGTATAATGTACCGATTACGGCCGTAAGAAATGTTACGTCCGTATCTCTTAGATCATACGGCCGTAAGTGAGCTTCGTCGGTTTTGCCCAGACCTATCCGTAGAACTTGTTACAGCAGTAAATGCATGTAATTACGGCCGTACTATCCACAAGTTACGGCCGTATGGATGAGGTGTTACGGCCGTAACACCAGTCAGTTTATAAACTGGCAGGAGTCATTTTTTTCGTCATTTTCTCATTCCTTTTCTCTTCTTCACGTCGGGGCGACTTCCAAGGCAAGGGTTCGTCAGATTTTCATCCAAACACCGGTTGGAATGTATAACTTAGCATCACATCATTACCACAACACCAAATAATCTATTGCTCGGCTTCGAATCAAGGTATAATCTCCTAGAACCCTAGTATGAATTTGGGGAGGGTTTGGTGGTGATCTTGTCTTTTAATCCGATTTAACCGATGTTGTTGTTAGATTTCAATAGTATACTCGTGATTCTTGGTTCCCTTGTTATTGGATGGGATGAAATCCCGTTATTACACCGTTGACCGATTTCAACTCCCTATGCCCTTTTGATGTCCGATGAATTGTCCCAACGGGTAGAACTAGGACGAATTTCTTCGTATTCGTATTGTTGAGATTGGTTGTATATCATTATTGTGTTAGGGACGAGTTTGGGAAGATTGTTCGGATCGGAACCTTTCCTTTCGCCGTTTTCTTCGCGTCGTGTCATCCAAGGCAAGTACATGTATTACATTCCGTTATGTGCATATGATTTTGATGCGAATGATGTAAATGGTATTATTGAGCGAATGTGATTGTTTCTCTTCCACCTGGGGATGGCATGTGGCCTCTGGGGGCCGATACTAATGGGTACGGCCACGGAAGTGGACTTGGGTGCGTGCGTTGATGTTCTTCCACCTGGGGACGGTTCGACGGGACCTCTGGGGGCCGATACTAATGGGTACGGCCGCGGAAGTGGTTTCTCACCTGGAGACGGTCCGACGGGACCTCTGGGGGCCGATACTAATGGGTACGATCGCGAGTTACCAAGTGTGGATAATTGTGATGTGGAAAACTTGTTGATATACTGTTTTGGTGTAAATGTGATATTCCGGAATATTGATTTTCAAAATGATTTTTCTAACGATTTGTTTGCGTTGAATCGTGTATGTATATAATATTGTGTAATGGTGTACTTGCACTAGCTATTCGAATGCTAACCCCTTAAATGGGAGAAATGCGTCTTATGCATTTCAGGTACTGGTCGAGCTGAGGAGGTGGCACGGGATGCACATGCAAAGGATGGGTTGGCATGATGATGTGGCTCGAGTCTGTATTTTTCTATTTTTGTCATTGCATCTGTTGATTACTGGAGTTAGACTGTTTATTTTTAACATGGTTTAAGTCCCCTGCGTGGGCAATAAATTGGTATTTAACTTATGACTCATGTACTCCGTTAAAATGTTTTGGCCGAGGCCACGGCCTTATTTACTTTTTGGGTGCATCTTTTGGGTTATCATTGTGGTTTACGTGTCATGAGTTAGCCTGGTAGACCTCACGGGGGTTCTACGGCGTGTAATGTTCCATTTGTGAATTGGGATGTTACAAAAACAACAAACTACAACTATACTGCTGGAACCGGTTCACGATTCTAATTACAGTTCCTATTCGATCTGCGAAACCCTGGACATAGGGCTGTTCTCGGTTCGGTTCGGTCCGGGTATTTTCTTCCCGGGTCTGGACCGTTAAGGTATCGAGTATTACCGGTTTCGGTCCTTACCGGTTTCGGGTCCCAACTTCGATACTTGTATCCGGACCGCTAACGTTTCAGGTGAGTATCGGTCTCGGGTATTTCGGGCAGGTTCTCGGGTATCTTGCATCATTAAAAGCCATAATCACCAAAACCTCATAATCGAAACAAGAATGGAGGTTTTTTCTCAAATGTATGCTAAGGAAATTAAGAGATAAGGTCTTTTAAACTTATTTTTTCTATATGTACTAATATCTTATACAATATTTTGTACAATGTATGTTACAAAAAATTATCGGTTTTTTTTTACCGGGTTAACGGTTTCGATCCTTATCGGTTTCGGTTCTAACTTTCGTACCAGTATCCAGACCACTAATGTTTCGGGTGGGTTTCGGTCCCGAGTATTATCGAATAGTTTTCAGACGGTTCTCGAGTATGCTTGGACCGCTAACAACCCTTGATGGACACCTCAATATACAAATAGATAGACAAACACTAGACTGCACTCCTAAGCTATTATACCACCCGTTAAATAGAGAGCTGCTATTAGGGATGTTAAACGGGCTAGCCCTAGCGGGCTTCGGGCTAAACGGTCCGGGCTAAAAAAGCCCGAAAACGGGCTAGGAAATATTGGCCCTAACCCTAACCTTAACGGGTTTCGGGCTAAACGGGCTAAACGGGCTAAATATTTAAAAAATCTATTTTTTATTTTTTATTAGTAAAAAAAACAATAACAATATATTTTTTATATATAGTAACAACTATACTATAATAAATATAACAAAAAATACACTTTTATGTATATATATATACACACTATATTAACAAATACAGTAATAATATATATTATATATAATATTAATATATATTATATATATAATATTAATATAGTATATATATATATATAATATTAATATAGTATATATATATATATATATATATATATAGAATACGGGATATAGGGTGACACCTTCTTTTTTTTGGGAGGTGCCTGCCACGTGTCATAATTTGATTGGAACGGATTTTTTTAATTCACCCGACTCTCCCAAATTCACAAATCAGATTCCCGACTTCTTCTCTCCCAAATTCCCGACTCTCCTCTTCTTCTCTCCCAAATTCCCGACTCTCCTCTTCTTCTCTCCCAAATTCCCGACTCTAGATTCCCGACTCTCCCAAATTTCTTGGCGGAGGAAAGCAGCTCCCAATTTTCTTGGCGGAGGAAAGCAGCTCCCGAGTAAGTTCCGAAAACTGTAGCCCTCTTTCTTGCCGGAGAAAAATGGTTCCCGAATAAGTTCCGAAAAAAAAAAACGATTTGCCCCTGTTTATCTTCTTCTTGATTCTTGCTTGATATTCTGCAGATTTACCACCATGAGTACCATGAAATTTTGCCTTGTATGGTTCGAGTTTTTTCCACTGACGATTTTCTTCTTCTTCTTTCTTTTTTATTATTTTTCTCAATGTTTGGCTTTTGATTTTCGTTGTTTATTTATTATTCAATTTTTTTTATTAGGCGGACAATTTGTTTATTTATTATTCATCCGACGATTCATTATTTTTTTTATTAGGCGGACAAACTGTAGACGATTCATCCGACGAAGAGCGCCGATTCTTCAAATCGCCGCTGTGAAAAGCCACAAGCTCGCTCCGGCGACGAAGATTCTTGAACCTAGGTCTGATGTTGTTCATTTTTGTAATGTCTAAATTTGCAGGATCTTGGTTATTTCCTTGTTATTCTTGAACCAAATTCATTTAGCCCCATATAAATAAATATAATTTATTTATTAAAAATAACGAAAAAATACAAATAGAAAATTTATATCCTTGTTATTCTTGAACCAAATTCTGAATTGTGTGAAGAAAACGATGTGGAGTTTAAATATGTGATTTTAGTTCTGTCATTTAATAATATATCTCGCTCTTTAATTGTGTTACTAGTTGTCGAAGAAAATGGCTTCCTCTTCTAACTCCCAACACACAAGAATACAAATTCAACCCAGAGTTTGTCATTGTGGGAGAACTGCTCACATGTATAGTGCGCGCACAAATAGACATGGAAATGAAGGACGGGTGTTTTTTGTATGTCCATCAAGATATGTAAGTATTTGTATTTTGATGATTTTATAGTTAAGCTGCACAATTGCTATGTAAGTATCTAATTATGCACGATTGACATCTTTTGTTAGGAACAAAGAGCAACACGCAAGTGTAGATATTACACGTGGCTGGATGGAGTCGAGGAGGAAGTGACAAGCACACCAACTCGTTGTGAATTGGGATCGTTTACTGAGAACAATCTGAGGGCTGAAGTGCACGAGTTGAGGGCTGAAGTGCGTGAGTTGAGGGCTGAAGTGCGTGAGTTGAGGAGTACAATCAAGTGGCTTCAAATCGTAGCTCTTGTAGTAGTTGTTTATTTTTTTGTTTTTGGAAATGTAATCCAATTCCTCGAAATGTTGAGGCTGAAAATTAATGTTCGTCGATGTAATTTCTCAAGACCAACTTTGCGCAAATAGAATCGTACTGTGTTGTCTTCTTAATATTAGTAATGTTGTCTTCTTAATATTAGTAAGCAATATTAGTAATGTTCTGTGTACTAATGTTCTATATTCTTATTTGAAATATGCTAGCAATCTTCATCTATATTCTACATTTGATGCAGCAGTAAGCATCACCAGATTCTGCTTTGATACACCAGATGCAGCAGTAAGCATTACCACATCAGTAAGCATCAGCAGATGCAGCAGTAAGCATCACCACATTATATGCTACATTTGATGCAGCAGTATGCTTTGATACAGATTCTGCAAAATATTAAATGAAATAAGATGATTCAAAATATTTATTCTACTGAAACAGATTCTGCAAAATACATTCCCAGAATATATAAAACAAAGATGTCTACAAAGCAAACATCAACATCGACATTTGTATACATTCCCATCAAATTTGATCTACATAAGAATATTCTACAGACAATAAAAGCAGCCTTCAGATTCTTCTCCTCAGCATGCATGTCATCCTTCTTGTGAAAGTTCTTGTGATACACATGCCACATCATTTGCCTGAAATGTAAACATATTCTCGTTTAGCTCAGTACACGAAATAAAACAGAGAAAATATTTAAGTTATACAATACCTTGGCTTTTGGACAACCGGTTCTGTAATGACCTTTTCCCCCGCAGTAGCCACATGTTTTTTGTTTTTTAGTGGACTCTGCCTGAGAAACTTCTATTAGGACTTCAACGGAAGGAAGTCGTGAGTCGCCCTTTATGCCGAAGCGAGTTCCTTAGGATCTCGGAAATTAATTTGGAGATAAAATTACATGAATTTTGGGAGAGCGGCCGTACGACAATATCAACTTCGGATGGCACAAGAACTTCATTCGAGCAACAATAGCATATTCTTCTAACTTAGTGGTTAGAAACCTATTATATTCAGCGGCAAATTTTGGTGACTTATTTGCAATCTCCATCGCCTTCTTGCAATTATAACGAAGACCCCACAATACTTCGTGATCCACTTCACAGTCTCCAACATTAGTATTCGAATCAGCGTCTACAAATCGATGCCGACATCCAATCGTCCATCGTTTCAAAATATAACGACTAGGTATATCTATAACATGTTTCTTCCACATAATGCACAATGCATGCCTACAAAGTAACCCGACATTCTCAAAATGTTTACAATCGCATGAAACTACAACCTCATCAGAATCATATGAAACATTTCTCCATTTACTTCGTTCTTTTGTCGCTCGTCCAACAATGTAGGTTGTTACAGTCCCTTCCTTGTGCATTTTTTCAGACCAATAAATCTGTGCATCTTTCATTTCTTGTTTGAAAATAGTGAACAAAGCAGGTGTGTAGCATCTACCAGCCTGCTCCTCAAGTGGCCATTCCAATGTTAGTACCGGCTTTGTGTCCACACTTTTGAAATCTTCATCCTCCTCAGCTTTTCGACGACTTGCCAATGCCCGGTCGTATTGGACCACAAACTCGTGCAACGGTGTACTTGAATTAACGTAAGTATCAAAAAAGGCATTTATGCTTTCCGCTCTTTGACTCGTCCGTGTCCCGGCAAGAAATTTATCCTTCAAATAGCACGGCAGCCAACTAGCTCGACGCTCCCACAACTTTGGCAACCAACTTTTTTCCTTTAGCTTGAACCTTGTCATCAGCTCGTTCCAACGATGTTCGGCTTCACTTATACTACCACTGCTTCGTAGATTATTGAAATACAATTCAAACTCAGGTCCGTGTACAGTGTTGAGATGGAACATATGTTCTGCAATGTTCTTGTCAAGATGCCAATCGCAATATCGATGTATGGTATTCGGAAAAACAACAGCAATCGCATTCCCAATAGCCGCATCCTGATCGGTAATGATCGCTCCTGGTGCTTTACCCCCCATGCATTTGAGCCACTGCTGAAATAACCACACAAATGTCTCCTGAGTTTCGTCAGCTAACAACGCGCATCCGAACAAGCTCGATTGCCGGTGGTGATTAATACCAGTGAACGGAGCAAATGGTAGATTGAAATTGTTTGTACGATATGTGACATCAAATATAATCACGTCATGGAACTTTTCGTATGATTCTTGTGATCTTCTATCAGCCCAAAAAACACTTCTTAACGTGCAGTCATCGTCTAATTGAAAGCTCGAGAAAAAGGTCGGATCTTCAACATTTTTTCCCATAAAATGCTTAACGATTTTAGCACAACTTTTGCCAACATTGTTTTTCCTCTCAATTCTTAGATGGTCATGGACTTGTTGTGGTGTAACCAAGTGTTGTGCGCCAGCCTCGAATGAATTGACCACCCTTGCAATGTTTGCATTTGAGATCCCTTCGCCATGAAGTTGAGTCATTAAGCTCTTCACTATTGGTTGACGATGGACCTTCTTATGAGACCGATGCTTATGTGCTTTCGATGGAGTGGATAACTCGTGATTGCTATGTTCAGGAACAAACAAACTGACTCTCCAAGTGGCCGACTCTGTGCGGATAATCTTCATCATCGCTTTGCACTCCACCCGTATCTCACGGCGACAAACACTTTTGTTGTCCTCTACAATTTGTTTTTTCAACGGTCTCCTTTTGCCTTCCTTGCTACATACAAATATTTTCGATATGACTAAATTCTCCCTCCTTGACTTTGTACTTGATGCCTTCCTAGTTCCAAATCCCATCTTCAATGCATACCGATTATAGAATTTGTACGCATCCTCCATAGTAGGGAACTCCATTCCTACCTTTGGTGTAATTGTGTTGAAATCATCACTTTCTCGTACATCCTTGCCCAATTCAATTCCTTCCAAATGATCACCATCTCTTTCGATAACATCATCATCTCTTTCGACAGCATCATCAATTCGATCTACAGTTTCGCAATCTATCTCCATCTCCTAAGATCAAAGGAATAGAATGCCATATTAAACACAAGAATCCATATATTAAATACAGAAAACGGCAATTCCAAATCTGAAGAATATCAAGCAGGTATAATTTCGAATACGGCAATAATGTCAAGCAGAATCCATATATTAAACATCTGCGGCGATTTCACAGCGGCGATTTGAAGAATCAAAAAAATTGAGAATAAAAAAAATTGAGAATCTGAAGAAAGAAGAAGAAGAACTCGAACCATTTCACAGCGCCTAATAAAAAAAATTGAATAATAAATAAACAACGAAAATCAAAAGCCAAACATTGAGAAAAATAATAAAAAAGAAAGAAGAAGAAGAAGATAAACACTCGCTTTCGGCGTTTTTTTTTTTCGGAACTTACTCGGGACCTGATTCCTCCGCCAAGAAATTTGGGAGCTGCTTTCCTCCGCCAAGAAAATTGGGAGCTGCTTTCCTCCGCCAAGAAATTTGGGAGAGTCGGGAATCTAGAGTCGGGAATTTGGGAGAGAAGAAGAGGAGAGTCGGGAATTTGGGAGAGAAGAAGTCGGGAATCTGATTTGTGAATTTGGGAGAGTCGGGTGAATTAAAAAAATCCGTTCCAATCAAATTATGACACGTGGCAGGCACCTCCCAAAAAAAAGAAGGTGTCACCCTATATCCCGTATTCTCTCTCCCTCTCTCTCTCTCTCTCTCTCTCTCTCTCTCTCTCTCTATATATATATATATATATATATATATATATATATATATATATATATATATGAGCTTAGCTATGGGCTAGAAATTCAACGGTCCGCCAAAAAGCCTCAGATTTAAACGGCAGAAATATCGTCACTCTTAGGTTTTTGGCGGGTTAAACGGTCAGCCTCTACGGGCGGCCGTTAACATCTCTAGCTGCTATCCTCCCCCACACCCGCCGTCTCTCCCCCTCCACTTTTTTTTTTCTTTTTCTATCCTTTGTTAGTTTTTATTATTTTTTGTTTTTTATCAATTTTATCTTAATATATTTAACATTAATATCATTTCATTGTTATTATTAAAATTAATAGTTTCTCATATTTTATATATTATTTTAAAATATATTGTTAGAAAATAAGATAAACGAAAATATAAAAATATTTAGTCCTTTGCACTTTAGTTTTGTTTTGTTTTTCTTTTTTTTATATTCTTTATTTATTTGTTCTTTTTTTCTTTGAATTTTATTTTACTTTATTATTATCAAAATTAAAAATTTTCTATTATTTATTTATTTATTTTTATTTATATTATTTATGATTAAAAATAACTACGACACAATATAATAAATAATAAATTCGGAAAATACGATCAACATTGATAAATAAATTATTCAATTACATTATCTGGTCATCAAATCGAAACAAGATTGTATCATTTCTCCATTTGGATCATCCCATCTTTTACAATCTTTACTCACATTATTCCACCATAAAATTGGAATTGGTGGTACATGATAATCGGAGTTCAAAAAAACTTGTACAACATGATTATCATTAACTAATGCAATTGCTATATGTTGACGTTTTTGAAATGGAATTGGAGCTGGCCTTAATGGCAAGTGTATAAAACAACTTTCACTAAGAGGAGTAAATGCATGCAGCACAATATTATATCGTGTTGCAATGATATTAATGCCCCTTTTTCAAGCATAATTTTTTTTAGACAATTTAAATGCCAAGTGTATCGTTCTGTTAGTTCATCACACATATAGCTAAACATAAGTGAATAAGTTAGCTTCGTGGATGTGATACCCACGACCTCCAAGAAAGGAACTTGATATTCGTTCGTCTTGTAAGTGACGTCAATAACGAGTACCGTAGGAAATTAAGCATATAACTCAATACTATCTCTATGAATCCAAACAATATCTGTAATTGCTTGTGTCTCCGGATGCACATGGTACATATGAAAATAACCTGCATATACCAAAAAATAGTAGTTAATAGATGGACAAATTATATTAATATTTCAAATGGAAAAAAAAAAACTTAAATTACCTTTATGAATTAATTGAGATAAAGCATATTGAACGTTGCTTAGGGAACTACTATTTATAGTCAAACAAGACTACTAAATAATAAAGCGTATTTAAAGCGTATGTTGGCACGTGAATGCCCTCACCTAACAATCCGACACTTTTTTTTTTGTAAATAAAATATTTTATTTCACTAGGTGAACTATTCGAATTTTAACTTTATAAAAAATTTGGTCGAATTCGTGTAATTAAAAAGACAATTGAATAAATAAATAAGTTAAGTTTTAGTTTAATGATATTCAATTCTTAATTTATTAGTTTGTGAAAAGCATGTGAGCAGGCTCATCAAAGAGCTTGTCCAATTTAAATAAATAGTTCGATTTAATTATAAATTTTTTGCGGGAAAACAAAAACAAACAACGAAATGAAGGAAATTCAGTATTAAAATATTTCTATCGAAATTTATAAATTTATTATTTTATATTTCTCTAATTATTAATAAAAGTATTTTGGATTCTAAAATATTAGATTTCATACTTACTTAGACAATAAATACTATATGTAATTAACTTATATTGGAGGTTATAATTTAAGTGAAAAGCTAATAATTATCTAATAATATAATTACGTGATAAAAAAATACTTTAGAAATTTGGAGAAGACTATAAGACTTGTAATTTTTTGATGAGGGCATTGTAGAATTTTATATTTGTCTATTTTTTCCCCAAATATAAATAAAAAATAAAAAATACAACATATTTTTTATAACAGTACGACATATATAGTATTAATGATCAATGATCATGGTCGACTGTATTTTCATCTAATGAATATAAGAAGACTATCTTTGTATAAGTGCTACTAGAGATTGGTTCACGTAGGAAAGGTAAATTTCGTAGGAAATAGGAATGCATCTGGGCTTTTGATTGAGTTAGATCAATGGTTCAGATTTATACTCAGTTGTGTTACGTGTTTGTGTTGTGTGTGCTACGCAAACTGAAATATGTAAATTAAGTGAGGTTGTGCTACGTGTTTGTGCTGTTTGTGCTACGATGCGATGGAAGATGTGCTAAACTTAACCTATTTAAAATTTGCTACAAAATAATGAAATATATGCTAAACTCACATATTTAAAATTTGTGCAGCATAATAATTCTGATTGTGCTACACACATATGAAAGATGTGCTAGACGGACGTATCTTTTCCTATATTCCTACACGAGAAATGATACAGCAACACCCCAAACCACACCCCCATACACTCCACATGCTTTATGTGGATTGTACCACATGCTTTATAGATAAAATAGTCATAATAATATTATAATAAAACTAATAGTAAAGCACGCAGTACAACACCTGTAAAGCACGAGTGTGTTTGGAGGTATAGTCTAGTGTTGCTCTATCATTCCTCATTCATATACTAGGGATTTCTCATCATAACCAACCCGAGTACTACTATATATTTACATTTTTCAAGAAAATTTCTATTGAGTTTGTTTATACTCACATTTACCCTTTAGTTATATTAATAACGCTAACAATTATTTTAAACAAGGAAGTTATTAATTACTCAATTATTTTCATTAAGATCATTCATTTACACTACAAAAAAAATAGTTTTTACCGACGCTCGTATCCGCCGTTGTTAAACTTATAATTTACCGACACCATTACTGACGCCCCTTATTTAATTGATTTACCGACGTCATTGCCGACGACCGGTTCGCAGACTTATTTTTTTTTTATTTTTTTTTTTACAATTAACGACGCCGTTTACCGACGTAGGTATCTACCAACGCCATTATCGATGTTGGAGATTAAGATGAAGATGAAGATGAAGGACAACGAATTTACCGACGCCATCTACCGACGTTTACCGACGTAGGTATCTACCAACACCATTACCGACTTCTTCATTGCATATTTTAATGCATTAAAATTTTGATGCACGAAATGCATATATTTCATGCATAATTAGTACAAAACTCATGTATAAATTAGTACTGTAAAGTACTGCATCTAATATTGGTACTGCATATAACATGCCCCTATATATATATATATGTGTGTGTGTGTGTGTTTAGGTGAGAATGCAATTTAAGCTAAGAAATAAGAATGAATTTCATCCATAGATCTTGATAAATGGATGACCTAGATTTATTCTCACAAAAATTTGATGCATATAATGCAATATTTTAATGCATCGATATTTTGATGCATATAATGCATATTTTAATGCATTGCAATTTTTGATGCACAGAATGCATATATTTCATGAATAATTAGTACAAAACTCATTCATATTCACAATTCACAGGATAAGAACCATAAAAATATATGCATGAATTTTGTACTAATTATGCATGAAATGCATTTCGTGATCAAAATTGCAATGCATTAAAATATGTATTATATGCATTAAAATATTACATTATATGCATCAAATTTTTGTGAGAATAAATTTAAGCCATCCATTTATCAAGATTTATAGATGAAATTCATTCTTATTTCTTAGCTTAAATTGCATTATCACTGAACCCATCCATATATATATATATATATGTTATCCTTCAAGTCTCCTTGTTCCCTCCACCGCCTCTCTCTCTATCTCCTTTTCGGCCGCCTTTACTTTTTTGTTTGGGCTTTTTTTTTTTTTTTTTTTTTCCTGGTTGATAATTCAGTTTCTAGGCTCACACCTAACTATGTCTGAGGATAATAGTTCCGCTTTCTCATTACTGCCACCAAGTTAAATCGCTGGATGTGCACGAACTGATCAGTGTCTTGTCGGGTTCTGCTGACGTATAACCAGATCCTCTCAGGTAAAAAGAACATGAAGTCTTCCCCCCGAATCGAACCTACACGGATGATATTCAATATGAAGTCCTGTCAAAGGCTTAATTAGAGCATATATGCCACGGGAAAGATTTTTGAAGTGAAGATAAGAGGGATAGAATCCCTAACCTCCACCCCACTCATGTTGTGGCCAACTGAGCTAAGCTAGTTTTTTTTTTATTTTATTTTTTATCACGGCTCAAGTCACATCTCTCGGCCTACACTGGTGGGTAAAGCTGCCCCGGGCATGCTTCATTGAATTATGCTTTCCGTCTTAAAAAATAATTGAATTACTCGAAATAATTAATAAATTTCAACGGTGTAACAAATTGTCTTCATAAATCAAATAAATAGCAATTTAACAAATTGTGTTAAAATAAAAATAATAAAATTACGCAATTAACACCTGAACATACTCAATATTTCTACCTATCAGAAAGCTTGAATAGTATGTGTACACACGATAAATCATGTCCGTGAGATTACCTCGGCAGAGGCCTCAATCAAGAAGCTTATCTCAATTATTTCTGTCTATTCAAATCATTGGTAATTGTCAATAGAGTATAGACTCTATACTTCTAATTTAAAGTCCAACTCGACACTTCAACCTTAATCATTTATTTTAGGCAACGTCCGGAGATAAAACCATTAACCCTACCCGGGCCCAGTAAGCGCGGACCTGTAACCCAAGTGGAGGACAATGAGGCGATCAGGTCATGCTGACAAATTTATCTCTAGATCGGGGGTGAGCTCGAGCCTCTTTGAGGGTACTCAGGACAGGAGACAATTCCCGTGTGTGAAAAAAAAAAACCTTAATCATTTAACTTTTTTTTTTTTTTTTTTTTTTTTTTGATAACAAACTATCAAGCTCGTTGGGAGAGGTATAAACCATTCATTCTGACAAATTATATAATACACAGCTTATTAACTCGTAAACTATGTGTATGAAATATGATAATACACAATTATTAGAACAACGAGACATCATGACCCGTGCGATATACGAGCTTTATTCACTCTAAAGCAGGAGTACTTTATTTTCGATAATATCGAATATCATATTTATATTACATATTATTTCAAGGCCGGAGCATTCACATTTTTTATTTTTCGAGTGAAATTATTTTAAGTTAAAATATCGTATTTTTATCGAACGTATTTAATATCAAGTATGGCCTAGGCTGGGTAATTGACAGGTTAAAATGAATTGTACTCAAAATGTGCAATATATTTATACATGATACTAACACCATAAAAAAGACTACATGTGCATTTCTTAAGATGAATTATTTATCACTGAAGCAAAACATTTGTTCGTGTTTACAGAAATCAATACGAACTACTTTTTAATTAGTAGCATCAAACTATCATATATATCTTATTCGGTGGTGCATCCTAGCGTCAATATGTGGAGTACTATATGAGGTTGATTTCAAACAATGAGTTCATATATAACATATTAAGATATCGAATTGACATCTATATAGTCAAGTTACCAAACATGTACGATCATCTAAAATGAATGATTTGTTGCCATTTAATCAAACACTTATTACGCCTACGATGCTACGTATTTGAATTAATTTTTCTCACACATTTTTATACTTTAAAATTCTTATGGCAAACATTATGATTTTTATTACATATTTCACTCTTACTCCTTAGTTGTTTATATTTTTTAGATGTAAAAAATTACACTCTTAGTTGTTCATAGAATATTTTTTTATGTAAATAATGTTATTTTGTGTCATGTGCATGTAATTCGTGGTGCGTGTGTTCTCAAGACTGTATAACCTCAAATTTTTAAATTTGTAAATTTTCAAAATTAGTTAAAACTATCTTTATTTTCCTGTAATATAATCAAAAAAATTTTAAGGGGTCTTTTTTTTTTAGTACCAAAGCATAAAAGTAACAAGTTATATATCCCCATTCATAAAACTATAAGTTTTTGATACCAAAATGTGTTAAAAGACTTTATTACCCTTAAAGTCTACCACTAAAAGATAAAAAACATAAAAAAAAAAGATTATTAAAACGAAACAACAATAAAAAAACAGTCCCACAACTCAATATTTTCCTCTGCAAAAAAACTCTCCTCCTCTCTGCAAAAAAACTCTCCCGTCGTGAAACCCTTCGCCGGCCAGAAAATGTCGAACTCCGACTACCACAGAGAATCTGAAGACGCCAGAAGTTCCGCTAGTGACACTCCATCTGAAGAGAAATTCGTCAATGAGCCGCCGGTTAGTGTATTTTCATTCACACACGATCGTGCCACGACGGTTGTTCATCTTCCCACGATCGTGCTGAAGAAGATGAGACTATCGTGTACACGATGGTCTTTCGTGGGCACGATGGTTACACACGATGGTCGTCGATCGTGTGTGCCGTCGTGTGCTAGAAGACCAAAGGCTCCTGCCTTGCACACGATCGCAGGCACACGATCGTTGCCCGTCGTGTGAACCGTCGTGTGGCACACAATGGTCTTCACACGACGGGCATCGATCGTGTGCCTGCGATCGTGTGCAAGGCAGAATTTTTTTTTGTTCTCTTAAGCATTCTATCATATTCTTATGAGTTGTATGTCCATATTGCAGACTGGTTGCGTATGAAAGAGACCTACATTGCGTTTTGTTACACGTTAAGTGAATCTTTACATACGGGAGGTGGTATTTAAAGAGATCATTGAGACACTAAGAAGTATGGGCCGCAATTCCGCAGTTGCTGATCGAGCTATCGAGAGCTTGACCGAGGGGTCTGGGCGCTTGATTAAAGTTAGGAGGAATGGGAGTTCAAATACTGCCCTACATCACTTGATTGCCCGTCAATTGGAGGGTGGTCAAATCCCCCCGGATGAGTCGTGGTTCCAGGTTTGCAGGAGGACCATTCATTTTACGGCCCGTGATTTTGCCATGATCACTGGACTCCATTTTGGAAACTCTACCTTCCATCCCCAGGACGACCATCTCCTTCCGTCTGACGGTATTTTCCACAGAATACTCCATGACAAAAATATTAAGGTTAGTGTTCTGCGGAAGAGGTTCAATGCTCGAGATTTTGGTAGAGACATAAGAGATTATGTGAAGGTTACCAATTTGCTTATATACTACTACTTTATCCTATGCCGTTATGATGTGATGGTCGAGACATGGGCATGGGCATTAGTGGAGGATTTCGAGCAGTGGGATATGTTTCCTTGGGGTTCTTATGCCTTTGGGGTTTTATCTTACTACATAGGCAACGTTGCCATGAAGGAGGGACAAGAGCACAAGGACTATCACTTCTATGGTCCTGTTTGGGCTTTACAAATATGGTCGTATGAGATGATTCCTTCATTGGGAGCATTGTGTGGTATTCGAGATAAAACTGTCCAAGTCCCCCGGTGTTTGATGTGGACTACGAGGAAGATGTTTTGTGATTTCACTCATTTCTTCGACGATAAGGTACATAAATTTGTAAACGTATTTTCTCCTGACTTCATCTCTTAAACGTTATGTGATTGCCCATCTAATGGTATGATTTAAAAACTAATTTTGCAGCACAGAGTACTTCCCTCTTTACCGCATTTGGAGGAGGATGAGGCTGAGTACTACTACCTGAGCTTTGAGAATGGCTCGCCATATGACGTTAAGTTCATTAAGCCTGTAAGAATAGCTGTGAAGAATAAGGAGGATGAGCCTGCGCCGATCCCGAGGAAGAAAGTTATGGATAGGTTGAAGAAGGCTGCTGGAAAATTGATTACATATGAGTCGGGACATAAAGTGTCGAAGCGACGCCGGCAGAGTACCCCACCAGTAGATGGTGCAGAGACATCGGACCGGGAGAGGTAGCCAGAGAGGGTGTGTTGTGTCCATGGACTTCCTTGTCCGGACCACACCCAGGACACGAATAGGGATGAGTACTTCGATCGCCGTTTGAAGGCGATCTTGTACGACGATTCTGAGTCCGTATTTATTGCTCGAGTTTCTCGCCGGGTGCTTTCTGGGATCGTGGATTTCTTCGAACCTATGCATAAACGTTCTAGGAGCCCGGTACACTACTCAGCTGGGAGCCATGATAGGCCTCGTCATTCTGCATCTGTTAGCAGTGCCCAGCGGAGGATTCCTGACCCTCCACGTCACTCAGTCTCTGGCGCAGCCCACAGTCACCATTCTCAGCGTCAGTCTAGTCATCATTCTCAGCGTCAGCCGAGTCACCATTCTCAGCGTCATCCGAGTCACCATTCTCAGCGTCCGCCTACCCACCATTTTGAGGCCCAGCACAATCACCATTCTCAGATTCATCATTCTGTTGAGCGGACTCAGCAGCCCCTTGATTACGAGCATCAATATGAGCCATTTGAGGCGCCGTTTCAGCAGTATGGGACAATGTTCGACTGGTTTCAGGACGAGCATCATTATAGTGCGATGTTTCGAAGTGAGGGTGGTGGTCCTGAGCAGCAGCCTCCATTTCAGATCGAGCAGCTGGCTGTACAGCTCTCTGATCGTTATAGTTGTGAGAGGGATGTTGAGGGTGATGAAGATGGTGAGAGTGTCGGAACGCAGCATTTGGGTGAGCGTAGTCTTCCACCGTGAGTGAGTCGACCATCTGCTGCTCTTCGGGAGCCTTTTGTGGTTGCGCCTCCAAGAGATAGCGAGGCTCTGAAGAAGTTGTACCTATAGTTTAGGAGGGATCAGCCACATGATGCTATTGTCCGGTGTTTGGAGACTGGGCATGCTCTCACCCAGGCGTTATTTGACCAGATAGAGTCTAGCCGTGAAGACTTTGATGCCGAGGTGATAGACTGTTATGTGCTTATGACTCGAGCGAGGCTTCGGAGGGGAGTCCGTAGTGTTGGTGTCGGTAGAGTTGGCACTGTACTTGTCGGCTCCCTATTTTACGTAAGTTCTATAACCTACTCGCTTGTGTATCATTGGTGTGATATGGATTTTTTTTTTAATTTTGTGGTTTGGCTTTTTGTAGTTAGTTTTGGCCAACGAGTTTGCAAGACTCCATCCGGATGATCCACTTGGTATCAAGGTGACGGGGAAGCCGGTTTACAAGGATTGGAAAATTCCTAAATGCATCGAGGACTACATGACAGGTCTTGATACACCACATGCGGTTCCATGGTTAAATTGCAACGAAGTAAGTTTGAAATTTATATTTATAAATAATTGACGATTTGTTGCCATTTGAAATTTATATTTATAAATGATTCGCTATTTATAAATGATTCGCTATGTTTGATGTGATGATCTTATATGATTACATATTTTGTTTCAACAGATCATTGCCATTTGTTGCCTCGACCAGAGCCACTGGGTGACTATCAAGATTGACATCATAACATGGACCGTGGAGTTGTACGATTGCTTGTCACACCACCACGAAGATGGTCGATACCGATTCAACCAACTGCGACCGATTATGCGTCTGATGCCTCGTGTGCTAGCTCAATCCGGGTATTGGCTGAACAACCAATCGAAGAAGAAGTATGACACGGAGATGAGTTTCAAAATTATGCCACGAGAGCTACAGTTCATACAAAACGACAATCACAGTTGTGGCCCCTTCGCGTGCATGTCCTTGGATCGACTCGTCTCTGCAAACCCAGGAGCAAGGCACCAAATCAAGGAACTTAATAAAAAATATATTAAGAAATATCGATATGGTTTAGCTGCTAAAATCTTTATGTTGTCTTTAGACATGTAGAATGGTTTATGGTGTGTTGTTAAATATTTATGTTGTATTTAGACAGTTTTGGCAATATGAATGTGTCAGTATTGTTAAATATTTATGTTTTGACTCTGTGTTACACACGATGGATGAACACGATCGTGACCATCGTGGATCACGATCGGGTTGTGTTGTTAAATCTTTATGTTTTGGCTCTGTGTTACACACGATGGATGCACACGATCATGGACATCGTGTGTTACGATCGTGTGCAACCTACCCATGGTCATGGGTTGATGCTGTCGTGTGCGCACGATGGCTGGCATGACCGTGTGCACACGACCGTGAGGACCATCGTGGGCACGGCCGTGCACACGATCGTGTGACTAATCGTGGGCACGACCGTTTACATGGTCGTGTGCATACGAACTTTTGGTATTTTTGCCAATTTGATTTATTGTGTTATCTAAAATGATGTTTTGTGATTCAAACATCGCTTGTTCAAACATTAATTACTATATAGCTTCTTATACAAACTCCTATTTGTCATTTCGTTGTAATTCATTAGTATATGAGATATTTCATTCAGATGATTGAACTTATCCGTACGAACTAATACACTGTAAACAGATAGACGACACATGATATGCAATATATTATGTTAATTCAATCAATAACTTTTTAAATAAGTGTATCGTTAACAAATAATTGTTAATATATAAGTAACAACACCTAAATTAGTATATGAGATATTTCATCCAGATGATTGAACTTATCCGTACGAACTAATGCACTGAGAATAGATAGACGACACATGATATGCAATATATTATGTTAATTCAATCAATAACTTTTTAAATAAGTGTATCATTAACAAATAATTGTTAATATATAAGTAACAACACCTAAATTGACGAGTAATTTGAGAAATTGGTGAAATGTTTTGATGTTCTTGTGCACACGATCGTGTGTTCCATCGTGGACACGACCGTGTACATGATCGTGTGCATATGAACTTTTGGTATTTTTGCAAATTTAATTTATTGTGTTATCTAGAATGATGTTTTGTGATTCAAACATCGCTTGTTCGAACATTAATTACTATATAGCTTCTTATACAAACCCCTATTTGTCATTTCGTTGTAATTCATTAGTATGTGAGATATTTCATCCAAATGATTGAACTTATCCATACGAACTAATACACTGAGAACAGATAGACGACACATGATATGCAATATATTATGTTAATTGAATCAATAACTTTTTAAATAAGTGTATCATTAACAAATAATTGTTAATATATAAGTAACAACACCTAAATTGACGAGTAATTTGAGAAATTGGTGAAATGTTTTGATGTTCTTGTGCACACGATCGTGTGTTCCATCGTGGACACGACCGTGTACACGATCGTGTGCATATGAACTTTTGGTATTTTTGCAAATTTGATTTATTGTGTTATCTAGAATGATGTTTTGTGATTCAAACATCGCTTGTTCAAACATTAATTACTATATAGATTCTTATAAAAACTCATATTTGTTATTTCGTTGTAATTCATTAGTATATGAGATATTTCATCGAGATGATTGAACTTATCCGTACGAACTAATACACTGAGAACAGATAGACGACACATGATATGCAATATATTATGTTAATTCAATCAATAACTTTTTAAATAAGTGTATCGTTAACAAATAATTGTTAATATATAAGTAACAACACCTAAATTGACGAGTAATTTGAGAAATTGGTGAAAATTCTTGATGTTCTTGTGCACACGATTGTGTGTTCTATCGTGGACACGACCGTGTACACGATCGTGTGTTCCATCGTGGACACGACCGTGTACACGATCGTGTGCATACGTGGATACAGTGCCAATTTGACACCAAAAACAACGTGACACCTAGTTGCCAACGTGTCACACGATTGGAACACACGAACGCGGCGATCGTGTGCACAATCGTGTTTACTGCAAAGGTCAACATCAAATTATTTTATTATAAAATCTCATCGTGGGTCGCCCCCCCCCCCTTTTTCAATATAAGCTCATCTTCATTGACTGAGAGTGAAATACATGTATCGTGGCCCCCCTTTTAACTACAAACCCTAATCAATTAACATCAGTTAAAATCCATTAAAATCAAATACGCGAAATGAGTGGACGATTACGAGAAAGCGATTTAGGAGGAATCGAAGCACCACCACCAAAAAGAAGAAGGAGGATACCTCCCCCCAACCCACCATACAGAACTAGGCCGAGAGGAAGATACTCAATGCTCAGAGTAAGTTTTTTGATTTTGTTGTATGTGTAGTGACTATCATTGCGAATTAATGTGTTCCATGAAACAGGGCCTATTTAAAAACACTGCGAGCACTCCAGTCATACTAGATGGTGATGATGATAATGATTTGGAGATTTCTGAGAAGAAAAGCAAAGAAGTTATTTTAGAAGAGGAAATTCATGAAGATGGTGATACAAGACTAAAGATACAGTAGCAGATGGGGGAAAAGGGATCCAAGTGATTGTTTTTTTTATGTTATTATTAGATATTTTTGTGTGATGGTGATTAAATTTTGTTTTGTAAAGTTATATGCTTTGGATATCCCTTTGCTGTAAACTATTGCTCTTTAAAGTGAGCTACTTTGTTATGGTTAATGTTTGGCTCCATAATCACCTTTATTTGCTTTACATAACTGAACACTTAAATTTCAATTCAAAGGTAAAGAAAATAGACACAAAATTATGCATTTCAACTAATAATCAGAATACTGAAGCAATACATGGCCCATCGAGGATCAAAATATCAGCACATGATTGTTGCTAGTAAGTCACAAAATATAAAATACATAAGCAATTTAAGTTTCACGGTATGGACATCCCCTTATGTCATGGTCATCATTACGGCAAATGCTACACCTCTTCTTTTGCCGGTGCCTTTGCCTCGTTTGTTCATCGATTCCTTGAGTTTCTTCAGGGATATTCAAATCCACACCACCTATGGGAATGAATGCTTTGCAAGATTTTCTATTGTGGCCGGTTCCTTTACACCTACCGCACACCTGAGGCCGTCCACCTGCGGGCAAATTTTCAACAGCGGACCGTGCGCGACTCATCCTTGGTCAGCCGGCTTGTCGTACCCCCTCTGGAGGTACGCAAACGATGAATGAGATCTCTGGTGGGACATTCCACTCATCAGGATGTGGGATGAGACTAATATGCTCCTTATAAGTCTCTCTAAGGCCTTGTTGCTTGAAATAACGACTAACAAAATCATACACGGACAAACCATTGCCGGCGCGCCTGTTACAATAAGCAATTATGTCAAAGATGTTGTATAGGATAATGTATTTTTGATATTGATGAGGTGCAGGATAAATCCAGACCTGCCCTGTTTTCCACACGATGGCAAAACACGATCGTGCCGATCGTGTGTTACGATCGTGTCGATCGTGGGTTACGATCGTGCCAATCATGTCCCATCGTAGGTTACGATCACGGCGATTGTGGGTTATGATCATGGCGATCGTGGGGTTACGATCGTGCTCATCGTGGGTTACGATCGTGCCCATCGTGAGTTACGATCGTGCCCATTGGGTTACGATCGTGCCCATCGTGGGTAACGATCGTGCTCATCGTGGGTTACGATCGTGCCCATCATGGGTTACGATCGTGCCTATTGGGTTACGATCGTGCCGATCGTGGGTTACGATCGTAAGCATTCTGCCATGACCGTGTACACGACAGCATAGACAAAAACATTGAATGGCCATGACCATGTGCACACAACAGCATAGACAATTACCTTATAGCGGCAACAACATGACGACATGGAATCTGATCCAAATCAAACTCACGACAACAACATGTCCATGTTCGAAGGTCGACCTCATAAGAAACTTTGTTTTCTTCGACATTATAAACAAGTGGGATGGTAGCTCGAACGGTAAGAGTCAGACTGGCTTGCACAGAGTTAGAAAACTTTTCAAAAGTGTGCATTGTCAACTCATGGTCTCTTGATGTAGCTTCTCCCCGCTTCTCATCAAACCAATTCTCTAAAATTAGGCGAAATATCTCAAGTAACGAGCAAACAGGTAAACGCCTCGCCCACAACATACGATTATTAAAGCATTCAACAGCATTGGATGTCAAGAAGTTATAGCGTCGTACCGGACACTTCGACCTAGCCCACCTCTCTGGCCCAATTTCAGAAAGGCGCCTGTGAGCCCCATTAGGGCTTTCGATATGTAGTTTCGAAAAGTAGTTTTCAAAAACTTCTTCTCGATGCGTGTAGGCAGCAGTTCTAAAGAGTCCTATAGCATGCACACCGTAGGAGGTCAGATTGTTTGCAAGATGGTGATAGCACAACCCGTGGAATGCATTCGGATAGACGGCTCGAACAGCATTCTGAATGCTCTTATGTTGGTCACTCACAATCAGTAAATCTTCCATCAGATTGTAGCATATGCGCAGATTATACAGAAAATAAGTCCATGACTCGTCGTTCTCTATCAGACCGAGACCAACAGCAAGAGGAAATACTTGCTCGTTCCCGTCAAATGTGACGGCCGCAAATAGAGTTCCTTTATTCCTTCTCTTCAGGTGGGTCCCATCAACTATAATCACCGGTCGAAGGCACGCATCAAATGCCCTAATATTCTGTCCGAGTGCAACGAACATGTGGTGAAACACTCCCTCACGAGTCGTCTGCAAATCATAAATTGTCACTGGATTACGCTGTTTTAACAAATACAGATAAGATGGGAGCCTCTGATACGACTCATCAAAGCCGCCATATGTATTCTCTATCGCTATATTCCTCGTCCGGAGAGCAAAACTGTATAGCATGTCAATGCCGTACTCCCTACACATCTCTGCAATCATCTCCTTTGGCCTCAAAGTGACCCCCTCACCGGTCAATCTTTTAGCAAAATAATAGGCGACAACTTCAGAAGTGACCGATCGTGCGGCAGCACGGTTCAAATCAGGGTGACAGATGTACTCCAATGTCAACTTAGTAATTCTCCAAATAGTTGCACCCTCAATAGCACACAACCTAAACTGACAATTTTTTCGCCCACTCTTACAGACAAATACTATACGTTTATCGGCGGAACGATCAGTGATACACTGTAGCATGTTTTCCAAATGATACATTCCTACAGTTATCCTCAACTCTATCTTCGAACGAACGGTGGACCCCACATTTAGTGGCCGTGCTTAGGTGGAGGCTCGACCCAACCCAAAGTCCGGCACTACCGGGTCCGAAATGGAATGATCCAGTTACGCATTGATTGTAGATGCTCATGCTCGCTCGCAGATTGATGGTCGGATGAGAAGTTCCGACGACTCATAATCCTATCCATTTGGGCCGGTTGGCGAACCCAAGCAAGAAATTCCGCAGATAGTGACTCAAGCAAGTCTTTACAACAATCTTCATCTTCGGATGTATGCACCTCCTCATCTTCCTCGTCTTCCTCATCTTCCTCGTATTGATACTCTTTGGAAGGCATGTCATAATTTATGTTGCCTGGCTCTACTCTCGAGCTGCTACATCTCATATTAACCTCGGGAGTGGAGGAGCTGCTGTTCTCAACATAGACCTCTGGATCCTCCTTCTATTCTACTAGTAATCGAAGTATCTCGGTATCGCCCCGTAATAGGACTTTTACTTTGTTTCCCTTGGCCATGTGTGTCAAGTACCATAATTTGTAATCGGACTCATTTGGACCACCCAAACCCTCTCTGATAACCCCCACGAGGTTTACACGACTAACTTTGCTCGTGTCGATATAGACAAAAAAGGAGTCCCCGTCTACATATGTCGATCGCTCCCAATGACCACCGTGATGTATCAAAATACGCTGCCACGACATCTGATTACAAAAAGATGAATAACTATTCAGAAAAATGAGCGAACAATATTATAAAACGGTCTGCTTTGGACACGACCGATACACACGGTCGTATACTACCGTGTGCAGTGATCGTGTGCAAGTTTCTGTCCATGAACACGATCACTGCACACGATTGTAGACGATCGTGTACACGTTAGTGTTGCGCACGATGCTAAGGTCGTTGCACACGATCGTTGCACACGATCGTTGCACACGGTGGCTTCCCATCGTGTGCAGCGATCGTGTCCGTAAGAACAGATCTGGATTTTTTTTTTCATCGTTCAAATACTGATGCATACCTTCTTTATGAACTCAGAAGCACGACAAATGAAGTCCTATTTCAACGTCAACTTTTATTTTCGAACAATCTTGTGATTTCTATAAGATTTTTTGAGAGACCCTTTGTCAAAAATAAAATGGTTGTGTTGTTTTGATGTATATGTTTGTAGTTAAATTTTGGTAGTTCGACATTAATATCGATCGGAGGAGGAAAGTAAAAAAGAAAAAAGAGAAGAAAAGTAGTTTAAATTAAATAAATAAAAAAAAAGTGAGAAGTCAACAATACAACAAAAGAGAGGACATTTTAGTCTTTTTAATCAAAATGGTACCAAAAACTTATAGTTTTATGAATGAGGATATAGAACTTATCAATTTTATGCTTTGGTATTAAAAAATTGATTCCCACTTTTTTTAATGTCTATCATCTTTGCATTGCCTTTCATTTTGAATTGACATACTTGAATTTATTATCCTTTAAAATTAGAGTTAACTATATTTTTAGTCCTTATGGTTTGCGGGGTATTTCATTTTCAGTCCAAATTTTGAAAAAGTTGTAGGTTTGGTCCAAAAGTGAAAGGATAATTCCATATTTACCAAATCTGAAAATCAAAATACCATATTTCCCCCAAACACAAATTGTTAGTGCATAAGTACAATGCCTTTAAAGAATTTGTTAAGGAAATATGAAATTATTATGTTTAAGTTGAGTATATATAGAATTGCCCCAAAAAGTGAAACATCCGTTTTGGATTTGATCCGAATTTCCTAACTCCTACAGTTTGACTGTTAAATAAGAGGGTATTTTTGTCCTTTCATAATATTTTCTTTAATTTTATTTTATCTATCAAAATTAACTACTTGTAAGTTGTATCCTCCACCAAAAAATACACTTTTTTTCTCATCACAAAACATATACGACCCTTTCATTTCTCTCACTAAACCATCATCCATCAACAACCAAACACCGGCCAAAACTACCACGTAACCACACTCTTGTCGCCAAACCACCACCAACAAACCTCCATCGCTGGAATCTCGGGTCTCCTCTAGAATGTGTTTCGAGCTTATAAGTAAGTTACAAACTCGGGTTTTGGTTTTGTGTTCAGATCTGGATATTTCAGTGGCCGACGGCGGTTATGGCGATGGTGGTGGAGTTTCGGTGGTCGAGAAGGTAGAACCAACGATGTGGACACCCTTAGCTCAATTCCTTTGATACTCATCAATATTGAAAACCCATCTTGGCAATCGATTCATTATTTTGGCTATAAAGAACTCGATGTCATCTTTATTTTTTAAAGATTTGGTGGGAATTGACAATTTGATTTTATAATGTTTTGGATATCTCATGGTTTGTAGGTATCTATATGCTATTTTGAATAGAAATGTTTTAGTTGTTTAATTGTTTATAAGAGTTGTTTGAGATTTCAAGTTTGGTATGTCGGCAGCGGAACCACTAAAACAACAATGAAACGACTCAAGCTCGAAACACCACCTATTGAATTAATATTCGGTGGTGTCGGCGGCGGAAGCAGTTGATGTTGGCAACGGTTCCGGTGGCTGTGGCGGCAGAAGAATCTGCTTTACTGTAGGTGATGAGTGTGACCTGTTTTGTGGGTGAGTTGTGTGACTTTTTTGTTTGTTTATAAGAGAGTATAATACCTCAAAGAAGAAGTTGAAAGAGTTAAACAATAAACATGCTTTGTGTGGTATGACTATAGAAATTCTTAAAATTTAATAATGAGATTTTGACATGTTTTAATTGGTTGAATTAATTTAGCTTATGAAAATGAACATGTATCCATACGTTTTTTATTTGTGCATTTTTTAATTGTGGTTTGTAAAAGCTCTTTAAAGCTTTAAAAAAAGCTTTAGAGAGTAGCAATATTTCAATTGATATGAATGACCCTACCTTATGATATAAATGCTCACATTAATATATATATATATATATATATATTGACATAAATGCTCACATTAATATATGGAACTCAATTTTTATATATATATATATATAGAAGATAATTTGAATACAAATCATTTACGTACTTTTAACTATAGTGTACCAGCTAGCAGGAGTGACTTAGGGGCTGTTTACGACTTAATGGACTGGACAATTTATTCGCGCAGATATGAGTGACTGTTTACTTACGACTTAACAAAAAATGAGGAGTATGAACCGCTAAGTGATCTCCCCACTCTTGTCCCCATATAGACACAAAAATGACGTCCGCTACTCCTATCTCCTTACAAGAGCTGATCCTCCAGATTGGGAATATAAAAAAAGAGAAAATTTAAAAAATCTGAAAAAGAAAATCAGAACTTTTATTTTTTAAGAAAAAAAATATCTGGAATAGTAATATTAAAAATCAGAACTTTTTATTTAAAATTTGAAAATAAAAAGTAAAAAATAAAAAAAAATCTGAAAATTCTGAAAAATTTAAAAAATCTGACAAAAAAATCGGAACTTTTATTTTTTAAGGAAAAAGAATATCTGGAATAATAATATTATAAAT
The DNA here is from genome assembly GCA_033398695.1 of Orobanche coerulescens. Classification (NCBI taxonomy): domain Eukaryota; kingdom Viridiplantae; phylum Streptophyta; class Magnoliopsida; order Lamiales; family Orobanchaceae; genus Orobanche; species Orobanche coerulescens. The sequence continues at coordinate 9,132,347 of CM065816.1, read as the reverse complement.
CAGATTTTTATTTAAAATTCAAAAATAAAAAGTAAAAAAAAAATCTGAAATTTCTGGAAAATTTAAAAAATATGACAAAAAAATCGGAACTTTTATTTTTTAAGAAAAAATATCTGGAATATTAATAGTAAAAAACAGAATTTTTTATTTAAAATTAAAAGTAAAAAATAAAAAAAATTCTAAGAATTCGGAAAATTAAAAAATCGACAAAAATTGGAACTTTTATTTTTTAAGGAAAAAAATATCTGGAATAATAATATTATTAAAAATCAGAATTTCTATTTAAAATTCGAAAGTAAAAAGTAAAAAATAAAAAAATTCTGAAATTTCTGGAAAAGTTAAAAAACCTGACAAAAAATCGGAACTTTTATTTTTTAAGAAAAAAATATCTGGAATAATAATATTAAAATCAGAATTTTTTATTTAAAATTCATAAATAAACAGTTTGGTTAATAATGTTTAAACTTGTCTACTTTGTGTTTGAATTGGGCTACTTTGTGTTTGAACTTGACTTCTTTGTGTTTGAAATTGGATTTTTAAGTACTTTATGAATTTATGTTTTGATTTTTGAATTATATCATTTATATGGCTTAAAAATAAATAACAATTTATAAAACAACTTATAATTATATTCATGGATAAATCGGTCATTTCTATTATTCAGACAGTGTATTCAGATGAAAAAATAAACAACATCAATTTACCCAGACAGATGTAATACCCCGAAGTTATTCAGGGTATATTACAGCGCCGTGAGCCCCGCCGTGGGACCCACAATTCACACGCGGAACCATGAACGTTGACCGATAAGGTCCAAGCATAATCAAATGGAGAACAATAAAGTTGGCACTCAAGGCAATATCCAATAAACCGAATACGACACATCAGAATCAATCCCATGGCAACACAGGCCAAAACATCAAGGAAACCAAAAACAGTACTCGAGTACTCTAAAACCATTCAAGTACAACACCACTGAATGAAGGAAATACAAAATATAACAAGTGACAAGACACAGCATGACACTTGCCCATCATCTTCATGCCGACCCGGTACGTGCCTATCCGCTCTCCTGGATCCTGAAATACATGAAAGGTATTTCCCCCATAAAGGGGTTAGCCGTCGAATAGCTAGTACAAGTATATCGAATATGAAACACAATACTTCTCGACAATAAAGTAAATGTAATCCCCATTTCATCAATTCAAGACTAGTATTCCGGAATAACTAAATCCCATAACTTTGCATTTTCAATACACACGTGATTAACCGTGGAACCGCACCAAAGGCAACGGAACCCTCAGAGGCCCCGTCGGATCCTCCCAGAGTGGTTATCTCAAAATATTCGTGGAACCGCACTAAAGGCTACGGAACCCTCAGAGGACCCATCAGCCCGTCCCAGAGTGAATATATACCATCATGCCATTCATATACCTTATTTTCAAAGTCGAGAACGTACAATCATAAACATATACTTGCCTTTGAGACATCGAGAATCGGAAGGAGAAGAATGCAAGTTTGGTAGGTCCAAGAACGCACTTCCGGCACCTAAACGATTCATAAGGAACATGATAACTAATAATCCATACTCAAATCATACGAAGAAACTCTCGAAACCTGCCTACGATTCACAAAACTACAAGGATAATCACCTAGAGGTTTGGAAATCATCCAAACCCTCCCAAGTCCGAATAAGGTACAAAACCATCCATATAATCATAGGGGAAACGTGGGTACGAGGTAGATACAACATAATCTCAAAGATCTCAAGCTCCAAAATGAATAAACCGGACGAATCTAAAAAAATCCCCAAAAATTCTCCAAACTAGGATTCTAAGGAATTTACCTTAATTTGGAAGGTAGAAACGGATTAAATGTTGTGTAATCTTTTTTATTCAACCAAAGATGATGATAGTTGATGAAATATAGCCCCCAAATCGCCTCCAAATCGCCTTCTCAAGTTATCCTGTCGGAAATGAGTGAAGTAGGTGCAAAATGACGAAGAACACGGTTGACCCTCCCTTATATACTGCGACTGGTTAGCGCGCGCAACAATTCAGGGCTAGCGTGAGCTAACGGGGTCACCCGATAGTCCAGTAGTTTATGTCCTGAGACGTTAGCGTGCGCTACCATACCTTAGCGTGCGCTAATTGGTATCCTGCAAAAATTCCAACTCACTGCCCAAACCTGCTAGCGTGCGCTACATCTGGACACTACCTCGCGCTACTCAACACATATAGCGTGCGCTGGCTCAGGCATAGCACGCGTTACCTTCTAGTCCATAAAGTAGAAACACCCCACTATCCCTGCCGACTCAGCTCATTAGCATGTGCTACGGGTGATGTTAGCGCGCGCTACTCAACACGAATAGTGTGCGCTAGCTAATGCCTAGCATGTGCTGACTGCTAGTCCAGAGGGCAGAATCTGCTATTGCCTCTGCCGAGCCTGGACCATTAGTGTGCGCTAAGACTCAAAGCTAGCGTTCACTACTCAACATAAATAGCGTGCGTTAGCTTAGGCCTAGCGTACGCTATCGGCTTGTATTGGAACATCACTGGAAGATCCAAACAATACGAACATGATCCGAAAAGGTACGAAACACTAAAAATCAACAACAACATCCCAATAAGTGCTTACAGAGCGACAATGATGAAGGAACATCAGAGCCAACAATTCATACAAAGTATGGGTATTACAATCTCCCCCTCCAAAAAGAAGTTTCGTCCTGAAACTTAAGAAATAAAAAGTCTGGGGTATTCCGATCGCATCTTCTCTTTCGTCTCCCAAGTCGCCTATTCGACTCCATATCTCGACCATTGTACTTTAACCAACGGGATGGTTTTGTGCCGAAGCTGCTTCTCGCGATGTTCAAGGATTTTCACCGGTCTCTCCGGAAAGGTAACATCCTTGGCTACGTCAATCTCACTATAGTCGATAACATAACTTGGGTCCGACACGTACTTCCTCAACTGAGAAACATAAAAAACGCTATGGACATGACTCAAGGCTGGAGGAAATGCCAAGCGATAAGCTAAATATCCAACCCTGTCCAAAATTTCAAACGGTCCGATATACCACAGACTTAGTTTACCCTTTTTCCCGAAGCGGAGAACTCCTCTGGTCGGCGACACCTTGAGTAGAACATGGTCTACCACTTCGAATTCTAAAGGTCAACGACGAGTATCAGCATAAGATTTCTGATGGCTCTGGGCAGTCAACAACCGATCCTTGATAATAGAAATCTTCTCCTTAGTCTTCATCAACATATTGGTTCTATTCCGACTAACTCCGAAGCCTCGTCCCAACATAATGGCGATCTATACCGCCTACCATAAAGTGCCTCGAAAGGTGCCATTTTGATCGACGCATGCCAACTATTATTGTAGACAAACTCGATCAACGGCAAATGAAGCTCCCAATTATTACTCCAGTCTAGGGCACAAGCCAGCAACATATCCCCCAACGTCTGAATCGTCCGCTCAATCTGACCGTCTGACTGAGGATGAAAAGATGTGCTCAACCTCAACTCGGTGCCCAAAGCCTGATGAACGGATGGCCAAAAATGCGATACGAAGTGACCATCTCGATCGGAAACAATAGTCTTAGGGGCATCATGCAACCTCACAAACTCAGCTATAAAAGTTCGAGCCAATCTCTCCGGTCCCCAAGTATCTTTAAGACCTAGGAAGTGTGCAGACTTGGTCAACCTATCGACGATTACCCAAATCATATTCATTCCGGATCTAGTTCTCGGCATCCTAGTGATAAAAATCCATAGAGATATCTTTCCACTTTTACTCGGGGATGGGAAGTGGCTTCAACAACCCCGTCGGTCGTTGATGTTCAATCTTGACTTATTGACACATCAAGCATCGTAATACAAACTCTGTGACATCATTCTTCATATTATTCCACCAAAAATTTTGCTTCAAGTCTTTGTACATCTTACTCGTTCCGGGGTGGATAGAGTAAGGCGTAGCATGGGCTTCTCGGAGAATTCTCTGCCTCAACTCTAGATCATTCGAAACACAAAGCCTGTCCTGGAATCTGAGAATACTATCCTCGTGGACCATAAAACCAGGGGCTTTTACTTTAATTACCTCTTCCTTCAGTTAAGAGATCATCGGGTCACTCCATTGTTTCCCTTTGATGTCGTCAACCAAGGACGAAGTAATTTCGAGTGTGCATACATGTCCTTGCACTCTTTGAAGCCAAACTTCTATCCCTTGCTCAATTAAATCCTGATGAATCTTCGTCTGAGATGTAAGAACCTCGACCATCCGAAGCAATGCCGATTTGCGGCTCAAAGCGTCCGCAACGACATTGGCCTTTCCCGGATGGTAGAGGATTTCCAAATCGTAATCCTTGATCAATTCCAACCAACGTCTCTGCCTCATATCAGCTCTTTCGGACTGAAAATATACTTCAAACTTTTGTGATTGGTATAAATCCGACACGGAGAACCATACAAATAATGCCACCAAATCTTAAGTGCGAAGACGATTGCGGCTAATTCCAAATCGTGAGTGGGATAGTTCATCTCATACGGCTTCAACTGCCGTGACGCAAAAGCTATCGTTTTATCATTCTGCATGAGCACACAACCAAGCCCTTGTCCTGAAGCGTCGCTATAAACTGCAAATCCTTCACTGACCTGTGGTGAAGCTAAAATCGGCGCTGAGGTCAAACATCTCTTCAGCTCATCGAAGCTCTACTTTCTCACAGCAGTCCAAACAAACTTTTCTGTCTTCTGGAGTAATTGCGTAAGCGGCCGAGCGAGTTTCGAGAACCCCTCGACAAACCGACGGTAATACCCAGCAAGACCCAGAAAGCTACGAACTTCTTTAACATTATTAGGCGCTGCCCAGTCTAGCACTGCCTCAATCTTCTGCCGGTCTACACGAACCCCTTCGGCCGAAACACATGGCCGAGAAACATAACTTCCTTCAGCTATAACTCACATTTCAAAAATTTCGCATAGAGGTGTTCGGCTCTCAAAACATCTAGTATCAAACACAAGTGTCGGGCATGCTCCTCCTTATCCCAAGAATAAATCAAGATGTCGTCAATAAAGACGACCCCACATCTGTCCAGGTATTCGATGAATATCTTGTTCATTAATTGCATGAATATTGCCGGTGCATTAGTCAACCCAAAAGGCATGGCCACAAATTCATAATGTCCGTATCTCGTCCAAAATGCAGTCTTTGGAACGTCAGACTCTTTCACCCGGAGCTGGTAGTACCCTGATCTCAAATCAATTTTTGAGAATATTGCGGCTCCCTGCAACTAATCAAATAAATCATCTATACGAGGCAAATGATACTTGTTCTTGATGGTCACTCTATTTAGTTCGCGGTAATCAATGCATAAATGTAGTGAACCATCATTCTTCCTCACAAAAATAATAGGCACGCCCCAAGGTGAAGCGCTCGGTCTGATGTACCCTTTCTCCAATAGTTCTCCCAGCTGATTCTTCAATTCTTGCATCTCGGAAGGTGCCATCCGATACAGCGCCTTAGAAATCGAAGCCACGTCAGGCTCCAAGTCCATAGAAAATTCTATCTCTCGATACCGCCGGTAATCCCGAGAGGTCGTCTGGAAAAACGTCTGGGAACTCATTAACAACTGGAATCAAAGAGAAATCGACTTCATTCTCTTCCGACTTCAAAACATAACACCAATAGCCCATGCAACCTTTATTCAAGAGTTTTACGGCCTTCATGGCGCTGATAAGCAACTTAGGTTGGCCTGATTTACGCCCCATGAATAAGTACTCGGAACCATCTCTGGTCATCATAGTGATAACCTTAGTGCAGTAATTCATAATCGCTTGGTGACTGTCAATCCAGTCTTCACCGAGGATCACATCCTCGCCCTCGATATCAACCACAATCAAGTTCGATAGCCAATCAATACCGGATATGTTCACCAGAAAATCTCTAATCTTACGATTCCCCACGATTCTATCCCCGCTGGGTAGTTTCACAATGAAAGGATTGCAAGCAGTCATACAAGTTATATTCAAACGGCTTACACACTCCAAGGAAATGAAAGAATGTGTAGCACTCGAATCAAAAAGTACACAAACTGTGAGATAAGATATGAATGATACTTGAGGCCACCGCAGCATCGGGTTCATCTGCTCGGCGCATCTCATAGACTCGTGGGTGTGCTGAACTGACACTAGAATCCCCCCCTCTAGCGTTCTGACTCCATCCCCGGCCTCTACTGTAACTCTGCTGTGACTGACTAGCTGGTTGCTGCTGATTCATACTCTGATCTAAAGGCGCTGGGGCAGAGGCCCGAGTGTCCAAAGTCTGATCTTGTTCGGGGCAATAAGCCACCCTATGTCCCATCTGCCCACAAGTGTGACACTTCAGAGGTGGGAAATTGCACTCCAGATTAACATGGCCTGGACGACCACAATTAAAACAAGTTACCGGGCGAGTTGAGGTGCCCGGAGCAGAACAAAAACTCTTCTTCCCTCTAACAGAACGTGATGACCGCCCGACAGAACGGTTAGCCACCTGAGACCTCTGAAAGTTGCCACCTTTAGAGCCCGAAAATTACCAGTGGTCTTTTGCTTCTTTGATTCTTCCGTGGTATCATTGTGGGCGCTAAACATGTCATATGTCAAAGCCCTGTCTTGGTATTCCTTCAAAGTAGTGCAAGCAAACCTGGCCATGTAACGCCGTAAATCCATATTCATCCGCATGTCAAAGTAGCGGATTTTGTCACGCTCATCACGCACTTGATTCTTCATATGGATCAACTGTTGGTTGTATTCCACTATCGCCTGCGAGACTCGAATGTTCTGAAGCTTAGCCTCGAAAAAGGCTCGGATTCTGCCTTCTTGCACTGGCCAAGGACAAAACTCAGCTTCCAGTAGCTCTTTAAGTTCTCCCCATGTAGCAGCATGATCCTGTGGTTTGATAACTTTCCACCAAGTCGTGGCTTCCTTGGTAATGAAGTACTGATCAATCGGTACCTTCCTCACTTCCGGACAATCAACCGCTTCAAACACTTTCTCCAATTCATCTAGCCAATTCTCCCAACCAAAATGGGTCAGTAGCACCGCTGAACTATGGAGGATACATACGGATCACATTCTGAAGCAAGGCATCCGAGGTCGGGTTCGGATTATTCAGCTGAACGGCTTGGGACAGGATAGTCATCTGGTTAGCCATTTGTTGAAGGACATTCGTAACTCCAATATCCGCATTATTCCCTTGGCCGGTCGACTGGTCGTGTTGACCCTCGGTATCAGGATGCACTGAGTTAGATAAACTAGGGGTGGTCGACCCCGCCACGGAGCTGAGGGAAGCGTCCGCGCCATGTCCTCGTCTGCGTCCACAACCACGGTTTCGCCTCTGTCCCCTGTCATCAGACATTCTGTAGGATAAACAAAGTATGTAAGTACAATTCGAATCACACATCATTAAAGTGACCAATTCCCAAAGTACCAAATCAAAAGCAAATCGATTAAGGAAACACCCAAAGAGTAAGAGGTCTTACAAGTACCGGTCGCACTGTGATGTTGGCAAAGTAGTGATACTGTAGACAAATGAATCGACCCAAAAGACCAACAACCTAGGTATCCATAAACCTAAAGCTCTGATACCATATTCTGTAACACCCACAAGTTATTCATGGTATATTTCAACGCCGTGAGCCCCACCGTAGGACCCACAAGGCTATTCACAGGCAGAACCATGAACTTTGATCGATAAGGTCCAAGCATAATCAAATGTAGAACAATAAAGTTGGAACTCAAGGCAATATCCAATAAAACCGAATACGACACATCAGAATAAATCCCATGGCAACACATGCCAAAACATCAAGGAAACCAAAAACAATACTCGAGTACTCTAAAACCATTCAAGTACAACATCACTGCATGAAGGAAATATAAAACATAACCAGTGACAAGACACAGCATCACACTTGACCATCATCTTCATGCCGACCCGGTACGTGCCTATCCGCTCTTCTGGATCCTGAAATACATGAAATGTATTTCCTTCATAAGGAGGTTAGCCGTCGAATAGCTATTACAAGTATATCGAATATAAAATACAATACTTCTCGACAATAAAGTAAATGTAATCCTCATTTCATCAATTCAAGACTAGTATTCCGGAATAACTAAATCTCATAGCATTACATTTCAATATATACGTGATTAACTGTGGAACCGCACCAAAGGCAACGGAACCCTCAGAGGCCCCATCGGATCCTCCCAGAGTGGTTAACCCAAAATATTTGCAGAACCGCACCAAAGGCTATGGAACCCTCAGAGGACCCGTCGACCCATCTCAGTGTGAATATATACCATCATGCCATTCATATACCTTACTTTCAAAGTCGAGAACACACACATATACTTGCCTCTGAGACATCGAGAATCGGAAGAAAAAGAATACAAGTTTGGTAGGTCCAAGAACGCACTTCCGACACCTAAACGATTCGTAAGAAACATGATAATTAATAATCCATACTCAAATCACACGAAGAAACTCCCGAAACCCTCCTATGATTCACAAAATTACAACGATAATCACCTAAAGGTTTGGAAATCATCCAAACCCTCTCAAGTCCGAATAAGGTACAAAACCATCCATATAATCGTAGGAGAAATATGGGTACGAGGTAGATACAACAAAATCTCAAAGATCTCAAGCTCCAAAATGGATAAATCGGACAAATCTAAGAAAATCCCCCAAAATTCCTCAAACTAGGGTTCTAAGGAATTTACCTTGATTTGGAAGGTAGAAACGGATTAGATGTTGTGTAGTCTTTGTTATTCAACCAAAGATGATGATAGTTGATGAAATATCACCCCCAAATCGCCTCCACATCGCCTTCTCAAGTTCTCCCGTCGGAAATGAGTGAAGTAGGTGAAAAATCACGAAGAACACGGTTGACCTTCCCTTATATACTGCGCCTGGTTAGCACGCGCTACAATTCAGGGCTAGCATGCACTAACGGGGTCACCCGGTAGTCCAATAGCTTCTGTCCTCAGACGTGAGCGCGCGCTACCACACTTTAGCGTGCGACTGGTATCCTGCAAAAATTCTAACTCACTGTCCAAACCCGCCAGCGTGCGTTACATCTTGGCACTAGCACGGGCTACGCAATACCTATAGCGTGCGCTAGCTCAGGCTTAGCGCGCGTTACCTGCTAGTCCATAAAGTAGAAACACCCCACTGTCCCTCCCGACTCAGCTCATTAGCGTGCGCTATGGGCGATGTTAGCGTGCGCTACTTAACACGAATAGCGTGCACTAGCTAATGCCTAGTGTGCGCTGACTGCTAGTCCAGAAGGCAGAATCTGCTACTGCCTCTGCCGAGCCCGGACCGTTAGCGTGCGCTACTCAACAGAAATATCGTGCGTTAGCCTAGCCCTAGCGTATGCTATCGGCTTGTCTCGGAACATCGCCGGAAGGTCCAAACAATACGAACATGATCAGAAAAGGTACGAAACACTAAAAATCAACAATGACAGCATCCCAATAAGTGCTTACAGAGCGATAATGGTGAAGGAACATCAGAGCCAACAATTCATATAAAGTATGGGTATTACAACATCCACATTTAGCCAGACAGATAAATTTACCCAGACAGACACATTTATCCAGACAGACAAATTTGATAAATTGCCCCTTAATTATATTACATTTTCTGACAATAAATTTACAAGTGATTAGGAAAAGGGATCACTCATTTATATATATATACTGAATATATACTATAATTAATTTTCGAAACACAATTTTATAACATCGACGGTAAAAGTACATGATGTAGCCTCTTGGGAGTTTTCAATAGGTATTATAGAAAAATGAACTTTACCTTATCAAACATATCTTTGAGTTCCGTAGCTATCTTGTCCAAGAGGTGATATGCAACATTATCAAATAGTAAGGGCCGAGTTACGGCCGTAAGGTGCCGCCTGTTACGGTCGTAACCTGCGCGGCTATATACAGGCCTGTCGACGGTTTTTTGTTCATTCTTCACAATTCCTCCTCCTTCTTCCGCGATTCTCGTCTGGAACTCCTGGATGGTGGTCGAAGGTATAATCGTGCATCGTTTTGGGAAGCTTAGTTCGTTCCAATCATCATCTAATCCTCGTTCTTCATCGGATCGAGGTAAATTTGTGAAACCTCCTAGAGTTGACTTTTGGAATTCTTTCTTGATCTTCGTTGTTCGTTCGATTTTGGTGAATCGGTTGATGTTATTGAGCATTATTAATCGTGTTCTATGGGTTGTACATCCATATTTCGAGTTTGTTTAACTTGATTGGCGAGTGTTCTTGGGAGTTATTGAACATTTAATGTTCGATTAAATGTCCTAATGAGTTTTTCTTTGATAGTTTGGTGAGATTTCCATTGTTATTAGTCTTGATTCTCATTGCAATTGTATCTTCGTTGTTTTTACCAGAGGATTGTAGGTGTTCGAGGTTTCCCGGTTGAGCCATGTTCGTCGGAGTGTTCGGTATTGGTTATCGAGGCAAGTATCTTGCTATACGATTTGTGTCTTGTGAATATGGACTTTGTGTTAGGGTTATGATGAATTGGTTTACTTTTGTGAATATGCTTCGTGTGATTTGATTATTGTGAACGATTGATGGTAATGATGATATCCTCACTTGGTTAACGTCGTGGAATTGTGTTGGTTGTGTTAATCATATGGTTTGTGTCGGGCATGGTTGGTCATGGTTGAGTTGTTGTGATGATTATGATATTTGTGTCGTTTTGATTTACATACTTAAATATGTATTACAGTGTATTGTTGAATGGTTTGACATATTAATAATAATGTGTTGCTCGTGGTGATGTGTTGAGTTGATCAATATGAGTTGTGTCGTGATAATGTGTGTGTTCCAGGTAAGGTCTGACGAGGCCTATGGAGTTCGGTACTTGATGTGTACGAACAAGGTGTGTGTTCTAGGTAGGGTCTGACGAGGCCTCTGGAGTTCAGTACATGATGTGTACGAACGATGTGTGTGGTCCGGGTAGGATCCATCGAGGCCTTTGGAGTTCGATACATGATGTGTACGAACAATACATGTGGTCCGCGTAGGGTCCGTCGAGGCCTCTGGAGTTCGGTACATGATGTGTACGAACATTGATTGTATAACAGTGATTGATTGGATAACGTTTTAAAGTTGGGTCACGGACCCATTACGATATCTCAACTAGTATGTTTTGAAACGAGAATCGGGCTACGGCCCTAATGCTTTCGAAAAGGTTTTGTAAATTGGGACTCGAGGTCCAAAAGAATTTCTATTTTAAAAATCCCCGAGATGACGAGTTCTTTTCAAATACTTCATTGCTTGAGTTTGAAATTCTAAAACTTCTCGGGAGTATTTTGATAGTTGATTTCCAAATCAAATTCGTGGTTTCTATTTACTTGTTGCATTTCGTATCGTATTATACTTGCACTAGCAAAATATTGGAATTTTGCTAACCCCGAGTAATCGTGGGTGGATGTCTGTTTTGTGTCCAGGTGCTTGTTGGTTCGAGGGGCAGTCACAGGATCGGCACAGGAAGTGACGGACTACGATACTAATCAAGAGTTAGGAGTTAAGTCGAGTTGTGTTGTATCGTCAGAGTCGTTATCCGCCTTCTACTATTTTGTATCTTTACCCATGCATGGGTATTCATTGTAAAGAGTTGTATTTTCTGTTTGTGTCAGTCATACGACCTCACCAGTCCATGTAGCTGTTTATAATTGACCTTAACGGTCCGTATCATTGTATTGTATGCCTCGGCCGGGTAAACACTTGGTCGTTCTGTGATGTTTAGCCTGGTAGGTCCTCGTGGGAAGGATCTACGACGTGTAATATTCCCATGTAGTTTTGGGAGTGTTACAGTTATACACTTGCAAACTGCGAAACTATAATTACTGGATCAGATGGGTGAACTCTTTCGATATATTTGCAGAGTTGATCACAATACTCATTCCATAGCGTGCACTTAACCTTTTTTCCTCTACGATGACAAACATAATTGTTAGCAAAAAAAAAAAATCTAAAAAGACTTGTGATTGGAAATATACAACTAAGTGACTAAACATGCTCATGGTCTTTAATTTGAACTACAGTTTTTTGTTTTCTCTGCATACACCCAAATATTGTATCTGCAGAACCGATTGCAATAATCTCTCCAATAAAATTTAAAATGAATCAAGTAAACTAAAAACAAATATGTTAGTAAGCATAAAAAAATATTCACAAAAATAAAACATATTAGTTGTTATGAGATGCATGATATAATGTAACTCTATGTATTACCGAACATTTGTTTCTTGTATTGTTTCTTTGAGTAGATATCCTTAAAGCTGATGAACTCGAAATCATATTTAGGGATTATTGAGAGAGTATCGCATCTACTACAACCGATGTAGTTATGAAAATTCAACCGAAAAGTATGCATTGTTGCCTTAATATCACAATCCTTATCACTGCCATTTTTCTCGATGATGAAATTTGTGATAAAAAAATATCCGTCTTTGTTGGAAATATTGGATATAATAGAGGAAATGGACTGTTTTGAGCAGCCCACTTGAGAGAAAATTTTGAGTGGGCTCGACTACGAGTTAAAGTCGGGAGTTAGTTGGAATACGTAGTACTCCGTACGAGGTTTCCAAAACATGTAAGAACACTCAAAATAATTGAGGTATGAATGATATATAATGTTCCAAAGTGAACCCTTTAGAAATGGGTTTGGGATGCTATTCCACATTGGAAAAAGAAGGGAAAAATTGTGAGTATATAAGGAGATGTGGACAAAGTCATGTTCAAAAAGTGAGACATGAGTGGATGTGTGACTAGGCACCCCTCGTGCACACACACACACACACGCGCGCGCCGCCGCCGTCCATCCGTCCGGCCGGCCGGCCAGATCGGCTCGGTTCGGGTCGGTTCGGTCTCAGTCGAAGGACGATTTGGGCGAAATGTCTCGGCGTCTCGAAGTTATCTTTTTATTACAATTTTATTCGGTAAAAATTAATTTTACTGAAACACCTCAATTAAATTCCGAATTTTTCGGATCTGGATAAATATCAATTTAATTGATAATTATCGAACTAAACAGATCTGTATAAGTATTGAGATACCAATCCTGGTCGGCTTAGAGTTCCTCCAGCACACAACCTTCTCCAGCCTTCACCTATAAATACCCGTCTTGAGGGGCTCGTTTTTTACACTTCAGACGTACGATTTTCGAGAGCCCTTTCAGTCAAATTTTTCCTTCTTCGCTTTTTGTATTCTTTCAGTCGGTGATAGTAGACAGAGTTGTTCTAGTTCGTTGAGGGTGTAGCGGATCATCGATTCACTGCATCGAGCTGTTGTTTTATCCTGGGAGGCAGACGTCATACACTGTGGTGAGGGCGAATTTGCTTTAAGGAGACAGATATTCTGGACTCAACAGCGACACTTCCACTCGTTTACGCGAACGGAAATTTCTGTTTTCTTAACCAATTTTTATTTTGCAGGATTTAAATTATATATATATATATATATATATATATATATATACTCTGCTGTTTTTCAGGTACTCGTTTTCAAAATTATTCAACAATCTTAAAGCAAATTTTTGTTTACTTGATTAAAACAGATCTATTTTCGAAACTTAAGTTAATATGGATGCTTCAAACCCAACTCTGTCTACGGACGTTTCTGGAGGTGCGCCTCAGAAAATCGGCTCGGGTTCAGCGACTGGAGGTGCGCCCCTGATAACTGGATCGGGTTAAGCCAACCACCCAGCTTCGATTCTGATTAGTAATTCGGTTTTAGTTCCGATCAACCATGCGGACAAACCAGAGAGATTCAACGGGCAGAATTTCAAGATATGGCAGCAGAAGATGATGTTTTATATGACCACTCTAGGATTGTCTCGATTCCTCAAGGAGGATGCGCCAAAATATGGCGAAGACAATGACCAACAAACTTTGATGGCCATTGATGCTTGGAAAACTTTTGACTATCTGTGTCGTAACTATGTGATGAATGGCCTTGCCGATTCACTGTACAATGTGTACAGCAGTGCTAAATCAGCCAAGGCGTTATGGGACTCACTAGACCATAAGTACAAGATCGAGGACGCCGGTTCCAAGAAGTGGATTTGTTGGACGGTTTCTCGATTACAAGATGATGGACTCCAAGACTGTAGTCAGTCAGGTACAAGAGCTACAAGTGATCATTCACGAAATCCATGCTGCAGGAATGGTCATTAGCGAATCCTTCCAAGTGGCTGCTGTGATCGAAAAACTGCCCTCAACTTGGAAAGATTTCAAGAATTATCTCAAGCACAAGCGTAAGGAGATGAGCATAGAAGATCTGATCGTTAGACTTTGCATAGAGGAAGACAACCGAGGATCAGAGAAGAAGGTAAATGCTACTGTGGCAAAGGCCAATGTTGTGGAAACTGGACAGACATCCAAGAAAGGCAACAATGGAAAGGGAACCAAGCTGGTACCTAAAGGAGGAATTGGGAAAAGAAGGAAAAATTCCCTGGTAAATGCTACAACTGTGAAAATATGGATCATAGGGCGGCTGACTGCAGGCTGCCAAAGAAACCAAAGAAAAAGAAGGTAATGCAGCACATTTGATTACCGAACAAGTGGGAAATCTTGACTTATGTGATATGATCTCCGAAGTGAACTTAGTTGGCTCAAAAACCAAAGAGTGGTGGATTGACATTGGAGCAACTAGGCATATATGTGCCAACAAATCAATGTTCTCCTCATTGATAGAAACTGATGCCAGTGATATACTGTATATGGAAAATTCTACAACCTCAACTATCTTGGGCGAAGGCACGGTGATCTTAAAGATGACGTCTGGAAAGGAAGTGACTCTTAAACGCGTGTTATATGTGCCTGATATTCGAAGGAACCTTATTTCTGGTACCTTGCTGATGAAGCATGGCTTTAGAACAGTTTTCGAGTCCGATAAAGTTATTTTGTCGAAAAATGGTGTGTTTATAGGCAAGGGATATGAATGTGATGGGCTAGTTAAGCTCAATGTAATGACTATAAAAAATAATGAAATGAAGAATTATTATGCTTACTTGCTTGAGTCTCCTAATTTATGGCATGCTAGATTAGGACATGTTAATTTTAATGCAATGCGTAGACTAATTGCATTGGATCACATACCAAAGTTTAAAATTGATTTAAACCACAAGTGTGAAACTTGTGTAGAGGCAAAATTAACTCGATCTCCATTCTGACAAGTGGAAAGAAACACCAAACCTTTAGAATTAATACATAGCGACCTATGGATTTGAAGTTTGTTCAAACTAGAGGTGGAAATAAATATTTTATTACTTTCGTGGATGATTGTACTAAATATTGCTATGTATACTTGCTTAAAAGCAAAAATGAAGCCATAGAGAAATTCGTTCTCTATAAAACGGAAGTTGAGAATCAATTGAATGCTAAGATAAAAGTTTTGAGGAGTGACCGTGGAGGTGAATATGTGGAACCATTCGGCGAATTTTGCTCGCAACATGGGATTATTCATGAAGTCACTGCCCCATATGCACCACAGTCAAATGGCGTGGCGGAACGTAAGAATAGCACTCTGAAAGAGATGATGAATGCGATATTACTAAATTCAGATCTGCCGCAAAATATGTGGGGAGAAGCCATCTTAACGGCGAATTATCTCTTAAACAAGATATGCCGTAATAAAGGGGACAAAACTCCTTATGAATTGTGGAAAGGAGCCAAGCCTTCCTACAATTACATGAAAGTGTGGGGGTGTCTAGCAAAGGTGCTGATACCTACGCCTAAGAAAGTTAAAATAGGCCCAAAAACGGTTGACTGCATTTTCATTGGACATGCACACAACAACAATGCTTACCGATTTCTTGTGCATGAATCCAAAGTGCCCGAGATTCACAAGAATACGATTATGGAATCAAGGAATGCATCATTCTTTGAGAATATCTTTCCTTGTAAGACTGCAAGTGAACCCCTTATCTCATCCGAACAGACTCTACTAATGGATGAAGATAATGAAGACCAAATAATGGATAATGAGGACGAACCTAAAAGGAGCAAGCGACAAAGTACGGAGAAATCTTATGTACCAGATTTCATCACCTACTTGCTCGAAAAGGCACCTCAGACTTACATAGAAGCTGTAAGCTCGACGGATGGACCTCTATGGAAGGAGGCTATCAAAGAAGAGATTGATTCTATATTACAGAATCATACTTGGGAACTAGTGGAATTACCTCCTAAGTGTAAACCATTAGGAAATAAGTGGATTTTCAAGAAGAAATTGAAAGATGGAGCAGTTGATAAATATAAGGCTAGGCTCGTAGCGAAGGTTATAACCAACGAGAAGGCCTAGACTATTTTGATACTTACTCTCCTGTGACGAGAATAACTTCCATCAGAATGATACTTGCTATCGCCGCATTACGAGGCTCAGAAGTTCATCAGATGGATGTTAAGACTGTCTTTCTTAATGGGAACTTGGAAGAATAAATTTATATGGAACAACCCGAAGGGTTCCTTGCTCCTGGACAAGAAAGGAAAGTCTCCAAGTTGGTCAAATCATTGTATGGATTGAAGCAGGCACCAAAACAGTGGCATGAAAAATTCGATCATGTCATGTTGAGTGGTGGCTTCAAAATTAATGAATCCGACAAATGTGTATATGTGAAAGATACAGAAGATGGCTATGTCATTTTGTGTCTATATGTAGATAAGTTGGTCATTACCGGCAGTAATGAAAGAATAATCAAATCGACCAAAGATATGCTGAGGTCGAGATTTGATATGAAAGATATGGGACTCGCAGATGTAATTTTAGGGATTAAAATCACACAAACGTCGCAAGGTCTCATATTGAGTCAAGCCCACTATGTGGATAAAATCCTTGAAAGGTTTAATAAAGATGATTCCGGTACAACCAAAACCCCGGTGGATATGACATTGAGACTATCGAAGAATAAGGGTGAAGGAGTATCTCAACTTGAGTACTCACGCATAATAGGAAGTCTGATGTACTTGATGAGATGTACAAGACCAGATATAGCCTACTCAGTTAGAAGACTAAGTAGATACACGAGCAAACCCGGAAAGGATCACTGGAAGGCGATCATAAGGGTACTAAGATACTTGAGGGGTACTCGTGAGTATGGGCTGCACTATACCAAATATCCAGCAGTACTTAAAGGATATAGTGATGCAAATTGGATATCTGATATAAAAGACCCCGAGTCAACAAGCGAATATGTATTCACACTAGTCGGTGCAGCAGTGGCATGGAAATCTTCGAAATAGACACTTATATCTCGGTCAACGATAGAATCTGAGTTTATAGCCTTAGATAATGTGTAGAAGAGGGAGAGTGGCTACAACATTTTCTAGAAGATATTCCAAGATGGGCAAAGCCTGTGACCGCAATATGTATTCATTGCGATAGTCAATCTGCGATTGGCAGGGCACAGAGCGTAATGTACAATGGTAAGTCTCGTCACATAAAAAGGAGATATAATACCATTAGACAATTGATATCAACAGGAGTTATCACTATTGATTATGTGTCATCAAAGGATAACATTGCGGATCCGCTAACCAAAGGGTTATCAAGAGACCTTGTTGATAAATCATCAAGAGGAATGGGTCTATTGCCTTGAGCTAATGGTTTTATGGAGGATACCCAACCTAAGCTGATTGGAGATCCCAAGATCTAGGTTCAAGGGGACAACTAATTCATAAAACTAGGCACGATCACTGTGGGGGGTTACCCCGAACCGACCATTCCTAGGATGAAAACAGTGATACCCGTAGGGAGAGGTTAAGCTTATGCTTTTAATGATTCTTAAGTCGACAAAGTATAGTCGGTTGGAGTAAAATACGGGTTTACTCAAAATACTTAAAGAGAATCACCTATGTTAGAGAGAAGAGGGGCCGCTTCAAAGGAGAATTGCAAAGGCACAATTCTCTAGAAACTCTCGCAGAACCAGGACGGTGTCAGTGGCCAAAATGGGCACAATAATGAGAAGAAAACAAATCAGGAAGGACACTTGTGAAGGATATACGATCACTTACACAAGCGGTCGGACAGTTCATGTAACACCCCCAGATTTAACCGGAAATATTACAGCGCCGTGGGCCCCGAGATGGAACCCACAAGGCTAAAAAGAAATTTTCACAAACATTTACAAATGCCCAAGAGGCCAACGACGGTACTAACTTTAAAAATTCACAAAGACTTATAAAATCCATTTATCAAAAACCGTCGTAAAACTCATTTGAAATCGCAAGGCCAAACAGCCGATACTCAAAAGTTTAGAAAACGATTTCCAAAGTAACCTCGCTACTAGATACCAAAAGAGCGTCTCAAAATACTCACGCAATGGAAAAGACCAACCAAAACGATACTCTAGCAAATGGAAAACAAGAACCAATCAAGAAACTCAATGTACGTAACATGTCCTAGCCAAGATCCTCCGGAAGCTCATCTCTTCACGACCGCTACAAGCTCGATACTCCGAGAACCTAAAAGAAATCCCACGGGGTCAGCCATAATATCCAACAATGATAACTGTCACATCACATTAATAATAACATACCAATGAGAATACAACATAAGAATACGACCAATGTAATATTACCGCCATAACTTTGCTTACTCAAGTGATTCTCATCAGAGTAGCCATTATCACATTTCACATCATGTACTCGATTTACCAATAAACTCGAACATAATATAAGTACTGTACCTCAAACAATACTCAAGGTTCTCAAACTGTCATAACCAACTCACGATACGGAAATATACCATTTCTGACCAATACGATCCATCGAATAACATCATCAAATCCCAAGAGGATAACCGATCGTCCATCAAGACAAATACCAAAGGAAAATACGGAACATACCTCGAGATATGAAGTGCCACGACAATCATACCAGTCTAATCCGAGATCAGATCAATGTAATACGGACAAGGTCCTAACACAAGACCTACAAATGCATACTCATATGACCACGTCAATATGATCACAACAATAACAATCATGTATACTCAATGGAAATCCGACGATCCAACGCCCTCAGCATAGATCCCTTTGTTGATCCTATCGATCAACATAAGTTGGATAACTAAAAATACACATGAGAACAACAACACATGATAAAATCAATGATTCGAATTCAAAAGATTCCATCAACACAATACTGGTAATCCATCGATCCGGCGCCCTCAAAGATAGATCCCCATGATGATCCCGTCGAACCAACGCATGGTGGAAAACTCCGTCCAACAATCCAGCGCCCTCAAAGATAGATCCCCATGATGATCCCGTCGAACCAACGCATGGTGGACATTCGATCCAGCGCCCTCGGATAGATCCTCATAATCCCATCGGATTATTTACACAACAAAAACAACACAATATGCATACACATATGCAAATCAACACGTTCATCCACATGAACAACATAACATGCACGACAACATGACAATATACTAGGACTACTTCATGTTCAACAACATGAAAGAAAATGTACGAGACCAAAATAAATAACACTAAACCATAATCAATATGGAATACTTTCCCCGAGTCCTTCGGGAGCAACCTCGATGTCCAATCATCACCGACGATTATCCTCAATGCTCGGCGATCAAAACGTACAATGAACTATAGATACTCATATCTTCGTCTTTACCATAATGTAACCTAGATATTCGAACATACCAATAACTGAGATAAAGCATATACATTATGGTTTACCTCCCAGAATCGAAAGAACGATATGCGATCCGAATATCCAGAGTTCACAATAATAATCATCGCTATATGCATTATAAACGAAATGAAATCGAAACCATTCATTAAATATTATAACCGAGCAAGTAATAACTTGCCTCGATACCGATACCACGAAGCCTTTGCCGAACACATTGCCTTTGTCTACGAGCTCCTCGGCCCGATCAAAAGCAATACAATGGACATACTCGAACACGACCGCAATATCCGGTTATAATCACCGATCAGCAATCTCAACCTATCGAAGAAATCAAATAACACATATCCGATAACAATCAACAACTGACAATACTAACCAATCGAACTCAACGGTTCAACACAACCTCGAATAAACACGGTAGAACCAACCAAGTCAAACCATCACGAATTCCTAATCAAAACACAAAAATATCACCGTCTCGCCTACTTAGCGCACGTTAATCACCTAACGTAGCGTGCGCTAAGTTGCTCCGTTAAGCGTGCGCTAGCGGTAAGCTTAGCGTGCGCTAATGCCGCATGATGGCATGCATTCCAAGCATCGACTAGCATCTTGCAACTACGAATCTGAATGAAGGGAGACATAAATCTCCATATCTCTTGAAGATAAACGACACCATACTATCACAAGGATAATATCAATGTCCATATATCAATAATAACATCAACAATCAAACCGACTCGATAACAAGGATCATATCATATTCAATCCGAATTCAACCTCGTATCATGATTTAACTCCTCTAAATCGATCAATATCATTAACAATATTCAGAAATCCATCTTAGATCGGGTTAAACGAATCTCCATCCTTATAGTAAGAAGAATCTTATCTTTCATCCGAAACTCTTATCAAAATTACATTGAATCTCATATAACATCATCATATGATTATCCAACATGCTCCTTACATGAAATCATCCAAGAAAACGAACCATCATCAAGAGGATACGAAAATTACGGATTGGATGAACCAAGAATAAGAACACTAGACTCCATTCCAAGAATCATGAATAACTTGAAGAACGAGGCTTGAATCCATGCTCTCCATCTTAATCTTGTTAAAGATCATCATCTCTCGGTGTTTGGGACCTCAAACCTCTCTCTAAAAACTCTCTCTCTCGGTTATAAGGAAGGAATGGACGAAATGCTTCATAACACCCTTACGTCCTTTTTATAATATTCATTATTAGCGTGCGCTAACATCTCATGTTTAGCGTGCGCTACCGCCTAGCGTGCGCTAAATGACTTTGTTAGCGTGCGCTATCGGGCCCAAAGGCTACTGCCTTGCTTCGTAAACTAACTTACGTACGTAATGCCCATGCATTAACGTACGTAAAACATCCTGCTTAGCGTACGCAAGTCATTTATCTTAGCGTGCGCTATCCGAAGTTGACTTGCTACAGTCTACACCTACCACGAAGATGCTCACGACCCCACAAGCCGAAATCGACCAATAAAGCCAAGATTCCCTGTTGACCGATATATAGTTAGCGTGCGCTAATCAACATGCATTAGCGTGCGCTAACACTACATTACAACATCCGTTGACTTATCAGAACGTGCGCCGAAAGTGGCCTGGCCCACGCGTAGATTCCTTCTGATCTGACTGCATTAGCGTGCGCTACATTCTGCCTCTAGCGTGCGCTAACCATGAACGATAGCGTGCGCTATACTTGACCATTAGCGCGCGCTAGTCAGGCTATACTTAGCCATTTCCAACTCTTCTCGTCCAACATCTCAACATACAGACTACGAACATACGGCATACTGAATACATATGCTTCTTAAATGTAATTGTCAACCAAATATGACAATTATACCAATACGAATGTCTCGGTCCTTTATTTATTTTATCCCTATCTGCATGATTCCACGCTGTACAATATAACTCGGATAAAATAATATCAAACAACGATAGTAAAATTTAGGATATTACATTCTACACTTAAAATAAGTTTCGTCCTCGAAACCTGCAATCCATCATAAAACAAACAAACATACCGTTTAACCCAAAATATCCCAAAGCCATCACGACACCGATCAATCATCATTATTCGAATAGCCAAAGCGCATACTTACAAATACGCAGGTCGACGATCTCCGGAGATACTAGCCAGCGATCTCACTGTACAGTCTCAATACGCTTACGATCACAATTCCCTGAGTCTCAACAAAATATATCATCCTCGGATCAAACAATCTGCCCGAATCAAATCCTGTCTGCCTGATTACATAATTAAGTTCCAATTCGAATAATATCCGATATATCTGTGAAACAACTGCCCCAAACGACACGAATCCCAAGACACCGACACAAAATCCGAACGCTCAGATGATCACCAACAATGATCAACCAATAAGTCAACCGAATTTATCATCGACATGATAAATTCCAATCTGACCAACCAGAGGTCAAAACACAATCGAGAATATCATCAACATGATAGACTCCAATATGACCAACGAACAGTCAACGGTAATCGAGAATACCTTCAAACGGTAAGCTCCAACACGATCCACACAGAACCACAGAAACCGATATACGAATGAATAAAGTTCCCAAAACGACACACCAATCACAAACCGACGAACATATCCAATCATACAGGGAGTGGGAACGACCAATCGATACTCAAAACAACCAGCATGAGGTCAACAACCCCAAATCCACAAAAGAAATCATTCAAAAATCACTATGGTAAAAATCGCGCTACTACCATACCAATGGAATTACATAGCACATATGCCCCGATTTCGCAAAATCCAAAGTTCCAAAATTACATCATGTGCATGAATCTACAACACACGACATATTTCTCTTATCCGATAAATCAATCGATCATCCTTGCATAACCAAACGACCATACCAAAGTTCGGATCCATATTCCTCGTTCCACATCGATATATTACCCAGTTCGTGAGTCACACTCACAACTTCACCATGATATGTAATATACACTAAATGCGTATGGTTATTAATCACATTTTCAAAACCGGTTTGAAATCATATATTCTTGTCACGAAGACAATTTTCGAAAATTCTTTCAAGAGTTTGAAAACTCAAAACATAAATTTTCGTAAGATCACGAAATCAATTTTCGAAAAATTAACTTGGCTCGATGGTGCCAAGTATTTGATAACAGTTTCCTTCGAATCCACACGATTTCGAAGTTTTAAAATGAAAAGTATGCAAATGCTCGACTATATCCATACTCCTGTATACCAATTCGGTTCGTCACCAATATCCACTGATATTCCATCGGAAAACCACACGATCGAGTTCCAAAATCTCAATATATAAATTCCGACTAAACTCCTTTTCCACACATGACTTGCAACGTCTACCATTAACCCATCTGGATCACCTCAACAATGATATGACAAAATATTGAAACAAATCCACACAGCGAAAGACTTCCCGAGAGGTTCAATTTGAACAAGTAAACCAAAACCTCGAAAGGTAGGAACGAAATAAATAAATGATTGATAAAGAGCTTTACAAATCTCGGGAGTTTTATGAAAACTAAAAAGTCTTTTTTTTTTTTTTTGAAACACTAGGGTCTCAGCCCACATCTCGTTCTGCATTATAAGAAGTTTAAAAAGTAGAAAATCCTTTTTCGGACCCCAAGTCCTGAGTTATAAAACCATTTCAAAATCGATTGGGTCTCGGCCCAAAAATCATTTACGGTAAAACATCCGTAAAACATTCATTTTGAAAAGTATCATTTTCAAATGCTCAAAAGCAGTTCATATATATCACAAAATGAACTAACATGACTACATGTTCTTCTCGACAATCCATAGTCCTTCTCCCGAATACACAATTCCGTTCCAAAATCTAGCTGATATACTGATTTCCAAAATCATGACTTCTCAAGATCATCAATCCTATCCCAACTCTGTCACCTTATATTGAAATGCATAATATCTGCTGAATCTCAAAACATATCAACTTAGAACGGCAGTAAATCTCAATGAAATTCAAAAATCCGAATACTTACAGATCGTGAAGCCGACGATTCCCGTGATCTTGGCACATGTCTAGACTCAAGAAAATACTCGACGGTATTTTCAAAACTCACGCTTTGCAAACTCGGTGCAACTCAAGAACACAATATATCACGTAAACACCATTTGGAAAAGTTATAACAAGCCCAAGATTTACATCGGCAAATCCGATAACGCACAAGCCCGAGTGAACAACAAAGACTCACGGCTCTAGTATTTGTCAATCGACAACTCGAATGACGCAACAAAAACACGACCCAACTCGACCCAAATGCCTAGGTTTTCTCAACCTAAGCTCCGATACCATATTCGTAACACCCCGCATTTAACCGAATATTACAGGCGCCGTGGCCCCGAGATGGAACCCACAAGGCTAAAAAGAAATTTTCACAAATATTTACAAATGCCCAAGAGGCCAACGACTTACTAACTTTAAAAATTCACAAAGACTTATAAAATCCATTTATCAAAAACCGTCGTAAAACTCATTTGAAATCGCAAGGCCAAACAAATGATACTCAAAAGTTTAGAAAACGATTTCCAAAGTAACCTCGATTACGAGATACCAAAAGAGCGTCTCAAAATACTCACGCAGCGGAAAAAGACCAACCAAAACGATACTCTAGCGGCGGAAAACAAGAACCAATCAAGAAACTCAATGTACGTAACATGTCCTAGCCAAGATCCTCCGAAGCTCATCTCTTCACGACCGCTACAAGCTCGATACTCCGAGAACCTAAAAGAAATCCACGACGGTCACCATAATATCCAACAATGATAACGTCACATCACATTAATAAAAACATACCAATGAGAATAAAACATAAGAATACGACCAATGTAATATTACCGCCATAACTTTGCATACTCAAGTTACTCTCATCAGATTAGCCATTATCACATATCACATCATTTAATCTATTTACCAATAAACTCTAACGCAATATAAATACAGTACCACAAAAAATACTAAAGGTTCACAAACTTTCATAACCAACTCACGATACGGAAATATACCATTTCGACCAATACGATCCATCGAATAACATCATCAAATCCCAAGAGGATAACCGATCGTCCATCAAGACAAATACCAAAGGAAAATACGGAACATACCTCGAGATATGAAGTGCCACGACAATCATACCACTTAATCCGAGATCGGATCAATGCAATACGGACAAGGTCCTAACACAAGACCTACAAATGCATACTCATATGACCACGTCAATATGATCACAACAATAACAATCATGTATACTCAATGGAAATCCGACGATCCAGCGCCCTCGGATAGATCCCTTTGTTGATCCTATCGGATCAACATAAGGTGGATAACTAACAATACACATGTGAACAACAACACATGATAAAATCAATGATGCGAATTCACCGATTCCATCAACACAATACCGTAATCCAACGATCCAGCGCCCTCGGATAGATCCCCATGATGATCCCGTCGGACCAACACGAGGTGGAAAAACCCGTCCAACGATCCAGCGCCCTCAGCATAGATCCCCATGATGATCCCGTCGAACCAACGCATGGTGGACATTCGATCCAGCGCCCTCAGCATAGATCCTCATAATCCCATCGGATTATTTACACAACAAAAACAACACAATATGCATACACATATGCAAATCAACACGTTCATCCACATGAACAACATAACATGCACGACAACATGACAATATACTAGGACTACTTCATGTTCAACAACATGAAAGAAAATGTACGAGACCAAAATAAATAACACTAAACCATAATCAATATGGAATACTTTCCCCGAGTCCTTCGGGAGCAACCTCGATGTCCAATCATCACCGACGATTATCCTCAATGCTCGGCGATCCAAACGTCTGATGAACTATAGATACTCATATCTTCGTCTTTACCATAATGTAACCTAGATATTCGAACATACCAATAATCGAGATAAAGCATATACATTATGGTTTACCTCCCAGAATCGAAAGAACGATATGCGATCCGAATATCGAGTTCACAATAATAATCATCGCTATATGCATTATAAGCGAAATGAAATCGAAACCATTCATTAAATATTATAATCGAGCAAGTAATAACTTGCCTCGATACCGATACCACGAAGTCATTGCCAACACATTGCCTTTGTCTACGAGCTCCTCAAATTTCCGATCAAAAGCAATACAATGGACATACTCGAACACGACCGCAATATCCGGTTATAATCACCGATCAGCAATCTCAACCTATCGAAGAAATCAAATAACACATATCCGATAACAATCAACAAGCGACAATACTAACTAATCGAACTCAACGGTTCAACACAACCTCGAATAAACACAATAACCAACCAAGTCAAACCATCACGAATTCCTAATCAAAACACAAAAATACCGCACCGTCCGCCTACTTAGCGCACGTTAATCACCTAACGTAGCGTGCGCTAAGTTGCTCCCGTTAGCGTGCGCTAGCCGTAAGCTTAGCGTGCGCTAATGTCTGATGGCATGCATTCCAAGCATCGACTAGCATCTTGCAACTACGAATCTGAATGAAGGGAGACATAAATCTCCATATCTCTTGAAGATAAACGACACCATACTATCACAAGGATAATATCAATGTCCATATATCAATAATAACATCAACAATCAAACCGACTCGATAACAAGGATCATATCATATTCAATCCGGAATTCAACCTCGTATCATGATTTAACTCCTCTAAATCGATCAATATAATTAACAAGATTCGTAAATCCATCTTAGATCGTTTTAAACTAATCAACATCCTTATAGTAAGAAGAATCTTAACTAACATCCGAAACTCTTATCAAAATTCCATTGAATCTCATATAACATCATCATATGATTATCCAACATGCTCCTTACATGAAATCATCCAAGAAAAACGAACCATCATCAAGAGGATACGAAAATTACCTGGATTGGATGAACCAAGAATAAGAACACTAGACTCCATTCCAAGAATCATGAATAACTTGAAGAACGAGGCTTGAATCCATGCTCTCCATCTTAATCTTGTTAAAGATCATCATCTCTCAGTGTTTGGGACCTCAAACCTCTCTCTAAAAACTCTCTCTCTCGGTTACAAGGAAGGAATGGACGAAATGCTTCATAACACCCTTCTGTCCCTTTTTATAATATTCATTATTAGCGTGCGCTAACATCTCATGTTTAGCGTGCGCTACCGCCTTAGCGTGCGCTAAATGACTTTGTTAGCGTGCGCTATCGAAGCCCAAAGGCTACTGCCTTGCTTCGTAAACTAACTTACGTACGTAATGCCCATGCATTAACGTACGTAAAACATCCTGCTTAGCGTACGCAAGTCATTTATCTTAGCGTGCGCTATCCGAAGTTGACTTGCTACAGTCTACACCTACCACGAAGATGCTCACGACCCCACAAGCCGAAATCGACCAATAAAGCCAAGATTCCCTGTTGACCGATATATAGTTAGCGTGCGCTAATCAACATGCATTAGCGTGCGCTAACACTACATTACAACATCCGTTGACTTATCAGAACGTGCGCCGAAAGTGGCCTGGCCCACGCGTAGATTCCTTCTGATCTGACTGCATTAGCGTGCGCTACATTCTGCCTCTAGCGTGCGCTAACCATGAACGATAGCGTGCGCTATACTTGACCATTAGCGCGCGCTAGTCAGGCTATACTTAGCCATTTCCAACTCTTCTCGTCCAACATCTCAACATACAGACTACGAACATACGGCATACTGAATACATATGCTTCTTAAATGTAATTGTCAACCAAATATGACAATTATACCAATACAGATGTCTCAGTCCTTTATTTATTTTATCCCTACTGTACATATTCCACGCTGTACAATATAACTCGGATAAAATAATATCAAACAACAGTAGTAAAATTTCCGGATATTACAGTTCAAAGGCATCTAGTCACACTGTCTAGCCAGTAAGGAGAATATATCTTTTCGAGGGAAGGTTCAAGGAGCATACTCTACCTATCCTATGCAATGCCTAATCGTAGTAACTATCACCAAGTCAACTCTGTGTCTGACGTGTGCTGCTGGACCATCAATCTCATTCATGTGGGGGATTGTTGGAAATATTGGATATAATAGAGGAAATGGGCTATTTTAAGCAGCCCGCTTGAGAGGAAATTTTGAGTGAGCTCGACTGCGAGTTAAAAGTCAGGACTTAGTTGGAATACGTAGTACTCCGTACGAGGTTTCCAAAACATGTAAGAACACTCAAAATAATTGAGGTACGAATGATATATAATGTTTCAAAGTGAACCCTTTAGAAATGGGTTTGGGATGCTATCCCACATTAGAAAAGGAAGGGAAAAATTGTGAGTATATAAGGAGATGTGGACAAAGTCATGTTCAAAAAGTGAGACATGAGTGGATGTGTGACTAGGCGCCCCTCGTGCACACACACACACACACACACACACACAAACACACACGCGCGCCGCCGCCGTCCGTCCGGCTCGGTCTCGGTCGAAAGGCGATTTGGGCGAAATGTCTCGGCGTCTCGAAGTTATCTTTTTACTGTAATTTTATTCGGTAAAAATTTATTTTACTGGAACACCTCAATTAAATTCCGAATTTCTTGGATCCGGATAAATATCAATTTAATTGATAATTATCGAACTAAACAGATCTGGATAAGTATTGAGATACCAATTCTGGTCGGTTTAGAGTTCCTCCAGCACACAACCTCCTCCAGCCTTCACCTATAAATACCCGGCTTGAGGGGCTCATTTTTTACACTTCAGACGTACGATTTTCGAGAGCCTTTTCAGTCAGATTTTTCCTTCTTCGCTTTTTGTATTCTTTCAGTCGGTGATAGTAGACCGAGTTGTTCTAGTTCGTTGAGGGTGCAGCGGATCATCGATTCACTTCATCGAGCTGTTGTTTTATCCTGGGAGGCAGATGTCATACACCATGGTGAGGGCGAATTTACTTTAAGGCGACAGATATTCTGGACTCAACAGCGATACTTCCACTCGTTTACGCGAACGGAAATTTCTGTTTTCCTAACCAATTTTTATTTTGCAGGATTTAGATAATATATATATATATATATATATGTATTCAAGTACTCGTTTTCAAAATTATTCAACACCATAAAGTGGGACAATTTACTAATAAGTAAACATAAAAAAATAATGAGCAAGCATAAATCAGTTTTAGTTCTTCAAACATAAAAAATAATAATAAGTAAACAGTTTGTGTTGTAAAATCGGATATTTTATCACTTCACAATATATATTATACATATTGTAATATATATTACTACAATATAAGCATAAATAAGGATGAAAGAAGATGAAGAAATTGAGCTTTTATTAGAATGAATTGTGTGTCCAAAGCTCTACCAAAGAGCTCTATTTATAGCTCAAGATTACATGCTATACAACAAATTAATATTATTTATTATACAATATAATTGTCTTTATATTAGATATTTCAATCCAATAATTGATTGAATTATTGATTGTTGATCCCACATATCATTATTGATGATATTATAACACTTCCCCTTTGAAATATCTTATATCATGATATATCATTTGGGAGCATCATAAGCTGCCTCGTTAAAAACCTTATTAAGAAAAATCCAGTGGGATAAAAACTTAATAAGGGAAAAAGAGTAGAGTTGTATGCTCCCCCTCAACCTAGCATGGGTAGTTCTTCTCTAAAGATCTCGAAGATGATGCATTCCAATATTCTGAATGTGTTTCTTGAAAATATTCGTAGGGAGTGATTTTGTGAAGAGATCTACCGCATTATCACAAGATCGAATATATTGGATGTCGATCTCTTTATTTCTTTCAAGTTCCTGAGTGAATGCGAAGAACTTTGGGGGGATATATTTGGTTTTATCACTTTTGATGTAGCCTTCCTTCATTTGAGTAACACATGCAGAGTTGTCCTCGTATACTATTGTTGGGCCGTTATCGACTGGCAAGCCTGATGTTTCTTGAATATGTTGTGTTACTGATCTTAACCATCTACATTCTTTACTTGCTTCATGAAGAGCTATTATCTCAGCATAGTTTGAGGAAGTAGTCACGATTGTCTGTTTTTGAGATCTCCAGGATATTGCAGTTCCTCCATATGTGAATACATATCCAGTTTGTGACTTAGAATTATGTGGATCAGATAGATGACCTGCATCTGCATAGCCAAGCAAAACTGGTTTTGCATTGTTAGAATAAAACAAACCAAGATCAATCGTACCTCGTAGATATCTGAATATATGTTTTATTCCGTTCCAATGCCTCTTTGTAGGACATGAACTGAATCTTGCTAGTAAATTTACTGCAAAAGCTATATCCAGTCGTGTACAATTAGCAAGATACATTAGGGCTCCAATTGCGCTAAGGTATGGTATTTCAGGACCAACTTTCTCTTCATTTTCTTCCTTTGGTCTGAATGGATCCTTTTCAATATTAAGTGTTCTGCCGACCATTGGGGTACTCAAAGGTGTTGATTTGTCCATGTGGAATCTTTTCAATACCCTTTCTGTATAATTTGATTGGTATACTAATATTCCATTTTTAGTATGTTCCATTTGTAGACCAAGGCAGGATTTTGTTTTTCCCAAATCTTTCATTTCAAATTCTTTCTTTAAGTAATTCATTGCTTCCAAAATTTCTGCATTAGTTCCAATGATATTTAAATCATCAACATAGACAGCAATGATTACAAATCCGGATGTTGTTTTTCTTATAAAAACACAAGGGCAAATAGGTTTATTCACATAGCCTTCTTTAATCAAATATTCACTTAATCTGTTATACCACATGAGTCCAGATTGTTTCAACCCATATAAAGATCTCTGCAATTTAATTGTATAAATTTCTCTGGGTTTCGATGCTTCAGGCAACTTAAATCCTTCAGGAATTTTCATTTATATATCAGCATCAAGTGATCCATATAAATATGCTGTAACAACATCCATGAGATGCATATTAAGATTATAAGATACCGATAAACTAATTAAATAACGAAAAATAATGGCATCCATAACAGGGGAATATGTTACCTCATAATCAATCACAGGTCTTTGTGAAAAACTTTGTGCAACAAGACGAGCCTTGTATGTTACAATCTGGTTTTTATCATTTCGTTTCCTTACAAAGACCCATTTATACCCAACAGGTTTCACATTACTGGGTGTGACAACAATCGGTCCAAACACTTTTCGTTTTCTAAGAGAATTTAGTTCGGCATCTATTGCATCTTTCCATTTTTGCCAATCAGGTCTATTTTGACATTCGAATATAGATATGGGTTCAGGATCGTCATCTCCAATTATTATATCACACGCAATGGAGTATGCAAATATCTCATCAATGTGATTACTTCTCATATTCCATAAATTCCCCATATTAATATAATTAATAGATATCTCGAGATCATTTGTATTTTCAGTTTCATTTTCAATGACCTCCTTATTTGACTCAGCTTGTGTTTCAACATGATCATATTTTTCATCATTTTGTGCTTCTTTAGTACATTCATTTATATTGGATATTTTTCTTTTCCGGGGATTTTTATCTTTGGAACCAACAGGCCTTCCACGCTTTAAGCGTGCTTTAGATGTACTTCTATTTTCATTTTCTTTTGGAATTTCAATCCGAGCAGGAGTATTAACAGCTGGCACATGTGACTTTGTCACTTTTTTCATACCAGTAAATGCATCTGGCAATTCATTTGCCAAACCTTGTAAATGTACAATTTTTCTTACATTTTCTTCCCATAATTTTGTATATGGATCCAAATGTAATAATGATGGTACATATGTTGCGATATTTCGTTAAACGCAAGTGCACGTTATCGTAGACAAGTAATAAAGTGATGAGTGAGTATCGTTCCCACGAGGACTGTATCACTAAATACCGATTTATATGTATTCTAATTTTATTTGAATAGTCGAAATTTGGATTGCAATTAATGACTAAAGAAAATCAATAATAAAACAGAATAACGATCGCTCGAAGAAAGAAAATCAAATGATGAATAAGTCTAGGATTATGAATCCACCTCGGTTTATCCGAATTTACTCTCGATTATCTGAAGTTAATGATTTTCCCAATTTATTGAAGGCGAAGATTTCTAAAATACTCTACCGCCTCTCCCGAGGTCAATAGATTTTTCTAAAGGCGAATAACGCACTCTATCCCTAGGTGAATTAATTCGACAATAGGCCAAAAGCACAAAATCTTCAAAAGGCCACGTAGTTCCTATGAGTATATTCCTATCTCACAAGATAAAATGGTTCTCACCAATAGTTCCTCACCAACTCTCCTCTCCCGATTCGAATTGCTTGATTATAACAATTCAACTATTGGCCAGATAATTGAAAGCATTAAAACCGATTGGGAAAACTCAACAGAAAAAGGAATTATATAAATAATCAAAAGCAAATTCGTCACAACCTCAGTTTCATCAAAATCCTAGAACAAGGTTTTAGCCTGACATGCTAAATAATAAAAATACAGAATTAATGAATGAAAGCATGAAAATCAAACGCAGATGAAGAGGTCGGATTCCTCCGTTCTTCTGGCTTCCGCCCTCTGCTCTTGGTGTCTTCTGCTTCTTCTCCTTGATGATAATCGATTCTCCGATGATTCCCCGATGATAATCCTTCAATTCTGACCTTGCATCCTTATTTATAGCTCTCCTTTGCCTCAAAAACGCGGTTGTGTGATTAGGGCGAGAACAGGCTCCAAAACGGCCCAAAACCGCGCAGAATACTCCAAAACCGCCCCGTGGGCCGCGACTCACTTAGTCTGTGCCACGGCTCACGGTCTTCAGATTAAAACCTGGGCGCTATTTTTTTCTTCTGGGTCGCGGCTCACTGTACTTGTGCCGCGGCTCAGAGTACAGTTTACTCGGGGCTCGCTGGTTGCCTTCGTGTGCCGCGGCCCGCTTTCCTTGTGCCGCGGACCCTGGACAAAAATCGCCGTTTTCACCTGTTTTTCATCGTTTTAGCTTCCGGACTCCAATTTCCTGCCAAACATACAAGAATAGGGCATTAAAAGCTCATTTATGCAAATTTACTCACCAAAATAATACAAAATAATGATAAATAAGCGTATAAAAATACGCCTAACAACATACCATGTTATGTCCTTTTCCAGCTGTTTATTACCTCCCTCTAAGGTTGGGAATCCCGTCTCATCAAAATGACAATTAGCAAATCTTGCTTGAAAAACATCACCTGTTAGAGGTTCAAGATATCTAATAATAGAGGGTGAGTCATACCCAACATATATTCCCAACCTTCTTCGAGGTCCCATTTTTGTTCTTTGTGGGGTAGCTATTGGTACATATACTGCACAACCAAAAATTTTTAGATGGGAAACATCTAGCTCCTGACCAAGTGCAAGTTGATATGGAGTATATTTATGATTAGCACTTGGTCTTAACTTTATTAGTGAAGCAGCATGTAAAATTGCATGACCCCAAACAGTAACTGGTAGTTTTGTTCTCATTATTAGTGGTCTAGCAATATATTGAAGGCGTTTAATTAATGATTCAGCTAAACCATTTTGTGTATGCACATGCGGAACAGGATGTTCGACTGTAATTCCAATTGACATACAATAATCATTAAATACTTGTGATGTGAATTCACCAGCATTGTCAAGTCTCACATTCCGTATAGTATAATCAGGAAATTGTGCCTTTAGTTTAATTATTTGTGCAAGGAATCTTGCAAATGCCATATCACGACTTGACAATAAACAAACATGTGACTATCTACTAGATGCATCAATTAAAATCAAAAATACCTGAAAGGTCCTGATGGTGGATCAATAGGTCCACATATGTCACCTTGAATTCTTTCGAGAAATGTAGGTGATTCCTTTTCAAGTCTGCCTGGTGAATGCCTTATTATAAACTTTCGAAGAGAACAAGCTTCACATAGTTTATTATTTATGAGTTTTACACCTTTCATTGGGTGACCATGTGTACTATTAATTATTTTCCTCATCATCGTGGAGCCAGGATGACCTAGGCGTTCATGCCATAATGTCAATATTTTGGGATCCTCTTTTATTATCAAATTACATTCAGTTTCATGAATATGTGTATAATGTAGTCCACGAGATAATTGTGGTAGTTTTTCCAGTATTTGTTTCTTTCCCAAAATATTAGCAGTAATGTACATATATTTCATATTACATTCGATTCGTTTGATATCATATCCTTGACGGTATATGTCATTAAAGCTCAACAAGTTTCTCTTAGATTTTGGAGAAAATAAAGCATTATTAATGACAAATTTTGTTCCATTTGGTAATATGAATTTAGCATTACTGTTCCTTCAATCAAGTCCATGGGACTGAAATTGTATTTATTCTTGCTTTTGTAGATTGTACCTCAGTAAAATATTTCTTATTTTTGAGGATTGTATGAGTTGTGCCACTGTCCGTGATGCAAATGTCTCCAATACCTTCCATACTCAAACTCCTTAATGAATAAGAATATAAGACTAAAAGATGGTAAGTTAGCTTAATATAATAATATTTATTAAATACTTCATACAAACTTCAAATGAGATAATACACGTTTCAAACAAGAGAATACAAACAAGAGAATACAAACAAGTACAATAAAGATACAACAAACATGGAAATCACATATATATTTATTTATTTATTTATTTTATTCCATGTCCATGTCCACGTTTGCATCCTCAGTAAAATCTGCAGCTTCTAGGTAAGTTGAGTCGTCCCCAGGTTCATGTTCATGAAAATTGACTTCCTTTTCTTTATTTTTCAGAGATGCCTTATATATTTTACAAATATGGCCTGGCGTTCTACATGTCTTAGCCCAATGTCCCTTTTTCCCACATCTAAACAAGAATTTTCATTTTTATTGGATGAACCTTCTTGGACATACTTATCTTTGTCTTGTTGGTTTTTATTAATCATTTCATTTTTGGGAGGCCTAAAGTAATTTCCATAATCACGGCCACGACCTCGACCTCGACCACGAAAGTGGCCGCGACCGCGTCCCTGACCTCGACCTATAAACCAACCATGACCGCCACGTCCTTGATTAGTAGTTGTGGCATTTGCTTCAAGAATCGCTATCACCCATGTAGGACGAGACTGGTGATTCTTTATCAACAGATCATTATTCATTTTAGCAAGTAAGAGAGCTGCAATTAATTCAGAGTATTCGGTATATCCCCGCATTCTGTATTGTTGTTGCAGTATTAGATGTGACGTATGGAATGTAGCATACGTCTTTTCCAGTTTTCACCTTCTGTTATGATTTTACCACAAAACTCTAGTTGTGATACAATTCTGAACATAGCAGAATTATACTCGCTCACACTTTTAAAATCTTGGAATCTTAATTTGTTCCATTCATCAACTAGTGCGGGTAATAACACTTGCTTTTGATACCCAAATCTTTTCTTAAGATTGTCCCATAAAATTTTGGGATCATCCACGTTCATGTACTCTAGTTTTAATCCCTCATCAAGATGTTGCCTCATGCATTTTAATGCTTTTGCTTTATTCATAGAAAGCTCTTTTTCATCTACCTCCGTTTCTTTCGTAGCATCTGACACATTATTTGTTAGAATATTTTCAAGTCCTTTGCACCTGAGATGTGTCTACACATCATTTGTCCAAGACATATAATTATCTCCATTAAGATTCAAGGGAGCGAAATCGAGCTTAAGATTGAACATGGTTATCTATTACAAAACATAAGATTGAAATATAATTAACACATAGCTATTACATTTAATGATGTCAGCTAAACAAAAGTATAATTGAAATTATTACTCAATACAAATACCATTCATGCTTAAATATTAATCACAACAAACCAACTAAAAACTAAAAGAAGAATCGTGACCATCATAATGATGATCACATATGTCTCACTAAAGCAATCGACTTGAGTGTAGCAAATGATGAAATTGAAAAATGTAATAAGAGTGAGGAAAGTCATAAAATATTTACCCATTTTGTAAAAATTGGTAGATATTTTGGAGATGATTAATAAGTGTGGAGTATAATATGAGTATTTATAGATTTGATTTTGAAATATGGCCGTTTATGACCGTTGGAGAATTTTTTTTTATTATTGTTAATTATCATTAAAATTGGTGAATATATTCTTATATATTTAATGAACTAACCGTTGGTAATTAGAGTTTGGGGAATGCAAATTCATATATATATATATATATTATAATCTATACAGTTAGTTATAATAATATCACTACTCGATTATAAAATCTTTCATGACTACTAAAAACAAAAATATCACTACTCGATTATAAAATCTTTCATGACTACTAAAAATAAAAATATCACTACTCGATTATAAAATCTTTCGTGGTCTTACGAATGAGGATTTTGTATACCATTAGTAATTCTCTACAAAATATAGATGAAGATTCAACTCTTCACTAATAAATGGAGATTTTAACTCTTCAAATAAAAATAGGTGAAGATTTTTACACTTCACACAAATTCATTATTATTTAGGTCCTACATATAATTAGTCCATAGTCCAAGAATTATCTTAAAAATAAGATTGAGCTTAGGTCCTTACGCATATAAATTTAAATTGATGATATTGACATAATTATTATATTTGCTTAAATATATTAATTATCATCAATGATATTAGATTAATACCATATCTAAATATTATTATTACATAAATTAAATATAAATAAAGTTAATTACATACCTTTAGAATTTAATAATGATGTACCAATATATCGAGTCCGGCTGCGGAATGGGATTAAATCGGCAGAGCTCGTGCTGATAACGTGTTGTAAAATCGGATATTTTATCACTTCACAATATATATTATATATATTGTAATATATATTACTACAATATAAGCGTAAAGGAGGATGAAAGAAGATGAAGAAATTGAGCTTTTATTAGAATAAATTGTGTGTCCAAAGCTCTACCAAAGAGCTCTATTTATAAATTTCAAGATTAAATCTTTATACAACAAATTAATATTATTTATTATACAACATAATTGTCTTTATATTAGATATTTCAATGCAATAATTGATTGAATTATTGATTGTTGATTCCACATATCATTATTGATGATATTCTAACCGTTTGCATAATAAGTAAGCATATACTGCATAATACAGACTACAGTGCATGGTACCCGAGAGCTATAAAAAAATAAAAGTAGGTTTAATTCTTCCAACATAAAAATGCATAATACATATTAGCATTAGAAAGAGAATTCGTTTTTTTTTCTTTTGTTTTGGTGTGAAAGCAGGGATAGCGTGTACGAATGAAATTTAACGAACATAAGAAATTCCAACATCATGAAGAAGCCATGAAGCAAGACGGGGCAAAGTTAAGATATGATAGAGGTGTTCACGGTTCCGGTTCGAACCGCTGAATCGTCGGTTTTGAACCGTTGACTGGGGTTCGGTTAATCGTTTACCGCGGTTCGATTCAAAATCAAAATCGTCAACCAGTGGCGGAGGCAGAGAAAATATACGGGGAGTCCAGACTGTCTAGTATATATTTATAAATATATTTAAAAATTTTATAAAAAACATTAAGTTCAAATCTTAAATAATAACACTAAATACAATTAATATTCAATAACTGCACCGCTAACGGTCGAGTCACCCCTCAAACACGCGGTAAGTCGGTAAGTCCAGTCTGCGAGATCCCATGGCTTGGATATGTTGAATAATCACTTCATTGTCAATACCCAAAAAAATATCTTTTTCGACATAACACGCCATACAGTCGGTCAAAAATTCATCTTACATCTTGTTGCGCAAATCTGTCTTGACAATATTCATTGCAGAGAAGGCTCGTTCTACACTAACAGTTGCAACAGGCAAAACTAAAGCCAACTTGATAAGAAGATACACCAAGTGAAAAGTTGTGTGAAATCCCACTTTCACCATATTAGTCGCAAGTTCTCTAACATTTTCTAATTTAGAAAATATTGCATTTCTTCTCATTTCAGAAATCCACATCTTTAGTTGTTCTTTGAGCTCCATTCGATCATCGACTGAAAAATCTTGCGGATATAGTTCTGCAAGTCGAACTAATCCTGAAGAACTATAATTGGAGAACGAATTCTTAGGATCAAGGCATGCTATGCACATAAGCAATTCTGTGTTAGTCTCAGTGAAACGATTCTCCATCTCTTGACTAATACGGTCAACAACCTATTACATATAAAATAATGGGAACATGTTTGAGAAATAAATATAAATAAACTAATTATAATAAGTAATTTTGACTAATTACAAGTATAAATGGATAGATAGTTGATTACCTGACAAAATATCTCAACTCGAAAATGGTGAAACAATGTGTGTTTACGACGGAGACGACCCGGGACATTATCTTACATATCCGGTATGCTAATATCATTTTTAGAACAAAAACTATTGACATCTCCTAATAGATCATCCCATTCGTTCTCTCTGAGTTATTGCAATTGTCTCTTGGTAGTAATAACCAAACTCATAGCATGTACAATATTTTGGTCTTTTTTTTGCAAAAATTGTGACAAACTACTTGTCAACCCCAATACTACCTTCATCAAGTGAGCAATGAATACAAACTCATAAGTTTCCATCTTATCAATCAAGCCAACAACGATGCCTTTTTGAAGGACTTCAAGCACTCAGGCACTAGTGCGAACCCCAACGTGTGGCACCTGGTCGAGCTAAACTAGTTTCTTGATTCAAACATCTTCATGTCGAAATATCACCCTTTTCTAAACTCTCAACAATATTTTTATGTTGGCTTCTTTTAGTTCATCCATTCTTTTGCAAGAAACACCAACTGTGTTTGTTATCAAAGAGACATATTCAAAAAAGTTGCACACAAATTGGTTTATTTGATCAAGACCCACTACTACCAATTGAAGTTGGTGAGCAAAACAATGGACATACATTGCACATGAATTTTCATTCAAAATAAGAGTTTTCAAACCATTTAGCTCACTCCGCATGTTTGATGCCCCATCATATCCTTGACCTCTTATTTGGGAATTGATAACTTATGTGAAAGAAAAAAATTATCAATTGCCCTTTTCAAAGAAGGAGCGGTTGTTTCTCTAACATGAACAACTCCAGTAAACCGCTCTAAAACTTCACCCTTGTTGTTTACATAACGTAAAACAACAGCCATTTGCTCTTTTATTAAACTATCCCGAGCCTCATCAATCAGTAAAGCAAAGAACTTATCACCAATATCAGCAACAATAGCTTTCGTTGTTTCTGAAGCACAAGCTTTAACAATTTGTTTTTGAATACAAGGAGAATTAAGTTGATGGTTGATAGGTGCATTCTCGTTAACTACTTTTCCAACTTCATCACTACGCAAACTATACCAATGAAGTATTTCAAGAAAATTACCTCTATTTAACGAGGTGGATGACTCATCATGCCCGCGAAAAGCCAACCCGCATTTTAGAAGGAGTCGAACGATATCTACATTTGCTGTCAAACGAGTGCGATAAGCGGCATTTAGTACTTGTGTTCCATCATATATTTTTCTAGTCACACTTTGTCTTTGATCTTTGAATGCAACATATGATGTCCGAGCATTGTTGTCTGCGCTTCCTTCACTTCCGATATGATCACCAAATTTCTCGGAAGCTTTTTTCCAATTTCGAAATCCTTTTTTGGAAAATACCTCATCTTCGACCTTTTTATCTCCAAAAAGATAACACCATAAGCAAAATGCGGCATCTTTTGAAATGCTATATTCCAACTATTTTTTTTGAACCATTCAACTTGAAACGCCCTCATTCAATCTTGTATTTTTGTTTTCGGATAAACATGAGAAAGTGGTTGACAAGGACCCATTTGCAGATATTTTCTTCTAACTTCATCTCTAATTCGCGGCTCATACTCATTTATGCATTTGTGAAGTCCCGAGTCACTAATAATATCACCCTCCTCGCAAATAGGGTTAGTCTCCAATTCCGTTCTAACTCTTTTTCCACTTGATTTAACAATAATT
Source organism: Orobanche coerulescens (assembly GCA_033398695.1). Taxonomy (NCBI): domain Eukaryota; kingdom Viridiplantae; phylum Streptophyta; class Magnoliopsida; order Lamiales; family Orobanchaceae; genus Orobanche; species Orobanche coerulescens. The sequence goes on along the minus strand of CM065816.1, from coordinate 9,092,524 downwards.
TATCCCATGATGGAGTTGTTTGTTTCTCTCCCAGTCGCTCCGCTCGCCCCTGTGTTATTATGTTTTGAGGTTTTTAGTTTAGTTTCTGCTGCCCTGCCCCTGTGCTGTGTTTTAAATAACCGTCTGTTTTTTTTAGAGTACGATGTCGTTTAGGTTCAGTAAGTTTACTTACTGAAACGACGTCGTTTAGCATAAGGGGAATAAAAAAAATAAAATAAAAATGAGGGATCCCATCACCTTCTTCGGTCTTCCCCTGTTCGTCTGCCGCCCCAAAAACTCTCCTTCCCCACTCCTGTAATTCCCAGGAACCCCCCTGTCAGAACCTCCCCGGACCCCCTTCCCTTGCAATTCCAGCCGGCCAGCAGGGTCCGTGGACCCTCCCGAACCCCCATAGCTCCGCCCATGCCGTCAACCGTTCAACTGCCGATTTTTTTTAAAAAAAATCAAAATTTGAATTTTATAGCCGTTACTCAACCACCGGTTCGAACCGGAACCGGCGGTTCCAACGGTCACCTATTCAATTTTTTTAATACATTTTTACACCTATAAGTACCCCCCTCACACCCTTCATTTTTCTCACACGAACTATCTATCTACTTTCTCTCTACATTTATTCTAATTTCTATTCTCTCAACTCTCAAGTATTATACTTTTAATTGAAAAAAACATGTCAACTGGTCAATTCAACCGGGGAAAGGAAAAGGCTATCACCGGCATTCCTCGACGAGGAAGAGGCGGTGGTAGTACTCCTACTCATACTCCAAGTTCTAATTCTATTCAAAGTCTGAATTTTGGAGATTATATTCCCGATGAATTAACTGAGGAGCAAATCAACGAAATGTTTGAAGCCTCAAAATCGATTCCTAATGAAGATGATGAGAAACCAACAAAACCAAAACAAAGGAAACCATCCGAGCTCAAACCTCCATTATTTGCTCTTCATTATATAAGAATGGACGACGTTGCCTCCGGTCCCGGTAATTTCTTGGCCAAGTGCAACAATTGCGAGAAAATTTACAAATTTAAAAATGGAGGAGGTTACGGGACACTCAATGGACATATATAAAGACATCATCCCGACAAAGTTGGCATCGAGTCTAATCAAACCCAACTCCGAGGCAGGGCGATGTCGTCTAATGCCTCCAATCAAGGTAATAGTTCTTTATTTAAATTTAATCCAATTACCGCTAGAAAAAAATTAGCTAGATTTGTTTGTGGTAAATCTCTTTCTTTTAACTTTGCCGATGGCCAAATGTATGAAAATTTTACTCAAGTAAGTTTTAATCCCGCTAGTCAAAAAATTTCACTCTACCTTAACTCGTGATGTTCAAAAAACTACTAGCGAGGCAAAATTAATTTTAGCTAATATGTTTTTAAACTTAGATCATAAAGTTTGTATAAGGTAAGTATAAGGTAAGTGAACTACAAGGACTTTAATTCCTAAGGTAAGGGGATACGTAGGCAACTTAATCCAAATATTCAAAGTTGAAATTCTTAATTTTAACTTTAAATATTTGAATTAAGCTCAAGTCCATTTTTATTTTTTTCCCCTTCCCCCCCAAAAAATTTAAAAATGAACTACGAGGACTTTGATTTTGATTCCTAAACTCTAAAGTTATGGATATCAAATACCTATGCGCTTAATTCAAAGATTTAAAATTACAAAATTCAAGTTTAAACTTCAAATACTTGAATTAAGATCAAGTCCAATTTTTACCCCTTTTTTTCTAAATTAAAATTTAAAAAATTAAAAAAAAAACCGTGAACTGCCGGTTCCGGTTCAGTTCGGAACCGGCGGTTCATGGTTAAAAACCGTAACCGTGAACCGCCATAAGGCGGTTCGGTTCCGGTTCCGATTTTCGGCCAATCGGAACCGGCAGTTTTAAACCGCCGAACACCTCTAGATATGAACTCCTTGACTGAAAGAGCTCGCATGGTGGGACAAGAAATCCACAGCAAAATTCCCTTCTCGGTATATATGGGAGATGATACAAATCCTCAAAGTATGTAAGCAACCCCCTAATGCGCATAACTAGAGGCTTGCAAATAGCATTCAAGGTGTAGGTACCCATGATCATCTCCACCGCCATAAGGATATCACTTTCCACATGAACTCGAGCAAAGTTTAGTTGTAGAGCAAGTTTCATACCATGCATAATACACCAGAATTCTCCATATAAGATCGAACAAGTCCCGATGTTTGTGGCAAATCCCCCTTCCCATAAGCCACTCTCATCACGAAGGAGGCCACCACCATACGCCTAAGAGTTGCTGGGGAGAATGCTGGCATCGGTGTTAAGTTTTACCGTGCCCTGAGGAGGTGCAAACCATCGCACATGTCGAAGATCCCTTGGTGGAGCTCTACCCAACGCCATGTTGAGGCGAGCACAGTCCACTGTTTTGGCCATGCTCAAAATTTTGCAGTGTAACACACGAGGGGGATCCTGTATTCTTTCGAACACAAACTCGCAGCGATTTTTCCAAATGTACCTACAGCTCAATCGAAACAAAGTCGACCATTTCATGTCATGTTCACATAAAGATTTCGAAATCAAATTATGAAGACACTATGCATGAATAGCTTTGGTGGGATCAAGGAATCTGTCAACAGTTTACGGGGAGGACAAACAAACCCAAATGTTGTGCGCATGTGTGCAGAATCGTAGCAAATGATCAATGGTTTCCACATGAGCATTACACATAGGACACACTGCCGAATCACCAATGAGCCGCCTTTGCCTCTCGATATTGGTCATCACACCATTATGAAACAGCAACCAGAAGAAGAGCTTAACCTTCTAAGGTCCATACCAATGCCACAAATATTTCCAGGGGAAGCTATGTTCCTCCAAAACCGGTGCCACTAAACTAGTGTAAGCCGATTTGAACATCATTAATCAGTGCAAATTCTCTAACTGACCTATTGCGCATATAAATCACCAAGTTTTGGTAGTCTTATAAGATAATGAATATCTCAACAGGGATTGGATACGGTAGAAACCCTCTTAATGGTGAAATCTAGAAACCAGTTGCATTATTAAGCAATTTCATTGCATATTTGTTATTATTTGTTGCATCAAGCTGGTCGCTAGTATATGCAATAAAAAAATACATAAATACATATAATCCTACTTATCTACAGCCGTTAGATCACTAATATCAATGGCCTACAAAAGTTTCTAGATTTCACAAGGTAATTAGTTTTCATATGGTCTATTTCCTATCTCAACATCCATAATACCATAATATTTAGAGATGTTAAACGGCACTGCCCGGTGTAATTCGTTAACCCACCAAAAACCGGGTTAGGCCGATATTTACTAGCCGTTAAAATCCTGCTTTTTACCGGATCGTTGAAATTGCCCGCTAGGCTATTTCGCTTAACCTCTCTAATAATATTACCAAAATACTGGTAGTCTTTTATGGCCCAGTCCAATCTAAGCCCAGTCCAGAAATTTCATTTAAGCCCATCTAATTTCTGTCATTATCCTTCAACATCGACCGATTATTTCCTGCCATTCCCATTCAACACCGACCGATTAGTATCTTTCGGTTCTCACTCTATTTCTCTAAGCCTCGGCCTTTTCCAGCACGGCCGATCGTTTCTCCGGCCACCATACGACTGAATCGGACCGATTGCTTCTCCGACCACCATATAATTTACAATCGATCGCATTCTTAACTCTTAAGAAGGTGAGTTTCTGACGAATTATGTTTAATGAGATTTATTTTCTTTCTTTTCTTTTCATTTACTGATTTTCAGAGGTGGAAGAAATGAACTTCATCTGCTCTATTATATTTTCATCTGCTTCGTCCGCCTTTTTTTTTCTTTTTTAATGTTCGCATGTCGTAGATGAATTTTATAAAGAAGTATACCATATACCACTAATCCCAGTTCTGGTGTAGTTTTTGCTAGTAATAATAAAAGGCCATATTGGTGTAATTGATACTGTGATTATTATTTTGAGGAAAACCCCAATATTGAGAATAGAATATGCCTAAATATATCTCTTATAGATTGTGGGAGTGATTCTAAGATATAGTTTTGTTGATAAGGAAATTAGACAATTAGTAAAAAAGACAAATAACATGGAGAACTCTGCCGCTGTCAGCATTAGCTCATTGCAGACCCTCGTGGTAAATGTATAGACATGGTATTAGTAGGTTTTCTAAAGAAGCAAGAATAATCCAATTGAAAAATAACCCACAGTTTGTAAACTAAACTGGCTGCATTCTGATTGTTGCATCAAAATTCCCTGTTTTATTTGTTTCTTAAAAAAAATTAGGAAGAATGAGTTTTACAAAAATACATACTACAAATATTCCATCCAGAATTCTGTCGAAAGTACTTGTATTAAAGCGACTATAGGCTGTATAATACTTGTATTAAAACGACTATAGGCTGTATAATACTTGTATTAAAAACGACTATTGACTATATAGTACCTGTATTAAAGCGACTATGGACCAGCATGGCTGTGTTACTGTTAGCAATTATTGTAGGGGTTGTGTTATGCTTTTCACTTTACAGAATTTGTCCAGTTTATTATATTTTTAGAATTTTTGTACATTTTGTTCGGCATCAAAAGTATACCGAACGGTATGACGGTTATTTCGGTATACCTTGAACATACGGTATACCGAATTATGGTGCGGTCTATCGAAAACCGCTGCGGTATCGGTATGTGCTCTGCTTCGTACCAATATCTCCGTATACCAATTTTCGGTATGCCGAATGTAATTTTGCATAAGAAAATTTCAGTACGGTATACGATATGAGTAAAATAAATCGGTATGGTACTGTGTGCCACCCCTAGGCGGGAAGATGGTTGGCTATGGACGGTAAGTATGCGGCGGAAGACCAGTAAAAAAGATCCTAAGATTGTAGTTGGAGGTTATAGAGATAGAAATAGGAAGTTACGTTTTCGCTAGAAACATCCACCACAATTTAAACTTTAAAGGTTCAATGAAATTTATATTTATGTAAATAAACTCCCAAAAAACGTTATTAGTGTAATTATTTCCTCATTGTGTTATTAGTTTAATGTTTTAATAAGATGTGTTAGGATATGTAATTTGCCCCTCTAAAAAGCTGGATACTTGAACGGGCCTGTCACATTAGGGTAAGTGACTGGATTGCTTTTTACTTGCTTATAATTGAGCGCAATAAGTAAGCTGACTTTAGGTCAAAAAATAGGTGAATACATTGAATCACTACTTTCAGTCATGTTTATGCTAACTTCTAAAATAATGTATTCAAATTTTATTCCAATATTCATTTGCGTCTTTTGAACTCCCAACACTTTGGTGCTAAGAATCGATTTTCAAATACCTAACCACAAACTTTTTACGCCTAATGCGTATCCTATATCAACCTTATCACACATATGTATATAGTAACTGAAATACTAAAACTAAACACTAAAAAAATAAAATAAGAGGTTGATATAAACTAATAAATTCTTAATAAATAAAATATAATTATGAACCTAGAACAAAAATTTAATAAATTAGAAAAATTAAAAGAACTGAATAACCTCCCCAAGAAAGTCAAAATAAAAACATTAAAAATAAAATAAAATTTATACTTTATCTCAAAACTGAGTTTTTGCTTACTGTTGAGATATTTTTATAATCGTGATCTTGGACATAAATTGATTCAGTTATCAAGGATCTGTGTATGCTACTACCACTTTTTTAGATCCCTAATGTATACAACATGTACTCAATAAATTTGTTTCCTTGATAGTTTTTCAATAAATCTGTTTCCTTTTACTGGAAATAAACGATTTATTTCGTTTCTCTCTCCAGCTGCAAATCACCGGAACCACTACCGGTTGCAGTACAGTTTCCCTCTCATAGTAAGTCACCCCCCACCCCCCACCCCACCCCCAACTGTCTCTTTTTTCAAGAAAAAATAAATAAATACTCACATGTAAGTGTGTACATATGCAACTAAACTGCTTGTTAATTTTACAGAAGTTCCCTGTTACATCAATAAGGTTTCTTTTCTCAAGAACTGAAACCCATTTAGTTTAGCTTTATATTTTCTCATTCTCTCATTTTTCTTTTCTCTTGACCCCTTTTTTTCTCGTGTTAAAAATTGATTTTTTTTGAGGTTAACTGGACCTTCATTACTACTATAGAGTAAAATTTCTGGGTTCGGAAAGGGTTGCAATTAATTTTTCCCAGATAATTATTTTTTTTTGTCATTTCTTGCTCGTGAAGAATGATATGAGGATAAAACAGAGGCCAGAATGCATTTTGCATGACATTTTTGTTATATATATATTTGTGGTAATGCTACATATGAAGGTTTTTGTTATTTATTGACTGTTATAATTTTGTTCTTTATCATGGATCCTCTCCAGATTCTATAATTGCACCGTCCTTCTATGGAAATAATAAGGGCTTGCCAATTTATTTGGTATTTGAAATGCATAGAAACATTGTTTTTCCTTGCACAGTTCGGATCATGATCATGCTTGAATAAGCTTTGCCATTTGTGTGTTCTGAAGAATATGATAGAGCGGTTTTAAGTAACCATATGTTAAAACAATAACAATCTTACTTTATAGGAAACTTTTTGTAGTAAAAATCGATATACCCTGAATTGATATTTTTTGTAGAATAAGGAAGAGTGGGTTGAAAAGTTTCCTTAGTAAGGAGAGATGCTCAACTTTTAGATTTTTTTTTTTTTTAATTTCGTTTCCCGTTTGGTATCCTTTATTTCCTGGCATAGAACTAATTGTAAGGAGATAATTGTAATTATTTTGCTTTGTTAGTTATTTGGGGAAGAGCTTAGAGGGTCACTCGTCGATGTCCCATTATAGTGACAAAGGGATGCAATTTGGTTTCTAGATTTTATCGCATGTTATTTGATATCGATTTCACCACGTCACTTCCAGACATTGCAGCTCTAGATGTACATGACCTGTTTACTCTGATTGGCTGCTTTGAGTTTATGCAATCCAGACATTTTAACTTGGGTGTAGATTGGTCCTCCACCATAGTTGAAGAGCACTACCTTTTATATCTACGTATTTCAAAATATTTTTAAATCTTCCGTTTCTCCTGCATATGGCTATCGCCGTCTCTCCCGGAAAATAATTCCGAAAAAAGAATCTATCTCCTGGTCCACATACATTATACGTTTCTGAGCGACTGAAAAGTTTCTGGTTCACCAGCCTATGCGCTGCCTTCGCACCGATGCATCAACCGGCCTACGTCTCACATGCCCGAACCATCTTAAACGATTCTCCAATAGCTTATCCTCTATAGGGGTCACTAATACTTTTTTCCTAATCACATCATTTCTAAGTCGATCCTTTCTCGTATGGCCACACATCCATCTTAGCATACGCATTTCAGCCATGTTCACCTTATGCACATGACTATGCTTTACAGCCAACATTCGGTACCATATAAAAGTGCAGGCCTAATTGCTGTTCGGTAAAATTTTCCCTTTAGTCTGTAAGGTACGCCATTGTAACCCCGTTGCGTTCTTCCATTTCAACCATCCCGCCTTAATCCTATGGGCCACGTCACCGTCTAATTCTCCATCCTTTTGAAGAATAGACCCAAGATAACGAAAAGACTCCGATCCTCGTATAACATTCCCATCAAAAGTGATTGTACCCGCCTCTCTATTCCATTTCCACTAAAGCTACACTCCAAATAATTAGTTTTACTTTTGCTCAGCCTAAAACCACGAGTTTCTAGCGTATTTCTCCAGAGTTCCAACTTTCTTTCAACTCCGTTCTTCGTTTTATCAACCAATACTATATCATCTGCAAACATGATGCACCAAGGAATATCATCTTGAATTGACCTTGTCAATTCGTCCATGACTATGACATGACTATGACAAAGAGGAAAGGACTATGAGCCGGCACCCCAATCATATTAGGGAATTCCTCGGTCCTTCCCACTGTAGTACGTACACTTGTACTAGCTCCTTCGTACATTTCTACCAAACATTCAATAATTTTCGTAAGCACTTTTCCAAACGTTCATCCAAAATAGTCTTATGAATCGACTTTTATTCTAAATCAACCTAATCTTGCCCCCCTCTTTTGTGGGTATCAAACCAGCCCAAGTGAGGTTTGGACCAGCCCAAGTGAGGTTTGCCCCCCTCTTCGTTTATAGGACTATTTAGCTTTCCACATACTTGCATTTACTCGTTTAGTTTTAGATCTATTGGGTTTAGATTTATTTTCTTTCCATTTATTTACTGATTAAGCCTGTCATCTGTAAACTTTTTGTTTATTTACTCATTCAAACCAGTGCCGACTTGAAATCTTGACCCCTTATGCAAGCTTTGCCAATGGTGTCCTAGTTGTTTTTTAGCGAAGCAAGTGGTGCCCCAAACGATTGGTGTATATATATATATATATATATATATATATATATATATATATATATATATATATATATATATATATATATATATGAAGGTTGCGACAAGAACTTTGCTATGCTGTTTTTTGCATGAATTTATACTAAATTAGTGCTGAATCATTAATTAACATAGTCGGGATTAAGGTGCAGTCGATGATGATATGTATATCATTATGTTCCTACAGATACGGAAAATTTAAATTCAACTCAAACTCAAAATGCTGTTAACCTGTCAATGCCGAATCTGCCCGAGTGTTTGATAGCGGTCCTTTGTGAATATGTATCACATTTGTTCTTTGTGAGTCGGCCTATTAAAATCGGCATGGCTCCGTTCTGATATATTTCTGTTTTATCTAATTTTTTTAGTTCGTGAGATTTGCTTTCTTGTGCATTTTCTCGAAATCTTACCATTTTTATCACGTTTTTGTTACCGAAAACATTCATCCACAATCTTTTTATAGTATGTAAAAAGGGCCCTCTGGAAGGCGACTGTACTGTAATCTTTATTCATGAAGAGGCCTCTGCCGTCTAACGAGCAAGTAGAGATTTCATCAGACGATTCTTCTTCCTCTGACGCAGAAAATGATGTCTGTAGGAGCCAGCTTCTAAATGACGAGCCTCCCACTGAATTATCTTCAGAAGGTATTTCAGTTACCTACTTGTGCACTCTGTTATGTTTTTTAATCATCTATGCTATATTTCAATGTAACATGTGTACCCATTGAGTGCAGCATGGCTGTTCAGAAGAGCGAAAAGCTATCAAGAATACATGAAGCTGATCCCGATCCCGACCAAACGCGGCACTGTAATACCCTACACCTCCTGGACTGGATTGGGCAGCTCCATTAAAAGTCTATATGGGCAGCCTTTGCACTACCTCACCAATCTGCACCTCAAAAGGTTGGACCAAGAGAGGCTTGGAGCTGATGATGTGGACGTTTCATTGGATGCCATCATCCATCCATCTAAAGCCGAGGCAAGCATCTGGATCGTTGAAGAGGTTCACAGGCTTACTTCATCACCGCATTATCTGACTAAACTCTGGGTAGATGATCCGTTCTATCATGCTTTCATTGATGACATTTTCCCGAAGCTGGGGGCTTAAGTTAACTATAGTCGATGAGAAGGAACCGTTTGTTGTTTTTTGTAATCTGTTAGGGTTGACTAGACCGACTATGGGCTTGTTTGCTTTTTTACTTAATCAGCTTAATGCTTAATCAGCTTAATCGATCAGCTATATTTTGCTGTTTACTTTCAACTTAATGATCTTAATAATGTCTTTTTCATTAAGCAATTTTTTGGGTGTCCTTACCATTACCAATATACCAAAATTACCCTCTCTAATAATAAAAGAATTGAGTATATATAATATAAATTATCATATAATCTTAATTATAATTGAGTATATTTAGTATAAATTTAAAATATATATTAATATTATATATTTAAAATTCATAAAATATAAGCTATTTATTGATAAAAAAAATTAATATAACTATATATATTAAAATATAACTTAATATATTTATAAAAATATTGTCTGGTTATTTAAATATACTTGAAAATTATAATATAATTTATGAATATATATAGTATAATATAAATTAAAATATATATATATATATATTATGTTATATTATATAAATTGATTTTTTTATATTGACTATTAAAAAAATTAATATAACTATATATATATTAAAATATAACTTAATATATTTATAAAAATATTGTCTGATTATTTACATATACCAAAAAGTTATAATATGATTTATGAATATTTATTATAACATAAACTAAAATATATATTATGTTATATTATATAAATTGATTTTTTTTATATTGACTATTAAAAAAAATTAATATAACTATATATTATAATATAACTTTATATATTTATAAAGCTATTGTCTAATTATTTAAATATATTTGAAAATTATAATATAATTTATGAATATATATTATAATATAAATTAAAATATATATTATGTTATATTATTTAAATTGATTTTTTATATTAACTATTAAAAAAATTAATATAACTATATATATTAAAATATAACTTAATGTATTTATAAAAATATTGTCTGATTATTTAAATATACCTGAAAATTATAATATGATTTATGAATATATATTATAATATAAATTAAAATATATATTATGTTATATTATTTAAATTGATTTTTATATTGACTATTAAAAATTAATATAACTATATATATTAAAATATAACTTAATATATTTATAAAATATTGTCTGATTATTTAAATATACCTGAAAATTATAATATGATTTATGAATATATATTATAATATAAATTAAAATAAATATTATGTCATATAATTTAAATTGATTATATGAACAAAAATGCTCAATCCGTCCTTTATCAAAAAGGACTTAATTCATATTGAGGGGTAAAATGGTCATAGTTCATTCAGAAAAGAAAGAAACAACAAGATATTTTTTCAAATCAGACAGATTAAACCACTCAGACAGCTTAATCCATTCATGTATTAATGAAAAAAAAAAAATAAACAGCCTTGGTTTTGATATATAGTGAGTGTGGTGTTTGTTTTTATATTGACCCCCCCTCCCTCCCCCTCTCCCCCTCTCTCTCTCTCTCTCTAAGTTTTATTTGGGGCTATGTGATTTGATACCCCTTGATCTATGTTGCACAGGTGCGGGGGGCGGGTGCGGGTGCGGGCAGATACGGGTGCAGGGATACGGTTTTTTGAAAATGTTAGGGTGCGATACGGCAAGGATACGTCTGTTTATTTTATATTTTATTATATATAACACTTGTTAAATATAAAAAACAACAATTCAAATATCACCATAAAATCAATTAAAATACATAAAACAAGTCATACAAAAACAATTCAAAATGGCTTTGAAGCGGAGCTTTCTAATGTTGTCCGTGAATACTGCTAAAGGTAAAAGTAATTACTTATTAAATGATTTACTTTTTTTTATTTTAATTTATTTGATTTACTTTTTAAAAATTATAAAAAAATCAAAAAACAAAAAAAAAAAAAAAAAAATCGGACTCGCGTATCCTGTACGCGTATCCTGTGCCAGGATACGCGCGTCCCGATTTTTTTTTTTTTTTTTTGCACGGATTCGCCACGGTGCGAATCCCACGCGAATCGCACTGCGCATGTCAAGATCTGCATCTGCCCGATTTGAAGAATCCGTGCATTATAGCCCTTGATACATAGTGATAGTATGGTGAGAGATGAGTCTGTCGCGTTGGCCATTTTTTCATTGAGCTATTTTGCCATTGACAATGAAATTGATCCGAAAGAAACTACAGTAAAACCTCCATAAATAAATATCGTCGGGATCGGAGAAAAATATTTATTTGGCGAGATTATTTATTTATCAAGAGGAAATTTGAACATGTCATAAAGAATTGGGATCGGAAAAAATTATTCATTTGACAAGGTTATTCGTTTATCGAATATTCATTTATCAATGTTTTAGTGTAGGGTGCAATATTTGCTGAATACAACTTTAATATGTTTCTCTTCAACTATTTCTCTTTCTTAGATGATAACCACACTCGCCCAATATCTTTTCTGTGGTGGATTTTGTACTAACACGAGCAAAAATATATTCGTGGAGAGTAGCTTATGTTACCTGAACAATGTAATCTCAATGTTATCTTTTATTTTATAATTTTATTTCTTTTAATAAATTGAGCACATTTTTATTTGATATTTAGTTGGTCTTCTTTATTCCCTATGGATCGATTATTTAAGAATACTCCTCGGTTTTTATTCATTTAAATTGAGAGTTTCACTATTGATGTATCATGTATGTATCTATATATCTATATATGTTTTTTTATAGTTATTTATATGTATATAATAGCGTTACAGATTTGAATTACTATATTAACTTTTTTTAATGTGGCATTCTCTTAATTTTGAATTCCTATTTATCTAAAATCCTATATCGATTTAGAATGATATTTAACCAAATGAAGAACCTAAATAAATAGAATTCAATATTCTGAATTTCACTTCGGTTTAAAACAAAATTTCACCAATGGAGAACTTAAATAAGTACTTAGAATTCAATGTGTATTTTTTAACCCCGTAGTTATTTGACACACAAGTTTAAGAATTTTATTTTTAGTGTCTAATTTGGTCAATTATTAAGTTGGACAAATAAATAGTTTAAATTTTAGTGAAAATTTAATTTGGCACCACTTTAATTTTCTCTCATAAGCGGTATTTTTTTAATTTTTAGATTCTTTTTATCTAAAATATTTCATGCCACGTTGATTTTGAATGAGACTTAAGTGATTAGAAAATTAAATAAGTATTTATAATCAAATGCCTACTTTATGGCCATCACATTTCTAATAAGCAATTAATTGACCAATTAATGAGTTGGCATAATAAATAGTGTTCATTGTTGGAAATGAAATTTGATCGATCATTGAGTTGGCCAAACAAATAATCTTATTTTTATTGAGAAATTTGATTTGACTATTTATTTTTATTTAATTTAATTTGTCCAATCTATCAAGGTCTAACAATTTGAGCGAATTAGATTTTTTTTCAAAGTCAAACGTACAACCGATTATTGTAACAACTTATAAATGATTATGTAGTTTTAATAAATCTAGGTAATTAGTTTATATACAATGTGTATTTTACCATCATATTTTATCGCCAATTAATTTGATCAATTATCGAGTTGGCCAAATAAATAGTATTATTTTTATTGAAAATGTAATTTGGCCAATCATTAAGTTGGTCAAATAAATATATTTTATTAAAAAATTAATTTGACTAAATTATTGGCGTTTTTAATTTGTTCAATTTATCAACATATAACAATTTGAGCGAATTTGAATTTATTTTGAAGTGAGACGTAATAACCAATTATTATAACAACTTATATTTAACTATTTAGATTTTATATGTTTGAATAGATTTGGTTAATTAGTGCATATAACTATATAGATTTGCGAGGAGAATATGTACCAAAATTATTTTTTAATCGAGTTTGAGACGGATATAAGTATATAATATTTAAATGGGTTTTAGATGGCTGAACCCTGACTGTATTGTTTCGGGTATCATAATATAGGTTTGAGATAAAAACGCGTAGTAAATTCACATTTAAGTCAGGTATTGGACTGATATGATTATATAAATTATAAACGGGTTCGAGTGGCTGAATCCTTTCCTCATATTTTTTATTTTTCATTGTGTTCTGCCGCGGTAAGGAACTCCGAGTGATTCAGCCTAACTAATAAGCATAACAGGCGAGTTTTCTGAATTAATAATCTTGATTAAAAATATAATTTTATATTACATATATAATATCGTTACACATTCAGAGCACCACGTTAACTCTAATATACGTGGTATTTTTTATTTTTTAGATTCTTATTTATTTAAATCTTCTATCTCATCTTGATTTTCAATGACACTCCACTGACTGATTAATTGAATAATATCTAAAATAAATATGTACTTTACCATTCCATAAATCACCACTTTAATTTGAGTCATTTATTGAGTTGGCCAAATGTATTTTCTTATTCTTATTAGAATATTAAATTTGGTAAATTATTAAATAAAACTCAAGGATCCCAAATATGTACATATTTTTTAATCTATCTTATATATGCATAAATATTAATCTTATATTTTTATTATTTTATTAATAAACTCGATTCTCTTTACTTCCAAATAAATATATAAAATATTTAATGCAATATGAATTTGGAGTACTACGAGCTCTTTCTCCTACATGATTTTTTTTATTTATCTAAAATCTTGAATCCCACGTCAAAGTCTATGTATATAAATTGTAAAGGGTCTTTGAAAATTATATAATTGCAACGTTATACTAGATATTTATCTCTCATTTATAATATTTATTCTTAACCTTTACTTTACAATGTTTGAGTTTTCATCGAGATGGATTAACCAATTACTATATCAACTTATTTTTAGTTATTTAAATTATATAAATTTAAATGTATTGAGTAACTACCGGATATTATATATGGGTCTGGAATATAAACGAGTAATAAAATCATCTTTTAATCGAGTTTGTGAAGAATACAAGTATATAGATTTTAAATAGTTCTGAATGGTTGTACCATATTTTCATTCTTTTATGTGTTAATATACGAGTTTTGAACTGTAATAAGTAGTAAAATTATCTTTCAATCGATTTAGGACGAATACCAGTACATTAATTCTGAATGAGTTAGTTGGGTGAATCTCATCATCATCATTTTTATTTATTGGTGTGTTCCGTTGCGGTGCTATTCCAAGTGGCTGAACCCCAATAAAGTATTAATTTTTTTTAGAATTTTACTTGTAATTACGATATAAAGTGATTACCCGTTTAATTACGACGAACTCTACACTAATATATTTATATATTTATACGTTAAGAACTCGTGAACTCGAAGCAGATGTGGGGTGTCTTATATACATCAATCTCATACTAGCAAGGTACGAATAGGCCAAAGTTCTTTGCAATGTTCACATGTTTCCCCAATCATTAAATAGTGGATGTAAAAAGATAACAATGTGCCAAAAAACTTTCACATGACCCTAGTAGTACACAATAGGTGAAACGAGAATTCCAATTTTACCTCTGTTTGATAAAAAAAAAAATAACCGTTCAGTATAAACTAGAATTGGCTAATATGTGAAACGGCGTCGTGTTTGTCACCCGTGCGCATGTGCGTTCTAGAATTAAGGATTTTTCGACTGGTAATTTTAATGCCATTACTATCCATTTGTCCAATTTTGGTATAATGTTGAACGGAACACATGAAATGACGTGATTTTTACAGGAAAAATTGCGAAGAAAACAATGTTTCTATGGTCGCCTTTTTTTCTTTATATTTTTAGTTTGTTCCTTTTTTTTTTGGGAAAGAAACTCATTTTTTGCTTATTTTGTTGTTTTTAGTTGAGAATGTGGAAGTTTTTTTAAATAAAAATACTAAAGATTCATTTAAAATGCCAACAAGCATACCATGTTAACAATTTGATGAAGATTCCTATATTTTACCGGCACATGCACCACGCGTGACATGAAACGACGTCGTTCCATGTGTCCAACATTGGGCCGAAGTTGGATAATTGATAAACCTATAGGATCAAAATTAGACAACTGGAAAGTTAATGGGACTAAAAATAAAGAATTAAGGCTAACTCGCCGGAAACCCCCAACTTTTGCCTGCACGACGTGATATGAAACGACGTCATTTCTTGTTCTCCGGTCAAAATTAGTTCAAAATTGAACGATTAATGTTATATTTATGAGACTAAAATGGAAAGTAGAATAATTGATGAGACCATAATAAAAAATTAAGAGTTAGTGGAACGGAAAATGGACAATTACGTAGTTACGATACCAAATAACTTTTTTTTCACAAAAAATTACATTTAAAATAGAAAGTTATACTTCCTCGCCCACAAAAAAATTCACATTCTTTTTTATTAATATACCTCACACAATTCACTTGCTTAGTTATTATTGGGCCCACAATTTTACTTATACAATTTTCTTTTACCGACTTTACATACAACTTTCTAACAACTTTTTTTTTAAAACCTGGTAACTTTTTAATGGACGGAGGGAGTACTTTTTTTCATACAATTCAGCCACCACTTGGCGCTTACAATATTTTTCCCCACAACATGAGAAGTGAGAACTACCCAACCCAACACACATATATTATCTTGTGCTCCCACCTCAAGTCCTTAACCCTCTCATTCTACTATTCCCAATCAATCACCTCTCCTCCACCATGGAACCACCACCACCACCACCAATCTACAAAACCTATCAGCTCACCGCCTCCTCAATCTCCTACACAAAATCCACCACCACCACCTTCATCTTCAAACCCTGCATTCCATCACCACCAACTCACATCCTCGGACCCATCTCCCTCACCGCAGACTCATCCCAAATCCTCGCCATAGTAGGTCCCAGCGGCGCCGGAAAATCCACCCTCCTCGACATATTAGCCGCGCGGACCTCCCCCACCACCGGGAGCCTCCTCCTTAACTCCTCCCCTCTAAACACCTCCGTGTTCCGCAAGCTATCAGCTTACGTCCCTCAACACGACGCGTGTCTTCCACTACTAACAGTTTCGGAGACATTCTGGTTCTCAGCTTCTTTGCTAAACCCAAAAGACTCAGACATCCATACAATCGTTTCGTCTCTACTCGACGAGCTTTTTCTCAAACACCTGGCGGACACTAGGCTCGCGCACGGCCTTTCAGGCGGCGAGCGTCGCCGTGTCTCCATAGGGCTGAGCCTCCTTCACGATCCGGCCGTGCTGCTTCTCGACGAGCCGACTTCAGGGCTCGACAGTGGGTCGGCCCTGAACGTGATGCAGACGCTAAGATCGATCACGGACTCGCGCCATCGGACTGTAATTTTGTCAATTCATCAACCGAGTTTCAAGATTCTGTCCACCATTGATAGAATCCTTCTTCTGTCAAAAGGGAGTGTCGTGCATCACGGCACATTATCTTCTCTTCAAGATTTCTTGCTTTCTAATGGGTTTACAGTCCCCCCACAGCTCAACGCACTCGAATACGCCATGGAAATATTAAACCAGCTTCAAGAAAATGACGAGCCAACAACCGATTCTTCACTGTCTCTTCGTTCATCGCCCCAAAATACTAGCTCCTCTGTTACTGATCACACTAAAACGAAAGATGAAATTAGATACAGAAGCTCAAGGGTCCATGAGATAATCACTCTATACAGCAGGTTCTGGAAAATTATCTACAGAACAAAGCAATTACTTTTAACAAACACCTTGCAGGCATTAGGAGTTGGTCTCGTTTTGGGAACTATGTACATCAGCATTGGATTCGATAGGTCGGGAATTGAGAAGAGATTAGGCTTATTTGCGTTCACCCTAACTTTCCTACTCTCCTCCACAACCGAAACCCTACCGATTTTCATCAACGAAAGGCCCATAATTTTACGAGAAACCTCAAGTGGGGTTTACAGGCTATCATCTTATCTAATGGCGAACACACTAGTTTTCTTGCCTTACTTGCTAGTCATCGCACTTCTTTACTCAGTCTCGGTCTACTTTCTAGTCGGCCTCTGCGCGACATGGCAAGCAATTTTATATTTCGTTTTGGTCATCTGGGTTATACTTCTCATGGCGAACTCGTTCGTTCTTTTTCTGAGCTCAATAGCGCCGAACTTCATCGCCGGAACTTCGCTGGTGACGGTGATTCTCGCCGGATTCTTTCTCTTCTCCGGCTACTTCATATCGAAGGACAGTCTACCAAGGTTTTGGCTTTTCATGCATTATTTGTCAATGTATAAATACGCCCTCGATGCTTTGTTGATCAATGAGTATTCATGTCTGCTCACAAGGTGTTTGATATGGTTCGATGACAAGAACAAGACGACGTGCATGGTGAGTGGACGTGACGTGCTGCAGAAGAGAGGGCTTCATGAAAACCAGAGATGGACTAATGTGTATGTATTGATTGGGTTCTTCGTGCTGTACCGGGTTCTTTGTTTGGTGGTTTTGATCAGAAGGGTTTCCAGATCAAAGAAATGATGAGGCGGTTTTCCCGTCCACAAAGATTGTATTGATATTCAATCGTGATCGTTAAAATATGTACAACCAAAAATAAAAATGTACAATATAATTTAATTTTTTTTGAAACTATGTATGTAATTACTAAATTATCCTTGTAAAATAAATAAGATAAAACAAAACAATAATTCTTCTTATTATTAACATAACAAAATAATAATTCTTACTCCCTCCATTTTTCTTTAGATGTCGTTTGACTTTTTGACACACATTTTTAGGTGCTTTGACCGTATAGTTAAAATTATTATCTTTAAATAATTTTTTTTGTGAATTAAAATTTAGATTGTATATTTTTATTCAAAAAAATAAAATTTTGAAAATAATAAATTTAACTACTCGATCAAAGTACCTAAAAATGTGTGTCAAAAAGTCAAACAACATCTAAAGAAAAATGGAGGGAGTATTATTTTACCAACCTTTTTGTGCGGCCATTTGACATCTCTAAATTATCAAAGATTATAGGTGAGAGAAAATATTACGGCTACAATAAAGATTTTGTTTTGAAATTCGATTAGGGCTTCATCTGAGGGAGGCGCGTCGCGGCCACCATCTGTGTCTTCTTCCGGTCGTCACTCATTTCTTCTTCCCCATCATCAGTGCCGACCGCCACATGTTTCTTCTTCCCCATCATCGTTGCGACCCTTCATCCATCAGTGATGGGCAGTCGCAGATCCAAATTTCTAAGACTGGGGGCACAATTTTTATTACCGTAATAAAAAATCAATAACGAAGTACAATATCATTAAAGATGAAACAAATTATATTTTACAGTTGTTCTCTACGAAATTTTAACTTTTGAAAGCGATCAATTATATCTTCATTTGTAACATCTTTTGAAAACTGCAGGTTATATATACGGATATTAGATCTAGAAAGCAGATCTGCAGGTTTTTGGAGTGGGTTTCTAGACATTTTTATGATATATACGGTTATTTCATTTATTATGGATATTATTGATATAAATACCATAAATACCCTTCGAAAGTACGATGATTTAAATAAATGGAAAGTAATTTATTAAATTTTGATTGGTTAAGAATAGTACTGTAAAGTACTGCATCTAATATGGGTACTGCATAGAATATAACACTATATATATATACCATTTTTTTCAATGGGGGCATGTCACCCTAATGTGAACGTGGGTCCGCCTCCGGTGATAGGTTTTTCAGTACCTGATAATTGGATCATAACAACAAAAATAATAAAAAATAAGACGGGAATAATTGGTTCTTAATATTCTTTTGAGATGTGCTCTCATGATTATTGATGTAAAGAGGGTTTCTAGATGCGTATT
The DNA here is from genome assembly GCA_033398695.1 of Orobanche coerulescens. Classification (NCBI taxonomy): domain Eukaryota; kingdom Viridiplantae; phylum Streptophyta; class Magnoliopsida; order Lamiales; family Orobanchaceae; genus Orobanche; species Orobanche coerulescens. Next base: position 9,073,202 of record CM065816.1, on the reverse strand, counting down.
TAATTTAAGCCTTTAGAAGTGCTTATTGGAGGTAAAGTGATTCTGTTGTGTTTTAGTTCTAAATTGCTCTATCAAGTCACTCAGGCCATATTGATCCTACCCAACCAAAGAGCCTACATTACAACTAAATAAAAAATTATTTTTGATTCATAAAATTGCATTCACAAATAGTGGTGGATATGGTAGGTGATTGGCCAACTTATGCTAGTTCGTACGTCTTTGAATGAATTTTGAGCGAATACACGTACCTTATACACTTTCGAGAATCAGCAGCACACTTAACCGACGACGTTCTTATTTTTCAAGTATTGACCATAATGTCAAGGAAGCACCCTTGAGATTTGATGCTTTAAGAACTCGGCTTATTCATTATTTGGTGCATATTGAAAAATTCCATAATTATTCTTTGAGATGTGTTGAGATTTGAGCTGTCTTTGAACTTTTTATTCTGAGTGCATTGATCGGAAAATATAAATGTTTAAGTTTTGGGGAATTGACTAGTAATTTTACACATATTTTAGGTGTCTTTATCAACCTTAATTATATATAAATGTATTAGAATTATATTGTTGTGCATTAATTCTTGATTTAGTTAGTCGGGTTTGTAGAACTCTTCATGTATATTAATGTTATGTATTTATTTTTTTTTAGACTTGTGTTTGCCGATGTTGGTGTATATTGTGATCTTGTTGACGTTGATATTGGTTGTATTTTTTAACGTTGATATATATGGTGTTTGTTACATATAATGTTGGTGACAATAGTTGTTGATGATATAGTATGAGTTATGTTTATTATTGTTGGTTTATATTTGATGTATCATGTTGTAGTTTAGTCGATCACTTTCTGCCATGGGCTAAAGTACCGATTGTTAGTGTTCGAGAATTAAAAATCAATTAAGAATGAATAATATAACTTTGATATACTTATTATATGAACTAAATATATAATAAGTAATATATAATATTAAATATTATATTATATTATTTAATAAATAAGGGTAATTAAGTGATTGCTACAGTAGGACTGTATAAATTGCTTAGCATAAACAGGTAAACTATAACAAAATTCTTATAAAAATGAATATACAGCTCTAGAGAGGAGTGCGAAAATCGAGCCCCTTAGATCATGAATAACAGCAATCCTTTCAACCATCCAACCACCCAACCTTCTCAATATTAAATTAATTTCTCTTTCATTCGCATCATCAATATTTTTCCAACCCAATCATATTAATTTTGAATCATTTATCCATGACCACTCAACCATAATATTTTTATTTTATTATTTCTTTTAAGTAAAAAATTATCATAATTATAATAATCTTAAACATTTATAACTACAACAAGAAATTCTAAAAGTTCCAAAAAGTAAAATCGAGTAATAAATAATAAAAAGCAATATCAAAATATCACTTCAAACTAAATTAAACACATTAATTGCAACAATAACAATACAATATTACAATAAACTATGAATGCTTCAAACAAATAGAGAAAATTACAATTTCAATTCTCACGGTCACACGTCATTTTTCAGATTATTTGAGAAATTTTGAGAATTCGGAAAAAAGTTTCTTGATCCATTGAAGAATTGAGAAAGATGAAATAGAAATGGACCAAATAATAAAGAGAAGAAGGTGAGTTTGTTGGGCGCAAAAGTATATAAAATATAGTGTCTATTTTTTTAAAGAAAAAGTGTCATATTGTAGCACAAACAAGGTTGGAGGCCTATTCCCTTACAAAGACGATATTTTCTTGGGGGGGGGGGGGGGCAAATCCTATAGCCACAAATGAAATAAAACAAGCTAACTAAATAGAAAAAAGCAAGTAAATTTTTGGGAGGCCAAATCCCAAACATAGCCACACGACAACCGACACAAACAAATATCCTCAGCTGAGTGTCTGGTTCAAGCTTGAATATCTGCAGAATGAACCAGGAGCCGTGTAAGAATTAGGTACTTTAACGACCTACCTAGGTCAAGTTTGAGCGCCAACTGATTATCCAGCCTTGGTTCAGAGCCAAAACTGAATCCAGCAAATAACCAGGAGCCATCCATCAAAGAGTTTTGAGCGCGAGCTTGTGCATCTTGGAATATGCAGATACGAAAGGACCATATCAAAAGCCAAATAAAGGTCTATCAGAATCAGCCACAAACACCTACTTCCTCACTACTGCAATGCGTACAAGCGAACCAACTCAACGCCCCCATACGTAGAGTAAGAACATACAAGTACCAGATTTCTTCATGATTCTTCGATATTCAAGGGATCATTCAAAGTTCCCAATCCAGCTATTAAACAGGAGCCATATGTCTTAGATCCTTAGCGAGAGCTTGTGCATCTTGGAATGCAGATACAATAGGACTCCTTCGAGAGCCAGATATAGGCCACACAAAATCAGCCATAAACACCTACTTCCTCACTACTACAATGAGCAAATGTGAACCAACCCAGCACCCCTCATATGCAGGGTAGGAACAAACATGCACCACATCTTCGTGATTCTTCGATATTCAAGGTTTCTTTCGAGGAACCCAATCCAACCATTAAAAAGAAGTCAACCATCGAGTAACCTTACAAGCAGTTAGAGAGTACGCGGAAAACAAGTCCTTAAACAAAACCCAAGCACTTACTACATCATTTCACAAATTTGAGCACAGCACAAACCCATGCCGGCCATACACTAGGAAGGGTCGGGCCGTCGTCTGACACATGACCTTCAATACCTGAGAAGAATTCTTGGACCCAAGTCAGCCACTATCAAGTAACAAGAGCGATTTTTGATATGATAGGAGTAGGTATCTTGGAATCAACAAGCTCAAGCCGAGCATGTAACACATATCTTCATGAATTTTCGATATTCGATGATGCATTTGAAGACTCATCCAGCCATAAACTGAAGCCAATCGCCAAGTCTTTGGATATGACAGGAGAGTGAATGGACATCACTTAAAGTAACCATAGCAAGGCCGGCAGCTATTCCGACCCTGCTCGAAGGGCAGTTCGATCGGGTCGTTGGTTGTTTTGACCAATCTTCCCACCCCCGAGGCCGTTTCTAGACTTGTCTAGGTCCCTAAGGGCTGTTTCAAGATTTGCCCAGGTCCCTGTGGGCCTTTTAAAGGTCCTGTCTAGGACCAAAATATAGTGTCTATTTATAGAGTAAAAAAATACAATTATATATATATATATAAATATATATATATATATAATCTAAAATTATATTATACTATCTAAATTTAATATAAAAAATACTGCCAAGTGTCCAATTTGTGCAGAGAAACCATCAAGGTCTCTTTTGTGTCACATGGAGATCGCGATCGGTTGATTTGGGGGCTGCCTATATGATTTTTTAAGTTTTTATTTATGTAAAGCTGATGTGTCTGATCGACCAGAGGAGAAGTGGTCATTGTTAAATGTGATCTTAAGGAGGCATATTCAATTGAGACTTGAAATGAGTTTCTGTCGCATCCTATAATCCAATTCAAATGCTTTTATTTTTCCTCCATTAGTTTTGAATTTTGATCAATAATGCATTTCTTCCAAAAAATGATTAACACACCTTAATCGACGGTTTTTATGAGTATATAACCAGGGCCGGCCCAATGGGAGGCCGCTTGGGCGACGGCCCAGGGCCTCCAAATTCCTAACTCATTTTGCATATACCAATACCTAATATTCTTTAAAAAATTATATATGTTCGACGTTCCTTACGTAGCTGGCAGAAAAAAACGAGGAAAAAAAATTAAAAATTACATATGTTCAACGTCCTTGCGTAGCTGACAGAAAAAAAGAGGCAAAATCGACTTGGATCGGGTCTCCTTCACCAAAAAAATTAATGTAAAGGACCTCATTTTTTATTTTGCCTCGACCTCAAATCGGCTTTGATCGGCCCTGCATATAACGACCAGCTTGTACCAAACGACATTCTTCGTCCCATCCCATGATGAGAAAGACAAGCCCGGACCTGGTTCGTTTTTTTCAGATTTGTTTGTCATTTTTCATAGAAAATGAAGCACATCCAGTATGGGTGTGCATGGTACGGTTTTAGGGTAAAACCGATACCATACCAAATATATTTGGTTTATTATGATTTAATATCATAAACATACGATTTTTTTTCATTTGGTAGTTCAGTATTTCGTTTGGTTTACATCGGTAAGGTATTTTTTCGTTTTTTTTACTTGATACTTGATAGCATTAACAAGACAAAAATACTCGAATAAATTAATTCAACAAGGTACCATAATAGCTGATCCAAATTAATAGCTAAACAAAAAAAATCACACTAGCCTTAAGACATTAACTAATTTAATGTTCAAGTTTTCATCCAAGTATTTTGGAGTATAAAAAGAAAAAAAAAAGAAAAAAAAAAGACAAACAAGTGTCTTGAATTTCAATAAATTTGTTATACTTCTATATTCATATGAGTCTGTAACTACTCTATATGGTGTTTGTTACATATAATGTTGGTGACAATAGTTGTTGATGATATAGTATGAGTTATGTTTATTATTGTTGGTTTATATTTGATGTATCATGTTGTAGTTTAGTCGATCACTTTCTGCCATGGGCTAAAGTACCGATTGTTAGTGTTCGAGAATTAAAAATCAATTAAGAATGAATAATATAACTTTGATATACTTATTATATGAACTAAATATATAATAAGTAATATATAATATTAAATATTATATTATATTATTTAATAAATAAGGGTAATTAAGTGATTGCTACAGTAGGACTGTATAAATTGCTTAGCATAAACAGGTAAACTATAACAAAATTCTTATAAAAATGAATATACAGCTCTAGAGAGGAGTGCGAAAATCGAGCCCCTTAGATCATGAATAACAGCAATCCTTTCAACCATCCAACCACCCAACCTTCTCAATATTAAATTAATTTCTCTTTCATTCGCATCATCAATATTTTTCCAACCCAATCATATTAATTTTGAATCATTTATCCATGACCACTCAACCATAATATTTTTATTTTATTATTTCTTTTAAGTAAAAAATTATCATAATTATAATAATCTTAAACATTTATAACTACAACAAGAAATTCTAAAAGTTCCAAAAAGTAAAATCGAGTAATAAATAATAAAAAGCAATATCAAAATATCACTTCAAACTAAATTAAACACATTAATTGCAACAATAACAATACAATATTACAATAAACTATGAACGCTTCAAACAAATAGAGAAAATTACAATTTCAATTCTCACGGTCACACGTCATTTTTCAGATTATTTGAGAAATTTTGAGAATTCGGAAAAAAGTTTCTTGATCCATTGAAGAATTGAGAAAGATGAAATAGAAATGGACCAAATAATAAAGAGAAAAAGGTGAGTATGTTGGGCGCAAAAGTATATAAAATATAGTGTCTATTTTTTTAAAGAAAAAGTGTCATATTGTAGCACAAACAAGGTTGGAGGCCTATTCCCTTACAAAGACGATATTTTCTTGGGGGGGGGGGGCAAATCCTATAGCCACAAATGAAATAAAACAAGCTAACTAAATAGAAAAAAGCAAGTAAATTTTTGGGAGGCCAAATCCCAAACATAGCCACACGACAACCGACACAAACAAATATCCTCAGCTGAGTGTCTGGTTCAAGCTTGAATATCTGCAGAATGAACCAGGAGCCGTGTAAGAATTAGGTACTTTAACGACCTACCTAGGTCAAGTTTGAGCGCCAACTGATTATCCAGCCTTGGTTCAGAGCCAAAACTGAATCCAGCAAATAACTAGGAGCCATCCATCAAAGAGTTTTGAGCGCGAGCTTGTGCATCTTGGAATATGCAGATACGAAAGGACCATATCAAAAGCCAAATAAAGGTCTATCAAAATCAGCCACAAACACCTACTTCCTCACTACTGCAATGCGTACAAGCGAACCAACTCAACGCCCCCATACGTAGAGTAAGAACATACAAGTACCAGATTTCTTCATGATTCTTCGATATTCAAGGGATCATTCAAAGTTCCCAATCCAGCTATTAAACAGGAGCCATATGTCTTAGATCCTTAGCGAGAGCTTGTGCATCTTGGAATGCAGATACAATAGGACTCCTTCGAGAGCCAGATATAGGCCACACAAAATCAGCCATAAACACCTACTTCCTCACTACTACAATGAGCAAATGTGAACCAACCCAGCACCCCTCATATGCAGGGTAGGAACAAACATGCACCACATCTTCGTGATTCTTCGATATTCAAGGTTTCTTTCGAGGAACCCAATCCAACCATTAAAAAGAAGTCAACCATCGAGTAACCTTACAAGCAGTTAGAGAGTACGCGGAAAACAAGTCCTTAAACAAAACCCAAGCACTTACTACATCATTTCACAAATTTGAGCACAAGACAAACCCATGCCGGCCATACACTAGGAAGGGTCGGGCCGTCGTCTGACACATGACCTTCAATACCTGAGAAGAATTCTTGGACCCAAGTCAGCCACTATCAAGTAACAAGAGCGATTTTTGATATGATAGGAGTAGGTATCTTGGAATCAACAAGCTCAAGCCGAGCATGTAACACATATCTTCATGAATTTTCGATATTCGATGATGCATTTGAAGACTCATCCAGCCATAAACTGAAGCCAATCGCCAAGTCTTTGGATATGACAGGAGAGTGAATGGACATCACTTAAAGTAACCATAGCAAGGCCGGCAGCTATTCCGACCCTGCTCGAAGGGCAGTTCGATCGGGTCGTTGGTTGTTTTGACCAATCTTCCCACCCCCGAGGCCGTTTCTAGACTTGTCTAGGTCCCTAAGGGCCGTTTCAAGATTTGCCCAGGTCCCTGTGGGCCTTTTAAAGGTCCTGTCTAGGACCAAAATATAGTGTCTATTTATAGAGTAAAAAAATACAATTATATATATATAATCTAAAATTATATTATACTATCTAAATTTAATATAAAAAATACTGCCAAGTGTCCAATTTGTGCAGAGAAACCATCAAGGTCTCTTTTGTGTCACATGGAGATCGCGATCGGTTGATTTGGGGGCTGCCTATATGATTTTTTAAGTTTTTATTTATGTAAAGCTGATGTGTCTGATCGACCAGAGGAGAAGTGGTCATTGTTAAATGTGATCTTAAGGAGGCATATTCAATTGAGACTTGAAATGAGTTTTTGTCGCATCCTATAATCCAATTCAAATGCTTTTATTTTTCCTCCATTAGTTTTGAATTTTGATCAATAATGCATTTCTTCCAAAAAATGATTAACACACCTTAATCGACGGTTTTTATGAGTATATAACTGTGGCCGGCCCAATGGGAGGTCGCTTGGGCGACGGCCCAGGGCCTCCAAATTCCTAACTCATTTTGCATATACCAATACCTAATATTCTTTAAAAATTATATATGTTCGACGTTCCTTACGTAGTGGCGAAAAAAACGAGGAAAAAAATTAAAAATTACATATGTTCAACGTCCTTGCGTAGCTGACAGAAAAAAAGAGGCAAAATCGACTTGGATCGGGTCTCCTTCACCAAAAAAATTAATGTAAAGGACCTCATTTTTTATTTTGCCTCGACCTCAAATCGGCTTTGATCGGCCCTGCATATAACGACCAGCTTGTACCAAACGACATTCTTCGTCCCATCCCATGATGAGAAAGACAAGCCCGGACCTGGTTCTTTTTTTTCAGATTTGTTTGTCATTTTTCATAGAAAATGAAGCACATCCAGTATGGGTGTGCATGGTACGGTTTTAGGGTAAAACCGATACCATACCAAATATATTTGGTTTATTATGATTTAATATCATAAACATACGATTTTTTTTCATTTGGTAGTTCAGTATTTCGTTTGGTTTACATCGGTAAGGTATTTTTTCGTTTTTTCTACTTGATACTTGATAGCATTAACAAGACAAAAATACTCGAATAAATTAATTCAACAAGGTACCATAATAGCTGATCCAAATTAATAGCTAAACAAAAAAAATCACACTAGCCTTAAGACATTAACTAATTTAATGTTCAAGTTTTCATCCAAGTATTTTGGAGTATAAAAAGAAAAAAAAAGAAAAAAAAAAGACAAACAAGTGTCTTGAATTTCAATAAATTTGTTATACTTCTATATTCATATGAGTCTGTAACTACTCTATATATGATCTATTATCATAAAAATATTTAATATAAATAACGGTACGGTACATTTTTTTCGGTATTTAAGTCAGATACCGTACCCATAGGCGGATCCAGTACCGAAAAATCACTGGTGCACCGACCGTGTTACGAAAAAAAATGTCGAACAATAAAATATATATTAAAATTACATTAAAGATAACAAATAATACATAAAGAAAGTCAAAATAATAACAAAGGATCCGTACATTTACAAAGAAAATCGCCTATATTTACCGTTCATTTCCTGAAAATGTGCTAAAATAAAGTGATCACCACCACACATTCTTAAACAAATAACACGGCAAACAATATGCACGGTCAACAGATTCACTATACTCAAGCCAACCATATTTATTAAACCAATTCACATTAAATCGACGCCTCTTATCACCATACGTTGTCCAAGGAAATGTAAAATTACGAGGTTGATTGGGACCTTTTTTAAGTAAGCTTTTCTTACCTCGTTTTGAATGTCTGGATGATATTCTGAAATTGGTTTTCTACGTTCGGGGTCGGCCATCAAAGTTTCCAATTCAACATATTTTTCTCCCTCATTAGCAAAGTTTGATGGAACGGCAAGTTGCGCATCACTTGAATGTTGAGCTTTCGATGGATCTTCAATTACCGGACCACTTGAAGTACCTTTGAATTTGGGACGCACTTCAAAGTATCTTTTCATCCTAAATAAATACACAAACAAACAAATGTTAATTGAAAAACCATAAATTCTTATTGAAGTACTCTTAATATCAAGGGGCTTTAGAGAATTAACAAAAGTAGAATCCTAATATTTTGTAAAAGGATTTTTTTTTAAAGAAATGCTTAGTTTTAGATTGCACAAGATAAATTCCGAATATGATCAACAGCAGAAATTAATTTCTCTGAGATCGCCAGTAACAACCTGGAGGATCAAACTTTGAGTTGCAGCATCAAAACCCGCAAATCTGATGAATATTCTCAAGAATTATACAACAATACGTCAATTTTACCAAAAATCTTAATAAACTCACACATGTCCAAATATAAGATAAAATTAGATAATTTCATAAGAAAAAACACAAATCCTAAATTCATATGAAAAACACAAAAACACAAACCCTAAATTTATATGAAAAAAAAATCCTAAATTTTAAGAAACACAAAGAGGAAACATCAAATACAATCACTGAAAAACTACCTCTAACTATGATTCACGGGCATAGGTGGTGGCAGCGGGCGGACGGGTCAAACATCACGGACATAGGGAGGCTGCGACTGGAGGTTGGCGGGCGGGCGAGAGGCGGCTGGAGGTTGGCGGGCGAGCGGGTAGTTTCAGGAGGAGAAACGGGCGGGCGGGCGGCACTTGACTCACAGCAGAAGTAAAGTCATGGGGAAGAAGATGATAATTAATGTGGGTCATGAGTTTTTAATTTTATTTAATACACAGCAAATAAAACACGTCCCAAAACGACGTCGTTTTAGCCAAAACGACGTCGTTTTGTGTAAATTTTGGCCAAACCGACGTCATTTTGGTTTTGGACCAAAAAATTTGATAGTGCACTTGCACCATCATGCCTCACGTAGGTCCGCCCCTGACCGTACCGTACCGAAATTTTGATTTTATAAAAAATAAAAACCATATATATCGGTTTAAACAGTTTATCGATTTTTCCGATACGATTTTTACGGTGCGGTGCGGTTTTTCGATTTAATTGGTATTTTTGCACACCCCCTACCAGGTTCACGGGTTCTACTTCATTTTTACTCCCACGTGTACTGTTTTTGCCGTTTCTCTGTGGTGCATGCACCCTATGTGGTCACTTAGTACAAGACCTCAGCAACACTATACGATAATAGAGCATTAAAAATTATATAGTGGGAATCAATTTTTTAATATCAAATCATAAAATTGATAAGTTCTATATCCTCATTCATAAAACTATAAGTTTTTAGTACCATTTTGATTAAAAAGACTAAAATGTCCTCTATTTTGTTGTAATGTTGACTTCTCACTTTTTTTTATTTTATTTAATTTAAACTACTTTTCTTCTCTTTTTTCTTTTTTACTTTCCTCATCTGCTCCGATCGATATTAATGTTCAACAACCAAAATTTAACTACAAACATATACATCAAAACAACACAACCATTTTATTTTTGACAAAGGGTCTCTCAAAAATCTTATAGAAATCACAAGATTATTCGAAAAGAAAAGTTGACGTTGAAATAGGACTTCATTTGTCGTGCTTCTGAGTTCATAAAGCAAATATGCATCAGTATTTGACCGATGTAGAAAAAAATTCCCGATTTATTCTTACGGACACGATCTCTGCACACGATGGGAAGCCACCGTGTGCAACGATCGTGTGCAACGGTCGTGTCCAACGACCTTGACATCGTGCGTACTACTAACGTGTTCTCGATCGTTTAACACGATCGTCTACAATCGTGTGCAGCAATCGTGTTCATGGCTAGAAACTTGCACACGATCACTGCACACGGTAGTATACGACCGTGTGCATCGGTCGTGTCCAAGGCAGACCGTTTTATAATATTGTTCGCTCAGTTTTCTGAATAGTTATTCATCCTTTTGTAATCAGATGTCGTGGCAGCGTATTTTGATACATCACGGTGGTCATTGGGAGCGATCGACATATGTAGACGGGGACTCCTTTTTTGTCTATATCGACACGAGCAAAGTTAGTCGTGCAAACCTCGTGGGGGTTATCAGAGAGAGTTTGGGTGGTCCAAATGAGTCCGATTACAAATTATGGTACTTTACACACATGGCCAAGGGAAACAAAGTAAAAGTCCTATTACGGGGCGATACCGAGATACTTCGATTACTAGTAGAATACAAGGAGGATCCTGAGGTCTATGTTGAGAACAGCAGCTCCTCCACTCCCGAGGTTAATATGGGATGTAGCAGCTCGAGAGTAGAGCCCGGCAACATAAATTATGACATGCCTTCCAAAGAGTATCAATACGAGGAAGATGAGGAAGACGAGGAAGATGAGGAGGTGCATACATCCGAAGATGAAGATTGTTGTAAAGACTTGCTTGAGTCACTATATGTGGAATTTCTTGCTTGGGTTCGCCAACCGGCCCAAATGGATAGGATTATGAGTCTTCGAAACTTCTCATCCAACCATCAATCTGCGAGCGAGCATGAGCATCTACAATCAATACATAACTGGATCATTCCATTTTCGGACCCCGGTAGTACCGGGACTTTGGGTTGGGTCGAGCAGCCTCCACCTAAGCACGGCCGCCTAGAGGCGGGTCCACCTTTCGCTCCAAGACAGAGTTGAGGATAACTGTAGGAATGTATCATTTGGAAAACATGCTACGGTGTATCACCGATCGCTCCGCCGATAAACGATAGTGTTTGTCCTGTAAGAGTGGGCGAAAAAATTGTCTTTAGGTTGTGTGCTATCGAGGGTGCAACTATTTGGAGAATTCCTAAGTTGACATTGGAGCACACTGTCACCCTCGATTTGAACCGTCCGCCGCACGATCGGTCACTTCGAGGTTGCCGCCCATTATTTTGCTAAAAGATTGACCGGTGAGGGGGTCACTTTGAGGCCAAAGGAGATGATTGTAGAGATGTGTAGGGAGTACGGCATTGACATGCTATACAGTTTTGCTCTCCGGACAAGGAATATAGCGATAGAGAATACATATGGCGGCTTTGATGAGTCGTATCAGAGGCTCCCATCTTATCTGTATTTGTTAAAACAGCGTAATCCAGGGACAATTTATGATTTGCAGACGACTCGTGAGGGAGTGTTTTGCCACATGTTCGTTGCACTCGGACAGAGTATTAGGGCATTTGATACGTGCCTTCGACCGGTGATTATAGTTGATGGGACCCACCTGAAGGGAAGGAATAAAGGAACTCTATTTGCGGCTGTCACATTTAACGGGAACGAGCAAGTATTTCCTCTTGCAGTTGGTCTCGGTCCGATAGAGAACGACGAGTCATGGACTTATATTCTGTTTAACCTGCGCAGATGCTACAATCCGATGGAAGATTTACTGATTGTGAGTGACCAACATAAGAGCATTCAGAATGCTGTTCGAGCCGTCTATCCGAATACATTCCACGGGTTGTGCTATCACCATCTTGCAAAAAATCTGACCTCCTACGGTGCGCATGCTATAGGACTCTTTAGAACTGCTGCCTACACGCATCGTGAAGAAGATTTTTTTGAAAACTACTTTTCGAAACTACATATCGAAAGCCCTAATGGGGCTCACAAACACCTTTCTGAAATTGGGCCAGAGAGGTGGGATAGGTCGAAGTGTCCGGTACGACGCTATAACTTCTTGACATCCAATGTTGTTGAATGCTTTAATAATCGTATGTTGTGGGTGAGGCGTTTACCTGTTTGCTCGTTACTTGAGATATTTCGCCTAATTTTAGAGAATTGGTTTGATGAGAAGCGGGGAGAAGCTACATCAAGAGACCATGAGTTGACAATGCACTCTTTTGAAAAGCTTTCTAACTCTGTGCAAGCCAGCCTTACTCTTACCATTCAAGCTACCACCCCACTTGTTTATAAAGTCGAAGAAAACAAAGTTTCTTATGAGGTCGACCTTCGAACATGGACATGTTGTTGTCGTGAGTTTGATTTAGATCAGATTCCATGTCGTCATGCCGTTGCCGCTATAAGGTAATTGTCTATGCTGTTGTGTGCACATGGTCATGGCAGAATGCACATGATCGTAACCCACGATGGGCACGATCGTAACCCAATGGGCACGATCGTAACCCATGATGGGCACGATCGTAACCCAATGGGCACGATCGTAACCCACGATGGGCACGATCGTAACCCACGATCGCCATGATCGTAACCCACGATCGCCATGATCGTAACCTACGATGGGACACACGATCGCCACGATGGTAACCCACGATCGGCACGATCGTGTTTTGCCATCGTGTGCAAAACAGTGTTGGTCTGGATTTATCCTACACCTCATCAATATCAAAAATACATTATCCTATACAACATCCTTGACATAATTGCTTATTGTAACAGGCGCGCCGTCAATGGTTTGTCCGTGTATGATTTTGTTAGTCGTTATTTCAAGCATCAAGGACTTAGAGAGACTTATAAGGAGCATATTAGTCCCATCCCACATCCTGATGAGTGGAATATCCCACCGGAGATCTCATCCATCGTTTACATACCTCCAGAGGGGATACGACAAGCCGGCCGACCAAGAATGAGTCGCGCACGGTCCGCTGTTGAAAATTTTCCCGCAGGTGGACAGCCTCAGGTGTGCGGTAGGTGTAAAGTAACCGGCCACAATAGAAAATCTTGCAAAGCATTCATTCCCATAGGTGGTGTGGATTTGAATATCCCTGAAGAAACTCAAGTAATGGATGAACAAACGGGGCAAAAGCGCCGGTAGAAGAAGAGGTGTAGCATATTCCGTAATGATGACCATGACATAAGGGGATGTCCATACCATGAAACTTAAATTGCTTATGTATTTTTATATTTTGTGACTTACTAGCAACAATCATGTGCTGATATTTTGATCCTCGATGGACCATGTATTGATTCAGTATTCTAATTATTAGTTGAAATGCATAATTTTGTGTCTATTTTCTTTATCTTTGAATTGAAATTTAAGTGTTCAGTTATGTAAAGCAAATAAAGGTGATTATGGAGCCAAACATTAACCATAACAAAGTAGCTCACTTCAAAGAGCAATAGTTTACAGCAAAGGGATATCCAAAGCATATAACTTTACAAAATAAAATTTAATCACCATCACACCAAAATATCTAATAATAACTTAAAAACCACAATCACTTGGATCCCTTTTCCCCCATCTGCTGCTATATCTTTAGTCTTGTATCACCATCTTCATGAACTTCCTCTTCTAAAATAACTTCTTTGCTTTTCTTCTCAGAAATCTCCAAATCATTATCATCATCACCATCTAGTATGACTGGAGTGCTCGCAGTATTTTTAAATAGACCCTCTTTCATGAAACACATTAATTCGCAGTACACACTACACATACAACAAAATCAAAAAACTTACTCTGAGCATTGAGTATCTTCCTCGCAGCCTAGTTTTGTATGGTGGGTTGGGATGAGGTATCCTCTTTCTTCTTTTTGGTGGTGGTGCTTCGATTCCTCCTAAATCGCTTTCTCGTAATCGGCCGCTCATTTCGCGTATTTGATTTTAATGGATTTTAACTGATGTTAATTGATTATGGTTTGTAGTGAAAAGGGGGGCTACGGTTCATGTATTTCACTCTCAGTCAATGAAGATGGGCTTATATTGAAAAAGGGGGGGACCGACCCACGATGGGATTTTATAATAAAATAATTTGATGTTGCCCTTTGCAGTACACACGATTGTGCAAACGATCGCCACGATTGTGTGACACGTTGGCAACCAGGTGTCACGTTGTCTATGGTGTCAAATTGGCACTGTATCCACGTATGCACACGATGGGACACACGGTCGTGTCCACGATGGAACACACGATCGTGTGCACAAGAACATTAAAACTTTTCACCAATTTCTCAAATTACTCATCAATTTAGGTGTTGTTACTTATATATTAACAATTATTTGTTAACGATACACTTATTTAAAAAGTTATTGATTGAATTAACATAATATATTGCATATCATGTGTAGTCTATCTGTTCTCAGTGTATTAGTTCGTACGGATAAGTTCATCATCTGGATGAAATATCTCATATACTAATGAATTACAACGAAATGACAAATACGAGTTTGTATAAGAAGATATATAGTAATTAATGTTTGAACAAGCGATGTTTGAATCACAAAACATCCTTCTAGATAACACAATAAATCAAATTGGCAAAAATACCAAAAGTTTATATGCACACGATAGAACACACGGTCGTGCCCACGATGGGACACACGATCGTGTGCACAAGAACATCAAAAATTTTCACCAATTTCTCAAATTACTCGTCAATTTAGGTGTTGTTACTTATATATTAACAATTATTTGTTAACGATACACTTATTTAAAAAGTTATTGATTGAATTAACATAATATATTGCATATCATGTGTAGTCTATCTGTTCTCAGTGTATTAGTTCGTACGGATAAGTTCATCATCTGGATGAAATATCTCATATACTAATGAATTACAACAAAATGACAAATATGAGTTTGTATAAGAAGATATATAGTAATTAATGTTTGAACAAGCGATGTTTGAATCACAAAACATCCTTCTAGATAACACAATAAATCAAATTGGCAAAAATACCAAAATTTTATATGCACACGATGGGACACACGGTCGTGCCCACGATGGGACACACGATCGTGTGCACAAGAACATCAAAAATTTTCACCAATTTCTCAAATTACTCGTCAATTTAGGTGTTGTTACTTATATATTAACAATTATTTGTTAACGATACACTTATTTAAAAAGTTATTGATTGAATTAACATAATATATTGCATATCATGTGTAGTCTATCTGTTCTCAGTGTATTAGTTCGTACGGATAAGTTCATCATCTGGATGAAATATCTCATATACTAATGAATTACAACGAAATGACAAATACGAGTTTGTATAAGAAGCTATATAGTAATTAATGTTTGAACAAGCGATGTTTGAATCACAAAACATCCTTCTAGATAACACAATAAATTAAATTGGCAAAAATACCAAAAGTTTATATGCACACGATGGGACACACGGTCGTGCCCACGATGGGACACACGATCGTGTGCACGGCCGTGCCCACGATGGGACCCACGGTCGTGTGCACACGGTCATGGCAGCCATCGTGCGCACACGACCGCATCAACCCATGACCGTGGGTAGGTTGCACACGATCGTGACCCACGATGGCCACGATCGTGTGCATCCATCGTGTGTAACATAGAGCCAAAACATAAAGATTTAACAACACAATACGATCGTGACCCACGATGGCCACAATCGTGTTCATCCATCGTGTGTAACACAGAGCCAAAACATAAAGATTTAACAACACGACACATTCATATTGCCAAAACTGTCTAAATACAACATAAATATTTAACAACACGACACATTAATCTTGCCACAACACAACACACCATAAACCATTTTACATATCTAAAGACAACATAAAGATTTTAGCAGCTAAACCATATCGATATTTCTTAATATATTTCTCATTAAGTTCCTTGATTTGGTGCCTTGCTCCTGGGTTTGCAGAGACGAGTCGATCCAAGTACATGCACGCGAAGGGGCCACAACTGTGATTGTCGTTTTGTATGAACTGTAGCTCTTGTGGCATAATTTTGAAACTCATCTCCGTGTCATACTTCTTCTTCGATTGGTTGTTCAGCCAATACCCAGATTGAGCTAGCACACGAGGCATCAGACGCATAATCGGTCGCAGTTGGTTGAATCGGTATCGACCATCTTCGTGGTGGTGTGACAAGGAATCGTACAACTCTACGGTCCATGTTATGATGTCAATCTTGATAGTCACCCAGTGGCTCTGGTCGAGGCAACAAATGGCAATGATCTGTTGAAACAAAATATGTAATCATATAAGATCATCACATCAAACATAGCGAATCATTTATAAATATAAATTTCAAACTTACTTCGTTGCAATTTAACCATGGAACCGCATGTGGTGTATCAAGACCTGTCATGTAGTCCTCGATGCATTTAGGAATTTTCCAATCCTTGTAAACCGGCTTCCCTATCACCTTGATACCAAGTGGATCATCCGGATGGAGTCTTGCAAACTCGTTGGTCAAAATTAACTACAAAAAGCCAAACCACAAAATTAAAAAAAAATCCACATCACACCAATGATATACAAGCGAGTAGGTTATAGAACTTACGTAAAATTGGGAGCCGGCAAGTACAGTGCCAACTCTACCGACACCAACACTACGGACTCCCCTCCGAAGCCTCGCTCGAGTCGCAAGCACATAACAGTCTATCACCTCGGCATCAAAGTCTTCACGGCTAGACTCTATACGGTCAAATAACGCCTGGGTGAGAGCATGCCCAGTCTCCAAACACCGGACAATAGCATCACGTGGCTGCTCCCTCCTAAAGTGTAGGTACAACTTCTTCAGAGCCTCGCTATCTCTTGGAGGCGCAACCACAAAAGGCTCCCGAAGAGCAGCAGATGGTCGACTCACTCGCGGTGGAAGACTACGCTCACCCAAATGCTGCGTTCCGGCACTCTCACCATCTTCATCACCCTCAGCATCCCTCTCACAACTATAACGATCAGAGAGGTGTACAGCCGGCTGCTCGATCTCAAAAACTGGCTGCTCGATCTGAAATGGAGGCTGCTGCTCAGGACTACCACCCTCACTTCGAAACATCGCACTATAATGATGCTCGTCCTGAAACCAGTCGAACATCGTCCCATACTGCTGAAACGGCGCCTCAAATGGCTCATACTTATGCTCGTAATCAAGGGACTGTTGAGTCTGAGAATGGTGACTGTGATGGACCTCAGAATGGTGGGTAGGCGGACGCTGAGAATGGTGACTAGGCTGACGCTGAGAATGATGACTAGGCTGACGCTAAGAATGGTGACTGTGGGCTGCGCCAGAGACTGAGTGACGTGGAGGGTCAGGAATCCTCCGTTGGGCGCTGCTAACAGATGCAGAATGACGAAGCCTATCATGGCTCCCAGCTGAGTAGTGCACCGGGCTCCTAGAACGTCTATGCATAGGTCCGAAGAAATCCACGATCCCAGAAAGCACCCGGCGAGAAACTCGAGCAATAAATCCGGACTCAGAATCATCGTACAAGATCGCCTTCAAACGGCGATCGAAGTACTCATCCCTGCTCGTGTCCTGGGTGTGGTCCGGACAAAGAAGTTCGTGGACACAACACACCCTCTCTGGCTGCCTCTCCCGGTCCGATGTCTCTGCACCATCTACTGGTGGGGTACTCTGCCGGCGTCGCTTCGACACTTTATGTGCCGACTCATATGTAATCAATTTTCCAGCAGCCTTCTTCAACCTATCCATAACTTTCTTTCTCGGGATCGGCGCAGGCTCATCCTCCTTATTCTTCACAGCTATTCTTACAGGCTTAATGAACTTAACGTCATATGGCGAGCCATTCTCAAAGCTCAGGTAGTAGTACTCAGCCTCATCCTCCTCCAGATGCGGTAAAGAGGGAAGTACTCTGTGCTGCAAAATTAGTCATTAAAGCATACCATTAGATGGGCAATCACATAACGTTTAAGAGATGAAGTCAGGAGAAAATACGTTTACAAATTTATATACCTTATCGTCGAAGAAATGAGTGAAATCACAAAACATCTTCCTCGTAGTCCACATCAAACACCGGGGGACTTGGACAGATTTATCTCGAATACCACACAATGCTCCCAATGAAGGAATCATCTCATACGACCATATCTGTAAAGCCCAAATAGGACCATAGAAGTGATAGTCCTTGTGCTATTGTCCCTCCTTCATGACAACGTTGCCTATGTAGTAAGATAAAACCCCAAAGGCATAAGAACCCCAAGGAAACATATCCCACTGCTCGAAATCCTCAACTAATGCACATGCCCATGTCTCGACCATCATGTCGTCACGGCATAGGATAAAGTAATAGTATATAAGCAAATTGGCAACCTTCACATAATCTCTTATGTCTCTACCAAAATCTCGAGCATTGAACCTCTTCCGCAGAACACTAACCTTAATATGTTTGCCATGGAGTATTCTGTGGAAAATACCGTCAGACGGAAGGAGATGGTCGTCCTGGAGATGGAAGGTAGAGTTTCCAAAATGGAGTCCAGTGATCATGGCAAAATCACGGGCCGTAAAACGAATGGTCCTCCCGCAAACCTGGAACCACGACTCATCCGGGGGGATTTGATCACCCTCCAATTGACGGGCAATCAAGTGATGTAGGGCAGTATTTGAACTCCCATTCCTCCTAACTTTAATCAAGCGCCCCAGGACCCCCTCGGTCAAGCTCTCGATAGCTCGATCAGCAACTGCGGAATTACGGCCCATACTTCTTAGTGTCTCAATGATCTCTTTAAATACCGCCTCCCGTATGTAAAGATTCACTTGACGTGTAACAAAACGCAATGTAGGTCTCTTCCATACGCAACCAGTCTGCAATATAGACATAGAACTCATAAGAATATGATAGAATGCTTAAGAGAACGAAAAAAAAAATTCTACCTTGCACACGATCGCAGGCACACGATCGATGCCCGTCGTGTGAAGACCATCGTGTGCCACACGACGGTTCACACGACGAGCGTCGATCGTGTGCATGTCATCGTGTGCAGGGCAGGAGCCTTTGGTCTTCTAGCACACGACGGCACACACGATCGACGACCGTCGTGTGTAAACCATCGCGCCCACGAAAGACCATCGTGTACACGATGGTGTCATCTTCTTCAGCACCATCGTGGGACGATGAACAACCGTCGTGGCACGATCGTGTGTGAATGAAAATACACTAACCGGCGGCTCATTGACGAATTCCTCTTCAGATGAAGTGTCACTAGCGGAACTTCTGGCGTCTTCAGATTCTCTGTGGTAGTAGGAGTTCGATATTTTCTGGCCGGCGAAGGGTTTCACGACGGGAGAGTTTTTTTGCAGAGAGATAAGGAGAGTTTTTTTGCAGAGGAAAATATTGAGTTGTGGGACCGTTTTTTTATTGTTGTTTTTTTTTAATAATCTTCTATTTTTTTATGTTTTTTTATCTTTTAGTGGTAGACTTTAAGGGTAATAAAGTCTTTTAACACGTTTTGGTATAAAAAACTTATAGTTTTATGAATGGGGATATATAACTTGTTACTTTTATGCTTTGGTACTAAAAAGGAGAGATCCCAATTATATATTATTGAGGATTAATTACAAAAGAAAAAGTACAATTGAAATTTGATCTAATAAAAAAATAACTAATCTTTCAAATAAAAAAAAAAATGAATTAGGGAGTCCGATTTAGCTCCACATAATGATTTCTAAAGAAAGAGTAAAATGGTACGATCATTCTAAAATAAAGAAATTACCATAATAATTAAAAGCAAAAAAAAAAGGGAAATATTGATCATATAAATTATTTGAATTCCTTAAATCTTAGACACAATCAATATCCCCAAAAATAGTTGTCATCCAATATTAATTCATTTCTTCATTAATTTCTTCATTTCTTCATTCCTTTCTTTGTCAAGAAAAAAAAAAGAATTATTCTCAAACTCCTGCAATAAAATTGAACAATTTCAATTCGAATTATGACAATAACTTCTGCTACATAGTTCGAATTGCAAAAAATATCACCAATTCAATACATACTTGGGAAAACATTTTCATACATAAATGAGACTTATTGTTGTAAACATTTATACTAACCCTCTGGTGACAGCTAACTCTAAGTGTTGAACAAATATACTGCAACTAAAGAAATAAAGAAAAAAAATGTGTCCCCATATTCAAGAAGTAGAGAAGCAATCGTTCAAAAATATCACCATACGTCACCACATTCACATATTGTAATGGGAACACTTTTTAAAAATATCACCCATATATTATCATCTATGGGATGACATATAGAAACAAATATGCAATTAAATAGATCCGAAAATGGAATGTGTTACCACATACACACAGAATAAAAAACTTCTATCACTTAGAAAATAGAAACAAAAACATGCAATGAAAAATCATAACTATTCGTTATAAGTCATAAGAGTTGTACTACACACTCCGAAATTGATCCCAAAATATGTTCTCGATTGACACGTGTCGTGTTTTTATTTATCCTCCGCCAGCTGTTCATTAGCATCCCGCTCATCCGTTTGTTCTTCTTCCTTCGCCTTGTGATCTAACTTTGGTTGATGCTGAGAATTATAAAACAGAGTGTTGTCAAGATAAATAAGACTGTTATTTAGCAGTAATAATAAGTGAAACAAGATATCCTAGAGCAATCAGGAATAAATAAATAAATATACACACACAAGACAAAGATACAAGAATAAGCTAAGCTAAAAGTAGATGATAAATTGAATGAAATCACTGGAGTTAGTTTATATTCGACAATTTACCACACGATACGAAAACACGATACGAAAACGACACGAAAATTTAGTATTTGTGTTTGTATTTTGAGTACAAGACACAAAAATACACGAACACGAAAGTATACGACCGAGAATTAGGGGGGTATTCAACTGAAATTTGGAATGAGTTTCAAAGACTTTTATAAAATTTGATGAATTTGTAAAAGTTTGGGTGTATTTGTAAAAGTTTCAAAGACCCGGCCTTGGGCGGGCCTGGATCTACCCGATCTGTAAATACCCGGGTCTGGGTCTGGATCCGGGTCCAGTTTTAAATTTCGGGTCCGGGTCCAGATACCTATGAATCCGGCCCCGCCCCACCCCGTTGTCATTCCTATTCGAAAAGTGATTATACATTCATTAGAAATCCGAATTTCCATCATAAACCATAAATACCCCAACAACAAGAATAAAAGATAAAAAGCAATCTATTAAATCAATACAAAAATGCTTGTATTGACTTCTACTCAATAAATTAATAGCATCAATTAAATAGTATTTTTTTATCAAACCCGGCATAAAAAAAAAAACTAATGGTAAATGTTTTGCAATAGCAATTCTATCGTGCAAGAGATTAATTAAATATTTTTATGATCCCAATTTTATTAATTTAAAAAATTCTACGATAAGTGGAAGCCTTCAGAATTAAATATACAGTTAAACCTCGATAAATAAATGTTCGATAAAAAAAATAACATCGTCAAATGAATATTTTTTCCGATCTCAATTCTTTATAACATGTTTAAATTTTCGTTCGATAAATGAATAATTCCGTTAGATAAATATTTTTCTCCGTTCCCTATCATATTCATTTATCGAGGTTTTACGGACTACTATTATTAATTAATTTATTACTACGGCTAAAAGCCTGAAACCTGAGTATTTCATAGTGATCTACCGGTCAATCCCGAGTCAAAGTCTCAATAAACTTTTCCAAAGCTACCAGCGACGAACCATTCTCTCGAACCGCCGACTCGGCGGCCTTCTTCATCTCAGCGACTCGGTGCCTGACGGCTCGCCCATTTTCCGAGTCCATCAGCTCTCTGACTCGCTTTTCCAACTCGGCTGCCGTCACGAACCCATCCGCGGCCGCCTCCTCCAGCGGCAGCGCCACCTTCATCTCATCCACCATGAAAACCCGGTTCATCCTCTGCTCCGCGTATATCGGCCAACCGATCATCGGAACGCCAAACGACACCGCTTCCAGGATCGAGCTCCTCCCGCAGTGAGTCACGAACCCGGCCACTGAGTCGTGACTCAGAACCTCCTTCTGCGGGGCCCACGATTTAATCACGAAGCCCCTTTCTTTAGTCCTCTCTAGAAACCCCTCCGGCAGCAGCGCATCCAAGTCCGGATCGTCGGTCGCTGCTAAGCTGCGCTGCTTGCCTGGTGGGCTGCGCACGGACCAGAGAAACCTGTGGCCGCTGTTTTCCAATCCGACCGCCATTTCTTTCAATTGTTCGGCGGAGAACAAACCCCTTCTGCCGAAACAAAGGAAAACCACGCTTTTACTGGGCTGTGAATCGAGCCATTTCAGACATTCATGCTCCACGGCGCCGTTTTTGAGGTTGCTTTCACCGACCAACGGACCAACCAAGTAAACCGGCGGCGTTGGGGCACCCGGGACGCACGAACCGTTTATCAGTGCCTCCTTAGCTCTAAACTCGAGCGCGTCAAAAGCGTTCACAACAATTCCAGCTGATCTCCGCATATTCTCCGCCGTGCCCATAAAGTGTTTGTAAGTATTACTCTTACGGAAAAACATACCAGTTGGGAAATCAGATGAGTAGATCGGCGGGCACCCTGGTACTTCGATAAAATCATTCAAATCCCCGATGTCTTGAGGGATGGTCTCGTCAATCGTGGGGAAATACAGAAAAGCGCAGAGGCCAAACGCGCCGCTGCTGACGTAGAAGTAAGTGGGTATTTCCAAGCTCGTAGAGACTTCAAATGCTGAATTGCAGAAAAAATCCATTACAAATGCTCTGATTCTTGATTTCTGGGATATCTCTTGAAGGGCATCGCGGAGGTTTGGGTTGTTGAGGCGTGGGATTTCGAAGAAGAGCTCTACGGGGTTTTGCGTTAGGTTGGGAGGGAGATCGGCGGTGGCGATGCGGCGGTAAGTGATGGAAGGGACGGCGGCGACGGAGGCAGCGGCTGAGTCGGCGGCGGAGCTGAGTATTGTGACGGGGATGCTGGGGTGGTGCTTGCTGATGAACTTGGCCAGCACTAACATGGAATTCAGGTGCTCCGGCGAAGCGTACAGAATAATGGTGTCTTCCATTTTTGCAGAAATGTGAGACAGTTTAGATTTTAAGTTGGAAAGGTGTAGGCTTTGTTGTGTGGTTGGCTTACGCGTTGCATATGTGTGTGTATATATAACCTGATTATAATTGATGAATAACTTAATCACAATTGCATATAGTATAATTATATTGAAAATCCAATGTTGTCGTCATAAATCTAGTATAATATAATTACAGTTGATGTATCATGTACGGAATATCATGTTGCATGATATAATTTTGTCATTTAATACCATATGTATCATTCATCAATCATACCCTTTCCGTTCGCCCGAAGTAGAGCTGTAAACGAACCGAGCCGAGCCGAGCTTTGACCTAAACGAGCCGAGCTCAATTTTTTTCCCTGACGAGCCGACCCGAGCCGAGCTGTGTTATCACACAAAAAACGTGTTCGAGCTCGAGCTCGTTAATAAAACGAGTCGAACTCGAGCTGTTCGCGAACAACTCGAGCCGGAGTCGAGCTCGAGCCGAGCTCGAGCTGTTCGCGAATAATTATATATTTCTAAATTATTTAAATAATATATTTAAATTATTTAAAATAAATATTTTAAAATAATCATTAAAAATTATATTTCTTAAATTAAAATTTGAAGATTTTGACTTTTATATGGTCAATAATTTCTAAGTTTGACTAAGAATTAATCTCAATATATAATGGTAAAATATTTAACAAAATTATATTATGAAACTTCACCATCTAAAGTTTCATAATATAATTTTGTTAAATATTTTATTATTATAGTTTGAGATTAATTGATAGTCAAACTTGAAAATTATTGACCATATAAAGTCAAAATGTTCATGTTAGCTGGGACGGAGAGAGTATTTTTTTAAATATATATAAAAATTAATATTTTAGTATATGAAAATTATTTAAAAAATTATTAATCTATAATATAATATATAAATATTATTAAAATAAATTTAAAAATATATTTATTAATCGAGCTTAACGAGCCGAACCGAGCTCGAGCCGAGCTCGAGCCGCACATGCCCAAGCTCGAGCCGAGCTCGAGCCGCACATGCCCAAGCTCGGCTCGAGCTCGTTTTCTTAACGCACATATTTTTGTGTTCGAGCTCGAGCTCGAGTTCTTAACGAACCGAGCCCTTAACGAGCCGAGCCGAGATTTGTTCGCGAACAGCTCTGTTCGTTTACAGCCCTAGCCAGAAGTATAATATTTAGTCTAAAAAAATAAACATTTCTTTAGAATTGTAATATTTCTTTAAATAACTCAATTATTTTTTACCTTTTTAATCTCCACGGTCATCAACAACACCATACATTCACCATCACTAATTTTACTCAAAAAATTGCACTTCAGTTTAGACATAGAGAGTACATCTAGTCACTCAACCATTCAATCTTTTTTTGTTTATTTAAAAATTGTTATGGAGATTTTTCGCATAGCTTACTCGATCGAGAAGGGTTGGACAGTGTTGCTCGAAAAATATGGTCGAAAAAAGATTACTCAAAAAATTAAGGTCACTTGAACATACGAGCTACTTGAATAGTCTTACTCGAATATTAGTTGCGCGAAAATTATTAGAAGTCTACTCGAATGGCTTACTCAATAGGCGGTACCCAAAGAAGAAGATCACATATGTTTGCCCCTGTTCAGATGCTACTCTAAAAAATAGTAAGGTTGTAATTACTCGAGAAAAGGATTACTTAAATGGTCTTACTCAAAAGTTAGTTGGTCGGATAGGGTTTCTCATAGAATCTTATTCGAAAGTTAGTTGCTCGAATAGGGTTACTCAACATAGGATGGTACTCGAAGTTTTATTGTTACTCGAAGAAGGTTACAAAAATATGTTACTAAAAAATTATAGACGTTGTTACTCGAATTCATACGAGTAGAATCCAAACAGGTATTTTAGATCTTAAAATAGTTGTTGTTAAACTTTATACATAAGAAATTTTTTTCTTAAATCCCAATGGACATAGTCGAGTATTCCAATATGAGTAGGTTCATCAACAACCTTGCTATAAATTTCTTGTAATTTAAACCAATAGTTTTTTTAGCTTTTATACATGTGCTTTCAATAACTACAAAAATATTTGAATAAACTTATATGTTTGAAGATTTTAATAGCATTGCTTTTTTTTAAAATTAGAAGAATGATTGAATTTGTAATTAATATATAATACTGATTTTATTTTTATTAGAGAAGAAGTTAAATTAATGGGTTTTACCCCATCACCACACTCCAATTTGTTTAAGAATTTACAAATCCTATTTTGAATTATGGATATTACTTGATAGTTTAGAAATAATATTTTGCTTAGAGGGGTAAAAGTACAAATTAACCCATGATCTAATAATTCTCCTAGCTCAACTTAGCCCTTGAACTTAATTTTTGTCCATTAGAGTCTTCAACTTTAGAATTAGAAATAGGTTAAAAAAATCATGAAAGTTCCAAATTAGAGATAAATAGGACCCTCATGAAGATTAAATTACTATTGAATTCTAAAAAGTACCTAAAAACTAAAAGAATGATAAATGAAATTAGAAATATCTTCCAATAAATGAGCTTTACAACTATTTATAAACTCGAAAATAATTAAAAGTTTTGTAATTGCTGATAGCACATCCGTCTTGTCATTCACGTATACGCTCCCCTCCAGCTCAACCATACCGGTTAAGAGGACCAGAGAATAAAAGAACCGGTTTCCGGGTAAACCGGTCTAGCAGAGTAACAGGGAGGACCGACCGAGTACGTGACAAATTTACTCCCAGGTCCTGTTAAAGATTGGACCAAACAGAACCGTCGGGACCGACTTGATGACCAGTTCGGAGCAAGGACAAAAGGGCCGACCAGATCCAGAATAAGTACGCTCCAAAACCCCGTCATAGCATGACCGATGCGGGAGACCCAAGGGCCGACCCCAGTACCGACCATAACGGATAAGCATGGCCAAAAGCATGCGGAACAGGCACACAGGACATGCGGAACAGGCACACAGGATAGTTAATGCATTATGTCCTCCCTCTTCCCAAAGCAGTCCCCAAAGGCCACCACGTGTCTAAGGCGCACTCTCCCCCTGACAAGTGTTTGGACACATTCCCAAATATTCTCCAGCTGTCGCCCGCTGATTGGCCAAGATTTTCTATATATAGAGAGAATGTTTGATAAGAAATGACTTTTGGAAGTTTTCATAAAAAAGAGTGAGAGAAAGAGAGAGAGAATACAAAAGAAGACTTGTAAAAAAAGCAATTAATTTAGACCGGCTTAAAAGTTCAATTCGGCTCTATCACAGATTACAATCATCAATAAAATTTCGTGATCCAACTCACTTGATCTTTTTTATTGTTTTCTACGTGGCTTCGATTCATCTAATCTAGATCAGTCCACGTTGTTGACGTCTGATTTGGTCAACGTCACGTGTGCTGATCTGGACGAATGGATCGAAGCCACGTAGAAAATAATAAGAGGGACGTATAAACAGAATTAAAAATATTGGACCATTAAATGTTTATTGATTATCTGGATAAAGAGTAGAGCCGGGCCGAAAATATTTTGGCCCGTCCGTACAGCTGGTGCTTGTTAATTACAAGTCTTATCCTTTTCTCTTTTCTTTTTTATCTCTCTTTCTCTTTCTTATCTCTCTCTCTCTCTCTCTTTTCCTGCTTTTTTCCAAGTCCTCCCTTTTTGTGCCTTCTCCTGGCACATATATAGGTACTTCCAGCCATTCATGAGAGGACAGCAGGACGATTGGGATGAATATGCTGATGACATGTGTCGCGATGGAGGTGACTCCTTTGACACATGTCGTCTTCTTAAGTGTGCTTTGTGTATGGATATGACAACTCTTACTTACCGTCCTGTCTGCCTGTTCTTCGGGCTTTCGATATTTATCTGTTATGACCGACAATGAGGTCGGCCCTTGACCTCCTCTGCTACTGCAGTCGGCCTTATTCGTGATTATGGTGTTTTCATATAAGTGCCTTTCGGCCTTTACAGTGGGATTAAGGTCGGCTCTAAGGTCTGCCGGTCCGGCCCTTTGTGCGAACAGAAACGATCAAGTTTATGGCCGTGCAGCTCGGATCGGCTCGGCCGTTCGGACGCCTTGGCGCTTAGGTGGACGCCAAGGCGGATCGACTACCAACAAGGGCCCCGAGTCGAGGGTCGTGCCGGGTTGGCAGTCTTGGAATCGTCTCGATTGAGTCGGTCCGATTTGGAGGTGGATAAGATCCTTTGAAGGGTCATATCTTCGAGAGTCGCATCGATTTGACTTCGGGATCTCAAGAGTCACGGCGAGGCGCGTGGCGGGATGTAATTCGTCGCGGTGTCTCACGCGTTCTTAATTCTTGCGATGATTATGAATCGCCGCTTTAGTAATTAATGCCCCTGTTTCCTCATATAAATATAAAGTGTATTGTTCTTCATTGCTTCCTTCGCCATTTTTACTGCAGAGAGAGATCTTTTTCCGGCAATTTTTCTTCTTTTCGGGTTTATGAGACTTCACAGTAAGCTTGCTCTTCCTCCTCTTTTTTCTTATTTTACGATGTCGGAGCGGAGGAATACGGCGGAGGAGGCGGTTGTGTCCCCAGATCGTACGGGAGTGGCAGATTTGTCGATAGGTGATGCTCCCGTTGACTGGAGCGACGAGAATGGAGGCGAGGTCGCAAGGTCGCCGGATTCGGGGGATGCAACTTCTGGAGATGTGGAGGTGGCGACGTCGTTGACGGCGAGTGGCGAGATCGGGGGCTGGGTGCGGCCTCGGCCGTCTCCTTTTGTCGAGGCGGAATGGGATTCGGCCTCGATATGCAGCATGGTCACTGATGGGCAGTTGGAGGCTTGGCGGGGGCGATTTAAAATACCCGCGGTGGTGCGGATGTTTGTTCCGAACCCAGAGGAGAGACCCCACCCCTCTGTTGGATGCACGGCGGTGTACTACCGCTCTTCGTTGTGCAGGCTAAGGTTCCCTCTGCCGTTGGTTCTTTCCGGTGGTTGAGGCGGTGGGGCCTTTGCATTGCCCAAATTCATCCGAATTCACAGGCCGGATGGTGGGCCTTTTAATTCTTTTTAGTCGGCATGGGTGGCCCGAGCCCGATTTGAAGAGATTAACAGTCTCTTTTATGGAGGTCGGTCGGCCGATCTGATTCCACTGGTTTTATTTGTGACCGACACGCGATGTATAAGGATTTGGTGGAGGTGGGAGACCATCCATATTTGGAAAGACCGGTGGTTCTATGTGGGGGGACCGTGGTGAGCTCGGTTGATGAGTGGGAACTGGCGTGATGGACGCCGAGCTCCGGTCCCCGAAGACTTTGTTGCCAAAATGAGTAAGTGTTGTGGTCTTGACTCTTTGTACCTTTTTGTCAGCGTTCATAATTTGTTGTTTGTGCGTAACGTATTCCGGCTTGAGAGACCTCCTCCTTGTTCGGCAGCCGGGTTGAACGGCTCTTGGATCTTCCGTTGATCGGAGGAAGTCATACCTTTTGATTACCGAGGACAATCTGCGGTCAAGGGGCTTCGATCTACTAACCCGAACAGAATGTCTTCATCAGGTAGCCCCTTTTTTTTTTTTTTTTTTTTTTTTTTTGATACTTGTTCTTCATCCAGGCCCCAAGGGTAGGAGCTCGACTGGACGGAAAGAGACGCCTGCTCAGCGGGTGGCGAGGCTGGCTGCAGAGGCCGCCGAGCGTAGGGAGCGTGCGGGCAAACGGAAGAGAGTAGAGGCCGATCCTGAGGATAACTTGACCAGGGCCGAGGGTTTCCCCCTTCCCGAGATCGTCGTGCTCGCTTTGAGCCACTGCCGAGACGGGCGGGCAAAGGGTAAGGAGCCCCTAATTGATTTGGAGGGCCACTATCTCCCGATGAATAAGGATCGGGAAGAGCCTTGTGCCCGGATGAAAGGGCGGAGACCGCGCTGGTTCCTCGACTACGTCCAGGCGGCCACTCCCACCGCCGAACTGCTCGATCGTGTTCCCCCCTCGGTGGTTGAGTCCAGCCATGTTCCCCTTTTGGGCTGGACGCCAAAAATGGAGATGGTGACCAACGATATGGATCCGGCTGAGCAGATCCATTTTGGAAACGCTATTCTGGGCCGGGCGTTGTGCACCTATGTGAAGGCCGCTGGGGAGCTGACTGCCTCAGCTGGGAAACATAAAAAGGCAGAGGCCGATCTGAAGGCCTTACAGGAGGAACACCATCTCTGCCCTTCGCTTATCAAATCTTTGGAGGAGGAGATGGTTTCTCTGAAGGGTAAGATGGAGCTTCTGGAGAGCCGGGCCTTTGAAGCCGAGATATGGAAAGGGAAGGCTGACGAGATGGCCGCGGCGGCTGGGAAGGCGCAAAAACAGTGCCTGGACATCAGGGCCGAGTACGAGGCTCACTTGCAAAGCGCTAAGGCCCAACTTGAGCAACTGACCGAGCGGGTTCGGTCTTGCGAATCTGCGGGTTACGACAGGGGCCTTGCTGACGGAGCGGCTGCTTTTCAAAAGACGCCCGAGTACGAGGAGTTGATCAACCTTAACTACGTCTCTACTTGTTATGAGATGTTGGATCTCATGAAGGAAGGGAAGACCGTTGAGGAAGTCCAGGCCTACATAAAGTCCCAGGCGGCCGACCTGAAGGTTGAAGCTCTCGGGGATGATGAGTCGAAGGCCGCCGAAGCTGTCGAAGATCGGAGGAGACCTTGTCTGGAGGAGGTGGGGGCGATCTTCTCGGGCGGTGATCGGGAGGACAAGGCCGAGTAGACTTTTGTTTTATTCCATGTATGGCTGCGTGCCACTCTTCCTTGATTTTTGTATGGAACTTATTTCGAGTGAATACGATCTTTTTATAGCTTTTGTTGCTTTTTTGTGTTTGGGCTCTTTGGGTCGACCGCGTTTTCTATAGGATGGGCCGATCTTTAAAGGTGCGAGGCGAGCTCGGGCTTTGGTGCGGGTGGACCGGTCTTTTGAGGTGCGAGGCGAGCTCGGACTTTTAGTGCGGGTGGACCGGTCTTATAAGGTGCGGCGAGCTCGGACTTTGATCTTGGGTGGGCCCGGTCTCATAAGGTGCCGAGGCGAGCTCGGACTTTGATCTTGGTGGACCGGTCTCATAAGGTGCCGAGGCGAGCTCGGACTTATAGTGCCGGGTGGGCCGGTCTTTTGAGGTGCCGAGGCGAGCTCGGACTTTTAGTGCCGGTGGGACCGGTCTTTTGAGGTGCCGAGGCGAGCTCGGACTTTTAGTGCGGGTGGACCGGTCTTATAAGGTGCCGAGGCGAGCTCGGACTTTTAGTGCCGGAGTGGACCGGTCTTTTGAGGTCGAGGCGAGCTCGGACTTTTAGTGCGGGTGGACCGGTCTTATAAGGTGCCGAGGCGAGCTCGGACTTTTAGTGCCGGGTGGACCGGTCTTTTGAGGTGCCGAGGCGAGCTCGGACTTTTAGTGCCGGGTGGACCGGTCTTTTGAGGTGCCGAGGCGAGCTCGGACTTTTAGTGCCGGGTGGACCGGTCTTATAAGGTGCCGAGGCGAGCTCGGACTTCTAGTGCCGGGTGGACCGGTCTTTTGAGGTGCCGAGGCGAGCTCGGACTTTTAGTGCCGGGTGGACCGGTCTTATAAGGTGCCGAGGCGAGCTCGGACTTTTAGTGCCGGGTGGACCGGTCTTTTGAGGTGCCGAGGCGAGCTCGGACTTTTAGTGCCGGGTGGACCGGTCTCATATTTTTGGTGAAATCAATATCCTAATAAAGATCATAATATCACAGGATATTTACCTCTTGAAGCGTAGTGGTTGGAACTTTTGATCTCTTCCTCGAAACCTGGGGCCGAGGCGAACTTGATCTTATAATGCCGGAGGAGCCGGTCATTCGAGGTGCCGAGGCGAACTCGGTCTTATGGTGCCGGAGGAGCCGGTCATTCGAGGTGCCGAGGCGAACTCGGTCTTATGGTGCCGGAGGAGCCGGTCATTCGAGGTGCCGAGGTGAACTCGGTCTTATAGTGCCGGAGGAGCCGGTCATTCGAGGTGCCGAGGCGAACTCGGTCTTATGGTGCCGGAGGAGCCGGTCATTCGAGGTGCCGAGGTGAACTCGGTCTTATAGTGCCGGAGGAGCCGGTCATTCGAGGTGCCGAGGCGAACTCGGTCTTATGGTGCCGGAGGAGCCGGTCATTCGAGGTGCCGAGGTGAACTCGGTCTTATAGTGCCGGAGGAGCCGGTCATTCGAGGTGCCGAGGCGAACTCGGTCTTATAGTGCATTTTGTTTCCGAGGTGAACATAAAATCAAATTTTATTGACTGTACCCTAATGGCATTCAACAAATGAATTGACCCTTGGTCACTTACATACTCTAGCTAGCAACCTCCGTTCTGACGGGCTTCGTTACTGGGATTCAGGAGGTCCCGTATCGGGCCCCAGTGCCCATTTTAACAATGAGGTCATTAGCCTGGAAACACTGATAATCCTCGGATGTTTCGTAGAATACGTTCCGCCTTTTTGGGCGACGAGGTCCAAGTTCTCGGGGTCGTATTGACCTTGTTCCTTGAAACGACTTCTCCTATGGGTGTATCCCAATTTCGACCGGGGTCATCGTAGAACGCCCGGGATTCTTCTTGGGTCGGCCGTCGCAGTACGGTCAGTGACTCGGTCGGTCGGCCCCCTCTTTTCTTACAGATTACTCCTCGGTTTATTTTAGTTTCACCGGGATTTTCCACTTTTCACGGCTTTTTCATCACTGGGAGTTTTGAGTCTCGCCGGTGGCCACCTAACGATCGCTGGTCGGGTGATTATGGGGAAACCTCCTTTATGGATTACTTTTGCTTTGACTTCGATTCCACAGTAAGGGCCGCCTTGCTTTTCTAACACATGGCTCAATACTCGGAGATGCTTTGGTGCGGTCCATTACCATTCGGATTACCAGGACCCTCGCGGGTGGATGGGAATTCCGAAGGAGTTTTCAGATGTTGCAGTGTATGTTGACTGCAACTTTAATTTGAAGGACACGAGGACTCTTTGAGACCTTCCCTGGAATTTCGAGCGACGCTCAATATCCTTCAAATTATGACCTCTAAGGTCGGTAGAAGCGGCGAGCCCGTGATCACGATGGCTCCTGTGCTTTCAACTTCATGTTACGATGATTCCTATGCTTTCGACTCGTAGTTACGATGATTCCTATGCTTTCATCTTACCATCCCTTGGTGAGCGTGGTTATTTCCGGATGAACACAAGGTGTGTCAAAATGCTCCGCCCTCAAACTGTCTTTCAAAGCATCTGCGTGCTGATTGCAGTTTGGCGCGAAGCCGCGTTCGTCCTGTGCACACTAAGAGTAGTCCGATACGTCCATGCATGATAGAGAACTTCTTAGCGTGTATACCTCATAACGGTGTCCTCCATCGCATAACGGGCCCTTTGGACGGGCCTGATGGTAATTCGTCACTTGTGGTTAGAGATGGAGAATCCCATACTTAACAAGAAATCTTTTCAAGAAAAGCCTAGGATTGGCTTGCAATATGAACGAGAAAAGCGTAGGTTGTGGCGGTTAACCACAAGGTCGCTTGCAATATGAACGAGAAAAGCATGGGTTGTGGCGGTTTCCGCCGCAGCCGCGCGCCCCCCTTCTTCTAGCGCCAATCTGTTGACGTCTGATTTGGTCAACGTCATGTGTGCTGATCTGGACGAATGGATCGAAGCCACGTAGAAAATAATAAGAGGGACGTATAAACAGAATTAAAAATATTGGACCATTAAATGTTTATTGATTATCTGGATAAAGAGTAGCCGGTAGAAAATATTTTGGCCGTCCGTCTGGTAGTCTTGTTAATTACAAGTCTTATCCTTTTCTCTTTTCTTTTTTATCTCTCTTTCTCTTTCTTATCTCTCTCTCTCTCTCTCTCTTTTCCTGCTTTTTTCCAAGTCCTCCCTTTTTGTGCCTTCTCCTGGCACATATATAAATCTTGGTAATTCATGAGAGGGCAAGCGGGGACGATTGGGATGAATATGCTGATGACATGTGTCGCGATGGAGGTGACTCCTTTGACACATGTCGTCTTCTTAAGTGTGCTTTGTGTATGGATATGACAACTCTTACTTACCGTCCTGTCTGCCTGTTCTTCGGGCTTTCGATATTTATCTGTTATGACCGACAATGAGGTCGGCCCTTGACCTCTGCTACTGCAGTCGGCCTTATTCGTGATTATGGTGTTTTCATATAAGTGCCTCGGCCTTTCTGGTCGGATTAGGTCGGCTCTAAGGTCTCTGCCCGGTCCGGCCCTTTGTGCGAACCCGAGAAACGATCAAGTTTATGACCGGTCTGGCTCCGGGATCGGCTCGGCCGTTCGGACGCCCGAGGCGCTTAGGTGGACGCCAAGGCGGATCGACTACCAACACACGTGTCGTTGGTCGAATCAGTCATCAACAGTAATAGATCAGTAAAATTGCAAAAAGACCTTCAAATTATTTAAATCAAGTCGCATTGCCATGTTTAAATTGTTAATTAATTTCTTGCTTCAAATTTCTTGATTTATTTAAATGCAATTATGACTTCATTTGTTAAGTTTTGGATTTATTAGTTTATGTTGAGAATTTAGTAACTGATAATAATATAATAGTAACTGACTGGATCTTTTCCTGAACTGCAAATGGGGCAACTCATCACGAGTTAGATAGGGTTCCTCGTGCCTCAACAGCCTTAACCAACTATCGTGATATAAACCATTTGGTGTAGAAAGCTATGACTATTTTCAAAGTGGTATATCTTATCTTATATATATAATTAATAGATATATCTTATCTTATATATATAAAGATTGAGTCTTTAAATTTATTATGGAGTCTTAATAATATTAATTAATGGATATTTTTATATTTAATATTAGTTCATATTAAATTATTTTCTCTAATTTAATATATTAAATAATATTAAGTATTAAATCCATGTCTTAAATGTTTCATGTCTTAAAGTATTAATTAAAATTCTATAATTCAATTAGCTACCATCTTATATACTAAAAGCTTAAGTAGCCTTATAAATGTAAAGTGGTTATAATAAATGGCTCACGAATTGAAAGTGAAATGTGGAGATGAAGTGTTTGGTGCCATGAATGCATAAATTAAACACACCAATTAGTGTTAGTCTTTTTACCTTCCCGTCCATGAGTTACAAATATTTTATCAACTATATAATGTGTCAAAATCACACACAACAAAACACAACTTCCTCCACACCGCGTGCGCGTTGACAACTTATTATGGTGGTAATGTAAGCATCATATTGATTTAGCATATTGATTTATATTGTATTACGTAAATTTCACGTGTGTTTTGCGTGTGTAACAATGTAGGACATAAATATGGTACTTAGGAGGTTTGGTAGTAACATCATCTTCTATAATGGTTTAAGAGATCCTACACATCGTTGTCTTATCAATTATGTGGTACATGCACGAACATTTTTACTTTGATCGAAAATGCATTATATTGATTAACTGTATTTAAGTTACTAACGATCAACTATATCTAATTGTTTTTTTAGCGCGTCAAGAAGCATTAAAGAAAGATATCGAGAAGTCACAAAAATTGTATCAAGAACAAAACATGAAAAGGGCCAATGAACAACAACGACAAAGACAACAACAACAACAAGAACAACAACAAAAACAAGAACGACGCCATGGCCATCAGTGGGATGAATACTTAGCATTCATATTAATATATGTTACAAATTAAACATGCAATATTTTGCTTCATGTAATACCGATAAATGGGCTAATACCATTGATTCGTTAGCAAGTAAGTTTATTGAAAATAATGTGACGAGTTCAATTTTTAGTCAATAATTATTACTACACTTTGTTGGTGCATTTTAATATTTTTGCTCGTTTATTTAAAAATTGAGTTTCATGTTAAATTTTTACGATTTAAATTCCTTTACTTGAATGAACTTGAATGCCCATCACTTCATTTTTATAAAAATCGTTACAAATCTTTTTGACTTCATCTCATTTTATTGTCCAACTAATTGAATTAAGTTGAGTATTCATGATTTAAATCTTTATGAATTTTGTAATAACATTTGTCATAACTATAGCAATAAGTTAATTTTCTGAACTTTTACAAACATCTTCATTAAAGCTT
Organism: Orobanche coerulescens; assembly: GCA_033398695.1. Classification (NCBI taxonomy): domain Eukaryota; kingdom Viridiplantae; phylum Streptophyta; class Magnoliopsida; order Lamiales; family Orobanchaceae; genus Orobanche; species Orobanche coerulescens. The sequence continues at coordinate 9,037,616 of CM065816.1, read as the reverse complement.
TATTAGTATTTATACTAAAACCCAAACAAGACCCAAACGGTGGCAAAATTCTTTGGACTCATTTATTAACTCTCTTTCATAAATAGCTTCATTTTGAAAGTAATTAAAATAGACCGTTCATATTCTTATGGAAGGTTACATACTACATATTGTGTGTATAAATAGTTTACTTTGCATATCAAACAATATTAATACAAACGAAAATAATACAAATCCAAAAGAAAACAATATTAGTTCACTGATATTAATGGATATTTTACAGGGAGTGTTGTACAATGAACAACAAAATAAAATAATTAGACAAGAGGCTTTATCTATTACAAGAAGGTTTTTACAAACAAAGATGAATACAAATCATAAAAAACATTTAGATAAAAATTGCCAACACATGCGGACATTATTTACGTCAATGTTGATGGTTTAATAAGTACGGTCGCTTCTACCATTTTATGGGTTTTCAAAAAATTTGGCCTTGAAAGAAAATTTAGTTCATTAGTATTACTTTGTCATTTTCTATTTTTTACTAATAACCCACAAAATTTTTTTAGTGAGAAACCAATATTTACGCTCTTTTGTATGACCTTGCATAATGGAATAAAAGGAAAAAGTACATACTTTTAGCTCAAAACCGTTTGTTAATTATAATAACAGATACAAAAAGTTGAGTTATAGACATAAAAAAAAGTTAAAAATTTTTATCGAAAAACAAAAACCGTGCATCGCACGGGTCGTAATGCCTCGTTACCCTAAAGAGTAAAGCCCACAACACTAATATTACCCTAAAGATGAATTTCTAAATGAGTCGGTTTTGTATATCAAAAGAGAACTTGCTGAAAAAATTAATTTGGATAAAATTATAGAAGATTTCAAGGCCGCGAAGGATCGACGGGTTCCACTTTGATGAGCGATGTTTGGTATTTTTATATTTAACGTCTAGTTTCAATATTTTTTTATAACTTTGGATGATGTATCTTTTGTATTTTTAAAAATATATAAGATATTAGCTTCGGCCCCCGCGGTTGAAAGGCTTGTGATCCGCCCCTGCATCATAGGCCATCATTTTCAATTATTTTCATCCCCAAACATTGTCATCGACCTACCATATAGTGTTATTTCCGAACCGTTTCACCCAGGTTCGCCATTTTCGACTGGTTCGACCTCATATATTATTTTCAATCCATTTCGACCTGATATATCATTTTGGACTGTTTTGGCTCGGGACACTATTTTCGATATGTTTCGCCTCAGGAAGCCAATTACGACTGTTATCATCTAGGACATTATTTCGATCCGTTTCAGCACAAGATGTTATTTTTTAATCGATTCGCTCTGAGACGCCATTTTCGACTGTTTTCTCTCGAGCATTACTTTCAACATGTTTTGTCTCGTGATGTTATTTTCGACTATTTTAAACTGAGAAAGCGTGTTCACGCCATTTTGCCCCCGGATGTTATTTTCGATCCATTTCGTCCCAAGACATTAGTTTCGACCTATTCGTCCCATGACATCATTTTCGACTGTTTTCAACATTAGACATTATTTCTTCATTTTGCTGATGGATGTTATTCTCGACATGTTTCGCTCTGGGGTGTCGTTTTCGACTACTTTCGTCTTGGGACATTATTTTTTCATATTTGTTGATTCCAATCCGTACAGTTCAACATTAACAAAAAAGAATATACAAATTAAAAATCAACAAATATAAATAAATATATAATTTTAGTACGAACCTAATGTCAGGCCAAGTTTTTCTAACATAACGGTAGAAAAGTCCGCAGGCCATAGAGGTGCTGGACCCGACTTTCCAAATTCGTGGAACCAATAAATTGAGTAAATTACTTATAAAAATAAATAAACAAATTGAGTAAATAATTCATAAAATATACTTCAAATAAATGAAAAAACAAAAAAAGCGTCCAATTAATGGCTTCATCAGTCTGCAGCAACTACCTCCCTATTCCGTTTGTTCATCTTTTTTTATAGAAAACCACCCTTCATTCATCCTTCTTAATTACTCTCCTTATACTTATTCTTTATCTCTTTATACATTTTACATTAATCATCTATATAAGATCAAGTAAAACAAAGTATACACCACATAACAATATAATTACTTAAAACACACCAAATATACACATCTGTCAGGTTTTGAACGGAACATAAGAGTAACTTGTAAAATTTATACCAACTAATTCACCCTACTACTATAACTAGGGATATGTTGGTATAAATATAACCAGATTGATTTTTTCTTAATTTATGTGTTGAAACTTTAAAAAATCAAAGAAAAACAAAGGAACGATTAAATATTAATATATGAGAGCAAGTGAGAAAAATTCGAAGGATAATAGCAATTATTAATAGGGCTTGACAAAAAAAATGGATTTAAGAAAAAAAAAATTAGATAACATTTCACTTGAGGTCCATATCCACATAGCTCAAGTCCGGACCGGACCTTGGTGCTAGTTCTGGGCCTCAAAATAGGTCTAGTTGCGGCCCATTTTAATGTCGAGGCCCATCCAAGGCCCACACGTTTTTGAACCGGGCCTGGAATAGATAAATAGTTTCTCACCATCTCTACAATAAAAACTTAAATATGTATTTACAACACTTGATACTTGTTCCACAAATTGTTCATTGACATGTAAACGTTATTACCATCAGATTTACATGAGTTCTCGGAAAGAGAAGGCCAACTCCGTTTCGTATCAAGTACATATTCACACCAAAGGGCCTCAATCGCTTTGCTAAGTGGATGCGGATTGTTTCCGTATCCCAAAATGAATACCTATGCATCAAAGAGTTTACATATTGAGATTAATCAACAAAAGTGTACTTTTGAACAATTTTGCATCGCATTCGTCAGCATCAGCGGAAAAGGTTACAATCAAGAAATCACGAAAAGATTCAGATGCCACAAAATACTTTCAATCTCGTCGACATTCCTCTAGAAAATAAGATCAGCACTTATAAGGCTGCATGTATAAAATCTTTGAAATAATTCAAAGGACATAATAAAATGGATGGAGCATATAACTCTAAAAACTAAATACTATATAAATCTGTAAGGCTAAAATGAATATTTTGTATGAAATTAAGAAGCAAAAACACCAACGTCTTCCCTAGCAACGGCCAACGTATCACCAACTGAATCTCCAAGTTCTCTCCTTAGTGGAAACCTTTTTTCCCTAAATAGTGTTGGAAGATGATGGGCTAAAAAAAAAACAAAGAAGTTTTCTGTAAAGGAAGAGAAGTCACGTATATAAGTTATTTCTTGAATATATCAAGTCTGTGGAAACTCTAAAGCTCACACAATAATGAAATTCATCAATGACTCATTTACTAGATTGTGTAAATCTTGACTCTTCACCTAAATATTTATTTGCAGAAAACTCTAGAAATTCAAGTTTATAATTTAACACTCCCCCTTAAACTTGATTCTTCCGAACTCCGAGCATGAACCGCAATTTCTGAAAGACATCGAACTTGAGCGGCTTTGTAAATATATCAGCAACTTGATCCATAGACTTTACGTACTCCAGCTCAATTTGTTCCTTAGCAACACACTCTCAAATGAAATGATATCTTGTATCGATATGCTTGCATGGAAGTTCTTTCAATAATCTTCTCAACCAAATAGCATGACAAGCGCAAGAAGTTGCAGCGACATACTCCGACTCACAGTTCGAAAGCGTCACGATGGCTTGTTTCTTTGAACTCCATGCTACTGCATGATCTCCCATAAAGAATAGGAAACCAGTTGTGCTTTTTCTATCATCAAGATCTCCTGCATAATCACTATCACAATAACCTGTGAACATGTAGTTGCTAGAGGAAGAGTAGAAAATGCCATAATCGAGAGAGCCTTTGATATAGCGAAGTATCCTCTTTGCAGCCAACATGTGTGACTCGGATGGATTCTCCATAAACCGACTAACGACTCCAACTGCGTATAAAATTTCAGGCCTTAGGCAAGTCAGATATCTCAAACTCCCAATAAGACTTCGAAATGCAGTTGGGTCAATTCTTCCTTCTTTCCTCAATTGCGTTCCAAATTGCATAGGGGTGTCACCGGCTTGCATTCGAGCATGGTGAATTTTTTCAAGACCTCACTTGCATATCTTTCTTGAAAAATGAATATTCCTTCTTTCGTCTGATTTACTTGGATGCCCAAGTAATAAGACATCAGCCCCATATCACTCATCTCAAATTCACGAGCCATAGCAACCTTGAATTCTTCATACATTTTTGGATTACTTCCTGTGAAAATAAGATAATCTACATAAACACAAAGGTAGAAAAAATCTCTACCTTCTTTCTTCATGTAGAGAGGATGCTCGTGTACACATCTCACGAAGCCATTTTCTCAAATACTTGTCAAGACGGACATTCCAGGCCATCAGCGCTTGCTTCAGCCCGTACAACGCCTTCTTCAACTTCAAGACTTTATCTTCTTGGCCTTTGATTACAAAGCCAAGTGGCTGCTCAATATATACGTCCTCCTTCAAATAACCATTTAGGAAAGCAGACTTGACATCTAATTGATGGACTTCCCAATGTTCCTGGGCAGCCAGCAACTGAAATCAGCAAGCGAATTGTTTCCAAGCGGGCTACTGGTGCAAAAACTTCGTCATAATCAACACCTTCTTGTTGCTTGTAGCCTTTAGCAACAAGTCGTGCTTTATATCTCTCCACTTCCCCGTCGGCGTTTCTTTTCAGTTTAAACACCCATTTGACTCCAATAGTCATTTGATCTTTAGGGCGAGATACCAACTCCCAAGTATCATTCTTCAAAGTAGCACGAATTTCTTCATACATGGCTTGCCTCCATTTTTCATCTTCACTTGCTTCCTCAAAACTTTCAGGCTCAACCTCTGCAAACAAGCAAAACAAACTATATTCTCCAATATCGAAAGTTTCATTATAAATATCAGCAAGATTTCGATATTTAGGAGTCTTTTGGTGTGAATACTGTTCTGAACTAGCCGGTGATTCAGGTGTACGAGGGTGCTTCTCTCTTCTCACATAGATCTGCGATTATCGCGATTTTTCATCTCCCCTCTCTTAGTTCTGATTTTTAAGATTTTCGAAAATTGCTGGAGAGAGATCAGGAAGCGGTTGATGTAGATCTCGTGGTGAAAGACTAATGTTTTCTCCTTTTATCTACACATATTTAAATTAAATTTTTGCGGTTAATCTCCTCTCTCTCCGTGATTATTGTTTTTCTTTTTCTCAATTTTGAAAATGAGCAGAAGGCTGCAACCAAGAAGGCTCGCATAGAGGCCAAAAAAGCTAGGGTCAAGTTGAATACGCTGCTGACCTGGAGCACTATGTGAGAGGGAGCATTGAAGCCTGCAGCGGTTGTCCAATGAACAAAGAGGATGAGATAGAGGAGAAGAAGAAAAAGGAGGAAATAGTGAACGTCACTGTGATTGCTTTGTTTTGCCTTTCTCCAAGTATTGGTGAAAAAGTTGTAGTGGCCGTTGCTAAGCAGAGTCAAACAGAGTATGTATATTAATTTATTTTATTTTAAGAGAAAGGTTTATCTTTTTCTGAAATTTCATTTAATAATCGTGATTCTCTCTCTCTCTCTCTTCATGTAGATTATCTACAATTATCATCTAATTGCTCTATTTTAACTTTTTCTTATAAGTGCTGGTAAAAATGATGAGAAGAAGACGGTTGATGTTGCTAAGACTGTTATGCTGGACGAGTAAGTATTGGATTAGGTTTATTTATTTTATTTGTATTATTATATTCATTTAATTTAAAAGAGAAAATGTTTATCGATTTCTAAAATTTCATTTAATTAATTTTCGGCTTTTACTTTTACAACCATAAATTTTCTCTCTCCTCTATCCTCACATAGATATGCGATTATCGCGAGTTTTCATCTCCCCTCTCTTCGTTCTGATTTTTCAGCTTTCCAAAAATTGCTGGAGAGACAGATCAGGAAGCGGCTGCTGTAGATCTCGTGGTGAAAGAGTAATATTTTTCTCCTTTTATCTACAATTAATTTTTTTAAATTTTTGCGGTTAATCTCCTCTCTCTCCCTCATTGTTGTTTTTCTTTTTCTCAGTTTTGAAAATAAGCATAAGGTTACAGCCAAGAAGGCTCGCATGGAGGCCAAAAAAGCTAGGGTCAAAGCTGAATACGCTGCTGACCTGGAGCGCTATGTGAGAGACAGCATTGAAGCATGCATCGGTTGTCCAATGAACAAAGAGGATGAGACATAGGAGGAGAAGAAAAATGAGGAAATACTGAACGTCTATGTAATTACTTTGTTTTGCCTTTCCCCAAGTGTTGGTGAAAAAGTTGTCGTTGCTGTTGCTAAGCAGAGTCAAACAAAGTATGTATATAATTAATTTATTATAAGAGAAAGGTTTATCTATTTCTAAAATTTCATTTAATAATCGTGATTCTCTCATATGGTGATAAGAAGAAAGACTTGCATATGGTTTTTAATGATGTAGAGAAGGCTTATGATAAGATACCAAGAGGGTTTTTTTGGTGGGCATTAGCCAAAAAGGGCGTGTCTAAGAAGTATATTGACATCATTAGAGACATGTATGAAGGAGCTAGTACAAGTGTACGTACTACCGTGGGAAGGACCGAGGAATTCCCTATTATGATTGGGGTGCATCAAGGCTCGGCTCTTAGTCCTTTCCTCTTTGCCATAGTCATGGACGAATTGACAAGGTGAATTCAAGACGATATCCCTTGGTGCATGATGTTTGCAGATCATATAGTATTGGTTGATGAAAAGAAGGACGGAGTTGAAAGAAAGTTGGAACTCTGGAGAAATACGCTCGAAATTCGTGGTTTTAGGCTGAGCAGAAGTAAAACTGAATATTTGGAGTGTAGCTTTAGTGGAAACGGAAGTGGAGACGGGTACAATCACTTTTGATGGGAATGTTATACGAGGATCGGAGTTTTTTCGTTATCTTGGGTTTATTCTTCAAAAGAATGGAGAATTAGACGGTGACGTTGCCATAAGATTAAGGGGGGATGGTTGAAATGGAAGAGCGCAACGGGGTTATTATGTGATCAATGCGTACCTTACAAATTAAAGGGAAAATTTTACCAAACAGCAATTAGGCCTGCACTTTTATATGGCACTGAATGCTGGTTGTAAAGCATAGTCATGTGCATAAGATGAATGTGGCGGAAATGCGTATGCTAAGATGCATGTGTGGCCATACGAGAAAGGATCGGCTTAGAAATGATGTGATTAGGAAAGAAGTACGAGTGGCCCCTATAGAGGATAAGTTGTTGGAGAATCGATTAAGATGGTTCGGACATGTGAGACGGAGGCCGACTGATGCACCGGTGCGGAGGCTTGAAGAATGGAGAGCGCATAGGCCGGTGAGGGGTAAATGAAGACCTATCACTTTGCCTTTTCATAGGACTGTTTTATTGGAGACGACTTGACGTTTTCAGAGATTATTTCATGTTAGTCGACTCCAAAGCATTTTGGGACTAAGGCTCTAATGTTGTTGTTGTTGAATCGTGATTCACTCATCTCTCTCTTCGGGTAGATTATCTACAATTATCATTTAATTACTCTATTTTGACTTTTTCTTATAAGTGCTGGTAAAAATGATGAGAAGAAGACTATTGATGTTGCTAAAAGTGTTATGCTGGACGAGTAAATATTGGATTAGGTTTATTTATTTTATTCATTTAATTTAAAAGAGAAAATGTTTATCGATTTCTAAAATTTTATTTAATTAATTTTCGGCTTTTACTTTTACAACCATAAATTTTCTCTCTCCTCACATAGATCTGCAATTATCGCGATTTTCATCTCCCCTCTATTCGTTCTGATTTTTTAGCTTTCCGAAAATTGCGGGAGAGAAAGATCAGGAAGCGTCTGCTGTAGATCTCGTGTGAAAGAGTAATATTTTTCTCCTTTTATCTACACATTTTTATTAAATTTTTGCGGTTAATCTCCTCTTTCTCCCTGATTGTTGTTTTTCTTTTTCTCAGTTTTGAAAATGAACAGAAGGCTGCAGCCAAGAAGGCTCGCGTAGAGGCCAAAATAAGCTAGGGTCAAAGCTGAATACGCTGCTGACCTGGAGCGCTATGTAAGACACAGCATTGAAGACTGCATCGGTTGTCCAATGACTAAAGATTGAGACAGATGAGGAGAATAAAAAAAAGGAGGAAATATTGAATGTCTATGTTATTGCTTTGTTTTGCCTTTCCCCAAGTTTTGGTGAAGAAGTTGCCGTTGCAAAGCAGAGTATGTATATTAATTAGTTTATTTTAAGGGAAATGTTCATCTATTTCTGAAATTTCATTTAATAATTGTGATTCTCTCATCTCTCACTCTTCGGTTAGATTATCTACAATTATCATCTAATTGCTCTACTTTTTCTTATAAGTGCTGGTAAAAATGATGAGAAGAAGACTGTTATGCTGGACGAGTAGGTATTGGATTAGATTTATTTTATTTGTATTATTATATTCATTTAATTTAAGAGAAATTTTGTCGGTTTCGGGATTTTCATTTAATTAATTTGCGACTTTTACTTTTACAAAAATAAATTTTCTCTCTCCTCACATAGATTTGCGATTATCGCGATTTTTCATCTCCCCTCTCTTCGTCCTAATTTTTTAGCTTTTCGAAAATTGCTGGAGAGAGATCATAAAGCGGCTTCTGTAGATCTCGTGGTGAAAGAGTAATATTTTTCTCCTTTTATCTACAATTATTTTTATTAAATTTTTGCGGTTAATCTCCTCTCTAATGAGCAGAAGGCTGCAGCCAAGAAGGCTCGCATAGAGGCCAAAAAAGCTAGGGTCAAAGCTGAATACGCTGCTGATCTGGAGCGCTATGTGAGAGCAGCATTGAAGCCTACAGGGGTTGCTCACATAGCGCTCCAGGTCAGCAGCGTATTCAGCTTTGACCCTAGTTTTTTTGGCCTCTATGCGAGCCTTCTTGGCTGCAGCCTTATGCTCATTTTCAAAACTGAGAAAAAGAAAAACAACAATCAGGGAGAGAGGAGATTAACCGCAAAAATTTAATAAAAATAATTGTAGATAAAAGCAGAAAAATATTACTCTTTCCCCACGAGATCTACAAAAGTCGGATCTCTCTCCAGCAATTTTCGAAAAGCTAAAAAATCAAGACGAAGAGAGGGGAGATGAAAAATCGTGATAACCGCAAATCAATGTGAGGAGAGAGGAGGAGAGAGAAAATTTATGGTTGTAAAGGTAAAAGTCGCATATTAATTTAAAAATTCCAGAAATCGATAAACATTTTCTCTCTTAAATTAAATAAATATAATAATACAAATAAAATAAATAAACTTAATTCAATACTTACTCGCCCACCATAACAGTCTTATCAACATCAATAGTCTTCTTTTCATCATTTTTGCCAGCACTTATAAGAAAAAGTCAAAATAAAGCAATTAGATGATAATTGTAGATAATCTACCCGAAGAGAGAGAGAGAGGAGAGAATCACGATTATTAAATGAAATTTCATAAACAGATAAACGTTTCTCTCAAAATAAATTAATTAATATACATACTCTGCTTGACTCTGCTTAGCAACAGCAACGACAACTTTTTCACCAATATTTTGAGAAAGGCAAAACAAAGCAATTACTGTCTTATTTCCTCCTTTTTCTTCTTCTCCTCATATGTCTCATCCTCGTTGTTCATTGGACAATCGCCGCAGGCTTCAATGCTCCCTCTCACATAGCGTATTCAGATTTGACCCTTGTTTTTTTTGCATCCATGCGAGCCTTCTTGGCTACAGCCTTATGCTTATTTTTAAAACTGAGAAAAAAAAAACAACAATCAGGGAGAGGAGATTAACCGCGAAAATTTAATAAAAATAAATGTAGATAAAAGGAGAAAAATATTACTCTTTCACCACGAGACCTACAGCAGCCGCTTCCTGATCCGTCTCTCCAGCAATTTTTGGGAAGCTAAAAAATCAGAACGAAGGGAGGGGAGATGAAAAATCACGACAATCGTAGATCTATGTGGGGAGAGAGGAGGAGAGAAAATGTATGGTTGTAAAAGTAAAAGTCGCAAATTAATTAAATGAAATTCCAAAAATTGATAGACATCACTTAAAATAAATGAATATAATAATATAAATAAAATAAATAAACCTAATCCAATACTTACTCGTCCAGCATAACAGTCTTAGCAACATCAACCGTCTTCTTCTCATCATTTTTACAGGCACTTATAAGAAACATAAGTGATCAAACTGTGACATTGGGCAAACATGAGTGATCAACCCGGTCATTAGTCCAAACTTCAATAACATATATAATAATAGAGAGGCATAGAGCTCATGCATACCATGAAATGACTGGTAACAATCACTAGAGAATATTTCTTATAGAGGCTAGTACTTTGAAAAGGGATGAAATCTTTGAAGCAAAGAGGAGTTGAATAACCAATAGTGTTACCATAGTGACCAGTGACCAGTGACCACTATATATTACTAGTGCAGCCCAGGTCTCGAATTCGAGTTTGAAAAAGAAAAATTAGCAAAGATGAGGTCTCCGATTCGAGTTCGAAAAACAAAAGTGACCTCTATATATTACTCGTGAAGACGCTCAGGTTCGAGTTCACAAAAGAAAACTAACAAGGACGAGGTCTCGAGTTCGAGTTTGAAAAAGAAAAGTGACCTCTATATATTACTTGTGAAGACGAGGTCTTGGATTTGAGTTCGAAAAAGAAAAAGGACGAGGTCTCGAGTTCGAATTTGAAAGGGAAAATGAATTAGCGTATATTACTCGTAAAGATGAGATCTCGAGTTCGAAAAAGAATATAAAAAATGAGGTCTCGGGCTAGAGTCCAAAAAACAAAAGTGACCACTATATATTACTGTCTCGGGTTCGGAAAACTAGAAAATGAGGTTTGAAGTTCAGTTCGGAAAAGAAAAGTGACCACTATATATCACAAACCTTTCTCATGGAAGATACGAAAGCGTTGACCACAATTCCAGCCTGAAAACGGAAAGCTGCAACGTTAGTGCATTTTTGGAGAAACAGGCATGAGACGAGGAGAAATGGTTACCGTTTCCTTTTCATTGGCAAACAACATACTACTATAGCAGCGCTTGTAAACTTGAGAATATCTCAATGACTTCCCTTCTCGTCCACAAGTTCATCGCATATACCATTCCCGTTGTTTGACAGTGAATGCATCTAATTACATGTTAAATGATAACCTCAGTTCGATACTTGTTCCACAAATTGTTCATTGACATGTAAACGTTCTTACCATCAGATTTACATGAGTTCTCGGGAAGACAAGGCCAACTCCGTTTCGTAGCAAGTATACATTCACACCAAAGGGCCTCAATCGCTTTGCTAAGTGGATGCCGATGTTTCCATATCCCCCAAAATGAATACCTATGCATCAAAGAGTTCAGTTACATATTGAGATTAATCAAAAAAAGTGTACTTTCGAACAATTTTGCATCGCATTCGTCAGCATCAGCGGAAAAAGTTACAATTAAGAAATCACGAGAAGATTCAGATGCCACAAAATACTTTCGAACCCTTCAATCTCGTCGATATTCCTCTAGAAAATAAGATCAGCACTTATAAGGCTGCATGTATAAAATATTTGAAATAATTCAAAGGACATAATAAAATGGATGGAGCATATAACTCTAAAAACTAAATACTGATATAAATCTGTAAGGTTATAATGAATATTTTGTATGAAATTAAGAAGCAAAAACACCAACTGGATCTCCAAGTTTTCTCTCCTTGGTGGAAACCTTTTTTCCCTAAATAGTTCAGTGTGGAAGGACGATTTCTATATAAGTGCCGTCAGCTTAAAAATCAATCGGGAGTTTGAGATTGAAATAACCCAACATCAAATAAATAACAAACCTCACGTGTTGATAAAATTAGGGAAGAGTTACATAACCAATTTTCCCGCTACATCAAACTATATAAATATCCACTGTTGGCGAGAGCCAGAAATTGGAAAGAGGGAAAGCAGAGAGAATTAACGAGAGAACAGCGAACAAGAAGTAAAGTTAGAAGCGAGAGGAGAGAAACCTGAGGAAGAGGAAGAAGAATGGAATCGTAAGTCTCCATTCTCTTCTCTCTGTGATAGATCTTTGTGTTTTCGTCGGTTCCCGAGCCGTTTACTCTCTCTCTCTCTCTCGAGTTAGTTTCGGTAATGCCGTGACTACTGAATTTTTTTCACTTACTGAAAAATAGTTCTAGACTTAGGTTGTTTTCTCTCTACTTTTAACGTTTTCACTCGAACGTTTATTTAATTGCTTGTTTCGGTGAAAAAGTTGCAATTATATTTCTCTCTCTCCGTCTGCAATATATTTAATTGCTCTATTTTGACTTTTTGGTACAAATCTTGGCGAAAACGTGGAGAAAAAAACTGTTGTTGTTGTTGCTGAAATTAATATACTGGACAAGTAAGTAATAGATTATGATTATTTAATTTATTTGTATTTTATATTCCATTCAAGTTAAGAGAAAATGTTTATCGGTCGTGTAATTTCATTTAATTCTTTTATTTTTAAAAACCAAACATTTTCTCTCTCCTTCTCTCTCTTTCATTTCATTTAATTCTTTTACTTTTTATTTGTTTAAACAACTATCTCTATCTGTTGAATATCTTTTTCTCCTACACTACTTCCTATCGAGTACTTATGCATTTCTTTTACGTTTAGTTTGTTCAATAAAACTTCTGTTAGTATGTCATGAGGGGCATGACACCACCTTGATATGATATCTGTGGTTTTATAGCTACTAAGTTGAAGAGTTGGTAACATTAGGGCCAAATATGCTGTTTTCAGACTGTTCATAGCTTCCACTCCTCTTCTCAAATGCATATGCGTGTTTGTTTATACTTCGGCTTTTAGATGTTTGTTTCATTTGTTTTTATTGGAATGGTTGCATTTGTTGTGCTTTATGAATTGTCAAATGCAATTATTACGGTATGTGAATAAAATTTAGAAAGTCATTTAATGATTAGATGAGCATCTATATGATCTTCTACTGATGGAAGTCGTTTGGTTTGCTATACTTGATCTGGAAACACAGTTTAATTATACATTGATTTATTTCAAACTGATGCATAAGCTCTTGTGGTATAAATATTTCCGCTGAATCAACTAAGCATGAAATGCTAATTATTTGGACTAATTTATGAGTTTGTTTGTGTGAGAAGATTTCTTGTCAGTGCTTGAATGTCGGATTATAGAAATTTACAGGATTATTTGCCTAGTGAAAGTGAGGACGATAACAATATAACAAGATGGATACTGAGATGTTGGTTTGAATTCGAGATATTTCTCGTTTGTGTTAAAATACAATCAATTGGTTTGGTTACCCCTTGCTTGGAGTATGGTTTTGTGTTGTGTCGTGGTCATCTTACTTCGTCTTTAGCGGATTAGTGTTCTGTTAGGAAGAGCTGTAGATGCAACGATGCTTAAGTTTCCATGGGGCTGTAGCCTCTCTCCTGTTCTTTTCACTAATTCAGGAAAACATAGTTCTCTACATGGTGTCGACTAGATTGTTGGATTTGGGCAATCACTTTGATCTTTTATGTCAAAAAACCATTATTTCGTACTAGTTTACACTCTCACGGACAGTATTAACTCTTTGATGAATTCGGTTCATTTTATTGATACTTTGCCTTTGCTAGGACTATTACTGTCTAATCAAACTTCTTCGTGCCACGTAGATTAGTAAATATTCATAGGCATAATTAGTGATAGTAGAGTTCTCCACTCTGCTATCGATGCTAGTAAATAGCCATTACTCTGTTTTGGATAGAAGATTGTTGTTGTGGATAGTCTAAGTGCGGTCACAATTTTTATATTTTGGAGGAAATTGATGGATAAAGGATGAAATGTCTAAAACACATGCGAAGCATAAAATTATCACTTCATTTATTGGGTATAAAATTATACCTTCCCAACTATAAGGGGGGAGGTGAGTGCTTGGGGGGGGGGGGGGGTGTTCGGGGCCTGCGAGTGCGCGGCGCCCAGGCCTGCTCATCACAAAATGAGCTCATCACAACACATTTAATTATCTCTCTTTTGAGAAACTTGTTGAATCACATTTTCACTCATTGAATCATTTAATTTCTCTCTTTTGTGAAACTTGTCCTATCCACAACACTTGAAAGTGAGTCCTTTTTCGAGTTCGAGCTTAAGCTCAACATTTTTTATGGTAAAAAGTTTAAGTTTGACATGTATAATTTACCAAACAAGTTATTTTTAACTAAAAAAATAAAACTGATTTTTCATAACGATCCTGCTCGGGCTCAAGACCAACAATTTATTATCAATAATGTTAAATAGACACGTTATGTCTTGACACAAAAGGGTACATTAGTAATCTTATATGATGTTTTGGGAATAAAATATTAATCTCAATTAATTGGCTAAGTATATTTACTTAAATACCCTTTCCCGCTATTTTTTCGAGAGATAGATTTTGGTATACTTTTTTCAATTTTGAATTTCAAAATGAAATTACATTTATATTTTCAATAAAAATCTGGGAAAATATATTTTATTAATACTATTAATGTAGAAACCCATTGCATCGGCCCGTCTCAATTTCCCCTCATTGCATAAGGGAGTATGCCGTCGACGACGAGCCAGGCGATATGTCCTCCTCCGCCGCCACCAGGAAGAAAGCCACCGAGGTTGGAGCTAGGGTTGACGCGCTGCAAGCCGCGGGACATTCACGAGCCGATCCGAACAAATCGGGTCGGGTTCTGGAGAAGCCTGACTTGAATGAGTATTTGAGACTAGAGACATGGGAGCGGATCCGAACAAACCGGGACGGGTCTTCTTTTTTTTTTTCTCGCCCTTTTGGTTCTCTGTAGTATCCACCGGAAAAGCCAATTGTATTTGCACAGGAAAGACAGAACTGTAGGCACACTTCGACTCTCACCAGGGTCGTAGCATTATTTTTTTCCCGTTTTTCTCTTATTGTTACATATAAATGAATTTGTTGTGCTTAACTTGATGCGGATGCCACTACCGGACAAGGTGACAGGGGCTCTATCACACTTGCCCAAGGTATAGTGTTCGACTCCCCAGGGCCAATTTCGTAGCATTATTTTTTTTTCGTTTTTCTCTTATTGTTACATATAAATGAATTTCTTGTGCATAACTTGACGTGGATGCCACTACCGGACAAGGTGGCAAGGTATTTAACACAATTGCAATGGGTCTAAGGCTCAATTCTCTGTGGACCCAGTTAGCTTATTTTTTATATGCTGTTTATTGCCAATTTTTTTGCTATTTATTGAACAATTTTTTTACCAATTTTTTTTATCTGAAACCGAACACGGAGAAATTAATTGCTATTTTTTTGTATTATATCGTGTAATTGGGGTATGCAAAAAAAAATGAAATAAAAATATGTAATATAATTCCAAAAGACTTGTAAATTAATTTGGTTGAGTAAAAGAATTAAGTAATTGATATGTAGTCATATTGATTGACATATAACTTTGTAAAAAGTCAATGATGAGATGTATTTTGGTGGAAGAAAAAGGCAAACAACTTTAGACGCTTTTTTGTGAAGAAATGACTTATGTATGAATTTTAGGGTATATATACCTTATGGATTTTAATGATTATTCATTTATATTTACATGTGGTCTTTAAGGATTCAAAAAAAAATTATTCGTTAATGCATTTAGCGAGGTTATTCATTCAGCCCCTTTGCCAAAGTCAGGACCGGAGAAAATTATCCCCTCTGCATTATTTTTTTTTTCTGTTTTCTCTTATTGTTACATATAAATAAATTTGTTGTGCATAACTTAATGCAGATGTCACTACCGGACAAGGTCGCAGGCGTTCTATCACACTTGCCCAAGGTATAGTGTTGGACTCCCCCCAAGGCCATTTTCGTAGCGTTATTTTTTTTTTCGTTTTTCTCTTATTGTTACATATAAATGAATTTGTTGTGTATAACTTGACGTGGATGCCACTACTGGACAAGGTGACTGGGGCTCTATCACACTTGCACAAGGTATAGTGTTCGACTCCCCCCAGGGCCAGTTTCGTAGCATTATTTTTTTTTCGTTTTTCTCTTATTGTTACATATAAATGAATTTCTTGTGCATAACTTGATGCGGATGTCACTACCCAACAAGGTGGCTGGGGCTCTATCACGCTTGCCCAAGGTATAGTGTTCGACTCTCCCCAAGGCCAGTTTCGTAGCATTATCTTTTTTCTTGTTTTTCTCTTATTGTTACATATAAATGGATTTCTTGTGCATAACTTATTGTGGATGCCACTACCGGACAAGGTGGCAAGGAATTTAACACAATTGCAATGGGTCTAAAGGTTCAATTCTTCCTGGACCCAGTTAGCTTATTTTTTATATGGTGTTTATTGCCAAAAATTTTTTACCAATTTTTTTGCTGTTTATTGCACAATTTTTTTATCTGAAACCGAACACATAGAAATTAATTGCTACTTTTTTGTATTATAGGGTGTAATTGGGGTATGCAAAAAAAAAAATGAAATAAAAATATGTAATATAATTCCAAAAGGCTTGTAAAATGCTGTTTATTGCCAATTTTTTTTACCAAATTTTTTGCTGTTTATTGCACAATTTTCTTACCATTTTTTTTATCTGAAACCGAACACATAAAAATTAATTGCTCCTTTTTTGTATTATATCATATGGTGTAATTGGGGTATGCTAAAAAAAAATAAAAAAAAAATATGTAATATAATTCCATTTTAATGTCGAGGCCCATCCAAGGCCCACACGTTTTTGAACTGGGCCTGGAGTAGATAAATAGTTTCTCACCATCTCCACAATAAAAACTTAAATATGTTTCCTCTTGCAAGATAATCAACTTTGTTATCATTATAGAAACCTCTGAATAGGTACAATCTTACAAAAACTGCAATACTATTATTGTAGAACCAAAGAGGTGAAATCGAGACGAGACGAACTCGAACTCGAATATAAGTAGTCGTTGATACTCGAGAATCCTACTTTTTTTTGAAACTCGAGCGAAGCTCGTGCATTTTACTGATCAATTAACGTCTCGGACAACCTGGGATTCGACATAAATCGTCACATTTCAACACACCGTGATGGAAAACAATGCTCGTTTTTGCGAGTCGATCAATACCTTGGCCATGGACCTATAAGAATATTCAGTGACTCCAGCAACATGAGGCGTCATTATCACATTCGAAAACTTCAAAATGGCATCATCGGGATCAAACGGCTCAGCCCAAGCAACATCCGTCTCTAGCGCTCCCAAATGACCCGACTTGAGATGATGAAGCACAGCATCGTAATCCAACAGCCCTCCACGTGCTATATTGACGATAAGTGCACCATAAACTTCAATCCCAATGATATCTCAGACGAGCTTTTATAACTCGAGAATTCTCAAAGCAATTATAATTCTATAGAGAAGATCACAAACCTTTCTCATGGAATATATGAAAGCGTTGTACACAATTCCAGCCTGAAAACTGAAAGCTGCAATGTTAGTGCATTTTCTGGAGAAACAGGCATGAGACGAGGGGAAATGGTTACCGTTTCCTTTTTCATTGCCAAGCAACGTACTACTATATCAGCATGGCTTGCAAACTTGAGAATATCTCAATGACTTCCCTTCTCGTCCACAAGTTCACCGCATGTACCATTCCCGTTGTTTGACACTGAATGCATCTAATTACATGTTAGATAATAACCTCAGTTTGATACTTGTTCCACAAATTGTTCATTGACATGTAAACGTTATTACCATCAGATTTACATGAGTTCTCGGAAAGAGAAGGCCAACTCCGTTTCGTATCAAGTACATATTCACACCAAAGGGCCTCAATCGCTTTGCTAAGTGGATGCGGATTGTTTCCGTATCCCAAAATGAATACCTATGCATCAAAGAGTTTACATATTGAGATTAATCAACAAAAGTGTACTTTTGAACAATTTTGCATCGCATTCGTCAGCATCAGCGGAAAAGGTTACAATCAAGAAATCACGAAAAGATTCAGATGCCACAAAATACTTTCAATCTCGTCGACATTCCTCTAGAAAATAAGATCAGCACTTATAAGGCTGCATGTATAAAATCTTTGAAATAATTCAAAGGACATAATAAAATGGATGGAGCATATAACTCTAAAAACTAAATACTATATAAATCTGTAAGGCTAAAATGAATATTTTGTATGAAATTAAGAAGCAAAAACACCAACGTCTTCCCTAGCAACGGCCAACGTATCACCAACTGAATCTCCAAGTTCTCTCCTTAGTGGAAACCTTTTTCCCTAAATAGTGTTGGAAGATGATGGGCTAAAAAAACAAAGAAGTTTTCTGTAAAGGAAGAGAAGTCACGTATATAAGTTATTTCTTGAATATATCAAGTCTGTGGAAACTCTAAAGCTCACACAATAATGAAATTCATCAATGACTCATTTACTAGATTGTGTAAATCTTGACTCTTCACCTAAATATTTATTTGCAGAAAACTCTAGAAATTCAAGTTTATAATTTAACACTCCCCTTAAACTTGATTCTTCCGAACTCCGAGCATGAACCGCAATTTCTGAAAGACATCGAACTTGAGCGGCTTTGTAAATATATCAGCAACTTGATCCATAGACTTTACGTACTCCAGCTCAATTTGTTCCTTAGCAACACACTCTCAAATGAAATGATATCTTGTATCGATATGCTTGCATGGAAGTTCTTTCAATAATCTTCTCAACCAAATAGCATGACAAGCGCAAGAAGTTGCAGCGACATACTCCGACTCACAGTTCGAAAGCGTCACGATGGCTTGTTTCTTTGAACTCCATGCTACTGCATGATCTCCCATAAAGAATAGGAAACCAGTTGTGCTTTTTCTATCATCAAGATCTCCTGCATAATCACTATCACAATAACCTGTGAACATGTAGTTGCTAGAGGAAGAGTAGAAAATGCCATAATCGAGAGAGCCTTTGATATAGCGAAGTATCCTCTTTGCAGCCAACATGTGTGACTCGGATGGATTCTCCATAAACCGACTAACGACTCCAACTGCGTATAAAATTTCAGGCCTTAGGCAAGTCAGATATCTCAAACTCCCAATAAGACTTCGAAATGCAGTTGGGTCAATCCTTCCTTCTTTCCTCAATTGCGTTCCAAACTGCATAGGGGTGTCACCGGCTTGCATTCGAGCATGGTGAATTTTTTCAAGACCTCACTTGCATATCTTTCTTGAAAAATGAATATTCCTTCTTTCGTCTGATGTACTTGGATGCCAAGTAATAAGACATCAGCCCCATATCACTCATCTCAAATTCACGAGCCATAGCAACCTTGAATTCTTCATACATTTTTGGATTACTTCCTGTGAAAATAAGATCATCTACATAAACACAAACGTAGAAAAAATCTCTACCTTCTTTCTTCATGTAGAGAGCATGCTCGTGTACACATCTCACGAAGCCATTTTCTCAAATACTTGTAAAGACGGACATTCCAGGCCATCAGCGCTTGCTTCAGCCCGTACAACGCCTTCTTCAACTTCAAAACTTTATCTTCTTGGCCTTTGATTACAAAGCCAAGTGGCTGCTCAATATACACGTCCTCCTTCAAATAACCATTTAGGAAAGCAGACTTGACATCTAATTGGCTGCTCAATATACACGTCCTCCTTCAAATAACCATTTAGGAAAGCAGACTTGACATCTAATTGATGGACTTCCCAATGTTCCTGGGCAGCCAGCAACTGAAATCAGCAAGCGAATTGTTTCCAAGCGGGCTACTGGTGCAAAAACTTCGTCATAATCAACACCTTCTTGTTGCTTGTAGCCTTTAGCAACAAGTCGTGCTTTATATCTCTCCACTTCCCCGTCGGCGTTTCTTTTCAGTTTAAACACCCATTTGACTCCAATAGTCATTTGATCTTTAGGGCGAGATACCAACTCCCAAGTATCATTCTTCAAAGTAGCACGAATTTCTTCATACATGGCTTGCCTCCATTTTTCATCTTCACTTGCTTCCTCAAAACTTTCAGGCTCAACCTCTGCAAACAAGCAAAACAAACTATATTCTCCAATATCGAAAGTTTAATTATAAATATCAGCAAGATTTCGATATTTAGGAGTCTTTTGGTGTGAATACTGTTCTGAACTAGCCGGTGATTCAGGTGTACGAGGGTGCTCCTCTCTCCTCACATAGATTCATCTCCCCTCTCTTCGTTCTGATTTTTTAGATTTTCGAAAATTGCTGGAGAGAGATCAGGAAGCGGCTGCTGTAGATCTCGTGGTGAAAGACTAATGTTTTCTCCTTTTATCTACACATATTTTAATTAAATTTTTGCGGTTAATCTCCTCTCTCCCTGATTGTTGTTTTTCTTTCTCTCAATTTTGAAAATGAGCAGAAGGCTGCAAGGCTCGCATAGAGGCCAACCAAACAAGCTAGGGTCAAGTTGAATACGCTGCTGACCTGGAGCACTATGTGAGAGGGAGCATTGAAGCCTGCAGCGGTTGTCCAATGAACAAAGAGGATGAGATAGAGGAGAAGAAGAAAAAGGAGGAAATAGTGAACGTCTATGTGATTAATTTGAGTCAAACAGAATATGTATATTAATTTATGAGTAAAGTTATATTAAATATCAAAATTTTCCACCATCCATCCAAAAAGGAATCAATAGTTGAGATTAAAATCATTTAATATTTCATACATTTTTATAATTTAAATATCTCTTAAACCGTTAATCGTTAAGCGAAAATAATTACACCATCGCGACGAGCATTTAATTATCTTTCTATAGACGGGCACTTTGATATACTTTCGACAAAAAAAAAGTTTTCGTTTTTTTCACGTTTTTTTTCGTGGCCGAAAAAATCACATGTGATATATCATATATGATATGACATATCATATCATATATGATATATCACATGTGATTTTTTCGGCCACGAAAAAAACGTGAAAACAGCGGGAAAAAAAATTGTCGAAAATATATCAAAGTGCCTATCTATAGAAAGATAATTAAATGCTCGTCGTAACGGTATATTTTTTTTGACTTAACGATTAACGGTTTGAAAGATATTGATATTTGAAAAAAAATGATGAAAGTGAGTTTTTTAAATTGTTGGGATTAAACTCATCAATTAGATCAAATAAAGATGGAGGGAAGGTGGAGGGTGTAAATTAGTCCCTTGGTATGTAAAAAAAGTTTGATCTTCAAATGATCTTCAATCATTAATTTATTTTATTTTAAGAGAAAGGTTTATCTTTTTCTGAAATTTCATTTAATAATCGTGATTCTCTCTCTCTCTCCATCTCTCCAGGTAGATTATCTACAACTATCATCTAATTGCTCTATTTTGACTTTTTCTTATAAGTGCTGGTAAAAATGATGAGAAGAAGACGGTTGATGTTGCTAAGACTGTTATGCTGGACGAGTAAGTATTGGATTAGGTTTATTTATTTTATTTGTATTATTATATTTATTTAATTTAAGAGAGAAAATATTTATCAATTTTTGGAATTTCATTTAATTAATTTGCGACTTTTACTTTTACAACCATAAATTTTCTCTCCTCTCTCCTCACATAGATATGCGATTATCGCGAGTTTTCATCTCCCCTCTCTTCGTTCTGATTTTTCAGCTTTCCGAAAATTGCTGGAGAGACAGATCAGGAAGCGGCTGCTGTAGATCTCGTGGTGAAACAGTAATATTTTTCTCCTTTTATCTACAATTAATTTATTAAATTTTTGCGGTTAATCTCCTCTCTCTCCCTCATTGTTGTTTTTCTTTTTCTCAGTTTTGAAAATAAGCATAAGGCTACAGCCAAGAAGGCTCGCATGGAGGCCAAAAAAGCTGGGGTCAAAGCTGAATACGCTGCTGACCTGGAGCGCTATGTGAGAGACAAAATTGAAGCATGCATCGGTTGTCCAATGAACAAAGAGGATGAGACATAGGAGGAGAAGAAAAAGGAGGAAATACTGAACGTCTATGTAATTACTTTGTTTTGCCTTTCTCCAAGTGTTGGCGAAAAAGTTGTCGTTGCTGTTGCTAAGCAGAGTCAAACAGAGTATGTATATAATTAATTTATTATAAGAGAAAGGTCTATTTGTTTCTAAAATTTCATTTAATAATCGTGATTCTCTCATATGGTAATAAGAAGAAAGACTTGCATATGGTTTTTATTGATTTAGAGAAGGCTTATGATAAGATACCAAGAGGGTTTTTTTGGTGGGCATTAGCCAAAAAGGGCGTGTCTAAGAAGTATATTGACATCATTAGAGGCATGTATGAAGGAGCTAGTACAAGTGTACGTACTACCGTGGGAAGGACCGAGGAATTCCCTATTATGATTGGGGTGCATCAAGGCTCGGCTCTTAGTTCTTTCCTCTTTGCCATAGTCATAGATGAATTGACAAGGTCAATTCAAGACGATATCCCTTGGTGCATGATGTTTGCAGATGATATAGTATTGGTTGATGAAAAGAAGGACGAAGTTGAAAGAAAGTTGGAACTCTGGAGAAATACGCTCGAAATTCGTGGTTTTAGGCTGAGCAGAAGTATAATTGAATATTTGAAGTGTAGCTTTAGTGGAAATGGAAGTGGAGAGACGGGTACAATCACTTTTGATGGGAATGTTATACGAGGATCGGAGTTTTTTTCGTTATCTTGGGTCTATTCTTCAAAAGAATGGAGAATTAGACGGTGACGTTGCCATAAGATTAAGGGGGGATGGTTGAAATGGAAGAGCTAGGGATGGCAATGGGGCGGGTCGGGGCCGGATATTGCCTACCCAGACCCGGACCCGCGATTAAAAATTAGCCCTGCACCCGCCTGCACTCCGCCAATTTTTTTCGGTCCGCCTGCACTCCGCCCGCTCGTTCAGGTACCCAGTGTACCATGGATTTTTCTCGGATTAATATTATATATATATATAATATACTACTAATTTAAATTTATTACTAATTTAATATATATATATATATAATATTACTAATTTAATTACTAATATATATTTAATTTATTAAGTATTAATATTTTATATATATATATTACTAATTTAAATTTATTACTAATTTAATATATATATAATATATTACTAATTTAATTACTAATATATATTTAATTTATTAAGTATTAATAATATATATATATATAGCGGGTTCGGGGTGGGTACCCCATACCCCGGAACCGAACCGGACCCGAACTTATTTTTCTCTACCCGCCCCAGACCCGGACCCGGACCCGTGGTTTTTTTTGCCATCCCTAGGAAGAGCGCAACGGGGTTATTATGTGATCAAGGCGTACCTTACAAATTAAAGGGAAAATTTTACCAAACTGCAATTAGGCCTGAACTTTTATATGGCACGGAATGCTGATTGTAAATCATAGTCATGTGCATAAGATGAATGTGGCGGAAATACGTATGCTAAGATGGATGTGTGGCCATACGAGAAAGGATCGACTTAGAAATGATGTGATTAGGAAAGAAGTACGAGTGGCCCCTATAGAGGATAAGTTGTTGGAGAATCGGTTAAGATGGTTCGGACATGTGAGACGGAGGCCGACTGATGCACCGGTGCGGAGGCTTGAAGAATGGAGAGCGCATAGGCCGGTGAGGGGTAGATGAATACCTAAACAGACATGGATAAAAGTGATTGACAATGATAAGAGGTTTCTTGGGATTGGAGAAGTTATGGCGTTGGATAGGACGACGTAAAGGGAGAAATTTTGGGTGGTTGATTATGATTGAGTTTTTTTTTTTTTTTTGCATAATGATTATTACTATTTTTATCTACTTTTTATTATTTACTTATTTATGCATATATATATATATATTTACGTAGTAAACTTTTCACCTATCACTTTGCCTTTTCATAGGACTGTTTTATTGGAGACGACTTGACATTTTCAGAGATTAATTCATGTTAGCCGACTCCAAAGCATTTTGGGACTAAGGCTCTGATGTTGTTGTTGAATCGTGATTCTCTCATCACTCTCTATTCAGGTAGATTATCTACAATTATAATTTAATTGCTCTATTTTGACTTTTTGTTGATGTTGCTAAAACTATTATACTGGACGAGTAAGTATTGGATTAGGTTTATTTATTTTATTTGTATTATTTTATTCATTTAATTTAAAAGAGAAAATGTTATCAATTTCTGAAATTTCATTTACTTAATTTTCGACTTTTACTTTTACAACCATAAATTTTCTCTCTCCTCACATAGATCTGCTATTATCGCAATTTTCATCTCCCCTCTATTCGTTCTGATTTTTTAGCTTTCCGAAAATTGCGGGAGAGAAAGATCAGGAAGCGGTTGCTGCTGTAGATCTCGTGGTGAAACAGTAATATTTTTCTCCTTTTATCTACAATTAATTTATTAAATTTTTGCAGTTAATCTCCTCTCTCTCCCTCATTGTTGTTTTTCTTTTTCTCAGTTTTGAAAATAAGCATAAGGCTACAGCCAAGAAGGCTCGCGTAGAGGCCAAAAAAAGCTAGGGTCAAAGCTGAATACGCTGCTGACCTGGAGCGCTATGTGAGACACAGCATTGAAGTCTGCATCGGTTGTCCAATGACTAAAGAGTGTGAGACAGATGAGGAGAATAAAAAAAGGAGGAAATATTGAATGTCTATGTAATTGCTTTGTTTTGCCTTTCCCCAAGTTTTGGTGAAAAAGTTGCCGTTGCTTTTGCTAAGTAGAGTATGTATATTAATTAGTTTATTTTAAGGGAAATGTTCATCTATTTCTGAAATTTCATTTAATAATTGTGATTCTCTCATCTCTCACTCTTCGGGTAGATTATCTACAATTATCATCTAATTGCTCTACTTTTTCTTATAAGTGCTGGTAAAAATGATGAGAAGAAGACTGTTATGCTAGACGAGTAAGTATTGGATTAGATTTATTTTATTTGTATTATTATATTCATTTAATTTAAGAGAGAAATTTTATCGGTTTCGGGATTTTCATTTAATTAATTTGCGACTTTTACTTTTACAAAAATAAATTTTCTCCCTCCTCCTCTCTCCTCACATAGATTTGTGATTATCGCGATTTTTCATCTCCCCTCTCTTCGTCCGGATTTTTTAGCTTTTCGAAAATTGCTGGAGAGAGATCAGGAAGCGCAGTAGATCTCGTTGTGAAAGAGTAATATTTTTCTCCTTTTACCTACAATTATTTTTATTAAATTTTTGCGGTTAATCTCCTTTCTCTCCCTGATTGTTGTTTTTCTTTTTCTCAATTTTGAAAATGAGCAGAAGGCTGCAGCCAAAAAAGCTAGGGTCAAAGATGAATACGCTGCTGACCTGGAGCGCTATGTGAGAGGAGCATTGAAGCCTACAGTGGTTGTCTAATGAACAAATCGTCCTCTCTCACACCAAAGGGCTTCAATCGCTTTGCTAAGTGGATGCCGATGTTTCCATATCCCCCAAAATGAATACCTATGCATCAAAGAGTTCAGTTACATATTGAGATTAATCAACAAAAGTGTACTTTCGAACAATTTTGCATCACATTCGTCAGTATCAGCGGAAAAAGTTACAATTAAGAAATCACGAGAAGATTCAGATGCTACAAAATACTTTTGAACCCTTCAATCTCGTCGATATTCCTCTAGAAAATAAGATCAGCACTTATAAGGCTACATGTATAAAATCTTTGAAATAATTCAAAGGACATAATAAAATGGATGGAGCATATAACTCTAAAAACTAAATACTGATATAAACCTGGGATTCGACATAAATCGTCACATTTCAACACACCGTGATGGAAAACAATGCTCGTTTTTGCGAGTCGATCAATACCATGGCCATGGACCTATAAGAATATTCAGTGACTCCAGCAACATGAGGCGTCATTATCACATTCGAAAACTTCAAAATGGCATCATCGGGATCAAACGGCTCAGCCCAAAAAACATCCGTCTCTAGCGCTCCCAAATGACCCGACTTGAGATGATGAAGCACAGCATCGTAATCCAACAGCCCTCCACGTGCTATATTGCCGATAAGTGCACCATAAACTTCAATCCCGATGATATCTCAGACGAGCTTTTATAACTCTAGAATTCTCAAAGCAATTATAATTCTATAGAGAAGATCACAAACCTTTCTCATGGAATATATGAAAGCGTTGTCCACAATTCCAGCCTGAAAACTGAAAGCTGCAATGTTAGTGCATTTTCTGGAGAAACGGGCATGAGACGAGGGGAAATGGTTACCGTTTCCTTGTTCATTGCCAAGCAACATACTACCATATCAGCGCGACTTGCAAACTTGAGAATATCTCAATGACTTCCCTTCTCGTCCACAAGTTCATCGCATATACCATTCCAGTTGTTTGACACTGAATGCATCTAATTACATGTCATATGATAACCTGAGTTTGATACTTGTTCCACAAATTGTTCATCGACATGTAAACGTTCTTACCATCAGATTTACATGAGTTCTCGGGAAGAGAAGGCCAACTCCGTTTCGTAGCAATGAAGAAAAAGTTACAATGAAGAAATCAGGCGAAGATTCTCGGGAAAAAGTTACAATGAAGAAACCAGGCGAAGATTCAGATGCCGCAAAATACTTTCGAACAATAGGACCTCTCTACGATATTCCTCTAGAAAATAAGATCAGCACTTATAAGGCTGCATGTATAAAATATTTGAAATAATTCAAAGGACATAATAAAATGGATGGAGCATATAACTCTAAAAACTAAATACTGATATAAATCTGTAAGGTTATAATGAATATTTTGTATGAAATTAAGAAGCAAAAGCACCAACTGGATCTCCAAGTTTTCTCTCCTTAGTGGAAACCTTTTTTCCCTAAATAATAGTTCAGAGTGGAAGGACGATTTCTATATAAGTGCCGTCAGCTTAAAAATAAATAGATATAAAATCAATCGGGAGTTTGAGATTGAAATAACCCAACATCAAATAAATAACAAACCTCACGTGTTGATAAAATTAGGGAAGAGTTACATAACCAATTTTCCCGCAACATCAAACTATATAAATATCCACTGTTGGCGAGAGCCGGAAATTGGAAAGAGGGAAAGCAGAGAGAATTAACGAGAGAACAGCGAACAAGAAGTAAAGTTAGAAGCGAGAAACCTGATGAAGAGGAAGAATGGAATCGTAAGTCTCCATTCTCTTCTCTCTGTGATAGATCTTTGTGTTTTCGTCGGTTCCCGAGCCGTTTACTCTCTCTCTATTAAGTTGGTTTCGGTGATGCTGTGACTACTGAATTTTTCTCAATTACTGAAAAATAGTTCTAGACTTCGGTTGTTTTCTCTCTCTACTGTTAACGTTTTCACTTGAACGTTTATTTAATTGCTTGTTTCGGTGAAGAAGTTGCAATTATATTTCTCTCTCTCTCCGTAGATTATCTGCAATTATATTTAATGGCTCTATTTTGACTTTTTGGTACAAGTGTTGGCGAAAATGTCGAGAAAAAGACGGTTGCTGCTGTTGCTGAAACTAATATACCGGACGAGTAAGTAATAGATTATGCTTATTTAATTTATTTGCATTTTATATTCCATTTAAGTTAAGAGATAAAATGTTTATCGGTCTCTGTAATTTCATTTAATTCTTTTACTTTTTACGACCGAACATTTTCTCTTTCCTTCTCTCTCTATAATTTCATTTAATTCTTTTACTTTTTATTTGCTGAAACAACTATCTCTATCTACTCAATATCTTCTTCTCCTACACTACTTCCTATCGAGTACTTATGCATTTCTTTTACGTTTAGTTTGTTCAATAAAACTTCTGTTAGTATGTCATGAGGGGCATGATATACCACCTTGATATGATATCTGTGGTTTTATAGCTACTAAGTTGAAGAGTTGGTAACATTAGGGCCAAATATGCTGTTTTCAGACTGTTCATAGCTTCCACTGCCTCTTCTCAAATGCATATCCGTGTTTGTTTGTACTTCAGCTTTTAGATTTTGTTTCATTTGTTTTTATTGGAATGGTTGTATTTGTTGTGCTTTATGAATTGTCACATGCAATTATTACGCTATGTGAATAAAATTTAGAAAGCCATTGAATGATTAGATGAGCATCTAAGAAGCACGGGTGCGGGGGTGCGGGTGCGGGTGCGTAGTACGGGGATACGGGGATTCGATAAATTTGAAAATATGGGGATTCGAGTGCGGGGGGATACGGCATATATATATATATATATATATATATATATATATATATATATATATATATATATATATAAAGATAACAAATTCAAGTTGTCTAAAGGGCTTTTACGTGAGAGAGCTTAGAAGAGAGAATGAGAGAACTTGAGAGCAGCAGTGATAATAGGGTTTTGGTGCTAAGACCCTTTTCCCTTTATGGGCTTAAATCTCGTTTCCCGTTTTTATTTTTTAGGCCCAGTAACAATTTCGTTTTTGTAGTATGGGTTTTTTAAAAAATAAACAAAAGCGGACGCTTGTGCAGCGCTTTTTCAAACACTGGTCAATACCCTTCCCGCACCCCCGCACCCCCTCTCCCGCACCCCCCCGCACCCCTGCTCCAAAATACAGGGATACGCCACGTGGCGCACCCCGTACGCACCCCGGCGAATCCCCGCACTCCCGCGAATCCCATACGCAGTACGGCAGCTAACTGAAGAATCCCTGCTTCCTAGATGAGCATCTATGTGATCTTCTACTGATTGCAAGTCGTTTGGTTTGCTATACTTGATCTAGAAACACAGTTTAATTATAAATTGATTTATTCAAACTGATGCATAAGCTCTTGTGGTATAAATATTTCCGCTGAATCAACTAAGCATGAAATGCTAATTATTTTGACTAATTTACGAGTTTGTTTATGTGAGAAGATTTCTTGTCAGTGCTTGAATGTCGGATTATAGAAATTTACAGGATTATTTGCCTAGTGAAAGTCTGATTACTTGTCGGATTACTCTGAACCAAAATTCTATATGGTATCGGAGCAGGGTTTTCATCCTTGCTCAAGAACCCTAATTCAGCCGCCATAAGCACCACCATGATAGACAGCCAAAATCAAACCAAACCCGTTTCTTTTCACACAACCACCTCAACACCCACACCGCCGCCGCCCGTGTCATCCACCTCGAACACAGACTCGCCCCTGAAAACCACTGCTACTGCTGGAAAGTCCTCAAGTGGATCCAGCAATAACCGATCCCAAATCAACCGAAACCAAAATCAATCGAACCCGATTCCGGGATTAAGCGGTGAACAATACAAGCAGTTTATCAACATGTTCGACTATAACGAGATAACCCAAACGATGGCGAATATGGGAGCTAGATTGGACGATGGTGGCAACTGGATTGTCGACTCGGGATGTACCGAGCATATAACTCACATTCTAAATCTATTCCATGGTAGCATCAAAGCAACACGTGAACTACCTGTTACAATTCCTAACGGTGACTCCATACCCGTTAAAGGGAAAGGGTCGTGCACCTTACGAAATGGAACCGAAATCCGAGATGTCCTATACGTTCCTGAATTTACATGCAACTTGTTATCGGTCAGTCGACTAACTCGAGACCTCTGTTGTGCAGTGACTTTCTTTCCAGATTTCTTCATAATGCAAGACTTGAATTCGAGAAAATTGATTGGAACGGGTAAATGCCAACGTGGTCTATACAGGATGAAAATGGTGGGACAAAAAAGAAAGGCTATGTCGGCTTCAATGGAAGTATGGCATAAAAGACTCGGTCATGCTTCTAGCGGTAAGCTTTCTCGCTTTGATTTTGTTAAAAATGCTTCCTTTAAGACCGCGGATTGTGATTCGTGTGCAAAAGCCAAACACACTCGATTACCTTTCCCAGTGAGTTCTATTAAAAGTAAAGAGTGTTTTGAATTGTTACATTTCGACATATGGGGAAGGTACAGAACTCCCTCGCTCTCTGGGGCAAACTATTTTTTGACAATCGTGGACGACTTTAGTCGATCTGTTTGGGTTTTTTTCTTAAAACACAAATTTGAGGCAGGTGATCGCCTAGTGTATTTCCACAAACTGGTCAAGACACAATTTGGAAAATTGATAAAAAGAATCCGTTGCGACAACGGGGGAGAATTTGTTTCAAACCGCATGAATGATTTCTATGCCGAGCAAGGCATAATCCTTGAGACTACCTGCCCTCACACGCCACAACAAAATGGCGTTGTGGAATGCAAGCACAGGCACCTGCTCGAGACTGCACGAGCCCTCAGATCTGAAGCCAACTTGCCAAAAAGGTTTTGGGGCGAATGCGTTATGACGGCTGCCTATATAATCAACCGTCTCCCGTCAAAGACTATTGACAACAAAACCCCTTTTGAGATTCTTTATGAACAAAAGCCCAAGTATGAAGATATGAAAGTTTCTGGGTACCTTGCGTACTTTCGGAACACCGACAAAAAGGGAGACAAGTTCGAATGGAGGGGGAAACCTGGTGTGTTTTTGGGCTACCTACCAGGGACAAAGGGGTACAAAATATATGATGTGGTTCATAACAAAATAGTGGTGTCAAGAGACGTGAGATTTGTCGAAAATAATTTTCCCTATCGGAACTTGGATCCCATTGATAGACAAGAACATAAAAGACTCTTTGATTTCCCACCTTGGTATTATGAGGAAATTTATGAAACCACACCAAACCAAACTGGCGGTCCCAGCCTACACGATCTGGATAACAACATTTAATTTGACAATGAGAATGAGGCCCTAGATAATGAGCCTGCGACACTAGATAATGGGCCTGATGATCACCCACAAGGAACTAACCAAACCGAGAACTCCATACAAGATGAAGTGGGCAATGTTGGGCCGCAATTAGCCAGACCACAAAGGGCCAGAACTTAGGCAAAAAGATTGAACGATTGCATTGTCAACCTTCCTCCATCCATTGATCATGCTTTACCTTCTTCCAATCAACAATCCTCGACGGTACATCCCCTATCCAACTTTGTTTCTTATGAAAAATTTTCGGACTCACACAAAGCCTTTTTTGCGGCCATCACTTCCAATGATGAGCCGAAAAATTTTAAGGAAGCCGTGCAAGATCAGAATTGGAGGGATGCAATGCAAAGGGAGATAAAGGCACTTGAAGAAAACGGCACTTGGACTATAGAAGATTTGCCGGATGGGAAAAGAGCTATAGACTCAAAATGGGTCTATAAGATAAAGTACAAACCAAATGGTGAAATAGAAAGGTACAAGGCTAGGCTAGTGGCGAAGGGATTCACGCAAAGGGAAGGCGTTGATTACCATGACACGTTTGCACCGGTGGCTAAGTTGGTCACAGTTAGAAGTCTGCTCGCTATTGCCGTTAAGAAAGAGTGGATTATTCACCAACTCGATGTGAATAATGCATTCCTGCATGGGGACTTACACGAAGAAGTTTATATGAAAATCCCACAGGGTTATGATAAAAATGGGGGAACGGAAGTGTGTCGGTTAAGGAAGTCGCTATACGGTTTGAAGCAAGCTTCAAGAAACTGGTACCAAAAATTTACATCAGTTTTGCTCGAAGTTGGGTTCAAACAATCTTTTGCTGATCACTCACTTTTTACTTACAAGAGAGGGAAGGTGTTTGTTGGTGCTCTCATTTACGTCGATGATGTTATCATAGTGGGAAATAACCAAGAGAAAATACAAGAAACAAAAACCCATCTTGATAGGAGGTTTAGCATTAAAGACCTTGGCCCCCTTAAATACTTTCTCGGAATCGAGGCTGCACGAACGAAAGACGGGTTAGTGCTTAGCCAACGTAAATATACTCTAGACATTTTGGAGGATAGCGGGATGCTAGGTTGTAACCCGAGCTCGTTCCCAATGGAACAAAATCTAAAACTCGAAGTTGATGGTGAAGATGTTCGTGTGGATGCCAACATGTATAGACGGTTAGTAGGGAGATTGCTATATCTCCAAGCTACGAGACCGGATATCACGTACCCGGTAAACGTCCTAAGCCAATTTTTGTCCGACCCTCTCCAAAGCCATTTGGATGCCGCCATGTGGGTACTTCGGTATTTAAAGGCGACACCGGGACAAGGTGTTTTCTTCCCTAAAGACGGAGGTACAAACTTGGTCACGTATTGTGATGCCGACTAGTTAGGGTGCCCCTTCACAAGGAGATCACGAATTGGATACATTCTACTCTTAGGGGGAGCTCCGGTTTCTTGGAAATCCAAGAAGCAATCTGTTGTTTCTCGGTCATCAGCCGAAGCTGAATATCGGGCCATGGCAACCACCACCAGTGAAATTTTATGGATGCGGTGGCTCCTAAAGGGTCTCCAAGCTGAACAAAGTGGACCTACACCACTTTATTGCGACAACCAAGCGGCACGACACATCGCGAATAACCCGGTTTTTCATGAGCGAACAAAGCATGTCGAGATGGACTGTTATTTCGTCAAAGAACGGGTCGAATCTCAAGAAATAGAACCTCTTTGCATCATTACAAAGATGCAAATAGCCGACCTCTTCACCAAAGCTTTGGGATCCCGACAA
The DNA here is from genome assembly GCA_033398695.1 of Orobanche coerulescens. Classification (NCBI taxonomy): domain Eukaryota; kingdom Viridiplantae; phylum Streptophyta; class Magnoliopsida; order Lamiales; family Orobanchaceae; genus Orobanche; species Orobanche coerulescens. Next base: position 9,005,134 of record CM065816.1, on the reverse strand, counting down.
CTTGAACCTTTACTCGACAAGATGGGCATGCGAAATCTACACGCTCCATCTTGAGGGGGAGTATTGGATTCCATAATTATCTCCTCCTGATTTTCTTCTCCATTACGTAATCTGTTCCTAGTCTTAATGGGTTTCCATATTGATGTAAACAATCTGCCTATTTATTTTTCCTTTTCTATTGTATCGATTGATTTTTTCATAAATTAAAAAAAAAAAACTCTGAACCAAAATTCTATACAGCACTTATAAGGCTGCATGTATAAAATCTTTGAAATAATTCAAAGGACATAATAAAATGGATGGAGCATATAACTCTAAAAACTAAATACTGATATAAATCTGTAAGGTTATAATGAATATTTTGGATGAAATTAAGAAGCAAAAACACCAACGTATCACCAACTGGATCTCCAAGTTTTCTCTCCTTGGTGGAAACCTTTTTTCCCTAAATAGTTTAGTGTGAAAGGACGATTTCTATATAAGTGCCGTCAGCTTAAAAATAAATAGATATAAAATCAGCACAAAACCATGCTCCAAGCAAGGGGTAACCAAACCAATTGATTGTATTTTAACACAAACGAGAAATATCTCGAATTCAAACCAACATCTCAGTATCCATCTTGTTATATTGTTATCGTCCTCACTTTCACTAGGCAAATAATCCTGTAAATTTCTATAATCCGACTCAAGCACCGACAAGAAATCTTCTCACATAAACAAACTCATAAATTAGTCAAAATAATTAGCATTTCATGCTTAGTTGATTCAGCGGATATATTTATACCAGAAGAGCTTATGCATCAGTTTGAAATAAATCAATGTATAATTAAACTGTGTTTCCAAATCAAGTATAGCAAACCAAACGACTTGCAATCAGTAGAAGATCATATAGATGCTCATCTAATCATTCAATTGCTTTCTAAATTTTATTCACATAGCGTAATAATTGCATGTGACAATTCATAAAGCACAACAAATACAACCATTCCAGTAAAAACAAATGAAACAAAATCTAAAAGCTGAAGTACAAACAAACACGCATATGCATTTGAGAAAAGGCAGTGGAAGTTATGAACAGTGTGAAAACAGCATATTTGGCCCTAATGTTACCAACTCAACTTAGTAGCTATAAAACCACAAATATCATATCAAGGTGAACTAAACGTAAAAGAAATGCATAAGTATTCGATAGGAAATAGTGTAGGAGAAAAAGTTATTCAGCAGATAGAGATAGTTGTTTCGGCAAATAAAAAGTAAAAGAATGAAATGAAATTAGAGAGAGATAAGGAAAGAGAAAATGTTTGGTTGTAAAAAGTAGAAGAATTAAATGAAATTACAGAGACCGATAAACATTTTATCTCTTAACTTAAATGGAATATAAAATGCAAATAAATTAAATAAGCATAATCTATTACTTACTCGTCCAGTCTATTAGTTTCAGCAACAGCAGCAACCGTCTTTTTCTCGACATTTTCGCCAATACTTGTACCAAAAAGTCAAAATAGAGCCATTAAATATAATTGCAGATAATCTACGGAGAGAGAGAAATATAATGGCTGCTGCAGGCTTCAATGCTCCTTCTCACATTGAAGCCTACAGTGGTTGTCTAATGAACAAATCCTCCTCTCTCATCCTCTTTGTTCATTGGACAACTGCTGCAGGCTTCAATGCTCCTTCTCACATAGCGCTCCAGGTCAGCATCGTATTCAGCTTTGACCCTAGTTTTTTTGGCCTCTATGCGATCCTTCTTGACTGCAGCCTTATGCTCATTTTCAAAACTGAGAAAAGAAAAACAACAATTAGGGAGAGAGAGGAGATTAACCGCAAAAATTTAATAAAAATAATTGTAGATAAAAGGAGAAAAATATTACTCTTTCACCACGAGATCTACAGAAGCCGCTTCCTAATCTCTCTCCAGCAATTTTCGAAAAGCTAAAAAATCAGGACGAATAGAGGGGGAGATGAAAAATCGCGATAATCGCAAATCTATGTGAGGAAAGAGATGGAGAGAGAAAATTTATGGTTGTAAAGGTAAAAGTCGCATATTAATTTAATAATTCCAGAAATCGATAAACATTTTATCTCTTAAATTAAATGAATATAATAATACAAATAAAATAAATAAACTTAATCCAATACTTACTCGTCCACCATAACAGTCTTAGCAACATCAATAGTCTTCTTTTCATCATTTTTGCCAGCACTTATAAAAAAAAGTCAAAATAGAGTAATTAGATGATAATTGTAGATAATCTACCCGAAGAGAGAGGGAGGAGAGAATCACGATTATTAAATGAAATTTCATAAACAGATAAACCTTTCTCTCAAAATAAATTAATTAATATACATACTCTGCTTGACTCTGCTTAGCAACAGCAACGACAACTTTTTCACCAATACTTTGAGAAAGGCGAAACAAAGCAATTACTGTCTTATTTCCTCCTTTTTCTTCTTCTCCTCATATGTCTCATCCTCGTTGTTCATTGGACAACCGCCGTAGGCTTCAATGCTCCCTCTCACATAGCGTATTCAGCTTTGATCCTTGTTTTTTTTGCATACATGCGAGCCTTCTTGGCTACAGCCTTATGCTTATTTTTAAAACTGAGAAAAAGAAAAATAACAATCAGGGAGAGGAGGTTAACCGCGAAAATTTAATAAAAATAACTGTAGATAAAAGGAGAAAAATATTACTCTTTCACCACGAGACCTATAGCAATACGAAGGGAGGGGAGATGAAAAATCACGATAATCGTAGATCTATGTGGGGAGAGAGGAGAGAAAATGTATGGTTGTAAAAGTAAGAGTCGCAAATTAATTAAATGAAATTCCAAAAATTGATAAACATCACTTAAAATAAATGAATATAATAATATAAATAAAATAAATAAACCTAATCAAATACTTACTCGTCCAGCATAACAGTCTTAGCAACATCAACCGTCTTCTTCTCATCATTTTTACCGACACTTATAAGAAACATAAGTGATCAAACTGTGACATTGGGCAAACATGAGTGATCAACCCAGTCATTAGTCCAAACTTCAATAACATATATAATAATAGAGAGGCATAGAGCTCATGCATACCATGAAATGACTGGTAACAATCACTAGAGAATATTTCTTATAGAGGCTAGTTCTTTGAAAAGGGATGAAATCTTTGAAGCAAAAAGGAGTTGAATAACCAATAGTGTTATCATAGTGACCAGTGACCACTATATATTACTAGTGCAGACCAGGTCTCGGATTCGAGTTCGAAAAAGAAAAATTAGCAAAGATGAGGTCTCCGATTCGAGTTCGAAAAACAAAAGTGACCTCTATATATTACTCGTGAAGACGCTCAGGTTCGAGATCACAAAAGAAAAACTAACAAGGACGAGGTCTCGAGTTCGAGTTTGAAAAAGAAAAGTGACCTCTATATATTACTTGTGAAGACGAGGTCTTGGATTTGAGTTCGAAAAAGAAAAAGGACGAGGTCTCGAGTTCGAATTTGAAAGGGAAAATGAATTAGCGTATATTACTCGTAAAGATGAGATCTCGAGTTCGAAAAAGAATATAAAAAATGAGGTCTCGGGCTAGAGTCCAAAAAACAAAAGTGACCACTATATATTACTGTCTCGGGTTCGGAAAACTAGAAAATGAGGTTTGAAGTTCAGTTCGGAAAAGAAAAGTGACCACTATATATCACAAACCTTTCTCATGGAAGATACGAAAGCGTTGACCACAATTCCAGCCTGAAAACGGAAAGCTGCAACGTTAGTGCATTTTTTGGAGAAACAGGCATGAGACGAGGAGAAATGGTTACCGTTTCCTTTTTCATTGGCAAACAACATACTACTATAGCAGCGCGGCTTGTAAACTTGAGAATATCTCAATGACTTCCCTTCTCGTCCACAAGTTCATCGCATATACCATTCCCGTTGTTTGACAGTGAATGCATCTAATTACATGTTAAATGATAACCTCAGTTCGATACTTGTTCCACAAATTGTTCATTGACATGTAAACGTTCTTACCATCAGATTTACATGAGTTCTCGGGAAGACAAGGCCAACTCCGTTTCGTAGCAAGTATACATTCACACCAAAGGGCCTCAATCGCTTTGCTAAGTGGATGCCGATGTTTCCATATCCCCCAAAATGAATACCTATGCATCAAAGAGTTCAGTTACATATTGAGATTAATCAAAAAAAGTGTACTTTCGAACAATTTTGCATCGCATTCGTCAGCATCAGCGGAAAAAGTTACAATTAAGAAATCACGAGAAGATTCAGATGCCACAAAATACTTTCGAACCCTCTATATATTACTCGTGAAGACGCTCAGGTTCGAGATCACAAAAGAAAAACTAACAAGGACGAGGTCTCGAGTTCGAGTTTGAAAAAGAAAAGTGACCTCTATATATTACTTGTGAAGACGAGGTCTTGGATTTGAGTTCGAAAAAGAAAAAGGACGAGGTCTCGAGTTCGAATTTGAAAGGGAAAATGAATTAGCGTATATTACTCGTAAAGATGAGATCTCGAGTTCGAAAAAGAATATAAAAAATGAGGTCTCGGGCTAGAGTCCAAAAAACAAAAGTGACCACTATATATTACTGTCTCGGGTTCGGAAAACTAGAAAATGAGGTTTGAAGTTCAGTTCGGAAAAGAAAAGTGACCACTATATATCACAAACCTTTCTCATGGAAGATACGAAAGCGTTGACCACAATTCCAGCCTGAAAACGGAAAGCTGCAACGTTAGTGCATTTTTTGGAGAAACAGGCATGAGACGAGGAGAAATGGTTACCGTTTCCTTTTTCATTGGCAAACAACATACTACTATAGCAGCGCGGCTTGTAAACTTGAGAATATCTCAATGACTTCCCTTCTCGTCCACAAGTTCATCGCATATACCATTCCCGTTGTTTGACAGTGAATGCATCTAATTACATGTTAAATGATAACCTCAGTTCGATACTTGTTCCACAAATTGTTCATTGACATGTAAACGTTCTTACCATCAGATTTACATGAGTTCTCGGGAAGACAAGGCCAACTCCGTTTCGTAGCAAGTATACATTCACACCAAAGGGCCTCAATCGCTTTGCTAAGTGGATGCCGATGTTTCCATATCCCCCAAAATGAATACCTATGCATCAAAGAGTTCAGTTACATATTGAGATTAATCAAAAAAAGTGTACTTTCGAACAATTTTGCATCGCATTCGTCAGCATCAGCGGAAAAAGTTACAATTAAGAAATCACGAGAAGATTCAGATGCCACAAAATACTTTCGAACCCTTCAATCTCGTCGATATTCCTCTAGAAAATAAGATCAGCACTTATAAGGCTGCATGTATAAAATATTTGAAATAATTCAAAGGACATAATAAAATGGATGGAGCATATAACTCTAAAAACTAAATACTGATATAAATCTGTAAGGTTATAATGAATATTTTGTATGAAATTAAGAAGCAAAAACACCAACTGGATCTCCAAGTTTTCTCTCCTTGGTGGAAACCTTTTTTCCCTAAATAGTTCAGTGTGGAAGGACGATTTCTATATAAGTGCCGTCAGCTTAAAAATCAATCGGGAGTTTGAGATTGAAATAACCCAACATCAAATAAATAACAAACCTCACGTGTTGATAAAATTAGGGAAGAGTTACATAACCAATTTTCCCGCTACATCAAACTATATAAATATCCACTGTTGGCGAGAGCCAGAAATTGGAAAGAGGGAAAGCAGAGAGAATTAACGAGAGAACAGCGAACAAGAAGTAAAGTTAGAAGCGAGAGGAGAGAAACCTGAGGAAGAGGAAGAAGAATGGAATCGTAAGTCTCCATTCTCTTCTCTCTGTGATAGATCTTTGTGTTTTCGTCGGTTCCCGAGCCGTTTACTCTCTCTCTCTCTCTCGAGTTAGTTTCGGTAATGCCGTGACTACTGAATTTTTTTCACTTACTGAAAAATAGTTCTAGACTTAGGTTGTTTTCTCTCGCTACTGTTTGCAATTATATTTCTCTCTCTCTAGATTATCTCCAATTATATTTAATGGCTCTATTTTGATTTTTTGGTACAAGTATTGGCGAAAATGTCAAGAAAAAGACGATTGCTGCTGTTGGTGAAATTAATATACCGGACGGGTAAGTAATAGATTATACTTATTTAATTTATTTGCATTTTATATTCCATTTAAGGTAAGAGATAAAATGTTCATTTAATTCTTTTTTACATTTACAACCAAACGTTTTCTCTTTCCTCCTCTCTCTCGAACCAAGATCTGCGATTATCCGCCGTTTCCAAAAAAAAAAAAAAAAAAGATCTGTGATTATTCATCTTTAGCTTCGATGACTACTGAAATTTTTCTCAATTACTGAAAAATAGTTCTAGACTTCCATTGTTTTCTCTCTCTACTGTTAACGTTTTCACTTGAACGTTTATTTAATTGCTTCTTTCGGTGAAGAAGTTCGCCGTTGGGTGATTCCCTCCCTCCCCCCTCTCTCTCTCTCCCTCTCCGTAGATTATCTGCAATTATATTTAATGGCTCTGTTTTGACTTTTTGGTACAAGTGTTGGTAAAAATGTCGAGAAAAAGACGATTGCTGCTGTTGCTGAAACTACTATATCGGTACCGGATGAGTAAGTAATAGATTATGCTTATCTAATTTATTTGCATTTTATATTCAATTTAAGTTAAGAGATAAAATGTTTATCTGTCTCTGTAATTTCATTTAATTTTTTTTCTCTTTCCTCCTCTCTCTCTCGAACCAAGATCTGTGATTATCCGTCGTTACCAAAAAAAAAAAAACAGAGATATGCGATTATTCATCTTTAGCTTCCCAAACAGAAGCTGCTGTAGATCCTACAATAATTTTGATTCAATTTTTTCGGTTAATCTCCTCTCTCGTCCTTCTTATTGTTTTTTTCCTTTTCTCGATTTCAGAAACGAGCAGAAGGCTGCTGCAGCAAAAAAGGCCCGCACAGAGGCCATGAAATCTAAGGCCAAAGCTGCGTACTCTGCTGATCTGCAACGCTATCTGAGATAGAACATGGAAGCATGCAGTTCTTGTCCACTGAACAAGAAGGATGCCACAGATGAGGATAAGAAGAAATTGGAGGAAGTGCTGAAGGTTTTTTTCTCAGTGTTTAAACAACTATCTCTATCTGCTGAACATCTTTTTCTCCTACACTACTTAGTACTTATGCATTTCTTTCACGTTTAGTTTGTTCAATAAAACTTGTGTTAGTATGTCATGAGGGGCATGACACCTATGTGAGAAGATTTCTTGTCAGTGCTTGAATGTCGGATTATAGAAATTTATAGGATTATTTGCCTAGTGAAAGTGAGGACGATAACAATATAACAAGATGGATACTGAGATGTTGGTTTGAATTCGAGATATTTCTCGTTTGTGTTAAAATACAATCAATTGGTTTGGTTACCCCTTGCTTGGAGCATGGTTTTGTGCTGTGTCGTGGTCATCTTACTTCGTCTTTAGCGGATTAGTGTTCTGTTAGGAAGAGCTGTAGATGCAACGATGCTTAAGTTTCCATGGGGCTGTAGCCTCTCTCTTGTTCTTTTCACTAATTTAGGAAAACATATTTCTCTACATGGTGTCGACTTGATTGTTGGATTTGGGCAATCACTTTGATCTTTTATGTCAAAAAACTATGTACGTTTCAATACATGCAAACCTCATTTGAAACGAAATTGTGGATATATATGTTAGTTTGATAAGAGACTCGTGTTCATTTTCAAGAAACGGTGATCTAAAGATGAAAGGAAGCTGTTGTGGATGATGTATGTGAATCTATTCACTGGCAGCCACTTTCGGCATTAGTAAATTAGCGACGGCTACATTCCGTCGGCAAAGGCGTCGTCATTGTTCAGTTTAACAACGACAGGCCGGGCGTCGTTATTGCAAAACTAACGACGGCAAAACGGCGTCGCAAAATCCGTCGGCCGTGGCGTCGGTATCCGTCGGCAAAACCGTCCCAGTTTCAGGTCACCCGGGGATTGCCCGACGCCAACGGCGTCGGGAAGGCGTCGGCAATTTAACAACGCCAAGAAATGGCGTCTGTAACACCCCAACTAGGCGGATATTACAGTGTCGTGGACCCCCAACTGGGACCCACCAGGCGAATGAAAATTGATGAATTAAATAATATAATTGTAGTACCGAACCACATTATATTACCAAGTACTCCGATGAGGAGCTTAAGTACAACACACCAGGACAATACCGAATACTAGTATATTTTATATGGAGATAAAATACACCACCCTGAATAAATAAACGTCTCAAACGGAATTTGCAGCGGAAAATACAAATGACGGAAATGACTGAAAAGACTGAAATGACTGAAACAAACAGAATGACTGGGGCCCCCTACTAGTATCACTGGGACTCCTCGCCGTCAACATGCTCTTCCCGTGCCTTTGCCTTGCCGTGACCTGAAAACAAAATCCCCAACGGGTCGATTTACGTAACAACAATCCTCAAGGGTTGAAAATACACAATCATGATTTAACTAAAGTTATAAAATATCCTTGGTTATGAATTACGCTGAAGAGGAGTATCATAGTACGCCCGTAATGTTCTGTGCAAGTGTACAAGACGAATGACCGGACATACCCGTCCTTGTACCTAATTAGTCTCACGGAGTTAAGCTTTACCGTGTGCACGGTCCAATATATCGGTGAACTCAATACATGACCATCGCGTGCCCGACTAAAAATTCCAGACAGCCACACCCGGTCACGCAATATGAACCCAGAAGGTCATATGAACGAGAATGACCACAATGAATATCGATGAATAATAATTCGACAAGGCCAAGATGACTCACCGAGATGAAAATAATAGTGAAGTGATTGATAATCCAATGAAATGATTTGGAACCGTCGTTCCTCGTGAATGAAATGATTATTCGACAATTACAAGGCTCAATATAATTAATACCATGATGAATGAGTTATGATTATGAGTAATCAACAACAAAAAGGAATGAGTATCCTTTTAACCGAGTAAGAATTAACTTACACAACAACGATGAAGAATGTCCGTCCACGAACAACGTCCTAAATGAAATGTCGGTCGCTCGAACAACCTTGAATAACACAATATACCAAATATTCGATCATTACACGAATCAAATATGATCATAACCGACTCAAACGTCGATACAACAATATCCGAACTCGTAGATGTACTCTAACGAATACGTTGAGAATATCCTTCCCGTTGGTTATAACCAAACCCAAATTATCGAACCAACTTCAAATGATTGATTCAATCCAACAAAACACTATCAATGACATCAATAATCTCATAGAAATCCACAATTCAAGTTTACAACAACAACAATCGGAAAATCCCCAAATTAACCGAAGTCAACCCTAAGGGTTCTTGAAATAATTCCGAAAATAGCCATTAAATCCGTAGGAATACATTTATCCAAGGTAGATAATCCATATCTAATGTATTCCAACAACAATCCAAGCTTACACGAAGAAATCGGAAGGAAGAACCCAAAAATCCGAAATTATAGATCCAATAGATTAATACCTTTGATTTGATGTTAAGGAGATGATGAAGTGATGATAATCCAACTCAAGGACTTGAAGATGATGATAGACGATAGCAGCTCGAAGAGAACTCTCCAAAACGCCCGAAATCGCCCGAAACCGATGAGGGAATGAGAAAGAATGATAAATGACGAACTCAGGCTAACTGTCCAATATATAGTCACTCCAGGTTAGCGTGCGCTAGCCCTTGTGCGTAGCGTGCGCTAACGGGTAGTTTGGGTAGTCCAGTACCCACTGTCCGAAAACGGTAGCGCGCGCTACGTACCTTTTTGTAGCGTGCGCTACGGCTGAACACTTAGTGTACGCTAACCCCAAAATATTAGCGTGCGCTAACGAATTATCTGATGCCCAGTACTGGAGTCCAGAACCTTCTGTCCTCTGATCTGATCTCGGTAGCGTGCGCTATGACCAACAATTAACGTGCGCTACTACACCGTTTGCGTACGCTACAAACCACTCTTAGCATGCGCTATGAATAAATTCAATTCAGTCCAGTAGCCACTGGACTCGACCTGATCCGACCTTAGCGCGCGCTACAACAAATATTAGCGTGCGCTACTACAAACCACTAGCGCGCGCTACTTACCATCGGTAGCGTGCGCTACTTATAACTCACATGCAGTCCAGTACCTTCTGGACTGCAGCCAGGGCAACATTAGCGTGCGCTAATGCTTAGTGGTAGCGTGCGCTACCTGTACTCAATTAGCACGCGCTAAAATGAATACGTAGCGTGCGCTACTCCTCACGCACAACCCACAATGAAAATGACAATGATGATAAACATGGCACGAAACTCCCATTAGATTAGTGATGAATGACGATTGATACACGATACAAATACTCCGAATGATGAATACAATGATTGAATATGAATGACAAATGATCATTAATGAGTGAAATTACTGAGTGACAATTACTGAATGATAAATACTGAATGATAATAACTGAATTACAACCGGGTATTACAGCGTCGGTAATTTTTTACCGTCGAGCAGTTTTCCAACGCCCTTTTGGCGTCGGTAATGGCATCGGTATTCAGTTTACCGAGGCCCTCTGCTTATTTTGCCGACGGATTTTGGCGTCGGTAAATACTGTTTTTTTTGTAGTGATTTCCAATGGATCGTGTAAATACTTTCCGAACTGATATTTCTACCCTATGCCCGGGTTACAAGAAATTAAATCTAGGATAATCCAATGGAACACTTACGAATCTAGGCACAGAAACGTAAGCCAAATTGCTAGAGAAATTCTGTGTTTTTTCAGAAAGAGAGAGAGCTCAGAAAAGGGTTGTATCTAAGACTCAAGAGGAGAGCCTTATTTATACATGTCGATTAGGGTTACATTAGGTCGATTTTTAAGGTTTTTGAGAGCAGCACCGTCATTAGTGGTCCGAAATTAGGGTTGACCGGTGGTTTACCAAAATTGACGAAATTAGTCAATTTTACCATAGTCTCCCTCTAAAATTTGAAAATATCACTAAATTCCCAGTCTAAAATTCTGAAGACCTTTTGGGGCGCTGCCCCAAACCCGCGAGGGCTCTGCCCCTCGACCGCCAGGGGCTCTGCCCAATGGACCCCGCTAGGGTCGCTGTCCCTAGACCCCGTCACCGGGGGCGCTACCCCCGGACCCCCGACATTTGGCCGTACCGGCTTATAATTCGATCTTATACATGTGTGCACTCTGCACATACCCAAACATATATTGGAATACAAATTATAAACCCCTTAGCTCACATACTAGTTCCAATTACACAAAATAAATGGTGACACTAAAATCACCAACACAAAGTTACATATTAATTACTTAATTCTTTTACACATTGGCGAGTGTTCTTTTTAGCAAGATTGTCCAGGACATGGAAGTTCACTTTGAGATGACTGTTAGACAAAAAGCTGTTTTTGAGTGTCTGCGTGCACCACATGCTCAAGAATTTCTCCTTGCCATCCCTATAGATGGTCTTGGTCAACATATGTCGCCGATTGAGTATCGCACTATCCTTAAATATCGCCTCATGATCCCTATTTTTCCGGTTGATGAAATTTGCCCAGTTTGTCACAAAGCTTGTTTGGATTCATTCGGTGAGCATGCGGTTCATTGTAGATAGCTTCCGGGGTTCAAATACCGACACGATTTGGTTAGGGATGTTCTTTTTGACATATTCAGGCGGGCTGGGATTTCAGTTAAGAAAGAAGCACCTGTGAATTTCTTGACTGACCCGACGGAAGGAAGATCGACACTTAGACCAGCTGACATTTTGGTCTTTGGATGGATAGGAGGGAAACATGCTTGTGTAGATCTAACGGGGGTTTTTCCACTTATGGGATTGGGGAATCATGCTTTTACGGCAGGTCAGGCTGCTTTGAAAGCCGCCTCATGCAAAGTAACCAAACACGAGAAAGCGTGCCTTGATAACCAACACGCGTTTATACCTTTCGCATTTGATACATTTGGCTTCCTTGCACCTGAGGCTGTGGAGCTGCTCAAAAGAGTCAAACGGGTTATGCATGGCAATGTCACGACCCCAAGGTCTCTGAATGTAGTTTTTAAAAGACTAAGTTTTGCTATTCAAAAAGGGCTAGCGGCGCAGCTTGTTGCCCGCTTGCCTATCGTTTCAGTGTAAAATTTTAATCCCTAATTGGATATTCTTACAATAAAGTCATATAATAATAACCCGATAAAGTATCATAAGTTGATGTTCATATATATATATATATATATATATATATATATATATATATATATATGGGGTTGGGGGGAGAGAGGGAGGAGAGAGAGAGAGTTGGGGATGTGCATTTCACTCTGAATATGCAATGACTACATGGTTTGAGTTCTATTGATGTGTTTATTGAGAGAATCCCAAGGAATGAGTGGTGAGAGTAGCAAATTTGTCACTCGTGTTCTTTACTGTGGGCCGCAGTTTCCTGCTTCACTCGATAAATGAATATGGTCGGGACTGGAGAAAAATATTCATTCAGCCCCTTTGCCATTTGCCATATACTGTATATGGATAGCTTCAAAGCTATCCACTCATTAAGGTGATTCATGTTCTTAAACATGGTCAATTGCTTGTATGTTATTGTGCTCGGCTCGTTTCCATATATCTATGTACACATGGCTTGGGTTTCTTATGCTTTCCTTTGTGCATCCTCTAGTTAACTTTTAGTTTTTACTGATGAACTATTCTCGATTTTTGGGAGGTATTTTTGATAAGTTAGGGCTGTTATCGGTTCGGTAATTGAACTGCATCAGTAAAATCGCAAACCGAATTTATTCAAGTCAGTTTTCAGTAACAGTAATGCAAACTTAACTGAATCAAGTCGGTTTTCAAAAATTCGGTTTGGTGGGTTTAACTAGTCTGTTCGGACGGTTCTAAATAAAATAATCATAAGACTATATTTAAAGGAAAAGAAAAATGAAATTGTTTGGCATAGATAGATCCAATCAAAATCCACAATATTGTCCGGTATATGGTTTGAAAATGAACTACACACTTCGAATATGAATTGATAATGTGAGCTTTTATAATGTATTTTAAATAGATCCCATCATTTCGTGGTGGTCAAATTAAATTGCATGCTCATTCTACAGTTTAAACCGCAGAGAAACTATGTACGTTTCAATACATGCAAACCTCATTTGAAACGAAATTGTGGATAAGAGACTCGTGTTCATTTTCAAGAAACGGTGATCTAAAGATGAAAGGAAGGTGTTGTGGATGATGTATGTGAATCTATTCACTGGCAGCCACTTTCAGCTTCTTGTTATCAAGGTTGCATTGCGTATTTATCGATCATCCCTTACTGGCGATGGTACAGCCCAACGGAGAACCTCTCGATGCCGTAGAAGCACTTAAGCTTGCACTAAAAAAATTTTAATTGATCCTATATATATACACAGGGCCGGCCATGACATTTCGGGGGCCAAGGCGAAAAGCTAAAAATTGGCCCCTTAAGATAGCTTTTTGAGTATCTTGTTTCCAGCTTGAGTATCTTGTTTCTAGCCAAAGATACAGCTTTTTGAGCATCCTGTTTCCAGCAAAAGATAGCATATGATAGCTCACATGCTTGCGGAAGGCATAATTTTAATATAAAAACTATAATGTATAATAAATAAGAAAACAAGAAGCAAATAATTATTGAAATAATTTAGATCTTCTAGCATTTTGAGAAGCAAAATCATCAATAACATCATCAGAGTCAAGTTTATCCAACACCTCATTTTCAATGCATAAAATTGCTAGCCCATTTAACATTTCTTGAGACATAGTAGAACGCAAGTATGATTTTATCAATTTTAACATAGAAAAACTTCTTTTTGCGGAAGCTACATTAACTGGTACAGTCAATAATATTCTATATGCAATAGAAACATTAGGAAAGCAATCTGAAGTGTTAACAAACTCAAGAATTTCACCAATCGACTTTAAATCTGATGGTAAACACATTTTGTAGCACTTGCAATTCAGAAAATAAAACTCCAACATCAATATCAAATTTATCATTATGTTTCATGGCATCTTGAAGCTTAACACAAGATTTATGCAATGAATTCTCATTTAATGAAGATAGCATTTTGTAATTAAACAAAAAAACAAAAATATCTTCAAAAGCTACCAATTGCTCAAATCTAGTCTTTAATGACAAAATAGCAATATCCACTATAACAATAAAATAATTAATCCTAAAATACTCCTCAGAAGATAACGAGATCTCTTCATGACAACTTTCATCAAATTGTTTCTTCCTATGAATCTTACGTTTTGGAGGAAAAATAGGATCAATTTCCATCTTAGATGCAAGCTCCTTAGCTAATGTCAAAGCCGATTGAAAACCTTCAATTCTATATTTTTCAAAATAAGAAATCAAACCTTTCAAGATAGTTATAGCAACATCAATTTGCATATCTTTCGATTGTAATATTTTGCTAATCAAAATAATTTTGTTCAAAATATTATGCCATATAGTCATGCCCAACAAAAATTCAAAATTCTCAAGTTCATTAGTCGCCACAGACTCTGCCTCACTTCTAGTTTTAGCATCATCACTAACCTTTGATAATTCATATAGAGCATCTCTTATCTCATTAGGTTGAGTTATTATAGCAGCAACAATATTAATATGACTTTCTCATCTAGTGACAATGATTTCAAAGTTAATTACTTAACATGATCTTGTAAAATTTTCCATCTTTTAGTAGAACCAGCGAATAAAGTATACGAACATTGCACAACTCCAAAAAATGAGACAGCTTTAACACAAGAACTAGTCATATCACATATTGTCAAATTAAAAGAATGACAAGCACATGGCATATAGAATGCTCTAGGATTAATCTCAAGAAATCTCTTTTGTACACCTGATGTTTTCCTTTCATATTGGAACCATTGTCATAACCTTGTCCCCTCATATTATCAATATCAAGCTCAAGTGATTGCAAAACAGTTTGTATTTCATTAAAAAGACCTAATCCTGATGTATCATCCACACTTATAAATTCAACAAAATATTTTTTTATCATTCCACTAAACATATCAACACTTCGAATTACTAAAGTTATTTACTTATTATGACTTATATCAGAAGTACAATCAAGTATCAGTGAATAATACTTAGCCTCTTTTATTTTTCTAATTATATCATTTTTAACTTTAGAAGCTAATGTTGAAATCAACTCATTTTGAATCTTATGACTAAGGTAATGATAGTGAATTTCTTTATTTTGGATACGCCTAAAATGCTCTTGCGTTATCAAATCAAATTCTGCAATTAACTCAAGTAAACCCAAAAAATTACCATTGTTATTTTGATAAATCTTCTCATTATCCCCACGAAAAGCCAAGTTACGTGTAGCAAGACATTTCACAACAGCAATAATTCTTACTAAAACCAGTTTCCAATGTTCTTTCTCTTTCTTAATATGTAATTCTAAATCTTTATCAATTGTTTGATTATTTTTCAATTTAATATTCAAATCAATCCAAGTTCTCATATTATTAATATGCTCAATACCATTCTCATGCTTTTTGAGTCTATTATTTATATGTTTCCAATCATTCAAACCTTCATTTGCTAACACGCTATTATTTTGAAGTGATTTAAATAACCTACAACAAAAATAATATACTTTATTTACATCTTTTGAATATACCAACTATTTTCTATCTTGATTCTCACCATTTGGTAGTTTTCTCGTATAATAAGAATATGCAGAATATCTACCAAGTTCATCTATAGGAAATTTGAGATCATACTCTCTTAAAGGACCCTTTTCTATCACAATATCTCTAGTTTTATTATCAATATTATCCCAAGTGTTTGGATCAAATATAATCAAAGGATTTCTCTTATTCTCACTAATATTAATTTCTTCATTCAAAGAATCATTGTCATTCTCATCTAAATCAAGTTCTTCATTCAGAGCATCATTCTTATTATCATCAACATCAATTTCTTCATTCAAATTATCATTTCTATTCTCAATGATATCATCAACTACTACTTCATCCAAAACATCAACTTTGGCCTCATTCACAGAAGAACTAGAACTATGTGTAAGAAATTTCTATAAGGCCCCTTTTTGAGTTTTAATCACCTCATCAAGTCTTTTTCTTTGGTTTCTTTTTTGACGTCCGGATGGATATTTTCTAGGCAACATATTGTTCACAAATTAATGAAGACACACAATCAAAGATAAGTAATTCAAAAATTAACACAAATTCAATAAAATAAAATACTAATTACTAAATTAAAGAGATTGAGAAAGAGGAATTGATTGCACC
This sequence comes from Orobanche coerulescens, assembly GCA_033398695.1. Lineage (NCBI taxonomy): Eukaryota > Viridiplantae > Streptophyta > Magnoliopsida > Lamiales > Orobanchaceae > Orobanche > Orobanche coerulescens. The sequence continues at coordinate 8,988,787 of CM065816.1, read as the reverse complement.
CGAGAGAGTGCACGGGTGAGCAAGCAGCGGGGAGCGGCGAGTGCAGACTGGACTGTAGAGCAGGCTGCAGAGCACGACTCCACGAGCGGCGAGCGCACTGAATTGCTTACTGATGCTGAATCGCCAGCCCTGGGCACTACCTACCGTCCGATTGAGAATCTGAGACAAAGACGAAGAGTGTTGAGAGAGATCAGAGAAGAGAGAGTGGAGAGAAGAGATCTGTTGCGTTGCGGCGTTGCCTGCCCTCTGCCAAAAAAAAAAACCTTCTATAAACAAAAAATTCACGCTTTTTTTCTTTTTTTTTTCCATTCTGGAATAATATGCCAAAAAAAAGTTCCCGTTGCTGAGTGCTGCCTGCATATTGCCAGATTCCAAAACACTATATCTATTTTTTTAATGTGTAATGGGCTTAAAAAAAATTTTGGGGCCCCTCAAAATTGGGGGCCCTAGGCAAAGGCCCACCTTGCCCTATGGAAGGGCCGACCCCGTATATACATGCATCTATATATATATATATATAAAATGAGTTTCATGGCATAAATGAGAGCATTAATGCATAAATGAGAGCATTAATGTCTCTATACAAATAAATTAACTCAATTGTATATAAAGACATTAAAGACATTAATCTATCTTACGATAGTTAAATATACAGATTCATCAAGTCTCTTTTAAGTCTTTATGGGTCATATGACTTTCCATTTGCTAAAAAAAACGTCATATTAATCACCTTTAAATGCTAGGAATGAAGCTACGATCACCAAACCTTTTCAAGTTATCATGCCAGCTCCTTTCACGTGCTCACCATTAAATGTATCAATTTATTATTCATGTTCATTGAATCCGAGCAATAACAGTGGTGAAATAGTGCTTCAACACAATGACAACCACCAATTATTTCCTCCCTTTGCTTTTATAAAACCCAACATCTCCTTTTTACACACATCAACCTAACATCATTCTATTCTCTTTCTCAAAATCATTGGTGATCTAAATTATTTATTGCTTAGAACTGCTTTAATTCGTGAGAGGATTTTGGTGCTAACATCCAAACTATATATCAGTGAATTTTCATATGATTTCATATATTGATTTTTATGCATGTTTTTTATTTACGATTTGAGTTTTATTGTTCTAAGTATCTTCATCGAATAAGTGGTGGTGCTATGGTGGACACCAATAGGAAGATGGATGATTTTTTTGGTAACATTTTCTTCATCCTTTATATATGTGTTTTCTATGTGTATTTCTTTTTCTTCATATTTGTTCATAATTTTGTGACCTGGTTTTATTTAACAAATTTATTCTTGATATCCATATCCATGATCTTTATCAATGTTCTTAATTCTTTCTTTTAGGTTCAGTGGATAAATCGTTGAGGTAATAGTTTCTTTTGCTATCCATGTTTCTTATATCTTTTCTAATATAGTTTTTTCTCTAATTATTTATTTATTTATTTATTTTTATTATTATTATTTTTATGGAAAAACAGGATTGCTTTAGTATATTTGAGAAAATCTAACCTTTTTTCTTCTTAATTTTTTAAACAATTTAAATTTGTGTGTATAATTTTGTAAAAAAGTTTTAGAATTTATGGATTTTCTCTATTTTTCTAAATATGATACGAATTTGTGTGGGTGTATATAAACATATATTCTTATTAAAATGTACACCTTTTATTTATATATACAAAATCATAAAATGATGAGGTTATATCAATATATACCTGTAAACAGTTGTATATACACTTATATGTAAAAAAAATCAGAAATTTTGTATATAAAAAATCTTATCTTTTTGTCTTAAGAAAAATTGTACGACACAAAATATGATTTGTTGTATGCCCATAAAAAAAAATTGTTCTTATATCAATATATACTTGGAACTTCTAAATGATGTTTTCTAAGCAAGATGATACTGCATATATTTTGTAACAATATGTAAATATGATTATATTTTTATACAAGTAACTTTTTACTAATTTGTAATGTTTTTAACAAATAATATAAGGAGGGAGTATATAAATAGATTTTATCCAAAAGTGGGTAAAAATTTGTATACGAATCTCGAGATAAATGAGAGCATTAATGTCTCTATACAAATAAATCAACTCAATTGTATATAAAGGCATTAAAGGCATTAATCTATCTTATGATAGTTAAATATACAGATTCATCAAGTCTTTTTAAGTCTTTATGGGTCATATGACTTTCCATTTGTCTAAAAAAACCCGTCATATTAATCACCTTTAAATGCTAAGAATGAGGCTACGACCACCAAATCTTTTCAAGTTACCATGCCAGCTCCTTTCACTTGCTCACAATTAAATGTATCAATTTATTATTAATGTTCATTGAATCCTAGCAATAAAAGTAGTAAAATAGTGCTTCAACACAATGACAACCACTAATTATTTCCTCCCTTTGCTTTTATAAAACCCAACATCTCCTTTTTACACACACCAACCTAACATCTTTCTCTTCTCTTTCTCAAAATCATTGGTGATCTAAATTATTTATTGCTTAGAACTGCTTTAATTCGTGAGAGGATTTTGGTGCTAACATCCAAACTATATATCAGTGAATTTTCATATGAATTCATATATTGATTTTTATGCATGTTTTTTATTTACGATTTGAGTTTTATTGTTCTAGGTATCTTCATCGAATAAGTGGTGGTGCTATGGTGGATACCAATAGGACGATGAATGATTTTTTTGGTAATATTTTCTTCATCCTTTATATATGTGTTTTCTATGTGTATTTCTTTTTCTTCATATTTGTTCATAATTTTGTGACCTGATTTTATTTAACAAATTTATTCTTGATATCCATATCCATGATCTTTATCAATGTTCTTAATTCTTTCTTTTAGGTTCAGTGGATAAATCGTTGAGGTAATAGTTTCTTTTGCTATCCATGTTTCTTATATCTTTTCTAATATAATTTTTTCTCTAATTATTTATTTATTTTTATTATTATTATTATTTTTATGGAAAAACAGGATTGCTCTAGTATATTTGAGAAAATCTAACCTTTTTTCTTCTTAATTTTTTAAACAATTTAAATTTGTGTGTATAATTTTGTAAAAAAGTTTTAGAATTTATGGATTTTCTCTATTTTTCTAAATATGATACGAATTTGTGTGGGTGTATATAAACATATATTCTTATTAAAATGTACACCTTTTATTTATATATACAAAATCATAAAATGATGAGGTTATATCAATATATACCTGTAAACAGTTGTATATACACTTATATGTAAAAAAAATCAGAAATTTTGTATATAAAAAATCTTATCTTTTTGTCTTAAGAAAAATTGTACGACACAAAATATGATTTGTTGTATGCCCATAAAAAAAAATTGTTCTTATATCAATATATACTTGGAACTTCTAAATGATGTTTTCTAAGCAAGATGATACTGCATATATTTTGTAACAATATGTAAATATGATTATATTTTTATACAAGTAACTTTTTACTAATTTGTAATGTTTTTAACAAATAATATAAGGAGGGAATATATAAATAGATTTTATCTAAAAGTGGGTAAAAATTTGTATACAAATCTCGAGATAAAATGTCGTGTTAGATAACTTTTTATTGTAACTCATATTTAGTTATGATTATTACTGGATAACTCATATTTAAATACTCTTGAGAACCACAAATCTCGGAATAGAATGGCGTGTTAGATACATCTTTTAGATATTAATTGAATCAGGTAAGTCGAAGTCACATAATAACTGAGGACTAAAAGAGTACACAAGAGGTTAAGATTTAGGTACGATATTACAAAACAAGGATAACTCATATTTAAATACTACGGGATAACCATATATCTCGAGATATAATATCGTGTTAGCTATACTATTTTAGAACTTATTGAATAAGTAAGCCGAAGTCACATAATAGTTGATGACTAAAAGAGTATCTGAGCAAAGAGAATTGAAGAATTAGGTATGATTATTACAAAAAAGGATATATAACTCATACTCGAGCGATACTATATATATACTTTTTCTAAATGAAGAGTTATATCGCTATTAGTATTGCCTAAAATTGTTGCATGAAAATTAATATTTGAGGCATTGGACAAAATCTTACTTACACTAAGAGCTCAGGGAATAAACTGTCGTTTCAAAATTGTGAGTTATAACTTTGTTGAGATGTATTGTCTATCAGAAGATAACGGACTGTAATGAGTAAACTGATGCATTTAAATGTTGTATACAAAAGAAATCAAAGTATCAACATAACCCGAATACTTTTTACCCGAAATATAAGTATGATTTAATCATGGTGAACAAAGCCCGTGCATCGCACGTGCCATGATGCCTCGTGTTTAATAAGATCGAGGATATATAGAAGATAAGAATGCAATGCAAAATAAATATGTTAACCGGTAGTAGCTAGAGAAACAAACTATATAATCCAAAATAGTTAGTTATTAAATTCAACTAGCAGTGGTGGTGAGACTAAAGTTTCAAAGTAGGAAAAAGCTCCATGACAACCATGAATGTTTTTATTGTCGAGCTGAGAGGTCTCTTCTTCATCTTCCACCCAATTAAACTCCTCCTTGTTCTTGTTCTTGTTCATAACCATAACCCAAACTCTACGTCTTGTATGATGATGATTACTATCACACACAATGCAAAGGCGTCCCCGCGACTCCCACAACCACACAGCTAAGTCTCTCTCCCTGCGGGTTTGAAGGGTTGTTTTATCATTCTCGTTTCAAACACATCACTCTTCAAGTCTTGGAGCTATAAACTTTAGCTACACTCCTACCATCCTCAAGATCACACACAAACACTTTGTATGCACCACTTTGTTCGTCCCAACCGAACCCATATTTCGATTTTTTATCCTCATCATGGACTATTTTGGCTAGTTTGACGGAGATTCTTGTGGCCGTTTTCCCAACAAAGAAGAAACATTCTTCGACTCTCTCCCAAATGCACAAAAGCCCATTACATTGACCCACAAGAATACCAAGCATGAGTGGATGAATATCATCAACCTCCCGGGGATTATCAATGGGGGAACGGTCATCAGATGCAGATGGTTTATCATCACCTAAATAGGAGCAATGCACAAAAGAAGAGTATATCTCTTCCTTAAACCAACAATTGGCGATAACTCTGCAGCGTCTTGTTGAATTTTGCGAGTGTTTGTTGATAAAACGTTTGTTGTCAATCAAAGAGCACCATGATTTCGAAACGCACCTCAATCTCAATGCTGATTTCACCGACACTCTTGTCAATATCTCTTCTTCGACGATTTCTGATGGTAAATTGCTGATGCTAGTGTTCTTGTTTTCATTATCCATCTGCATGCATGCGAAGTTCATCAATATTTTGAAACTTTGCACACTTTATTTATACGCATGATATTTGTTAAATTTGATAAAATACACATTATATTAATAAATTATTAATTTATCGATATATCAATATCTTTGAATTTATAAAGTTTCATGATCCCAAAAGTTACTAATTTTTTAGGTTTTCCTGGAGCGGCCATTTTATAACTACAAATACTTTGTGTTTCTTATAAATAATTATTTAATTAATCTTGATTAGGAGACTTAATAAATTCTAATTGATATCTGTCGAATTTAATTAGGATTTATAAATGTTAATTCCCTCTAGTTAGCCCTTAATTAAACCCAAATTTCTTTTATTATTTTTCTTTACTTACACTTTAGTAACTAAAGGCCAAACCCGATGCAAACGTTAGCCCAAGAAAACCATCCCCCACCCCACACACACACCACTGACTTAACTTATTGAATATAATTAAGATTAAAACAATTTGATTCTCCCCAATTAACCCTTAATAACCCTAGTTTCTTCATTTAAAAGATTAACCCTAATTTCTTTAATTAAAGTAAGTGATCAAGATCAAAAGCACGTTCCTAATGATAAGCGAAAAAATATATACTCCTATATACTAGTTCGAAACGATTCGTCCTCGAATCGAAACGGATCTCGTCTCTAGAAGAATAAAGCAGTGACACCCAATATTTGAGCTCAAAAATATATATTCCTATATTATTTAAATATATTTTGTGTCGAAAATAAATCGAACAGGAACAATCAAATTTAAAAAAGAAAAACATAAAAAAATTAATGGACTTTGATACAGTTTTAATTTAAAAAAGAGATTAGAAAAATAACCTTTCTCAAATTCAATATCCTTCGTCTCCTAGATCTCGTTCTGCCTTTGAAGGTTGTACAAGAGGAAAAAAGCTCCAAAATTTGGGCCTTATTTGTATATGACGATAAATAACGATGATCTCTCTCTCTCTCTCTCTCTCTCTCTCTCTCTCTCTCTCTCTCTCTCTCTCTCTCTCTCTCTCTCTCTCTCTCAAATATATGTCTTGTGATATAATTTATAACCATGTTTGCAAATCACTCTCATATCTCAACTAGGAATATGATGAAATCTCATATCTAAGGAAGCTAGTTAATAACTATCCAAAATAAGCAAATATAAATTATTCCAATAACTGATTATTTGTTCAATAAAAATTCAAATATTACCAAGAAAACTAATAATGAATATTATAAATAAAAAATTCTAATTGATATATATGGAATTTAATTAGGATTTATAAATTTTAATCTCCAATATTGTCCACTACTTTTTAATCTCCAATATTATAAATTTTATAATAAATAAGACTATTATTTAGCAGTAATAACTAAAACAAAATAAAAGACATTAGGGTAATCCACCTTTACGAATTGGGGAAGCCATGTTAAACTACAATTATCAGAAACAAAAACATAAGTGATCCATCCACCTTTACGATGTGGAATAAATAAATATACAAACACAAGACAAAGATACAAGAATTAAGCTAGACAAGAAAAAAAACTACATTAAGAGCAAAAATATGAAAATGCACCAACAAAGTGTAGTAATAATTATTGACTAAAAATTGAACTCGTCACATTATTTTCAATAAAATTACTTGCTAACGAATCAATAGTATTAGCCCATTTATCGGTATTACATGAAGCAAAATATTGCATGTTTAATTTGTAACATATATTAATATGAATGCTAAGTATTCATCCCACCGATGGCCATGGCGTCATTCTTGTTTTTGTTGTTGTTCTTGTTGTTGTTGTCTTTGTCGTTGTTGTTCATTGGCCTTTTTCATGTTTTGTTCTTGATACAATTTTTGTGACTTCTCGATATCCTTCTTTAATGCTTCTTGACGCGCTACAAAAAACAATTAGATATAGTTGATCGTTAGTAACTTAAATACAGTTAATCAATATATTGCATTTTCAATCAAAATAAAAATGTTCGTGCATGTACCACATAATTGATAAGACAACGATGTGTAGGATCTCTTAAACCATTAGAGAAGATGATGTTACTACCAAACCTCCTAAGCACCATCTTTATGTCCTACATTGTTACACACACAAAACACACGTGAAATTTACATAAAACAATATAAATCAATATGCTAAATAAGCTAGACGATGTGATGCTTACGTGTAATTTTTGACACATTATATAGTTGATAAAATATTTATAACTCATGGACGGGAAGGTAAAAAGACTAACACTAATTGGTGTGTTTAATTTATGCATTCATGGCACCAAACACTTCATCTCCACATTTCACTTTATGTGTATATTCATTGTACACTTAACGAAAGTTGCTTGACATGCCTGAAAATCAATGTGGAATAACAAATATGATACAATCAATTCATCAAGCATTAATCATGACCACTTACATTTATAAGGCTTCTTAAACTTTATATATATAAGATGAAATTACTGGAGTTAGTTTATATGCACGTATTGGACCCTAGCTAGGTTCATCGGCACAAGCCTATTGGAGGTGAGATGAGGGTGAACTGAACAATTTCTAGTATACCACACATACATACATACATTAAACAGTACCAGAAGATAAACAGCAACACAGACATGAACCAAATCTTACTTTTCTAGCAGCTACGGAATTGGCGCTGCGGGTACACAGAACGGCGGAGCAAATCCAAGTACCGATGTCGTGAACACGAAGAAGAAGAAGATGAATGAGAAATAATAGAACGAAGACAGGACAGTTTATGTAAATTGAACTAGGGTTGAAGTATATGTCCACGGGCTTCTGAGTCTTGGACTTCTTGGATGAGAAAATTCGGCCTTTCAGTATTCAAAAAAACGGCCCATGGCATAATTGTAGATCTATTTCAGATATGATATTCCTATTATGCCCTCACTTCCTTCTCCGTATTTCTTCACTAGTACTAACTCGTAACTTTCCTTTTAATAGGCCCTACCAAATCGTGTGTGTGTGTTGGGTCGATATCATGTATAACGACATGATTTCTTAAGGCCCGAAATGAACGGCCAATTAAGAATTTGTTTAACACGATATGTAATGTGTAAACACGAACACATCACGAACACAAAAATAATACGATATGTATTTCTTCACCGGTACTGACTCGTAATTTACGAGTTTTACAAACAGGTACATAAGTCCTATATTTAAGTTTTATTAATTGTGAGTGGTTCGGACTTTTAGGATTTATATGCCTAAACTTAGGGGTGTCTAAATGGTTCTCGGTTCTCGATTAGAATCGGAACCGAACCGGAACCGAGGTGGTTCCGGTTAACCGGAACCATATAATCGGTTAAAGGTTCGGTTTTCGGTTTCTCATTACATAATTTTTCGGTTTTCGGTTCGGAACCGAATCAGTTCGAACCGAAAACTAATTTTATAATATATTTATTAAATATTATTTTTATATTTTATACTTATATATTTTATTATTTTAATTTTTGTAAATTAAAAATTTAGAACTCTAATATTGTTAAATAAATATTTTATATTTTGTTAAAAATTTATAATAATATATTATATATGTATTAAATATTAATTTTATATTTTATAATTTATAATTTATAAAAAAAAAAAAACAGTTCAGTCGGTTTAACCGAACCGGAACCGAAAATAACCGGTCCGGTTCCGGTTAACCGAAATTTTATATGGTCCGGTTCTCGGTTCTCATTTTTGGGCAATTGTGGTTCCGATTAACCAAAAATTTCGGTCCGGTTAACCGGAACCGAACCGTTCGACACCTCTACCTAAACTCCTAGTTATCTATTATAAATAAGAATTTTATAATCGTTCTTAGACAGTTGTTCGATAATTAAAAATATTGGGTTTTAAAGTCCTATAATTATAAATTAGGAATAATAATGAATAATTAATACAATATATATCTCCATCAATTGACTGAACAAAAATTAATCGAAGTTACTGAATTATACTGAACTAAACTGAATTAAACTGTGCTCAAATTAAGCCTAAAAAAGAACATATCATAATTCTCGAGAGCAAACTTCCATCGAATGAGTATTAATCAAAGACTTAAAGAAATTTAACAAGCAAATTAACATAGCAACAAATATAACAAAAAATAGAAGGCAATAAAATCCAAAATGTAATCAATAAATAACCAAAAAAAATATTATAAAAATATTCTATAGTAGTTCGCCAGAAAAAAATGTTAAAAAAACTAAAAATACCATAAAACAATAAAAAAAATCTAAAAAATCACAATAAAAATTACCATTTTTTATTGTTTTAGGGTACTTTTTGTGTTTTTTGGTATTTATTATTGTAGAATTAATTGTAAAATTCGTAGGTTCTTTTCTGATTGTGTTTTGAAATTTGTATTGTTTTTCTCTTTTTTGTTACTTTATTGTTGATTTAATTCTAAAACTATACCGTAAAAAATAAATTATATTAATTAAATAATTAATGAGTAATAAAAAAAATATTAAATAAATATTATCGGGTTACACGGACACGATACGAACCTGACACGATAATATCGTGCTCTTATCGTGTTACACGATAACGACACGAAATCCGATAAGGCTTGACATTAACCCATTAATACCGTGCTTGTTCGTGTCGGGTTATCGTGTCGTGTCGAAAATTGGATGCCCATCTTCCAAGTCATATTCTATTGTCTAATTAAATGTCACAATTATGACACAACATTCTTTATTGGCACATAATAATTAATTTAGTTGTAATTTTATATTAATAAAGTGGAACATATTCTAAAATACTTATTATAATCCCCAAATTTAAAACTACAAATTAATTTATTTAATTAGAATATATCTGGATTAAGACATACAGTTTTGTACATTCGATGCTTAATTTTAGTAATTAAAACATTTTGTAAGTGAAACAAAATGATGTACATTTATTGTAAGAATGATATCTCTAGTGTAGTAAGAAAATGTATCTGATGTAAAAAGAAAAATAAAAGATAGACTCATTTGTCATAAAAAATAATGTAGACATTGTGTATATGATATATATATATATATATATTGTTTGAGGGGAAAGTAAAAGACAACAAATCAATCCATTCATAACATTGATAGAGGGGCCTTTATATAGGCATTACAATGAGAGTCCTTCCATACATAGGATTCCTAGATAAGGTAAGACATCTAATAGGATCCTACTACCTCTAGAAGGATCTGGAACCTTCCATCTATGTATCTACAATCAGTATTAGGTAAGACACATCACGGGAATAATAATTCAGGAACACTCCCATGTCGAGCACTAATACAACAATGGTGCGAAGATGTTGCCTTCGTAAAAACCTATTCCAAGCCAAACAAAACCCCATGGGAAAAATAAAGGATTGATGAGGAAAAGATTGCAACGCACCAACATAACATGTCGTGTATACTCCCCACGATGTATACATAACGACTCCCACGATGAGTACCTCAAATCATAGGAGTCGGATCTTGAGTTGCCCTCACAACTATACCAAGGAAAAACCCAGGTGGGAAAAATACCTCTTGGTTTAAGTTGAGCAAGTACAACGCATCATTTGTATGGATGTTCTCATAGGTCGCCTCGTTAAAAACCTTACCAAGTGAAAACCCAATGGGAAAAAACAAACCTTGGTCTAAGGACAAAAGAGCGCGACACATCCAAAGTGCGAGTCGCTAAAGACTTATCAAGTTTTCCAAAGTCTTGACCTCCATGCACTAAATCGGTCATAACTTCTTCGATTCATAGGTATCAACGAAACTGTAAGGACTTATGAAAACTAGACACCCATAGCTTTTCATTCACATACGAGACGTAACCTAGATCGACTGAGCGAATCACAAAGCTCTATCGAAGTTGACTCGACAAATTAGGACATATCTCGTCTACTTTGCAACAATATCATATGTCACTCAACATGATGGATGTGATCAAATGGTTGGTTTCCTTGGAAAGTAGACACAAACCTTTCCAATGGCACCAATTTCACCATTTTCCATCAAGTGAGCCTACATGGAGTCATATGGGAGATAGACCAACACATTACGGGCGGTCGGGTATCGATTTTCAAGTGTCCTTTTTATCGAGATAGAGCGAGCTTCAAGCTTCTTGTCAATCACGGACATTGCGTGAGCGCATCCTGTGCCATCATCACGGTGGCTTTCTGGGATTATTACGAATGAGTACATCGAGTCAAACATGAGTACATAATACCGTACTTTTCTCTTAAGGCGCATCATCACTTAAGTGAGCCAAGTCTTATGATGACTTCGACTAATCATTGGGAATCATATAGACATTACTTTATCGTCTCTTAGGGAAACCGTCCCTTAGATTGCCTTAAACCGATTGATGAATACGCATCATCAAGTGTCCCAAGATCCTTTCATTCTTAACTTTGGATTTAGCGGAATCTCTTAGTCTCACAAGAGTACATCACTATAAACCCTTAGTTTTACACGCAAAAGCTTCATATCTCTTCCAAATCAAGTATATACTTAGTATGCGTTCCCGACTATCACTTGTCGACGCGCTCCGTGGTCAAGAGCCACTTGATTTGAGTCTGATCCACCACGAGATCCTTTAATCACTTAACTTAGTTCCCCACTAAGATAAGATTTAACCACAAGCTGCACGTCAGTTTTTGGGAAACTATCTAACTGAAAAGATAGTGGATGCTATAACATCCATTACGATAGCACAACTAAGTTTCGTGTCATCGTAGTCGATTCCAGTGCGTTCATGAGAAACCTCGCGCCATGAGGTGAGTTTAACTCCTTCTCTCACTCGCTTTGACAAAGTATACAGATAGAGCTTATCTTTGGAGTGTCGGCACCACTTCAACAAAGGGCTATCACTTTGTTTATACTGGAGTCGCATATGTTTCCATTTTAGGCCAAGGCTACAACGTTGTAGATTTTCAACGAAGTATGGTTCGATTAAACTCACATTCCACGTCCTCATGTACCGGCTTTATTCATAGAGTACTCTTTATGGATTGGCATTCATTGAGGCGTCCCCCAATGATGACTATAATCCAGAATCACATGAGACGGATGAGTTCATTTGATCATATGATCAAGTTTTCATGTACCAAACTCGCATACATTCTTAGCGAGAGTATTTATCGAACCAAGTGGCATCCCAATACTCGATGAGATCCACGGCCTAGTAACACCATCTACCACAATTTGTGGTGTTACCATATCACCATTTATAGGCGACGAACGTCCATAACCGGACACAATCCTTGCAGACATGTTTGCAGCATGTATTTAATCTCGTCACTTTAGGGAACTTGGTGAGGCACGGAGGGACAAACTACGACAATTCCAAGTCGTTCTACTCGAACATGATCGTTCGCATCTCCCCTAACGACGGGAAGGCGGCTCATCAAAGTGACTTACGAGATCGTCGCAAGGTACATTTTAAGCGGACTATGAGTGAAAGCGCATGTCATATTCATCATTTATAACCCGTCATAATGCGTTGTGGTAGCGCACTTTTGGCACATGAACATGTGGACGATAAAGGTTTTCGATTGTTAACACAATCCAGTTAACAAAATGCATATGGTTACACTTGTAACTAAGCATTTGAATGATGATAGGTATAGGTGAATATGACATGTTGACCTATGCTACATAGCCGTAGCTCTTGGTCTTGAGAATTCAACAAAACCGCCACCATGCACCAGGATCGAACATAAAGAAACGATTGAACCGATGATAGGCCGTTGGTTTTATCGAACCTCTAATGCTTTCTTGAAGAGTTCACTCCCTTCACCAGCCCCAAACACCTCAAAATTTCGTGAGCATGTATAAACGGGTGTTTAGGATTCCAAAACCATCAACCTTGTGGTTAAAAAACCGATCGAAATGACATCGAACTGGTTAATAGGACGGCTGGTGGTATGTGAAAACTTCATTTAAGTGGTTCACCTCCTTCCAAGTCTCCAAATGGCACCAAAATTTGTGAGAAGGTAGCCTTGGATGTTAGAAAGTACTCGTTAAAATTTCACTTTAAGACTTGGTCTAAAAAGTGGGTGAACCGACCTTTACAATGATTGGTCCGCAAGTTGGACAACCATAACTCAGGTTTCATCAACTTATCAATCATTGTCAAAGGAACAACATAACATATAAATGTTATCACTTGAGTACGACCATTTGTGAACACCATCATAGCATCATAAGCCACCCAGGCTGATACTTATGATCATGTATGTATAAGGACTCGGTGAAAAGGGAGGACTCAGCACCATGCTTATGCGAGTCGCTACATTATTCTCTTTAGCATATGAGGGTGTCGTCTCCTAATCGTGCCAAAGAATAGGCTTAAATAAATGAACATGGCTAAGAAGGATCATCGGGGGGGTCTTTGGCGTCACACATGCTTATGAAAGCAAGACGCGGATGACATAAATATCATCATCGGTCATGAGCCCTGCTCACGACTCCACCAATGTACTTTGGTGTCTTTGATCCAACTAGTTTCTTTGTTCAATGATGTCCATGACAATACCGTGGTATATGGATCATCAAATTGTCCAAATTCCGGACTATTAAAGCCTAAATGTGTCAATGTCCCAATACATCTTCTGGTTACACAAACCGATGCAAGCCGGACCATATTGACTCATGAATATTTTTCTTTTCACATATCCAATACAAGTGATGCATAAGATTTTATTCCTCACAAATCACAATGAGATGCTATGAGTGATACACTTTGGCATATTTATCATCGAGTCATAACATGGTTCAATTGTTACGGAACATATGTGACTAGAAAACGCCATTCGGCATTCAACAACTTGAGCATCATACCGCTCATTGATTGTGATGACCTACTCATCATAGTCACAATGGATTTATAAACCGAAATCCAAAAATATCATGTTCCTTGAAAATAGCTTAATACGCACTCAATTTCGCTTGCAAAATTTCATAATCATGAGCATAGCGAATACTCTAACAACATAGAGATTTTATGCTTGATATGATCAAAATGATCTATCATATTGAGTGCATAACATGGCAAGGTTGTATGCCTAAGAGGCAAAATTACGACACAAGCATGGTGTAACACTACCATGCACACGCTCGACTTCTTACAAGGGTGCGTATTTTGGGCTTCCCCAAGGAAACTGTTTTTCAACATTTGAAAGATGATAGTTTAGCGTACAACGCATACCAAAAACTGCATCATCTATGGCAAATTCGGCCAAAAAGAGGTTGAAAAATGTGTGTCATAAGACCACTTGCAAATTCAAGATGGGAACCAAGTTGGTTGAGACAAAAGTTAGCACAATCGCTGGGAATAAAATTCCGCGCAGCTTGACCTTTGTTCACTAAAACAGCGATAACTCCCTTGTTAGGAAGGCTATGGATGAACGGTCAGATGTTCTGAAAACTAGACTTCCGTATCTTTCTATCCATATATTGTGCACCACACGGATCATTAAATTCAGATCACAGTGCATATTTTAATTGGCTGTTTAGTTTTTCCCAAGTTTAGTGAGAAACCAAGGTTGAGACCATATCCAATGGCATAAGTGTTGATGCAAAAACATGGCAATGACAGCCATATGTGCGTTTAAACGCAGCAGGGTGTTCGATTTCTTATCTTCGACTAATGATCCTTTCGGTAACTCCAACTTGGTAGACTTGCAGAGAAAGTAGGAATGTCAGTCTGACTAAAATTTGTTTAAAAACCACTGATTCCGTTTGAACTTTCAAAGCATAAACAAATACCAAGGAGGATGCGCCTAGTCATGATCAAAAGTGCAGAAAAAATCCACCAAAGTGCATCAATCAACCAAGTATTTTAATTCTCAATTTGCAAGTATACGTCATAATAGCCATGTTATATAGATACAACGCGGTGCATCATAATTAAGCATTTTGAACCATGAGACATAATGAATATACCATAACCAACTCGTCTTGACCATCCAATAAGATTGACTAAACATAGTCAAATGTATAAGGCACATGCCTTTACAAATACTCGGAGAAGTATTCGGACCTATAGTCATACGAACTATAATCGAGGTCAACGAATTCATGTATTTACCGCAATATGCTATTGCTTTACATGTTGAAACTCATGAGAATTACTCGTACATTCTTCCATATATCATATTGCAAGGAGACGATACATGTCTACACCCACATGCAATATTTTATTTTTAATAAGCTGAAAGATGGAGTTTTCCAAGTATAGGATTGGGTCAAGACCAACGTGGTGGTCGCTCAATTCAACGTGACAATTTCGTCACAAATCGATTTTAACCACGACATATCCGTCGCAATCGATGTTTGTCCCATTTGTATGTCACAAATCCGTGACTAATCATGAACGAGTCATAACTTTACCGTTACCGACAATGTTCATTTTTTTTCAATTGTTGGTTTAAAATCGACAAAACGGCGACATCAAATCGCACCCAAAACGTGGTGTATGCAACAACCACAAATATCGACTTTCAACAATTATTCGTGACTCCCCCAGGACCGTCACACAGTTTACTTCGACATCCGAGAGTGATACCACCTCTCATTGTCTCATCCACCGCAAAGTAGCGTGGGAGATAAAGAACCCAAATACCCAATTTCCCCCCAAAAAAATTCCCAAAAAGAGAGGAATTGAAAAACGAGAACTTTAATAAAGTCTTACGGGTACTTGGTTTCATATATGCTTTGATCCTTGAACGGGAGATTCTCTCCATATAAGCAACATATTTCCGGGTACTCCGTTCTATATTTATTTCGATTCTTGAACGGGATAAATATGGCTTTTTCTCCATAGCGTGCACATCATCATGAGCGACGTATTTTCCTATATACACGTAAAACATAAACATGTAAGATTCATAAGTGTACAAATTAATGAACAAATGAATCATTGAGTAGAAAAAAAATGGAGAGTTGAGAAACGCCCGGATAGGGCTACTGGGCTCGATAATTCGGCCGAAGAAGGACTTGAGCCGGCGATGCAGCAGCTCGCTATTGGATGAGGTCTTCTGTTCGCATACAGTTTTGTTGATAATACTGTTCCGAATCAGATCTCCACCGTTGGACATGTAGTTCTTACTTCGTTAGTCGGAGTAAAAAAAAATAATTGAAAGCTGTCGGGTCGAAGAATGGGTCGAATCGGCCTTGGGCCGAATGACAAACCGGGTCAGTCACAAACACAGGCGTCGCTGGTCAGTGGGGTGCCGGGCGTGGTGGATTTTAGTTGCGTGACGGATTGGATCCGATTTGTGCGGACAGTGGGAAGGCAGCCGTGGCGGCGTAGCGTGTGCAGTGTCTTTGGAAAAGACGGCCGTGGCGACGAGTAGCGTAGTGGTGTAGGGCTGCAGATCTGCTGGCGACGATTGGGCGATCTGGATCAGGACTGGGGTTTGGTCTGCTACTGATTGTTTGCGGTGGGACCTGGGTCGGACGAGCGGTCGTGCGGTCCAAATCTAGGAGGTTCCGACGGGTAGATGCCGATGGCGGAGGTCCGGTATGGCAGTTGTTCTTGGCCGGATCTGTCCACGGACCGGAGGGTGGCTGGTAGACGGCGGAAGAAGATGATGACGACGCGTAGGGTTTCTCAATTTTCAGAAATCGGATGGGATTTTTTTTTTTCGGAATTTCTGTATTTCGGGTTTTTTTTTTTCTTGCTCAGTTGAGGGTTACGTGCTGATAACGTGTTTGAGGGGAAAGTAAAAGACAACAAATCAATCCATTCATAACATTGATAGAGGGGCCTTTATATAGGCATTACAATGAGAGTCCTTCCATACATAGGATTCCTAGATAAGGTAAGACATCTAATAGGATCCTACTACCTCTAGAAGGATCTGGAACCTTCCATCTATGTATCTACAATCAGTATTAGGTAAGACACATCACGGGAATAATAATTCCCGGAACATATATATATATATATATATATATATATATATATATATATATATATTTCAAGTTAATGTGATTTGAATGTCAGTGATTTATTTATAGTAACACTGGTGTACATATTTTTATAATGATTGTGTCTGTGTTTAGCGATAGCTTATTAGCTAACTTATAAGTTTCATGAACTTATTTAGGCGTTGATCGAAAATAAGCTTGTTAAATAAATATAAAGCTATCAAATCAGACGGCCTATAAGCTAATTGATAAGCTAATCAAGTTAGCTTATATAGCACCGATGATTTTATACAATCATTAATAATTTTTTTATCTTATCAAGTTAGAATATACCAATTTTTCATCTTTTTGATGATTTTTAATGACTTTATTAAAGTTACGGTTATAGTATATATATATAATTTAGAGTGATTATATGTATATTAAATTAATTAGAAAAAAAAAGTAATATATTTTTATTTAAAAATACTTAGTGTAATAATATAAAAATCAGTTAGTTTATCAGCTACTTAATTAACAAGTTTATCAACTAGCTAATCAGCTATCAGCTACCTAATCGGTTACCACCTAACTTTTCAATTAGTTTTGCTAAACGGAGCCGATGTATATCTAGAGTCAAAGTGACTTATATAATATGTTATGTATTGTACATATATTTGTCAATGTATGTATATTTACGGTCCCTCTAATGTACATAATATATGTAGGTGATAAACATTTACACCTAGAATGATATATATTTATAATTAAAGTGATACACATAATATATGTTATATATATATATATATATATATATATATTTCGGTTATCTTTTCATTATATGTGTGTGTGCATAAACTTTAAACTACAAACAAAAATGAATTTATATTATGATTGAAAAATAATCTTAGGGTATGTTTCGTTGGGATTTGGAATGCTGCTATTCATATATTGATTATTGTCAATATTGTGATTAGTAAGAATACAAGTTTACTTTAAAATTCAAAAAATTTATTTTTTATTCTAGATATCAAATTATGTCCGAGAAAATAGATGATTTTGTATTATTATTACTTGTAATATTTAATCATATTATATAAAAATAAAAAGAAGAAATAAAGTAATTATATTTTTTAAATACAAATAGAAAAGAGAAAATTAGTTGTATTTTTTAATATAACAAAAGAGGAAGAAAAAAATGTAATTATATTTTTAAATATAAAATCATAAATAAAATACTACTCAACGTAAACTAAATACACTATACAAATAAAAATATTACTCCAATACATGACCCTAGGATTTTGAGTGGGCCAGAGGCCGGGGCGACTTTTTTCCGGGTTGAATGTTGTCTCTTTCGTGAAAGCCGTGTGATGCGTCCACCTTGTCGGAGTTGGTGCCCGGTCCAAAACCACTCAAATTGACATCTTTATTACCACGCATTCATTAGTGTCTACTGAAAATTAGGCATCGTGTGAACCAACATTACGATAGATTTTAAAAGGGTGTTGCTAAACATACCAAAAAAGAAAAAAAAATGGGGAATCGGACAAATAAAAGAGAGAGAGAGAGCGCTGCAGATGCATCTTGATGGCTGTGGGGTTGCATGTGACAGTGACCCCACCCCACACACAATACTTACGTATTCCCTACTCTATCCGACGTACGCGCAGCTCAGGCGCCTCCACTTTTTCGCATTTCCCCCATTTTATTTGATACGACTAAAAACAGACTTATCTAAATATAGAGCAGGTTCTAATTAATATATTAATGACTTTTATGTTCCCTAAATTCTAATTGTGTATCTATAAATAAAGATTGTTGACGTCTGATTTGGTCAACGTCACGTGTACTGACCGGGACAAATGGGTCGAAGACACGTAGAAAATAACAAATAAAGTGGAAGATATTTGATCACTAAATTTTTATTAATGACCTTTCGATAGCATAGAGCCGAGCGTGATAATGTGCGCCGGTCTATCTCATTCTTTGTTAATTCTAGTCTTTTTATCCTTTTTCAGTCTCTCTCTTATCTCTTTCTTTTTCTCTCTCTTATTAATGCTTAGAATTCCCAAAGATCCTTTCTTACTGTACATTTCTCCTATATATAGACAGTCCGAGCCAGTGGGGAGATGACAGCTGGCTCATGTTTGGGGAATACGCCCATAACACTTGTCAGTCCGCATTTAACTCTTGGACACGTGGCGGCCTATAAGGAGTGCCTTGGGAAGGGGCGTGACTGCATGCGTTAATTGGCATGCGGGTCTGTTTTGCCGACTTCGGTGATGCCTATCAAGCGAGTCGGTCCTCGGGTCCCCGCCGCTCGGGTCGGTCTTGGAGTCTGCCGTCGTTCGGGCCGGCCTGTCGTAATCTCGAGCAGGACCTTCCGTCCTTTCCTGCTCGGCCTTCTGGTTCGAGATCTGGGTCGGCACTGGAGTCACCGTCTGATTCGGTTTTTAGCGAGCCGGTTGGAAATCGGGTTTTGTCCTGGTCGACTTCGGGTTACGCTCGGCGGTTTATTGCTGGAGTGCCTACGTGGGTTACGAGTAGGACGGGCTATCAACAAGGGCCCGAGTCCAGGCCGTCTTAGCTGGCCGAAGTGGAATCGTTCGATGTTGAGACCGATCCGGGTTGTGGGAGGATAAGACCTTTCGAACCGACGTCTCTTCGGGAGTCGCGTCGCACCGCTTCCCTGGTTTTTAGGTGTCATCATGTGGGGGGACGCGTGGCGCAAGAATACTGGGCGGCGTGCTCACGCGTTCTCGAATCCTGCGACGGTTCGGTAGAATTTCTCGCTTCACGCGCCTGGCATTTAATGTCCACATTTCCCTATAAATAGAGGTTGTATTCTCTTTCAGTGTTTCCTCCGCCATTTTTACACATTGTTTGCAGAGAGAGAGAAAAAATTTTTCGGCGACTTTTTCTTCTTTTCCGACTTCACCAACCTTCCCGGTAAGCTCGCTTTTTTCTTTCTCTTCTTTTTCTTCATCTATTAAAGATGTCGGAGACAAGGGATGAGACGGAGGTGGTTTTGGTTGTGTCGCCGGACCGCACGGGTGTGGCGGATTTATCGATTGGCGAAGCTCCCGTCGACTGGAGTGTTGAGGGGGAAGGAGATGATTTTGTGAAGTCGCCAGGATCTGGAGAAGTGGAAATGGCGGCGCCGTTGACATTTGTCGGAGAAACTCCGGCGGAGAGAGTCGAGTCGGTGGTAGCCCGGGCCCGCCCTCGTCCGGCCCCTTTGGTGGAGGCGAGTTGGGACTCAGCTTCGATCCCAAGTAATGTTACGGAGGAACTATTGGCGGCCTGGCGGCTGCGATTCAAAATTCCGGCGAGGGTGCGGATGTTTGTTCCGTATCCCGAGGAGAGGCCCCATAGTCCGCCCGTTGGTTGCACGGCGGTGTACTACCGCTCTTTACTGGCCGGCTTTGCTTCGCTCCCGTTGACTCTTTCCGGTGGTTAAGGCGGGGGCCTCGCCGTCCCCTGTGTTCATCCGAATTCTTGGGCTCGGGTGGTGGGCCTTTTTATTCTTTTTAACCAAAGACGGCCTGACTGAGCCTACCTTTGAGGAGTTCAATGCCTATATATGGAGGTCGGTTGGTAGGTCCTACGGCCGGGTTTTATTTGACGGCCGGCATGCTATGCACAAGGAGCCGGTGGGGGTACCCGAGACCATTCATAGCTGGAAAGAACAGGTGGTTCTTTATCGGTGGGCCGTGGAGGAGTTCTTTGGATGAGTGGGAGCCGGGGGTGATAGATGCCGAGTCATGATTCCTGTGCTTTTACGGCCAAAATGGGTGAGCAGTATTTTTTGCTTTTGTTTCCTTTTTTGTCTAACGCTCATCATTTGTTGCCTGTGCAGAACGCATCCCGGCGTCAGAGACTTCTGCCGAGTTCGACGACCGGGTCGAGCAGCTTTTGGGCCTTCCTCTGGAGCAAAGGAAGTCTCACCTTTTAGTGTCCGAGGAGAACCTTTGGGCGGCCGGACTTAGAGAGACCGACCCGAGCACCATGTCTTCTTCAGGTACTTTTTTTTTTTTTTTTGATATGTCTCCCTTTTCCAGCTCCTCAGGCAAAGACTTCATCCGGTCGGAAGGAGACGCCCGCTCAGCGTGTGGCCAGGCTGGCTGCTGAGGCTGCCGATCGGAGGGAGCGGGCCGGCAAGCGCAAGAGGGTGGAGCCTGTTTCTGTGAATAAGGCCGAGGGTTCGTCGGCCCCTGAAGTCATATTGTCCGCCCCAAGTCCTGTCCGGGCCGATCGGGAGGAGCCCGTTATTGACTTGGAGGGCCATTACCTTCCGGTCAACCAGGAGCGGGTGGAGTCATGTGACCAGATGAAGGGGCGGCGGCCGCGCTGGTTCCTGGATTACGTTCGGGCCGCTACTCCGACTCCTGAGATGCTCAGTCGGGTCCCTCCTGGGGTGGCTGTTTCTAGCCATATTCCGATCCGGGGTTGGACTCCGAAGCTGGAGATGATGACCAACGATATGGATCCGGCCGAGCAGATTCAGTTCGGGAATGCCCTGGTCGGCCGGGCCATGTGCACCTATGTGAAGGCCTCAAATGAGTTTCTGGCTTCGTCCGAGAGGCACAAGAAGACGGAGGCCGACCTTAAGGCTTTGCAGGAGGAGCATCACTTGTGCCCATCTTTGATCAAGTCTCTCGAGGGGGAGATAACCTCCCTGAGGGGCGAGATGGAGCTTTTGGACGGTCGGGCTCTCCAAGCCGACATATGGAGGCTGAAGGCCGAGGAGCTGACCGATGCGGTTGATCAGGCGCAGAAACAGTGCGCGGAAATCCGGGCTGAGCACGAGGCTTACTTGAAGGAGGCCAAGGCCCAGGTCGGAAGCCTGACCGAGCGCCTCAACACCTGCGAGGCTTCGAGCTATGCGAGGGGCCGTGCCGAAGGGGCGGAGGCCTTCAAGGAGACGCCTGCTTTTGAGGAGCTGATCAACCTGAATTACGTCTCCACTTGTTTCGAGATTTTAGATCTTATGAAAGGTGGGAAGACCGTTCAGGAGATCGAGGCTTACATCACCTCTCAGGCGGTCGACCTTCATGTGGACCTTGCAGGGGCCGATGAGCCGAAGGCGGCCGAGGGTGAGGATGCCGATCGGGCTCCGCAAGGCGAAGGCGAGGGGCCATCTTTTCAGGCGGCCGGCCAGGATGACGGGGCCGAGTAGTTTCTTTTAGGTTTTGCTTCCAGCATGGCCTGCGTGCCAATTTTTGTCTTTTTTGTTGTTTCATCTGATGTTCGGCCTGCGTGCCAACTTGGTTCGGTTTTTTTTTTTTGTAATCGTCGGTATTTTGTAACAATGACTTTGATGAAATAAGATCTTTCTTTGCCGTTTTCGTTGTGCTTTTTCATCGTTCTTGGTTGATCGCGCCGAGACGAGCTCGGTCTTAGAGTGCCGGAAGAGCCGGTCTTATGAGGTGCCAAGACGAGCTCGGTCTTTGAGTGCCGGAGGAGCCGGTCTTAAGAGGTGCCGAGACGAGCTCGGTCTTATAGTGCCGGAGGAGCCGGTCTTTCATGGTGCCGAGACGAGCTCGGTCTTATAGTGCCGGAGGAGCCGGTCTTTCATGGTGCCGAGACGAGCTCGGTCTTATAGTGCCGGAGGGGCCGGTCTTTCATGGTGCCGAGACGAGCTCGGTCTTATAGTGCCGGAGGGGCCGGTCTTTCATGGTGCCGAGACGAGCTCGGTCTTATAGTGCCGGAGGAGCCGGTCTTTCATGGTGCCAAGACGAGCTCGGTCTTATAGTGCCGGAGGGGCCGGTCTTTCATGGTGCCGAGACGAGCTCGGTCTTATAGTGCCGGAGGAGCCGGTCTTTCATGGTGCCGAGACGAGCTCGGTCTTATAGTGCCGGAGGGGCCGGTCTTTCATGGTGCCGAGACGAGCTCGGTCTTATAGTGCCGGAGGAGCCGGTCTTTCATGGTGCCGAGACGAGCTCGGTCTTATAGTGCCGGAAGGGCCGGTCTTTCATGGTGCCGAGACGAGCTTGGTCTTATGAGGTGTATCAGTATTGAGATAGGGAATAATATCGAATCTTTATTGATAATACCTTTTTAGATACATAGCGTTCCATGGGTGGGTTAATCTTTGGCCGTTCAGATATTCCAGCCAGTAGGCTCCATTCTGAAGGACCTCGCTAACTTTATACGGCCCTTCCCACATGGGCTTGAGCGGCCCGGGGTCCGGGCCCAAAACCCTCTTGAGGACTAGATCGCCGACCCGAAATCTTCTCGGGTGAACCTTGGAGTTGTAGTATTTTTCACTCCTCCTTTTGTAGACGGCGTTTCGCACTTCTGCCTGAGCTCGTTTTTCCGCAAGGAGGTCCAGGTTCACTTGGAGGGCCAGGTCGTTATCCTGTTCTTCAAAATGTGTTACTCGGTAAGTAGGTGCCCCGATTTTGACCGGGATAACGACTTCGGAGCCGTAAGCCAAGGAGAATGGCGTTTCCCTGGTAGCGGATCTGTGCGTTGTTCGGTAGGCCCATAAGGTCCCGGGGAGTTCTTCTGGCCAAGAACCCTTGAGTTCCTCTAGGCGAGTCTTGAGATGTTGTTTTAAGATCTTGTTGACCGCCTCGACTTGTCCGTTAGATTGGGGATAATAGGGCGTGGAAAAGTTATTGCGTATTTGGAGACCGTCGCAGAAGGATCGGAACTTCTTGTTGTCGAATTGTTTCGCATTATCCGAGACAATGAATTGAGGGATCCCGAACCGGCATATGATTGACTTCCATATGAAGTCGACTATCCTCTGTTCGGTTGTGCGTGCCATAGGTTCGGCCTCGGCCCATTTCGTAAAATAATCGACTGCGACGATTGCGTATTGCACTCCTACCCGTCCCCTAGGCAGAGGGCCGATCAAATCTATTCCCCACTTGGCGAATGGCCATGGACAATATACAGACGTGAGGGTCTCCGGGGGGGATCGGATCTTTGGAGCAAAGATTTGGCATCGGACGCACTTTCGTACGAGCGCAATGGCATCTTTTTTCAGATCGGGCCAATAGTAGCCTTGTCGGATTAACTTATAGGCCAATGCCTGGCCGCCGGAGTGGTTTCCGCATATACCCTCGTGCACCTCCTTGAGGGCATATTCGGCTTCTGATTCGGACAGGCACTTCAGCAGCAGAACCGAGTATCCTCTTTTATACAATGCCCCATCCACGATAGTGAACCGGGCAGACTGGGTTCGTAAGGATCTTGCTTGAGATCGGTCCTCGGGCAAAATGCCGCTTTGAAGGTATTGCATTATAGGTTGCATCCACCCTCGCGGTTCTGATTGCTCCGCTGCTCGGATTTCGGCCATTTCCAGGGCCGATGAGGCGTGATGCCCTATGCTGACCTCATCCATATGCTCGGCCCCGGCACTGGATGCAAGTTTGGCCAAAGAGTCGGCCTGAATGTTCTCCGTTTGGGGAATATGTTGTATAGTTGCCTGAAAACCTCGCAGCCGGGCTCCGGCCAGGTTGAGGTACTTAACCAGTTTAGGCTCTTTGGCTTCATATTCGCCGTTGATCTGGTTGACCATCAACTGAGAATCACTCAGGATGGCGAGGCGGGTAAGGCCGAGAGAGGCCGCCATTTCTAGACCAGCCAGGAGAGCTTCGTATTCTGCCTCGTTGTTGGTGGTTGGGAAGCTCAGGCGAATAGCCGAGCAAAACAGGCGTTGGTCGGGACTAACGAGGACTATTCCCGCACCCGATCGGTCAGCGGTAGAGGACCCATCTACATAGAGTGACCATTCTTCTTTTCGGTCGTCCTCCTGGGTAATTGCGGGCGTGAACTCTGCAATGAAGTCCGCAAGGGCTTGTCCCTTTATAGCAGTGCGCGATTCGTAAGTTATGTCAAACTGTCCAAGTTCGACGGCCCATTTTACCATCCGACCGGAAACATCGGGTCGGTGCATGACCTGTTTTAATGGATAGTTGGTCAAGACGACTACCTGATGTTCCAAAAAGTAGGGCCTCAACTTCCGGGATGCCATTATGAGCGCATAGGCCAATTTTTCCATCGGGGCATATCTGAGCTCGGCATCATGGAGGGCCTGACTTACGTAGTAAACCGGATGTTGCACCGAATTCTCCGTTCGAATCAGAGCTGCTGACATGGAGTCGGAGACTGCGATATATAGGTTAAGAAGTTCCCCTCGGGACGGTCTTTGTAGGGTTGGGGCCTCCGCTAGGACTTTCTTGATAGCTTCGAAGGCCTTTTGGCAAGGTTCTGTCCATTGAAAATCCTTATTCTTTTTTATCGCCTCAAAGAAAGGTTTGCATTTATCCGTTGAGCGGGAGATGAAACGGCTCAATGCGGCTAGGCGGCCTGTTAGGCTTTGCACCTTTTTGACCGAGTTTGGGGGAACAAGCTCGGTTACTGCCTTAATTTTATCGGGGTTGGCTTCAATCCCTCTTTGGCTTACCATGTAGCCGAGGAATTTTCCAGAACCTACCCCGAAGGAACATTTCTTCGGATTTAACTTCATCTTATACTCTCGCAAAATAGCAAACATTTTATTGAGGTCATGTACATGGTCGGCCGAGCGCAGGGATTTAACTAACATGTCATCCACATATACTTCCATAGTATGACCTATCAAGCTACTGAACATTTTATTTACCAGGCGTTGATATGTCGCGCCGGCATTCTTGAGCCCGAAAGGCATCATCCTAGAGCAGATAAGCCGCGGGCCGAGTAGAAGGAGGTATTTTCCTCATCTGCGGGGTGCATTGGAATCTGGTTGTAACCAGAATAAGCATCCATGAAGCTCATCAGCTCGTGCCCGGCCGTGGCATCTACCATGTAATCGATATGGGGGAGCGGGTAACTATCTTTTGGGCAGGCCTTATTTAGGTTGGAGAAGTCAATGCAGAGCCTCCATAGCCCGGTCGGCTTTTTTACCAGAACCGGGTTGGCTACCCAGGTCGGGTATTGGGCCTCCCGGATAAACCCGTTATCAATTAGCTTTTCTACCTCCTCTTCCAGTCCTTTCTGTCGCTCGGGCCCCATCTTTCTCCTCTTCTGGACGACCGGTTTTGAGCTGGGGTCGATTTTCAGTTGGTGGCATGCCAGTTCCGGATCGATCCCCGGCATATCAGAATGGGTCCAAGCAAAGACATCCAAGTTTTGTCTTAGATGGAAGACAAGCTCGGAGCGGATCGGTTCCTGGAGGTTGTGGCCGATCTTTAGCCGTCGGGCGGGATTAGACGAATCTACGTCGACCAGGTCCAATTCCTCCGTTGGCTCAGCGTGGCGGATTTTTCCTTTTGGATTTTGATACCGCGGGTCATCAGGATCTTCTTCTAAGATCGGCCCCTTCTCGGGCCTGTGGCCGCGGTCCGCCACCTGCCCGATTCTTATTCCGGGGGTTTGTGCAGCCCCGGGACCGTCGGGCCCCTGGTCAAGCAGGGTGTTTCCCATCTGCTGCTCGGAGTTGGTAGTCTCCATTCCTCCCGGCAGATTTTCCGAGATGGCTCCTACGGCGTTGATCTCGCGAGCCCGGATGCTGAGGTTGCATTCCCGGGCCGCCCTTTGATCCCCTCTGTGTACCCCGACGCCGTCCGGGGTAGGGAATTTCATGCACAGGTGGTAGGTGGACTGAGTGGCTCTCAGCCTTGACATCACAGGTCGGCCTACGATGGCATTGTAGTCGTTGTGCACGTCGATGATCTTGAAGGTTGTGATCATCGTTCTTCTGATCGGCCCTTGACCAAATTCCAGGGCGAGGTCAATTTTCCCCAGCGGGGAGGTGCGGCAGTTGGCAAATCCCCGGATGTCCTCGTTGCAAGGCCGAACATACGATTGGTCTACCTTCATCCTACGAAGGGTATGAAGGTAAATGATGCTTGCATAAGCCCCGGAGTCCACCAATACCCTGTGGACCGGGATCCCCATTATGGGCAGAGTGATGACAAGTGCGTCTGAATGGGGATGGTCCAAGCTGTCTGCATCGGATTCCTCAAAAGTAACCGCCAGCTGGGGGTTTTTGGGGGCCTCTTCGGCCACCGAAAGAAACCCTTCTGCTCGGCGCTCGGTCCGCTGATAGGAAGTGGTGGCTCCTCGGATGGACGCCTTTTTCTGGCGCTTGGACCGAGGATCATCGACCTCGGCGGTGCCCATAATCGTTAGAATTTCCCGGGGGGATTTGGGGGCCGGAGGCACCCGATCGTTCTTGGCTCTCCGGTCGGCCCTATCTTGGCGATCCCGAGGCGGGTTCCGGTAAACCGCCTCAAGCCCGCTTGCCGCATGCCGCGATCGGGCGGCAACGAGGTCTCGGCATGCTCGGTGTTGTGACCCGTGACTCATGATATTTACAAAAGCGGGTCTGGTCCATGTCCTTCGATCTTTATAGATAGGCCGGGACCGGGAGCAAGTTTTTGCCTTTTATTTGATCAAATATCGCCGCGGCTCCAATGGAATATATTTCAATGAAATTGGCCATGAGCTCGGGCCGGCGATAACTTTGAGCGGCCGGGGCTGCCGAGGAAGAGGTCAGGTTTTATTTTCCGTCGAGGTTCTTGACGGGTCTCTTTGTAGTCACGCCTTTCTTCTTTCTTCTTATACGATCCTTTCGATCGGAGGGCATGACTAACATTGGTGCCGGCATGGCTTCCTCGGCACTATGTGGGAGCCGGCGCGCTCCAAAATTCTGGTAGGTGTGTGGAACATTCTGGCACACCGTCCCAAATAAAGAAAGAATTTTTGTGAAGTCCGCCCGGGCAATAATGGCCGCATCGTCGGACATGGGCTCCGTCTCTAATATCCGTTTATTAAAACGGATATGTAATCTTTAAGGGACTCGCTCGCCCTCGGATCACTAAGCAATGGATGAGCGTGGGGCGACCGACAAGGGACCCCATGAAATGGGATCGAACGCCGCCGAAACTGAGCCAATGTTTGAACCGACTGATGGGGCAGCGTCCGATACCACCTCTGGGCCCTCTCCCCCAGAGTTAGGGAAAACATTCGGCATCGGAACGCGTCCTGAGACCCATGTAGATCCATCCAAGAATTATAATGCCCCAGATGGGCGTTAGGGTCTGTTTCTCCGTTATATGGCGGAATTTGAGGAATTTTGAACTTCTCCGGGAGAGGTTCCGCCAGAACGCTAGGGGCCAAGGGACTCTCCTAGCTGTTGAGCCATTCCGAATTTTGGGATGGCTGGAGCTGTTTATTTTCGAGCTCCGTAAGGCGCTTTTTTAGGAACTCGATCTCGCTTGAATTATCGCCCGGAGTGGGAGGCAATATTTGCGT
This sequence comes from Orobanche coerulescens, assembly GCA_033398695.1. Classification (NCBI taxonomy): domain Eukaryota; kingdom Viridiplantae; phylum Streptophyta; class Magnoliopsida; order Lamiales; family Orobanchaceae; genus Orobanche; species Orobanche coerulescens. Next base: position 8,960,271 of record CM065816.1, on the reverse strand, counting down.
TGGATTTAGGGACGGGTGTTGAGCCTTCTCTTCCTTATGGCTCTGACTCTGGACAGTAGGAGCTGGTGCGGCCTTCTCGATTTTCCTTCCCGCCCCAAGGCGATCAAAAACGGACGGGGGGCGCGAAAGTTTACTTTTCCGTGAGGGATGAGAGCTTTCGCCGTGGCTCTCTGCCCTTTCGCCGGCGGCCCCCGAGGCCGCCCTTTTTCTGCTTCGTCCCGAGGCTGCGGGGCGGGCCGTCTGAGATTCTGCCTCGAGCTGATCCTCGGGTTTTTGAAGGGTCCCGCCCCCTGTAACTCTTGCCATAAGGGCCGCCATGCCTTGGAGGAAGGCAGGGTGCTTAAAGCATTCAACCACTTTAAGGAGGTTTTCTTCCTCCGTCGCGGGCTGAGGGTTTTTTGAACTGTCGTGAGACATTGCTGGCGAAGGTTGCCCTCCTTCTAGCGCCAATCTGTTGACGTCTGATTTGGTCAACGTCACGTGTCGACCGGACAAATGGGTCAAGACACGTAGAAAATAACAAATAAAGTGGAAGATATTTGATCACTAAATTTTTATTAATGACCTTTCGATAGATAGAGCCGAGCGTGATAATGTGCGCGGTCTATCTCATTTGCTTGTTGATTACAAGTCTTTTTATCCTTTTCACTCTCTCTTATCTCTTTCTTTTTCTCTCTCTTATTAATGCTTAGAATTCCCAAAGATCCTTTCTACCGTACATTTCTCCTATATATAGACATCTGAGCCAAATGGGGAGATGACACTGGCTCATGTTTGGGAATACGCCCATAACACTTGTCATCCGCATTTAACTCTTGGACACGTGGCGGCCTATAAGGAGTGCCTTGGGAAGGGGCGTGATCGCATGCGTTAATTGGCATGCGGGTCTGTTTTGCCGACTTCCGTGATGCCTATCCGATGTGGTCGCCCTCGGTCCCCGCCGGCTCGGCCTTGGTCTGCTGTCGTTCGGACTGCCTGCTGTAATCTCGAACCGGACCTTTCCGCCTTTCTCTGCTCGGCCTTCTGGTTCGGGACACGGTCGGCTCGAGTCACCGTCTGCTCGGTTTTTAGCGAGCGGTTGGAAATCGGGTTTTTTTGTCCTGGTCGACTTCGGCCCGCTCGGCGTTTAGCCGCTCGGAGTGCCTACGTGGGTTACGAGTAGGACGGCTATCAACAAAGATATCCGACCCTCATAATAAGATACACAATATTCTTCTTTTCTTATTTTCCTCTCTTTATTCTATCACCGCTTTTCAAAATTAAAATAATAATAATAATAAGATCGATTCAATGGATTTGATTCGATTAAACAAATTAATTGATTAATTTTGGGTAGCCAAAATTTATGTAATTCCTATGTTGTTAATAATATTGTTATTTTGATTTTAAATATTCATATATAAATAATATATATGATAATTTAGAACAACAAATAGATTCATTAGTGTTTCTGAAGAAACATGATTTAACAATCCTTAATAGTCCGTAAGACTATTAAGATAAAATACGTGTTGTAGTTCTTGAACAAATACGATATTATCTCGTCATATTCTAGTTGAATATGATGTGTTCTGAAGAACACTATGAGATCTAAAAATTTCGTGTAAAATTCCCGATAAAGAATACAAAATAATATTCCCGAAGAATATTGTGTGGGCTATTGAAGAAGCACTTTCTTTCGATTTATTTTATTTTGCACTATTTTATTATCGTGTATTTTTTTCCTTAAATTTTTTTCTTATATATTTTCTCATCCAAATTTACGTTACTTTCGTGTGTTTTAAATTACGTAAATGAGAGTTGGTTGAACAAATACAAGGAAATATTTATGTCGATCAATTGATCAAGATCTCAACTTTGGAAATAACACAACCAATAGAGTTATTTAATTTTATTTATTTATTATTAATGGTTAGAAAATGCGGGCATCTAACTTTCTTAACTATGATCAAGTAAGTCATTCTACATGCGGTTGATTTCACGGTTCAAACATCCGACGATTTCACGGCCTATTTGAAAAGTGATTTTGACATTTTGACACATAAAAATTAAAATTTTAAATTTTTGTTTTTTATGTTATTATACTTTTCAAGATGTTTAATTTAATTATAATTTTAATATATAATTTTTTATTTTAAAAAAATAGTTTATTTTTATAGGTAAATTCTAACTCAAAATAAAATACTTTTAAAATTAAAAAATTATAAAGTTACTTGAACCGTATAAAAAGTGATGACAAAACTCATAAAATTAAAAAATTAAAGTTACTTTAAACCGTATAAAAAGTGATGACAAAACCCAAATACTGAAAATGTATTATTATTACTGAAAATATATTATTATTATTATTATTATTATTTAAACCCCAAGATTTGCACCTCATAATTTAATAACTATCTTTTAAGTTTTCAGTAATACTGAAAATGTATTTTTCCTTCTCTCTCTTTATATATAATATATTTGTTAAATGTGGTGAAGTCAGCACATGTGAATCCGCACTGATCAAGACGCTGCATTTATGAAAAGTTGGTATATTAAGTAAAAAAAAATGGTATATTTAGACAAACCCTTTTAAAATTGGGCAAACGACTATGTTATCACTCTTTTTTATCCCTATGAAATTCATCATTTAAGCACAAAAAATCTTCCACTAAAAAATTTAATATTTTTAAATTTAATCTAACTAAATCAAATAATTACATCACATGAATTACTATTCACGACATACGCCCGTCAATGATATAGTAAAAAATGGATCAGAAAGGGATGAAGTGGTGGCTGGCTGGTCGAGGCTTAAAAACCTCACCAAAATATTACTCCACTGTCCCACGAAACTTGAGGCAAAACTTTTGGACACGAAATTTAAGAAGAGTTGAAAAATAGTGCAGAGTGACGATATTAACTATATTATTTAAAATTTGTGTGAGTAGTAAAAATGTCCTAAAAAAGAAATGACTCAAGTTTCGTGGGATGGGCGAAAAACAGGAATCAAGTTTCGTGGGATGGAGGAAGTACTTTTTGTTGTCCAGAGGCAAATATTATTTTTTTTCCTCAAATTGGAGGGCCCGGGCCCGAGTTTAACTCTCTACCTACGTCATGCTCACCATCAATGCTTACACAACTTAAACATCTATCATATCCAATTATTTCCTTAAATATACTATTTTCACATCATATGTTAAACTTAGACCATGATAGAGGGATATAATGCAAAGGCTAAGGGCCTGTTCATTTTTTACTTAATCAGTTTAATGCTTAATCAGCTTAATTGATCAGTTATATCTTGCTGTTTACTTTCAACTTAATGACCTTAATAATGTCTTTTTCGCTAAACAACTTTTGGGGTGTCCTTACCATTAGGACAGAAATACTTCCTCAATATACCAAAATTACCCTCTCTAATAATAAAAGAATTGAGTATATATAATATAAATTATCATATAATCTTAATTATAATTGAGTATATATAGTATAAATTTAAAATATATATATTAATATTATATCTTTAAAAGTCATAAAATATAAACTATTTATTGATAAAAAATTAATATAACTATATATATATATATATATATTAAAATATAACTTAATATATTTAGAAAATATTGTCTGATTATTTAAATATACCATAAAATTATAATATGATTTATGAATATATATTATAATATAAATTAAAATATATATGATGTTATATTATTTAAATTGATTTTTTTATATTGACTATTAAAAAATTAATATAACTATATATATTAAAATATAACTTAATATATTTATAAAAATATTGTCTGATTATTTAAATATACCTGAAAATTATAATATGATTTATGAATATATATATATATTATAATATAAATTAAAATATATATTATGTTATATTATTTAAATTGATTTTTTTATATTGACTACTAAAAAATTAATATAAATATATATATTAAAATATAACTTAATATATTTAAAAAATATTATCTAATTATTTAAATATACCTGAAAATTATAATATGATTTATGAATATATATTATAATATAAATTAAAATAAATATTATGTAATATAATTTAAATTGATTATATAAACTAAAATGCTCAATCCGTCCTTTATCAAAAAGGATAATTCATATTGAGGGGTAAAATAATCATTTCTGTCATTCAGATAGTTCATTCAGAAAAGAAAGAAACAACAAGATATTTTTTCAAATCAGACAGATTAATCCACTCAAACAGCTTACTCCATTCAGGTATTAATGGAAAAAAAGTAAACAGCTCCTAAATCTTATCAAAGTATGGAAAGATTAATCGATTGACTTAGAATAAAAAATTTGTTACATAACTGAATGCTCGGCCATTGTGATGCATAAGACAGAACATTTTATTACTTGAAAAATACTCTTTCCGTCCTTCAAATTTTGTCTTGAGGATATTTGACATAATTTTAATAAAAAAGTTCTTGAGTGTACTATGCAGTGCAATATAATTTGTGTCCACTATATTTGGACAAAATTAGGGAACCCAAAGCATTTTGTGATTAAGTTATATATATATATATATATATATATGTTTTTACTATTTTTAGCTATTATAATTAAATAAATATTATAATTAAATAAATATTATAATTTAATTTTTATGTAAGCAATATGAATCTTAATTTAATTTCTTCAAAGTGAGTTGACTTGTTTTTATTTTGCATCAAATAATTTTACTAAAAACTAATAACCATATTTTTTTAATATAATTTTTTTGTGCAATCGGCCATTATTGTAAATTCATCAAATTTACTATATTCAATATGTGTGTCTAAATAAAGATCGTGGTATACAAATTAATTTGATATATTTTTGTCAAGAATGAATTTAATACAAAAAAAATTTATAACATTTAGAATTTAAGGTAAAAAAATGAAGAAAGAATTTTTTTTGGAAAGATGGGTATAAGTTGTTCAATAAAACTCCCACAATATATTCATGTAATTTTCCTTTTTTATTTTCTAAAAATTTAAAAAAACATCTCTCTATATATAAACTATAAAAAAAAATGAAAGAACTTAAAAATGGACACATCGGAATAGATATTTATTTTCATTAATTTATAGGTGGAAATTTTTATCCATCGGAATTAGTGCTAGATTACGATGGGAAATTCTGTCGCTAAATTTAATATTTTTTAAAATTATACTCCTTTCGTCCCGAGATACTTGAGGCGTATTCCATTTAGAGCCGTCCCGAGATACTTGAGGCGTTTCCCAAAAAAGAAATAATAGGGGGTTTTAATACATGATTATGTCCATTTAGTGATTACTAATTGGACCCTTATTAAGTAAGTAATTGAGCCTACTTTAGGCCCCAATCAGCAGACCTTCTATTGGATTCCCCTCATTCACTTTCTTTCATCTCATTCCATATGTACGATCTGAACTGCTACTCTACTCCTAAATCACCCCCTCTATTCCCTCTCTCCCGATGGATGATAAGCCCATTTCTCCATATCTCTCGTATGGTGAAAACCTTAAATTCCTGCCGCCCGCTTATTCGGTTGAGGAAATCCTAGCACCGTCTCGCTGGATCAACCCACGCCGCCCCCTCACCGCGATGACGCATCGGAGGGTACAATAATATTCATGTAGATAATCATATGTATAAATTATAATTTAAATATATGTAATGTGTATATATATATATATAGAGAGAGAGAGTGAGAGAGAGAGAGATCACATATAGAGATGTTAAACGGGATAGCGCCCATGCGGCTTTGCTGATCCAGGCTAAAAGTTCTGATTTAAACGGCCAGAAATATCACTTAACTCTAACCCTAACCTTACTAAACGGGCTAAATATTTGAAAATCTATTTTTTATTTTATATAAGTCATAAACAAAAAAAAAACTGTAACAATATATTTTATATATATAGTAACAAATATACTATAATAAATATAACAAAAAAAATACACTTTTATATATATACATATATATATACACTATATTAACAAATACAGTAATAATATATATTATATATAATATTAATATATATTACATATATAATATTAATATATATTATATATAATATTAATATATGTTATATAAATATAGTATTACTGTAAGTTGAAATTAATAATATATATATCGGGATAGGAAATATCAGCACTAACCCGGTTTTTTGGCGGGTTAAACGGGCCAGCCCGCCGGGCCCGATCCCGTTTAACATCTCTAATCACATATATACCTGTTGTAATTATTTGTAAAGTTCAATTATATTTATTTAAAATCATATGTATGTATAGTTTAAATTATAATATTTATATATTTTATATATTAATATATATAACTTTATATATAACATATTCCTTTAGGGATAAAGTCTTTTTGGTCCCATAATTTTCGCCTTTACGAAACACGTCCCAAAAACTTCGTTTAGCCAATTACATCCTCTTTTTTTCTCAAGTGTACAATTTACATCCCAAAACTCGTCGGAGTCGAGAAAACGGCATCGTCCCCCCCCCCCCATGTGACCCGTACGTGACTTTTAATTTGGGGCTTTTCATCTCAGACGTGACGTGGATACTGCGTGGAATGTCTTGCGTGACGTGGATACTGCGTGGAGTATAAAAACACAAAGAATAAAAAACCAAACCAAACATACCCAGTATATCCCGCTCAGAGCAGGGTCTGGGGAGGGTAAGGTGTAAGATGTACGCAGACCATGCGCCTACTTTTTCGGTAGGGAGGCTGTTTCCGTGAAGTCCCCCAGCTTAGTGCGCAACAAAGTATTGAGTGATATATACAAAGAAATATATGATTCGGAAAAGCTCAAAACCATACCTGAGCCCATGGCCTAATTCACATGAGACTTACCAAGGGGACTTTGGCAACTCCACTCTCGATGAACGTTGCTCTAACAGGAGAGAGATTGACTCTGCGCCTAGCTCCCTGTCAAAATACACCATACTCAAAAGCCAATAGGATAAAATATACAATAAAAAGAAAATGTAATGCTCTAGGTCAAAGCTAACCGAGACAACCCAGTCCTGAGGCTCTCTACTACAGCACCGCTCTCGACAAAAGAATCCACAACTCTGATCTGGCGCCTCCAAGAGCACCTATCAATAGTCATGGTTTCGGAAAGGTTTAAGGTTTTCAAATCTAATCTCAGCTGTTCCTCCCACGTCCTCCTCGGTCCTCTCCTTCTCCCCCTACAACCAATAAACTCACCTGTGCAGATGCCTGCCACCTGCGGACGTGGCCAAACCATCTCAATCTCCCTTCCATAATTTTCGCTGAAATGGGCGCCACTCCTAGCGCATTCCTGAAAACCTTGTTCGAGATTCTATCCAACATTGTGCGACCACACGACCAACGTAACATTCTCATTTCAGCCGCTTCCAACTTGCTCTCAAGCGACTTCTTAATCGCCCAACATTCGGAGCCATACAGAATTGCAGGTCTGATTGCCGCTCTATAGAATTTACCCTTCAACTTTAGAGGGACTTTCTTGTCGCACAGGACCCATGTCGCTGCTCTCCACCTAAGCCACCCGACCTTGATACGATGAGTGACATCATCTTCACACTCACCTTACTTCTGAATGATCGAACCCAGATAGTTGAACTTATCCGTATGGGTTACGGTCTGATCAGCAATCCTTACCTCTACTTCTTCCTCGATGGCCTCACCACTAAAATTACACCAGAGATACTCGGTCTTAGACCGACTCAAACGCAAGCCCTGGGCTTCTAGCTTAGACCTCCAAAGCTCCAACTTCGAGTTCACCTCCCTCCTCGACTCCACCACTAACACAATGTCGTCAGCAAAAAGCATGCACCACGGGACGCCATCCTGTATCCCCCGCGAAATGCCGTCAAGGATTAGAGCGAAGATAAGAGGACTTAGCGCCGACCCCTGGTGTAGCCCTATATCAACCGGGAAATACTGGGTGTGACCAACTGGGGTCCTAACGCAAGTCCTAGCATGGGAGTACATGTCTTGGATCGCCCTAACGTACGGCAACGACACCCTTCTCTCCTCAAGGCTCCTCCAAATAACATCGCGCGGAATGCTATCATAAGCCTTTTCTAGATCAATGAACACCATATGGAGGTCCTTACGCCGCTCTCTAAACTTCTCCATAAGGCGTCTGACGAGATGAATGGCCTTAGTCGTGGACCTCCCCGGCATGAAGCCAAATTGGTTCTCAGAGATCTCAGCTTTTCTTCTAACCTGCAATCCACCACTCTTTCCCACAGTTTCATAGTATGACTCAGGAGTTTAATACCCCGATAGTTACTACAACTCTGAGCATCGCCTTTGTTCTTGAAAAACGGCACGACAATACTACGTCTCCACTCCGTCGGTATCTTAGAACCTCTGAGAAGGATGTTGAACAGCTCTGCTAGCCACTGAACTCCAACTTTCCCCAGGCAAAGCCACACCTCAATAGGGATCTGATCCGGGCCTACAACCTTAGCTCTACCCATTTTCATTAGGGCACCCTTTACTTCCTCCTTGCTGATGCTCTCACAGGAACTTAACGGACGAGCAGAAAATAGACTAACTCCTTGCACCACCGAGTCATTTCCCCTAGCCTCATTGAAAAGTTCAAAAAAATACCTATTCCACCTCTCCTTAATAGCCACATCATTCACTAACACTTGGCCCAAATCATCCTTAATATACTCAACGGGACCCAGGCCACGCCGCCCTCTTTACCTACGCCGGTTCCTGTCGTGTCTGCCCGGCCATCGCCCAGCACTTTCGACAGTGCCTACCGCACCTGTCCGGCTAGTGCCCAGCACTTCCGACAGTGCTTGCCGCACTTGTTCGGCCACTGCCCAACCGCCATGACCCGACGATTCAATTTCCGAAAACGCACGGAATGAACACGATGAAATGCTCGCGGACAACATCATCGATCCGAAATGAAATACCATGCAACAATTAATCACACGCGACCATATAAACGCAAAAATCTATCAAGACAACGAATACGAATGCGGATACCCACAACTTTGGGTAAATTACAAAATGGCCCAAAACGCCCGAAAATCACGATATGTGATCGAATAACCAAATTGAAGTTCACAACACGTCTAACAAAGTTAAACAGACTTACGGGAAACTCGAAACAGCAGTTTCGAACGAGATTCGCAAGAATCGAACTCAAGTACGGAAAAGTCGCTAAGAAGCACAGAACTCAACAAAACGACACTGAAACGAACTCGGATGCCAAACAGTGCAGAATTAATCATTCTCAGAATGACGAAACGGTCACAAGCGAGTCGTCAAAATGGACTCTCGCTAAACATACTACCAAAATTCACACTTTAGCCGACGACTTAAAGTTAAGTCGTCGGCTAAACCCCAAAGTCGTCGGCTAATCATGACAGTCGTCGGCTAAAAAACCGTCGGCCGATATTCGTCGGCCAAGGTTTAGCCGACGACTTTTTTGGTAGTCGTCGGCTAAAGTTCAAAGTTTAGCCGACCACTACAGCAAGGTCGTCGGCTAAAACCTGTTGGAAAAAAAAATTAGCTGACGACCTTATCAAGTCGGTCGGCTAAAACCTGATTATTAAAAAATAAAAAAAAAACTTTAGCCGACGACCTTATCAAGTCGGTCGGCTAAAACCTGATTATTAAAAAAATAAAAAATAAAATTTTAGCCGACGACCTTTACAAGTCGGTCGGCTAAAACCTGATTATTAAAAAAATAAAAAAAAACTTTAGCCGACGACCTTTACATATGTTGTCGGCTAAAACCTGTTTAAAAAAAATACACTTTAGCCGGAGACCGTTTTATATGTCGTCGGCTAAAACCTTTTTTTAAAAAAAAATAATAATTTACTTTAGCCGACGACCTTTGGAAAGTCGTCGGCTCAAACCTAATATAAAAAAAAATTAATTCAGATTTTGGGATCCCAAAACCTGTATTTTTTGCACCTGCAATTTTTATACACAGCTCCCATTATCAACAACAATCAACGCGCAACACATTCAACTAATACCATCAATAATATGCCCAACATTATATGCAACACAACGCACAACACATTCAAGAACATTAATTTCATCAACATACTAGTAGCGTCAACAAAATCACTTACACAATTGTAACACAAATATAAATGTACAAGAGTACTACAACAACACAACTACAATCCACTACCAAAATCATCTAAATGTCGAAATGTAGTAGTAGAAGGATTACCACCATCCCCTAGATCCTCGTCACGAGGCTGTGAAGATGGGGTCTGTCCGAAGAGAGAAGGCGGTGGAGCAGTGCTGCACCCACTCGAGTAATGGTCTGAGTCAGCGTCATCATATAGTCCATCATGGCCTGCTGCTGTCTCTGGAAACTCTCTAACCGCGACTCAGTCCTCTGCTCGCTCTCATGTAACCGCGTCTGAGTCCTCCTTTCATTCTCACCTCGGAGCTCCCTCTCCGCCCTCAACTGCTCCTCGAGATAGGTAGTCCGTGCATCCAGTCTGCGAGGGCGCTCGAAGCCGGGGGTATCTTTCAATACATGGTGACCCTCGGCTCCCATCATCTTAGTGCGGTACCGACTACCTCTAGGAGGGTAGACGATACCCCACACCCTAGCGCGAACATAAGGATCGGCCTGATCGATCTGTCCAATGGCAGAATCGAGGTCGGTCTCCGCTAAGTCCGGATACTGCTCCCGAGCAATCTCAGCAAGCATCCTCTGAGACTCCTCCCGCACACGCTCCTAAGTTAATATGAAAATAAATATTTCAATATCAATAAAAGTATGATACAAAGGCATTTATTTTATTACCAAAATAAAATAAAAAAAGACTTACATGCTCCTCGGGATGGTTCGGATATGCTTTCTGAGTCACGTAGGCAAATGCGTCCAACGAATCAGAAGAAATGGCGTCGTGCGCAACTCTGGCTAACGACCGGGAACCCAGACTGTGATGGTCAGTCAGACCAGCACGATTGGTCGTGTTGGTCAAGTTAGTCGCCTTCAAAAAATTATTATTTAGAATCGAGTTTATATTTAGAATTCAAAATAAAAATAAAAACTGAAATATTATTATTTTTTATTAAATACTAGCAGTTTTTTTAATAAATAAAATACAATATTCAGATTTTTATTTTTTTTATGGAAAATAATATTCTAGTTTTTATTTTTATTAAAACAATTTATTTCCACTTTTGAATAGAAAATTCCGATTTTTTAATATTAATAATATTCCAGAATTTAAAAAAATACCTGAAGTTCCGATTTTTTCTAATTTAAAAAAATCGGAACTTCAAGTATTTTTAAATTCTGAAACATTATATTAAAAAAATCGAGTTTATATTTAGAATTCAAAAAAATAAAAACTGAAAGAGAAAGAATGAAACGTGGGTATTTTAGTCATACCATGAACTCCGGGTCGCGAAAATGGGCGCGTAGCCACTTCCACTCGTACTCCCGGAACTTGAATTCTTCCGGGGTAGCCTCTCGGGTATCACCCCAGGCTGTCCAGAACATGTGCATCTCATTTTTTCAAGATTTGTACCTACAACACACGTTGCACAACATATATTATTCGTAAGAAAAAAAATTACGCAAATAATGTAGATACAAAATAAATTAATATGACTTACTTGGTAGACTGCACCTCGTCACACCAAGTACGTAGTAGAGAATCGGGAATGACAAACCACACCTATGAACAATATAAATACGCAATAATTTAAAAACATCACATATTGCATTTTGAAGAACTGCGTGTTGATTGAAAAACACTTATTAAATATTTATTAACTTACCGACATAGCATTGTTCAAAGCATCCTTCACGCACTGCGGCACGTCCCCCCAATCGGGCCACAAAACGGGGACTCTGTCCCGAATGACAAAGCCAACATTACGGCTATATGACGCCGCAGCATCAGAAGACATCACCGGCCGGCCGTGTCTGTTTAGAGGAATCTCGTAATGGCCATGCTTACTTACGTACGAGTCGAGCGCCAGACCCTTTGCTGGGCCACGAGTCTTCTTCTTTTTCTTCTCCTCCTCGACTATATTTTTCCCCTTCTCCTTCTCCCTCTCTATCTCCTCGTACAGTTTCGTCTTCGAAACCCGACAACTCCGCTAACACATGTTGTCTGGCCAAGACTCGCAGACGTACGCCTCGTTAGGGCTAATCAATCGAACGGGAACTCGGACTCCCGTCTCATCGACATCTGGAATAGTCGGAACCATCGGAGGCATGAATAGAGTCGGCAGCGGACCGTGGGGCACCGCGGACGAGGAACTCCGTACATCTCCTGATGTGTGAGGGCTAGACGTGGGTCGGTGGATGGGAGGCATACGAGTCTCCGGCTGCGAGGGGGTCGGTCGTGGTGTCTGAAAGGATAAACGCCGCGCTAGTGCAGCGGGCTCATCTGTCGCCCTAAAAATCGCGCTGCGTTCATGCCGGTAGCTTCTAGTATCTCGCGGCACGAACGCCGCTTCCGAGATATGTATAGTGTAGCGGGATCCGCCTTACTAGAGGCCGTCGAACTCCCCGAATCGGGAGTGGTCGACTTTGTCGACTTCTTCCCCAACGCTTTCTTTATTCTATCCATAATCTAAACAAATAAATCAAATTCACAACTCAACACAACAGTAATTATCAATGCCATACCACGTTAATCTTTCGATTAACGCCGGCTATACAATTCCTTCCTCCTCAAACAAATTCATCAAATATTTCATCAAAACTCATTACACAATTTACCTAATTCATCAAATAATCTAAATAAATTCATCAAATTCACAACTCAACACAACAATAATTATCAATGCCATACCACGTTAATCTTTCGATTAACGCCGGCTATACAATCCCTTCCTCCTCAAACAAATTCATCAAATTCACAACTCATTAAACACAAAATATTGAAAATACTAAATTCATCAAATATTGCATCACAACTCATTAAACAATTTATCTAATTCATCACATAATCTAAACAAATTTATCAAACAAATACAATAAATTCAACAAACAAAATAAAAAAAATAAGGAAAAGGGTTGGGTTACCTGTCGGGAGGCGGTCGGACGGCAGGCGAAGGGCGTCGGGCGGGCGGCGGGACGGGGGCTGTCGTACGGGCGACGGGACGGCGGGCGGGCGGGCAGCGGGACTAGGGCTCGTACAGGCGGCGGGACGGCGGCCGGGCAGGCGACGGTTGGGTGACGGGGGTTGGGGGTTGGGTGACGATCGGCGGGACGGGGGCTAGGTGACGGGCGGTTGGGTGACGGGGGTTGGGGGCTGGGTGACGATCGGCGGGCGACGGCTAGGTGACGGGCGATTGGGGTGGGTGAGGGAAGGAGACAATAATACAAGTTGGGAAGGAGAAAACGTATAAAATGTAGGGGGTTTGCTAAAATTTTTTTAAAAAAAATATTTTACTTTAGCCGACGACATTCCAATAGTCGTCGGATAAAGCCCAAGTATGACCCGACCGTGTAGTCTAACACGGTCTGGTCAGGCATACAGCGTGTTTTCACTTTCTAGGCAGGTGCGACACGGGCCGTGTCATTTGACACGGTCGGTTGTTTAGTGGACCGTGTCAGGAGACACCGGCCGTGTCGCACTCCGCCGCAAAGTGAAAACACATCAGATGCTGAGCCGACCGTGTTAGACTACACGGCCGGGTCATTGTTAGTTTAGCCGACGACTATTTGAATGTCGCTAAAGTATAATATTTTTTTTAAAAAAACTTTAGCCGACGACGTAGATCTTGTCGTCGGCTAAACCCCCCGATTTTTTTAAATAATATTATTAATATTATATTAATGTTTTGATTATTATTATTACTATTTTTTTTATTATATTTAACATATGAAAATATACATCTAATAAATTTATGGCTCATAGTTTGAGTCATCACTACAGTCTGTCTCATTATCTGAGTTGATATCCGGCAACATATGCCTCAAGTCGTCCACATTATCGTCATCGAATTTTCAAGTAATTCGCTTTGTATCAACGTCAACGTACATGAGCATTACCACGGAGTCGGACGACTCGTCCGTCAGAACATTATTCATTGTAATTGTCGTTGATGGTGGAATATTTGTCCGTATTTGGCTCTTGATAAGCATCATCGCCATCGCACTGTTGTTTCTCCCAAAGGTAGCAAAGACTATAAATATTCCTCGTTGTCACAACGTTCACTATCTTCCATGTGCCTTTCTTCATCAAGTCGTCCAAATAATACACCGACTTTGCTGATGTAGCAAATACAAAAGGATCACTTTCATACCATGAAGTGGAAGTGTCAGATAATGCACCGTAGTCGTCTTGCATATCGGTTCCAAGACTGATATCGTACCATCGACACTTAAACAAGTAAATTGTCATGCCTTCCCCGTAAATTAGTTCTACCACTTCCAAAAGAACACCGTAATATCCACCATCTATCATAACCCCAGAATTTTGACATCTTCTTTTTTTGTCTCTCTCAAGGCATACGAATGTGACACCGTTGACTTTGGCCATCGAATAAATTCTTGACATAACCGGCTTCATAGAAAGAAGCATAAGTTCACGCGACCAGTTAGGGTATCCGTCATCTTGTATGTGTGTCATCTGTCGTAAATAAACTTTATGTAAAAAATATCTTAAGTCCAAAATCAATAGCAACTGAATATATACGTACCCATTCTCCAAAATAGCCGGCAAAAGTGTCATCGTGGAATCTAGTGTCACCTCGCACCATATCGCATGACAAGTGGATGTCTTTCCAGTACTGAACTTCTAGACAATTGAGCAATATCCACCAATGTGCAATTCGTGACTCGTACGGGTCTAATTATCTTCCTGGCAACCTCCCAAAGACGTCAACCTCAATGGATATGATAGAAAGATTGAATTGTATTTTATCTGCTGTAATAGAGAGGGAAGGGGGCTCGAAGGTGCCCAAATACAACTTGATATGCGTAATACACTTCGACGCAAGGTAAGATTCTGTAATGTATCCTTCCGGTGCAGACTTATTGGCCACGGAGTTTTTGTAATCACCGAGTTGCCTGTAATATTGTCATTGTGTTAGAAATCATAGTTAATTTGACAATATATATATATATATATATCATACAAAATTATGTTACCTTTCAACCGGGTACATCCACGTGTAGTGCACTGGACCAGTGACCAATAACTACCGGGGAAGGTGGATCATGAGGTGAGGCATGAGGTCAAAAAAGTTTGGAGGAAATATTCGCTCAAACTTGCACAAGATATTGTAACACCCCAAATCCGCTCAGGGATATTGCACGCCGTAGAACCTTTCCTCAAGGATCTACCAGGCTGGTAACAACATATAACAACTCAACCATGCCTTTAAGGCTAAAATGACTCAGTAGACCGATTTGGTCTTTCAATAAATGCATACAACTCAATTACAACTCATTCCCACGCAGGGCTCAAAACACAACCACACCCGTACAACGGGAAAAATATACCAGCGGAAAATAAAGTACAACTGAACCAATAAACAATGCACGGTTCCTCGTGTGATTAGTATCGATCATCTTTCATCATCCTTCGTGCCGACCCTGTGTTATGCTCCAAAACCTGAATGCAAAAACAGACATCTACCCCCCGAATACTCGGGGGTTAGCAAAACTCCACTGTTTTGCTAGTGCAAGAACAAAGTGCAAATACGAGCCATACAATTCACATTCCACGAATAACAATAACCAGGAATCCTCAAAGATCCAAACGAAACGAAAAGCACTTCCCGTGGCAAGAATTTGAGAAAACGTTCCAAAATCGAAAGATCACAAATCAATGGAAAAATTCATAAAACAGTTTAGAATGCCATCGAGAGTTTTAATAGAAAACAATTTAGGATTATCAAATCCTACTTTTCAAAATCCAAAAGACAAAAGGGGGTCACCGCTCCAAAGGTTTACTTTCCGTAAAATGACATTTACCAAACCATTGGGATTTTAGCCCCAAATACGTAAAATGACTTTTACAAAACCATTGGGATTTTAGCCCCAAATCTCATCAACTCACAGTACACAAGAACGACCACAAGGTTCGTCTCCCAACATCAAAATCCACAAATAAAGGATTTAAAACAAACAACAAAATACTCTAGTGCCATCCTAGCCAAGTAAGCCAAACGAACAACTTACCTCTTACACACTTAGTCGATGCATGCAATCATGAAAACCATTCAAAAGCACTCATTTCCGGAAATGCCAATAATCCAAATCACATTGTAAAATGCACCACAATTAACCGCGGACCCACAGCTTCGTGGATCCCTGCCGAGACCCCGTCGGATCTAATCCACAGTGGTTAAAAGCAAGCTCGCGGTTCCACAGCTTCGTGGAGCCCTACCTAGACCCCGTCGGATCTAACCCGTAGTGATCATACACACACACACGTTACTCATGCAATACTAATATGCTAAGAATGTAAGTTCATTAAGAATACTTACTAGAGATGGCCACTTACTCGACGCCGTTATCAAACTCTTCAAAACACAATAACAAGATTAAACACGGAATACACGATTCCATAACTTTAAACAATAGGGATATCATCAAAGCCTTCAACGTTCAAAATAATCAAATCATAAACAATTCCCAAAACACACCGTTCACAAAACACACACGCGTTTTGAAAGAGAGCCTTTAACGAGGCCAAACCGAAATCTTTTGAAACTTCATTTCAAACAACCAAACAAACACACCAAAACGATCACCGATCATCATATCCATAAAATAATAAAAGTATGGGCAAGGTACTTGCCTCGAAATTGGCACGCAAGTATTCCGACGAACACGGCTCAACCGGAAAGCTTCGAAACGCCCGATGCTATCGAAAAGGAAGACGACGACGAACGGAAGGGTTCAACACGGTTTCTTCGCAATAAACACGACCCTAACATCATACAATTAATAAATCAACGATCATACGATGAAGAATAATTGTAGAACGCCCGAAAACCCCTCTATGACATTCTACCGGACACCTTCAAGGCGTCGATCAAGAACTCGACCAAAACAACGAATCGATACGATCCAACCATGGAATAACAAGGGAAATGATATAATACATCTAAATAATCATCAATCCATCATAATCCTAAGTTAAATCGGATTAATCGGACGAAAACAACCAAAATACCCAAATTCCCCAAAACTAGATTTTCAAGAAATCTAACCTTGATTCGGTAGATCGGAGGATGTTATAGGATGGATGATTGATGATATGAACTCCAAGACTTCATGGATTGATTGTCCAACAACATCTCTCCATGATAAGCACACCTCACCGGAAGAGAAGGAGAAGAAGGAGAAAAATGGCCAAAACCCGATCAGGCTTAAATAGCCGATCGCACAAAGTGTGCAAGATAGGGCGAATCTGCCCCGGTGATCGGGCAGCCGCGGCTCTGCCGGCATGTGCCGCGCACACGGTACAGCCGCCGCCAACTGAAAATGAGAGTGACTTAGCTATTTCGACCATAACTCCCTCGTGTGGACTCCGATTGACTCACCGTTTGAACCATTGGAAAGATAACTCGATACTTTATAATATTGCAAAGATTCAGAATTTTTGGAGTTTCCAAAAATTAATGGTGATCTAACAAAGTCGAACTCATACGTGGAAAAGTCGATAAAGAACACGGAACTCAACAAAACGACACCGAAACGAACTCGGATGTCAAAAAGTGTAGAATTAATCATTCTCAGAATGACGAAATGGTCATGAGCGAGTCGTCAAAAGGAACTCCGGCTGAAAAAAGAAATTTACCGAAAATCGAAAATTGCGGATATTACATTCTACCCTCCTTAAAAGAAGTTTCGTCCCGAAACTTAAAACAAGTAGGGAGAAGCAATATCCCGCCAGGAAAACTCAACGAGATACGCAAGAAACGCGTAACTAACGCCCATCGGCGAAACGTTACAAGCAACGCAAAGGAATATATGGCGTGAAAACACGCTCCACGGCGACCAACACAACGTCGCCGTTAGGGATATAATAAAACCAACAAATGACAAGCGTCATCAAACGGACAATATAGTCAAGTCAATTATCCAAACAATCACAAAACACAACAAACGAAAATCAATATGATTGACCACCCCAACGGTATGTCAATCAAAACGCGAGCCAATCGTTGAACAAATACGAGATTCCGCCGCCCAAGGGTTGGAAGATCGAAAACGAGACTAATTTCCCGAACTTAAGGGAATTACGAAGGAGTCTGAACGTTCAACAATCACGAAACGAGATCAACAAAAACCGAATAATCAATGATTGAACCACAACGATCGAGTCAACAAAAATCGAATAATCATGTTCGGATCACGAAGAACAATAAGGTTCAACCGACAACTCCGAAGTTCACATCTCGACTCGAGACAAAACATGATCCGGTGAAAACAACAAAATGCGCACTCACATAAGATCAACGGGAAAGGGAATAGCAATTGAAAAGTCACAACGACAAATGAGTAATTCCGAAACAATACCACCCTCGTTCGATCAACAAAAGCAAAGGACAGGGGAAACTCAGAAAATGTCAACGAACATAAATGAGTCGACAAAGTCGAGAATACAGAAGTTCAAAATCCGATCCACTTCGAATAAAAGAACTAGTAGAACCAAAAGATGTTACTTCCGAACAAGGCTCACAAGAATCGAACGGAACTCGGAAAAGTCACAGTGATAACCAGATCGACCCAAAACAAGATCACAGCTTGTTCGAACGATGAAACCGAAATACAGAACAAGTTCAGAAAGTATCAACGAACACGAGCGAGTCGATAGACTTGAGAAAGAGAAAATGCAGAAGCCAAAAATAATACGGGTAATACGTCTGACCTCTTATAAAAGAAATGTCGTCCCCGCAACTCACAACAACGGAAACAAGGTAACAACACAAAAAGCAACCGACAGAAAAATCTCCACTGGGCCTCTCAGAGCCGATCCTGATATCTGTACTGAAGCGCGAACTTCGAAAGTCTCGGTAGCCAATTCACAAAACTGAATTTGGTGTCCCTCGAGTCCTCACCTGAAACGCGTTACTGACGGGAAGGACAATTTACACGTGCATGCCCCGGCACATCACGGTTGAAACACCTCGGCTCTAGATACAATGGGGCATAACATCGCAAAACAACATAGTGGAGATTCCAACTCAGCACAACAAGGAATCATAACACATATCATATACAATGATTACCATCGTAAAGTAATACACACACAAACACTACAACAACGACGGTATCGTTCGGCGACCTCAACGGCCCGAACAATAACCAGCACATAATTACAAACATCATGAAACAATCACACATGTACACAAACGTACAAACCCAAGCTTTAACAGCTCACACAGGTGCGATAACACGCAAGCCACCGCGAAATGACAACATTAAAGATCGTCATCACCCCTCCCACAAAGGGCTAACAAAACATATGCATGGCGAACGACTCAACGTTCACACCACCAATTCAATCTCAATTCGGAGGGCTAACACCCTGACAGCAATACCAACATCATACACACTTTCTCCGACCACAAGCAGGAAATGATGGATTTTAAGAACGAAAACCACCTTTTGAAAACAGTTTGGAAACACCAGTTGATCTTGAGTATCATTTTACAAAAAGTAGTACAAACACCATTATCGAGACTTTGAAAATCATCTTGCGTTTGAACAAAAATGAGGACACCTTTCTTTTAGTAAAAACTTTCAGAATATTCGACCCTCGGGTCTAAATAAAAGTGTTTCTAAAACATTGAAAATATCTCAAAACATTTTGGTCCTCGAGGTAGAAGAATTTGGAAACATATTGTGGCACCTTGGATGTACCACGAGAAAATAATTCATTTTAAAAGTACGTCTCGAAATTTATTTTCTAAGATACTCAAGGTTTTCAAAGATAATTCAATGGGCTAGAATGCCCAAAAATTTCCTGTAATTACACAAAACTTTATAGCGCCGTGGTCCCGCTACGAACCCACTGAGCTAAAAACCATTTACAACGTCAAAAAGGCCGATGACGGTAATATTTAAAAAACTCACAAAAGCCATTTACAAAATACTAAATACCGTCATAAGAATTTCGCCAAAACGATCAAGGCCAAAATGCCAAAAACTCGGTTAAGGGAATCGGTTTTCGAAATAAAACTCCGTCGGTAAAATACCGAAAGTCATTACAAAAGAACTCACGCAGCGGATAAAAGAAATAAAGTCAAACATGCACAATCCAGCAACACTACTCCTCATATGAACGAAATATGAGGGTCAAATAACCACATATCAAGAAATCAAAATCCATAAGAGGATTCCATCACTTAACAAAAAATCATAAAAATAGCTCGTGTCACACGAGGTACAACACAAAGAAGGGAGACTTACATCCACAGGTCACACGAAGATGATGATCGCCCCACGATACTAATCACGACCAACAAACTCAGACGACGCGTCGCGACACGACTCAGTCAGATAAAATCCGACGAAACAAGACTCAAACAACACGACTTGACCCGACAGCCTATGTTTCCATAACCTAAGCTCCGATACCATTTATGTAACACCCCCAATCGGCTCAGTGATATTACACGCCGTAGAACCTTTCCTCAAGGATCTACCAGGCTGGTAACAACATATAACAACTCAACCATGCCTTTAAGGCTAAAATGACTCAGTAGACCGATTTGGTCTTTCAATAAATACATACAACTCAATTACAATTCATTCCCACGCAGGGGTCTGTTGGGATTCCGAAAATAAAACGAAATACGCAGCGGAAATAAAAACGAATCCCAAACAGGATCGATCAAGTAACGTATATACGAAAAATAAATACGAAGATAAAGATCATACCCTTGAAGCCTTTGAAATAATTCTTCGTAAAATTGTATGACGATCACGAACCTCGTCCCGAACACGAAATCCCTTTGTTCCAAGCACCGAAAGTTCGAAGCCTCTACTTCACACGCGTCGGAAGTTGCCCGGACGAGACTCCGTTCTCCAAGAACACGGCTAGGGAACTCGTAGGAATTTTTTCTCTCAATTTTTCTTAACTTTTATAACACCTCTAAGATGAAAAATATAGAAAGGAAAAATTTCTCTCTTTCCTCACTTTACTCTCACGGCTAGGAGCAGCAAAGAGTATGTGTATGTGTGTGTTTTTCAAGTCTCTTCATACACCATATGAGTTGGTTTTTATAAAGATATAAAACAACTCATTTATGTAATTATAAATTGAGAAAGAATCTCAACTTAACAATTATTCATGACAAGACAACACAAAACACATGCATGGTGATCATGCCATGTGAGAGGGGGCGGCCCATGTAGGAGTTTCCTAGAAACGAGCCGAGCCACTCGGCTCGTGTACGGACGTTAAATCAAACGACTGCTAAATACACTGCTTAATCACCAATGTATTTATATTAATTAATTAATTTAATTAATTAATTATATCAAATACAAATATATATTTCTCTAAGAAATATAATTTATGAATTAAATTAATTACCCGGTAACTTAATTTAAATTCATAAGACCGATATTTGATTTATCCAATAAATCATAATTAGATATCCAATATCTAATATTAATAGAGAGATAATAAATTCACATTTATCCGTCAACACTCCTGATGCGCGACTCCGTAGGTCCGTCTCAGCCGGCATTGGGAGGAACTAATGAGTGCGGCAAAGACTTAGCCACTTAGCGGGCCGCATCAGAAACCCCGATCGAGAACGAATGAAGGGATCATTCCAGAACCATTATGTCGTGAATACTATATACGTATAGACCCTTCATCAGATGTCCCGGTCAAGTCTTCGGGTCACGGTAAAGTCAAACCCTATTGTTGACTAAACTCTATACATGTGTTAATGCAAATCAAGACCGACTGATTAATAGTGTATCTAATACGACTATATCAGGATGCTTTGGCCAAAGACTTATGATCTTATTTGCCATTAACCGTATAGGACATTCGCCCGCTCACTAACAGAGATAGAATCCTTTCTTGGCGTACAAGAAGATCGCTACCCGCCCGTATAGTCCGCACTTCGAGGTCGACTCAAGAATTAAGCAAATGAGTCTAACTACTCTAATGACAAACTAAACGTAAACTGCACATCTTCTACTGAACCCTCAAGTCAAAGGTCCACGTATACTATCACAACCTTTCGATTCGTCATCGACTCTCCGAGAGTGAATACCGTGTGACTGAATCGAGTATGAGTCGTGTTCGAGTATACTGGCCCCACCAATATACTTATAACTATGCTATCAAGACGTGCACACGTCCTAGCATCAGTTATACAAGTCATATTAAAACTTAATGCCCATTTTAAGTTTATTGACTTGCGAACAATTTACGTAAATAAACTTTAAACACTTCCAGTACATTTTCTCTTATCCCATAACGAGAATGGAATGTTCGATTTATTTACATGGACTTCACTTCAATGTTTACCAAGTCAAGAATGCAATTGAAATACAATAAACAGTGAATGAATCGTATTGCCTTTTTATTTATTCCATAATTACAAGTATAATGCCCTTACTCTCTCATCCCCTGAGTGGCATTCGAGGGCATATTCCTAACAGGGTCAAAACACAACCACACCCGTACAACGGGAAAAATATAGCAGCGGAAAATAAAGTACAACTGAACCAATAAACAATGCACGGTTCCTCCTGTGATTAGTATCGATCATCTTTCATCATCCTTCGTGCCGACCCTGTGTTATGCTCCAAAACCTGAATGCAAAAACAGACATCCACCCCCCGAATACTCGGGGGTTAGCAAAACTCCACTATTTTGCTAGTGCAAGAACAAAATGCAAATACGAGCCATACAATTCACATTCCACGAATAACAATAACCAGGAATCCTCAAAGATCCAAACGAAACGAAAAGCACTTCCCGTGGCAAGAATTTGAGAAAACGTTCCAAAATCGAAAGATCACAAATCAATGGAAAAATTTATAAAACAGTTTAGAATGCCATCGAGAGTTTTAATAGAAAACAATTTAGGATTATCAAATCCTACTTTTTAAAATCCAAAAGACAAAAAGGGGTCACCGCCCCAAAGACTTACTTTCCGTAAAATGACATTTACCAAACCATTGGGATTTTAGCCCCAAATCCGTAAAATGACTTTTACAAAACCATTGGGATTTTAGCCCCAAATCTCATCAACTCACAGTACACAAGAACGACCACAAGGTTCGTCTCCCAACATCAAAATCCACAAATAAAGGATTTAAAACAAACAACAAAATACTCTAGTGCCATCCTAGCCAAGTAAGCCAAACGAACAACTTACCTCTTACACAATTAGTCGATGCATGCAATCATGAAAACCATTCGAAAGCACTCATTTTCGGAAATGCCAATAATCCAAATCACATTGTAAAATGCACCACAATTAACCGCGGACCCACAGCTTCGTGGATCCCTGCCGAGACCCCGTCGGATCTAACCCATAGTGGTTAAAAGCAAGCTCGCGGTTCCACAGCTTCGTGGAGCCCTACCGAGACTCCGTCGGATCTAACCCGTAGTGAGCATACACACACACGTTACTCATGCAATACTAATATGCTAAGAATGTAAGTTCATTAAGAATACTTACTAGATATGGCCACTTACTCGACGCCGTTATCAAACTCTTCAAAACACAATAACAAGATTAAACACGGAATACACGATTCCATAACTTTAAAAAACAGGGATATCATTAAAGCCTTCAACGTTCAAAATAATCAAATCATAAACAATTCCCAAAACACACCGTTCACAAAACACACACGTGTTTTGAAAGAGAGCCTTTAACGAGGCCAAACCGAAATCTTTTGAAACTTCATTTCAAACAACCACACAAACACACCAAGACAATCACCGATCATCATATCCATAAAATAAGAAAAGTATGGGCAAGGTACTTGCCTCGAAATTGGCACGCAAGTATTCCGACGAACACGACTCAACCGGAAAGCTTCGAAACGCCCGATGCTATCGAAAAGGAAGACAACGACGAACGGAAGGGTACAACACGGTTTCTTCGCAAGAAACACGACCCTAACATCATACAATTAATAAATCAACGATCATACGATGAAGAATAATTGTAGAACGCCCGAAAACCCCTCTATGACATTCTACCGGACACCTTCAAGGCGTCGATCAAGAACTCGACCAAAACAACGAATCGATACGATCCAACCATGGAATAACAAGGGAAATGATATAATACATCTAAATAATCATCAATCCATCATAATCCTAAGTTAAATCGGATTAATCGAACGAAAACAACCAAAATACCTAAATTCCCCAAAACTAGATTTTCAAGAAATCTAACCTTGATTCGGTAGATCGGAGGATGTTATAGGATGGATGATTGATGATATGAACTCCAAGACTTCATGGATTGATTGTCCAACAACATCTCTCCATGATAAGCACACCCTCAGCCGCGGAAGAGAAGGAGAAGAAGGAGAAAAATGGCCAAAAACCCGACTGCAGGGCTTAAATAAATGTTGCCACGGTGTCTGTGCCCAGCCGAAGTGTGCCGCGGCACAGGGCCGAATCTGGCCCCCAGTGATCGGCAGTGTACCTCGGCCCTGCCGGCATGTGCCGCGGCACACGGTACAGGCTGCTCGGCCAAATCTGGAAAATGAGAGTGACTTAGCTATTTCGACCATAACTCCCTCATCTGGACTCCGATTGACTCACCGTTTGAACCATTGGAAAGCTAACTCGATGCTTTATAATATTGCAAAGATTCAGAATTTTTGGAGTTTCCAAAAATTAATGGTGATCTAACAAAGTCGAACTCATACGTGGAAAAGTCGATAAAGAACACGGAACTCAGCAAAACGACACCGAAACGAACTCGGATGTCAAAAAGTGTAGAATTAATCATTCTCAGAATGACGAAACGGTCATGAGCGAGTCGTCAAAACGGACTCCGGCCAAAAAAAGAAATTTACCGAAAATCGAAAATTACGGATATTACAGATATAGATGATCTCATCTTGCATTTTACGCAAATCAGATCTCTTCACTTCTCTCGTACATAATTTCTGGAAAAATCTTGACAATGCAACACACGGCTCGACCACCTGTTTTGGTAAGTACGGTCAAATAAATACCGGAAATAGGCGTTGGAGTAGGATATGACAATCATGACTCTTCAAACCAGTTAACTTGTTCTCCCTGAAATTAACAAATCTTCCTCTATTTCCAGCATACCCGTTAGGATACCTAGCAGTCTTTATCCAGCAAAATATCTCAGTTCTCTGCTCGGCGGTGATGGTGTAAGCTGCCTTAGGCATTTTTTGTTTTCCCTTGACAGTTTTCAACCACAAATGTTTTCTTATGCTCATTTCTTCCAAACCTTTGCGTGCTTTTGGCCCGTATTTGGTCTTTCCATCCCAACCTAAGGTTGTCCCAACCACACTTTCGCAAACATTCTTTTCAATGTGCATGACATCCAAGAAGTTCCTTATAAGTAACTTGGACCAGTAAGGCAATTCCCATAATATACTTTTGTGCGACCAATACTTATA
This sequence comes from Orobanche coerulescens, assembly GCA_033398695.1. NCBI lineage: Eukaryota > Viridiplantae > Streptophyta > Magnoliopsida > Lamiales > Orobanchaceae > Orobanche > Orobanche coerulescens. The sequence goes on along the minus strand of CM065816.1, from coordinate 8,934,712 downwards.
CCTGTCGGGCCTTTCAGGGGTTGCTGCAATCACATCAGGATGGTTGCTAAGCTGACCAAAATCGTACTCATTAAGAATCGATAGTATTTCATCACCTGTCCACTGTCGTGGTGGCTCGCCCATTTCTACAGTGCCATCAAATGCTGCAACATCCATACGCCACTCATGTTCCCTCTCAAGCCATATCCGATGACGCATTCGGATAACTTTCCTACAGTGGTACCTAGCACAATCTGCATTCAAACACACTGGACAACCTCTATATCCGCTATTAACAGATCCAGACAGCATTCCATATGCAGGAAAATCACTAATAGTGTCGATACACATGGCGTGCAAGTAGAACGTCTCGGACGAATAACTGTCGTACGTGGGATGACCTTGCTCCCACAATAATTTCAGCTCCTCTATCAAAGGTCTCATATACACATCGATACACTTTCCCGGATATCCCGGCCCCGGGACTAACAAGGTCAACATATTATACTCCTTCCGCATACACATCCACGGAGGAAGATTATAAGGAATCACTACAACAAGCCATATGGTATATGAAAGACTCATGTTACCAAAAGGGTTGAAACCATCAGATGCAATCCTGAGCCTCACATTTCGGATATCTGAAGAAAAATTCGGATACTCCCTATCTATATGCTTCCACGCCTCTCCATCTGAAGGGTGTATCATAGTATCCCTGTCATTAGTGCGCGGCTCGGCATGCCATCTCATTGCTTTTGTCGTGTGAGGAGACATAAAAAGCCGTTCCAACCTGTCCTTCAGTGGAAAATACCAAAGTACCTTCACCGGTTTCTCTTTTCCAGAAGGAGTGATCCTATATCTCTTTGTATCACATACAGGACATCTCGTGAGGTCTTCATTAGGATGCCCCCAGAATAGAACACAATCATACATGCAGGCGTGGATCTTAATGTAGGAAAGACCAAGATCTTTCAAAGTTCGTCTCATTTTTGTATATGTATTAGGAAGATGATAACCCTGTGGAAGCATATTACTCGTAAGCTCCAAGTAATCATCTACAGACTTGATGGATGATCTGTTTTCCACCTTTAATCTCATCGTTTCCATGACACAATCAAGAACAGTCATGTTACACCCTGGGTATAGAGGGGTCTGTTGGAGTTGAATTAGCTTGTTGTACCTGTCAAGCCCAGCAGTATTGCAAGGCAACGGTCTACGGGGTCGTGGGATTGGCTCAGTTGGTACAAACGTCTCGGAAAAACCAAACACATCATCAATCAACCTCCTCTTCGGATCGGTGAACCCGTCGTTACCACTAAATTGTCCGTGATCATACGGAATAACAGAATTCGGTGCTTCACCGTGGTATATCCAACATGTATATTTACTCCAAAAACCATTCTTCTTTTGGTGTTCCCACACCTCATCAAATGGAAAACGAAACATATCACTGCGACATCTACATTTATTACACGGACATTAGTGCAACGTATTACCACTGTCGTGCTCTTTTACAAATTTCATAAACTGCTTCATCCCATCCATTACACTTGGATCCCATTTTCGTAACCCAATCCAACTCTTGTCCATCCTGAAAATGTATAAATTTTCCAATATTAATCCAACTAACTAATATTGTTCAAATTATAAATGAAATCACAACAAACAATTAATCATAATGATTATCATCATAAAACTTAATCGTTGTACATAAAAGCTTTCGAATGTACAACATGAATAATACAAAGTTTCGAAATCACAATAAAAAATACAATAAAATACGTACCTTAATCGAAATGGTGATTATAACAACCGGTAGAAACCTTCGTCACTCCAGCTAGCACAACTCAAAGTAGCAACTCACAAGCTTTTTTCGGGAATAATTGACAAGATCGGGAATAGAAATGTGCTCTTTAGTGGGGAGAGGGGAAAGATTGGGTTGGTGTTCCGTGAACTATATATAATTTTCACTTGGAGGTTTAGCCGACGACTTGATCTAGGTCGTCGGCTAAACCCCATTTTTTTTCGAAAGGCTTTAGCCGACGACCTAGATCTTGCCGTCGGCTAAAATTTGATTTTTTTTTTGGGAAAGGGTTTAGCCGACGACCCAGATCAAGTCGTCGGCTAAAACCTTTTTTTTTTTTTTGGAAAAGGTTTAGCCGACGACCCAGATCAAGTCATCGGCTAAAACGTTTTTTTTTTTTTGGAAAAGGTTTAGCCGACGACCCAGATCAAGTCGTCGGCTAAAACGTTTTTTTTTAACTTTCCGTCGGCTAAACATTATCTAGGTCGTCGGCTAAACCTCTTTACTATAGCCGACGACTATGTTGTACTTTAGCCGAAGACCTAGATCAAGTCGTCGGCTAAAGTGCAAAGTTTAGCCGACGACACTTTAAAGTCGTCGGCCGTTTTTTTTTCGGCTCGTCTGCTAAAGTCCTTTTTTTGGTAGTGAAAAAAAATTACCGGAAATCGAAATTGCGGATATTACAATCCATAGAGCGGTTTAGAATGTATATTTCATCCAACCCCGTAAAAATTTGCACCGTGTTAAAGATGGGAGGCGAGTGCGGTTTTATTATCATCCAACCCACCCTGCACCACCCACGCGTTGCATTTAACAAGAAAAAATATTAAAAAGCATTTCAAAATTGTATTATCCCGCCCCACCCCGCCTCTCCCGGCCTCGCACCACTCGGTGCAATGTGATTCTTCAGTTATGATATCCCTCCCCACTTGTATCTGCACCACACCACAACATGGGGAGGGTGTGGTTCCACCTCGTAATTCAAATTAAGAGTTTGTAACCGAAAGGACCTCGATTGTCCCATGTCAACTGTGTGACTGCGTTGATAGTAAATATCAACAATGTTAAATTGTCAATTGGCAATTTCATTACCAAGAGATTATTAAATTATTGGTCTATATTTCAAAATTGATAGCTTGCCCATATTAGCATATCAAAAGATGTTGTGTGGCCAGCACCGACAATACTAAATCTCCGACAGGTAAAATAGATTATCAGTATGTAATACAGAATTATCAATCGAAATGTTGCCAACAAAGAAAACTTATTCGTCGGTGAAAAAAAACTTCCAACAGCCGCTCAGCCTTGGCGGCATTGGTGGCGATGGGGACGTCGGTGGTGGTGACCGACAATTGTGGTCACTTAAACTTAAATTACCATATAGTAGAAGTTGCATTCTATTTTTATATAGTGGTTTAAATGAAACTAAGAATTAATATAAATACAAATTGTCTAGATTTATATGAAAGGATTTTTTCCCCACAAAAATAAAAACTAAATATTTAGGTCTTGCTTTTAATCTCCTTGTAAATTAGGCGTAATTCCCTCTTTAAAATAATTCTAACTCACGGTAGTTTCTTTTTATTTAAAAACCACTCATAAGTGATTTGTGCCTTGCGAAGTATTCTATTCGGGTGCATTACCTCTCCGACTCCCGCATAGATGCTCTAATTATATCTGAATCTCTATTAGAGAAACAATAACATCTAGATATCTCACTACATATTTTGTAATTACATCTGAACCCACAAATTTGACTTTTTGGGGATTAAAAAACTAGAAAAGGCATTTTTACCGCCTTCAAATATTGGATTTTAATCGAGGCCAAACATCCTTTAAATTATTAACCAGAAATAGAAACAGGAAAAACGAAATATTTTTTTCGTTTTTATTTTTCTTTTAAAATGACGTGTTTTTTAAAAAAATTATTGACAGAAAATAAGAAATAAAAAAATAAGAAAAATAGTTTTATCGTTTCTATTTCTTATATAATAGTCTGTTTTGAAGAAATTTATTAACGGAAAATAAAACATAAAAAATAAAATAAATAAAAAAGAGAATATTTTATTCGTTTTCTTTTTCTTTTAAAATGACTTTTTTAAAAAAAATATTGACAGAAAATAAATACAAAAATAAATAAAATAAGAAAACCTAAATGTCCGAAGATAGCACAAGGACTTATTGGGAGAAGAAAATTTTGGAAATTTTAGTTAAGTTGATCGAGTGGACAATTAAAATTTGAATCTAAATATAATTATTAGAGTAAAAAGGGCTCCAATGAGAATGACGTCTCCGATAGGATACTCAGCCTAATAGACTCTATTTTAAGGGGCTGTTTGTTTGGCTCTTAATGGTTACATTAAGGTTCTACTCGAATCATTAAGAGGTCGGACTGTTTGTGAAAAATATGACCTCTTAATGGTTACAATAAACTCTTAACCATTAAGCATCCATACCCCCTCTCAACCATTAAGAGGTAAACAATTTTCAGCTTTACCCCTCCTCTTAAATTAAGAATTATTATTTATAATTATTATTATTATTCTTTTTTAAATGAATTTAAATAAAAAAATATTAGACATAATTATTATTATAATTTTCTAAATGAATTAAATTAAAAAAATATTATACATAATTATTATTATTATTTAAATGAATTAAATTAAAAAATATTATGCATAATTATTATTATTATTTCAAGTGAATTAAATTTAAAAATATTATACATAATAATAATAATAATTATTATTATTTTAAATGAATTAAATTTAAAAATATTATACATAATAATAATAATTATTATTATTTTAAATGAATTAAATTTAAAAATATTATACACAATTATTTATAAAAATTAGGGTTTTTATTTATAAAAAGGAGAGGTTTTTGTACGCAAGAGGAGGAAAAATGAGATTTTTAATCGCTACTTTTATACAGAAGGGTAAAATAGTAATTTGTAGCCATTCAGAACAGTTACCAAACAACCAAATTTCATTCGGCACTCAACCATACAGAGCCTCTCAACCATACAGAGCCTATCAACCATTCTGCACTAAATCATTCAACAATTGTCAAACAGCCCCTAAGTGCTGGACGAGACGTCGACATATATATACAAATGCATCTCACCAATTTTATTTATTTATTATTGAACGTCACAGTACATAAATGAGATGTATAAATATATATAGTATACACTTATTTGTCAATTTGGGACACAACAAGAATATCTACATTGAATATTACTGCTTTGTATATATATATAAAAAAAAACTTTAACTATTATACGGATATATATTCACAAAAAAAAAAAAAGCATTTTACATTTTAATTATAGAACTCATGCTTTACTAGCCACCGCATCCGCCGTGGACGGTGGCGGTGAAGGTGGGACGACGGGGACCCTAGCAAACCACCCGGAAACAAATCGGACCGCCACCACTTGAAGGCTCATCAGAATCATTAATTCCTTTGAAAACATCCTGATCAGCATCATTCATCAAGTTGTTTGGAATCATGAAAATATTATCATCGTCCTCATCTCGTCCACCGCCGTCCTCCTCCCCGCCCATCTCCGTGTAGTCGTTTTCCGCCGCCGCTAGTGGAGTACTCGGAGAAAAACTCGAAGGTGATGAAGAATAGGTATTCAAGCTCTCATATTGAGAAAAAAGCCCATTGTTGTGGTTGTTGCTGTTATTATTTTCCGCGGCGGCGGAAAGTTGAGAAGATAAGGATACTTTGGTGCGGGTACGTCCGGAAAGTGAGCTCCGATGGGTCGGCCGTGGATGAGTGTGTTCTCCGGTGTATGAGACCACGAAAATTCCGGGATTGTTTGGGCTGCGCTCCACCTGTTTTCTGGCGGCGCAGCCTTTTGCTGTGCTGCACCTGTAGTAGTTCCTGCTGGTTCAAGCGAAAAAAGAAACTTATCGATAGGGTGTGGATGGTTTAGGTAAAACAGATTATATACCAAATATATTGGGTTTATTATAATTTAATATTTTAAATATATGGGTTTTTTCGATTTGGTAGTTCGGTTTGGTTTGGTTTACATCGATACGGTATGTTTTCGGTTTTTCTACTTGATACTTGATAGTATTAATAAGACAAAAATACTCGAATAAATTAATTCAACAAGGTACCATAAATAGCTGATCAAAATTAATACTAACTAAACCAAAAAATCACACTAACTTTAAGACAGTAACTAATTTAATGTTCAAATTTCCATCCAACTATTTTGGAGGATAAAAAAAATTACAAACAAGTGTTTTGAACTTCAATAAATTTGTGAGAGTGACTAATTTACTTTTGGGAAAATGGAATACTAACAACTATACTATATTAATGTGACTATGTAGCTATATATATATATATGATATATTATCATAAAAATATTTAATATAAATAACGGTATGGTACGATTTTTTTCGGTATTTAAGTCAAATACCGTACCCTTACCGAAATTTCGGTTTTATAAAACCGAAATAAAGCGGTTTATCAGTTTTTTCGATTTAATCGGTTTTTTTGCACACCCCTACTTATTTTAATTCTCTAGAAGAATACTTTATCCTCGCTCTATTTATTATTTTAATTACATGCCACAACATAAAGTATACACATAGAAATTAGAGTAAATTTTAGAGAGAAGACATAATCTAGCCATATTGCTTAGTAAATTATAATATTTGTAATGCAACTTAGTTTGTACAAATTGTAGCCAAAAAGAACAAATTTGGACCAATTTACCACCGATGTCCCTTATTTCTCCCCCTGCCCCTCTCTCTCACTCATTCCCCCCCCAACACGACTCTCTCTCTCTCTCTCTCTCTCTCTCTCCCACCCACCCGCGCCACCCTTCCACCCTCCCTCCCTCTCTCACAACCATCTCCAGATCTCGCCGGAACCTAGCTATTTCCGGAGCCAACTTCATCGGAGTTCCAGTTCTTTCCGCCGCCGAAGTTGCACCGCCCGTAGATCCAACACCATTGCCGCGCCGTTGCACCGGAACCCTAGCTCCTTCCAGCGCCGACTTCGTCGGAGCTCCGGTATTTCCTATCCAACGACCGCCAGCATCTCCGAATCTTCCCTACTCTCTCTTTCGATTTTATTTCTCTTTCTCCAACTTTCTCTCTCTAGAAAAATCATAGATATAGCTTGAAATAATGTTATTTTCGTATTTGTTTTTGATTATTTACAAGTTTTAATATGGTTTCTGGTGATTCGTGGTATATTTGGGGTGATTTCCGATCGATTTGTATGTATTGGTGTTTTAGATGTAGTTTTTCACATGTTTGCATATGTGGTTACGAATTTACAGTTGTTACGATTTATTCAGTTCGTACTGGGTTACCATATTACAATATTGTCATTTCGTATCAATATGCCTTGATTTTCTGTTAAGATTTTATCATTTCGTATCAGTATGACGTTACGAAATTCGAATTTCATAACACATTTGTGCCGATTTGAAATTTTCGTGTTGGATATTTGGTATACATGTTACGAATACATAACTGTTACGATTGGTAAGAAATTGTAACTTCTTACCAAGTGTAACTAGTACGAAGTTACGAATTAATGACTTTGTATTAGTGTAACCGTAACTATTTCCAGCTACGAATTAGTAGGGGTGTCACTGTTTACACTTGGTATATTGGTAAGAAATTTTAACTTCTTACCAAGTGTAACTAGTACGAAGTTACGAATTAATGACTTCGTATTAGTGTAACTGTCACTATTTCCAGCTACGAATTAGTATCTGTCTTAACGGGGTTCTGGTATATTGGTAAGAAATTGTAACTTTTTACCAGGTGTACCATTTAAACTTAACATGTTACTATATTGGTAACGAACGTAACGAAACGTAACGAAAAACAAATAATAAATGATCAATTATTAATCGGGTAATGTAACGAATGTAATGAAAAGTAAATATCGTATCCGCTTACTGGTACCTCGTGTACAATATTCCAACACGGTAAATAAGATACGAAGTTACGATACAATAACACAAAAGGTAAACAACACATGATAACGAGACGGTACGAAATACATACGTCGTAACCCAGAAACTCAGAAAAGATAAGGAGAGAGATAAAGTGGGTTAGTTTTATTGAAAAGTAAGGGTATATTGGTCCAATCATGTCCTTTTTGGCTAGAATTTGCACAAACTAAGTCCCTTGACAAATATTGTCATTGACTATGGTAAAGTGGCTAAAGGAGTGGATTTCTTCTAAATTTTATATAGCCTACCGTTCTAATTTTATTTAGATATTCATTAATCCAATAATTATATATAAACTATTTTTTGTGTTTTCAATAAATAATAATTCAATTATTAAATTAATTCCCTTCCAAACATTGTCCTATTTTCTCATTTAATAAAAATATTCCTCAAGTTTTCCGTAATTCAACTTAAGCCCTTAAGGGGGACGACTCCTTGTGCGCGGTAGTTGATGATATTTAAGAACCTGAGAGCCAGATACACATCTCGCGATTTAACTGGTATCGATCTTTGTGGCACGTTATCCCGATGACTACCAGTCAGTGTAAACCCTGTGTATCAACAAAAAAAAAAAAAAAAAACTTAAGCCCTTAAGAATTGTATAACAACAAAATACTAATTATATATACATAAAAATTATTAATAAATGAATAAAAATATAAATGCGAATTTCATTGAACTCGGGGTGCATGTTGGACCTAGAAAAAATATGTTTACGAGGTTTATGGAGATTCGATGTTTCTAATTGTTTTTTTTTTTTTTTGGTTACAGAGCGGGGATGAGATCCCAAAGAAAACACAAAAAATTACTGAGCTATTCTACGCAAGCTCAGTCCTCCAACGCTATCAAATAAAATACAGTCTTCAATCACCGAAGGGGGTTGAGATTTCGACGCTCGATGACGGATAATAATCGATGTTTGTAATTGTAGTTGCATGCGATATACTATAAATCGAAAAAGCAGATTTAAGAGGATTTATAAATAAAAATGCTCTAACTTAGATCATGTGAAATTTGGTCTTATGGATATCACTTTTAAATTTTTATCCAATACTTCCATCCACCTTATTTTATAAGTAAAATAATTAACCAACTTCGCAATAGTGACGAAATAAATCAATAACTTTAAAAGTGAGATAACCCACCAAATATAGTTGTTTTGATCTTATAATGATTTCATAAGAAAAGTGAGCTAAAATGCATACCCTTAAATTTTATGGGGTGTATTATATTTTGATTATTGGGATTGTTTTATAAGTGATGGATTTCAGAAGAGTTGATGAGTTTTATCTATTTGTAAAGATTTTTGATAGATTTGTAAAATCTTCAAAATTTATTAGAATTTTGAATGATAGATTTGTGTAAACTTTTGCTCATTTGTACGTTTTTTGTCTTTAAAAATAACTTTTTAACGTGAATTTGACTAATAATAATAATAAAATAAATTTGATCTGAATCAACATAATTAAACATACAAAAAGTGATTCACGTTTTTCCTGAAAATTTCCATTGTGTATATAATAATCAAATAATAAAAATATGTGTGGTTGGTGAAATAATAAGAAAAGATTGAGAGACATGAAATAAAATAAAATTATAAAACCAAATAAAAGTTATAAATCAACGCTAATCTTGAGTCTGGAGGTAGGTTCTTTGAGCCTATTTTATTTCCAATAAGAGTTGACAATTTATGAAAATCCATCATTTTATGAATCATTTATAATTCATGAGCTTTAGAATATCCATCAACTCCGGTGAAATTATGAAAAGTAATAAGAAGTCTTTATTAAATATCCTCATATTTTCATGAAGTTAAAATGTATTTATAATCATACAAATCGAATATTCTCGAACTTCTAAAAATTACAAAAATCATTAAAACTCCATCAAATCCTAATATAATACACCCCTTAATTTCTTAATACATTCTCGCTGAATATTGTGTAGGGATTGTTACTCATTTTTGAGGAGTCGGATAATCAATAATCGATATATTTGGAAATTATATTTAAGGTCACCAAAATATATTACTCTTTTCGTTTCGTTCTAAAATTTTACACTTAACTTTTTTTATCTTTCTAGAATTTTACATTTATCATATTTACAAAATCAAATCAAGCAATAATATTTTAATTTTTAATCTTCATCGTAGACTCACTACCATTATTTTTTACTTCTAATATCTACCAAATATTATTATTATTATTATTATTATTATTATTATTATTATTATTTATATCTATTATTATTTAAAATACACAAAAAATATATACTCCATCCACAAAAGGTGTGGTCTTGATTTTTTCTTGATCATCCACAAAAAATATTATTCTTTCTCCATTAAAAAATTTATCGCACCTCCATTTTTCTCCACTAAAAAATACATATACCCTCTGCTTTCTTAAAATCGTGTCATTTTTCTGAACCACACTTTTCATGAAAAAAATACATATACCTATCAATCTTTTAAGCGGGACAAAAAAAATATTTTTTTTATTTATAATTGAGATATACCTATCAATCTTTTAAGCGAGACAAAAAAAATATTTTTTTATTTATAATTGAGGTGGGATCTCTTAAAATCCAATCATTTAACCCCAGTTTAATCGAGATTGTCTTATTCTATTGGAAGGGTCAAATCATCGGATGATGACAATATTATTTTTTAATGATAAAAATAATTACTCTCTCTGTCTGCGTCCAAGCGCAACATTTCCCTTAAAATTGGTGTATTTAAAAGAATAATTAGATGTGATAAATATATAAGTTTTGTAAGTATTGATGGTGAGTGTGTAATATTAAAAGGTAAAAGGTAATGATAGTGGGTGTGGTGGAGATTAAAAGATAAAAGATTATTGTTTGATGTGATTTGAGTTATTTAATGAAATTTTACACTCCTAATGAGACATATTCTGAACCAAATATTGCATTTCGGGCGGAACAAAAGGAGTATAATTTATTCAATAAGAAATTATCATCGGTGACTACTTTTATATGATATTGTTCACTAACAAAATTTTAAGTATTATTTGTATAAAAAGTTTTTTATAATATATTTGAAACATTTTTTTGCACATTATGACATTTACGATTTTATTACATATTCTCCTCTTTCCTATACAAATAATCTCCAATACTTACTTTTTATTCTTGATATCACGATGTAAATATGACTACCGCTACATTATTAGTTTAGACATATTCCAACATTCGGTAGCTTTCAACTCTAACACTTATTATCATCATTTCAGAACAAACTACCAAAATAAATCTGTCTTCTCGAAATCCAAAAGGCAATTTGTTGCCAAAAAGACCAAGTATCATTCTTGTTATGAAATACTTGAGAGACGAAAATATTAAAGAGTTGAGGCATCGGGCATGTGATGTCATTATCATAATTGAAAACTGTATTGTGCTGCTATTTTTTTTTGGGGGGGGGGGGGGGGGGGACGAGGGCCGTAAACAAGCTGAACTCTACCAATCTCACTGGGTTCATCTCGGCTCGAATTTATTTGAATATTAGGTACTATCCGTCTAGAAAGTCTCGAACCTCAGAATTTGAGGTTCAATTCGACTCGAATGCTAATTTTTTTATAGTTCGATTCGGTTCGGCTCGAGTTTTCGAACCGTTTGAATATAGTTTGATTCTGCTCGAGTTTTCGAACCGTTCGAACATAGTTCGGTCCGGCCCGAGTTAAAGTATAGGATAACTCCATAAATTCAGAATTCAAAATATACCAAGTCGAACGGTTCGGCCGATTCGCCAAAGCCGAACGGTTTGACCTGGGATGGGAGGGGTTTATTTCTTGAACCAGAGCCCCTCGAACCGAGATTCACCGAATCCTATTTTATAGGGCTTGGCTCTACCTTTGGTGCCCCAAATGGAACCACAAATTGAGCTTTTTCGAATCGAATCATTCGAATCGAGTCAAACTTTTAGGTCTTTTCACAGCCCTAGACGGGACAAAAGGCACATAATGTTTAAATGTTTTTGTACGTATTTTTTTTGTTAGACGCGTGCAAAAGCGTGTCGACACCAGGCGGATGGAAAATAAAAATGCACCCGCCTACGAATTTGCTACGGGATTGGTGCTGGTAGAAATTAATTATCCAATTAACATCATTCCCAACGAATAGCTTGCGGAATGATGTTAATTGGAGTTCAAAAGTAAGGATTGACATTTGAAATTTAAAGATTTCAATTCTTTCGGTGATTGTTTTGAGTCAACTTACCAGCAGAATCACAAATTGTTTTGAAGGTGTTTGAATCTCTTAAAACATCAACATTGTGTAGAACTTTCATTTTTTAGTTTGTTTGATACAACTTATTTTGCTAATCTATTTTGATTTTGGATAACACAACATTATAAAAGTAAGGGTATGATATTGTAAAAAAAAAAAAAAAAGTAGAAATAAGTCTTGATCATTTGAGGACCAAACTTTTTTTACATACTAAGGACTAATCTCCACCCTCCATCTTTATTTGATCTAATGGATGAGATTAATCCCAACAATTTAAAAAACATACTTTCATCATTTTTTTTCAAATATCAATATCTTTCAAACCGTTAATCGTTAAGTCAAAAAAAATATACCGTTACGACGAACATTTAATTATCTTTCAATAGATAGGCACTTTGATATACTTTCGACAAATTTTTTGTTTCCGCTTTTTTCACGTTTTTTTTCGTGGCCAAAAAAATCACATGTGATATATCATATATGATATTACATATCACATATGATATTTTCGGCCACGAAAAAAAACGTGAAAAAAACGAATTTTTTTTTTTCAAAAGTATATCAAAGTGCCCGTCTATAGAAAGATAATTAAATGCTCGTCGCGATGGTGTAATTATTTTCGCTTAACGATTAACGGTTTAAGAGATATTTAAATTATAAAAAATGTGTGAAATATTAAATGTTTTTAATCTCAACCATTGATTTTTTTTTAGATTGATGGTGGGCTGTAAGAAAAGTTTGGTATTTAATATAATTATACTCATAAGTCTTTTATATTAAGGCTGTGTTTAGCACTAGCTTATCAGCTAGCTTATAAGCTTCAGGAGCTTATTTGACCATTGACTAAAAAAAAGCTCGTTTCGTAAGCATTGAAACTTCTCAAAGCAATGGCTTATCATTTAGCTTATAAATTGGTGATTGATAAGCTAATTTTTCAAGCTTATGAAAAAATAAGCTAGCTTCTCATCTTTATATATTCCATATATATCGTGACCTAAATAAAAATATATTTTCATGACCTAAATAAAAAAACTACCGCTATTCCGTCTTCTCTCGCGCCACTTATTCATCCTCAATAAACGTTCTCGCCTCTGCATTCAAGGTACATCTTATATATATATATATATTGAGTCCTTAAATTTATTGTGGAGTCTTAATGATATTAATTAATGGATATTTTTACATTTAATATTAGTTTATATTAAATTATTTCCTCTAATTTAATATATTAAATAATATTAAGTATTAAATTCATGTCTTAAATGTTTCATGTCTTAAAGATTGCCAACACATGCAGACATTATTCACGTCAATGTTGATGGTTTAATAAGTACGGTCGCTTCTATGTGTAATTTAAAGGTAGTATATATTAAAATAATAATAGACAAAAATATTATTTATTTTATTTTATAACAATTATTGTTAAAATATAATGAGAAAGTTTAAAAATAGAAAAATAAAAGTGATGTCATTTTATGTAATTTTATAAAAAAAAAAAAACTAATTATGAGCCTAATTTGCTAAACATCTACATTAAAATCAATTTATCACCACCTAATCACTACATAATCACCAAATTTATCACCACCCAATCACCAATTTAACTTATCACCACCAGATACCTTATAAGCTACCAATTTACTTATCACCATTTTCTAAACACAAATTTAAGACAAAATTAAATTTTGAAGGTATCTCTTTAAGTGGGAAAAAGTGTGCATTTTTTAACTAATTTTTCATCTAATTATCTGAAACGCTTTTATTTATATCATTCATGTTTTCCAGAATTTCCGACTAATTTATCAAATTAGCTAGTTTTCGGAATTGAACCTGACACACACACACTCTCTCTTTTTTCTGATATGAAAATGAAGAAGACAAAGAACAACCTTGGATATGCAGACCCTTTTATGGGCTTCTGACCGTATTTTCTCCATGCCCATGAATCAGCCGAGAGCTCCTCCTGCGTCATTTCACGAACTATTTTCATCATCTGCTGGTTTTTCCTGCTAAATTCGACAAGGTCATATTTAGATATATATATATATATATTCCTTGAGAACAAAAAATAAAATATACTAATAATAAAGAAGAAAAAATATTTACCTTATTCTTCGTTGTCGATTGGGCCGAGGATTGGTGGCCGGTAAATTATGAGACGAGGAAGATCCAATCCCAGGATTACTAAACTGTATATTTTCTTGACTGTGCAGATTATCCATCCGTAGTGGTGGTTTTAATATTTGCATAATATTTTGACGCGGCTGATAAAAAACATTATGGGCCGCCGGAACGGAGATGCTGCCGGTGGCGGGTGTTTGAGCATGATCACTGCCTAATTCTCTGGAAACTTCTCGCAAACCTCGGAAATGGTTGTTATTGTCGTATTTGAGGAAATCGAGTGGGTTTCGGACGTCCGCCGACGAGAAACTGGGCAAACTAGGGATATCATTGGCCGTGGTGGTTGTGGAGGCGGCGGCGCAGCCCCTCACCACCGCGTGGAGATCCCAATCATCATCATCCATCATAAAATGAACCGGGTTTATTTTTCTCTGTTATTGCTCAAATAATATAATATATTAATGCCACTGGTTTTTCTTTCTGGTTTCTAACAGAGCCGACGATGATGGACTTCTGTAAGAAGAAAGTGTTGTGTAAGAGTTGTTGGACTATGGTACCCACACCACACACATACATATAGCCTTATGTATGTATATAGGTGGTTTAATTTCTTTTATTATTAATTTATGTAAGATACTGTTATATATTTAACCATAACCGTCAAATAAAAATGTGTAAAATGTGCCACCGATTTATGATTTTTAAAGGCCTCTGCTTATATTTTAAATTATATATATATATATTATTTATCCTAAATATTAAGACAATTCAAGCACTAGTTGGTATAATTATATTTTTTTAATCTCCACTAGTAATGTCGGTAATATTGTATTAGTTGTATTTTTACAATTTATAATCACGGTATGGGCCTCGAGGTATAATATTGATAAATAAATTTAGTTATAAATTTTGTTATTTATAAAATTATTTAATTCTTATATAGGTGGGTTCTGGTGAGAATGATACTTAAATTAAGAAATAAGAATTATAATTAAGAATGATACTCCAGAACTCACCTATATAAGAATTTTATAAATTTTGTTATTTATAAAATTATTTAATTCTTATTTAATTCATATATACTTAAATCGATATTTTGATGCATATAATGCGGAGTATGCATTGCAAATTTGATGCACTAAATGCATATATTGCATGTATAAGCTAATCTGGACCGTACATCACACACAGATCAATAATTCGGATTTATTCTCAATTCACAACATAAAAACCATTCTCATATTGGTACTGCATATAACATGCCAATATATATATATACACACA
Organism: Orobanche coerulescens; assembly: GCA_033398695.1. Classification (NCBI taxonomy): domain Eukaryota; kingdom Viridiplantae; phylum Streptophyta; class Magnoliopsida; order Lamiales; family Orobanchaceae; genus Orobanche; species Orobanche coerulescens. Next base: position 8,919,278 of record CM065816.1, on the reverse strand, counting down.
CATACATGTTTATTAATAGGTTTTTTAAATTTGAAAGGAAATCAGATTCTTATGTGAAGTCAATCACTAACTTTATACATTCTTTTTTACTTGCAACATTTTAATATTTCGCCGTATTAATAAGCTCCTCAATCATACTTCTTTCAAAATTTCGGTTGGAGTACTAAACTTCGATTATACTATTTTTACTAATATAAAGAAAATATTTCGCATGCAAGATTTTTAATTTGTTTTCACATATATTCTGAAAATATTATTTTAATATAATTTTTATAATATATAATTAAAAATAATAATGGTTAAAATTAGAATTAAATGGAAATCGCAAAGTGGAGTTTACAAGCCTGCTTTCAATTCACGGGAAACATGGAATCTAATCAGAGAACAAGATGAGGAACGTGACTGGTTCAAAGGAGTTTGGTTTGTTTATTCAACTCCTAAATATTCTCTTTTTACTTGGCTGGCTATCAAGAAGAGGTTAACTACGGGAGACAAGATGATGCAATGGAACAAGGGAGTGTCGGGATCATGTATCCTCTGCAAAGACCAACTTGAAACGAGATCCCACCTTTTCTTTAATTGCAGATTTTCGAGCGAAGTGTGGTCCGGGATTTCGCGAAACATGCTGGATAGAGAATATACTACATATTGGGACAGTTTGATCGAGCTCATGGCGATTGGTGGGAGATGCAAAACCTCAACATTCCTATTGAGATATACCTTTCAAGCTACTGCCTACTTAATATGGGGTGAACGAAATCGTCGCACACATGGAGAGGAGCACATGACTACTCAAGGTCTCATCAAAAGTATTGACAAACAAGTGAGGAACCGACTCTCTTCAATCCGGGAGCTGGGAGACAAACGATACCGGGACGGGTTAGAAATGTGGTTTAGTATGCATTAAAGAAAATCTGTATAAATTTGTATTCTAGAAACATACTATCGCACTTGATGTAAAATAGTTTTTTGAATTAATTTTACATATTATTCAAAAAAGAAAAATTAGAATTAAATTATTAATAAATCTATGTTAGGTAAAATTAAATTCAACTGTTTTGAAGTTTAATTAATTAATATTCTTTTGCCATTTAACTTAGACGCAATGCAAGATCTGTTAATCATTAATGCACAAGAAAAATCAAGATTTGTTAATCATTCGATTAAAAGCAAGTATTAATGGTTTTGGCATCTTCATGAGAAAATGGAAGTCTCATGTTGCATCGACTTTTGTAAGAATATCAAAGTGGACAAGCTTGCGTCATGCATAATAAGAGGGACAATAGAATATGTCGCGTTCATAAAATAATATTCGATAAATTAATAATTTTGAAAAAAATAAATAATTTATCTATTCTCAATTTGGGACCAGTTCAAATTTGGACACAAATTAATTAAATAATAAAATAATATTTTTTTGAAAATCCTACTATATATATATATAAGGTCCCGACGAAAATATAAATTAATAATTATTTAAAAATTATTCTAAGACAATTTAGTAAAATATGAATCTACTATTACTTACTTTTTTTTAACTTCAAATCTGCATTGATCTCATCTTTAATTCTCATCTTTAGATGAGAAATCACTATTGTGTGTAGTTTAAAACAACACAAACACAATGTATCATTATATGTTAATCTACTTCTAGATAATTTACATACATAAGTCCATGCACCTTTTTACTTTGACAAATAACAATGAGTGAGACTATTCAAACTTTCAATTAACATGACTATATGAGTATACATTCTATGAATAATAATTAAGAATAATGTAATGTATATATGTTGTAATTTATTTATCATAAATAACTAATGTACATTGTAAGTGGATTATACAATCCCAGAATTTTAAAGATCAATTATGTATGTACATTACCTCTCTAAATTAATAACTAATTAATTTATCGATTATATAATATCTCTCTTGATATGTATTGCACATATTATTTTTATTCTTCAAACTTTAATCTCATTTATACTATACTTTTTTTTTTTGTTTATGAATGGACTTACCAATGTTTCTTAAAATACGAGGTTCCATCATGAAATTAGTTAATAATAAGGGGAGCACATCGAAATTATATATGATTCCATTTAGGAGTGTGCATTTGGATCGATCCGATCCGATCCGATTCAAATTTGGATTGATTCGAAATTTCAGATCACCTTTTGCTCAATCCGAACCGATCGTTCGGATCGGATTTAATCCGAAAAATCCGAAAATTTAAAAAAGTAATAAAAATAATAAAAATCCTAATCCAAAAATAATAATTTTTTTTTTATATATATTTTGGATGGATCAGATTAATCTGAAAATCCGCGGTTAATCCGATCCGGTCCGAATTTTTTTCTGGTGTTTTACCTAAAAATAATAAAAAAATTCTTTTTTTTAATATATATTTCGGATCGATCGGATTAATCCGAAAATCCGCGGATTTAATCCGATCCGATCCGAAATTTTCGGATTTGTAAAATCCTAATTCGAAATTTAATCCGAAGACATCGGATCGGATTTTTGATTCGATTTTTCAGATTCGGTTTTTCTGCTCACCCCTAAATTTCCATCTTTAATCTTTAAGTTGATAATAAGGGCAACAAACCAATCTGCACCTCCACTCAAAATAGCGCGGTGGTGCGATTTAAAATATAAGTTTGGACATGCGCCGCACGGAAATCGCATTGCCGGGAAAATTGTGGGACGAGTGCAGTTTCTTTTTCATATTGCCTGTCGTGCATATAACCGCATCACCTCATATATAATAGAGAAAAAGACTTCAAAAAGCATATGTCAACGCTATAGACACGCTGTCTGCACCGACCCGTATCATTCCAGTCACGCCCCATAAAATTGATCGCAGTGCAATTCAAAATAATAAAAATATTATGCCCCGCATAAAAGTGCATCACATAAGAATTGCAAGACGGGTGCGGTTCTACGTTCGCCCCTCCCCAACCCTCCTGTGTATGGAAAGGCTAGGGCATGGTATTGACTCTGCTGTGACTTCTGGCTCTTGGAAACCGTTAAAGCTTAGTACTCGGGGGCCGAGTATCACTCGGCTTTTTTTTGCTGATGACTTGCTTCTATTCGGCATGGCGGATGAAGGTACTGCCGCTTGTATGGAGGAGGTCTTGGAGGAATTCTGTGATAGCTATGGTATGAAAGTTAGTGCGCATAAAACTTCAATATTTTTCTCTAAGAACACAGCGACGTACACGAGAAGAACAATCAATAATCAACTTGGGTTTAAAGAGGTTCAGGAACTTGGTCGTTATCTTGGGGTTCCTTTAATTCATGGTCGCGTTACCAAGCGTACTTATGGTTTCATCGTTGATAAGATGACTTCCAGGATTGCTTCTTGGAACGCTTCACGTATTTCATTTGCTGGTAGAGTCATACTAGCCCAATCTGTCCTCAACACTATGCCACTTTATGTGATGCAATCGTCCAAGATACCTCTGGGTACTTGTGACAACTTTGAGAAGGTTATTCGTGTAATATCCGTAATTTTCCATTTTTAGCAGTTTCCATTTTTAGTGTATGTCTATTTTTATCGACTCGGTTGTAACCGTTTCGACATTTTGAATCTACTTTGTTCTTGGAGTTTTTCTATTCGGACGAGTTTTGATGATGTTTTCACGTAATTTCGTTTTATGGCATGTTTTGCCGTATGAACGTTCGATTCTTGTAAAACTCATTCATTTTCGTTGTTTCTTGGTTTGTACAAGTTCGTATGGTTGAGTTGGTCATGTGGAGACTTTCGGTTTGTAAATCCGACGTCGTTTCGTGATTTTCGGGCACTTGGGCTATTTTTGTAATTCCTAATAGTTTAGGGAATCTTATTTTTCGTTGTCGCATTACGGACCCTCCGGTGGTCAGAATTGCATTTTCTTTCAGCGCTCAGCTCCGTCGTCTTGTATGCTTCGCGTCTATGTTCCTGGATTCTAGTTTCGTCGTGCGTTTCGTGTTTTATACCCTCGACAGCAGCTTACTGCTGATGTGACATCAGTAGTGCTGAACTGCTGTGTAGGTAGCGCACCCTACCCCTGTTACCTTGCGTGCGCTACCGAAGTGCAGTTAGCGTATGCTAACTCCCTATTGTTAGCGTACGCTAGCGAATGGTGGCAGTAGCCACTGGACCTGTCACGGCCCCGTTAGCGCGCGCGCTACATATGACGATTAGCGTGCGCTAACTCCACTGAATATATAAGCCAGCGGACAGTTTCAGAACAGCGTTTTTATTCTTTTCTCTTCGTTTCTTCGACGTGCGACCTCAGAGGCGATTTCCACCGGTTCTATTCGGAGTTCTCTTCAAATTCCATCACGGTAGAATCGAGCCATCATATCATAATCAGCATAATCATCCTTCATCAGTCGAATCCAAGGTAATTCCTCAGGAACCCTAACTTTGACGAATTTGGGGGATTTTCGGGATTCTAGGGTTTAGTTCCGAATTGTTCAACTATGTTACGATATTCTTTACCGATTGTGATTATTGAATGATTCTAAATCCAATTTCCTTGATTTTAATCCGCGAATTATCGATACGGGGAGATTTTGCGTAAACCCTCGCCCGTATCAATTGATCGTTCATCGTCGTAGTATGTAATCGGGGTTATGGGTGTATTCCATTAGAGTACTGTTGTACGTTGGGACTGAACTGTGTTGACCCTTCGTTTAGGAACCGTCGTTTTCCACCTGGACCGTTCGTAGTCGTGTTTCACTTCCGTTTCTTCAAGAATGTCTCAAAGGCAAGTACTTTACATTTGTTTACATGTTCTATTATTTGAATTATGGTTGTATCGTGGTTGTTGTGGATGGATATGTGTATGTTCACCTAGGGACGGTCCGACGGGGCCTCTAGGGATACGTATTGCCGTGAGTGTGCGTATCGCGAACTGTGGTTAGCCACCCAGGGATGTCCGACAGGGCTCTGCGGGGTACGGTGGCCGTGAGTCTCGTACCAACGGTTAACTTTGAATTGTGATTTGTTGGAGATAATGTGTTTTGTGTTTGTACATTGTAAATATTCCGGAATATAAAACGTTTTCAAAAATGATTTTTGGCGCATTATTCATCTGATTAGAATGTAGTTCAAATGGATTGTACTTGCACTAGCAGTCGTCGCTAACCCCTTAAATGGGGGAAATACTTTTTGTATTTCAGGTATTGATCGTGGGGACAAGCGAGCACCCGAGCAGTATGAGGATGATGGGCAAGCATGATATTGTCCAGTAGATGATTATTGGTGTTCTGTCTGTCAATTATTATTGATGTCTGATTTTGGGGTTTATGTATTATAAAATTGGTTTAAGTACTCGAGTACTTCTGGTTTGAATTTGTTAATGTTGTGTTCCCGTTTTGGGGAAATGGATTTGATGTCAGAATTTTATTAGTCGGCTATAGTCTTTTATTTAGCTCGTCGTTTTATTTATGATGGTTTGTCGTTGTCGAATGTCTTGTTTGGTACGTTAGCCCGGTGGATTCCACAGTGTGGGGTCCACGGCGCTGTAATACGCCCTGAATGTCTTGGGGGTGTTACAATTCGTACCTTTATCTGGAGCGGGTCTGAGATGAAACGCAGCATGAGTGCGGTTTCTTGGGCGACTCTTTTGTGCCCCGTTGAACATGGTGGGTTGGGTCTCCGCTCTATGAGGAATGTCAATATGGCGTTCGGGATGAAATTATGCTGGGAGATCTTCTCTAACCCGAATTCTGTTTGGGGTCATGCCTTATGCTCTAAATACAAATTTAACCCTACAGAGGACTTTGACCGTATCATGGTGGCTAACTGCTCTCCCCTTTGGAAACTTATCTGTGAGTTTTGGCCGGCGATGCGGCGTAACATTATATGGGCTCTTGGTACGGGTCGTAAGATCAGATTTTGGCTTGACCCTTGGGTACCGGGAGTGGATGGTGCGCTTCTTGATATAGTATCTGGTCCAGTTCGCTCAACTCATCTTTATAAGCCGATATGCGACTTTGTTGACATATATGGGGAGTGGGATTGGGATGCCTTTGAGACTCTGTTGACGGAGGAGGTGGTTAGTCGGATTGCAGCAATTCCACCCCCGCACAACGACCAGGAAGAGGATACAGCCTTTTGGAGCCTTTCGGCCTCGGGCTCCTTCACTTTGAAGTCTGCCTACACAAGTGTGTCAAATGAGCCTTCGGCCCTTTCCTCTTTTCCTTGGAAGCTGGTTTGGAACTGGTATGGGCCGCAGCGAGTCAAGACGTTTTTCTGGCTTGCTCTGCATAATGGTATTATGGTTAATTCGGAACGGAAAAGACGGCAACTCACAAACTCGGCGATTTGTTGCTTATGCAATCAGTCCGACAAGACTGTCACTCATCTCCTTCGTGAGTGTCGTGCTGCACGACGGATATGGAAATCCTTTTTGTCGACTGCTGAATGTGCATCCTTCTTTGATTATGGGCGGAACCTGCAAGACTGGTTAGTGGCAAATATTAGCTCAAATTTGATCCTATCGAACGAGTTGCGTTGGCCTGCTGTGTTCGGGGCTGGATGCTGGCTGATTTGGAAGCGACGATGCAATTTTATTTTTAATCAAGAGAGAGTAGATGCAGTTGCTACAGTCAACAAGATTTTTGCAATGGTGTCGACGATTTGCTCAGTTAAAATCCGAAATTCTTTGAGTGAGAGGGCTTCCAGAATACCTCAACAGGTCCGATGCACAATACCTCCGACAGGCACATGGAAACTCAATTCCGATGCGTCACTCTCTCAAGGGCTGAATCAAGCGTTTGGCGGCGGCATTATTAGGGACTCTCGGGGTACGTGGTATAGCGGTTACGTGATTAATATTGGATTTTGTTCAATTCTTTATGCGGAACTTTGGAGTATGTTGCATGAGATCAAACATGCTCTTCAGCTAGGGATCAAGTCGCTAAAAATTGAATGTGATAGTGTGGTTGCGGTGGAAATGATTAAAGGGCGCTTTGCGCTCAATGCTGTTTGCAAACCAGTCATCGCTGATATCCAGCGCCTCCTGGGAAGATTCGAATTGACGGAAGTATCTCACATTTATAGGGAGAGTAACTTCGTAGCGGACGCTCTCTCACATTATGCTTACAGCTTCGGCCGAGGAATGCATGTGCTTAACTCACCTCCTAATATACTCAGGCATTGGTTACTTCATGATATTGTGGAAGTTTCTTATGTTCGTTAGTTCGCAACCTGTATCGGGCTTCGCCCGCTTTGCTCACCAAAAAAAAAAAGTAGTCCAAAATTATATGTTGAATGCGAGGTTTCTATTTATCCGAAGTGAGATTAATTTTCACCGAGCATGTGTAGCAGCACTCAAAGTTTACACTATGTGCTCTTTGACTTTGAGTTTTTACGTGTCGAAAATCAGTTTTGATACTACGTTAAAGGTTGAGATTTCATCTCAAAATTAATTACCAATGAAAAAAGTATGTTAAAATTTTCATTAAAAATAAAACTTGTATTTAAAGATATAGGATAATTGCTTCAGCAACACCTGTAATGTTTGGTGCAATTATGTGCACCTAAATGTAGGGCTGGAAAAAACCTAAATATTAATCAAAGCAAAAAATCGACCGCACCGGATGAAATTAATTACCGAAAATTCAAGAACTTGATATTTTGGATAACCAAGATTTATTCTCACGATAAATTAATTTGTATCCTAGATCAAGTAAAGATTAATGATTTATATTTATTTCTATTACTTATTCAAATAGACATTCTCGCGCGTGTGTGTATATATATATATATATATATATATATGTGGGTTCTGGTGAGAATGATATTTAAGTTAAGAAATAAGAATGAATTTGATCCATAGATCTTGATTAAATGGATGGCCTAGATTTATTCTCACAAAAACATATGCATATAATGTAATATTTTAGTACATCGATATTTTGATGCATATAATGCAGAGTTTCTATGCATTGTAAGTTTGATGCACGAAATGCATATATTGCATGCATAAGCCAATTTAGACCGCACATCACACACATCAATGATTCAGATTTATTTTCAATTCACAACATAAAATTATTCTCATATGATCTTATACATATTCTTTGCAGTTGCATCGATCTGGTGAAAAGTCATAAATGAATTTTTCTCTTTATATTGTTGAGAATACTTTTAAGTTCAAAGATTAGATATAGACTTGTAATTGTTTATCAAGTAAGCGGGAAGCGGGCACTTTGATTAACAATTAAAGCAAAAGGGATTAAGGCAATTACAAGAAGAAGCACACATAGCATTGCTAGGGATGTCAATGGATCGGGTATAGTATGAATATGCTTACCTCTTATCCTATCCTATTTGATTCGGATCGGATTGGAGTACCGTGCATCGAGTAATCGGGTACCCTATACTCTATTTTTAAGATAATAAATATATTTTAATATATAATATGTATGCAGTGTAATTAATAAATTAAATTTGGCTTAGTAAATATTTATATTATTATATTTTATGTAGTATAATATATTATAATACAATACCTATATATAATATCAAATAATAATATATTTATATAATTCAAACGGATATATGGGTCGGATAATTGGTCGAGTAATTGTATAATATCCTATACACATACACTACCCTTACCCGAACATAAATTATCAGATTCGGGCGATACCCGACTCTATCACGGATTTACCCAACAAATAGGATCAGGTACAGATAAAGTTGACTTCCCTAACCATTACAATTGCAAGTGGGTTCGACATGTCGTAGTTTCTTCTAAACGTTGTAAATAAAAGTAGACAAACAATCGTCTAATAAGTAACTGCTCATCTAATTAACCCAAAAAAATTTAAATTTCTCACTATTAAATTATATATTAATTTATCTTAAATTATATTAATTTGTTCATGCAATCTATTTACTTATCCCGTAAATAACAAAATTTAATTAACGATTTACATTTTATGAAGTTTAATTAATGATTTACAATTTCAATATTGAAGACCAACCTAAAATAATTGAACTCTTTATCTTATTAATTCTAAATATTGCCATAGTGAGAAAACTTGTAGATTGACTATAATGGCTCATTCTAATAGAGCTATAGTCATTTCCATCAAGGCCTATGATAAAAAAATATGCTATTAAAATCAATTGTTTTGGCGCAGTCCATCAAGGCCTATAATAAAAAAATATGCTATTAAAATCAATTGTTTTGGCGCAGTTGGCCACCTGACTTCCAACTAAAGGTCAGGGGTTCAATTCGTAGTGGCAACACTTTGGAATTGAATTTCTCAAGGCCCAATGATCTCTTAGTCTTTGACTAAGGGTTAGGTCCTAGCCTTCCGGGGTACGCTGGTGGAACAATTAAATATTGAGAGCTTCAAGCGGCAGTGTGGGAGGCCAGATCTCGGTGGGACCCTGCGGTTGGATTTGAGGGGGTTCAACATGGAGCAATCACTTGGGGGACGACTCCTTGTACGTGGTAGTTGATGATATTTAAGAACCTGTGAGCCAGATACACATCTCACGACTTAACTGATAGCAGTACCGTGGGACCGGGACTGTTATCTCGAGGACTAGTGAGGTGTAAGTTTGGAACCTAAGTATAAAAAAAAATCTATTAATTTCGATATGATCATATCCAAAGTAAAAGAAAATAAATCGAAGGGACATTGGGCTATAAAATAATTTTTACTATCTGTAAATATATATAATAAAGACAAAGTGCTAATAGCAAAGTCGGTTTTTCTAACAAACACCAACAATTAACATTAAGAAACCAATGCATATACGATTTTACTTCTAGTAAAATCGTCTACCAGATTCCGAACCTGCAACGATGGATATGAAGCATCTCTTCACAAAAAAAAAAAAAAAAAAAAAAACTCCAAAAAAACAATTGTTGTCGAGCTTCCGAAGATAGATCACCACCAGAAGGCAAACACTAAGGGACTGTTTAAAAAATCAAATCAAACCAAACATACTCAGTATATCCTGTTCGCAGCATTGCAGTGAGGAGGATAAGATGTCTGTGACGCACTACGCCTACTTATTACGATAGGATACTGTTTAGTGAAAACCTGCAAATTAGTGCACAGCAGAATATTGAGTGATAAAAAAAAAATGAGTCGAAAAAGCTCGATACCATACCTGAGCCCATGGCTTAATCCACATGGGACTTACCTAAGCGGAATTTGGCTACTTCACTCCCTATGAACGTTGCTCTAACAGAAGAGAGGTTGGCTCAACGCACAGCTCCCTGTCAAAAATACACCACCCGCAAAGACAATAGAATAAAATTAACAATAAAAGTAAAACAATACAATGCTCTAGGTCAAAGCTAACCGAGACAACCCAACCCTGAGGCTCTCAACTACAGCACCGCTCCCTACAAAAAAATCCACAACTCTGATCTGGCGCCTCCAAGCGCACCTATCAACAGTCATAGTCTCGGAAAGGTTTAAGGCCTTCAAATCTAATCTCAGCTGCTCCTCACCGGAGCAGATGTCTGCCTCCTGCGGACGTGGCCAAACCATCTCAATCTCCCTTCCCTAACTTTCGCTGAAATGGGCGTCACTTCCAGCGCGTTCCTGAAAACCCCGTTCGCGATTATATCTAACATTGTGCGACCACATGACTAGAGATGTTAAACGGGCTAGCCCTAGCGGTTCCGGGCTAGCCTAGCTCGGCCAAGCGGTCAGGGCTAAAAGCCGGATTTAAACGGCTAGAAATATTGGCCTAACCCTAACCCTAACGGGTTTCGGCTAAACGGCTAAATATTTAAAAATCTATTTTTTATTTTTTATAAAAACAATAACAATATATTTTATATATATAGTAACAACTATACTATAATAAATATAACAAAAAATACACTTTTATGTATATATGTATATATATATACACTATATTAACAAATACAGTAATAATATATATTATATATAATATTAATATATATTATATATATAATATTAATATAGTGTATATATATAATATTAATATATTGTATATATATATATATATATATATATATATATATATATATATATCTAAGCCGCTAACCCTAGCGGCCTATTCCACCGGCCGGGCTAAACGGCCGCAAAAGCCCTGATTTAAACGAGCTAGGAAAATATCTACTTAACCTAAGTTTTGGCGGGTTAAACGGGCCAGCCCTACGGGCCCGAGCCCGTTTAACATCTCTACACATGACCAACGTAACATTCTCATTTCAGCCACTTCCAACTTGATCTCAAGCGACTTCTTCATCGCCCAACATTCGGAGCCATACAACATTGCAGGTCGGATTGCCGCTCTATAGAATTTACCCTTCAACTTTAGAGGGACTTTCTTGTCGCACAGGACCCCTGTCGCTGCTCTCCACCTTAGCCACCCCGCCTTGATGCGATGAGTAGGGGTGAGCATGGGTCGGTTTTAGGCTAAAACCGAACCCAAACCGACAAGCTTCGGTTTCCAAAAAATCAAACCCAAACCGAAACCAACCCAATGGGTTCGGTTTCTCGGTTTTTCGGTTTTTACGGGTCGGTTTCGGGTTTAAACCCAACCAACTCGATTTTTGTCTATTCTTCAAAAAAACTTAAAATGTGCATTTGATAGGAATTGAACCTGGGACCAATGCACGGACTACCAGCGTCCTAACCACCAAACCAGGACACTTTTTTTTGTCTATTCTACATAATGCATATATACATATAAAATTTACGAAATACATATATATTAAATTATATCGGTTCGGTTCGGTTTTAATGGTTCGGTTTCTAGTGTATAAACCGAAACCGAAACCGACTTTTCGGTTTTTAAAAATTCTAAACCCAAACCGATGGTTTTGATTTGGTTTCGGTTTTTCGGTTTCGGTTTCGTCGGTTTTTTTCGGTTTCTGGGTTTCTCGGTTCGGTTTTGCTCACCCCTAGCGATGAGTGACATCATCTTCACACTCACCTTCCTTCTGAATGATCGAACCCAAATACTTGAACTTATCCGTACGGGGTACGATCTGATCCGCAATCATCACCTCTACATCTTCTTCGATGGCCTCACCACTAAAGTTACACCGGAGATACTCGGTCTTAGACCGGCTCACACGCAAGTCCTGGGATTCTAACTTAGACCTCCATAGCTACAACTTCGAGTTCACCACCCTCCTCGACTCCGCCACTAACACAATATCGTCAGCAAAAAACATGCACCACGGGACGCCATCTTGTATCCCCCGCGAAATGACATCAAGGATTAGAGCGAAGAGAAGAGGGCTAAGCGCCGACCCCTGGTGTAGCCCTATCTCAACCGGAAAATACTGGGTGTCACCAACTGGGGTCCTTACGCACGTCCTAGCTTGGGAGTACATGTCTTGGATCGCCCTAACGAACGGTAACGACACCCTCCTCTCTATTAGGCTCCTCCAAAAAACATCGCGCGGAATGCTATCATAAGCCTTCTCTAGATCTATGAACACCATATGAAGGTCCTTACGCCGCTCTCTAAACTTCTCCATAAGGCGTCTGACGAGATGAGTGGCCTCAGTCGTGGACCTCCCCGGCATGAAGCCAAATTGGTTCTCTGAGATCTCAACTTCTCTTCTAACCCTGCATTCCACCACTCTTTCCCAAAGTTTCATAGTATGACTGAGGAGTTTAATACCCCTATAATTACTACAACTCTGAGCATCGCCTTTGTTCTTGAAAAATGGCACGACAATACTATGCCTCCATTCCGTCGGCATCTTAGAACCTCTGAGGAGGATGTTGAACAGCTCTGCTAGCCACTGAACTCCGACTTCCCCCATACAAAGCCACACCTCAATAGGGATCTGATCCGGGCCTACAGCCTTAGCTCTCCCCATTTTCATTAGGGCACCCTTCACTTCCTCCTTGCTGATGCTCTCACAGGAACTAAACGAACAAGCAAAAGATAGACTAACTCCTTGCACCACCGAGTCACTACCCCTAGCCTCATTGAAAAGTTCGAAAAAATACCTATTCCACCTCTCCTTAATAGCCACATCTTTCACTAACACTTGTCCCAAATCATCCTTAATAAACTTAACGGGACCCAGGTCGCGCCGCCCTCTTTCCCTAGCTTTCGCTAGTTTAAAAATAGCATTCGCTCCTTCTTTGGTGTCTAGGCGCTTGTACATCTCCTCGTAAGCCTCACCTTTAGCCTTAGCCACTGCCTTCTTAGCCTCTCTTTTCGCCACATTGTACGCTACAATCTTCAAGATTCTCTCCTCCCCAACACTAACCGACAAAAGCTCCTTAAATAGCGCTTGTTTTGCCTTAACCTTCTTTTGGACCTCCTCATTCCACCACCATGCCTCCCTAGGTCCACTAGACCTGCCCGAAGAAACCCCTACCACCTTCTCGCCCACCCTCCTAATAGCATTGGCCATGCTGGTCCACATAAGGTTAGCATCGCCCCCCCGCAAAAAACCTCCTTCGCGGGTCAGGAACTCCTTGAATACTGCCGCCTTCTCACCCTTCAGATCCTTCCAGAGAATCCTAGGCCTAGCTTTTCTAGCCCTGCTAACAACACGACCTCCCATGGATAAATCCATAGCCAGCAGCCGGTGTTGAGAAGCACATGCCTCGCTCCGAAACACCTTGCAGTCCACGCACGCCCTAGCATCACGACTGCGCAAAAGAAGGTAGTCAATTTGCGTGTTGTGGCCCCCACTACTGAAGGTGATGAGGTGCTCAGCTCTCTTCTGAAAAACAGAGTTAGCAATAACCAACTCATGCGCAGTGGCAAACTCCAACAGTGCGGAACCTCCTGCATTCCTAACTCTAGCTTCGACTTAATAGGATTTAATGGGCTGGACGATTTATTTGCGCAGACATGAGTGAGTATTTACTTACGACTTAATGAAAAATAAGGAGTCTGAATTGCTAAGTCACCTCCCCCTCTTGTCCCCAAATAGACACAAAAATGACACTCGCTAGCCCTCTCTTCTTTCACGACCTATTAATTAGCAAAAAATCTAAAAAAATAATCAAACTTCAAATAATAAAACTTAAAATAATCAGTTTTTTTTATTATTTTCTTTTTATGTTCATAAAAAATCTGAAAAATAATACATACTTAAAATAATAATATAAATAATAATAATAATAATAAACTACTGTTTATTTTCGTAAAAATATTAAAAGAATATAAAAAATCTAGAAAATCTGAAAAGTTAAAAAAGTCGAAATTTATTTATTTTTATTTAAAAAAGTCTGCAAAATTAAAAAAAAATCTGAAATTTAGGTAATTTTATTTTTAATTCTGAAATATTAATATTAAAAAATCAAAAATATTATTTTAAATTTGGAAATTAAAAAATCTAAAAAAATCTGAAATTAATAAGTTTATTATTGCCATTTTTGGATTTTATCATTTATATGGCTTAAAAAATAAACAACAATTTATAAAACAGCTTATAATTCATATTCAGGAGTAAATCGATCATTTCTGTTATTCAAACAGTTTATTCAGATGAAAAAGTAAACAACAGCACCAATTTAGCATCAATTTATCCAGACAGACATATTTACTCAGATAGAACTTAATGAAGAATTTGGTAAACAATCCCTAAAAAATCTCCCCATAATGTTATCTACCAACTACAATCAGCGTTGAATTTGCATATGACGTCTGGGATAGTAAATTCATTGCAGAAAGAATCAAGTCTACGTGCTTTTGTTCATATACTTCCTTTATATGTTTATTGTAGCATTTGAATTTTTACACTGTTCACATTCTTATTTGACCATTTTTTGTTATTTATAATCAGGAAATATTTAATCACATGAAATCTTATTAGAGTGATAGTAATGTAAACTTTGAAAATATCAACTTCTTTGTAATTTCTGCTAATAAATAAATAATATAAAATATTAATTGTTAAAAGTGTCCGCTTGTCATTGTAAATGGACAAATATTACAAACAGTACTACATTTCTCAGTGGAAAAGTTAGGTCAACCACGTCAAAAAGCAGCCAACCAAAAGCAATTATAGAGCCCTCAAATAAGCATATAAAGTGGCCATCCTGTGTAATGACCTGGAGATGGCGGATACCATCGATGGTACACCCCCATGTAGTGGATCCCCTGCCGGATGCACTACACGTGGCGTGCATGGACGGTGAAGATCGATGCACTAGATGGAGCATCGATCTTCGTCGTCCATGCACGCCACGTGTAGTGCATCCAGCAGGGGATACACTACATAGGAGTGTACCATGGACGCAACCGAGATGGCCTGATAATCGAAAAGAAGTTGGTAAAACAAACAGGAATGTCTATGGTATCTATCGCACCCACAATTATCCTGCACCATTAGATGGCATCGTACCCGTATGGATATTTTAGAATTTTCCAAAATTATAACCTAAAAGTGACGTAGCTCTGCAGTGGGCACACGACGAACTATTCTTTCGCCTTTTACTAAACAATACTACGGGCTCGTTGCAATTAAGTAGCATGTCACCTAAGAGTGGAAATACCCAAGATTCACCCCATGTTGGGCTGGTGTAAAATAGATTCTTTAGGCCAGAACTATTACGTTTGGATATCCATCTTAGCACCATTAAATTGAGCGTACTATATAGGATTTGCCTGGTTCCGACTGGTTCGCAAACTATTGTGTTGGTTTACCCAATGTGTACCCGAAT
The DNA here is from genome assembly GCA_033398695.1 of Orobanche coerulescens. Lineage (NCBI taxonomy): Eukaryota > Viridiplantae > Streptophyta > Magnoliopsida > Lamiales > Orobanchaceae > Orobanche > Orobanche coerulescens. The sequence continues at coordinate 8,903,630 of CM065816.1, read as the reverse complement.
TAATGATTTTAAATAACCTGTTCATGCTAGAAATGCTCACAACCACAATTTCTCCTTGAAAAAAATATATATAATCTTACCTTTTGGAACCACGGCAATCACATCTGTCATTGCTAGAGAAATATTGTTTTTCGAGACCTCAGCAGCTCTCTAATGGAACTAAACCATGTGATATGTCAGCAGGGATCATGCCTAGGGATTATTATAAATACTACTATCGAGATTTAGGCGAATTACTAACCAAAAAAAAATGACTCTAATAAGATCCTCCCCGGACCCATCGAGCTGATCCGGCATTTGATACATAGTCTCCGACATTGGCCACAAATAGGGGATCCCTCTCGTCCACCAGATTAGTAGAGTCTGTTTGCTTTACCTGCTCCACCTCTTCCAGTTCTTTCGTCAAATCGTCCATCGTCTTTTTTAGGGCGGCTTTACTCATCTTCCCTGGCTCTCCAGTTGAGATACCCACCATTGTTATCTTTGGGAGGAATGGAGATGATTGTACCTCTTGTCCCCTTTGTCGCCGGCTAAAATCTGCATGTCTGCATTTGGAAAGATATGAATATTGTTCCAGAGACAACTCAAGATCATGAAAATATATACAAAAGTGGGTTAATTACAGAAGCTGTCCCCAGGTTTAGCCTTATTACGGAAAGACCCAGTTATCTTTCAAAATACTTGAACGAAGTACTTGTTAAGTAAATACAAAAAAACTAAGGGGATGTTTGTAATTTTGTAAGAGGCAACACCGAATTATGAAAATATTTATAAAAGAATGAGTTAATTACAAAAACTACCCTTGTTCTTTTTCAAAATTACCCCTTAAGATAGTACAAACACCCCCTTTGAAGATTTATTACTCCCTCTGTCCCAAAAAGTTGACAGAGGGTGTATATTTGATATATATTAGGCATATTTTAGGTAATGATTGCTATAAGTAATGATAGTAAATGTGTGGTGGAGATTAAAAAGTAAAAAGTATTGATGACGAATGTATGGTGGAGATTAAAAAGTAAAAGGTGATTGTTTGATTTGAATGTAAAAAGTGATATATGTAAACTTACTAAAGGGACTACCTTTTTGATAGAAATGTAAACCTTTGGACGAGATGGAGCGAGTATTTACCAACAATCATCCCCCAATAAGATACAATTTGTAAAACACAAACAACCACCAATGCGGTATTTGTAATTTTGGAAGAAAAAACACGGGGGTAAATAAATAGACAAAACCGCAAGGGTATTTTTGTAATTAACTCTGTCGGAGAAAAAACTGTTCCAGCAAGAGGCCCCATGAAGAAAACCTTGTGCTCAACAGGTTCTGCTGATCTTCCTGTTGCTTCGAAGAAGGATGACTAAACCAATCTCCGAAAGGGAGCTGGAAATTCGGCACCCGCCCTTGTTTATCACAACCTTTGTCCTTCTTTTCCACCTCTAAAGTGTCGGGAATCTGAAATGGAGCATCTTCCCCAAATTCAGAATTACAAATTAAGCGAGATGGAGTTTCGGCTCTCAGAAAAGAAGCTGTGCTCCTGTAATAGGCCATATCATAATCAACCTAGATAAAAAAGAAAGAATATACAAAAAAGCAGAACATCTTTTGATGCTCCCAGAATGGGAAATGTGACGGCTTATCAGATCTACGTTTTACTCAAGTGGGAAAAAAATTTGCAGCAATCAGCAGGACTAGAACAGTTTTAAGTAAAAAATATAATAGCAGAAAAATATTGAAAGTTTAGAATGTGTACTTTCTTTCAAATGAGTCGACCATATACGGAAATTTGGGTTGAATTCTAGTAGATTTCCGCAGCCATCTGTTTCCGAGAAGAACCTTGTCGACAGCATACAAAAGCTGTATCTCAGCAGCCTTTGATATGATACTCAGTGGTATACCTGGACCCATTTCATCTAGCACTTCCTGGATCTATCAGGCAGCCCAATCAAAAGAAATCAATGGTGCTGAGCAGAACCCCCACCCCCACCCCCCACCCAAAAAAATATATAAAAATTAAAAAAAGTGGAAGGCTTAATTTCAAATTTCAAATGAAAATTTAATAAAGCTTGACTGACGTGCAAACACCCTACTACTGTGGAAGCTTTACCTTTCAGCTAGCTATATTGCATACAAATATAATATTACAGGATACTTTTAAATCATCATTTTTAACTAAATTTAGTATTTATAATCTGTTTGGCGGTTAAAATCTTGTAGCAAATGAGCAAACCACAGCGAGATAGTTTTTGTACCTCTGGTGGATCCCATACGCTCTCTTCCATTTCTTCAGCAGCTTCCGCTGAGAGGATGTCATCAATACCACCACCACCCCGGCGCTGAATATGTCGTGTTTCAATTAATGCATGAAAATGTTGGTCCGCGGATTCTTCGAGAATGTTATCCAGCGTGTTTTTGTCAAAAAAATAAGGAGTGTACCTGATAGGGGGAAATATCACGAGAAACCGGAAAATGATAAAATTAACTCTTGTGGAATAACTATATGTTAGAACTTCTACCAAGAAAACAACTAGCAGATTGCTCTCGTCCAAAACTATATTATGGTACATAACTCACCACTTGATGCCATCCTTTGTCGCGATAGCAATATCTAAGTTTTGAGCACTAAAAACGGGAACACCCTCCACTTTCTTTTTCACATCATTGTGGGGCATAATTTTCAGAAGTTTATTGGCTTCCTTGACCTGAGAAGAGGTAAATTATGGGAGTCAATGCTATTTCGAGGTGTAATACCCATCACTTATGTGCTTTAAAGGATTTAAAAATATAATGAGGATGAGATCGTGGTTATGTCTAACCTGTCTTTCATTTGGAACAAACTGAAACAAGTGAGGCTTCTCCTGCGTTGAACATGGGACATACAAGCAATTATTCCAAATAAATCATTAAGCTTCAGAAACAAAGCTATGTGATTTATGAGCAAATTGGAAAGGCCATGATTCTATAAAAATACATACTTTGCACATCAAAAATTGAATCGCAGATTTAATATCAATTTCCAATAAAGAATAACTAGCCGGATATATCACCATTTCAAATGACGTGTTCTGTGTCAAGTTTAATAGCTTTGTCCTTTTGAAATTCCGCAGCTATTACTAAATGAGTTGGCAACATAATTAAATGACTAGGTAGAGCATCACGGTTACTTCTATGATTTAACGAGAAAAATGTCTTTGATACTATTGACAATGAGGATAGCTGGCAGCGTTTTTTTTTAACACGGTTAAAGCCAAATGATTTCTCCTAGCATTCTTGTGAACAAAATACTCCTCAAAGAGAGGTGTGTATTACACGAGCACACCCTCCATCATGGTGATACGAGAGGGTGACACATAACTGGATTATTTGACCCTTCACATTCTTGTAACGGGAATATGCCCTCGGCCCTCCATGCCCCTAATAATGGTGGCCGGTCATGGGCTAAAATGACGGGTGAGCACCTAACCATAGGGAAAATGGTTATGCACAAAAATGAACTCCACGCCGCTGATAACGGTGGGTGAGCACCTTTCCGTCAGAAAAATGAGTAACTTAGTGACTGAAACCATCTATAAAAATTGTTGAACAATTTATTTTGATGATATATTTCAAAACATTTAATAAGTACCTGCAAAAACGATTTAAAGATTTTTCGAATCAAAGTATTTTGTTCGAGTACGTTAGTGTTCGGTTTTTGAGAGTATTTTCTCACCCCTTTTTGACAATATCAAAAAGGTATGCCCCCTGAATCGTAGCTACCATGAAATAATACAAAGTAAGACAAATCGAAGGCTATGAAAACCAGAAATCCAACTTCATTAGTAACGCAATAGTTCAAGAATTTAATATTAGTAGTCAGAGTTATACATTGAACCGAATAAATGTTAGCATGTAAGATGTCGATTTCTTGTATATTTTCAAAATATTATTATTTTTTTCTTCTGACTTTTACTAATATATTAACAAAAATATTAGTAGTCAGAGTTATACATTGAACCACGTATTTTTTTGAACAAAAATATTAGTAGTCAGAGTTATACATTGAACCGAATAAATTAACATGACATAAATCAGTATAAACGAATTTAATAAGACTAAACATACCGATACCAATTCTGAAAAAAAAAATCCTAAATTAATAAAACTATCTAAACATAGTATATATCAATCTCGCAAGCGCCTCAACATTCTTGTGACAATCTATTTGGCTATAAAATTTGAATTCCATAAAATTTTCAAATTGGGATCGGCACCACATCTGTAACACAACACGGTCACGCAAACCGCGTGGCTAATGACTCCCCCGCCTATTAGTATCACCAGAGATGAACTGTTTTATAAGTGGACCAGCAGGTCGGTGTATTATTCTTTTATAATTGTAGCCAAGTGGCGACGCTCGAACCTCATCGTCGTCATAGCATTGAGTGTATGGAGTAAAAAGTGTGATACCTAAACATGGCATAACTCCTCATAAGAAATATGACTACGTCTAGGTAAGATGTTAAAAATATTGGGTGCTATTCGTTTAAATTTCATATGAGACATCCCATCTAATCAATGTCGGATAATCAACACCACCCAAATTACAATGTTGTCCTCCGAATTCCCTTTCTGTTATGCTTTCTATGTGCATCCCTATGAACAAAATACTCTCCTCCTCAAAGATATGTGTATATTACATGTGGACACACGAACACACTTTTTGTTGTGTTGATATAAGAGGATGATGGACAATCAGATTGGCCAATTATATTATTCCACTATTCCCGATTATCGACGAGTTAATGGAGGGTGAGCACCTGCCGATAGTAAAAATGAGGAATGAGGTAACGATATACTTGTAATTTAATGGTCCTAGATCGGCTGAAAATAGAAAAACAACTCAATCTGCTAGCTATAAGTCTGCACAGATCACGTCATATTTCTCTATTTTTTAGTCCATCTCCGATCATTAACTTAAATCAACATATCCTTTAACCCTGTTCACCATTTTCACCATGGTCAGGTGCTGATCCACCATTTTAATCCAAGTTTGACCAATGTTTTTAGGAGGCATAAAGGCATAACCAGTACGGGAATATCAGGAAGGGTGAAAAAATCCACACTGCCAATCCAATTCTCTGTCACCCTCTCACGTCAACACAACAAAGGGTGTGCTCCATATGGCTACATGTAATACACACATCTATTTTCGAGAAAAGGGAGTATTTTGTTGATGAATGCACTAAGAAAGCATTTGTTTTTTCTCGTGTTAAAAAAAGGCGATTAAAACGATTTTGATCGGCATTGTAAGTCATCAGGTGTTAAATACCATATTAGGTTAATGGATGTGTCGGATGCTCTCCAACTCAATAGCATCCAACATTTTCGATATCTGACCTAGACTTAGTCATATATGGCACGAGGAGTTGTGCAATGCTAGGTGTCAGTTTGACTTAATATTTCGTAAACTCAATGCTCTAGCGATGAGGTTTGAGCATTGGCAGTTAGGAACCCCTATAGATTAATGGTATACCGATCTGCTTACCAAATTCCAGAAGAGTTCACATTTGGTGATACTAGGAGCCGGAGGTCGAGTCACCGATAATGCTATCTATGTGACTGCATCGTGTACGTGCTATGATGTGGCGCCAATCCATTGTTGGAATTTTGTGGACTAAATTCTCAAGACAAATTGATAGTCATGAGGGATGCTAAGGCGTTTGAGAAATTGGCATAGATATATTTAGATAGTTTTATTAATTTAAGAAAATTCATTTCTAGAACTGGAATAAATATGTTTAGACAGGTTTATTAATTTCAGAAAATTCATTGCTACTGATATGACATATATTCAATTCTAATTTTAGGTCCTACTCCTTGCTGATACTCTAGACGCAGTTTGACACATTCATTTAGGTCAACTTAATCTACACAATAATGAATATAGATTATCCATGTTTTCTCCATGATTGAATTTTAAGAACCTAAGCATTCTCATTGATCCCATCTTTATTACTAATAAATCCATCTGGAATTTAATTTCTTCTAGAATATCTAGTATTATGTGTGATTATTACTATTATTCTTAATGCATTTTAGTTGATTATAAAAGTCTTTTCAGTAACAAAGGCAAGTTACTCATTTTTCTTATGGCTTCTTTTTTCCCCTTAAAATAAGTACTACATGGGTTTCCGAAAGCTTGTTGTGGAGATTTGATTCTCTCTCAATGAAAGTTGTTATGACAAAACTGAATCATCTTTTACTATGATATATTTTTTGGATTATTCTAATGTAGCCACACAAGTACCTACCTGCATGTACATTCATCATTGGATTTCAGCATGAATTCAATTTGCAGATATGGTACCCATGTGAATACCTTGAGACTTCTCTATATTTTTTACATTTTATTGGGTCATTATATGTTTGCTTAGTAATTTTTGGAGAATTCCTATATGTCAAAATGATTGAAGTAGTGTTGTTTGTATACGCGTATACTAATAAATTTATATGTTCATATAAAGTACAAACAAAGTTTAGAGTTAGCCACATTTTTGGTCCTTGTGGTTTGCCGGGTATTTCACTTTCAGTCCAATTTTTTAAAAAGTTTCGGGTTTGGTCCAAAAGTGAAACACCCGTTTCAGTTTCAGTCCATTTTGGTGTTGACTGTTAGTTTGACCGGTTAAACAACATAAAATGACTAAAATACCCTCCTTTCATTCTTTCTTTTTCTATTATTATTATTATTATTCATATTATTATTAAAGTTAATTATTTTTTATTTAAAAATCAGAAATAAAAAATTAAAAAACTCTGGATCTTATTTTAAATTGTATTAATAAAAAATAAAAACTATAATATTATTTTCCATAAAATAAATAAAAATCTGAATTATTTTATTTTATTTATTAAAAAAACTGCTAGTAATTTATTTTTTTTATTTTTTTTACTTTTCATAATATTTTATTTTTTTTTAAAATCTAAGAATATAAAAAGACAAATTAAAGATTGATTACTTGAATTCAACTTCACCGGAGAAGATAACCGATCAGATTTTTTATTTATTTTATGGAACGTAATATTTCAGTTTTTATTTTTTTTGAATTCCAAATATAAACTCGATTTTTTTAAATTAATGTTTCAGAATTTAAAAAATGCCTGAAGTTCCGATTTTTTCTAATTTTCCAGATTTTTTAAATAAAAAAATGAAGTTCTGATTTTTTTTATTTTTCCAGATTTTTTAAAAAAATCTGGAAAATTAGAAAAATCGAAACTTCAGATATTTTTTAAATTCTGGAATATAATTAATATTAAAAAATCGGAATTTTTTATTTAAAAAACAGAAATAAAAAATTTATAAACTCTGGATATTGTTTATAAATTGTTTTAATAAAAATAAGAACTAGAATATTATTTTCCATGAAATAAATAAAAATCTGAATATTTTATTTTATTTATTAATGAAAAGACGAAAATACCCTCCTAACTAACGGTCAAACCTAGTTAAACTAACGGTGTTAGTAAAAACGGACTGAAACTGAAACGGGTGTTTCACTTTTGGACCAAACCCGAAACTTTTTAAAAAATTGGACGGAAAGTGAAATACCCGGCAAACCACAAGGACCAAAATTGTATTTAACTCTTTTTCCCCAAAACCTTTTTTTAACTTATTTAGATTTTGTGACAGTGTGGCGTGCATCAAGCTTGAAGAATATAATTGAACCATTGTTGTTTGTATATGTATACTAATATATATATATAGAGAGAGAGAGAGGGGGGGGGGGGGGAATTAAGTGGGTTACTGAACCATTATGTTTCCTCGGATTTGCTAGTTAAATTAGCTTTTGTGTTCAGTACACAGTGTGGCGTGCGTCAAATTGAAGAATATGAGACTGCTAAGATGGCCTTGGAAACTAGGGCTGCTTCGCACCTGGAGATTCCAGGTGTGCTATCTTGATCGTAGAATGTGATGAATGCATAGCAGGTGGTCTGAAATGTATAGATTGATACATCAGCTGCTATAGATGCAACTTACTTATACTGAAGATGTCAGATTGCATATTTTAGGTTCCATGGCCGTTTTTTTTTTTCAGAAAATAACTAAGGTAATGAACGCTTTATAAAAGGTACAAATTGTATGCACCAAGTAACAAAAACAGAGCAAGCAAGCACCTTAAATTGCTCATACGCAATATCGAGACGGCAAGCACCAACCACACCACTGGGGACATTGAGCTGTTTTACATAAGAAACTGAAATCCATGAATTAGAAAGTTCCTTAAATCAAGGCTACATTTCGATTTCACACACCCCATCTAGAAATGAGAAAATCATCAATTGGGGGCAACACACATTTAATAAATTAAGAATAGTGCAACTTCAGAATAAACAGGAAACGGGAAACCCAAGAATCATGTTTTAACTAGATCAACCGGACATGACTACATGGAAACAAAATAGCCAATGAATTCAAAATTCTATCATTCCATCAAGCTAGCGGATGTTAAGTTATAAGATTGGGCTAAAGAACTGTTAGGAGAATATCATTTTTGGGAGAGCAGAACAAAGACAAGATTGTGCTATTAATTCATACCGGCATCACCCAGATCCATGAAGAAACGAAACATAGGACCATTCCTCTCACTCTTAGTCACTGCTGCAAATATCTTCTTTAACCACTCAGGTGTTCTGTACATATAAGACAAGAATAGGATAGCATTACCAAAAACAAGCTGGAAACAAAACCTGTTGGTGATTTTAGTGTCACCATTCATTTTGTGTAATTGGAACCAATATGTGAGCTAAGGGGTTTATAATTTGTATTTTAGTATATGTTCGGGTATGTGCGGAGTGCACACATGTACAAGATCGAATTATAAGCCGGTACGGACTAATGTCGGGGGTCCGGGGGCAGCGCCCCCGGTGACGGGGTCTAGGGGCAGCGTCCCTAGCGGGGTCCATGGGGCAGAGTCCCTGGTGGTGGTCGAGGGACTGAGCCCTCGGCGGGGTTTGGGGCAGCGCCCCAAAAGGTCTTCAGAAATTTAGACCGGGGATTTAGTGATATTTCCGAATTTTAGAGGGAGACTATGGTAAAATTGACTAATTTCGTCAATTTTGTTAAGCCACCCGTCAACCCTAATTTCGGACCACTAATGACGGCGCCGCTCTCAAAACCCTAAAAATCGACCTAATTGTAACCCTAATCCGACATGTATAAATAGGGCTCTCCTCATGAGTCTTAGACACACCCTTTTTCTGAGCTCTCTATCTTTCTGAAAAATACAGAATTTCTCTAGCAATTTAGCTTACGTTTCTGTGCCTAGATTCGTAAGTGTTCCTTTGGATTATCCTAGGCTGAATTTCTTGTAACCCGGGCATAGGGTAGAAATATCAGTTCGGAAAGTGTTTACACGATCCATTGGAAAATCCGGATCTCCATAAAAACCCTTATATTCCAACAGAACCTAGTCAGGCACAGCTTCATGCGCCCGGGTCTCGGTAGCACGAAGATTATAGTGTCGATTAATGATTCAAACTTAGTTAACACTAAAGAATTATGCCAAAAATAGTAGCAAAGTTTGACGTTGGACGCTTGTCCAAACCTTCAAGCGAGATTCATATGAAGGAGAAATATGATAAATTTCTTCCTGAATATCTTCCGACAAATTTCAGTAGTAGCAAGGTGACCTCATTTTAAATCATTTGATATCATTCTTTCCAAATTCCTCAGGAGCTTCCATTATCCTAACTTCAATTGGAAGCTAAACCTTAACACAGAGGCACACATGTAATATTTATAATTTCCCCTCCTAACTAGAGTACAAATCGCCACTATAGACAACTATAATCATGATATCGGATAAACTCATGGCTACGCGAAGTTTACTGGAGTTCTATGTACTGAAGGTGAACAAAATAATACCTTTTAGATAGAAAAGGGATGTCAAAATGAGTAGACACAGCCATTAAACCTGTGCCGGACAGGTCACACATGCTGAAAACCTGGCCAACAAAAGCCGGTCCCCCACCTTTACGGGTCGAAATCCGAACCGTGGATGGGGAACCCGACCCCGTTTCCGATGATGGGATGCCCTTTAAGAATGACGGAGGGGGGATTCTCGACTGCGTTGAGACAGTTGAGTCGGGCTGAGCTGACTCGGACGGGGAAGCGAGTGAGAGGACCGAGTCCGAGAGGAGGAGAGGAAGGTGGATTTTCGAAGATTGTGGCGGCGGTGATGGTGATTTGGGAGAGAGGAAAGAAAATATATTGGTGGAAGCGGCGTGAAGTAAGAGAGAAATGTTAGCGGCGGGCTGGCGGTGTCGGTGGAGGTGGTTGTCAGCGGCGGAGGCCATAGGATCACAGGATGCGTTGATGGGAGGAAAGAGTGACAAGCCAAAAAAATTAGAGAGAAGACAATATCTTACTAAATTTTAATATTTGTTATTGAACTTAATTTAGACAAATTATAGTTAAAAAATACATATTTGGACCAATTTGTCCATACTAAAAGGAAGAGTAAATATAGTATTATTTTCTAAAATTTGACTATTTCTCTCTCTTCTATTGTTTCTCGGGCCAAAAACATTCTTCTCTCTTATATCGTGAAGAACCAACCCCAAAATCTAGCGCCGCCTCACACCTTTCCTGCCTCACATCGAACGGCCGTGCCAAGAATCCCGACGAGACTCACCGAAGCGGCGCATTGTACCACTACCGGAGGGCCGACTCACCAAACGCCGCATCACCCAAGCGCCGCATTACCCAAGCGTCGCCTCCAGAAGTGTTAATGGCGGCCGAAGGACAGGGAGAACCCATACCGGAGTCCGGAAACGCCGCCGTAGAGGATAACTACTACGATTCAGAGAAGTCTTCAGATGACGAACCGACGAGAGACACCGACGAAGCACAAATTCCGGCCAGAATCAGAGCGATGAACGTCCTCGACGGATCTCGTACGAAGAAATGCTGGTAATCCTCAATGTTTCACTTCATTTCTGAAAAATATAGGGTTTGGTTTGAAAAAGTTACGAAATTGTGAAATCCCGGGCTGGATACGATTTGTGTGTGGTATGAGTTGTTGTCTTCTTGCTATAATTATGCAGTGTAAATCATGTTTCTTGATAATTTGTGGCTGAATTGATTTGAATTGTATGGGTTACGAAATGTGTGCTGGTAAATGGTTACGAAATGATCATTTCGTTACTGTGTTTACGAAATGATCATTTCTTTACTGCGTATTGATATATTTCATTGAGCATTTAATGTTAATGTTTTATGCTAGATCACTTGGACATTCAAAAGGAAGAATTTAGCAGTCGAACACCACAAAGTGATGGTAACTGGGTACGAGTCTACGGTTGGTGATATCTGATGTTGCCTCGAATCATTTGGAAGGCAATTGATAAGAGAGATGAATAAATCTGTTTTTGGGTACTACATGAAGCTCCCGTACACGGTCACACGGTCCGGCAAAGCCCTGCACTACATGATATCCCGTCAGGTCACCCCAAAGCCCGAGCTAGACAAAACAGCACTATGGTTCAAGGTTCAGGGCCGGGTTTTGAGATTCTCGAGGGTGGAATTTGCGTTGATTAGTGGCCTCAAATTTGGGCCAGCCAAGGTCAATCCATATATGATGCATCAGATCCCGGTTGTTTCTGTGTACGCACGGGTACTCAAGAGCAAACCCATACTCCCTGTTGATCTCCGTACTAAGTTCATCGACAAGAAATTTAAAGTGAACAAAGTTGAGGTGAAGGGCAGTGAAGCCGATTATCTGAAGGTGGCTAAGGTCTTGATGGCCTCTATGTATGTAGTTGGGCTTGACCCGAACAAGACTAAGATTCCAAACTGGATGTGAATACTAGTGGAGGACAATGATTCTTGGGAGCAGTTCCCATGGGGAAGTATGTCATACTAGCTGCTGATTGGTAAAATTAACGCCATAAAAAAAACACATTACAGGACCCTACCATCTAAAAGGAAATACAATTGCATTCTTGGTAAGTTACTACTACCATAACTCTATAACGCAATTATTATATCTTAACTTGATACTAAGAAATAAATTCTCGATACTAAATGCCCAAATTCTTATCTGGATTACCATTTTATGTGTTTGATACTCTTATTATTATATCTTATACAGGCTTGAATTTATGAAGTAATACCATCTATTGGGCTGAAAATTGGTGGCCGTAAGGAGCAAGAAAAGTGGCCCTACATGCTGAGGTATAGCTATAGCACGGGCAACGACTTCCCAGAGTATCATTCAAATGTAAAAATATGATTTAGTAACTAGTACCACCAGTACGAATTCTATATTTTTTATACGGTAAACTAGTACGAAGTAACGAATTAATGACTTCGTTTTGGCGTAACTGTAATTGTTTCCATCTACGAATTAGTGTCTGTCTTTATGGGATTCTGGTATATTTGTAAGAAATTGTAACTTCTTACCAAGTGTTTCATTTGCGTATTATCATCCAGTTACGAATTAATGACTTCTTAGTTAAGAAATTGTAACTTCTTACCAATTGTAACTTCGTATTATCATCCAGTTACGAAGTTAAGAAATTGCAACTTCTTACCAATTGTAACTTCACCTCAAACTTACCATCCAGTACGAATCCTATTATTTTTATACGGTAAACTAGTACGAAGTAATGAATTAATGACTTAGTATTGGCGTAACCATAATTTTTTCCAGTTACGAATTAGTGTCTGTCTTTATAGGTTCTGGTATATTTGAAAGAAAGTGTAACTTCTTACCAAGTGTTTCATTTGCATATTATCATCCAGTTACGAAGTTACGAATTAATTACTTCGTAGTTAAGATATTGTAACTTCTTACCAATTGTAACTTCGTATTATCATCCAGTTACGAATTTAAGAAATTGCAACTTATTACCAATTGTAACTTCACCTCAAACTTACCATCTAGTACGAATTCTATAATTTATATAAGGTGATCTAGTACGAAGTAACGAATTAATGACTTCGTATTGGCGTAACCCTAATTGTTTCCAACTACGAATTGTTTCCAGATCTGATATATTTGTTAGAAATTGTAACTTCTTATCAATTGTTTCATTTGCGTATTATCATCCAGTTACGAAGTTACCAAATAATGACTTCTTAGTTAAGAAATTGTAACTTCTTACCAATTGTAACTTCGTATTATCATCCAGTTACGAAGTTAATAAATTGCAACTTCTTACCAAGTGTACCATTTAAACTTACCATGTTGCTATGTTGTTTGTAGGAGCTGATCAGCGCGCTTGATCCATCTGAGAGAGAGTTGGACACATATTACTTTAAGTCTCTTGAAGAAGATCCAGAAACACAGCCCTTTGCCTTCAAGTTTGATGCAAATCACAGCAAAAAAAAAGGGAAAGCGAAATGAAGACAAGGATGAAAAAGTTGTCCCTATTGTGGGTGCCTTTACTTCAACCGCCCTTTTACTTCAACCGCCAATGTTCAGTTGCTCCCCCCCAACATACTGGTCGGTCCAGATAGGGAGGCACTGATCAAAGAGATCGAGGATTATGCCGGCGAGATAGCGGCAAAAAGAGCAAGAATAGAGGTGTGACGGCGCATATGTAAATCTTTCGAAATGTAGACCAACACCGAGACACGCATATCAGTCAGTAAAGTGTGACGGCGACTCAAAGCATCGACCACTCTATTACTGACCTCGGACTGATGACGAACCACAAACGTAAACTGTTGAAGAAAAGCAGACCACTTAGCATGACGAGCAGAGAGAGTCCTGGTTAGCCAAATGCTTTAATGCCTCGTGATCAGTGTGTAAGACGAACTCATGCTGAAATATGTAAGGCTTCCAATGATGAATCGCCTGAACGACTGCATAGAACTCAATATGTTAAGAGCTGTAATGAGTCCGAGCATCGGTGACCTTCTCACGAACCCAATACCAATTTTTGAGGCGTCACAATGCAAGTCAAAAGGAGTCGTAAAATCATGGAGGGCCATAAGAGGCACATGGGTCAGCTTCATTTTAATAATTGAAAAAGCATTGTCCGCATCAGAAGCCCATGAGAAATGTTTTCCATGCATGCAGTCTGTGATATGAGACATAATAGAACTAAAATGTTGGATAAAACGGTGATAGAAAGACGCCAAACCACGAAAGCTACGTGCTTCTGTCATAGTAGAAGGTGTAGGCCACTCTCTAATTGCATTAACCTTGGACTCATCGACACTGATTTCAACCGATGATACTCGATACCCCAGGAAAAGGATGGAGTCCATGATAAAAGAGCATTTGACCAGAGAAGCAAAAAACTCTTCAGCCCGCATAGTTGAAATGACCGCTCGTAGGTGCTGAAGATGCTCGGCCACAGACTTACTGTAGACCAAGATGTCGTCAAAATATACTACAACACAAGAGCCTATCAAAAGGCGCAAAGCTTGGTTCATGACTCGCATGAATGTGCTAGGAGCATTTGAGAGGCCAAAAGGCATCACCAAGCCCCTCACTAGTCTTGAAAGCTGTCTTCCACTCATCACCCGGCCGTATTCGGATCTGGTGGTAGCCACTGTGCAAATCTAGTTTACTGAATATCACTGCTCCACTCAACAGGTCAAACAAGTCATCCAAACGAGGAATAAGAAATCTGTATCTCACCGTAATCTTGTTGATTGCCCGACTATCAACACACATTCGCCAATCTCCATTCTTCTTCGGGATAATCAAAGCAGGTACAACACAGGGATTGATACTTTCACGAATATGACCCTTCCGCAACAAATCCTCCACCTGACGACGGAGCTCCTCATGCTCCGTAGGGCTCATACGGTAACGAGGGCGGTTAGGTAAAGGGGCACTCAGGATCAAATCAATATGATGATGAATGTCACGCAACGGTGGTAAGCCATCGGGTAAGTCCGAGGGAAAAACATCTGCAAATTCATGAATAAGGGGGGACACTGCAGGAGGGACGTCAGAAGGTGAGGAAATGCCATGCATAAGTGACATTAGAGTGTAAGGGCCAATATACATATCTTGCAAAAATGCATGCCTCGTCAAGCAAACAACCTGGGCGACCGGAAGGTGGGTGCGATTTCGGCGGTGAAGGTAACAACACAATCTTAATGCATGAAAACAAAAACCTATATGTATTGTGACGACCGTCATGGGTCAGCCCACGATCAAACTACCACGTACGGCCCAACAATAGGTGACAGACATCCATCGGTACCACATAACAGAGTTTGCGTACTCATCTCCAATAGTAAATTTCACAAAAACACGGTGATCAACACTAACATTAGTCCCCTTCTGCTGTAACCAATAAAGACGATAGGGTTGCGGGTGAGTCTCAAATACGAGGGCTTACTTATCAATAGCATCACTAGCAATAATATTTTCACACGAACCCGAATCGATAACAAATTTGCATACCTTTCCTGAAATAGCACAGGTGGACTCGAAAAGACAGTGTCATTGAGCATCATCGTCGCCACTGTGAGGGGTAAGGCAAGCACGGCGCACGACAAGAGCAAGCATTGTATCGCCGAAAACAAATTCTTCCGGAGCCTGGTCCACAACACATTCATCACATACAACTAGTCCAGAATAAAAATCCTCCCCAGTGTCATCAAGAAGGAAACCACGAGAAGTCGAGTGCTTGGGACAATTCGCCATATGGTGGCCCGACTCTCCACAAGAGAAAGAAGGACCGCAGGGCGGAAAAGCAGAGGATGAGGTGTCGGGGGCGCGTTGTGGCACGACCGTACCCTGAGAACGGGTGCCAGAGGGGCGGCCGTCAAGAGGAGGAGCCGACATAGGGGTGCGGCTCGGAGGAGTTGTAAACGTAGATGGACCACGCCGGGCGAATTGTCGTTCCAAGGTGAGGGCACGTTGGTGTGCCTCTGATATACAAAGCGATACGAATAAGTTCACGACGTCCTGAAATTGAAGTCGTAAACCCCCGACGTATCGTGAAATCAACTGATCGGTGCTCTCATTCAAATCATTGTGAGCAAGCAATTGGTAAAAATTCTCGGTAGAAGCCTCGACGGATCGGGTGCCCTATTTCAGATTTTGGAGGCGCTGATAAAGAACACGAGCATAGTTCTAAGGCAGAAATTCATGACGCAAGTACTTAGTGAATTTTTCCCACGATGTGATCTTCGGTTTGCCCTGACGTGCATGGGCATATTTCGTTTGTTGCCACCAAGAAGCATCCCTACCACGGAAACGCGTCGCAACAAGAGGGGCACGACGTTCCGCCGGAACTTGCTTGAAATCGAGAACATCCTCTACCGATATGGGCCAATCAATTAAATCACCGGGTTCTAAACCACCGTGAAATTCAGGCAAATTGAGTTTAAAACTCGTTTCCCATTTGCGGCTATCATCCGGAATAGCAGTGCCACGACCCGCGAGCGTGGCAAACGGGTTATCGATTGTGATTTCATCATCAGGGGAAAAGTTGGTATATGAATCATGAACGGGCGTCAGCACTAGGGCGGCGCTGTAAACGCACGGTTCGGCAGCGGGAGGGGGAACCTCGGCGTTGGCTTGCGCCGTCAGTAGTTGGACAATGTTGCCCAACTGTTGCGTTAATGCATCCAAACGTGTAGCAATAGCAGCATCGCGATTCGGTTCACGTCGCGGCGGCATGATCAGATCGATGACTGACAACCGGATACCAGATGATGCAGCGGTGCGTACAGAAGGAAGAGATAAACGCCTTCTATCTATGTTGATTCACAACAATGAATACAGTAAAATAGGAACAGGGAGAAAACCCTAGACTATTTCATAAACCATCATCTTCCTCACGTGCGTGCGTAGGGTTTAAATACTAAGTTCAATACAAAAGCCTAAAAAAAGCCCATAATTGGGTCCAACATAGAATAATAAATAAATTATAATAAAACTAAAGCATAACAAATCTTCCAACAATATGGGTCTTCCGTAATTTAATTCGCAGAGGATCGACTTTGTCTAAATATAGCAATGCAGCTTCGTCTCCATCAAATTGGTAATAAAATCATCTTTTAATCAAATCTATAATGTATAATACGAGTACTAATTTTTAAATGGTTCTAGATAATTGAACAATATCCTTGTCATTAAGGGTATTAGGGTGGTGGCAACGGGGGGCGGGTAGCCCGCGGGTTCACCCTACCCGGGCGGTGATCACCGCCGCCACCCACCCGGGTTCGATGCGGCTAGAGGTCTCACGGGTTAATAACCTGAGTGAGGGTTGAGAGGGGTAGGCCGTTCAACGGCTAGTTTTGTGTTGGGGGAGGCGCCAGCTTTTAAGAAAAAAAAAAAAATTTTGTGGCTATATATATATATATATATATATATATATATATATATATATATATATATGTTATGTAATGTGCAAGTGCAGGTCCAAACGAAGAAAGAAGAAGAAGAGCCTTTGTGGTTTTTATTATTATTTTATTATTAGGAATTTTCGTTTTAAACCCTCAACTATTTAATGTTTCACATATAAAATTTATAGTTTCTATTAACTACATTTTTATACCCTATTTTAATAACAAGTTATATTTATTAATATTTAGTTGTATTAATAAAATATTATGGGTTTTTATTAAATTGTTTGATATAATTTTAAATATAAAAAGGTAAAAAAAAAAAATTAAAAGTGGTGAGGGTTGGTGAGGCATGGTTGCCACTAAAAAATGGTGAGTGGGGATAGAGTGGGGGTAGAATGGGGGTTGGATGAGTTGAAAGAATGTTATTGATGGAGAGTGAGGGTAGATGGGGTAAGGGAGACATCATTGCCACCACCCTTGGTATAGAATGAGACTAAATAGTAAAATCAGCTTTTTAATTGACTTTGTAATAAGGTTAGGTGGCCGAACATTAGTCTCATCGTTTAGATTTATTGTCGTGTTCCGTTGCGATGAGCAACTCCGAGCGGCTGAAACCCGGTATTAAAATAAATTTTTCATTTTAGTCGAATAAGTTTCTTATGAATCGGGAGGTCAGCTCCATAACTGACGACAGACTGCAGAAAAAAGCTGCGAGCGTCCACAAATGAGAAGTAGAAACGAGAAAAAAAAAAAAAAAAACCTAAAACCGAAAAGAATCTCTCTAGTCCCCCCTCTTATAATCTTCGCGCCACACACTGATATCAGTTTTCACATTTGCTGCTGCCTATAAAGGACTCAGATCTCGCAATTGGTTTTTCATTTTTAGGTAATTACTTACATGAAAGAAAACCTTATTAGAATTGTATCACAATAACTTATTTTTTAAATGAATCACGTTATATTTAATGTTGCTTGTGGATTTCGTATGGGTTTATGATTTTATTCGTGATTTTGATTTTAACCTGAATTGGGTCTTCATCTCTACGGGTTTTACAGAGGGTTATGATATTGCTCAGAGGTTTTTCTTTTTATTTTCTTCGTGTGTGTGTGTGTGTGTGAGAGAGAGAGAGAGAGAGAGAGAGAGAGATTTTCTTTTTCTTCTCAATTCCCTTGTTTTCTGAATCTGATTTGGAATTCCGTAGCTAAACGTCTACCCTCGATTTTTTTTTTGCGACTTGTTTATGGGTTTCTGATTCCTTTAGTTATGCTTTGTGATGCAATTTTGTTTCTGAATCTAGATTTTCTATTGGTTTGAGCCGTGTCTTTGTTTCCCTGACTTTTTATATTCCTTTTATACGTGATTTAATGCCAGAACTGATTGTACTTCTTGTAGACATCGTAAGGATTAAGCCGACTCATGGCTGATTCAGAAGAAAATAATGCCTTGTTCCCGATATTCATCCTATCGATGATTGCGTTGCCTTTAGTTCCTTACACTATATTGAAGTTATTCCGTGCTGCCTCAAAGAAAGCAAAGAGCATCCATTGTGGTTGTTCTGACTGTACTCGATCAGGAAAATATCGCAAATCGATTCTTAATCGGGTATGTACCATTTATTTAACCAATATCCACAGTTGATGGTGCAAATCAGTAATAAATATATGTTTACTATAAATTAAAATTTTTCCTTTCCAGGTTGCAAATGTCTCAACGTGTGGTAACTTCACTCTGGTGCTGCTATGGGTCGTCTTGGGGATTCTTGTTTATTACATTAAGAACATGAGCCGTGAGGTACAATCATTTAAAGAATTACGTTTGAAAGAACTATCTTGTGTTTTATTCTTTTATACCACTATGGTGCCAGAGAGGGCACGCTTTACAGAGCTCATCACAAATATATGGTGACACATTTTTGGGGACACGTGTCAAGACGGTGGGCACCATAAGGCGTACCCACCTTATCATGGTTGTCAAATCGTCGACCTGTCGTCGAAGTCCGGTCAAGTTGTCCGCCAACTTATGAATTCGAAGCGGTATATTTTTTGACCCAAAAACCGAACCCGAAAACCCGGATCTTTTTACCCAATCCCTTGCTTGGAAAACTGGATCCTAAATAAAAAAGGGTTAAAGCATATAAAACTTATGCTTTTTTCCTTCTCGTTCTCCCCCCGATTAGGTCTTGTTCTCATCTGGGCGGGTCCGGTCTTCATATGGATATTATTATGTAGTGAGTCTATTATGAATATTTGTTCATAATCTATTAGTTTTTTTATGAAAACTATGAAATTGCTGATTATATAATATATATTTAAGTCTAATAAGCGACTTAAATATGTATATATATGTATATGAATTTCTTGTCGACTTGACACCACTAGTCGGATGACTTGTCGTCCTGACCATACATAAGCGACTTAGCTCGACTTGGCATCGTGATAAGCATGGGCTTTATTTATTTGTTGTCAATAATTGCACTTTGCCTTTTTTTGGCGTCGTGATAAGCATGCACTTTATTTAGTTATTATCAATACTTGCACTTTGCCTTTTTCATTGATAACGTCATCTATGATCACCCAGATTCAAGTCTTTGAGCCATTCAGTATTCTTGGATTAGAACCTGGAGCATCAGATTCTGAAATTAAAAAGGCGTATAGGAGACTTTCCATCCAGTACCATCCTGATAAGAATCCTGATCCAGGTTATTTTATTTTCGCTAGTTTGGCTGTGCTATTTTGAGTTGACGGACAGATATTATATTTTATATTATTTACCTGCATTGTTTAAAATCATGGTAATTTCTAATTTTCAGCTGCTCATAAGTACTTTGTGGAGTCGGTATCCAAAGCTTACCAGGCTCTGACAGATCCAATTTCCCGGGAGAATTTTGAAAAATTTGGCCATCCTGATGGTAGGCAGGTAAATTAACAAAGAGATGTTGAACGGATACACTGAACCATACAAAGAATATCAAAAATATTATCGAATATAGAAAATTGATTCTAAGTTGTTGAAGCCATAATTACTATCTAACACTATGATACATATGATGCAGGGGTTTCAAATGGGAATTGCTCTTCCTCAGTTTCTTCTTAACATTGATGGTGCCTCTGGTGGGATGTTGTTATTGTGGATTGTGGGGATATGCATACTGTTGCCTCTGGTGATGGCCGCTGTATATCTATCTAGATCTTCAAAGTATACCGGAAATCATGTGAAGAATGACACTCTAGGTGCCTATTTTCAGTTGATGAAACCTTCATTGGCCCCTAGGTACTTATCTTCTCTATCCAGATTTCATTAGCTTCTCTTCTGCATGTTAATTGGTGCGCTGTACGATCTTTTCAATTATAAACATGAAGTGATATATTAAATTGTGACGGACAAGACTCATTATTCAATAATTAATGAAGTTTATCTATATTTAAAGTCTGGCTGCTGGATCAACAACAATCGCACCTTAATCCCAACTATGTTAGGGTCGGTGACATGAAGATTGTAGTGCCAATTAATTGTCTAATATTAGTTAACACTATAATTCATGCAAAAAACAAAGTAACAAAGTTTTACGCCAAATGCCCTTCTTGTCACAACCGTCATACGCCGGATGCCCTTCCTGTCGCAACCTTCATATGCCGGATGCCCTTCCTATGACAAAGTTAACGCCCGGCCTGGTGGATACAAATCATAAATTTGATCCGTCATTGGTATCTTCTCATTAAAAAAGGAAGCAGATTTGTATCTCGTTGTTGACTTTTGATTATGTTTAGTGCTGTTAATGGATGGAGCTACCTGTTACCGCCCAGCGGCCCGGCTCGAATACCCGATCTGGTGGACCTCCCGATTCTTTAATGAGCCGGTCCAGTCAAGACTTGCTATCCAGTAGTGAAACTGGGTTTACCCGGGCCGCCCCGGTAAATACCCGCCCATTTCTTGATTGCACTTAACCCAATAGTAATAGTCCAGCCCCGACATACCTACTAATTAGCGTTGTTACATACCTACTAATTAGCGTTGTTAATGGGCCAAGCTACCTGATACCCACCCGGCAGCCTAGTTCGAATAACCGGTTTGATGGACCGCCCAATTCTTTAATGAGCCGGTCCCGGTTATTACTTGCTATCCGGTTCCTTAATGGGCAGGCCCGATACCCAATTCGAGTCTCTACCGAGTCGGATCGGGTATAGTGTACCCGACTCCATCGGATCCGTTAACATAGTTATGGTTGTGTTCTGATGCAATAAATGCACTAAACGGATGAAGTTGATCACGTCTTAGCAAAAGGATATTTTTTCTGCATTAATTTTGTGTTGCTGAACATATTTTTCTTGTTTTGTTTGCAGTTTGTTGTCTACTAAGTTAGATATTTAATTGAAAATCTTAGTCCACTGATGTGATGATCATAATATGCAGCAAAGTCATGGAGGTCTTCATTAGAGCTGCCGAATTCATACAAATTCCTGTCCGAAGATCGGACGACGAACCCCTTCATAAACTCTTTATGACTGTAAGAAGCGAGCTCAACTTAGACCTCAAAAATATAAAGAAGGAACAAGCCAAATTTTGGAAGCAGCACCCAGCTCTTGTTAAGGTGAATGTGAAACCTTGTAGGCAAAGAAATATATTTCTTGTTGTATTTGGCCACGAATTATTTGTTTCGACTATTATTTGTGTTTTTCTATTCCTCAGACAGAATTGTTGATTCAAGCACACTTGACTCGTGAGACTGCGTCTTTATCCCCCGACTTGGAACATGATTGCAAGCGTGTGTTGGAACTTACACCTCGTCTCCTTGAAGAGCTCTTAAAGGTACCATCTCCCCCATTCCCTACCTGGCAATTTATATCATGGATCTGGATCCATGATGCATTATCGACCTGTGATGAATACCAAAGATGAATATGCATTAGATCTGTTAAAATTTGTCAAGGATTTTTCCGTATTTAGTTGTTATTTTTCATCTTTTTTTTTTAACTGTTGGACTCCATTTTCAGTTTTTAGTTTTTTTTTTTAGTGTTTTAATTATTTTAGTTTTTCATTTTTTTTCCCCCCAGTTTTTATGGTTCTTGGTTTGTCTTAACTGTCCTTGCATCTCCCTTCAACTGTTTTATTTTAAATTCAATGCACAGATGGCAATCATTCCACGCACTTCTAAGGGGCATGGCTGGCTGAGGCCTGCTATAGGAGTTATTGAACTCTCACAGTGCATCGTTCAGGTATTTCTTGGAAGATCGTTTCCAAAAGATTTTAAATGTCGTATATGAAGACTTAAATATTAGAAAAAAAACAATCCGATTGACATTTTACTTCAAAGAAAGCTTCCAAATGCTCATATTATCAATATGCCTACCGATTATGGTGCAGGCTGTTCCTCTTAGTGCTCGGAAGGCTGGCGGAGGATCTGCAGAGGAAATTACTCCCTTTTTACAGCTTCCGCATTTTAATGACGATATAATTAAAAAAATAACCCGAAAGGTATAATTTGTTCTCTTTATAGACCAACTAGCTGAATTTTGCTATATAAACCAAACCAAACATACCCCGTATATCCCGCACAAACCAAACCAAACCAAACTATATGAATTTTGCTATATGTGGTTTGCAAATTTGGAGGTGTAGGTTTTCGCGCATTGAGTTTATTATGATTACCGTTATTCACAGAAATATGGAAAATATTTAATCTTCTCTTTCTTTCTCGCCATCTAATTGGGTTTTACGTAATTTGTAACCAAAAAAAAAAAATAGAACCGACTTTGGGAGTAGTAATGACTAATTTTCGAGACATTGTGCTTTCTCTTCACACTGCCTTTGCACCTTTTTTCAGAAGGTACGGACCTTTCAGGACTTTCAAGACATGTCCGCTGAAGAACGAGCCGAATTACTTTCCCAAGTAGCCGGTCTCTCTCCTCCACAAATCCTAGACGTCGAGAAGGTAATGGAACTAATTCCTTCCCTCTCGGTCGAAGTTACTTATGGGACCCAAGGAGAAGAAGGCATACAAGAGGGCGACGTCGTAACGATCCAAGCCTGGGTCACCCTAAAACGCCGGAACGGCTTAATTTCCGCCCTTCCCCACGCTCCCCACTATTTATTCCACAAGGACGAGAGCTTCTGGTTATTGCTCGCCGACCCCGATTCGAACAGCGTCTGGTTTTCCCAGAAGGTCGGTTTCGGCGACGAGGCCGGTGCGGCCGCCGCCGCCTCGACAGCGATTGAGGAGAGAATGGAGGTTTCGGGAGCAAGCCCGAAGGAAACGAGTGCCGCTGTAAAGGAGGCGGTCGGGAAGGTGAGGAGTGGGGCCCGGCTGGTGGTTGGCAAGATCTTGGCCCCAGGGGAGGGGAGTTACGGGTTGACGTGTTATGTGTTGTGTGATTCTTGGATTGGGGTAGACCACAAATCTAATTTGAAGTTAAAGGTTACGAAAAGGACGCGGGCGGGGACGCGTGGTGGGGGCGTGGTGGTTCCGGAGGATGGTATTGAGGAGGAGGAGGAAGAGGAAGTCGATGAGGAGGAGGATATTGAGAGTGAGTATAGTGATGATGAGGATGACCATAGAAGTAATGTGAATAATAAGAAAGGTGGGAAGGAGATACAGTCTTCTAGTTCCGAAAGTGAAGGTTCGGATGATGAGGATTGAACCAAAAGTTTTTAATCCGTTAACATTACAAAAAGAGATTTGAATTTCATAAATAAATGGTGATACTTTTTCTTCCAATCCAAATGCAATTTTTCTTGTATTTAACACATTTCTAAAATAATTTTATCAAAATATTTCATTAATATCCTTACTTCCATTTTATCAAAATTGAATGAAAGAGCAATAGGACATTTTACATTGGTTGATCGACCACCCGACGATCGGTCAATTTTCTCGCAGCAGTATAAATTACTAAGTGGAAATTTAAATTACCAGCAGGTATTTTAAAGTACCGAGTGTTTCCTCCCCAAATTTAAAATCAACAGGAATACAAATTTGATGATATTCGATTGATTTTGTTAATGAATATTTGGTTCGTATGTGTTTACATAATGATTAATCTAACCAATTATTCTATAAATATTTACGTGTATTATTATATAATCAAAGGGAATTTTTTTTTATCTTGTACAGTAAACTTCTTATTATCTTATGACAAAATTTTGAATCTTTCAGTATCTTCTACAAAAAAAATCAAATCGAATACTCGAATCGAATTGAATAATTCGAATATTCATATAGAATTGAACTCATCAACTTTTAATATTTGAAAAAATCAAATTAAATTGAATAGTTTGAACAATATCACGAATACGAATCGAATACAGGTATTCGATTCGATTCGTTTAAACCTACACGCAATAGGAACCATTTTCTTCTCATTTGTACATGATTTATATGTATGTACTTTAAATGAAAGTAGAATGTTAGAAAAGGTAGAATCCTCATTGGCAAAACTAAATGAATATCATTATTTACATAACGTGATCTTTCAATTGGTAAGAAAACTTGGTTTATGTTTTCTAGTTATTTTCACACTCCAAGAGAATCTGTGGTGATTTTCAAAGTGTAATAAAAGTCGTTCATATTCCTGCAACTTGAGAAATGTGGTGATTTTAAATGCAATTAAGCTATCTATAAAAAACCTCATACTCAATATCATCCGTATGGGTTCGATTCGGGGGAGGACTTCATGTTCTCTTTATCTGGGAGAATCTGGTTGTATGTTAGCAGAACCCGACAAGACACTGGTCAGTTCGTGCACATCCCGCGATTTAACTTGGTGGCAGTAATGAGAAAGCGGAGCTGTTACCCTTAAATATAATTAGGTGTAAGCCTAGAAACAGTTATAAAAAAAATATTTATAAAAAAATCCATTACTCGGATAAAGTATCATAAAAGGAAGTGTCAAGTAAGCGGTCAACCTTGAATTTTTCAAAATTAATATTACTTTTAAATTTTGGTAATTTATCATAGGATCTTCTTTTTTTTTTGTTGAATAAAGATAGTTTTATTTAAAGTGGGTCAATAAAAGTATATCATCTCAAAACATACAATAGCAAAAGAAAGTTAAAATCTGAATAGACTAAACACTAGAAGACTCAAGGATAGGTCACGAGCTCACCCTCTATTTTTTCTTACTAAATTTTTATCGTTCGTCTCCTCTAAACTTTTGAAAATTGTATTCATCTTTATTTTACATAAATTTGAAGGTTTATATTACTTTACAACCCCATATTTTGAGGAATTTTGTATTTTGGCACTCGGATCTCTATAGAATTTAACTTCAGTCCCTTGCATAATATTTATATAAATGTATATGAAATTATATTTTTCTTTTGGCCCACGATGACTTAACTCCTAGCTACGCCGTTGGATCCCGTTATAATTATGGTGTAGTGTACTTGACTTTTATTAACAGAAATTGGGTCATGTAATGTTCTTCGACGAAAGTACGATCGTGTCTCTGCGACAAATTACATGATATTTCTTACTATCGTGTTAGGGACATTGCCCAACACATACCAACTTTACTTAAAATTTCATGATTATAACTTGCGCTTTTCTACTGCCAGGTCAAGAAAAGTTGGCCTGATGTTAGGCCAATACTAAAATTACATTTTTTTTTAATATTTATTGTTCCAATCCGCACAGTTTAATCTTAACAAAAAGAGTATACAAACTAAAATCGACAAATTTGAACCAATATGTAGTATAATTAAGATGTATTTTTTTATCGTCAGGTCAGAAAAACTTGATCTTTTATTAGGTCGGTGCTAAAATTACATATTTTTCATATTTGTTGATTTCAATCCGCACAGTTCAACCCTAACAAGAAGAATATACAAATTGGAACGGATAAATACGAAAAAATATGTAATTTTAGTACCGACCTAACGTCAGTTCAAATTTTCTTGACAAACCCGACTTATTAGCTATCTTATTAGACGATTAACTTTAAAACAACTGATTTCATAATTTAACATAGTACCTAAATTAAGTATAAATTCTTAATTATAAGAATATCAATTAAACTAAATAATGTTTAAAGTGTAACAACTCAATTGTAATATTAAGATAAAAATAGGGTATTATTATAGTTTAATTTTCTTATTTACATCTTAACTTTTATAGTTAGCTACTTTTTTTCTTAATTAAATTTTAACTTTACTTTTATTGATTTCCTAGTGAAAGTAATTTATCTTAATTTCATCTGACCTCATGTTTCTTTAGAGTTTTGTGATTTTCTATTCCTTTTTTCTGAATTAAATTAGTTTAATTTTTGTGTTCTTTCTACTTTAATTTAATTCTCAAAATTTATTTAAATAAATTTTTATATGAAAAGTTTCTCAATGCATTCGTTTTCATTTGCTACCAATTTATAAAAAATCGTGAAGTCTAGGTACAAAATTGATTTATCACAAAGGTGATAAATCAAACCAATAATATATCGAATATAAAAAATTAACACCCGAAAGTAAATTATTTACTTTTAAGTATATTAAAGTCCACACAAATTATTCACAGCATTCTCAATACTTAATATTTTGAGCAGCCGAAGTCTCAGCTAATCCTTCAATAAACCATCCCAAAATGAGCGAGTAATATGATGTCGTAGGATAGGAAATCAGTGTATTTTCACACTGTGAAAATAATAATTATTATGAGAGAATGAAAATCAACATTGGTTAAGAGTACATCATTGCGTATGTTAGTATTCGTGTGTTAACGTGTGCTGGAGGTGTACGAAATGGGGAAATCAGGCCGGCCGAGGAAGCCGACCGGAGGCGCTGCGACGGCGAAGACTTCACAAGCTGGAACTACCTAAAACTATTCTAGGAAAGCGACGCCACCACCGCAGGGATCGGGTTCTCATCATTCTGCAAATACAACAGACAAAAGGAAGATGGCTGAAATAGGAGATGCAGAGGATTTCACCAAACAAGAGGAGATTCAGAGTGAGATTATCCATAAGCTTCAAAGTAAGGATTCAAGCTCCGATACGCAGAGATCTGGTGAGAAGAAGCCAGCTAAGGCGGGTATGAAACTCTCCTACATATCTCCTATGCTGAAAAATGGAATCCCTACTGCTTGCTTGGAGAAATCTGATATAGAAATTGAAGTGGAAAAATGGAAATACGCTGTTATACTATATGTAGTGGGTGATTCCCCTACTATCTCTTATGTCCACATGTTTCTAGAAAAACAGTGTCAAATAATGAATAGGCCAGAAATATTCTTCCACAATGAAGGTTACTTTGTCATCAGATTCCACAATTTGGAGGATAGGGATGTTGTGCTATACTCAGGGCCACATACTATTGCTTTTAAACCTCTCATTGTTAAAGCTTGGGAATCTGATTTTTGCTTTGAAAGAGAAGTTTTGAAGGTAATTCCACTTTGGATTCAATTACCCAACCTTCCTCTTAACTGTTGGGGTGGTAATTCATTGAGTAGAATAGGAAGTGCTCTGGGTAATCCGCTGTTTGCAGATGAATGTACAACAGCTCAAAGCCGCATCTCATATGCACATATGCTTGTGGAAATTGATGTGACAAAACCTATTCAATATAGAGTTATGATAGAGGGGGAGAATGGGAAGCAGGTGGAGCATAGAGTGGTGTACGATTGGGTTCCCCCATTCTGCAAGGTGTGTCAGAAGGTGGGACATAATTGTGCTGATCCAGCGAAGCCTAGAACTTATCGGGAAGCTTTAAAAAAGAAACAATAAATTCCTAAGGAGAAAGTCAGAGCTGAGGTGCAAGATGATCAGCAAGAGAAGAGAACTGATACTACTCCTATTGTTGTGAATACCTCATCCTCTTCCAATGGTTCTCAAGATAACATCACACAAAGACAAGGGGAATGGGAAATTCCAAAGAAGGTGGCAAGTAAAAGGAGTATGCCAGAGAATGTGGTTACAGTAACTACTGGAAATTCTTATCAGGCTATAGGAGATCAAGGGGGCGGTATTGGCAGTAATAACAGGGGCGGAGATCCAATCTCCTCTGTGGCAACATGAAACTCCTTATGTGGAATGTTAGGGGTTGTAACAAACCCTATAAGCAAAAAGAGATAAGAAGCTTTTTGCATAAGAATAAAATAGATTGTATAGCAATGCTAGAAACCAGAGTTAATAGTGGGAAGTTTAAACAAGTGTCAGGAAACGTTTGTAGAAGTTGGGAAGTACTTAACAACTACTCTCATTCTGGCAATGGGAGAATATGGATATGCTGGAATCCTAAAACTGTTCATGTTACTTGGATTGCAAATGATGCTCAAGCAATTCATTGTCGCATAGAACATATCAGCACAGGAACTAGCTTTCATTTTGTGGCAATTTATGCGTTTAATACAAGTGATCAAAGACGGAGTTTGTGGAGATTCTTGACTCAAGTTTGTGGGACAGTGACAGACCCTTTGGTCATTGGAGGAGATTTTAACTCTCTTCTAAATAGTACTGATAGGTTTCAAGGTAATATGGTCTCAGAAACTGATTATAGAGATTTTGCTGAATGCTTGGCTCAAAATGATTTGCATCCTCTCAGAAATATAGGACATGAATTCTCATGGTGTAATAATCAGGGAGGGGCACAGGGAATCTATTCATTGATTGATAGAACTGTGGTGAATAATAGTTGGATTCAAACACATCCTGCAAGTGTTATTGAGTTATTAGACAATGGAGTCTCTGACCATTGCCCCCAGCTACTGGATATTGGCAATGATGGTATAGTGAGAAACACACCATTTAGATTTCTAAATGTTCTCACTGATCATCCAGATTTTAAGGAAATTGTGGTTACAACCTGGACTCAACATTGTCATGATAATAGGTTACTCAACATTTGGCACAAATTGAAAAAGCTGAAAGTCCCCTTGAAACAATTGAATGTGACTCACTTTAAACCGATTAGTGAGCACATCCAGGCTGCCAGAGAAGAGTTACATCATATTCAAGCTCAGCTAGAGATGGATAGATTGAATAACTTGTTGATCAGAAGGGAGAAAGAGGTTATAAAAGATCTGGAAAAATGGAGTAACGTGGAGGAGAGAGTATGGCATCAGAAGTCCAGGGCAGATTGGCTTAGACTTGGTGATAAAAATAATAAATTCTTTCATGCCTATGTGAAGGCTAGGCAAAATGCTAATGCTATCAAGTTGATTATTAAAGAAGATGGCACCAGATGCACCACTCAACAGCTTATTGAAATTGAGATAAAGGAGTTCTATATGAGGCTAATGGGAAGTGCTGCTGTCACCCTCCCAATGGTGGATAGAAAGGTAGTTGTCGGAGGTCCAATCCTAAATCACAACCACCAACTACAGCTCTGCGCTCCAGTTTCTAGCCAGGAAATAAAAGGAGCCCTCTTTAGTATGAATCCATCTAAAGCCCCAGGTTTAGATGGATTTAATGTGTACTTCTACCATAAAAGTTGGGATTGGATTGGAGAGGACATCATAGCTGCTGTAAAGGAATTCTTTTCATCAGGTTTTTTGCCTAAAGCTCTGAACACTACTCTTGTTACTTTATTACCTAAGACAAGCTCAGCAGCTGCAGTAAAAAATTTTAGGCCCATAGCCTGTTGTAATGTGCTCTATAAAATCATTTCAAAAGTTCTTACTAATAGAATGCAAGGAGCTTTGGATGTGCTTATTAGTGAGAACCAATCAGCCTTTGTTAAAGGTAGAGTGATTTTTGATAATATTATCCTTAGTCACGAGCTCATAAAAGGATACAATAGAAAAGGAGTTTCACCAAGATGCATGATTAAGATTGATGTGCAGAAAGCTTATGACTCTGTGGAATGGCCATTCATTAAATATTTGATGTTGGAATTGGGGTTTCCATATCAATTTGTACAATAGATAATGGCGTGCCTTCAAACTGTTGCTTACTCTGTTAGTGTGAATGGAGTTATCACTGAACCCTTTCAAGCAAAAAAGGGTCTAAGACAAGGTGATCCAATTTCACCTTATCTATTTGTAGTGACAATGGAATATCTAAATAGGTGTCTAATGGAACTCAAAGAGGATAGATCATTTCATTTTCACCCCAAATGCAAAAGGATGGGGTTGGTGCATCTATGTTTTGCAGACGACTTATTATTATTCACCAGGGGAGATGCGGAATCTATCAAGAAACTGCTACATGCTTTTGATAAATTCTCTATTGCCTCTGGTCTCAAAGCTAATGAAGCCAAAAGTTCAATCTACTTTGGATGGGTGAGTAATCACAGTCAGAATGCTATACTCACTGCCACTGGAATGACAAATGGTAGTTTACCTTTCAAATATTTGGGAGTTCCCTTATCTTCTAAGAAGCTGTCTATTTCTCAATGTCTACCTTTAATACAGAAGATCATGAATTGGAATTGACTGCTGGTCAGCAAAGTTTCTTTCATATGCTGGTCGAGTGCAATTGATAAAATCTGTCTTAACCAGTATACATGCTTATTGGAGTCAAATTTTCCTATTACCACAGAAAGTTCTCAAGCTATTGCAAGCAGCGTGCCGAAATTTTCTCTGGACTGGAAAATCCGGAACTACTAAAAGGGTTCTTGTTTCTTGGGAGCACTTATGCTTACCTAAAACTGCTGGTGGTTGGAATTTTACAGAATTGAAGTGGTGGAACAAGGCAGCTATTAGTAAACATTTATGGAGTTTGGCTCAAAAGAAGGACTGCCTCTGGATTAAATAGGTACATGTATATTACATCAAAGGTCAGAATCTTCTTACTTGTCCCATACCTGCTCAAGCTTCTTGGATCTTACAGAAAATTATGGGAGCTAGGGCCTGCTTTCAACAAATAAATAATGGTAATGGTTTACTCTCTCAATCACATTTCTCTTTAAGAAAAATGTATCTAGAACTGAGAGGTGCAACCCCAAAGGTAGCTTGGCATATGATGTTGACAAGGAATATTGCTCCACCAAAGTTTATCTTTATTACTTGGTTGGCTATATTGCGAAGATTAAGTACTGTTGATAGACTAGCGAAGACTGGCCTTCACTTTGAGAAGGAATGTAGTTTATGCATGCAAGAGGAAGAAACACTAGATCACCTCTTCTTTGAGTGCTCTTTCTCTACTCAGGTTTGGAGGCAGCTGGCAGACTGGTGCGGAGTGCATGAACAGGTTTATGCTTGGAAGGAGGAAATTGAATATATGATAACACAGTGCAGATCTAAATCCGGAAAGCAACAACTCTATAGACTGGTGTTATCAACAGCAGTATATTGCATTTGGAAAGAGAGAAATGGCCGGAAATTTGGATCAAATGTTAGCTCTGTTGAGCAAGTGGTGAGGCGGAGCCAACTTCATATTGCCTTGATGGGAGTTCGGAATGACAAAGTGAGAAAGTATTTGAGATCATGATAGTAGTTCCTTGCATTTTAGTTATTTAAGTTGCTTGTTTGTAAGTTTTGCTACACTGCTCATTTGGTAATAAAATTGTTCTATTTACCAAAAAAAAAAAGAAATTCTATATATACAACCAAAAATAAAATTTTTGATAAATTATGTGATATAATAAAATCACATAATAAATTATTATTTATATATAATATTATAATAAAATAGTAGAAAAAAACATACTAACAGGTGTGACAACCAGGTCACATTTTTTTTTCAGAAAACAAAAAATAAGAGGAAATGAAATCTAGCATGTACCATTTTATTAGCATTGGTAAAGTTTCATAATTCATCCCTTCACTCATAAATGTAATACTTTTTCGTACTATTCATATTTAATCTACGAACGCATTTTATTCTGTAAATATAAAATAAATATCAATATTTAAGATGTTGGATTTGTCTTATCGTATATTATTAAAATATCATTTAATTGTCATATTTTTACTAAATATAATTAAATAAATTAATAGTTAGAGTTACACAATGAAATTCATGTCTAGTTACAATAATTAGAGAACCGATGAAGTATATTTTAGATATATTTACTACCATAGGAAATGTTTATATTTATTTTTCACCGGTGTAACTTAGAAAAATAATTATAAAATTTAAAAATGGGCACAATATGAAAATAACAATAAGGAAATATACTAGTGGTCCTATAATTTTTTATGTTTTATTTTATTATTGGATGATTCATATATATTTTATTATTTTTTAAATTGGTACGGACATCGTTAATATTGTTGTCAATTGATTAGAGATAACACGCCCACAAATAAATAAATAAATATATGATGTTTGAGAAGTTGTCTACATATATTTAAACTTTAACTCTTATAATAAACAACTATTATGATTCAAAATTAAAATTCAAAATTTAGAACCATTGAGTTCGACCTCTCTCAACTACAGTTTAAATGAGTCAAATAATCAATAATCAATCTGTCTCTTAATACTAGTCCTGTTTTAAAATTATATAAATATTAAGAAAACTTAATAATAATTAGTTAATTCCATATTTGTCTTTATTAATTACGTGTTTGTATATGTTGAAGTTAGTGCATAAAAAATTAAGAATATTCTTGGATTTTTTTTATAAATTTATTAAAAAATAGAAAATGATTACAAATTTTATTCAAACAGAGATTAGTAGTAGGGGACGGATTGTTCAATTATTTCACCGGTATAGAATTAGAACGGTACCGTCCATGGTAGGGGATGCACTACACGTAGCGTGCATGGACGGTGCAGATTGATGTACTAGATGTGGTATCGATTTGCACCGTCCATATACACCACGTGTAGTGCATCCGGTCCTATAAAAAGGATAAATGCCATATTTTAATTATTGTTCTACCCCAAAATTCTGAGCTGAGAAATCCACAGCTTTTAATTCATTCACTCGACTCGACAGCTCACTGATCTCCGCTACGGTGAGAAGATGCTGATGATCGAGACTCACTCCGCCGTCTCCACCGCCTCCTCCGCCCGCTTCTACGCCGCGAACATCCACTCCTACACGCGCCTCCTCTCGCACTCAGCCGCCTTTTCCACCCCGCGGTATTTACTTCAATTATAATCTATTTCACTTTGCTAATTCGAAGGTAGGATTATTGCTTGCATTTGCACGAAATACAGTGCTTGTGGCAATTGTCAAATTGTTTTGTTTTTATTTGTGTGCGGTTGAATTCGGTTGGTTGGTAGGATTAAGGATAGGAGGTGTGGGGCCGGTGGGTTGAAGAGTGCAAATGTAATTAGAGCCAGTGCGAAAGAGCAGTCAGGTTCAGATTCAGATCCGGCGAAGCTGAATGCAAAGCCGCAGAGGTATCATCCGTTTGAGGAAATTGCCGAGGCGCGGTTTTTGGAGAACAGCGAAGCTAAACTCACGCCTGCTGAGACTACGCGAACAATAATTGAGGTATAATTATGAACTGGAACATGTGGGTTTCATTTTCATAATTAAGCGGCTGTTAAGCTCTGTGCGCAATGTATCTCACTAGAATCGTGGTTGGATTTGTTGCTGAAACTCTGTCCGTGGGAAATATTAATTTTGTGTAAAAGGTTTTGGTTATAGGTGAACAGCAAGGCGACAGTGATCTTCTCTGATTTGGTGAATAAGGAAATTCATGAGAACATATTCTGGCCAGATTTACCTTATGTGACCGATGAACATGGAAGTGAGATACATTTTCCTGTGTTCTTCTTTTATGTCTAGTCTTGTTTAAGTCAGACACAGTAATGGCATTATCAAGTTTTTGTTTGATTATGATCAGATATTTACTTTCAAGTGAAGCATGATGAGGACGTCCTGCAAACACTTACATCTGAAGAAATGATTGTGGTAAGATCAGTTCTACTGTATACACTTTTGGAGGAGGAGAATCATTTATTTGAAATATCTAGTCCTCTTAGTGGTCTTTTAGTATGTGTATGCTGCTGTATGATTAGCTGTTCTCCGAGCCTTTATGCTGTTCATGTAACTTCTACATATTGGCGAGCATTATCATGATTAGTATTGGAAGCCCTTCATGCCTGATCTACATTTAAATAAGTTAAGAAAGCGTGGAACATGAACACTATATTTGTATGGAGTAGCAAGGGAGAAAGGGAGCAGACTACATAGATGCTGATATTCTAAATAATTTATCAGTTGATGTATCCTCTATTGAATGTTGTGCAAATAGTTAAGGTCCATCTTACTTAAATGCTTGTTCTCGACGCTTATGATATTTAACAATATGCAGCAAGTCATTATTGGACTTGATACCACAGAAATGATTTCTGAGATGGAGACACTAGGTCATTCAGAAATCGACTTTGGCATAGACGAGTTGGATGATAGTGATTTTGACGATGATGATGAAGAAGAAGAAGATGAAGATGAAGATCAAAAAGTGGGGATGTCTTCCTTCCATTCTTGCACCTCTTAAGTGTCAGAATTGTAGCTTTCAATTTTTTAAACCATTATCATATTCATGTGCAGGACTGGTTTGACATTCTTGATGACGAGGGTCAGGATATGAGTGATGAGTCACTGGGAGACTGGGCTAAATTGGCGACCATGCAATCTTCTCATCCTATGTTCTTTGCCAAAAGACTAGCTGAGGTAACTCCCTGTTGAACTTTTTATGTTAATCATGGTAGAGCTCAATTCAAAACATGGTTATCACGACGCCAAGTCGAGCGAGTACCTTTGAGAAGACTAGTCGACAAGTCGCCCCGACTAGTTGTGACTAATCGACAAGTCTTTCATATGCATATATTTACTAGATTTGATATATGACATAATTAAACATAAAAATATAAGTTCAAATTCAACAAAACTAACATGATAATAAGTTCAACATTCAGATCTAAAGTTCTGAACGGATTTGAACGATGGATTTGGATGTGGAGTCGCAGTAGTCGCCGCTTTAGAGAAGGGGATAGGGTTTCTAACGCATTTTTTTAACTTATATATATATATATTCTTTTTTTTAACACTGGGCCAGGTCGGGTTTATCATTTGGTACCGGGTCGGATCCGGGTTAAACCCACCATCGTCAAACTGAGTAAGTCGTTCACCGACTAGTTTTCTGGGGCGACTTCTCGACTAGTCGTCGACGTGATAACAATGATTCAAATATTAATACATAGCTTATGTTTCTAGGGCAACCTGATTTAGGACTCAAAACTGCTATGCTGATATGATTTATCACTTTTGCATCTTATGACCGTATAGGTTGTCTCAGATAATCCTGTAGATTGTATGGAACAGCCAGCTGCTGGCCTAGCTATCCATGGTCTTCTAAGACCTGCATTCATTGAAGAACACGCTGTCATTCAAAGGCAGATATCTGGTCCAGAATCTAATAATGTGATCACAAATAGTATTACGGATGAACAATTGCAAGGTGTTGTACATATCAATGGACACATACATGAAAAAAAATTAGCACAGGATAACCCAAGTTGGGCTGGAGGCTTGGAGAAGGCTGAAACCTTGGGAAATGTATTTGCATTTTACCAGCTAGAGATGATTAAAATTCAGCTAATTTCAGCTCAAGGAAATCAGGTATAACTTTTAATCTTAAAGAGCTTATGCCCTACCACATACCCATCTGCTAAGCAGAAGGGTTCTAGTGAAAACAAAAGATTGTAGTGAGAACAGAAAACTTAACCTAGGTGACTACTCTTTGGGTGAATGAAATATCATCCTAGATGTTAGCGTAATAATGGTTTCCGTTCTTACCATGAAAATGAATATTATCTGCAGCACTTCAATCTTCAAAATGATCAACCTGTTTCGTTGGCATAATATGTTATTTAGTACGTCCTGAATCAAGTGGTTGCGATGAGAGTCTGCTTACAATCTATCCCACTCTGATGACCTGGCTTTAAAAAGCTTCTCTGAAGATACATTTTAGAATAAATAATAATGGTCGATCTAAGACATTGCTAGTGGTGTTTTATCTTCTAAATACAGTAAGTTATGCTCCACTAACTCGACTATATGCAGCATACTTTTGCTGCTAGGTTGGAAAGTGTAGTAAGTTGGTTGTGTTATTGCTGCAGGGTTATGTCGAAATAGAAGATTTTTGGAGGGCCAAGCCTGACACGGTAGCACATTCAGCTGCAAAAATCATATCCCGTCTCAAGGCTGGTGGAGAGAAGACCACACAAGCTCTGAAATCTCTATGTTGGAGATGCAAGGGTATTCAAGCTGAGGTAGACTAAATTTTAAAATGAGAAATTTTATTTGGTACATGTCAGTGAAGTCCTATTCTATTGACATGCTCGGTTAAAATTTGGAACTGGAGTAAAGTCAGGGTTATTTCGTTATTCTGTCAAAAAATTGTTGGCTTGAGGATAAGTGAAAGGAATCAGGCCATTTCTCCTTAAGCATAAGTTGTTCTCCTGTCCAAAAATCTGCTACCTAATTTTCTGATATGAATTTGTTATAATTTCAAACGGGGTGTAAATTTATTCACTTTATTAAATCATCATCTAGTAGGAATGTGTATATCCACTCTAGAAGTATATGGACACGAAACGAAGGAATAATATTGAATTTTAACGAGTGTTTAGTACTTATGCCAACTTTAACGAACTGAAACAAACGGCAGGAGTGTGCTCTTATAGGAGTAGACAGCCTTGGTTTTGACCTGCGAGTTTGTTCAGGAACGCAAGTTCAGACATTACGTTTCAGCTTCAAGAAAAAGGTATGCTTTTTACATTTCTTTTCTTTGTATAATTTACCTCAAAGAATTCTCGTTCGCATGTGTGTCGGTGAATGATAAACAGCTCTCGCCATGATAAATTATGTCTCTTCTCCCTCTTTTTTATATGCATCTTTGCAGGCCACGTCAGAGTATAGTGCTGAAAGGCAACTACACGACTTACTGTTTCCTAGAAACCACAAGTATCAACAAAAGAAAGAAGCTCAACAGACTGAGTCTTAGGTTCAATCAACTTCAATACCTGTTCTGTTACTGCAGAAATTGTATATAATAGGTCATTTTTTTTCTTAACTATATATTTATTATGTAATTGCAATGTTCATATAATGATGAGATTTTTTGTTTCTACCCCCCCCCCCCCCCAATCCGTTCATTCGGAGTTGATGTTTGTGTGTGTGTGTGTGTGTGTGGATCCAAAAGAACCCAGAAAAGTTACAATTTTCTTTTTAAATTGTTCCTTTTTTTCTTACAGATCACACCTTTGTAATTAGGTAAACTTCGTAGGCAATTTTTATAATCATAATTAAAAATTCTTCAAATAGCCAATAGCCGAGACCAACGGAATCCAGTATATATACACATGAGAGTGAACTTCGTTGCAAGGCTAGCAACAATCTGTGTTGCCGATATCTTTTAACTTGCATATTAATAAATGTACAGAGCATCAATTAACTTAGCAACAGTTTTGCAATAGTTTAGTGGGAGCGATGGTCGCCTGCCGTCTTGACGATATCTTTAACGTGCATATTAATAAAGTACGCTGCCTTTTGATTCAGCCATGGTGTGAATCAGAGGCAAACGTGCCTTGAGTCGTTTTCTTTTCTTTTTGAAGGTATGTTAATTCAGTTTCGGATACAGTGCTTTCTACAGCCATCCACCAATTTTCATCTTCGTCGCACGTTTCGTCCTGTTTAACGTCCTGTTTAACATGGAAGAGGAGTCCAACTTAGTATAACAAAGTGAAAAGAGGGTGAAATTCTTTCAGATAGTATTACGAGTGTACGATAGGATTTTTTTTAATAAGCTGA
Organism: Orobanche coerulescens; assembly: GCA_033398695.1. Lineage (NCBI taxonomy): Eukaryota > Viridiplantae > Streptophyta > Magnoliopsida > Lamiales > Orobanchaceae > Orobanche > Orobanche coerulescens. The sequence continues at coordinate 8,865,690 of CM065816.1, read as the reverse complement.
GAGGAGTGGGGATAAATTTCAAACAATTAAGAAGTCCAAGGTTTGAATCCTTGATCAACACCCATGTGAAAGGTGAGGGGTACGGGTACCACTTCAGCTACAAGATCGTGGTTGAGTACAACATTGCTATAATATAGGCCTGAGTGAAACACCAACACTCATTCTCAATATCTTGTAAGTTGTAACATACAACTTAAAGATGACTGTAAATAGGGATTAAAAGGAAAAAAAAAAAAGAAGTCTCGAGTCTTGAGGTAATTTATAGAACCCCTTGAGGTTTAGTTATGTTTTAAATGTGAGAGGCAACTATGATATCTTCACAAATGCAAGGGGTAAAGTGAGCTATTGAATTAAATTTTTAAAGGGGGACTCTGTAATCTTCAAAATCCTTTGGGTTCTTTTTTAAATTAGCCCAAAACCTCAGGGGTTTTCTTGTAACTATTCCATGTAAGAATTACCCTTGATTTTTAGCACAATTAAGAAAACACAAATTTTCTAAAGTTGCAGCTATACCCTTTCATATATGTTTCTAATTTACAAATTGGGGCTAATTTGTAAAATAAACGCGAACCTCAAGGGGTACTTGTAATTTTTACTGAAAACGGATTTTTGTAATTAGCCGAAACACTAGGTGTAGTTTTGTAACTATCGCTAAGACGTATCCCATATAAAATCCTATTGCCTAAAAAGGAATAAGAGATCTTGAAATGAAAATGATCGGAAGACAAGGCAAGTAGAGATGTTAGGCTAACCATCTGAGTTAGGTCCAGTGCTTTCTGTAACTGTTCAACCTGTTCTGCAGCCTTTATAGCTTCATGCCACCACTCATCTCTCATGCAGCTGTCTGTTAAACTTTCTTCACCTGCAGGACTCATATTCCCCTTATTGTTGCCATCACCAGAATTGTCGAAGAGAGAAACGGAATCAGGTATAACATCATATGGGACAGGGCGTAGTGGAGATCGATAACCTGACAGGTCCTAATAAAAGTCGATCATGACATACTGAAAGGTATTTAGAGAAAAGGCAGACTTCAATAGAAGGGGGAAAAAATACTTCACCTCTGCAGTCTGGGTCATGACACTTTTGATAATAAACAGCCCTTCTTATATCAACAACATAAATAACTGAAACAATCATAGGCGAGTTTTTGAATGTATCAGAGAGAGTCGAGACATTATATTAGCAGATACGAAGGATCCCGAAACCAATCTGCCATCTCTAATCAAAGGCGGACGGATGTAGATTGCTATAAGAAAAGTACCATGATTGCTTTTATGTTCTCTGCCAATTCGTTCACAATATCTGTTTCTAGACATGCTGTAAACAATCAGTCCATATTCTGAGAACCAGTACCAGCTTCGGATTTTCCCTGTAATCAAATGTGAAAAGAATTTATTCGATACAAACAGAATGATAGGAGATATTAAACCTGTTAGCGAAACGAGAACTAGTACCCAATAAATTAAAAAGAAAGAATAAAAGGAAACAACACTGATGGAGGAGAGAGAGAGGGGGAGGGAGGGAGGGAGGAAGGGAGGGAGGGAGACCATGGCTCACCTGATACATCTCCTGTTGAGGCAATTGCTTCGACAAATACATCTAAAGTAGGAAATGGCGATTTTCCCATCAGATAAGTTGTTGAAGCATCACTTGTACAGGCATTCAGATCAAGCTTTTCAGGGCAACCAGAATGTTTCTGGATACTATTGGTAATCTGCTAAAAAGAGAATTTTAAGATTTTATAACTATATAATTATCTAATAGACACAGCATATCAGCAAAGGTACATGCAATACAAATAAATCAAATAAAAAAGACACAGGAAAGAGAAAAAAAACTGCCGAAGTGACTAAATTACCTCGGTTTCAAACTGCAGCACCTTCACACAATCCAGATCCATTTTGCAAATTAAAAGTTTCTCAGAATCAGCATCCACATTGCAAATCAAGGACGCCATAAATACTTCTTCTTGACTCTGCGCATAAATCGCATAAGTTCATTTCACTAAATTTTATGGCACTAATTGAAGGATCAGCCAAAAAATACAGATATTGTAGACAGGTATTGACTTCCTTTTTTCTGGGCGAGGGGGGGGGGGGGTGTATAGAGTTCCACTGATCGATTGGCAGCAGCACCAAGTGTGCACGTCCTGACCCGAGATACTAAAACAAATGAGTTCTCTGACTTCAAGCTGAGGCACATGTTGCAGGTCTAAAATATCTAACCATGCATAAGAATTGTTGGAATGATTTGTAAGCTAAAAGAGCATACGGAGAAATACATGACAGAAATTATTTCATATCCGTTGACGGTCAAAATTTAACACTGTTATCTCTTAGCTTCGATGTTCTTCGCTCTCCAGTGCCCCCTTAACTTAATCAGGAGACTTGTGTCAGAACTGAACATTTATGTGTCAAGTTAGACTGCCGGACCAAGAAGTCAGAAGACGGTTTCATCTTCCCTTAGCTACATAGTTACATACACATTAACATAGAACTTCAATTTCCAATTATAGTGACCAATAGTCACTCTTTCGCCATTATTCTGGAAAAAAAAATGATGTTTGTGGATAACAGAATCCACTTTGTTTGTTTGCGTTTTTTAGGACATAGCCATATATTTGACATATAGGAACTTCTATGAAAGTGGAGCTCTATTCTAATCTAGTTTGATTTTTTTTTTACAAATTACGGAATATGTATGCAATCAGGAGTAAAAATGCCAGTATAACTGCAGATTCAACGAAAGACACTCCTTACCATGTCCTTGCATCTAAAACGCCCACTAGGCAGAAGAAAAGAGCTCTTCCCTGCTTTTGATGAAAAAGCTAGTCGAAAGCAACGATTTCTAGAATAGACAGCAGTGTCAACAAAAAGCTGGTATGGACTATCAGCAGCATTTGAATCCTTGGAGACTAACAATTTTTCATAATTTTCATCCTTTTCTCTATAGATGTGAATGCGTGAACATATCTGGCCACACAAAAGGAAGGTACATTTTATAAACTGACAACATGAAAAACAACTGAAGAAGATAAATTCAGATGCCTTATTTCTAAAACATCAGAAGAGATTCAGATCTGATGACACAGAGATGTTCAGTATGCTCAAAAGAATACGAAAAAAAAAGTCACTTTTGCTTAAGGCGTGTTAGCAAGGATCAAACTATGACTTGATCCATCTAGGTTAAATGGGTAAATGTTAATGCCGATATGAGATGCTGGATTACAGTTACCGCAAGTGAACAGGATATTCCATTACTCCTATTTTCAACCTACCTCGGCAATGAACGCACCAACATGTGAGTTGTCTTTAAATGCAGTCTTGGGTAATCGGATGACCAAATGACGAGAGAATTTTTCTGCGCACAAATAACATAAGGAGAATTATTAAAAAGATAATCCAATAATGGAAATATATTATTGTCTGACATACCGATGAATAGAAATTTGCAATTATGTTTAGTGTTTAAGAAAATAAACAGATGAGAAGTATCAGAAGAAGGAAAAGCGAGGGAAGCATTGCAAAATATACTACCTTCAGTTGATGAATCGAGTTCAACGATAAAATCTTCACTTCCCTGGATAGAATACTTCTCAAGTAACAGATCAAATATGACACTTATCAGGAGATCCACCATTTCATCTCCATTTCTACCAGCATTCTCTCTCTTGTTGAACTCCAAATCAAAGTAGAGGTGGCATGGTAATCCCTAAAAGTAGGATAATCATCAGCTAGAACAAATTTTTAAAATGTAACAACTACACTTACTCATTTCTCCTTCTTATGAAGGTTGTGACAGGAGGAGCATCCGCGTAAATTTTCCACTTTGCCTATTGCACGATCATTGATGGTTTCAAAATTTGATTCATGTTAACCGACCCCAAATCATTTTGGGACTAAGGCTTAGATGTTGTTGTTGTTGTAATCGACACTGTAATCTTCATGTCACCACCCCAATATAGTTAGGATTAAGGTGCAATTGATGATGATCGATGACAAACAACTACACTTATCAAACTCATTTCTTAAGACTGTATTCTCGCACAATGGAAAAAGTAGACCGCTAAATTTAGATTATTTCAGCTTAGCATCATATAGTGAAAGTCAAAGAGAATTACCTCTTGAATTACTTCATAATGGTGGCGAAGTTTAGAATTCATTTGTTTGTACCTATGTAAAACAAACAACTACAAACACATTTATTATGCTAGCTACAGAAGGCATACATTCCACTTACAAACAGGAAATGACTAAATAAAAGAGGGGGATGAACTCGCCTTTGCCAAAACTCCTTATATGTAGAAACAAGAAACCTCCTCTGACCATTCATATGATCTTGGTAACTAAAAACACGCGAATACATATGCTGTTTCGAAAATTTCATTGCTTCATCTTGTCTTGGAAATGTGGCCCATACCTCCTCTCTAACACAAATACCACAGAAACAAATTTTACATTCTGTAAAAATTGCGCCAATTCCCCAAGAAGTATAAATCTTTTTACCTCCACTTAGTTTGTTCGGCGAGATCAACACGGATTTCATGCAGCAATCTCAGCAAACGAGCTGGCCTTTTCGTAGGAACTCCACACGGAGAGCCATAGAATACTACTGGAGAGAACTGTTTGGCATTTATCCTGTTTGCGCACTTATTATCAGAAATCTCCGATGCCTGCGGCTTTGGTGAGTGCTCTTGCTTTAATTTCCTTTTTTCTTTTCTTTTTTCTCTGACCGCAGATTCTGAGAAAACACATTAATTGTTATCCTATGGGACCATTTTAATTCAACAATTTATCTACTAATTGACCTAATTTGAGACGAAAGGGAGAAAAATAAGGAAATATACAATGAGATGGTTAGCAAGAGAGAGAAAGAGAGGTTACGTGGAGGAGAGGTTCCACATTTGAAGCATTGAAACAAACGATCTACATCATCCATGGAGATTCTTTCAATTCCGGCGAAGGTTGTTTGAAATTTCCTGGCGGCGCGTGGTGGCGGTGGCCTAGTCTTCTCAGGGTTCTGCACGGGCGGGATATTTTTTTTTTTTTTTTTTGAATCGCTGCTTTTTTTCCTTCTATTTTCCCTCTAAGACAACACCAGTATAATTTTACCGTTTCTAGATAATCGAACACTTGTGTGAAGCGTCGCGTGCACACCTTACCTTTCTAGTGATTTTAATCCTATCTTAATAGTTAAACTCTGGCCCGTACAAAGTTTACATTTTATTAAAGTACAAATGACTTGTGACGTCACTACATTTAGTTTATTTTCCATTTCGATCACTTATATTCACTTTTGATTCAATTTGATTACTAAAGTATATAAATCGACTAACTCGACTACTGCCGTTAAAAATCACCGTGAAATTAGACCAACTGTTAGCTGAGGTCGAAAATTACGAGGGCAAATCAGTCCATTCACTTCTTGATCTTTCTAAATGACCCCAAAACACTTCTTCAATAACATAATACACTCCCTAATTTCCAAACCTGACCAAACTCTTCGACTTCCCCAACCTGCAAAGCCCTTCGACCTCCCCAAACATCATCAAAACCCTTCGACCTCCCCAACACCCAGGTAGGTGTAGGCGGTGAAGATGTCCATCGAAAGAACATGGTGGAGATTGCGAGAAGTAGGCGTCGGAGATGAGGAAGTGGCGGATATTTATAGTTAGTAATTGAAGTTTAAAAATCTTGCAAGTAAGACTTTCTTGTCTTCTTGTTCTCAAAATCATATCTTTACAAGGTTTTTTGCCATGAAAGGGGGAATTTTATTGCATTTAAATTGCTGATGGCTTTATAGTAGATTTATATATAAATTTTATTTTTTTGTAAATTTCATATCTTTATAATGATTGGTTTACCATTCGACTGCACTATGGAGAGCAGGGCTGGGACTTTTCGGTTCCAAGGAAAAAAATACAAGAACCGCAACTGAACCACATAGTTTTTTCGTGGTTCGATTTTGCTAGTTTTTTTTGCCCAAGCCGACTCGGAACCGAACCGCGTAGGAACCGAACCGAACCGGGACCGATTTCGTGTGGCTGTAAAAATACAAAATTAATTAAATACCAACTCGGAACCGAACTGCGTAGGAACCGAATCGGAACCGATTCAGTGTGGCTGGAAAAAATACAAAAATAATATATTCCTGCTACAGTTCTAGTTTTTCATCAAGCATTCAAATTCATTAAACCCAAAATACAAAATTCAATATTCAAATTCAGATCCAAGTCATTAAATTCAAAACACAAAACTTCAATATTCAAATTCAGATTCAAGTCATTAGAAGATTAAACACTATTTAACATTCAGACACATATTTTCATTTTCTTGTTTGATTCGGATGACTTCTTGTTTCATTTTTCAAATGAACTAGGTCTTGGAAATAAAATTTGATTAAAAGCAAGACTAAAAGCAGGATAAAAATCTAGGACTACTTAGGAAAGATACCCAAAAAACATGTTTTTTTTTTACCGACGCCACGGTTTGTAGCGGTTTTGAACGATTTCGCGGTTTCACGGTTCGTAGCGGTTCCGCGGTTTGAACGGTTCTGCGGTTTTGAATAGTTCCGCGGTTCTAACGGTTCTTTTTTGTGGATTTTAGCTAAAACCGCAAATCGAACCGTTTAACCTATATCTGAACCGAACTGCAAAAAAAATCAATTTATTTCTTAAGAACTGAACCGCACCGGCGGTTCCTTTGCGGTTTGGATCGGTTTGTCGGTTCTCGGTCCTAAAAGTCCCAACCCTGATGGAGAGACATACGAGTGGAATCCCTTGTTTAGATATTATGGCCATATGAGGTGCATTGATCAAGTATCAGCGGACTACTTCAATATGTTTGACTTGGTTGCAATAGTTGTGCATGCAGGATATGAGTTTAGAAGGTTTGTGTTGTTCTTGTACAGAGTTCCTGGGGTTGCTTTGGAGAATAGGTTGAGGCCCCTGCAATGTGATGAACACCTTGTAGAGTTTTTGAGACTTGCTCAGTATTGGAAGTTCATTGATGTTTACTTTGATGACAGCCCCTTAGTGAAAGTTGCAAGGGTTCGTGTTTCAGTCCCTTCAACAGGGGTACACATCGAAGAAGAAGGTGAGCCTGAAATTCTACTTTTTCCTTGGATAAAAGCTGTAGAGGAGCTCATACAAGAACCTGTAGCACGAATTGTGGAAGAGGAGCAGTATGAGCAGCAAAATAATATAGAGCCTATTGTGGTGGAGGCCCAGTCTGAACATCTTATTTATGAGGTGGCTAGAGGGGATGTTAATGAGGTGGTTGGTGTTCAAGTTGAGAAGGGTGATCATGGCCCAAATCAGTTGGGTGATGGGGTTAGAGAGGCAGTTATTCTGGCATGTATTCAAGATGATGAGGAGTTCCAAGAAGACAATCATTCAAATGAACCTGGGCATGATGATTTGGAAGAGAACAATTTAGCAGATGAGTCTGGACTTGATGATTTGGATTTACAAGGGCCTACTCTTATGAACCATGAGCCTGCTCTTATGGCCCATGAACCTGTTCTTATGGATCATGAGCCTGATGTTGTGGAGCGTGTGCCTGCTAAGAATGTACACTCCAAGAAAGATAAAAAAAAGGGAAGAGAAAAATATTGAAGAAGATAAAGAGAGTTACATTCACACAAGACACAACGGTTGAGCAGACTGTTGTGGAGCCTAGTATTGAAGAACAACAAGAAGGAACTCAATCTGAAAAGCTTCCTCATTTGGATGAAAATGGGAACTTGGTGCATCCGAGTGAGGCTGTTGATGCTGATGTTCTCTATGGCATGGAGGTTGATGGTTTTGACCATAATGAATTGGAAAAAGAGATCATACTTGAGGGGAAGAAAGTTGAGGATGCCAGTAATGAGGCTGCAAGGATTGAGGCTGAAAGGGAGGAGTTTGAGAGGGTTAAGGCTGCAAGAGATGAGGCTGCAAGTGTTGATAAGCCTACCCTCGGATCTAGGCAAAAGAAGAGAGCTCCATGCACTTATGCAAGGTATGAGCAGGAGTACAAGGAAAGAAGAGCTGGGGGATTTGAAGATAATGATGAATCTGAATCTAATGATAACATCTTAAATGACAATGAGTGCAACTCTGACTTGGAAAGTATCCCTGTAATATCCGTAACTTTCCATTTTTAGCAGTTTCCATTTTTAGTGTATGTCTATTTTTATCGACTCGTTTGTAACCGTTTTGACATTCTGAATCTACTTTATTCTTGGAGTTTTTCCATTTGGTCGAGTTTTGGTGATGTTTTCACGTAATTTCATTTTATGACATGTTTTGCCGTATGAACATTCGATTCTCGTAAAACTCGTTCGTTTTCGTCGTTTCTTGGTTTGTACAAGTTCGTATGGTTGAGTTGGTCGTGTTGAGACTTTCGGTTCGTTAATCTAACGTCGTTTCGTGATTTTCGGGCACTTGAACCATTTTTGTAATTTCTTATAAGTTTAGGGAATCTCATTTTCGTTGTCGTATTACGGACCCTCCGGTGGTCGGAATTATATTTTCTTTCAGCGATTAGTTCCGTCGTCTTGTATACTCCGTGTTTATGTTACTGGATTCTGGCCTTGTCGTGCGTTTTGAGATTTGTACCTTCGGCAGCAGCGTACTGCTGATCTGAGCAGTACTGAACTGCTGTGTAGGTAGCGCACGCTACTCCTGTCCCTTTGCATGCGATATCGATGTGCAGTTAGTGTTTCGCTCAAAATGTACTTGTAAAAATAGCGACTCGCAAGTATACGAGGCGTTTGTAGTATTGATGAGTTTACCAAGGTCGTTTCACTTGAGGATCGTTTTTATTTGTTAAAATTACAATAATTATGAATTCTCAAAATAATAATCCCTAAACATTCTGAATAATGAGTTCTGATGATTTTAGCTAATTTGCAGAAATACAAATACAGGAAATAAATCTATTTAAGAACTTTTATTACAACAATTTAAATAAGATAAAGCAGTAAGAATAAAAATGACTTTAATGTAGAATTGTGCTGTTTTTGATAATAAAGATTCTAGGGATTCGGATTATTAAATAAATAACTCGAGCGTATATCAATTTGTTAAATGTGAGATTTAATAATTAGATAAATATTATATCTTCAGAAAAAATGATTTGATAACTTTCTTATTCACAAATTATTTTAACAGAAGTTTAAATAATCTAATTAATTCATCCAACTAAATAATACCTTTCGGATTCATATTCAATTCCTTGGGTTAAATAGTACCTTTTGGATTAAAAATTAACCTTTTTTTAATTAAATTAAGATTTACAAAAATATTTCCTTCCGGTCTCTATTTTTGTATTTGTGAATTATATCAATTTAAATTAAAGAAGGCACATTAATAAATTTAATATAAGCTCGAGTATTTAATTTAAGTCATCCTAACCCTAGAATATAAAATTTAGCTCATATTCATATTGACAGGTAAAATTACGAGACATATAAATATTGATATATTCAGAATAAATATAGCAGAAATTAAAAGCACTTACTTGATGTAGGTAAATTAAGTGAAAGGAAAATGCTGAAACTAATAGAGACTTATCCCAATACGCCAATTGATCCAAGCAGCTTGAATGTAACGTACGAACTTAAATTACAAAATTTTAATAATAAATAAAAATATAAAGGTGAATTTTATCTGATAAAAATAATATTAACTAAGATTTATTTGAAATATAATTTGAGGTGCAGTATTTATTTATGTGTATTACAATATAATTATATAAAGCATAAATACAGAAAATAAATACAAAAACTAAATTATAAAAACTAAAATGTATTCTGTATTACATTGTGCTACGCACTATTTCTCCTCTCTCTACTCTCTCTACTACCTTACTGCTTTTTTTCTGAGTTGAGAGAGTACTGCTATTTATAACAGTACATCACCCTTGAAATGTGAAAGCATCTTATCTTTACAATAATTTTGCATCGTTCAAAATCAATCGTGTAAAGGGATGGGAGAGGAAATGGCCAGAAAGTTATCTGCAAAGTTATCAATCTGATCTACCACGTCATCTCTGACGTGGCAAAAATCCCACACGCGCGTGAGATGCACGCGCAAATCGGACGGTTCCGGACTGGCGCGTGTGTCTCACGCGCTACATGTGAATCTGGTCTTTTTCTGCCACGGTGGAGGGGCGTGTGTCCGGCGTGTGCTTGGCTGACGAAGCGTGAAACGTGGCGTTGTCCTATTGACTGTTGAGTGACAGGTGTGTGCCAGGCGTGTGGTCTGCTGACGCGGATTGACACGTGTCAGTTTCTTATTGGATCATCCGTACACGTGTGCAGCGACGTGGACTCAGTTGGCATGTGCTGTGATGTCATGCTGACGCCATTCGGCGAATCTGGTTGCACCACTTGTCTTGATATTACTGGTCCACGAATTTTAAGTTTTCCTCCAAAATTTTGAACGGCCATAATTTCTTCATACGAACTCGGATTCGAATAAACTTTTTATCAAAATGATCGTCTCGACGATACGAATAAAACAAAACCACTCATGAATATATTCAGAATCTTTAAAAATATCGCTTTTAAAATGACAGATATGTCTTCTCCCGGTGTGCTAATCTGCAGATAAAATTTAATTCCCATTAATATAATAAAAATTACAAATAATCACTAAAAATTATACTAGAAGTAAAATAATACAAACACACGAAAAATAATATAAATTATCACAAAAATAAAGAAATATATAATATTCTAATAAAAATATGAACAAAAGTATAACAAACAATTCCCCCACACTTATCATTTGCACGTCCTCGGGAAAATATATAGTAAGAGTAACAAGAAAATTAACTTACTAAACGTTATTAATTCAATTAAAAGTCCGAAGTAATCTCGTTTCACTTCAAAATAAACAAATATGCAAGAAATTTCAATAGGTTTAAAGAAATGAATTAAACCAAATTCTAAAATTCGTCAAGTTATTCAGAATCATGGTTAAGACTTTAAATTCACAAAACTCACGGGAAAAGTGTATATCTCTCTCACAAGTGTACAAGGGATGTATTTGCGCTCAGATCCATTCAATGAAGTAAAAACTTCCATAAGCTTGCAAATTATCTACTATCTCTACCACTTGGTGTGCTGCAAATTTATGAAAAATTTTTTTCTTTTGGTTGCAATGTCGGCTCTTTAGTTGGGGTAGGAAAATATGGATAAAGTGACTTGAACTGAACAATTAGAAATTAAATGAATCAATGTTTATCAACAGGTAAGCACTGAGAAGCTAATTAATGAAGCTTTTATCGATCCCCTTACTTATGTTTCGAATTATCCGAGCTCTTTTTCTTTGCTTTCCAGCCAACCAATTTTTTTTATCATACTTGAGTTGTTATTATCTGTTTTACGCGAATGTAAACGATGGGTCACATGAATACACCCGGTTACTAAGGTAAAACATACTCAAGCTGCTTCTATGCACACTCATGTCTAAGGTAACTGTTTTACGCGAATATAAACATGGGGCTCATGAATATATCCGGTTACTAAGTTCCCAAAAACAGCGGAGTAATTGATTGCTCCATTATTTTCAACAACATCCACAATATATACCACCCAATTTCACCACACAATATCTTCATCCTTGTCAAAAATAATTTCTAAGCGTTCAAGTATGGGCCAAAGGATTATAGCGACGGAAAGCTGAGTATGTGGTTAACAATAAAATAGACAATAAGCTCAATTGGGGTAACGAGTGAATTAAATATCATTAGGTAGGTAAAGAAGCTAGAAGAGCTTTTGAACAAAATTTGATTTAGATAATTTTCACAAATTGCACACACATGTGGTCTTAACACAGATACCCAATGCAAGTTCTGGAGTATTACAACATGAAAAGTACACTCAAAAATAAAAGACTTGCATATATGATAAAGCAGTCAAGGCTCAAAATCTCACAAGTACATGTTTTGATTTTTATGAATTTGAGGTATTAAATCATTCAACCGAATAACTGTTGGTCATCTTAGAATAATTCGTTAGTAATTCATTCTCAAATTCTATGTCAAAATTAGCATAAACGTTTTCTTTGAAATGTGAAATGAGAGTACATCGACAAAATTTTTAGCAACACGTTTTTTAAGCTTTTGTTTTTTCAAGTTATTCTTGTACATAAATGCCCTTTTTCTAATTTTAGGATCCGTAAATAAGAATTTATAGTTTTTACCCCCCCACACTTATCTTGTGCAATATGATTATAAAGCATAATATAACGAGGGTTGAAGAAAACTCCCTGTGAAGATAGTGATGCCTTGAATGCGCCATTTTCTTATTGATATGGAGAAATCTGCAAATAAATCAGTGGGGCGAAACACACAAAATAAAACATATAAATATATATATACCCTTAGGTATAACACAAACAACCTAGATGCGTTTCAAGAGCGTCCTGAGAGTCTCCTTATTCTGCCATCAAAACTCTATTTTATAGAAAAAGAAAATTACAGTAATAGAAATAACAATACATATATCATGAATAGATACGCGTCAAGAGATCGAAAAGAAACTCCTTAAGCTGCCATCATTTTCACGATTTTTACACCCGCTAAAAAGTAAAAACAACAAGAGGAATAAAGAGGGGATATCAAAGGGAAAGGAATGCATCAATTTTTCGTTTTTGCACAGTGAAATCTTCCATCCAAACAATATTAGCTAAAGTTGGATCTGGCTCAGGAACAAATGCAATCAGTTTTTTGATCAACTCTTCTGGTGTTAATGCAACGACTATGATTCATTTAGCACGCTCAGAAATAAAACCTTTTTCAGAAGAGTAGTTGATGAAAGATAGTAAACCATCAAAGAAACCATTGACATTTAGCAGACCGATTGGTTTTCTATGAATATTTAGTTGGGCTCTGGTAACCACATGAAAATTGAAAAAGTTCTTCAAGAGTGCCAAAACCACCTGGAAGGGTGATAAAGGCGTCGGCATTATTTATCATGTGAGTTATGCGGTCTTGCATATTCACAGCTCTAAACTCATCTCCAATGGTTGCCCCGGTGATTTTACTTTCAGCCAGAGGTTTTGGGATGATTCCCATCACTTTTACTCCTTCCATATAGGCAGAAGCAGCAGCGCGTCCCATTAATCCTAGACTTCCTCCTCCGTAAACTACATGAATGCATTTTTCTCCTAGTGTACGACCCAAGTTGTGCGCTGCTTTAGTAAAGCAAGCCTCATTCCCATGACTAGCTCCACCAAAAATGCAGATGGAGTTAAATCTTTTTGCGGAAGATGATGATGACGACTCCATTATTTTATTTTTGAAAAGAAAATTATTTTAGAGAGAAAATGAGAGAATTGCAAGTTTGGGAGATGCAGAAAAGAAACAAATGCAGTGTTTATTTATAGATGCAAAATAAAGCGAAAAGATTTATCAAATCTGTGACTGCGTTAATTGCGCTTCAACTACTCAACAGAATAATGAATGCATTTATTGCGTATCACTTTTTATTAAGAAAATCCGACAAAACGACAAAAATAAAAATACTCACGCATGTATGTACAGTAGTTGTGATTGTGGCTCACATCTTCCTCTGGTTTTACGTCCATAAACGACTTAAACGCCTTCTATGAGTCGGGGATATGCTTCCCATCCAATTTTACAAATTGGCAAACAGGGTCTTTTACCGTCAGATTCCCAAGACGTTGTTCATACTCGGATTTGAATTTCTTCCACAGACATAGAATCTCATGATACACTAGTCCACTAGGATGCGTGTCAAGAGATAATTGAATATCATTCAATTTCTCCTTACTCAGCCCATCCTTTATGAACTCAATTTTATCTTGTCTGTTTGTGGAAGGAATTCCAAGAGAACGACATTTTTGATCACAAGTCCATCTGGCACATTTATAACAAACATACATTTTCTTGGCTCGTCGTTTCTTGGCATATGAACTTTTACCAAGCCCTGGTAAGAATCTAGTGGGTGGTTCGAATGATTCCCCAGCTATTCTTACTTTGGCTTCAATAGTAAAGCGAATGTCATGTGGGATGTCATACAACATGAATAATCGCATTCGCTCAGCTCGAGCTCTGTAAATTCTTAAGATTGCATTTTTGCTGAGAAAAGGAAATTGTTTTTCAATATTTTTTAAGGCTCTTTCCATTTTTTATTTTTTTGGGATTTTTAAAAGAAATATAAAATTCACACACACAAGGGGTAATTTAAAAGTAGCAAATTCAATTCTTCCTAAATAAGTTTCTTTCTTGAAAATGACATAATAGGATCTTATCTTATCTGGTCGACAATGATGTTCACGTGTCCTGATTGTCTTGTTTTCTTGTCATGCCCTGTAAAAAGAAGCTTACAAAGTATTCTATTTAAATTACGCAAAAAGAAAATCACACAACAAAATAAAATAAAGCTTGGGTTGCCTCCCAAGAAGCACTTGTTTAACGTCGTTAGCTTGACGTTAGTATGATTTTGATTTAAAGTTTTTCAACGAAAGTTATACTTTCAATTACTTGTTCTTGATGTGCTCCTTCATAATATGTTTTAACACGGTGACCGTTTACCTGAAATGATTCATTCGTTCTGGGATTTAACAGCTTTACAACCCCATAAGGATATGTTTCTAGGATTGTGAATGGACCGCTCCAACGAGATCTCAATTTTCCCGAAAATAATCGTAAGCGAGAATTAAATAATAGAACTTGCATTCCAGCCTTCAAATTTTTATTGATGATCTTTCTATCATGTAGTCGTTTGACTTTTTCTTTATATATTTTTGCATTTTCATATGCCTCATTTCGGATCTCATCGAGTTCGGAGAGGTGAAGCTTTCTTTCTTCTCCTGCTTTTATTAAGTCAAAATTGACGCTTTTTATTGCCCAGTAGGCTTTATGTTCTATTTCGACAGGTAAGTGACATGATTTACCGTAAACAAGACGGAAAGGACTCATTCCTAAGACTGTTTTATAAGCAGTACGATAAGCCCATAGTGCGTCATTCAACTTAACAGACCAATCTTTCCTTGAAGGTTGTACAATTTTTTGGAGGATTCCTTTAATCTGCTTATTACTCGTTTCCACTTGTCCTGATGTTTGGGGATGGTAAGGAGTAGCTATTTTATGATTAATATGGTACTTTTTCATCAGTTTTTCAAAAAGCTTGTTACAAAAATGGGATCCTCCATCACTAATGATTGCTCTCGGAAATCCAAAGCGACTTAAAATGTTTTCTTGCACAAATTTTAGAACTGTTTGAGCATCATTAGTTCGTGTTGCAATAGCTTCTACCCATTTTGACACATAGTCAATCGCAACTGGATGTACTCAAAATTAAATGACTTAGGAAATGGCCCCATGAAGTCGATTCCCCATACGTCAAAAATTTCGATAACTAAATTATTTGTCAAAGGCATTTCATTTCTTTTTCCAATATTTCCTGTTCGTTGACATCGGTCACATGAAATATAAAATTGATGTGCATCTTTGAAAAGTGAAGGCAATACATTCCTGATTGGAGAATTTTAAAAGCAGTTTTACGACCTCCAAAATGTCCTCCACAATTATACTCATGACAAAATGTCAAAATATTTTTTTGTTCACTTTCGGGAATACAACGTCTTATAATATCATCTTTACCGATTCTAAATAAGAAGGGATCATCCCAAAATAACTTCGACAAGTGAAGAGAAATCTTTTTCTTTCTTGAAAAGATAGGCTAGTTTTTAACGTTCCACATGCAAGATAATTCACAATATCAGCGTACCAAGGAGTTGTATTAATTTGAAAAAGTTGTTCATGAGGAAGTGATTCAGGGATAGTATCGTACTTTTGCAAAGCAAGAGTGTCGTCGTTAATTATGAGTCGTGACAAATGGTCAGCGACCACATTTTCGCTCCGTTTTCTATCCTTGGTTTCTACGTCAAATTCTTGCAACATTAAAATCCATCTAATTAATCTTGGTTTAGCTTGTGGCTTTTTTAGTAAATATTTTAATGCTGCATGATCACTCTGCACTATTACTTTTGACCCTATGATATAAGATCGGAATTTGTCGAGGGCAAAAACTATAGCTAACAACTCTTTTTCCGTGGTCGTGTAATTTACTTGTGCTTCATTGAGGGTAAAACTAGCATAGTAGAGTACACGATATACTTTATCAACTTTTTGACCGAGAACTGCCCCCACCGCATAGTTTGAAGCATCACACATTAGTTCAAATGGTAAGGTCCAGTCTGGTGAAATAACTACAGGAGCTGAAATTAACTTTTCTTTCAGGGTATTAAAAGCGGTTAAACATTTTTCATCAAAGATAAAAGGGGCATCCTTAGAAAGTAATTTACACAAAGGTTGGCTTATTTTTGAAAAATCTTTTATAAATCTTCAGAAAAACCGGCATGCCCAAGAAAACTTCTAATACCTTTTATATTGGTTGGAGGAGGTAATTTTTCTATTACATCAATTTTAGCTTTATCAACCTTAATTCCTTCACTAGAGACTATATGTCCTAAGACAATTCCACTAACCACCATGAAATGGCTTTTCTCCCAGCTTAAGGTTAAATTACTTTCTATACATCTTTGTAGGACTTTAGATAATTTATTGAGGCAATCAGAAAATGATGATCCAAAAACTGAAAAATCATCCATAAATACCTCAATAAAATCTTCTACCATGTCGGAAAAAATAGAAAGCATGCACCTTTGGAAAGTTCAGTGCATTGCAAAGCCCGAAGGGCATTCTCCTAAAAGCAAATGTTCCGAATGGACAAGTAAAGGTTGTTTTTGATTGATCCCAAGGTGCAATTGCTACTTGATAGTATCCTGATAAACCATCAAGAAAGCAATAGAATTTATGACCAGAAAGTTTATCTAACATTTGATCAATAAATGGTAGGGAAATGATCTTTTTGTTCTTTGCATTAAGTTTGCGATAGTCAATACACATTCGCCAACTGTAGTAACTCTGGTAGGGATAATTTCTCCTTTGTCATTTTCAACTACAGTAATTCCACTCTTTTTGGTACAACATGTACTGGACTCACCCATTCGCTATCTGCAATAGGATAGATTATATCCTCGGCGATAAGTTTTAAAATTTCTTTCTTTACTACGTCCATCATGTTAGGATTCAGACGTCTTTGTGCTTCTCTCGTTGGTTTTACTTCTTCTTCTAAGATAATTTTATGCATACACGTTGAAGGACTAATTCCTTTTATATCACTTAATCCCCATCCAATGGCATTTTTAAATTGTTTCAGAACTTTGATTAACTCATCTTCTTCGTCTTTCGAAAGTTCAGCATAGATGATGACTGGCTTTTTGTTTCCGTCTTCTAGAAATACATATTTTAGATGTTTAGGAAGTTCTTTTAATTCTAAAATTTTTTGGGGTTCAGTTTTTTCTAAGATGGGTTCAAAATTTTCTAAGTTTCCTTCAGTAAGTGCAAATAACTCCACTCCCCCCTCTATTTCGAGACCGTCTTCCACGTCGTCAAGATAATTAATATCCGATTCTTCTCTAAAAATATCCTCGACGGCAAGATCAATAACATCGATAAAAGAGCAATTTTCAGAAAAAGAGGTGGTAGGGATTGGATTAATATCTTTTATAGAAAAAGTAACTGTTTCTCCTAAAACTGTCATAGTAACTCTTCCATTTCTCACATCTATTAATGTGTTTGTGGTAGCCATAAATGGTCTTCCTAATAAAATTGTGTGTTCATTGTCATTATTATTAGATACTTCACCAACTTCGAGTACAACAAAATCAACAGGTACTATTAGACCACCTACTTTTACTAGAATATCTTCAATGATACCTTTAGGATATCGGATAGATCTATCTGCGAGTTGTAAGCAAATTCTAGTTGGTTTTAGGTCTCCAAGTTCTAGTTGTTTAAAAATTGAATATGGCATTAAATTTATCCCGGCTCCGAGATCAAGTAGTCCAAAAGTTTCTTTACCATTTCCTAAAGTAATTTTTGCTATAAAACTGCCTGGATCATCTTCTTTATGAGGAAGGTGAGTTTGAAAGAATCTACTTGCTATTTCTGAGACAATCACCTTTTCATTTTCTAAATAGTTTCGTTTTTTAGATGATAACTCTTTAAAGAATTTTATAAAGGCAGGAACATTTTGTATAACATCAATTAGAGATAAATTGACATTTACTTTTGAAAGCATTTGGTAAAGAGCCTCGAATTGTTTATCTTGTTTTTCATTTCTTAACCTGCTAGGAAAGGGAATAGGTGGTTTATAAGGATTGGAAGATTTATGAAAAGAGTTTATTATTTTAGGATCGTATTTTTCTTTATCCTCTACCACCGGTTTGGCCTTATCATCCAGCATCTTTGGAGGTTCTATCTTGTTATCGACTTCTCTTCCACTTCTGAGTATTGTGATGGCTTGAGCTTGTTCCTACTGGCTAGGAAGTTTCTCTTTTCGATTTTTCGGCCAAATCTCCCACTTGGGTTGCCAATTGTCCAATCGTAGTGTCTAATCGTTTCTTGTTATATCTAATTTAATTGAGTTCGATTCTATCATTTCAAAACGCCGTGATGTAGATTGTATGAAATTGTTTAAAGTTTCTTCAAGAGATGGTTGATGTGGTAGGTTTGAAGGTTGATTCATTTGATAAGTTGGTGGATTCATTGGGTACATAATTTGGTTTAGTGGTTGATTTGAAGGGTAATTTGGCTTTGATAAAAACTGAGAATTTGATTTTGGTGGAGGGCGTTAGTGCTAGCCCATCCAAAGTTTGGATGATTTTTCCATCCGGATTATAAGTGTTTGAATAAGGATCATTTCGGGAGGTTGGCGAGGTTGGTAGTTTTGAATAACATTTACTGCTCATCGTCAGGTGCTAATTCAAGAACCGCATTACACATATTAGTTCCATGTCCGTACACTCCACACACACCACAAGTTTCATTGATTGTTTGGTCGGAGAATTATTTCTAAGAAGTTGAATTTCCCTGGTCAATTCTTCTAATCTTTGTGAAAATTCGCTATTAGGGATAATTTCATTGTCTCGAGTCTTTTTAGCTCGTGCACTTTTCTGTTGTGAATTATTCCCTATCATTTCAAATAGATCAAACACTTCTTGTGCAGTAAGTGTACCAACATCTCCACCTGCAGCATTGTCTATCATGTATTCGAAAGTTTGTCCCAATCCATCATAGAAAAACTGGTTTAAAAGTTCAGGTGAATAATGGTGAAGAGGGCATTGTGTAAGAAGACCTTTGAATCTTTCCCGAGCTTCATAGAAAGGTTCTCCGTCTATTTGATTAAACGATGCGATTTTAGTTCGAAAATCTTAAGTCTTCTGATTAGAATATATTTTCCCATAAATTATTATATACGGTCTCCGAGGTTGATAATGAATTAATTAGATGCCAAGTACATCAACCAAGTTTTAGCTCGACCTTTTAGAGTATAAGAGAAGCAGTGCATTCTCAACTGATCCTCATTTAGATTTTGTAAAGGAAAAGTTTGAATTAGGGAATAAAATTCATGAATGAAGTTCAAAGGATCTTCATTTGGCATTCCGTAAATGAGGGTAATTGATTAAATTGAAGATGTTTCAATTCATAATTTCTAGCAGCTTCTCCCAATACAATGTAAGATGTAGATGTGCCTATTACTGGCCGCGCAAAATCACGCATATAAGTTACTCTTGGTTGTGGTTCGTTCACCATATCAAGTTCTTCAGGTATTACTTCGAGAGGTATTTTTTTATTTTCTTCTATTTTTGGTTCCTCTCTCGGTTCCCGTTGAATTTGATTAATATTTTTAATATATGGCTGGAGATCTTCTTTAAGAGATCTACGCCCTTGCATTCAAAGAAAATAACAGAAGTACGAAAAAGAAAAAAAATAATAAAAAAAATAAGGAACATAGAAAATGTCACAAAAATAGTAATTTTAACATTCGATCCCCGGCAACGGCGCCAAAAACTTGTTCCGCTCAAAATGTACTTGTAAAAATAGCGACTTGCAAGTATACGAGGCGTTTGTAGTATTGATGAGTTTACCAAGGTCGTTTCACTTGAGGATCGTTTTTATTTGTTAAAATTACAATAATTATGAATTCTCAAAATAATAATCCCTAAACATTCTGAATAATGAGTTCTGATGATTTTAGCTAATTTGCAGAAATACAAATACAGGAAATAAATCTATTTAAGAACTTTTATTACAACAATTTAAATAAGATAAAGCAGTAAGAATAAAAATGACTTTAATGTAGAATTGTGCTGTTTTTGATAATAAAGATTCTAGGGATTCGGATTATTAAATAAATAACTCGAGCATATATCAATTTGTTAAATGTGAGATTTAATAATTAGATAAATATTATATCTTCAGAAAAAATGATTTGATAACTTTCGTATTCACAAATTATTTTAACAGAAGTTTAAATAATCTAATTAATTCATCCAACTAAATAATACCTTTCGGATTCATATTTAATTCCTTGGGTTAAATAGTACCTTTTGGATTAATAATTAACCTTTTTTTAATTAAATTAAGATTTACAAAAATATTTCTTTTCGGTCTCTATTTTGGTATTTGTGAATTATATCAATTTAAATTAAAGAAGGCACATTAATAAATTTAATATAAGCTCGAGTATTTAATTTAAGTCATCCTAACCCTAGAATATAAAATTTAGCTCATATTCATATTGACAGGTAAAATTACGAGACAGATAAATATTGACATATTCAGAATAAATATAGCAGGAATTAAAAACACTTACTTGATGTAGGTAAATTAAGTGAAAGGAAAATGCTGAAACTGATAGAGACTTATCCCAATACGCCAATTGATCCAAGCAGCTTGAATGTAACGTACGAACTTAAATGACAAAATTTTAATAATAAATAAAAATATAAAGGTGAATTTTATCTGATAAAAATAATATTAACTAAGATTTATTTGAAATATAATTTGAGGTGCAGTATTTATTTATGTGTATTACAATATAATTATATAAAGCATAAATACAGAAAATAAATACAAAAACTAAATTATAAAAACTAAAATGTATTCTGTATTACATTGTGCTACGCACTATTTCTCCACTCTCTACTCTCTCTACTACCTTACTGCTTTTTTTATGAGTTGAGAGAGTACTGCTATTTATAGCAGTACATCACCCTTGAAATGTGAAAGCATCTTATCTTTACAATAATTTTGCATAGTTCAAAATCAATCAATAGGGATGGGAGAGGAAATGGCCAGAAAGTTATCTGCAAAGTTATCAATCTGATCTGCCACGTCATCTCTGACGTGGCAAAAATCCCACACGCGCGTGAGATGCACGCGCAAATCGGACGGTTCCGGACGGGCGCGTGTGTCTCACGCGCTACATGTGAATCTGGTCTTTTCCTGCCACGGTGGAGGGGCGTGTGTCCGGCGTGCGCTTGGCTGACGAAGCGTGAAACGTGGCGTTGTCCTATTGGCTGTTGAGTGACAGGTGTGTGTCAGGCGTGTGGTCTGCTGACGCGGATTGACACGTGTCAGTTTCTTATTGGATCATCCGTACACGTGTGCAGCGACGTGGACTCAGTTGGCATGTGCTGTGATGTCATGCTGACGCCATTCGGCGAATCTGGTTGCACCACTTGTCTTGATATTACTGGTCCACGAATTTTAAGTTTTCCTCCAAAACTTTGAACGACCGTAATTTTTTCATACGAACTCGGATTCGAATAAACTTTTTATCAAAATGATCGTCTCGACGATACGAATAAAACAAGACCACTCATAAATATATTCAGAATCTTTAAAAATATCGCTCCTAAAATGACAGATATGTCTTCTACCGGTGTGCTAATCTGCAGATAAAATTTAATTCCCATTTGTTCCGGGAATTATTATTCCCGTGATGTGTCTTACCTAATACTGATTGTAGATACATAGATGGAAGGTTCTAGATCCTTCTAGAGGTAGTATGATCCTATTAGATGTCTTACCTTATCTAGGAATCCTATGTATGGAAGGACTCATCAGAATGCCTATATAAAGCCCTCTATCAGTGTTATGAATGAATTGATTCTTTGTCTTTTACTTTCTCCTCAAACACGTTATCGACGTAGCTCGAACGAAAAAAAAATCGGCCAAGCCGATCACGCAGACGCCCGCCGAGCACCGCCGCCTCCGCCGGACCACCGCCGCCTCGCCGCCGACCACCGCGCCCGCCGCCGTCGCGCCCACCACCGGATCGCAGCCACCGCGCCGCGCCCGCGCCAGAGCCGCCGGACCGCGCCAGAATCGCCAGAGCCGCGACCGCCCCTCCGCCGGGCCGCCGCCGCCAGATCTGTCCCAAAGCCGCCTAACACCGCTGGGCAGCTGCCAGACTGCCGCCCGCCGGACCGCCGTCGCCGCCGCCGGACCGCCGTCGCCGCCGACCAGCTCCAGTCCAGTCCGGTTGTGACCCGACCAGGTTGCCGACCCGATCTGCCCGACAGTCCCGTTTTCATCCAAGCCAACTGTTGCCTAAGGCTGCGACCCGATCTGATCGAAGCATCGCCGGATCGTCGAAACGGTTTTATGCACGTGATATTTAATGCTTGAAAACCTAGTGCAATCGAGACAAAACCTATCAAAATCGAAAAAAAAGCCGAGAGACGAGAATTTCCGCGCGTGAATTTTCTGCACAGCGCAGTCGTACGAAAATCACGTTTCCCGTTTCGTTAACCGTCGGATCGGTGTGAAATTTTGGCAGCAACTTCCCAACACAAATATCTGTGTATTCAACGGTGGAGATCGGATTCTGTGTAATATTGGTTACTGAATCTACTGCCGAACAGAAACAGATTTTTACGAAGAAATTTGGAGATCCGACCTCATCCAATACCGAGCTGATGCATCGCCGCGCTCGAGTCCTTTTTCGGCCGAATTATTGAGCCCAGTAGCCCTATCCAGGCGTTTCTCAACTCTCCATTTTTTTTCCTACTCAATGATTCATTTGTTCATTAATTTCTACACTTATGAATCTTACATGTTTATGTTTTACGTGTATATAGGAAAATACGTCGCTCATGATGATGTGCACGCTATGGAGAAAAAGCCATATTTATCCCGTTCAAGGATCAAAATAAATATAGAACGGAGTACCCACGGAAATATGTTGCTCATATGGAGAGAATCTCCCGTTCAAGGATCAAAGCATATATGAAACCAAGTACCCGTAAGACTTTATTAAAGTTCTCGTTTTTCAATTCCTCTCTTTTGGGAATTTTTTTTGGGAAATTGGGTATTTGGGTTCTTTATCTCCCACGCTACTTTGCGGTGGATGAGACAATGAGAGGTGGTATCACTCTCGGATGTCGAAGTAAACTGTGTGACGGTCCTGGGGGAGTCACGGATAATTGTTGAAAGTCGATATTTGTGGTTGTTGCATACACCACGTTTTGGGTGCGATTTGATGTCGCCGTTTTATCGATTTTAAACCAACAATTGAAAAAAGATGAACATTGTCGGTAACGGTAAAGTTATGACTCGTTCATGATTAGTCACGGATTTGTGACATACAAATGGGACAAACATCGATTGCGACGGATATGTCGTGGTTAAAATCGATTTGTGACGGAATTGTCACGTTGAATTGAGCGACCACCACTTGGTCTTGACCCAATCCCATACTTGGAAAACTCCATCTTTCATCTTATTAAAATAAAATATTGCATGTGGGTGTAGACATGTATCGTCTCCTTGCAACATGATATATGAAAGAATGTACGAGTAATTCTCATGAGTTTCAACATGTAAGGCAATGGCATATTGCGGTAAATACATGAATTCGTTGACCTCGATTATAGTTCGTATGACTATAGATCCGAATACTTTTCCGAGTATTTGTAAAGGCATGTGCCTTATATATTTGACTATGTTTAGTCGATCTTATTGGATGGTCAAGACAAGTTGGTTATGGTATATTCATTATGTCTCATGGTTCAAAATGCTTAATTATGATGCACCGCGTTGTATCTATATAACATGGCTATTATGACGTATACTTGCAAATTGAGAATTAAAATACTTGGTTGATTGATGCACTTTGGTGGATTTTTTCTGCACTTTTGATCATGACTAGGCGCATCCTCCTTGGTATTTGTTTATGCTTTGAAAGTTCAAACGGAATCAGTGGTTTTTAAACAGCCTTAGCTGTACCGACATTCCTACTTTCTCTGCAAGTCTACCAACTTGGAGTTACCGAAAGGATCATTAGTCGAGATAATAAATCGAACACCCTGCTGCGTTTAAACGCGCATATGGCTGTCATTGTCATGTTTTTGCATCATCACTTATGCCATTGGATATGGTCTCAACCTTGTTTTCTCACTAAACTTGGGAAATACTAAACAGCCAATTAAAACATGCACTGTGATCTGAGTTTAAGGATCCGTGTGGTGCACAATATATGGATAGAAAGATACGGAAGTCTAGTTTCCAGAACATCTAACCGTTCGTCCATAGCCTTCCTAACAAGGGAGTTATCGCTGTTTTAGTGAACAAAGGTCAAGCTGCGCGGAATTTTATTTCCAGCGATTGTGCTAACTTTTGTCCCAACCAACTTGGTTCCCATCTTGAATTTGCAAGTGGTCTTATGACACATGATTTTCAACCTCTTTTTGGCCGAATTTGCCATAGATGATGTAGTTTTTGGCATGCGTTGTACGCTAAACTATCATCTTTCAAATGTTGAAAAACAGTTTCCTTGGGGAAGCCCAAAATATGCACCCTTATAAGAAGGTCGAGGGTGTGCATGGTAGTGTTACACCATGCTTGTGTCGTAATTTTGCCCCTTAGGCATATAACCTTGCCATGTTATGCACTCAATATGATAGATCATTTTGATCATATCAAGTATAAAATCTCTATGTTGTTAGAGTGTTCGCTATGCTCATGTTTGTAAAATTTTGCAAGCGAAATTGAGTGCGTATTAAGCTATTTTCAAGTAACATGATATTTTTGGATTTCGGTGTATAAATCCAATATGACTATGATGACTAAGTCATCACAGTCAATGAGCGGTATGATGCTCAAGTTGTTGAATGCCGAATGGCGTTTTCTAGTCACATATGTTCCGTAACAATTGAACCATGTTATGACTCGATGATATATATGCCAAAGTGTACCACTCATAGCATCTCATTGTGATTTGTGAGAATAAAATCTTATGCATCACTTGTATTGGATATGTGAAAAGAAAAATATTCATGAGTCAATATGGTCTGGCTTGCATCGGTTTTGGTAACCAGAAGATGTATTGGGACATTGACACATTTAGGCTTTAATAGTCGGAGTTTGACAGTTTGATGATCCATATACCACGGCATCTTGTCATGGACATCTTTTTATTTTAACAAAGAATCTAGTTGGATCAAAGACACCAAAGTACATTGGTGGAGTCGTGAGCAGGGCTCATGACCGATGATGATATTTATGTCATCCGCGTCTTGCTTTCATAAGCATGTGTGACGCCAAAGACCCCCCCGATGATCCTTCTTAGCCATGTTCATTTATTAAAGCCTATTCTTTGGCACGATTAGGAGACGACACCCTCCTATGCTAAAGAGAATAATGTAGCGACTCGCATAAGCATGGTGCTGAGTCCTCCCTTTTCACCGAGTCCTTATACATACATGATCATAAGTATTAGCCTGGGTGGCTTATGATGCTATGATGGTGTTCACAAATGGTCGTACTCAAGTGATAACATTTATATGTTATGTTGTTCCTTTGACAATGATTGATAAGTTGATGAAACCTGAGTTATGGTTGTCCAACTTGCGGACCAGTCATTGTAAAGGTCGGTTCACCCACTTTTAGACCAAGTCTTAAAGTGAAATTTTAACGAGTACTTCCTAACATCCAAGGCTACCTTCTCACAAATTTTGGTACCATTTGGAGACTTGGAAGGAGGTGAACCAGTTAAATGAAGTTTTCACATACCACCAGCCGTCCTAACGACTAGTTCGATGTGATTTCGATCGGTTTTTGACCACAAGGTTGATGGTTTTGGAATCCTAAACACCCGTTTATACATGCTCACGAAATTTTGAGGTGTTTGGGGCTGGTGAAGGGAGTGAACTCTTCAAGAAAGCACTAGAGGTTCGGTAAAACCAACGGCCTATCATCGGTTCAATCGTTTCTTCATGTTCGATCCCGGTGGTGCATGGTGGCGGTTTTGTTGGATTCTCAAGACCAGTAGCTACGGTTATGTAGCATAGGTCAACATGTCATATTCACCTATATCTATCATCATTCAAATGCTTAGTTACGAGTGTAACAGTATGCATTTTGTTAACTGGATTGTGTTAACACTGAAAACCTTTATCGTCCACATGTTCATGTGCCAAAAGTGCGTCACCACAACGCATTATGACGGGTTATAAATGATGAATATGACATGCGCTTTCACTCATAGTCCGCTTAAAAATGTACCTTGGCAGACGATCTCGTAAGTCACTTTGATGAGCCAGTCTTCCCGTCGTTAGGGGGAGATGCGAACGATCATGTTCGA
Source organism: Orobanche coerulescens (assembly GCA_033398695.1). Lineage (NCBI taxonomy): Eukaryota > Viridiplantae > Streptophyta > Magnoliopsida > Lamiales > Orobanchaceae > Orobanche > Orobanche coerulescens. The sequence continues at coordinate 8,839,170 of CM065816.1, read as the reverse complement.
GTAGAACGACTTGGAATTGTCGTAGTTTGTCCCTACTGTGCCTCACCAAGTTCCCTAAAGTGACGAGATTAAATACATGCTGCAAACATGTCTGCAAGGATTGTGTCCGGTTATGGACGTTCGTCACCTATCAATGGTGATATGGTAACACCACAAATTGTGGTAGATGGTGTTACTAGGCCGTGGATCTCATCGAGTATTGGGATGCCACTTGGTTCGATAAATACTCTCGCTAAGAATGTATGCGAGTTTGGTACATGAAAACTTGATCATATGATCAAATGAACTCATCCGTGTCATGTGATTTTGGATTATAGTCATCATTGGGGGACGCCTCAATGAATGCCAATCCATAAAGAGTACTCTATGAATAAAGCTGGTTCATGAGGACGTGGAATGTGAGTTTAATCGAACCATACTTCGTTGAAAATCTACAACGTTGTAGCCTTGGCCTAAAATGGAAACATATGCGACTCCAGTATAAACAAAGTGATAGCCCTTTGTTGAAGTGGTGCCGACACTCCAAAGATAAGATCTATCCGTAAACTTTGTTAAAGCGAGTGAGAGAAGGAGTTAAACTCACCTCATAGCGCGAGGTTTCTCATGAACGCACTGGAATCGACTACGATGACACGAAACTTAGTTGTGCTATCGTAATGGATGTTATAGCAACCACTATCTTTTCAGTTTGATAGTTTCCCAAAAACTGACGTGCAGCTTGTGGTTAAATCTTATCTTAGTGGGGAACTAAGTTAAGCGATAAAAATGATCTCGTGGTGGATCAGACTCAAATCAAGTGGCTCCTGACCACGGAGCGCGTCGACAAGTGAATGTCGGGAACGCATACTAAGTATATACTTGATTTGGAAGAGATATGAAGCTTTTGCTTGTAAAACTAAGGGTTTATAGTGATGTACTCTTGTGAGACTAAGAGATTCCGCTAAATCCAAAGTTAAGAATGAAAGGATCTTGGGACACTTGATGATGCGTATTCATCAATCGGTTTAAGGCAATCTAAGGGACGGTTTCCTAAGAGACGATAAAGTAATGCCTATATGATTCCCAATGATTAGTCGAAGTCATCATAAGACTTGGCTCACTTAAGTGATGATGCATCTTAAGAGAAAAGTACGGTATTATGTACTCATGTTTGACTCGATGCACTCATTCGTAATAATCCCAGAAAGCCACCGTGATGATGGCTCAGATGCGCTCATGCAATGTCTCGTGATTGACAAGAAGCTTGAAGCTCGCTCTATCTCGATAAAAAGGACACTTGAAAACCGATACCCGAATCGCCTGAATGTGTTGGTCTATCTTCCATATGACCCAAAGGGCAGCTCACTTGATGGAAAATGGTGAAATTGGTACCATTGGAAAGGTTTGTGTCTACTTTCCAAGGAAACCAACCATTTGATCACATCCATCATGTTGAGTGACATATGACTATTGTTGCAAAGTAGGACATGATATGTCCGGTAATTTGCTGAGTCAACTTCGATAGAGCTTTGTGATCTGCTCAGGTCGATCTAGGTTACGTACTGTATGTGAATGAAAAGCTATGGGTGTCTAGTTTTCATAAGTTCTTACAGTTTCGTTGATACCTATTGAATCGAAGAAGTTATGACTGATTTAGTGCATAGAGGTCAAGACTTTGGAAAACTTGATAAGTCTTTAGCGACTCTGCACTTTGGATGTGTCGCGCTCTTTTTGTCCTTAGACCAAGGTTTGTTTTTCCCATTGGGTTTTCACTTGGTAAGGTTTTTAACGAGGCGACCTATGAGAACATCCATACAATGATGCGTTGTACTTCTGTTCAACTTAGACCAAGAGGTATTTTTCCCACTGGGTTTTTCCTTGGTATAGTTGTGAGGGCAACTTGGCATCTGACTCCCATGATTTGAGGTACTCATCAGGGGGAGTCGTTATGTATACATCAGGGGGAGTATACACGACATGTTATGTTGGTGCGTTGCAATCTTTTCCACATCAAGCCTTTGTTTTTCCCATGGGGTTTTGTTTTGGCTTGGAATAGGTTTTTACGAAGGCAACATCTTCTGCACCATTGTTGTATTAGTGCTCGACACAGGGGGAGTGTTCCGGGAATTATTATTCCCGTGATGTGTCTTACCTAATACTGATTGTAGATACATAGATGGAAGGTTCTAGGTCCTTCTAGAGGTAGTAGGATCCTATTAGATGTCTTACCTTATCTAGGAATCCTATGTATGGAAGGACTCTCATTGTAATGCCTATATAAAGGCCCCTCTATCAGTGTTATGAATGAATTGATTTGCTGTCTTTTACTTTCTCCTCAAACACCATTAATATAATAAAAATTACAAATAATCACTAAAAATTATACTAGAAGTAAAATAATACAAACACACGAAAAATAATATAAATTATCACAAAAATAAAGAAATATATATATATATATAATATTCTAATAAAAATACGAACAAAAGTATAACAAACAGTTAGCGTGCGCTAACTAGTTGTTGTTAGTGTGCGCTATCGAGCAGTAATTAGCGCACGCTAACGATGTCGGGCAGTAGCTTCGGGACCGTTTATAAGCCCCGTTAGCGCGCGCTACTTGTGTTAGTTAGCGTGCGCTAACTATACAGTTTAAATAGATCACCGGCAGTTCAGAAACAGCATTTTTCACTCTTTTCTTTCGTTTTCTTCACGGGGCGACTCCAGAGGGCTATTTCCTTCCGTTCTGATCGGAGAATCATATTCCATCACCGTAGAATCGTGTTAGCATATTACCATCAGCGTAATCATGCTCCATCGTCCGAATCCGAGGTATTTTCTTCAGGAACCCTAACTTGTCTAATTTGGGGGGTTTTCAGGTTTTTCGTGATTGTTTTCGATTTGTACATGAATGTTATGAAATTCCTTACCGATTGTTGTTATTGGGTGATTCCCAATCCGTTTTCCTCGAATTAATCCGTGAATTGTTGATATGGGGAGATTTTGCGTAAACCCTCACCCGTATCGATTGATCGTTCATTATCGTAGTTTGTAATCGGGGTTATGGGTGTATTCCAATCGATTATTGTTGTTCGTTGGGACTGAACTATGTTGATCCTTCGTTTAGGAACCGTCGTTTTCCACCCTGACCATTCGTAGTCGTATTTCATTTCCGATCCTTCAAGAATGTCTCAAAGGCAAGTACTTTACATTTGTTTGCATGTTCTAGTATTTGAATCGTGGCTATTCGTGGTTGTTGTGGATGGATATGTGTATGTTCACCTAGGGACGGTCCGACGGGGCCTCTAGGGATACGTATTGCCGTGTGTGTGCGTATCACGAACTGTGGTTAACCACCCAGGGATGTCCGACGGGGCTCTGCGGGGTACGGTGGCCGTGAGTCTCGTACCAAGGTTAACTTTGAATTTTTTTTGTTGGAGAAAATGTGTTTTGTGCTCGTGCATAGTAAATATTCCAGAATATAAATGATTTCTAAAAATGATTTTTGGCGCATATATTCATCTGATTAGAATGTAGTTCAAATGGATTGTACTTGCACTAGCAGTTGTCGCTAACCCCTTAAATGGGGGAAATACTTTTGTATTTCAGGTACAGGTCTTGGAGACAAGCGAGCCATATGAGGATGATGGGCAAGCATGATACTGTCCAGTAGTTGATTATTGGTGTTCTGTCGTGTCATTTATTTTGATGTCTTGTTTGAAGAATTCTGTTTTATGAAATTGGTTTAAGTACTCGAGTACTTCCTTTTTAGAATTGTTAAATGTTGTGTTCTCATTTTGGGAAATGGATTTGATGTCAGATTTTATTTGTCGGATTGTAGTATTTTAATTGAATTGTCGTTTTGTTGATGATCGTATGTCGTTGTTGAATGTCTTGTTGGTACGTTAGCTTGGTGGATTCCACGGTATGGAGTTCACAGCGCTGTAATATGCCCCGATCGTCTTGGGGGTGTTACAATCCCATCCAGCTCTGATGAAGACATTCCAATGGTTAAAAATATAAGATTCAATGAGAGGGATATGCACATCCAAGATTGAGTGCTGGGTTGATATTCTCAAGCAAAGCTCAAGCTACAGAGGCAATGATCTGGTATGCTTTGGAGAACAAGAAGCCATTAAGGTGTTATGTTAATGACAAGACCAAGTTAAAGTATAAGTGTAGATCTCCTTGTGAGTGGTCTATATGGATATCCAAATCTAAAGCATTGGGTCCTAATGATTTTAAGGTCAAGACCATCTCCTGCATACATAAGGATTGTCCTCCATACAGAACCAAGCTTTCCAATAGCAACTGCATGGCTGTTGCATTTGAAGACCTCTTTAGAGAATGGCCTAGAACCCCAATTCCAATGTTGCAGGTATGTTAACATAGTTTGAATGCGATCTAATATATTGTTGAATAATGTCTAATTGCTTAATTTTGTTATGTTTAGTTGGCTGTGGACAAGAGGTATGGAATCAAGATGAGTTTGAACACTGCTAGAAGAACAATGGAAAAGGCACTAAGGAAAATTCAAGGTGATCATGTCAAGCAGCTTAGCCAACTATGGGATTACAGTTGTGAGTTAAAAAGATCACATCCTGGCAGCACTGTTATAATTGAACATGAGGAGAGATTTGGAGTTTTTGATAACAACTGATTCCAAAGGATGTACATATGTCTCAAGCCTTGTGTAGATGGCTTCAAGATTGGTTGCAGGCCATTGATAGGGCTTGATGGCTGTCACACAAAAGGAATGTTCAAGCAACAAATCCTTTCAGCTGCTGCACTTGATCCCAATAATAGATGGTGGCCCATAGCTTGTGCAGTTGTTCAAAAAGAGAATGGACATTCATGGAGATGGTTCATGAATTTGTTGAAGCAAGACTTGGGAATTTATCCTGGATATGATGTGGTCTTCATATCAGACAAACAAAAGGTAATTATGACATATACATTACATTCATTTGGCTTTTGAAATCTTACTTCTAACTTTTGCTTGCTTTCTCATTTTAGGGCTTAGAAAATGCATTAGGAACAGAAGTTACACATTGTGAGCATAGAACTTGTGTCCAACACTCGCACAGACTTATGAAAATATGTTATTCCCCACAAGTGGTTGTCATTTTGGGTGGAGACCAATGATATGCAGCTTGATCCTCCTGAGTGTGTGAAGTTGGCTGGGAGACTCAAGAAAAGCAGAAGAAGAGCCATAGATGAGGTTAAAAAAGGAGCAGGGAAATATGTTGTCGCATTTGTGGGATGCCAAACCACAATAGGAGGAGCTGCCCTCAGAATCCCAACCATGAAGGAAGAAATGAGCAGGTAAAACATCATTTTTATTTCCACATTGCTTAGTTTTTTACTCTCATTGTTGATGCTTTCTAGTGTTCACATGGGGAAAGTTCCAAAAGAGACAGGGGTCGGCAAAGGGAGAGGAGGAAAACAACCTCAATCATCACAAGGTACCAAAGTTGCAAGTGGAAATCAAAGTCTAGGCGCGGCTTCGAGCTCCTCCTAAAAGGTCCAAGAAGCCTCAAAGCAAGAAGGCAGGAGCATTGACCAAGCTTAATGACATCATGAAGAATTGGGATTAAGTAGTTATCTTATGAACTTAGTATTTTGTTGTACTACTTAGGACATGAAGTTAGTTTTTGTTGTGCTACTTATACATGAAGGGTGAAACTAGTACTTTGTTGTGGTACTTTATTTTGTGCCAATAGTTATGGAGCATTTCTTTTCTCAAACTATGAAACAATTAGAATGTGGAGAATCAATGTCAATCAACCATCCTATTTAACTTCTTCTTACTTCTCTGTATTGTGTTTAGATCCATACCAACATTGTAAATGTCAATATAAATGCAACCTCAATAAGATCAAACACTCTAAATGTAATTACAAAATGAACTACATTAAACTGAGAATTCAAGCCATTTCTTCTCAAATTGTTATTGCAAATTCAACTACATCAAACCATCACAAAATACACCACAAAAAGTAGCACAACTAAAACTACAACTCCATTCACGCATTTCTTCAAACGCACTGTCTGCATATTCTTTTTAACTACTTGTTCCTCCAAATTCTTTGAGAAGTCTTCTTTGCTATCTAACCGAGCTTCCAAACATTGCACTTTTGCCTCACATATCTTCAATTTCTCAGTTGTAGTCTCGCCCAACCGAGTTAAAGCTTCATGGTCACAACATTTCCTCACCCCTCTAGACGTTTCAGTGTCGTCCCATTCCATCCAACTGTGGCCGCCATTGATCTGTTTACAAGAATTCGAGTAGAGAGTGGAGGGATATATGGAAATGGCAAGTTCAAAGTCTTCTCAAATCTTACTCGACTTGTTGGACATGAGAAGAAAGATCGACCAGGATTGTCACCGCTTCGCGATACTAATTTGATGCATCTCTTCCCACAATATTTGTATAATATTGTCTTCTCAAATCTGTCCATGAATGAGATGCGGAAGAAAGACAAAGCTCATATTTTGAAGTTTAAAGATGGAAGAAGTGTTTTGGGGTCATTTAGAAAGATTAAGGAGTGAATGGACTGATTTTCCCTCATAATTTTCGACCTCAGTTAACAGTTGGTCTGATTTCACGGTGATTTTTAACGATAGTAGTCGAGTGAGTCGATTTATATACTTTAATGATCGAATTGAGTCGGAAGTAAATATAAGTGATCGATGCGGAAAATAAACCAAACATTAGTGATGTCACAAGCCATTTGCCCTTTATTAAATAATTGATAATTTTAAAAAGTCTGTATTTAGTATTTTTATCCAATCAAATCAAATATTCACATTTTAGTTTTTAATCTCCATCACTCATTCACCATCAATAAATTTTATTTTTCAATCACAACCATACAATCACCATCAATACTCGCACAATATTTTCAATCTATCACTTTGCCATGTTACCTAAAAACCTGCGAAAATATTGTAATATCCGTACCTTTCCATTTTTAGCAGTTTATATTTTTGGTGTATGTCTACTTTTATCGACTCGCTTGTAACTGTTTCGACATTTTGAATCTACTTTATTCTTGGAGTTTTTCCATTTGGACGAGTTTTGGTGATGTTTTCACGTAATTTCATTTTATGACATGTTTTGCCGTATGAACGTTCGATTCTCGTAAAACTCGTTCGTTTTCGTTGTTTCTTGGTTTGTGCAAGTTCGTATGGTTGAGTTTGTCGTGTTGAGACTTTTGGTTCGTTAATCTGACGTCGTTTCGTGATTTTTGGGCACTTGGGCCATTTTTGTAATTTCCTATAAGTTTGGGGAATTCCATTATTGTTTGTCGCATTACGGACGCTCTGGTGGTCGGAATTATATTTTCTTTCAGCGCTTAGCTCTGTCGTCTTGTATATTTCGTGTTTATGTTTCTGGATTCTGGCCTTGTCATGCGTTTCGAGTTTTGTACCCTCGACAGTAGCGTACTGATCTGAGCAGTACTGAACTGTTGCGTGGGTAGCGCACGCTACTCCTTATTCCCTTGCGTGCGCTATCGGCGTGCAGTTAGCGTACGCTAACTAGTTATTGTTAGCGTGCGCTATCGAGTGCTATTTAGCGCGCGCTAAGCATGTCTAGCGCACGCTAATGACGTCGGGCAGTAACTACTGGTCTTTTTGTAGCCCCGTTAGCGCGCGCTACCTTTTGATGGTTAGCGTGCGCTAACTATGCAATTTAAATAGATCAGCGAGCAGTTCAGAAACAGCAGTTTTCGTCCATTCTCTACGTTTTCTTCGACGCGCGACTTCAGAGGCGATTTCCACTGGTATTGCTTGGAGTTCTCTTCAAATTCCATCACCGTATAGTCGTGTTAGCATATTACCATCAGCGTAATCATCCTCCATCGTCCGAATCCGAGGTATTTCCTTCAGGAACCCGAGCTTGTCTAATTTGGGATTTTTTCGGGTTTTTCGTGATTGATTCCGAATTGTTCATGTATGTTACGAAATTCCTTACCGATTGTTATTATTGGGTGATTTCCAATCCGTTTTCCTCGAATTTAATCCGTGAATTGTTGATACGGGGAGATTTTGCGTAAACCCTCGCCCGTATCGATTGAACGTTTATTGTCATGATTTGTAATCGGGGTTATGGGTGTTTTCCATTCGATTATTGTTGTCCGTTAGGACTGAATTATATTGATCCTTCATTTAGGAACCGTCGTTTTCCGTCCGGATCATTCGTAGTCGTTGTTCGTCCCCTTTTCGTCGGAGATGTCTCAAAGGCAAGTACTTTACATTTGTTTACATGTTCTAGTATTTGAATTGTGGCTATTCGTGGTTGTTGTGGATGGATATGTGTATGTTCACCTAGGGACGGTCCGACGGGGCCTCTAGGGATACGTATTGCCGTGTGTGTGCGTATCACGAACTATGGTTAACCACCTAGGGATGTCCGACGGGACTCTGCGGGGTACGGTGGCCGTGAGTCCCGTATCAACGGTTAACTTTGAATTGTTTTGTAGGAGAAAATGTGTTTTGTGCTTGTGCACCGTATAATATTCCGGAATATAAATGATTTCTAAAATGATTTTTGGCGCATATATTCATCTGATTAGAATGTAGTTCAAATGGATTGTACTTGCACTAGCAGTTGTCGCTAACCCCTTAAATGGGGGAAATACTTTTTGTATTTCAGGTATAGGTCTTGGAGACAAACGAGCACTCGAGCCGTATGAGAATGATGGGCAAGCATGATACTGTTCAGCAGTCAATTGTTGATGTTCTGTTCTGTCGGTTGTTATCAATGTCTTGTTTTGGGATTTCTGTATTATAAAATTGGTTTAAGTACTCGAGTACTTCCGTTTTGAGTTTGTTAACGTTGTGTTCCCATTTTGGGAAATGGATTTGATGTCAGATTTTATTTGACGGATTGTAGTCTTTTATTTGAATTGTCATTTTGTGATGGTTGTATGTCTTTGTCGGATGTTATTTTGGTACGTTAGCATAGTGGATTCCACGGTGTGGGGTCCACGACACTGTAATATGCTCTGATCATCTTGGGGGTGTTACGAATATACTGTCTTTCAACTATTTATTAAACTAATGCAATACTCGGAGACTTGTCCATAGGATAATGATCGTATTCCTCTTTTTACTACAAAAAATAAAATATTCACCAACAAAATTATTCACCATATATTTTAAATCATTTTGTCCACTATTTTACAAGGAGAATAATGTTTGGTAAATAATAAATTGACATAAGGTTGATATAGAAAAATATTTATTTAAAAAGTATAATTTAATATAAAAATAAGAAGAATATAAAAGTTCTAAAAGTGAATTTTGTACCACTCGTTTAAAACGCTAATTTTAATAGGTGTATTTATTTAGTAGCACCATTAACATTAAAATGCAGAGAAATGGTGAAAACAGATGAGTCATACATGATTTAGGGCTGGTAATTCGTGCGTATCGAGTCGTTATCGAGTCGACACGATAACGACACGACACGATAAGGCCAAACACGAATACGAACCGTTAAGTATATGTTCGACACGATACGAACACGACAAGAAAGGTTGAAACACGGACACGACACGAACACGATATTTTCCGTGTTGACACGACACGATAACTACACGATACGACACGAATAGATAAATTCAAATAAGAAATTTAGAAAATAAACTAAAAATATTTAAAATGATAATAAAATTAATACTAAAAATATATAAATATTATCGGGTTACACGAACACGACACGACACGAACACGAAAGTTATCGTGTTACACGAACACGACACGAACCCGACACGAACACGACACGAATAAAGACACGAACACGATAAGGCCAAATACTAACCCGTTAATTTAGTCCATATTCGTGTCGGGTTATCGTGTCGTGTTAGAAATTGCCAACCCTAACATGATTATAGCAATTATCTCGACTCATCACCATCTCATAATATTTTCTATGTAACTGAAAAAATCTATAATTTTGATGATTTTAAATTTTCTATCATATTTTTTATTCATATGAAGGTTGCTACTTTATCTATTATTGTATAAATTGTAGTGTTAACTAACTTTCTACAATTTAATCGATGCTAAAAATTTTATGTCAAACGACCCAACCTAATTGGGATTTAAGGTGGAGATGACGAGGAAAGGTGAAACCACACACTCGGAGAGCAACTCATGGTGTCAAAGAACACAAATCTACCAGAGGGCTTCCACTTGGACCGAACAACAGACATGGCTTTGCCGAGCCCCGGCGCCTTTTCCTCACCTACAGATGGGAATACGACGTCGCAGTTAGAAGACCCGAATAAGAAGGTCCGGAAACCGTACACCATTACCAAGTCACGAGAGAGCTGGACTGAACCAGAGCACGACAAGTTCCTCGAAGCACTACAGCTGTAAGTTTCATACATTTGAGTTCTGGAAGTTGTTTTTCATTGATTAATGTTAGGGTTTCGTTGTGGTGTCGAATTGTGGGATTGGGAGTTGCATTTTATTTGTTAGGTTGGATTGAATTTACGGCTAATTTGGGTGATTTTAGGCGCACTGTATTACTGCGTTTATTCGATTGGATTGCTTGAAATAAGCGGAGGGTTTTAAATTTTTATTACTAAAACTACGGTTCTCAATGCGGAAACTTTTGTCTATCTGGAATATATGTTATCACTTTTTTACCGTAAATTTGAATGGGATTTTAATGATGGTCTATGAGATTTGGTTTCCTTTTGGGTAAATATATTTCTGTGGAATGTGGATTATGGTATGGGAAGGTTGTCCGGCCTAGCGCGTTGATCAAGTGTCTACTTGCTATCCACCAGGTCACAGGGTTTTTCGAACCCTGGAAACGGCCAATAAGGGTAAGACCGCCTACAGTAGGACCTTCCCCAGACCTTGCTGTGGTGGGAGCCTTGTGCACTGGGGACTGCATTTTTTTAGTGAATTCTGCTATGGAGACGTCTTTTTCTTTATTTCGTGTTATAGTGGTTTTGCAAACATTGGGTTGTTGCGTTCTTTTGAAAAAAAAAAATTCAAGTTTTGTTTTATAGTAATGTAGGTTGTTGTATTTGGACCGACTTGAAAGATTTCAGTCCGTTGTATTTCTCAGCTTTAGTTAAATCTTTTTTCACGCTGCTGAAAACTGTCTTTTTACGGCATCACTTGATGGTTTCATTCACTGTTCAGTCTTCTAATTTGTCTGACATGGATAAAATTTACAATATTTGTTTCTTTTTGTTTTGCAGCTTCGATCGTGACTGGAAGAAGATTGAAGCATTTGTTGGTTCAAAGACTGTTATTCAGGTTATGTTATGTACTTCACCTACCCTTATACTAGTTGAGAATCAATTCCTGTAGCAATTAGTCTGCACAAACTAATAGACTTGTGATAAAACCGTTGTGTTCCCATATTTAAGTTGACTTATCTGATATCTGAGTGTGAAAATTAACTTCTCTGTCTGAAGACAAATAATTTCATTATCGCCAATGACATAAGATAAAATAATTTTTTTTGTTGCTAGTGACATGAGATAAAATTATATTACTGTTGCTGTATATTGAGGTACAGTTACTTTTTGTAGATACGTAGCCATGCACAGAAGTATTTTCTCAAAGTTCAAAAAAAGGGAACCAATGAACATCTACCTCCACCTCGTCCAAAAAGGAAAGCAGCTCATCCGTATCCGCAGAAAGCTTCCAAAATTGGTACTAGCGCGCTATACTCATCGATTCTCTTCTCTTTGACATTATCCAATTTTAAAATCCGGATTTCTGGTCATTTTTTAAGCTCCGTTGGTATCACAAGAGTTGTCATCATTCCAAGCATCACCAGCCATTCCGGATGCTGGAATTGTAGGGTCGACCGATCCTTCCCCATTACTCAATAACCCTGATGCTGCATGTGTACCCGCCTGGACAGACAAACCTTTGCACAGTGAGTTTTTCACATGTGAACGGAGGTTCATTAATTCCTCCTATCAGAAGATTTCAGAATATTTTTTCTAGTGCCTTATTGCTTTTGGGTTGTCTATGTGAGAGTTAACATTTTGCTGTGTCGCCAGGTGATGCCAGATGTGCTGTACAGTCGTTGCCGAATATTTATCCTTGTGGTAGCAACGAGAGCACTCCAAGGATGAGGCCTGCAGGTGAGATAATCAAATTAGTGAATCTTGGACTGCCACTGAATGTTGAAGTGGTGGACACATGTTTGAATTAATTTCTGACATAATCCCGGTGATAATAATTAATAAGACTTAAAAATGAGCAAGGCATTGTCATCTTTCCAGAAATAAAAAAGTGACGAAGGGAGTGAGAGAGAAGGCATTCTCTGCATTCTGTATTTAAGTATCATGCATAAAGCATAAGTAGAACACCAGAGTTTCATGTGTATCCATTCAATTGGAATTACTCTCTCCGTCTATCTTGAAGAGGGTATTTTGGTTAAGGTACAATTTTTTAATTTTAGTCATTTTAACGAAGGTACAACTTGTTTTAAACCATCTATTCTCACTTAGTTTTTTTTTTTTTTTTAGGAAAATCCAGTCAACCAATATTGTAATTTATATAACGAAAAATCATGTTAGATAATAAATTATATAAAGTTCAATTAAATATTAATGTTTTATTTTGACGATAGACTATTCTGTTGGGATAAATCATGCTTTAAAAGTACTCACTTCAAGTGCGACGGAGGGAGTATTAGATCCATCCAATAGTAGTGAGGCTGAATTAATATTATGAGCTTCAACTTGAACTCTATATAAATCAATATTAAAGCTTAAGAAACATGATCAGCAATTTATCGTAAACCTGATGGAGCAGCAATTTTCTAAGAGTATGTTGAGATGTAGGTGTATAGATTCCCGTGCTGAACATGATCATTGATATAAAGATGCCTTAATTGCTTTTGGGGCTCTGTTGAGCTTATTATGCATTCCGCCAACGATTTTGCGTCCTACCACATTTTGGTTCTTGGGCTGTTAATCTTGTATAAATTAGTGTGTCTGCACCTTGTAATTCCTAAATTTATTTGGTTATGTATGAATCAATTGTTATTTGTGGTAAGTCTCAAATAGCTGGAAAAATTAATTGAACTTTTATATTTGCTTAATACAGTTTGATGCTATAATCTGTTGCTCATGATATACTTCAGAGTGCTTGCATTACCAAATGTATGTATAATTCAGCATAACATCCCTTTGTATTTATTATGAGCTTCTGATTCTCTGTGGCTTGTACTTCTATTGGTCTGTCTAAATATTTCTGTGACCTGTAATATGGTTTAAACCAGTGGCTGAGGTTGGGGGACGCTGGCACATTACTGTCTCCCTCAAAACAGTGTTAAAAAATATAAAAAGTATATTTGTAATAAAGAATTGGTGGATATATATGATTTTTAGAAGAAAAAAATCCAATTCAGCACACCCTACTTTATAGTGTTGGCTACGATCGGCCTATCTGTCACTATAAATGACTCCTTCAATTGATCTTTATTTCTTTTTTAAAATGCAGTGCTTCCCGATTTTGCTCAAGTATACAGTTTCATCGGAAGCGTCTTTGATCCAAATGAGACAGGCCATTTGCAGAAGTTAAAGACGATGGACCCAATAGATATTGAGACAGTATGTTTTTTCTAAGCTTGATTCCTGTGAATGTGATCATCTAGTTACTTCATTACCATCCAATAGATTTATAGTTTGCGAAAACACGGGTCTTTTACATTGTGTTTACATATATCCGGGTGGTTTACCTTGTGAAACTGAAGTTTATTTTTCATGCTCTATTGAGTCCATGTTCATTCTCGAATGTCGCCAAATATTTTTAGTATATGCTTTGGCATCTCATGATCTGTTTCTTTTTCTCATATGTTCGCTTGAACAGGTGTTATTGTTGATGAGAAATCTTTCGATAAATTTGGCCAGTCCTGATTTTGAGGATCATGTAAGTGCGAAAATTACTATGAATATTTGAAGTGTTCATTGAGTAACAAGCTTTCCTTACCTGTTCCTTTCCTTTCGGCAGTTAGATTTGGATTTGTTACCAATATGCCTATGTTTATCTTTGGATCCTTCACCTATGCTCTTAGCTAATTGTGTTAATGCAACAATCATATTGATAGTAATCCTTGACCTATACATATTGATAGCAATCCGTAACCTTATATTCTCTCTCAAAAATATAATGACAAAAATATTTAAAAAATTGTGTTGTAAAATTATTTTTGAATGTTAATCGAGCAGCATAATTTTTGTAAATTTTATTAGTAACTTTTAGTAGGCAATCTATGGTAAAAGTTCAACACACAAAAAATACAAAACGACGAAGGCTCTGTTCTTTTGGACTGAATGAATCTGAACTGAACTGAACTGAACTGAATGGATCTGAACTGAACTGAACTGAACTGAACTGAAATATATATTAAGGGTAAATAATAATAATAATAATGGTAAATAATAATAATAATAATAGTAATTAACAACAACAACGATAATAGTAATATTATTAGTATTAATAACAATAATAATAATAATTAAGATTAATAGTAATAATAAGAAGAAGAAGAACTGAGCTGAACTCAACTGAACTGAACTGAATGGACCTGACGTGACCTGAATGGACCTGAACTGAAAAACTGAAAAATAAGTCCAAAAGAACAGGGCCGAAGTAGGGAGTAATATTTAATCTAGCTTTTTCCATAACTCTTCCTGCCTCCTGTTTGCATAAAGATACAGTAGTTGATAGTCTTTCAATCCAGAATTCTATATAAACACATTACTGTTGCAGCGAAGGCTACTTTCATCGTATGAGATTGAACCCGAGAAGGACAACGCTTTTGATGCAACCAGTCCTGTATTTGTTAGCCAATCTGAGGAGGCAGCCTAATGTAAGGCATGGTATTGGTCCGTTTCTGTTCTTTTTCACATTTTCAAGTGTGTACTGTTTCATGTATCAATCGTTATCAGATCTGTTCATGTATCAATCGATATCAGATGAATGATTCTTGCCCGGTCTGAAATTACTTTGTTTAGTGGCAGGAATTCGAGCAAGTTTCCGGCCATGTCCTATAATAGAATGCTATAGAATCCTATTGCTGTAAGTATTGTTTCTTGTTATGACTGCTTTGTATATACATCGATTAGACGAAATAAATATGTAAATTCTATAAAGTTAATATCTGTATATGCAAATTTGGATCCTCTTGTGCAGTTTTTTTTTTTTTTTTTTTTTTTTTTTGGGGGGGGGGGGGGGGGTTGTTTTAATGATGATTATTTTGTAGAAGAGCTGGCTGCTTCATGTACCCCAATTTAAAATTCTTTTGATAAAAAATGTAAAATGTAAATCCTGTTTGGCATGTGAGGATCACTGTGTTGTACTCTCCCCAATTCTGTTTAATAGTCATTTTAGTTGTCAACCTTAACCAAATTAATTGACGTTTTGAG
The DNA here is from genome assembly GCA_033398695.1 of Orobanche coerulescens. Lineage (NCBI taxonomy): Eukaryota > Viridiplantae > Streptophyta > Magnoliopsida > Lamiales > Orobanchaceae > Orobanche > Orobanche coerulescens. The sequence goes on along the minus strand of CM065816.1, from coordinate 8,823,772 downwards.
TTTTCAAGATGAATTGTTAAGGCTGAAATTGTTTAAATTTTCCTAAAAATTCTGAAACATATTTAGAACGATAATAAAAAAGAATCGGAGGGAGTACATTTTATTTTTATAACTGCCCCTGAGGTTTAGAGTATCTTCAAATTTTGTTTAAAATTTATTAACGTGTAAATCATATACAATCTATCCCATTTGAAGTCAGTATTTAAAGAAATAATATTATCCCAATAAAAAAGTTATATTTCTACTTTTTTACATCTCATGTCCTTATTCATCTATTATTTCATGTATTATATTTTGCAACTGATAAAAAATTATGCATTCACCAAATATGACTCTAGACGTGAGTGCGGAGAAGTATAAATAAGAAAGTGGCATTGTATAAAATTACACATTCGTAGACCTGGCAATTCGTTTGTCCTGTATTTTTGTGTTGTGTACTTTCGTGTTTCGTGTACCAAAAACCCAAATCCATACACGACACTAAATGAATTCGTGTCATATCATGTCGTGTCGTGTACCGCGCAAATTCGTGTCGTGTCGTGTTTTCGTGTCAGGCACAATATGTAAAATAAATATTAAAATATTATAAAAAATAATGATTTTAATATTTTAATATTATTTTTGTAGGTTTTAGTAGACGAAATGAAACGAATGGCAACGAAAAGACGAATGTTTACACGAAATTTATGAAAGTTCACATTATATTTTCAAATTTTAAAGTTTAGTATAGATAGAATCCATAAAATCTATATTTTTATTGAAATAAATATAAAATATTATATTTATTTATTTCGTTTACATCGTGTCGCGTCGTGTACTCAAAATGCAAACTCAAACACTAAATTTTTGTGTCGTTTTCGTGTGGCAAATTGCCGGGTCTACACATTCGTGTAAAAAAAATTAGCTCCAACCTTATTATTGAAAGGATCAATAGATGAGCGACACATGCATTACATATAATGAGGATCTGAACTGAACTGAATGGATCTGAACTGAACTGAATGGAACTGAAATATATATTAAGGGTAAATAATAATAATAATAATAATAATAATGGTAAATAATAATAATAATAGTAATTAACAACAACGATAATAGTAAAATATTATTAGTAATAATAACAATAATAATAAAGATTAATAATAATAATAATAAGAAGAAGAAGAAGAATTGAGCTGAACTGAACTGAGGACCTGAATTGAACTGAACTGAACTGAAAAACTGAAAAATAAGTCCAAAAGAACAGGGCCTTAGTGGGTGGAGAAGGAAATGAGACGTGAAGGGTAATTTTGAATTAATTATGAGAGATAATCTTGAGCAGATGTGTATATTTATTGTATAATTACATAATTTTAGACAATGACTCGTGTGTTCTCTCGTCCCACCCCAATTACAATATTTACAAGAAAATTAAGACTACATTTTATGTGATGGTAGATGCATAAATTTTGTAAGTATCGATGGTAAGTACATGATGTAGATTAAAAAGTAAAATATATTGATGGTGAGTGTATGATGATTAAAAGAGAAAGCGTGACAGTTGATGTGATTGGAGATATTTAATATAAGAGGGGTGATAAGGCAACACCCATGAACCACACCCACATACACACTCCGTGCTTTATGAGTGTTGTACCGCATGCTTTACAGATAAAATATTCATAATAATATTATAATAAAATTAATAGTAAAGCACGCGGTACAACACCTATAAAGCACGGGTGTGTTTGGGGGTGTGGTTCAGGGTGCTGCCCTATCATTTTTCTTAATATAATATAGCACTTCTAAAGAGATTTTTTTTATTAAAATATAGCACTTCGAACGAGAGGAGTAATATTTGAATAATACTGTATGCAGCACATTCTCAAGTAGGTGTGAGATGTTCCTAGCCTATTTGAAAATTCACATCAATTGTGAGTGCAGGTTTCACCGTAGTAGACTGGTCACTTGATTTTTATTTGCAAAATGCATTTATTCATGTCAGATATCTCCTCCATGAGCGTAAGAGTAATCTTCCATTGTGCATTATGGAATTGGCCATTTGCAATGGTCCAAATGTCAAATACGAGTGCAGTGTTCTAGACCCAATTTTGACGTTCACACATGAATTCCCATTGTATCTCGAGTGTGTAATTTCCCAAGAGAGCTTTTACTGCATAGATTTTGAATTTTCTGGTATTCGCAATTCAAAAATGTATACTGAATCCTGCTCTCGACTTTAGGATTTTAACACCCAAATTTCCTAAACAAAATTTTTTTTGGTGTGTGTGTGTGCGCGCTCGTGTGTAACTAAGCTCAAACCTTATGGGCAATCCTGATTAACCCCCCACCCCTCAAACAAAGAAAATAAATAAATAAATAAATGTTCAGAGAGGGAAAAGGACGAACCCATTCAAGGGCATGTGATCCTAGCAGGGGCGACATATTTGGCCGGAGAGATAATTCCACATCTTAGTCCTAGATTGGGGATGGGTTTGAGGCCGTGAGGCCTGAGGGGGTACTCAGTGATCGGGAACAATCCACTCGAGAAAAGAAAAAATAGGGTAGGTATTCTGCTTCCGAATGAAATGTTAACTCAACAAAACAAAATGCACCACAATTAAGATCAGATTTCAGAGGGTTCTCTACAGATATGCATTATAATCTTTCTCCACGCACCGCACTATTCTTCGATCCAATGCAGTTGCAATGAATACTCCTGTACTTACCATATTGAACTAATGGGGGAGTTTCAATCAGTGACTAAGTATATACTTGCTAAAAGCTATAAGGAGTTCACGTGTACATGCTTACTTGGGGGTTGATATTACCATTCAAAGCAAATCACTCCTGTTATGAAAAAGAAAAATGATGGTTGACCTGGCAAAGTTCGTACTATTGACGAGTCTTGAAAGTTATCCACGGCGGAAAACGAAAGGCGCCTCAGTGTCGAGCATGCCGGAAGCCAGATGGTTCTTTATCGACAAAACTTCCTACAGCAGGCAGTTTACAAGTGTTAGCACTTCCTTTAATAACACTATAAAAAATGTGTCCACAAAATTGAAGCCAACTACAGAAGTTGAACTATGGTTTGGTACAAACGCCAAGATTATCCTACAATATTACTTGAAAATGAAATTATAATAGAATAGCAGATTGTTAAGAAAAAAAGCCTCAATTAATGATGAGATCGCCTAAGATATGAGATCTGGACTATATCATCCCGTTTCATGATTGATTGATAGGTCATACATATTCATCTGCTTCTAGTGTGCTATCACATTGAGATCCTTAGAGAGTGTTTGCAAACACGAAAAAAAAAAGTGGTACTCTGCTTCTAGGTGGAAATTTGAGTACATTTTCCCACTCAGAAGCGGAAAAGAATTTTTCTTTTTTAGTGTTTGCAAACACTTCTTTTGTAAGAGGATACAAAAAGGTCAAGTAAAAAGTTTGGGGGAAAATAAACAGGAGAATCAATGTTGTTTTTTTACCTGCATTTGATTGCATTGTTTGTACAGCCACTTGCTTGATAGGATTGTGGCACGACGTATCAACCGGTAGGTAATTTTGTTGCTCACGACAGATACTTGGTTGCTGAAGCAGTGGATACTGGACAAGGGAGTTACTAGGTATCGTATTGGTGAAACAAGACTGGTAGAGAAAGTCAGGACAAGTAAAGCAGTTTAGAGCGGGCATATACGGGATGTAATTTGATTTCGCAGGGAAATTCATGTGACCATTCCCTTGGTGGGAAAAGGGCTTTTCTGGGCAGTTCGAGACCTGAGAGTGCATCTTCGCGTTTAGAGGTTCTGAGTTCTTTCTGATGCCAACTGCCATGTCAGATGTCACCTTATCAGCTTCCATAAAGTCTCTATTAGGTATATGCATTGAGCTGTTATTAGGACCTATGATATCCAAGACTGAGATTAGGCTGTCTTCATCGGGCCAAATGATTCCATCGTCTGAGTCTGCTGCATCATCGCTGTTATCCAATTTGTTGAAGTTCAAAGTCATAGGTACTATTGAGTGGTCTACCGAAATCAAACTTTCCTCATCAGGCAAACAAATCTCATCTTCCGAATTAGGGGTGGGTGTGGATTTGTGCTCTGCCTCTTGCTGTAGTCGGAGAGATTCTAATATATCATCCCAGAAATCTTCAAATGTAGGTTGATTATCATCGGTTATTCCCAACTCAAGCTTGTCATTGGCACCAATCATCTCACTTGTTTTGTTATTCCTACAAGAGGCTTCAAATTAACAGTTTTTCTTTTTTACACATTTACACTTGAAATGGAAATTCTTACATATCGTTTTCTCTAATGCTATCAGTCGAAGCTGTTTGGTCGGACTCTACTGCTGAAAATGAGGAACGCCCAGAGGATTCGAACCCAACTTCAGAAGAAATATCCAAGGACTCGGGAATCTTCTGCATTGAAAATGAAAGTTTTGTTAGACTGATCAGGTTGATAGGCATTTTATGGAAAAACAATTATTCCTAAATAATGTACTTTCACTTTCTTTTCTGCTACATTCCATTCCAACTTGATATGCCAACTGAAATAATTGAAGTTTATGAGGAAACCATGCATACATACGAATAATAAACACGACAATCACAAAATAGCACATGTACGGTTTCCTCAATAAAAATGGAGTGCAGACTGTTACTATATTCTTGTTACTTCTATATGAGGAGCTCATCATGAATCAACATATTTGTGGAGAGAAATAGAATAGACTATTTTTCACAGTTGATGTGGAAAGCAACAGATTTGAGTTATTATTTGATCTCAGCTTGATGTTAACTTTCCATCATAATACCATATGAGAAGTATCATGAAAACTACAGTTACTATTTTTGGAAGGTAAAGCAATTTCTTCTAGCCTCGTTCCTCCGAAGACCACAATGATGTGTTAATACATATGAGTAAGAGAATGGATGTTCATAAACTTCTTTACTCCGACGTAATGATACATATTTGAATATATATGCAAATGTTCTCTTCATCTGTGAGAGCCAAAGAAAACATTTGTGATGTGCCTTTCTTCCCTTGGAGGATGTCCCCAGCGGGGGTGACAAAAGTCAACAATCTTAGTAAAGCTTAAAATATAGCTAATAAGGTAACCAATCAATCATCAGGCATCACAAGGAATAAAAATCAAAGAAAATTCCACAACTCACCTTGTTACTATGCGGAGGACGATAAGGATTTTCACTCTTTCTAAGTTGAAAGGGACCACTATTTGGGGTCTTTTGATCCAAAACCATAGCATCGCATACATAATCCTTAGGCAACTTTTCAGACACGATGTGGCTTCTCTCTGCATTACAACTTGAACATGTGTTAGTATGAAATTACTAAACTCAGAAAAGAAAATGACTTCTGTTAAGTTATTAACTAAATGAAGTTGGACATGATTCCTGCTGGTAGATAAACAACACACACGCACACGCACACACACACCTGAACTACGATTTTGCGAGCGACTCTCTTTACTCAGCATCAACGAGCTGTTATCCTGTCTTTTACCAGGATACGTATCCCATTTACTGGTTGGCAATGCACCCAAAAGAGATGAATTACCAGAAATCCATTTGTGTTCCACAATACTAGCAGCTGCTCCATTAAGTTCGCTGTTTTGAAATAAAGATTTAAAATTCATAGACTAACAGCGTAGTAAATTAACATTCTTCGACTACTTGACATAAATATACGAATCTCGATACGATCTAGATAGTGATCAGACAATCAAATCAAACTGCACACGAAGAATCTAACAAAATTTATAGATTCAGTGCCTAAACAACAGGTATACATCAGCATGATCCATAAAGCTAATAGCAAACCGTATTATCTTTTCGAGGAGAAATACTTATTCCGTTACCTCAAAACTAACAGGTCGAAATCCCCAGGTAATTTGCGACAAATCTCCGCTTCAGTAAATTCCAAAAGCAAAACCCTCGTATAAGTAATCTTCGACCTTTCGCATCTGCAAATCGAACAAAACAGAAGCTCGCTACAGAGAAATACAACTTCACTAAAAATAATCACAGATAACGCTAGCTATTACCGTACTACGTGACGAAGTCAAACAGAAATCTACGTTTACACACACTAATGTCTCCGAAAACAACATTGCATGAAAATTAAATATAAAAGCATCCATGACATTACTTGGAAAGCTCATCTTCATCTCCTCCGAAGTGCAACTCCTCCTCTGTGCTCCGACGTTCAACTTCTTCAATCATTTCTCGCGGTTCATCTAGATTCCGATTCAGAACGAAATGTGCAAAAATGTTAAACCCTATCAGCTGAAACTTTTACTTTTTTTTTAAAATGCAGAGGTGAAATTAGGAGTAGAAGCAGAACACTAAGCTAAAATCCAGAAATTTCATCGGAAAAAAAAAAAATCGGCTCTGAAAGGCGGTGGCGTAGGAATCCGTACGGTTGCTCTTTTTATTTTGAATAAATGGAGAGAGAGAGAGAGATGGAGAATGCTAATGCTGGAAATGGAAACGTGATGGTTTTAGTGAGAGAGAAAAAACAAAAAACGAAGCAAATGCCATGCTCTCAGTCCTTGCAATGAGAAAGCCAAAAAAAGAGTGTTGTATGCCGTAGTAAGTAATTGCATTTATTAACCGTGATAGAAACAGACAAAAATAAGTTCCGGATGAAAAAAGTAGTAGTAATTTTTTTCAAGTTTTTTATTTAACTAAACATGCTTAGAATAGGGGACAGATCCTCTGCAGTGCACTATACGGTACTGTACACTGTTGTGCGTAGGATTCGACACGCACACACCCGTGCGGGTGTGCGTAATCTAACGGCTGGCAGTGCAAAACACCGTGCTGTGCACTGTAGAGAACCCTGTCCCTTGGCCAGTGTGGCGGGCTGGGCCCCAACCGCTATGGCCCAGCCCATTGAGAAGTTATGGAGTCCACCCGGCCCGGCCCGTTAAAAACTGGCCCTGAACCTATTTTATTCGGTTAGGGTCAGGCCTGACCCGAGGAGGCCGGGCCCAGTCCTGCTATGGCCCATTGAAACCCGCTCGGCCCATCTCTAATTTTCTTTATTCAATATATAAAAAATTATGGACAAAAATAAATGATATTTAAATATAATATTTAATAACCATACTATTAAAATAATGATTTAGAAATTATTTCATTAAAACTCGGAATAAGTGAAGAAGAAGAAAAAAAAGAAGATAGAGAAACGAGAGGGAGAGAGAGAGTGCTGAACAAATATAAAAAATGAAGTAGAAAGAGAAAGTTGAAGGAGGAGATAATAGAAATGAAGGAAGGAGAGGAAGAGGAGAGAGAAAAAAGAGAGAAAAGAGGGAGAAAAAAAGAGAGGAAAGTGGGAGAAAGAGAGAGGGGAGAGATGGAAAGTCGAAGAGGAAAAGAAGAGAAAAAAAGAGAGAAAAGATGGAGAAAAAAGAGGGGAAAGAGGGAGAAAGAGAGAAAGGGGAGAGAGAGAAAGCCTAAGAAGAAGAAAAAAGAGAGGGAGAAAGAGGAAAAAGTATAAAAGGTAAAAGAATTTTCTTTTTTTAATGTCCCTAATTTTTAAGAAGGAATGGTTGTTTTTGGGAGATAATGGTCAATCCTTCTTAATTTAATTTTTTAAAAAAAAAATAGGCCCGGCCCACCCTGTTATGGCCTGATTTTTGGCCTGATTAAAACCCTGGTCCGGCTATGATCCTGGCCCGACACTGCTATAGCCCGACCCTAAATATAGCAGTGCTAGGTAGACTTTAAGCAGCGGCTCGGCAAAAGCCAAAAAGCAGGCGGGCCATCTGGGCCGGGCCAAAAGGCCCGGTTTTTGGGCCAAAATATTAGGCCCGTGGTCTGCGGGCCTCAACTTTTTTTTTTTTTTGAAATATTATTTCTGAATAATTATACAAATATTTTTCGATCCGTAATTATTATATTATTCACTATACTATCACAATCAATTAAATAAATGTAGAATTATTTTTATTTGATAATTATATTATTTACTACACTACCACAATCAAAAGACAAATATATAAATATTTTTATTTGATCATCATTTCATTTATCACTACTACTTTCTTATAAAAATCATAAAATAATATTATTATTGATATGAGATACTACAAAGAATCACAAAGTCCCATAAAAATAAAACTACATCAATAATTAACATATAGATGTAATCTAATCTAACAAATAAGGAAAAATTTTAAATATTATAATTACATATAACATAAATATAAAAAAAAAAAAAAAAACTGGGCCGGGCGGGCTCATGAGCCGGGCCTCACCGGCGGGCAAATCTGGCCGGGCCAAAAGCAGTTTTTGGGTCAAAAATATGAGCGTCATGCCCGCCCAAAACGGCGGGCTGGCCCATGGGCTGGGCCCTATTGCAGTCTAGTGCTAGGGTTGGCCAGCCATGGCCCGTGAACCGGCCACCGGCCCGGGCTCGGGCCGGCTATGGCAGGAACCGGTCCGTGGCCATCTTTATATTATTGAAAAAAATCATGGGAATTTTAGATACCTGATCCTCTTTTGAAACTGAATTTTGAATAAGCAATACTGATTTTCTTAATTCCAAATATTCGGGAAACCAAAATCCCCGATATGTAAATTAAACTTAACAAAAATATTCAATTGTTTTATATATTTTCGGTGATTTATATATTTAGTTATTCATTTTTTTAATCAAACTAATATAGAAACAAATATGTAACTTCAAAATCCTCTTGTACTCTGTAATTTGTTGAGCCCAGTTAGAAATAGAGAAAATTATCAAATTGATCCCGTATGTGGGACCAATTGGCCAAAAAAACCCATCTGTCTCCAGCGAACCAAAAAACACCACATCTCCCCACTATTTTAGCCAATTTAGTCCTCCGTCGCCTCACGGAGTATTTTCCGGCCACCGGAGCTGACGTGGATGACACGAGGCTGACACGTGAAAAAAATATATAAAAACCTAAATAATATAAAAAAATCTAAAAAAAAATAAAAAATCTGGAATATTAAAAAACCTAAATTTAAAAAAATTTAAAATCTAAAAAAAATTTAAAAAAAAATATATAAAAACCTAAATAATATAAAAAATCTAAAAAACTTTAATTTTAATTTAATTTAATAATAGAACCTTAAGTAATTATCTTTAATTCTGAAATATTAATATAAATATATTAGAATTTTTTATTTATTTTTAATTTATAATTCTAAAAAGATTTTTTTTCAGATAAAAAATCTTTTTAATTCAAAAGATTAATTTTATAATTCTGAAAAAAATCTTTTTAATCTTTTTAATTTCTGAAAAAAAAAATTATATTATTTTATAACTTTATAATTCTGAAAAAAGAATCTTTTTAATTTCTGAAAAGATTCTGAAAAAGAACGTTTTGATAATTTTCTCATTTTTTTTTCAGAAATTAAAAAGAATTTTTTTTAGAATTATAAAATTAAAGAAAAAAAATCAGAAATTAAAAAGATTAAAAAGATTTTTTTTTTCAGAATTATAAAATTAATCTTTTGAATTAAAAAGATTTTATTTCTGAAAAAAAATCTTTTCATAATTATAAAATTAAAAATAAAATAAAAAATTCTAATATATTTATATTAATATTTCAGAATTAAAAATAATTACCGAAGGTTCTAATTTTTTTTAAATTTTTTTTCGATTTTTCAGATTCTTTAAATTTTTTTAGATTTTTTAAATTTTTTTATATTATTTAGGTTTTTATATTTTTTTTAAAAAAAAATTAGATTTTAAATTTTTTAGTTTTTTTTTCATTTTTTTTAAATCTAGGTTTTTTAATATTCCATATTTTTTTATATTATTTAGGTTTTTATATTTTTTTGCCACGTGTCGTCCACGTCAGCTCCGGTGGCCGGAAAATACTTCTGCCGGCGACGGAGGACTAAATTGGCTAAAGTAAGGGGGAGATGTGGAGTTTTTTTGTCCGCCGGAGACAGATGTGGTTTTTTAGCCAATTGGTCCCACATACGGGACCAATTTGATAACTTTCTCGTTAGAAATATATCATAAAGAGGCTTTAACTGCATGTAAATAGTACTCTCTCCGTCGATTCTGCCCAAATGTTTACATGTTTCTAAAAAAGTTGTAAATTTAATAAGTTTACATATATCACTTTTTACATTCAAATCAATCAATTTTTTTTAATCTCCATCACAAAATCATCATTAATATTTTTTATTTTTTAACCTCCAGAACACATTTATCATCATTACTTTATACCAATCATTACCTAATATACAATTTCTATCAATCGAGACAGATGAATTAATATATATATATATATAAAACCAAAACCAAACCAAACATACCCAGTATATCCCGCGCAGAGCAGGGTCTAGAGAGGGTAAGATGTACGCAGACCATGCCCCTACTTTTCACTAGGGAGAAATTTGCTTCAGTGAAGACTTCAAACAGTGCAGACAAGAAAGTATAGCGTGATATATACAAAGAAGCATATGATACGAAAAAACTCCAAATCATACCTGAGCACATGGCTTAATTCACATGAGCCTTACCTAATGGGACTTTGGCAACTGCACTCACGATGAACGTTGCTCAATGTAAGAGAGGTTGACTCACATGCCTCCTCTAAAAATACACCACATGCAAAAGGCAATAGGATAAAATATACAATAAAAGTAAAAGATGCATTGCTCTAGGTCAAAGCTAACCGAGACAACCTAACCCTGAGGCTCTCAACTACAGCATCGCTCCCTACAAATGAATCCACAACTCTGATCTGGCGCCTCCAAGAGCCCCTATCAACAGTCATGGTCTCGGAAAGGTTTAAGGCCTTCAAATCTAATCTCAGCTGCTCCTCCCACGTCCTCCTCGGTCTGCCTCTCCTCCTCTCCCCGACAACCAATAAACTCTCGACCCTCCTCACCGGAGCAGAAGCCTGCCTCCTGCGGACGTGGCCAAACCATCTCAATCTCCCTTCCCTAACTTTCGCTAAAATGGGCGCCACTTCTAGCGCGTTCCTGAAAATCCCGTTCGAGATTCTATCCAGCATTGTGCGACCACACGACCAACGTAACATTCTCATTTCAGCCGCTTACAACTTGCTCTCAAACGACTTCTTCATCGCCCAACATTCGGAGCCATACAACATAGCAGGTCTGATTGCCGCTCCATACAATATATATATATATAATTGAAGAAGTGACAAAAATAACGGCTCAAAGTTTGCTTCATGTATTTTTGGGTAATATAATAAAATAAGGAATCATACCCAAAATATTTAGTACAAATGAGTAATGGGTACGAATATATTTGTTTACAACAACAGAAAATCTCAACCTTAAATCCAATTGATAATGAAAAAAGCAATTCATGATTTTTATATTTTGAAATCAAAACTTATATTTTCACAATGTAAAATTAATGCTTCAACGATATGAGTAATATAACTAACGTAACTTATTTGGTGATGCTATGTACCGAAAAGAATTTTAAGCTTCTTTAGTTGGAACTTTTGGAGGAAGGGACGCTTGGCTCTTATTAAGAGCACTCTCTGCACGATTCCCCTTCATCTGCTTCAGGTTTTGGACCCTCCACATTACATTATCCAGGAGCTTGAGCAGATAATTGCGAGATACTTCTGGGGTGCTGTTGGTCCTAAGAGGAAGACGCACTGGGTCAGTTGGCGGCAGATTTGTCGTCCGGTCTCTGAGGGAGGCCTCGGGATTCGGAGCCTTTCCGATATGGCGAGAGCTTTTAGTTATAAGCTCTGGTGGCGCATTCGCGCGGGCACGTCTCTGTGGGCGATTTATGCTCATGGCTTTCTTGGCCTTTATACGCCTATGCGTACTGCTCGTAAAGCTCATGCCAGCCACCCTTGGCGCCGTCTCCTCCGCGTGGATATTGAGGCTCAGGAGTTCATACGCTGGACTCTTGGTCGTGGCTGCGGGGAGGTCAGCTTTTGGGACGATACTTGGATTAGGGATAGGCCGATTTATTCTTATTGTCAGGTTACTGGTAGATCCCTTCTTAGGATTAATGAGTTATGGGTTGATGGGACGTGGGACATGGGTAGGTTGGAGTCTATTGTTGGAGAGGAGCTAGGATTTACCCCTTAGTTCATCCAGGAGATCTCCGCGATTCCCATTGCCGAGGAGGATTCGGATAGTATGTGCTGGACTCTTACCTCTTCGGGTGCGTTCTCATTGTCGTCGGCTTGGTCTCACATCAGGGTGAGGAGTCAGGCTAATCTTATTTACGGTCCATCTGGACAGCCTTACTCACACCGACCATTTCGGTGTTTATTTGGCGACTTCTCATGCGACGGATCCCGACTGATGACATTCTACAGAGGAGGGGCGTTTCATTGGCTTCTAGATGTTTGTGCTGCTCGCATACCCTTACCAAGACTTTCCATACCGAGACCATTGCCCACCTTTTCTTAGAGAGTGATGTGGCTCGTGACGTGTGGGAGTATTTTGGCGCATGGACACATTTATCCCTACCCCATTTGAGCACCTGAGTTTTTTCGCACACGGCACACACTTTAGGCACGTGACTTTCATTATTCCTTGTCTGATCCTTTGGTTCATCTGGACAGAAAGGAATAGTGCAAAGCATAGGGCGGTTACTTTTCCTTCTTCTCATGTTATTGTGCAGGTGGAGCGCCATGTTGCTTTATTGGCTTCTGCGGGGCTGATTTCCTCTGAATTTTGGGCGGGGTGCTCGCCGCCTGATCGTTTTCAGCGAGCCTCATCTTCCCCCGCTCAGACTCGTCGCCCCATCCCGGTGGTTTGGCTTCGACCCGAGACCCCTTGGATCAAGCTGAACACGGATGGTTCGTTCGATAGGGATACTCAGATTGCGGGTGGGGGAGGTCTGATTAGAGATCATCACGGAGAGCTCCTCCTTGCTTTCCACTCCTCTTTTCAGGCCTCTTCGAGTTTTGATGCAGAGATCCAGGCGCTGGCGATTGGATTGATTTCAGCTTCCAAAAGATCGAGACATGTTTGGATTGAGCTTGATGCTGCTGCTGTTGTGTCGACCCTGCTATCATCTGGCCATTGGGGCTCTTGGCAGGTTCGTCACACTCTTATGCATATCCGACACATTCTCCGAGATATTCAGTTTAGAGTCACCCATATTTTCCGGGAGGGCAACAGGTCGGTCGACTACCTCTCTGAGCTCGGCATGTCGTCCCCCGGTATTCAGACCTATACTTACGATACTGCTCTTCCGTTTCTTCTCTCCCTTATACGGATGGATCAGCTTGGTTATCCTTCATTTAGATTTAGGTAGGTTTTATTTTTGATTGATTGATTGTCTGCCTATTGGTCCGCACATTAGCCCACATTTTTAGTGGTGCACCTTGTATTGCTCTACGGGTCCGGATTATGGCCCATTTTTGGTCATAATTCGGAGTTGAGTTGTTTTGATCTACGGGTCCGTACATTAGCCCACGATTTTTGTGGTGCACTTTGTATTTCTTTAGCGGGCCGTAGATTTCTTCGATGTTTGGACCCGAATTATGGCCCATTTTTGGTCATAATTCGGGACTGATACTTTGTATTTCTTGATTTCTTCTTATCTACAGGTTGGTGGGTCCCGCCTCAACCCCCCGTCTGTAATATCCGCAATTTCGAACTTCCGGTAATTTTCATTTTTCGGCGGAGGTCCGTTTCGAAAACTCCATTTTGACCGTTTCGTCATTCGGAGAATATTTAATTCTGCACTTTTTGTCATCCGAGTTCATTTCGGTATCGTTTTGTTGAGTTCCGAGCTTTTTAGCGACTTTTCCGCACTTGAGTTCGATTCTTGCGAATCTCGTCAGCTATTTGTTTGAGGTTCCCGTAAGTCCGTTTAACTTTGTTAGACGTGTTGTGAACTTCGGTTTGGTTATTCGACCACGTATCATGATTTTCGGATGTTTGGGCCGTTTTTGTAATTTCCTATAAGTTTAGGGAATTTGTTCCTTGTTCGGTTTTGATCGTGTACCTCGGACCGTTTTGGGTTACTGGTTATTGTTTCTCGTTGTGTGTATTTTCCTCGGACTGTTGGGTCGGCATATCGTGTTTTGGTGATCGTCTTTTTCGTTTTTGGTAGCGTTGTTTTCTGTCCAGAATGCTGTCTGTCAGGACCTGTGCAAAACGGCGCAAGACCCGCGGCATTTTGCGCCGTGTCGCCCAGGGGGTCGGGCACTGTCCGAGAAACGGCGCAAGACCCGCGGCATTTTGCGCCGTGTCTGTGCGCCGTGTCGCCTGTGGAACCTTTGTCCGAGAAACGGCGCAAGACCCGCGGCATTTTGCGCCGTGTCTGTGCGCCGTGTCGCACAGGGGTCGCCCGCTGACCAGCAACACGGCGCTGAACACGGCGCTATTTGGACCGTTTGTTGCGCCGTGTTCTGTCCAGTATATAAAGGACAGACGGGTGTTTTAACCCCATTTCTTCCTTTCTCTCCCGTTTCTCCACTCTCTCCTCGCGACATTGGGCGATTTCAACCAGATATTGCAGTCTAGCATCTTATAACTCGGATTTGGACATTCTAACACGAATCAATCATCTTCCTTCCACCATTCCATCGTTGAATTGAGGTAATTGGTCATTATACCTAATTTTAGGGTTCTTGGCTATAATTCATTTTTCCTTTCGTTTTTGCTTCAATTGATGATGAACATTAGTTGGGTAATCATGGTGTTATGTTTTCCTAGAACTTTAGCGGATAAATTCCAAGTTTTTCCCCTTCGTTGATCGAATTTGAACTTTATGCCTCAATAGTGTTCGGCGGATGGTCCCTTAGGATAGAACGTCGATTAATTTGTGGTTTCTCAGTGGAATTGTAGTTGATTGAGTCTTTATGTTGTTAGGGTCGAATTCTTGTGAAGAACTCGAGTCGGGACCCTTCCGTTCGTTGTCTTCTTCGGGTCCGAGCTTCGGTCGAACCGTGTTCTTCGGAGCGTTCGGTAGCGGTTATTAAGGCAAGTATCTTACTATACGACTTGTATCTTGCGACTAGTAATTACGTATGAGATGTATAATGACTTTGCTTGCCTTCGTAAATATGTTCCGTTTGAGTTGGTTGTGTTTTCCGCAATTTGAAGGCTTTGTGATAATAGTGTTATATCAGTATACGTGTTAGGCGTTGTGCCATTTGTGCATGAATGCGACGTACATATGGGATGGTTGTACACTTGGTTGTACAATGTATTGTGTACCGAATGTGTGTTATGTTGGTTAAATGTCGTTGATTGATGATAGTTGTTGCGAGTGTCGAGGTTGTGTTATTTGCGTGCAATGTACGATTTTGTGGTGATCAAGGTGATTGATTAATTGTGCTCGTTGTTGTATGTAATGTGATTGTGAATATGTGTGTGACCGCTAAGTTCACTCGTGTTGGTTCGACGGGACCTACGAGGATTCGTGGCAGTGGACTACGGGATCAGAACTTAGTGAGTGCGAGGTCCAATCGTCTTTGGTGCAGCGAGGCCTACGATAACGCATGGCAGTGGACCATGAGTTTCGGACACAGTGCGTCCAACCGGGTGAGCTCGACGGGGCTTACGGTGACACGTGGCAGTGGACTACGGTGTCAGGACTGTGTGTGTGATTGTTGTGATTGATATAGTCCGTGCGGGTTGTTATGCCTACGGAGACACGTGACAGTGGATCACGGTGTCGGAATTGGTTATGATTGGTTAATAGTCCGTGTGGGTTGTTGAACCTACGGAGACACGTGACAGTGGATCACGGTGTCGGAATTGATTATGTTTGTTTAATTATGCGTGATGTAGTACGTGCGGGTTGTTGAACCTACGGAGACACGTGACAGTGGATCACGGTGTAATGAGCATGATACTTTTCAAATCAAAGTTTTTACAGGAAAAGTTTTAAGAAAGAATGTTGGGCCGAGCCCCACGAGATTTATGGAAATGTTTCCGGTATTGTAAACGGTTGAATTATGAAACGAGTTTTGGGTTAAGGCCCTTAAGTTTTCGAAAGGTTTTGTGAATCGGGACTTGAGGTCTTAAGGTTTTGAAATATTAAAAATTCGAGATGATAATCTTATTTTGAATGCTTCATAGCTTATCTTCTCTTGTGAAAACCTCCGGAATATTTGATACTTGATTATTATATTTGATCACGATTATTAATTGCTTGTTACATTTCGTATGATTTGATACTTGCACTAGTAAAGCAGTGGAGTTTTACTAACCCCGATGTCGGGGGTGGATGTCTGTTTGCGTCAGTACATGCAGTTCGGGGAGCGATCAGGATTGGCACAAGAGGATGACGAGTGCGATACTAATCATGAGTCGAGAGTTGTTTTGATTTTTGTTGTGTTGTCGAGTTGATTTGATCTTATTTGTATTGTATTTCGACCCTGTGTGGGTAATGTTATTTAAGTCGGTTTGTCGATTGGGTTGTGTGACCTCATCGGTGCAGTGTATTCACGTGTAAGTGACCATATCGATCTGTATCATTTTATTGTTTGACCACCGTAGGCAAGCATTTGGTTGTTTATGGATGTTTAGCTGGTAGATCCTTGTGGAAAGGGTCTACGGCGTGTAATATTCCCATACGGTTTTGGGGTGTTACATTTATGGTATCGGAGCTTAGGTTGCGGAAACCTAGGTGTCGGGTCGAGTCAGTCGTGGTTTGTCGAGTAATGTGTGGTCTTGTCGTTCGAGTCGTCGGGTGACAAGTTGAGTTGTGCGTAGTCACAACGTGTCGGATATGTTGTGGAGCGAGATTAGTATCGTGGGCGGCCCGTCACCTCCGTGCGACTGTGGATGTAAGTCTCCTCCTTTATGCGTAATACTGTGTATCTCGATTTTATCTTAGTGAGTTAATTGCGGTGCATAATTTTATTTACATGTATTGTGTAATATAGTTGTGTTTAACACTTGTGACACATAGTATGTGTATAGAACCAGGCACGTTATTGTTTTATCTTTGAACCACCGGGTGGGGTGGTAGGTTGTGAAAGTTTTAAACCTTGATGGGTTTCGAATAGGTACCGACGGTAGAGTTTGTGAGAAACTCCGATGAATGATTTTCTTTGTGTGTTTAAACTTGGTACTACGAGATGCATTTGATTGAATTGGCGACCCTGGTTTCCGTTTGAGTATATGGTTTTAAATTCATTTGTTTTTGGAATGTTGTAATTTTTGTCCGCTATGGGTAAGTTTGAGAATGTTTCTGAAGGACTTTACAGTCTGAGAATTTTGTAGAAATTGAATTTTGGCAAATATTTTGGTGGTGCGGTCAAACCATGGTTTATATGGATTTTTAAAATTTGTTAAATTTTGACAAATGAGCCGTGTATTTTCAAATGACACAATCGGTATTTGAAAAATGTGTTTTAAAATACTTGAGACATTGTAAAATATTACGGTGTTGGACCACAATGGTATGCTTAATGTTTTAACCGTGTATCTTTGAGGTATAGGTCGTTCATCTTTGTCGATGTGAACGTGTGAATATTGCATTGTCTTCTTGATTTTGGGCTTATGTCGATTATGTGAGGTTTGTTTTATCTTGTTATTCGATTGGATGTCCGATTCGGTATGCTAAGGGTCGAGGTCGAGGCCGTGGTCATGGTCGTGGTCGTGGTCGTAATCGGGAGCAGGAGAGGCGACTCCTCCTTGCCGAGTACCAATCGGCTCGGTCTGGATCGGGGATATTCGACTAGCGTTAATGTTGACGTTGGCGCCGCCACCATCCTTCGTCGGGTGGTTGATCGATTAGTGCGGATGAATCGGGCCGCACGTCGGGATGAGAACCCAAATAGGGATAACGGAACTAGTAAGTGGTTACGAGATGTGATGAAGATGCGGCCGCCCGTTTTGTGGGTTCGTCGACTTGTTAGGTTGGGAAAAGCGGCTCTTCGGTTGACGAGAATATTTGATCTTGTAGCTTGTCCGGATGATAGGAGGGTACCCATTGCTCAAGACTGCTACTCGACAAAGAAGCTGCAGATGGTGGCACGCCTGTAGTGCTGCAGATCATACACCTACATGGGCTGAGTTTAAGACCGCCATGGAGGCAGTATTGCCCATTGCTGTTCGTGAGCAGAATCGTTGAATTTTTCTCGGCTCGCCCCAAGATGTGTCAATATCGGCGATAGTCGATTATAATCGACGATTGGCTTATGTTCGTGATCAAGTGAGAAGTGAAGCGGACAAGGTCCGATACTTCAATATGCGCATGAAACCCCATATCCGTGAGAGTATGGCTCCGCTCATGTGTACCACCACGAAGGAATATCGGACCGAGCTTTAGCCATTGAGATGGCCGTTTCGTGTGGAATCTGGTTCGAGAGTAAGAGACGAGAAGACCTCGAGGAATTTTTCAAGAGGCGGAGGAGTGAGATCCGTGAGCTGTTGCTTGATTTCCTTCAGGAGCACTCCTCGTTCGGTTGACAGTCTAAGAACCTTACCCCGAGGCGAGTAAGACGATCGGTGTGAAGACCTGCTTTAGCTGCGATCGTGTAGGCCATGCGAGGCAATTGTCGTTCGCCACCGGTTAATTGTTTTAAGTGCTAATCAGGGCACCAAGCGGTGCATTGTGAGTCCGTTGCCAGGATGTTCGGGAATCGGGTTTTCGTTCCTACTCGGGGAGGGCCCGGTGGTGTCCAGTGATGTAGTTGTGTATCGTACTTTGTGCTGTAATTCGTGTAGAGATTGATATTTGTTGCGTGAACTTTTTGGTTTGGTTTCTATTCTATCATGATGTTTTATTTTAAGTTTCGGGATGAAACTTAATTTTAATAGGATAGAATGTAATATCCGGTATTCTCGTTTTCCGTTATCTTGAATTGTTTGTGTTTTGACGTCACACATTTTCTTATTGATGAGAATCGGAATGATTTCTATTGTGATACTCTATTTGTTTCTATCGCATAGCCGTTTTAGTCGGGTGCAACTTGTTGTCGCGTACGTTTCTTTGATTAAATGTGTGCATATGATGTGGTATGTGATGCGTCGTTAATTGATTGTTATTGTTTTGAATCATTGCGGTGGCTTTGTTATGGTCGTCGTGGGCGTGTTTCCACATTTGTATATTCTTTCGCATTGCTTGTAACGTTTCGCCAATGGGCGAAAGTTATGCGTTCTTGTGTATCTCGTTGAGGTTTCCTGTTGGGATATTGCTTCTCCCTACTTATTTTAAGTTTCGGGACGAAACTTCTTTTAAGGAGGGTAGAATGTAATATCCGCAATTTCGGACTTCCGGTAATTTTCATTTTTCGGCGGAGGTCCATTTCGAAAACTCGCTTTTGACTGTTTCGTCATTCGGAGAATATTTAATTCTGCACTTTTTGTCATCCGAGTTCATTCGGTATCGTTTTGTTGAGTTCCGAGCTTTTTAGCGACTTTTCCGCACTTGAGTTCGATTCTTGCGAATCTCGTCCGAAACTGCTGTTTCGAGGTTCCCGTAAGTCCGTTTAACTTTTTTAGACGTGTTGTGAACTTTGGTTTGGTTATTCGACCACGTATCATGATTTTCGGATGTTTGGGCCGTTTTTGTAATTTCCTATAAGTTTAGGGAATTTGTTCCTTGTTCGGTTTTGATCGTGTACCTCGGACCGTTTTGGGTTACTGGTTATTGTTTCTCGTTGTGTGTATTTTCCTCGATGTTGGGTCGGCATATCGTGTTTTGGTGATCGTCTTTTCGTTTTGGTAGCGTTGTTTTACGTCAGAATCATGCATGCCGGGACTGTGCAAAGCGGCGCAAGACCCGCGGCATTTTGCGCCGTGTCCGTGCGCCGTGTCGCCAGGGTCGAACCTTGTCAGAAAGCGGCGCAAGACCCGCGGCATTTTGCGCCGTGTCGCACGGGTCGCCGTGACCAAAGACACGGCCAACACGGCGCTATTTGGGCCGTTTGTTGCGCCGTGTTCATCCCGATATATAAAGGACAGACGGGTGTTTTAACCCCATTTCTTCCTTTCTCTCCCGTTTCTCCACTCTCTCCTCGCGACGTTGGGCGATTTCAACCAGATATTGCAGTCTAGCATCTTATAACTCGGATTTGGACATTCTAACACGAATCAATCATCTTCCTTCCACCATTCCATCGTTGAATTGAGGTAATTGGTCATTATACCTAATTTTAGGGTTCTTGGCTATAATTCATTTTTCCTTTCATTTTTGCTTCGATTGATGATGAACATTAGTTGGGTAATCATGGTGTTATGTTTTCCTAGAACTTTAGCGGATAAATTCCAAGTTTTTCCCCTTCGTTGATCGAATTTGAACTTTATGCCTCAATAGTGTTCGGCGGATGGTCCCTTAGGATAGAACGTCGATTAATTCGTGGTTTCTCAGTGGAATTGTAGTTGATTGAGTCTTTATGTTGTTAGGGTCGAATTCTTGTGAAGAACTCGAGTCGGGACCCTTCCGTTCGTTGTCTTCTTCGGTCCGAGCTTCCTGGTCGAACCGTGTTCTTCGGAGCGTTCGGTAGCGGTTATTAAGGCAAGTATCTTACTATACGACTTGTATCTTGCGACTAGTAATTACGTATGAGATGTATAATGACTTTGCTTGCCTTCGTAAATATGTTCCGTTTGAGTTGGTTGTGTTTTCCGCAATTTGAAGGCTTTGTGATAATAGTATTATATCAGTATACGTGTTAGGCGTTGTGCCATTTGTGCAGGAATGCGACGTACATATGGGATGGTTGTACACTTGGTTGTACAATGTATTGTGTACCGAATGTGTGTTATGTTGGTTAAATGTCGTTGATTGATGATAGTTGTTGCGAGTGTCGAGGTTGTGTTATTTGCGTGCAATGTACGATTTTGTGGTGATCAAGGTGATTGATTAATTGTGCTCGTTGTTGTATGTAATGTGAATGTGAATATGTGTGTGACCGCTAAGTTCACTCGTGTTGGTTCGACGGGACCTACGAGGATTCGTGGCAGTGGACTACGGGATCGAGAACTTAGTGAGGTGCGAGGTCCAATCGTCTTTGCGACGAGGACTACGATAACGCATGGCGGTGGACCATGAGTTTCGGACACGGTCGTCAACCGGGTGAGCTCGACGGGCTTACGATGACACGTGGCGGTGGACTACGGTGTCGGGGTGTGTGTGTGATTGTTGTGATTGATATAGTCCGTGCGGGTTGTTATGCCTACGGAGACACGTGATGTGGATCACGGTGTCGAATTGGTTATGATTGGTTAATAGTCCGTGTGGGTTGTTGAACCTACGGAGACACGTGATGATGGATCACGGTGTCGGAATTGATTATGTTTGTTTAATTATGCGTGATGTAGTACGTGCGGGTTGTTGAACCTACGGAGACACGTGACAGTGGATCACGGTGTCATGAGCATGATACTTTTCAAATCAAAGTTTTTACAGGAAAAGTTTTAAGAAAAAATGTTGGGCCGAGCCCCACGAGATTTTTGGAACTGTTTCCGGTATTGTAAACGGTCGAAGTATGAAACGAGTTTTGGGTTAAGGCCCTTAAGTTTTTCGAAAGGTTTTGTGAATCAGGACTTGAGGTCTTAAGGTTTTGAAATATTAAAAATTCCCGAGATGATAATCTTATTTTCGAATGCTTCATAGCTTATCTTCTCTTGTGAAAACCTCCCGGGAATATTTGATACTTGATTATTATATTTGATCACGATTATTAATTGCTTGTTACATTTCGTATGATTTGATACTTGCACTAGTAAAACAGTGGAGTTTTACTAACCCCGAGTAATCGGGGGGTGGATGTCTGTTTTTGCGTCCAGGTACATGCAAATTCGGGGGAGCAGTCACAGGATTGGCACAAGAGGATGACGAGCTGCGATACTAATCATGAGTCGAGAGTTGTTTTGATTTTTGTTGTGTTGTCAGAGTTGATTTCAGTCTTCCGCTGTATTGTATTTCGACCCCTGTGTGGGTAATGTTATTTAAGTCAGTTTTGTCGATTGGGTTGTGTGACCTCATCGGTCTGTGTATTCACGTGTAAGTGACCATATCGGTCTGTATCATTTTATTGTTTGACCCTGACTGGGCAAGCATTTGGTTGTTTATGGATGTTTAGCCTGGTAGATCCTTGTGGAAAGGGTCTACGGCGTGTAATATTCCCATACGGTTTTGGGGGTGTTACACCGTCCACAGTGGACGTTTTTTCGGTTTAAAAAAACTTTTGGAGGAAGGGAAATATTTCTTTAATAAAAAACCGTCTGCTCCTCATTGCAGGTCCTCATCAGAATAGTGGGAGTGGGATTTAATAGGGCTGTTCAAAAATATTTGATATTCGATATTCGATCCGAAAATTTGGATATTGGATATGTTTTTTCAAAACTTTCAGATATTCGAATATCCAAGATATCCAAAAAATATACTATAATTTTCAGATAATATGAAGGTATACGCGTTGTTTGGCAAATAATATGAATATATTTACTTCTATTGGTTTGAATTGATATTGTGGTATTATTTATTTAAGATAACTTGTTGATTGAATTTTTATTTAATATGTCTTAAAAAATTAAGCAGTAAAAATAATATTTCGGATATTTTTTTCCGATATCAAAATCTACCATCCGAATTTTCGGATATCCGAAATTTCGAATATCCAAATTTCCTGAAGAACTCTAGGATTTGTAGGGAGGGGAAAATATTTAAATCTCTTCCCCTATTTGGTTTTATTTAATTATACAGTAAAACCTCGATAAATGAATATGATCGGGACCAAAGAAAAATATTCATTTAGTGAAATTATTCATTTATCGAAAGAAAATTTGAACATATTATAAAGAGTTGGGACCGGAGAAAATTATTTATTTGGCGAGGTTATTCGTTTATCGAATCGAGGTTTAACTGTAGTTTCTCCCTCTTCTACTAAGCTGCTCATATTTATATCAACTTCTCTCATAGGGCTGGAAAAAATACCGAAAATATCGAAATACCAAAAATATCGTATCAAAAAGTATCGAAAATATTGAAATTTTCGGTATACCAATTTTTTCGGTACGATATGATATCGTTACCGGTATTTTCGGTACAGTAACGGTATGAGCTTTTGAAATTTTCGATCTACCGAGGTATACCGAAAATTTTCGGTATACGGAATTTTTTCGACATATCCCAAAAATTTTCGATATACTGAAAAATTATCGGTATATCAAAATTTTTCAGTATACCAAACTCTGTATAGTATAATGAATTTTTTTGATATATCTTAAAATTTTTGGTATACCGCAGAAGTTTCGATATACCGAAAAATTAACGGTATACCGACTTGATTTCGGTATACCAATATTTCGGTACAATAACGATATGTAAATATTGTAACGCCTCGACTTTCTAGGGTAATGGGGAAAATAAATAAAAGGTAAATTTTGACAAAATAATTTTGTTGAGAATATTAAAATTCCCGCCTACAAAGTCGAGTCGCTACAATGACATAAAAATAAATACCTTCTCTTTGTTCCTCAACTGCCGGATTGATTTGTCGAGAATCAGTTCTGGTTGTTCTTCATAAGTAAGATCTTTGTTCATCTCCACGGCGGCGGTATATTTGATGGCGTGGCTGGGATCGTGCACATACTTCCTCAACAACGATACGTGGAAAACATTGTGCACAGACGAAAGTTCTGGGGGTAAAGCCAAGTGGTAAGCTAACTCTCCAATCCGTTCAAGAATTTCGAACAGTCCAATGTATCTCGGTCTCAACTTGCTCCTTGGACCAAAACGTACAATTTCCTTGGTAGGAGATACCTTCAGGAATACCTTGTCGCCAACACAAAATTCGAGATCTTTCCTACGCTTGTCGGCGTAAGACTTCTGACGATCCTGTGCTATCTTGATCCTCTCACGAATCTTATCCACCACACCAACTGTCTGTTCGATCATCTCGGGGCCCAAAATTCTTCTTTCATCTACTTCATCCCAATACAGTGGGGATCGACACTTCCTACCATATAAGGCTTCATACGGTGCCATACCGATCGTCGACTGGTAACTATTGTTGTAAGCAAATTCTACCAAAGGCAACAGTCGTTCCCAATTATTTCCCATGTCTAACACACATGCTCGCAACATATCCTCAAGGACCTGGATGGTCCTCTCGGACTGACCATCAGTCTGAGGATGATAGGTCGTACTAAAATTCAACTGCGTTCCCATGGCTTCTTGCAAACTCTCCCAAAAACGCGATGTGAAACGAGTATCCCTGTCGGATACTATAGAGACTGACACTCCATGCAATTTAATAATCTCACGGATGTAAAGTTGAGCATACTGATCCATTCGGAAGTTCATCTTAACTGGGATGAAGTGAGATGACTTTGTGAGTCGGTCCACAACAACCCAAATATCGTGGTTTTCTCTTTCCATTTGAGGCAAATCTACCACAAAGTCCATCGTATTGTGTTCCCATTTCCATTCTGGAATGTGAAGTGATTTAAGTAGTCCAAATGGACGTTGGTGCTCTGCCTTCACTTGCTGACAAACTATACACTTTCTGACAAAGTCTGCCACATCTCTTTTTAAACCTTCCCACCAAAATGTCCCCTTAAGGTCTTGGTACATCTTTGTACTCCCACGGTGTGCTGTATATGGGGTATTATGTGCCTCCTTCAATATCGCTTCTCTCAACTTGGCAAATTTGGGCACACAAATCCTCCCTTCATAGTACATTGTGTCATCATCGGACACGCTGAAACCCTTATCCTCACCTGAAAGAGTATGTACTTTCATCTCGCCCAAGAAGTCGTCTTGTCCTTGAACTTCTTTGATCTGCTTCTTCAAGGTTGGTTGTACCACCAAACTAGCCAATAACGACTCAACTGGATTCGATGGTGTAGCCATCTCAAGGTTCATCCTTGCAAATTCCTTGACCAAGCTTTCCTCTTTGGTCAACAAACAAGTTAGGTCTCCTCTCGCCATACGGCTCAGTGCATCAGCAACTACATTTGCTTTACCAGGGTGGTAATGAATTCTACAATCGTAGTCTTTGACCAACTCAAGCCATCTGTGCTGCCTCACATTCAATTCTTTTTATGTGAAAATATATTTCAAACTTGTTGGTTTGTATAAATTTCACACTTACCTCCATAAAGGTGTCTCCAAATCTTCAAGGCATGAACTACCGTTGCTAATTCCAAATCATGAGTAGGGTAGTTCAGCTCGTGCGGTTTCAACTATCTCGAAACATAGGCAACCACTTTGCCCTCTTGCATTAATACACATCACAAACCTTGCTTGGATGCATCACTGTAGATGACGAATTCTTTCGTCGGATCGGGAATCGTCAAAACTGGTGCTACAGTCAATCTTCGCTTAAGTTCTTGGAAACTCTTTTCGCATTTCTCATTCCATAAGAAAACTTCTCCCTTTCTAGTCAATTTAGTCATCCATGCAGCTATCTTCGAAAATCCCTCGATAAATCTTCGATAATAACCGGTTAATCCCAAGAAGCTGCGAACTTCATTCACATTACTCGACACTTTCCAATCATTGACTGCTTCTACCTTAATCAGGTCAACCTCAATTCCTTTAGAAGTGACCACATGTCCCAAAAATGCAACTCGGTTAAGCCAGAATTCACACTTGTTGAACTTCGCATACAACTTCTCCTTGCGCAGTATTCTCAATACTGTTCTAAGATGCCGCTCATGCTCAACCTTTGTCTTTGAATATACAAGTATGTCATTTATGAACACAATGACAAACTTGTCCAAATAAGGTTGAAATACACTATTCATGAGGTCCATGAATACTGCTGGCGCATTAGTCAAACCAAATGGCATCACTATAAACTTATAGTGTCCATATCGAGTTCGAAATGCAGTCTTCGGGATATCATCATCCTTAATCCTCAGCTGGTGATATCCGGATCTCAAATCTATTTTCGAGAATACTCCCGAGCCTCCAAGTTGATCGAATAAGTCCTCTATTCTAGGAAGTGGATATTTATTCTTTGTCGTAAGTCGATTAAGTTCACGATAGTCTATGCACATCCTCAAACTTCCATCTTTTTTCTTCACGAAAAGCACTGGCGCACCCCATGGCGAAACACTCGGTCGGATAAATCCAGAGTCGAGCAGTTCCTCGAGTTGTACTTTCAGCTCTTGCAATTCCTTGGGAGTCATTCTATAGGGAGCTTTCGATATTGGTGCCGCTCCTGGCACTAAATCAATCGAGAACTCAACTTGATGATTCGGCGGAACTCCGGGCAAGTCTTTGGGAAAGACATCTGATACTCATTGACGATAGTTAGATCAGCTACCGTCTTCTTCGAAGTTGTTTTCCCCATCACATTCACCAGGAATCCTTGGCAACTACGCTTCTTCAACATCTTCACCGCTTTTATGGCTGAAATCACCTTCGGGGTACTAGAGTATCTTACTCACTCGAATACGATCTTGACATCAACAGACGGACATAAAGTTACCCTCCTTTCGGAGCATTCAATTACAACTCTATGTTTGTCCAACCAATCCATATCCAAAATAACATCAAAATCACTGAGTTCCACAATGTGCAAGTTGACTAAGAAGCTATGTTCGTTAATCTCTATCTTCACCTTGTTAGTTATCGAGTCTACACGCACTACTCCCCCCGCAGGCATGCTAACTAACAGAGATCTAGGGGCTTTACTACTTCTACAACCAATCATAGTACAAAGCTTCCTAGAGATGAATGAATGAGATGCACCCGTATCAAACAAAACTAAAGCAGGAATATTTGCAACTGATAACATACCTGACATGGTTTGGGGTTCAGTCTCTTCTTCGGCCTCGGCCATGCTATATACTCGAGCTCTGCCTCCTGAGCATTGACCTTGCACATTATTGCCTGAGTCTTTTCCCTTCTTCGGACACGCTGAGGCCATGTGTCCTTCCTCACGGCAATAGTAGCACCGCTTCTGACCGAGCATACATGCACCTTTATGCCCTTTGCCACAAGTAGCACATGTAGGGTTATCGGATTGTGGTTTCGCCCCTGAAAATCTAGCCTTAACATTTTTCTTGCTACCACCTCCTTGCTCGTGCCACTTGCGCTTGTTATTTGCTGCAACTGGTGGTGCTCTTGCCTTCTCCACATCCAAACTGGCAGAAATGTCATCGGCCCTTGCAACTGCTTCATTATAGCTCAGACGACCATGACCAGCCAGATTGTGGCGAATCCGGTCACGTAGCCCATCCCGGAATTTCTGAGACTTCATGTCATCCGTCTCGACAATGTGAGGAGCAAAACGGCACATGTGGTTAAACTTGCACTCATACTCGGTGACCGACATTCCACCTTGGGTCAGATCGAGGAACTCCTTTTGCATCTTGATTTTATACGTCATCGGGTAGTACTTTTCCATAAATGTCTCCTTGAACTGGTCCCAAGTGAATGTGTCCTTCTCGTCTTGGGTTTTGAGCCTCCACACTCCAATCCACCATGTCCTAGCATCTTTCTTGAGCTGGAACACGACACATGACACCTTCTGAGCATCGGTGCACGCCATGTAGTCGAAGATGCTATCTAGGTTCAACAACCACTCTTCTATGGCTGCTGGTCCCTCACGACCAAGAAAGACGGGCGGCTTGAAATGATTGAACCTCTTGATAACTTGAGCTTGAGCTTGCTCAGGGTTATTAGGCGGTAAGATGGTTGCGCCTTGAAGTAAGGTGGCCAATCGAGCCAAAAGTTGATCTTGGGTGGGTTGAGCATTGCGGTTTCTTCGGTTAGCCATGAGTCTGCCAACGAGTTGTAAAACCCATTAGTCGACGCAGTGCGAGAAATAAAGAATGAAGAGATAGGTAGAACGCACATAATAGTCGCGACACATAGAAAATTATAAATGCAATAAAAGAACTGATTTCATTATATAATATGTTTGGAACATCCACTGAAAATTTCAACAATAATAGTTATAATAAAATGAACTAAGTCTACGACTACTCTTCATCGTCACTGCTAATAATCTCTACAACGGGAATAGGGGGTCGCGACTCAATCCACGAAGTGACTTCATCTTCAGAATCGATGTCTGCCATCAACACGTCCTTCATATTTTCTGCGAGATCCATCTTTGAGCTCTCATTGGGAACTTCCTCTGGATCTTCTTCCGGATCTTCTTCGGGATCCTGCTCAGGGTCTTCTTCGGGATCCTCCTCTGAGTCTTCCTCATCCGTAGAGTCGGCATCCCAATTTGCAGCCGGTATCGCCTCCCGAGCGTACATTTTCTGGTAGACTAGGATCGTCCCACCAGTCTTTGCGTGCCAGAAGACGTGAGTCAAAAGTAGCTGGGACCTTCTTACGTGGAGTCATCCTAGGTTTGGCCATTCGAACAATTCGTACATACATATATAATTATGTAAATAAAAATGAAATGACATATGCATGAATAATGACCGGAACTTGGTACCTTTGACGGAGTGACGAAGTGGCGAAGCTGAGAGCATATGATACTTTTACATTTTAGCGAGTCTACAGAAAGGTAAAACCAGCTCTGATACCACTATGTAACGCCCCGACTTTCTAGGGGTATTCATTGGGGAAAATAAATAAAAGGTAAATTTTGACAAAAATATTTTATTTGAGAATATTAAAAATTCTCGCCTACAAAGTCGAGTCGCTACACTGACATAAATTTAATTCCTTTAAATAAGGCAACATTTCATCATAGATACGAGATAAAAATTTTTGCGGCGGAAGAATAAATCATAAATTATAAATTTTTAGTCAACGTTTCCCCAAATAAGTTTCAAAACATTAGACATAACGAGAAACATCATATAATAAATCCTCTTTCATATAATAAATCCACCCAAGAAATATATTTTTAATGGGTTTTACAGCCTGTATACGTGTAAAGAGGTTATCTTAAGATATATGTTGTTGCTGGGACACCTGTGCAACCTCAATATTCACATGCGTGCTAGATTCATGTTATATGTGGTATTGTGTGTATGTTTTATGTTGTTGCGGGACACCTCTGCAACCTCAATATTGGTGTTATGCGTGCTAGATTCATGATATACGTAATATTGTGTGTATGTTTCATGTTGTTGCGGGGGCACCTGTGCAACCTCAATATTCGTGTTATGCGTGCTTGATTCATGCTATACGTAATATTGTGAGTATGCATTTACATTGAGGAAAAATGTGATAGATTATTCATGTAACATCCCCAAAACCATATGGGAATATTACACGCCGTAGACCCTTTCCACAAGGATCTACCAGGCTAAACATCCATAAACAACCAAATGCTTGCCCAGCCAGGGTCAAACAATAAAATGATACAGACCGATATGGTCACTTACACGTGAATACACAGACCGATGAGGTCACACAACCCAATCGATAAAACTGACTTAAATAACATTACCCACACAGGGGTCGAAATACAATACTCGGAAGATGAAATCAACTCGACAACACAACAAAAATCAAAACAACTCTCGACTCATGATTAGTATCGCACTCGTCATCCTCTTGTGCCAATCTGTGTTGCTCCCCGACCTGCATGTACCTGGACGCAAAACAGACATCCACCCCCGATTACTCGGGGGTTAGTAAAACTCCACTGTTTTACTAGTGCAAGTATCAAACCATACGAAATGTAACAAGCAAATAACAACTACGAATTTAACACGGAAATCAATTATCAAAATATTCCCGAGAAGTTTTAGAATTTCGAACTCAAGTAAGAGATATTTGAAAAGGAACACATCATCTCGGGGATTTTTAAAGCAGAAATTCTTTTGGACCTCGAGTCCCAATTTACAAAACCTTTTTGTAAACATTAGGGCCTTAGCCCGATTCTCGTTTCAAAGCACACTAGATAATATATCATTATGAGTCCGAGACCCATATTTAAAATGTTACCCGAACGATCACTGCTACACGATCATTGTTCGTACACATCATGTACCGAACTCCGGAGGCCTCGACGAACCTTACCCGGACCACACACACCGTTCGTACACATCATGTACCGAACTCCGGAGGCCTCGACGGACCTTACCCGGACCACACACACTGTTCGTACACATCATGTACCGAACTCCGGAGGCCTCGACGGACCCTACCCGGCTACAGCATCGCTCGTACACATCATGTACCGAACTCCAGAGGCCTCGTCAGACCCTACCTGGATCACACACCTTGTCCGTACACGTCATGTACCGGACTCCAGAGGCCTCGTCAGACCCTACCTGGTTCACACACTTTGTTCGTACACATCATGTACCGAACTCCAGAGGCCTCGTCAGACCCTACCTGGATCACACACACATCGACTCGACACAATTCATAATCATTAAATGTCAAGTCATTCCACATTACGCCGAAATGTACAATCAAGCATGTAAACCAAAACAACATAAACATCATGATCATCACAACGACTCTTAACCAACACAACACACATTCGGTACACAATACATTGAACAAACACGTGTACAACCATCTCATATGTACATCGCAATCCTGCACAAATGGCACAACGCCTAACACGTATACCAATATATCACTATTATCACAAAGTCTTCAAATTTCGGAAAACACAACCAACTCAACGGAACATATTTACGGAGGCAAGTAAAATCGTCATACAAATCATACGTAATTACTATTCACAAGATACAAGTCGTATAATAAGATACTTGCCTTGAATTATTGACGACGCAACGAACGGAAAGGAAGGTCACCGACGAACGCTAGGAACCAACGAAACCGAACCTAACGATTCGAAGCATACAATCACAACCATTTCTAAATGAATACGGAATCGGAATACACCCGAAAACCCACCTACGATTCATGTATATTCGCATATAAACAACAACGAGGGCGGACCACAACCAAACCCTCTCGGTTCCGTAAAAATCACGAAATATATCATGAATCCGTAGGGAAACTAAGAATACCAACAAGATTAATCATATTCATCATGAATTAATCGACAAAACGGAACAAATCGGACAAAAACGCGAAAACCCCCAAATTTACTCAAAAGTAGGGTTCTAAAGATCTAACCTTGATTCGCTGGATCGAAGGATGTTATTGGATGATTGATCGGTGATATAAACTCAGAAACTTCATGGATTTGTCGTCTAACAACATGGTTTCGTCTCCTCCAAAACCCCAGCCTCGGACCGAAGGGAAATGAAATGAAAAATGACTGAAAAAGTCGCTGGTCTGTCATTTATATACTGGGCCGGAACTAGCGTGCGCTAGCCTTCCCGGCCTAGCGTGCGCTATCGGCCAGTATCGGCCGAGCACTCTCGGCCAAGGCCCGCATGACCCGGCACCACCGACAATTCTGCCGACCATGACTCGACCGCCCGACTCCCGCTAGCGTACGCTACGGCCGCTCGCGCGCTAGCGACTCCGTCCAAAGAGCCACCGGACTAACAAACTCATCCCGTAACGCACGCTAGTCGGCCGACGGCGTGCGTTACCCCCGCCGGTTAGCGTGCGCCACGACCGACAGAAGCGTGCGCCACCGCCGATCCCGACCGAGTCCGTAGAACCCTCGTAACTCTCGCCTGTGCCCGATAGCGTCGCTGCCGACTGACACAGGCGCTACATCGCTGAAGCTAAGCGCAGTGAAGGCCCCGGCCAGAAGTGCGCTTACGCCGGTTCTCGCCGTGGCTCGTCTGATGCCCAAGACTTCCGATAAGGCTGCACCGGCCCGGCCAAATTTCGGCCGCCATGACCCGACGCCTCGATTTCCGAAAACGCACGGAACGGACACGACGAAAAGTTCGCGGACGACATCAACGACTCGAAATGAAAACGTAATACCATAATTAATCATACGCGACCAAGAAACGGGTCGAGACAACAATTACAGATATGGATACCCGTAACTTTCAAGAAATTACAAAATGGCCCAAAACTCCCGGAAATCACAATACGTGATCGAATAACCAAACCGAAGTTCACAACACGTCTAACAAAGTTAAACGGACTTGCGGGAAACTCGAAACAGCAGTTTCGGACAAGATTCGCAAGAATCGAACTCAAACGCGGAAAAGTCGCTAAAAAGCACGGAACTCAACAAAACGACACCGAAATGAACTCGGATGTCAAAAAGTGCAGAATTAATCATTCTCAAAATGACGAAACGGTCACGAGCGAGTCGTCAAAACGGACTTCCGCTGAACAAAAAGAAATTACCAGAAATCGAAAATTGCGGATATTACAATTCATGTCATGCTTTCCATGAGATTGTATATTACTGTGGTCAGTGTGATTTCCACGAGGTGAAGGAAGCTCACCCCCACCTTTATTGATCCCGCAGGTTGAACTGAGTCGGATGGACGAAGGAGCGAGCCGAGAGGGCATATGAAAGAGGATTTATCATATGATATTTTTCGTTATGTCTAATGTTTTGAAACTTATTTGGGGAAACGTTGATTATAAATTTATAATTTATGATTTATTCTTACGCCGCAAAATTTTTTATCTCATATCTATGATGAAATGTTGCCTTATTTAAAGGAATTAAATTTATGTCAGTGTAGCGATTCGACTTTGTAGGCGAGAATTTTTAATATTCTCAAAGAAAATATTTTTGTCCAAATTTACCTTTTATTTATTTTCCCCAATGAATACCCCTAAAAAGTCGGGGCGTTACAATATTTCGGTATACCAATATTTCGGTACAATAACGGTATGTAAATATGTTATACCAAAATTTTAGGTATACAGGTTTTTGATATACCGAAAATTTCGGTATGATAACGGTATGATTTGTCATACCGAAAATTTCGGTACGGTATACGGTATGGATGATAATTTTCGGTATACCGTACCGAACCACCCCTATTCTCTCATGCTTAATGAAACTAAATAAGGTTAATTTAATTTTCAATTTTTCTTATCATAAGATTTTAGGGCACACATGATAAGAGTATATCAATGTAAATAAATCAAAAATTCTCTCATGATAGATTGAAATATAAAACCAAGGTTACCATTTTGGTGAGAGGATCATTTGATTTATTTTCATTTATAAACTCTTATCATGTGCACTTAGGGGGCACATGATTAAAAATCGATTTATTTTATATGCTCTCTCCATTTTTATTTTCTTTATTAACGTTCTTTTCATTTGTTCCGACATTTAAACCAAACAAACGCATAGTATTTGCAAACATGCTCTAAGTAGTATCTTAAACATTATTCTTTGTGTACAAGGAACAGACATTTATTATTATTATTAAAAACTCAAGACTCTTCCCGCCAGATCATCTTTTAAGTGTCATCGCTTTAGTCGAGTGAAGACAACGCTATTTAGGATCCAACCAATCTTAGAGAACAACGAGTGCACTTATTTCAGGTCTTGAAGAGCCTGGTTACGGCCTGGGGAAGTGCCATGAAGGTCGAGAAGAACCCAACTTTGTTCTTTCCTCCTTCTAACCTTCTTTCGTTGGAACAAGCGTTGGAGCAGGTCAATCTTAATAGGCAGATTCTTAAATGATTACTTTATTGGACGAGCTCTCCGAGCATCTGGATGTGGTGAAACCATCATTAACGTAATAGCTTGTAAATTATGTTTCACATTTTCGATTTAGAATAAATGCGCAGATTCAAAATCTGAATTTAGGAATTCGCTTCATTCTATAGACGTGGACGGGACTTTGAGCTCATTTTCTCATTTCTTCACCTTGTTTCCGAGAGAGAGAGCTTGAGGGAGAGATTTTTCATCATCAATCACTTGGGTGTTCGGTTTTCATCATCTTCATTCGGTTGTGAAGCTTGGATAGTCGATTTAACGCGTGTTCATCGGATCTAAGTGTTTGGATCTTCAAAGGTAATATTCTTCAACATCTTTGTGTTGAGATATAATGTTTTGGACGTTATAATCATGTTGTGGGAAGAGATATACATATGATTATGAGTGTGCATGAATATTCATTGGATTATTGAATGATTATTCAAGAACACTTTGAATATTGAGTTGGATTTGGGGGTTTTCGATTAGTTGTTGTTGAAAGAACGAATTTGGATATTCATATTGGATTATTGATTGTTTTGAAGATGTTTTGTTGGTTTGAAACACTTTTTGAGGAATTGATATTGGTATAATTGAGGGTTGATTGTAAACAATCGAAGATTGGTTACAACGTGTTTGATATAATGCCCCAATGAACTTGGTTTAGTCGTATCGACGTTTTGAGTTAGTTATTATCGTGATTGGTTCATTTATTGAGCGGATTGTTGGTAATTGTGTTATTCAAGGTTGTTCGAGCGACCGACATCTTATTTAGGACGTTTGTTCGTGGAATGACATTCTTCATCGGTGTTGTGTAAGTTAATTCTTACTCGGTTAAAAGGATATTCATTCCTTTCGTTGTTGTTCATTCATAATCATAACTCATTCATAATGTATTAACCGTATTGAGACTTGTAATTGTCGAATAATCAATTCATTCACGAGGAACGACGGTTCCAATCATTTCATTGAGCTATCATTCACTTCACTATTATTTCATCTCGATGAGTCATTCTTGACTTTGTCGGATTGTTATTCATCAATATTCTATGACTAGGATTGTTATTTCATCTCGGTGAGTCATTCTATGACATAGTGTGGTGCATTTTCTGGTAGACTAGGATCGTTCCACCAGTCTTTGCGTGCCAGAAGACGTGAGTCAAAAGTAGCTGGGACCTTCTTACGTGGAGTCATCCTAGGTTTGGCCATTCTAACAATTCGTACATACATATATAATTATGTAAATAAAAATGAAATGATATATGCATGAATAATGACGAGAACTTGGTACCTTTGACGGAGTGACGAAGTGGCGAAGCTGAGAGCATATGATACTTTTACATTTTAGCGAGTCTACAGAAAGGTAAAACCCGCTCTGATACCACTATGTAACGCCCCGACTTTCTAGGGGTATTCATTGGAGAAAATAAATAAAAGGTAAATTTTGACAAAAATATTTTCTTTGAGAATATTAAAAATTCTCGCCTACAAAGTCGAGTCGCAACACTGACATAAATTTAATTCCTTTAAATAAGGCAACATTTCATCATATATACGAGATAAAAAATTTTGTGGCGGAAGAATAAATCATAAATTATAAATTTTTAGTCAACGTTTCCCCAAATATGTTTCAAAATATTAGACATAACGAAAAACATCATATAATAAATCCTCTTTCATATGCCCTCCCGGCTCGCTCCTTCGTCCATCCAGCTCAGTTCAACCTGCGGGATCAATAAAGGTGGGGTGAGCTTCGTTCAGCTCGTGGAAATCACACTGATCACAGTAATATACAATCTCATGGAAAGCATAACATGAATAATCTATCACATTTTTCCTCAATGTAAATGCATACTCACAATATTACGTATAGCATGAATCGAGCACGCATAACACGAATATTGAGGTTGCGCAGGTGCCCCCGCAACAACATGAAACACACACACAATATTACGTATAGCATGAATCTAGCACGCATAACACGAATATTGAGGTTGCGCAGGTGTCCCCGCAACAACATAAAACATACACACAATACCACATATAACATGAATCGAGCACGCATGTGAATATTGAGGTTGCGCAGGTGTCCCAGCAACAACATATATCTTAAGATAGCCTCTTTACACGTATACATGCTATAAACCCCACCCAAGAAATATATTTTTAATGCGGTTTACAACCTGCATACGTGTAAAGAGGCTATCTTAAGATATATGTTGTTGCTGGGACACCTGCGCAACCTCAATATTCACATGCGTTCTCGATTCATGTTATATGTGGTATTGTGTGTATGTTTTATGTTGTTGCGTGGACACCTCTGCAACCTCAATATTCGTGTTATGCGTGCTAGATTCATGCTATACGTAATATTGTGTGTATGTTTCATGTTGTTGCGGGGCACCTGTGCAACCTCAATATTCGTGTTATGCGTGCTTGATTCATGATATACGTAATATTGTGAGTATGCATTTACGTTGAGGAAAAATGTGATAGATTATTCATGTCATGCTTTCCATGAGATTGTATATTACTGTGGTCAGTGTGATTTCCACGAGCTGAAGGAAGCTCACCCCACCTTTATTGATCCCGCAGGTTGAACTGAGCCGGATGGACGAAGGAGCGAGTCGAGAGGGCATATGAAAGAGGATTTATTATATGATGTTTTTCGTTATGTCTAATGTTTTGAAACTTATTTGGGGAAACGTTGACTAGAAATTTATAATTTATGATTTATTCTTCCGCCGCAAAATTTTTATCTCGTATCTATGATGAAATGTTGCCTTATTTAAAGGAATTAAATTTATGTCAGTGTAGCTACTCGACTTTGTAGGCGAGAATTTTTAATATTCTCAAATAAAATATTTTTGTCAAAATTTACCTTTTATTTATTTTCCCCAATGAAAACCCCTAGAAAGTTGGGGCGTTACAATATTTCGGTATACCAATATTTCGGTACAATAACGGTATGTAAATATGTTATACCGAAATTCTAGGTATACAGTTTTTGATATACCGAAAATTTTGGTATGATAACGGTATGATTTGTCATACCGAAAATTTCGATACAGTATACGGTATGGATGATAATTTTCGGTATACCGTACCGAACCACCCCTATTCTCTCATGCTTAATGAAACTAAATAAGGTTAATTTAATTTTCAATTTTTCTCTCATAAGCTTTTAGGGCACACATGATAAGAGTATATCAATGTAAATAAATAAAAAATTCTCTCATGATTGGTTGAAATATAAAATCAAGGTTACCATTTTGGTGAGAGGATCATTTGATTTATTTTCATTTATAAACTCTTATCATGTGCCCTTAGGGGCACATGATTAAAAATCGATTTATTTTATATGCTCTCTCCATTTTTATTTTCTTTATTAACGTTCTTTTCATTTGTTCCGACATTTAAACAAAACAAACGCATAGTATTTGGAAACATGCTCTAAGTAGCATCTTAAACATTATTCTTTGTGTACAAGGAACAGACATTTATTATTATTATTATTATTATTATTAAAAACTCAAGACTTTCCCCGCCGGATCATCTTTTAAGTGTCATCGCTTTAGTCGAGTGAAGACAGCGCTATTTAGGACCCAACCAATCTCAGAGAACAACGAGTGCACTTATTTCAGGTCTTGAAGAGCCTGGTTACGGCCTGGGGAAGTGCCATGAAGGTCGAGAAGAATCCAACTTTGTTCTTTCCTCTTTCTAACCTTCTTTCGTTGGAACTAGCGTTGGAGCATGTCAATCTTAATAGGCAGATTCTTAAATGATTACTTTAATGGACGAGCTCTCCGAGCATCTAGATGTGGTGAAACCATCATTAACGTAATAGCTTATAAATTATGTGTCACATTTTCGATTTAGAATAAATGCGCTGATTCAAAATATGAATTTAGGAACTCGCTTCATTCTATTATGTCGTCTCCAATGGTATATTTTATTTCTCTATTTCTATTTTATGTGTCTTATATTCAATTGGTAATATATTTATATAGTAAAAAATGTAAAATAGTCCCTAATAGTAATTTGTATACATATATTTCTTCATTACTTGACATGTATTTAAGTAAAGAAATATTTGATAAATTGTATATGAAATTTCTATAACAATTTCTACATGTAGAAATAATTACTTTCTCTGTCTCAGTTTAAGTACTATATAATACTTATCCCCCTTAATTTAATGTGGAAGGGGGATTTAATTGTAACTTTTAATTGTAAATATATGGAGAGACTATTTTAATTGTAACTTTTAATGTAATAAGCTAATTTAAATATACTATATAATACTTATCCCCCTTAATTTAATGTGGAAGGAGGATTTAATTGTAACTTTTAATTGTAAATATATGAAGAGACTATTTTAATTGTAACTTTTAATGTAAATAAACTAATTTAAATACAAAAATTATGATAAACATCACAATGCAAATGCACCTTCTAATACACAAGGCGATTAAAATGAACTTTTAAATGATAGTATAAATTACAAGATGGTTAAATTTTAGCTATGAAATCTTAGATACAATCGGTGCATCGCACGGGTTGAATAAACCAAAAACAACCCCGGAGCAACATACGGGTTAGTAAAGTCTCATTTCATATAACTAATTACATAGACTAAAATAAAAGGACAATAACAATAAAAAAATATATATAAACTTCTATAAAAGGCATTTAAATTCTGCCATCTGCTCATTCAACCGTCTGCCCCAACATTACGTACAAAACACGTGCACCTTCTAATACACAAGGTGATTAAAATGAAATTTTAAATGATAGTATAAATTACAAGATGGTTAAATTTTAGCTATGAAATCTTAGATACAATCGGGGCATCGCACGGGTTGAATAAACCAAAAACAAATCCGGAGCAACATACGGGTTAGTAAAGCCTTATTTCATATAACTAATTACATAGACTAAAATAAAAGGACAATAACAATAAAAAAACATATAAACTTCTCTAAAAAGGCATTTAAATTATGACATCTGCTCATTCAACTGTCTGCCCCAACATTACGTACAAAACACGTAGATATTCAACCAAAGACCGTGCATCGCACGGGTTGGATAATGCATCGTTTGATATAAAAGTAATATTATAGGAGAATAATTTGATGTAATATGTGAGTAAGTCTTATAAATATTAAATATTGATTTTTATTGTGGTAGGAAAATTGAAAGAATATTAAATGATATAATTGTGACTGTTTGATTAAATAGTACTCTTCTAAAAATCTAAATTTTTGGGATGAAATTACATGTCATATCATATAGAGATGATTACAAAAATATGATTGAAATATATATTTTTTATTTATCTTTTCCATCATAGGAATTTGTTACGCAACATACAATGTGTAGTAGGAAAAAAATTGTTTATTTATAAATGAAGGCTTGAACATTAATAAAAAATTAAAAGAGTTTAAAATAATTTTGTATTTAAAATGATCTTTAAGATGCGAGAGTGATAATTTTGAGGTTAAAAAAGGAGAGGAGGACATGTTTCTTGGTCCCAAAGTTTTGGTTTCGTCAATGGAGCATCCCCACATAATGCACCGTTAATCTATGACACGTGGTCTGTATATGAGATGTGAATATTTTGTTCATGATGCACTATCCACA
This sequence comes from Orobanche coerulescens, assembly GCA_033398695.1. Taxonomy (NCBI): domain Eukaryota; kingdom Viridiplantae; phylum Streptophyta; class Magnoliopsida; order Lamiales; family Orobanchaceae; genus Orobanche; species Orobanche coerulescens. The sequence goes on along the minus strand of CM065816.1, from coordinate 8,784,718 downwards.
TACACGCCACATATCGATAAATTAGTAGAGAATGCATGAGGATGCTCCATGGATGGGATAAAATCTTTTTTGGTCCCATAACTTTTCGCCTTTACCAAAAATATCCCAAGAAATTTCGTTTAGCCAATTACATCCCAATTTTTTCTCAAGTGTACAATTTACATCCCAATACTCGTCGGAGTTGAGAAAACGGCGTCGTTTCCCCCCATGTGACCCGCCCATGACTTTTAATTTGGGGATTTTTATCTCCGGCGTGATGTGGACAATACGTGGAAGAGATAAAGTCTTTTTTGGTCCCATAACTTTTCGCCTTTACCAAAAATGTCCCAAGAAATTTCGTTTAGCCAATTACATCCCAATATTTTCTCAAGTGTACAATTTACATCACAATTACATCCCAATACTTGAAACATAAGATGTATAAGGACCTGAAACAGAACTTTTGGTGGGGAAACATGAAGAAAGATGTAGCGGAGTATGTCTCGAAGTGTTTGACTTGTCAGCAGGTTAAGGTCGAGCATCAACGGCCGACATTGTCAAGCCTCTCCCGATTCCTGAATGGAAGTGGGAGGACATATCGATGGACTTTATCACTATTATGCCGAGAACCAAGACAGGAATGAGCATGATTTGGGTGATAGTTGATTGTTTAACCAAATCAGCTCATTTCTAGGCATTAAGGACATGTGGGGACCAGAGAGGTTGGCACGAGTATTTATTTCAGAGATAGTCCGATTACATGGTACGCCGAAGACCATTATTTTTGACCGAGACGGTCGTTTTTTGTCTCATTTTTGGAAAGCAGTTCATAAAGCCTTGGGGACCGAATTGAACTTCAGCACAGCTTATCACCCGCAGACAGATAGACAATCCGAGAGGACTATTCAAACAGTGGAAGATATGCTAAGGGCTTGTGCCTTAGATTGGTCAACTGACTGGGAAGTTCATCTACCGTTGATTGAATTTACCTACAACAATAGTTGGCATGCTTCTATTAAGATGGCACCGTTTGAGGCATTATATGGGAGAAGATGCAAATCGCCCCTATGTTGGAACGATTCATCAGATTTGGTCGGAACGAAACTAGAATTGATCGTGCAAACTCGAGAGAAGATAGCTTTGATTCACGAAAGGCTGTTGACCGCCCAGAGTCGACAGAAATCTTATGCAGATGTACGTCGTCGTCCATTAAAGTTCAGTATTGGAGATCACGTACTTTTAAAAGTTTCTCCTACTCGGGGAATCTTTCATTTTGGGAGAAAAGAAAAACTGAGTCCGAGATATATCGGACCATTCGAGATCCTCGAGAGAGTTGGAGAGTTGGCATACAGATTGGCATTACTGCCGTCACTAAGCCATGTTCATAACGTGTACTACGTATCCCAGTTACGGAGATATATACCGGATCCTAGTTATGTCATTGATTTTGGCGAGATCGAAATCGCTCAGGATGGAACGTTTGAAGAAAGACCGGTCAGGATACTCGAGAGTCGAGTTAAGCAGTTGAGGAACAAACCAATCGCTTTAGTCAAAGTTCAATGGTTACGCTTTGAGAAAAAATTGGGATGTAATTGGCTAAACGAAATTTCTTGGGACATTTTTGGTAAAGACGAAAAGTTATGGGACCAAAAAAGACTTTATCCCTTCCACGTATTGTCCACATCACGCCGGAGATAAAAATCCCCAAATTAAAAGTCCCGGGCGGGTCACATGGGGGGAAACGACGCCGTTTTCTCAACTCCGACGAGTATTGGGATGTAAATTATACACTTGAGAAAAAATTGGGATGTAATTGGGTAAACGAAATTTCTTGGGATATTTTTGGTAAAGGCGAAAAGTTATGAGACCAAAAAAGACTTTTAGTGAAAGCCCAACTTCATACATCGTAGCCTAATGGGCCTTGTCTTTTCGGGGGTATGGATATATGTTGTGGCCTGGGTACGTGATGCGGCCCAATTACTTAGCAGCCATACCTACAGATAAAAACCCTATTTCCTTGTGTTAGGGTTTCCTTTCATTTACAGAGCTGCTGCATCTTTGTCCTACTCAGGCTTCCATCTTCTCTAACGACAATCGCTCAGCAGCCATGGTACATCTCTCTCTCTCTCTCTCTCATTCTTTTAGTTTTCTTCTTCACGAACTTAGTTATATTGAAAATACGATTTTAGTTTACCAACTATTTACATATTCTTGTTTTCAGATCATTTCAGAGAAGAACAGGAGAGAGATCTCGAAATATCTCTTCCAAGGTGAGAATAAATGACTTATTATTTATTTCACACTATTTAAGTGGACACTGATTTCTCACACGACATTTCTGGTGCGTGTGTGTGCGTGTGCGCTCGCGGCTACAGAGGGTGTGTGCTATGCCAAGAAGGATTTCAACTTGGCGAAGCACCCGGAGATCGATGTCCCAAATCTCCAGGTGATTAAGCTTATGCAGAGCTTCAAATCGAAGGAATATGTGCGTGAGACCTTCGCCTGGATGCATTATTATTGGTATCTTACTAACGATGGGATCGAGTTCCTCCGCACATACCTCAACCTGCCATCAGAAATCGTGCCCGCCACACTGAAGAAGTCCGCCAGGCCTCTTGGCCGTCCCATGGGTGGACCAGGGGGCGACCGCCCTCGGTAAATGCCTAACTTTGCTTTTAAATTTATTTTTCGGTTTAGTTGGGAAGGGGTAGCCGCGATGTGTCTGGTTATAATACTGGAGACAGTATGAGTGTTTTATATTACTAAAATGCTAATGGTGATTGTGAGTCTCTGATGTTTGAAAAGTGTTTGATACTCCCTCTGAATTCTGCTTTTAAAACAAGATTTTGTCCCAATGTAAGTCCTTCTTTCTAATTTTTTACTTCTCTTGCCTTCACTTATGTGAATACTTGTGGTCCAAAATTAATTCTCAATTAATAAGTGCAGATATACTTGGAAAAAATGTTAATAAAAAGCTTATTGTGTCTTATACCTTGTAATAAAAAGCTTTACATTCATGGGCTCGTGGGACTAAGGTCGTGATTAATAATTTTAGTTGGTAACATGTGCTTTGTATTCGGATGGAATACTGTATACTATACCTGCATGGTTAATTTTTTGTAATAGATGATTTGACTTTTTATTTATATGGTTTATTTATTAAGTTATATATATTTGGTTTGTTCTCACAGTGGACCTCCTAGATCCGAGGGTGATAGGCCACGGTTTGGCGACCGTGATGGATACCGTAGTGGGCCAAGAGGAGCTTCCGGTGACTTTGGTGGTGAAAAGGGTGGAGCACCTGCTGATTACCAACCTGCCTTCAGGGTAAGTTCCATTTTCAACTTGGTTTTTGTTGATGGAATATATCCCTTGTTTTTTGGCAAATCCAAATAATGTAAGAAAACATGGATTACTGAATCCATTAGAAACTGCCTACATAGAAATGACTCTTTTTTAAAAGCCAATTTCATCTAATTTCTCCCACTAGAATCACCCTAGAAACATTCCAGCTGTGGTTTCCATAACTGGGCCTTAAAACTATATGATGGTATCCATTCTATATTTTGTAATTTTGTGTGAGCTCGCATAACCTTTGGTTTTTTCAAAGCTGATTTCCGCCAACAACTTGTTGATAATTATTTTACTCCATCAGTCGGGCATTGTTTCTGTTAGGGGTGAGAATTTGGGACCGGGGGGACTTGGGAAATTCCCGTCCCGATCCGAGTCCCGAAATTTTCGGGTTTGAGACCGGGACCGGGACTTGAGTTTTGGAAAATTTCTGGACTCGGGAGTCCCGAATCCCGATCGGGACTTCCCAAATTCCCGAAAATTAATTTCAATTTCAATTATAAATTTAATTCTAAAATTCTAAATTAAAAATTATAACTCTAATTCCTAAAAATTGATATTCAATTCACAATTTGTGTGATTTGTTTATGTCGTCATTTGTTGGTGAATTATGATTTGTGTAATTTGAAACATGCTAATCGAAGAAAATTTTCGAAATATTGTAAAAAAATTTATATATTCTGGTGGACATTCGGGACATTCGGGAAATTATAGGCCGGGACTGGGACTGGGACTGGGACTGAGACCGGGATTAATATTTTCCCATTTTGGGATTCGGAATCGGGACTCCGGAGTGACATTTCTTTCTTTCTTTCTTTCATATGGGAGCATAATCAACGTTGGTTTCAGCTATATTCACAGTCGGTGACATTTCTTAACATTACAACAACTTCTCAACCATGATCATGACTTTTCTGCTGTTAGACCCTCCAAATATACCGACGTCCATCGAAATTGAAAAAAATTCAAAATTTGTTCTATTTGTTCATTGTGTTGGAAGTTCAATGTTTTGATTCATTTTTTTCCGTCATACTATAAATCATTATATTGTTGAACATGTAGGGATCTGGGCGTGGAGGCGGTTTTGGCCGTGGTTCAGGCAGCTTTGGTGGAGCTCCGCTGAGTTAAACCTCGTTAGATTTTAATCCTTTTGTTTTTCTTCTTCCTTGTGTTGCGAATGATGAAATTATGTGGAACTTAAACTTGTTTTTTTGCGTCGAAATATCATATTGTACTTTGTCAACAGATGATTTTATTTTACTTCGAACTGATAGTCCTGCTGGGGTTTTCAGTTGTGAGCTATTACTGCCTGCAGAACATGTTCTCTCTATGTTGGTCAAGTGTGATTTTGATGTTTTTTTTTAACTTTGTTGCTAAATCATGAATCATCATCATCCAACAAAGCCCCCCCCCCCCCCCCTCACCACCACCCAACACAAACAATGAAGCCATGTCCTCACAGTAATTTATTAATATGATAGGGTTCTATTTTTTGACCCTGTATATTAGGAAAATATGTACTCTTTCCAACTTTATTTTTTACTGTGAGGTTGTACTTCTCTTAAAAAAAATATTGTAGAAGGGTCGCTTTTATTAATATGATGTATTTTTTCCCTTTATTGTCGGCTCATAGACGTGTTAGTTGTAAATTGTAACGAATATATTTATGTTTCTATATTTCCTTATGATAAGCTACTATGTATTTTTATTTCCGATTAAAGTATATATCATCCAAGATAATATTTGTTTGGTAAATAGCTCCTTTTATTGAACCAAATTGAATATCACATAATACAAACTACAAAACTTGAAACAAACTAAACAAACTAAACAATCACGACTTTAAATATTGTAAAATATTACTATGCTTCGCGCTACGCTGGAACCTTTGCATATTCCTGTCGTTTCAGATATTATATACCAAAATTGACACAAGCCTATAAAGTAACTGTTTCCCTATTTTAGATCTGCATTGAGTGATCATGAAACACAACTCTGCTGCCCGGTTCTTATTCTACTCATGAACTCCACACCAGTTTGCAATCTTCCTCCACACTTGTGCTGAGAAAGAGCACTCAAAAAACAAATGATTGAGACTCTCATCATCTTCCTCGCACATAATACATTCTTGCTCATATGGAATCTTCATCCTCGGCAGTCGATCACAAGTGAGATGCCCCAATATAGCTAACCATGTAATGAATATAGTCTTCGGAGTAACAACATTTTTGCAAGGCATTTTGTGTCAAGGCACCTTCTCTACTGTACCCCTCATCAGCAAATAAAGAATGTATCAGCAAATTCACTCCATCAACATGAGCAAAATATTTCACAGCTCCCAATATTTTCACAATCCATGACGCTTGAGATGGTATTGATAGAGTGAGCAAATTTTGGCCCTTTATGTAATATTCGTGCACCAGTTTGATCCAAATTTTATTCTTTTTTTTTTGCCACTCACCACGACGACTTCCCAATGGCGGCTTTGTTCCATACCTTGATGTCCATCAGATTCCAGCCACCAGCAGCCTTAGGTAAGCACACGTATTCCCAAGCAACCAACACCCTCGTTGACAATCCAGATTTTCTAGTCCACAAGAAAGATCTACAGACTGCTTGAATTATTTTCAACACTTCTGAGGTAACAAAACGATCTTGCACCAGTATGATTGGATACTAAACAGCATAGCCTTTATCAACTGTATCCTACCGGCATAAGACAGCATTTTAGCATACCAACAATTGATTCTTGCCATGATTTTCTTAATCAAAGGTTAGCACTGCAAAACAGTGAGCTTTTTAAATGAGAGAGACACCCCCAAATATTTAATGGGCAACTCTCCTTTACTCACCTTAGACTCTCTCAATATAAGTTGTTGGTACTCTTCTTTGACCCCTCCAAAATATATACAGCTTTTTGCTTCATTGGCCTTCAACCCAGATGCATCAAAGAATCTTGAAAACGCCTTCATAATTTTCCTGACTGACTCTACATCCCCTCTTGTGAATAGAAGGAGATCATCAGCAAAACACAGATGGATAAGCTTCATCCTTTTACATGTGGGGTGGAAATGGAAAGTTCCGTCCTCCTTCAACTCACTTAACATCTATTGAGATATTCCATGCATAAGATAAACAAATAAGGTGAAATTTAATCACCTTGTCTCAGGCCTCTTCTAGCAAGGAATGGTTCACACACTTCACCATTTACATTTAGAGAATAATCGACAGTTTGGAGGCAAGCCATAATCCACTCCACAATGTCTTTATCCACCATAGGCAGAGAAGTAGCAGCACTTCCCATTAGATTCATGTAGAAACCTCTAATTTCTTCCTATGTGTTGTTGAGTGGGGCACCTTAAACCATCTGATCTGACTAAGAACTTTACTGTCTTAGCAGCTTATCTTGCTTTAGCATATGTATGAAAGAACTTGGTATTAGCATATGTTGCCACACTCTCTCCTCAACAGCACTCCATTTCTCCAGCTCATCTAAAATCTTCTTCTCTTTGTCAATAAGTTCCTGATTAAGCTTATCCAGATCTAGAAGTCTCTGATTACCACTTAGCTTTTCCCTAGCTATTTCTATCTTCTATGATTCTATAAAAGTGATTCACATTTAACTGCTTGAGAGGGCCTTTTTCAACTTGAACCAAATATTGAGAAGTTTGTTTCCATGGTAGTGTTGATTGCAACATGTTTCAACTATCTTATTGAAATCCACATGCTCTGACAAAACATTTAGGAATCGATATGGAATATTTCTTATTCTTGTTTCTGCCTCCAATGATAAGTTGGGGGCTATGATCAGGCAATCCTTTATCTAACAATTCCACCCCCACGGATGGATATTCCATGAACCATGCCGAATTTGCTATTGATTTATTAATAAGAGAATAAATCTTATCCCCACCACTTTTGATTGTTACAACAGAAAAATTCATACCCAACATGCCTCATAGCACTCATCTCATTTAGACTCATGGTGATAAAAAGGGATAGGGTCCCCAGCCCCTCCAGCAGTCTTCTTATCACCATCAATATCCTTATGGCATTATAAGCATATTCTTGTTTCTATATTGCCAACCTGCTTAGCTCCCACACTCTTAGTTGCCACCTTCCTCCGCTTAGACCATTCCTCTACTATGATAGGTGCGTTTGTTTCCTCAGATTTGTCAGTATTAGAAAGCCCATCAGTTTGTTTCGAACCCTAGGGGTGTATTTCGAACTGAACGTTCGTGAAAATTTCACGAAAATGTTCGGTCAATGTTCAGTTCGTGTTTGGCCAAATTCGAGCAGTCACAATGTTCGTTACATACACGAACAGAACACGAACAAAATAATATATGTTCGTTAGTTCACGAACAGTTCGCGAACAAATATTTTTTTATATATTTATTAATAATTTTACAATAATAAATAAATATAATTAATAATTTTTATAATAATTAATAAATATATATACAAAATAAAACCTACCATTCCAAAATCCTTAATTTCTAAATCTATCTTCTCTTTTTATTTTATTAATTATTATTGCTTTTACTTTAGATTTTTTTTCTTTTTTAGAACACAAACGAACAAACGAACGATCAAAACGAACGAACAATCGAACGCTAACGAACGAACACGAAATATGTGAAATTTTAACGAACCGAACACGAACAAGTGGTTTGCAATTTTACCGAACACGAACACGAACCGAACGAACCGAATCCTTAACGAAGGAACGTTCGTTAAAATCACCGTTCGGTTCGTTCGGTTCGAAATACACCCCTAGAACCCTGCTCCATACCCCCATTTCTTCACATCCAAGATAATAATATTGTGTAATAGAAATTACAATATTAGTTATCTAGACAACTAAAAGTAAGCAATAAATAAAAAAACAAGGGTAGCCAAGTTGATAGAGTAGGTGAAAGGTCACGCGTTCGATTCTTCCTACTATATTTTCTTGATTGAGCTTGTCACACTGAACTTGTCACACAGGATTTGCCTAGTATGGTTTACATGATTGGCGTAATTTGCAGGCTATTACGTCTAGCCCGAGGATTTATCCAGTGCGCACTCGAAGAGTAGCAGCTGCAAGTTCCCCGTCATCAAAAAAAAAAAAAAAATAAATAAAACACGTTTAACATAGAGTTCTACTTTCATTTAAGTAACTAAATCTAAAATATGTAGGTTTTTGTAACATCCACTCCCTTTGTTCTCTAGGTTAAACTCATAATGTGGGTTCGAATCCTCGTGGGAGCATCCGCTCTATTCAGGAATTTGAACCTTGTGTGTTTATTCAGTTTGTGTGTTTATTCAGTTGAAGCATCCTCAAAACCGGGTTGCTGAGGCATAACCTGCGATTTAACTGGGGGTAGGAATGAGAGATCGGATCTACAACCCCCAGGATTAAACCTGGGTCATCAAAAAAAGAAAAAAAAATATTGAAAAATTAACTCTTTGAAATAACAAAAAAAGAAAAAAAGAAGAAATCACAGGTGCAAGATGAAAAATAAAAAAATAGAGTTTTCAAAATAAATCTAACATGAAATATATTTTTTTTAAGTGTATTTAGAAAGATGCTCCTAATCGAAAAAAATGATTTAATTCAGAGCTGTACGCTCAAACTTTTGTAATCTCAAAATATTGATGTTTATAGTTTTCACTAATATACGGTCAAAAATATCAAAAATATTATTAGTCTAAATTATAAATTAACAAACCCGAATGTTAGCCATAAGAAAATAATAAAATATTAAAAAATTAGTAACAGAAAAATTTCAACATATCTTTCATATGTAAATACGAAGGGAAAAAACAAGCAAAACTGAAGACTTCTAAGAGAAACTTGAAATTACTCATCACGATCTCATCTGAGACATTCTACAACCCCAAAACAAAACCAAAGAAAAAAAAAAAAAAACGACAAAAAAACCGGGAAGAACCGACTTTTTTCTTCCCGAACACAATACGAAGCAACACTAAACTCTGCGTAACCAAGGAAGAAGAAACGTTCATCTTTCAGGATTCTAATCCACCTCCTCCATTTTGCTCTCCTCATTACCCTCCTCCAAACCCGGCATATCCACATCACCCTCTTCACCTCCACCTTCCTCGTCATCAATGCTCAGACCAAGCTTCAACATCCTATGAATCCTCGAAGCAAACGCATTGGGATCATCCAAACTAAAACCAGAAGTCAGCAGCGCAGTCTCAAACAGCAGCACCACAAGATCCTTGACCGACTTGTCATTCCTATCAGCCTCTGCCCTCTTCCTCAACTCCTCCATGATCCCATTGTCCGGATTAATTTCCATGGTCTTCTTGCTCGACATGTACGAACTCATGCTGCCGTCCCTCAATGCCTGCGCCTTCATGATCCTCTCCATGTTTGCCGTCCAACCGTACTCGCCCGTCACCAGACAGCATGGCGAGTCGACAATTCTATCAGAGATAACAACCTTCTCGACCCTGTCGCCGAGGATGTCCTTGACAACCTTGCAGAGGCTTTCGAATGACTTCTTCTTTTCTTCCTTCTTCTTTTTTTCTTCCTCCGTCTCGTCGTCCAGCTTCAGTCCTTCCTTAGTGGCGGAAACAAGCTTCTTCCCATCGTACTCTTTCAGCTGCCCGACCGCGTATTCGTCGATAGCGTCCACCATGTAGAGCACCTCGTAGCCTTTCTTCTTCAGCCTCTCCAGAAAGGGAGAGTTCTCCACAGCCTTCTTGGATTCCCCAGTTATGTAGTAAATATCCTTCTGACCTTCCTTCATTCTTGTCACGTAATCCTTCAAGCTAGTCATCTCGTCACCACTCTTGGTCGAATAGTACCTAAGCAAATCAGCTAATTTAGCCCTGTTCTGGCTGTCTTCATGGATTCCCAGCTTCAAGTTCTTCGAAAACGCCTCATAGAATTTATTGTAGTCGTCCTTGTTCTCCGCAATCTCATTGAACATCTCGATGCACTTCTTGACGAGATTTTTTCTAATAACCTTGAGAATCTTGTTCTGCTGCAGGGTCTCGCGGGAGATGTTGAGAGGGAGGTCGTCGGAATCAACAACGCCCTTGACGAATCCAAGGTACTCCGGAATGAGCTCCTCACAGTTATCCATGATAAAGACCCTCCTCACATAGAGTTTGATGTTGTTCATCTTCTTGCGGGTGTCAAAGAGATCGAACGGGGCCCTCTTCGGAACAAAGAGAATAGCCTTGAATTCGAGCTGGCCTTCAACCGAGAAATGCTTGACTGCGAGATGGTCTTCCCAGTCGTTAGTCAAGCTCTTGTAGAAAGAGGCGTATTCCTCTTTGGTAATCTCCTCCGGCTTCCGGAGCCAAATGGGTTTCTGTTTGTTGATGAGCTGCCACTCGTGAGACACCTCCTTGATCTTCTTTTTCTTCCCCTTGTCCTTCTCTTTCTCCTCATCCACCTCCTCGATATCACCTTCATTTTCCTTCTTTGGTTCGTCATCTTCATCGTCACTGACTTCTTTCTCAGTTGTTTTCTCGGTCCAGAGGTAAATTGGATAGCTGATGAATTCAGAGTGTTTCTTTACCAAATCTTTGATTCTCCTCTCCTCCAGGTATTCCAACTGCATATTACACAACAAAAATCATTGTTACCAGCAATTCAACGGGTAAACCCCATATACGAGATGAATGATACACTCTTCAACTAAAAAAATTATAAAACGAAGTGAGTATTATATACCTGATCCTCCTTTAAGAAGAGGGTGATCTTCGTTCCTCTGCCAAGTTGTTCGCCATCAGCATCCCTTGTCACAGTGAATGAACCACCAGCTTGCGACTCCCATATGTATTGTTCGTCGTCATTATGTTTGGTGGTGACAATGACTTTCTCTGCGACGAGGTATGCAGAGTAGAATCCGACACCAAACTGTCCAATCATGCTGACGTCTGCCCCCGCTTGTAAAGCCTCCATGAATTCCTTTGTGCCAGACCGTGCGATTGTACCCAAGTTGTTCACCAGATCTGAAAAAATTCACCCAAGAGATAACTTTCATCAGAATTCATCGGAAGATCGTAAAGCACAAAGCAAAATTTTCCTCTGATCAATCAACCATCGTAATATACAAAAAATACATAAATTCAGAGAGATCTATTCGAAATTATCGAAGAAAGTGACAAACTAATGCCAATATATTGAGGTTCAAATAAACGATTTAGAGAGAGTATAAGCAGGCGATTAGAACACAAAAGCAAAAACACCGTCTAAGAAAAACACAATTGCAGTACCTGCTTTCGTCATGCCGATTCCACTATCGATAATTGAGAGCGTCTTGTTAACCTTGTCCGGCACAAGACGGATAAACAACTCCGGCTGCGCATCGAGTTTGCTCTTGTCAGTCAAACTCTCGAATCGGATCTTGTCCAGCGCATCGGAGGAGTTGCTGATCAATTCACGGAGGAAAATCTCCTTGTTGCTGTAGAACGTATTAATGATCAAGCTCAAAAGCTGATTGATCTCCGCCTGGAAGGCAAATGTCTCGCCATCAGCCATCTGAACTTCCGCCATATGAACTCAACACGAAGATTATCCGACAGAAACGAGATTGTCGCACAGGAAAAAAAAAACACAGCGAGAATCAGAACAGAAGGTTTTGCAGAATTTTTTGGCTACTTTACTATTAGGGCTTACGGAAGAAGGAAAGGGTTATATAGTTGGGGGAAGAATTCTAGGGGGTTCCATTGGTGAATTGAGAGAAGCGGAGGAACTTGGGGTATTCTGGAGCCTTCTACTCCTATCTGGATTTTCGTTGTCTCGTTTTACTTCCCGCGTGTATTTCGACACGCTTTTATGCTTTGGGGTAAAAGTCGCGCTTCTTAAGAACTGCATGTACAGTACATATAATTGTATGTATTTTAGAATAGAGTATCACTTTCATGATTGGCAGCGAGGTTATTGATTTGTGTATGTGGCACGATCCTGTGAAGTGAGATAAATGTGATTGTGACATTTCACTTTTATCTCACTTCACAGGATCGTGCCACGTATACAGATTGTCACCCTTGTTGTCAAGTCAATTGTGAAAGTAGCATTACTCTTTAGAATATGATTATGAGCCGTGCGCAGTGTCCCCGGTGAAGTAACCAAATTCCGTTTAAGTAAGTTCCATGTGGATTAAGCAATGAGCGCAGGTATAGTCTCGAGATTTTTCGAATCATATGTTTTCCTTTGTATTTATCACACAAAATTCTGCTGTGCACTAAGCTGGGGGTCTTCACGGAAACAGTCTCCCTAACGTAATAAGTAGGGGCATGGTCTGCGTACATCCTACCCTCCCAGACACTGCTCTGAGCGGGACATACTGATTACTGGGTATGTTTGGTTTGGTTTGATTTTGAGTTTGATTTTCTATACATACTAATTTCTGCAACTAAATTATCATATGTCAACCAATCAGACGAATTTTGAAGTTTTTTCGACCAATCAAAAATAACATTCAATCATTTTTAAAATTATATTGTATTCTTTTAATCTCGCAAATGTATATTCTAATGTATTGCACATCTTGATAAATTGGATTTTTTAATAACTAAATTGTAATAAAAAACTGCAGAAATATATTCAAATTATTTTTTATTCTTTTTGTTTATATGTCGAAAAAAAGTTATTTTTAAATATTTGTACAATATTTCTGTAAAGAAAATAGAATTTTCCATGAGTGTTAATTAGTTTAGGAAATAACTTTTATATATTATATTAGTTCAGAAAAAACCGCAATATCCCAATTTCTTTCAAGCAATCAAAACCAAAAAACATCCATTAATTTTTCAAACTATCTCTTATTAGGTTAGTTGGGTCATTTTTTGGGTAGGTAAATATTCTAGTATCGGTATACAGAAAGTCTTCTTATAACCATTAGATCAGTAAAAATTAATCATGATCATTAATCGCTAGTACTACAATTTATATATTGTACTGTTATCAAAATTATCTTGTACTTTTTATTTTTTATTTATAATTTTGAAAAAAAACAAATAAATATGAAATTCTCGTAATACCCTTAAAAAATTGCAAATCGGTTATTAATTTTCCTAATTTTCTAAAATAGTTTTTTATTACATAAGTATATTATTAGATGATTAATAAATATCTTGAAAATTAAAATCCAATTGCAAAATAAGTTAACTACATATAGTATACATCGTCTAAGTAAGAAGTGTTATCAAAATAATGTTGTATTTTTTCTTATCTATTTATAATTTTGAAATAAAATACAGATAAATATGAAATTTCCGTAATATCCTGAAAAATTGCAATTCGATTATGAATTTGTATAGTTCTCTAAAATAGTTTTTATTACATAATTATCTTATTAGATAATTAATAATTATTTTATAATTAAAATCCAACCACAAAATAAGTTAACTCCTGAGCTATCACTAGAAGAGTGGCTGCGCAGTGACAGAGTATTGCGGGAGGAATCCGGAATGATAGTATCCATCGTCTAAGTAAGCACGAAATCCAACTATGTTATCAGATATATTTAAATTATTTAGAATTCAAAAAAATTAATTAATAATTAGAGAAATTATAATATAATACTTTAAGATATTTTAATATTGTTTTTTCGTTCAATTTTTTTCCTACATAAAATTGAAACCAAAAAATAAAATAAAAATTCTAAAAAATTTGAAAAGTGCTAAAATAAAATTTTAACACAAATTAATTTAAAGTTAAAATTTCCTAAAATTAAGATATATAACTCACAACAAAATTATATAAAATACAGTCAAATTTCAGAAAAAATTTATAGTTCTGAAATATTAATGATAAATGCTAAAAACAAAAAATTAACAAAAATATTTATGTAGCCTGGAATACAAAAAAAAAATGAGATAAGTAGCATTTCTAAAATTCATTACATTATAATATTTATTTGTAATTTTTAAAGATGATGTGCACTTTTAGATTTAATTTTGTGTTTAGCATTTTTCAAAATTTTCAACATTTTGTCTTTTATGGGGAAAAATTTGGGTCATATATATATATATATATATATATATATATAAAACTTATCCCCCTTAATTTAATATGGAAGCGGGATTTATGTCACTTATTTAAATATATAATATAAAAGAATCTAACAAAATACATAAAAACTATACTATATAAAACTTATCCCCCTTAATTTAATGTGGAATGAGATTTATGTCACTTATTTAAATATATAATATAAAAGAATCTAACAAAATACATAAAAAAGATTTAAAAATTATAATTATACCTAACTTCAAAAGATGGGCGGGGTCGTAGTTGGAGGTTACGTAAGCAAAATAAATTGCCTCATTTATTAATTTTTATTATCATAATTTCATATTTTCATTTATTAATTTTTGGTTTTAGCAAAGAGCGAGAAGGGTATTTTGGGGAGAGAAACATCAGTTTGTAAACGGCAGCAATTATTGGGGTGGAATTACATATGAAGAGACTATTTTAATTGTAACTTTTAATGTAAATAAACTAATTTAAATACAAAAGTTATGATAAACATCACAATGCAAATGCACCTTCTAATACACAAGGTGATTAAAATTAACTTTTAAATGATAGTATAAATTACAAGATGGTTAAATTTTAGCTATGAAATCTTAGATACAATCGGTGCATCGCACGGGTTGAATAAACCAAAAACAACCCTGGAGCAACATACGGGTTAGTAAAGCCTCATTTATATAACTAATTACATAGACTAAAATAAAAGGACAATGACAATAAAAAAACATATAAACTTCTCTAAAAGGCATTTAAATTCTGCCATCTGCTCATTCAAACGTCTGCCCCAACATTACGTACAAAACACGTAGATATTCAACCAAAAACCGTGCATCGCACGGGTTGGATAATGCCTCGTATATATATAAGTTCTGGATTTTCTTGTAATTACGATTTGTTGTGCATTTAATACAATAAATATTTAGAATTTGAGATAATGTGAATTTATTCTTATCCATCTATATATATATATATATATATATAAATTGAGTTCCATCTATTAATGTAAGCATTTATGTCATAAGTTAGAGTCATTATCTCTCTCTCTCTCTATATATATATATATATATAAATTGAGTTCCATGTATTAATGTGAGCATTTATGTCATAAGTTAGAGTCATTCATACCAATTGAAATATTGCTAATCTCTAAAGCTTTTTCTAAAAGCTTTAAAGAGCTTTTACAAACCACAGTTAGAAAAAATGCAAGAATAAAAAACGTATACATACCTATATATTGCCATAAGCTAAATTAATTTAACCAACTAAAACATGTCAAATTCTCATTATTAAATTTTAAGAATTTCTATAGTCATACCACACAAAGCATGTTTATTGTTTAACCCTTTTCAACTTCTTCTTTGAGGTACTTATACTCCCTTATAAACAAACCAAAAAGTCACACAACTCACCCACAAAACAAGTCACACCCACCACCTCCAGTAAAGCAGATTCTTCGCCACATACCCACCGGAATCCGCCAACATCAATCGCTCACCGCCGACACCACCGAATATTAATTCAATAGGTGATGTTTCGAGCTTAGGTGGTTTCGTTGTTGTTTTAGTGGTTCCGCCGACGACATACCAAACTTGAAATCTCAAACAATTTTCTTATAAACAATTAAACAACTAAAACGTTTCTATTCAAAATAGCCTACAGATACTTACAAACCATGATATATCCAAAACATTATAAAATCAAAATTGTCAATTTCCACCGAATCTTTAAAAAATAAAGATGACATCGAGTTCTTTATAGCCAAAATAATGGATCGATTGCCAAGATGGGTTTTCAATATTGATGAGTATCAAAGGAATTAAGCTAAGGGTGTCCACATCGTTGGTTCTACCTTCTCGACCACCGAAACTCCACCACCATCGCCATAACCGCCGTCGGCCACTGAAATATCCAAATCTGAACACAAAACCAACTAGATTGATGAAGAATGACGATTGATACACGATACAAATTACCCTGAACGATGAATATAATGAATGAATATGAACGATGAATAATCATTAATGAGTGACAATTACTGAACGATAATTACTGAATGATAATGAATGAATTACAACCGGGTATTACATAATTAAGCTCAACAATAATGAAGATAATGATATCTGAAGTATATAAACTTTGCTTGAAGTTGTTGTATTGTGAATACTATATGATGTGGTATTTATAGGCTTCAATGCCTAAACAATCCGTTGGTGACTATACTCTTCATACCGTACGCTATACATCATCCTTAGCATAGGTTATGCATATTACGTTTGTTAACACTCCTTGTTACGTATGTTATGCTCTATTCAAATCAGTCCAGTAGCTTCTGCATCTTTCATTACGTACGTTATTTCATATACATTACATATGTTATACACCATGTATTGTTGCATGCTTTTTTATCTTCTAGAATAAGTCCAACGTATTGATTTATTTGAATTCACATCTCAACTCCTCATTACGTACGTTTAGCACATTCTGTTACGTACGTTAGTCTCTGTCCACAGCATACATTATCTTTCATGTATTACGTACGTTAACATAGCCATACTCGTCTGCCTTTAACTGGGTCTTCTATTACGTACGTTATTTAATGATCATAACGTACGTTAAGCTTGATTTTGCTTTCATGTCAATGTTCTTCTGTCCAGCTTTCGTTTCTTCAACATTTTCTTGATTCATTGTTGTTTTTCTTTGTTTATCAACTTATCATCAAAACCTCAATTATGAATGTGTGGAATAAAATGTTCCAACAGTGTCCACTAAACTGTCGATATATCCGATGATATTTTATTAAGTAAGGTTCAAAGCCACAAACTACCTTTCCCATGCAGCGGTGTTTCACGTAAAGTGGGTATGTGAGTCTGCATTCATGCATGCATTTATTTCCACTCATGTGGGAGATTATTGGAAATTGATTTTAGAAAAATAAGTTTTGACTCAATTTAAGTCAATTTAATGATGATAAAATACTTAATTATTGGGAATTAAATTGTGAATCTATGTTTCGAGAAGATAAATGTAGGATTTTATTTTTCTCAAAACCGATTTCTGGTGAATGAGAAATAAATGATTAAAGTTGACCATTTAATTGAAATGATGAAGAGTTAAAGTGGGTATGAAAAGTTATCCCACATTGAAAATTAAAGCCTTCTTGACTAGCTTATTAGTAAGAAGGTGCGTGAGTAGTTCAACAAGCTAGTAGTATACACCACTGGGCCAATGATGCAAAGACCACACGCGCGCCACTGCCGCCCGCCGGCCGGCTCGGGCATGGACTCGGGCGTGGGGCGTGGGCTTGGTTCTTAGTTCTTGGCAATTAGACATTGGGCTGAAATAGGGCGACTTGGGCCTTGGGAGTTTGTGCTGTAACTATATTATTTTTTGCAGCTAAGTCCAATGTCAGCAGCCATGTTTGAAACCCAACTGCAATCAGCCAAGGTTGAAAACCCAGCCGATTTTGGGTTGTTGAAAAATCCAGCTGATTTTTTGGCGATTGAAAATCCCGCTGATTTTTTGGAGGTTGAAACACCCAGCTGATTTTTTCAAAGTTGAAAACTCTGCTGATTTTTTCAGAATGAAAACTCAGCTGACTTGTGGTGGTTGAAAACCTAGCTAAATTTTGGTCCCGGCTGAAATGAGTCAGGTTGAGAACTTTGCTTCTGAAATATGACTCTTCACACTCCATAATGTAACATCCGAATTAAATGAGACTATTTATGGAGGTAACCTTTCAGCTGAGGATTAAAGAAAATTAATGGCACTTTAATCTGCAATTACTCCCCACCCGATGGAGTGTTTTTTGGACCTATAAAAGGTGGGTTTTATGCATTTCATTATAATATAAAACGAAATACAAGCATACCACATATTGCATTATATTTCCTTCCTGTTTTTCGTGCCCAGATTTTAGCACTTGAATGTTCGCCGGAGTTCTGAGTTTTGGAGAGCACCTAACTCAGAAACGTAGCAGTTGTATCTTAAGAACAAATTGGCTGAGCCGTTTGCTCTTATATGGGGGCAAAATTATCTTACCAAAAGAAGTGTAGATATTTTTCCTTTTGATTTCGTAAAGTTTTTTTTTCCTTAGGGCACAGGGTACCACTGCGTTTTAGTGTTGCGCCAGACCACCAGCCCAGAAATCTTCTTGGCGCACGACACCGTGGGTGGCGCCGTCAGCCGTTGCGCCGTGGTGTCCAGCCCACGCCATGAGTAATTTTTTTTTCTTTTGCAATTGAATCCGAACGTTATGTCAAACGGCTATATTTTGGAAAATGGGACAAAGTGACAAACGGCTATAATTGTATAATGTTGCTATATTTCATTTTCAAAGCAACCAAAAATCTATAAAAACCTTACTAACTCCCCATATTTTACACACCTCTTCCAATTATAAATTTTCTTTCAAAAATGAATCCAAATAATGATCCCAAAGATCCTATGTACGACCCTCGGTATGATGTTTTTTTTAATGATGATCGAGAGCGATATATTCAAAGTTATGCGGCGTACGAACAATTTTTAGCTTTGCATAATCAAGAAGCGGGGGGATCCGGTTCGCATGAAAAGAGAACAAGGGCATACATACCACGCGAACGGGAAGATGCGGAACAACGTTTAATCGAAGACTATTTTGGCGACGATGAGAACGATCCTAAATATCCCGAAGATAATTTTAGGCGAAGGTATCGTATGAGTTCCAGACTTTTTAATAGAATTCTCAACGACATTTTAAGCTATGATGTTCAACCTCTTCCCGAGTACTTTAATTTTTTTAGACCACGTCTTGATGCATGCGGTCGTTTATGGATCATTTATGGAACTTGTATAATTAGGTTTCTATTTTTATGTAATATTTTTTAAATGTAATGTGTGTTTTATTTTTAAATAATGAAGTTTATTTTAGTTAATATTGTGTATGTTGTTAAAGGAATAATACCCATTGTGTGCCTAAGTCTGTTAGTTTATGGGCTTTCCTAGATAGGATTTGACTGAGGCCTGTTTGTATGTACTTCACCCTATTTAAGGGATCTCAATGATGGAATAATACAACAACACTTTGCCCTACTTTCTGTTTCAGTCATTTTCCCTTCAACACGTTATCAGCACGTGTCTAACCAACTGAGAAAAATCCCGGCCGAAAATCCTGAAAAAAAAAAATCGAAAAAAAAACCCTAGAGACTCTGCACATCCGCCGCCGTCGCCTGTGGACATCTCCTCCGGCTCGTCGCTGCTCGTCCTCCGTCCACGACCAGACCAGATCGGACGAAACCCTAGCAGCAGTCCGCCTTCTACAACCCCCGCACAACATCGCAATCCCTTCCCCCCCGTCCGACGTCGCACCAGATTCGCGAACGCCGCGACCGTCGTCCGACCTACGCCGTCTGCAATCGAAGCCCGTGACTCGTCGTCGTCGTCTCCTGCAATCGAAGCCCGTCGCCGGTTCCCGTGTCGTCGTCGTCTCCCCCAAATCTCCAGACCGTGACGTCATCCCCGCGACCCAGACCCAGAAGGAGAACACTGACCCGGTTGCTGACGAAACCAGATCCGGTTGCTGACCCGACCCGCACGCAGTCTTGTTTTCAGCTCGTTTCTGCTCCTATTCGCGAAACAAAGTACACAAATACGAACCCTACTATCTGCAATGTGCGAATTTACATTTTTTTTAATTACTATTAATTGCATATTATACTTCGAATTTATTTATGCTTAACTTAGCCAAAAGCATGATGCATTCATAATTTTAATTAAATTAAAATAAATTGCTTAAGCAACTTGAATCAAAATAAATTCACGTTGAATTAATAATAATTGCGGCATAAGATACCTCTTTGACCGCATATATACGTGTATAGATATATTCATAGGGCTATGTGATTATATCTATAATTATACATATATTTTGCATGCATTATTAGTTATGGCATGTATATTAAGTTCATCATTAGTAGAACTTAGAGGACTTATTTCTACTATCTATATCAACTCGAACCGTGATAAAGTAATTTCATCGGTATAAACCCCAATAGCATCGAAAGTAATTTTGACCATATCTTGGTTCTGAAAAATAATAACCCTCCACATTATTGAAAATTTTATCATGGAAAGTACTCATGATATACTGTGAAAATTCATTTTCCTTTTTTTCTTGTCTCAAGATGGTGATCCAACTCGTCCCGAATTTGACATCTTGGATTCGAAGGGCTTGAGTACCATAGATGGGTTTCGACGTAGAGACCACTTTTATCGCTAAGGACTATAGTGCTACTATCTTTGAAAAAGCAGCGAAGTACCGTCGACAAAACCAAAGCTAGTGCATTAATGTTCCTTAGGCGACATATTGACCGAGCCTAAGGTGGGAATATCCAGTTGAAATCCCCGAAAGAATCGTGGGATGCCCTTAAGGGCCGTTTGGGAACATCCACAATACTTTGCTCCCGAGTTGACCGTGCAGTGGAATGAAATCCGCTTGCTTGATTATAAACGGATCAACGATTTCAACAAAGATATGCTCCGTCTGAAGGCACGCCTTAATTTCTGTGGAAAGGACCTCACAGAAGATGATATGATTCAGAAAACTCTTTCTACTTTCCCTACTTCCGCCCTTATACTAGCGAACCAGTATAGGCTGGAGTATGACAATAAACGCATCACTACCTTCAATAAGCTTATCAACCTACTGCAAGTGGCTGAGAGGCACAATGAAGTATTAGTGAGCAACAATGTCAGGCCGGCTGGGACAAATAAAGTTCCCAAGGCCAACTATGGCAAAGTGAAAGGTGGAAAGAAACCCAATGCACAGGGGACTGGTCATGGCAACCCCAAACCACAACGTGGAAGAGGGCACAGTGGTCGAGGATGTGGTCGAGGACGTGGGGGTTCTTCCAATGTAATGAGTAGACTTGGTGCTCCCGGCTCTTCTGGCCAAGGAAACAAAGCACCAACCCCCCAGGTCGCTCCCAAAGTCGAGTTGGCAATGAACCGTGCTATCGATGTGGAGATCTTTGGACATTGGTACAAGAAGCGCCATGCAAGTAAACAAGTCGCAGCACACTACAAGAAATATAGAGAGTCCAAAGAACGGGAGGCTCACTATATGGAGGAAGATGCTCTCGACGAGTCCCCCGACGTCAATTTCACAGTCACCGATAATCGCAATGAGCCATACGTGTCACAGTCATTAGAGGCACCCCTTTATGACTGAATGTTTTCATTATGTTTACTTTCTCGTTTACATTTGGCATTGTTAACTCGGAACGATTTTTTCGATGTTTTATTTTCAATAATGGTGTGATGAAACTTTGTTTTTCTAGAACAAGATATTATTATTGCTTACGTTATATCCATAGCTTTATTTCGAAGAAATGAATATTGCTTGCATGTTTATGGTTCGATTTCTTTCTCTCCTTTTCGTAGGAATGGATCGGGGAGAACTTGAATGTTTGGTTGACAGTGGGACCACCCACACCATTCTTAGGAATAGGCTTCTATTCACGGAATTAATTGCATGTCAAACCTCGGTAACCACGATGACTGGGTCCTCCCAACTCATCCAAGGGCGAGGCAATGCCCGATTTTTATTGCCTAACGGCACTCTTATCCGAGTTACCGATGCTCTATACGCACCTAGGGCCCCTCGAACCTTACTAAGTTTTAAAGATATACGTAGCAATGGTTTCCACGTCGAAACCCACTGTGAGAATGGAATCGAGTTCCTTTATATTACATCTAATGAATGTGGACGTAAACGCATATTAGAAAAACTTAAGAGTCAAAATAGTGGATCTGTACACCACAACCATTAGGGTATTCGAATCCTATGTCACCATAAATGAAATTTGGGACAAAGACTCATATAGGCTTTGGCATGATAGACTAGGTCATCCCGGTCGAGATATGATGATCTCGTATCCCAAAGAACTCGCACGGACATCCTTTCTTTCGAGCGAAAAGGGGCAACAACTCAACACGAAGAATAGTATTGATGTTAATCATGCTATGTCATCTAAAGAAATAGAGACATATACCCCTTCTAAGCAATTGACTATGTCAAAAGCACATCGCTCATTCTCGCAAAGCTCGCTCTTTAGCTAAAGTAGGAGCGAGACCTTCCTACACTAAAGATACTAAAGCGAACATCCCATTCTTACAACGTATACAAGGAGATATTTGTGGACCCATCCACCTGAATGCGGACCATTTAAGTACTTTATGGTATTGGTGGATGCTTCGACACGCCGGTCACATGTCGCACTCCTTTCCACTCGAAATGCGCATTTGCAAAACTCCTAGCTCGATCATTCGTCTAAGGACTCACCATCCTCGATCACCCTATCAAGTCTATTCGACTCGATAATGCAGGAGAATTTACATCTAAAGTATTTGATGACTACTGCATGTCAATCGGAATCGATGTAGAGCATCCCGTTCCCCATGTGCATACACAAAATGGTCTCGCAGAGGCAACCATTAAAAGAATCCAAATGGTAGCACGAGCATTGGTTTTGCGCACCAATCGCCCATCTCTCGCTGGGGATATGCCCCTACATGCAGCCGTACTTATTCGTTTCAGACCCACCGTTGGCCAACCATTTTCTGCGTACCAGTTGGTAACTGGATATGAACCGGATATTTCACACCTACGCATATTTGGTTGTGCAACATATGTGCCGATTGCGCCCCCACAACGCAATAAAATGGGTCCTTAGAGACGTTTAGGTATTTACGTTGGATACGAATCCCCAACAATTATCTGCTACTTAGAACCCTTGACAGGTGATCTCTTTACCGCACGTTTTGCGGATTGTCACTTCAATGAGTCAGAATTCCCGTCGTTAGGGGGAGAGGAGAAAAAGAAGTTTCTCAAGGAACGACAGGAATTGTCCTGGTACGTCCCGAGTCTGTCTCATTATGATCCCCATACCTCACTATGTGATCGTGAAGTACAACGAATCCTCGATCTTCAGAACGTAGCAGATTCGATGCCTGATGCGTTTACTGATATCGCCAAAGTGACAAGATCACACATTCCAGCTGCAAATGTGCCTGCAAGGTTAGAAGTCCCGAATAAAGGGCACATCACCAACGTACCGAGTGATGCGATCGCACCCAGTGGAAATGCGATCGAGGCCGTGGCTCCCAAAAGGAAAAGGGGGAGGCCACCCGGTTCGACAGACACCCGCCCAAGGAAGAAAAGGGCAGGTGAGGCACAAACCAACCCATTAATCATCAATACTGGGAATCCTTCCCACGAGATCATCTCTGACTATAGCTATGTCCACGAATCATTAATGGGGGACGCCCCGGAGATCGATTCAGCATTAGAAAACAAAGAGATCTCTATGGGGATCTAGTTATTTCCGAAGGATTGGAAATGCAGCTAATGGATGTGGTCACTGCGTATCTCTATGGGGATCTAGATACGGAGATTTACATGAAAGTGCCCGAAGGCATTTCATTGCCCAAATCAAGTAACTCCAGACCACGGAGTGCGTATTCAGTCCGTTTGAAACGCTCACTTTACGGCTTGAAACAATTCGGAAGGATGTGGTATAACCGTCTGAGTGAATACTTGATTGGAAAGGGATACAAGAACGATGAACTGTGTCCTTGCGTCTTTATAAAGAAAACAAGTTCCGGATTTGCAATCATCGCAGTGTATGTCGACGATATGAATATAATCGGCACTCTTGATGAAATAAGAGAAACCACCGGATACTTGAAAACTGAGTTTGAGATGAAAGATCTTGGGAAGACTCGTTCGTCTTGGTATTCGAGATAGAACATAGAGTTCGTGGAATTCTCATCCACCACCGCTTATGTCCGTAAGATGCTTAGACGCTTTAACATGGACAAAGCACACCTGCTAGCACTCCCATGATCGGTCGTAGCTTGGATGCGAAGAAAGATCCATTTCGTCCAAAGGAAGATGACGAAGAGCTTTTGGGAGTGAAATTCCCTACTTAAGTGCAATAGGCGCTCTATTGTACTTAGCTCAATGTACGTGACCGGACATCGCCTTCTCGGTGAACTTACTAGCTCGATTTAGTTCAAGACCGACGCAACGTCATTGGAATGGTATCAAGAATATATTCCGATACCTAAAAGGAACCATTGACTTGGGACTATTCTTTCCCTACAAGGTGCAAAGGAAGCCGCCTAGTAAAGGCAAATGCTAAAGTAAATGCTAATGCCATAGAACCTACTCCGACGAACGTATTGGTAGGATTTGCCGATGCAGGTATCTCTCCGACCCACACAAAGGTCGTTCCCAAGCGGCTATGTATTTGCTATTGGGAACACCGCTATATCTTGGAGATCCACAAAGCAAACCCTTGTAGCTACCTCATCTAGTCACGCCGAAATTATCGCTTTGCATGAGGCTAAGACGTGAGTGTATTTGGTTAAGAGCTATCATTACATATATCCGAGGTAATGATGGATTAAGTAATGTCACCTGAGCACCCACATGCATATATGAAGATAATGCACTTGCATCGAACAGGATGAAGCTTGGGTATATCAAGGGGATAACACAAAACACATATCTCCAAAATTCTTCTATAATCAAGAACAAATGCGCTCTCCTCAATATTCAAGTAAAGCAAGTCAGATCTGAGGAGAATGTGGCCGATTTGTTCACCAAATCTCTGCCCAATGCCGTGTTTGAAAAACATGTGAGAAGTATCGGAATGCGGAGAATTTTCGAACTCCCGAAATCGATGTAAAGGTAGAGGGAGAAGGGTGAGTCATAAAGAAACTTACTTTCTTTGACCAAGGTTTATTTTCTCCCACTGGGTTTTGTTACTTGGCAAAGTTTTTAATGAGGCAAACGACACATGCACAAGTTTTTCAAAGTATCCTTGATTGATGTACAAATCAGGGGGAGATGTAGACTTGAGGGGGAGTCTTACATCCACAAAGGATCATTTTTCCCACAGGGTTTTTATCGGTTGGAAAGGTTTTTCCAACTTTTGCCCGGTGCTCTTAAAAGAAGTGCAGCGATTTCACGCTTTGTTGGGTCAACTGGTGTTAACCGCCACATCCTCCGCTGGTCGCCACCGTAGACCACCACCAATGATCGCTCACTCTTATCTCTTCTTGATATGACTACCAAATCGTTGAGGAAAAAATTTAACAAGCGTTCGTCAAGCACAAACCCCAGTAATCCTCGCAATAATATGATGGCACCATCCACGACGTCGTTTCTTTCGAATCCAAGGCTGATCCCTTTACTAGTTTCAGCTGTTCTCGTTGTATGTGTTCTAATTCTTTTAAACATTTCATCGAACGTGGGCCCCGCTGTTGGTCCGCACCCAAACATCGGTCGAATTTATACTGTTGAAGTCGTGAATGAGTTTCCTCATGATTCAAATGCTTTTACTCAGGTTCCGCTCCAATTTCGAAATCACAGTTTATTTTTTAGCGCCTTGATGAATTATTGATCGAGACTGGAGGTTTTAGTTGTGATAATTATCTAGCAACTCTTACTATATTTTGATGCATTTTGGCATATTCTGTTGTCCCGGATTTATTCTGTACTTGTTTTTACTGATCAATCATTAATGCTGTATTGATGTAAAACCGAAAGCCCGGTTTACGTTGCTCAACAAGAAGCACATTGTAGCAATTTAGAATTTCCAAAATAATTACCATCTCTAAGATCCTCCAGACAGACATTGTTTCGATGCGTATGTTGGATACTTATTCATACATCAAGTAAAATTATAATGCGGTCTGCAATATGCAGTATGTAAAATCGTTCATTAAGAAAATGTCTCGAGATGGAAGTAATATATATGTGTTGAACTCAGGATGTTCTGATAGTTCTTTTGAATGATCAAGTAGAGATTAAAATTGTCGGAATTTCTTTTCAGGGGCTTTTGTATGCTGGAAATGACACTCTTTTTGAATCTACTGGACTTTATGAGCATGTGAGTTTGTTTTCCAATTATATGCCTTTTTATATTCAGTCCTGATGATATGTATGTTAGCTAGGGTGTCAATCCAGTCCAAAGCCCGTGAGCTGGCCCTAACAAATTGAGAAAAAGTAGAGTTAGCGCCAAGTAGCCCGACAGCCCGACGGGTTGGTCGTGAAATAAGCGGACTGGCACTTTAGCTCGATTTTTATCATTAAACCAAAATTTATATTTAGTATTGGATTGGAGCTCATACTTTGACCAAGTACAGAAATAACAAATAAGCTCATTTCTGAAAGAGTGAATGTTTATTTGTGCACGTAACTGATTGCATTTTTAAACTATTGAAGCTTTTAAACTAAACCATGATATGATTTATATACTTCAGTATAAAGGCTCAAACTATCATTGTTTCATGAACTCGAACAATTTATTCAATTAATTGGAGGTGATCAATGTGTTTATAAGTTAGAGTTTGGAACTTGAAATAACATTGTTGAGCTAGATAATATTTTTATGTTTTTATTTATTATTAATTTCCAATTAAAAGTTTAGGGGGTTATCAATCGTTAAATCTCACAAAACTTGCCGACCCAATAGGCTAGACCTAAAATAGAAGGTTCGGGGTTAGGGCTAAAGATTTTCAGTCCGACGAAAACTTATCTGGAATTGGCCTGAACAGAATAGCCTGCAGCCTGAGTGGGCGGCGGGCCTGATTGACATCCCTAATCTTAGCCTTAGTCTCATAATATTTTTTCTTTGCTTTACTTGCTTTACTGAAATATGCATTTCTTTTTCCTCAGTCATGGCTTAAATATGCAGAGTTCCTCATAAGGTAATGTCTTCTGTTTTCTTATCTTAAACTGCAGTCCTCAGTTCGAAGAGTTGATATTGCGACAGGCAAGGTACGAAAGTATAATCAGTTATCCATATTTTTTCGAGGTAGGGGGTGGGTGGGTGATTAAAACTAATACACCTGTTTTTTCCTCTGATCAATATTTTTTCCTCTGCCATCCATGTTTTTTTAGACGTTTAATTACTTGAATATATTTGACTGATCATTTGTGAGAGAAGGCATTAGAAATATCTGGATGATCTAGCTGGAGTCATCTGTATCTGAATAACTTCATTCTTTTGTTTACAGGTTCTGGCGATTCACAGAATGCAGGACTCTTACTTTGGGGAGGGTTTGACTCTTTTTAGTGACAGGTTTGTGTTCCAATTTTTTATTTTTTATTTTTTTATATGTTATAGAAATTGCGCTTATTTTTTATTCAGCATACGAATATCCTACAAAGTATATTTTGTATGCACAAAAATCACTACCAGAATTGGATAAAACTTATTTCGAGTAGCTTCGTCTGTGAAAAGAAGGTTTATTCACGTTTGAAGTAAGTGTTTCTATCTTTATGTTCACGTGTTTGTCATTCTTCTTGACAATCTAAAATAGTACTATAAAACTTTATAGTTATTTGGTTAAACTTAGAATAAGTAGGCAAGTTGCTAGTTCTAATGCATCAATTGAATGTACTTTTGTAGGTTGTTTCAAGTTACTTGGTTGAAGAAAACTGGTTTCGTATATGACCGAAATAATTTGAGCAAAGTTTGTTCACTTTACCTTTTTTTATCCCTCTCCGAATTATTTGATACCATATATTTACACGTTATTTCAGTCTGATAACATTTTTGGATGGATTATCACTTATATCACATTGTAGGCTGTTTTTATTTAAGGATGTTTCATAGCATATCTTTCACGGGTTGAATGGCTGATCTGTGCTAATTGCTTGTCTCTATAGGTCTGGAGTTTTAGAAAGTTGCCAAATTTCAGCACCTTCAGGGATAATAGAAATGTCTAGCTATAAAAAATATACCAACATTCTGAACTTATGATCATGTGATTATAGTTTTCAAGATTGGGTCTTTCTGTACATTTTGTATTTTTTTTTTTAAATTGGCCTTATAAATCGACCTTACAATTCACGCACCCAAAGGGATTCGAACCTTCAACCTCTACCTACCAGCAGAAGCTCCAATACCACAAGGCTTTTAAGTCAAGTTATTAGTGGTAACATGTCACCTCTAGTTGTATAGATACTTAGATGCATCCTTTATGCTAGCTTATGGGTCAATAAATAATCTGGTGCCGTAAGGGTTAAAAGTTTTCCTTCTGTGCTTATTTTCTTTTCAAAGTAAAATAAATAATGTAATCATTTTCGGTACCTCGTAGCTATGTTATAAGGCTAGCATGGATTATAAAAGCAGTTGTTGCAACAACATCTAGTGTTTGATTCTAGGAAGCACCAACACGGGTACTCCTATAGGTACCTGGGTGCGGGAACTGAAAACGGCATTTTTTAAGAATATGAGACTCGGGTACCGCGGGAACATGGCAAATTTGTATATGTACAAACCATAAATAACATTAATGAGTCATTATAAACGATAAATAACATCCACAATAAGTCATTAATTCATCAAAAAGAATTATTTAATACTTCAAACTGTTTAAACTACCAAATCTAAAGACTATTCTAAGATATTTATTTAATATGTTTAAGGTTTTATTTTTTTTTTATATATATCGACTTTTCTTTCTTGAAAAAGTGATAAAAAAAACCTCGTAAGAAAAACTCAGAAGTCGTGTCTCCAAAGTGTCCCAGCGTGTCCCAATATTTAAATAAAGAAAACGAGAACAAAAAGGGGATATTTAGTTTGTCGTGTCCGGTGCGTGTCCCCATATCCGGAGTGTCAGACAGTCGTATGTTAACCTCCTAGAAGTTTCGGTACTTCATAGGTTTAACCTCTTTAGATAAGTTACCAAACTTATATATCGTATGCGCATCTCAAAGGTGGTCTTGATTTAGGTAGTTAATTATACAATATTTCATGAACTTTTATTTGTTCTGCATTCAACACTGGCTTCTATTGCTTGCCGAGTAACAATGGTTTTACATAATTGGTATGCATTCTTAATAATACGGATGGTGGATGGAGTCTGATTCTTTTTTTTTTTTATTTTTTTTTATTTTTTTTTATTTTTTTATTTTTAAATTCCTATTTTCTTTTATTTCATGTTATCTTTTTTTCTTTTTTTTTTTCTATTTTTTCTTTTTTTTTTTTTTTTTTTTTTTCTTTTTTCATTCATTCTCTTTTTTTATTTGCTTTTTTCTCTACTTTTTCCCTCTTTTTTCCTTTTATGTTATTTATGTAACGATTATTGACGGTTTCAAAGTTTGATTCATGTTAGCCGACCCCAAATCATTTTGGGACTAAGGCTTAGATGTTGTTGTTGTTGTTGTTGGTATGCATTCTTAATAACTCTGCATCTTGTGCAGGTTAAGACATTTACACATCAAATGCAAGATGGTTGGGGGTTAGCAACTGATGGAAAATTCTTATTTGGAAGTGATGGAACTTCTCACTTGTATCAGATTGACCCTCAGACATTGAAAGGTTTGTGTTATCGAAAATCAGTGCACTTAGAAGGAAATTATAGGTGGTGATCCTTTGAACTCCAAAACGAGTTTTCAGTTTCACTTAAATCTTCCCCAGCAATTTCATTTTTGTTTTGTATTCCATTTTTTATAGTTACAAGAAAGGGTTAATTACAGAAACTACCCCAGAGATTTTGTCTAATCACAAAATAGTAAAATACCTACTTATCTTTTGAAATTTCATTTAACCACTTGAGGTTTGTATTTACCTTGCAAGACGGCTCTTGAACCCTCTTTATGGTGCATCTTACTAAGAAAATGAGAAATGTCGGGTATATTTTTAATTTTGAAAGGTATTTTTTTTATTAGCCTAACGCCCTAAACCTCGAGGGTTTGCTTTGTGAGTATCTGACACCATAGCAAGGATGCGAAATCTGTATATATTTTCCTCATGTCCATTTCTCTTTTTGTATTTCTCGTATCATTGCAGTTGTTGAAAAACATATAGTCAAGTACAAAGGACATGAAGTGCACAACCTAAATGAACTGGAATACGTGAACGGTGAAGTATGGGCAAATGTTTGGCAGGTTTGTCAACGGAATCTCCAATTTTCTTGATTTTTCAACAGTGCGTGCATTTTGCGTTATCGGATCTTCCTTAGCTTCGGATTCATATATGTATATATACATTTCATTGCTCTGCTAGACTGACTGCATTGCGAGAATATCGGGTAAAGATGGTGGTGTCATGGGCTGGATATATCTTCCAAATCTGAGGTTCTTTTTTTTTTTTTTTTTTTTCCCATCATACTTTGAATATTTCGTAAGAAAATATTAATTTCCTTCAATAATTTTTTTTTTTCGGTAGCCCAATCAGATCATCTTTTATTGTCTGTATTACAGGAAAAAATTATTAGCATCTGGGAACACGGTAAACTATTTTCATACGAGTAGCTATTTAAATAAGAACAAAATGACGCTAAACCCCCTGGAGTACGGGTCTTTTTATATCTTGTCCACCTAAATTTTTTTGTTGCATTCTACCACATGTTTTATGTTTTTTATTTTACTTTGTCGCGTGGACCAATAAAAACCGACACATTTCTACGCATACGGTAGAAAGTGAGATAGCTCGGGCCTCGGGGGCAGTGAAATAAAACACATAGTAATTCAGGGTTTTTTAGTGTAATTTCATACGAAGTTCTTTCTCTAAAAACACTTGAATTTAAAATCCGACCCAAGCTTTTCAGGGAATTGATGTCCTGAACGGCATAGCATGGGATCAAGAAAAGGACCGTGTTTTTGGTAAAACACTAAACCACATCTTGTGTTGCCTTTTTGTTTTAGCATGCGTTGAACTCTTTATTATGATGCGATTTCAGTAACTGGGAAGTTATGGCCAAAGCTATATGAGATCAAGGTGCGACCAATAAAGAAACCGTTCGAAGGTGATATCCGGAGACTCTGCATGCCGCCTCCAGTCCATTTTTGAAAATCGAGACCCAAACATGTTTCGATATATACTTTTTCCCATTGTTAGAAAGGCATAGTTTCTCTATGTAAAATTCTTATAGTTCCGTTAATTTTGCTCTGGACTCGGAAATCTGTTACTGGATAGACTAAACTTCATATATCTTTTGTAAGATTCAGGAATATACACATTGTGTCTTGAATGTTCTGCGCTTGATTTGGAGATAAATCAGTTACCCAAAGTGGTATATGTTCTATGAAGCATTCATACGGACACAGATATAATTTAATTGAGAAATATTGATAGAATATAATTTAATTGGATTGAACACGAATTAAATAAATTATAGTTTTCTCTATGGTTAATTTGTGAATACGAAATTTATCAAATTAGACCCATATCATACTCAATTACTCAATTATTTGATTCTGTAATTACTCAGTTGAATACACTTGTAAAATTTAGGGAATGATTCCCCAACCGGTCTTCAAAAATACGGCCCGTCGGTTCAATCAAGTACATCGTCCGATTCATTTCATACCAAATTCTCTTAGTTTTCATATCAGGTAAAGCTACAAAAATTGCAAGGGGCGATGTTGGATTCGTGCTTCGTTGATCATCTCACTCTTGTAGAGCTGCTAATAGTATATATCTCTCGATTTACAACTCGTATGATCAAATAACTTTGATATAGGTTGGGGTTTCGCCTTTCCTATCAAAGAAAAAGCTACAACAAATAGGCAAAACCAAATTCCTATCCCAATGCAAACACATGTATTGTATATTCGATCAGTATGAATCTTTTTTTGTACTCACTACGTCCACAAAAAACTTGCCCCAGTTGGGATGACACGAGTTTTAAGAAAAACTGGTATAGAGTGATTTTAGTGGAGAAAAGGTCCTACTTTTGAGAAGAAGAAAAAAAAAGAGAAAAACTTTCCTTTTATAACTGGAGCAAGTTTTTGGCGGACACCCCAATAAAAAAACCGAGGCAAGTTTTTGAAGGACGGAGTGGGTACTATATTCTATTTTGTCCACACTACAGCATATATATATATATATATATATATATATATATATATATATATATATACTCTCATCTATTTCGTTTTTACAGATTGTGTGAATCTGTAATATGTAAATAGTCCACACTTATTGAACTACCAAGCGTCATAAAATCAAAAATCATATTTCTTTTTTGTGCTATTAAATTCCTTTCAGAATTTCATAGGTATTAAAAATGCTGAATGATATCTTTTGTGTCAATACTTTCAAAGGCAATCTTTTATAAAAAAAAAAATCAATTAATGAATCATACTGGGCAGGTTTGCTATACATTGTTTATTTAATATTTTACCTTTATCATATTTTTTTGTTTAAAAGTCGATTATAATAAAACATGTGTGTTACTAACTTCACAATTCACGGTGAGTGGTGACCATTGAAAACGACTACAGTAAAACCCCGATAAATGAATATGAAAAAAAAATATCCATTTAGCGAAATTATTCATTTATCGGGAGAATTTTTTTGGGACCGGAGAAAATTATTCATTTGATGAGGTTATTCGTTTATCGAATATTCATTTATCGAGATTTTACTGTACAAAATTTTTGTGATTCGGCGATTCGATCTTAATACATCGGTAGAACATACTCGGACACATTGAGTTTCCTAATCCTCCCTTCCCCGAAAGAAATAGGCGTGAAATATTTTTCCTTTCGTAAGGACCAGGAGATTGGATCCAGCCGCAAGAGGAGCACGTGGCTATGAACCACGGTGTCGGAGGTTCGAAACAGAAAAATTCTTAGTTATAATGGGATCCAGGGGCGGAGGGAGGGGGGTGGCGGGTAGGGGCTGTGACACCCCTTCAAAAAAAATTCTACTAATATTTTTATATTATTATTGTATTTTTTGTTATTTAAAAAATATTAGCCCCAAAGTAAGCAAAATAGTCAGTCAAACTCTATAACGAATGTATTTTTCTGAGTTCTATTAGTATGGTTTTACGTATTAATATGGATTCGTTTATTTAATGTGATTTTTGTTGTTAATAACTCATCTAAAAAAATTAATTGTCATTGTGTCGAAAAAAAAATTAATTTCGCCCCCCGTGCCAAGAAATTCTGGCTTCGCCACTGATGGGATCCCAACGTAAAATTTACCAATTTGTTAATCGTATGAATTCATGGTGTTAATTAATTTTAGATAATTAATTAATATTATAATCTTTATATCACCGGTCTCGATACGGTCAATGATCGACTAATGTTCTGATCTTTCTATTAGAGATGCTCTGTGTTTGATTTACATTCATCTATCTTACACCTAGATTACCTGTCATGACCTATTTATTTGGCATGCCAGTGAAGATGTCGTTTCATTTTAACATGTAAATTTTATGTATATATATAGTTTGGTTCAGACGAAAAACTAATGGTGTCGAGTGATTCGATTCCAATTAACCGAACCATAATTTTCGATTAATCGGAACCATAAACGTCCGTAAAATAGAAACCACTAACCACACAATTTAAATTTCGGTTAACCAGAACCACACCGATTATATATGGTTTCGGTTCGGTTAACCTTAAAAAACGTTTTTTTTTTATCCGAAAAACTGAAATAATCAATTCTAAAATACTAAAATTATTCTTTTAAAAAATAGTGGCAACAACACAATTAATCCATAAATCCAACAACTACAAGTCAAATTAATCCATAAATCCAACAATTAAAATACAAAACAATCACAAACAGAGAATTGACGTGGAGGTAATTAATTTACATATTATTAATTCAATTGAATATCTTTTTAGGATAAAAATATATAATTATAATTTATTAATTTATCATAATTTC
This sequence comes from Orobanche coerulescens, assembly GCA_033398695.1. Taxonomy (NCBI): domain Eukaryota; kingdom Viridiplantae; phylum Streptophyta; class Magnoliopsida; order Lamiales; family Orobanchaceae; genus Orobanche; species Orobanche coerulescens. The sequence continues at coordinate 8,750,689 of CM065816.1, read as the reverse complement.
GGTTTGTGGTTCTGTGGTTCTTGAACCATCGGTTCCGGTTAACTGCTAACCATATTTTTTTGAAGTAGAAACCACAAACCGCACCCTAACCACAAATAGTGGTTCTCGATTAACCGAAATCACGTCGATTTGATTCGGTTCCGATTAAAACCACTGCCCACGAACTTTTAGAAAGTCCTACCAAAAACAATGCTTAAGATGGGACATAGAGATACGTCTCGATCCATTGAAAATGAATAGTTAAATATTAATTCCGAAAATTAGTATATTTTGTAAAATCAGTTCATATTACCTAATGAAGATACGTGCATATCCGTTTGATACTCGATCTCTTTCCTCAAAATAGGATCTCATCTTTTTTATTTTGAAATAAGATCCCATTTTCCTTATTTTGAAATAAAGCCGGTTTTATATACATTTGCTCGTACTAAATATGTTGGTATAAAAATAAGTATGGACGAGGTATTCGGACCCGTACGATGCATCGTTCTTCTTTTTCGATAAAAGTTAAATTTTTGCGTATGTCTAAAACTCAAATTTTTTAAACAATCAATATTTTCAGAAAAGACATATTAATATCAGTAGCAGCTGATTGTTATTGCTAAAAAGTTAGACAAAAAAGTTAACATCTTTAAGACGCGATTTAGTAGATAATGCCTTTATATAGTCAAGTGATTTTATTCTTTATACGCAGCTTAACTTAGTTTCTTATAATAGGATGATATCAAATACATAACTCGGATGATATCGCATTTAAAGAAAACATCAGATGCAAATATACAAATTGCTACAAATTAGCTATTCAGTAGATCAAACAACCATACTTACCTTGTAATAAGCCTACGATCATTAGGCGGAGGAGAGGGTATGTAGGTACTGTACCCCTCCAAAAAAAAAAAATTCTACTAATATTTTTATATTATTATTGTATTTTTTGTAATTTAAAAAATATTAGCCCCAAACTAAGCAAAATAGTCAGTCAAACTCTATAAACGAATGTATTTTTCTGAGTTCTATTAGTATGGTTTTACGTATTAATATGGATTCGTTTATTTAATGTGATTTTTGTTGTTAATAACTCATCTAAAAAAATTTAATGTCATTGTGTCGAAAAAAATTTAATTTCGCCCCCCGTGCCAAGAAATTCCGGCTTCGCCACTGATTGTTGAGTTTATAAATACGAAAGAATGATGATTTCAAGTAGTAGAATCTTCACATGTTACTATCTTTTGATTCTCAGTGGAAATTGGGTTACACTAAAACTAAAAGACGAAATAAAGATTCTAATTCATTATAACATTACTAACTGTTAACATTTTGCTAGTAAAAAATTTCACTCACGTTATTCAAAGACAAATGATCTAACTTGTAATATGCAACTGAGAGTCAGGATAGAAGGTAGATCGACACTCGTACTTGAAAATTTATCACTTGTTTCCAAAATCTTCATCACTGAAAAAAAAGAGTCTCAATCTTCATCCTCAAAAAATAAAAAGAATAATTAATTTAATGTAAATGGAGTTATTGCAAATAATTTTTTTAATCTGATATTAAAGAAAAACTAACTGACATTAACATACATTGTCACAAATACAATTACAAATGAAATACCATTCCTAGTTGTATATATAACGGCGTCATGTCCTTCAAAGAACAATACAATTAATAAACTACGCATACATATTTTACTCTATAATTTAATCCTCATTTAAAGAGACTACTGAACTTGGTCTTTTCAGTTATCCATCCACCTCATTTAAAGAGGCTACTGAACTTCACGTCTTTTCAATTATCCATACATAACCAACTTTGTACATTTTCCACTCTATTTAAATTAAATGCATCATTTTGTTTTTAAATGTCAATTTAACATCAAATAAATTGAGTGGTAAACCATTGAATAATACTCAATTGTACATAATTGATTTTATAATTTTATATTATTGCATTTAATCTCAATCTATTTTATAATTTTATTTATCTTATATAAAAATTAAGTCATTAAGACTCCACAATTAATAATTGGACTCAATCTTTATATATACGAGGTATTATCCAACCCGTGCGATGCACGGTATTTGGTTGAATATCTACGTGTTTTTGTACGTAATGTTGGGGCAGACGGTTGAATGAGCAGATGGCAGAATTTAAATGCCTTTTAGAGAAGTTTATATGTTTTTTTATTGTTATTGTCCTTTTATTTTAGTCTATGTAATTAGTTATATGAAATGAGGCTTTACTAACCTGTATGTTGCTCCGGGGTTGTTTTTGGTTTATTCAACCTGTGCGATGCACCGATTGTATCTAAGATTTCATAGCTAAAATTTAACCATCTTATAATTTATACTATTATTTAAAAATTCATTTTAATCACCTTGTGTATTATAAGGTGCATTTGCATTGTGATGTTTGTATTTAAATTAGTTTATTTACATTAAAAGTTACAATTAAAATAGTCTCTTCATATGCAATTCCACCCCAATAATTGCTGTCGTTTACAAACTGATGTTTCTCTCCCCAAAATACTCTTCTGCAATCTCTTTGCTAAAACCAAAAATTAATAAATGAAAATATGAAATTATGATAATAAAAATTAATAAATGAGGCAATTGCTTGCCTTACGTAACCTCCAAATACGGCCCGCCCCATCTTTTGAAGTTAGGTATAATTATAATTTTTAAATCTTTTTTATGTATTTTGTTAGATTCTTTTATATTATATATTTAAATAAGTGACATAAATCTCCCTTCCACATTAAATTAAGAGGGATAAGTTTTATATAGTAAAGATAAGATGGTCATAGATAAATTATGTATACAGTGCATTTCATTTAATTGTATATTGTTATAAAATTATGTACAGTAATCTTAACCGTGCATTGGAACGAAAAAAATTGCATTGGAACATTCTACGTACGTAGTGAATCATTTAAAATATACAATTTAAAATAGAGTGAGGTATGTTGCATTGCACTTGCATAAAGTTAACTGTTGGAAGAGACTCTGGCACTCCGGGGTACGCTGGTGGAACAATTAAATATTGAGGGCTTCAAGCGGCAGTGTGGGAGACCAGATCTCGGTGGGACCCTGCGGTTTAATAAATAATAACTAATATATATTAATTATTTGCGGTTCTCGGTTCGGAACCGTTCGATTATCAGATTAGTCGAGAACCGCAAAACCACTCAAATACTAAGCGCAAACCGCCCCGAAAACCGTTAGTATGGTTCTCGGTTAACCGGAACTGCGCAGTTTCGGTTCGGTTCGGTTCTGATTCTAACCGAGAACCGAGAATTATTTAGACAACTCTACCTACTTAGTGTGTTAAGTATATATAAACTAGTGCATGACCTGTCAACTTTCGACGAGATATAATTTTTTTATTTAATTAAGAGTCAGACATAAAAATAAACTTATATCAAATTAAACACAATAAAAATATTAATAACAATAACAATGAATAATCTTATATAATTTTAAACTCTGAGATTAAAACATAAACGTTTGTCACTGCATCACAATTCTAGATATTTAATAAAATATAAAAACCAACAAATATAAAATAATATTATTTTGTATAATTAACCATTTGCAAGTAAATTTTAAAATTAATGCAAATTGTGAAAATATAAAGTATATTATCTACTAACAAATCTAATCTCAAAATATCTCACATGTCGTCAAAAATTTTCTTAACGTCTTATGATCTGTCTGATAAGTTATATGATTTACCTAAATCAGTATAAGATTTATATAATTTCATGATATCCGTAAATTTTATTATATTATAATAAATAAGATACGTATCTTGATAAACAATATATATATATATATATATATATATGTGTGTGTGTGTGTGTATGTATGTATTATCTTCATATCGTCCTCCCATTTAGTGATTCTTAATGTTCTTCTATATAGTATCTTCTTATTATTCTCTCATATATGGGGTATGTTTGGATGATCACTTAATCTAGATTATAATCTTAATATAGATTAAAGTTGGTCAAATAATCTAATTTGACCTTCAAAATCTTGTTTGGATGGTGCTAATTTAATCTAGATTATAATCTTAATCTAGATTAAATTCAAACGCTTTCGAATATAGCTTTCAACCCAAAGCTACCAGATTTTATTTTTTCATTCCGATTTTACCCTTAATGTATATTATATATATATATATATAATATACAAATTTTATTTTTTCATTTCGATTTTACCCTTAATAAATATTTGTATAAAATTTGTATAATAATATAAGTGATAACATACAAAAAAACTAAAATACCATTAGAAGTTGAAAACAAAATAAATAATAATATTGCATAATATCAAAGAATAATAAGAAACATAAGAGTTAATATATAAATATTAAGGTTGTTTTTGTAATATTATAATATAACAATAAATATAAAAGATGTACCTTTATGTCATTTTATAAATTTCAAATAAGATGATAAATGGCCACAAACACTTTTAAATACAATAATCTAAATTATCATACTGCAGCTAGATTATCAATTTTCAGCTAGATTATCTGATATAATCTAGATTATTGGTTTTCAACTAGATTACCAACAATAAGCTAGATTATCAGTTAATGCATCCAAACATACTTATGATCTTTTTTATAGTTCTCCCATATAGAATCTTATTATTGCTCACAATTAATATATGAATGTATTTAAAATATAATAGTACTTGTAATTAAACTATTGACTGGAAACTTATACGGAATATTGAAATCAAGAATTTAGACATCCATATAACTCGTAATTAAAATATAAACAGAATATGAGAACAACCGTTATTATTGGACATTCAAAATTAAGCATCCATATAAATCACATATTTTAGTTTTATTATATATTAATTAATTTTATTTTTTAAATAATCTCAAAATTAGCAAAAAAACTAAGAAATTACACCTAGGCAAAAGCCATGACATTGCCCAAAAAATATTGACGAAAAATATACTTAACCAAATCAAACCAAACATACCAAGTATATTCCGCTCAGAGCAGGGTCTGAGGAGGGTAAGATGTACGCAGACCATGCCCCTACTTTTTTAGGGAGAGAATTTATTTCCAAGACCTGAAGGCAAAGACAAAGAAAGTATAGAGTGGTATATACAAAGAAGCATATGATATGAGAAAGCTCACGACAATACCTGAGCACATGGTTTAATTCACATGAGACTTACCTAAGGGGACTTTGGCAACTGCACTCTCGATGAACGCTGCTCTAACCGAAGAGAGGTTGACTCTGCGCACAGATCCCTGTCAAAAAACACAACACGCAGAAGGCAATATGATCAAATATACAGTAAAAGTAAAAAGTGTAACCGAGACAACCCAACCCTGACGCTTTCAACTACAGCACCGCTCCCTACAAAAGAATTCACAACTCTGATCTGGCGCCTCCAAGAGCACCTATCAACAGTTATTTATAAGAGGCGTAGATCTTAGCAAGCAAAACATATAATTAGGTATTAAGGCATTTATTAATATGTGAAAAGCTAAACATCCAATTAATATGATCCGGAATTTTAGCAATTATAAGAGGCGTATATTTTTCATAAATATATGATCCATAGATTCAGCAAACTAATTTAAGGAAAGTTAAATCGGAATTTTCTGATCCATAAATTCAGCAAAATAATTAAGGGAAAGGTAAAAATAAGTTAGAATCCTAATTCCTAACATATAATTAAGCCAAATGTTTATTAATGACAATATACATAATATAGGTGATAGTAATTAAAAAAAAGTTAAAATTGACAAAAAATTTACAAAATAACACATAGGACAAATCATTTTGGGCAAGAAAAAAACTCGATTTTTATAATATTATACAAAAGTTTTGGCAAAGTGCAATTCGAATTCTACTCGTGTCTGTGTTTCAACCACATTTGATTTGTTTTTAAAAATAAATCATTAAAAAAAGTAAAAATATATTTCCAGCTCATTACTTTCCTGATACCCGGTCTCTATTTAAACAAGAATCAGTAACCAGTCGCAAACTTTCACATGTGGCCTGCGTCCATTCCACGTTGCTCATTCGAACTTCCACAATCGACCCTCCGAAAACAACCTTCCGCCGACCGCCAACCACCGATCATGGCGGCTAGATTACCCATCGCCACCACCTCTACAACCGCCGTCTGCTTCAATCAAACACTCTCTCTTAATCGCAGTCCGACCTCACTGGTCGCACCACCAACTCTACTGGTTCACAGGATTTTGAGTTTCAAGAGGAAGAAACCTAACGTGACGGTCCGTTTGGTAATGGAGGAGGGGAAATCGAGCAGTGGGAGGGAGTTGATAGGGATTAAGGATTCAGAAAATGAAAGTGGGGAAAAGAGCGAGAACAAGCAAATTCATACGGCGGCGGCGCGTGCAGCGGAGAGAGCGGCCAGAAAGAGATCGGAGAGGTTTATTTATTTGGTTGCCGCCGTTATGTCGAGTTTGGGGATCACTTCCATGGCTGTCGTGGCGGTTTATTATAGATTTTCCTGGCAAATGGAGGTAAGTAACTTTTTACTCTATTCCACAAAAAATAGCAGACAGTGGATAAGTCAGCTTATAACAGATGAACTAGCTTGTAGCGGATGAAGTAGCGAATAGAAGATGAGATAGCTGTTTAAATTTATGGTGTTTGGTAAAACGAACAATTAAAGTAGTTTATAAAATAAAATTAGGTAAATATACTTTTGTTATTAATGCTTAAAAATGAGAGAGAAGTTTATTTTGTGAAGGATAAATAAAAATTTTAATTAAAATAATCAGGGTAAAATTGATAGAAAGAATGACATGCTATAAGTTATAAGTTCAAATGCTACTTCAAGTAGCATTTCAAAAAAACGCTATAAATTACTGAAAAACATTATAAGTTATTACTACATCAGCCCCAATAATAATGGCATGTTTGAACTTTTTGCGGTCAACAAACTTCAACTTTGATTGTGAATTAATTTTAAACCATAAATTTAAAATATTCAATTAAATTATATATGAAATTTTACTTCCAAAGTTTTTATTATATAATTTAATTGAATATTTTACTTTTACTATTTAAGATTAATTCGTAGTCAAAGTTAAAGTTTGTTAGACCACAAAAAATCAAAATAGGATATTATTATTAGAACAGAGGAAGTACTAACAAACATTTATCAATAACTTATAGCAAGTCATATAAAGTGAGGATGATAGTTTGGTGTTTAGTACAAAAAATATACTATTTAGATTAAATTATAAAATTATATTTTATCCTTGTGAATAGTAAAAAAAATCTGAAATACTAATACTAATCTTTAATCTATTCTTTTGGTTTTTAGATTATTTTGAAAAAATAAAATAGTTTTTTTTAAAAAGTAAAAAAATTAGAAAAATAAAAACTAGCAGGATTTTAAAAAATATATATAGTAATTCAGTTTTTATTTATTTATGAAAAATAATAATCCATTTTTTTTCAAAAACTTTAAATAAAAACATCCGATTTTTATTTTTATTTTCGAACCGATTTTTATTTTTTATTTTCGAACTTTAAATAAAAACATCCAATTTTTATTTTTTATTTTCGAACTAATTTTTTTTTTTCGAACTTGCAATAAAAACATACGATTTTTATTTTTTATTTTCAAGCCGATTTTTATTTTATATTTTCGAACTTTAAATAAAAACATCCGATTTTTATTTTTTATTTTCTATTATCGAACTTTAAATAAAAACATCCGATTTTATTTTTTATTTTCGAACTAATTTTTATTTTTTATTTTCAATTTTCGAATTTTAAATAAAAACATCCGATTTTTATTTTTTATTTTCGAACTAATTTTTATTTTTTATTTATTATTTTCGAACTTTAAATATAAATATATGATTTTTTATTTTTTATTTTCGAACCGATTTTAATTTTTTATTTTCGAACTTTAAATAAAAACATCCGATTTTTATTTTTTATTTTCTATTTTCAAACTTTAAATAAAAACATCCGATTTTATTTTTTATTTTCGAACTAATTTTTATTTTTTATTTTCAATTTTCGAATTTTAAATAAAAACATCCGATTTTTATTTTTATTTTCGAACTAATTTTTATTTTTATTTATTATTTTCGAACTTTAAATATAAATATATGATTTTTTATTTTTTATTTTCGAACCGATTTTAATTTTTTATTTTCGAACTTTAAATAAAAACATCCGATTTTTATTTTTTATTTTCTATTTTCAAACTTTAAATAAAAACATCCGATTTTATTTTTTATTTTCGAACTAATTTTTATTTTTTCTTTTTAATTTTCGAATTTTAAATAAAAACTCCGATTTTTATTTTTTATTTTCGAACTATTTTTTATTTTTTTTCGAACTTTAAATAAAAATTTCCTATTTTTAATATTAATATTCTGGAGTTTTTTTTTAAAAAAAAAGGCTTGGGGTAATTTTGAGATTATTGGGTTAACCTGAGCACTGTCTATGTTACTTAAACCCACTATTTTGGTTAGGAATGTCAATGGGTCGGGTAGGGTACGGGTATGCCTCCTCCATACCCTACCCTATTTGATTCGGATCGGGTTCGTGTATTGTCCATCGGGTAATCGGGTACCCAATGGATATTCGGGTACCCGTATACCCTAGATTTAATAATATAAATATTTTTAATATATATCATATATACATATAATGTAATTAATAAGTTCAAGTTAGTATAATAAATATTTAAAATATAATATTTTATATAATAATATATCTAATTTATAATACATTATAATATTTATGTATAATATATAACAATAATATATTTATATAATTCAAACGGTACGCGAGTCCGGTAATCGGATCGGGTATTCGGGTAATATACTATATCCATACCCTACCCGTACCCGATCATAAAACTTCGGGTTCGGTCGATACCCGACCCGATTTCGGGTTTATCCGACGAGTAGGATCGGGTACGAATAAAATTGACATCCCTAATTTTGGTGAGTTTGTAAGCCAAACTTGAACAGTGAATAAATTAGGACTTGGACTTAAAACCGGGACAAGTAGCTAACGAAACAAAACTACCAAATGTATGTTTCGATAAATTAATTTATCCTGATATATAGCTGACAGACGAATCACATTTGTCCCCAACTTTTGGCTTTTTCGTTTGTAGCAGAACTGTTCAAATATTTAATTTAGGCCATAATAGTTTATCCAATTTTCTTCGGAAACTTAAAAAGCACTCGTTAAAGTTCCATTAGTGCAGCCGGATTCCCCAACTTTAATAAGCACGTGCCAAATTTCAGTTGCTTTTTTAGTTTCTGATGAAAATTAGACGAAAATTGAGCAATATCAAAAATTACGAGATTAAATTGTGTATATTTTAATAATTTTGACACCATTTGATCATAAAGTTAAGGGAAAAAAACATACTTTAATCACCTTATTCATTTAACCCAATAATGAAACTTGATGAAACGGGTCCCAGTTATGTCGTTTCCAAAACAATGAAAGTGAACATTCGCCTCCCGAATAGATTGATTGCAAGCATTTCCTATTATCGTCGATAAAAAAGTTCATTTTCAAAATAAAATAGTGATAATCAAATTTTATATTCTTAAATACCTCGATTGGACATCATTCCTCGCCGCAGCGTACCTCATGCATGTTGAAAATCCCACCATAGCTCACGCTAATTCAACATTGTCACCTCTCGATCATTTTTCGACCCCATACATGCGGAGCATCCCTAACATAGTATGCAACGTATATGAGTGTGTTGGCTCTGACACCATTTGCTATGGGCCTAGAAAACGACCTTGTCTATGGTGCTCGTGCGATGTCATGAGGCCTCCTCATGCCCGAGACTAGCCTTCCCACATTGCATTTGAATTGTGGTTTCGTCGCTCCCAACAAGTTTTGCCTTACTCGCTGTGATTTTCTTCATAGTCAAGTTCTCGATAATCGACAAGCTTTCTGGACTTAATTGGATCAACATTTCTGACTCGGACAAACTTAAGCATCCAAACAAAGAACACTTATCATCAGCCCAGTTACCTGTAGCAGTCTAATGATATTTTTTTATTGTATAAATAAGAATAGCACAATAAAATAAATAAATGAGAATGTATAGTTTAAAAGGATTTTTTTTATTAGAGTAACTAAAAGTAAAATAATTACACATTTATTAAAGTGAACTCTTCAAATAAGAAGAAAAATCATTATTGATTTTCACTACGAAATATTATTGGAGTTTTTTTTTTGGATCCGTTGGAATAAAATATAATAAAACAAACTAAAATGTTCGAGGGGAGCCCTCTACATCCAAATCGAGTAAATCAACTAAAGGGAGGGGGGTCTGTCCACCGTTCCAACCCCATCACACCATGTCCCAGTTTAGCAAGGTAATCAACACATTTGTTGTCGCCTCTCTTCGTATGCTTGAGAACAAAATCCCACGGCTTTCTACTAAACTCCCGACAATCCTCAAGCAGGTAGTGTAGAGGATGTTTAAATGTATTGGAGTTTCCAAAAAGTTTAAAAATCACCTCCGAGTCAATCTCAGCAACAAGCTTTGGCACCCGTTTATCCCACGCAAGAGAGAGTCCATCGCGAAGGGCCAACAACTTTGCAGTGTTAATTGTGACCTCGTGCATTTTCCTAGAGAAACCCCCAATCCAGGCGCCCTTATCATCCCTAAGAATCCCTCCTCCAGCGACCGACCCAGAAGATCCAAGTAAGCTGGCGTCAGTATTCAGTTTGAACCAAGAAGTCGGTGGGAGACACCACACTGTAATATCCGAGGAGCCAAGCGTCAATGATCTGTTTTTGCATGGGAATGCTGCAACCAGCTGTCCCACATACTCCTTAAGCCGATACAAACGGGTGCTAAATGGTGGTGTTTGGCCGTTAAACACAAACTCGTTGCGGTTCTTCCAAATGTGCCAAAGAACCGCCGTGCAAACCAGCGACCAAGGTGCATCTGGCCAAATCTGCGCTGAAAACTGATGCTTAATAAGGAAGCCTCTTTAATAAGAGTAAAATAGTATAATTACTTTAAAATAAAAAAATTATCATTATGGAAGTTTTAATCATATTAATTATTTGAATCCCTTAAATCTTGGACACAATTAATATCCAAAAAAATAGTTGTCATCCCATATTATTTTTTACCTTCATTCATTTCTTCATGTCTTCATTCTTTTTCCCATCACAAAATTCTAATTGTTCTCAAACTCCTGCAAAAAAAAATTGATCATGACAATAATTTCTGCTACAAAGTTCGAGTTGCAAAAAATGTCACCAACTCAATACATACTTTTAGAAACACTTTCATACCTAGATAAGACTTACTATTGTCACCATTATACATTAACAATCTGGTGAGGAAACAACTCTAACTGTTATCATCTAAGGAGTAATATTTAGAAACAAATATACTGCAACAGAGTAAGTTCGAAAATAATAAGTGTCACCACATTCACATAGAAGTATGAAAACATTTGCACAAAATTTTACTGACTTGCAAACATAATAATAGAAAATTTTGAATAAAATTTCACTAGAACAATGCATGTGTGGAAATATTAACATGAAAAAAATGAGAAAAACTATTGTCACATATGTATACTAATAGTCTCGTGACAAATAACTCTAAATGTTATCATTTATGGGATAATATGTAGAAACAAATATAGTGCAACTAAATAAATCTACAAATAGAATGTCTCATCACATTCAAACAGAAGTAGTGAAACACTTGCTCAAAAATATCACCATCTCCATGCTCAAAAATATAAACAAATATATATTACCATGTTCCACACTTTGTAACTAGAATATTTTTTCAAAAAATGTTACCCAAATTATACTGGGTTTGAAAATATTTAAAAACAACAATATTTAAATGACAAATTATAAATATAACCAAATATCAACGACAGCATCTTCATTTATATTTTCTGTCATCAAACTACCTTTTATACTTTATAGCATATAATCATATTCGACTTCGAGATGCCACAAAAAGTCGATACTGATCACGGCTCTTCCTCACATAAATACCAGTAATGTTCAAATGTTCGAATAAAGGGAGAAAATCAAACCAAACCAAATCAAACCAAACATACCCAATATATCTCGCTCAGAGCAAGGTCTGGGGAGGGTAAGATGTACGCAGATCATGCCCCTACTTATTACTAAGAGTACTGCTTCCAAGACTTCAAATTTAGTCAAGACAGAATTTTGTGTGATAAATACAAAGGAAAACATATGATTCGAAAAAGTTCGAGACCATACCTGAGCTGAGCCCATGGCTTGATCTACATGGGACTTACCTAAGCGGAATTTGGCTACTTCACTCCCGATGAACGCTGCTCTAACAAAAGAGAGGTTGGCTCTACGCACAGCTCCCTGTCAAAAATACACCACACGCAAAGACAATATGATAAAATATACAATAAAAGTAAAAATGCAATGCTCTAGGTCAAAGCTAACCGAGACAACCCAACCTTGAGGCTCTCAACTACAAAGACTGCTCCTTCAAAAGAACCCACAACTCCGATTTGGCGCCCAAGCGCACCTATCAATGATCATGGTCTCGAAAGGTTTAAGGCGCCTTCAAATCTAATCTCGCTGCTCCTCCCACGTCCTCCCTGGCCTCCGCCTCCTCCTCTCCCGACAACCATTAAACTCTCGACCCTCCTCACCGAGCAGATGCTCGCCGCATGACGTGGCCAAACCATCTCAATCTCCCTTCCCTAACTTTCGCTGAAATGGGCGCCACTTCCAGCGCGTTCCTGAAAACCACGTTCGAAATTCTATCTAACATTGTGCGACCACACGACCAACGTAACATTCTCATTTCGGTCACTTCCAACTTGCTCTCAAGCGACTTCTTCATCGCCCAAGATTCGGAGCCATACAACATTGCAGGTCGGATTGCCGATCTATTGAATATCCCTATAGTTACTACAACTCTGAGCATCGCCTTTGTTTTTAAAAAAAGGCACGACAATACTATGCCTCCACTCTGTCGGCATCTTAGAGCCTTTGAGGAGGATGTTGAACAGCTCTGCTAGCCACTGAACACCGACTTCCCCCAGACAAAGCCACACCTCAATATGGATATGATCCGGGCCTACAGCCTTAGCTCTACCCATTTTCATTAGGGCACCCTTTACTTCCTCCTTACTGATGCTCTCACAGGAACTAAACGAACGAGCAGAAGATAGACTAACTCCTTGCACCACCGAGTCACTACCTCTAGCCTCATTGAAAAGTTCGAAAAAATACTTATTCCACCGCTCCTTAATAGCCACATCGTTCACTAACACTTGACCCAAATCATCCTAAATAAACTTAACGGGACCCTCTTTCCCTAATAAACTAATGAAGAGAGAAAAAAGAAACGATATCTCATTCAAATTTCACACTTGAGTTTTTGATATATGCGTCCCAGTAGTTTTTGATATTAAACAAACAAGGACCCCTCATATGGATAGGGCTGTCTAAATAGTTTTCGGTTCTCGATTAGAATCGGAACTGAATCGGAATCATACGGTTCCGTTTAATCGAGAATCGTAATTTTGATTATCGGTCCAATTTTCGGTTTCATTGTGTATCATTTTTTTGGTTTTCGGTCTAACCGATAACCATTCAGTTCCGAACCGAAAATCAAAACAAGCCAAACATACCAAGTATATCCCGCTCAGAGCAGGGTGTAGGGAGGGTAGGATGTACGCAGACCATGTCCCTAGTTATTACGGTAGGGAGACTGTTTCTGTGAAGACTCACAGCTTAATGCACAGCAAAATATATACTGGTATATACAAAGGGAAGCATAAGATTCGAAAAAACTCAATATCATACCTGAGTCCATGGCTTAATCCACATGGGACTTACCTAAGAGGAATCTGGCTACTTCACTCCCGATAAACTCCGCTCTAACATAAAAGGGGTTGACTCCGCGTACAACTCACTGTCAAAAATACACCATACGAAAAAAGCAGTAGGATAATAAATAAAAAAAAAAAAAAAAATGCAATGCTATAGATCAAAGCTAACCGAGACAACCCAACCCTAAAATATATTTATTAAATATTATTTTTATATTTTGTAATTATATTATATTATTTTAAGTTTTGTAAATTAAATTAAAATTAGAACCCTGCCTACAGCAAATTATTTTTGTGAAACTATATTTTTATATTTTATAATTATATTATATTATTTCAATTTTTAAATTGAAATTAAAAAAAACGGGTTTTGTGGTTAACTGAAAATATATGTGGTCCAATTTTGGATTCTTATTTTAGGACATTTATGCTTTCGGTTAACCGAAAATTTCGTTCGGTTAACCGGAACCGAACCGTTCGACAGCCCTACTTACGGATTTTATGGTTTCCAATTTGGGTTGGAAAAATGAATTAATTTGATCTTAATTTGAAAATTCAATTGCAAAAGAGAGAAACAAGAAAACAATATCAGTATCAAATCCGAGCAGATTTTGAATTTTATGGAAAGAAATTCCTACATTATAATGAATGATATAATTTTTTTTTTTTTAAAATTGAAAATTGATTAAATAATTCAAATCAACTTCGATCCTACCCTTTTGTTATCATATTAATTTCAAGCATTGATCATAAGAAAAGATGATTTAGTTCTCAACAATCTCTTAAAGAGGTTCCGTAGGATTTTTACTCAAGAAGTTAAGTCAATTTCTATTTTTATCTGTGGTGCAGGGTGGAATTGTACCTTATGCAGAGATGTTTGGTACATGCGCTCTCTCATTTGGTGCTGCCGTAAGTTATCATTTCACTGTTACAATTTCACAAGTCAAACCAAACGACATCCATATTCTTTTAGATGTGGGAATATTCTTTTTGATATCTAATTATGAGTTATAATCTTTATTCAAATATATTTGGTTCACTTATTTACATTTACATTTTTTATTTTAGGTTATTCAAATATAATTAGATAATTTAAATATATATTAGGTGACTTGCATCTAATTTAGGGTAACTCGAACGTATTTTAAGTAACTTAAATAAGTGATTCAAATATATTTTAGGTGATTCGAGTGCAATTAGGTGACTCAAATATGTAACTCGAATGAGTTTTATGTAACTCTAATATGTTAGTCGAATAGATGGATCGAATGTCTTACAAGTACCAAAAAAAGTTGTTAGATTCGAGTAGTTTTTTTTTCTACATAAATAGGTAGTGTGTAGTTTTTTCAAACAAACTATCAACCATTTTAAAATATAATAACTTCACTAATAATATTTGTGAAAGATTTACAAATATGTGAATAAATAAAATGAATTAAAAAAATATTTATTAATATATCTGTGTTTAATTGGTAATTTTAAATTTAAAAAATTGCTTTTATGTAGGTTAGTGATGAAAGTCTATGAAAATTGAGGTAATGTTATTATTTTTTACAATAATATAAGACTAATAAAGTTTTTTATACCACATATAAAATCCGTTAATCTAATAATCTTATAAAAGCAGCAGTTTTAAATTAAACATCGAATCTAATCTTCTAATCCAAATAACTCTTTAACAAATATAAAAGTTAGAGATTTTAAAGTCAAATATTTAATTTTGCCTCAATTATTTCCCCTAGCGCAAGTAGGGCTGAGAATCGGGACATCCCGAGGTCCCGGTCCCGAGTCCCGAATGTCCCGGTCCCGAAATGGACCAATTTAGTGGTCCCGGTCCCGGTCCCGATCGGGACTTCGAGAGTCCCGATTCCCGAATTGGGATAAATTTAAGTCCCGGTCCCGGTCCCGGTCCTGATCCCGAAGATAATTTTTCAAAATATCCCGAATGTCCCGAAATGTCCCGAAATTTTCCGAAATGTTCTGAAATTAAAATTTGCAATCGGGACTTCGGATAGTCCCGAACGGGATTTCGGGACTCCCGAGTCCCGAAATTACCAAAGTTTAAGATCCTGGTCCCGGTCCCGATCCCGAAAAATTCGGGACTCGGGGTCCCGTTTCCCGTCGGGACTCGGGACGGGACCGGAACTCGGGATTTCCCGACGGGAAATTCTCAGCCCTAAGCGCAAGCCTTTCTTTGAGTCCAATTCGATTCTTGCGTAGCATTTTTTCAGAAATATTTGTTTTACGATTCGTTTGAGATTTAAAATTACAGTATTCAGAATTGTAGGTATTTTGAATATCGTGAATAATAATAATAATAATAATATTTTTTTTGTTGTATATATCAAATCATGTATGAAAAAATAGATTATGTTGTATTATATAATCATATTATTTAATAATAAAGAGGAGATGGAGGAAATTGTTGTATCTTTTAAATATAAAAGAGGAAAAAAAAGGAAATTGTATCTTTTAAATATAAAAAAGGAGAGAATAAAATAGTTTTATTTTTTCAAATATAAAAGTAGGAGAGATGAAAAGTAATTTTATTTATTGTAGCAAAAGGCGAAATCCCTCGCCCCCAGGACTTCCATCCCCCGGTCCGAAAGAAATTGGTGGAGGAATTAAATCATGGTTTTCGATTAGTATATATATATGAAAAGTAATTTTATTTCTTTAATATAAAGAGGGGAGAGAGGAAAATCATGTAATTTAAGTACATATATTTGACATGTAAGAAATATCGACTGGGCACTTAAATTTTGAATAGTCGAATAAACTTTTACTGAAATTTAGAATTCCAATCCTAAATTGCGAGTCTTAATACAAACATCAAGAATGATTTTTTATACCCTCACATAGAAATACTTTTTTTTGGGGATGACCCAAATGTACGATCCTAAAAGTTTCCGACTCAAAATAAATTTACTTCAAATTTGTCACACAAAATACAAGTCTTATGGCAGGTAAGACGCTAGAGGTGGCCAGTGGGCCGGGTCGGCCCAGCCCAGCCCGACCCACACCGGATTTTCTAGGCACACGGGTCGACCGGGCCAGCACGGCCCGGGACCGAGCCTAGCCCCCTGGCTGCCCGGGCGGTCTCGGACTCTCGGTCCCAAATTCTCCAGCACATGCCCAGCCCAGCCCGGCCCACCTCCGAGCCCAGCCCGGCCCACCCGTGGCCCATTCGCAGCCCACCCCAGACCACCCTAAACCCACCCCAAGCTAACATAAATAACCATTCAAATTTTAAAAATTAGATTAAATTTCAAAAAATAATCTATTTTTTTCAAATTAAGTTCAAGTCAATTTTTTTCCCTTTTCTCCCTATTTAATTTAATGTTTACATATTTTAAAATTCAAAATGGATTTTCTTAAACAGATTAAAATAATTTTTTTACTAAGTTTTACAAATTTTTAAAGTCAAAACAGATTTTTTAATTAATATTAATTAATTTATCTTAAAAATCTAAAATAGATTTTTACAAATTGATTTTTAATTTAATGTCAACATATAATTTTTTTTTACATCTCCAGCCCGGCCGGCCCGGCAGGGCCGGCCACCGGAGCGGGCGATGGCCGTCACTTGAGACCGTGCCAGCCCGCCAAAAACATGGGCCGGTCCTAGGCTCTCAAGTCCCGGCCCGGCCCGCCTCAGCCCGGTCCGGGCTCGGCCCAGCCCGGCCCATGGCCACCTCTATAAGACGCATCATTAAAATAATAAATACACTTGCTTCAAATTGGAAAAAATAATGGGATATTATACAAGTTGACCATCGGCTGACCGACCACCGCCAACCGATCACCGACATTTGTCGCTGTTTTTTTTTTTTTTAAGTTTTTTTACTGTCAACAATCACCGACCACTGCTTTGACACGAATTGCCGATAGATAATTCAAACTACCGACAAGTATTTCAAATTACCATATGGTAACAACACACCAATATGTATTTTGACCGTCACCGGCCACTTTCAGTTACCACCAGCTGATTTGTTAATAGAATTATCCACGGACACCGATATGTATTCCAAATTACCGATAGTTATTTTGGTTTACTATTAAATCATCCAAACTATATTAATTATCAATTTAAGAAATGATAGATGATAAACACAAAGTATTGGTGTTGGGCTGGGTTTCTTCCATTTCCTTATAGTTGTTGAAGCCATGGTGAAAACTGAAAAAACTATGTAATTTCAGGTAGGAATGGAGTATTGGGCAAGATGGGCACACAAAGCGCTGTGGCACGCTTCATTATGGCACATGCACGAGGTTCATTCCGACAACTCTTTATTAATCAATTTCGATACCGTTCATGGTACACTCCCATGTAGTGCATCCCCTGCCGGATGCACTACACGTGGCGTGCATGGACGGTGCAGATTGATGCATTAGATGGTGCATCGATCTGCACTGTCCATGCACACCACATGTAATGTATCCGATAGGAAATGCACTACATGGGGTGTACCATCGAGCCAACCATCAATGAGCAGTAAGATAAGTCGATTGACATCTCTCTCTCTCTCTCTCTCTCTCTCTCTCTCTCTCTCTCTCTCTCTCTCTCTCTCTCTCTCTCTCTCTCTCTCTCTCTCTCTCTCTCTCTCTCTCTCTCTCAAATTGCAGTCACACCATAGGCCAAGAGATGGGCCTTTTGAGATCAATGATGTTTTTGCAATAACTAACGCTGTTCCAGCAATTACCCTTCTTGCTTACGGATTTTTCCACAAAGGCCTTATTCCTGGCTTATGTTTTGGTGCTGTAAGTAGTATTTCTTACGTGTCTGTGACTATCTCTACTTTGTGTTTTTTTTCAATAAATAACCCAATCCATAGCCATCTTGTCTAGGGCTAAAAAAGATACCGATATGGCAAAATATTTAGTTTATTGTACCGAGGAATTATTAACAATGTCGAAAAGTTCAGTAGATATCGAGTTTGCTTGTACTGAAAACTTTTTGTACGATAATAGTATGAAAGAATAAAACTTCCGTATTTCAATATACCGAATATTGAAAAAGAATTCGATATTTCGTTGTAGCAGAAAAAGTTTGGTATCTTGGTTGTTCAATATTTGTGTATATCAAAATGAACAGTAACATCTGTATATACCGATACCAAAATAAAATCGATATACTGAATTCGATTATGATAAATTGGATTGGGTTTTGCTGCTTTACTTTCTTCAAAGAAGCCTTAGATCTCTTTCTAGGTCGATCAATACGGTGTTGATATGAACCGAAGGACATACCAAAATTTCATTATACTAAAAATTTCGGTACGATATCAGTATGAATTTTTTTATACTAAATTTTTTGTTACGATACAATATGTCGTCACCCTTATTATTATACGTTTGCACTTATGGAAGAAAGAATGATGCTTGCTTACTCCTAAAAACGAGTTGGTTTTGCAAAATAATTTTGTTTCGAAAAAAATCTGGTCTAAAAATTCAACAATAATGTCTAATTGAAATTTATATTAAATAATTTTTAAATTAATATTTTATTTTTTAAATATAATCACACATTTATCAAAATATATTTAAAATTGAAAACCTATACCTTAATTAAATCGAACTTTTCTATTCCTAACTAATAGGACGGTGGGATTAGTACTAATCAAGTCAGATTTCAGTTAAATGATCAGTGCTTTGGTTCGGTGCAGGGTCTTGGAATTACGGTTTTTGGGATGGCCTACATGTTCGTCCACGATGGTCTCGTCCACAGAAGATTCCCCGTGGGCCCCGTTGCAAATGTACCTTACTTTAGAAGAGTTGCTGCTGCTCATCAGGTATAAATTGTAGTAAGTTTATTATACTCCTCGTCCACGGATATTATACTTTAGAAGAGTTGATGCATATAATCTAATATTTTAATACATCGATATTTTGATGCATATATTACATATTTTAATATATTGAAATTTTGATCCACGAAATGCATATATTTTATGCATAATTAGTCCAAAACTAATGCATAAATTAGTACTGTAAAATACTGCATCTAATATTGGTACTACATAGAACGCGCCCTATATATATATATATATATTAAAATTAAATATTTTTCTTACATAAATTGATTTAAAAATTAAAATCTACTTGCAAAATAAAATATCAGCATTTACTTAATATTTATATAATATATATTTTTTAAAATCAAATATTTTTTATATAGATTACAATATTAGTTGGTTTGACTAAAAATATTTAAAAATTATACCTTAATTAAGGTAGACTCTTCAAAAAGAGGGAGTAACTTTTTGGATAATATGGGAGCCTCAGTTTGAAGCAAGAAAAGCACTATGCTTATAAAGTTGTAATTATATCCTCAAGCACGAAGAGCACTTAACAAGGTGTCCATCTTGCCATATATGTGGGGAGTAATTAATAGTTGTATAAATCAAGATTCTGTGCAAAAGTATACACTCTCAATATGACAAGACGAGCACCTTACTAGGTGATGCTGGAGTGCGTCACGAGTTTTGTCCTTATAAATATTCGTTTCCTTTTCTTTTTTTGGGTAATTCTTCGACGTGTTTGGTTTCAGCTTCATCACTCGGACAAATTCAATGGAGTCCCATATGGATTGTTCTTGGGACCTAAGGTTGTCCACTACCTTCATCTAAATATATATAGGTGTATTTCTTTATTTTTTATTTTTATTTATGATAATAATGCGCTTTCAAATATAGTGAACCCTAATTATCTTTATTAACTGGGTTTTGATAAATGCTATTGGTGCAGGAACTTGAAGAAATAGGAGAACTTGAGGAGTTGGACATGGAAATTGACAGAAGAATTAAATTGTCCAAAAGTTTGTGATTCTCAAAAGAAGTTGAGACAATAGTACTGACCGTACTGTCTTAAATAAAATTAGGTATTTTCGGTTTATAATCCATCATGTAATTGTTAAAAAATAAAATAAATTGGTGTGTAATTATTGGGGATGTTGATCTAATTGAAAATTTCTCGCAACATAATGTACTGTATATGATACATCAATTGTAATTATGTTATACATCAATTGTGATTATATTGATGCGTTATATTATTGTTGTATATTATACATAGTTGTGATTATGCTAGTAATCACAATTGATATTTATTTTGTATTGTGCATAGTGTTGCCACCGGGCCGTGAACCGCCGATTTCGGGCCTGGATATTCTTCACAAGGACCGGTTTCCGGGCCCGAAACCGGCGGTTCAGGGCCAGGCCGAAAACCGGCGCTTCCCGGGCCGAGTAGGCGATTCTTTATTTTTTTATTATTTTTTTGTATGAAATTAAATGAATTATGTAGTTGTCGAATGTTGAAATTATTTATGTTGTGTTTTTTTATGTAATTTACAATAACTTGTCTAATATTGTTTATATCTTCTTTGTTCTAAATTAAATGATATGTGTTGAAATTTCTAAATTTTTTAAATTACAACTGTTGAAATTACTTAAGTTAATTTAATAAAAAATAATAACTTATAGATAATTTAGAAATTTAGAAATTCTTTATGTTGTGTTTTTTTTATGTAATTTATAGTAACTTGTAATATTTTTTTATGACTTTTTTTTTTAAATTAAATTACTTGTGTTGAAAATTTGAAATATTGAAAATTGAATTGCGATAAAGTAAAAACTAGTTCTAAAATATTTATAATCAAAATAATGCATAAAAGTTGATATCTTTATTGATTTCTTTGATTCTATCTATGTACAAAAGAAATGTTACAAGGATACAATCTTTAAAATTGAATAAGTAAACTAACTAATACTAACTAATAGACAAGTAGAGAAGAGTATAGAACAATAATGTAAAGCAAGAGTGTATAGTGCTAGTGTAATTGAAACTATAAGTTATACATCCCCATTCATAAAACTATAAGTTTTTTATACCAAAATGTGTTAAAAGACATTATTACCCTTAAAGTCTACCACTAAAAGATAAAAAACATAAAAAAGAGAAAATTATTAAAAGCAAACAACAATAATCTAAACAGTCCCACAACTCAATATTCTTCTCTCTTGCGAAAAAACTCTCTCGTTGCATCTCTCGTAGAACCAAAAACCCCCATCGTGAAACCCTTTCGTCGGCCAGAAGATGTCGAACTCCGACTACGACAGAGAAGCTGAAGACGCCAGAAGTTCCTCACACGCTAGTGACACTCCATATGGAGAGGAATTCGTCAATGAGCCGTCGGTTAGTGTATTTTCATTCACACACGATCGTGCCATGTCGGTTGTTCATCGTCTCACGATGGTGCTGAAGAAGGTGACACCATCGTGTGTACGATGGTCTTTCGTGGGCACGATGGTTTATACACGACGGTCGTCGATCGTGTGTGCCGTCGTGGGCAAGAAGATCAAAGTCTTCTGCCTTGCACACGATGACATGCACACGATCGATGCCCGTCGTGTGAGTCGTCGTGTTGCACACGATGGTCTTCACACGATGGGCATCAATCGTGTGCATGCCATCGTGTGCAAGGAAGATTTTTTTTTTCGTTCTCTTAATCATTCTATCATATTCTTATGATTTGTATTCTATATTGCAGACTGGTTGCGTATGGAAGAGACCTACATGGCGCTTTGTTACACGTCAAGTGAATCTTTACATACGGGAGGCGGTATTTAAAGAGATCATTGAGACACTAAGAAGTATAGGCCGTAATTCCGCAATTGGTGATCGAGCTATCGAGAGCTTGACCGAGGGGGTCCTGGGGAGTTTGATTAACGTTAGGAGAAATGAGAGTTCAAATACTGCCCTACATCACTTGATTGCCCGTCAGTTAGAGGGTGATCAAATCCCCCCGGATGAGTCGTGGTTCCAGGTTTGCGGGAGGACCATTCTTTTTACGGCCTGTGATTTTGCCATGATCACTGGACTGCATTTTGGAAACTCTACCTTCCATCCACAGGACGACCATCTCCTTCGGTCTGACAGTATTTTCCACAGAATACTCAGCTGGGAGCCATGATAGGTTTCCCGATAGGTCTCGTCATTCTGCATCTCTTAGCAGCGCCCAACGGAGGATTCTTGACCCTCTACGTCACTCAGTCTCTGGTGCAGCCCACAGTCACCATTCTCAGCGTCAGCCTAGTCATCATTCTCAGCGTCAGCCTAGTACCATTCTCAGCGTCAGCCTAGTCACCATTATGAGGTCCAGCACAGTCACCATTCTGAGATCCAGCACAGTCATCATTCTCAGAGTCATCATTCTTTTGAGCGGACTGAGCAACCCCTTGATTATGAGCATTAGTATCAGTCATTTGACGCGCCGTTTCAGCAGTATGGGACGATGTTTGACTGGTATCAGGACGAGCATCATTATAGTGCGATGTTTCAATGTGAAGGTGGTGGTCCTCAGCAGCAGCCTCCATTTCAGATCGAGCAGCCAGTTTTTGAGATCGAGCAGTCGGTTGTACAGCCATCTGATCGTTATAGTTGTGAGAGGGATGCTGAGGGTGATGAAGATGGTGAGAGTGCCGGGACGCAGCAGTTGGGTGAGCGTAGTCTTCCACCACGAGTGAGTCGACCATCTGCTGCTCTTCGGGAGCCTTTTATGGTGGCGCCTCTAAGAGATAGCGAGGCTCTGAAGAAGTTGTACCTACATTTTAGGTGGGACCAGCCACGTGATGCTATTGTCCGATATTTGGAGACTGGGCATGCTCTCACTTAGGCGTTATTTGATCGAATAGAGTCTAGCCGTGAAGACTTTGATGCCGAGGTGATAGATTGTTATGTGCTTGCGACTCGAGCGAGGATTCGGCGGGGAGTCCGTAGTATTGGTGTCGTAGAGTTCGCACTATACTTGCCGGCTCCCAATTTTACGTAAGTTCTATAACTTACTCGCTTGTATATCATTGGTGTGATGTGGATTTTTTTATTTTGTTGTTTGGCTTTTTATAGTTAGTTGTGGCCAACGAGTTTGCAAGACTCCATCCGGATGATCCACTTGGTATCAAGGTGACAGGGAAGCCGGTTTACAGGGATTGGAAAATTCCTAAATGCATCGAGGACTACATGACAGGTCTTTATACACCACATGCGGTTCCATGGTCAAATTGCAACGAAGTAAGTTTGAAATTTATATTTATAAATGATTCGATGTGTTTGATGTGATGATCTTATATGATTACATATTTTATTTTAACAGATCATTGCCATTTGTTGCCTCGACCAGAGCCACTGGGTGACTATCAAGATTGACATCATAACATGGACCGTGGAGTTGTACGATTCCCTGTCACACCAACACCAAGATGGTCGATACCGATTCAACCAACTGCGACCGATTACTCGTCTGATGCCTCGTGTGCTAGCTCAATCCGGGTACTGGCTGAACAACCAATGGAAGAAGAAGTATGACACGGAGATGAGTTTCAAAATTATGCCACGAGAGCTACAGTTCATATAAAACGACAATCACAGTTGTGGCCCCTTCGCGTGCATGTACTTGGATCGACTCGTCTCTGCAAACCCAACAACAAGGCACCAAATCAAGGAACTTAATGAAAAATATATTAAGAAATATCGATATGGTTTAGATGCTAAAATCTTTATGCTGTTGTTAGACATTTAAAATGGTTTATGGTGTGTCATGTTGTTAAATATTTATGTTGTCGTTAGATAGTTTTGGCAAGATTAATGTGTTGTGTTGTTAAATCTTTATGTTTTCATTAGACAGTTTTGGCTCTGTGTTGCACACGATGGCTGCACACGATCGTGGCCATTGTGGGTTACGATCGTGTGCAACCTGCCCACGGTCATGGGTTGCTGCTGTCGTGTGCCCACGATGGCTGCCATGACCGTGTGCACACGACCGTGTGCACACGACCGTGTGTCCCATTGTGGGCACGGACGTGTGCACCATCATGTGCACACGACCATGGGTCCCATCGTGGTCACGGTCGTGTGCACCATCGTGTGCACACGACCGTGGGTCCCATCATGGACACGGCCGTGTGCACCATCGTGTGCACACGAACTTTTGGTATTTTTGCCAATTTGATTTATTATGTTATCTAGAAGGATATTTTGTGATTCTAAAATTGCTTATTCAAACATTAATTACTATATAACTTCTTATACAAACTCGTATTTGTCGTTTCGTTAATTCATTAGTATATGAGATATTTCATACAGATGATGAACTTATCCCTGCGAACTAATACATTGAGAACATATAGACTACACATGATATGAAATATATTATGTTAATTCAATCAATAAATTTTTAAATAAGTGTATCGTTATCAAATACTTGTTAATATATAAGTAACAACACCTAAATTGACGATTAATTTGAGAAATTGGTGAAATTTGTTGATATTCTTGTGCACACGATCATGTGTCCCATCGTGGGCATGACCATGTGCACCATCGTGTGCACATGAACATTTGGTATTTTTGCCAATTTGATTTATTGTGTTATCTAGAAGGATGTTTTGTGATTATAAAATTGCTTGTTCAAACATTAATTACGATATAACTTCTTATACAAACTCATATTTGTCATTTCATGTAATTCATTAGTATATGAGATATTTCATACAGATGATGAACTTATCCTTGCGAACTAATACATTGAGAACATATAGACTACACATGATATGCAGTATATTATGTTAATTCAATCAATAAATTTTAAATAAGTGTATCGTTATCAAATACTTGTTAATATATAAGTAACAACACCTAAATTGACGATTAATTTGAGAAATTGATGAAAATTGTTGATGTTCTTGTGCACACGACCGTGTGTCCCATCGTGGGCACGACCGTGTGCACCATCGTGTGCACACGAACTTTTGGTATTTTTGCAAATTTGATTTATTGTGTTATCTAGAAAGATGTTTTGTGATTCTAAAATTGCTTGTTCAAACATTAATTACTATATAACTTCTTATACAAACTCGTATTTGTCATTTCGTGTAATTCATTAGTATATGAGATATTTCATACAGATGATGAACTTATCCTTGCGAACTAATACATTGAGAACATATAGACTACACATGATATGCAATATATTATGTTAATTCTTCTTCACGATGCGTGTAGGCAGCAGTTGTAAAGAGTCCTATAGCAAGCGCACCGTAGGAGGTCAGATTTTTTGCAAGATGGTGATAGCACAACCCGTGGAATGCATTCGGATAGACAGCTCGAACAGCATTCTGAATGCTCTTATGTTGGTCACTCACAATCAGTAAATCTTCAATCGGATTGTAGCATCTGCGCAGGTTATACAGAAAATAAGTCCATGACTCGTCGTTCTCTATCAGACTGAGACCAACTGCAAGAGGAAATACTTGCTCGTTCCCATCAAATGTAACGACCGCAAATAGAGTTCCTTTATTCCTTCCCTTCAGGTGGGTCCCATCAACTATAATCACCGGTCGAAGGCACGTATCAAATGCCCTAATACTCTGTCCGAGTGCAACGAACATGTGGCAAAACACTCCCTCACAAGTCGTCTGCAAATCATAAATTGTCCCTGGATTACGCTGTTTTAACAAATACAGATAAGATGAGAGCCTCTTATACAACTCATCAAAGCCACCATATGTATTCTCTATCTCTATATTCCGCCTTTGGAGAGCAAAACTGTATAGCATGGCAATGTCATACTCCCTACACATCTCTGTAATCATCTCCTTTGGCCTCAAAGTGACCCCCCCACTGTCAATCTTTTAGCAAAATATTGGGCGGCAACCTCGGAAGTGACCGATCGTGCAGCAGCATGGTTCCAATCAGGGTGGAAGTTGTGCTCCAAGGTCAACATAGTAATTCTCCAAATAGTTACACCCTCAATAGCACACAACCTAAACTGACAATTTTTTCGCCCACTCTTACAGACAAACACTATACGTTTATCGGCGGAACGATCAGTGATACACTGTAGTATGTTTTCCAAATAATACATTCCTACAGTTATCCTCAACTCTGTCTTGGACCGAAATGTGGACCCCACCTCTAGCTGACCGGTGATCGGTGGAGGCTGCTCGACCCAACCCAAAGTCCTGGCACTACCGGGGTCCAGAAATGGAATGATCCAGTTACGCATTGATTGTAGATGCTCATGCTCGCTCGCAGATTAATGGTCGGATGAGAAGTTCCGACGACTCATAATCCTATCCATTTGGGCCGGTTGGCGAACCCAAGCAAGAAATTCCGTAGATAGTGACTCAAGCAAGTCTTTACAACAATCTTCATCTTCGGATGTATGCACTTTCTCATCTTCCTCGTATTGATAATCTTTGGAAGGCATGTCATAATTTATGTTGCGTGTCTCTACTCTCGAGCTGCTACATCCCATATTAACCTCGGGAGTGGAGGAGCTGCCGTTCTCAACATAGACCTCAGGATCCTCCTTGTATTCTACTAGTAATCGAAGTATCTCGGTATCGCCCCGTAATAGGACTTTTACTTTGTTTCCCTTGGCCATGTGTGTCTAGTACCATAATTTGTAATCGGACTCATTTGGACCACCCAAACCCTCTCTGATAACCCCCACGAGGTTTGCACGACTAACTTTGCTCGTGTCGATGTAGACAAAAAAGGAGTCCCCGTCTACATATGT
The DNA here is from genome assembly GCA_033398695.1 of Orobanche coerulescens. Lineage (NCBI taxonomy): Eukaryota > Viridiplantae > Streptophyta > Magnoliopsida > Lamiales > Orobanchaceae > Orobanche > Orobanche coerulescens. The sequence continues at coordinate 8,723,231 of CM065816.1, read as the reverse complement.
CGATCGCTCCCAATGACCACCGTGATGTATCAAAATACGCTGCCACGACATCTGATTACAAAAAGATGAATAACTATTCAGAAAACTGAGCGAACAATATTATAAAACGGTCTGCCTTGGACACGACCGATGCACACGGTCGTATGCTACCGTGTGCAGCGATCGTGTGCAAGTTTCTGGCCATGAACACGATCGCTGCACACGATTATAGACGATCATGTTAAACGATCGTGAACACGTTAGTTGTGCCCACGATGTCAAGGTCGTTGGACACGACCATTGCACACGGTGACTTCCCATCATGTGCAGCGATCGTGTCCGTAAGAATTGGTCGGGAAAAAAAATTCCAGCAGTCAAATACTGATGCATACCTTCTTTATGAACCCAGAAGCACGACAAATGAAGTCCTATTTGAACGTCAACTTTTCTTTTCGAATAATCTTGTGATTTTTACAAGATTTTTGAGAGACCCTTTGTCAAAAATGGTTGTGTTGTTTTGATGTATATGTTGAAGTTAAATTTTGGTTGTTGGACATTAATGATCGACTTTGAGCATATGAGGCAAATGAAAAAGAAAAAAGAAAAGAAAAGTAGTTTAAATTAAATAAAATACAAAAAGAAAAGAGAAATTCAACATTACAATTTTTGGGAGGACATTTTAGTCTTTTTTATCAAAATAGTACTATAACTTATACTCTTATGAATGGGGATATAAAACATGTCAATTTTATGATTTGGTATTAAAAAATTGATTCCCACTTAATATAATGTAAAACAAGAACAATAAAGTAAAGCAAGTGTGTGTAGTGCTTGTGTAATTGAAATATATAGTATAGTAGATAGTATTTAGTACTTAGTATAGTAGGTAGTATATAGTATAGTAGATAGTATTTAGTACTTAGTATAGTAGATGGTATATAGTATAGTAGATAGCATGTAGTATACAGTATTTAGTACTTAGTATAGTAGATAGTATGTAGTATAGTAGATAGTATTTGGTACTTAGTATAGTAAATAGTATATAGTATAGTGGATAGTATTTAGTACTTAATATAGTATATAGTATAGTAGATAATATTTAGTATTTAGTATAGTTGATAGTATTTAGTATTTAGTATAGTTGATAGTATTCAGTATTTAGTATTTAGTATAATAGAATTACAGAGCAGGAGCAATTTAACAAGAACAATAGCACATAAAGAATGGAGGAGAATGAGAAGTAGAAGAGAAGAGAGTGTAGAATTGTTAAAATAATGGGGTGGTTTTAAAGGTGGAAGAAGGGGGTATTTATAGATAAAATTGGGTGGGAGTTAGGAGAAATCTGAATTTGAAAAAAACAAAATAGGCAAAACTGCCGGTTCCGAGCCAAAACGCCGGTTCCGGGCCGAACACGGGCCCAGAAATTACGGCCCGTAACCGGACCGTGCGTCATACCGGTTCCGGTTACGGAGCCGGCCCGAAACCGCCTGTGCATCATGTTGCATGATATGCTAGAAAGAAAAAATATGTTGGTTCTCGAAAATCTATCGGCGTCCGACGAGCTGTCATTAAAGAAAAGGAAAAACAAAATTGACGGACCGTCGAAAAATATCCCGATAGGAAAAAAAATGATTGACTGCCGGAAAACAGACCTGCGGGACTGACATTTAAAAACAAAATTAGCCACGCGCCGGAGGACTGTTGACCACCGGCGGTCCTGGCATTAAAAAAGAAAGAAGAAAAAGAAACTAACAGGCCGCCGGAGGTCTGCTGACGGCCGCCTGTCGTAAAATCTGGGCGGCTTGAAGTCCGACGGTATCTCCATAATGATACTTTTTTAATAAAAATTAGTTATCTTTTTAATTTAATCTTCTAAGAATATTTTTTAAAATTTATTGTTGTTGAATATTTGCTTTTATTATTATTAAATTAAACATAGATGGGAGGAAAGAGGCATAATGATCTTTTAAAATGCATACTACGATGATTAAAAAAGACCATTATCATTTATATTATATATTATAGATAACTCGTGCCATAATGGCACGATTGTGGTGATATCATTGAATTAAAATATTTAAATTATCAGATTACCTTGCTAGAAAAAAATTTATTGGCTCGCAAAATTCTATCAGTTGCCGATAGGTTTACCGTAAAAAAATAACAAGTGGTCCGCCGCCAGAAAGCAGGCCGGCGGACCTACCGTTAAGAGAAAGAAAATAAGTTGATCGGCTGTTGGAGGCCTATCAGCAGCCCCTCCGAAAAGTAAATCAGCGGGGCCTGTTTAAAAAATTAAATAAAATACTAGCCAGTCATCGAAGGTGTGCTGCCCCCCGTCCCGCTACAGAGCATGTTGGGGGGCCTGGTGTTACAAAAAAAAGTTGATCGGCCGACGGTGGTGGCCTGACGTTAAAAAAAATATTGACCGACCACAGGAGGTCCACCGACCATCGGTGTTGGCCCGCCGGAAAGCAGATCGTTGGAGGTCTACCGACGACATGCATCGGTCCTGTCGGAATAACGGGTCGGCGGGAGGTCCTTCGGAGACTATTTAATTTAATTTAAGGATAGTTGTCTCTATAATTTAATTTAATATTCTAAAAATATTTTTGAAATTTATTGTTGTTGAACATCTGATATTATTATTCAATTCAATACAAAGAGAAGAGAATGAGAGGAGAGGGGTAGAGTGGTCTTTTAAGGTGCGGACTATGATAAAAAAACATCATTATCCTTTCCATTATAGACTAGAGATAACTCATGTCATAATGACACGGTGGCAGTACCATAACTCGATTAAAATAATTATTATCGGATTACGTTGCTAGAAAAAATATATCAGCTTCGAGAGTTCTATCGCGGACGGCGGGTCTGCCATAAGAAAAAAAGAAAATTGACGAACCGCAAAAATGCATGCCGACAGGCAAAAAAATGGCCAACAGCCGGAAAGCAAGCCGGTAGGCCTGCCGTTAAGAGAAGAAAATAAACTGACCGGCCGTCGGAAGTTTATCAGCAACAGCCCACTGAAAAGCACGGTGGTGGGCCTATCGTAAAAAAGTAAAAATGGACGGTCAGTTGGCCTTGCATTCAAAAAAAAAGAAAAAGAAAGAAAGAACTAGCCGACCGTTAAAAAAATAAAAAAAAAAATTGACCGATCGTCGAGCTTGGGTAAAGGAAATAATTTGGTCTGCCGACGGCTTTTGTGTAAATAAATTAAAAAAAAAGAATTTGGCCGTAAAAAAATTGATCGCCGGTGGTGGCCCAGTGGAAAGCAGACTGACAGTCTGGCGTAGAAAAATGGCAGGTCGGATCTATGCCAGCGACCGGTGGCCCCGCCAGAAAAGCTGGTCGGTCGGAGGTCCATCGAAAATTCCGTAAAAAAAAACTTTTTTTTGAAAACTAATTGTCTCTTTAATTTAATTTAATATTCTAAAAGTATTTTTTTAAAATTTAGTGCTGTTGAGCATCTGACATAATCAAATCCAACACACAAAAAAACGAGAGTGGGATAAAATGGTCTTTTCAAGTACATACACACACAAAAATTACCATTATCTTTTATATTATAGATGACTAATTAGGTAAACAGAAATTGGATTTGATAGAATTGGGAATAAATCATGTCTCCGACGTAAGACCGAACCACATTATCCGATAAAATTGGATTTGATAGATTGATTAATAAACGGGTAAAATACATAAGAATTATTTGTGTCTAGTTAAAATTGGGCGGAATTTTCTTATATTTTATAAATTGTAAGATATTCACTGGTATATAAAATCCATTTCCGTCCAAATTTATAGAGAGTTTGCTTTAGTCGCCTTTATACGCGTTTAGACTCCAACATTTACCTTTAAGAACTTTTAAAACTACCAAAATAATCACAAAATAAATTCAAAATAATTTCTAAAGTTAAATATTATACAAAGATTGTATAATTATTTAACATAAGTGGAAACAATTATGTAACGTAGACCTTGTATTTAAACATTATAATCAGACAGATGAGCGTTCCCACGTATTTTCTCATTATTAATCCATACGTCCTAACGAATTTGGGCGTTTGACTTTTTCTTGGTTAAAATAATGATATTTTGACCGTGATTATTTGTAATTTTATAACTATAAAAATTATAAAATTATAATATTTTAAAAAATACGTTTCATGGTATATTTGTTTATTTTAATATAACATCGTACATAATTATTTTTTTCATAAATTAATAGTCAAAATAAAAAAAATGCTAAAAAAAAAAAATCAAACAACTCAAGTTCGAATACATCAAACCGAAACAAAGAGTGTGTCAAATAGTCTGTATGGACAGCTCCACTGATTCATGGGTGGTAGATTGCTACAAAGAGCGTGTCAAATCACCTTCCGTTATGCAAACGCCTTATTTCAAACTTTTCCTGTGCACGTTTCATTTGCCTAAAGGATGTGAAGGAAAAGCGAGACAATTGGAATGGGAAGGAAAGGTGAGACTATTTGGACCAAGTATTTCTATGTTACACAGGTGCAGGGCGGGTGTGGGAGCGGGTGGATATGGTATCGGGATACGAAATTTTGAAAATTTTAAGGTGCAACGTCAAGAATATATCTATTATTTATATTTTATTATATATAATACTAGAATCTTTTTGATACATATTGTTGTTGTGAACTTGTTCGTAACTAAAATAACTATTATTATACACAAGTCTTATTCAACGGCAATTTTAAACCATCAAAAACTAATTATCAATGACTTTTCAAAGTGACAGTGAACTGTGAATAATACATATGTATAATTTAGAGGTAGTATATATTAAAATAATAATAGATGAAAATATTATTTATTTTATTTTATAACAATTATTGTTATAATATAATGAGAAAGTTTAAAAAATAATAGAAAAATAAAAGTGATGCCATTTTATGTAATTTTATAAAAAAAACCCAGGTAGCTTATCAGCTAATTTGTTAAATATCTACATTAAAATCAGCTAACTTATCAGCTACCCAATCAACTATCAACTATCAACTATCAGCTATCTTATCAGCTACCAGCTAACTTATCAGCTAGTTTTGCTAGTACTATTTCATTTAAATCCAAATAATTAAAACTGTTTCAAAAGGCCGACGCCAAAATGCAATGAGCATAATCGAGATCTTTCAATATGTTGGTGCCTAAGAGCATGGGGTACGTGGTGCCATAGCCTCGTGCCAAAGGAAAAACGCGAGAAAGGAGCTTGGCTCACGGTACCGTGGTTGGTGCCAAAGCCTCTTGGCTGTTAGATAACAGCCAGCGCCAAGTCAATTTTTTTTTTTTTTTTTTTTTTGGTGTGTGTGTTGTATTTGTGTATTTTAGTGGGGTATGTGTGGACCCAACGGCACCACTTTTGCTATGGCACCACATTTGTATGAGGGAGGGGGTTTTTTGGTGCCGTTGAGGGTCTTGTGCCATAGGAATTTTTGGTGATGTGGCTGCACTTTTTGCCAACGGCACGAGGCCTTTGGCTTGACGGTACCCAGTGCTCTAAACCCCGTCGTGTAGGCTTGTTTCTAGCCCATTTAAAAATCGTATTTTTATTTTAAATTTTTTTCATCTTAATTTCAATTTTGTTTAGGGTTTTTTCATCATTTAAATACTCTCTTAGAACTTAGTTAGACTGTTGAAGAATTAATTGTGCATTTTATTTACAATAAGTTTCTCTTTCAAGTTCAACAAATTTTGTTTTTTTCTTTTTTTGTCCCGAAGATTGTGGGGTCAGCTCATCCTCCGACCGTAACCTTCTGTTTCCGAGTTTAACTTAACGAGAGAAAAAAAGGAAAATAGATGGAAATAAGAAGAAAGAAAAAATATTTGGGATTAAGAAATGGAAGGAAAACTTTCTCTCCTAACATTCATTCCGATTTGGAAGGATTTTGAGAGAAAAGAACAAAATGATTAACTTTCCTTTCAGTTCCTTCCAACTCTAGAACACAAAATACAATTTACTTTCACTTTTCTTTCTCTTCTTCTCTCTCTTAACTCTTTTTCCCTTTCTTTTCTTTCCTTTAGTAAAACTCGGGAACTAAGCGTAAGTCATTTTTCAATATGTTATGTACTCGTTCTATTTCATTTAAAAGTCTAGCTTTAAACATAATTTCTCCGGGAGAGACTTTTAAAATAAAACTCTAATTTTTACAAAAAATACATAATATTTCTTGAAATTAATGTTTTTGCCCGATAAATTATAATATTAATTGATTGAAAAAATAACAGAAAAATACAAGTGAGAATAGACGTTGAGTCGCACATTGGCAAAAAAAGTAAAATTATATCTTAATGAAAGTAACTTTTCAAGTGGGTCGTAAGGAGTATAATATACATATTGTAGAATATGAATTACCAAATCTTAAAATTTTAACATAAAATTTCTGTATATTTAAATAAATGTTCAAATTTTAACATAAAATTGTGATATTAAAATTTTGATTTCTCTAATAGATTTTACTGCATCTACCACTGCCTCCCGTAATACTCACTCCATCTCGCTCAAAGATTTACACTTTTATCAAAAAATGTTTATTCAGTAACTTTACATAAATTATTTTTTACAATCAAATTAAACAATCACTTTTTACTTCTTACCACATATTATGATATTCACCACCAATATTTTCTATTTTTTAATCTCTATCATGCATTTACCATCATTATTTATATCAATCATTACCTAAAATAAATTAAATTAAACAATTTGTCAATATTTAGCTCGGACAGGTAGTATATATTAAGAAGAAATAATTAATAATGAATATCTTCAATCAGATCACACATGCATGCATGTTAATGTAATCGTAAAGGTCAAATCGGTGGCTAATTCACCCATGTGCCACTCTTTAAGAAATTATTTTCTCAAATGCCACTCTTTTCAAATTTAATACCAAAATGCCATCTTTTTACCTTCTCTCTCTTCTATTAAGAAAATCCCTCATTTTTTTTATTATTTTTATACTTGTAGCAAAATGCGAAATCCCTCGCCCCCAGGGCTCCCACCCCCGGCCGGACAGGGATTGGTGGAGGAATTAAATCATGGTGACTCAACGGCCACTAGGTGGGAGGAACAGTGTCTGGTGCCCACAAGGAGCTATCCCCCATATTGGAGGGATAAAACTCTCACACTGCGGCTGCCAGGACTCGAACCTGTGTCCTTGTAGCAATTTGCCACCCAGAGGCAGTTGAAATTGCCATGCGGACTTATTATTTTATACTAATTCTCTTATCTCTTTAATCAATTAATTTTTAAACTTAATCAACCAACTAATTTTTTATTTTCTTATTAAATCAATTAATTTTTAAAACTAATTAGTGTGCTTGAACGTTTTTTTAAAACTAATTAGTGTTAAAATTAATTTTTAAAACTAACTAACTAAATAATTCTTTTTTAACTTACTAATTTATTTGTTAGTTAACTAATTAATTCATTACGTAATTTCTTATTTGAAAAATTATGTAATAAGTTAATTAGATAAATAATTAAGTAGTTACTTATCTATTTCATTAGAAATAGATAATTAATTAATTAACTAATAAATTCATTTTTAATATATTTAATTTTAATAAAATATAATTAATTATTTAGATTATTCCCTAAAATCAGCATAAGAATATATTCCCCGGTATCGCTGCTTGTGCACATATTCACCATGACTATGCAGTGTATATGCCAGAACAATACATAGTGTGATATATTTTCAATGTTTACAAAGAAGAGTTTGAAGCAGTGCCCCATGAATCGTACTGGCCAAAATACACTGGATTTGAGTTGTGTCACAATCCAGCCATGCAGAGAGATCCAAAAGGTCGTCCGCAGTTTACCGTATTATCTTGAAATGGATCAGAGGAAAAGGACTGGCCATCGAAAGAGATGTGAACTGTGTCGGGAAGAGGGACATAACAAGAATATGTGCCCTAACCGTTTTGGAGCTCCTCAACAAGAGTAAAAAATTTGAGTAATTTGTATTTGTACCCTTATCTATGTGTATTTGTAATATCGTAATCAACCTCGGTTATTATTAATTATTTTACGACATTTAAGTAAATAAATAGTTAATAATCTAAATAATCAATTAAATATTTTATTAAAATTAAATATATTAAAAACATATTTATTAGTTACTTAATTAATTATCTATTTTCCAAATAAGAAATTACATAATGAATTAATTAGTTAATTAATAAATAAATTACTAAGTTAAAAAAAAGAATTAGTTAGTTAGTTAGTTTTAAAAATTAATTTTAAAACTAATTAGTTTTAAAAAAACGTCCAAGCCCACTAAGGCTCTGTTTTTTTGGACTGAATAACTGAACTGAATTGGACTTGAACCGAATTGAATTGAAAAACTAAAAAATAAGTGTAAAAGAACATGGCCTAATTAGTTTTAAAAACTAATTGATTTAATAAGAAAATAACAAATTAGTTGGGTAATTAAGTTTAAAAATTAATTGATTAAAGAGATAAGAGAACTAGTATAAAAATGATAAAAAAAATGAGGAATTTTCTTAATAAAAGAGAGAGGGTGAAAAGATGGCATTTTGGTATTAAATTTGAAAAGGGTGGCATTTGAGAAAATAATTTATCAAAAAATGGTACAATGGTTAATTTGCCCAAATCTTTAGTAGCAAAGAAAAAGGGCTTTTCAACCCTCCTGCCCGAAAAACTAACTTGGTCTGACGTTAGGTCGGTACTAAAATTATATTTTCTCATATTTGTCGATTCCAATTCGCACGTTCAACCCTAACAAGAAGAATATACAAACTGGAATCGGCAAATATGAACAAATATGTAGTATACTTAAGATGTATTTTCTTATCGTCAGGTCAGGAAAACTTAATCGTATATTAGGTCGGTACTAAAATTGTATATTTTTTTTTCATATTTGTTGATTTTAATCCGCATAGTTTAATCATAACAAGAAGAGTATACAAACTGAGACAGATAAATAAAAAAATATACTACTTCCTCTGTTCTTTTATTATTGCAACGTGTTGACTATTACACTGTTCACATACTCTCTTTTGACCATCTTTTGTGATTTATACATATGAAAAAATATAGTCATGTGGGATCTTGTTAGATTCATCTCAAAGTATACTTTCAAAATATCAACTTTTTATAATTTTTAAAAGTAAAGAATTGAAGATATTAATGATCAAAGTTGTGTATTGGCAAGCGTGAAAGTCCAGATATTACAGTTATAAGAGAACGAATGTAGTATAATTTTAGTATCGACCTAATGTCAGATCAACTTTCTCTAACCTCCGAGTAAAGAAACCCAAAGAAATGAATATGACTAGGCTACTTTTTGTTTTTTAATACCACGCTGCTATAGTAATATACAAGGCACTATAAATCAAGGCGCTATAGTATTTACTTTTCTACCATATAATCAAGCCATATCTATGTGAATATCATAGTACGTACGCGTGTGTATATGTGATGCTATGATGAAGGATGTATTGGGGCACTACTCTATAGTATATGAAATTAACACCAAAAGAAAGTGTTGGAATCGTTATTGAATTTTATTTTATTTTATAAAATTAAATTTTATAGGATCGATCTACGTTTCGAATAAATGATCGTAATATATTCACATTCTCTAAACCGATTCTCGGTGAGTGAGAAATAGTAAATTAAAGTTTGTCACTTAATTGTGGATTAATGAGGGATAGCTATCCCACATTGATTAATAAGCTATCATTGTTCAAGTATATAAGAAGTTTTCATTATACATGTATTAATTAATGGCACATGTGATGGGCTTAAAACCCACATGCGCGTGATGCCCGCCTGCCTCAGCCGCGGACCTTGGACCTGGATCTTGGTCTTTGGGCTTGGTCGTGGGCTAGGCATTGGCTTGCTTAAAGAATTTTTGGACTACCTCAACAATGTTGTTGGGCCCTTATATGTACATAAGGATGTCCAGGTACATCATTTGAGCGGTAAAGGAGATGAATACTGTAATATCCGCAATTTCGAATTTCGGTAATTTTCTTTTTTCGGCGGAAGTCCGTTTTGACGACTCGCTCATGACCGTTTCATCATTCCGAGAATGATTAATTCTGCACTTTTTGTCATCCGAGTTCGTTTCGGTATCGTTTTGTTGAGTTCCGAGCTTTTTAGCGACTTTTCCGCACTTGAGCTCGATTCTTGCGAATCTCGTTGGAAACTGCTGTTTCGAGTTTCACGTAAGTCCGTTTAACTTTGTTAGACGTGTTGTGAACTTCGGTTTGGTTATTCAATCACGTATCGTGATTTTCGGACGTTTTGGGCCATTTTTGTAATTTCCCAAAGTTTGGGGTAATTATTTCCGTTGTCGAATTCCGGCACTTCGGATGGTCGGAATCGTGTGTTCTCTTAGTGCTTGGATTCGTCTTTGCGAGTACTTCGTAACCGTATCTTCGATTTTTACTCAGGTTCGGGTTTCGGGGTCGTCCGGGCCGTCGGAGTGGCCAATGAGTCACGCCAGACGGGCCAGGCTGGCTTTGGCGAGTTACGGCCGTAAGGTGCGATTACGGCCGTAAGGTGTCGAGTTACGGCCGTAAGCGTGATCGGCACGGCCATACGAGCCAGGCGGATTTTGACGAAGGCCGATTCTGGCCGTAAGGTGTCGATTCTGGCCGTAGTAAGTGTCCATTTAGTCTTTGGCGATGCAGCGAATGCGGTTGGCCGTAAGGCTGCCGAGTACGGCCGTAAGGTGTCCGAGTTACGGCCGTAAGGCTGCCGATTCTGGCCGTAACTCTGCCGGCTATATATAGCCTGGCTCGGCCAGATTTCATTTCCTACCCGATTTTTTTCCTTCTTTCGGCGATTGGCGACGGGTGCGACGGGAAATGGAGTTCTTGGCCGATTCTAATCATTTCCAAGGCATTTTGGAAGATCCTTGTTGGTTAAATCATCATTTAATCCGTGTTCTTCGTCCGAATCAAGGTATTTCCTTGCTTAAAACCCTACTTGTATGATTTTTGGGGGTTTTCTTCGTGATTCACCGATTTGTCCGATTTTGATGAATTTATTATGGTATTCTTGTTGTCTTGGCCATGATCTTCGGATTTTGTAACTCATATATCGATTTTATCACCCGGGACTTGATTTCCGATTTCTTCGAAGGAACCCTCGGATCCTTGTTGTTTCTCCGGTTGATTCGGATTCCGTTTAACGTTATTTATCCGTGGTGATTTTATTTTCGTAGCGATCGTGAGGTTGTCGAATTCTTGGTCGTTTTCGGAAGTTTGAGGGCTATCCGACCGTGTTCGTTCGTTGTTTCGTTGCTCGCGGTACCGAGGCAAGTATCTTGCCCATACTTTTCATGTTTCGTAGACGGAATCATTGATAAATGATTTTATGTGCAATCCGAATGTTTTAATGAACTTTTAAAAAGATCGGTATGTTCTCGATAATTGTTGTCTCTCAAAAGATAACTCGTATGCTTCGGGGATTAATGTTCTTTCGGAATATGTGCGTTAGTTTCGTATATTGGAAGATGTTAAACATATTTAGTGAATTTAGTAGACCGTAATTATTTGCCGATGATTGTGTATTGAGATGTGTAATTATACGGTGAATATGTGACGTGTGATATTAGCTGTTACTCCTTCGTAAGGAGGTTGAGACACTTTGTGTTGTTTGGCATTGGTACTTGTTTGTTGTGGTGTGACATAAATTGTGAGTATATGTCAGTTAAAGTGGCCATTCTAACGAAGTACCTAGCATTTGTATGCATATTCTAGTATTCGAATTATGACTTCCCGTGGCGTTGTGGATGATATGTGTATGTTCACCTAGGGACGGTCTGACGGGACCTCTAGGGATACGTATTGCCGTGAGTGTGCGTATCACGAACTGTGGTTAACCACCCAGGGATGTCCGACGGGGGCTCTGCGGGTACGGAGGCCGTGAGTCTCGTACCAACGGTTAACTTTGAAATGTTTTGTTGGAGAATTGTGATTTTGGCGCATATTTCGTCGATTAGAATGGCGATCTAAATGGTATCGTACTTGGTTGGAATGGCATCGATAAATGTGTTGTGTGTGATTTGTCCTCGACCGTGATAATTTGGTAAGGGTACGTGAGTCCTGTGGTTGTTGCTCGTGCATTGTAGCTCGTGGTATGTTGAGTGAGACATTGTCTTGGTAATGTTGGATACGGTGTAATTTCCACCGGGTTATTCTTGCGAGTATGTGATGTGGATGATTTGGGTCGTGGACCCTGTGTTGTGATTGGAATGTTATAATTGGGTCGTGGGCCTGTTATCTGCTATCGGACTTGTATTTTGAAATAAGCGATTGTTGGGCTATGTCCACTAAGCATTTGAAAGGCTTGAAAATTCTTAAATCCCAAACGTTTTAAAAAAACTCCCGAGATCGTAAAATGTTTTGTAAGTTGTAAAATGGTTTTATTCTTATCTTTCGTAATCTAAATTGTTTTGATCAAGTGAATTATCTCGGGAAGTATATTCATGATTTCTATGTTCTTGAGTATGATTCGTATGGCTTGTCTTTGTATTTATACTTGCACTAGCAAAGCAGTGGAGTTTGCTAACCCCAGTATTCGGGGTGGATGTCTCAGATTGCGTCCGGTGTATTTGCGGAGTTCTTTGGGAGCAATTCACAGGATCGTTACGAAGAAGGATGATGGAAGACGGCGATACTAATCACATGAAGACCGGTGTTGAATATTTGGTGATGTCTTGTTTTGTCTTTCCGTTGTGTTTACTTTCCCTATGCGGGATTGTTGATTTATGTTAACCCCTGCGTGGGTATGAGTTACGAGAAAGAGTAATGTATGGTCGATGTGTATGTTGTGGTAAAAGACCAAATCGGTCTAATGGTTCGTTAGTTAGCCATGTCGGCATGTATAGTGTTAATGTGTTTTACGTATTTAGCTTTGGTAGATCCTCACGGAGAAGTGCGCGCCGTAATATTCCCGAATGGTTTGGGGTGTTACGAATATGGTATCGAGCTTAGGTTGCGGAAACCTAGGTGTCGGGTCGAGTTTTGTGTTGTCGGGTCTTTTCTTGTCTTGTCTTGTCGATTTTGTCCAGTGAGTCGTGTCGCGACGCGTCGTCTGAGGTGTCGGTCGTGATTAGTATCGAGGTGCAGCCATCATCTTCGTGCGATCTGTGGATGTAAGTCTCCCTACCTTGTTGCATCTCGTGATATACGAGCTTGTGTGATTATATGTTATTATGTGGAGTTTAAATGTGCCTGGTGAATACGTACTCCAAACTTGTTTGATTCTCGTATTGTGCTAGAATGAAAAGTGATACCGGTGTATAAACGTGTGTATATATTGTGTGAATCGTTTTATTGAAGTAATGACTTGGTGTGATCCCGCAAGGAAAGTTTCTCAATGTGATATTTTTCCTCTTGCTTTGTAAGTTTTCAAAATTTGATTTTAAGAACCCAAATGAGGTCTACCAAAAATTTACTCGAAACGTGGCTCTTGCTTTCGACTTTTTGATTTCATTATCGTCGGTTCGGAGGTATGTATTGATGTTGGCATTATTGTTTGGTCAATAATGCTCAAAATTGTGACTAAGTTAGTGGTGTGAACGTTAAGTCGTCCTGAATGCACTTGTTGTGGGGATCCTCATTACTGAGAGGAAGGATTTCAGTTTTAGATGTTAATTATCTTTTAACGGCCGCTTGTGTGATAATGTAATTATGTGGACAAATAATGTTTACGTGTGAGTGGATTTGATGATAATGGATCGTATTTTGATAAAGTGGTAAATTATGTCTTTTGTGTGTGTTCGAAAACGCTTTTCTGAAAGTTTTATAAACTTGAGCAAGTTGTGGAAAAATTAAATTTCATAAAGTTTTAACAGTTCGCTTAATTGGCAGCTTCGTTGGACTTTGAAAATCGTTTAAAATTGGCGAGCCGGCCTTGAATTTTCTAAAAGAACCCCGACGGTATTGAAAGAGTCGTTTTAAAGTACCTCTGAACATTTTGTACAATGTTACCGTCGTTGATTATTGTGTAGTGTTGAGAAGATTTTTAAAAAAAGGATTTTTTGACGTATTGTTGTATTTTCAAATAATTCGAGTACATGATTTCAGAAATCTTTCACACCATAAAAATTTCTATTTTCAAAAACCAATACAATTTTTATCTTCAAAATTATATTGTGAAAGATAAAGAATCTTACTCGATTTAAACTTCAAACTTAGATTTAGAAAAGTTTTCTGTACTGAGTCAGTTATTTTGCGTGACCTTGAATCACTCCAAAATGATGACGTGTGGTGGCATAGTGATTTTGATAGTGACCGGTTGTAAGGAAATATTGTTTTGCAAATAATTTCAAATGAGACAGTTAAAGTCCGTTGTTTAAAATTTTTGACAAAAAGCCCGAGGTACCATAAACACTTTCAAAGTAATATTTTAAATAAACATGCAAATCCAAGGATTTTTAAATGATATCATGTAAAAGGATACCTCGTGGATCTTTTTATCGAGTTGCTATTAGTTGTCTTATGTGATATGTAAAGCCGAGATGGCAATTTGGTATATTATTTTGTGATGCTGTACCATTATATTGAGTGAGTATCCGCTTAATATGCCGAGGGGAAAAGGGCGCGGACGTGACCACGGTACATGCAGTCATGGAGATTAGATGCGGGACCAAGAGAAGATTTTTGGGAAGGTTGCTATTCTAGCACTTTGTCCTCGTTGTTTAGGTTTCGGGGACGAAACCTCTTTTAAAGGTGATATGGTGTAATACCCATATTTTTCGCTTTCGTTTTATTCGATTCTATCGACTCGTTTGCGTTCGTCGATATTTTCTGGACTTTTTCTACTCTTCACTTTTATTGTTTGAACAAGTTGCGGTGTTGTTTTGGGTTAATCCAATTGTCGTTGTGACTTTTTCCGAATTCGGTTCCGCTCTTGTGAATTTTATATGAATTCATATTTTGTCGTTTTCACCGGATCGTATATATTGTCTTGAGTCGAGCTGTGAACTATGGGGATGCTATTCGATTTTTTGTTATTCGTTATGATTCATACATGATTGATCGACTGTCATTGTCTCGATCGTTGCAATTCAATTGTTTGATGGTTCGGTTTCTGTTGATCTTGTTCCGTGATTGTTGAATGTTCAGACTCCGTCGTAATTCCCTTAAGTTCGGGAAATTAGTCTCGTTTACAATCTTCCAACCCCTGGGCGGTGGAATTCCGTATTTGTTCAGCGACTAGTTCGCGTTTTGATTGATGTACCGTTGGGTTGGTCAATCATATCGATTTTCGTTCGTTGTGTTTTATGATTGTTCGAATAATTGACTTGACCATGTTATCAGTTTGATGACGCTTGTCACTTGTTGGTTTTATTATGTCTCTATCGGTGGCGTTGTGTTGGTCGTCGTGGAGCGTGTTTTCACGCCGTATGTGTCTTTGCGTTTCTTGCAGCATTTCGCCGTTGGGCGCGAGTTCTCGGTTTTCGAGTATCTCGTCGAGTTTTCCTGGTGGGTATATTGCTTCTCCCTACTTGTTTTAAGTTTCGGGACGAAACTTCTTTTAAGGAGGGTAGAATGTAATATCCGCAATTTCGAATTTCGGTAATTTTCTTTTCGGCGGAAGTCCGTTTTGACGACTCGCTCATGACCGTTTCATCATTCCGAGAATGATTAATTCTGCACTTTTTGTCATCCGAGTTCGTTTCGGTATCGTTTTGTTGAGTTAGAGCTTTTAGCGACTTTTCCGCACTTGAGCTCGATTCTTGCGAATCTCGTTGGAAGCTAACATTTGAGTTTCACGTAAGTCGGTTTAACTTTGTTAGACGTGTTGTGAACTTCGGTTTGGTTATTCAATCACGTATCGTGATTTTGGACGTTTTGGGCCATTTTTGTAATTTCCCAAAGTTTGGGGTAATTATTTCGTTGTCGAATTCCGGCACTTCGGATGGTCGGAATCGTGTGTTCTCTTAGTGCTTGGATTCGTCTTTGCGAGTACTTCGTAACCGTATCTTGATTTTTACTCGAGTTCGGGTTTCGGGGTCGTCCGGGCCGTCGGAGTGGCCTGGCCGAGTCACGGCAGGTGGGCCTCGGCCGAGTTACGGCCGTAAGGTGCGATTACGGCCGTAAGGTGTCGAGTTACGGCCGTAAGCGTGATCGAATACGGCCGTCTGAGCGTTAGGCGGATTTTGACGGCGATTACGGTCGTAAGGTGTGCGAGTTACGGTAGTAAGTGTCCATTGGTCTTTGGCGATTTTTGACGAATGCGATTACGGCCGTAAGGCTGCCGAGTACGGCCGTAAGGTGTCCGAGTTACGGCCGTAAGGCTGCCGATTCTGGCCAGTAACTCACGGCTATATATAGCCTGGCTCGGCCAGATTTCATTTCCTACCCGATTTTTTTTCCTTCTTTCGGCGATTGGCGACGGGTGCGACGGGAAATGGAGTTCTTGGCCGATTCTAATCATTTCCAAGGCATTTTGGAAGATCCTTGTTGGTTAAATCATCATTTAATCCGTGTTCTTCGTCCGAATCAAGGTATTTCCTTGCTTAAAACCCTACTTGTATGATTTTTGGGGGTTTTCTTCGTGATTCACCGATTTGTCCGATTTTGATGAATTTATTATGGTATTCTTGTTGTCTTGGCCATGATCTTCGGATTTTGTAACTCATATATCGATTTTATCACCCGGGACTTGATTTCCAATTTCTTCGAAGGAACCCTCGGATCCTTGTTGTTTCTCCGGTTGATTCGGATTCCGTTTAACGTTATTTATCCGTGGTGATTTTATTTTCGTAGCGATCGTGAGGTTGTCGAATTCTTGGTCGTTTTCGGAAGTTTGAGGGCTATCCGACCGTGTTCGTTCGTTGTTTCGTTGCTCGCGGTACCGAGGCAAGTATCTTGCCCATACTTTTCATGTTTCGTAGACGGAATCATTGATAAATGATTTTATGTGCAATCCGAATGTTTTAATGAACTTTTAAAAAGATCGGTATGTTCTCGATAATTGTTGTCTCTCAAAAGATAACTCGTATGCTTGGGGATTAATGTTCTTTGGAATATGTGCGTTAGTTTCGTATATTGGAAGATGTTAAACATATTTAGTGAATTTAGTAGACCGTAATTATTTGCGATGATTGTGTATTGAGATGTGTAATTATACGGTGAATATGTGACGTGTGATATTAGCTGTTACTCCTTCGTAAGGAGGTTGAGACACTTTGTGTTGTTTGGCATTGGTACTTGTTTGTTGTGGTGTGACATAAATTGTGAGTATATGTCAGTTAAAGTGGCCATTCTAACGAAGTACCTAGCATTTGTATGCATATTCTAGTATTCGAATTATGACTTCCCGTGGCGTTGTGGATGATATGTGTATGTTCACCTAGGGACGGTCTGACGGGACCTCTAGGGATACGTATTGCCGTGAGTGTGCGTATCACGAACTGTGGTTAACCACCCAGGGATGTCCGACGGGGCTCTGCGGGGTACGGAGGCCGTGAGTCTCGTACCAACGGTTAACTTTGAAATGTTTTGTTGGAGAATTGTGATTTTTGGCGCATATTTCGTCTGATTAGAATGGCAGTCCAAATGGTATCGTACTTGGTTGGAATGGCATCGATAAATGTGTTGTGTGTGATTTGTCCCTTGACTGTGATAATTTGGTAAGGGTACGTGAGTCCTGTGGTTGCTCTGTGCATTGTAGCTCTGTGGTATGTTGAGTGAGACTGTTGTCTTGGTAATGTTGGATACGGTGTAATTTCCACCGGGTTATTCTTGCGAGTATGTGATGTGGATGATTTGGGTCGTGGACCCCTGTGTTGTGATTGGAATGTTATAATTGGGTCGTGGGCCCTGTTATCTGCTATCGGACTTGTATTTTGAAATAAACGATTGTTGGGCTATGTCCCTAAGCATTTTGAAAGGCTTGAAAATTCTTAAATCCCAAACGTTTTCAAAAAAAAACTCCCGAGATCGTAAAATGTTTTGTAAGTTGTAAAATGGTTTTATTCTTATCTTTCGTAATCTAAATTGTTTTGATCAAGTGAATTATCTCGGGAAGTATATTCATGATTTCTATGTTCTTGGAGTATGATTTGTATGGCTTGTCTTTGTATTTATACTTGCACTAGCAAAACAGTGGAGTTTTGCTAACCCCGAGTATTCGGGGTGGATGTCTGTATTGCGTCCGGTATTTGCGGGTTCTGGGGAGCAATTCACAGGATCGTTACGAAGGATGATGGAAGACGGCGATACTAATCACATGAAGACCGGTGTTGAATATTTGGTGATGTCTTGTTTTGTCTTTCCGTTGTGTTTACTTTCCCCTATGCGGGATTGTTGATTTATGTTAACCCCTGCGTGGGTATGAGTTACGAGAAAGAGTAATGTATGGTCGATGTGTATGTTGTGGTAAAAGACCAAATCGGTCTAATGGTTCGTTAGTTAGCCATGTCGGCATGTATAGTGTTAATGTGTTTTACGTATTTGCTTTGGTAGATCCTCACGGAGAAGTGCATGCGCTGTAATATTCCCGAATGGTTTGGGGGTGTTACAAATACAGTCCAGGTGCGTCCTGACTGTTCAAATGGCCGATTTGAATTCTGTAACCTCACAGGTGTGATGAGGAGGAGTAAATGGCCGATTTGAATTTAGTAACTCCTGCCTTTTTGAATTTTGAAACTCCCCTGTATAAATGGAGCATGAATGTCTGCATTATGACAGTCATTAGTGGCTGTGTTAAATCTCTACAGGTGTGAGATGTCCTATAAATAGGCATGCATCTAATTTACACCAGCACATGCGAAAATCGAAATACACAAAGCTTTCTGCATACTCTGCACACTTAGTTTCATAAGTCAACTTCGTCCTCTCCTCATTCCAGTTCGTCGGAGCTCGTGAGTTTGTGGTGCTACTACCTCCGAGACGCCGCCGTTTTATCTTTGGAGGCGATACGTCAGAACCGAGAGCACTATCGGGGCGTATTTCGTCTTGCGGATAGAGGTTTCCTCGACTCGGTATTAGTTTACGATTTTCTAATTTTTCTTCTAATTTCAATTCAGTTTCGAGTTTTGTAATTTCTGTTTTTTGGAGTTTTGTAATTTCTGTATTTTCGAGTTGTAATTTCGTTTCCAATTGTAATTTATTTTCGTCCGGCAAGTCTTTACGAAAGAATTTCAAACAAGAAGATATTGTTTTTTTTAACAGATATTTCATAGCACACCTCACAAAAGGAGGTAATTTGAACACAACAAGTTACAACGAACATAACGGGCAAAATCGAAACCGATTTGCCAAACAAAATACACGAAGTAACAAGTTAAGCCAAAAGACAAACAAGACATACACCATAATGATTGTGATAGGCAATAACAACACCATACAAGGGTGGGGGAATCACCAAGGTGAGCTTTTGGTAGACACAACCATAAAGTGTAGTTTGACAAAAGTACATAAAGTACAAAATACATACAAAGAAGATAAAACTAGGCTTCCTAAAAGGAGCCAGACCTAAACCTAACATATCTAAACACAAAACCCAAAGCAGCATCAAGCCATCGACGATGGACCGCAATAGATCTGAGCAGTGGAGTCCGGGAGACAGCGGCAGCAGCAGCGAACGGCAAGAGAACGACAGCTGTGGGTGGTGACAGATCTGTGGGTAAGAGTTTTTATTGAAAGAAGAGAAAAGTAAAAAAGAGATCCGGACGGCCGGTCGAAACCGACCGCCGAAATTATTAAGTGAGATCGGAGGTTGGAAGGTTGAAATCTAGGGAGAGGTAGGAGAGAAATTTCTAGAGAGAGAGTGAAGTTTGGACTAAGAAGATATTGTTATCTTTGCACATTGTGAATAGTTTCAAACTCCTCCACGATTCAGTGGTAAATCACTAGTATAAAAAGTATTTTCTAAATCGAGTCTTTTAAATCGGTTGTGTAATCGTTATAGATTCAACCGATTTAAAAAGTGAGTTCTACATCGGTTCCTAAATAACAGATATAGAAAGTGTATTTCTAGATCATTCCTAAAATAACCGATGTAGAAAGTCATTTTCTAGATCGATTATTTAGGAACTGATGTAGAAAAACTTACTTTCTAGATCAATTCTAAAATAATCGATCTATAAAATGACTGCGCTATTTTTTACATCGAGTCTGCTACAATCTATCTAGAAAATGACTAGGTCACTTATGAAC
This sequence comes from Orobanche coerulescens, assembly GCA_033398695.1. Lineage (NCBI taxonomy): Eukaryota > Viridiplantae > Streptophyta > Magnoliopsida > Lamiales > Orobanchaceae > Orobanche > Orobanche coerulescens. The sequence goes on along the minus strand of CM065816.1, from coordinate 8,703,077 downwards.
ACGTGCTTTGAGAAATACATAGTCGACTTGTCGCATTAAAACTACTTATAGGTGTTGATTGAGTTGCTGTTACTAGTCAACCGGTAGTTATCAGATGTAGATGTCAAAATAAATGTTTTATTTATACATTCGTCATAAAAGAACGGCTGAAATAATAAATAAATATATATAAATGAAATAGTATCACAAAGGTAAACTTGGTACATTCTATGAAACACTACTTTATAGCTAATTTTATTAGCATTTGCAAACACTTCAAAAGCTATCATCCACCGCTAATTTGTCAAACATTACTCTTATTCGGTACTCCCTCTGTTTTATAAATATCGTTTAGGGCTCGGATTATTAACCCAAAAATCCAAAAATTCGACCCAAAAAGTCGGGCTGGGGTTGGGTTGGGTCGAGCTGTAATTTTTTGCTCTTTTTTTTTTTTTTTTTTCATTTGGGGTTTTGTGGGCTGGGTTCGGGTTTGGATTCGAGTTTTATTTTTCCCCCTCCAAAATCCCAAAATCTCGAAGAAACCGATCCTAATAAATAAGTATGAATGTGTATTCCATATAATATGAATGTGTATTTCATTATTAGGGCTGTTAGCGGTCCGAGTGAACCCGAAACCCGGTCATGAACCGGACCGAAATACCCGGGATCGAAACTCACCCGAAAACTAACGAGTTCGGATTCGAGTTCTAAACATTGAACCGAAACCGATAAGACCCGGACCGATAAAACCGAAAAGAAACCCGGTAATAAATTAAAAAAAAGTTTATATGTATTTTATAATTTATATATTTTATACATATATTATTAATATGTTGATGCGACCCCCACACGATACGCTATGGTAACCGACACCGCTAGATGAATTCGTTCCCAGGATGTTTCCAAAATAAGCAAAATGGGGCTTTACTTCCAAACCTCTACGTGACACGCCGTAGCAACTCGGAAGGGGTGGAATATAAATACTAACAAGATTGCACTTGATAAGTATATAAATCACACAAGAGATGTTTTGGAGACACACTCAACAAAACAAGAAAGCACTCACAAAGGTTTGTTAATACAAACACTCTCAAATTCATAAAATCTTTGGTGTCCTATTAAAATGAAACTTACGCTATTTATACCAAAATCTTACACCTAACTCTAGTGTGAACAAGGAAACAACTAGAAACCTACAAAATAGAAAAATCAACATTCAAAGATCCTAAAATCTGATACAAAGTCAGTCGATATATGTTTAGGTGACAAAATATCAAAGACAAGATTTTAAGGTGTGAAAACAAGGACAACAAGTCACCATAAATCCGATGCTGTCTGTTTTATCATTTCTGAGCTCCAATGTCTCCGAATTTGGTCCTATGGTCTGAACAATATTTGTAGCTCTCTTTCTTAGCTTTCCATAGACACCTGAATCACCTGAATCGGATTTCGGACGAGTAAGTTATGGCCAAAATACGAGACTGCTGCGTGTCAGTCTTACGCGCGGAATTTGATCCTTGTTTGTTTGTTCGTCTTTTCCGATCGTCTTCGACATTAATATTACACGACTCGATTATATACAACTCAAAATATAAAAATACAACTCAAGAAATACAATTCAAATTAAAATACACCAAGATAAAATAAACGAAAAACTTATTGTTCGACAACTTCGACACTACTCACGAATTTGTTGTCTTTGATAACATAGTTATTTTTAAACATATCAATGATGAGTGTCGATAAATTATTTTTGAACTTCTTTGATCGAGACCTCGTTATTGGTCCAGTCGGCATGCTCAAGTCCTCATCCGGGTTCTTCATAATATCTTGATTCACATCATTCCCCCGTTCCTCAAAAGGATTCGTCCTCGAATCTGAAATTTTAAAAGGACTTAAGTCAGCAACATTGAAAGTAGTGGAAACATTATACTCACCAGGTAGATCTACTTTATAGGCATTGTCGTTAATCCGCTCTAAGATCTGGAACGGTCCATCTCCCCTTGGCATTAGCTTGGATTTTCTTTGAATGGGAAATCGTTCTTTCCTCAAATGAACCCAAACCCAATCACCTGGTTCAAAGAGTACTTGTTTGCGTCCCTTGTTCTTCATTCTCGCATTGTGTTCGTTGCACTTCTCAATTTGTTCACGAACTTTGGCATGTAATTGCTTCACCATCTCTGCCTTTTTCTTGCCATCAAGGTTACTCCTGTCATCTATTGGAATAGGCAACAAGTCTAAAGGAGTTATTGGATTAAAACCATACACGATTTCAAATGGCGAAAATGTCGTAGTAGAATGTACGGTTCGATTATAGGCAAACTCGATAAATGGTAAAGATGTTTCCCAATTTTTCAAATTTTTGTTAACAATAGTTCGCAACAATTGACCAAGCGTTCGGTTAACAACCTCGGTTTGACCATCAGTTTGGGGATGACATGTTGTAGAATAAAGCAATTTCGTCCCCAATTTTGCCCATAAGACTCTCCAAAAATGACTCAAAAATTTGGTATCTCTATCGGATACGATGCTTTTGGGCATACCATGCAAACGAACAATTTCTTTGAAAAATAGATTAGCAATATGTGTGGCGTCGTCCGTTTTATGACATGCAATGAAGTGTGCCATTTTGCTAAATCTATCAACTACAACAAAAATGGAGTCACAACCGGATTTCGCCCTGGGTAATCCTAATACAAAGTCCATAGAAAGATCAACCCAAGGTTCGGAAGGTACCGGAAGTGGCATATACAAACCATGCGGTAACACTCGTGATTTTGCTTCCCTACAAACAATGCATGAATTTACAACTTTAAAAACATCATGTTTCATTTTTGGCCAAAAGAAATCTTCATGCAATATTTCGTAAGTTTTAGCAATCCCAAAATGTCCCATTAGATCTCCACTATGTGCTTCTCTTACCAATAATTCCCGTGTTGAACAAAAAGGAATGCAAAGTTTATTTTCACGGAACAAGAATCCATTATCCCGATAAAAATTTTCTACTCCTTTTTTCTCGCAAGCGACATAAATATCATGGAAATCTTTATCCCCCTCATATGCTTCTTTCAATAAATCAAATCCCAAAAGTTTACAAGAAAGTGTATTGAGTAATACATACCTTCTTGACAAAGCGTCGGCGACAATGTTTTCTTTACCTTGTTTGTATTTGATGATGTAAGGAAAGGATTCAATTTCCTCTAACCACTTGGCATGTCTCTTGCTCAATTTACCCTGTCCTTTGAGATGCTTTAAGGATTCATGATCGGTATGAATCACGAACTCCTTAGGCCATAGGTAGTGTTGCCACGTACGTAGGGCTCGAACCAAAGCATACAATTCCTTGTCATAGGTCGGGTAATTCAATGTAGCTCCTCCAAGTTTCTCACTAAAATAGGCTATCGGCCTTTTTCCCTGCATTAATCTGCTCCTATTCCTACTCTGAAGCATCACACTCAATTTCAAAAGTGTTAGAAAAATCGGGTAATGCTAAGACAGTGCGGTGCACAATTTATCTTCAGTGTTAAATGCTTTTTCTTGTTCATTTCCCCAATTAAACTTAGCATGTTTCTTGACAAGTTCGTTTAATGGGGCTGCAATTGTGCTAAAATCTTTTACGAAGCGTCGGTAAAACCTGCTAGGCCATGAAAACTTCTTACCTCGGACGCGTTCGTTGGTCTAGGCCATTCTCGGATAGCCTTAACCTTTTCTTCATCAACTTTTATGCCGTCGGCACTAACGACATATCCAAGAAAAATAACTTCATTCATGCAAAAGTACATTTCTTAAGACTAGCATATAATTGTTCCCTTCTCAAGGTAATTAAAGCTAATCTTAAATGTTCAACATGTTCTTCAACATTTTTGTAAATGAGTATATCATCAAAGTATACAACAACGAATTTTCCGATGTATGCACGTAAAACATGATTCATTAATCTCATAAAAGTACTTGGTGCGTTCGTTAGTCCAAAGGGCATTACCAACCATTCGTATAATCCGTATTTAGTTTTGAAAGCCGTTTTCCATTCATCTCCTTCTTTCATACGAATTTGGTGATATCCTTTCATTAGGTCGATTTTAGTGAAAACACATGAACCATGCAATTCATCTAACATATCATCTAACCTTGGAATAGGGTGTCGATACTTAACCGTGATATTGTTTACCGCTCGGCAATCGGTGCACATTCTCCACGTTCCATCTTTCTTTGGCACGACGATCACAGGAACGGCACAAGGACTTAGACTCTCCCGGATATACCCAAGACTTAACAACTCATCGACTTGTCTTTGGATTTCATTGGTCTCTTCGGGGTTGTGTCGGTATGCCGGTCTATTTGGAATGACCGCTCCAGGCACAAAGTCTATTTGATGTTCAATCCCTCGGATTGGTGGCAACCCTGCAGGTAGTTCTTCAGGAAAAACATCAACAAATTCCCGCAATAAAGATTCAATAGAACTCGGAATTATCCGGTTCCCGGGGTTAGTAGTAGCGCAAACTTTTCGGAAAATAATCAAGTATATGGGTGCATTTTCCTTGATATCTTCTTCAAGTTCCTTTGCACTTACAAGCATGCATTTTCTCAAATTTGCTTTTTCTTTCTTTTTTTCATTTTTTTCATTTTTTCATTTTTCTCATTTTTTCATTTTTTCATTTTTCTCGCTTTTTTCATTTTTTTCATTTTTCTCGCTTTTTTCATTTTTTTCATTTTTCTTTTCCTTTTCTTTTCTCGATTTTCCTTCAACTTCCTTTTCAAGACGAAGTTGATCTTCTTGTATTTGTACCTTAGTCATGGGAGCTAAGGTAATTTTCTTTCCGTCCTTCTCGAATGAGTAACGATTTTTCCTTCCGCTCAAAATAGCATCTCGATCAAAATGCCATGGTCTTCCCAACAAGATATGGCAAGCATGCATCTGTAACACCCCCAAACCATTCGGGAATATTACAGCGCCGCAGACCCCCTCCGTGAGGATCTACCAGGCTAAATACAGAAAACACATTAACACTATACATGCCGACATGGCTAACTAACGAACCATTAGACCGATTTGGTCTTTTACCACAACATACACATCGACCATACATTACTCTTTCTCGTAACTCATACCCACGCAGGGGTTAACATAAATCAACAATCCCGCATAGGGGAAAGTAAACACAACGGAAAGGCAAAACAAGACATCACCAAATATTCAACACCGGTCTTCATGTGATTAGTATCGCCGTCTTCCATCATCCTTCGTAACGATCCTGTGAATTGCTCCCAAAGAACTGCAAATACACGGACGCAATACAGACATCCACCCCGAATACTCGGGGGGTTAGCAAAACTCCTTTGTTTTGCTAGTGCAAGTATAAATACAAAGACAAGCCATACAAATCATACTCCAAGAACATAGAAATCATGAATATACTTCGAGATAATTCACTTGATCAAAACAATTTAGATTACGAAAGATAAGAATAAAACCATTTTACAACTTACAAAACATTTTACGATCTCGGAGTTTTTTTTTTGAAAGCGTTTGGGATTTAAGAATTTTCAAGCCTTTGAAATGCTTAGGGACATAGCCCAACAATCGTTTATTTCAAAATACAAGTCCGATAGCGTATAACAGGCCCACGACCCAATTATAACATTCCAATCACAACACAGGGGTCCACGACCCAAATCATCCACATCACATACTCGCAAGAATAACCCGGTGGAAATTACACCGTATCCAACATTACCAAGACAACAGTCTCACTCAACATACCACAGAGCTACAATGCACAGAGCAACCACAGGACTCACGTACCCATACCAAATTATCACAACCAAGAGACAAATCATACACAACACATTTATTAGTGCCATTCCAGTCAAGTACGATACCATTTGAACTGCCATTCTAATCAGACGAAATATGCGCCAAAGATCACAGTTCTCCAACAAAACACTTCAAAGTTAACCTTGGTACGAGACTCACGGCCACCGTACCCCGCAGAGCCCCGTCGGACATCCCTGGGTGGTTAACCATAGTTCGCGATACGAAACTCACGGCAACGTATCCCTAGAGGCCTCGCTGACCGTCCCCTAGGTGAACATACACATATCATCCACAACGCCACGGAAGCCATAATTCGAATACTAGAATATGCATACAAATGTTAGGTACTTCGCTAGAATGGCCACTATAGTCGACGTACACTCACAACTAATGTCACACAACCACAAGCAAATACCAATACCAAACAACACCAAGTGTCACAACCTCCTCACGAAGGAATAACAACTAATATCACACACATTACGTTCTTACCGAACAAGTACACATAACATTACGTAATCCCCGGCAAAGGATTACGGTCTATTAAACTCACTCAAAGTTATCGTAGCATCTTTCAACATACAAAACCAACACATATATTCCGAGAACACATATATTCACGAATTACCAGAATTATTGCTGAAAGACAACTTTTATCGAGAACATACCGATCCCTTTTTACGTTCATTAAACATTGGATTTCGCATAAAATCATTTATCAATAATTATGCCTACGAAACATGAAACGTATGGACAAGATACTTGCCTCGGTACCGCGAGCAACGAAACAACGAACGAACACGGTTGGATAGCCCTCAAACTTCCGAAAACGACCAAGAATTCGACAACCTCACGATCGCTACGAAAATAAAATCACCACGGATAAATAACGTTAAACGGAATCCGAATCAACCGGAGAAACAACAAGGATCCGAGGGTTCCTTCGAAGAAATCGGAAATCAAGTCCCGGGTGATAAAATCGATATATGAGTTACAAAATCCGAAGATCATGGCCAAGACAACAAGAATACCATAATAAATTCATCAAAATCGGACAAATCGGTGAATCACGAAGAAAACCCCCAAAAATCATACAAGTAGGGTTTTAAGCAAGGAAATACCTTGATTCGGACGAAGAATACGGATTAAATGATGATTTAACCAACAAGGATCTTCCAAAATGCCTTGGAAATGATTAGAATCGGCCAAGAACTCCATTTCCCGTCGCACCCGTCGCCAATCGCCGAATGAAGGAAAAAAATCGGGTAGGAAATGAAATCGCCGAGCTATATATAGCCGTGCAGAGTTGGCCGTGCCAGGCGCAGCCTTACGGCCGTAACTCGGACACCTTACGGCCGTACTCGGCAGCCTTACGGCCAGAATCGCATTCGCTAAAATCCGCCAAAGACTACTGGACACTTACGGCCAGAATCGCACACCTTACGGCCAGAATCGCCGTCAAAATCCGCCCGGCGCTCAGATGCGGTGCCGATCACGCTTACGGCCGTAACTCGGACACCTTACGGCCGTAACCGCACCTTACGGCCGTAACTCGCCAGCCAGCCTCGCCCGGCCGTGACTCGGCCGTGGCCACTCCGACGGCCCGGACGACCGAAACCCGAACCTGAGTAAAAATCGAAGATACGGTTACGAAGTACTCGCAAAGACGAATCCAAGCACTAAGAGAACACACGATTCCGACCATCCGAAGTGCCGGAATTCGACAACGGAAATAATTACCCCAAACTTTGGGAAATTACAAAAATGGCCCAAAACGTCCGAAAATCACGATACGTGATTGAATAACCAAACCGAAGTTCACAACACGTCTAACAAAGTTAAACGGACTTACGTGAAACTCGAAACAGCAGTTTCCAACGAAATTTGCAAGAATCGAACTCAAGTGCGGAAAAGTCGCCAAAAAGAACGGAACTCAACAAAACGACACCGAAACGAACTCGGATGACAAAAAGTGCAGAATTAATCATTCTCGGAATGACGAAATGGTCATGAGCGAGTCGTCAAAACGGACTTCCGCCGAAAAAAAAGAAAATTACCGAAATTCGAAATTGCGGATATTACATTCTACCCTCCTTAAAAGAAGTTTCGTCCCGAAACTTAAAACAAGTAGGGGGAAGCAATATACCCTGCCAGGAAAACTCGACGAGATACGCAAAAACCGAAAACTCGCGCCCGACGGCGAAACGCTGCAAGAAACGCAAAGAGACATACGACGTGAAAACACGCTCCACGACGACCAACACAACGTCACCGATAGAGACATAATAAAACCAACAAGTGACAAGCGTCATCAAACCGATAATATGGTCAAGTCAATTATCCGAACAATCATAAAACACAACGAACGAAAATCAATATGATTGACCAACCCAACGGTACATCAATCAAAACGCGAGCCAGTCGCTGAACAAATACGGAATTCCACGGCCCAAGGATTGGAAGATTGTAAACGAGACTAGTTTCCCGAAATTAAGGGAATTACGATGGAGTCTGAACATTCAACAATCACGGAACAAGATCAACAGGAACCGAACAATCAAACAATTGAATTGCAACGATCGAGACAATGACAGTCGATCGATCATGTATGAATCATAACGGATAACGAAAATCGAATAGCATCCCCATAGTTCACAGCTCGACTCAAGACAATATATACGATCCGGTGAAAACGAAAAGATATGAATTCATATAAAATTCACAAGAGCGGAACCGAATTCGGAAAAAGTCACAACGACAATTGGATTAACCCAGAACAACACCGCAACTTGTTCAAACAACAAAAGTGAAGAGTAGAAAAAGTCCAGAAAATATCGACGACATAAGCGAGTCGATAGAGTCGAATAAAATGAAAGCGAAAAATATGGGTATTACACCATATCACCTTTAAAAGAGGTTTCGTCCCCGAAACCTAAACAACGAGAACGAAGTGCTAGAATAGCAACCTTCCCGAAAATCTTCTCTTGGTCCCGCATCTAACCTCGCCGACTGCTTGTACCGTTGTCACGACCGCGCCCTTTTCCCCTCGGCATATTAAGCGGATACTCACTCAATATAATGGTACAGCATCACAAAATAATATACCAAATTGCCATCTCGGCTTTACATATCACATAAGACAACCAATAGCAACTCGATAAGAAGATCCACGAGGTATCCTTTTACATGATATCATTTGAAAATCCTTGGATTTGCATGTTTATTTAAAATATTACTTTGAAAGTGTTTATGGTACCTCGGGCTTTTTGTCAAAAATTTTAAACAACGGACTTTAACTGTCTCATTTGAAATTATTTGCAAAACAATATTTCCTTACAACCGGTCACTATCAAAATCACTATGCCACCACACGTCATCATTTTGGAGTGATTCAAGGTCACGCAAAATAACTGACTCAGTACAGAAAACTTTTCTAAATCTGAGTTTGAAGTTTAAATCGAGTAAGATTCTTTATCTTTCACAATATAATTTTGAAGATAAAAATTGTATTGGTTTTTGAAAATAGAAATTTTTATGGTGTGAAAGATTTCTGAAATCATGTACTCGAATTATTTGAAAATACAACAATACGTCAAAAATCCTTTTTTTAAAAATCTTCTCAACACTACACAATAATCAACGACGGTAACATTGTACAAAATGTTCAGAGGTACTTTAAAACGACTCTTTCAATACCGTCGGGGTTCCTTTAGAAAATTCAAGGCCGGCTCGCCAATTTTAAACGATTTTCAAAGTCCAACGAAGCTGCCGATTAAGCGAACTGTTAAAACTTTATGAAATTTAATTTTTCCACAACTTGCTCAAGTTTATAAAATTTTCAGAAAAGCGTTTCGAACACACACAAAAGACATAATTTACCACTTTATCAAAATACGATCATTTATCATCAAATCCACTCACACGTAAACATTATCTGTCCACATAATTACATTATCACACAAGCGGCCGTTAAAAGATAATTAACATCTAAAACTGAAATCCGTCCTCTCAGTAATGAGGATCCCCACAACAAGTGCATTCAGGACGACTTAACGTTCACACCACCAACTTAGTCACAATTTCGAGCATTATTGACCAAACAATAATGCCAACATCAATACATACCTCCGAACCGACGATAATGAAATCAAAAAGTCGAAAGCAAGAGCCACGTTTCGAGTAAATTTTTGGTAGACCTCATTTGGGTTCTTAAAATCAAATTTTGAAAACTTACAAAGCAAGAGGAAAAATATCACATTGAGAAACTTTCCTTGCGGGATCACACCAAGTCATTACTTCAATAAAACGATTCACACAATATATACACACATTTATACACCCGGTACCACTTTTCATTCTAGCATAATACGAGAATCAAACAAGTATGGAGTACGTATTCACGAGGCACATTTAAACTCCACATAATAACATATAATCACACAAGCTCGTATAACACGAGACGCAACAAAGTAGGGAGACTTACCTCCACAGATCGCACGAAGATGATGGCTGCACCTCGATACTAATCACGACCGACACCTCAGACGACGCGTCGCGACACGACTCAGTCAGACAAAATCTGACAAGACAAGACAAGAAAAGACCCGACAACACAAAACTCGACGCGACAGCCTAGGTTTCCGCAACCTTGCTCTGATACCATATTCTGTAACACCCCCAAACCATTCGGGAATATTACAGCGCCGCAGACCCCCTCCGTGAGGATCTACCAGGCTAAATACAGAAAACACATTAACACTATACATGCCGACATGGCTAACTAACGAACCATTAGACCGATTTGGTCTTTTACCACAACATACACATCGACCATACATTACTCTTTCTCGTAACTCATACCCACGCAGGGGTTAACATAAATCAACAATCCCGCATAGGGGAAAGTAAACACAACGGAAAGACAAAACAAGACATCACCAAATATTCAACACCGGTCTTCATGTGATTAGTATCGCCGTCTTCCATCATCCTTCGTAACGATCCTGTGAATTGCTCCCAAAGAACTTTGCAAATACCGACGCAATCTGAGACATCCACCCCGAATACTCGGGGGTTAGCAAACTCCTTGTTTTGCTAGTGCAAGTATAAATACAAAGACAAGCCATACAAATCATACTCCAAGAACATAGAAATCATGAATATACTTCCGAGATAATTCACTTGATCAAAACAATTTAGATTACGAAAGATAAGAATAAAACCATTTTACAACTTACAAAACATTTTACGATCTCGGGAGTTTTTTTTGAAAACGTTTGGGATTTAAGAATTTTCAAGCCTTTCGAAATGCTTAGGGACATAGCCCAACAATCGTTTATTTCAAAATACAAGTCCGATAGCAGATAACAGGGTCCACGACCCAATTATAACATTCCAATCACAACACAGGGGTCCACGACCCAAATCATCCACATCACATACTCGCAAGAATAACCCGGTGGAAATTACACCGTATCCAACATTACCAAGACAACAGTCTCACTCAACATACCACAGAGCTACAATGCACAGAGCAACCACAGGACTCACGTACCCTTACCAAATTATCACAGTCAAGGGACAAATCACACACAACACATTTATCGATGCCATTCCAACCAAGTACGATACCATTTAGACTGCCATTCTAATCAGACGAAATATGCGCCAAAAATCACAATTCTCCAACAAAACATTTCAAAGTTAACCGTTGGTACGAGACTCACGGCCTCCGTACCCCGCAGAGCCCCGTCGGACATCCCTGGGTGGTTAACCACAGTTCGCGATACGAAACTCACGGCAACGTATCCCTAGAGGCCTCGTCAGACCGTCCCTAGGTGAACATACACATATCATCCACAACGCCACGGGAAGCCATAATTCGAATACTAGAATATGCATACAAATGTTAGGTACTTCGCTAGAATGGCCACTATAGTCGACGTACACTCACAACTAATGTCACACAACCACAAGCAAATACCAATACCAAACAACACCAAGTGTCACAACCTCCTCACGAAGGAATAACAACTAATATCACACACATTACGTTCTTACCGAACAAGTACACATAACATTACGTAATCCCCGGCAAAGGATTACGGTCTATTAAACTCACTCAAAGTTATCGTAGCATCTTTCAACATACAAAACCAACACATATATTCCGAGAACACATATATTCACGAATTACCAGAATTATTGCTGAAAGACAACTTTTATCGAGAACATACCGATCCCTTTTTACGTTCATTAAACATTGGATTTCGCATAAAATCATTTATCAATAATTATGCCTACGAAACATGAAACGTATGGACAAGATACTTGCCTCGGTACCGCGAGCAACGAAACAACGAACGAACACGGTTGGATAGCCCTCAAACTTCCGAAAACGACCAAGAATTCGACAACCTCACGATCGCTACGAAAATAAAATGACCACGGATAAATAACGTTAAACGGAATCCGAATCAACCGGAGAAACAACAAGGATCCGAGGGTTCCTTCGAAGAAATCGGAAATCAAGTCCCGGGTGATAAAATCGATATATGAGTTACAAAATCCGAAGATCATGGCCAAGACAACAAGAATACCATAATAAATTCATCAAAATCGGACAAATCGGTGAATCACGAAGAAAACCCCCAAAAATCATACAAGTAGGGTTTTAAGCAAGGAAATACCTTGATTCGGACGAAGAACACGGATTAAATGATGATTTAACCAACAAGGATCTTCCAAAATGCCTTGGAAATGATTAGAATCGGCCAAGAACTCCATTTCCCGTCGCACCCGTCGCCAATCGCCGAAAGAAGGAAAAAATCGAGTAGGAAATGAAATCGCCGAGCCAGGCTATATATAGCCGGCAGAGTTACGGCCGTAATCGGCAGGCCTTACGGCCGTAACTCGGACACCTTACGGCCGTACTCGGCAGGCCTTACGGCCGTAGCGGCATTCGTCAAAAATCGCCCGGCCAATGGACACTTACGGCCGTAACTCGCACACCTTACGGCCGTAAGGCCTTCGTCAAATCCGCCCGGGCTCGTGCGGCCGTACCGATCACGCTTACGGCCGTAACTCGGACACCTTACGGCCGTAACCGGCACCTTACGGCCGTAACTCGGCGAGGCAGGCCACTCGTTTCCGGTGACTTCGTGTGGCCACTCCGACGACTTGACGACCGAACCTGAGTAAAAATCGAAGATACGGTTACGAATTACTCGCAAAGACGAATCCAAGCACTAAGAGAACACACGATTCCGACCATCCGAAGTGCCGGAATTCGACAACGGAAATAATTACCCCAAACTTTGGGAAATTACAAAAATGGCCCAAAACGTCCGAAAATCACGATACGTGATTGAATAACCAAACCGAAGTTCACAACACGTCTAACAAAGTTAAACGGACTTACGTGAAACTCGAAACAGCAGTTTCCAACGAGATTTGCAAGAATCGAACTCAAGTGCGGAAAAGTCGCCAAAAAGAACGGAACTCAACAAAACGACACCGAAACGAACTCGGATGACAAAAAGTGCAGAATTAATCATTCTCGGAATGACGAAATGGTCATGAGAGAGTCGTCAAAACGGACCCGCCGAAAAAAAAGAAAATTACCGAAATTCGAAATTGCGGATATTACAGCATCGGAACGACATCACATAGGATTTTGTCTTGATACCTTCCGATGGTGAGAGCCACTAGTACCTGTTTATTAACTCGAACTTCCCCACAATCATTTAGCCAATGTAAACGATACGGTTTAGGGTGTCTTCTTGTTGGAAGATCGAGTTCTTCCACTAGCATAACGCTAATGACATTAGTGCAACTCCCGTTATCTATTATCACACTACAATTTTTATTTTTAATAAAACAACGTGTGTGAAATAGATTTTCTCTTTGTTCGTTAACTTCCTCCTCTTTTGCTTGAGAACTTAACACCCTCCGAACAACAAGTGCGGGTGCATACTCATACGCCTCATCATCACTCTCCACCTCTCTTGTCTCTTCTTCTTCTTCTTCTTTTTCGCTTTCCGTTTCAATCTCCCCACCCCGAAGTACCATCACCCGTTTGTTGGTGCATTCGGATGCTATATGTCCACGACCCTGGCACTTATAGCATTGGATGTCCCGGTTTCTCCTTTGGGTGCTTTCGACGGGTTTAGGTTTCCCATCAAATTTTGGTTTGCTAGTGCTCCCAACTTCAAACTTTCCTTTCAAGACACTCCCTTCTCTTTTATCAAAATTTTTAAATTTGTCTGAACTTACTTGAGATTGTTGTTTCCAAGGGGTAGAGTATCCCGTGGAATAGTTGTTATTGCTCCCTCTTCGTAAGCTCCGCTCGATTTTTACCGCCGCATATACCATATCCTCGAATTCAACAGTGTTGTTTGTCAACTTCTTTAGCTATATCGGCTCTCATCCCGTGTAAAAACCGCGCCATGGTGGCCTCTCTCGATTCCCGAACATTGGCCCGGATCATCAACATCTCCATTTCCTTTCGAAAATCTTCAATGTTTCTCGAGCCTTGTTTTAAAGTTTGTAAGCGAGAAAATAGTTCCTTAAGATAGTAATTAGGAACAAATCTTTTCCGCATAACAACCTTCAATTCTTCCCAACCGCTAACCGGTCTCTCCCGACTCCTCCTTCTCTCCGTCACAAGTTGGTCCCACCAAATGCTTGCATATTCTGAAAATTCGGTTATTGCTAACCTCATTTTCTTCTCATCGGAATAGTTGTGGCAATCGTAAATGGTCTCCAACTTCCTTTCCCAATCGAGATATGTGTCCGGATCACTTCTCCCTTCGAAAGATGGGATTTTCATTTTGATGTTTCCCATATTCCGATCCTCCTCGTTTGGACATATCTTCCTCGTCTTCCTTCATACTCTCTCCTTCCTCCTCGTCCTTCTCGCCTCCTCGATGTACAAACCTCGGAGTTTCCTCCTCGGAATTCATCGAATCTTCATCATCATAGCCTCCAAATCGAATGGGTTCCGGTCCCCTTAAATGCGGGCTCCTCTTCTCTACCCTTCGTGAGAGTAGCAATTGTTTCCTCTTGTTTATCTAGTCTTGACTATTTGAGCAAGTTGTTGTACAATATTTTGAAGGATAAGATTTTGCTCGTTTCCTTCGGTTCGACATTTTTTTTTTTTTTTTTCCTTTTTTTCCCTTTTTTCTTTTTTTTTTTCTTTTTTTGTTTTCTCTTTTTTTTATTTTCTTTTTCCTTTTTTTTCTCTTTTTTTCCCTTTTTTGTTTTTTCTCCCTTTTTTATAAGAAAATTTCCTCACAAGATCCTCACGTGTATCGCTCGATAGCTCACACTCGCGTATCTCTCGTTTGGCTTTTTCTTAATTCCTCACAATTTTTTTTTTTTTTTGCCTTTTTCCACACAACTTACAAGGTGATTTTGGTGATTCAAATCAAGTTTCTTGAAAGAACTCAAATCCCACGATCCCCCAACGATTGCGAATGACGATAAGATAAAAAAATGGAAAGATGGGAGCAAAAGATTTTGGAATAGTTTAGAATATGGAGCGGAGCGAAAAGTATGATAATTGTTTGATAAGATCGATCAAAATTCGTTCTTCTTCTTCCTTGATAATTTTTTTTTTTTTTTTTTTTTTGGTAATGAAATGAATGGATTGATATTTGATATTCGATCCGCAAGCTTAAAATCACCAGACGCCCGAAGGCTAAGGAACAAGTTCTTCCCCTGGCCTCGGCTTGAAGAGTTATCAAAAACAATCAAAACCTTCACGACTTATAATTTTTTTTTTTTTTTTAGTAATGAAATGAATGGATTGATATTTGATATTCGATCCGCAAGCTTAAAATCACCAGACGCCAGAAGGCTAAGGAACAAGTTCTTCCCCGGCCTCGGCTTGAAGAGTTATAAAAACAATCAAAACCTTCACCACTTATATATTTTTCTTTTCTTTTTTTTTTTTTTTTTTCTTTTTTGTGTGAAGAAGATGGAAGATTTAGAATATAAAGGAAATAATAGGATGATAAGTTATGAAGATTATGGTAATGAAGGAAATTAGATGATACCACTTAGTTTTGGAATAACAGAGCTATTATACCATCTGATGCGACCCCCACAAGACACGCTATAGTAGCCGGCACCGCTAGATGAATTCGTTCCCAGGATGTTTCCAAAATAAGAATAATGGGGCTTAACTTCCAAACCTATAAGTGAAACGCCGTAGAAAATCGGAATGTTGGAATATAAATACTAACAAGATTGCACTTGATAAGTATATAAATCACACAAGAGATGTTTTGGAGACACACTCAACAAAACAAGAAAGCACTCACAAAGGTTTGTTAATACAAACACTCTCAAATTCATAAAATCTTTGGTGTCCTCTTACTGAAACTTGAAATTGCTATTTATAGCCAAAATCTTACACCTAACTCTAGTGTGAACAAGGAAACAACTAGAAACCTACAAAATAGAAAAATCAACATTCAAAGATCCTAAAATCTGATACAAAGTCAGTCAATATATGTTTAGGTGACAAAATATCAAAGACCAAGATTTTAAGGTGTGAAAACAAGGACAACAAGTCACCATAAATCCGATGCTGTCTGTTTTATCATTTCTGAGCTCCAATGTCTCCGAATTTGGTCCTATGGTCTGAACAATATTTGTAACTCTCTTTCTTAGCTTTCCATAGACACCTGAATCACCTGAATCGGATTTCGGACGAGTAAGTTATGGCCAAAATACGAGACTGCTGCGTGTCAGTCTTACGCGCGGGAATTTGATCCTTGTTTGTTTGTTCGTCTTTTCCGATCGTCTTCGACATTAATATTACACGACTCGATTATATACAACTCAAAATATAAAAATACAACTCAAGAAATACAATTCAAATTAAAATACACCAAGATAAAATAAACGAAAAACTTATTGTTCGACAACTTCGACACTACTCACGAATTTGTTGTCTTTGATAACATAGTTATTTTTAAACATATCAATGATGAGTGTCGATAAATTATTTTTGAACTTCTTTGATCGAGACCTCGTTATTGGTCCAGTCGGCATGCTCAAGTCCTCATCCGGGTTCTTCATAATATCTTGATTCACATCATATGTTTTGCGTGTTTTAAACACAAATAGCATGCTGGTCAAGTAGTTAAGACGCTATACCTTCGAACAAAAGGTCTGGAGTTCGAATCATGTAACCCCATTTATTTGATTTATTTTGCTGCTCTTCCTTCATTTTCCTAGTAAAGATCCATCCCACATAGGGCTATTAGCGGTCCGAGTGAACCCGAAACCCGATCATGAATCGGACCGAAATACCCGGGACCGAAACTCACCCGGAAACTAACGAGTTCGGATTCGAGTTCTAAAAATTGAACCGGAACCGTTATCGGTCCGGACCGGATCTACCCGGTAACCTATCGGACCGGATCCGAATATGGAGAAAACCGGTCCGAACCGGTCCGATAACAGCTCTATTCATTATACAAGTTTGAAGCATAAGAACTCAATCCGAGAATCCGAAGACCTCGATCCAGAAAAAACACTCCGGGTTCGATTTTCGCATTGACGTCGAATTCTGCAAATAACCCGACCCGAAAATACAATTCGGGTTCGAGTTCGGGTTCTGATATTTGGTTAGAAAATACGTTTCGGGTTCGGATTCTGATTTTTCCCCAAATTTCAACCTGATCACATCTCTAATATCGTTGAACTTTTTCAAACTTTGACCATTTATTTCTTTACAATTTTCCATTTATATTTATACTTATATTTATTTTTTGAAATATTTTTATATTTCTTTATAATTTTTCATTGTATTGATTAGAAAGTTATGATGAAAATTCCATCTCAAAAAATAAAACGACACGTATTGAAAATAGAAATAGCAACATTTCGCTTTCCATGTATTTTTGCATGACAAAAACATCATAAAGCCCCATCATCGTGTATATACTTCACCATTTGCATTTTGCAAAATAAAAAATAAAATAAAAAAAGAAAAGCATTACAGTAGAATCTCTATGAGGTCATATCTATGGAATTGTAAAATATTACTCCTAAATGAACGCTATCTTTAAATAGAGGTCAAAGATGAAAGCTTTTTTTTTTCTTCAAATTTTAAAGTACATACAAAATATATAAAATTATAATTATCAAAGATATGTCTACCTAAGAGAATATTAACAAATATAATATTGTATAAGTTGGAAATATTTTGAATTCAACAACAAGGTAATCATGTGGACGAGCTATCGAGCAAATAAAAGTTAAAGAATGTGGTACAACACAAAAGATTAAGTTATTGTCACATACAACCGTAGAAGATTACTTTAAATCAACTGAAGTGTACTGCAACAATATATATATATATATATTATTTATTCCTAAACAAAGATGTATTTCCTACCGGCGGAATCTGAAAATATATAAATTTTGACAATATAAAATTTATTCCTATTTATAATTAGTCTCAAGTTGGGACTACGAATTTTTATTCCCCAATAAAATATATTCCTAATTAGAGTATTTCTCTAAAAATAAGTTTTATTAGCTTTTGTAAGACATCATGCAAAAGTTAAAATCTATGATATATCACTATTTTGCCAAGCAATGTTATTATTTTATACTCCCTCTATTTTATTAATAGATGTCGTTTGACTTTTTAATATTAAATCGAACATTTATTTCTTTTCAAATATTATACCAATAAATTTAAAAATTACATTCTTATAATTACTTTTTAAAATAGTATGTGATAATATTTCATGATATTAATTAGAAAGTCGTCGTCAAAATTCCGCCTTAAATAGTAAAAACGATGTATCTATTAAAACTAGAACTAGTAGTGTTTACAGAAAAAACGATGGCTATTAAAAATAGAACTAGTAGTGTTTTGACTAACTTCAGAAGCTGATGCCGAACACGCCCTTAAATACGATACAAGTGTATATAAGCGTAAAAAGAAAGAAAACATATTTTTATAAGCTTTCTACATATTTTTGTATGACCAAAAACATCATAAAGCCTCATCATCGTACATATACTTCCATTGCATTTGCCAAAAAATGCATTATGTATTCGTCACCAAGATATCGCATGATTCATCATGACAGCCGCTTTTGCTCGTGGAGCTATATTTTTCATTAGAGCTGTATTGATAATTAACAATGCCATTAATTTGAATGTGCCAATATGTGATCAGCAGTGGCTTCGAAGCAAAGGCGGAGAGTCAGGATGGAAATAGAACTATAAGAACACACACACACATGCACATAATTAGCAGCACATCCTTGGATTCTAGAACCAGAAGAACCGTTTACAAGTCGAAGGCTAACTTCATTCACTTCCACCAAATATACACAAAATACATGTGTGTGTGTGTGTGTGTGCCCGCGCGCGCCGGAATTACACCAACATCCTCGGATAATGGAAGGACGAACATAAAGAAAAATGAAGTCTTGGATAAATGATAAAAACGAAAACAAGGCGGAACAAGTCGTGAAAAATAAACGGAAACAAGGGAAAGAAATGACAAACCTTCACTCCCTACTATACAATTTGTTCCTCTAAAAAGTAAAATTCGCCTCATAATGATGTCATCGCCTAACGTTAAGTCTACCCTCCGAAGAACGAAAAGAACCCGCGTTTCTTGGGTTCCTCCTCCATCATCACAGCTTTCATACTATCTTGCTCCACCAACCTCCAAGCTGCTTGTTCGAATGCCAATCCTGCTAAAGCAGGCGGCTTATTCAGAACCAACGGATAACCTCTATTGGTGCTTCTAATCACTTCCGAATCCTCAGGAATCATCCCTAACAATGGCAGTCCCAACATTTCCTGAATATCCAAAACCGACATCATATCGTCCCCTTTAATCATATCCGTTCTCACACGATTGACAATCATTTTGATATCTCTAATCCCGTCACACTCCAACAATCCTGTTACTCTATCCGCATCCCGGAGGCTTGTGATGTCCGGTGTGGTTACTAGAACCGCCTCATTGGCTGGGGTAATGGCGGTGATAAATCCGGCGTCAATCCCGGCGGGACAATCGATCAGGATGAAATCAGGGGCGCCTTCGTCACGGCTCTTTAGGGCTTCGACGAGCCACGTTAGGGCTTTTCCACCGAACCCTAGGGGGAGTTTGGAGCGTGGTTTGGAAATGCAGAGTAGTTCGAAATTGGACCATCGCTTGTCGCGAACTAGGGCTTGATCGAGGCGGCAGTCCCCGTTCAGAACCTCGAAGACAGTGTAATTGACGCGATTCTCCAGGCCGAGAAGGAGGTCGAGGTTGCGGAGTCCGACGTCGGCGTCGATGGCGACGGCGGAGAAGCCGAGGCGGGCGAGGGAGAGGCCGATATTGGCGGTCGTGGTGGTCTTGCCGACGCCGCCTTTTCCGGAGGTGATAACCACCACCCGCGGAGTTTCTCCGGAGAGCTGCGGCTTACGGTTGTACTGGAGGAGGGCGTGGATTGGGGGTAGGGTTTTGGGCGGTTTTCTGAAGGTTTTTTTGGGGCGGAAAGGAAGAGGTGAGGGTTTGGTGATGGTTTGGAGAGATATCATCATGGCGTGGATTATATTTCGCCGGAGAATCTGGTACAGCGGCCGCCGAAACGTGGGGGGTGCGGTGTGGTGTGGCGTGGTGGGGTCTGAATTTGATAAAACGGAGTGAAAATGGCGATTGAGCTCCGGAGTAACTGTGGAAGTGAAAACTACTGAAGAGTGTGTGTTGAACTAGTTTGTGCTAGAATCGGCTTGATGGAAGACTGTGTGAGCCTAATTTAGATTTATTGAGCTCGCTGAATCTCTTCACCCTGACTCGTTCATTCGACTCGGCTCAGTTTGTAAATTGAGTTGAATCAGCTCACCAAGCAGAGATATGGCTCGGCTCACGAGTAGTGATCAGCTCGGCTCGTAAACTGACTCACCTATTTTATGTATTTTTTTTGATAACCAGGTGATTACAGCTTAGCCAGACTAATCATAGTCCTTCAATGAACCCACTACTAACCCATTGAGAGAAGTAAATCGCGAGTCGCTCGAGCAATTCCAGGGTTCCCAATGCATTTTCTGTACACTTCGCGCTTAAGCGCGGTATCGATTAATAGCGCCGGGTTAAAGCAGTTCTGGAGAATAATGCTGATTAGTCGGCACTCGGTTTCCCAGCAAGGAAATACTCTCACACTGCCGCTTGACGCGAGATTAAACATTGATTAGCGGTCGCTCGAGATAGCCCGGGGAGCTAGAGGATCATAAAGAGAAAAAACCTCCTCTTTCACCTCCTTGGTGAGAATTGAACTCAAGACCTCATAAAAAAGTGTCTTTAAGAGAAGATATCCTACCACTCGACCGCTCAACCCAAGACCTCCTTTTTTGTATTGTTGGGTGTTTGCGTTTAACCAGTATTTACTTTTTTATTTATTTTGTCGATTTGAATGAATAATTTAAAATTCTAATTGTGGCATATTATTTTTGATTTGGTACTTCTATTTTCTCTGATGAGGTAAGTTTAATTTTGTAAGGTTTGTTAGAATCATGTGGTTTGAACTATTCTTTTATTTTTAGGTAAAAAAATCAAATCATGTAGGTTTATCTTCTTTAGTTTTTGGTGAATTTTTTCTTTTTCTTTTTTGAATAAAAGGAAGTGTTGAATTTATTTCCTGATAAATTTTATAAATAAACGAGTGGGCTCGTATTTTATAAAGTGAGACGAGCACGATACAATGTTGGCATCGAATCTGCTCGATTCATACTCGGTTCGCCTTTAAACGGTCCAGCTTGGTTCAGTCCTTTTATTAACTCGACTCATGTTGGAGATGTTGGAAAAATAGAGGAAATAGACTGTTTTGATCAGTCCACTTGAGAGGCAATTTTGAGTGGGCTCGACTACGAATTAAAGTCGGGACTTAGTTGGAATACGTAGTACTCCGTACGAGGTTTCCAAAACATGTAAGAACACTCAAAATGATTGAGGTATGAATGAAATATAATGTTCCAAAGTGAATCCTTTAGAGATAGGTTTGTGATGTTATCCCACATTGGAAAAACAAGGGAAAAATTGTGAGTATATAAGGAGATGTGGACAAACTCATGTTCAAAAGTGAGACATGAGTGGATGTATGACTAGGCACTCCTCGTGCACACACACGCGCGCGGCGCCGCCGTCCGGCTCGGCGCGATTTGGGCGAAATATTTCGGCGTCTCGAAGTTATCTTTTACTGCAATTTTATTCTAAAAAATTTCATTTTGCTGAAACACCTCAATTATAAATTCCGAATTTTTCGGATCCGGATAAATATCAATTTAATTATAATTTTTTGAATTAAACATATTAGGATAAGTATCAAGATACCAATCCTAATCGGTTTAGAGTTCCTCCAACACACATCCTCCTCCAGCCTTCAACTATAAATACCCGACTTGAGGGGTTCAATTTTTTCACTTCATGCGTACGATTTTCGAGAGCTTTTTTTCGGTCAGATTTTCCTTCTTCGTTTCTCTTCTGTTTCGGGTCGGTGATAGTATAGAGATCTATTCTACTTCGTTGAGGGTGCAAGGGATCATCGATTCAGTGCATCGGACTGTTGCCTCGGTTGCTGATTTGAACATCACCGACATGGATTGTTAATTGATATGTTAAATTACTAGTTGGTAATTTATTATTGTCGGTATTGGTCAGTAGGTGATCGACATATCGACGTCGGTCGACCGGCGGTAATGGCAGAAAATTATTATAAGTGTATGAGAATATGAGGGTAATCTAAATTAGAAGATGCTAATTTATCATTATAGGTGTTGGTCGTCAACATCAGTGGCCGACGACGATAGTAGAACATTGCGAGTAGTGGCTTAAATTACCAATAGGGTTAATAGGCTAAAACATCACTGAACTCTTCACCAACTTGCAGTTTGGTCACTGAACTCAAAAAGTTTGCAGTCAACTCATTGGACAAATAAAAACTTTCAAGTGGGTTTCGGACGTTAGAAAAAATGAAATTTGGGCTGAAAAATGACGTGGCATGCTGATGTGTTTTAATTTTTTAACGGTGTGGCACTGATCCAACATACTTGGATCTATCCATAAACCCATCCCCAATATTTAGAAATAGGGTTCATCTGTCAATCGATTTGAAGCGCCCTAATTCTTTCATCTCGCTTTTCTTTTTTTTCCGTCGCGGACGCCATAAAAAAATAAAGCGAAGCAGCATTCGATTTAGAAGAATTAGGGCTGAACCCCATGAGTGCCTCAAGCTCCACCATGAGTGGCTCAAGCTCAAACTCAAACAGTCATTTCAGCTCTGGAACGAACAATTTTTACCAAACTATGAAATGCAGGTCTGGAATTTGGGCTCCGTGTTGGGAAGCGTGAAAACCTGGAACACAAGACCCAGGAAGAAGATTCTTTGGGTGTCGCAATTACAAGGTATAAAATAACTATATGTTGGTTTATGATTAGATAATTCAAGATAAAATTAATGAAATACCCCTTTTTTTGTCATGTTAGAATCCGAAAGAAACACGCAAATTTTTGAATGGGTGAACCGGCATATACAGAGAGAGCAAGGGAGGTGATTCAAGAGATGAAGTACAAATTAGGGACTCAAGTGATGAAGCTTCGGTTTTGAGGGACAAATTGAAGATGGTTGAAGAAACAAATTTATTTTTGGAGGATGAACTACAAAATCTTTGAGAAAGCGAGCAGAGAACTTACTGATTTATTGACACACACGGAGAAAATGTTGGCCAAGTTTAAGATGCTGCTGATTTTGATGCTCTCAGTTGTGATCTTTTTGGTTGGTTTTGTTTGTAATAACAATTAGAAATGCAAGTCAAAGATCTGTTATTATTTCAGTTTGATGATTTCAGTTGTGATCTTTTTGGTTGGTTTTGTTTGTAATAACAATTAGAAATGCAAGTCAAAGATCTGTTATTATTTCAGTTTGATGATTTCAGTTGTGATCTTTTTGGTTGGTTTTGTTTGTAATAGCAATTAGAAATGCAAGTCAAAGATCTGTTATTGTTTCAGTTTGATGATTTCAGTTGTGATCTTTTTGGTTGGTTTTGTTTGTAATAACAATTAGAAATGCAAGTCAAAGATCTGTTATTGTTTCAGTTTGATGATTTCAGTTGTGATCTTTTTGGTTGGTTTTGTTTGTAATAACAATTAGAAATGCAAACTGTATAGAAAATAAAAATAAAACTTTTTTATTTTAAAGTTGTAAGTTATACAGAATCCATAACAGTTGAAAACCAACCAAAAACCAACCAACCAGAACAGTACAAAATCCAGAACAAAACCACAACAGTATAGAAAATCTCATAAAATCACAACATGTCTTATTCCATCAGCCATCACTAAAATCCATAACAAAACCACAACATTCAGAACAAAATCACAACATGTCTCATAAAATCCAGAACAAAACCACAACATTCAGAACAGTACAAAATCTCATAAAATCACATTTGCAAATGGCTACACTTTGCTTCCTGAAGATGTCTTGGTGTTGCAAATGGCTTCACTTTGCTTCCTAAAGTAGTTATACCTAGTCTTCCTTTTTTGGCTCCCATGTGGAGGTGTTGATGCTGGTGGGGTGCCTCCAGTGCCAATGTGTTGTAGTGCAACATACTGTGGAGTAGACATCTATCACAAACAAGACATTACTGTAATATCCGCAATTTCGAATTTCGGTAATTTTCTTTTTTCGGCGGAAGTCCGTTTTGACGACTCGCTCATGACCTTTCGTCATTTCGAGAATAATTAATTCTGCACTTTTTGTCATCCGAGTTCGTTTCGGTGTCGTTTTATTGAGTTCCGTGTCCTTAATCGACTTTTTCACGTGGGAGTTCGACTTTGTAAAGTCACCATTAATTTTTGGTAACTCCAAAAATTCTAAATCTTTGCAATATTATAGAGCATCGAGTTAGATTTCCAATGGTTCAAACGGTGAGTCAATCGGAGTCCGGACGAGAGAGTTATGGTCGTTTTAGCTCACCCGCTCGTTATTGGCCGATCACTGCCGGCCGAACTCGGCCGTGTCGTCCGACACGGCCCGTGCGTACTTGTCCGGATAAGCCGGAAGTCTCGCCTCAGGACCCACCGTGTCGTGCAGCGCGGCCGAGCCGAACTCTTAGGATAAGCGAGCGGCTGAGGCGGCCGTGTTCCAGGACACGGTCGAGTCAATGCCGAGCGCCGCGGACAGGTCACTATCGGTAGGCCCCTCGGCGGCGCGACCGTGTCTAGCAGGACACGGTCGAGTTCCTGCCGGCTAGCTGCGCGACACGACCGTGTCAGGCGGACACGGTCGAGTCTGTCAGCCTATTTAAGGCCCATGATCGGGTTTTTCTTCATTTTCTCACTCGTTTCTTCCTCTTCCGGTGGAGCTTTGATGATCATGGAGGGATGTTGTTAGGGGTTAAATCCATGAAGTTTTGAAGTTCATAACATCGATTAATCCTTCCATAACTTGCTCCGATCGACCGAATCAAGGCAAGTTTTCCTAAAATATAGTTTTGGGGATTTTGTTCGATTTGTCCGTTTAATTCGTTTTAACTCAGAATATTGATGGATTGATGATTGTTAAGATATATTATATCTAATTCCTTGTTATTCCACGGTTGGATCGCCACGGATTTGTCGTTTTATTGAGTATTTTATCGACGCCTTGAAGGTGTTCGATAAAATGTCTTAGAGGGGTTTTTGGGCGTTCTACGATTATCCTTCCTCGTATGATCGATGATTTATTGATTATATTGTTGTTAGGGTCGAGTTTCTTGTGAAGAAACCGTGTTGAACCCTTCCATTCGTTGTCGTCTTCCTTTTCGTTAACATCGGGCGTTAGAAGCTTTAGGTTGAGCCGTATCCGTTCGTGGTTCCGTGCTCGTGGTATCGAGGCAAGTACCTTGTCCATACCATTCTTGTTTTGTGGATATGATAATTGGTGATCATCTTGGTGTGTTTGTTTATTTGTTTGAAATGAGTTTTCAAAGGATTCGGCTAGCCTCGTTAAGGCTCACTTTCAAAACGCGTGTG
This sequence comes from Orobanche coerulescens, assembly GCA_033398695.1. Classification (NCBI taxonomy): domain Eukaryota; kingdom Viridiplantae; phylum Streptophyta; class Magnoliopsida; order Lamiales; family Orobanchaceae; genus Orobanche; species Orobanche coerulescens. Next base: position 8,677,242 of record CM065816.1, on the reverse strand, counting down.
TTTTGTAAATTGTGTGGGTTGTAAGTGATTACATGAATCCTTTGGATATAATTGATGTTGATGTTGCGCTTGATAATGCGTGTGTACGTGTATTGCTTATTTCCGTCGCGTTATGGTTGACGTGCGTGTTGTTATTTATTCGTGTGGTCGTGGGTGACGGATGAATTATGTGATTTGGTGTATCGATTTGATAATTGTTACAACGATTGGTTGTGCTTGATGTTTGTGATAATGTGGATACTTGTTGTGAGAAACGTCGTATCAGGGAACCTACGAGGCGGGGCGTGCACTCCGGCACAGTGTATCTTTGCAATGTGCGGCTCCATATGGGTGGTGAACGCCGGTGTTACCTAATGCGCGCAAGGCGGCTCTTGCGGGAGTGGCCGGTGCGGTGACATGTTCAATGAGCGGCCAACATGATGGAAGTGAACGTCGGTACATAGGTGCGCAAGGAGGCGCTGGCGGGCTTATTGGTTACGGGTATTTGAGTGATAGCTAAGACCAGATTCTGCGAACGATGTTCGTATCTCAAATTCTTTCAACTCACTTTTAAATGTTTATCTTGATATAGATGCGATTCGTGTTTTTGAAAGCTTGTTTCAACTTGTTTTTAAAGCGTTGGTATCGGGGTTAGTTAACCAAGGAGGTTTGTGAAATCTCAGGGTTAATTAATCGGGGTCTTGAGCGGGACTTGTCGAATGAGAGATTGTACCTTTGATGGTATTGTGGTGTTATTCTGTGTTTTGGGTCGAGGACCTGTGGAATGTTGAGATGATTGATCTCGTGTTGATATTATTTGGGTTTGGGTCGAGAACCCCGTGTGATGTTGAGATGTTTGATCTCGTGCCGATATTATTTGATTTTGGGTCGAGAATCCCGTGGAAATATTTGTGAAGATTCGTTTGTGTTGATTGAGTGGCTTTCTTGCAAATTGTTTTCTATTAAAACTCTCGATGGCATCTTGAAAACTGTTTTATAAATGGTTTCCCTTTATCGGTGATCTTTCGGTTTTGAGAAATGTTTATCAAACTCATGCCTCGGGAAGTACTTTTCGTTACATTTGGATTTTGAGGATTCACGGTTATTGTTATTCGTGAAATGTTAATGTTATGGATCGTATATGCAGTTTGTTCTTTCACTAGCAAAACAGTGGAGTTTTGCTAACCCCCGAGTATTCGGGGGGTGGATGTCTGTTTTTGCATTCAGGTTTGGGAGCATAACACAGGGTCGGCACGGAGGATGATGAAAGATGAACGATACTAATCACACGAGGATCCGTATGAGGTCATTGGTATAGTTATAGTTTATTTTCATTGTGGTATTCTTTCCTAGTTATACGGGAGTGTGTTGTACTCGACCCCTGCGTGGGCATGTAATGAGTTGAGTTGTATGTATTTATTGAAAGACCAAATCGGTCTACCTAATCATTTTAGCCTTAAAGGTATTGTCGAGTTGTTCTATGTTGTTACCAGCCTGGTAGATCCTTGAGGAAAGGTTCTACGGCGTGTAATATCCCTGAGCGGATTGGGGGTGTTACATTTATGGTATCGGAGCTTTAGGTTGTGGAAACCTAGGCTGTCGGGTCAGTGGTGTCTATTGAGTTTTTGTCTCGTCGGATTTTGTCTGACTAAGTCGTGTCGCGACGCGTCGTCTGAGTTTGTTTGTATTGATTAGTATCGTAGGCGATAATCATCTTCGTGCGACACAGTGAATGTAAGTCTCCCTTCTTTGTGTTGTGCCTCGTGTGACACGAGCTATTTTTATGATTATTTGTTAAGTGACGGAATCCTTTTATGCATTTTGATTTCGTGATATGTGGTTATTTGACTCTCATATTTCGTTCATATGAGGAGTAGTGTTGTTGGATTATGCATGTTGAACAGTATTTCTTTTATCCATTGTGTGAGTTCTTTTGTAATGACTTTCGGTATTTTACCGACCGAGTTTTATTTCGAAAACCGATTCCCTTAACCGAGTTTTTGGCATTATGGCCTTGACCACTTTGACGAAATTCTTATGACGGTATTTAGTATTTTGTAAATGGCTTTCGTGAGTTTTGAAATATTACCGTCATCGGCCTTTTTGGCATTTTTGTAAATGGTTTTTAGTCTGGTGGGTTCGGCGTGGGACCACGGCGCTATAATGTTACGTGAAATTACAGAAATTTTTGGGCATTCTAGCCCATTGAATTATTTTGAAAACCTTGAGTATCTTAGAAAATTAAAATTCGAGACGTACTTTTAAAGCGAATTATTTTCTTGCGGTGTTTTCAAGGTGTTTTCTAATGCCGCAATACATTTCAAAAATTTTCCGGTTGAGGACCAAAAACATTTTTGAGATATTTTCAAATGCGATTGCTTAGACCCAAGGGTCGAATATTTTTGAAGGTTTTCACTACGTGAAGGTGTCCTCATTTTTGTTCAAACGCAAGATGATTTTCAAAGTCTCGAAAATGATGTTTGTTCAACTTTTTGTAAAATGATACTCAAGATCAATGGTGTTTCCAAAGCTGTCTTCAAAGGTGGTTTTCGTTTTAAAACCTATCATTCTGTTTGCGGACCGGAAATACGTGTATGGTTTTCGAACTTTCGTTACGGTGTCAACCCCGGTGTGATTGAATTGGTGGCGTGAGCGTCGAGTCGGTCGCCACGCATATGTTTTGTTGGCTCTGTGAGAGGTGTGAACTAGTGTTCTTGTTTATCGCCTCGTGGTGATTTGCGTGTTGTCGCACTAGTGTGAGTTGTTAAAGCACGGATTTTTGTGCGTTATACACATGGGTGATTGTTTCATGATGTTTGTGATTGTGTCTTGGTGTCGTTCGGGATGTTGTAATCGTCGAATGATGCCGTTGTTGTTGTGATTTTTGTATGCGTTGATATGTTATCTTTGAGTTGGCATCTCGGTATGTTGTTTTGCGGTGTTTTGATCCATTGTATCGAGCATTTGTATTTTCGGTATGCCGAGCCGAGACGTTTCAACCGTAATGTGCCGGGGCATGCACGTGTATATTGTCCTTCTCGTCGGTAACACATTTCAAGTGTGGACTCGAGGACACGAATTCAATTTTGCGAATTGACTACCGAGACTTTTGGAGTTCGCGCTTGGCCTGATCATCGAATCGGCCTTGAGAGGCCTTTGAAGGATGTTTACGGTTGCTTGTTGTGTCGTCACCTTGATTTATTGTTGTGAGTTGCGGGGCGACCTTCTTTTATAAGAGGTCGAATGTAGTACCCGTGTTGTTTTAAACTCTGCATTTTCTCTTTCTCGAGTCTATCGACTCGCTCGTGTTCGTTGATACTTTACAGAACTTGTTACGTATTTCGGTTTAAATCGTTCGAGCAGTGTGATCTTGTTTTGAGTCAATCTGGTTATCATTTGTGACTTTTTCAAGTTCGGCTCGATTCTTGTGAACCTTGTTCGGAAGTGACATCATCTGGTTTTACTAGTTCTCTTATTCGAAGTGGATCGGATTTGGAACTTCTGTATATTCTACTTTGTTGACTCATTTATGTTCGTTGACATTTCTGAGCTTGTCCTGCCCCTTGTTTTTGTTTATCGAACGAGTGTAGCATCATTTCGGAATAACTCGTTTGTCGTTGTGACTTTTCAATTGTTATTCCCTTTCCTGTGGATCTTATGCGAGTGTGCATCTTGTTGTTTTCACCGGATCTTGTTTTGTCTCGAGTCGAGATGTGAACCTCGGAGTTGTCGGTTGAACCTTATTGTTCTTCGTGATCCGAACATGATCGTTCGATTTTTGTTGTCTCGATCGTTTGTTTGTTCGGTTTTGTTCTCGTTTCGTGATTGTTGAGCGTTCAGGCTCCTTCCTAATTCCCTTAAGTTCGGGAAATTAGTCTCGTTTCCGATCTTCCAACCCTTGAGCGGAGGAATTCCGTATTTGTTCAGCGATTGGCTCGCGTTTTGATTGATGTACCGTTGGGTTGGCCAATCATACTGACTTTCGTTCGTTGTGTTTTGTGATTGTTGGATAATTGACTTGGCTATATTATCCGTTTGATGACGCTTGTCATTTGTTGGTTTTATTGTATCCCTAACGGCGACGTTGTGTTGGTCGTCGTGGAGCGTGTTTTCACGCCGTATGTCTCTTTGCATTTCTTGCAGCGTTTCGCCGTTGGGCGCGAGTTTTCTATTTTTGTGTATCTCGTCGAGTTTTCCTGGCGGGTATATTGCTCCCCCTACTTGTTTTAAGTTTCGGGACGAAACTTCTTTTAAGGAGGGTAGAATGTAATATCCGCAATTTCAATTTCGGTAATTTTCTTTTTCGGCGGAAGTCCGTTTTGACGACTCGCTCATGACCTTTCGTCATTTCGAGAATGATTAATTCTGCACTTTTTGTCATCCGAGTTCGTTTCGGTGTCGTTTTATTGAGTTCCGTGTCCTTAATCGACTTTTTCACGTGGGAGTTCGACTTTGTAAAGTCACCATTAATTTTGGTAACTCCAAAAATTCTAAATCTTGCAATATTATAGAGCATCGAGTTAGCTTTCCAATGGTTCAAGCGGTGAGTCAATCGGAGTCGGACGAGAGAGTTATGGTCGTTTTAGCTCACCGCTCGTTATTGGCGATCAACGCCGGCCGAACTTCGGCCGTGTCGTCCGACACGCGGCCGTGCCGTGCTTGTCCGGATAATCCGGAAGTCTACGCCTCGGGACCCGGCCGTGTCGTGCAGCGCGGCAGGCAAACTCTTCCGGATAAGCCGGGCGGCGCTTGAGGCCCGGCCGTGTTCCAGGACACGGTCGAGTCAATCCGAGCGCCGCGGACAGTCACTATCGGTAGGCCCCTCGGCGGCGCGACCGTGTCTAGCGGGACACGGTCGAGTCCTGCCGGCAGTGCGCGACACGGCCGTGTCGAGGCGGACATGGTCGAGTCTGTCATTTATTTAAGGCCAGTGATCGGGTTTTCTTCATTTTCTCACTCGTTTCTTCCTCTTCCGCGGCTAGAGCTTTGATGATCATGGAGGGATGTTGTTAGGGGTTAAATCCATGAAGTTTTGAAGTTCATAACATCGATTAATCCTTCCATAACTTGCTCCGATCGACCGAATCAAGGCAAGTTTTCCTAAAATATAGTTTTGGGGATTTTGTTCGATTTGTCCGTTTAATTCGTTTTAACTCGAATATTGATGGATTGATGATTGTTAAGATATATTATATCTAATTCCTTGTTATTCCACGGTTGGATCGCCACGGATTTGTCGTTTTATTGAGTATTTTATCGACGCCTTGAAGGTGTTCGATAAAATGTCTTAGAGGGGTTTTTGGGCGTTCTACGATTATCCTTCCTCGTATGATCGATGATTTATTGATTATATTGTTGTTAGGGTCGAGTTTCTTGTGAAGAAACCGTGTTGAACCCTTCCGTTCGTTGTCGTCTTCCTTTTCGTTAACATCGGGCGTTACTAAGCTTTCAGGTTGAGCCGTATCCGTTCGTGGTTCCGTGCTCGTGGTATCGAGGCAAGTACCTTGTCCATACCATTCTTGTTTTGTGGATATGATAATTGGTGATCATCTTGGTGTGTTTGTTTATTTGTTTGAAATGAGTTTTCAAAGGATTCGGCTAGCCTCGTTAAGGCTCACTTTCAAAACGCGTGTGTTTTGTAAATTGTGTGGGTTGTAAGTGATTACATGAATCCTTTGGATATAATTGATGTTGATGTTGCGCTTGATAATGCGTGTGTACGTGTATTGCTTATTTCCGTCGCGTTATGGTTGACGTGCGTGTTGTTATTTATTCGTGTGGTCGTGGACTGACGGATGAATTATGTGATTTGGTGTATCGATTTGATAATTGTTACAACGATTGGTTGTGCTTGATGTTTGTGATAATGTGGATACTTGTTGTGAGAAACGTCGTATCCGGGAACCTCGAGGGCGGGCGTGCACTCGGCACAGTGTATCTTGCAATGTGCGGCTCCATATGGGTGGTGAACGCCGGTGTTACCTAATGCGCGCGCGCAAGGCGGCTCTTGCGGGAGTGACGCGGTGCGGTGACATGTTCAATGAGCGGCCAACATGATGGAAGTGAACGCCGGTACAGTGCGCAAGGGAGGCGCTGGCGGGCTTATTGGTTATGGGTATTTGAGTGATAGCTAAGACCGTTCTCGAACGATGTTCGTATCTCAAATTCTTTCAACTCACTTTTAAATGTTTGTCTTGATATAGACCGCGATTCGTGTTTTTGAAAGCTTGTTTCAACTTGTTTTTAAAGCGTTGGTACGGGGTTAGTTAACCAAGGAGGTTTGTGAAATCTCAGGGTTAATGTCGGTCTTGAGCGAGGACTTGTCGAATGAGAGATTGTACCTTTGATGGTATTGTGGTGCTATTACGTGTTTTGGGTCGAGGACCTGTGGAATGTTGAGATGATTGATCTCGTGTTGATATTATTTGGGTTTGGGTCGAGAACCCGTGTGATGTTGAGATGTTTGATCTCGTCCGATATTATTTGATTTTGGGTCGAGAATCCGTGGAAATATTTGTGAAGATTCGTTTGTGTTGATTGAGTGGCTTTCTTGCAAATTGTTTTCTATTAAAACTCTCGATGGCATCTTGAAAAGCTGTTTTATAAATGGTTTCCCTTTATCGGTGATCTTTCGGTTTTGAGAAATGTTTATCAAACTCATGCCTCGGGAAGTACTTTTCGTTACATTTGGATTTTGAGGATTCACAGTTATTGTTATTCGTGAAATGTGAATGGTATGGCTCGTATTTGCACTTTGTTCTTGCACTAGCAAAACAGTGGAGTTTTGCTAACCCCCGAGTATTCGGGGGGTGGATGTCTGTTTTTGCATTCAGGTTTGGGAGCATAACACAGGGTCGGCACGGAGGATGATGAAAGATTAACGATACTAATCACACGAGGATCCGTATGAGGTCATTGGTATAGTTATAGTTTATTTTCCGCTGTGGTATTCTTTCCCGTTGTACGGGAGTGTGTTGTACTCGACCCCTGCGTGGGCATGTAATGAGTTGAGTTGTATGTATTTATTGAAAGACCAAATCGGTCTACCTAATCATTTTAGCCTTAAAGGCATTGTCGAGTTGTTCTATGTTGTTACCAGCCTGGTAGATCCTTAAGGAAAGGTTCTACGTCGTGTAATATCCCTGAGCGGATTGGGGGTGTTACAATTACAACCAACCTTAGTTTATTATATATTAAATAGCACACTCACAAATTGAAGTAACAAGATACAAAATACTCACAAACAAGACATTACAACCAACCTTAGCCATTGCATTTTCTTGTGTTTGCCCAGACAATTGTGTGTCCTGTATTTGTGTGTCTTGTGTTTGTGGTGGTTGGTTCTGTGAGTCATCATCCATCATCCCTCTCAACACTTCATCCATAAGTTCATCCATAAGCTGTTCTTCAGCCATATCATTCTTTATTTTCCTACCTCTTTTCTTAGGTTGAACTTGCTGATAGTTTTCTGGTTTAGTAGGGCACTTATTAACATAATGCCCTTTCTGTTTACAGTTACCACAGTGTATCACCCTCCCCTTTATACTCATCCTGTGATAATTTCCACTTGACACACTACCCTCCCATCATTCTCTCCTCCTAAGCTTTTTAGGTCTGCCCTTAAGTTTTTTGCCAATTAGTGGAGGCAAGAGTGAGTCACCTTCTACATCCTCCCAAAACTCCTCACCTTTCAAAACCTCTAACATATTAGAGTAAGTGTGCATATATGTCTCCTTTGTAAACCATTTAGCCACAAAGTCCATTGGATTTTGTCTAGACTCTTGTATAGCTGTCACAGCATGACAACAGGGTACCCCTGTCAAGTCCCACACTCTACAACTACAAGTCCTATTTTTGAGGTTTACACACACAGAACTACCCTTCCCTTTAACCACATAATTCTCCCTCCCATCCCATAAAACAGTAAAACCTGAGCTTTCTCTGACAGCCTCATCTAGCACCTTCTTTATTCTAGGTACTATAATGCAATCATTTTTTAGCATTGCATCTCTTTTCTGGTGAAGCCTAGTCATAATCATATCATGAATTTCAGTAAGCATGTCAATGATGGGCATATACCTGGCCTTCAGAATCCATGAGTTGAAGCATTCACTCATGTTGTTTTCAGTACTATCTGCCATGGAATGAGTTGGAGAATAAGCCTTACACCACAACTTAGGCTCTAACTGGCTCATCTTCTCTACAGCTCCCTTTGAAGCCTTTTCCAGTTCCTTCATAGCAGACTTGAAAGCTTGGGGATGAGTTGCATTACAAGAATTCCAGAAACAACTCCTTACTATAGTTGATGGATATGTCTTCCTTAAATTTGAATAAAGATGCCTTGTGCAGAATCTATGTTCTACATGAGGCATCAGTTCTTTTATAGCTTTGTCCAAACCCTACAAGCATTATGAATCACACACATTAATATAACAAGCTTATATTAAATGACATCTATATGAATAAGATACCAACTCTATAGAATGATACCTTTTGCTGATCAGATATCAGTGTCTTGCCATAGCCTTCATGAAGATCAAGATCATCTATGAGTATCTGTAGAAACCATTTCCACTTCTCATAATTTTCGTTCTCCACCACAGCCATTGCTACTGGAAATATGCAGTTGTTACCATCTCTACCAACAGCTGAAAGAAGCTGTCCACCACAAACAGTCTTTAAAAAACAGCCATCAAGACCAAGTATTGGCCTACAAGCTTCTCTCCATGATTTCTTCAAAGAACCATAACAAACATACATCCTTTGAAATCTTGGTGCATCACCTTCTTGCAGCCTAGTAGTACTGATCTTGACTGTGTTCTCTCTGTTACTCCTTAAAATCTCACCCCCAAACTTTCTCAAATTTGCATAATGTTCAACCATTTTGTCTTCTACACCCCTCAAAGCTCTTTGTCTTACCCTGCAGCACTTGGCTTCACACACATCAACTTTAAGAACTCTTTTTATTTCTTCTTGCATCTCAGTCAATTTCCAGTTGGGATTTTTTCTTATTCTATCTCCAAACCTCTATGTCAGAAACTTCACAGTAACAAGTCTATTTTTATAATTCCACACACAGTTGTGCTCATTTATGACTGTCTTCACCTGCCATGCTTCACTATCTTTAATATAACTGACCCACATTTTAAAAGGGCATCCCTTTGCACATACAACTTGCATTCTAACCAAGTCATCAACTAAATAATGAAATGACCTACCAGTAGGCATTGAATTTACCCTGACAGCATTTTTAAACTCTTTTTTAGATGCAAATATTAGCCCCACCTTCCATTTGATGTCTTTGGCTGGTGTATTTACATTAAAGACCTCATCAATTATTTTATTCTTTTTACTACTCGCAGGCTCAGCATAACAATATTCTTCATCACTTTCTTCACTAGTATAACCATTCATAGACCCTCCACTGTTTGAGTCTTCATCACATTTATCAATCTCACCTTCATTATCATACTGATTATAATATTCCTCTAATTGTTTCTTTTCAGCCCTACTTTTTCTCTCAATCTCAATGAACTCTTCATCACTAGCATTATCATAATCTCTGTCATTAACATCATCATATCCCTCAGATTCTACATCATCATCAGTATAAAGATCACTCCTGCAAATATATGCACACAAATAACCCTAAAGATGCAGTTTTTTTACATAAGCATAAAGGGGTCTTTTGAAAAGAACGACTTACATTGGTGAATCCATTTGATTAATTGTGAAGCCAACTGAAGCGACTGGATCGAGATTCAAACCCCTATCACAGCTCCATTTTATCCCCAATTTCCGACTGGATCGAGATTCAAACCCCTTAGCACAACTCCGTTTTATCCCCAATTTCCGACTGGATCGAGATTCAAACCCCTAGCACAGCTCCGTTTTATCCCCAATTTCCGACTGGATCGAGATTAAAACCCTAGCACAGCTCCATTTTATCCCTAATTTTCGTTTTATGTGATTTATTGTGAACATATACACAGGACACCGTATATATGGTTTGTATAGTGATGGATCGGGTTAAATTATAGTGATGGATCGGGTTATGAATCAGTTCAAATAAATTGGGTTTTATATACCTGGCAGCCTACGTGGATGGTGATTTGTCACAAATTAACGGAGCACCGTTAAAGTCAAAGAAAATTTAACGGTCATGAAATTTTTTAATTGTTGAGTGATTTCATTGCAAACTATATTTAGTTCTGTTATCTACAAGCAAACTTTTTGAGTTCAGTGACCCAACTGCAAGTTGGTGAAGAGTTCAGTGATGTTTTAGCCTATTAACCCATTACCAATACTTGGTATTTTGAAATACATTTGGTAATTTAAAGTACGGCAGGGATCCTCTGCAGTGGCTGCAGAGGGCTGTGCAATCCCAACCGTCCGATCACACACACCCGCACGGGTGTGTGTGTGTGCGTGTCCCATCCGACGCACGACAGTACACAGCATGGTGTTGTGCACTGCAGGGGATCCCATCCCTTTAAAGTATCATTTGATGATTTTTACTGCTGGCGGGAAGAAATATATAAAACAAACACAAAAATTCGGCGACTGGCTAGCTCATAGTCGGTGTCCGTCTATAGCCAAAAATTACTGTGAAATATTGGCTGACTGGCAGTGATTAATTGTCGGTGAGTGTGGCATCCTGAAGACTGGTTGGCGGGTGGCAGTGGGCATCAGAAAGTCCAGCACGTTAGATTACCACCAGTAATCTAGTAGTATACTAGTTGTCCACCCGTGCGATGCACGGTAAAGAATATTTAAAATCGATACATAGAAGAATAGTAAATTAATATTTAAGTTATAATAAATATATTATGCACGAAATTTTAATTACTAATACACACAATATATTACAAATGACGTACGATACTCTTGATGAAGTCATAAATTATAAATTTCTGAAAACTTCCCTATACACAACATTAATAGTTGTGTTGACATGTTTTTCTCATCATCACAAATTAGAACTTTCAAACCTTTCCTATTTGTGACTCTAGAAAAAGCAACATATAATTGACCATGACGAAAAACAGGCTTACGCAAATATAGACCAACATTTGTTAAGGATTGTCCTTGACTTTTATTTATTGTCATGGCATAGGAAACTGAGATAGGAAATTGACGCCGTTGGAATTTGAAAGGTACTTTTGAATCAGAAGGAGTCATGGATAATCTAGGAATCAACACCAGTTCACCTGCACTTGCTCCTGTCATGATCTTTGCTTGGAGAACATGGTCTCCAAGCCTAGTGAGGAGTAATCTTGTACCGTTGCACAAACCCCGACTTGGATCAATATTCCGTAGTAACATCACTGGAGTCCCAACTTTTAAATTTAGCTCATGATTTGGTACGCCAGAACATTTAATTCCGTTGAGGAATTCAGGAGTGTGGACATTTGTCAAATCATCTACAGCCAAATCTGACTTACTTGCACTATCAGAGCTCAAATATGGACGACTATCTCCAGTATTTTTTTCTATCATGTACTGATTTATAGAATCAACGACATCCAAAGTGGGCGCTAATATAGCTCGTTGTTGTAGATATTCTGGATCGTGAATTCTTTCAGATAAGTTAGGATACGTACTTTCAACAATAGTTGCAATTGGATCGGGCCCATTCGCAAGAGTATATCATCGGAATCAGACATGGAAGATCCGTCGTCTCCTTCTCCAATTGTTCCATTTCCAATATCTTGTAACCATTCTGAAAATTCAGCTAAAGCAGTAGCATCACTTTCTGAACTGACACTTTGCAACCTCATATTTTTTGTCAACCGAAGAACTTCGCAAGAATTCCAGATATAAGATGCGTTAATAGTTGCATTTACTATATCTTGTCTTCGTCCTTTTGGTATAACTGGAAGTATTTGACGAAAATCCCCACCAAACACAACTGTCTTGCCACCAAATGGCTTTATAGCATTTTCAATGTCAACGCACTTCATCACATCCTTCATACTTTTGTCCAATGCTTGAAAGAAGAATTTGTGCATCATTGGAGCCTCGTCCCATATCATGAGCTTTGCCTTCACAATCAATTGAGCCAACTCGCTGCCAAGCTTGATATTGCATGATGATTTTTCATGTGGAGTTAAAGGAATCTTAAAGCGAGAGTGAGCAGTTCGACCTCCTGGAAGAAGCAATGATGCTATTCCACATGAAGCGACGTTCAAAACATCACCTTTAGATCTTATTGCCGCAGACAAAGTTCTCCAGACAAAAGTTTTACCAGTACCTCCATAACCATAAAGGAAAAAAGTTTTACCCCTCTCTGCCTCTGTTGAATCCATTATTTTGTCAAAGACAATGCGTTGCTCGTCCGTCAACTTTGGGAGGAGCTCTTGTAGCTCCTTCTCTAGTAAGGACCTGTCATACTGCAATTCCTCATGTAACAATCTGTTTTGATATCTTTGAAATATCATTGAAGTCGTGCAAAGGCATTGTTTCAAAGTTTCTCGACTACTTCCACACCTTCTCAGTGAAGACTCAATTTCAATGAGAGCAAGGTTCTTAATTTGAGCATCTGTTAACCTTAGATCTACAATGTAATATAATAAAAATTATTTCAGTATATATAATTAAATGTGACAATAGTAAACATTGTTGAATATTAACAAAAAAAACATAATTATTAAAATATACCTTGTTTGTGATAAAATTTTCTTTGATTGTACAGAATATCGTCTGCCAAATATTCCCAACATTTTTCCCAAACAAATTCTCGTACGCCCATACAATTCTCTGTCAACAAAGTTGCAAACATAGTACGTAAAGAATGCGCAGACGCCCAAAAACTTGCTTCAGTTAATCCATCAATATACTCAGAATCATCCTCCAAAAGACCAAATGCGTAACACGCATCTCTATATGACTCATACTGTATATGATGTGCTATTTTCATATCATTATGACATTTAGCTCCACGAATAACATTGATCAAACATCTAAGATAATAAGAATCACCAGCTCCTGGCGGCACATAGTAGGGTCTCCCTAAAGAAAAACCTTGACTTCTAGGAACCCATTTCTTGCCTTGTTGTTTCCATACAAAGTACTGAGGATATTCTGCATATGTTAGATTATTGCCATGCAGAAACTCAATATTTGCCTTAAACCAAGCTTCAAACTTGCTTGTGTTGAAAGATTGACGATCAATAACAGCCTCCATGTCTTGAGTTTCTGAAAGAACTACACTTTGCTCTCCTGGAAGATGAAAACTCAACCGTTCAACAGGTGGATCTCTATATGCTATTTCAAATTTAAATATCCTCCACATAGATTCACATGGCGAAATGTATCTACAATCATAGTACATATGTACCTCGTCAATTACTTTACTACTTTCGACATCCTTCTTGCTCTTCAAAAACTGCGCAGTTGCACGGTCACATCCTTTGTTTATGTATTTGAACAAATACTTAATAGACCTTGATTGGTTACACCATTCCATATTCATATGAGCTCCATACTTTAACAAAAGATAAGGATTATGCGGAACTACAAATCTATTATCAATAGGCACTCCATTTTTCATGATAATTCTACCAGTATCTCTTCTTCTATAGATCGGGTAGCCTTCATCACTAAAAGTAGTACAGTCTACGAATTCTTTAGGGAAGAACTTGGTACAACCATTTTCTGACATGTATGGAGCATTCTTATTAGCAACTCCACACGGACCATGAATCATGAAGTTCTCCAAAGCACCGTAGTATGCAGGATAAATATTTACATCTGGAATTTCGGCTGATATGATCCTGTCTATATCAACTCCAGTAGGAAATCTATCCTCATGACTAGAAACAACAATATATGTGCATGCGGTAAACCTCGCTTTTGAAATTCAAGTATATACAATCGCATGGATATTAAAAGAGTTAATGCAATTAAAATTGAGTCATCTAACTTTCTTGTTAAAAGAGAGTTACTAAACTTTGAAAATCACATGTTATTTCCATATTATTTAGTTTTGAAAAATTGAGGAAAAAGGATGATGGAATTTATTCCATCATAGACTTTTATCTACCAATCAAAAACTCTCTCTTTGTTATTTTTATTTCTTAAGTTTTAATATTATTTTACAATAATGTTAAATATTTTATTTCATGCATAGCATGAAAGGACATCTAGTATATATAAATGTACACACATGCATATAATTATAAAAGAATTATGGAAACAAAATTACCTGCTTTAACCCGACCAAATACCCGATTTTTTCGCAAATCCTTGATTAATCCATCTAGTTTCATCTTAAACACTCTGCAAACAATATCTGGACGATCTTCAGGGTTCAAACCCTTTTTATCTAAATATCGAGAAATTTCAGGCCATTTAGGGTTGCACGTCAAGGTTATAAACAAATCAGGATATCCAGCCCACCCACATATTGTCATTGCATCTTGAAAGTTCTGAATCATGTATCGGGGACTTCCAGTGTATGAGGATGGCAATACTACTGGTAAACCTTGAGTTGCTAAATTTGTCTCACCACGGTAAAATGCAGCCTCAAGTCCTTTGTAAATTTCACAACGGAGAGTTTTCTGATTAAGCTTAACCCATGTCAATCTTCCTGATTCTATAATGGTATATGAATCCACAATTAATTGTTGGGTCAATCTTCTTGAGGATAATATGGCACATTCTTCTCCATCTCTATCGTGAAATCTATAGACGAAGAATTGTCTAGTACTCACACGCCTTCTCTTCTTTTGTGCCGTACTTGTTGTGATTGATAATGAGATATCTTCCCTATATCCATCTTCTCCGTAAGGAAAGATAAGAGGGTATTGTAAACCAAGATAAGAAGCATGTAGCTCATTTATTCGCTTCAAATATCCAGTTTTTGTTTCCACGATGATATCCCGATTACCTAATGCGTCATCAAAGTCTCCTACAACCAGTGCTGCTACTTCAGAAGCAGTTGGAAGGTTATACATTCGACCATCTTTATCTCTTCTTCCAATAAGCTTTAGCTTAACATTTGCCTCACTGCACTGTTGAATTTTGTCTCTTGCCATTCGAAAAGATTGCACTAAGATATTGTTCTCATCAAGCATTTCCTTTAATTTTTGAACAATATTTGCCTGAAGTCCATTTGAATTGCCACGTGACATGTACAATACATTTGGATTTCAAATATCATTTAATGCAAGAACTTTTTTTTAGAAAATATATAATTTACCAAAAAAACAAACCTAACAGAGTTGGTCCTATTCGCCACCTCATTTTCGATATCATATATATACCGTGGGCAAACTTGAGCTGATCTTACATCGGCATCAAACTTCCAATCAAGTGGTAGTTTTGACCGTGCAATTTAAATATAGGTGGAGAAGTTCCCATATTAGGATTGTTATCAATTTTTCCTCCCAAAGATGTAAAAGCAAACATGCTATTGTAAGATCTTATATTTTTTATAAAATGGTTACTAATTTGAGTTTTCCCACTTAAAAGATCTACCAACAATTGTGGAGGTCTTTTCATCTTTGGAAGCTCAATTTTTCCTTGAAGACAACATGTTGAGTATTTCGGTCTCGTTGACCCATAACTTGACCTTAACCTCTCATTATACCAAAACAAAGCTGCACAATACTGCACTTATGGTCGGCATCACCGAGATCCCAATATTCTGAAATAAAGCTAAATATTATAAGTGTCAATTTTTTTGAATTAATACATTTGATATAAAATATTAATTTATGTCTACATAAAATTTATCAAATAAGCACCTGTGGAGTTACAATGCCGATAACTTAAGTTTTCATCCCCATTTTGTAAGACAACAGTTGATGATTGTTCAAGTTCGGGTGGAGTTGGTTGATGACTAAACGAACAAATAAGTGAGTATATACATTTTTATATTACAAAAATTAAATTAATAGTACCTTGAATATTTCTGCATCATATTTTTGTTTCCCTGATATCCTGTAAAATATAAACTCTTACAAATTAAAAAGTATTAAATGTAACAAAGAATAACATAAATGGTTACAAAACGATACCATAAATACTAATATTAATATGTGCTTTATATACATCACATGTTTGATAATATCACTATATATGAGTACAACTTTAAAAAAATTACCTTTGAAATTTGAAGCGAAAACTATAATTGTACATTATTTTTTGCGTACAAATAGATTATTTACACTAATTATTTACAAACATCATTACACCAAGTAAAAAAATTACATAAAAATAAATAACAACTTAATTATAAAATAAAGCCTATCTTGCCATAATCAATTAAAACAAAAAAAATACTAAAATCCATTTTACATTGTCCAATTTATTAAATTATTTAAACAATGAATGGGGCATAGAACACCAAATTTATATTAAAAAACGTGACAATATTTAGCTAGCTAGAAATTTAGAATTTAAAAAAAAAAATTATAAACAAATAATGCAGTAAATATAATCTTCATTTACCTGAATTAGTTCTAATTGAAGTACAATCGGCATTAACTCCAGTGCAAGCATTTGATTTAAAGCTTTTTATTCGTGCAGCATGCAACTTACCTTAAGTAAAAATTCCAAAACTTATTAATAATATTGCATGACAAATAAAAAACATTATTACCACTAATATTGTTTTTTTTATTATAGTAATAAGTTTAAAAAAATAACAACAAATTTAGAAAAATTGAATAAAAATACCCACTTGTGTCGATTGCCACTGGTATGGAAGAAGATGATGATGATACTATTAATGTAATACCTCCATCAACATATTCACTTTCATTTGTTCCTAAATCCAATTCACCTAAAAGAATAATGAAAAAAAAAATTACACAACATTTAGCTAATAATATTCCTTACTAAATTTAAAGATAATTGAGCTACATAAAAAATACTTCATTTGTTACCTGGTAATGTTCCTCCACATTTTCTTTTCAGTTTATCTTTGCGTATATTTCTTGCCTCTCTTGCTTTAAATTCATCCATTTTGCGCTAAATATATTATATAATGCAATATAGAATGTTGTTAAGTTAGTATATTAAAATATAATATTATAAATTAGGGACATATCAATACATTACCTAATTATACATTCGAAATATAAAATTTCTTAATGAATAGACTAAGCATATACTTTTAGGTATTGCACCTATAAATAGCAAAATATATCACCATATTCATTTTAAAATATTTTATAGTATTAATTTTTTTTTAATATAATTAGTAAGTTTTTATGTAAAATTTATATAGATTTATATATATATTTTATATACCAACTAAAATTAAGTTCAATATATATTTATAATTTATAATTTTTATTGGGCCATGATTTATTTTATTTAAGTTATATTGGGCCTAATCTATTTACAAACCCCACTAATGGACCAGTTGAATTACTAAGTCATGAGCGAACCTTTCGGAACGATGTTGAATGTGGCCCAAAACCCCCTACTCTATTTCACCGCCCTAAATTCATTCCCCCCACACCCCCCCCCCCCCCCACAAAACCCTAGCCGCCCACCCCTTATATAAGTAGATATCTCCACCAGTTTACTCCAAGTGTAGCCGCCCACCAACAATACCCCCACACTCCCTACCCTCTACTTCACTTATCGCCGCTCACTTCTTCCTCAGTCCAGACTCTTCCCTTCCCCCTATTCCAGCTGCTGCCCGCCCGATACAGTGTTTATTTTATTTTGTTTTTAATTCTTTTACATCTATATGGGTATATGAAGATGTAATATCTTCATATGTGGAGATAATTTTGATAGAAAAGGGTTTGATTCATTATTTTGCCCTGGTTATTTCGGTTGGTAAATAGATGAAAATGAATTCCCGACTTAGTCTGTCAATTTTTTCGTATACCCTCAAAATTTCAATCACCTTTTCATAAATTAGTAGGTGATATCACTGTATCTGGAAAATAAAAGGGAAGATATTCATAGTTTTCAGCTGAATAATAGCTTCAAACTATGATAATAATTTCTTCCGATAAATATTTATTTATGCTTAACATATCTTTTTTTTATTTTTTTACCTAATCATGTAGATCTGAAAGTCTGTATGTCATATATTTATTTTATGTGGGATTTCAATGTATATGAAAAATTAAACGAAATTATTCATAGTTTGTAGCTAAATAGTAGCTTCAAACTATAAATACTTTACTCTTCGGATATATTTAGGTATTACATACTTAATATATATGAATTTGTTTTATTTTATATACATAAATCATGTAGATCTAAGTATATATGGTTTCTGTAATTTAAACATAGTTTAAGTTAACTGAGAGCAAATTTTTATGAATACATATGATTACAATATACAGTTTATGGGGTTTATATTGTTCTCAAAAAAATTATGAATAATAATTAATGGGAATTAATTATAGCAGACGAACCATAATACATTCTTATATGCAGAATATATAAAAGACATATGAGATCAACCATATTATGTACTGTAATGAGTATTATTTTTGTATATGTGGTTAACTGAGAGCAAATATTTTAAATATATTGTACAATATATACAATATTTTTACTTTTTAATATACTGTTTAAATTCATAATATTTGGGGTGTAATTGGGAAGCCATAAACTAATTTCATAAATTTAGATTTTTACTCTACTGTAAAATCAGAAGCAGTACAATATAAACCACATATACATGTATTGTTTATATTGTACTGTAATGGTTTTTAGTACAAAAATGAATTCGTAAATTTGTTGTGTTTATTGATACAATTATACGTTTAAATATACTGATTTAAATTAATTAAGAACAAAGATATTCAGGATAAACTAAGCCATCCAAAAATATATCGGATGAAACTACAAATTAGTTATATCAATAGATCTGATGAAATTTATAGTTTTTAAATTTTAAAATTGTTATATCGGAATTTTATGAACATTTCTATTTTAAACTAAACTTTTTAAATGTACATGACATGTAACTCACTCGTTGAATCTGATGAAACTTGCATCGATTTTGCCCTGATTATTTTTGCTGTTATCCTCTTAAATGCACTGAAATTTCTTCGAGTGGGATTTGTTTCGCCTCCATCTTTGCTGCCCGGCTCGTGAAGTCATACAAGATACAAAACATCCAATTAAGGTAATTAAATTTACATTCAAACTTGTAGCAAAGTCTTCTTTTTGTGCGAATATTAGTTTTGAAACGAAAAGGATATTATGTGCAGTGAAATTAAAATATGAACATAAACAAACGAACATGTAAAGCGAATCCGTCTTTAAAGTGAAAATGTCAGTTTTTCCAGTATACAAAATGGAAGTGAAAAATGTCGGTTTTCCAATTAACTGATCACACAGTAGTGGAAATATTTAGTTTTACCTAGTCAACTTTAGTTAATATTCAGTTATATTTAATTTTCAATGTAGCAAGAAATAATTTTTTTAAGGGTGGCAAAATAAAAAAAGGCTTTAAGGTAAGTGAAACAATTAAGTGAAGAGCCCCATATTTCAATAAGCTGGATCTTAATTTTATCACTCATTTTATTGTTTAACCAAAACATCAGATTTTGAAAATTTCAAATGAACTAAGAAATATTAGATTTTGAAAATTAGAAATGCATAATATATTTTCAGAATATCACTTATTTTTATATTATATATTTGGTATAATATGCTGTGCGTAAAATATGCTGGTTTAAAACTAAGGCTCTGTTTTTAATATGTTATATTAAAATCCGTATGTGGAAGACATCTTTCAAGGAATTAATTTTGGCAGACCAAGGGACCAACCATAATATATTCTCATCCTCCTCATATATAAAAGACATATGAGATCAACCATATTATGTACCGTAATGAGTATAATTTTTGTATATGGGGTTAACTGAGAGCAAATATTTTAAATATATTTTATACAATATATACAATATTGTTACCTTTAAATATACTGTTTAATTCATAATATATGGGGTGTCATTGATAAACCATAAACTAATTTCATAAATTCAGATTTTTACTGTACTCTATAATCTAGAAACAGTACAATATAAACCACATTTAGATATAGATTCTTTTAAATATACTGTTTATATTGTACTGTAATGGTTTTTATTACAAAAATAAATTCATTAATTTGTTTTGTTTATTGATACAATTATACGTTTAAATATACTGTTTTAAATTAATTGAGAACAAAGATATACCATATAAACTATGCCATCCAATAATATATCGGATGCAACTACGAATTATTTATATCAACAGATCTGATGAAATTTATAGTTTTTAAAATTTAGAGTTGTTATATCGGAATTTTATGCACATTTCTATTTTAAACTAAACTTTTACATTTACATGACATGTAACTCAGTTGTTGAATCCGATGAAACTTGCATCGATTTTGCCCTGATTATTTTTGTTGGTATCCTCTTAAATGCTCTGGAATTTCTTCGAGCGGGATTCCTTTCGCTCCATCCTTGCTGACTCTGGCCTGTGAAGTCTTACAGTATACAAAACATTCAATTAAGGTAATCAAATATTCAGATTTTCAAACTTGTATCAAATTCTTCTTTTTTAATAAAATATCACTTTTGAAATGAAAAGGATATTATATGCAGTGAAATTAAAATATGAACATAAACAATCGATCCTGTAAAGCGAATCTGACTTGGTAGTGGAAAATATTTAGTTTTACCAAGTATTGGAAGTGAAAAAAGTCGGTTTTACTTGGTAGTTGAAAATATTTTCAAGTATACAAAATGGAAGTTAAAAATGTCGGTTTTTCAATTAACTAATCACATAGTAGTAGAAATATTTAGTTTTACCTAGTAGTGGACGTGAAAAATGTCTGTTTTACTTAGTATTGGAAAATATTTTCAAGTATACAAAATGTAAGTGAAAAATGTCGGGTTTTCAATTAACTGATCTTATAGTAGTGGAAATGTTTAGTTTTACGTAGTCAACTATAGTTAATATTCGGTTATATTTAATTTTTAATGTAGCCAGAAATAATTATTTTAATGGTGGCAAAAGAAAAAAAAGCTTTAAGTTAAGTAAAACGATTAAGTGAAAGCCCCATAATTCAATAAGATGAATTTGAATTTTATCATATCTTTGTTGATATATTTTCAGAATGTCACTTTTATTTTTATATTATATATTTGGTATAATATATTGGTTTAACTATCTCATTTTTTTAACTCTAATATATAATTAGTAGAAATATCAGCTTTGAATTCGAAAAGGATATTATATACATGGAAATTAAAATATGAATATAAACAAACGAACATATAAATCGAATCTGTCTTTAAAGTGAAAATGTCAGTCGTTTTTTCAATTAACTGAACACATAATAGTGGAAATATTTAGTTTTACTTAGTCAACTATAGTTAATATTTGGTTATATTAAATATTTAATGTAGTCAGAAACAATTTTTTGAATGGTGGCAAATAAGCAAAGACTTTTTAAATAATCTGAATCTGAATTTTATAACGATCTTTAGTGCTTAACTAAAACATTAGTTTTTAAATTAACAAATAAACTAAGAAATATTAGATTTTGAGAATTAGAAATGCATAATATATTTTTAGAACATCACTTTTATTTTTATTCTATATATTTTGTGTAATATACTGTTCCAGCCACATATTTCAATATATTTAGCTTGTGAGTATATAATTGTAATGATCATCCTTACTTGTTTTTAAAATATATTGTTTTACTAACAATCTCGTTTTTAAAATATAATATATTTGGCATAATATCACTTTTATTTTTATATTGCTGATTGTTGATTTTTAGCTTGTTAGAATAAAATTATAGCAGTCATTCTTACAACATGATTTGCCGGAATAAAGTCTGTTGGAATTATAAGCAATCGAAGAAAATTAAAATCAAAATAAAACAACTGATTGGATAAAGTCTTAGAAACATACTTAATTTTAATTTAAAACTGCTATTAAACCAACATGCTTTTGAAAATGAAAATAATGCAATAATGCACATGAGATTAAATTTTTCTTTTTCATTTCTCTTTCTTCACACACTTCTTCCTTCTCTTTCCAAATCCTTCGTCCAATGCAACTTCCGTATTTAATTTTTTTTCTTGTAGTTCTTCATGTTCCTCCTCAATAGCTTCGTTGTTATTTTCACTCGAATTGAGGATCATGTTTCTGTTGTCTCCAATTTCTTCATTATGGCATAGCAACTTCAATTCCTAAAAAATAAACAAACATCATAAACAAAAAGAATTATAAATTTTTGATATAGAAAATTATTATCACAAACCCTTTTCTCGAACGTAGTTCTCATTGTAGACAGATAAAATCTTTTCATCTGCAGTAGCTTTAGTCACATTATAGATCACGAGTTGCGGCTTTGGTCCTCTCTAACTTGCACCTTAAAAAGCCCAACACGGTCGGTCAAGGCCTCTTCAATCTCTTTTGGAATGGAATCGAAAGACACCTGCATTCAAACCAAAAATATTATTTGTAAGTTTTTAGAATGTTTAATTTTTTATAAATAAAATTGTAAAATATAACACACATTAGATTTCATGACATCTGCTGCTGTTTTCCCTATCAACTCATAGCACTCCTTATCCCACAACATGAACCTTGCACTTCCACTTTCATCGAGTACCAGCACTTCAATTTTGTACCTGTTTTTATAGTTGCAGTAAATAATTGGCAGGTTGAAACAGGAGATCAAAAATGAAAAAGTTTTGAAATAGAAAAGTGAACTGTTAAAATCATACTTGTATTGTCCTTGATGGTCTTTCATTCCACACTTTGCACAATGAAAACTGTTAGAGGTATGTGACAGTTTCTTAGAACACTTGTTGCATGCTAAATAGCACCAGTCTTTCAAACTCTCAACTTGAATTATGGTAGCAGATACCCAAAATTGGCCATCCTTGTCTGATCGAATAATTTCAGCTAAGTTTTTGACATCAACTTCTGTATTTTTGAAAGCATCGTAGATATTTGGTGCGGATATACTTTCGAATGTTATTAGTGAAGCAGAAACTGAGCCAGAGTTGGCCAATCTGATTTCAAAATTATTTCATTAGTTAAACCAATTCAACATTAAAAAATATGTTGATTAAAAAATTTATAAAGCCACAAAATGTACCCTTCATTAAAGTTTTGGAAAATCCTTGATTCTCCATTCACTGTTACCTTGGTAACATTAAAGCTATTGCATACCTTGTTTGTTCTGTATCAACATAAAAATTAGTGTTCATTTTTCAATTGTAACTTGACCAAAAAAAGCTTTCTAATATATAAAACAAACACAAAAATATATAAAACAAACACAAAAATTCGGCGACTGGCTAGCTCATAGTCGGTGTCCGTCTATAGCCAAAAATTACTGTGAAATATTGGCTGACTGGCAGTGATTAATTGTCGGTGAGTGTGGCATCCTGAAGACTGGTTGGCGGGTGGCAGTGGGCATCAGAAAGTCCAGCACGTTAGATTACCACCAGTAATCTAGTAGTATATTTGAGACTTCACAAATAGGATACATTTGAACTTGTGTTAAATGAAATTTGTGTTGGGGTATAAGGGTTTATTATGGAGATTCGGATTTTCAATAGATCGTGTAAACACTTTCCGAACTGATATTTCTACCCTCTGCTAGGGTTCTGAAATTATTTTAGGATAATCCAATGGAACACTTACGAATCTGGCGCGAAACGTGGCTCAAATGCTAGAGAAATTCTGTGTTTATCGAGAAGAGAGAGGCTCGAGAAAGGGTGTGTCAAGACTGATAGGAGAGCCTTATTTATACGTATCGGATTAGGGTTACATTAGGTCGATTTTAGGGTTTACGAGAGCGGCGCCGACATTAGTGATCCGAAATTAGGGTTTGACGGATGGTTTACCAAAATTGTGAAATTAGTCAATTTCTGTAATCTCCTCTAAAATTCGAAAATATCACTAACTTACCAGGTCTAAATTTTGAAGATTTTGAAGGCTTTGCCTGCCATGAGCTCACCGCGAGGCTCTGCCCCATGGACCCATTAGGGCGCGCCCTAGACACGGTGATAGACACGGTGACGGAGTGCAGGCGGCCCAGCACTGCGCGTGAGGCCAGCGCAGTGGGGGTCGAGGGTAGAAATATCAGTTCAGAAAGTGTTTACACGATCCATTGGAAATCCAGATCTCCATAATAAACCCTTATACCCCAACAATTTGTCCCATAAAATTTGAAGGTCCCCTTCTTATAACTAGTAAACATCCGAGCAATCTTTTAAGATCTGGACCGATCCATAGACAAATCAAGTACGAAATGGTTTGTGATTGTTATATTATGGACTATGTGCATGTATTGATAGAGATATTTGTGTCATTTGCTCATTTGTCTTTGATGTAAACTAGACTCATTTGCATGTGGCCTGCCCTTTGACGCAATTGACTTGTACTGAATTGGTTTTAAAATATATAAAACAATTCGGCTTTTATCTTGTTTTTATGAGAGAATCGATTTAGAAACTAATGAGATCTTAAAATATTGCATTGAGGTAGAGTTGGCCATGAAGTGAGATGGGACAAGTTCGATGCGATTCATGAATGAGTTGTTGGCAAAATATTTCAAAACCCGAATACTTGGAAAAAACAAATACATTATATGTACGAAGATATAATTTATTTATGCTCTGTAAAAAAAATGTTAGTGGAACGAAATATTTACTGATCACGAAAGCGAACGAAAATCGCTGTTGAGTCCAGAATATCTGTCTCCTTAAAGCAAATTCGCACTCACCACGGTGTGTGACGTCTCAAAATAGAAAAAATTGAAATAAAAGGAAGCAATTGAAGGGCTGCATTCCCAAACTGTAACACCCCCAAGACGTTCAGGGCATATTACAGCGCCGTGGACCCCACACTGTGGAATCCACCAGGCTAACATACCAACAAGACATTCGACAACGACAAACTATCATTAATAAAACGACAATTCAAATAAAAGACTACAAACCGACAATTAAAATTTGACATCAAATCCATTTCCCAAAACGGGAACACAACATTAACAATTTCAAGCGAAGTACTGAGTACTTAAACCAATTTTATAATACATAAATCCCAAAATCAGACATCAATAGCAACCGGACATAACATCGAAAAATCAAATCTTGGACAATATCATGCTTGCCCATCATCCTCATACGGCCCGAGTGCTCGTTTGTCCCCACGATCAATACGAAATACAAAAGTATTTCCCCATTTAAGGGTTAGCGACAATCTTAGTGCAAGACAATCCATTTGAACTACATTCTAATCGGATGAATAATGCGCCAAAAATCATTTTTTTGAAAATGTTTTATATTAGGAATATTTACAATCACAAAACACATTATCTCCAACAAATCACAATTCAAAGTTAACAGTTGATACGAGACTCACGGCCACCGTACCATGAGCCGTCGGACATCCACAGGTGGCTAACCACGATTCGCGATACGCACACTCACGGCAATACGTATCCCTAGAGGCCCGTCGGACCGTCCCTAGGTGAACATACACATAACCATCCACAACGACCACGATCTGACCATAATTCAAATACTAGAACATGTAAACAAATGTAAAGTACTTGCCTTTGAGACATTCTTGAAGAGTCGGAAGTGAAAAATGACTACGGATGATCCGAATGGAAAGCAGCGGTTCTAAACGAAGAATCGGCATAACTCGGTCCCAACGGACATCAATAATCGAAAGGAATACTCCCAAAACCCCGATTACAAATAACGACAATATCGTTGATCAATACGGGTGAGGGTTTACGCAAAATCTCCCGTATTGATAATTCGCGGATTAAAATCAAGAAGCTGGATTTGGAATCATTCAATAATCACAATCGGTGAAGAATATCGTAATATAGATGAACAATTGAACTACACCCTAAAATCCGAAATCCCCCAAATTCGTCAAAATTAGGGTTCTGAGGAATTACCTTTAATTCGGTGATGAAAGGTGATTATGTTGATTATGATATGGTGGCTCGATTCTACCGTGATGGAATCTGGATAGAACTCGAAAAGAAGCTGGTGGAAATCGTCTGAGGTCGCACGTCGAAGAAACGAAGAGAAAAGAAATAAAGCTATCATTGCAAAGCGCATTTGGGCTTATATCATTGTGAAGTTAGCGCACGCTAACTGCCATATGTAGCGTGCGCTAACGGGGCCGTGACAGTCCAGTGGCTACTGCCACCACTCGTTAGCGTATGCTAACAATATGGGGTTAGCGTACGCTAATCGCTTCTTGATAGCGCACGCAAGGCAAGCGGTGTAGCGTGCGCTACCTACTGCAACGATTCAAAGATCGCGATGTCACATCGCCAGATGGGCGATGTCGAGGGTATAAAACACGAAGCATACGACGGAACCGAGAATCCGGGAACATAGACGCGAAGCATACAAGGCAGCGAGCTAAGCGCTGAAAGAGAAATATAATTCCGACCACCGAAGGGTCCGTAATGCGACAACGAAAACGAGATTCCCTAAACTATTAGGAAATTACAAAAATGGCCCAAGTGCCCGAAAATCACGAAACGACGTCGGATTTACAAACCGAAAGTCTCCACATGACCAACTCAACCATACGAACTTGTACAAACCAAGAAACAACGGAAACGAACGAGTTTTACAAGAATCGAACGTTCATACGGCAAAACATGTCATAAAATGAAATTACGGGAAAACATCATCAAAACTCGTCCAAATGGAAAAACTCCAAGAACAAAATAGATTCAAAATGTCGAAACGGTTACAAGCGAGTCGATAAAAATAGACATACACCCAAAAATGGAAACCGCTAAAAATGGAAAAATTACGGATATTACACAAACAACCCGACTCGTCGACAGCGCCTCGTGGTGCCACAGGGTCAGGGCACAACGAGGCTCTCACCCTCTGTGGTGCCACCTTCCAGTGAACTTGCGCCCGATCCGCCGCCTGCCAGACCACGATTCGAACGACCGTTTGATTTTCCAAATGCCTGGGTCAAGCGGTATATTCTTTTTATCATGTTTATCAACTGATGTTTTTTTTATGACAGACTGGTAATTTTATCAAATTATAAGTATGATATCATCTTCTTCACATAATTCAAAATAACCGCAGGCCAATGACTAGGGACATCTGAGAAACAGCCATTAATCATCCAAGTAGAGGAGAACAAGGTCAAGTGGTCTACAAAAACAACAACAAAATTACTTGATGGGTTCAGATATTAGCAATATACAAATACACAACATACTAATACTGAACTCATTAGTCATACATAATACGAAATCCCCAAACAAGAAGATAGAGCGCCGCACTCATGCCAGGTGCGGTACGTGACACCCCTGAGGATGTAAGAAAAACAATTATACAGAAAATATTCCCAACAAGTGGGAACCAAACACTTTTTACAAGCGGCACCTAAATCAACACATGAATTACGAATACGAACAATTCTTATAAGCGATAACCGAACTCGAACCAAAATCAATACGTAATAAGTGATAACCTAATCAATATTACTGAATCTAACTCTGAATGTGGATGGCAGGATGAATCAATCTATATTTTTTATGTACCAAAAATATTTGACCGAGATTGGTTCATCCTCCATCCAGACGAGTCAATCCATTAACAAGCATTGTCTTAATGTTTCGTGCCCTAGTAGATTAATGATGTCAAAAAACTATATTTATTGATTATACTCTATATTCGTGGTTTAAAAAGATTATATACTTTTGGTAAAATGGCCAGAATATAAAAATTGCATATCAATCAAAGTGGACTCTTTTGATGAGAATAAAAGAGTATTAGACGTTGTATTTCATATCTAGTAAATAAATAAATATGAATCGGAACTTGAAATATTATTATTTCTATGAGTTGAAACCTCAAAAATAATCTGATGTCTAGTTTTTGCAACTCGAGACTGTCTTCTTTTGTAATAAGTACAAACCGGGTTAAATGGCATTTTTGTTCAACTGACGTGTAATTTGCAGGTGGATCTTCAAATTCACAAAACTTTCAAATGCATCACTCAACTAATTAAACCTTGCAATTCAGGCTCTGTTCTTTTGGACTGAATGAATCAACCGAATGAATCGAATCGAATCGAACTAAATCGAATCGAATCGAATTGAATCGAATCAATCGAATCGAATCGAATATTAAGGGTAAATAATAATAATAATAATGGTAAATAATAATAATAATAATAGTAATTTACAACAACAACGATAATAGTAATATTATTAGTAATAATAACAATAATAATAATTAAGATTAATAATAATAATAATAATAAGAAGAAGTAAATTGAATCGAATCGAATGAATGGACTGACTCGAATCGAAAAATCGAAAAATAAGTCCAAAAGAACAGGGCCTCAGTCACTGAACATAAAAAAACTTTCACGTCCGTTAAGTGAGTTTGACTTTAACGGGAGTCCGTTAAATATTGTTTTGCCAATCCACATCACTTGCCACGTAAAATGATGTGTAAGTTGAAGGGTCAAATAGCATAAAGACCATTCAACTTATGTCGAACTTGCAAGTAGGTCATCGAACTCGAAAAACTTGTAAATGAATAACAAAATTTATTTGTAATTTTCAATTTAGTCATTGAACATAAAATATATTTCATAGCCATTAACTAAGTTACTAATAAATTCTAATTTAGATATAAAAGCATTATCTTAATAATTATTTTAATATCAATAGATAAAATTTTATCAAAATAAAAAAAATAAAAATTTCCCATTATTTTTATTTTATATTAAATAAATTGAAAAAATACTTAAAATAATATTATTATTACCCAGTAGATAAACTACAAATATAAGTTTTACATGATACCGTAAGAAATCATCAAATCTTTGTATATATTCTTAATTCTCTTAAGAATTTCACTACTAGTGCAAATCAATATTATTAAAAATCTGTATTTTAATTATTTATATCAATACATTATTATTTTATTACTAGCTACAAACTAAATGCTTTTTAATTTAATATCTAAATGATACATTATTTCTTACTACGTAGAATTAAAAAGAAAAAATAAACCGATAGTTTATTGACTTGATTGCAAGTTTTTTTTTTTGAGTTGAATGACTCACTTGCAAGTTCGGTCTGAATTGGATAATATTTTAAATATTAAAGAGCCACATCAGCATTCCACGACACATTTCCATTTGAATTATAATGGTTTCTTACGGCAGTGACCTGATCGAAAATTTTAGATAGTTTAATGGCTTGACTGCAATATTTTTGAGTTGGATGATCTACCTGCAAGTTGAGCCTGAGTTGAGTGATCTTTTTTTGCCATTTAACCTAATACAAATTGAGCCAGTTAGAGAAAACTGAAAAGTCAGAAATTCTGGATATCTCCTCTAACCGACACGTGGTTCCAATCTCATATTGTTTTATCTAATCGAATGTTCACTTATGTGATGCACCATACATAATAAATTTGCTCCTGACAGTCGAGATATTCGTCATGAGTTTAACAGACAAATTATTGAGCGCATTAATGGGTGCAATGTGAGTAGAGAAGGGATACATTAGAGTGATATTAAGTTAATCTATATATATATATAAAGAATGAGTTCCCCTATTGAATGTGAGCATTAATGGCCTTAAGTCAAGAAACTCAAATATGTAGTTTAAGATGATGAATTTAGTACATGTGGAGCTTATTTTGAAGCTTTTAAGAGCTTTTAAGATGAAATGTGTAAAGCCTTACTTATTGTTGTGAAGCATTAATTTGCCTCTACATTAATAAACTCAATAAACTCGATTGTAAAAACTGAGTTCGTAAAGACTTGAAGTTAAAATACAATAATTAAATGTTAAGAATTTCTAAAGTCATGAAACGAACTATTAACCACACGGAGCATGTTTAATATCTACCATTTCAACTTCTTCTTTGAACGCTAATGTTTAATGAATAATGAATGATCAACTAATAAAGAAAAATAATGTCTTTTCATGTGTCTAAGAAAAAAAACTATAAATAGCACATTCAAGTAATGCAAACCCTCATATCACATTACATCACAATTGTCTTTCTTTCTTCACGTGTTTGAGCTGAAACACCAACCATCTCAACATATTATTAAGTAAATAGGTCAAAAACTGGAACCTCTAATAATTATTATTATTATATCATCATTATACCAGGAACTTACTATTATAGTTAACAGTGACAGGGTTCAAGAGAAGTACAAAGTTTTGTTATCCAACGGTTCTTTTTTCTGACCGGTGCTATGGCTGATGGACGATTAAATCACAGAATTTGCAGTGAGGTTCCATTGTTCAATTGACGAACTTTACATATAATATTGGCACTGGGATGTTACTGATTCTGCTCTATTAGTAGGTCATAACCAGTCGTGATTTCCACCCCTTTCTTTTATCTGTAGCACAGGCTTAATAAATTATTGTTGTTGTTCAGGTTGCCGCTCTCTTCCATGTAGGGACAACAAAAGATCATCCATGTATACCAGACCATTTTAAAATACCTCGAAGAGTAAGATTTTATTTTTCTTTCTATATTTAATTATTCTTAAAAGATGTTGCTATTACGTTGTTCATCCTTTTGTAACAACTTCTCATTGTCATGGTTTAATGTGTGACTTACTACGGTTTGTTTACTTTAATTCTTCAGGAACTGAATCTAAGGCCTGATGCGTCAAAGTTGCTACAGGTAATTCTCCATTACAAGCTTCACCTCATATATAGAATGAGAAAAATGTTAAGTAAGCATATTTGGATGGAACATTTATCTTTCTTTGTTGAACGTAGTTATCTTTCCGATTTCCTCCAGCATCGTTTTGTTGCCCCGGAGTATAATGAGACTCATCATGTCTTTCGTGCATCAGTTATGGTCATTATTCTTGCATGAAGCCTCCTTTATTTAGTTCTTTACACTTAATAAATGCTTTAATCATTCTTTACCTAATGATAACACATTTTTTATAACAGGCCACACCTGAGAATCAAATACCAACATCCAGGATCAAACCTAAGAATCCGATGAATTGAATGAAGCTTTATACGTTCCAGATGTGGTTTTTTTGGACCATTTAACGATGATGATGTTCGATGATAATGATGATGATATAATCGATGATGGAGATGCTAAAAGTCGAGCATGATGATGCTAAAAATGATGATGATCATGATCGTCGATGATGATGCCAAAAGGTAACGATTGATTATGATGATATTGAAGACGATGGAGAATAGTTGTTATTTTTTATACTTTGTTGTTGCATGATTTTTTATTATGAAAATATTCATCATCTTAGATGCACTCATGAAGAAAATGCAGTATGAGGATGCTTAATGATCTGATGCATAGATACAATTTGATGCAATCATTAATTTATATGAATAGACTTATAGAGGCAGTTATTGATGTTGTTATACAATATATAGGCTGCTGTAGCAAGTGTGTTAGGGATGTGAAGCTTTCTTTGTATGCAATATGGTCCTATTATACATGTATCTCATAATTGCACTATAGCATGTTGTGTTATCTCAAAAGATGTTTTCTCATACATGTTATTTAACTAACTTCTTATATAAGAAGTTAGTTAAATACGGAGTAGAAATTTACTTGGTGTTACCCAACATGTACTGCATTTCCAGTTGTGTATATTTTGTTCATGATATATAAGAAGTTAGTTTTGTTTTGCTTTACCCATTCATTTGCTGTGTAAATGAGAAATACACAAGTAAACTTAGAAGTTGGATATATTATATAGCGGTGGAAGCTTCAATAGTCGAACGGGTATGTGTTTGTCGGTTAAACTTGATTGTTATAATTAAAATGGTATACAAAGTCATAAATTCGCATCTTTATTTTTTTGATGGTATGGGTTAATTCATTGAATGGTCAAAATGGTTTGGGTAGTAAGTCAGAAAGCAAGAAGGACTGGCCTCAACAATCTTCCATATGTTTTCTATATTTTGGCAAGGCTATCATATGTAACTCAATATCCCAAATCCTGAAACTTTGCCATTTTCTTTACATAAGCCCACACTTTTGTTGCATTGTCATACTTAAATAAGAAGTGCTAATGTGAATCACCACTTAATGATAAATGTTGTTATATTTGGGTTCTTGGTATGTATCAGATTAAACCCAGTAGGGGAAATTGAATTAGAGCCAAAAGTTAGGAAATTGCAAACTTCGAGTGTTGATGAGTTCATTGAAGATAATTCACATGCATGTTCCCTGACTATAACTTATCACACGGATTCAAATGGTTTTTGTTAGTCTCTTAAATTTTAAAATTTTATAATTTTAATTCATAAATAACTTAATTTAAAAATAAATAAACCTTCGTGTATAGCACAACCTATGTTCAACAAATGCACAACATAAAATGAAGATTACATTATAGCTTATAATCTGTTATAAATGCATATAATCAGCCTTTAAGTTTTTCTTTGTAGTACTCTTGCTTATGATGGTTTGGGAAGTAGAGGGTAGAGGATGATAATTGATTGCCTAAGATTTAGTTATGGTTATTACAATATAAGGTTAACTTAAATAAAAGACCACAAGGAATAAAACACATGATAATTGTCGAGTTGTTATTTATAATTTTGTTGCGATGTGTTGTGTCTATCACAAGGTAATGGAATGAAATAATAAAATCCATTGATTTAAATGTTGTATTCAAAAGAAATCAACGTGTCAACTTAACCCGAATATTTTTTTACCTCAAATACAAATATGATTCTTTCATGGTGAATAAAGCCCGTGCATCGCACGGGCCATGATGTCTCGTTAGTATTAATAAATGACATGTGAATAAATTTGGGAGACGTATGAAAAAAAGGTAGAAATAAATTTGTGTATATGTGAGGCGTGTTTTACTATTTTCAGATATTACAATTAAATAAATATCATAATTTATTTATGATGTAAGCAATATGACTCTTAAATTTAATTTCATAAAAGTAAGATAATTTAGTTTTGTTATGTATTAATTAATTTTATTGCAAAACCAATGCCCATATTTTTTTAATATAAACATTTTTGTCCAATCAATCGTTAATATAAAACTCAATGAATTTATTATATTCAGTATGAATGTCTAATTGAACATCGTGAAAAAGTTGTAGAATAAGACTTCAATAGCTCACAGTGTTTTTTTCTTCTAAAAATTTAATAATGTTCCGGGAATTATTATTCCCGTGATGTGTCTTACCTAATACTGGTTGTAGATACATAGATGGAAGGTTCTAGATCCTTCTAGAGGTAGTAGGATCCTATTAGATGACTTACTTTATCTAGGAATCCTATGTATGGAAGGACTCATTGTAATGCCTATATAAAGACCCCTCTATCAGTATTATGAATACAATTGATTGACTCGTATTTACAGTCTTTTACTTTCTCCTGAAACACGTTATCAGCACGTAGTCCTCCGACTTCCGATCCCGACCTGCAAATTAGATTGTCGCCCTACCGCGCACCTCCAGTCGCGCCGCCACGAACTGAAAGTTGAAACTTCAAACTCACCATCTTCTTCCGTAAGAATTAAAAAGTGAATTTTGGGGCAGAGGTTAGGCGCACCGCACAGCAGGAATAATATTTAAGTATGACAACCAGGAGTTGGTTGGGCTCTCAATTGAGTCGTCATCATCATCGTTTCTCCGCCAAGCCCTCTTATTCCTCTTGTTATTCCACCAGTAACAGTCCAAGGCATGCAGTTGAAGATGACGGCGCTCCTACTGTAATATCCGCAATTTCGAATTTCGGTAATTTTCTTTTTCCGGAGGAAGTTCGTTTTGACAACTCTATCATGACCGTTTCGTCATTCCGAGAATGATTAATTCTGCACTTTTTGTCATCCGAGTTCGTTTCGGTGTCGTTTTGTTGAGTTTCGTGTCCTTAATCGACTTTTTCACGTGGGAGTTCGACTTTGTAAAGTCACCATTAATTCTTGGAAACTCCAAAAATTCTGAATCTTTGCAAAATTATATAGAATCAAGTTATCTTTCCAATGGTTCAAACGGTGAGTCAATCGGAGTCCAGACGAAGAAGTTATGGTCGAAATAGCGAAGACTACACGGTGTGCCTTTTTGGTGTTGAAGGGGGCTGTACCGTGTGCCGCGGCACACTCAGGCTGTGCCGTGGCACAAAGCTAAATCCTGGGCGTTTTTATTCGCCCTGGGCCGCGGCACACTCATCCTGTGCCGCGGCACACGGGCTTTTTCTGCGTTTTTTAGCAGATTTGCGAGGAGAAAAACTTCATTTTTCTCCTCTCTTCTTCCTCCTTCATCTTAGGCGATTTGATGGCGATTTTGGGCGATTTGAGTGCTCCAAAACTTTTAGAGATTATCCTCCTCAAGTTTTGTTGAAGATTTTCGACCTCTACTTGAATCCTTCATCCAAATCAAGGTATTGTGGCTTGAACCCTTATTTTTGTAGATTTGGGGATTTTCCTTTTTGATTTCGATTCCAATCCATTTTGATCAATTAGTTGTTGTATAAACGTTGTTTTGAACTTGTTCTACGGATTGGATACTCGTATCTTTGGTCTGCTCGACCCGAGAGGTGATTTCTTTGCTCTTGAAGGGTCTTGAACATTTAGTGTTCGATTAATTGTCCCAATGAGTTTTCCCTTCGATAGTTTGTTGGGATTTCCGTTGTTTTGGCCTTGATTCTCGTCGTAAACATGTGTTATTGTTCCTTCCGAGGTTTATAGGTGTTCGAGTATTCCGATGTTGAATCCGTTGGTGATTGATGATTCGTGTAGTGTTATTCTCGTAATATTCGTGGTGCTATCGCGTTCTTGATGGTGTTCGAGCGTCGGGCTATTCGACCGCGTCCTATTCGTCGTCTCGTTGCGATTGTGATTTCGAGGCAAGTACCTTGTCCATACTATTCTTGTTTTGGGAATATGATTAATCTTGTCGGTATTCTTAGTTTCCCTACGGATTCATGGTATATTTCGTGGTTTTTACGGAATCGAGAGGGTTTGGTTGTGGTCCGCCCTCATTGTTGTTTATATACGAATATACATGAATCGTAGGCGGGTTTTCGGGTGTATTCCATTTCCGTATTCAGCTAGAGTTGGTTGTAATTATGTTCTTCGAAATCGTTAGGTTCGGTCCCGTTGATTCCTAGTGTTCGTCGGTGATTATCCTGTCCGTTCGTTGCGTCATCAAAATAATTCAAGGCAAGTATTTTTGGAAACCTTTAAGCTTAACATGAAATGGTAATGTATATTACTTGTGTGTAACTCACCTTGTGTTGGCCCGACGGGGTCAAGGAGGGAAATCTATGCTGCCGCCCTGGATTTCACGAGTTTCTGCATCGCTAGCCAACTCGTTAGGGTCCTTGTGAGGCCTCGAGTGAGAATGTATGCTGCCGCCCTGTTCTCACGGCATAGCGTGTGCGTAATTTTGTTTTTCTGTAATTGTAGCCAACTCGGTAGGGTCCCTTTGAGGCCTCGAGTGAGAATGTATGCTGCCGCCCTGTTCTCAAGGCAAATTGTTTGACTGTTTGTTTCCGGAAAAGACATGTCTAATTTTGGTTTTTTTTTTTTTGAAATTGATATTGGTGCATGTACTATGAAATGTGTAAGCGATTGGTTTGCCTTGAATACTTGTACTAGCGTAATTGCTAACCCCTTTGGGGACCCGTTGTCGGGGAAATTCTTGTTATGGATTTCAGGTTATGTTCAGCCAGATGAGCGGGCGCTGGGATGGTACGAGGATGTCGACCAAGGTTGTTGACATGTGCAATTGAGTCTTGTTATTTCCTACTGTCTCTTTTGATGTGGATGTTTTCCAAATTGTAAACTTATAGTTCGTACTCGCGAGTACTTAGGTTTTTTTTCCTTTCGGATTGTGATTGGTATTCGTTGGAGTTACTGCATTTGTCGGTTGATGTTTATTATGCCGGTTGCACCGGACGTGTTGTTTTATGTCCTTATTGTTAACAATTGTTTCCTTGCTAACCGAGGCGGTTAGTCGAGTGGTACTTTCTTGTGTAAGCCTGGTGGGTCCCATGTAGGGGTCCACGGCGCTGTAATACACCTCGAATATCTTGGGGGTGTTAAAGAAAATGGTATCGGAGATCTAGGTTTATGGATACCTAGGCTTGTCGGTTAATTTGGGTCTATTTGCGTTTTGTTTTGCACATTGTCACACCGCTGCCGACATCTCAGTACATCCAGCGCTTGTAAGTTTTCCTTACTCGATCCTCTTGTTTTCTCGTATTGTATTTCCACTTCTTGAACTGTGATTGTCTCTCTCGTACTTATCGTCGAGTTGTTTTTCGATCCATCCGGTTCGTGTACTTTTGATTCTAGTATTGCGCAGTCCTTTATCTCTCTGGAGTGTGTGCGCCGTTCTGGGCTTGACCGTTTGTCGTTTTGCGAGCCTTCCGTCACCAAACTTCCAAATGTTGGTGGGATCATTGGTAATCGAAAGATCCGAGATTTGCTCCGTGGTATATTGTGAGAAGGCTTGACTCTCTAGTCTTTTGTTGTATGATGGAATCTGTGTTTGATAATTGCGATATACTAAATGTATGTTGAGCCGAACGTACTGATTGTTTGGACACCGAGGGGTGCAGTATGATGTGAATGTTTTGAACATTGATATGTTCCGGGAAAGGTGTCGATGGCAGAGTTTGTTGAGAAACTCACATAGATGGTTTCGACATGTGTTCGAATCGGTGTTCATCAGTTATGCTGTTAAACTTGAAGAGATAAGTTTGACATATGCTTAGAATTAGTGTTTTCGAGTTGCGTTTGTTGAACTGGTGATTTTTGAATGCCGTATATGCGTGTGTTCGGGAATTGTTAGTACTTGGCTAATTATTATTATTTACAACCAATGTGTTTCTATTAATAATAATACATGCGGCGTGGCTTGAAAATTTCTTAGACTTGATCGTATTGTGGGTTTTTGAAAAGTGACATGAATTTGGGCGAGCCAGCCTTGTATTTCCAAATAAAACCTTGTGTCGGTATTTAAAGGTCGTGTATAAAAGTGTTTAGGACATTTTATAAAATACTACCGCTGTAAAGCCCTTGTCGTGTTTGAAAGGGGTCTCGAAAATGATTTTTAACTTATCGGTTTTATTTTCGAATAACTAGAGTATACGATTTTAAAATCAGATTAGCCTGGGGAAACCTAGGCTGTCGAGTCAAATTGTGTTTGTTGAGTTTTGTCTCGTCGGATTTTGTCTGACTTAGTCGCATCGCGACGCCGCTTTGAAATCATTGGTCGTGATTAGTATCGTGGGGCGATCATCATCTTCGTGCGACATGTGAAAGTAAGTCTCCCTTCTTTGTGTTGTGCCTCGTGTGACACGAGCCATTTTTATGATTATCGGTTAAGTGACGGAATCCTCTTATGGATTTTGATTTTGTGATATGTGGTTATTTGACCCTCATGTTTCGTTCATATGAGGAGTAGTGTTGCTGGATTGTGCATGTTTGACTTTATTTCTTTTATCCGCTGCGTGAGTTCTTTTGTAATGACTTTCGGTATTTTACCGACTAAGTTTTATTTCGAAAACCAATTCCTTAACCGAATTTTTGGCATTATGGTCTTGACCGCTTTGACGAAATTCTTATGACGGTATTTAGTATTTTGTGAATGGCCTCTGTGAGTTTTTGAAATATTACCGTCATCAACCTTTTGGCATTTTTGTAAATGGTTTTAGCCAGGGTTCCGACAGGACCCACAACGCTATGATGTTCCGTGTGATTACCTGAAATTTTTGGGCATTCTAGCCTTTTTGGCATCGTCCTTTTTGGCATTGACTTATTTTCGAAAACTTGAGTATCTTAGAAATAAATTTCGAGACATATTTTTTTTCAAATGAGTTATTTTCTTGTGGTACATCCATGTGCCACAATATATTTTAAAATTTTCACAATATATTCTTTTTGAGATATTTTCAATGTTTTAGAAACACTTTTATTTAGACCCGAGGGTCGAATATTCTGAAAGTTTTCACTAAGAGAAAGTGTCCTCATTTTTATCAAATGCGAAATGGTTCTCCAAAGTCTCGATAACGATGTTTCACGTTTGTACTTTTTGAAAGGTGATACTCAAGATCAATCGGTGTTCTTCTAAATTATTTTCAAAAGGTGGTTTTCGTTTTTAAAACCTATCATTCCTGTTTGCGGACCGGAAATGCATGTATGGTTTTCGAACTTTCGTTACGGTGTTAATCCCGATTTGTGATTGAATTGGTGGTGTGAACGTTGAGTCGTTCGCCACGCATATGTTTTGTTAGCCCTCTGTGAGAGGTGTGAACTGGTGTTTACTGTTTATCGCCTCGTGGTGATTTGCGTGTTGTCGCACTAGTGTGAGTTGTTAAAGCTTGGATTTTTGTGCGTTATACACATGGGTGATTATTTTATGATGTTTGTGATTGTGTGCTGGCTATCGTTCGGGATGTTGTAATCGTCGAACGATGCCGTTGTTGTTGTGATTTTTGTATGCGTTGATATGTTATGCTGAGTTGGCATCTCCGGTATGTTGTTTTGCGGTGTTTTGTACCATTGTATCGAGCATTTGTATTTTCGGCATGCCGAGCCGAGACGTTTCAACCGTGATGTGTCGGGGGAATGTACGTGCAATTTGTCCTTCTCGTCAGTAACACATTTCGAGTGTAGACTCGAGGGTCACCAAATTCGGCTTTGCGAATTGGCTACCGAGACTTTCGGAGTTCGCACTTCAGCACAGTTATCAGAATTGGCTTTGAGAGGCCTTCGAAGGATGTTTCTATCGGTTGCTTGTTGTGTTGTCACATT
The DNA here is from genome assembly GCA_033398695.1 of Orobanche coerulescens. Taxonomy (NCBI): domain Eukaryota; kingdom Viridiplantae; phylum Streptophyta; class Magnoliopsida; order Lamiales; family Orobanchaceae; genus Orobanche; species Orobanche coerulescens. Next base: position 8,638,482 of record CM065816.1, on the reverse strand, counting down.
GATTTCGTTGTTGTGAGTTTCGGGGACGACTTTCTTTTAGAAGAGGTCGAATATAATACCCGTATTATTTTTGGCTTCTATATTTTTTTTCTTTCCCTAGTCTATCGATTCGCCCGTGTTCGTTGATATTGTCTGAACTTGTTCTGTATTTCGGTTTCATCGTTCGAACGAGCTGTGATCTTGTTTTGGGTCGATCTAGTTATCGCTGTGACTTTTCCGAGTTCGGTTCGATTCTTGTGAACCTTGTTCGGAAGTAGCATCTTTTGGTTCTACTAGTTCTTTTAATCGAAGTGGATCGGATTTGGAACTTCTGTATTTTCGACTCTATCGACTCGTTTATGTTCATTGACGTTTCGAGCTTGTCCCGCCCTTTGCTTTTGTTGATCGAACGAGCGTGGTATTGTTTCGAATAACTCATTTGTCATTATGACTTTTCAATTTCTATTCCCTCTCATGTGGATCTTATGTGAATGCATATGTTATTGTTTTCACCGGATCATATATTGTCTCGAGTCGAGATGTGAACCTTGGAGTTGTTGTTTGAATTTTTATTGTTCGTGATTCGAGCATGATCGCTCGATTTTTGTTGTCTCGATCTTTGTGGTTCGATCGCTTGATTGTTCGGTTTTTCTTGATCTCGTTTCGTGATTGTTGAGCGCCTGCACTCCTTCCTAATTCCCTTAAGTTCGGTAAATTTGTCTCGTTTCCGATCTTCCAACCCTTGAGCGATTGGCTCGCGTTTTGATTGATGTACCGTTGGGTTGGTCAATCGTATTGATTTTCGCTCGTTGTGTTTTGTGATTGTTCGGATAATTGACTTTACTGTATTATCCATTTGATGACGCTTGTCACTTGTTGGTTTTATTATATCCCTAACGGCGACGTTGTGTTGGTCGTCGTGGAGCGTGTTTTCACGCCGTATATTCCTTTGCGTTGCTTGTAACGTTTCGCCGATGGGCGTAAGTTACGCGTTTCCTTGCGTATCTCGTTGAGTTTTCCTGGCGGGATATTGCTTCTCCCTACTTGTTTTAAGTTTCGGGACGAAACTTCTTTTAAGGAGGGTAGAATGTAATATCCGCAATTTCGAATCACGGTAATTTTATTTTTCCGGAGGAAGTTCGTTTTGACAACTCTATCATGACCGTTTCGTCATTCCGAGAATGATTAATTCTGCACTTTTTGTCATCCGAGTTCGTTTCGGTGTCGTTTTGTTGAGTTCCGTGTCCTTAATCGACTTTTTCACGTGGGAGTTCGACTTTGTAAAGTCACCATTAATTCTTGGAAACTCCAAAAATTCTGAATCTTTGCAACATTATAGAGAATCAAGTTAGCTTTCCAATGGTTCAAACGGTGAGTCAATCGGAGTCCGCATTTAAGGAGTTATGGTCGAAATAGCGAAGAGTGCACGGTGTGCTTTTTGGTGTTGAAGGGGTCAGACTGCAGCCGCGGCACACTTCAGCCGTGCCGCGGCACAAAGCTAATTCCTGGGCGTTTTTCGCCCGGGCCGCGGCACACGGGATTTTTCTGCTTTTTAGCAGATTTGCGAGGAGAAAACTTCATTTTTCCTCTCTTCTTCCTCCTTCATCTTAGGCGATTTGATGGCGATTTTGGGCGATTTGAGTGCTCCAAAACTTTTAGAGATTATCCTCCTCAAGTTTTGTTGAAGATTTTCGACCTCTACTTGAATCCTTCATCCAAATCAAGGTATTGTGGCTTGAACCCTTATTTTTGTAGATTTGGGGATTTTCCTTTTGATTTCGATTCCAATCCGCTTTTGATCAATTAGTTGTTGTATAAACGTTGTTTTGAACTTGTTCTACGGATCGATACTCGTATCTTTGGTTCTGCTCGACCCGAGAGGTGATTTCTTTGCTCTTGAAGGGTCTTGAACATTTAGTGTTCGATTAATTGTCCCAATGAGTTTTCCCTTCGATAGTTTGTTGGGATTTCCGTTGTTTTGGCCTTGATTCTCGTCGTAACCATGTGTTATTGTTCCTTCCGGAGGTTTATAGGTGTTCGAGTATTCCGATGTTGAATCCCGTTGGTGATTGATGATTCGTGTAGTGTTATTCTCGTAATATTCGTGGTGCTATCGCGTTCTTGATGGTGTTCGAGCGTTCGGGGCTATTCGACCGTCTGGCCCTATTCGTCGTCTCGTTGCGATTGTGATTTCGAGGCAAGTACCTTGTCCATACTATTCTTGTTTTGGGAATATGATTAATCTTGTCGGTATTCTTAGTTTCCCTACGGATTCATGGTATATTTCGTGGTTTTTACGGAATCGAGAGGGTTTGGTTGTGGTCCGCCCTCATTGTTGTTTATATACGAATATACATGAATCGTAGTCGTGTTTTCTCGTGTATTCAATTTCCGTATTCAGCTAGAGTTGGTTGTAATTATGTTCTTCAAATCGTTAGGTTCGGTCCGTTGATTCCTAGTGTTCGCTGGTGATTATCCCGTCCGTTCGTTGCGTCATCAAAATAATTCAAGGCAAGTATTTTTGGAAACCTTTAAGCTTAACATGAAATGGTAATGTATATTACTTGTGTGTAACTCACCTTGTGTTGGCCCGACGGGGTCAAGGAGGGAAATCTATGCTGCCGCCCTGGATTTCACGAGTTTCGTACCGCTAGCCAACTCGTTAGGGTCCTTGTGAGGCCTCGAGTGAGAATGTATGCTGCCGCCCTGTTCTCACGGCATAGCGTGTGCGTAATTTTGTTTTTCTGTAATTGTAGCCGACTCGGTAGGGTCCCTTTGAGGCCTCGAGTGAGAATGTATGCTGCCGCCCTGTTCTCAAGGCAAATTGTTTGACTGTTTGTTTCCGGAAAAGACATGTCTAATTTTGTTTTTTTTTTGAAATTGATATTGGTGCATGTATTATGAAATGTGTAAGCGATTGGTTTGCCTTGAATACTTTTACTAGCGTAATTGCTAACCCCTTTGGGGACCCGTTGTCGGGGAAATTCTTGTTATGGATTTCAGGTTATGTTCAGCCAGATGAGCGGGCGCTGGGATGGTACGAGGATGTCGGCCAAGGTTGTTGACATGTGCAATTGAGTCTTGTTATTTCCTACTGTCTCTTTTGATGTGGATGTTTTCCAAATTGTAAACTTATAGTTCGTACTCGCGAGTACTTAGGTTTTTTTTCCTTTCGGATTGTGATTGGTATTCGTTGGAGTTACTGCATTTGTCGGTTGATGTTTATTATGCCGGTTGCACCGGACGTGTTGTTTTATGTCCTTATTGTTAACAATTGTTTCCTTGCTAACCGAGGCGGTTAGTCGAGTGGTACTTTCTTGTGTAAGCCTGGTGGGTCCCATGTAGGGGTCCACGGCGCTGTAATACACCTCGAATATCTTGGGGGTGTTACACCTACCTCTGAAATAAGCAGATTTTTACACACACAAAAAAACGAGAGACGAGAATTTCCGCGCGTTAATTTTCTGGACAGCGCAGTCGTACCAAAATCATATTTCCTGATTCGTTAACCGTTGGATCAGTGTGAAATTTTGACAGCAATTTCCCAATACAAATATCTATATATTCAACGATGGAGATCAAATTCTGTGTAGTATTGCTTACTGAATATGCTGCCGAATAGAAGAAGATTTTTATAAGGAAATTTGGAGATCCGGCCTCATCCAATACCGAGCTGCTGCACCACCGCGCCCGAGTCCTTTTCGGCCGATTATCGAGCCCAATAGACCTTTCCGGGCGTTTCTCAACTCTCCATATTTTCCTACTTAATGATTCATTTATTCATTGATTTGTACACTTATGAATCTTACCATGTTTATGTTTTACGTGAATATAGGAAAATATGTTGCTCATGATGATGTGCAAAATATGGAGAGAAGCCATATTTATTATCCCGTTCAAGGATTAAAGTAAATATGGAATCGAGTACCAGGAAAATATGTTGCTCATATGGAGAGAAGCTCCCGTTCAAGGATCAAAACAAATATGGAACCGAGTACCCACTAAGATTTTATTAACGTTTCTGTTTTTCAATTCCTCTCCTTTGGGAATTTTTTTTGGGAATTGGGGAATTGGGTTCTTTATCTCCCACGCTACTTTGCGGTGGATGAGACTATGAGAGGTGGTATCACCCTCATATGTCGAAGTAAACTGTGTGACGGTCATGGGGGAGTCACGGATAATTATTGAAAGTCGATATTTGTGGTTGTTGCATACACCACGTTTTGGTAGGGGTGAGCAGAAAAACCGACAAAAACCGATAATACCGAAAATACCAAAAAAACCGAAACCGAAAAACCGAACCAATAAGATATTGGTATGGTACGGTTCTTAAAATTTTGAAAACCGAATTATGTGGTTCGGTTTCGATTTCAGATATGGATCCAGACTTTAAAAACCGAACCGAACCGATAAAACAGATGACTATTCTGCAGACTTTGTTTTTTCTTTGTGCAGGTTGTTATGAATTGATGGACTTGTGCTGAGGAGGAAATTCAAGACTTTTGTGTAATCTGATATTGGACTTCTTGAATCCTTAGTTATTATCATGTTATTGAAGTAGATTTTATTTTTATTCAAGCTTTGAAGTGGATTAATTATGTCTAAATCCTTCTATTTGAACTTACAATTGTCTAATTTAGCCCAAGTAGTTCAATTTGGGTCTTGCGCAAGCCCAACTTAAGTGGACCATTTAATCAGCCCATTGACACCGAACCGTTACCGAACCCACACCGAAACCGATCACACCGAGCCGATTTAAAACCAAATCATTTCGGTACTCAAATGCTAGATGCCGATAAGATGCGGTTCGGTATCGGTTTTAGCTAGAAACTGTACCAAACCGAACCGAGCTCACCCCTACGTTTTGGGTGCGATTTGACGTCGTCGTTTTGTCGATTTTAAACCAATAATTGAAAAAAAAATGAGCATTGTCGGTAACGATAAAGTTATGACTCGTTCATGATTAGTCACAGATTTGTGACGTACAAATGGGACAAACATCGAATGCGACGGATATGTCGTGGTTAAAATCGATTTGTGATGGATTTGTCACGTTGAATTGAGCGACCACCACGTTGGTCTTGACCCAATCCCATACTTGGAAAACTCCATCTTTCATCCTATTAAAATAAAATATTGCATGTGGGTGTAGTCATGCACCGTCTCCTTACAATATGATATATGAAAGAATGTACGAGTAATTCTCATGAATTTTAACATGTAAAGCAATGGCATATTGCGGTAAATACATGAATTCGTTGACCTCGATTATAGTTCGAATGACTATAGGTCCGAATACTTTTTCGAGTATTTGTAAAGGCATGTGCCTTATATATTTTGTAACACCCCCAATATATTCGGGAATATTACAGCGCCGTAAATCCTTTACATAAGGATTTACAAGGCTGAAGAATTTAACAAGTATAAAAAGTTACTGACGAATGGAAATAACGGAATTTCAGTACATCAATTCTGACCAAATACAGAATTAGTACAATTTGTTCAACAGAACTCAATATTACATCACCAATTCAAAACATCACAAACGACTTCGTACTCGAGTACTTATTGAAATAACGAATAAACGAAAGATAAATAAACCCGGTCGGGACATCACTCTGCATCCCCGTCATCATACAATTCCAGTGGTTGTTTCCCTGCTCTCCTGGATCCTGAACACAAACAAAATGTTCACCCCCGAAGGGGTTAGCACAACGATGCTAGTACAAGTACCACAACATATTATTCATATCTCACGGTGAATAATAATAACATAAACGACAAAATACCAACGAGTCTTCTCCTATGAGAAACTCAAACATAACATACACAACTGATAATCACAACATGATATCAATACATACACATGGTAATTCCATCGATCCAGCGTTCACTGCCTAGAACCCACGATGATCCCGTCAGACCAACCCGTGGTGGAAAAACCCGTCCGATGATCCAGCGCACGCTAGCATAGATCCCCCGATGATCCCGTCGGACCAACACGAGGTGGACACACAATAACGACATACATGCACGACAATATGTATAACAACAATACATAAAACAATTAAGGTACTTGCCTCGATTTGAAGACAATTACAATACTTCCACGAAAATGAACACTCGAAGATCGTCCTCCTCAATCAATCACGTAACGAGACCAAACCTTAACAAAAGAAATGATATAGAGTTTATCTCACGTCGTATGGATGTTTAACAATTCGCTTAACGGTCAAAAGTTCATAAACTGCAATCTGCCCGAGGAGCTTAGCGCACGCTAAGTACTTCTGTGTAGCGTGCGTTACGTCTGCCTGATAGCGCACGCAAACAACAAAGCCTAGCGCACGCTAACGATGCATGGTCGCATTTCACCGACTACCAATCGACTTCGTCGATGGTCTAGCGACGTTACGTACCAAACGTAGCGCACGCTAACTAGTGCTCGATAAGCGCACGTTAAAGCGCATAACATAGCGTGCGCTATTCGTATGGCGCCATCACGAAAGCAAGAATCGTTTCTTGCCATGAACGAAACAATGAAATCCTTCGTGATAATTCATGTTACTTCCATGAATACCAAGTTCTTACTCTTATGAATAATCTCCAGTATTATATCAACTTCAAGATGCAATTATATGAATAATCATCATGACACCATAATCCATCTTGATTACAATTCTCATGCAAAGTTGGTGATCTCCGGTTGATGTATTAGATTCTACTATCATTATACATATTCAGACTTCCTCTTGCGGTGAACTAACAATTCCGACTTATACGAAGGAATATTTCCTAAGATGATTCTCCCTTTAAGTTCTTATAACATAATTCCCAAATTATGATCACAAAGATAACATGAATCATACGGATTGTTAACTTCCGAATATATCTCTCATTATTTGAAGTACTAGGATTCCAACTTCAAGGTTCCAACAATAATATCTTAATTGTAGACATCCCAATCTTCTAAACATGATGTTGTTGAAATAATTTACTAATGAAATTCAATATCCTGTTAACATGATCATCATATCCATTGTAAATCCGGATCTAAGACTGGTGATAGGTTGAACATACCTTAATATGCCGAAATCACTGAACCACAAGGTGTAATCCGACTCGCTGGTTACGTGCCCCTCCAAGGTGTCACTTCTCTTCAAGGATCACTTCACAAGTGATACTCAATCGTTCTATGATCACTCATACATGTTCTAAGTGTTTAGAAGGTAGATTATTGCTCTCTGGACTCTCAAAGACGAAGTATAGACGAAGGAAATGAAAGCTCAAGCGGTTGATGTCCCATTTATAATTTCTGCATTATTGATAAGTTAGCGCACGCTACTAAGTATCCCTTAGCGTGCGCTAATAATGGTTGACTTCAGATTTTGTCCGGGTGCGTCAGCGGGAATCTTATCCGGACCCATGTCACCCGGGCGCACGAGCCACCGCCCGCCAATAATTGAGTCCTTAGCGCACGTTACTACTACCTGTGTAGCGTACGCTAATAGTGGCCCGATAGCGCGCGTTAAGATACATTCTTAGCGTGCGCTATCACTAGGTTGTTTGAGCAATTTTGCATGTTTCTATACTTATGTACAATGATATCAATGTACGAAATATCATACTCCAATAATCAAAATCACCAATCCGAAATAATACATGGTTGAATACAGATGAAATACACTGTAATAAATCCGGATATTACATACTCTCCTACTAAAAAGGAGTTTCGTCCCGAAACTCAAGATGAAAATAACTCGGGATATCTAAACTTCATATCAGCTCGTTTCCCAAGTGGCTTCTTCCGTTCCATGACGTGACCACCGAACTTTGACCAAAACGATTGACTTGTTCCTCGGTTGCTTAACTCGACTCTCGAGTATCTTGATTGGTCTTTCTTCAAACGTCCCATCTCGTTCGACTTCGATCTCGCCGAGATCGATGATATGACTGGGATCTCGTATATATCTCCAGAATCGGGATACGTGGAACACGTTATGAACATGGTATAATGACGGCGGTAATGCTAATCTGAGGCCAACTCCCCAACTCTCTCGAGGATCTCAAATGGTCCGATATATCTCGGACTTAGCTTACCTTTCCTACCAAAACGAAAGATTCCCGGGTAGGAGAAACCTTCAAAAGTACGTGATCTCCAGATCTTGAACTCCAATGGGCGGCGGCGTACGTCCGCATAGGATTTCGCGACTGGGCGGTCAACCTTTTCACGAATCAAGGCTATCTTCTCTCGAGTCCGCTCGATCAACTCAGTTCTGTTCGATCAAGTCCGATGAATCGTCCCAATATAAGGGCGATCCGCATCTCCTTCCGTATAATGCCTCAAACGGTGCCATCTTAATGGAAGCATGCCAACTATTGTTGTAAGTAAATTCAATCAATGGTAGATGAACTTCCCAATCGTTTGACCAATCTAAGGCACAGTGCCCTTAGCATATCTTCCACCGTTTGTATAGTTCTCTCGGATTGTCCATCGATCATGGGTGATAAGTCAGATCGAAGTTCAATTCGGTCCCCAAGGCCTTATGAACCGCCTTCCAAAAGTGAGACACAAAACGGCCGTCTCGATCGAAACAATGGTCTTCGGCGTACCATGTAATCGAACTATCTCTCGAAATAAAGACTCGTGCCAACCTCTCTGGTCCCCACGTATCCTTAATGCCTAGAAAATGAGCCGATTTGGTTAAACGATCAACTATCACCCAAATCATGTTCATTCCCGTCACGGTTTTCGGCATATTAGTGATGAAGTCCATTGATATGTCCTCCCACTTCCATTCGGATCGGGAGCGGCTTCAACATTCCAAAGAGGCCGTTGATGTTCGATCTTAACTCGCCGACAAGTCAAGCATTTCAAACATAGTCCGCTACGTCTTTCTTCATGTTGCCCCACCGTAAATTCTCGCTTCAAGTCCTTATACATTTCTTGGTGCCGGGTGGATAGAATAGAGGCGAACTATGAGCTTCCTTCATAATCGTCTGTTTGAACATCAACATCGGGAACGCAGAGTCGGTCCTGAAATCTCAAAACTCCATCGTCATGAATTATGAATCCGGGGGCCTTTCCTTTGATCACTTCGTCATGCAACCGAATCATCAGAGGGTCATCTGCCTGTCTAGATTTGATTTCTTCGGTTAATGACGAAGTTATCTCCATCACGCACAGTTGTCCCTGGACTCTCTGTAACCACACTTCAATCCCTTCACGAATCATCTCTCGCTGAAGGCTAAGTTGGGAGGTCAGTGTCTCCAAAGATTCGAATAGAGACAGGCTTGCGGCTAAGTGCATCGGCCACTACATTCGCTTTGCCTGGATGATACAAAATCTCCAAGTCATAGTCCTTAATTAGTTCCAACCATCTTCTTTGCCGCATATTCAACTCTTTCTGACTGAATATGTACTTGAGGCTCTTATGATCCGTAAAGATTTGACAGTGAGTCCCGTACAGATAATGCCTCCAAATCTTCAAGGCAAAAACCACTGCTGCTAGTTCCAAATCATGTGTCGGGTAATTCACTTCATAAGGTTTCAGTTGTCGCGATGCATAAGCGATCACCTTGTTATTCTGCATCAACACGCACCCAAGTCCTTGGTTCGAAGCACTCAAACGGCCGATTTTGTAGTGAGGTGGGGAAGGAGAAATATCTTCATTTGGAAGTATTATGGTGATGGTGACATGAAGAAGATATTTGATGAAAGTCTTCATCAAATTCTCATGCTTGGGCCGTTTTTTATTGAGGTGGGGAAGGCTTGGACGATTTGTAGTAATGGTGGGGAAGGTATCTTCAAAGTAGGGACAATATCAAAGGAAATCTTTGAAAGTGACATACTTGAACAAAATGATAGGGGGGGGGGGGGAACGATTGGTGGTGGTGTTTGAAGGATGATTGAAAGTGGTTCCCTGTGGAAGTGATAGAATCGGTGCCGTCGTCAATCTCTTCTTCAATTCATCAAAGCTAATCTGACATAATTCATTCCACTCAAACTTTTGAGTTTTCTGAAGGAGTCGAGTAAGTGGGCGGGAAATTTTAGAAAACCCTTCCACGAATCGACGATAGTATCAAAGAAGTCCTAAGAAGCTTGACCTCTTTCACGTTCTTTGGAGGCTTCCAATCCAATATTGCCTCGATCTTCGAGGATCCACTCGACTCCTTTAGTGACACCACATGGCCGAGGAACATTACTTCCTTTAGCCAGAATTCACACTTAGAAAGTTTGGCGTACAATTGTTCGTTCCTCAAAAGTCCCAATACAATCCGCAAATGCCGTGCATGTTCTTAGGACTCTTAGAATACACGAGAATGTCATCGATAAACACGACCACAAATTTATCCAAAATTCAATGAACACACGGTTCATCAATTGCATAAATCTGCAGGTGCGTTAGTGAGACCAAACGGCATCACCACAAACTCATAATGCCCGTAACGAGTTCTGAATGCGGATTTCGGAACATCAGATTCCTTAATCCTCAGCTGATGATATCCTGATCTCAAATCAATTTTAGAAAATACTGTTGCCCCTTGCAATCGGTCAAATAGATCATCAATCCGTGGCAACGGATACTTGTTTTTAATCGTCATCTTGTTCGGCTCTCGATAGTCAATACACAATCGGAGCGATCCATCCTTCTTTCGGACAAAAGAATCGGCGCTCCCAGTGGTGAAACGCTTGGTGAATATAGCCCTTGTCCAAGAACTCCTCCAAATGCTTCTTGATTCAGACATCTCAAGAGGTGCCATACGATACGGCGCCTTAGAAATTGGTGTCGCCTGTGTTCCAGTTCAATAGTAAATTCCACATCCCTTCGTGGAGGTAGTCCAGGTAACTCGTCAGGAAACACATCCGGAAATTCGTTCACAACAGGAATGGATGAAAGTTCCACAATTTCTTCTTCTTTCTTCATTGCGTAGCACCGGTACGATCTGACCTTGTTTCAACAATTTGTGACTTTCATCGCCTTGATCAACTTTCCCGAGCTTCCGGTTTCCATCCTCAAACAATCTCGAACCATCGTCGCCGATCACGAGATATTCCTCCTTCGGTAGTTCACAATTGCTCCATATCGATTAAGCCAATCGTCTCCGAGTATTAGGTCATCTCCTTGCATTTCTATCATGATCGATTTGAGAGCCACTCTCTGCCTCCAAATGTTACGGTAATATGTCTAGTTTCTAAATTTCCGACAATCCTCTCTCCACTCGGTAAACCAACAACATAAGGTTCACAAGCATCAAAACCGGAAATATTCAAACGATTTACACAAGACAAAGATATGAAAGAATGTGTAGCTCTGTATCGAATAAAACGCTAATCGGCCGGGAAAGGATCTCGAAGACTGATGCGGCAAAGAAGATCCCGATCGTCTGTCCTCCTCATCTCGCATGCACGTGGGGAGCAGATCCGCACTCGATGTCCCCTTTCGGTCCCATTGTCCTCTCGCCTCGCCTGCGCCAAAATTCCCGAGGCATCCGAACACTTTGCTGCGTCTGTGGAATACCGGCCTCCTTCTCGATCGGGCCGTGGTGCACGGGCTCTAAAAGACTTTGCAGCCTCTTCACAAAACACCGCCCGATGTCCCTCTCGTCCCACAGCCAAACAAGTCACGGCAGAAGGGGGCAATTCCGTCGATAGTGCCTCTGTCAAGGCGCTTAAAGCATTTCTGGTAACATCGGTAATAGTTGATGTCGCCCGAAATTCTTTCCGCTCCTAGTCGGGTGCGGAGGTTTCTTAAAAGAGTGAAAAGATGACTGGGCCTTACGGGCCCGCTGCTTTTGTGCTCGTGAAAGTACCAGAGACTTTCTGCTTTCTTGTTTTCCGCAAATTTCTCCATGGCCGCTTCCTTGATCTCATATGCCAACGCCTTATCTTGGTATCAAGTGAGTGTGGTACATTCGAATCGGACATGTACCTCAACTTCGGTTTCATTCTCATATCGAAATGAATCATCATTTCTCGCATCTGCTCGACCGGATGTCGAACAAATGCCACCTTTGGTTAAACGCCTTGATCGCTCGGGATACGGCACATCGGAAGGCCGAGCAGAAAAACTCTCGAACTTTGGCTTCCTCACAGACGAGGGCAATCGGGCTTCCATCATCAATCTAAACTCGCCCAATCGGCATCATGGTCTACAGTGCCGGATGGCTTCCCACCATTCGGACGCTTCCCCTATCGTAAAATATTGAGCGATAGAGGCTCTCCGTCGTCAGGCGATTAATTCCGCAAAAATCTTCTCCAGCTCCTTTAACCAATGATCCTGTGGGAGTCTCGAAATACCGTCGAATTTGGGTGGTTGCATCTTCGCCACTTCTTGCACCCACCGGTCACCTCGATTTCCCATATCTGGGATCCCTTGTCAGTCCCTCTCCCCGCCGTAGCCCAACCGCCACTTGCATTCGGTCCACGACTCAGGCGAACCGAGTCATCTGGTTCACCACTTGACGAAGGATCTCTGCACACAGATCTCGGTTCATTATTAATAGATCGCTGCGGCTCGCCCGAGCTATGGTAGGCTCGGTTAGAAGGCGACGTTTCCTTTCGGCATTTCTCCGTCGCGTCCCACGACCGCGACCACGTCCACGTCCGCCTCTCAACATACTGTAAGCATAAATACTCAATATACAGGAAACAACATCGTTCTAATATTCGAGTATAAAGAGATACAATATGCAAAGAACGAGATAGAGTTTAGGAACTTACAACCACTGTTCGCATGAAGACGTAGGCAGTGCAGTGATGTCATTCACGGCCGGTTATCCCAAAAGACATAAATGACCCCTATTTTTAACCCAACGGCCAATATATCCATAATCTTAGCTCTGATACCATATTCTGTAACACCCCCAATATATTCGGGAATATTACAGCGCCGTAAATCCTTTACATAAGGATTTACAAGGCTGAAGAATTTAACAAGTATAAAAAGTTACTGACGAATGGAAATAACGGAATTTCAGTACATCAATTCTGACCAAATACAGAATTAGTACAATTTGTTCAACAGAACTCAATATTACATCACCAATTCAAAACATCACAAACGACTTCGTACTCGAGTACTTATTGAAATAACGAATAAACGAAAGATAAATAAACCCGGTCGGGACATCACTCTGCATCCCCGTCATCATACAATTCCAGTGGTTGTTTCCCTGCTCTCCTGGATCCTGAACACAAACAAAATGTTCACCCCCGAAGGGGTTAGCACAACGATGCTAGTACAAGTACCACAACATATTATTCATATCTCACGGTGAATAATAATAACATAAACGACAAAATACCAACGAGTCTTCTCCTATGAGAAACTCAAACATAACATACACAACTGATAATCACAACATGATATCAATACATACACATGGTAATTCCATCGATCCAGCGTTCACCGCCTAGAACCCACGATGATCCCGCTGACCAACCCGTGGTGGAAAACCCGTCCGATGATCCAGTAAGACGCTAGCATAGATCCCCCGATGATCCCGTCGGACCAACACGAGGTGGACACACAATAACGACATACATGCACGACAATATGTATAACAACAATACATAAAACAATTAAGGTACTTGCCTCGATTTGAAGACAATTACAATACTTCCACGAAAATGAACACTCGAAGATCGTCCTCCTCAATCAATCACGTAACGAGACCAAACCTTAACAAAAGAAATGATATAGAGTTTATCTCACGTCGTATGGATGTTTAACACCCGCTTAACGGTCAAAAGTTCATAAACCGCAATGCCTGAGGAGCTTAGCGCACGCTAAGTACTTCGTGTAGCGTGCGTTACATGCTCGCTGATAGCGCACGCAAACAACAAAGCCTAGCGCACGCTAACGATGCATGGTCGATTTCACCGACTACCAATCGACTTCGTCGATGGTCTAGCGACGTTACGTACCAAACGTAGCGCACGCTAACTAGTGCTCGATAAGCGCACGTTAAATCGCATAACATAGCGTGCGCTATTCGCATGGCGCTATCACCGGCAAGAATCGTTTCTTGCCATGAACGAAACAATGAAATCCTTCGTGATAATTCATGTTACTTCCATGAATACCAAGTTCTTACTCTTATGAATAATCTCCAGTATTATATCAACTTCAAGATGCAATTATATGAATAATCATCATGACACCATAATCCATCTTGATTACAATTCTCATGCAAAGTTGGTGATCTCCGGTTGATGTATTAGATTCTACTATCATTATACATATTCAGACTTCCTCTTGCGGTGAACTAACAATTCCGACTTATACGAAGGAATATTTCCTAAGATGATTCTCCCTTTAAGTTCTTATAACATAATTCCCAAATTATGATCACAAAGATAACATGAATCATACGGATTGTTAACTTCCGAATATATCTCTCATTATTTGAAGTACTAGGATTCCAACTTCAAGGTTCCAACAATAATATCTTAATTGTAGACATCCCAATCTTCTAAACATGATGTTGTTGAAATAATTTACTAATGAAATTCAATATCCTGTTAACATGATCATCATATCCATTGTAAATCCGGATCTAAGACTGGTGATAGGTTGAACATACCTTAATATGCCGAAATCACTGAACCACAAGGTGTAATCCGACTCCGGTTGGTTACGTGCCCCTCCAAGGTGTCACTTCTCTTCAAGGATCACTTCACAAGTGATACTCAATCGTTCTATGATCACTCATACATGTTCTAAGTGTTTAGAAGGTAGATTATTGCTCTCTGGACTCTCAAAGACGAAGTATAGACGAAGGAAATGAAAGCTCAAGCGGTTGATGTCCCATTTATAATTTCTGCATTATTGATAAGTTAGCGCACGCTACTAAGTATCCCTTAGCGTGCGCTAATAATGGTTGACTTGATTTTGTCCAAAAGGTGCGTCGGGAATCTTATCCGACCCATGTCCCGTGGCGCACGAGCCACCGCCTGGCCAATAATTGAGTCCTTAGCGCACGTTACTACTACCTGTGTAGCGTACGCTAATAGTGGCCCGATAGCGCGCGTTAAGATACATTCTTAGCGTGCGCTATCACTAGGTTGTTTGAGCAATTTTGCATGTTTCTATACTTATGTACAATGATATCAATGTACGAAATATCATACTCCAATAATCAAAATCACCAATCCGAAATAATACATGGTTGAATACAGATGAAATACACTGTAATAAATCCGGATATTACATATTTGACTATGTTTAGTCGATCTTATTGGATGGTCAAGACGAGTTGGTTATGGTATATTCATTATGTCTCATGGTTCAAAATGCTTTATATTGATGCATCGCGTTGCATCCACATAACATGGCTATTATGGCGTATACTTGCAAATTGAGAATTAAAATTCTTGGTTGATTTGATGCACTTTGATGGATTTTGTCTACACTTTTGATCATGACTAGGCGCATCCTCCTTGGTATTTGTTTATGCTTTGAAAGCTCAAACGGAATCAGTGGTTTTTAAACAGCCTTAGCTGTACCGACATTCCTACTTTCCCTGCAAGTCTACCAAGTTGGAGTAACCGAAAGGATCATTAGTCGAGATAAGAAATCGAACACCCTGCTGTGTTTAAACGCACCTATATCTGTCATTAGAGGTGGGCAAAAAAACCGAAACCGAAACTGAAACCGAAAAAAAAATCAAAACCGAAACCGGTCAAAACCGGTTTTTGACCTAAACCGGTTCGGTTTTGATCCAAACCGCCGGTTTGTAACCGGTTGCCCAGTGTGCCATTGAAAATAGGTCCGGGTCGGTTTTTTGGGAACCGGTTTGGAAAAACCGGTTAGAAACCGATTTTTGCTTGTTACCATTAAATAGCTGTTTTTTTTTTCAAAATGTGACCGTTTTTTTTTTTGCTTTTTTTTTTTTTACCATTTTGCCATCCTAAATTCACTATAAATAGGTATGTTGAGTTTAGTTTAGTCACAATACTCAAAAACTCTCAAAACACTCTTTAAACACTAAAAACCCTTACAATTATCGACCGGCGAATATGGGAGATATATTGGAACCGGTTTTTTATCCACTATGGGACCCCATGAATTCGCAAATTTTGATATTTTGGCTTGGTGGAAAGGAAGGAAACTCAATTTCCCGTTCTAAACGCCATGGCCCGAGATTTACTAACCTTCCAAGCTTCTACGGTAGCTTCGGAATCCGTTTTTTCTCTTAGTGGCAGGGTATTATCTATACGAAGAACAAGACTCACACCGACATCATTGGAGATGTGTATTTGCTTGAAGGATCATTTGGACGCATCCGAGCGTATACAATACACTCAAAGTCTTGAAGGCGAACTAGACATTGAACAAGAAATACACGATATCGAGGTGGAAGAAGGTTTTGCAATCTCACTCTCCAATGAAGAAATTGCTCTCGATGAAGCTTCGCGCGAGGCTAGCTCCGAAGAAGATATCACTCTCGATTAATAAAAGTTTATGTTTTAAATTCTAAATGTTTAAATAAAAGTTGATGTTGTAATAAGTTTATTGAATAAAAGTTTATGTTTTAAATTCTAAATGTTTGAATAAAAGTTGATGTTGTAATAAGTTTATTGAATAAAAAATTATGTTTTAAATTCTAAATGTTTGAATAAAAGTTGATCTTGTAATGAGTTTATTTAATAAAAGTATATATTTAATGTATAATGGGTTTGTTTAATAAGAAGAAGATATCACTTTCTTAAGTTTTTTATTTTTGAATAACCGGGTATAACCGGTTTTTTAAACCCGAACCGGTCTCAACCCGACCCAAACCGGTTAGTATAGGTTCGAGTTTTTACACACATAAAAATCGAACCGAACCGGTTTGGTCAAAAAACCGGTTTTCAAACTATGACCAAAAACTGGTCCGCTTTTCAAACCCGAACCGGTTTGGAAAAAAACTGGTTTGTACACCCCAAGCCGTACTTGCCATGTTTTTGCATCAACACTTATGCCATTGGATATGGTCTCAACCTTGTTTTCTCACTAAACTTGGGAAATACTAAAACAGCCAATTAAAACATGCACTGTGATCAGAGTTTAATGATCCGTGTGGTGCACAACCTATGGATAGAAAGATACGAAAGTCTAGTTTCCAAAAAATCTGCTGTTCGTCCATATCCTTCCTAACAAGGGAGTTACTGCTATTTTAGTGAACAAAGTTCATGCTGCACGGAATTTTATTTCCAGCGATTGTGCTAACTTTTGTCCCAACCAACTTGGTTCCCATCTTAAATTTGCAAGCAGTCTTATGACACACGTTTTTCAACCTCTTTTTGGCTGAATTTGCCATAGATAATGCAATTTTTGGTATGCATTGTACGCTAAAATGTCATCTTTCAAATGTTGAAAAACAGTTTCCTTTGGAAAGCCCAAAATACGCACCCTTATAAAAAGGTCGAGCGTGTGCATGGCAGTTTTACACCATGCTTGTGTCGTAACTTTGCCCCTTAGGCATATAACCTTGCCATGTTATGAACTCAATATGATAGATCATTTTGATCGTATCTGGTATAAAATCTCTATGTTGTTAGAGTGTTCGCTATGCTTATGTTTGTAAAATTTTGCAAGCGAAATTGAGTACATATTAAGCTATTTCCAAGGAACAAAATATTTTTGGATCTCGTGTTATAAATCCATTGTGACTATGATGAGTAGGTCATCACAATCAATGAGCGGTATAATGCTCAAGTTGTTGAATTCCGAATGGCATTTTCTAGTCACATTAGTTCCGTAACAATTGAAACATGTTATGTGTTCGCTATATTTTTAAACAATCCGCAAGTGTACGGAGTAAGTGTAGAAAGCGGCGAGCAAGGTCGTATTCTACAGAGACTAAATATTCCTATTGTATTGAGTACTAGATTATAATGATTCCGGTTTTATCTAGACGATCGAAAGTTGAATGGATGGTAAACGAAATAAAATAAAATGATGACAACAAAATAAAATATCCGAATTGAGGAGAATTGTAAGAGTTTAGAAAGAAAGATTCCAAGGCTCGGTTTCCGTTGATCACTAAGTTTAGTCGGGATTGGTTCCAAAAGTTCTAAGTGCGTTTCCAAAATGATAATCACAATAATATTCTAAAGTTCCTCTCGAGATGCATTAAAACGTAGATTAAACAACCTATAACAACGTCTCCGTTTACTATAAATTATCTAACTCCAAAATGTTCATAAGATTTAAACATCATCATAGCTTATCACCGATTTCTCAATCTCGTAATTTACTACGTCAAATACTTGAAACCTATTAATGCCCTCTTCTCTCGAATTATGAGCAATTAAGTTAAACATGTAAAAATATTGATCAAGTGTCTAAACATGAATTAAAACCAAGTATTTGATAAAGAAATCACATTAGATATATATAATCTTAAATCCCTTAAAACCATAGCAAATCAACGTACTCCCATGCCCGAAATCTAACGAGTTTAGCCGGACATGGTAATGAAAGAAAGATTAATAATCATCATGTTCATCATGTTCATGCTAAATAAAACAACAAAATGAATAAAAGATAGGAAGAAGATAAAACTCGGATGGTGTCTTGAATAATCCCGGTTGAAGACTTCAAATATTCTTGAAGTGTTCTTCAAGAATTCCCTTAGCTCTCAATCTTGTGTTTCTCTCTCTCTCTAATCTCTCCAATATTCAGAACCTTTTTATAAAGCCAAAATATCCTTTTTTTCATGTTCAAATCTTGCAAAAATGTCAAAAAGTGATTTTTCTACAGAAAAGTGGCACGGCCCATGTCATACTATCCCAGAAAATACAAAAACTTTCTGGACAGCAGACCCGTCCGTGTCCTGTGACACGGCCCGTGTCATACTGTCCCAGAAAATGCAAAAACTTTCTGGACTGTGAAGTTGTGGTGTATAAGCCATATCTCCCTCAATACACCTCGAAATTTATCGTATGATATACCGTTGCGAAGATGATTTCAATGGGAATCCAAGCATATATAGTACACATCCTGATTCGAAGTAATGAATCTGGAAATTAGAAAATACGATAGATAGTGCTTCAATCTTTATCGTTTTAGGCATCATTTTCTCGTTTTCGCATTGCTTGATATGTGTTGGGGATTGAGACTTCATTATTGCTTGATAATGTCCTTAAAATACATATAAAATCAAAT
This sequence comes from Orobanche coerulescens, assembly GCA_033398695.1. Classification (NCBI taxonomy): domain Eukaryota; kingdom Viridiplantae; phylum Streptophyta; class Magnoliopsida; order Lamiales; family Orobanchaceae; genus Orobanche; species Orobanche coerulescens. The sequence goes on along the minus strand of CM065816.1, from coordinate 8,619,349 downwards.
AAAATGTACCCAAGCGTGATCGAGTCCAACAAACACAATATGAGTACAAACGACACAATTCTACACATTTTAGGATCTTAAAATCCGGAAAAACCTTATAAAAATATGTGTAAAAATGAGTGTTATCAAAATACCCCAAACTTGAACGTTGATCGTCCCGAGCAATGCACTTTAAAATAACCACTCTTAAGGGAACTCATTCCTCAACACACCTCAAAGGATTATTTTGAGAATTCATCAATGCGCCTCAAGAAATAAATAAGTCGAGTTCTATAAAGTATTCAAATCTCTGGGGTGCTTCCTTAACATCATAGCCAATATGTGAAGAATATGAACCTCACCGGTCAAGTGTATTTACTCACTCTCAAAGTATATAATAGGATAAGTGACGCTCAAAACTCATTCAATGAAATAAGAATCCCCATAGGCTTGCCAATTGTCTATATCTCTACCACTAGTTGTGCATGCAAATTTGGTGAATCAAAAAAGAATTTATTGGTTGTAATGTAGGCTTTTTGGTCAGGGCAGGATAAGTATGGCTTAAAGTGACTTGACTTGAGCAAATTAGAACATCATCTCAATAATCACTTTGCTCAATTAGAAGCTAAAAATTTTGTTTTCCTTGGAATTTGCTTCCTTCAACCCCTTGATTTTAATATAATCGCACTAAGCGCTTTTGAAAGTGAGAATCACAACCTTATTCCTCCTTATTGCTCCATTTATTTTATTTCCTCCTTATCGCTCCAATAAATCTCGTTCTTTCTTTTTTCATTCTTTTTTTTTTGTGCCCACTCTTTGTTTTTTTCTTTTCATGTGGTGGACAACATCATCATTATAATCACACCATTCTTCCTTCAAATTTATTTTGATGAATCATTGCAATTGAACCAACAATCTTCCCAATCGCCTCCGCACATCTTTTCATTCTTTTGCCAATTTGTTCTAATAAGCTCAAGTATAGGGATAAAAAGTTTATAATGGAACGGAAAGCTCATAATGTGGCTAACAAAAAATAGGCTTTAAGCTCAATCGGGCTAACTAGGGAAATAAATTTTCGGATTGGCCAAAAGATTTGAAGGGTTGCCAATAAAAATCGCCTAAAATCACTTTCACTAATTTGCACACACGCTTGTAGTTTTGAATAAGATACAAAGGCAAGTTCTAGAGTCTTAAAACATGAATGATACACTCGACAATGAAACTTGTATAAATAATGCACGAAGGCTCAAAAGCTCACAAGTTAGATTTGTTCATATTTCCAAGATATTAAACTATTTATTCAATTTCACACCCTTTTGATTATTCTACAATTTTTCCTCTTCAAATTATCCTCGATTTGCATATCAAAATAACAAAATAAGTCCCGAGGTATCCAAGACAAGAGTTTATTATTTCGAGTTTCATCCAAGTACATGATACTCAAAACACACCAAGTTCAAAAACAACAATTCACAGCAAAATACAAGCAAATCTTCACACTAAAATTCGAAAAAAATAGAAACAAACAAACAATAAAATTAAAAAAAAAACGAACAATATAAGTATATCTTGACCCAATATCTCCCCCCAAACTTGAATTAAAGAATGTACACACGAAGGGGGTATAGTATTTAAACAATAAAAACTTTGGGTCAAGAAATACTTACAACCGGTCATATTGATTTGGCGGAGGGAAGTGGCCTTGTTGAACATGCCTCGTGTCATACCTGCTCAGATTTGTCAAAAATCGTCTGCCCACCTGACCCGACCGTGTCAAACGACACGGCCCGTGTCGCACCTGCGCGGAAAGTGAAAATCAACTGTCAGCCTGACCAGACCGTGTCAAACGACACGGCCCATGTCATATTTGCCCAGAAACTAAAAAAATATCTGTATGCCCGACCCGACCGTGTCAAGTGACACGGCCCATGTCGTACTAACCTGGAAAGTGCGCTTCTGGTCTCCGGATCTTTTTCCTGCGAATTGGACACCTACAGTTGAACCGGTCAGTTCCTCATCAAGTAAAATAAAAATAAAATGCAAATAAGAACAAAATAAACTAACAAGAACCATTGGGTTGCCTCCCAATTAGCGCTAATTTTAACGTCTTCAGCCGGACGCAAGTGTTGGGTTGCCTCCCAACTAGCGCTAAATTTAACGTCTTCAGCCAGACGCATGTTTCCTTCATCCCGGATCATCCAACGAGCTCTTACAATCCGGTTTACACGTAATTTTATCGGGAGGTTCTCCATTTGTCAATCCATCAAATCGAGAGTTCATCAAAAATATAACATTTTGACTATGCGTCCTAATCGTTAATTCTCCTCGATCCACATCAATTAAAGCTCGTGCAGTGGCTAAGAACGGACGTCCAAGTATTACTAGACCATCTTGCTTCCCATCATCATCAAGCACTATAAAATCAACGGGGAAGGCGAACTTATCAATTTTTAAAATTACATCCTCCACAATTCCCTTTGAAAATAGACAAAGGATTGTAAGCTCACTGGAGCTGGTCTCAACTCTCCTAATCCAAGTGTCCTGAAAATAGACAAAGGCAATATATTGACACTTGAACCATGATCAACAAATACATCATTTAATGAACAACCCGAAATAGAGCAAGGAATTGAAAAACTCCCTGGATCCTTAAGCTTAGTGGGTAGGCGCTCCAATTCTTTTGTCTTTGACGCCATGTCTTGCATGAAGACCTCAAAATTTTTCTTCTCCTCGATATGCTCAATATCAGGCCGATCCTTCACCTCATTAATTATCAAATCAGCTTTATTAGACAACACGGTTGCATCTTCGTTTTCATTTCCCGATTTCGGTAGCTCTTCATTCACAGTGTGCGAAAAAATAGCATTGCATTGTGCTTTTGGATTTTCCTCGGTGTTGCTTGGAAATTGGCCCTTTTTTATGTTGGCTCCCCACAATCTTAGCTAATTGACCGATTTGCGTTTCTAGGTTTCTCATTTGAGCTCCAACGGTGGTTGCTAATTGAGTCACATGATTTTCAATCCGATCAAGCTTTTCTTCATCTCGGGTAAACCGACTTTTTGTTTCCATCATAAACGTAGCCAAAATATTCTCTAGATTAGAATTTGGCTTGGACTCTTCTATCACCTCACCATTTGATATTTTATATCCCGTCGGTGGTTGCAACACATTTCTCGAATTCTCGTAGCTAAGATTCTCGTGATTCCTATTTGAAGGATGATAAAACCCTGGATGAGGATTATTTTGATAGTTACTGAAATTATGGTTATTGATGTAATGAGCTTCCTCCAATGGGTCCGGTGGTGGTGCACTTCCTTTTGGATTTATTTTTTCATTTGCACTCTTCGTCAGAACTCCCAAATGGTTGGTCAAAATCGACATTTGTGCAGTTAAAGCCTTTATGGGATCCGAATCTGAAACTTCAGGCACTCTACGCACATTAGTTCTCCCAATAGGCCATTGATAGCTATTCATGGCCATCTCCTCGATCAATTCATATGCTTCTTCAGCACTTTTAGCTAGCAAAGCTCCTCCGTCCGAAGCGTCAACAAGATTTCTCGTCTCTCCGGCCAATCCATTATAAAAGAAACACATTTGTTGGTCTTCAGAAAACCCATGACGAGGACATCGTCTTAACAAATCTTTGAAGCGTTCTCACACCTCATATAACATTTCTGAATCCATTTGTCGGAACTGCATGATTTCGCTCTTCAATCTCATAGTCTTGTTGGGCGGGAAGAATTTGAAAAGAAACTTTTCTCCCAACTCGTCCCATGTACGTATGCTCCCGGAAGTAAGGGTTCCAAGCCAACTACGAGCTTTCTCTCTCAAAGAGAATGGAAATAACTTCAATCTTATTGCATCGCTTGACACCCCATTTATTTTTATAGTGTCACAAATTTGAATAAAGTGGAATAAATGGGCGTGTGGTTCTTCTGTGGCAAATCCACCAAACTGATTCTGTTGAACCATCGATATTAATGAAGGCTTCAATTCAAAATTTAGGACGTTGATAGGAATATGGGAAATTCCCCCATAATTTTGGTCAAGCCTCAACCGAAATCCATCCCGAATCGATTGAATTCGAACTGTGGGCTGCTCAGCCCGTACGCCTCCATTGTTTGGATTGTGGGATATTGTATTATCATTGCCAGTGTTGGCAATCGAGTCTCCCGTTCTTTCCATTTCGTCAGATAGATCTCTTTGTAATTCCCGTGTAGCAACACTTGTTCTTCGAGCAAATGCCTCTACTTCGGGAATAAAGTTTTCCAAAGGTTCTCGAGAAGAGCGGGTGTTCATGTACGTCCTATAACACGGCCAAAAACAATACAGAAGTAACAATATAAAATAAAACAGAAAAATACTCCCTCCGTCCACAATCTAAGTTCCCCAACTTTTTGGGTTCGGGTTTTAAGAAATGTTAGGTGAATGTGATGTGAGTGGAGTTTGGGTCCCACATTAAAAGTAATTTAATATTAATATGTGGGTCAGCCTGGTAAAATATGTGAATATATAATAATTATAAGAATATTTTAGTAAATTGTATTGTGGGGTAGTGTTTAAAAATAGAAAGGGAACATTTTTTGTGGACATACCAAAATGGCAAAAAGGGAACATTGATTGTGGACGGAGGGAGTATGTCTAAAGTAAGACCGGAAACACTTATCGTAATATCAATACTAACAAAAATAAATTAGTCCCCGACAACGGCGCCAAAAACTTGTTCGCTATATTTTTAAACAATCTGCAAGTGTACGGAGTAAGTGTAGAAAGCGGCGAGCAAGGTCGTATTCCACATAGACTAAATATTCCTAATGTGTTGAGTACTAGATTATAATGATTCCGGTTTTATCTAGACGATCGAAAGTTGAATGGATGGTTAACGAAATAAAATAAAATGATGATAATAAAATAAAATATCCGAATTAAAGAGAATTGTAAGAGTTTAGAAAGACAGATTCCAAGGCTCGGTTTCCGTTGATCACTAAGTTTAGTCGGGATTGGTTCCAAAAGTTCTAAGTGTGTTTCCAAAATGATAATCACAATAATATTCTAAAGTCCCTCTCGAGATGCATTAAAACGTATATTAAACAACATATAACAACATCTACGTTTACTATAAATTATCTAACTCCAAAATGTTCATAAGATTTAAACATCATCATAGCCTATCATCGATTTCTCAATCTCGTAATTTACTATGTCAAATACTCAAAACCTATTAATGTCCTCTTCTCTCGAATTATAAGCAATTAAGATTAACATGTAAAAACATTGATCAAGTGTCTAAACATGAATCAAAACCAAGTATTTGATAAAGAAATCACACTAGATATATGTTGTTGCCCAAAATATTTATCCGAAGATTAAATACTGCTGGAATGGACGGACAACAAACAAGGTTGCGGGAGCACTTCCGAGAGGGTGTGAATAACACAAGATTTGTCGGGTTTGTTAGGCCCGGGCTTGAATGCTCTCGCGAGATGTTATTAATACAAATATTCGTGGATACAAGTATTAATGTGAGAATCTAAGTACAATGAGTGTAAAAAGACCCTGTTAATCCAGCTCTTGAGCGAGGCTTGGTGTTCTTCCTTCTCGGCCGATCGTCTTCTGTATGAGAGAGGCGGAGAGAGAAGAATGAACCGAGAGATAGCTGTTGCCAAGAGTAGGAGAAAGCCAAGTTGTGTGTAATGCTTGTAAACTGGGCGAAAACTGAATCCGGGTCCAAATGCAGGCAGCCCTCTATTTATAGGGGCTGGGGAGCCTTGTCTTCTGGCGGGCGATCGCCTTCCGGCCATTATAATAATGGGGCGATCGTCTTCAAGTCACATGGGCAGTCTGCCTAAAGTCCAAGGCAGCTGCTGGCAGCCAGCTGTGCGGTCCAATGAGGAGCCAGCACGCGTCCGGAGTCACTGTCATATGCGGTCCTACTGACACCTTTCGGCGGGCCTGTCGGCTGGTGGGAAGATGCTGACAGGCTGTGGTCAATGATCCGTGATATGCGGATCTTGTCTTGGCACTGCACGTGGGTTCTGTCCTGAGGTTCGGCCTTTGCCGACTGGATGACCATCGGCTTTGAGTGGCATGAGGCGGTCGTCAAAGGTCGGTCGCCAGGGTTCGGCATCGTCCAGTCACCAAGGGTCGGTCGGCAAGTACCGAGAGATTATCGTCCGCTAGTCGGTCGGCAGGAGTCGATCGCCAAGTACCGAGAGACGATCGTCTTAGATGTCGATCGCTCGGCACCGGGACTTGTCCTGGGACCTTCGGTCGGCCGATCTATCTTGTCTGCCGGGCTAAGACTAGGTTGCCCGATCGCCGGCTCAGCTTACGCCGCTGCTCAATTGCTAGGTCGCCCGATCTCCGAGGCGATCGCCGGTCGGAGAGTATAATTCTCGACACAACAATTGCCCCCCAGCTTGCTCCGATGTTGCAGACATGGGGCGAGGTGGTTCTTGCTGGCGATCGTGTAAGATGAGGACGGGCGATCCGTTGAGCTGACTTTGGATTCGGACTTGGGCGATCTGGTCGATTGGCTAGCTATCTTTCGGTCTTGTACCTGCAAAAAACAACATTGGCCGATCCCCCTCAGAAACTTGATGGTTTCGTCGTTTGAGGAATCGTGCACAGTCGCGGAGCTCGATGGACCGACTCCATGACCGTGTCTTGTGCGCGAAGACATTGAGTGTCTCGTGACTCATTTTATTGTGAGGGTCCTCCGTTAGGCTGCGCCTCGCCTCGTATTTAAACGAAGGGCGTGCGGTCTTGGTCTAGAGGAGTCCTTGCGCGGGGCAGCGTCGGATGATTCAACTCCACATCCGCGGCTTGTTAGCTCTGCTTCCACCTCGGCCTGCCATGAGGATGGCGAACCTCGACGGTGTACATTGAGACGGGGTTAGTGGCACGTCGCATTGTCCGGGTTCACCATGTTTAGATGATGATCCTTTGAGGGCGGGCGATCGTGTCCACTGATTAGTTTTGGAGGGCCCTCAGACTACGCCGGCCTCGTATTTAAACGAAGGGCGGGCGATCTTGGCCCAAAGGGACCTTGCATGGCCGACGCAGCCGGTTCCATCGACTACCAGGACCATGGCTGTATGATGTGCGGTGGAGGCAATCTCGTGCCATAGTCCATCATGTTAGATGGTGAACTGTAGATGGCGATCGAGTCCTCCGGTTTGTTGATGTAGCTTGAGATCGGCGATCGGGCTGGAAGACTGTGATCGTCAATTATCGTTCGGCTGCCGATCGCGTTATTCAGAGATTGATACTGGCGATCGGGCGGGAAGACTGGCGATCGTCTTCGGGTGCCGATCGCGCTGCTCATAGGCTGAGGAGAAACCTTTGCCTCGCCAGAAAGTCTGCGGCCTTAGCTCGGAAGATCGCATAGGTCGCCGGTTGGTCCTTCGTGAGATGCCTGAACATAGGCGAAAGGCCATGGAATCCTCCTATGACCGTGTAGAGGGCGATCTCATCGCTTATGGGTTCGCCGTTGAGGATGATCTCGTCTACCCGGTCGATGTAGTCCGAGTCGGACTCTTCTTCGCCTTGCTGGATCCGCATCATGCGATGGGGACCTTCTGGCTGGGCGACCCTTGTGGCGAAGTACTCTGTGAAGACGTTCGCCAGTTGGTTAAAGGATCCGATGGACCGAGGCGGCAATGAGGCGTACCACCTGTGGGCGAGGTCGTCCAGCGTCAGAGGGAACATTCGGCACCTGGTCGCGTCAGATGCCCCACACCCGGTCATGTAGATGTTGAACTTGCTCAGGTGTGTTTCGGGGTCTGATCTCCCTTCGTACAAAGGTGTTTGCGGAGGAGCGATCTTGTGCTGCACGGGGGCGAGCTCGATGTGGACCGCGAGCGGCTCGCTCGGCTCGGCGATCGTCTTCTTGGCGCCTATCCCGGATTCCAGGAGCGCCTTCATGTCGTCGAGTTGACGTTGTATCGCGGCCATCGCCGTGGCTCGGTCGCCCGCAGATCGGCTTTGGGAGCGGGAGCCGAGGCGATCGTGTACCGGTCTCCTGACTCCGCTGCTGCCGACCTCGGCTATTTGGCGAGAGGGAGCCAGACGGCTGGGCTGCCTTCTGGGAGTCGGATAGGCCGAGCTCCTGGTGACGGACTCGAACTCCGTCGTCTCGTAGCTGGGGCCGGACTGCCCCGGTCTCCAAGATGGGTCGCTGCCCAGGCGATCAAAAACAGAGGTGCCCCGGCTGGCGAACGCCTCTCCTTGCGGATGAGAGCCTCCTGGCGATCGCTCGGCCAATAACGCCTTGAACTTCCGCTTGGTCTTCCGGCGGATGGCCGATGGGGTGATAGCGGGAGGCGCGTCGAGAGCACTCTGTCGCTCCCGTAGGACGGCCATGGCCTCCTCGATCTGTTCCGCGGTTCGGATCCGGTCGAGCGAGAGACTTGGGCTGACCCCCAGGGGCGGGATCGAGCGTCTCGGACCGCGGCGGCTACCCTCCGCCATCGGCTGTGGCTCGGACTGAGACGGAACGAGGCGCCTGGCGGGCTGGCCGGCGGCTTTCTTCGACGCGGAGACGGAAGACATGATTCTGAAAGCTTTCTCTGAAGAACAGTGAGTGTTTCTTCAGGTATATGCCCCGGAGAACAGTGAGTGTTCTTCGAGACGGTAGGGATAAAAATTTGAGGGTTAGCTCCCCTTCCTCTAGCGCCAATTGTTGTTGCCCAAAATATTTATCCGAAGATTAAATACTGCTGGAATGGACGGACAACAAACAAGGTTGCGGGAGCACTTCCGAGAGGGTGTGAATAACACAAGATTTGCCGGGTTTGTTAGGCCCGGGCTTGAATGCTCTCGCGAGATGTTATTAATACAAATATTCGTGGATACAAGTATTAATGTGAGAATCTAAGTACAATGAGTGTAAAAAGACCCTGTTAATCCAGCTCTTGAGCGAGGCTTGGTGTTCTTCCTTCTCGGCCGATCGTCTTCTGTATGAGAGAGGCGGAGAGAGAAGAATGAACCGAGAGATAGCTGTTGCCAAGAGTAGGAGAAAGCCAAGTTGTGTGTAATGCTTGTAAACTGGGCGAAAACTGAATCCGGGTCCAAATGCAGGCAGCCCTCTATTTATAGGGGCTGGGGAGCCTTGTCTTCTGGCGGGCGATCGCCTTCCGGCCATTATAATAATGGGGCGATCGTCTTCAAGTCACATGAGCAGTCTGCCTAAAGTCCAAGGCAGCTGCTGGCAGCCAGCTGTGCGGTCCAATGAGGAGCCAGCACACGTACGGAGTCACTGTCATATGCGGTCCTACTGACACCTTTCGGCGGGCCTATCGGCTGGTGGGAAGATGCTGACAGGCTGTGGTCAACGATCCGTGATATGCGGATCTTGTCTTGGCACTGCACGTGGGTTCTGTCCTGAGGTTCGGCCTTTGCCGACTGGATGACCATCGGCTTTGAGTGGCATGAGGCGGTCGTCAAAGGTCGGTCGCCAGGGGTCGGCATCGGCCAGTCACCAAGGGTCGGTCGGCAAGTACCGGGAGATGATCGTCCGCTAGTCGGTCGGCAGGAGTCGATCGCCAAGTACCGAGAGACGATCGTCTTAGATGTCGATCGCTCGGCACCGGGACTTGTCCTGGGACCTTCGGTCGGCCGATCTATCTTGTCTGCCGGGCTAAGACTAGGTCGCCCGATCGCTGGTCGGCAGTTCTGCCTTGGCTGCTCGGCACTGGCTAGGTCGCCCGATCTCCGAGGCGATCGTCGGTCGGAGAGTATAATTCTCGACACAACAATATATATAATCATCAATCCCTCAAAACTATAGCAAAACAACGTACTCCCATGCCCGGAATCTAACGAGTTTAGCCGGACATGGTAATGAAATAAAGATTAATAATCATCATGTTCATCATGTTCATGCTAAATAAAACAACAAAATAAATAAAAGATAGGAAAAAGATAAAACTCGGATGGTGTCTTGATTTATCCCAGTTGAAGCCTTCAAATGTTCTTGAAGTGTTCTTCAAGAATTTCCTTCAAATCTCCTTCGTTTTGGATGAAAAGCTCTCAATCTTGTGTTTCTCTCTCTCTCTAATCTCTCGAATATTCAGAATATCTTTTCCAAGTCTAGCCCAAAAGACCTTTTTATAAAGCCAAAATAACCTTTTTTTTTCATGTTCAAATCTTGCAAAAATGTCAAAAAGTGATTTTTCTACCGAAAAGTGACACGGCCCGTGTCACTGACACGGCCCATGTCATACTGTCCTAGAAAATGCAAAAACTTTCTGGACAGCAGACCCGGCCATGTCATGTGACACGGCCCGTGTCATACTGTTCCAGAAAATGCAAAAATTTTCTGGACTGTGAAGTCGTGGTGTATAAGCCATATCTCCCTCAATACACCTCGGAATATATCGTATGATATACCGTTGCGAAGCTGATTTCATGAGGAATCCAAACATGTATAGTACATATCCTGATTCGAAGTAATGAATCTGGAAATTAGAAAATACGATAGATAGTGCTTCAATCTTCATCGTTTTAGGCCTCGTTTTTTCGTTTCCGCATTGCTTGATATGTATTGGGGATTGTGACTTCGTTATTACTTGATAATGTCCTTAAAATACCTATAAAATCAAATAAAATGTACCCAAGCGTGATCGAGTCCAACAAACACAATATGAGTACAAACGACACAATTCTACACATTTTAGGATCTTAAAATCCGGAAAAACCTTATAAAAATATGTGTAAAAATGAGTGTTATCATTATGACTCGATGATATATATGCCAAAGTGTATCACTCATAGCATCTCATTGTAATTTGTGAGAATAAAATCTTATACATCACTTGTATCGGACATGTGAAAGAATATTCATGAGTCAATATAATCCGGCTTGCATCGGTTTTTATAACCAGAAGATGTATTGGGACATTGACACATTTAGGCTTTAATAGTCCAAAGTTTGGACAGTTTGATGATCCATATACCACGGTATTGTCATGGACATAATTTTTTCTTTGAACAAAGAAGATAGCTGGATCAAAGACACCAAAGTACGTTGGTGGAGTCGTGAGCAGGGCTCATGACTGATGATGATAGTTATGTCATTCGCGTCTTGCTTTTATAAGCATGTGTGACGCCAAAGACCCCCCGATGATCCTTCTTAGCCATGTTCATTGATTAAAGCCTATTCTTTGGCAAAATTAGGAGAAGACACCCTCATATGCTAAAGAGAATAATATAGCGACTCGCATAAGCATGGTGTTGAGTCCTCCCTTTTCACCGAGTCCTTATACATACATGATCATAAGTATTAGCCTGTGTGGTTTATGATGCTATGATGGTGTTCACAAATGATCGTACTCAAGTGATAACATTTATATGTTATGTTGTTCCTTTGAGAATGATTGATAAGTTGATGAAACCTAAATTTATGGTTGTCCAACTTGCGGACCATTCATTGTAAAGGTCGTTTCACCCACTTTTAGACCAAGTCTTAAAGTGAAATTTTAACGAGCATTTCCTAACATCTAAGGCTACCTTCTCACAAATTTTGGTGCCATTTGGAGATTTGGAATGAGGTGAACCACTTAAATAAAGTTTTCACATACCACCAGCTGTCCCAACAACCAGTTCAATGTCATTTCGACCGGTTTCTGACCACAAGGTTGATGGTTTTGGAATCCCAACGCCCGTTTATACATGCTCACAAAATTTTGAGGTGCTTGGGGCTGGTGAAGGGAGTGAACTCTTCAAGAAAGCACTAGAGGCTCGATAAAACCAACGGCCTATCATCGGTTCAATCGTTTCTTTATGTTCGATCCCGATGGTGCATGGTGGCGGTTTTGTTGGATTCTCAAGACCAGTAGCTACAGGTTATGTAGCATAGGTCAACATGTCATATTCACCTATACCTATCATCATTCAAATGTTTAGTTACAAGTGTAACAATATGCATTTTGTTAACTAAATTGTGTTAACAATAAAAAACCTTTATCGTCCACATATTCATGTGCCAAAGTGCGTCATCACAACGCATTATGACGGGTTATAAATGATGAATATGACATGCGCTTTCACTCATAGTCCGTTTAAAATATATCTTGGCAGACGATCTCATAAGTCACTTTGATGAGCCAGTCTTCCCGTCGTTAGGGGGAGATGCGAACAATCATGTACGAGTAGAACGACTTGGAATTGTTGTAGTTTGTCCCTACTGTGCCTCATCAAGTTCCCTAAAGTGACGAGATTAAATACATGCTGCAACCATGTCTACAAGGATTGTGTCCGGGCATGGACGTTCGTCACCTATGAATGGTAATATGGTAACACCACAAATTGTGGTAGACGGTGTTACTAGGCTGTGGATCTCATCGAGTATTGGGATGCCACTTGGTTTGATAAATACTCTCGCTAAGAATATATGTGAGTTTGGTACATGAAACTTGATCATCTGATCAAATGAACTCATCTGTCTCATGTGATTCTGAATTATAGTCATCATTGGGGGACGCCTCAATGAATGTCAATCCAAAGAGTACTCTATGAATAAAGCCGGTACATGAGGACGTGGAATGTGAGTTTAATCGAACCATACTTCGTTGAAAATCTACAATGCTGTAGTATTGGACTAAAATGGAAATATATGCGACTCCAGTATGAATAAAGTGATAGCCCTTTGTTGAAGTGGTGCCGACACTCCAAAGATAAGATCTATCTGTATACTTTGTTAAAGTGAGTGAGAGAATGAGTTAAACTCATCTCATGGCACGAGGTTTCTCATGAGCGCACTAGAATCGACTACGATGACACGAAACTTAGTTGTGCTATCGTAATGGATGTTATAGCATCCACTATCTTTTCAGTTAGATAGTTTCCCAAAAATTAACGTGCAACTTGTGGTTAAATCTTATCTTAGTGGAGAACTAAGTTTAGTGATAAAAGGATCTCGTGGTGGATCAAACTCAAATCAAGTGGCTCCTCACCACGGAGCGAGTTGATAAGTGGTTGTCAGGAACACATACTAAGTATATACTTGATTTGGAAGAGATATGAAGCTTTTGCGTGTAAAACTAAGGATTTATAGTGATGTACTCTTGTGAGACTAAGAGATTCCGCTAAATCCAAAGTTAAGAATGAAAGGATCTTGGGGACTTGATGATGCGTATTCATCAATCGGTTTAAAGCAATCTAAGGGACGGTTTCTCTAAGAGACGATAAAGTAATACCTATATGATTACCAATGACTAGTCGAAGTCATAATAAGACTTGGCTCACTTAAGTGATGATGTAGTCTTAAAGAAAAGTACGGTATTATGTACTCATGTTTGATTCGATGTACTCATTTGTAATAATCCGGTAAAGCCACTGTGATGATGGACAAGGATGCGCTCACGCAATGTCTGTGATAGACGAGAAGCTTGAAGCTCGCTCTATCTCGATAAAAGGACACTTGAATATCGATGCCCGGATTTGCCCTGAATGTATTGGTCTATCTCCCAAATGACCTACAGGGTAGCTCACTTGCTGGAAAATGGTGAAATTGGTACCATTGGAAAGGTTTGTATCTACTTTCCAAGGAAACCAACCATTTGATCACATCCATCATGCTGAGTGTCATATGACTATTGTTGCAAAGTAGGACATGATATGTCCGGTAATTTGCTGAGTCAACTTCGATAGAGCTTTGTGATCTGCTCAGGTCGATCAGGTTACGTACTGTATGTGAATGAAAAGCTATGGGTGTCTAGTTTTCATAAGCTTTTACAATTTCGTTGATACCTATTGAATCGAACAAGTTATGACTGATTTAGTACATGGAGGTCAAGACTTTAGAAAACTTAATTTTCTGATAAGTCTTTAGCGACTCTGCACTTTGGATGCGCCGCGCTCTTTTTGTCCTTAGACCAATGTTTGTTTTTTTCCATTGGGTTTTCACTTGGTAAGGTTATTAACGAGGCGACCTATGAGAACATCCATACAATGATGCGTTGTACTTCTGTTCAATTTAGACCAAAAGGTATTTTTCCCACTGGGTTTTTCCTTCGTATAGTTGTGAGGGCAACTTGGCATTTGACTCCTATTATTTGAGGTACCCATCAGGGGGAGTCATTATGTATACATCAGGGGGAGTATACATGACATGTTATGTTGGTACGTTGCAATCTTTTCCTCATCAAGCCTTTATTTTTCCCATGGGTTTTGTTTTGGCTTGGAATATATTTTTACGAAGGCAACATCTTCTGCACCATTATTGTATTAGTGCTCGACACAGGGGAGTGTTCCAGGAATTATTATTCCCTTGATGTGTCTTATCTAATACTGGTTGTATATATATAGATGGAAGATTCTAGATCCTTCTAGAAGTAGTAGGATCCTATTAGATGACTTACCTTATCTAGGAATCCTATGTATGGAAGGACTTTCATTGTAATGCATATATAAAAGCCCCTCTATCAGTGTTATGAATACAATTGATTGACTCGTATTTACAGTCTTTTGCTTTCTTCTGAAACAAATAAAACATCTCTCTGTCTCCTTTCTATACATACATATGGAACTATATTTTCAAAAAAAATTAGAAAATTAAAAAATGACGGTGTTTTTCGAGAATCTCTTATATTTATAAAGATAATAAAAAAATAATAATACCCTTCCTTCTCCTACTCATCAGTCATCCCCGTCTCTTCACACCAGCAATCTCATGTGATCAGTTATTATATACTCCATATTACTATCCTCTCATTCTCTCTCTCTCTCTCTCTCTCACGCATACAACACGCACACTCTTTACAGATCCAGACACTCTAAAAGATCGAGTGTCCTCTTTTCCAATCAAATTGCTTTTGTATAAGGCCTTCTGATTTCTCCCAGCTTCCGACAGGTTTGCTTTGGGTTTACTCTTGAATTTTGGAATTTTCAGTTTTTGTTTGGATTTTTATGCGAAATTTCTGTGATTAGGGTTTCTGCGTTATCAATTCGATGCTAAGGGGATTGAATTTTGTGGGTTGGGATTTTGGTATACTGGTCCAGTTGATCGTTTGTGAAAATATTTGAGTTTTTTTTTTTTTTTTTTAGTTTTTCAATTATTAGAATTATCATGGGGTTTATTGCGTGTGTATATATATATATATATATATATATATATAAGGCGTTTCATGCAAAGACTAAATATTAGATGCGATTTCTGAGACTAATTTATGCATGAAATATATACATTTAGTGCATCAAAATTTCAATGCATTAAAATATGCAATATATGTATCAAAATATCGATGCATTAAAATATTAGATTATATGCATCAAATATATTGCATATTTTAATGCATTGAAATTTTGATGCACGAAATACATATATTTCATGCATAATTAGTACAAAACTCATGCATAAATTAGTACTGTAAAGTACTGCATCTAATATTGGTACTGCATAGAACGCGCCCCTATATATATACACTGAAGTTTAGGTTGCTAGATCTTGCAGGTGTCTTGGATTTTTCTACTGGCTGACATTTTCTTCACTTTGCTTTTTAGGATCTGAAATTTTGGGATATGCTATGAGCTTGTATAATTGAATGAGATACAGAATTAATGGAGCTGAGTCAGTTCCATACTTGTTCTTAGTTAATATTTGTGTTTGTTAAAATTAGGATCTTTGCAGTGAGGCCTTTTTTCTTATATATATTTTCATGGGAGGAGTAATTATTCTTTTATGCTGTATACACCCTACATTTCCGTTCCACATAAAGAGTCATATTTCAAAATTATTTTTCTATCCATTCAAGTCATATTTCTATTTTCTTACATACTGTTAGAGCTGTAAACGAAGCTAGCTTTTAACGAACAAGCTCGAGCTCGGCTCGTTAGGGGCTCGGTTCGGCTCGGTTCGTTAAGAGCTCGAGCCGAGCTCGAACACAAAAATATGTGCGATAAGAAAACGAGCTCGAGCCGAGCTTTCACCATGCGCGGCTCGAGCTCGGCTCGAAATCGTTCGAGCTCGGTTCGGCTCGAAAAAAGCTCGAAAAATGTATGTTTTAAAAATTTTATTTTTTATTAAGATCTCCTACCAAATTAATTGTTTATTGTTTGAAAATTTGGAAATATCAATAAATTAGATACATCTTGACATCCGTACGGTTCGATCATCGAGAAATAATTTTAAAAAAAATAAAAACAATAATCCGGGACAAAACACTAGTTACGAGTACTAGTTAGAATAGCAGTGATCTATTAAGATCTTCAACCAAATTAATTTTTATTTTTCGAAAATTTGGAAATATCAATAAATTAGATACATCTTAACATATGTACGGTTAGATCATCGAGAAATAATTAAAAAATAGAAACAATAATTCGGGACAAAACACTAGTTACGAGTATTAGTCAAAATAGTAGTGATCTACTAAGATCTCCAACCAAATTAATTTTATATTTTTTGAAAATTTTGAAATATTAATAAATTAGATATATCTTGACATCCGTACGGTTGGATCGTCGAGATTTTTTTTTGTGACAATGGTTTAAATTTTTTTTTTTTGTTAACGAGCTGTTCGTTAAGAGCTCGTTTCGGCTCGTTTGTGTTAGATAAAAGCTCATGTGCGGCTCGGTTTATTAACGAGCTCGAGCTCGAACACGATTTTTGTTCGATAAGGAAGCTCGACTTGGCTCGGCTCGGCTCGGCAGAAAAAAATGAAGCTCGGCTCGGTTTATTAACGGGCTCGAGCTCGAACACGATTTTTGTTCGGTAAGGAAGCTCGACTTGGCTCGGCTCGGCAGAAAAAAAATGAAGCTCCGCTCGGTTCGATCAAAGCTCGGCTCGATTCGTTTACAGCCCTACGTACCGTGTCGTGCCCTTACTTATATGGAACATATGGTCTAAAATAAGTCTCTAGCTAATAATGGAGGATATAATTGGGAAAATTGGTAATGAAAAACTTATTTTATGCATCGTACCTAGTAATCCATAAAAAAATATACGTTCTTCGAAAGTTGACTCTTTACGTTTAGGCCATAAAAGTACTGCTCATTTAGGCCACATAACATTTGGTGTTTCTTCAGTAATATGTTATCTATATCTGTTTGCATCTTGGAAGGATTCTAAGGATATTATGTTGTGTGCTGCAACTGCTCCAGCCGTTGTTTTGTATTTTAGTTACTTCATTCTGTTATGTTATAATGTCGATATATCAGTGGGAGTTCTTTTTTGATGACCACATTACTTGTTGTCGTTTCATGGTGGATTGATTGTTGAGTCTATTCTTGTTTATTTGCAGGAGGGAAGGCCATGTGAGGTTTTTGAAACAGAAAGAAATAGTTACTTCACATTAATATCAACAGTGCCGCTCTTATACTAGTTTGTTAATGGGAAGCAAGGGTTGTGGGGAATTGGGAGCAATGATGGAGAATGGATTAATAAGCGCGTACCTGTTTTCCCTTCTTCTATCTCCTATTATTTCTTTCTGGGAATATAGTGTTCGTAAAATCAGGTATTCATTCAGACCCGAGTGGGTGTAGGTATATGTTTCCCATATTTAGTGTGTGTTTTCTTGTTTCCAAGTTTTTCATTTTCAGTTTATTCAAGTATCCAATAACAAAAAAAAAAAAAAAAGGAACCATATATATTTAGTCGATAATGTATACCTCATAGTGGAGTTTTCTAGCAAAAACAAAGATCAAATTCTGGCAAAAAAAAAAAAAAAAAAAAGAACTGGAGCTGATAGGTAAGTGTTGTAATATTAGGGTCGACTGTGACTAGATATCATGGAAGCTGCTAAAGTAACAGCTGGTGTTAGAAAGGAGAAGCATGTGAAGAACGAGCTTGATCGCATTAAGCAGGCTGAGAAGAAAAAAAGGCGCTTGGAGAAGGCTTTGGCTACTTCAGCCGCCATCCGTTCAGAACTCGAAAAAAAGAAGCAGAAAAAGAAAGAAGAACAAGAGAGGCTTGATGAAGAAGGTGCTAAAATGGCAGAGGCTGTTGCACTGCATGTCCTACTTGATGGAGTTGCTAAAGTAACAGCTGGTGTTAGAAAAGCCAAGAAGAAGCATGTGAACGACGAGCTTGATCGCATTAAGCAGGCTGAGAAAAAAAAGAGGCGCCTGGAGAAGGCTTTGGCTACTTCAGCCGCCATTCGCTCGGAACTTGAAAAAAAGAAGCAGAGCAAGAAAGAAGAACAAGAGAGGCTTGATGAAGAAGGTGCTAGAATAGCAGAGGCTGTTGCATTGCATGTCCTACTTGGCGAAGACTCGGACGACTCGAGTAGAAATATTGTTCTGAAGAAGGATGAGGGGCTGACCTCGTGGGATCATGACATTATTGTCGGGCGAAGAAGACGAAGTTTAATTCCTTTTCGAGATTTGTCGAAATATTCGCTTGAGAATATTGGATGGGTCTGTGATGGTCATGGGTATGATGAGGGGCGAATGGGGAGTTATTTGGTAAATTCTAATTTCATGGTCCCGTCTTATCCTTTCGGCAGAGAATTATTATACCCTAAATATATCGGCGATGAAAGTTGCGGTGCGTTTGGTTTGTCGGCTGGTCATCTTGCTGCTGAGGCTGTGTCATCGCTTAAAATTAGCTGATGATGTGCACGTGTACAACGGTATGTTGCGAGGGTTGAAAGAAGGGATTATTGGTTGGTTTGTTTGGTCAAGTTGTGGTGGCGCCCTTTGATATTGTCGTCTGCATATCATTTTGTATAATGTGTATACTGTGAAGTGAGAATATGAGAGTGATTTCAAGCTTGTATTGTTACGGTCCGGACTTGGATATTTTTTACTTTGTGTTGGATTACATGGAACTCTGCATTTTGATATTTCTGGATTGTTTATGTTTAAGGATATATTTCGATACCCTTTCTGGTTTATTTAATGAGAATGGATGTTGAGACATTACTCAACATCTCTTCTACGGCCAAGTGATTCCAATTGGCCATCTTCTCTATTATTTGTACTTCCTCCATCTCGCCTGAAGTGCTATATTTCACACCAAAAAAGTATCATTTGGGAAGTGTTGCATGATATAAATCGCGATAGTTGGATACAAACTCCTTTGCCCTTTCAGCTATTTTTGCAGCAGTGTTACCCGCATTTGCAAACTTGTTTACCCAACCTAGTATATATGGAAGACGATAAAAACATTATACTTGTCGATTTGATATTTCTTTATACTTGGTATTTCATTTTTTTTTCTTTTATTTTATTTATGTGACTGGTTGTTGACGGTTTTAAACGATGATTCATGTCAGCCGACCCCAAATCATTTTATGACTAAGGCTCAGACGTCGTTGTTGCATGCAAATATGAGAAGGAAGTCGAAGGAACAGCAATAAAAGACTAATGGCGCTACAAAGTAAACTTGAACCAAAACATGCAAGCGGTGCAAGAGTGATATTACCAGGAAGCTTTGGCACACCTAGTCTTCCCACACAACTCGTCGCAGAAATGATTACAGTTTCTCGCTAACAGATCATAAGAGCATCCATGCCACTCTACGGATTTCCCTCGGTATTTGATTGACCTTATAGACAGACGGAGGTTTCGCCGAGTTTAATGCTTCACGGTATGTATACGTAGGATTCTTTGTTGAGGGACAGCTAAACACTCCAGAACCGTGTTCGCGGAACCCAAACGACCGTCCCTGGTCTCCATAAACCTGTTGAGTATGTACAAGAGCATACAAACACCACACACTATGCATTAAATATACATTTCTGAAATCACAACAAGATTTTTGAATGTTGTGAATATAGTAAGAATTTTATAAATATTGTATAGACCTGAATAGTGCTTTGGAAAATGCCAACGATTCCAATCCCATCTTTGAAAATCATTGTTGGTCTGCATAATTGTGCTGTTCGTTTTGTGATTGCCGCTATTCGTCACGTCGTAGACGTTGAGTATCACCTCCACCATCCTCGATTCATTACTCAATTTCTTTTTTCTTCCCAGAACAATTGCCAACCCTAATGCAAACACGATTCCACGGGCTGCAGTGATAAAATCGAACCGAACCAGTTATGGACTACCACTTTGAAGGCCCAAGGCCGAGTAAAGAGTAAGAAATTAGTGCAAGTTTAGGCCAGGGGCCCATGGGCATAGTGAGTAGGGCCGTTTTGGACCTAAGTAATTGTAACACCCCCAAAACCGTATGGGAATATTACACGCCGTAGACCCTTTCCACAAGGATCTACCAGGCTAAACATCCATAAACAACCAAATGCTTGCCCGGCCAGGGTCACAAGCGAGTTGTCAAAACGGATTCCCGCTAAAAAAAAAGAAAATTACCGGAAATCGAAATTGCGGATATTACAGTAATAGGACCGTGGGCTGTCATATCTTGGGATGGTCGATTCCACGGACCGGGCTTACACTTGTCGGCTGTACTTGAAGGTGATCATAGATTCATATGTTTGAAATACAAAGAATAGAAGTATAGAGCAGAAATACAAAGCAATTCTGAGAGAGATTTGAAGGCCATTTAATAGTAACAATGTAATATATTACACGCATATAGTGGTACAACAGCAAAAACTTTCACTCTGTATGTATTATCCCTATCAAACATATATGATACTTATATCCAAGATATAAAGACCAAAAAAATACCTACTGAATAAGCTAACTTGAATATCCCTCAACAAAAACTTCAACCACTTGTCCTACTTCCTTACTTCACCTGCCTTCATTCGTTATAAGCTGCGAAAAAACACGACTCGTCGATATATCCAAACCAACACCATCAGCATCACCATCTGCCCCACCATGGCTCGTCTGAACTTCTAGAAGATCCGTACGCACACCACGATCATCACCCATAGACCCTCTCACTCTACACACTTCTCTCTGTCCCTCGTTTGTTTGAAGCTGATATGCATACTCCAAATTCCATAACACGTCCCCCATAGTCGGTCTATCTACACCGTACTCAGCCAAACATTTCTCAGCCGTCTCCCCAAACACTTTCAACGCGCCCGATTTTATCTCAGCCGCGATATTCGGGTCCACAATCTGCTCGATTGTCCCTTTCTTTTGCCACTTCATAGCCCATTCCCCTAAATTCACTTGCTCCCGATTCAATAATGGGTCGACCGCAGGCCTCGCACAGAGAACCTCGAAAAGCACAACCCCAAATGAATAAACGTCCGACTTATCAGTAAGTTGCCGCCTCCGGAAATACTCGGGGTCTAAATACCCGAAACTTCCCTTCACGCCCGTGCTCACGTGGGTTTCGTCCACGCACGGCCCGGATTTCGAAAGCCCGAAATCGGCGACCTTAGCGACGTAGTTTTTGTCAAGCAAAATATTGGTTGATTTTATGTCGCGGTGTATGATTCCTTGAGCGGACCCTGTGTGAAGGTAATGGAGGCCTCTAGCAGCCCCAATGCATATCTCGAGCCTTTGCTTCCAAGATAGAGGCGGTACATTTGAATTACCGTACAGGTGGCGTCTTAGCGGGCCCTTTTCCATGTACTCATAGACGAGTATCATCTCGGATTGCTCTTCACAATAACCGACGAGGGAGACGAGATGGCGGTGGCGGATTTTGGACAAGATGGTATATTCGGTTTGGAATTCGGGGAGTCCCTGTCGGGAACCTGGTACGCCACGTTTGACGGCAACTCTCATGTTGCCTCCGAGAATACCTTGATAGACCATTCCAAAACCACCCGACCCGACTATGAGATTCTTTTCGAAATTATTTGTGGCGGATTGCAAATCGGAGAAAGGGATTTTTAACCCGTAATAGCCGTAAGGGCCAGGCGAAACAAGAATGGTTCCTTGCGATGTTGGGGCCGGCGAGCTCGCATTATATGCATGTAAAGAAGTCCAACCGGCACTTCCCGTGCATTTTGATTTTGTTCTTGGTTTTCTCGTCCTGCATTTGAGTACGGCTAAAATCACGAGAAGTGTTAAAATTAGAGCAAAAGATCCCCCAAGAATCGAACTGACCAAAAGTACCTCTTTGCTTGTCTTCTCTGATTTAGTCGGTGAGTGCACAAAGTTCATTATTCTCATGATCTCGACCCCATTAAGAATTGCATTTTTGCTCAATGTAGTACTTAAATCGGAAGGACCAACACTAACTCGAACCACACCCGATCTTTTCGGGGTTTTCACGACAAAATCCATGTAATAAGGCGACGCGAGTTGATGAAAAGTGAGTACGGACAAATCTACGTACTTGTACGCGGAGACTTCGTTTATATACACATCAAAGTACAATGTGTTGAGTGCAACACTAACAATATCGCAAAAATGCAAACGAACGAAATGCATATCATCACCATCATCATCATGCACGGATGACGACGATGACGTAGTCACGGGAAAATCCCACGTTATGTTGAACATGACAATCAAACCCCTATTAACAACATTCATTTGTTGTGCGGTCATGTACACACTATCGGGTGCATTTTCCCTAGTTGCACCACCTGGTTGATAATTCGGTGGATCGGTGGTTGTAGCATTTACAGCGGCGGATTTTACTACGAGAAAATCGTTATCCGGGACCCAGGTTCTCCAGAGAGTGTCGTTAAAAGGGGTTACAGTCGGACCACCAACGTTAATCCTATGAATGGTCTCCAAAACTTGTTCTGTAATATTCTGTTTAAATTCTTGAATCCCATCACCAGCAGGGCGGATAAAAGCTATCCCACCTGCGTCTATGATGAGATCTTCCGGTGCTGAAAATACTTCGATTGCATTAACGTATGCAAAATTTATACCACTAATAGGCCTGAATGAAATCTCAAGCTCGTCTTCACCCACCATCAAGAAAAATTCCTTAAGAACAGTAGCTTTCGCGCTAAAGCTGCTCAGAAGCGAAAACCCATTTGCCAAAACACTGAATTTTCCATTTCTGAGATCGTAATTCGGAGTATTAAAGGGATAAAAATGCAGGCGGACCAGGTGGGTCCCTGTGTTCTTGATTTTGAATGTATAGCTCGAAGCGGAAGCGAAAACTCTAGCTGTGTTGTAGAGTGCGGGGGAATTAGGAGATGGGTTTTCGAAGTTTGGGTTAGAGAGAGAAAGTGATTTACCTCGTCGTGACAGATAATCCGAGCCGTGTTCCGATGAATCCCCAACAAAGTGTCGGCTATCGACGACTACTGAGCTGGAGCTTGATCCACAGTTGATGAGGTGGTTATCTTGGGGTGTGAAGGCGGTAGAGAGAAGGAAAATAGAGAGAGTTAGAGAGAGAAAGTGGAGAAATTTTGCATCCATGAAAATTTAAAAGATGATATTAACTGAAACAAGAAGAATGATATACACTAAATGTGAAGGATTTGCAGCTTAAAAAAAGATGATAATAACTGAAAATATTTAGGCCTCTTTGCTTATGGAAAAATATTTTATTATTCTATTCTAATTTTTTTAAGAGTATTTTAAAATATTCAGTTTTTACAAAAATATAAAAAATTGGAAAAAACATGTTTAGAAATAGTTCAGTTTTCTAATTTGAAATATGCGGTATTCCATTATTCCAAATTTTTGGATATTCCAATTCAAATTTTGACTTAATTTTTCAAAAAAAATGGAACATTCTGGGCGAGTTCACCACCGGTCAAAATGTAATTTTGTCAATCAAATAAGACAATTAGTATAATAAAATTTAATTTCAATTATATAAATTTTAGTTAGATATTAATATTTTATTTTGAATCTTAAATAATATTAAGATCAAATTATATTTTAAGAATCTGCAACTTACAATTGTAAGTAATATTTATCATCATCATAACAATGTAATTCGTACTCACTTGATCGGTTATATAAATATAAAAATATTCAAATTAAATTTTTTAGGCAAATATTCATATTGAATCAATAAAATTATATACTAATACGAGCATAATATTATTAATTTGACTGAACACATAATATAATACCATTATATTCATAATATTTGACACAATTTAATTAGAGAAGGCTTAAACATCAAAGTCCGCGTCCTAATCCAGTGTATCCTAAACCTGTTATGTAGTCCTTAAATCCAAGGAAAAACACTCACCTCATATAGAAGTGGCCAGAAAACTTGGATCCGTCGGATCTATCCGTCAATTTAGATTTGTCGAACCCGTGTAGGACTTGAATCCGGCCAACTCGTCGGATTCGGCTGGAAATTTTAAAATTTCCTTTTTTTTAAAAAAAATGGCCATTGGACCCGGCGGGTCGGATCCAAAACCCAGCGGGTCCAATGGCTGCATTTTCAAATTAAAAAAAAAATCAAAAATTATATCTATAAATACTCCCTTAATCTCTCTCATTTTTCGTACTCACTCATTCTGATATATCTAATCTCTCAACTATTATCGCTATAATCTTTTATTTCTCTCTTTGTTACTATCATTTAATCATTATGTCGAGCTCTGACAAGGAAAAATCTATGTCTCCCAAAAAATCCAAAATGTCCAAGTTTGAACGAATGACTCTTTTGGGCAAATCGAAGAAACCATTTGACATGACTATCGGGAGCCTCAAAATCAATTAAGTGAAAACTTAAAATTAAATACAAGCTAATTTTTTTCAATTATTTTCTTTGTTCATTAGTTATTTTTTGTATATAAAATGATAATAAATAAAATTTTATAAATATTTTTTCAAAAAAAATACGGGTTGGACTAGGGCTGGGGGCGGGGCGGGTTGGGGCGGGGCGAAGGTAAAACCGCATCCGCCCCGCAATTTTTGTGCGGTGCGGGTTTTTGCGGGGCGGGGCATTTTTGATATTGAAAACCGCACAAAATCATAGTTATGCATGAAGGGCAAATACAATATTTATATAAATATCTAAGTGTTTTCCTCATTATATGCGGGCGGGCGGTTTTGCGGGCGGTTGGGAAAAAATAAAACCGCATTCGCCCCGCAATTTTGGTGCGGTGCGGGTTTTGTGCGGGGCGGGGCGAAATCAACATTTAAAACCGCCCCGCCTCGCTATTTTGCGGTGCGGTGCGGGGCGGGCGGGGCGGTTTGTTTTGCCCAACCCTAGGTTGGACCCGGACCCGTGGCCGACCAGTGAACCCGTCAATCCATACATTTTATAAGGTTTATTTTTATAGGAGAATGACTTTTAAAAAGTTCCACTAAAAAGTTAAGACCCACACTGTAATACACCAAGTATACTAGACTGGTCTGACAAATCAACTCGGCTCTCTACGCAAAAAAAACGAGAATCAATAAAATTTTTATATTCTCCTATCCACTTGGCTGTTTATTCGTGAGCCTTATTTATCTTATTTACTATGTCCCTTCGAATTATCTGTTCCGAATCACCATACATTTTATTGACCATACACACTATCAACAATTTCCGTTAATTGTGTATTTCTAAGAAATAACTGTCAATTTTTAATGATTTTTACAAACAATTAGATGGAACAAAAAATTCGAAACCGAAGGATATTATTTTAGGCTATAGTAAAACCTCGATAAATGAATATGGTCGGGATCGGAGAAAAATATTCATTTAGTGAAATTATTCATTTATCGAAAAAAAATTTGAACATGTTATAAAGAGTTGGGACCGGAGAAAATTATTCATTTGGCGAGGTTATTTGTTTATCAAACATTCATTTATCGAAATTTAATTGTATGTAGTATAGAGTTCATTTATTTGATTGGCCTGCTTTGCAAATAATTATTTTAATTTTATAGTGGGGATTTGAGTGGCACAGTGTGATTTGCGACCTTTTCATAATAAAAAACACTACAGAGAGCGCATTTTATAGTGCTCTTTTACTGTTATTTGTCTGTGTTTCAATTATGACGAAAGACTGTTTCCGGATGGTAAGGCACGGTAGGGCCGTCAGCTGTTCAACTATATTCGAGAACTAGTCGAGAATCGTCCGATAATATTTGTGACCAATACTCCCTCGAAATATTAAAGGTCCGGATATTGGTACCGAAGTTAGAACCGAAACCGATGAGGATCGAAACTGTTAACTCAGTAAAAAATTGGTAATTTTTCGTAAACATACATTGTACAAAATATTGTATAAGGTATTAGTACATATAGGAAAAATAAGTTTAAAAGGTCTGATCTCTTAATTTCTTTAGCATACAATTGAAAAAAAAATCATTCTTGTTTCGATTATGAGGTTTTGGTGATTAGAGCTTTTAATGATCCAAGATACCCGAGAACCCGCCCGAAATACCCGGGACCGATACTCACCCAAAATGTTAGCGGTCTGGATACAAGTATTGAAGTTGGGATCCGAAACCGGTAAAGACCAAAACCAATAATACTCGATACCTTAACGATCCAAACCCAAAAAGACAATACCCAAATCCAACAGGACCGAGAACAGCCCTAATTATGAGAGCACTATATTTCTATAGACGGTTGTGTGCATGCCAACTGCACATGGTCCAAACATTGTCGTTCTTCTCCCAGCATCTTCTTCTCCTCATTCTTCTTCTGCTTCTTCTTCTATTTCTCTTCTTCTTCTTTCTTCTCCTCCTCTTTCTTCTTATTATTATTATTATTATTATTATTATTAAAAACTCAAAGGGTTTACAAAAAGTGTAGTGAGAAATCAACCTACCACACCTCTAAAGAATAAAGAAAATCAATCCTATTAAAAATATGAATCAAGACGCGCTCAATATCTTGAATATGTAGAACTATATATTATTATTATTATTATTTATAAGAGGAACTATATAAAATATCCTTTTGTTTGATTCATTTACATACTAGTACCCACGGTTTCAACAATATTTACACTCAAATCTCACTTCCGACGATGAATTTTGGACGAATTTATAATTGTTCAAATTGCCTGCTGACGTGGATGCTTATCTAAATAATAACATTCACACCCTAATTTCACCCCATATTGATTTTTGGACTAATTTATAATTGTTAAAATTGTAAGTACTAATCTGGTTTGGAGGCATTTAGCAGGAGTGGAATATGTAATTATTCCTTGTTTATATATAAAAGATAATGTTGTTATTTGGTCGTAGTTCGTATCTGAAAAGATCAATGTATTTTTCTTCTCTCCTTCCTTTTGTGTTGAATTTAATTTAATAATAATAATATCAAATGTTTAATAACAATAAATTTCAAAAATGTCTTTAAAATATTAAATTAAAGGCGCAATTAGTCTTAAAAAAAAATCTTTACTAACGGGGATCCGTCGGGGACCTCCGGCTGACCAGCTTTCAGGCGGCCGACCGTTTTATTTTTCTTTTTATGCCAGGCGATCGGGCGGCTTTCATGGACCACACCGCCCGGCCGACCAACCTTTTTTTTTTCACAATCGGGCGACCGACTAGTTTTTTTACGCTGTGCCCGCCACTGCTTTTCGAGTGACCAAATATCTTTTTTTTTTCTTTTTTTTTTACGCCGCCCGCCGGCCTGCTTTCCGGAGGGCCATCACCAGATGCCGGTCAGTTTATTTTTTGATTTTTTTTGTGCCAGGCTTGTCGACCTACTTTCTGGCAGGCGGTCGTCAGACCTCCGACGGTCAGTCATTTTTTTAAACGCTAGGCCCGCCTGCCTGCTTTTCCGACCGCCTGCCATTTTTTTCTTCTTTTTGGACCTGACGACATGTTTTCTGCTGGTCCATCAATTTCTTTTCCCCTTTTTTAATGGCAGGACGTTGGCCGCCGATAAATTTATTTTAGATAAATAAGAATCCAAAATTAAGAGAATGTCACATATGAGAGAGAGTTAAAATGTGGTGCTTCAAACCCGTAGCACTATTTTTTATTTATATATATATATATATAATATAAATTTAATAATTAACCAAATTTAACTTTTCACTAAAAAAATAAACTCTTTAGTTGTACAACTTAATAATTGACCAAATTAAACACAATAAAAATAAAATTTTTAAGCTTGTGTGGGAAATGACTATGGGGTCAATGTGGGATTCAAGATATTGAATTCTTTTATTTAGAATATGCATCGATTAAGTATCATTCTAAATCGATGTGGGATTCAAGATTTTAGATAAATAAGAATCCAAAATTAAGAAACTGCCATATAAGAGAGAGAGTTAATGTGGTGCTTCAAACTCATAATATATATATATATATATATTCTAATATAAACATTAATTAGTATATAAATTTGATGAATTACTTTTCTTATTACCGATTATTCACGATAAAACCTTCAGTAGAGTACATACATAAAGTTTGGTCGTTCGAAAACACCTCTGGAAATGTTCGGAAGCTTCAATTTTTTTCCGGAAACCACCTCTGGAAACCCTAATGCGACTTCCGCCGCCAGCGACAAAAGCCTCCGATCTTTGACTATTGTGACACGCTCTTCCGTCATCCCCACGGATCCCCGGCTCCAAAAACGGCCGAGGCAAATGGATGAGCATACTGCCATGGAAGACACTGTCTTCATGGAAGCATTTCCTACCCCTGCAAATACCAATTCCGACGAACGTTAAAGCTAATCCTTCTTCATATGCAGAAAAAGCTGCGTTTCAAGGGAAGATAAAAGACGTACCAATTGATGATCAGAAAAATCAAGAAGAACGAAGCAAGATTAGGATTTCTCTGCCTACTCCAGAAATCCCCTTCAAACATGTTGAATTTGATGCTGATTTGCAAGATCTCATGGAATCTCCATGGAAGGATACTATCTTGGTGAAAATTCTCGGAAAACCATGGTTCTACCCAACATTACGTAATAAATTGGCAGCTATGTGGAGTCTTTACGGTGAGATAGATATGGTCGATCTGGGACACAACTGCTATTGCATCAGGGGTTTGAGTGCAGCAAAACGCGAAATGATACTCACAGAGGGCCCTTGGCAACTGGCCGGAAGTTTTCTGCCCATACGAAAATTGAAACCTAATTTTCGGGCGGATAATGACAAGATAGACAGCACCATAACATGGGTACGTATCCTCAATTTACCGGTGGAGATGTTTCGTGAATCGGTTATTCAGTCCCTGGCCACGTGTATTGGTGATCCAATAAAAATCGATGGAAACACTTTTACAGCGGCTCGTGGCAGGTTTGCTCGGTTCTTCGTACAGGTTCAGATAGATATTCCATTGGAACTCAATCTTTGTATCAGTGGTAAAGTATACCAAGTTGTCTACGAAAATATCCCGAGTCTTTGTCATTCTTGTGGGAAAACTGGCCATAATACAGGTAGTTGCTTAATCCCACCAAGCGGAACGACTCCGAATTATGAAAGTAGGGAGACTCCAGTTACGACAAAAGGCGATAACACCGCAGTATCACCAACTGAGTGGCTATTAGAGAAGGCCAAGAATAAAGAATATGGTTTTTGGATGCTTGTAACTCGTCGTAAGAAGAACACTCAGGGAACAGCACCACCAACCACGAGCAAATATAATCGGGCTGCGACTCAAGAGAATCGACGAGGGAATCTGATGGTATTCTGAGCTCAGAATAATAATTAGACTGCTGGGAATTCTAATGCCAGATATCAGTCAAATGGCACACCCCTTTACCCGCTAGCATTACTGGAGCACGTACTAAGGTCTCTCACCCATCTAAAACCCGGCGTAGCAACAATGGGCCTCAGACTTCAGGTCCAAGTATCGTTCTACTTAATGTTGGACATGTGCACACAACTGATACTTCAAATCCTAGTTATCAGCTCATTAATAACCTATTCTCAGTTTTACGATCAGAAACAATTACAGGCATAGAAGAAACGCATAATGGATTGGGTGGCGGAACATCCAAACCAGGACATGCAGATAGACAACGGCCTGATGTTCCTCAACAGAATGCTTATGGTGAACCTAGACGCATCCCAAGATCTCGAAAATGTAAAGCGAATACATCAGTTCGACGACCACTCCAGGATATTACAAACCGACCCGGAGAAGATGTTGGTTCACATAAAGGAGACCCTAGCTACTGTGTGGCAAGTGGAAGTACTAATATACAGGATATTCAGGGAGGACGACATGAGAACATGTGAGCAAAAAATAACAAGGAGCAATTGGGAAGAGCTTCGACAGTGGACATTGGTGATGGAGATGCCCCATCAGCTGTTTGCGCTATGGAGGGGATGGATTCCTGATAATCCAGTTCTCCAATATCAATTATACAATTCCGACATGAAGATAATCTCGTGGAATTGTCAGGGAACAGGTAATATGGAATTTCATAGGAATTTTCGTGAATTGGTTAGAGTTCATCAACCTCATGTTGTGTATTACTAAAGTTTCAGAACAAAATGCTAGGCAGATTATACCCTCGCTCGGGTTTTCGCGTTGGGAAATTGCACTGAAGATTGGGATGGAAGGTGTTATTTGGATGTTATGGAATGATGAGGTAATAGACGTTGAAATAATTGATATCTTCTTCGTAGTAACAACCCTTACCGCCATTCTTAAGTATCGCAATTTGTTAATATTGGTATTTTGAGCATGCATGTGGTTTATTCATGTTGTTGAACATGGGATTTATTTCGTTGAATTGTTATGATATTCGTTATCAAGTGTTTGTATGTTCATGTTGATGTATATAGCGATTTTGCAATATGTATGCATGAGTTGTGTTTGCGTATGTTGTACGATCTATGCTGAGGGCGCTGGATCGGATGTCCACCTCGTGTTGGTCCGACAGGATCATCTTGGGATCTATGTTGAGGGCGCTGGATCATTGGATGGGTTTTTCCACCTCGTGTTGGTCCGACGGGATCATCTTGGGATCTATGCTGAGGGTGCTGGATCATTGGAATACCCATACTGTGTTAATGGAATCTTGAGGATTCGCATTGTTGGATTCCGGTAGCGGAAGTCCGCGTTGTGTATTTTGTTATGCATTGTTGTTGCATATTCGATTTATTTAATATGATACTTGTACTAGCATCGTTTTGCTAACCCCTTCGGGGGTGGACATTTGTTTTGATCTTCAGGTAGCCGAGGAGCGGGAAAACAGCCACAGTACCGACGTGATGACGAAGGGGCTCAGTGATGTTTATTGTTATTGTGATTTGTCTTCTTGGTTCACTTTCAGTACTCGAGTACGTGCATTTTTAATAATATTGTTTCGATATGGTTGTATTAATTAACTCAATGGATCAGTTGAAACCGGTTTTGTATTTTGAACTTCTATGGTACTGTCGTATTATATTTATATTTCTTTTAATTAGCCTTGTAAATCGTTACTTAAAGGGTTTACGGTGCTGTAATTATTCCAAATATCTCGGGGTATTATAGAATATGGTATCGGAGCTAAGATTCATGGATATCTTGGCAGTCGGGTTTTAGTTGGGTCTGTTTTCGTTATTTGATTTACGAGTCGTTCGTAACATCACTGTTCAGCCAGCGTCGTCATGTGGACCATGGTTGTAAGTCTCCTAATCTCTTATACTACCGTTTTACTTAATTTCTGTTTTGTGAATATTGACAGGCTTTATTTTTGAAATTTTTTCCCTGGATATTGAGTAATTATGTTTACAGTATGTTGAGGGGAGGACATGGATGCGGACGCGGTCGTGGACGCGGACGTGGTAATGTGAGACAGGAGGATTCAGCGACTACCCCAGAATTATCGGCAAGTCGAACCGATTCCCATTCGGGAGGACAACAGGGATCGGCGAATGACAACGCAAATCCTAATATGCCGGGACTGCTTCAACAGGTGGTTGCTCAGATCAACCAGTTCGCTCAAGTAGTTGACCGCATGCAGACGGCAATGGGACAGCAGCATAACGAGGATAATCGAGGAGACAGATGGCTTACTGAGGTGGTCAAATTGCAACCGCCAAAATTTGACGGTTCTGCTGAGGCACTTACTTGGGATCATTGGCTAAAGGAGTTAGAGAAGATATTTTCGGGGATTAACTATCCCGAGGACCGGAAAGTTCCTATTGCCCAGTATTTTCTGACTGGGGAGGCTTTTGACTGGTGGGAAGCTATTCGACCTGAGAATCATAATGCTGACTGGATGGAATTCAAACTAATGATGGAAGCACAATATTGTCCTCGTCCAGTTAGAGAGGCAAAAATTCAAGAGTTTTTCTCACCGCAGAGTTCGGAAGCATCTGTGATAGATATAATCAAGACTTTTAATCATCGGCTGACTTTTGTGCGACACTTAGTCAGGATGGAGGCGGAGAAGATTTTTCATTTCGATATGCGGATGAAGCTGGAGATTCAGCAGTACATATCCGGATTCGAGTGTACTACATTGCGACAATATCAGGACAAGGCGCTGGCCTACGACATGAAAGAGGCAGCGGTGGAGAAATCGATGGAGGCAAAAAAGCAGAAAGTATCCGGCAACTTTTTGGAAAACAAGAGTGGTGGGGCCCGTAAGGGCCAGTCTTCATTTTATTCATCTAGGAAACCTCCACATCCTTCTCGAGGTGGAAAGAAGTTCCGGACAACATCAGCAGTTTCGGACGCATCAAAGAAGTGCTATAATTATGGTCGAGCAGGGCATATTCGACGTGATTGTCCCATTCCTTCTGTGACTTGTTTTGAATGTGGGCAAGAGGGGCACCGTGCGAATTTTTGTGGAAATGTGACTAGATCATTTGGTACTCGCACTCCAGCACCAGTTCCGAAAGAGATAAGTGTGAACCAGACACAGCAGAGTGGGTTTCAGCAGCAGAATGTTGGGAAGAGAGAGACATCCACTGCTGGGTCCGTTCCTCCGCGCCTGTACGAGATGAGGAAATCTGACGATCAGAACACTGCTGTTGCATCAGGTACGATTCAGGTCCTCTCGTAACCAGTTAGTGTCTTATTCGATTCAGGAGCTACACATTCCTTCATATCATTAAACTGTGTTAATCGTTTTAAAATCTCGTGTTTATTTGATTGTGAACCTTATGTTGTGGGTTTTCCGAGCGGAGAGAGAATTGTGGGAACCCTAGAAACTAGATATTTTCCAGTGTCTATAGGAGGGAGAGATTGGCCATCGAATTTTATTGTAGTCGACATCCATGGTGACGATTTAATTCTCGGAGACGATTGGCTCAACCGTTATGGAGCTATTTTGAATTACCGAAAGAGAGTCATTTCTATCATTGCCGATGACGGATCTGAACATTTATTCAGAGGATGGGACTGGGAAGCTCGGGAAAATTGATCAAAGCGATGAAAGCAGTGAAATTACTGAAGCAGGGTTGTCACGGATTTTGGTGCTACGCGATGAAGAAAGAAGGAGGAGTAGATCTCTCATCTATTCCAGTTGTGAATGAGTTCTCAGATGTATTCCCTGACGAACTACCTGGATTACCTCCACAGAGAGAAGTGGAGTTCACTATCGAATTAGAGCCTGGAGACGCTCCTATTTCCAGAGCACCATACCGTATGAACTAAAGAAGCAACTGGAGGAATTATTACAGAAGGGTTACATTCAACCTAGTGTTTCTCCTTGGAGAGCGCCCGTTCTCTTTGTACGGAAGAAAGATGGATCCCTCCGATTATGTATTGATTATAGGGAGCTAAACAAGGTGACGATCAAGAACAAGTATCCTATACCTCGGATCGACGACTTGTTTGATCAACTGTAAGGGGCAAGGGTATTCTCGAAGATTGACTTGCGATCAGGATACCATCAGTTGAGAATTAAAGAATTGGATATACCGAAATCTGCTTTCAGATCCCGGTACGGACACTATGAATTTGTGGTAATGCCATTCGGACTTACCAATGCTCCTGCGGTATTTATGCAATTGATGAATCGGGTATTCTTAGAATACCTAGATAAGTTTTTGGTCGTTTTCATTGATGACATCTTGATCTATTCGAAAGACACAGAGGAGCATGCTGAGCATTTGCGTGTTATTTTGAGCACCTTGAAGAATGAACAGCTTTATGTAAAACTTTCTAAATGCGAGTTCTGGCTTAGGGAAGTAACCTTCCTTGGGCATGTGATATCAGCTGACGGAGTTCAGGTGGACCCGAAGAAAGTCGAAGCAATCTTGGAATGGGAAACTCCTAATAACGTGAAAGAAGTCCGAAGCTTCTTAGGACTTGCGGGATATTATCGTCGTTTTGTAGAGGGATTTTCCAAAATTGCTCGTCCGCTCACTCAGCTGTTACAGAAAACTCAAAAGTTCACGTGGAATGAGAAATGCCAGGCTAGTTGATGAACTTAAGAGGAGACTGACGACAACACCTATATTAGCGTTACCAGACGGAAGTGATGGATTCATGGTATACAGCGATGCTTCAAATCAGGGTCTGGGATGTGTGTTGATGCAAAAGGATAAGGTGATTGCCTATGCCTCTCGATAGTTGAAACCGTACGAAGTTAATTACCCGACTCATGATCTGGAGTTAGCAGTTGTGGTCTTTACCTTGAAAATTTGGCGACATTATTTATACGGCACTCGTTGTCAGATCTTTACAAATCATAAGAGCCTCAAGTATATTTTCAGTCAGAAGGAATTAAACATGAGGCAGAGGAGGTGGTTGGAATTGATCAAGGATTACGACCTGCAAATCCTCTATCATCCGGGTAAAGCAAACGTAGTAGCTGATGCACTGAGCCGTAAACCTGTTTCTCTTCGAGTGTTGGAAGCACTTACGTCCCAAACCAGCATTCAACAAGAACTGATCCGCGAAGGTATTGAAGTATGGTCACCAGGAATCCAAGGGCAACTATATGTGATGGAACTAACTTCGTCTCTAGTCGAGGAAATCAAATCTAAGCAGTTGAACGATTCTCTGATTCTTCGGTTATGTGACGAAGTAAAGAAAGGAAAGGCCCCAGGATTCGTGATACAAGATGATGGAGTTCTAAGATTTCAGAGTCGACTTTGCGTTCCCGATGATGATGTTTTAAGACAGACAATTCTGAAGGAAGCTCACAGCGCGCCCTATTCTATTCACCCGGGCAGCAGTAAGATGTATAAGGATCTAAAACAAAACTTATGGTGGGGAAATATGAAGAAGGACGTAGCAGAATACGTTTCGAAGTGTTTGACTTGTCAGAAGGTTAAGATTGAATCAGCGGCCTGCCGGAATGCTGAAGCCACTTCCGATCCCTGAGTGGAAGTGGGAGGATATCTCGATGGATTTCATCACCAATATGCCAAGGACCAAGATGGGAATGAACATGATTTGGGTTATAGTTGATTGACTAACCAAGTAGGCTCATTTCCTAGGAATTAAAGACACATGGGGACCCGAGAAATTGGCACGAGTATTTATTGCAGAGATAGTCAGATTGCATGGGATGCCAAAGACCATTATTTCAGATCGAGATGGTCGCTTCGTGTCGCACTTCTGGAAGGCAGTTCACAGGGCTTTGGGGACCGAACTGAACTTTAGCATGGCTTATCATCCTCAAACGGACGGTCAGTCCGAAAGGACTATACAAACAGTAGAAGACATGCTTAGAGCTTGTGCCTTGGATTGGTCAACTGATTGGGAAGTTCATTTGCCATTGATTGAATTCACCTACAACAATAGTTGGCATGCTTCTATTAAGATGACACCATTTGAAGCTTTGTACGGGAGAAGATGCCGATCACCCCTGTGCTGGGATGATTCTTCGAACTTGATCAGGATGGAACCGGAATTGATAGTTCAGACTCAAGAGAAGATAGCTTTGATTCGAGAAAGACTGTTGACTGCCCAGAGTCGACAGAAGTCTTATGCAGATGTGCGTCGTTGCCCGCTAGAGTTCGACATCGGGGACCACGTACTATTGAAGGTGTCTCCTACACGAGGAATTTTCCGTTTTGGGAGAAAAGGTAAGCTAAGTCCGAGATATATCGGACCATTTGAGATCCTCGAGAGAGTTGGAGATTTATCATACAGGGTGGCCTTATCGCCATCGCTGAGTCACGTTCACAATGTGTTTCACGTATCCCAATTGCGGAACTATGTACCAGATCCCAGTCATATTATTGATTTCGACGAGATCGAGATAGCTAATGACAACACCTTCGAAGAGAGACCAATCAAGATACTTGAGAGTCGGATCAAACAATCGAGGAATAAACCAATATAATGGTCATGACACGAAGTTGAAGTGGCCACTTGGGAAATAGAGGACAACATGAAGAGTAGGTATCCAGAGTTGTTTTCATCTTAAGTTTCGGGACGAATCTTCTTTTTAGGGAGAGAGGATGTAATACCCGAGATTTATGATGTGTATTTGAACATTGTGATATTGTATTTGTTGCATTTTGACCTGAGTATTATTCTCCGTATTTCATGATCTGGTGTTGTTGAGCGTATGATTTCATGAATGTTTTCAAAATTGTGATTTTTGCACTTGTAGCGCACGCTATCGACTAGGCGTAGCATACACTAATTTGGGTTTCGTAGCGCACGCTATGTATGAACCTTAGCGCGCGCTATACGTAGTCAACTTGATTAAGACAGGGTGGTAGATGATATCAGCCGCGGATCTTGGTCGGGACATGTCGGGATGAACCTGGAAGGCTTTTGGAAAAATCCGAGTCAACGCTGTTTAGCGCACGCTACTGGTATGAGGATAGCGCACGCTAAATGTTGAGTTCAGTGAGGTTAGTAAGCTTCGTATGGCCGTTAGCGCACGCTATATAAGTGGTAGCGTACGCTAATTTATGAACTTAGCAACGTAAGGGGGATGTTAGCGCACGCTAAGTCGAGACCAGGCAGAAACAGTAGACTGCAGGCCCGTTAGCGCACGCTATGGATATGGACTAGCGCGCGCTAATAACCATATTCTATATATAGGACAGCACCCTTTTTCATTTTTTTAGATTTCTTCACTTCCCAAACTCAATTTCTGAAACTTAGAGAGTTACTTCCTCTATCCTAAACCTCTCATATCATCATCCTAGCTCGAGTTTGAAGATTGTAAATCATTGGAGATTGGTGTTCAAGCTCTCGGTGTTGGATTTCTTCAAGTTCCTCCTTGTTCTTCACTATTTTGAGGTAGGTGATTCTTCACCAACTGGAGTAGTATTCTTAAGGATGTTTTGGAACATGGTTTGAGATTATCTAGTCAGTTAAATTCATACGTAGTCGAACATCATGTTGTTAGAAGGATATTTTCGATGTTTCGGTACTTCTTCATCGTATAAACCATTGAACCTTTTAGTGTTTGAACTCCTAGCACATTCATGAAGCTACATAAACCGATTATGGCCAGTTTATGGAGATTATCAAGTTCTTATGTATTTCATAATGTAATTACACGTATTGGGGCATTGAATGGATTGAACTTAGGATATTTCTTGAAGATGAAGATGATGTATCAAGTGAATTTAGTAATCAAGTTCTTGCGGTGTTCTATGGAGTAATTTCGATATATTGTTGGTTCGGATAAGTGAAGAACATGATTAGAATCATTGTAAGAAGAACTATCCTGTGATGTATTGAAGAATCCGACCGTAGGATACATTGATCTTAGGTAGGATACTACGTGTTTTTGTCGGGTTAGTATCCTAATGTTGATTCAAATCCAAATTGATATAGGGAAGCGTAGTAAGCTCATATGTTTGAATATATCAAAGCTCTTTTTGATGTTCTTGATGATTAAACCGATTATCCGGAACCATTAGTTATACCGGTATTATTATTCATTGAAGGTTCGGGTTTTGGTGGATTGATCGAGTGAGAGTTCTTCGGGCTGGTTGAAGATATCTTCTTTGTAGTAACAACCCTTACCGCCATTCTAAGGCAAGTATCGCAATTTGTTAATATTGGTATTTTGAGCATGCATGTGGTTTATTCATGTTGTTGAACATGGAATTTATTTCGTTGAATTGTTATGATATTCGTTATCAAGTGTTTGTATGTTCATGTTGATGTATATAGCGATTTTGCATATATGTATGCATGAGTTGTGTTTGTGTATGTTGTACGATCTATGCTGAGGGCGCTGGATTGGATGTCCACCTCGTGTTGGTCCGACGAGATCATCTTGGGATCTATGCTGAGGGCGCTGGATCATTGTATGGGTTTTTCCACCTCGTGTTGGTCCGACGGGATCATCTTGGGATCTATGCTGAGGGCGCTGGATCATTGGAATACCCATAATGTGTTAATGGAATCTTGAGGATTCGCATTGTTGGATTCCGATAGCGGAAGTCCGCGTTGTGTATTTTGTTATGCATTGTTGTTGCGTATTTGATTTATTTAATATGATATTTGTACTAGCATCATTTTGCTAACCCCTTCGGGGGTGGATATTTGTTTTGATGTTCAGGTAGCTGAGGAGCGGGAAAACAGCCACAGTACCGACGTGATGACGAAGGGGCTCAGTGATGTTTATTGTTATTGTGATTTGTCTTCTTGGTTCACTTTCAGTACTCAAGTACGTGCGTTTTTAATAATATTATTTCGATATGGTTGTATTAATTAACTCAATGGATCAGTTGAAACCGGTTTTGTATTTTGAACTTCTATGGTACTGTCGTATTATATTTACATTTCTTTTAATTAGCCTTGTATATCCTTACTTAAAGGGTTTACGGCGCTGTAATTATTCCGAATATCTCGAAGTGTTACAAAATGTACGGGGTAAACGCAACATTCATTACACGTCTTATTTCCTTCCAATGCCGGCTGACTGCATGCTCACAGCACGATTTGGGTTTTAAGGGTCCACTTTGCACTTGGGTGAACAAAAGGAACGGAGGGGCCAGAATAAAGGAGCGTATTGACCGAGCACTAGCGAATAAAAAATGGATCGACAAATTTACAGACTATGCGGTTCTACACTTGCCACGTATGCATGGTGATCACCACCCTATCATGACGGACACGCGGGGAGCTAGTTCGGAGTCTAATAATCAGCCTTTTAGATTCGAAGCGGCATGGTTTACACACCCGGGCTGTGAAATCAAGTTGAAAGAAATCTGGGCAGGGACACCAACATAGTCCACTATTGCCAAAGTTCCAGACATTATGCAGGAATGGAATAAGAATTATTTTGGGAACATCTTTAAGTGAAAGCGAATTGTCTTGGGGCGTCTAAAGGGTATGCAAAGTGATTTCTTATGTACGTTGGAAGGCCAACTTATCCAGGAATATAATTTGATTCTTCAACAAGAAGAAATTTTGTGGTACCAAAAGTCCCGGGTGAAATGGATAACTGACGGAGACCGTAATACAAAGTTTTTCCACCAAACCACAGAATCAAGAAGGAGATGCAATAGAATCTTAACTCTTAAAGTCGATGGTTCATGGGAATATGATGTAGAACAGTTACAATTACATGCAAGAAGCTATTTTTTGAACCTCTTCACGGGACACCAAACCCGCCAGCAGCATGGGCCATATTTACTCCCAATTTCGGTGCACCAGGCCGGTTTAACTACTGAAGAAGCCCACAATCTCTCAGCCCAAGTTACAATGGAAGAATTGAAGGAGACTGTTTGGGCCACCCACCCGTTTAAGGCTCCAGGCCCTGATGGTTTGCAATCTGTATTTTTTCAACGTGGTTGGGAGTGGGTGCAGACATCATTGCTCGACTTCATCCATGATGCATTTACTAATAGGGAGTTCGATGCCAATATTTGTGTGGCGCACATGTGCCTAATCCCGAAGGTAAATAATCCAATCGAGATATCTAAATTCCGTCCCATCTCTCTTTGTAATGTTATTTATAAATATATCACTAAATGCATTACACTGAGGTTGAAAGAGATCATGCCTCACCTTATTGCCCCTACACATTCGAGCTTTCTTAAAGGTAGAAGTACTCAGGATAATATATTTGTTCTACAAGAAGTCTTGCATTCTTTGAGAAAGAAACGTAAGAATAAGACAGGTTGTATGATCATGAAGCTATACTTGGAAAAGGCATATAACAAAGTCAGTTGGGATTATTTGGAAGAAACACTACATGTTCAGATTCCCTAGCGAGTTATTCCAGTTGATCATGTTTTGTGTGCGTAATGCCTCTACAAAAATCTTGTGGAATGGGGAACCATTAGAAGCTTTTAATCACACATGTGGTTTACGCCAAGGGGACCCTTTATCGCCTTATTTGTTCATCTTGTGCGTAGAGCGGTTGACTTATCTTATTCAGGAGGCTGTGGGAAGCAAGAAAAGGGCGCCTATATTACCTTGTAGAGGTGGTCCAAAACTCTCCCACCTTTTCTTCGCAGACGACTTGATTTTGATGGGTAAAGCAAATATCTCTACGGCTAGGACTATAAAGAAGGTTCTGGATACTTTCTGTGCAGCATCTTGACTTAAACTGAGACCGGAAAAATCGAAAGTGTTCTCATATCATGGTGGAGCATCTCTGAAATGGGATATTAGTGATGTCTTGGGTTTTGGTCAAACAGCGAACTTGGGCAAATACTTGGGGGTAAAGCTTTTACATGGGAAAGTGGAAAGATCAACTTACAACAATGTTTTTGACAATCTCTTAACTAGATTGAGCGGCTAGAAGACAAAATTCTTGTCCGTGGCAAGACGAGCCACTCTCATCCAATCGGTCATGTCGGCAATTCCCCTCCACACGATGCAATCGAGTTGGATGCCAGAAAATATATGTGACAAGATTGATAAGATAAATCGAAACTTTCTCTGGTCCTCCGATATAGAGGTTCGTAAGCTGCATTTAATTGGTTGAAATAAGGTGACTTTGCCAAAAGTTCAAGGTGGACTTGGTTTATGCCGGGCTCAAACAAATAACGAAGCATTGCTGGGCAAAATGGTTTGGAAGATACTGGTCAAGGAGGATACTGTCTGGCAGAAGCTTATACAAGCAAAGTATTTGAAATCCCAGAACCTGTTTCATTATTGTTCAAAGCCGGGTGCCAGCCCGGTATGGAACGAGGTGCTCAAGTGCATGGGATTACTAAAACCTTTATTCTGATGGAGGATAGGAAATGGCAAGCGAATCTTCTTTTGGTACGATAACTGGATGGGAGGAAAATGATTATGTGACATGGTTGACTCTATAGAGAATCATGAAACAGAGCTGCGTTTGTGTGAGGTATTAGATGAGGATGGGCACTGGCACCTTGATCATATTCAAACTGTTATTCCCCCGAGTTTGATCGATGAAATCCGATGTTCTCAGTTCCGATTATCTGCTGCGGACGATACAATAATATGGAACAAAATTGCATCTGGAATATATACGTGCCAATCTGAGTATAAAGCTCTACAGAAAAGTTATGCAGGAAATGCGCAAATAAAAGTACCTTGGGCTTGGATATGGAAGTCAAAAGGCAGCCATAAGTTACGCCATTTTTTGTGGCTGGACGTTCAAAATTGTCTAGCTACAAATCACCTACGGAAGGCTCGAAATATTAGCGACTCGGGAGCATGCTATCAATGTAACTGCACGGACGAGTCGGTCATACATATTCTTAGGTATTGTCAGCCGGCGCACAACTTATGGCAGTACCTACTTTCTGACAAATAGTTACAAGAGTTTGACCGTACTTCGGATGCTGAATGGATGAAAAGCAACATGAAGAAACGAATGTCGTAGTGTAAAAGGATCCCAACTGTAGACTGGGCGTGGGTGTTTAATGCGGCCATCTGGGAGTTGTGGAAGTCCAGAAACTCGGTCGTTTTTCGGGACTCTGGAAACACGTTACAACATACCATTTTCAAAGTCAAACAGCTCGGTATGAATTTACAGCAAGCTTTCGGATCCATAATGAGTTCAGTGCGGGACACGAAGTGGCGAAGACCTAGCCAAGATTGGGTGAAATTAAA
This sequence comes from Orobanche coerulescens, assembly GCA_033398695.1. NCBI lineage: Eukaryota > Viridiplantae > Streptophyta > Magnoliopsida > Lamiales > Orobanchaceae > Orobanche > Orobanche coerulescens. The sequence continues at coordinate 8,577,796 of CM065816.1, read as the reverse complement.
CGTGGATGAGGGATGCAACGCATCAACAAACCGTGGTTCGATTGGAGGCTTAGTTCGAGATGAATCCGGTGAATGGTTATGGGGTTTTACTAAGGCTGTGAGTTGCCCAACTGTCAATGAATGTGAGATACTTGCGATAAGAACTGGACCGAGCCTTGCATGGAAACGCAGAACTCAACAGCTGGAAGTGGCATCGGATTCACGCGAGATGATTAAAGCGCTACAACATGACAGTCTCACCAATCATCCGCTGCAAACACTTATTGAGGATTGCGGAGAGCTACTTTGTAAGCCCTGGAATGTTAAGATTAAATGGATTGCTCGAATAAGAAACGCGGCAGCGGACAAAATGGCTAGACTCAGCCAAACATCGGGAAGCGAGGATATGTTCTGGGACACCCCACCGGCTTCTGTAGTGTCTATTTTAGAATATGATTTAGCTTAATTATTGTAATGTCTTTTCCTTACAAAAAAAAAAAAAGTTTGGTCAAATTTCTTTTAACGCTATGCTCTTACTCAAGCTTCTCTTTACTTATTTAATCTAATTCTCTGACGTATCGAACTAGACCCAGCAAATGGACAGGTTTGACCTAAACGAGCCGGACAATAAATGGGCGAGCTTTTCCTGGGCTAGACCAAAAGCCCGTTTTCTCCTGGGCCTAAAACATGAGGCTCGTGGCCCGCACAGAGCTGGCTTGGCCCGATCCACACGCCTTAAGTTTTTTTATTCCTTCTTTTACTAAGTATAAAATATAATATTCTGAATAAATGTACAAATATTTATAGATCTTTAATTGTTATATTATTTACTATACTACCATAATCAAAGAAATAAATATACAACTATTTTTATTTGATCATTACATCATTTACTGCACTACCATAATCAAAAAACAAATATACAAATAATTTTATTTGATCTTTATATCATTTATCACTATTACTATCTTAACAAAATCATAACATAATATTATATATTGATATCCCATAAAAGGATAAAATTACCTCAACAATCAACATATAGATGTAATATAATCTAACAAAATACATAAGGAAAAAAAAATATTATAATTACACATAACTTGAAAAAAAAGGTCGAGCGGGCAGCCCAAGGGCCGGGCAAAAATTGGGCCCGGCCAAAACGGCCCATTTTTTGGGCCACAAAAGTGGAGCCCAATGCCCGCCCAAAAACAGACGGGCTAGCCCGGCCCGTGGGTCTGGGCCAGTTTTGCCATGTATAGTTGGAACTGGTTGATCCACACCCCACTTCTAGTGCTCCTTCTTCTTGTACTCTCTTTCTCTCTAAAGAAAAATCTACATGTTTTTACCGTTCTTTCAGTTGACCTAGAGCCTACTTTTATTCATTGGGTCCTGAATCCCACATCGACTAGAGAAATGAACTTTGACTAGTATATGTAGTTGAATAGCTACTCCGCCTATCATCAGTTCGCTGTATGATGGAACTCCAATATAATTCATAGTATGGGCTAAGCCCACACCCAGACGATGTCCTCGTTCTCCCAAGCCTATGTCCGCACTCGTGCTTCGCTCTTCTTATTTAGCTCTCTAACATGCTCTCTTAGAGAAGGCTCTGTACACGTGCGGGCCGAACAATCCACGATGATTTAACTCCACATCACCCGACTTCAGAGAGTCCATATTGTAAGTCTTGAGTCCGGCGTAGGGCTGGCAAACGGATAATATGGTTACGGATATACCAATATCCGAATCCGAAAAGTATAATCTGCATCCGAATTCGAAAATATGAAGGAAATACTATCTGAATCTGTATTCGGCGAATATTATCCGGATACGGATAATATCCAAATCCGTTTTTCAAGCACCAGCTAAAATATATTCTAGTTTCTAATTACAAATGAAATTTAATACAACTATGCAGCAACAAATATATGATATTGTATAAATATTCAAGTTGAAATAAGGCAAAAAAATCATTGAACAGTGCAGAAAAATATAGAAATTCTGCAGAAAGAGTACATTTTGGAGATTGTGAAAATCTACAGTGCCAAAAATTAATGCAGAAATTCTGCAGATTGCAAAAAACCTGAAGAATGCAATAAAAACATGCACAATGCAGAAAACTGAATGCAAAACCTGAAGAATCTGCAGAATTATAAAGATAGCGGAAAATTAGAACTATATCTAGAATCAATGATAAACCAGAAAACTGAAAACCACATTCTGCAGAATACTGAACTACAATAAAAAATCTGAACTAAAAAACTTTTCAATATTACAAAATGATAATAGTAATCCACGTCCAGTCATTGGATTTGCTCAGAAATCGACATCCCATTCACTATAGCTTGAATCGCACATCATAAGTGAATCATCGTCGACAACTTTTTCAGATTGACCTATAACAAATTGAAACAATAAGAATTATTTTAAATTTAAGAACCAGCAATACAATATTAATAATTAAATACAAATGCAACACATATTGTCCTAATGATTTTAAATTTAAGAACTATATTTCCTTTTTCTTGATCTCCAGTTTTTACTTAGCTAAGGGATCAATTGTTCTTGTTAAGTCTCACAAATAACATGTCCAGCTCTCCTTATTTGTTAAGTCTCAAACACATATAACATGTCCCGCTCTTGTTAAGTCTCACAAATAACATGTCCAGCTCTCACAAACATGTATAGTTTTAAATTTTGGAATCAATTGCTATTGTTAAGTCTCACAAATAACATGCAGCCTAGAAGTCAAAACATTACCAGAAAGACAAAACATTACCTATAGTTTTTAGACTTGCTCAGAAGTCTACATCCCATTCACTGTAGTTTGAATCACATATCGTAGATTCGACAACTTTTTCAGATTGACCTATAACAAATTTAAAGAGTAAAAATAACGTTAAATTCATAGACAAGAAGTACAAATTTAATACATAAGTTATCAAGAACATACCATCTTTAATATCAGGAAGCCAATCTTTGACACACATTAAGGTTTCAACCGAGCCATGGTGTAGAGAGGAACGAGTGTCTGTGATGATTCTCCGACACTTACTAAAAGAATTTTCGGATGCAACGGAAGAAGTTGGTATCGCTAGTATATCTTGAGCCATCCGTGCAAGTATTGGGAATTTAGGACCATTAAGTTTCCACCAATGTAGAATGTCAAATTCAGTTTCGTTATCCATTGGAAGCAAACCTTCTTTTAAGTATTCATCCAACTCACTTTTTTTTGTGTGTTCCCTTAAATTACTACTTGCAACAAAATCTTGGAAACCACCCAACCATTCTCCACCAACTGAATTTCCAATTATTCCCCCACTTCCCGAACGAGAACTTTCCACAAGCCCACTATTTTTTTCATACTTAGCAGAATATTCATTAAAAATCTGCGATAAAAACTCACGTATCTCATTTATATAAAAACCAGCACGAAGATCATACATACCCTTGTATGCATAGGAAACTATGGCCATCTTATATCTAGGATCAAGAATAACAACAATCGTTAACAATTTATTGCATTCATCCCAATACTTGTCGAACTTAAGTTGCATTTGAAGCCATCAGACTAACCCAATCATCACTAGATTCAACCCACGTCTTAACGCTGCTGCGAATTTGAATCACATAAGTAAAATACAAATTGGCAGTTGGATATTTGACACCTGAATGTTTTTTTGTTATATCTGAAAAGATCTTCAAACACTCGCACACTTTCTTTCCATTTTCCCACTCAATTTCTGAAGGCAAACATTTATATTCAGAGTCTAATTCTTTTAGACGTTCAATAGCAGGACGGAGTTCCAGAGCAGCAACAAGCATTTCATAAGTTGAGTTCCAACGGGTGTCAACATCTAAGGGGATGCGTCGCTTAGTGTTGAGTTTGGTTTGAGACAAGACAATAGTAAATTTCTCATCTCTTTGCACAGATAATCCAACATATCTTGCAGTTTTTTTTGAATTTTTTCAATTAATTGATCTAGCAATTCTAACCCACTCTTCACAATCAGATTAAGAATGTGTGGCACACACCGCATGTGAAACATGTCACCATTGTGAACAAGTGCTTTTTTCCCATTTAACCATATTTTAATACCCGAAAGCATACCCAAATTATTAGAAGCATTATCAACAACAACCGAAGATAGCTTGTTATCAATATTCCACTCTAAAATTCTCTCTTTCAACCACTCACTTAGGTTAACCCCATGATGTGGGTATGGAACTACACGGAAAGCAATAATCCTTTTGTGCAAAACCCAAGCATCATCAATATAGTGACAAGTGACACAAAAGTAGGATCGTTGTTGATGCTTGGGCTTCCACCTGTCAGTGGTAAGACTAACTCTAGAATTCAGATTTTCAATTTCCTTATAAATTCGCTCTTTCTCAGCTGTATACACATCAACCAAGTCAGATTTTACAGTATTTCTAGACCGATGCTTGTAGGAAGGCATTATGTAAGAGATCCAAAGACGAAAATAATCATATTCAGCCATTAAAAATGGCAAATCATGTTTAGCAACCATTTTAGCATATAAAGCTCTCTCCGTCGCTTGATCAAACTTATGGACTCCTAATTTCGGTTGAGAATCCTCACTACTGACTTGTTTTCCTAAAAGTCTTTGAGACACTGGAACTTTTATTAATCTCATTTGACACTTTTTCGTGTGATTTCTTAAATGAGTTGTTCCATTACTGCTTGTCCCATTGAAACTAACACTATAATACTTACAAATAGCATCAATTTTCTTCGTACCTTCTTTAGTTTCACTTTTGATACGCTCAAAGTGTTCCCAAACAAGCGATGTCAATACCTTCTGTTTTTTGGCAGATTGTTCCTTTTCTAGACTGGTTAGATCATCTCCTTGTGAAATTGTAGTGCAATCTTGATCATTATTAGAAATATTTTCAGTGCATTTCGTCAATACCTTGCTAACTGAATTTGATGATGCAGAACTCGAAGCATTTCCTGTGATTTTAAAGAACAAACATCATGCTTCGAATATAAATAATGTAATGATATGATAAAAAATACCTTGTTCCATTATTCGATTAGGATTGAATATTCCACCCTAACAACTTAGATCTGCAACCAAATAAAACTCGTATTAAATTAAGAGATAAGAATCTTTGTAGGATTGAATTTTCGATTAGGAAAAGATTAAATCAAATACCTTATACGAACTAATTACGCAAGCCGAATGAAGCCCTGGTGATAGCAGAACTTTCTATCGTAGAAATAGTAGAGCAGTGGTGGGGGTTTCTGTGATTCTCGAATCAGTCGTAAATGCAAATTCCACGAAGTCGCGGGATCTCCTCCTCCTTCTAAACTTTGGCTGGCAGTGAGTGAGGGAAGGTAATAATTAAGGTTAGGGTTGAAGGAGCGGCGCAGACGCGTAGGGATTTCTGAACAGATGAACTCGTGGGGTGGGTGGGGGGGTCTAAACTTTTCTGAGAAGTGAGAAGAATAATGCATAAGATAATGCTAAAACAAAGATGACAGTGACACGACACCAACCCCAACCCATATTCCAAACCCATTTTCCAAAAGTTAAACAAAAAGAAAATGGAAAAAAGGCCAAACTGTGGACCAAAACCAGAAACAAGTGGCGGCACTTCCAATTTATTGCATTATTAAAAGGTATTATACATTACAACCCATCCAGCAAACACACGATTAGTTTTTATTTTTTTTACCTTTCTTGATTAATAATAAAATATAGTAGTGATCTACAAAGATCACTACCAAATTATTTATAAAAATTTAAATTATTTTAAATATAAAATGTGTTATAATTTGTAATTATATATTAAAAATATATTAAAATTATATACTATATATAATTTATTTCCGATACGGATATTTTCGGATCCGGATGCACCTATATCCATATCCGTATTCGTAATTTTCGGATACGGATAATATCCGTATCCGCTTTTTTCCGAATACGGATAGTATTCGTTTTTTCCGGATACGAATACAGATATTTCGGACGGATATCGGATTTTTCGGATTTTTTTGACAGCCCTAGTCCGGCGTGTTGAAGCATTTACCCGATATAGACCAAGCTCATTCCCCTACACGAACTTATCTCTTTGAAATATATGTACTTATGTAATCAAATCCCCCTCTTGTCCCCGATGTGTCCAACCTACCTTCATTTCGTCTCACGGACCCCATTTTCCCACCCCAATTTCACCTATCTCTTGCTAAAAATATCGATCATCCTTCACATGCGAAAACACATCATCGAAAAGTTGCTCTCTACACGTGTGAGCCGAACAATCCACGATGATTTAACTCCACATCACCCAGCTTCAAAGAGCCAACATTATAAGTCTTGAGTACAGCGTGTCGAAGCATTTACCCGATATAGGCCAAGCCCATTCCGATACACATACTTCTCTCTTTGAAATCTATGTACTTATCTAATCAAATCCACCTCTCGTCCCCAATGTGTCCAACCTACCTTCATTTCGTCTCACAAACCCCATTTTCCCACCCCAATTTCACATATCTCTTGCTGAAGATATCGATCATCCTTCATATGCGAAAACACATCATCAAAAAGTTTAGTTCACAAGGCTTCTAATGCCACCACCGCTCGGCGATATGATTATTTGATCACTGAAAAATTACCGATGAAGTTCTTATTTTTCAGCGGCCAGTTTCTTACCGCATAATATAACTAATGATATATATATATATATATATAATTTTAGCACATAATAAGAGATTGTGTTAGAAATTGATAAAACTTAATAGATATGACCGGAGGAGTAGCGTAAGCTGATGTCATTGCGCTTGGAAAAGAGATCGTATGGTACTAGAAATGTCAAAAGACATCACTATGAAACTTAAATATGTTGGTAAGGATAATTTTTATTGCCAAGTTTAATAGTAACGATTCTTTTCAGATTTTGTTGATACTCGAAGACATTCGAGTAACACATTTAAATCATCTATTCAAAACTTGTTGACATAAGCTTTTTTACTCTTAAGCTCTCTTTCCTTCCTCCAATCAAGTCAAATGGCCGTAAAGCCTCTTTTTTTCCAGCCCACTCACCACCCTCCGCCGCCGGTAAAACGCTCAACGTATGCCCCCTCCCACCGGAACGCCACTCAAGTGCCAAATATTCACAACCCATCGTCCCAAATCATCTCACTACATACTTCGACGCCCAACAAACACAATTTTCTGAACCCACATCCTGGAAGATATTCCAAGAATTCAGCTCGAAATGTAATCACCAGATCAAATTTAAATTTCCCAATCATTTCCCCCCAAGATCAGTGGGGCACCTGGGCAGCTCTTTTTGCCACCGGTGCTTTCGGTATATGGTAAATAGACGACGTGCTTTCAAGAAATTCAGATGGGACTAAAGGAGTGTGTCTGTAAACTCCCAAAAAAGAAAAAGTGATTCTCAACTTCTTGCTGGAGAATCACTTTTAAAAAAAAAAAATACTCCCTAATTATTCACTTTTTATTGTTGTTGTTTTTCTTCTCTGTTTCATGTTTTTTGTTTCATTTTATATGTTTGAAGGTCAGAAAAGACCAAGATTGGGAGTGCACTGAGTGGTGCATTGGTGAGCACTTTAATCGGTCTGGCGGCGAGTAATCTGGGAATAATAGCAAGTGAGGCGGCAGCTTATAATGTCGTCATGGAGTTTCTGTTGCCATTAGCCGTTCCTTTGCTGCTTTACAGGGCCGACATGCGCCGGGTTATAAGGTCAACCGGCACATTGCTGTTAGCTTTCTTGCTTGGATCAGGTAATGCTTCAATAATGAACTTTTGTCTATCAATCTTTGGAAGCCTGATTCCCAACATTTTGCACTTTAAGCCCTTGTGGAGCTTGACTCGAAACTATATGAGTCGACACGTGCCGGCTTTTGCAAGGCCGGTCCTGAGATTCCAACGGTATGACGCAAAAAAAATTTAAAATGTGGTATCTTTTATATGTGCGTATTTTTTTTTTTGGCGCCAAATAACCGTATAAAATTATGTATTTTGGCAAATTTAGACAATGTGGCTAGAGTGCGAAAATAATCGTATAAATTCATGTCCGTTATTAATTTTTTTTGGAAAATTTAGCCTCCCGAATGCCCTGGAGCCGGTGGCCTGAGCCAGCTGCCTCACTTGGCTCCCCTCAGTACCGGCCTTGGGCTTTTGGTCGGTCTATGGGATAAAGTGCAAAGGATTATATAGTCGAGAGGGCATAATATGTTATTTTCAAAGTTTATCAAAGCACACAAGACGTTATAGTATGCCTAACTTTGAACATTTTACACTTAAGTTCGTGGGAGCTAACTTTGATCTATCGTGAGTCGACACATGCGAACATTTGGTTGATCTATCATGACCTGACTTTTAATATTATAAATATCTCGATTAGTGAGAGGGTTTACTTTTTCCACATATAGAAACCTGAATGGGGTGTTTGTAACACTCTTAGTGGCGTTGGCGGATACAGGATTTCAAAATTTGGTATGCACATGTATAAGAAGAAGAATATATGAAACAAACGCCAAAATCTTACAGTTTATAAAAGAAGTAAGATGTAAAGTTGATATTTATAAATAAAGAAATTAAATCTAATCATCCCCGCCCCCCTCTTCGTATGGTTGTCACACAGTTGGAACGACAGTGGGAACAGCTGTGGCTTTCCTGATGGTGCCTATGCGATCGCTCGGTCAAGATGGTTGGAAGATAGCAGCTGCTCTAATGGGAAGGCATATCGGTGGAGGTAGTAATCTACACTAGATAACCTTAGTTTTAAATGTTAAAATTTATATATGATATTATGACCCCATTTATTTTCCATTGTTTCCGATGGAGCCAAAGACTCCTTATTCGTTGGTTCTGGATTATAATGGAACAAAACAAAATGACTCACTAAACTGGCTGCACTTCTTTTTCTCATGAAGTACTAGTCGTTCCATGCAATTCTCGATGCAATTTTTATTTTGGATCATCCGGAAACAGCCTCTCTGTGTTAAGACAGGGGTAAGGCTGTGTACATCCGATCTCCCCTTACCCCGCTTTTTGCGGGAGCCGTTGAGGCACTGGGGTAATGTTGTTGTTGTTGTTGTTGTATGATCCCATTTAGCCGACCCCAAATCATTTTGGGACTAAGACTCTGATGTTGTTGTTGATATTATGATCCCATCCCAAGGAGTTCATGTAGATGTCTACTTGGAAATTATATAATTATAAGAGGGTTAATTGCGGAAAATTACCCTTGACGTTTGACCTAGTTATGAAAAACCCAAGCCAACTCCTAAAATTACAAAAAGTACCCCTCATATTTTATTTTGTGGTTCTTACCCCTTAATAATCAATAAATATTTCAAAACTCCCCTTTTACATTTATAAAAAAACATTACAGTTAGCCGCCAAACCAGATCATTTTTTTAACGATTTTCCGATATCCTTATTGTTTTCATGTTCATAATCATGTTTTTACTTTCAACTGATGGTTTACACAAGTATTTGTATCTTCAAATTTATATTGGCGGTTCTTGTTATGCGCTCGTGGATGAAGATTTACTACTGTAACTAACTAATGCATTCTGTTGTGCTGTTTAGCTGTCAATTATGTCGCCATATCCGAAGCACTCGATGTCTCTCCTTCGGTATTAGCTGCTGGATTAGCAGCCGACAACGTTATTTGCGCGGTATATTTCACAACGTTATTTGCATTGACGTCTAAAATACCTGCCGAGTCGTCAACATCAGCAGCTGGTGTGTGGATACTCTTTTTCGAACCCATTAAAGCCTTCTCGTTCTTTTGGAATGTGCTTGTTGAAAGTGTGAGAATGTATCTAGTATAGAAAAATAATAATAAAAGAATGAAAAAAAATATTATTAACCTTTTTTTATTAACAATCTCTTAAAAAACAACAAAGGCAAACCCCGTGCGTGAAAGCGCTCCGGGGCTAGTGTGGGGGTATGGGTAGGGTGGTCGTATATGTATGCAGCCATCCCGTTGCATTTATGCAAAGTGGTTGTTGCCACGACTAGAACCCGTGAACTGCATGTAGAGCTGCAAAGAAACTGAGCTGCTCGCGGGCTTGGTCAAAGCTCGACTCGAGCTAGTGAGCTCGCAAGCTCGAACCCAGGCCTGTGGATACTGAGCTCGTGTGTTTACGAGCGGCATGCGAGCATATTAATTATTTTTTTGAATTGTGAAATTACATATATATCCTTAAGATTTAAATGATTTATTAATGATAATTATGTTTATTAAGATAAATAGTTCTTTATTATGGTTTAACAAAGAAAAAAAAAATGCTCGCGAGCCACTCGCGACCGCTCAAGCATGATGTTCGAGTCGGATTTGCAGCTCGATAGAGCTTGAGTGAAGACTAACTTGCCTCGCTCGTTAAAGCCAAAATTCGACTCAGCCCGGCTCCTTTGCAGTCCTACCTGCAGGTCATCGGTGGAGCAACTCACTGTTGCGTCAAGGCTCGCCTTTCAACGAAGCGAACAAAAAATAAATAATCAACATAATAAAAGCGAGTACATTTTTTTTTGGTAACAATTTATCAAAACTTAATGTATCTGAAGCCACAAGATTATCAGTTTTCGTTTTTTTTCCATTCATTTAAATGTATTTAACAATTTCTAACATGTGGTAGGTGCCGGGCTTAATGAAGAATCGAGTTCCGGTGGCAAGATATCTGTACTGCAGACTGCGACTGCCCTTGCTGTATCCTTTGTTATATGCAGAAGCGCCAGTTTTCTAACAAAGTATTTTGGAATTCGAGGAGGTGGCCTTCCCTCCATTACAGCTGTCGTCGTCATTCTAGCAACCGCATTTCCCAAGCAGTTTGCTTACCTTGCGCCTTCCGGTGAAGCTATGGCGCTTATATTAATGCAGGTTAGCAGTCACACATACACCTACTTCTCCTTGCATTATAAATAACTCTAACCAACCATCAGGCTTGTCTTGGTGGCCACTTGCTTGCACGTAAGTGCTTGTGAGGGGGGTCTGGGGTTCGAGCCTTACGCTCAACCTTTGATTTCCTCAAAATCCTCCCGGGGCACATGCAATTTATTGAAGACTCTCAAGGAACCATATTGAATATCATCCGCGTGGTCTGGATCTGGGGGTGGAGGACACCATGTTCTCTTCGTTTGGGACATTCTGGTTGTACGTCAGCAGGACCGACAAGGGACCCTAAGTAGTGCGCGCACATCCCGCAATTTAACCGGTGGCAGTGGATAGGGGGTTTTTGCTGTTGCTCTCAGGCATAGTCAGGCATAAGCCTGGAAGCTGAATTATCAAAAAAAAAAAAAAAATCTAACTAATTTCTATTCTTAATTTTTTCTTTCTTTTTATTTTTGGCAATTTGATCAAAACTTAAGGGTATTTTCTGTAATTAACCAATTTTTTTTTTTTTTTTGTAAATATCCCCTCCGGCCTTGATTGGAAGTAGTAGTAAGTCCTATTGCATTCATTTATTTTTACTACAAAACACACACACACACACATTAAGTCCAATCAATGTATTATCTTCACTAAATTAGTAAATTTATTAACATCTGACGCATCGGCCATATTCAGGTGTTTTTCACTGTGGTCGGAGCTAGCGGGAGCATAAGAAATGTCGTCAGCACAGCACCCAGTATATTCCTGTTTGCTCTCGTCCAGATTGCGGTCCACCTAGCTGTCATCCTCGGACTGGGCAGATTGTTTCGCTTGGACCTCAAGTTACTGCTTCTGGCGTCGAACGCGAATGTCGGGGGGCCCACGACGGCTGGTGGTATGGCGACCGCCAAAGGATGGACATCTCTAGTCGTTCCTGGTATTCTTGCTGGCATTTTCGGTATTACTGCCGCGACTTTTCTTGGTATTGCTTTCGGACAAGCGGTTTTGAGATTCATGTGAAGCGGTTCGAATGTGCGACCCCCACTTCTGAGGAGGAAACAAATTAGTAGGATGAATGCCTTTGCAGCTCTCATCTGTATGTATGATACCCGTCCTCTTGGAATGTCGTCTCTTACTCTTTACTTGTGGGCAAAAAAAAAAATTTATGATCTTCACGTGTGGTAATATATTAAAAATTTACTCTCTAAACTATAATTTTTATTCAGAAAAAAATGTGTTTTATTATATTAAAATATTATGTTTTTCTCGGTAAAATTTTATTTAAAAACATATTGTATCTGTAAGACTAATGGCTAAAAATATTATGTGTATCTTTTTTCAGAAACTTAATTTAAAAAAAAAATCTATATAGATATACAACTCTTAATAAATATATGCATCGATATATTGTTTTTTCAATAAATATACGCTCTTAATACAAATACACACACAGGTGATTAATTTCCTTATAAAATGGTAGGCTATTAACAAACTTACTCTAGACAATCTTAATTTAATTTATTCATTTTATAAAATTAAGTTACCAAAAGATCGAGAATGCAGATTAATTGTGGGCATGACACAAGTCCCACTCGAACCTTTTTTTAATTTATAAGTAGGTTATTTCCTTTGACATTAATAAGATTAAAAATCAAGCCAAACTCGAGCTCGAATGATAAAAAATCGTTTGTACTTGATTGTCTAACATAACGAATCTAAAGCTTGAACATGAGTTTTTCGAAAGAAACCTCCTTTAAGAGATTATTGACTAGTAGATCATTTTTTTATGATCAATAGTCTGGAATTAATATGACAACAAAGGGTCGAATCAGAATTGATTTAAATTATTTTATTAATTTGCAATTTAAAAGAAAAAAGATTTTTTATATCATTAGCTAAAATTTAAGAATTTCCTTCCATGAATTTCGAAATCTGCTAGGATTTGATATTGATATTGTTTCGTTCTTTCTCTCTTCTACATTTGAATTTCCAAAGGTCAAACTAATTTATTTCTCCAACCCAAATTGTAAACCACAAAACCCCGGAAGTGGGCTAATTCATAAATTGAATCATGACTATATAAGCTATTCTGATGTGTTGAGATTCCATGTAGATAAAATCGTGGAAGCAGTATTTCATTGGGCCACACAAGAATTCGTCCTCCAATTACATCTGCTTGTTCGTGAATACTCTAGACCACACAAGAATTTGTCCTCCAATTTCATCTGCTTGTTCGTGAATACTCTAGACCACACAAGAATTCGTCCTCCAATTTCATCTGCTTGTTCGTGAACTCTAACACAATCTTCATAGAGTTTTAATTGATATGTTTTATGCAATCGAATTCATGCGGCGTGTAGAGGGCTTCATGAGGTAATTTTGAACTTCAATATGTAACTTATTGTAGCCCTGATTATTTAAGTAGATTTTTTTTTTTTTTTTTTGTAATCAATGAGTTTATTTTTGAAATATTTCCAATTAATATATAATTTGGGTGACCTTTTTTGAAAAATATTCTCATTACAATGTATGAACGTGGTAACTTATATTATGTTTTAATGTATTCATGTGCATTATACTTGTTTCCATTTTTTAGCATAGAGATGGTGACATTTTGAGCAAGTGTTTCTCTACTTTTGTTTGAATGTGTGGACATATTTCTTTTTAGTTTTATTTAGTTGCAGTATATTTATTTCCACATGTTATCCCATAGATGGTAACATTTAGAGTTACTTGTCATCTAAATGTTAGTATAGAATTGTGACAACAATTTTTTTCATTTTCCTCATGTTAGTGTTTCCACACATGCATTGTTCTAGTGACATTTTGTTCAAAAGTTTCCATTATTATGTTTGCATGTGGTAATATTTTGTGCAAATATTTTCATACTTCTGTGTTCATGGGTGACACTTATTACTTTCGAACTTATTCAGTTCCAGTTTGTTTGTTTTCAAATATTATCCCTCAGATAGTAACAACTGGAGTCGTTTTGTCACCATATTGTCAATGAATAATGGTGACAACAGTAAGTCTCATTTGGGTATGAAAGTGTTTCCAAAATTATGTATGTGTTGGTGATATTTTCTGCAATTCGATCTTTGTAGTAGACGTTATTATCATAATTCGAATTGATATAACTCGATTTTTTTGCAGGATGAGAAGAATTCGAATTTTGTGAGGGAAAAGGGAATGAAAACATGAAGAAATGAATGAGAGAAGGAATTAATATGTTATGACCACTATTTTCTTTGATATTGATTGTGTCCAAGATTTAAGGGATCCAATTAACTAATGTGGTTAAAAGTTCCTTATTTATTTACTTTTAATTATTATAACAGTTTTTTTTACATTACGATAATTGTACAATTTTACCTTTTTAAGTGGGCTCCTTAGAAATCATTCTAAGAAGGTAAACCGGACTCTAGTTTTATATTTGAGCTCCACTCGATTTAAAAAAAATTACTCCATCCTGCTAAAATATACTGTCTTTCTTCACATATATTAAGGATATTTTATTTTGTCGAAATTTACTGAAATAAATAATATATTAAAATAATGAAGAGTGAATAAGGTGAGTTTGAGGAAAATATTATCGACGACCAACGGGCCTACCGTAAAAAATAGAAAAATAAGGACCGCCGACAAGCAGGCCGGTGGGCCTGGCGTAAAAAAAAAGGTCGGCCTCCAGAGTAAAGCTGACCGGCAGCCTGGTGTTAAAGCAAAAAATATGACCGGCTGCTGGAGGTTCGCTGGCTGCCAAAGGTGGCCCACCGTAAATAGGCCGGCGGCCTGACGTTTAAGAAAAAATAGCCGGCCGGCGGAAACCAGGCCGGGGGGCCTGGCGTAAAAAAAAGTTGTTCGGCAGTCGGGGGTTTTCTTGCGACCGGCGGCGGCTTTGCCGAAAAAACTGGTCGGTTGGAGGTTCGTCGGAGATCCCCTTAAAAAAAATTGAAGATCAGTAGCCCCGTTAATTTAATTTAATAATTTAAGGTATTTTTTAAAAGTTATTATTGTTGAATATTTGATATTATTATTAATAGTATTAAATTCAACATAAAGAGAAGGGAACAAGAGGGGAGGAATAAAATAATTCTAGTGCGAACTACGATGACAAAAAACACTATTGTCCTCTATATTCTAGATATGAATTGTTTTTAAAACATGATAAATTAGATAATAAATAATATTCATCCAACTCAACAAAAGTTACAAAACACGCCATAAATCATATAATAAATAACAACTACAATTTCAACGCCACAGTGGGGGGAGCGGTGGTGGGGGGCGAGCGGCGGTGGGCGACGTGTGATAGGCGGAGAAGAGACTTGGAGCTGAAGACTCAACTGGATAGTGGATATATGATTTTTGTGTTTGATTTCTGTTTAGGGTTAACTAATATATTGTTTTCTCAATTTAAAAACAAACAGGCCAACGCGGTGGCGTTGACTATCACTTACAGCTGCTGATGGGCTGGAGTCAACGATCCATGTTCTGCGGCGCCATTCGCGGATCTGCACATGGGTCCTTGCTTCGTGATCCAGTCTTTGTAAACTTGACGGATGTTGGCTTTTCATGGCATGAGGCGGTCGTCCGTGATCGGGCACTTGAGACGATCGCTAGTTGCCGGGAGACGATCGCCTTGGGAGTCGATCGCTCGGCGCTGGGTCCTGTTCAGGGTCCTTCGATCGGCAAGTCTGCCTTAGTCTATTTGACTCTGGTTCGGTCGCCCGGTCTTTGTGCCGATCGCCTGTTGAAGTGTATAAATCTCGACACAATATAGGGTATATGTGTATATGGATTATGTTGCCCACAAAAACTTGCAAGAATTCATGGACTCCGAAACTGAACCAACAACTCGACTCCACATACTTCCGCAAACAAGGTAAGTTTTTTGTCGGTGTGTGGCAGGCAGAAGGGGGGGGGGGGGGATCAAGTGGGGGCTGCTGCCTCCGTTTGTTCTTTTTCTTTCTCCATAGGTATTATAATGTAATGTACTATATGTACATGTGTGTTGATATAGAAATCTCAAAATCCAACACCTAAATTTTCAATCCTTCGGATTCTGATGGCTGGTTTGGTTTTCGAAGCTTTTATTTACCCTCGACGTTTCTTCTTTTTTCATTCTTTTGCAGGAACAAATCTTCTTTTGTTTAGTTTTCCTCTTATGCTCATTGCCGCTTTGGGATGTGTTTATCTAAATTTACAAAGGATATCGAATTCTCGAAGGTAAATTTGCCCGTTTCTTGATTAGTCCATTATCGGCATAACAACAACAACAACAACATTACCCTAACGCCGCCCGCGAAAGCGGGGGTAAGGAGAAGCGGATGACGCAGCCTTTACCTGTCTTTAGAAGTGGCCAGTCGGCCGATCGACCGGACCCGGCCGAATGACCCGGATTATAAATGGTCGGACTTCATCGACCCGGCCCGACTGTTGAGCAACGGGCCAACCCGTCGGACCGGAAAAACTGGTCGGTCAAGCTAGCCAGTTCTAGCCCGATTTTGTAAATTTTTTTTTTTTTTTTTTGCATATTAAGTGTCCTTTTATTACATATAAAATACTTTCTTCTTTACATACTCCCATAAAATACAATTATCAATCTTAATATCTTTATTTAGTCATCAAACTCCCAAGTTCAACAATATTTTAGTATAAATAAACTTAATAGAATAAAGTGCAATCATAATCGAGCCATTAATCATCATTATTTCATCACCACCGAGAGTAAATTATAATAAAAAATATTTTTTTTTTATATTTTTATTTTTACCGGGTCGTTCCGGGCCAGACCCGGATTTTCCGGGTCTTGACCCGGTCCGCCCGAACCCGGTTTTAGACAAAAGGCGGACCGGGACCGGACCTAATTAATGTGTCCGGTCCGATCCGTAAAACCGGTCCGACCATTTGTGCTCAAATTTCACCTGTCTTAACACAGAGGCACATTTTAGGATGATCCAAAATGAAAATTCCATCGGGAATTGCATGGAATGACTAGTACTTCATGAGAAGAAGTGCAGCCAGTTTAGTGCGTCATTTTATTTTATTCCATTATAGTCCAGAACCAAAGAATAAGGAGTTTTTGGCTCCATTGGAAACAATGGAAAAATATCGGCATAAGGACTGTGCAAACGATTGCTAAAGAACCTTTTTTTTTCAATTCTGTCTGCAGTAGTAAGAGATATTTTCCGTCACTGAGAGGTCCGGTGATGGCAGTGGCGCCGCTAGGAATCGTTAACGCGATCGAGCTTACATTTGCAGCCATGTCGATAGCACTTTTAATCTGGTCCTTAGCAAATTATTTGTATGTCAGCTTCGGACACCTCCACATGCATACACCAGGAGAAAAAGTGTATGTACTAAAGAAAGAGTTATGATATATAGACCTACATAATAGACCTACGAATAGGCCTACACCATTCACATTTTGACAAATTTCAAACACTTTTTCTCTCTCTTCATATTAACCAATCAATTTTTTTATTTCACCAATCATAGTTGTAGGCCTCTTTGTAGGTCTATTATGTAGGTTTATAAATCATTTTTCCTAAAGAAAACTGTTGCTATAATTTGCTTGACCAATTTTCATGATAAAGTTGTGTTAAATTTGCTCCTTTTACGACTTTGAAGGTGGTAAGCCAAGTTTCGTAGCGTATCCTTAAGGCTTGGATACATTGGGAACACATGTTCGGCATTTCTGTTTTTCTCCGTGACACGAGGATCATCGATTTTGCCTTTGATCGGCCTTACATCGGAGTCTTTTCATCAAATACCACATCTGGCTCGTGTTAGGAGTATGCCCTCGAATACCACTCAGAGGATGTTGAGTGAGGGCATTGTACTTGTAGTTATGTAAACCATTTATATAAGGCAAATGAATGTTTCTTTATTTACTGGTAGTTACTGACATTCCTAATTCGTAAATAAACATATAGAAACTAGTCCGTGTATTTGAGAGCAAAACGTTCCACTCTTTATTGGATAAAGGGGGCGGCACTAGAAAGGTTATAGCTCAAATACTTAATCGTTCGCAAGTCGATGAAACTTGACTGGGCGTTAAGTTTATATGAAGACTTGTATGACGTGTTCTTTGACATGGAGAGTGCCTGTCGAACGCTAATGGTTAGTGGGAGGACACGTTATAGGTATGCTAATTGGATTAGTATACTCGAACCGACTCACCCTCGATTCGTCACACGGATTTCACTCCGGGACCGTCAATGACGGAATCGAAAGGTTGTGATAGGTATTCGTGAACCTTCGACTTGAGGATTTAGTAGGGATGTGCTTGTGACGTCAAGATTTTCATTAGAGTAGTTCGACCCTATAAACCGGAAGGCGGGGGTCAACCTCGACGTGCATCTTGACGGGCAAGTAGCAGGTCCTACTGAATACCAAGATAGAATTATTTCTCCCGTAAGTGAGTGGGTTATATGTCCTATGCGGTTATTGGCAGATGAGATCATAAGTCTTTGGCCAAAGCATTGGAGCTAGTTGTATTAGATACACGACATCTCAATGATCTCGGTTTGCATTAACACATGCATAGCGTCAAGTACAGATGGGGTTTGACTGACCGTGACCCTATAACTTGATCGGGACATTTGAAAGAAGGGTTTATACGTTTACTGGTATTCACGACAGAATGGTTCTTGAATGATCCCAATCATTCGTTCTCAGTCGGGGTACAGTGTAGGCCACCAGACTGGCTAGGTGGTGCTACTACTCTTTGGTTCCTCCCATTGCTGACTGAGACGGACCTACCGAGTCGCGCATTATGATTGATGACGGAATGAATCGAGCTTGTTCTCTCATTATAAATATTAGATATTGGATATCTAATTTATTGGACATTGGATGTCTAATTGATTTTGGACATTGGATGTCTAAATTGATTTATTGGATAAATTAATTTACGGCCTAATGAATTAAATGTATTACTGGGTGATTAATTTAATTCATGAATATAATTATTTCTTGGAGAAATTAATTATGTTATAATATAATGTATTTGATATGATTAATTAATTGGATTAATTAGTCGATATAAATACATCGGAACGGAATCGGAGTTTATCTGTTTGGACTCTCGGGAGTCCGAAACGGACCGAACTTGTCCAAATCCTTCTAGAGGCTGCCCCACCTCATACTTTTCCCTCATTGTCTTGGTCTCATCCTTGGTAGGTTGATGACTAAAGACTTTTGAGATATCATATCTCATTTTTATTTAGAAAGGTGATTTGAGGTGGTTGAAGGAAGATAATATTAAAGACTTTGAAAACTCTCACTTCTTGATTGAAGCTTCCGGCCGTGAGTTTAGTGAAAGGGAGAGAGAATATAGTTTTCATTTTAGTCTTCAACTTCATCTCCATCTTGTTCAACTTTCTTAGAGAAAGATTGAGAAAAAATAGAGAGAACAAGATTATAAACTTAGAGTGTAATAATAATAAAAGCTTCATCACTTGATTCTAGCCGTAACCTTAGAGGTTAATCGAGTGTTGTTATTCCGATCGTTTTCCGACGCGTGGCAAGTAGAGACGCGGTGCTTTCGGCATTGGATCGTTCAAGAGCTTGGGGAATAGCTCAAGAGAAGGTTATCCATTTAATCAACGGACTACGAGGGTATGTTTCTCGTATCTCTTGTATTTCGTTTTTGATATTCGTATATACGTAGCTCGATCGATCCTCGTAGGGATTCGGATCGAATTAATTTTCGTTTTACCGCTTCCGCTGGGCCTTCGTTTTAGGCACCGAATCCCAACAGTGGTATCGGAGCGTAGGTCTTGCGATCGTATATACGATATATTGCATTTGGAATGCTTGATTAAATGATTAGTGATTTGGAATCACAACCGTTTAATTCGTTGTTTTAATTGTTCGTCGAAAATTTAATTTTTCCATGTTTTTATGTTACTATATAAATCGGTTTTATTTATTAAAACTGAATTATATGGGTAATATTAAATTAGAAAAATATAATTTTTGAAATCGGGACGAAATAGAGTCGGAAAATCGCTTTGCCAGGGGATCTGCCTAAGTCTTTGGACATGCCAGGCGGCTTGTTTCTACCTGGCGAGATCAGCCCCTCGGCTAAGGACCGACTGTGATGCCGGACTACGGGCTAGGCCCGGGCGATTTTATTTCGATTCCGTTTTGTGTTTATGTTTCGTTATAATAATTTCCGGAAATTAAATTGGATTTAATTTGACTAAATAAAATACTTGGTGTTTTATTTTGAGGAAATTTATTATTGTGAAATATTTATCATCCGGTTTATACGAACGAATTAAAACTACCATGTTTGTGAATTAATTGGATTAATTCTAATAGATGGTTATTTTTTATATTGGTTGGATCAATATATTTAATGTGTAGTCCATTTATTTAGTATTTATTGGATGAATGCTTTTGAATGGGGATGTGGTTCGTGGACTTAGTTTTGAAACGTTCGTTTTATTCGATTGGGTTGTAAAGGCCGTTTTGAGCCTATTTATTTTACTAGAAATGTTTGTATCTAGGATGCAATTTTCGATGTAAAATTTATATGTAATGACGAAGACCGGAGGAAGATCCATTTCGAGAAGACGAAGATTCAAGACGAAGACTTGTAATTAGATTACGGAGTTTTTGTTTTCTAGGAAAGGTCCATGAACATGTTGGTAGCAACTAGGTTGTGAATGGTTGTTTCATATTGTATGAATGCCACAAACGCGCTTAAATGAATTAATGTGCAAAGTGTAACATTAATCGCGAAAATTCTCCCACGATAAATTATTAAGTTTATAAGGTTTCAAGGTTTTCCTTCCCTCCATCGAGTTTTCGGGAAATTGAAATCCAAACCGGATGTGCTATGCTTCCGAGTTATCGGGGTAGTCTTTCGGGGAGGACGGATAAATTACCGAGAGCGCATTGGATGCCTTCGGTTGGAGCAAATTTTATCCCTAGAAACCTGATAGGTTGCCGGATAAGATTCAATTGTGAAACTGATTTGCGTCGATGGTATAAACTTAACTTGTTCACGAACCATAGAAACCGTATAGGTTGAGGGGAGTGAACAAGGGGAAAAAGAAGATCGAATCATCCATTAGATGGGTTGGTGTTGGACACCACTTTATGAAAATTAATAGACTAGAAACCTGTTCGGTTGCCCTCTATTAAGATTTATAAAGAACTCGATCACCACTATGAAGTAGAGCGACGATACTTCCGAATTTCACATGGAAGTGTGTTATTCTGATAAAAATAGTGGGAGCTGGGTAACAAGAATAGAAAAGACCTTAATTCTATACTCAGAACATAATATAACAAGTCACTAATTAATCTGTTATGCTTAATGCAGACATAACTCAATATGACAATGAATCCACTCGCAATTCTACTCGAAAAGAACACCTTAATGGGACCTAACTTTGTGGATTGGCTCCATCGATGATTGTCCTCAGTATAGAGGCACTGGGATACGTCTTGGAGACGGACATTCCGGCGCCTCCTGTGCGGACCCGAGCCAATCAGGAAGAGATTGAAAACCACGAAAAGTGGGTTAAGGATGACGTAAAAGTCCGTGCATACATGAATGCTTCTATGTCTAATGAGCTTCAGAGAGCTCATGAGAAAATGACTTCTGCTAGGCAGATTCTATCTCACTTAACCGAACTTTATGGTGAGCACAGTGAATCGCTAGATATGAGATATCCAAGCAAGCTGCTCGGTGCAAGGATGAAGGAAGGTGAGAAAGTTGGGGAACACGTCCTCAAAATGATATCCATGATCGAGAGATTGGAGGCTCTTGATTTTAAAATGGATACTTCTCTCCAAACCGACCTTATCCTACAGTCTCTCCCTGATTCCTTCTCACAGTTTGTTATGAACTTCAACTGCAATGAGATTGCATGTAATTTAGCTGGGCTAATGAACAAACTTGTGACCGCTCAGTCTCAGATGAAGACTCCGCGGATGAAGGAGTCTGCTCTTGTGATTTCTTCTGGACCTCGGAGGTCTAAGACCAAGAAGCAAACTGGACCACAAGTTGAGGACCTTAAGGGTAAGGGCAAGGCTCCGATGGTTCCGAAGAACAAGAACAAAAAGGATGCTTGTCTCAAGTGTGGTGAGCTGGGCCACAGGGCTAGAGACTGTCCGATTCTTCATAGCACTTCAGGTACAGAACTTTTAGTTTTGGAAACAAATTGTTCTGCTACTGTATTTTCTACTTCCTGGATACTGGATTCTGGTGCTAGTTTTCATATTTGTACCGTGAATCAGGATCTGGAACAAAGTAGGAAGCTTGGAGATGGAGAAGTTATGATCATAGTCGGAAGCGGGCATAGTGTCGAGGCGACCGACATAGGATCACTTCTTTTGGGTTTAGAATCCGGCTTTGTTTTGACTTTAGAAGATGTACTTGTTTTGCCCAAGGGGCACAAAAACATTGTATCCATTCCGGTCATGGACCGAAAAGGCTTTTCATTTTTCATTGGTGATGGTTCCTGCAAAATTTATTTTAGAAATAAACTAGTGGGTACTGCTACATTGTTGAATGGATTGTATCATCTAAATCTCAACAACAAAGCAGTTGTGAATACTATGACTAGAAAACGTGGTAGGGATGAAACCAATCAAGTTTTGAAATGGCATCTTAGACTTGGTCATGTTGGTCAGACCAAGGTTTGCAAGATGGAAAAAGATGGACTTATGGGTCCATTGGGATCGGATCCCTTTCCTACTTGTGAATCTTGCCTTAAAGACAAAATGACTAAGTCCCCCTTCACAGGGACATTTGAAAGAGCCGCTGATAAACTGGGATTAATCCATACCGACGTATGTGGTGCTTTGGAAGCAGCACGTGACGGATATCAATATTTCATTACGTTTACAGATGATCATACTAGGTATGGTTATGTATACTTAATGAAACATAAATCCGAGGCCTTTGAGAAATTCCAGGAATTCAAGGCCCTAGTCGAGAAACAAAAAGGTAATCATATCAAAGCACTTCGGTCGGACCGAGGTGGCGAGTATATGAGTACGGAGTTTGATGAGTTCCTTAAGGAACATGGAATAGTTTCACAACTAACACCTCCAGGTACTCCTCAGTTAAATGGTGTGTCAGAAAGAAGGAACTGGACCCTGTTGAACATGGTCCGTTCCATGCTGGGCTATACTGACTTGCCGATTTACCTGTGGGGGTATGTACTCCTGACTGCCACGTATATCTTGAACAGATGTCCTTCCAAATCCGTTCCTAAAACTCCACATGAGATGTGGGAGGGCAGGAAACCAAGTCTTAATCATATTAGGATTTGGGGATGTCCCGACTATGTCGAGAAGACTAAGGTGGAAAAGTTGGAAGCTATGTCTGCGAAGGGACGTTTCATTGGATTCCCGTCTGGGACGATGGGATATCTATTCTACATGCCCGAATATCGAAGGATCGTTGTTGCTTTACAAGCACACTTCCTGGAAGATGAGTTCATTCAGGAAGGCGGAGCAGGTAGAAGTATTTCTTTAGAAGAATATAATGAAACTCCTCAGGAGACACCTGTGCAAGAAAGGCCGAACCTTCAAACACAAGTACAACCACCTCGTAGGTCTAGTAGGGTGTCTCATTTACCTGAGAGGTATGGGCTTGTGCACTTGGAGGAGCTGGGTCTCCATGAGGTTCCAAGTGATAGCCAAGAGACCGACCCAACAACCTATGACCAAGCGATGGTGGATGTAGACTCCGCGAAATGGCGTGAAGCTATGGAAGCTGAGATAGACTCGATGCATGTCAATCAGGTCTGGACTCTAGTAGGCCGCCCCAAGGGCATAGTGCCTATTGGGAACAAGTGGATCTACAAGAGAAAGACTGATGGTGATGGAAAGGTTGACGCCTATAAGGCCAGGCTTGTGGCAAAGGGTTATACCCAGAAGGAAGGGATCGATTACCACGATACCTTATCGCCCATAGCCATGATCAAGTCTATTCGCATGATGCTTGCTATAGCTGCCTACCACGATTATGAGATATGGCAAAAGGACGTAAAGACGGCTTTCCTTAATGGATTCCTCGAGGAGGAAATCTATATGGAGTAGCCTAGAGGCTTTGTGTTCGAAGTCGATATTCAGAAAGTGTGCAAGCTTCAGCGTTCCATTTATGGACTGAAGCAAGCGTCGCGTAGTTGGAACCTTCGTTTTGACGAGGCAGTCAAAGAGTTTGACTTCGTGCAAAATGAGGAGGAACCTTGTGTATACAAGAGGGTTAGTGGGAGCAAGATCGCATTCTTAGTACTATATGTAGATGACATTCTACTAATAGGAAATGATGTGGGAATGCTCAGTTCTGTGAAAGCTTGGCTTTCGAGTAATTTCTCCATGAAAGACTTGGGAGAAGCTACCTATATTCTTGGTATTCGACTCTACCGGGATAGAGCGAAGAGAACAATATGTCTTTCCCAAGCCCTCTATATAGATAAAATCTTAAAGCGATTTAAGATGGATGATTCTAAAAGAGGGTTCCTACCGATGCAACATGGAATAAAACTCTCTTTGAAGATGTGTCCTCAAAGTGAGGAACAACGAAAGGAAATGAGTAATATACCATATGCTTCGGCCGTGGGTAGCCTTATGTATGCTATGTTGTGTACAAGACCTGAAATCGCGCATGCTGTAAGCGTGGTGAGTAGGTTTCAGGCAAACCCAGGTAGGGAACATTGGACTGCTGTAAAGAACGTTCTCAAGTACTTGAGAAGAACGAGAGATATGGTTCTTATGTATGGCGGTGGAGATTTGGATGTGGTGGGATTCACTGATTCGGACTTCCAAGGACTGAAGGACGACTCGATGTCCACTTCTGGCTACATATTTACTCTTAATGGAGGAGCAGTATCTTGGCGTAGTGCCAAGCAAAGCGCGACTGCTGATTCCACCTGTCAGGCTGAGTATCAAGCAGCCTCGGAGGCTTCCAAGGAAGGGTTCTGGATTAAGAAGTTTCTGGGAGAACTTCAAGTGATACCATGTCTTTGTTTGCTGTTCCATGTCTTTGCGACAACGACGGAGCTGTAGCGCAGGCCAAGGAGCCGAGGTTTCACAACAGCACCAAACATATTGAGAGGAAGTATCATCTCATAAGAGAATTTGTTCGCAAGGGATACATTATGCTGCACAGAGTAGACTCGGCCGACAACATCGCCGATCCACTGACCAAGCCACTTTCTCAGACTAGCTTGGAGCGTCATCTGGAGAACATGGGTATTAGATGCCATAGTGTGTGGCATTGAGTGCAAGTGGGAGATTGTTAGGAGTATGCCCTCGAATGCCACTCAGAGGATGTTGAGTGAGGGCATTGTACTTGTAATTATGTAAACCATTTATATAAGGCAAATGAATGTTTCTTTATTTACTGGTAGTTACTGACATTCCTAACTCGTAAATAAACATATGGAAACTAGTCCGTGTATTTGAGAGCAAAACGTTCCACTCTTTATTGGATAAAGGGGGCAGCACTGGAAAGGTTATAGCTCAAATACTTAATCGTTCGCAAGTCTATGAAACTTGACTGGGCGTTAAGTTTATGTGAAGATTTGTATGACGTGTTCTTTGACATGGAGAGTGCCTGTCGAACGCTAATGGTTAGTGGGAGCACACGTTATAGGTATGCTAATTGGATTAGTATACTCGAACCGACTCACCCTCGATTCGTCACACGGATTTCACTCCGGGACAGTCAATGGCGGAATCGAAAGATTGTGATAGGTATTCGTGAACCTTCGACTTGAGGATTTAGTAGGGATGTGCTTGTGACGTCAAGATTTTCATTAGAGTAGTTCGACCCTATAAACCGGAAGGCGGGGGTCAACCTCGACGTGCATCTTGACGGGCAAGTAGCAGGTCCTACTGAATACCAAGATAGAATTCTTTCTCCCGTAAGTGAGTGGGTTATATGTCCTATGCGGTTATTGGCAGATGAGATCATAAGTATTTGGCCAAAGCATTGGAGCTAGTTTTATTAGATACACGACAGCTCAATGATCTCGGTTTGCATTAACACATGCATAGCGTCAAGTACAGATGGGGTTTGACTGACCGTGACCCTATAACTTGATCGGGACATTTGAAAGAAGGGTTTATACGTTTACTGGTATTCACGACAGAATGGTTCTTGAATGATTCCAATCATTCGTTCTCAGTCGGGGTACAGTGTAGGCCACCAGACTGGCTAGGTGGTGCTACTACTCTTTGGTTCCTCCCATTGCTGACTGAGACGGACCTACCGAGTCGTGCATTAGGATTGATGACGGAATGAATCGAGCTTGTTCTCTCATTATAAATATTAGATATTGGATATCTAATTTATTGGACATTGGATGTCTAATTGATTTGGGGACATTGGATGTCTAAATTGATTTATTGGATAAATTAATTTACGGCCTAATGAATTAAATATATTACTGGGTGATTAATTTAATTCATGAATATAATTATTTCTTGGATAAATTAATTATGTTATAATGTATTTGATATGATTAATTAATTGGATTAATTAGTCGATATAAATACATCGAAACGGAATCGGAGTTTATCTGTTTGGACTCTCGGGAGTCCGAAACGGACCGAACTTGTCCAAATCCTTTTAGAGGCTGCCCCACCTCATACTTTTCCCTCATTGTCTTGGTCTCATCCTTGGTAGGTTGATGACTAAAGACTTTTGAGATATCATATCTCATTTTTATTTAGAAAGGTGATTTGAGGTGGTTGAAGGAAGATAATATTAAAGACTTTGAAAACTCTCACTTCTTGATTGAAGCTTCCAGCCGTGAGTTTAGTGAAAGGGAGAGAGAATATAGTTTTCATTTTAGTCTTCAACTTCATCTTCATCTTGTTCAACTTTCTTAGAGAAAGATTGAGAAAAAAATAGAGAGAACAAGATTATACACTTAGAGTGTAATAATAATAAAAAGCTTCATCACTTGATTCTAGCCGTAACCTTAGAGGTTAATCAAGTGTTGTTATTCCGGTCGTTTTTCCTGCGCGTGGCAAGTAGAGACGCGGTGCTTTCGGCGTTGGATCGTTCAAGAGCTTGGGGAATAGCTCAAGAGAAGGTTATCCATTTAATCAACGGACTATGAGGGTATGTTTCTCGTATCTCTTGTATTTCGTTTTTGATATTCGTATATACGTAGCTCGATCGATCCTCGTAGGGATTCAGATCGAATTAATTTTCATTTTACCGCTTCCGTTGGGCCTTCGTTTTAGGCACCGAATCCCAACAGCTCGGACATGTTTCCATGGCTCTTTTCGCTCTCCATAACATCGGATTCGTTGTCTATTGGTGGTCAATGACTCATCAAATGTACGTGGTACGTCGTCTTACTTTTATTTCCTTTTTTATTTTGGCTCTTATCCTTGAACCTTTTGTTGGAAATTGATTTTAGGAAAATGAGTTTTAACTCATTTAAAACCAATAATGATAAAATATTTAATTCTTGGGAATTAAATAATAAATTGTGAATCTACGCTTTGAGAAGATGAACGTAGGATTTTATCTTTCTCAAAACCGATTTCCGGTGAGTGAGAAATAAATAATTAAAATTGGCCATTTAATTGAAAAGGTGAAGAGTTAACTAGGTTTGAAACTCTATCTGATCTGATATCTAAAGCTGTCTGATCTGAAAGCTGTCTGGTCTAGAAGCTGTCTAATCTGAAAGCTGTCTGATCTGATAGTTGGGCTGAAAGCTGTCTGATCTGAAAGCTGTCTGATCTAGAAGCTGTCTGATCTAAAAACTATCTGATATGATACTTGGGCTAAACCTATCTGATCTGATATTTGGGGCTGAATCCATCTGATCTGATATTTGGGGCTGAACCCATATGATCTGATATCTGGGGTAGAACCCATCTGATCTGATATTTGGGACTGAACCTGTCTGACCTGATATTTGGGGCTGAACCTATCTGATCTGATATTTGGGCAGAACCCATCTGATCTGATATTTGGTCTCGTCTGAAATGAGGCAGGTTGAGAACTTAGCTTCTGGAATATGACTCTTCACACTCCATAATGTAACGTCCGTATTAAATGAGAATATTTATGGAGGTAACTCTTGAGCTGGAGGATTAAAGAGAATCAATGACACTTTAATTTGTTGTAACTCCCCACCTGATGGAGTGGAATTGGACCCTATAAATGTAATATCCGCAAATTCGATTTCCGGTAATTTTTTTTTTTGGCGAAAGTCCGTTTTGGCGACTTGCTTGGGACAGTTTCGTCATCCTGAGAATGATTAATTCTACACTTTTTGTCATCCGAGTTCGTTTCGGTGTCGTTCTGTTGAATTCCGTGTTCTTTAGCGACTTTTCCACGTACGAGTTCGACTTTGTTAGATCACCATTAATTTTTGGAAACTCCAAAAATTCTGAATCTTTTCAATATTATAAAGCATCGAGTTAGCTTTCCAATGGTTCAAACGGTGAGTCAATCGGAGTCCAGACGAGGGAGTTATGGTCGAAATAGCTAAGTCACTCTCATTTTCTAGATTCGGCCAAAACCTTCTGTACCCTGTGCCGCGGCACACTTCGGTTGAGCCGCGGCACACTACCGAGCCCTGGGAGCAATTTTTGGGCCTGTGCCGCGGCACACTTCTGCTGAGCCGCGGCACACGATGCAGTCAACTGTATAATTACGTTTTTTTTCAGCAAAATCAGATCATTTCTCCATTTTTCTTCAACACATCGAGGGAGAGAGCTTGAGGAGAGAAACCTTTCATCATCCATCACTTGAGGGTTTGAATTTCTTCATTTCTTTTCGATCGTGAAGCCCGGATCGTCGATCTATCGCGTATTCTTTTGATCATAGTGCTTGGATCTTCAAGAGGTAATTTCTTCATCACCTTGGATTTCGATTTTGGGTTGAGTAATGATGTTTTGGGTGTTAAAATCATGTTGTATGAAGTGATATACGCATGATTATGGGCATGTTTGATTATTCATTGGACTATTGAAGGATTATTCAAGAACACATTGAATATTGTATTGGATTTTGGGGTTTTTCGTAAATTCGTCCGATTTATCCAATTTGAAGCTTGAGAACCTTGAGATTAGGATGTATCTATACCGTATGCATGCGTTTCCTACGTTTTTACGGATTTTATTGTGCCGTTTTCGGACTTGTGAGAGTTTGGGCAATTTTCCAACCTCTAGTTGTTTATCCGTGTGTTTTCATGAATCGTAGACGGGTTTCGGGAATTTCTTCGTGTAGTTTCGAGTATGGATAATTGATCATCATTTCCTTGTGAATCGTTTAGGTGCCGGAAGCGCGTTCTTGGACCTACCGAACTCATACCCTTTTTCCGTTCGATTTCTCGATGTCTCAAAGGCAAGTATACATTTATGATTGTACGTTCTAGACTTTGAAAGTAAGAATATTGATGGTATGATATGAACGAACCGTTTTTACGGCATTCATAGATATATTGATGGCATATTATGAACGAACCGTTTTTACGGCATTCATGTATGTATTGTTGGCATGTAATGAACGAACCGTTTTTACGGCATTCCTACATGTATCGGCGTATGAGGTGAACGAACCGTTTCTACGGCATTCACATACGTCTTATGAGATTTTAGTTATTCCGGAATACTAGTCTTGAATTGATGAATTGACGGTTACTTTTACTTTATTGTCGAGGAGTATTGTGTTTCATACTTGATATACTTGCACTAGCTATTCGACGGCTAACCCCTTTATGGGGGAAATACTTTTTATGTATTTCAGGTTCCAGGAGAGCGGACAGGCGGGTATCGGGTCGGCATGAAGATGATGGGCAAGTGTGATACTGTGTCTTGTCTCCGGTTATCTTTTTGGATTCCTCCATTTCAGTGTTGTTGTACTGGAATGGATTTTAAATACTCGAGTATTGTATTTCAGTTTCCTTGTTGTTCCGGCCTATGTTTCCGAGGTATTGATTTGTGCAGTGATGTATATGGTTTCATTGATTGTGGTTTTGAATACCATTTGTATCGTCTTTCTTTCCATTGTATGTAGACCTTCTCGGTCAAGTTTTGTAGTTCCGCGTATGTTTAGCCTTGTGGGTCCCACGGCGGGGCTCACGGCGCTGTAATATACCCTGAATAACTTGGGGGTGTTACAGAATATGGTATCAGAGCTTAGGTTTATGGATACCTAGGCTGTCGGTCTTTTGGGTCGATTGAGTCGTCATTTGCCCACAGTATCACTACTCTGCCATCATCACAGTGCGACCGGTACTTGTAAGTCCTCTCACTTTTCTTGTATTTTCTTGACCGTTTCGTTTTTAGTTTGGTATTCTTTGGAATTAGTCACTTCGAGAAGGTGCGATTTGGATTATACTTCCGCACGTGTGTGCCCTTTAGAATGTTGGATGTAAGGAGAAGAAGTCGTGACTGTGGTTACGGACGTGAACCCTTCCTTGAGATTTTGTCAAATTGCTAATTTCGATATTAGCGTGTATCGCTATTGTGTTGAGACTTTGTTTGGGAGTCGCATGCTAGTACCACGGGAGATCATCGACTTCACAGACTTGTAAGTATGTTGTTTGGATTATTCGATAATTCTTGGTTATCTTGGTGATTTTGGATTTATATGTTGGATATCGTTGATGGATGTTTGTGCTTGAGAACGTTGTGGACGTTTGATAATGTTATTGAATGCGTATATGTATTCATTATATCGTATGTTCGATGGGCATATCGAGATATTGGTTGGGGATAGCTGAATATGGCTTGGCACAGTAACGATAGCGCACGCAATAAGTGTTTCATTAGCGCACGCTACTTGGTACAGTTAGCGCACGCTACTTGGTACAGTTAGCGCACGCTAACGCATGTTGGTTAGCGCACGCTAACATCAGATCGCCAATAATGGAATCTTAGTTTTAGGCGGGTGGACCCGGCCATGTTCGACGCGTGTCCAGATAAGGTCAGCAAGCGTTTGTCGTGTAGAGCTAGCGCACGCTAAAACCGTATGATTAGCGCACGCTAATTCCATATCGGTCAAAGGAATCCCGGTAATCACGGATGCTTTCGGCATGTGGGGGCACGATACTGTAGCAAGTCAACGACGATTAGCGCGCGTTAAGGTCGAAGAATAGCGCACGCTACTGAGCATTTCACTGTAGCAAGTCAACGCCTGTTAGCGTACGCTAATGCATGGGCATTACGTACGTTAGATGAATTTCGAAGCAATGTAGTAGCTTCTGGACTGCCCGATAGCGCACGCTATCAAGGAAGGATAGCGCACGCTAGTCCTGTAGCGCACGCTAAATATAAGGTCTAGCGCGCACTAGTGATGTGTTTTATAGAGAGGATAGACGAGTGCTGAGAGGCATTTTGTCCATTCTCCTTCCGTCAGTCAATAGAGAGAACCTTGGGAAGTACTTGAAGTCCCTAAACATTGAGAGATGATTCTCTTAAACAAGATTAAGATGGAGAGCTCGGATTTAAGTATTGTTCTTGAAGTTTTTGATGATTCTTGGAATGGAGTTCAAATTATTCTTCTTCGTGGTTAGTCCATACAAGGTAATCCTCGTATCCCTTTGATAGTGGTTCATTTTTTTTTTAGGATTACTACTTGGGAGGGAGTATGTTGGGAATCGTGTATTTTGATGTTCGTCTTATTTCAATGAAAGTGCATAAATTGGACTGTACTTTTATCCGTTGCGTGAGTATGGCTGAATATGGCTTCTGGTATTTTGCCAACTGAATTTTATTTTGTAAAACCGATTCCCTAAATTGAGTTTTTGGCATTTTGGCCTCGATCGTTTTGACGGTATTTGGAAAATGATTTTTTTTTGTATTTGAAAAATATTACCGTCATCGGTCTTTTTGGCATTTTTGAAATGACGTGGAAAATTGTGCCTAGCCTGGTAAATCCTTGTGAGATGGGTTTACGGCGTGTAATATTCCCAGGAGGATCTGGGGTATTACAATTATGGTATCATGTGATAATGTTATACGAGATTTATTGGAATTGTAATAAGAGGTTTCGGATGTTGATATGATTATTGAGATCTTCTTCATATGATGATAACGGTATTGTTGCGATTCTTAAGGTTGTATGAATGGCATGATGAAGAAAATGGTAACATGGAGATATATACCTCGGATATGCTGTTCTGAACGGGGTTTCGGATATTTCGTGTTCTTGAAGAACTCTTGAATTATACGAGGTGATGAATTTTTTTAAGAAGTGTTGATGTTTTGAAAATGAATATGGAATATTCATATCTAGAGCTAAACTATATGTTTGAAATAATATTCATATAGGAATACGAATGTGATTATGAGTTTGATGAGATTATTATTCATCTCTGAATTTGGAAGCCCATACGTATGGAGCAAATGTTCAAGTCGAATGATTAGACTATTTGATAACCTTTTTAATAGGATTATCTATTGTTTTGAACCAGTCGGATGATTCGAATTGATGACGGTCATAAGTAAATTTTAACGATGGATTTACGAGAAGGGAACCTTATCAATTCGTATTTAAGAATTGAGTTTGGAATATTTAGACCCTTATTATTGGTTCTAATTGGTTGCTGATATGATCATCATATTTCGACTCGTAGTGTGGACAGGATTTGTAAGTGTCTGAGTTGGATTGTTCAGACTGTGATTAGTCGAGATATGGTGAAATGATTGAGTTTGTGGTTTGGTGGTATTGATATTGGTCGTCATCGAACCTGTTGATTATTAATCCTTCGTTTTACAATAATATATGATGTTTGATCGTGAATTATGACTGTTGTGTTGCGGTTAAGGTTGAAGGGTTCGTAGATTAACTTGGTCAAGACTGAGGAATTCGTAAAACGAAATCAACTGAATTGGTAACAGTTCGTTGTATTGATATCGAGACAAGTTTTATACTCGTACTAATCAATGAGAC
The DNA here is from genome assembly GCA_033398695.1 of Orobanche coerulescens. Classification (NCBI taxonomy): domain Eukaryota; kingdom Viridiplantae; phylum Streptophyta; class Magnoliopsida; order Lamiales; family Orobanchaceae; genus Orobanche; species Orobanche coerulescens. Next base: position 8,545,034 of record CM065816.1, on the reverse strand, counting down.
TAATGTTATCGTGTAGATGTACGAATGTGTGTATCATTTCGAGACTTGGCCTCCTTATGATTGTATTGATATCAGGGGATTGTTTGATACGACACCCGTCGACAAATTATGCCAAATGTTATTGTTGTTCGTAAACGGCCGATTGAAGGCATTGATGTATTCGAATTTCATCTTCATCATCGGTAACTGATTTAAGTGTGCCAAGACATCCGTTGTACCGTCGTTATCGAGTTGCCGTTCTAAGGTAACCGAAGTATTGAATTGGGACTGTCGAAGATAGTTCCCATCCGTTGAGTCGTTATCGATTGGTCGTTCGAAGACAATCGAGATATTGAATGGGGATCGCCGAGGATAGTGCCCATCTTGGAGTTATTATTGTCGTGTTGGCTGACTCAAGGCAGCACACTATTATTCTGGTAAACTCGGTAATTTTGTGATCGTTGAGGGTGGAGGATTTCTCGAATTGTGGTGTTGTGGTTATTGTCGTGTTAATCGGTCCTTAGGGATTCTGATCCCAGGATGGTTGTTTTGAATATCGTTGGTCGTGTCGATCTTTCATTATTCGTGTGTCATCGTTCACTTGGTGAGTCGTATGATCCGTAATGGGTATTTTATCCTTTGAGTTTCGTTGTCATGCTGTATCATGGCATATCTGGAATCATGTCTGCGTGCCGATTGGTTATGTGTAGGATTTTTAGCCAGGCACTCGATGGTCATGCGTGGATGTTTCCGCATTGGACGGTGCACACGAGACGTAGTTCTTGAGGCTAATTAGGTACATTGTCACACGTATATTCTGGATTTCGTATACGGGGTGGACATGTGCACGGACACATTTCCGGATCGGGCGTACTGTGATGTCCCTCTTGAGCCTTATTGTTTGGTCGTTCTTAGTCCAGGTTGTATTGGATATGTCCGACGATTTGCGGCTGGTTGTTCATACGCCGAGGGGTATGTCCGACAATGAGGTTTGCTTCTTTGAGATCTGTATTGTGATGATTTACAGCTTTGGGCTGTTCGGCTTTCAGGCCATCATGATATACAGCTTCGGCTGAGGGGTTTTCAGGCCATTGCGATGTATTGGTATTTTTGTTGGAGCCTTCAGGCATTATGATTCGTATTTACTTCAGCGTCGGCTTGAATTACCTTCGGGTAATGTATTGTTGTGTTGCTTGTAACGTTTCGCAGTTGGGCGTAAGTTACGTGTTTCTTGTGTATCTCGTTGATTTTTCCTGGCGGGATATTGCTCTCCCTAGTTGTTTTAAGTTTCGGGACAAAACTTCTTTTTAGGAGGGTAGAATGTAATATCCGCAAATTCGATTTCCGGTAATTTTTCCTTTTGGCGAAAGTCCGTTTTGGCGACTTGCTTGGGACCGTTTCGTCATCCTGAGAATGATTAATTCTACACTTTTTGTCATCTGAGTTCGTTTCGGTGTCGTTCTGTTGAATTCCGTGTTCTTTAGCGACTTTTCCACGTACGAGTTCGACTTTGTTAGATCACCATTAATTTTCGGAAACTCCAAAAATTCTGAATCTTTGCAATATTATAAAGCATCGAGTTAGCTTTCCAATGGTTTAAACGGTGAGTCAATCGGAGTCCAGACGAGGGAGTTATGGTCGAAATAGCTAAGTCACTCTCATTTTCCAGATTCGGCCAAAACCGTGTGTACCCTGTGCCGCGGCACACTTCGGCTGAGCCGCGGCACACTACCGAGCCCTGGGAGCAATTTTTGGGCCTGTGCCACGGCACACTTCTGCTGAGTCGCGGCACACGATGCAGTCAACTGTATAATTACGTTTTTTTTCCAGCAAAATCAGATCATTTCTCCACTTTTCTTCAACACATCGAGGGAGAGAGCTTGAGGAGAGAAACCTTTCATCATCCATCACTTGAGGGTTTGAATTTCTTCATTTCTTTTCGATCGTGAAGCCCGGATCGTCGATCTATCGCGTATTCTTTGGATCATAGTGCTTGGATCTTCAAGAGGTAATTTCTTCATCACCTTGGATTTCGATTTTGGGTTGAGTAATGATGTTTTGGGTGTTAAAATCATAGTGTATGAAGTGATATACGCATGATTATGGGCATGTTTGATTATTCATTGGACTATTGAAGGATTATTCAAGAACACATTGAATATTGTATTGGATTTTGGGGTTTTTCGTAAATTCGTCCGATTTATCCGATTTGAAGCTTGAGAACCTTGAGATTAGGATGTATCTATACCGTATGCATGCGTTTCCTACGTTTTTACGGATTTGATTGTGCCGTTTTCGGACTTGTGAGAGTTTGGGCGATTTTCCAACCTCTAGTTGTTTATCCGTGTGTTTTCATGAATCGTAGACGGGTTTCGGGAATTTCTTCGTGTAGTTTCGAGTATGGATATATGATCATCATTTCCTTGCTAATCGTTTAGGTGCCGGAAGCGCGTTCTTGGACCTACCGAACTCATACCCTTTTTCCGTTCGATTTCTCGATGTCTCAAAGGCAAGTATACATTTATGATTGTACGTTCTAGACTTTGAAAGTAAGAATATTGATGGTATGATATGAACGAACCGTTTTTACGGCATTCATAGATATATTGATGGCATATTATGAACGAACCGTTTTTACGGCATTCATGTATGTATTGTTGGCATGTAATGAACGAACCGTTTTTACGGCATTCCTACATGTATCGGCGTATGAGGTGAACGAACCGTTCTACGGCATTCACATACGTCTTATGAGATTTTAGTTATTCCGGAATACTAGTCTTGAATTTATGAATTGACGGTTACTTTTACTTTATTGTCGAGGAGTATTGTGTTTCATACTTGATATACTTGCACTAGCTATTCGACGGCTAACCCCTTTATGGGGGAAATACTTTTTATGTATTTCAGGTTCCAGGAGAGCGGACAGGCGGGTATCGGGTCGGCATGAAGATGATGGGCAAGTGTGATACTGTGTCTTGTCTCCGGTTATCTTTTTGGATTCCTCCATTTCAGTGTTGTTGTACTGGAATGGATTTTAAATACTCGAGTATTGTATTTCAGTTTCCTTGTTGTTCCGGCCTATGTTTCCGAGGTATTGATTTGTGCAGTGATGTATATGCTTTCATTGATTGTGGTTTTGAATACCATTTGTATCGTATTTTTTTCCATTGTATGTAGACCTTCTCGGTCAAGTTTTGTAGTTCCGCGTATGTTTAGCCTTGTGGGTCCCACGGCGGGACTCACGGCGCTGTAATATACCCTGAATAACTTGGGGGTGTTACAATAAAAGGGGGTCTTATGCATTTCATTTCATACATATCAAAACATAGAAAAAAAATATAAGCATACCATATATTACAGCATATTTCCCTCTTGTTTCGTGCCCAGTTTCCAGCACTTGAACGTTCGCCGGAGTTCTGAGTTTTGGAGAGCACCTAACTCAGAAACATATAGCAGTTCTATCTTGGGGACATATTGCCTGAGCCGTCAGCTCTTATACGAGGGCAAAATTGTCTTATGCAAAGAGTTATCTCGCCTCTGCTAAAGTTGTAATTTTAATTCAGCTTTTTAATTTATTAAGATTGTAATAGGTTGTCTTTCTTTGTAATTTTTATTGTAATTACATTGTTGGAAAAAAAATTCAAAGAGACCCAACACATTTTGCCCAATTAAGATAAATCATGATGTATTCTAATTGTCCATGCAGATGCTTGAATGGACCGGAACATATCTATCGAACGTAGCCCGAGTAATTGCATTTGTCCTGTCGTTAGCGATGTGGGGGACGAGCCTCGGTCGCATTAGGATAAAAATGTTTGAACTTTTCTTTTACGCGCACCACATCTATGTTCCTTCGTCCTTTTTTACATGCTTCATGTTGGCGTCGCTTATCTTTGGACGATCCTTCCTGGAATCTTTTTATTTCTTATCGATCGATACTTGAGATTCCTACAATCTAGAAGAAGGGCTCGGCTAGTTTGGGCTCGTCTTTTGCGCGGTACTATGGAACTAACCTTCGTCAAGAATCAGGTGAATTTAAAAGCTAAGCACTCCCATAACTCCAGTACATATCTCATATTTTGTTTTCTATTATATCGTATGTTCCAATTAGGGGTGTAAGTGTGCTAAGACAACTCGAGATGCCCGTGATCGAATCGCAAACAGATCAAAATCGACTCTGCGTAATCGAATTGAGCTCGAGCTCAAGCTACTCGAGTAGGTATCGAGCTCGAATTCTAGCTCATTAATAGTCAGCTCGACAGGCTCACAAGCCTTATGGAGCTTGTATTACATGTAAAATCCAAAGAAACCAAAATAGGTTGTGTTCCTCGAGAGTTTTCATTTTTTAAGAGTATCTTTCTCCTTGAAAATATATATAGCAAGTCCGGCTCGTGCTTATCGATTTACATCGAGCCGATTTGAGTTTAAAAGTGAACTCAACAGCTTGTGTCTGCCGATATTCTCGACCCATACTCGTTTATACCCCTAGTTCTAGTAGCACTAAATAACTAACATGTGTACAAAAATGATGTCCTCTTTTACTCACGACATAAAAACTATTTACTAATGTAAACGTTTTTTTCCTTCCATTTAGGATTGTCTTATAGTACCACTAGTACCTTGTTTATGCATGTCCCGAGCGTGTGTAAATTACAGTGGCATCCATTTACAATAAGCTCAAACAGTGACTTAGAGACAAATAAGTTAAGTGTTCTGATCAAAAACCAGGGAAGTTGGACGCAAAAGCTCTACAAACAGCTTTTGACGTCTCTGGATCATATTGAGGTATCGACCGAAGGACCTTATGGACCGGTATCATCTCATTTTCTAATGTATTTAGGCGCGCGCACACACACACACACACACATATATATATATATATATAAGTGTTTCGAAATCTTTCAAGTGATGTTAGCGAACTCTAGATAAAAGTGACGATCAGTGGCGGAAGTGGAATCACACCATTCATCTCCATAATAAGCGAAATCATTTTCAAAACTACGGAATCCGACACAAAGATCCCAAAAATTCTTCTCATCGTAGCTTTCAAGAACGCGGCCGATCTAACGATACTAGCTCTCTTGCTTCCTATGCCAACCACTCCTTGAGACATTTCCAAGTTGCAACTCCAAATAGAAGCATATTACTCAAGAGCACGAAAAACCACTTGAGGATGCGGAAAACCATATTCTGACAAAAATTTTCAAACCAAATCCATTAGATTCACCTATATCTCCACTTCTTGGAAAGAACATTTGGCTTTGGCTCGGCGCAATAATCTCATCCTTGTTCGTCATGTTTTTACCACTTTTGGGATTTGTGACTCGTTACCGTATATATCCTATGGAGAGAAGGGGTGGGAAATAAAATATACGAGCAATCAATCTCGTACGAGGGGGGGATTATCATTACAGCTATAAGATTCTATGGTATATGTTTCTTGTATGTGTTTGTGGCTACTAGTGCTATCTTTTTGTGGCAAAATCGAAAAGTCTCATCTGAAGGGAAGCAAATTCAGAATGTGGATATGCCAATACCGATGAAGTCGCCTTTTTTTTGGTTGTGGTTCGGATAGAGAACTCGAGAGCCTTCCTCATTAATCTCTTGCTCAGTCGACAAACATGCATTTTGGTTCGCGTCCTGATCTAAAGAGTAAGTTCTTTTCTTTTTCCTTCATTTTTGAGTTGTTTATCGCGTTTGTACAACTTTACAAGTCGACGGGCAAAACATTTGATGACATCATCAAATCCCATGAAGTCAACGTGGACAAACAAAATGCAAGGCATGATCAAATCTTAAGCGAGATAACTGGTGTATGGTTTTCACAATGATGGATACTTCTAGACTACAACGGACCGGAGGCCGGAGTTCTAGTTTGAGGCCCTAGAAGCATGCGGCATCAAGTTGCTAAGATATGCTCATCCGGTCAAGCCAAACACCAGCATTTTGAGTCAATCAGCTTCGACTGGTGATTGATGCACCATTTCATGCATGCGTGTTACATACAAAGAAAAATAAGTTCATCCTGCCGGAACCATCCGAGTTTCTTACACACCACCATCATCAACATGTAAAGATTTGGTTCAGATTTGTAAACATTAATGCTCATGATGTATTTCTGGTTCTCAGCAATATTTCGCCAAAAATAAGTGCACAGCAACTGGTATAAGTGTGTCAATAGGATCAAACTCCATTCAGTCGACCGTTTAATGTTATTAGGCCAAATCAAACAAAAAACTCACAACACCGGCCCAGATTACAACATGCAACATTTAGACTTCAGAAAGACCGAAAGCGACCATACCCATATGCCCTTTCTCTTCGAAAGGAGATCTGACATACAAATAAGACAACCAAGGGAAACAGAAACAATACGACCAATGCTCTAAAACCAAATGAGGCCTTCCCAGGCATTTTATATTAAAACCAAACAGAAAATAATAAGCAAAATTAACTATAGATAACTAACTCAACTGAAAAGAGAAAAAAGGAAGGGAAAAAAAAGAGGAAAAAGTTCAACTGGTATTGATTTTTCCTACCTACCAACACCTCGTCGTGTTCATCAATCTACCTCCTACTAAAAGACCAAAGCAGCCTTGTCTGGTCAGACTTCCACCACTCTTTTCCCCTCCACGTCTGTCGGACTCTGCTTCACATCATCCCTTGGGACATCATCATCCTCATTATTATTCAACTCACTCTTCCCCAAATCACCAACTGCATCGTTCCGACACCGCCTAATGTCCCCGCCTCCGTCGCAATGCGGGGGCCGCTGCATCACCTCACCACCATCGCCGCGCCTCCTATCATCATAATTTGACTCTAATTTGCATTCCCTGCCGCCCTTGCCCATGAAGGGGAATCTTCCGGATGGCGCTCCCGGCGGTCTGAAGTACTCATCCGACTCCAAACGTCCAGACGACTCAAAGGCATCGAACCTTTGATTGCGCCTGAAGACTCTCACGGGCGATCTCCTCCGCCGTATATTGTGGTTATTCGCAAAACTGTTGCTACGGTCATCAACCCACCGACAACCTCGTTGCGGGGATATGTAACTCCTTTCTCCATAATCCGATGCAAAATTGGGTTTCGAAAAGGGAGGCATCCTCGTTCTCTCCATCCTAGCCTCGGGTCCGAAATCTGGAGACCTGCTATCGGTGCTCCTTCTGTTATTATTACCAAAGATGCGTTGCTCCCTATTCGGATGCCATGCTCTCGGGGAACGTGTTCTGGATCTCGAACGGGATCTCCTAGGTAGAGGGATTCGGGAATTTCGATCATAACTTGGAGAAAAGCTTCGATCCCTCCTAGAAAAGTAACGGGGCGTGCGGACAGGTGGGCCCACATCGTCGGGCAGCGGAGGCTCGAAATCGCCCCCGTAATTTCTACTGCCGTGTTGTGAATAGTGCCCCCTACCTCTATAGTTGCCAACACCTCGGTTTGGAGGCATTCTTCTACTTGGACCCAAAAAATCATCCCTCTCGATAGGCGATCTCCTCATGAAGGGTCTATGGAAGCCGTTTGGCAAATAATCAGCACTTTGTCTTGGATCATGAAAGTCTAATCCAAAGTCACCGTGTTTACTTCTTGGCCTGGTTTGAGGACGACCCTCGGATCCTTGGTAGCTTGAGGTATAGCGCCTTCTTGATCCCCAGGATGTCGTGAACTGATGAAATCCATCTCTTTCCCCATGTGAATCCGCTCTATATCGAAACGTATATTTGTCAGGGCTGATATCCATTTCAGATCGAGAATATGAACTGGGGCGTCGAGATCTAAGGCATAGCATAAAACAGGAAAATGAGTAAAAGGTTCAGTGTAACAATCTGACGAAAAGCTCGAGGTAAACTAATCAAGTTAAAGTACTATATACCTGCACTGCTGTATAAAAAAAGCGTCCTTCCCATCAGTCGCATCCATGCATGACCGTCCTTCAATACGATTTTGGATCTTTCCCCCGGCCGTCTTCAAATCATATTCATCTATTCGTGTCAATTTGACACCAACTGCTTCTCTTCGATTGGTCAAATGGTCTCCCTTCATGCCTTCATCATCTTCATTTATAAGCATTTCTAAGGAGTGCTCAACTGTAGTACCAGATCCAGCATTTGATCCCTTTCCAGCCATCTCATTATTGCCAATGGCAGAACTTTTCGCTAGCCCACCATTACTTTTACCTTGTGGAAACCCGTCCACCAACAAACTACTCCTTACAGTGTCATGAGTACCCTCGGACCCAACTTCGACTACCACAGACCCAGGGTAACCAGCAGCATCAGAACCATCATCTCCATTTCTTCCATCAGATTCGTAGTCAAGACACTCATTTTCCACCTCATTGTACTCCCATGAATACAAGAACGAACCCCTCAACTCGCCATCTTCGTATGGAGAATCATACCCTTCTTGGAATCCAGTGAGCTCATCTCCATCAACCATCTTGAAACGGTTATTCTGAGAAACATCTGAATTGGGTGGACCATCAATAGTTGAACCAATCTTCCCAACAGATACAGTGGGCGGACTGCAACTCTTGCTCGAGTCTTCTGTCATGTTCCTTGTTGATTCATTAGGAGTGTTGTTATCTTCATGCTTGATTGTAGAATCGGACGCGAACATTCCATCATTTTGGGCCCCTGAATCAGAAGTTAGGACAAGCTGGCCATCCTGAACAATGCTGCCTGTGAAAAAAAAAATAACACATTATATGGTGGAGAACAAAATAAATTGACTATATATAATATACTTGATGAATAATCAACATTGGGTCTTGCACAAGTAACAGAGTCGATAGCATCCATCATAAATCATAATACCATGCTGTTCAGTGGTCTTTTGGATATCTTTGGTGTGCTTTCCCTGGAAGTTGATCGGAGATCTAGGTATTTCACTGGCTGGCATCACAAGTGCCCTGAAATCTCGAGTCCTTGTAAGAATTCTACCAGAAACAGTAGTGACGTCAAATTCCCCCACATTACTGGAACAATCTTCATCTGGTATTTCCGGAACAGGGCCAGGCATAGAGTTCATTTTTTCGGTGGACATCAACAAGCCAAAGGAGCAGCTAGATTTAGTGAAAGGAGAATTATGAAGGATCGAATCTGTGATCACAACTTGATTAGAGGTGTCCATATGAGCATCAAAATTTGAAACTACAGTTGTGTTTGCTTGGAAAGTATTTTCTCCAGCAACACTAGAATAAGGATTGTTGCTTGGTGGTTCCCCTAAAGGTTTCTCAAGTTGCACACTGCAGAGTGCATCCAGTGAAACTGCAGTCAGCTTATTCTCTTCTATTTTCAGATTGAAATATCCGTCCTTTGTGCCACCTGGATTAAGACACACATGGTCCCTACAAGCTTTCTGCCTCTCTTCAATGTGCATATCATCGTGGACATTCTTCGAGGTATTTGCAGCAATTGAATCACTGTATGGTACACCCCAAGCATCCATCAAAGTGTTCAAATCCCAATGTTGTCTGCTCACCTTTGGCATAATCTCATCATCTTCCGGGCTTCCAGACAGACTCTGAGAAGCAGCAGCAGCAGCAGCAGCAGCAGCAGCAGAGTTGCCCAAAGCTGGAGGGGTGTTCGTATTAACTCCATGCAGGACCATAGGACTCAATGAATTTCCTGGCTCATTATTTTCTGAACCAGCTTTATATGGTGTTGCAGAACCAGATGCATCAGATTCTTGTGGAATGAAAGAATCTTTTACAACAAGATCCTGTTTATTAGCACTACCATCGTCAGGAACATCCATGCTTGCAGCAGCAGCAAGAAGTTCAATGCCGGAAAAATCCCCAGCATCATTATATTCAAGTGTTGTTTGATCATCAAGAAATAAATTATGCAACGCTTCACCAGATCTAAATTTGGCAGATCTATCAAGTTTATGCAATTGCTGGTTGGACGACTGTTGACCAGAGGAGTACAAAAGTTGCTCTTGATCTTCAAAAGATGGTGAAGCACATGTCTGTGGTGAAGGAGAACCTTGACGGCGTAAAGATCGAGTCCAAGGGTGAGGCGATCCAGATTGAAGTAAATGTCTTCTTTTCTTGATTGGAACACTCTCCGACTTACCAGAGGTTGAATGCTCAAGAACCACTTTACCAGCCTGCCATATTAACAGACAAAAATGCTACGTTGTTAAGGATGTAGGAGTACTAAATAAACAGGTTGCAAGAATAACCTGTAAATTAATATGTACCTTGTCAGAATCAGACCCAAAAAAATCTCCCACCCTTTTGGGGCTAGTAGAATTGCTTATTTTTGCAATACCATTCAAGCTTCTAGCTGCTACTGACTTCCGGGAGCGCCTTCCCTTCGTCACGGTCTTCCAATTTAACTCGGGATTAGTCGAGTTCATTACTTCAAGACCCACACTGCTAAGCATTTTTTCCAAATATGGGCTCTACATCAACAATAATCTAATCGCTTCAAGCGGATTTTTCTCCAAGCTGATTTGACCTTTAGATCTCACCGTCTGGAACAACTATACAAGCGTGCCTGCAGAACATAGACTTGAATTAACAGTTATATCTTCTCAATATAATTAAAAAATAGGCAGTAAACAAGCACAAAATTCGACGAGCAGCGGTATCGAGAATGACAAGAACAACAACTACATCAAGATTCCCAACATTCACCATCACAGTTTAAGTAAATAAACAACCACAGGAATAACCATATCATCTTCAGAATTTTTTATTTAGTCAAGTATCAATATTTCTGTCACATAGTTCTCATCATTTACCTCATAGAAAGCCAATAATCGGAGGAAATGGGAACACGACAGAGTTGATTCATTTATGCAAAACATGCCAGATCAAAAGTAGCATGTCTAAGAACTTAGATTTAAGGGGATTGCAAAAAGGATTTGAATGGCCTCTCATTCCATCAGAATCCATAGCTCGCGCCCTTCAGGTGCTTACAGTGTAGATGAATATCAAAAGGGGCAGTAGCATTGAATAAGTTTTCATAATCATCTCCAATGGCCCAGTAAATCAACTGATGTCGATTCAACCCATCTTCAAGAAACACCTAAATGAAGGGCATACCAGCAGTTGCTATGTCTTAGATCTAAGGGCGTCGCCTATGTATGTAAAAAAATATTGAGGAAATACATGTTCCATATTTTGTAGCGAGATTAAGAAATCCGAGAGACTCTCCTCATTCATTAAATCAAGAATTACTGCTCTTAAGTCCAAAAGAGAGAGGGAAATTCCCGATTATTTTACTTTTCTCCAGCAGCCCTGTAAATCAGAGAATATCGTCAACAAGGACCATTTCAAAGCGGCCAATTCCTTCATGGTCTAAATATAATAATTCCCACAGCAAGAACTTGATCTGCTTCAAATTTACATGTACTGATAATTAAGTTGACCACAAAACATCAATTTATTCACGGGAAAAGCAACAGAAGATGCGAAATCAATCTTCCGAATAACAAATCTGCCAATCCAAATCAGCCTTCAAAATCAGCTTCATTGGCTTCGCCCAACAGAGCCTTGACCATAGCAAGTTCGTCAGATTCGGATCTTCAAATCATGGATCGAGAACTTAATTACGATAGAAGAAAACCCTAGGAAGTTTGTCTGAGACCACAGATCTTGATCTCGAAAAACAGATTCCCTCCTTGGATGACGGTGTAGACAACACAAAAACACAGAAATCACGCATAATATCAAAAGAAATTAGTGGTTCTTATACCTGTATTAATGATCCAAAAACCCAAATCTCGGAAAAAATCGTATTGGATTTCGGTTAACACCGCTTCAAATGTCCAAATCTCATAAGTTTTTCTCGCACAAAAGCGTGAAATTTCCAATTCATAGGCAAACTTCCCCCGTGCTTTTATTCAAAAAAGTATGCGCCGCCGCCTCACACCACCGCGCCGCCTCTGTAGAGTCAGTCGGATCAATAACGAAGTGGACTATACCGTTGGATCTTCAACCCTACAACGATGAACGGCCGTTCGACGTAATCTCGGCTTCCGATATATTTCCTCTGGCTTTTCTGATGAAAAGAGATAAGAGAGAACGAAGCAAAAGCCTTGAAGAGAAGGGATTTTCGTCGCACTGACCACCTATTTATGTTTGTTATTATCACGAAACTACCCTTGGGGATTTCCTCTAATAACGAAGATGCCTCTTGATAGCCCTAGTCCTGTTCGGAAACGGACTGCCGGTTTGTCGGTTCAGTGTCAAGACTCTCTCTCTCTCTCCGTGATTAGCGGCGTTGATGACTTCATACCATCTCACCAATCAGGTCCTGCCATTATTTTCTCTATCCAATTAATTTATTTATTTATTACTAGTATCACTATTATTTATTTATTGTTGTCATAATTATAAATATATTAAAGTAGTAATTAATTATAATTATTATAAGATCCATGATTATATAGAGATAGAATTAATGAATACTGGCTCTGTTTTATATTAATTTATTTTTTATCTTTTAAATTGAACTTTGATTTTAATATATCTCTCAAAATATAATGACTAAAATTATTAAAAATTAAAATATATTTTAATTTGAATCTAATAATATAAACTTTGATTATATTCAATGGGACAATCTATATAGAAAATACTAGTGTGCTAATTACATTGATCTTAATTTTTGATTGTGTTGAATCTTTTGGGTGAGTTAAGATGTTATTAGTTTTGATAATTTTTTGATTTAAAAATATATTTGGGGTATTATTAGGATCTAAGATAATTCAGTAAGAATCTCAATTAAGTATATAACAAAATTTGTTTATCTTGTATGGTTAAATTCGGGGATATAATCAGTGGCGAACAAGAAATTTTGGAATAACAAAATTAGAGTTATATTTGTAAAATTAGGACTTTAGGAGGTCAACAAGTTTTACTAATGAAAAATCAGTGGGCTTATCTACGAGGTAATGATCGTATTCTTTGACTAAAAAGTTATAAAATATTTTATAACAAAATTATTCTTTAACCAAAGAATTTATTATAACAAAATTATTCTCAATATTATCTATAATAATTTTTACAAGATATTTCATTAAAAATAAAGTATTGTTATTTATAATAATAATAATACACAATGCTATAAACTTTACATTGGTCTCTCTTTTGCCTAAGAAGGCCTATGCTTGTGCAGTTAAGGAATTTAGGTCCATAGCATGTTGCTCAGTGCTGTATAAAATCATATCTAAAGTTCTCGCAAATAGGATACAAGAAGTGCTCCATGATCTCATTAGCCCTACTCAAGTCTGTCTTTTATCAAAGGCCGTTCCATCTTTGATAATATTTTGCTGAGCCATGAATTAATAAAAGGGTATGTATGGGAGCATTTATTTCCAAGGTGTATGGTGAAAATAGATATTCAAATTGCCTAAGACTCGGTGGAGTGGCCATTTTTGAAATATCTAATGTTAGAGATGGCTTTCCCTGCTCACTTTGGGGATTGGATATGAGTTGCTCGACTTTTGTGTCTTATGTCATAAATGTTAATGGGGATATTACAGCACAATTTAAGGCCAGAAGAGGATTGAGACAGGGAGATCCAATTTCTCTATCTCTTTGTGCTATGTATGGAATATTCACGCAAGAATTTACTGGAATTACAGCACAACAAGGAATTCAGTAAAAAATTCAATCTCATTGAACTGTGCTTTGCAGATGATCTTTTACTATTCTCTCGAGGTGATGTAAGTTCAGTGAGACAAGACAACTCATGAATATTATCTCTAGACTAGATGTTCTCCGGTGCGATGCACCGCACAAAATATTATCTTATTAAAAAATAATTTCTCGATATCTAAATTTATTTTTGATGATCTTCGACATGAGTATCATATTAACGTAATATTAATAAAGGGCTTATTGAGTGTATTATGGGGTTTAATATAATTCAAGAAAGAGTATCATATTAGGGGAGTGTTAAGTCAATTAGTGTCCATTACATAAACCGAATATACCGAAAAAAGTAGGAACAGATTTTGGGGACGAAAGTAGTATGTTATTAAGTCTTAATATATGTGTGTGTGCAATCTATGTTTTTATTATTTTAGTTATAATTAAATAAATATCATACTTTATTTTTTATGTAAGCAATATGAGTCTTGAAATCTAATTTCATAAAAATGAGTTAATATATTTTTATTTTGCATCAATTAATTTATTAAAAATTAATGTTCATATTTTTTCTAATATAATTTTTTTGTGCAATCGGTCATTACTGTAAATCCATCAAATTTATTATATTCATATGGATGTCTAGTTGAAAAATATGAAACAAAAATTAATTTTATATATTTTTTATTAAAAATAAACTTGATATAAAAAATTCTAAACATTTAAAATTTTAAGCTAAAAAAATAAAGGAAGAATTTTTTTATTGGTAGATGAGGTGTAAGTTGTGGAATAGAACTCCCACAACATATATCTTGATTTTTTTTTAGAAATTTAAGAATACATCTCTATGTATAAGCTATATTTTAAAATAAAAAATAAAAAAACTTACAAAGTGACACATGTCCACAACTCTCTTTTAATAGAAGTATAGATTTGCTGAAGTTTCTGGACATAAAGCCAATCCTTCTAAAAGTTGTCTACTTTGGAGGTGTTCCAACAAGAATTCAGGAGGAACTACTAGCTGCATTTGGCTTGGTTCTTGGAGAGCTTCCTTTCAGGTATCTCGGAGTTCCCTAACCTCGAGAAACTCACAATAGCCCAGTGCCAGCCTTTAATCAAGAAAATATTTGAGATAGTGGATCGTTGGACTTCAAAACTACTCACATATGCAGGAAGGATTCAACTCATACAATCTGTGATCTTTGGAATGCAAGCTTTCTCGTGTCAGGTATTCATCCTCCCCCAGGAAGTGTTGCACTTGAGTCAAGCAGCATGCAGGGAATTTCCTTGGACTGGAAAATCGGGAGCATCAAAAAGAGCATTAGTTGCTTGGGGTAGAATTCAATTACCTAAATCTAGAGGTGGTTGGAATATTATGAATATGGAAATCTGGAACCAAGCACCTATGGAGTTTAGCTCAACAAAAAGAAATGTTATGGATAAAGTGGATTCACATATATTACATCAAGAATCAAGAACTCACATCCATGTCAATACCTCAACAAACGGCATGGCTGGTGAGAAAAATCCTAGAAGCTGGGAAATATCTTGTTAACACCGGTGAGGGTTTGGATATGCTTGCTATGTAACACCCCAAATCAAGTAAGGGACGTTACACATCGTAGAACCCTCACGAGGTCTACCAGGATAACACATGACACGTAATCCACAATGGAATCCCAAAAGACACATTAATCATAGTAAAATAGGACCATGACCTCGGCTAAAATATTTTAATGGAAGTACATGAAGAATAAGTTAAATACAAATTCATTGCCCACGCAGGGGACTTTATGTAACACCCCAAACTAGGTGGATATTATAGTGGCGTGGACCCCCGACTGGGACCCACCAGACGAATGAAAATTAATGACTTAAATAATATAATTGTAGTACCGAACCGCATTATATCATCAATTACTCCGATGAGGAGTTTCATTACAACACACCCAAGATCATGCAGAATACATGTATATTTTATATGAAGATAAAATATACAACACTGAATAAAATGAGTATTCAAACGGAAGTCTGCAGCGGAAATAAAATAAAAGAAACACGAATGACTGAAAAAAAGACTGGGGCCCCCTACTAGTATCACTGGGACTCCTCGCCATCCACGTTCTCTTCCCGTGCTTTAGCCTTACCATGACCTGAAAACAACATTCCCCAACGGGTCAGTTACACAAAACAACAATTCTCAAGAGTTGAATAAACACAATCAGGATATTTCTTAATTATGAAATGAAGCTGAAGGGAGGCATCATAGTATGCCCGTAATGGTATGTGCAAGTGCACAAGAAGAGTGTCCGGATACACCCGTCCTTGTACCTAATTAGTCTCACGGAGATACGTTACCGTGTGCACAATCTAATGTGTCGGTGAACCCAACACATGACCATAACGTGCCCGACTAAAAATTCCACACATCCCCACCCAGCCGCGCAATATGAACCCAGAAGGTCATATGAACAAGAATGACCATGAAGAATATTAATGAATAACAATTCGACAAAGTCAAGGATGACTCACCGAGATGAATTAATAGTGAAATGAATGATAGCTCAATGAAATGATTGGAACTGTCGTTCCTCGTGAATGAAGTGATTAATTGACAATGACAAGTCTCGATATGGTTAATACAATATGAATGAGTTATGATCATGAATGAACACCAACGAAATGAATGAATATCCCTTTAACTGAGTAAGAATCAACTTACCTTAACATCGGTGATGATACGTCCTCTCTCGAACAACGTCCTAAGGGAAACTACCGGTCGCTCGAACAACCTTGAATAACACAATTATCAACAACTCGCTTAATATACGAATCAATAGTGATCATAACCAATTCAAGATGTCGATACAATAAATCCAAACTCATTGAGGCATTTCGACAAACACCTTGAAAACAATCTCCCATCCAAAACAACTAATCCCATTTGTATCGAAAACCAACTTCTATTAAATGATCCAATCCACCAAAACACCATCAATACAACCGATAATCCAATAAGAATACTCAAATCGAGTTTACGATAACATTAAATTGCAAAACTCAATTCCAAGCCAACCCTGTTAGGAATACTTGTTTGATTTTGATGATGTCATCAGTATAAATTCAAATATCTATTACTTGGCAAAAATGTAAGGAACAACCAAATGAGTATCTTCCATAGGCCAAAATAATGTTAAGTATAAAACTTGGCAAAATGTAAAGAAGAACCAAATGAGTATCTTCTATAGGCTAAAAATAAGTTAGGCTAAAAATCGTCTAAGTACTAAATATCAGCTGAGTTCATCAGAGAGGTACAGCCGAGTCAAGTCAGAGTAGTTCTGGTCAACAAAAATCATCAGTGATGTTTGACCAGACTGCAGTCAAGATACCTCAGACAAGTCACCTGATCAGACAAGTCCTAAACAGTGAACATCAGAGAGGTCCAGACTGCAGAGAAGTTAACTGCATATCAGCCTAGTCAAGATCAGCCAAGTACTCCAAGTCCACGTCAGCATGCGTTGAAAAGTCAAATATTACGGAAAGTCACATGCAACGTGAAGAGACAAATTGGAGTGATTCCCGCAAAAGATATGAATTAAAAAGTCTATCCAGACCCACCTTGAAGACTTTAATCGTATTATATTCAAAAGATTCGGCGCATCACATGCAGAAGTCTTCACAACGGTCGAAAGATAGATTAAAATAATGGGAATCCAGCCTTGCAATGTTCAGAAAAGAATAAACAAAGAAGTCTCCCTCCAACGGACTGATTTGTTACAGATTTGCAACGGCTATGAAGGAAAAGCTCAGAAATCGTGACCTATTTATATCCAAAGATTTGAATCTGAGCATACACAACAATTACACAGTGCGAACATACTTTCAAGCGATTAAAGCATTCAAGCAATCTAAAAGCGAAATACAGCATCGTGAAAAGAGCGGTTCTAAAAAGTTCATACTTGAAGAAGCTCTTAGTTGGAGAAGACAAAAACTCGTGTCTATAATCCTGAGTTCGGGGTACTTCACTGGTTGAATTTAAGAGACTGTAAAGGCATCCAAGGATCGAGGATCAAGAGGTGCAAGACAGTCAAGTGTGTTACAACGGCACGGATTTCCACTGGTTGGAAGCTGTTGTAGTTTGGTTGAATCACTATAATATTTATCACTGGTTGAGAATTATAGTGAATTCATCTCCAACTGGTTTGGAGAAAAGTGGATTAGTAGAGGATTACCCCACCTCTGAGACCACTATAATTGCCTGCGTACTTTACTGTTTTAGAGCATCATACTTTAACTGCTGCATTCATTGTTAAGTGTTTCATTAGTTGTTTTATATTCGTCATCAGCTGACTTCCGCACGTATTCAGAACAAACGACTCCAAGTCATTTGTTTACCTATCAGCTGAAGAAACTCACTCTTTGAGAAAAAAGAGTTTAAGATTTTCAATAAGTCTATTCACCCCCCCTCTAGACTTATTTTTGGACGACTTGTGACCTACAAGTGGTATCAGAGAGGTTGGTTCATTTATTTCACGAACCAGATCTATATCTGAGATATATCTTACTCTCATTTTATAATGGAACACATGCATTCTAGACTCCCTGTGTTTTCAGTCGACGAGTATGATCTTTGGAAGATAAGGATACAGGCACACGTATCTTCAATCCATGATGACATGTGGTGCATCATAGAGGATGGTCCATTAATCTTCGAGAAAGACAACACTACAGAGGAGATCGCAGCAGGGAAGCCAGAGAAGATCCCAAAGAAGAGGACAGAGCTGACTCCCGAAGAAAGAAAGCTGGCCAATCTTGATAACCGGGCCAGAGATGTGCTATATCAAACTCTTGACAAATCCACCATGGTCAAGATCAAGAACTGCAAGAATGCCAAAGAAATCTGGGACACATTAGCCCTAATGTGTGAAGGAACGGAGCTGATCAAGGAAAACAAGTTGTCAATTGCTATTCAAAAATTTGACAACTTCAAAATGAAGAATGGCGAATCCATAGACCAAGTGGACACAAGGTTCACTGAGATTATCAATGAAATTAACTCCCTCGGCAAATCTTATGGCAACAGGGAGATGGCACTGAAGGTTCTCAGATCTCTCAACCCTGAATGGAGCATGAAGTCCGTGGCCATGAGAGAGTCCAAGGACATGAATAAAATAAAAATTCAAGAGCTGTTCTCTGATCTGAAGGCTTATGAGTTCGAGCTTCCAAGTTCATCCTCAACTGAGCCTGTAGAGAAGGGAATAGCCTTTGCAGCCGAGTCCCCCGCCAAGAGCTTATCTGATGTAAAGCCTCCAAATCCATTAGATTTTGAGGAAGAGATGGCGTTCATCATGCAAAGATTCAGCAACTTCCGGAAAAATTATTCCAAATACAAGAAAAACTATAAGGAGAATCCCAGAAGGAATCAGAAAGCCGGAAGCTGGAAAGTGGAGTGCTACAATTGTCACAAGACAGGACACATCCAAATTGACTGTCCTGATCTCAAGAAGGACGAGAGAAAGAAGGAGGTGGGCAGAAAAGAAGACAGAAGAAAGGCCCTCATCGGAGAAGATCAGGAGCATGTAGAATCAAGCAGCGGATTCTTTTCTGATGATGATGAAGAGTATGACTGCCTGATGGCCAACTTAGCTGATGAAGAGGTAACATCAAAACCCTCTGGTTCAAATAATAGTTCAGCCATGTCACAAGATATGAATCTGCACGAATCTGTAAATCAGTTATTTAAAGATTTTGAGACACTTAAATCTGCACACCTAGCTGTATCAGCCGAGAAGAGTCAGCTGCAAGATGAGAATAGGCAGCTGAAAAATGATTTTGAAAAACTCAGCCTAGAACTGAATACAGTTGAGATAAATGCAGCTAACTTGCAAAACCAGGCCGATGTTAATACAGCTGAGATAAATCGACTAACGGTTTTACTTAAAGAAAAATCAGCTGCACTTGCTCATGTCAAAGCCGAATTTACTAAGCTGACTCAGGCAAATAAGACTCAGGCGCAGGAAATAACCTCCCTGAAGGCGTCTTCAACCCTGGAAGAATTGTGTACCAATAAGAGGCCACTATATTCCAGATCAGGCCTTGGATATGATCCTCACACTCCCTCTAGTTCCAAAACCACTTTTATCAAGGGAGAAACAATTGTCTCGACTGCTGAGCCTACATATAAACCGATATTTAAAAACAGGCAACAACCAAGTCACATGTCTAGGCTGCAGTCAGGTTACACAAGGCAGCCACCTAGACAAGCGACTAGGCAATGGCCCAGCATGAAGCGGCTGCACAACATGCCCACTATTATCAACAACTCCCTAAGAACAGATTTCAAAATGGGAGGGGCAGATGGAAACCTCAAGGTTATCCTAATTTCCAAAATGAACAAGTGTGGAGACCCCAAAGATTTAATAAATGGTCTCAGCCAAGATTTAGAAATGGCCCACACTATCAATATTTTGAGGAATATCCGGTATATAATCCCAACAGGAGATTCAGACCTCGACCTTACACACCATATAAGGGTAATAATAATAACAATTTCTATAAACCAAGGAGAAATCAATTCTCCAGGAAACCAACTAACCCTAGAGGACCCACAAAGATTTGGGTACCTAAATCTCTGCTTGTTTGATTGCAGAAAAGGTGGAAGGACTACAACCACATCTCCACAAATTCGAACTTTGGAGGTGAAGAATGGTTTGTAGATTCTGGATGCTCAAGGCACATGACCGGGAACAAGAAAATGCTGTCCAAATACACCAAAGAAAGAGGTCATGATGTAACCTTTGGAGATAGCTCTAGAGAACAAACAAAGGGCTTTGGAGAGCTGCACCGAGGAAATATTGTAATATCCAAAGTTTACTATGTCAAAGGACTCAAGTACAACCTCCTGAGCATAAGACAGTTTTGCGACGAGAAGAACCTAGTAGTCTTCACCATTTGGAAATGTATGGTGATAGATATCCTATATGGAGAAGTGAAGCTACAAGGATTCAGAAGGAGAGATGTCTACATGATAGATTGGAACACAGGAACACCTAACTCCTGCTTTCTATCCAAGACAGTAGCTGAGAACGGATGGTTGTGGCACAAAAGATTATGTCACCTGAACTTCAAAGCCATCAATAAAATTAGTTCCCAGAAGCTGGTTAGAGGACTTCCAGATGAAGCATTCAAGAAGGAAGCTCTTTGTGATGCATGTCAGAAAGGAAAGCAGACCAGAGCATCATTCAAACCAGTCCATCCCACAACTCTCACAACAAGGATCTTAGATCTACTCCACATGGATCTATTTGGTCCTATCAAGCCAAGGACTCTAAGCGGCCGAAAGCATGCAGTTGTTGTAGTAGATGATTATTCAAGGTACACTTGGATCATCTTCCTATATAAGAAGAGTGAAACCTTGACCAAGCTTCCTGAGCTGCTGAGAAGGATCCAGAATGAGAAATCCCTATCCATCATCAAGATCAGATCAGATAGATGAGGAGAGTTTCTCAACAAGGCGATCACTGATTACAGCAATCAGAATGGGATCTAGCATGAGCTCTCTGCAGCCAGGACTCCCCAGCAGAATGGCGTTGCTGAAAGAAGGAACAGAACCCTGAAGGAAGCAGCAAGGTCCATGATTGCAGAAGCTGACCTGCCCAAGAGGTTATGGGCTGAAGCTGTCAACACAGCTTGCCATACTCAGAACAGGAGTATGATAGTAGGGAGACATGGCAAAACTCCCTATGAGGTTTGGAATAACAGAACTCCTACTGTTGCTTATTTTCATGTTTTTGGTTGTAAGTGTTTCATCCACAACAACGGTAAAACACAACTAAATACCTTTGATGCTAAAACTGATGACGGTCTCTTTATGGGATACTCACAAAGAAGCAAGGCATATAGAGTATTTAACAAAAGAACCTTAGTTGTGGAAGAAACACCTCATGTTGTTTTTGATGAATCTACTGTTGAGTACAGGAAGTAAGTTGAGTTAATTGAGAACAAGCTCAAAACAGCAACCCTTGAAGAAGTCATAGTACATGACACTGGAATGGTGGACTCACCTGTAGACCAGCCTGAATATCCAACTGTAGCTGCTGAAGACCCAACTGCAGATTAGATAGGAACACTAAATCTACCTGATCCAGTTTCCGCTGATGAAGACCCAGCTGTAGCTAATAAAGATTCATCTGCAGATCAGATTAAACCTGCAGATGACAAGACGGTAGCTGATCCAGCTGCAGACCAAGGAGACCAGAACCCAGCTGATGCAGAAATCCACCAGAGCAATTCAACAGGGGGAACAGACCTAGAAGAAGACGATATCCCCAAGTGGCTCAAAGATCATCTAATCTAGCAAATTATCGGGAAGCTGACTGATGGAGTTAAGACAAGACAGTCAACTCTACCCGCAGGAATGGCTATGTTTTTATGCTTCATGTTATAGATAGAACCTAAAACAACAGATCAAGCTTTAGAAGATTATTCTTGGATAAATGCCATGCAAGAAGAACTGGAGCAGATGGAAAGAAACAAAGTTTGGGAACTAACAGACAGACCAGATCACAAGAAGGTTATTGGCACCAAATGGGTGTACAAAAATAAGAGTGATGAAGACGGAGCTGTTGTTAGGAATAAAGCCAGACTTGTTGCAAAAGGTTATGCACAGTGTGAAGGAATAGATTTTGATGAAACCTATGCACCTGTTGCAAGACTAGAGGCCATCAGACTATTCCTCTCATATGCTGCATTTAAGGATTTTGAAGTCTATCAGATGGATGTAAAGAGTGCTTTTCTAAATGGCATCCTAGAAGAAGAAGTCTATGTAGAGCAATCCCCAGGTTTTGTCAAAGGAGACAAAGTCTACAAGCTGTTGAAGGCTCTCTATGGACTTAAGCAAGCACCAAGAGCGTGGTATGAAACATTGTCTGTGTTTCTTGAGAAGAATGGTTTTTGCAAAGGAAATGTGGACAAGACCCTATTCAGAGTGGAGCACGAAGGCCACATATTAATAGTCCAGATATATGTGGATGACATCATATTCGGCTCAACCAATCCAGAGTTATGTGAGAAATTCTCCAACCTCATGCAAGGAGAATTTGAGATGAGTATGATGGGAAAGCTTAACTTCTTTCTCGGACTACAAGTTAAGCAGATGGAAAATGGAATTTTCATCAACCAAGCTAAGTATACCAAAGATCTAATCAAGAGATTTGGAATGGAATCAGCCAAGCCATCAAGAATCCCTATGAGCACAAATACTCACTTAGATACAGATGAGGGAGGCATATCAGTGGACTCAACCCACTACAGAGGACTCATTAGATCATTGCTTTACCTCACTGCAAGCAGGCCAGACATATCCCATGCCGTAGGAGTTTGTGCACGATTCCAGTCCAAGCCGAAATAGTCACATCTAGATGCAGCAAAGAGGATAATAAAATACCTTAAGTCTACAGTCAATGTTGGACTATGGTATCCCAAGGATGATAACTTCGAGCTGTCAGGATATTCAGATGCAGATTTCGCAGGGTGCAACGTGCCAATTCCTAGGAACCAGACTGATATCCTGGTTTAGCAAGAAGCAGGTTTCTAACTCTATCTCCACCATAGAGTCAGAATACCTAGCTGCAGGTAGCTGTTGTGCTCAGATTTTATGGATCAGACAACAGCTGAGGGATTATAATATCATTGCCAATGAAGTTCCTATCTGGTGTGACAACAATAGTGCTATTGCAATAACCAAAAATCCGGTTTTGCATTCGAGGACCAAGCACATTGATGTTAAGCACCACTTCATCAGAGACCATGTGCTTAACAAAAGAGTTAGAGTTGAAAGAGTCAGCACAGACTACCAGATAGCTGACATCTTTACCAAACCTTTGCCAGAAGAAAGGTTTTTGGAACTGAGCAGAGATCTTGGTCTACTAGATTGGGAATCTAGTACAGAAGCAAGCTGAAGCATATCAGAGGAAGGACGGACCCAGCTGTCTAAAGAAATCAGATCCTATCTGATGCATACAAAAGGACGAATGACAGACAAAAGAACCTAGCTGATCAAAATCTCAGGCGAGAAGTCCAAGAAGTCAACTCACCTTATGCAGAGCGGTCAACAGTCAACAGTCAAACCAGCTAAGTTTTCTAAACTCAACCGACCTCTGAATATTTAATTATTATCTGCCATATGTATAATAATATTATATTAATTTTGGTCCACAAGTGGCATTTAAATATATTAATTTTTTATTCACAAGTGGCATTTTAAATACACGTGGCGATCACTTGATAAATCGACCTCCAAGGTGGCCAATTAAAATCAACCGTCAAATTTTAAAATCTAAACCTGGACCACCGTTTCAAATTTGAAATTTAAATAGAATCTCAAAAGGCGTACCACCATTTCAAAATAATAATATTTTAATCCAACGTCTTTTCATTTTCTTTATAAGGAAAGAAACTCTTCACTTTACCTTTTACGCTTACCAGAAACCCTAGATTTACAGAGCAAAAATTCTTGAACTCCAAATACACTAAAAATCCTTTGTTTCCAGAAATAGAATCGTACTTCGAAGGCGTTAACCTGAAGGCAGTCAAGGACCAGATTATCTTCTCCCTGGTTGTTGATTTCGAAGGCTTATTGGAAGCAAATCTGGAGAATTACGACGTGCTTGACCTAATCCGATCGATGAAGCTAAATGGGATCTACCCATTTCTGGATATCAATCCCCAACATTTGTACAAGGAAGATGTTATCGCATTCTACCGCGAAGCCCATTTGATTCAGGATGGAATTCGAAGCACAGTTGGCGGAAGACAAGTCGACATATCGCGGGAGTCGATTCGTACAGTTTTTGGTATGAAACACCGCGGCATAGCTGTCGAAGCACTCAAGCAGTCAGCAGCTGAAACCTGGAAGAAAATCAAGACGAGTGACCAATCGACGAAGCTGGAACTCACTGCTAAAAGGAGCGAGATTAAGAAGGTCTATCGATATGCGTTGGATATTACCAACAAAATCATCATGGGTATGGCCGACAGTTACGACCAACTGTCATCGGCGAAGTTCACAGTGCTGGGAGCACTGATTCAAGACGAGGAGATTGATTGGGCTGACTATATCTTTATGAAGCTTGTTCGAGAAGTCAACAAAGTCGAATGGCTTACTGATGAAAAAAGATTCAGATCCAAGCTGGCGTTTGGAACGCAGCTGAGTTGGATCCTTGAGAAGACAGGTATGGCGAAGGGAAGTACTGACCCCTTCCACACCAACAAGAGACTTGGTTATCTGGACCAAGAGACTTTGAGGAAGTTAGGGAACAACAGAAGAGCAGCTCAGATGTTGAAGGAGCTGCCTGACACACGGACTTACCCCAGATATCATTCATCAGGCGAGTCGGACCGACCTGCAGACATCAACCCAACTGCAGTCGAGTCAGACTCTGAGTCAGACAACACTCCAATAGCTGTCCGATTCAGGAGAAGGGGACTAGCCCCTGGAGAACCATCTATCATGCAGTCATCTCCAGAACCCTCTCCCAATAGGCCCAGGCGACTACAGTTTAGTGAGGAAGAGCAGTCATATCATCATGCCAGTCCTGCAGCTAGGTCACCTACTCACCTGGAAGACCAGCCTGCTCTAGGCAGCCTGGAGACTCAGATTGTGGCTGTCCTCACTCCAGCATACATTCCAGAGGAAGAAGAAGCAGGTCTAATCATCTCAATCCCTGAAGCCAATTATATCTTTAACCTACTGGAAAATAATGTTTTCAACCTGTCCACTGAACAATTACAGCTTGTTAAACCACAAGCCTTAAAACACTCTTTTGTCAATATTTTTGAAGAGTGGAAGTTTTCAAATCTCTGTCATTTACAGAATTTCAGTCTTATATTGAAACTAGTGGTTGGGGCTATCCCCAAGCCACAGAGGATGTACTGATTCAGTTTTGTAAAGAATCAGACATAGTGTTGATCCTCCAGGATAATTAGTTCATGTCTCATTTTAAAACCAACATGGACCAATTCATCCATTCCATTATGTACAGTATTTTTAATGGTTCATTTGTAAAAGAGGATGAGGAGGAAGAAGAGAGAGAAATTAGGATTGAAGAGGTAAATGGAGAAAAAGATGAGGAAGTCATTGTCATAAATGACGAAGAAGAAGAGCAAGAAGAGAAAAGAGAAGAAGAAAACATTTTAGTTGAAAAACAATCTGAAGAAGTGGAGAGAACAGAAGAGTTGTTTGATGAAGGAGAAGAAAGGGAAGAAGTCGAACAGGAAGATGATGAAGGAGAGAAAGATGATGAGAATGAAGGAGAAGATAAGAAGGATGAGAAAAAGGATGATGATAATAATGATGATGAGGAGGATGATGATAAGGATGAGGGAGGAGATCAAGGAGCTGAGAAAGAAAAAGAAAAAAGATGAAAAAGAAAAAGAAAAAGATGAAGAAGAAAGAGAAAAAGAAAAAGAAGAAGAGGAGAAGGAAAAAGAGCCAGAGAAAGAGCCTGAAGAAGAAGCTGCATACAGGGCTGGGACACCTGCCCGGTACACCAGCCTGGACGCCAAGTTGGCTGAGGACTCTAGATCAGGGACCCCATAAAAGACCCCATCTGGAGTACCAGCTGCAGATAGGAGCCTGCAGTCTAGTGGCTCATTTGCAGAAGGCTCAGGCGAGCACTCTCCACCAGCCCAGATCTCACCTGCGGTGACTGAGCTGATAAGGCAGATAGTGAAAGACACCATTGGAGAGTTGCTTGCATCCCAGGTCACCCCTGACCTCCAATCCATCAATGCAAAGATTGACACTTTGCTGCAGAGGGAAGTACCTCAGCCTCCTCCCCCTACGAACAACAGAATGCCATTTGGCATGTCTGAATGGATGTGTAGAATAGAGCAGCAGTTGACTACCTTAGTTGATGCTGGCAAAAAGGGGGAAGATAGAATACAGGGGGAAGGAAGTACTCAAGGAGGAATAAGGGAAGAACTAAGATCAAAGAAGAGGCAAGATATTCTCCAAATTGAAGGAGGACCATCAAGTCTGAAAAGAAAGATATCTGCCCCCAGCCAACCTGAAGAGCAGTCTGTGGAGAAGAAGAGAAGAACAAGAGAGAAAGATGAACAAAGATTCGAATGGGAAGGCAAACAGTTATGGTATGTTGAAGAATTCTTACCACCAGAATTCATGACCAGTTGGGCGGATGCCAAGAAACAATTCACA
This sequence comes from Orobanche coerulescens, assembly GCA_033398695.1. Classification (NCBI taxonomy): domain Eukaryota; kingdom Viridiplantae; phylum Streptophyta; class Magnoliopsida; order Lamiales; family Orobanchaceae; genus Orobanche; species Orobanche coerulescens. The sequence goes on along the minus strand of CM065816.1, from coordinate 8,518,227 downwards.
GAACAGTTCTACCTCTTGGAGATTCTCCAAGATAAAGAATGCTCGCCCCAACAGTCATTCATCAACTACATGGATGCTAGATGGCCTACTCTGTGGAAGATCATGCTTAAATATGCAGCCAAATGGCATGCTTATCCTATGATTCCTCCATTCAGAGCAGTGGAAGCGCCGACCCGTTTGGATAATGAGCTTGACGAGCTAGAGCTTCAAGAAGAAATTAGAAAGCTATGTGAAGAGCACAAGTTCTCTTCAAAAGAAGACCAAGACTTTGCTGCCCTAGTCATAAGGAGGAAATATGGTCTTGCACCTATCAAAAGTAGACCAATCGGTGCAAAACTATTTAGACCTCCCAAGCAAACTGTTCGTAGAGGAAGGGGCAGATAGTTTTTGTATGTAATTGTAATTTTTTTTTGTAATTGATTAATTTTCTGCATTTATTCTATTCAAGCCATGTACTTGTAATCAACAGAAAATTAATACAGTCATTTGAATGACAACCCCTAGTTGTCTCAAAACAAGACTGATTTTGAGTTTGTGTCTTGCACCTGAGTGCAGACTTGTATATTTGATTACTTGTTTAAGTTTTGCCATCATCAAAACAGGGGGAATTTGTTAGGAATACTTGTTAGATTTTGATGATGTCATCAGTATAAATTCAAATGTCTATTACTTGGCAAAAATGTAAGGAAGAACCAAATGAGTATCTTCCAAAGGCCAAAATAATGTTAAGTATAAAACTTGACAAAATGTAAAGAAGAACCAAATGAGTATCTTCTATAGGCCAAAAATAAGTTAGGCTAAAAATCGGCTAAGTACTAAAGATCAGCTGAGTTCATCAGAGAGGTACAGTCAGAGTAGTTCTGGTCAACAAAAATCATCAGTGATGTTTGACCAGACTGCAGTCAAGATACCTCAGACAAGTCACCTGATCAGACAAGTCTTAAACAGTGAACACCAGAGAGGTCCAGACTGCAGAGAAGTTAACTGCATATCACCCTAGTCAAGATCAGCCAAGTACTCCAAGTCCACGTCAACATGCGTTGAAAAGTCAAATATTATGGAAAGTCACATGCAACGTGAAGAGACAAATTGGAGTGATTCCCGCAAAAGATATGAATTAAAAAGTCTATCCAGACCCACCTTAAAGACTTTAATCGTATTATATTCAAAAAATTCGGCGCATCACATGCAGAAGTCTTCACAACGGTCGGAAGATAGATTAAAATAATGGGAATCCAGCCTTGCAACGTTCAGAAAAGAATAAACAAAGAAGTCTCCCTCCAACGGACTGATTTGTTACAGATTTGCAACGGCTATGAAGGAAAAGCTCAGAGATCGTGACCTATTTATATCCGAAGATTTGAAGCTGAGCATACACAACAATTACACGGTGCGAACATACTTTCAAGCGATCAAAGCATTCAAGCAATCTAAAAGCGAAATACAGCATCGTGAAAAGAGCGGTTCTAAAAAGTTCATACTTGAAGAAGCACTTAGTTGGAGAAGACAAAAACTCGTGTCTATAATCCTGAGTTCGGGGTACTTCACTGGTTGAAGTTAAGAGACTGTAAAGGCATCCAAGGATCGAGGATCAAGAGGTGCAAGGCAGTTAAGTGTGTTACAACGGCACAGATTTCCACTGGTTGGAAGCTGTTGTAGTTTGGTTGAATCACTGTAATATTTATCACTGGTTGAGAATTATAGTGAATTCATCTCCAACTGGTTTGGAGAAAAGTGGATTAGTAGAGGATTACCCCACCTCTAAGACCACTATAATTGCCTGCGTACTTTACTGTTTTAGAGCATCATACTTTAACTGCTGCATTCATTGTTAAGTGTTTCATTAGTTGTTTTATATTCGTCATCAGCTGACTTCCGCACGTATTCAGAACAAACGACTCCAAGTCATTTGTTTACCTATCAGCTGAAGAAACTCACTCTTTGAGAAAAAGAGTTTAAGAGTTTCAATAAGTCTATTCACCCCCCTAGACTTATTCCTGGACGACTTGTGACCTACAAACCCTCAAAGTGTTCTTGAGAAAAACTTCCAACAATCCGATGATAACTCGTAAAAACTCATAATCATACATATATCCATCACAAATCATGATTATACCATCCAAAACATCATGCTCCAACTCAAAATCGAATTCAAGGATTGAAGAAGTTACCTTAGATTAGGATGAAGAATCCACAAATATGTTGTTGATCCACACTACAACTTGAAGAAGATGAGAATATCTGAGTTTTGATGATGTTAAAACACCTAAAAATCGCCCACCAATCGCCCAAGGAGGAGAGGAAGAAGGAAAATGGTGAAATGTGTTTGTTCTCCACAACAAACGCAGATATAAGAAAAATCTGTACTGTGTGCCGCGGCACGGGCTGAGTGTGCCGCGGCACAGGGCCAAAAAATCTGCCCAGGTGTTCGGCAGTGTGCCGCGGCCCGGTCGGCAGGAGCCAAGGCCCCCAGTACAGACGGGTCAGCCACAATTAGCAAAATGTGTGTGCCGCGGCGCACACTCCCTTGTGCCGCGGCGCACACCACTCGGGTCCAAAAATGACGAAAAACGACCCGTAAAGAGAATAAAAGCAACAGGATTCAATATTTGGGAATAATAACACGAAATGGAAGTGCGGAAACCCCAAAACGGTGGTTCCAAGTAATGATTACAAGGGTTCGCCCAATAATAGCACGATTTGAACAAGGAGGAGATTTGAAATGACATGAACTCCAATGTCAACATCGACTAATGAATCAATTACAACAATCAAGATAATATTCTTGTCTCGATTTCCAAGCAAGGTTGAAACAATGAACAATATCGATACAAGACTCAAAGTTACTCCGAACGGTAAACAAGAATGAATGAATGTGGATGATGAATGATTATTAATAAGTGAAGATTACTGAGTGACAATTACTGAATGATAATGACTGGATTACAACCGGGTATTACATACAAACCCCTTAAAAGAGTTTCGTCCCCGAAACTAAGGGTCAAACAACTCGGGATAACTCTCCCGCATACTATCCGCGGTTTCCCAAGTAGCCTCTTCGACTCCATATCTCGACCACTGAATCTTAACCAAAGGAATCGTCTTGCTTCTCAGCTGTCTGATTCGCCGCTCTAAGACTCGCACGGGACGCTCCTCATACGTATGATCGTCTGCTATCTCGACCTCATAAAATCGAAGTATGTGACTAGGGTCGTCAATATATTTCCGCAACTGAGAGACATGAAACACGTTATGAATTCGGCTCAACGCCGGAGGTAAAGCCAATCGATAAGCCAGACTGCCTACTCGATCCAAAACCTCAAACGGTCCAATAAATCTAGGACTCAACTTTCCGCATTTCCCGAAATGGAAGATACCTCGACTCGGGGAAACCTTGACCAACACGTGGTCACCTATCTCGAACTCTAATGGTCGACGACGATTATCTGCATATGATTTCTATCGACTCTGAGCAGTCAACAAACGACTCCTGATCAAAGCTACCATCTCACGGGCAGCTATAAGCATATCGGGCTCGGTGCCGATTGATTCTGATAAGTCATCCCAACACAAAGGAGATCGACAACGACGACCGTATAAGGCCTCGTAAGGTGCCATCTTAATCGAAGCATGCCAACTATTGTTGTACGTGAACTCGATCAACGGTAGTTGGGCTTCCCAATCGTCTTTCCAATCGAGAACACATGCTCTCAACATGTCCTCCAATGTCTGAATAGTTCTCTCTGATTGTCCGTCGGTCTGAGGGTGAAAAGCTGTGCTGAGATTAAGCTGAGTTCCCATGGCACGATGAACTGATTTCCAAAAATGTGACACTAATCGCCCGTCACGATCAGAAACGATACTCTTAGGAGTACCGTGCAATCTCACTATCTCTTTGATGAACAACTGGGCAAGTCTCTCGGGACCCCACATATCCTTAATCTCAAGGAAATGAGCTGACTTAGTTAGACGATTCACGATTTCCCAAATTGTATTCATGCCGCGGCGACTCGTCGGCAAACTCGTGATGAAGTCCATTGAAATATCCTCCCACTTCCACTCTGGAATAGGGAGCGGTTTCAGCATACCCGCCGGTTACTGATGTTCTATCTTAACTTGCTGACAGGTTAAACATCTTGAAACAAATTTCGCGACTTCTCGCTTCATATTACTCCACCAGTAATTTTGTTTCAAGTCTTTGTACATCTTGCTAGACCCCGAATGAATGGATAAGGGGTAGCATGAGCTTCTCTCAAATGCGTAACGAGTTTTTCAACTTGTCGTTCGCCGGTACGCATAACCGATTCTTAAATCGCAAAAGTCCATCCTCGTGGACCAAAAATTCAGGGGCTTTCCCCTGAGTCACATCATCTCGAATGCGTAACAAAAATGGGTCTAAACCCTGATTCTCCCTGATCGCCTCCTCAAGTGGTGATGAAACCTCTAACGTACAAAGTTGCCCTTGTACTCGCTGTAACCAGACCTCGATCTCGGGTCTCAGAAATTCCTGCTGAAGTTCCTTCTGAACTATTAATCGAGCAAGCATCTGCTCCTGAACGGACTTATGACTCAAGGCGTCGGCGACAACGTTTGCCTTACTCGGGTGGTAAAGTATCTCAATATCATAATCTTTTATTAGTTCCAACCACCGCCTCTGTCGCATATTTAACTCTTTCTGAGTAAATATATACTTCAAACTCTTATGATCGGTGAATATCTGACAGGTAACGCCATAAAGATAATGACGCCAAATCTTCAATGCGAACACCACGACTTCTAGATCCAGGTCGTGGGTTGGATAATTAACCTCGTAAGGTCTCAATTTCCATGAAGCATAAGCAATAACTTTCCCGTTCTGCATTAGTACACATCCTAGACCCTGTCCGGATGCATCACTATAAACCACAAATCCTTCCGTCCCTTGCGGTATAGAAAGGACAGGTGCTGAAATTAATCGGCTCTTGAGTTCCTCAAAACTCTGTTGGCACGCGTCGGAATACGTGTATTTCTTATCCTTCCGTAAAAGGTTCGTCATGGGTTGAGCAATTTTAGAAAATCCTTCCACAAATCGCCGATAATAACCAGCTAATCCGAGGAAACTTCGGATTTCCTTAACATTCTTCGGAGGTTGCCAATCTCGGATCGCCTCCATCTTATGAGGGTCGACACGAACTCCGTCTGATGAAATTACATGTCCGAGAAATGTCACTTTGGACATCCAGAACTCGCATTTGGAAAACTTTCAATAAAGTTGCTCTCGTCTCAACACGTAGAGCACATGATGAAGGTGAAACTCGTGCTCCTCCCGGTCACGAGAATAAATTAAAATGTCATCAATGAAGACAACCATGAACTGATCCAAATAGTCGATAAAAACCCGATTCATTAACTCCATGAATACCGCAGGTGCATTAGTTAACCCAAATGGCATTACCACAAACTCATAATGACCATAGCGTGTTCGGAACGCCGTCCTTGCGATATCCGACTCTCGAATTCGTAACTGGTGATATCCAGATCTTAAGTCAATCTTGTAAAATACTGAAGCTCCCTGAAGTTGATCCAAAAGATCATCGATACGGGGTAGAGGATATTTATTCTTGATCGTCATCCGGTTCAATTCCCGGTAATAAATACACAAGCGAAACGAACCATCATTCTTCTTGACAAATAATACTGGTGCTCCCCACGGGGACGCACTCGGTCGGATATAACCTTTCTCGGTCAAATCCTCCAATTGCTTCTTCAGTTCCTGCATTTCGGTCGGGGCCATACGATACGGTGCCTTCGATATTGGGGACGTACCAGGCTCCAACTCTATTGTGAACTCCACATCTCTCTGTGGAGGGATAAACCCGGTAACTCGTCTGGAAATACGTTGGCATATTCTCTCACTACCAGAATATTTAACAATGACACTGATGATTTCTCGATCTTGGTCATATAGAACCAATAACCGACACACCCTTGATTGAGTAATTTCACTGCTTTCATCAAGTTGATGACTCTCCCGGAACAACTGGGATTACCTCCCTGAAATACACATTCGACCCAACGTCTGAAATGATAGTGACCATACGCTTACGGACACTAATGACGGCATCGTGAGGATCCATCCAATCAATACCCAAGATGACGTCGTCTCTCGGTAAATCTACCACGATTAGGTCTACTAACCAATCACGGCCATGAAGCTGAATCGGACAATCCTTAATCTCACGATCTCCGATAATGCTTCTACCATCAGGTAGACCAATGACATAAGGCTCACAACTAGCAGTAATACCGAGACGTAGTCTAACCAAACATGACTCGAAAATGAATGAATGCGATGCACCAGTATCAAAGAGGGTACACACAGACTGAGATAGAATTTCGAGTGTACCTGAGATCATCCGGGCCTCCGGATCGTCGGCCTTCTTCATCTCGTAAATTCGGGGCTTGGCGGCCCCTGACCCGGATGCTCCCGTCTGGTAGCTTTTGTCTCCGCCTTTGTTTGCTCCTCTCGTCTTGAACGAAGTGGACTGAGTGGCCTGATTATGAACAGCTAACTGCTTCGGGGCTTGAGATGATGCCGGAGTAGGTTTGGAGTCCCTTCGGCAAAAACGGGCCTTATGCCCAGCAATCCCACAGTTATGGCAAGTGATAGTCTGTCTCGGACACTTGGTGCTGAAATGACCCTGCTCTTCGCGGTTGAAACAAATGATGGCCGAACTGGCTGCTCGGGACTGAGATTCTGCGGGTCTAGGCGCCATAGGAGGTCGCTCAGAGAAAGTAGAGCCCGCATGAGGCTTCTTGAAGGTTGCCTGACTGCCTTCAGACTGATTACGATTCTTTGACTTCTTGCTAGCAGATAAAGGTTGTTGCTTAGCAATCTCCTTAACAGTAAGCTCATACGTAAGAGCTTTCTCGATGAATTCGGCCAGGGTGGTGCAATTGTGATTAAGTAAATGCATCCGCATGCGAGGCTTCAACATCTTACTGAAATATTTGATCTTGTCTGCCTCAGAGTGAATAATAGATGAGGCGAAAGGAAGGAGTTCCTGAAATTTCTCGGCGATGGCGAGAACATCATCGTCCGCTGAGGTGTCGGGAGTGAGTACTTCTGATAACTTGGCCTCTCTGAGTGGGGCCGGATAATACCTCTCCATCATGAGAGCCTTAAATTGATCCCAAGTACATGATCCGTCGGTGGACTTCAACGATAACCACCATGAATGAGCGCTCTTACCCAGATAGTAAGCGCAACTGAAACTTTGTGCTCTTCGGGACACTCTACCATAGCAAACAACTTTTCGAAATGCTCAAGCCAGTGAACAATATCCGCCGGCTCAGATGAACCCTCAAAACTAGGTGGCCTTTAGCGAGAGATGTCGCCAATAATACTACTTACACCCCTCTCTTGCCCCTGAGGTGGCGGAGGAGGAGCCTGCTGATTCTGGATGGTTGAGTTCTGCATCGTCTCCATAAGGCGTGCCATCTGTGTCATCTGGGCCATCATGCCCTGCATAAAAGCGAGTGGATCAACCCGAACACCTTCTGATTGAGCTGTGTCCCGGGTACAACTCATTGACAGTGAATGATCATTTCCAGGAGAATGAGTGACGGCGTCGCTGCTCGATGAATTAGCATTACTCCTTGTGTTCGCACGTGTATTCACACGAGTTCTCAGGATTCGGCCCGTACCACGACCTCTTCCCCCGCGTCCTCTTCCAGCTCTCTCCATACTGAAGTAGGAAAGTTACATGATAATTATAGAATCGCATGAATACCGCATTATGATTACGTATGAAATGATAAAAATGAGCATACACGCTCTACACAATGATTACATTAATGATCAACTGACGTGGCTGTTGGGATTCGGTGCCTAAAACGAAGGCCCAGCGGAAGCGGTAAAACGAAAATTAATTCGATCCGAATCCCTACGAGGATCGATCGAGCTACGTATATACGAATATCAAAAACGAAATACAAGAGATACAAGAAACACACCCTCGTAGTCCGTTGATTAAATGGATAACCTTCTCTTGAGCTATTCCCCAAGCTTTGCTTGATCTCTACGAATCTATTCCGCTTCAAGCTCTTGAACGATCCAACGCCGAAAGCACCGCGTCTCTACTTGCCACGCGTCGGAAAACGAACGGAATGACAACACCTTGTTATCCTCCGAGGATAAAGCTAGAGCTAGGTGATGAAGCTTGTTATAGATATTAATATCACTCTAAGTGTATGAATATCTATCTCTCTCAATATTTCCTCACAAAATTTCTCTAAGAAGTTATGAAGAAGATGAATGAAGAAGATGAATAAAGAAGATGATGAAGAAGACTTCTATCTCTCTCTCCTCTTCAACCTCACGTTGGAAATGGAATCAAGAGTGTTGGGAGAGTTTGTCAAAGACATCATCTTATGTTATTTCCACCCTCATGTGTACAACCCATGTAACATGAAGTCTTGTCCCACCAAGTCATTATCATCATTTAATAAATGGAAGAAAAGACAATGGGAAAGTGGGTGGAAGCATAATGGGGGCGGCTATCATGAAAAACGAATGAGTTCGGTTCGTTTCGGACTCCCGTGAGTCCAAACAGATAAACTCCTATTCTGTTCCGATGTATTTGTGTCGATTAATTAATCCAATTAATTAAACATATCAAACACAAAATAACATAATTAATTTCTCCAAGAAATAATTATATTCATGAATTAAATTAATCACCCAGTGATATATTTAATCCATTAAGCCGTAAATCAATTTATCCGATAAATCGATTTAAACATCCAATGTCCCAAATTTAGATATCCAATATCCAATATTCATAATGAGAGAATTAGCTCGATTCATTCCGTCGTCAATCCTAATGCGCGACTCGGTAGGTCCGTCTCAGTCAGCAATGGGAGGAACCAAAGAGTAGTAGCACCACTTAGCCAGCCCGGTGGCCTACACTGTACCCCGACTGAGAACGAATGATTGGGATCATTCAAGAACCATTCTGTCGTGAATACCAGTATACGTATAAACTCTTCTTTCAAATGTCCCGATCAAGTTATAGGGTCACGGTCAGTCAAACCCTATCTGTACTTGACGCTATGCATGCGTTAATGCAAATCGAGATCATCGAGCTGTCGTGTATCTAATACAACTAGCTCCAATGCTTTGGCCAAAGACTTATGATCTCATCTGCCAATAACCGCATAGGACATATAACCCGCTCACTAACGGGAGAAAGAATTCTATCTTGGTATTCAGTAGGACCTGCTACTTGCCCGTCACGATGCACGTCGAGGTTGACCCCCGCCTTTCGGTTTATAGGGTCGAACTACTCTAATGAAAATCTTGACGTCACAAGCACATCCCTACTAAATCCTCAAGTCGAAGGTTCACGAATACCTATCACAACCTATCGATTCCGTCATTGACTGTCCCGGAGTGAAATCCATGTGACGAATCGAGGGTGAGTCGGTTCGAGTATACTAATCCAATTAGCATACCTATAACGTGTGCTCCCACTAACCATTAGTGTTCGACAGGCACTCTCCATGTCAAAGAACACGTCATACAAGTCTTCACATAAACTTAACGCCCAGTCAAGTTTCATCGACTTGCGAACGATTAAGTATTTGAGTTATAACCTTTCAGTGCCGACCCCCTTATCCAATAAGGAGTGGAACGTTTTGCTCTCAAATACACGGACTAGTTTCTATATGTTTATTTACGAGTTAGGAATGCGAGTAACTACCAGTAAATAAAGAAATATTCATTTGCCTTATATAAATGGTTTACATAATTACAAGTACAATGCCCTCACTCAACAACCTCTGAGTGGCATTCGAGGGCATACTCCTAACAATCTCCCACTTGCACTCAATGCCACACACTATGGTATCTAATACCCATGTTCTCCAGATGACGCTCCAAGCTAGTCTGAGAAAGTGGCTTGGTCAGTGGATCGGCGACGTTGTCGGACGAGTCTACTCTGTGCAGCACAATGTATCCCTTGCGAACAAATTCTCTTACGAGATGATACTTCCTCTCAATATGTTTGGTGCTGTTGTGAAACCTCGGCTCCTTGGCCGGCGCTACTGACTCCGTCGTTGTCGCAGCAAATTGAACAGCAAATTTCAAGACATGGTATCATTTGAAGTTCTCCCAGAAACTTCTTAATCCAGAACCCTTCCTTGGAAGCCTCCGAGGCTGCTTGATACTCAGCCTGACAGGTGGAATCAGCAGTCGCGCTTTGCTTGGCACTACACCAAGATACTGCTCCTCCATTAAGAGTAAATATGTAGCCAGAAGTGGACATCGAGTCGTCCTTCAGTCCTTGGAAGTCCGAATCAGTGAATCCTACCACATCCAATTCTCCACCGCCATACATAAGAACCATATCTCTAGTTCTTCTCAAGTACTTGAGAACGTTCTTTACAGCAGTCCAATGTTCCCTACTTGGGTTTGCCTGAAACCTACTCACCATGCTTACAGCATGCGCGATGTCAGGTCTTGTACACAACATAGCATACATAAGGCTACCCACGGCCGAAGCATATGGTATATTACTCATTTCCTTGCATTGTTCCTCACTTTGAGGACACATCTTCAAGGTGAGTTTTATTCCATGTTGCATCGGTAGGAACCCTCTTTTAGAATCATCCATCTTAAATCGCTTTAAGATCTTATCTATATAGAGGGCTTGGGAAAGGCCTATTGTTCTCTTCGCTCTATCCCGATAGAGCCGAATACCAAGAATATAGGTTGCTTCTCCCAAGTCTTTCATGGAGAAATTACTCGAAAGCCAAGCTTTCACAGAACTAGTATTATTCAATATATACAAATGAGCTTGAAGCACTTCCTCGCGACTCTTTGTTTTAATCTTCAAACCCCGTGTACCCTTACCTCCACATCTTCCATCATGACGAGACTTCGGCAACCCTACACCTTCTGCTTGTGACATGTAGTCTATACAAAACTCGATGGCTTCTTCTGCAATGTACCTTTCAACAATGGATGCTTCAGGATGATTTGGATTTCTTGTATACCCTTTCAGGATTTTCATGTACCGTTCAATTGGGTACATCCATCGAAAATAAACAGGGCCACACTCTCTTATCTCTCTTACTAAATGAACAATTACGTGAACCATGATGTCAAAAAATGAGGGAGGAAAGTACATCTCTAGTTGACACAAGATATTAGCAGCCTCCTTTTCCCAATCATCCAACACTAAAGGGTCAACTACTTTGCTACATAAAGCATTGAAGAAATAGCACCGACGAGTTACAACATGCCTAACTTTTTTAGGCAAAATGTCACGTATAGCCACTGGTAGGAGTTGTTGCATCAGTACGTGGCAATCATGAGACTTTAAGCCAACTAATTTAAGGTCTTGCAATGACACAAGACTCTTAATATTTGAAGAGTAACCTTGTGGCACTTTAACGCCTCGAAGACACTGGCAAAAACTTGTCCTTTCTTTTTTTGATAAAGTATGACATGTCAAAGGCGAGTATGTTCGCTTACCTACTGATTCAGGATATAACTCTGGTCGTATTCCCATCTCAACTAGATCTTTACGAGCGTTCACACCATCTTTAGTCTTACCTCTAATGTTGAGAAGCGTGCCGACTAAACTATCACACACATTTTTTTCCACGTGCATAACATCTATACAGTGTCGCACATCTAGATCACGCCAGTATGGAAGATCAAAGAATATCGACTTTTTTTTCCATATGTTTTTCTCAGTATCCTTCTTTTGGGTCTTTCCGAATATTGTATTCATGTTCTTGACTCGCTCATAAACTTGGGCACCAGTTAAGGGTGTCGACGCCATGCCGTGCTCTTGACATCCATCAAAAGCTTTTTTCAATCTACGGTACGGGTGATTACATGTGAGAAACTTCCGATGTCGAGTGTAGACAGTCTTTTTTCCATGTTTCAGCTGTATGTAGCTTGTGTCTTCCTCACATATAGGACATGCTAGATGCCCCTTAACACTATAACCACTCAAGTTCCCATATGCTGGAAAGTCATTAATGGTACAGTATAATATTGCACGTAATCTAAAACTGTCCTGGCGGTATCCATCAAACACATCAACCCCTTTCTCCCACAACATTCGTAAGTCTTCAACCAATGGGCTTAGATAAACATCAATATCATTTCCCGGTTGTCGCGGGCCTGAAATCATCATAGATAACATGATATATCTTCGCTTTATACACAACCAATGGGGGAGATTGTAAATTATGAGCATAACGGGCCACGAACTGTGTTTAGTGCTTAAGTTAGCAAAGGGATTCATTCCATCTGCAGCGAGTCCAAGCCTAAGATTTCTTGGCTCACTCCCGAAATCAGGAAAGAGCTGATCAATCTTTTTCCATTGTGGAGAATCAGCTGGATGGCGAAGCTGTCCATCAGATATCCTTTTATCTGCATGCCACGAAAGGTTCATTGCATCATTTGCATTGGCAAATAATCGCTTAAACCTTGGAATTATTGGAAGATACCATAACACCTTCGCTGGAGGACCCCGATTCGTTTCTTCATCACTATCACAATCAGTGGACTTCGATTTGTATCGTGAAACTCCACACCTCGGGCACTTGTGCAGTGCTTCAAACTCTTTTCTATATAATATACAATCATTGGGGCATGCGTGTATTTTCTTATACTCCATACCCATCGGACATAATATTTTCTTCGCATCATAGTTACGGTTTGGCAATGTGTTGTTTTCTGGAAGCATCTCCTTCAATAACTCAAGTAATTCAGTGAAGCTCTTATCACTCCAGCCATTTCTTGCCTTCACATTGACCAATTTTAAAACTGCTGACAGACGTGTGAAATTTTGGCAGCCTGGATACAATGGTGTCTCCGAGTCACTTTGTAGAGTTTCGTACACATGTGGTTGTTGAAAATATTCATGTCCGACGTCCCGAATCATGTCTTCAAATCGATCTTCCATATCTACATCAGCGTGCTTAGTTGGAATATCTGCCACTTCACCATGCCATATCCATGTTGTATAATTTTTATTAATTCCATCGCAAAGAAGATGTTCCCGAATAAGGTCAACTTCATGTCTCCTCCCATTCAAACAGTTGATACAAGGACAAAAATATTTTCCATCCTTGGGCTCTGATTGATTGCGTTGAGCAAATTCTAGAAAATGTTCAACTCCATTCTCGTACTCATCGCTTATGCGACTTGCTTTCATCCAACTATGATTCATTTTTTTCTATTCTGTGGAACACCATTTTCAAAATATAATATTAGAAAGCATCAATAAAACTACATATGAGTTGTTAAAATATAAGAAAAACTAAAAGACCTTCTAGGACTGTGTAAATTATTTACAGAATTCTCATCATTTATAATCTCCTGAGGATAGGCGTTATATTTTTTTGACCTAATGTATTACTCGAATTACGTGTTCACAGACCTCAACTACACAATGCCCCAAAGCAGATCAATTAACATCAGAAACCTAAAAAAACACGATGAGATAATCAAATAACAAGCCGTTTAATAAATAGAACCCGAAGTTTTTTAATAATTTCTTTTTCAATATCCGAACGGAACCGAACCGGAATTAACAATTATTTCGTATTTTAAATTATTTTCCAACGGTTTGGTGGGGAGTTTTTTCAATATTGACTTTTCCAAGTCAACAATTATTTCATATCTTAAATTATTTTCCAACGATTTGGTGGGGAATTCTAAGTCATTATTTAGAAATCCTTAAGGGCCCAGTTCCTGCCATAACAAGTTTGCAGGGAGAGTGTATAGCCTTGATTATTGTCACCACTTTGTTCAACATCTGCCGCAGTTATGTTCTTATTTTGTAATGAGTGTTCTATGCAGCACTACATCTAAAAAGGAGTTTCTTTTAGTCTAGTTTTACTTGTACTTCATAAAACATTTCATATGATAGACTTTTTTTGCCTCAAGAGCGTTAGACAAATATTTTATACTTGTGTATAATTTTCTTAACCTTTTGCGTTCTGTACAATTTAATTATATTTATATATTGCTTTGATTCTTGTTTTAAAGCCTTGCCCGTGCGACACTGTGTCATCACACAACACTACAACACGATTCCCTCCATGTATTTCTTTCAACAACAACAACCCAAATATATTGAAGTGGAATACTATCATATGCTCCAGAACCGGTCATGATACTCAGAAGAAAAAAGTATGACGAAATTAAGAACATACTTGTTGAGCAAACTCCCTTGTAGGTGATAGAACAAGGCAAAGTGGAATCACTTTATTAGAAATATTACTCTTCCGCTTTTTCAATGCGTGAATGATAGCAGGAATTCCAAATGCAAGTGTTTTACCTTAACCAATCAAACAATACACATCTTCAGAAAAAAAAAAATCGAAATAAAAAATTAACAACATTATCACCGGGAAAAAAAGGGAAATAAACAAGTAACAAAAACCAAGAAATCAAAATACAAGTCCGGAAATCAGAACCAAGAAGAAAATGAACGAAAGAAAAATCAACTCCCAAAACCGTTGAAAAAAAGCAGGGAAAGAGAATGAAGATTGGCCAAAACTCACCTTGGATTAACGGACTGCCGAGCTCAATTTCTGGGTGTGCTACCGACGGCAAAGAGAATGAAGATTGGCCGATGGAATCTCTCTGAAAACGGAAGCTCTTACTGCTGCAAATTCCTAGCCGCCCTACGGTGGAGGTTGGTTGACGATCGCGGGGTGAGGGAAAAATATGTTCTCTGGTTTTAGGGTTCAGGTTCAGAAACTCTCTGGAAAATTTTAAAACGGATCTAAGAAATGAGTAAACAACGATGCTTTTAATTCAGGTTTTACGTCGGTTATAAACCACCGATGTAAAAAGGAAGTAATTTACATCGGTTTTCTAAAAATCGGTGTAAAATTAATTTATATTCAATTTTTACATCGGTTATTTTTAACCGATGTAAATAAGGAGTAATATTACATCGGTTTTCCTACACAATCGACGTAAATTCATCAACATTTTACATCGGTTCTTAGAAACCGATGTAAAATTAATTTATATTCAACTTTTACATCGGTTACTTTTAACCGATGTAAATAACGAGTAATATTACATCGGTTTTCCCAAACAACCGACGTAAATTCATCAACATTTTACATCGGTTCTTAGAAACCAATGTAAAATTTATTTATATTCAACTTTTACATCGGTTACTTTTAACCGATGTAAATAAGGAGTAATCTTACATCGGTTTTCTTACACAACCGACGTAAAATCATCAACATTTTACATCGGTTTTCAAGATAACCGATGTAAAAGGTCCGAAATTTTTTATTTACATTGATAACCGATGTAAAATCGACGGATTTTTTATTTTTACATCGGTTTTATGTAAACCGATGTAAATTGAGCGTCGTAAAAGGCATATTTTGTAGTAGTGACTAAGCATTCCCACATCATTTCCTATTAGTAGAATGTCATCTACATATAGTACTAAGAATGCGATCTTGCTCCCACTAACCCTCTTGTATACACAAGGTTCCTCTTCATTTTGCACGAAATCAAACTCTTTGATTGCCTCGTCAAAACGAAGGTTCCAACTACGCGACGCTTGCTTCAGTCCATAAATGGAACGCTGAAGCTTGCACACTTTCTGAATATCGACTTCAGACACAAAACCTTTAAGTCGCTTCCATATAGATTTCCTCCTCGAGGAATCCATTAAGGAAAGCCGTCTTTAAATCCATTTGCCATATCTCATAATCATGGTAGGCGGCTATAGCAAGCATCATGCGAATAGACTTGATCATGGCTACGGGCGAGAAGGTATCGTGTGTCGATCCCTTCCTTCTGGGTATAACCCTTTGCCACAAGCCTGGCCTTATAGGCATCAACCTTGCCATCACCATCAGTCTTTATCTTGTAGATCCACTTGTTCCCAATAGGCACTATGCCCTTGGGGCGGTCTACTAGAGTCCAGACCTGATTTACATGCATCGAGTCTATCTCAGCTTCCATAGCTTCACGCCATTTCGCGGAGTCTACATCCACCATCGCTTGGTCATAGGTTGTTGGGTCGGTCTCTTGGCTATCACTTGGAACCTCATGGAGACCCAGCTCCTCCAAGTGCACAAGCCCATACCTCTCAGGTAAATGAGACACCCTACTAGACCTACGTGGTGGTTGTACTTGTGTTTCAGAAAGTTCGGTTCCAGTTTCTTGCACAGGTGTCTCTCGAGGAGTTTCATTGTATTCTTCTAAAGAAATACTTCTACCTGCTCGCCTTCCTGAATGAACTCATCTTCCAGGAAGTGTGCTTGTAAAGCAACAATGATCCTTCGATCTTCGGGCATGTAGAATAGATATCCCATCGTCCCAGACGGGAATCCAATGAAACGACCCTTCGCAGACCTAGCTTCCAACTTTTCCACCTTAGTCTTCTTGACATAAGCGGGACATCCCCAAATCCTAATATGATTAAGACTTGGTTTCCTTCCTTCCCACATCTCATGTGGAGTTTTAGGAACGGATTTGGAAGGACATCTGTTCAACATATACGCGCGATCAGTGCATACCCCACCGGTAACTCGGCAAGTCAGTATAGCCCAGCAGGGAACGGACCATGTTCAACGAGTCGGTTCCTTCTTTCGACACACCATTTAAGCGAGGAGTACTGGAGGTGTTAGTTGTGAAACTATTCCATGTTCCTTAAGGAACTCGTCAAACTCCATACTCATATACTCGCCACCTCGGTCCGACCGAAGTGCTTTGATATGATTACCGGTTTGTTTCTCGACTAGGGCCTTGAATTCTGGAATTTCTCAAAGGCCTCGGATTTATGTTTCATTAAGTATACATAACCATACCTAGTATGATCATCTGTAAACGTAATGAAATATTGATATCCGTCACGTCTCGCTTCAAAGCACCACATACATCGGTATGGATTAATCCCAGTTTATCAGCGGCTCTTTGAAATGTCCCTGTGAAGGGGGACTTAGTCATTTTGCCTTTAAGGCAAGATTCACAAGTAGGAAAGGGATCCGATCCCAATGGACCCATAAGTCCATCTTTTTCTATCTTGTAAACCTTGGTCTGACCAACATGACCAAGTCTAAGATGTCATTTCAAAACTTGATTGGTTTCATCCCTACCACGTTTTCTAGTTATAGTATTCACAACTACTTTGTTGCTGAGATTTAGATGATACAATCCATTCAACAATGTAGCAGTACCCACTAGTTTATTTCTGAAATAAATTTTGCAGGAACCATCACCAATGAAAAATGAAAAGCCTTTTCGGTCCATGACCGGAATGGATACAATGTTTTTGTGCCCCTTGGGCAAAACAAGTACATCTTCTAAAGTCAAAATAAAACCGGATTCTAAACCCAAAAGAAGTGATCCTATGTCGGTCGCCTCGACACTATGCCCGCTTTCGACTGTGATCATAACTTCTCCAGCTCCAAGCTTCCTACTTTGTTCCAGATCCTGATTCACGGTACAAATATGAGAACTAGCACCAGAATCCAGTATCCAGGAAGTAGAAAATACAGTAGCAGAACAATTTGTTTCCAAAACTAAAAGTTACAGACGAAGTGCCATGAAGAATCGGGAGTCTCTAGCCCGGTGGCCCACTCACCGCACTTGAGACAAGCATCCTTCTTCTTCTTGTTCTTTGGAACGATCGGGGCCTTGCCCTTTCCCTTAAGGTCCTTAGCTTGTGGTCCATCCTTCTTGGTCTTTTTCTTCTTATTCTTAGACTTAGAAGTCCAGAAGAAATCACAAGTGCGAGACTCCTTCATCCGCGGGGTCTTCATCCGAGACGAGCGGTCACCGGTTGTTCATTAGCCCGGCTAAGTTACATGCAATCTCATTGCGGTTGAAGTTCATAACAAGCGTGAGAAGGAATCGGGGAGAGACTGTAGGATAAGGTCGGTTTTGAGAGAAGTATCCATTTTAAAATCAAGAGCCTCCAATCTCTCGATCATGGATATCATTTTGAGGACGTGTTCCCAACCTTCTCACCTTCCTTCATCCTTGCACCGAACAGTTGCTTGGATATCTCATATCTAGCGATTCTGCTTTGTGCTCACCATAAAGCTCGGTTAAGTGAGATAGAATCGCCTAGCGAAGTCATTTTCTCATGAGCTCTCTGAAGCTCATTAGACATGGAAGCCATCATATAAGCACGGACTTTCACGTCATCCTTAACCCACTTTTCGTGGTTTTCAATCTCTTCTGATTGGCTCGAGTCCGCATAGGAGGCGCCGGAATGTCCGTCTCCAAGACGTATCCCAGTGCCTCTATCGAGGACAATCATCGATTGCGGAGCCAATCCACAAAGTTAGGTCCCATTAAGGTGTTCTTTTCGAGTAGAATTGCGAGTGGATTCATTGTCATATTGAGATTTATGCGCATTAAGTATAGCAGTTAATTAGTGACTCATTCAATTATGTTCGAGTATAGAATTTAAGGTCTTTTCTATTCTTGTTACCCGGCTCCCACTATTTTTATCGGAATAACACACTCCCATGTGATATCCTAAGTATCGTCGCTCTACTTCATAGTGGTGATCGAGTTCTTTATAAATCTTAATAGAGGGCAACCGAACAGGTTTCTAGTCTATTAATTTTCATAAAGTGGTGTCCAACACCAACCCATCTAATGGATGATTCGATCTTCTTTTTCCCCTTGTTCACTCCCCTCAACCTATACGATTTCTATGGTTCGTGAACAAGTTAAGTTTATACCATCGACGCAAATCAGTTTCACAATTGAATCTTATCCGGCAACCTATCAGGTTTCTAGGGATAAAATTTGCTCCAACCGAAGGCATCCAATGCGCTCCTGGTAATTTATCCGTCCTCCCCGAGCGACTACCCCGATAACTCGGAAGCATAGCACATCCGGTTTGGATTTCAATTTCCCGAAAACTCGATGGAGGGAAGGAAAACCTTGAAACCTTATAAACTTAATTATTTATTGTGGGAGAATTTTCGCGATTAACGTTACACTTTGCACATTAATCATATTAGCGCATTTGTGGTATTCATACAATATGAAAAAACCATTCACAACCTAGTTGCTACCAACATGTGGTTCATGGACCGTTCCTAGAAAACAAAAACTCCGTAATCTAATTACAAGTCTTCGTCTTGAATCTTCGTCTTCTCGAAATGGATCTTCCTCCGGTCTTCGTCATTACATATAAATTTTACATCGAAAATTGCATCCTAGATACAAACATTTCTAGTAAAATAAATAGGCTCAAAACGGCCTTTACAACCCAATCGAATAAAACGAACGATTCAAAACTAAGTCCACAAACCACATCCCCATTAAAAAAACATTCATCCAATAAATACTATATAAATGGAAAGCGTAGAGATACATTGATCCAATCAACAATACGAACCGATCCAATCGATTCACACAATCGGTAATTTGATAACGTTCAAAATAATTCGGTCGACTATAAATATTCCAATCAATCAAATTTCCCTTATAAAATGAAATACCATAAATCATTTTAATCATATTAAATCCAATTTAATGTGCGGGAGATTAATTTTTAAGAATACACGGAAAAATCGGCGGGGTGAAAGGCGGCATGACCGAGTCACCCTCGGCAGCCTACCGGCAGTCACGCCTGGCTTGGCCGAGTCACGCTCGGAAGATGCCGGCCAGGACACGACCGAGTCACCCAGGACACGGTCGGGTCGCCTGGCAGTGACTTGGCCAGACTGCCGGACACGACCGTGTCACCCAGGACACGGTCGAGTCACTCTCGGCCAGATTACCCTTTTTGTCCAAAAAGTCGTCCGACGACGATTCGGGGCTAGATTTTCGACCGGATATCCAATATCAATATTTTCCGACTTTCATATCTTCAATATAAATCATATTTCCCAGAAATTTAAGATTTATATTTAGACATAAACTTACGAAAAATACAATTATTACGAACGAAAAACATATACCACGATTATGACTAAAATGATTCCAAATCATTCACCATCTAATCGAGCATTCCAAATGCCAATATCGTATATACGATCGCAAGACCTACGCTCCGATACCACTGTTGGGATTCGGTGCCTAAAACGAAGGCCCAGCGGAAGCGGTAAAACGTGTTGGGTACGGGTTCGGATATTGCGCCATTTGCGGAAGCGTAAATAAAAAGTGCGGAAAATAAATGACACGAGGATTTATAGAGGTTCGGCTATAAACGAGCCTACGTCCTCTCTCGGTATCTTTTTCAATAGGCTAAAGAAAAACCTATACGCCTCTCTTCTATCGGTCGAGGTATAACCGTTACAATCACGTCTTCTATTGGTCCGTGATAAACCACTCGTACTTGTCTTTGCGTCGGTCCAAGTTAAACCATTTTCCTTTTCTATCGGACAAGGAATCAACCACTCTAGCTTTCTATGGGTACTAGATAAACCTTACTTAGATATCGATTGCGATTCTAATAATGCCGGATCCTTGATCCTAATAACACCGAATCCAATCGTATCTTTTCTTTTAACACTCGTGTATGTTTTCGTGAATTCTCACTCAAACACTTACAATTAAGCTCAATATCAACAACAAGAACGTGTATAATAATATCACAAGAATAGACAATTTGCTCAAGGTTGTTGTTCTCAAACAATACCATAGGGATGGTATTTATAGGCTCCA
Source organism: Orobanche coerulescens (assembly GCA_033398695.1). Classification (NCBI taxonomy): domain Eukaryota; kingdom Viridiplantae; phylum Streptophyta; class Magnoliopsida; order Lamiales; family Orobanchaceae; genus Orobanche; species Orobanche coerulescens. The sequence continues at coordinate 8,497,550 of CM065816.1, read as the reverse complement.
TCATCAAACTAGCCGTTAGCTGCCAGACTGCTCATTACGTACGTTATATGCTTTCCATTACGTACGTAAGCCTCATTACGTACGTTAACCATGGCTGGTTACGTACGTTAGCATCTTCACAAAACAGACCAGGGAGTTTCGTCTTTTGAGTTACGTACGTTAACAATTTCTACGTTACGTACGTTAAGATTACATCACTGATGACGTCATATATCCGTTGTATGCTTTGCTGACTTTGAATCCTCCAACGTTCACTTGTTTGAATTGTGTTACGTACGTTATCTCTCATCCATTACGTACGTTAGCTTCATCATATTACGTACGTTAACAATGTCTTGTTACGTACGTTAGCTTTGTTTTTCTCCAGCATTTTGCACTTCGTTTTCCTTCGATGCTTGCTTCGTCTCTTCGTTGTTTTGTTTTGCTTATCAACATTAATCATCAAAACACTTTTAATTTATGTATGGAACTAAATGTTCCAACAATCTCCCCCTTTTTGATGATTACAAAACAACACTTCGTCAATGGGATTTTTGCTGCAAAAATACAAATATATGTATATCTTTACAGACCAAAGTTTTCGACTTTGTCCGTTTCGTTAGAATATTCTCCCATTTCTTTTTCGACTCCTTTTCTTTTCTCCTTTTATTAATTTTTCATCGTCTTTTCGACGTCTCCTCATTTTCTTTTCTCATTTTTCGACTTCTCTTTTTCATTTTTCAACTCCTTCGTTTCTCCCCCTTTTAGGGTAAATCCCATTTTTCTTATTTTCCTCCTTTCTCTCCCCCTTTTTGTTTTCATCAAAAAGTAAAAAAATAGCAATTGAATTTAATGATACCAAAATGTAGAATATGCACGATATCAATTTATGATAAATAAATGCATAAAGGGTAAAAACTCCCCCTGAAAATATTATCTCCCCTTAAAAAAATACCCCCCCTGAGTACAATACAAAAATCAATTTTTGGGGATCCAACCTATAGTTGGTTTTTGTTTAGAAACGTAGACGATATTTGAAACGATTGTTCCTTTAGGAACCCAAATTTTCTTAATTTTTATAAATGCCTTGGGCTTTTGCAACTTGAAATATGATGCCCGATTTTTAAACACTTTTCGCAATGGGGTATTTTAAAATTAACGGATTCGTTTTTCGAACGTGGTTTGAATCCTAACCCCTCTTTATTTAGAGTATATTTTTGAACACATAACATTTGTTCAAATTTATCGTTGCCGCACGAAAATTTCTTTGTCAAAGTTTTTAGTTCATCTTGAACTTTTAAAAGATCATTCTTCAAAATACTCTCATTTTCAATGCACTTTGAATGATCGATTTCAACAAATTTTCTCTTTTCGATAATTTTGGAATTTTCAATTTCCAAGGATTTAATTTTAGACTTAAGGGATTTGATTTCCGATAATGCATTTTGAAAATCCGTATGAAGTAATTCAAATGCATCAAAAAGTTCGTCACGGGAGGATGTACTTACTTGGCTTTCGACGTCGCTGTCGTCGAACGAACTCCGGGCCATGAGAGCGAGATTATTTTGATTGATGAAATCATCGTCTTCGTCTTCATCGCTCCATGTTGCTACGAGAACCTCCTTCTTGGGTTTGACACGGCAATTTTTAGCAAAGTGGCCTGGTTTACCACATAATCAACAAGAGTTGTCGAATTTCTTAGATTCGCCCGAGATGTCTTTCTTTCTCCGGTTTAATAAGGTTTGAAACTTATTAATGTTTTTGGCATAATATGCCGCTTCTTCATCGCTTTCCTCCACCGGGATTTCTTCTTTCTTCCTCGATATTTTAGCCTTCATGGCTAATGATCGTTCCTTCGGCTTTGGCTTGACACTTCGTGATTTTAATACAATCTCATAATTAATTAGCGAACCAACGAGGGCGCTAAAATCGAGTGTATTGAGATCTTTAGATTCCATAATTGCGGTCACGGTGCCGTCCCATTTGCTAGGTAGTGATCTTAAAATTTTCTTGACTTTTTCACTACTAGATAATGGTTTTCCGAATGACGCAAGTCCATTTGTGATGACCGAGAATCGGTCGAGCATATTGGTGATGGACTCGTCACCCTTCATCATGAATAACTCGTAGTCATGGAGAAGCATATTTATCTTTGTCTCTTTGACTTGAGTCGTCCCTTCGTGTGTGATTTCTAGAATTTTCCATATTTCTTTCGCACTCTCACACGATGAGATTCGATTGACCTCTTCCGGATTTAAGGCACAAAATAAGAGTTGAGTAGCCTTACAACTTAGATGGTCATTTTTCCAATCGGCATCGTCGTATTCTTCGAAATATTTGAGCGTACCGTCGGATTTGATAGGAACTTTCGGGCCAAGGCAAATGATCTTCCAAATCTCTATATCGTAGGCACGAATAAAGATCGACATCTTTTTCTTCCATGTCAAATAATTTGAGCCATCAAAGAAAGGTGGTCGGTTGAGAGCAAGGCCTTCGACAGGAGCAAATTGAAACGCCATTGGATCTTTTTTCCTCGGATGTTAAGCCGCGTATTGGAGTACCGCTCCGATACCAATTGTTGGGTACGGGTTCGGATATTGCGCCGTTTGCGGAAGCGTAAATAAAAAGTGCGGAAAATAAATGACACGAGGATTTATAGAGGTTCGGATATAAACGAGCCTACGTCCTCTCTCGGTATCTTTTTCAATAGGCTAAAGAAAAACCTCTACGCCTCTCTTCTATCGGTCGAGGTATAACCGTTACAATCACGTCTTCTATTGGTCCGTGATAAACCACTCGTACTTGTCTTTGCGTCGGTCCAAGTTAAACCATTTTCCTTTTCTATCGGACAAGGAATCAACCGCTCTAGCTTTCTATGGGTACTAGATAAACCTTACTTAGATATCGATTGCGATTCTAATAATGCCGGATCCTTGATCCTAATAACACCGAATCCAATCGTATCTTTTCTTTTACCACTCGTGTATGTTTTCGTGAATTCTCACTCAAACACTTACAATTAAGCTCAATATCAACAACAAGAACGTGTATAATAATATCACAAGAATAGACAATTTGCTCAAGGTTGTTGTTCTCAAACAATACCATAGGGATGGTATTTATAGGCTCCATCATCAAACTAGCCGTTAGCTGCCAGACTGCTCATTACGTACGTTATATGCTTTCCATTACGTACGTAAGCCTCATTACGTACGTTAACCATGGCTGGTTACGTACGTTAGCATCTTCACAAAACAGACCAGGGAGTTTCGTATTTTGAGTTACGTACGTTAACAATTTCTACGTTACGTACGTTATCTCTCATCCATTACGTACGTTAACATCTTCACTGATGACATCATATATCCGTTGTATGCTTTGCTGACTTTGACTCCTCCAACGTTCACTTGTTTGAACTGTGTTACGTACGTTATCTCTCATCCATTACGTACGTTAGTTTCATCATATTACGTACGTTAACAATGTCTTGTTACGTACGTTAGCTTTGTTTTTCTCCAGCATTTTGCACTTCGTTTTCCTTCGATGCTTGCTTCGTCTCTTCGTTGTTTTGTTTTGCTTATAAACATTAATCATCAAAACACTTTTAATTTATGTATGGAACTAAATGTTCCAACAAAACGAAAATTAATTCGATCCGAATCCCTACGAGGATCGATCGAGCTACGTATATACGAATATCAAAAACGAAATACAAGAGATACAAGAAACATACCCTCATAGTCCGTTGATTAAATGGATAACCTTCTCTTGAGCTATTCCCCAAGCTTTGCTTGATCTCTACGAATCTATTCCGCTTCAAGCCCTTGAACGATCCAACGCCGAAAGCACCGCGTCTCTACTTGCCACGCGTCGGAAAATGAACGGAATGACAACACCTTGCTATCCTCCGAGGATACGGCTAGAGCTAGGTGATGAAGCTTGTTATAGATATTAATATCACTCTAAGTGTATGAATATCTATCTCTCTCAATATTTCCTCACAAAATTTCTCTAAGAAGTTATGAAGAAGATGAATGAAGAAGATGAATAAATAAGATGATGAAGAAGACTTCTATCTCTCTCTCCTCTTCAACCTCACGTTGGAAATGGAATCAAGTGTGTTGGGAGAGTTTGTCAAAGACATCATCTTATATTATTTCCACCCTCATGTGTACAACCCATGTAACATGAAGTCTTGTCCCACCAAGTCATTATCATCATTTAATAAATGGAAGAAAAGACAATGGGAAAGTGGGTGGAAGCATAATGGGGGCGGCTATCATGAAAAACGAATGAGTTCGGTTCGTTTCGGACTCCCGTGAGTCCAAACAGATAAACTCCGATTACATCCGATGTATTTGTGTCGATTAATTAATCCAATTAATTAAACGTATCAAACACAAAATAACATAATTAATTTCTCCAAGAAATAATTATATTCATGAATTAAATTAATCACCCAGTGATATATTTAATCCATTAAGCCGTAAATCAATTTATCTGATAAATCGATTTAAACATCCAATGTCCCAAATTTAGATATCCAATATCCAATATTCATAATGAGAGAATTAGATCGATTCATTCCGTCGTCAATCCTAATGCGCGACTCGGTAGGTCCGTCTCAGTCAGTAATGGGAGGAACCAAAGAGTAGTAGCACCACCTAGCGAGCCTGGTGGCCTACACTGTACCCCGACTGAGAACGAATGATTGGGATCATTCAAGAACCATTCGGTCGTGAATACCAATATACGTATAAACCCTTCTTTCAAATGTCCCGATCAAGTTATAGGGTCACGGTCAGTCAAACCCTATCTGTACTTGACGCTATGCATGCGTTAATGCAAATCGAGATCATCGAGCTGTCGTGTATCTAATACAACTAGCTCCAATGCTTTGGCCAAAGACATGATCTCATCTGCCAATAACCGCATAGGACATATAACCCGCTCACTAACGGGAGAAAGAATTCTATCTTGGTATTCAGTAGGACCTGCTACTTGCCCGTCAAGATGCACGTCGAGGTTGACCCCCGCCTTCCGGTTTACAGGGTCGAACTACTCTAATGAAAATCTTGACGTCACAAGCACATCCCTACTAAATCCTCAAGTCGAAGGTTCACGAATACCTATCACAACCTATCGATTACGTCATTAACTGTCCCGGAGTGAAATCCATGTGACGAATCGAGAGTGAGTCGGTTCGAGTATACTAATCCAATTAGCATACCTATAACGTGTGCTCCCACTAACCATTAGTGTTCAACAGGCACTCTCCATGTCAAAGAACACGTCATACAAGTCTTCACATAAACTTAACGCCCAGTCAAGTTTCATCGACTTGCGAACGATTAAGTATTTGAGCTATAACCTTTCAGTGCCGACCCCCTTATCCAATAAGGAGTGGAACGTTTTTCTCTCAAATACACGGACTAGTTTCTATATGTTTATTTACGAGTTAGGAATGCGAGTAACTACGAGTAAATAAAGAAACATTCATTTGCCTTATATAAATGGTTTACATAATTACAAGTACAATGCCCTCACTCAACAACCTCTGAGTGGCATTCGAGGGCATACTCCTAACAGTGGCATGATTATCCGATGAAATTATTGAAATGATTATCTTGATCAAGTTAACAAGATTAATGATACGATCTTCAAGATCAACAACTGAGTAATGGAATGAAGTGAGTGATTAATGAGTTAACATGATCAACATGATCAAAATGAAACTGATGATTGAGGACTGTTGACTGTTGAATGATGAATGAGTGATTCTTATTGCCAGAATTTTATACCATGGCATCAGAAATCTTACTGTTCTTTGATATGAGGGACTCAGCTCTTGCACAGGTCACACGTGGCGCGAAAGTCCAATGATACTAGTCTGACGAACGATGATTTCAATGAGACATGACTCGGAAGGTAGTATTAAAAACCACGATCCGATACCAACTCTGTAACATCCCAAACTAGGTGGATATTACAGTGCCGTGGACCCCCGACTGGGACCCACCAGGCGAATAAAAATTAATGACTTAAATAATATAATTGTAGTACCGAACCACATTATATCATCAATTACTCCGATGAGGAGTTTCATTACAACACACCCAAGATCATGCGGAATACATGTATATTTTATATGAAGATAAAATATACAACACTGAATAAAATGAGTATTCAAACGGAAGTCTGCAGCGGATATAAAATAAAGGAAACACGAATGACTGAAAAAAAGACTGGGCCCACTACTAGTATCACTGGGGCTCCTCGCCGTCCACGTTCTCTTCTCGTGCTTTAGCCTTACCATGACCTGAAAACAACATTCCCCAACGGGTCAGTTACACAAAACAACAATCCTCAAGAGTTGAATAAACACAATCAGGATATTTCTTAATTATGAAATGAAGCTGAAGGGAGGCATCATAGTATGCCCGTAATGGTATGTGCAAGTGCACAAGACGAGTGTCCGGACACACCCGTCCTTGTACCTAATTAGCCTCACGGAGGTACGTTACCGTGTGCACAGTCCAATGTGTCGGTGAACCCAACACATGACCATAACGTGCCCGACTAAAAATTCCACACATCCCCACCCGGCCGCGCAATATGAACCCAGAAGGTCATATGAACAAGAATAACCATGAAGAATATTAATGAATAACAATTCGACAGAGTCAAGGATGACTCACCGAGATGAATTAATAGTGAAATGAATGATAGCTCAATGAAATGATTGGAACCGTCGTTCCTCGTGAATGAAGTGATTAATTGACAATGACAAGTCTCGATATGGTTAATACAATATGAATGAGTTATGATCATGAATGAACAACAACGAAAGGAATGAATATCCCTTTAACCGAGTAAGAATCAACTTACCTTAACACTGGTGATGATACGTCCTCTCTCGAACAACGTCCTAAGGGAAACTACCGGTCACTCGAACAACCTTGAATAACACAATTATCAACAACTCGCTTAATATACGAATCAATAGTGATCATAACCAATTCAAGATGTCAATACAATAAATCCAAACTCATTGAGGCATTTCGTCAAACACCTTGAAAACAATCTCCCATCCTAAACAACTAATCCCATTTGTATCGAAAACCAACTTCTATTGAATGATCCAATCCACCAAAACACCATTAATACAACCGATAATCCAATAGGAATACTCAAATCGAGTTTACGATAACATTAAATTGCAAAACCCAATTCCAAGTCAACCCTCAAAGTGTTCTTGAGAAAAACTTCCAACAATCCGATGATAACTCGTAAAAACTCATAATCATACGTATATCCATCACAAATCATGATTATACCATCCAAAACATCATGCACCAACTCAAAATCGAATTCAAGGGTTGAAGAAGTTACCTTAGATTAGGATGAAGAATCCACAAATATGTTGTTGATCCACACTACAACTTGAAGAAGATGAGAATCTCTGAGTTTTGATGATGTTAAAACACCTAAAAATCGCCAACCAATCGCCCAAGGAGGAGATGAAGAAGGAAAATGGTGAAATGTGTTTGTTCTCCACAACAAACGCAGATATAAGAAAAATCTGTACTGTGTGCCGCGACACGGGCTGAGTGTGCCGCGGCCCCCGGTACAGACGGGTCAGCCATAATTAGCAAAATGTGTGTGCCGCGGCGCACACCACTCGGGTCCAAAAATGACGAAAAACGACCCGGAAAGAGAATAAAAGCAACATGATTCAATATTTGGGAATAATAACACGAAATGGAAGTGCGGAAACCCCAAAACGGTGGTTCCAAGTAATGATTACAAAGGTTCGCCCAATAATAGCACGATTTGAACAAGGAGGAGATTTGAAATGACATGAACTCCAATGTCAACATCGACTAATGAATCAATTACAACAATCAAGATAATATTCTTGTCTCGATTTCCAAGCAAGGTTGAAACAATGAACAATATAGATACACGACTCAAAGTTACTCTGAACGGTGAACACGAATGAATGAATGTGGATGATGAATGATTATTAATAAGTGAAGATTATTGAGTGACAATTACTGAATGATAATGACTGGATTACAACCGGGTATTATACTTTAACCGAGTTTAAAAGTAATCAGACTAACTCCAATACCCAAATAGATACGATGACAAAGCATAAAACATAGGCTCGAGCCTCATCATCATGACGTACCATCATTTGCGTGCATATCCCGTGTCCGCTCCTCATCTCTTCCGATACCTGAAATGCATAAGACGCATTTCCCCAATTTAAGGGGTTAACATTCGAATAGCTAGTGCAAGTACACAATTACACTACATTATATACAGATACGATTTACACAGTCATCTCATTCAGAAACATTTGAAAAGCTATATTCCGGAATATCACATTGGCATCCAAAACAGTTTATTAACTCATCACGATATCACAAACATCCACAACTGGTAACCCGTGGCCGTACCCCTTAGTATCGACCCCTAGACGCCCCATCGAACGCTCCGGGTTGGAAACCACTTCCGCGGTCGTACCCCTTAGTATCGGACCCCAGATGCCCCGTCGAACGCTCCGGGTGGAAGTTTAACCACACACACACCCAGGTCCAATTCCGTGGCCGTACCCCTTAGTATCGACCCCCAGACATCTCGTCAAATACTCCGGGTGGAAGGACAAATAACTCACACACACAAAAGATCATAATTCATCATTCATATCGAAATCGTAACACACATAATGGAATGTAATACCTGTACTTGCCTTGAATACACGGCGAGAAGGAAATGGTGAAAGGAAAGGTTTCGGCCCGAATAATCTTCACAAATCCGTTCCTAATACAATGATGATATACAAACAATCTCAATATTGCGGAAACGTGAGAATTCATCCTAATTCTACCCGTTAGAACAATTCGTCGGTCACTACGAAGTCATGAACGATTCCAATCTATTAACGGTGAAAACCTAGAAGTTTAATCCGCTAAACTATATTCAAAGTAAGGGACTACGACTATACAATCGCAATCTAACAACTTATCAAAGTTAAATTGGTTTCCAAGGGTAAAATCATGTCAAAATCCCGAAATCCCCAAAAACTAGGGTTCTAACGAAATATACCTCGATTCGGACGGAGAAGGATGATTACGATGATGATAAACCTCGCTTGGAACACAATAATCGATCTATGAAGGAACTCTACGGACTGCTCTGCACGAATCGCTCCAAATCGCTCGAAGAACTCCCGTCGCGAGCAAGGGAAAGAAAAAGAAGAAAAATAACGCGTCTGAGGTCAACTCAAGATTTAAACACCTGACAGAGCGTTACGTACGTTAACACAAATAGTTAACGTACGCTATGAGGTTTACGTACGTAACCTCCTACAAGTTAACGTACGTAAGAGCCAGGCAGAACATTCTGTATTATCTGATGAAGGGCATAACGTACGTTACCTCTAAAGCATAACGTATATTATGCAGGTATCGATAGCGCACGCTAAAAAGCATGCATAACGTGCGTTATGAATGCAGTAGTTCCACACTGCTGAACATCGTTCCTGCACAGGACGTTACAAAGACGGAACGCAACACAAGGACAGAACCCAGAAGCGTAAACACGAGGTATCCATAATGATGAAGCTAAGTGCTGAAAGAAAAAACACTTCCGACTATCGGGGAATCCAAAATACAATAAAGAAGATAAAATTCCCTATACTTCTAGGAAATTACAAAACGGCCCAAACGTCCGAAAATCACGATACAATGTCGGATTAACAATACCAAACTCACAACATGAGCAACTCAACCATACAAACTCATGGAAACAGAGAAACAACGAAATGGAATGAGTTTAATGAGAATCAAACCTACATGCGACAAAACATAACTCAAAACGAAAATACGTAAAAACATCTCCGAAACTCGTCCAAACGGAAAAACTCCAAGAACAAAATAGATTCAGAATTCCAAAATAGAGTCGTCCGAAATGAACATACACAAAAAATAGAAATTGCCAAAAATAGAAAGTACGGATATTACATTCACTCCCCCTAAAAATAAGTTTCATCCCGAAACTTACAACGCAAATAACTTGGGGTATCTCGACTTCATATTCTCTTCCGTCTCCCACGTGTCTTCCTCAGATCCATGACTCGACCATTGCACTTTAACCAAAGGAATGATTTCCTGACTAAGTTGCTTCACCCGGCACTCAAATATCTGAATCGGCCTCTCCTCGATGGTAATGTCGGGCCCCAACTCAATCTCTCCAAAATCTATAATATGGCTAGGGTCTGGCACATACCTCCTAAGCTGAGAAACATGAAACACGTTATGCACGTGACTCAAGGACGGCGGCAAGCCTAACCAATATGCAAGCTCTCCAACTCTCTCTAAAATCTCGAACGGTCCAATATATCTCGGACTAAGTTTACCCTTCCGGCTGAAGCGGTAAACTCCCCATGTCGGCGACACCGTAAGCAACACATGGTCTCCCACCTCAAACTCCAACGGCCGACGACGCGTGTCGGCATAAGACTTCTGTCGACTCTGGGCCGTCAACAACCTATCGCGAATCAAAACGATCTTCTCTCTCATCTCAACTACCACATCTGGTTCGGTACCAACCAACTCGGATGCATCATCCCAATACAACGGTGATATGCACCTCCTCCCATACAATGCCTCAAATGGTGCCATTTTGATCGAGGTGTGCCAACTATTGTTGTACGTGAACTCGATCAATGGCAAGTGTGACTCCCAATCATCCTTCCAGTCTAAAGCACAGGCTCTCAACATATCCTCCGGTGTTTGTATCGTCCGCTCTGACTGTCCGTCTGTCTGAGGGTCACGAGGTGCCCGCGACCCCATGCGGTATTACCTAATCACGGGCCATTCATGGGCCCACTTGCAGCTTTGTGGGATGCCGAGCCTCATTACACTTCAAGTTATCATCTATAGTGTAGGGCTTTACTTTATTTTTCTTGTAATGTTGTAATAGCTAGTTAGTGCTTGTTCAGCTTACGTAGTCGGGTAAATTGACTACTAGCCGCACGATGCGCATACTGTAACACCCCCGATATATTCAGGAATATTACAGCGCCGTAAATCCTTTACTTAAGGATTTACAAGGCTGAAGAATTGAACAGACATTAACAGGTATAAATGAATGGAAGTAACGGAATTAAGATACAACAATTCTGACCAAATACTAAAAATACAATTGTTCAACAGAAACTTATTAATACATCACCAATTCAAATTCATCATAAACGACTACGTACTCGAGTACTTATTGAAATAACCAACAAACAACAGTCAAATAAACCCGGCCGGAACATCACTCTGCACCCTCGTCGTCATGCAGCTCCAGTGGTTGTTTTCCCGCTCTCCTGGATCCTGAACATAAACAAAATGTTTACCCCCGAAGGGGTTAGCACAATGATGCTAGTACAAGTACCACAACATATTATTCATATCTCACGAAGAATAATAACGTAAACGACAAAAATACCAACGAGTCTTCTCCTACGAGAAACTCATAAATGACATACACAACTGATAATCACAACAAGATATCATAACATACACATGGTAATTCCGACGATCCAGCGTTCACTGCCTAGAACCCACGATGATCCCGTCAGACCAACCCGTGGTGGAAAAACCTGTCCGATGATCCAGCGCACGCTAGCATAGATCCCCCGATGATCCCGTCGGACCAACACGATGTGGACATACAACAACGACATACATGCACGACAATATGTATAACATCAATACATAAAACAAATAAGGTACTTGCCTCGATTCAAAGACAAGAACAATACTTCCACGAAAACGAACACTCGAAGGTCGCCTCCCTCAACCAATCACGTAACAAGCTCGAACCTTAACAAAAGAAATAATATAGAATTTATCTCACGTCGTATGAATGTCTAACAATTCGATTTACGGCCAAAAGCTCATAAAATGTAATCTGCCTGAACTATAGCGCACGTTAAAGACTCTGTGTAGCGTGCGTTAAGTCTGCTCGATAGCGCACGTAAACAACAAAGCCTAGCGTACGCTAACTATGCATGGTCAGTACTTCACTGATCAGACGATTGAATCGTATGATGGCCTAACGTACGTTACGTACCAAACGTAGTGTACGTTAACTCATGCTCGATAGCGCACGTTAATCTTCATAGCTTAGCGTGCGCTAACTGTGCATGGCAGTTTACTACTGGGCAGTATACTGATCTCAACATGATCAAACCAAATGAAATCTTCAGTGTTAATTCATGTTACCTCCATGAATATCATGTTCATACGGTTATGAATGACCTTACGGATAACAACAACTTCGGATTCAAGAATATGTATACTATTATGAAACCATATTCCATTTCGATTACAATTCTTCATGCGATAATTTGGAAGGCTTAACGGTCGATATCATCACCTTTATATCAATCAAAAACTATCATTCTGTAGTTTGATTAACATTCCATCTTTACAAGATAAATCCTTCCATGATCAATCCTTTAGATTCGTCTAACAAGAATGATGTTAAAGTCAAGTCCATGATTGCTATGAAAACATCTACTAGATTCGGATTACCAATGATAGAAGCTTACTCTACTTGTTCATTGTAATAAGATTTGAATCATGATGTTCATAATCAAGGTACTTAAGGCATAATCATCTCAATATTCCAAGCATGATGTGGTTTGGATAATTCACCCAAGAAACTCATTATTTTGCTAGCATGATCATCTTATTCTCCATAACACGAATCTAGAGTTGGAGATAGAATCAACATACCTTAATATGACGAAATCACTGAACTCCAAAGGTAGAATCTGACTCCGGTTGGTTATATGTCACTCCAAGGTGCTACTTCTCTTCAATGATAAATAACAAGAAGTATCCAATGTCCAATGATCAAGTGGATGTGTTATAAGTGTGTCTAAGGAATATGATATGCCCTCAGGTCTCTCAAAAACGAAAGATGAACGAAGGAAATGAGAACAAAATGGAGTGCTGGCCCATATATAAACTTTCTGTACAAAAGCAGATTAGCGCACGCTACCTATACATCCTTAGCGCGCGCTAATAAGAGTTGACTCCAAAACTGTCCAGGTTCATCCGCGGAAATCTTATCTGGTCCTACGTCCGGCTGGCGCATGTGTTAGCCGCCTAGATCAATAATTGATTACCTAGCGCACGCAAGTCCTACATTCATAGCGTGGGCTAGTAGTAGCCGATAGCGTGCGTTAAGCTACCTTCTTAGCGTATGCTATCACGAGTTTGCATGAGAAAATTTGCATGAAGATATACTTATGTACAAAGATACCAATGTGAGAAATAACATACTCCAATTATCGAGATCATAAATCCGAATGATACAGGGTGCGGATACAGATGAGATACACAATAATAAATCCGGATATTACATACTCTCCTACTAAAAAGGAGTTTCGTCCCGAAACTCAAGACGAAAACAACTCTGGATATTTGGATTTCATACTATTTTCCGTTTCCCATGTGGCTTCTTCCACTCCATGACGTGACCACTTAACTTTGACCAAAGCGATTGGTTTGTTCCTCAACTGTTTCACTCGACTCTCGAGTATCTTGACCGGTCTTTCTTCAAACGTCCCATACTGAGCGACCTCGATCTCCCCGAAATCAATGACATGACTAGGGTCCGGTATATATCTCCGTAACTGGGATACGTGGAATACATTATGAACATGGCTCAACGACGGAGGCAATGCCAATCTGTATGCCAACTCTCCAACTCTCTCAAGGATCTCAAACGGTCCGATATATCTCGGACTCAGCTTTCCCCTTCTTCCAAAATGGAAGATTCCCCGAGTAGGAGAAACCTTTAAAAGTACGTGGTCTCCAGTACTAACTCCAAAGGGCGACGACGTACGTCTGCGTAAGATTTCTGGCGACTCTGGGCGGTCAACAACCTTTCACGAATCAAGGCTATCTTCTCTCGAGTCTATATGATCAACTCTGGTTCTGTCCCGATCAAGTCTGATGAATCGTCCCAACATAGGGGCGATCTACATCTCCTCCCGTATAATGCCTCAAACGGTGCCATCTTAATGGAAGCATGCCAACTATTGTTGTATGTAAATTCAATCAACGGTAGATGAACTTCCCAATCAATTGACCAATCTAAGGCACAAGCCCTCAGCATATCTTCCACCGTTTGAATAGTCCTCTCGGATTGTCCATCAGTCTGTGGGTGATAAGCTGTGCTGAAGTTCAATTCGGTTCCTAAGGACTTATGAACTGCTTTCTAAAAGTGAGACACAAAACGACCGTCTCGATCAGAAACAATGGTCTTCGGCGTACCATGCAATCGACCTATCTCCGAGATAAATACTCGTGCCAACCTCTCTGGTCCCCACGTGTCCTTAATGCCTAGAAAATGAGCTGATTTGGTTAAACGATCAACTATCACCCAAATCATATTCATTCCTGTCCTGGTTCTCGGTATATTAGTGATAAAGTCCGTCGATATGTCCTCCCACTTCCATTCAGGAATCGGGAGCGGCTTCAACATTTCGGCAGGCCATTGGTGCTCGATCTTAACCTACTGACAAGTCAAGCATTTCGAAACATAGTCCGCTACATCTTTCTTCATGTTGCCCCACCAGAAATTCTGCTTCAAGTCCTTATACATCTTACTGGTGCCCGGGTGGATAGAATAGGGCGAACTGTGAGCTTCCTTCATAATTGTTTGTTTCAGAACATCGACATCGGGAACGCAGAGTCGGTTCTGAAATCTCAAAATTCCATCATCATGAATTACGAATCCGGGGGCCTTTCCCTTGATCACTTCATCACGTAACCGAATCATCAGAGGGTCATCTGCCTGTCTAGATTTGATTTCTTCGGTTAATGATGAAGTTATTTCCATCACGCACAGTTGTCCTTGGACTCTTTGTAACCACACTTCAATTCCTTCTCGAATCATCTCTCGTTGAAGGCTAAGTTGGGAGGTCAGCGTCTCCAGCATCTGAATAGAAACAGGCTTGCGGCTGAGTGCATTGGCCACTACATTCGCTTTGCCTGGATGATACAAAATCTCCAAGTCATAGTCCTTAATCAGTTCTAACCATCTTCTTTGCCGCATGTTCAACTCTTTCTGACTGAAGATGTATTTGAGACTCTTGTGATCCGTAAAGATCCGGTGAGTCCGTCTGAGATAATGCCTCCAGATCTTTAAAGCAAAAACTACTGCTGCTAGCTCCAAATCATGTGTTGGGTAATTCACTTCATAAGGTTTCAGCTGTCGCGGCGCATAAGCGATCACCTTGTAATTCTGCATCAATACGCATTCGAGTCCTTGGTTCGAAGCATCACTGTAAACTCTGAATCCTCCAGTCCCCTGTGGAAGTGTTAAAATCGGTGCGGTCGTCAATTTCTTCTTCCATTCATCAAAGCTAATCTAACATAATTCGTTCCACTCAAACTTTTGAGTTTTCTGTAGAAGTCGAGTAAGTGGGCGAGAAATTTTGGAAAACCCTTCCACGAACCGACGATAATACCCAGCAAGTCCTAAGAAACTTCGGACTTCTTTCACGTTCTTTGGAGGCTTCCAATCCAAAACCGCTTCGATATTCTGAGGATATACTCAGACTCCTTCAGCTGATACCACATGACCGAGGAACATTACTTCCTTTAGCCAGAATTCACACTTAGAGAGTTTGGCGTACAATTGCTCGTTTCTTAAAAGTTCTAATACAATCCGTAAATGTTGTGCATACTCTTCTGGGTTTTTAGAATACACCAGAATGTCATCAATGAACACGACCACAAATTTATCCAAATATTCGATGAACACTCGGTTCATCAGTTGCATGAATACAGCAGGTGCATTAGTGAGACCAAACGGCATCACTACAAACTCATAGTGTCCGTAGCGAGTTCTGAATGCTGATTTCGGAACATCAGATTCCTTAATCCTCAGCTGATGATACCCTGATCTCAGATCGATTTTAGAAAATACTGTTGCCCCTTGCAACTGGTCAAACAGATCATCAATCTGTGGCAATGGATACTTGTTCTTAATCGTCATCTTGTTCAGCTCTCGATAGTCAATACACAGTCGAAGCGATCCATCCTTCTTTCGGACAAAAAGAACTGGCGCTCCCCAGGGCGAAATGCTTGGCTGAATATAGCCTTTGTCCAGTAACTCCTGCAGCTGCTTTTTCAGTTCATACATCTCAGTAGGTGCCATACGATATGGCGCCTTAGAAATTGGTGTAGCTCTGGGTTCCAGCTCAATGGTGAATTCTACATCCCTTCGTGGAGGTAGTCCAGGTAACTCATCAGGAAATACATCTGGAAATTCGTTCACAACAGGAATGGATGAAAGTTCCATAATTTCGTCTTCTTTCTTCATTGCATAACACCAGTATCCGGTACAGCCTTGTTTCTACAATTTGACAGCTTTCATCGCCTTGATCAACTTTCCTGAGCTTCCCGGTTTCCATCCCTCGAACAGTATTTCGGAACCATCGTCAGCGATCAGCGAGATATTCCTCCTTCGGTAGTTTACAATTGCTCCATAACGATTAAGCCAATCGTCTCCGAGTATCAGGTCGTCTCCTTGCATTTCTATTACAATCAAATTTGAGAGCCACTCTCTGCCTCCAAATGATACAGAGAAATTTCTGGTTTCTAAGTTCCCGACAATCCTCTCTCCACTCGGTAAACCAACAACATAAGGTTCACAAGTATGAAAACCAGAAATTTTCAAATGATTTACACAAGACAAGGATATAAAAGAATGCGTAGCTCCTGTATCGAATAAAATGCTAACTGGATGGGAAAGGATCTGGACAGTACCTGATGCGACAGCAGCATCCTGATCGTCTGTTTTCCTCATCTCGTACAGACGTGGGGGAACAGATCCGGCACTCGATGTACCCTTTCGGTCCCACTGTCCTCTGCCTCGCCCGTGGCCAAAATTCTGAGGCATCTGAACACTTTGCTGCGTCTGTTGGATACTGGCTTCCTTCTGGACTGGCTGTGGTGTACGGGCTCTAAAAGACTTTGCAGCTTCTTCACAGAACACCGCACGATGTCCCTCTCGACCACAATCAAAACAAGTCACGGTAGGTAGGGTCAATTTCGTCGATAGTGCCCCGTCTGGGCGCAGTTAAAGCATTTCCTGATAACATCAGTCATAGTTGATGTTGCTCCGAAGTTCTTTCCGCTCTTAACTGGGTGCGGAGGTTTCTTGAAAGAGTGAAAGGATGACTGGGCCTTGCGGGGCCCGCTGTTCTTGTGCTCTGTAAAAGTGCCATAGACTTTCTGCTTCTTGGATTCCGTAAATTTCTCCATAGCTGCTTCCTTGATCTCATACGCCAACGCCTTATCTTGGTATTGACGGAGTGTGGTACATTCAAAACCGGACATGTACCTCTGGATTTCTGGTTTCATCCTCATATCAAAATGGATCATCATTTCTGCATCTGTTCTGACCAGATGTCGAACAAATGCCAGCTGTTGGTTAAACGTCTTAATTACCTGAGATAGTGGCACATCTGAAGGCTGAGCGGAGAAAAACTCCCGAACTTTGGCTTCCCTCACAGGACGAGGGAAGTACTGAGCTTCCATCATCAATTTAAACTCTCTCCAATCAGCATCATGGTCTACAGGCCGGATGGCTTCCCACCATTTGGACGCCTCCCCTATCAGAAAATATTGAGCGATAGAGGCTCTCCTATTCGTCTGGCGATTAATTAGGCAAAGATTTTCTCCAGTTCCTTCAACCAATGGTCCCAGGTGGGAGTCTCATAAATGCCGTCGAATTTGGGTGGTTGCATCTTCGCCACCTCTTGCAGCCACCGGTCACCTCGATTTCCCATGTTCGGGATCCCTTGATGTCTCTCTCCCTGTTGTAGTCCCACCGCCACTTGCATTCGGTCCACGACTTGGGCGAACTGAGTCATCTGGTTCACCACCTGGCGAAGGATTTCTGGTACAGCAGGTTCCGGTTCGTTATTGATAGATCTCTGTGGCTCGCCTGAGCTATGACTGGCCTGATTAGAAGGCGACGCTTCCCTTTCAGCATTCCTTCGTCCGCGTCCGCGACTGCGACCACGTCCACCTCCGCCTCTCAACATATTATACGCATAAATACTCAATATACAGGAAACAATATCGTTCGAATGCTCAAGTACAAGGAAATATAACATGCAAAGGACAAGATAGAGTTTAGGAACTTACAACCACCGCCCACACGAAGACGTAGGCAGTACAGTGATGTTATTCGCGGCCGGTTACCTCAAAAGACATAAATGACCCTTATTTTAACCCAACGGCTAAGATATCCATAATCTTAGCTCTGATACCATATTCTGTAACACCCCCGATATATTCAGGAATATTACAGCGCCGTAAATCCTTTACTTAAGGATTTACAAGGCTGAAGAATTGAACAGACATTAACAGGTATAAATGAATAGAAGTAACGGAATTAAGATACAACAGTTCTGACCAAATACTGAAAATACAATTGTTCAACAGAAACTTATTAATACATCACCAATTCAAATTCATCATAAACGACTACGTACTCGAGTACTTATTGAAATAACCAACAAACAACAGTCAAATAAACCCGGCCGGAACATCACTCTGCAACCTCGTCGTCATGCAGCTCCAGTGGTTGTTTTCCCGCTCTCCTGGATCCTGAACATAAACAAAATGTTCACCCCCGAAGGGGTTAGCACAACGATGCTAGTACAAGTACCACAACATATTATTCATATCTCACGAAGAATAATAACGTAAACGACAAAAATACCAACGAGTCTTCTCCTACGAGAAACTCATAAATGACATACACAACTGATAATCACAACAAGATATCATAACATACACATGGTAATTCCGACGATCCAGCGTTCACTGCCTAGAACCCACGATGATCCCGTCAGATCAACCCGTGGTGGAAAAACCCGTCCGATGATCCAGCGCACGCTAGCATAGATCCCCCGATGATCCCGTCGAACCAACACAAGGTGGACATACAACAACGACATACATGCACGATAATATGTATAACATCAATACATAAAAAAAATAAGGCACTTGCCTCGATTCAAAGACAAGAACAATATTTCCACGAAAACGAACACTCGAAGGTCGCCCCCCTCAACCAATCACGTAACAAGCTCGAACCTTAACAAAAGAAATAATATAGAATTTATCTCACATCGTATGAATGTCTAACAATTCGATTTACGGCCAAAAGCTCATAAAATGTAATCTGCCTGAACTTCTTAGTGCATGCTAAGTACCCTGTGTAGCGTGCGTTAAGTCTGCTCGATAGCGCATACAAACAACAAAGCCTAGCGTACGCTAACTATGCATGGTCAGTACTTCACTGATCAGCCGACTGACTTTTCTGATGGCCTAACGTACGTTACGTACCAAACGTAGCGTACGTTAACTCATGCTCGATAGCGCACGTTAATCTTCATAGCTTAGCGTGCGCTAATTGTGCATGGCAGTTTACTACTGGGCAGTAGACTGATCTCAACATGATCAAACCAAATGAAATCTTCAGTGTTAATTCATATTACCTCCATGAATATCATGTTCATACGGTTATGAATGACCTTACGGATAACAACAACTTCGGATTCAAGAATATGTATACTATTATGAAACCATATTCCATTTCGATTACAATTCTTCATGCGATAATTTGGAAGGCTTAACGGTCGATATAAACACCTTTATATCAATCAAAAACTATCATTATGTAGTTTGATTAACATTCCATCTTTACAAGATAAATCCTTCCATGATCAATCCTTTAGATTCGTCTAACAAGAATGATGTTAAAGTCAAGTCCATGATTGCTATGAAAACATCTACTAGATTCGGATTACCAATGATAGAAGCTTCCTCTACTTGTTCATTGTAATAAGATTCGAATCATGATGTTTATAATCAAGGTACTTATAGCATAATCATCTCAATATTCCAAGCATGATGTGGTTTGGATAATTCACCCAAGAAACTCATTATTTTGCTAGCATGATCATCTTATTCTCCATAACACGAATCTAGAGTTGGAGATAGAATCAACATACCTTAATATGACGAAATCACTGAACTCCAAAGGTAGAATCTGACTCCGGTTGGTTATATGTCACTCCAAGGTGCTACTTCTCTTCAATGATAAATAACAAGAAGTATCCAATGTCCAATGATCAAGTGGATGTGTTGTAAGTGTGTCTAAGGAAGATGATATGCCCTCAGGTCTCTCAAAACGAAAGATGAACGAAGGAAATGAGAACAAAATGGAGTGATGGCCCATATATAAACTTTCTGTACAAAAGCATATTAGCGCACGCTACCTATACATCCTTAGCGCGCGCTAATAAGAGTTGACTCCAAAACTGTCCAAGTTCATCCGCGGGAATCTTATCCGGTCCTACGTCCGGCTGGCGCATGTGTTAGCCGCCTAGCTCAATAATTGATTACCTAGCACACGCAAGTCCTACATTCATAGCGTGCGCTAGTAGTAGCCGATAGCGTGCGTTAATCTACCTTCTTAGCGTATGCTCTCACGAGTTTGCATGAGAAAATTTGCATGAAGATATACTTATGTACAAAGATACCAATGTGAGAAATAACATACTCCAATTATCGAGATCATAAATCCGAATGATACAGGGTGCGAATACAGATGAGATACACAATAATAAATCTGGATATTACACATCCCTTCTATACAAACTGTAAACGCCCCGTGACACTGAGGGTGGTAGGATGTACTGAGTCTAAACTCAGTCCCCAAAGCTCGATGAACAGCCTGCCAAAAATGTGATACAAACTGGCCATCTCGATCCGAAACAATACTCCTAGGAGTCCCATGTAACCTCACGATCTCTGCAATAAACACTCGTGCTAGACTCTCCGGCCCCCAAGTGTCCTTAATACCCATAAAATGAGCTGATTTGGTTAGTCGATCGACAATAACCCAAATCATGTTTATTCCATTATGAGTCCTAGGCATACCGGTAATGAAATCCATAGAAATGTCCTCCCACTTCCACTCGGGAATGGGAAGTGGTCGTAATAACCCTGTGGGCCATTGATGCTCAATCTTAACCTGCTGACAGGTCAAACACTTCGCCACAAACTTGCTAACGTCCATCTTCAAATTACTCCACCAGTAGTTACTCCTTACATCCTTGTACATTTTGCTCGTACTGGGATGTATGGAGTAAGGTGTAGTATGAGCTTCACTTAAAATCTTCTGTCTCAACTCAATATCACTCGGTACACATAATCTGCTGCGAAATCTCAAAACTCCATCATCCTGAACCATAAATCCAGGGGCTTTTCCCTTCTTCACGTCCTCTCTCAACTGGACAAAAAATGGATCATCATATTGCCTCGCCTTGATATCATCAACCAAGGATGAAGTGATTTCTAACGCACATAACTGGCCCTGAACTCTCGGAACCCAAACCTCTATGTCCTGAAAAATCAAATCCCACTGGATCCTGCTCTGAGGTGTGAGCACCTCTAACATCTGTAGAGCCATCGGCTGACGAGTTAACGCATCTGCCACTATGTTAGCCTTACCCGGATGGTAAAGAATCTCGAGGTCATAGTCTTTAATTAACTCCAACCACATACGTTGTCTCATTTTCAACTCCTTCTGACTGAAGATCTACTTCAGACTCTTGTGATCCGTAAAAATCTTACACGATGACCCATAGAGGTAATGCCTCCAAATCTTTAAAGCGAATACGACCGCAGCTAACTCGAAATCATGTGTGGGGTAATTTACCTAATAAGGTTTCAACTGGCGAGACGCATAAGCAATGACTCTATCTCTCTGCATCAAAACACATCCGATTTCAAGGCCTGAAGCATCACTATAAGCCACAAAATCCTCGTTCCCCTGAGGCAATGCTAAAACGGGTGCGGTAGTCAACTGTTTCTTCAACTCATCAAAACTGTCATGCCTGACTGCGGTCCACTCGAACTTCTGAGTCTTTTGGAGTAACTGGGTGAGTGGTCTAGTGATCTTAGAAAATACTTCAACAAATCGACGATAATAACCTGCAAGTCCCAGAGAACTCCTCACTTCCTTCACATTTCTCGGTGGCACCCAAGCCATCACTGTCTCTATCTTCTGCGGATCTACCTGAACTCCTTCTGCTGAAATCACGTGCCCGAGGAATATCACTTCCTTGAGCCAAAACTCACACTTAGAGAACTTCGCATACAACTGCTCAGCTCTCAAACTGTCTAACACAATCCGGAGATATAAGGCGTGCTCCTCCTGACTCTGGGAATAGATAAGAATGTCGTCGATAATGACAACTACGAACTTGTCCAGATACTCAATGAAAACTTTGTTGATCAACTGCATGAACACTGATGGGGCATTGGTTAGCCCGAACAGTATAACCACAAACTCGTAATGGCCATATCTCGTCCGAAAAGCACCTTTTGGTATATCACTATCCCGAATCCTCAACTGGTAGTAGCCCGATCGTAAATCACTCTTCGAGAAGACTGTCACTCCCTAAAGCTGATCAAACAAATCGTCGATCCTGGACAAAGGGCACTTGTTTTTTATGGTCAACTTGTTTAATTCTCGATAGTTGATGCATAAACGAAGCGATCCATCCTTCTTCTTAACAAAAAGTACAGACGCACCCCAAGGCGATGCGCTCGGTCGAATATACCCTTTATCTAACAACTCCCCCAACTGTTTCTTCAACTCTAACATCTCCGACGGTGCCATACGGTACGGCGCTCGAGAAGCAGGAGCCGCGTTCAGCTCTAGATCAATAGGAAACTCAACCTCCCGCTGCGGTGGTAATCCCGGCAAGTCATCTGGAAATACGTCGGGATACTCACTAACAACTGGAATCGACGACATGTCAACTCCACCATTCTCCGCCTTCAAAGTGTAACATCAGTAGCCTACACAGTCCTGGTTCAGAAGTTTTATCGCCTTCAAGGCACTAATCACATTACCTGACCTACCCGGCTTACAACCAACAAGTGTATGCTCTGTGCTATCCTCAACCACTATCGAGATAGTACGAGTCCGATAGTTCATGATGGCACCGTGACGATCCAACCAATCGTCCCCGAGGATCAAATCCTTGCCCTTAAGGTCTACAACAATGAGATTCGAGGGCCAATCCCGGCTCCCGATCCTCACTGGGCAATCCCTAACCTCCCGGTTCCTAACCATACGATCCCCACTAGGCATACCCACTACAAACGGCTCACACTCGAACAAGCAGTCAATACCAATACGACACACACAATCAGAAGCAATAAAAGATTGGGTGGCACCCGAATCAAAAAGCACCGAAACTTAATGAGAAAGGATCTGAGTGGTACCTGACGCCACCAGAATGTCTGCCTCCTTCATGCGTCTCATCTGATACAACCGAAGGTGGACTGAGCCCGAACTAGATGCAGCTCGGCAGTCCGGATGACCCCGACCCAGAGGAACCTAAGTGACTGGAGTCTTCTGATCGACGCTAAGCTCCTTCTTAACGGCAGTGGTACTCGGAGCTCTGGCGGCTCTGGTAGCCCTCTCGTAATAAGTTGCCCGGTGCCTGGTCTGTCCGTAAGAAAAGCAAGTAACTAAAAGAAATGGACAATCCTTCATCAAATGCTCATATTGGTTGCAGTTAAAACAAACTCCACCGCCGGATGCAATTGACTGGACTGAACGGTTACCCTGAGATCCTACGGTCTGATGAAACGGTCTCTTCCCAGATGTAGGAGCAGACTGAGATTTCAAAAATCGACCACTCTTGCCGGCTGAAAAACTGCCAGCTGTCTTCTGTTTCTTGGCCTCGGAACCCAACTCTGACTCCAGGATAACCATCTCAATCGCTAGGGAACGATCATGGTATTCCTTCAAGGTGGCACACATGAGCGGTGCCATACTCTGCCTGATATGTGGCTTCATGCGCATATTGAAATAACGGATTTTATCGGCCTCGGTCCTCACCTGATCTTTCATGAATCCCAACTGCTGATTATAAGAGATGATGGCCTGAGAAATCGGCACATCCTGAGGTGTAGCAGTGAAGAATTCCATAGTCCTGCGTTCCTTGACTGGCGGTGGACAATATTCTGCTTCTGTAGCAGTCTTAAATTCCTCCCAAGTGGCTAGGCGGTCTCTGGGCGCCACAGCCTCCCACCATTCCGCAGCTTCCTTATCCAGGAGGTACTGAGCAATATGTACCCTCCTGTCATCGGGACAAGCTACGGCATCGAAATTTTTGCCCAACTGAAAAAGTCAATTCTCCCAACCGAGGGAGTCAGAAGAACCAGTGAAACGAGGGGGGTGCATCTTGTCACCTTCTGAAGCCATTTACTAGCTTCATCCTCAGGAGTCGGGGGCAGATTATGGCGTCCACCCTGAGCTATCTGGGAAAGTTGAGCTACCAACTGCTGAAGCACAGCAGTAGCTCCCATGTCGGCATTACCACCCGACGGCTAATCCTGACTGACTAACAAAGTCTGATGCCCATCATAACTCAAGGGTAGAGTGTTCGGCACTGAATAAGAGGTTGAATCTGCAGAGGACTGAGAAAGCGGAGCTTCCCCACTATCTACACCACGACCACGGCCTCGGCCGCGCCCCCTAGCTGGTCTACTGCGACCTCTCAACATATTGAAGAAAAGAATTGAAGAGAACAAGATCAGAGAAATTCACAGTTTACAAAGTTGGTACTACTACTCACAATTCCAAATTACACAAAGGAAATGAATATTGAAACATAAGAGTTCGATGAGACTTACAGCCACAGGTCGCACGAAGAGATGGTAGCATGATGATATTAGGCTCAACAACTGACTCTACCGACACGACTGACAGACCCAAAATTAACCAACAACCTAGGCATTCATAACCTAATTCTCCAATACCATAAATGTAACACCCCAAATCACGTAAGGAACGTTACACGCCGTAGAACCCTCATGAGGTCTACCAGGCTAACACATGACACGTAATCCACAATAGAATCCCAAAAGACATATTCATCATAGTAAAATAGGGCCGTGGCCTCGGCCAAAACATTTTAATGGAAATACATGAAGAATAAGTTAAATACAAATTCATTGCCCACGCAGGGGACTTTAACTGAGTTTACAAGTAATCAGACTAACTCCAATACCCAAACAGATATGATGACAAAGCATAAAACATAGACTCGAGCCTCATCATCATGTCGGACCATCCTTTGCGTGCATATCCCGTGCCTGCTCCTCATCTCTTCCGATACTTGAAATGCATAAGACGCATTTCCCCCATTTAAGGGGTTAACATTCGAATAGGTAGTGCAAGTACACAATTACACTACATTTTATACAGATACGATTTACACAGTCATCTCATTCAGAAACATTTGAAAAGCTATATTCCAGAATATCACATTGGCATCCAAAACAGTTTATTAACTCATCACGATATCACAAACATCCACAACTGGTAACCCGTGGTCGTACCCCTTAGTATCGACCCCTAGATGCCCCATAGAACGCTCCGGGTGGGAAACCACTTCCGCGGTCGTACCCCTTAGTATCTCCCCCCAGACTCTCCGTCGAACGCTCCAGGTGGAAGTTTAACCACACACACACCCAAGTCCACTTCCGTGGTCGTACCCCTTAGTATCGACCCCCAGACGTCCCGTCGAACGCTCCGGGTGGAAGGACAAATAATTCACACAAAAAAAAAATCATAATTCATCATTCATATCGAAACCATAACACACATAACGGAATGTAATACATGTACTTGCCTTGAATACATGACGAGAAGGAAACGGTGAAAGGAAAGGTTTCGGCCCGAATAATCTTCACAAATCCGTTCCTAATACAATGATGATATACAAACAATCTCAAAATTGCGGAAACGTAGGAATTCATCCTAATTCTACCCGTTGGAACAATTCATCGGTCACTACGAAGTCATGAACGATTCCAATCTATTAACGGTGAAAACCTAGAAGTTTAATCCGCTAAACTATATTGAAAGTAATGGACTACGACTATACAATCGCAATCTAACAACATGTCGAAGTTAAGTCGGTTTCCAAGGGTAAAATCATGTCAAAATCCCAAAATTTCCAAAAACTAGGGTTCTAAAGAAATATACCTCGATTCGGACGGAGAATGATGATTACGATGATGATAAATCTCGCTTGGAATACAATAATCGGTCTACAGAGGAACTCCACAGACTGCTCTCCAGGAATCGCTCCAAATCGCTCGAAGAACTCCCGTCACGAGCAAGGGAAAGAAAAAGAAGAAAAATAACGCATCTGAGGTAAAATCAGGATTTAAAGACCTCACAGAGCGTTACGTACGTTGACACAAATAGTTAACGTACACTATGAGGTTTACGTACGTAACCTCGTACAAGTTAACGTACGTAAGAGCTCGGCAGAACATTCTGTACTATCTGATGAAGGCCATAACATACGATACCTCTAAAGCATAACGTGCGTTATGCAGGTATCGATAGTGCATGCTAAAAAGCATGCATAACGTGTGTTATGCATGCAGTAGTTCCACACTGCTGAACATCGTTCCTGCACAGGACGATACAAAGACGGAACGCAACACAAGGACAGAACCCAGAAGCGTAAACACGAGGTATCCATAACGACGAGGCTAATAGCTGAAATAAAAAACACTTCCGACTATCGGGGAATCCGAAATACAACAAAGAAGATAAAATTCCCTATACTTCTAGGAAATCACAAAACGGCCCAAACGTCCAAAAATCTCGATACAATGTCGGATTAACAATCCGAAACTCACAACATGAGCAACTCAACCATACGAACTCATGGAAACAAAAAACAACGAAATCGACCGAGTTTAACGGGAATCAAACGTACATGCGACAAAACATAACTCAAAACGAAAATACGTCAAAACATCTCCGAAACTCTTTCAAATGGAAAAACTCCAAGAACAAAATAGATTCAGAATCCCAAAACAGTAACAACCGAGTCGTCCGAAGTGAACATACACCAAAAATAGAAATTACCAATAATAGAAAGTACGGATATTACATGTTAATTATGAGTTCTCAATCAAGAAAGCATATTTAAGCATTCGAGGTAATGTGCAGCAGGTTGGTTGGAGGAAATTGCTCACATGTAATCCTGCACCACCGAAGTGTATATTCATCGTGTGGTTGGCAGTGCTTGAAAGATTGGTCACTTGTGATAGCTTCGCACGTATTGGTATGAATGTGGATCAAGTTCGCTGTCTTTGTGGAGAAGAGGATGAATCAATAGCCCTCTCTGGTTTCTGTACAAGTTCTCCAAAGAAGTTTGTGACTAAATTAAGCAATGGAGTGGTGTTCAACGATCAACAGTCCCCTGGGATGAAGAGAAGAGATATTTACCATCACAATGCACCTCTAAAATGGTCATGCAACAATTATATAGGATGGTGATTATTGTGGTGATCTATTATGTGTGGAAGGAGAGGAATGCCCGGAAATTCAAAAATCAATACATGACAGTAGAGCAAGTGATCAAAATCTGCAAGTGATCCTAGTGCGTAGTCACTTTAACCATAAACTAGTTAGTTTAAAGTTTTCCTAGTTGTTTGCAGTAGCTAGCTTTGAGATTTTTGGTGTTGGTGTAAGGTGGATGAACGATCATTTCTTCATTTGGTAATAATATATATTTACCAAAAAAAAAAGTTATAATAAAGTATCATTAACAAAGAGTATTATTATTTATATAAAAAATTTATATTATTGCTATAATATATTTAAAAACAATACACGATATTTACTATTTTAGAACCGATTGTTGTTTCTTTATTCAGGCAAAGAATCTACAACATCTTCTTACTTTCTTATTCTTAAATATTTTTTCTAAATTTTTTTCTTGTTAGATGCGGTGTCAGGTAGGTTTGGCGCGAAAGAATGTGGGACGATGGAAAATGAACACACATTTTCTCCCGAATTTACTTGGGGCGAGTTTAAATTAACATCTTTAACCTCCTCGTCTCATTATTTTACGTTGGAGGGACGATAATAGGGATAATAAATTCATAAAAAATGATATGAATGTTGAAGGGAAAATAACCGAGACAGAAAGTAGGGCAAAAGATTGTTGTTGTATTATTCCATTGATGAGCTCCCTTTAAATAGGGAGAAATACATACAAGCAGGCCTTAGCCAAACCCTAATTAGGAAAGCCCATAAACTAACAGACTTAGGCACACAATGGGTATTATTCCTTTAACACTTCCCCTTGTGCCTAGTCTACAAGTGCATGTCATGTTGCCTCGTTAAAACCTCGTCAAGCAAAAACCCAATGGGAAAAATGTCTTGATCGTAGGGAAAAGAGTACAACATCTAGACACATCAAGTTTAGACTTCGTCCTTTGAATGTATCCTTTCATATGATCGTTACATTTGATCATAGTGCTATTAAGGTGACCATTCCATCGATCCCTAAAATCATACATCTTGTTACCTCGTTAAAAACCTTTCCAAGTGATAAAAACCCTGTGGGAAAAATGATACTTGGAAGGAAAAGAGTATAACGTACGTTGTGGATGTAAGACTCCCCCTCAAGTCTACATCTCCCCCTGATTTGTACATCAATCAAGTAGTTGTTGCCTCATTAAAAACTTCGCCAAGTAACAAAACCCAATGGGAGAAAATGAACCTTGGTCAAAGAAAAGAGTACAACACATGTGATTAAGTTTCTTTATAAATCATCATTTCCTTGTGATCTTTACATCGATCTCGAGAGTTAGAAAATTCTATAGCTCCCCCCTAATGCTTACATTCATATATCGTTGCCTCATTAAAAACCTTGTCAAGTAACAAAACCCAGTGGGAAAAATAAACCTTGGTCTAAGGAAAAGAGTGCAACATATGTAAGTATGTTCCATTATATCTCACATATTTCCCGTTATGATCATTCCATCAATCAAGGGGATTTACAAGTTACATTATGTTCATAAATGTAAGTATGCTCATCAGTGGTAGTACTTAACCGCTAGTTCCTCACAAGTGTAGAATGATAGTTCTTAATCATGCACACTCATGGACTGATTCATGCAAAGCAATAATCATGTCGTGAAGGAGGTAGCCAAGAGGGGCTTGCTTAGTTGATTTCCAAGACATAAGCAATTCATACCAACACATACTTTATGGTAGTTGCTTCGGCACCAGCATTTACTTTAGCATTTGCCTTTTTGTAAGCAGCTTCCTTTTCCTGCTTGTAGGGAAAGAATAGTCCCAAGTCAATGGTTTCTTTTAAGTATCAGAAGATATCCTTGATACCATTCCATTGATATTGCGTCAATGCTGAACTAAATCTAGTCAGCTAATTAACTGAGGAGTGATAGCAGGTCGTGTACATTGAGCTAAGTACAATAATACGCGATTACACTCAAGTAGGGAATTTCAGCTCCCAAAGCTCTTCGTCACTTTCGTTTAGACGAAATGGATCTTTCCTTTGCATCCAAATGTTCGACCTATCATGGGGTGCTAGTTGGGTTTACCTTGTCCATATTAAATTACTTGAGAATCTTCTGGACATAGGCTGACCGGTGGAATAAAGTCCACAAACTCGATGTTCTATGTCAATGCCTCGACAGAATCGAGTTTTCCCAAGATCTTTCATCTCAAACTCAGATTTTCAAGTATCCGGTGGTTTCTCTTATTTCATCAAGACCGATTATGTTCATGTCATCGGCATACATTGCGATGATCGTGAATCCAGAACTTATTTGTGAGGACGCACGGACACAGTTCATCGTTCTTATATCCCTTACCAATCAAGTAGTCACTTAGATGGTTATACCACATCCTTCCGGATTGTTTCAAACCGTAAAGTGAGCGTTTCAAACGAACTGAATACGTATCCGTGGTCTGGAGTTACTTGATTTGGGTAGTGAAATGCCATCGGGCACTTCCATATATATCTCTGTATCTAGATCCCCATAGAGATACGTAGTAACCACATCTATTGGCTGCATTTCCAGTCCCTCGGAAATTACTAAGCTAATCAAATAGCGGAACGTATACGTGGGAGTACATTTCCTCGTAATCAATTCGAGGGCATTGTGAGAAGCATTACTTCGTGAAACCTTGTACATTAGGACTTTATATTCTCACTACGCTTTACGACAAAGGTTCGTTTATGTCCTTCAGGCTTTACACTTGGTTAGGTTAGCACTACCTACACCAAATACCTGTCTCTTTGTCGGAGAATCTAGTTCTACCTGGAATATTTTTCTTATAGGCCAATCAGCTCTATGTTGATTTCATCCAATCGAGCGAAGTTCGACATCATCGTACTTTATGATTCATGACATGTCATCAAAGTGGGTGGTTGATCAGGCCACACCCTCATAATTTCATCGAGATTCTTGATTTTCTGAATCATATCTTCGGGGCATCCCCCTCGTCATGATTCATGGACATAATAAAATCAAGCATGATCTCATGAAACGAGTTCATTGATGGTTAACATGTGAAGTTGTGCCATACTCTACCTCTTACTTGGGTGAGTATTTAGTCAAACCATGTGGCTTCCACCCCTTCCTTCGCAGGGAGCCATGGCCTCAACCACACCTCCACCAAGTGCGGTTGCATCACCCGGTTCATTGGTGATGTGCCCCTTGGAGGGGACTTCTAACCTTACAGGCACATTTGCAGCTGTAATGTGAGATCTTGTCACTTGAATGATATCAGTAAATGCATCAGGCATCGAATCTGCTACATCCTGAAGATCGAGTGTTCTTTATGCTTCACGGTAATATTGTGAAGTTCGGGGATCATAATGAGACAAAGTGGAGGCACCATGACAATTCCTGTCGTTCCCCGAGAAATTACATTTTCTCTCCTCCCCCTAACGACGGGAAGGTTGTCTCATTAAAGTGACAATCCGCAAATCGTGCGGTAAAGAGATCACTGTGAAGGTTCTAAATAGCGGATAAACGTCTGGAGATTCTTATCCAATGTGAATACTTAATCGTTTCTAAAGACCGATGCGTTGTGGGGCGCAGAAGGCATATATAATGCGTAACCAAATATGCGCAATTGGCACTCAAGTCCGTCTGGGTCCAAAATACAAAAATCAGGCTATCCAGTTACCAACTGGTACGCATAAACTAATTAGTTAGCAAAAGGTCTAAGAATGAACGATTTAAGTAAATTTGCATGCAATATTGCATAATTCAGGCAAAATATGCAAATTGGTGCGCATAACCAATGACATAATCACCATACATATTCTTTAGAAGGTGGTTTATGTGACACCGTTTGCATATGCACATCGGACGAGATGCTATTCATTGATCTCTATCATGCAATAAACATCAAATACTTTTTGATGTGAACTCTCTAATCATCAAGTCCTTTAGATGTTATAAGGGAGGTGAGCCCTTATAAGTTATCTTGGAAGTTCTGCAGCAGTTTGAGTGGACAGGAGAGCGACATGCGACCAACATGTCGGAGAATCCATCAAAACCATCAATACGTAAATGGTCCGCATATTAGGTGGATGGATCCACAAATATCTCCTTATATTCAGCGTAAGAATGGAATATTTACTTTTGTTTCTTTAGTGTAGGAAGGTCTCGCTCCTACTTTGGCTAAAGAGCAAGCTTTGCAACACTAACTGGTGGGCATTTGATATGCATCTGGTTCTTTGGATGACATAACACGATTAACGTCAACATTGTGCTTTATGTTGAGTTGTTGCCACATTTTCACTCGAAAAGTAATGATGTTCGTACAAGTTCTTTAGTATACATATCATCATACTTCGACCAGGATGACCTAGTCTATCTTGCCAAAGCCTATATGAGTCTATGTCCCAAAGTACATTGTTGGTGACAACATAGGATTTTAAAAAAAAAACTAATAATAGTGAGGTACGTCCACTAGATCGACTCATCAGTTATTCTAAAATGCGTATACGTCAACATAAAAGAAACTCTATTCCATTCTCATAGTGGGTTTCAATCTGGAAACCATTGCTACGTATATTGTTGAAGCTAAGTAAGGTTCGAAGGGCTCTAGATGCATACAGAGCATCAGTAACCTAGAAAACTGCCGTTTTGGCATCAAGAATTGGGCATTACCTCGCCCTTTGATGAGTTGGGAGGACCCAATCATCGTAGTTACCGAGGTTTGGAAGGCGACTTATTCAATGAATAGAAGCCTAATTCTAAGAACATTCAAGCTCTCCTCGATTCATTCCTTAGAAAAGAGTGAAATTTCGAACCATAAGCATTCAAGCAATATTCAGTACTTCGAAATAAAGCTAATAATCCAACGTAAGCAATATTAATATCTTGTTCGTGAAGTAACATTGCATCACGCTATTATTGAAAAGAAAACACCAACACAGTCATCTTGAGGCAACTATACCAAATGTAAATGAGAAAGTAAACATAATACTAAGATTCAGTCTATAGACTGTGGCTCGTATGACTCAATTCGACGATTGGTGACTGTGAAATTGACATAGGGGGACTTGTCTAGATCATATTCCTCCATATAGTGAATTCTCATTTTCTTTGGACTCTCTATATTTCTTGTAGTGAGATGCGACTTGCTTGCTTGCATGGCAGTTCTTGTACCATGTCCAGCATCTCCACAATGATAGCACGGTTCATTGCCAACTCGAGCCTTAGAGGCGATAGGATGGGTAGGTGCTTTTTGGTTCCTTTAGCTAGTAGAGCCGGGAGCACCAAGTCTTCGCATTACATAGGAAGAACCCCCACGTCCTTGACCACGAAGCCTATCATGTCCAGTCCCCTATTCATTGGGGTATTTTCCATCATTCACTTTGCCATAATTGGCCTTGAAAATTTTCTTTATCCCAATCGGCGTGACATTACTGCTTACCAACACTTCGTTATGCCTCTCAGCTACTTGCAGTAGGTTGATTAGCTTACTGAAGGTAGTGATGCGTTTATTATCATACTCCAGCCTATACTGGTTCGTTAGTATATGAGCGGAAGTAGGGAAGGTGGAAAAAGCTTTATGGATCATGTTATCTTCTGTGATGTCCTTCCCACAGAAATTTAGGCGTGCCTTGAGGCGGAGAATATCTTTGTTGAAGTCGTTGATCGGTTTATAATCAAGCAAGCGGATTTCATTCCACTGCACGGTCAGTTCTGGGATTTCATCCCAAATCGGCTCTTAAGGGCATCCCACAGACCTTTGGGGATTTCAACTGTAGATATTTCCATCTCAAGCTGGGTTCGATGTGCCACCTAAGGAATATAAGTGCACTCACTTTGATCTTATCAGACGGTACTTGGTCTGTGGTGTTAAGGAGCGTACCACTATATTCTTTAGTGATAAATGTGGTCTTAACGTAGGAGACCCATCTATGGTACTCAAGCTCTTTTGAGTCTAAGATATCAAATTTGAGGCGAGTTGGATAAGCTATCTTATACAAGAAAAAGGAAAATGATTTTTCACAGTTTACCATGAGTACTTTCCATGATAAAATTTTCAATAATGGGAGCGTTATTATTTTTCGGAACCAAGATATGGTCAAAATTATTTTCGATGCTATTAGGTTACCGATGAAATTACTTTATCACGGTTGGAGTTAATATAGACAGTAGAAATAAGTCTTCTAGGTTCTACTAATGATGAACCTAATACACATGCCATAACTAACGATGCATGCAAAGTATATATATAATTATAGATATAATCACATAGCCCTATGAATATATCTATACACGTATGTATGCAATCAAAGAGGTGTCTTATGCCGCAATAATTATTAATTCAACGTGAATTTATTTTAATTCAAGTTGCTTTAAATAATTCGCTTTAATTTAATCGAAGTTATTAATGTATCATGCTTTAATTGGTTTAATTAAGCATAAATAAATTATGGAGTATAACATGCAATTAAAAATATTTAAAAGCATCTAAAATCGCAGATTGCAGATAGTAGGATTCGTATTTGTGTACTTTATTTCGGAAAAATAACATGGCCGAAAATGGTGTGCGGACTTCCAAGAGGAAATGCGGCGTCGAATTCAGATTGGGCGGGGGAAAGCGGCGCCAAAGACGTAGGCAGAAACGGCGTCGTGATACTGCTTGTTGACTGCGTAGTACAGACTATAAGCCGAGAAAGTATCGGACAAGCGCTGGTCAATTTTGGGCGAGTCGAAGCCAAAGCCGAGCTCTATGCAGGCTTTAAGTTCGTCGAGATCCTCATCGGTGACGCTCCTGCTAATCCGGTGACGGCGGCCGGCCTTCTGCTGCAGCCACGCCTCATCGCGATGGGAGTTCGGGGACCACGAACTCTGTTTGTACAGGGGGGGCGCCGCTTGAGGCGCCGTCTGAAAAGACGGCCGTGTTGTATGTGACGGCGGAATTGACATGGGAGTGGCGATGGTCAACCCCTGCAGCGGGGAAGGCGGATGTGGCGACCGGGCGGGGGGGGGGGGGGGGGAGGAGATGACTGGTCGGTCGGGAGGGGTATGTGGCGGCTAGGGTTTCTTTGGTACCCGATTTTTCCTTTTTTTTTTCGGAACGGGAGGGATTTTTCTTTTGCTCAGTTGGGAACTACGTGCTGATAACGTGTTGAAGGGAAAATAACCGAGACAGAAAGTAGGGCAAAAGATTGTTGTTGTATTATTCCATTGATGAGCTCCCTTTAAATAGGGAGAAATACATACAAGCAGACCTTAGCCAAACCCTAACTAGGAAAGCCCATAAACTAACAGACTTAGGCACACAATGGGTATTATTCCTTTAACAATGAAAAAAATATTTATTTAGAATGAATGATTTAATTTAAAAAAAAAATATTAAAAACTTTAGAGGCAAAACTTAATAATTTGGGTGGCTATAGAAAAAATATTTAAGAAATAGAAATTAAAAATTGATAGCAAAATATTAGTTGATATATATAAATATATTCGATAATATCTTGTAAACTAGTTCAAAGGGCAAAAATTACAGAAAAATATACGTTTAGATAATAATAGTTATGTTCGTATTTGTTAATTTAATAATTCCTGTTTGTATCACTCATATATTTTAATAGTGAAACAACCATCGTATTTAGTAAAAGGAACACAAATTAGAATAAGGGCTTTATCATTTTTAATATCAAACCATAAAACTAATAAGTTATATATCCTCATTCATAAGAGTATAGTATACCAAAATATGTTAAAAGACATTAGTACCTTAAGTCTACCACTAAAAGATAAAAACATAAAATAAATAGAAAAAACATAATAATCTAGATGGTCCCACAACCCACTCTTTCTCTCTCTTCCAAAAAAAACCTCTATCTGTCTCTGTCTCAAAACCCGACGGCCCCCAACCAAAACATGTCGCCAACAATAAAATGATCGACTCCGACTACGACAGAGAATCCGAACAGGATAGAAGTTCCTCACACGATAGTGACATTCAATATGAAGAGGCTTTCGTTATTGAGCCACTGGTTAGTGTCATGAGTTTACCATTTTTTTTCAAAATTTAAGCTTTTAGAACATGTTTTTGTACATGCTTACTTGTAGTAGGATGGATGTATATGCTTGTATGAGTTTAGGTAGCGTTATTGTGAAGTTTAGCGATGAAAATTAGTGCAATTTAGTCACAAACGATTGCGTCCACGATGGTTGTTCATTGGCTCACGATGGTGCTGAAGATGATGACACTATCGTGTGCACGATGGCATTTCGTGGACACGATAGTGTACACACGACGAACATCAACCGTGTGAGCCGTGGTGGGCAACAAGACCAAATGCCTCTGCCTTCATACGATGGTCTACACACTAAGGGCATTGATCGTATGCAACCCATCGTGTGCAAGGCAGAGGCTTTTTTGTGTTCATTTCCTTAGGTGTTCTATCATGGTCCTTATGATTTGTATGTCCATATTGCACTCAAGTTGCGTATGGAAGAGACCCACATTGCGCTTTGTTACACGACAACTCAATCTTTACATACAAGAGGTACTTAAAGAGATAATTGAGACAATAAGAAGTACTGGCCGCAAGTCTACAGTTGTTGAGCGAGCTATCGAGAGCTTGACCGAGTGGGTCTTCGATCGTTTGATTAAAGTAAGGAGAAATGAGAGTACAAATACTACCCTACATCACCTGATTACCCATCAGTTGGAGGGTGATCAAATCCCCCGAGACGAATCATTGTTCTAGGTTTGTAGGAGGACCATTCGTATCACAGCACGTGATTTTTCCATGATCACTGGATTGCACTTTGGAAACTCTACCTTCCATCCATATAACAACCATCTCCTTCGGCCTGACAGTACTTTCCACTTAATACTCCATGCCAAAAATGTTAAGGCTAGTGTTCTGCGCAAGAAGTTCATTGATCGAGATTTGGGTAGAGACATAAGAGATTATGTGAAGGTAGCCAATTTGTTGATATACTACTACTTTATCCTATACCGTGATGACATGATAGTCAAGACATGGGCATGGGCATTAGTTGAGGATTTCGAACAGTGGGATGTATTTTCTTGGGTTACTTGCAGCTTTGGGGATTTGTATTACTATGTAGACAATGTGGCCATAGAAGAGGGACAAGAATATAAGGACTATCACTTGTATGGTCCAGATTGGGCTTTACAGATGTGGTCATACAAGATGATTCCTTCATTGGGAGAGTTGTGTGGAATTCGAGATAAAGCTGTCCAAGTTCTCCGGTGTTTGATGTGGACTACAAGGAAGATGTTGTGTGATACTCATTTCTTCGACGAAAAGATACGTAAATTTATAAAAGTATTTTCTTGTAACTTCACTCAATTCTTTAATATTATGTGATTTCACTCTAATAGTAAGCTTTAATGACTTGTTTTGCAGCACAAAGTACTTCCCTCTTTACCGCATCTAGAGGAGGATGAGGATTAGTACTACTACCACAATTTTGAGAATGGCTCGCCATACAATGTTAAGTTCATAAAGTCTATACGAATAACACAGAAAAACAAGGAGGATGAGCCTGCGTCGAAGTAGATAAAGAAAGTTATAGATAGGCTGAAGAAGGTTGTGGGGAAAATAATTACACATGAGCCGGTATATAAAGTATTGAAGCGACATCGATAGAGTACCCCACCAGCAGATGGTGCAGTGACTGCCGGTCGGGGCTACCAGGAGAGACAACCAGAGGGTGTGTTGTATCAACGGAATTTTTTGTCTAGACCACACCCAGGACACGAGTAGGGATGATGACTTCGATCATCGTTTGAAGGCTATCTTGCACGACGAGTCTGAGACAAAATTTATTGCTCGAATTTCTCGCCGATCTTTCTGGGATCGTGAATTTCTTTGGACTTACGCATAGGGGTTATAGGAGCCCGCTGCACTACTATGTTGGGAGCCAAGATAGGTTTCCCGATCGACCTCATCACTCGGCATCAGATAGCAGCGCCTAGAGAAGGATTCCTGACCATCCATGTCACTCAGCCTCTCATGCAGCCCACAATCACCATTCTCAAAGTCAACACAGTCACCATTCTCATATTCAGCATTCTTTTGAGCAGACTGAGCAGCCTCTTCAGCCGAATCCGCGGTTTTAGGATGTTGAGCATCGGTACCAGCCATTTGACAAGCCGTTTCAGCAGTATGGTATGATGTTCGATTGGTTTCAGGACCAGCATCATTATAGTACGATGTTTCCCGACCAGAGTAGTAGTTCTTGGCAAACAGCTCAGCAATAGCCTGTATTTCAGATCGAGCAGCCAATTTTTCAGATCGAGCGATGGTTGTTCAGGTCTCCGATTGTTATAATTAGGGCTGTTCAAAATACCCAATATCCGATATCCGATTCGAAAATCCAAAAATCCGAACTTTCGGATATCCGAATGTTCGGATTTGGATATTGGATATGATTTTTGAAAATTTTCGGATATACAGATATCCGAAATATCCAAAAAATCCGAAATTTTTTATTTTTTTATTTTAATTAATAGAAGGTATTCGGATATTCGGATATCCGATATCCATATCCGATTTTTTTCGGATATTCGGATATCCAATATCCGAATTCGAATATTTTTTTGAATATAAGGATATCCGAATATAATTCATATTTTTTTTCGAATATCAGATATCAAAATGTACTATCCGAAATTTCGGATATCCAAAATTTCGGATATCCGGATATCTGATTTTAAACATCCCTAGTTATAGTTGTGAGAGGGATGATGAGGGTGATGAGGTTGGTGAGAGTGTCGGGGGGCGCAACAGTTGGGTGAGTGTAATCTTCCACCGCGAGTGAGTCGGCCCTTTGCTGCTCTTCGAGAGCATTTTGTGGTGGCACCTCCAAAAAATAGTGAGGCTCTGAATAAGATGTACCTAGCGTCCAGGAAGCAGCCACGTGATTCTATCGTGCGGGTTTTGGAGATTAGACACGTGCTCATCCAGGCATATTTGACCGCATAGAGTCATACCATGAAGACTTTGATAGAGGTAATAGATTGTTATGTGCTGGCCACTCGAACGAGGCTTCGAAGGGGAGTCTGTGTAATATCCGAGATTTTTATTCGGATTAATTTGAATTTTTCTTTTTTAGACCGGAAATTTCTCGATTGTCGAGCATTGGTATTATTTTCTCGACGATTGATTTTGTGTTTATTGTAATAACCGCGTATTTCATGTGTATTTTTTTAGAATTTATATTATGGCTTTATGTATTTGAGGGACACGAGGAGTGTTATTGGAATATTCATGGTTGGTAATCATTGAGTTTTGTGATTTCCGGATTTGTGTTCGTTCTGGCCGGACTTCGTAAATTTAATGCTGGGAAGTAGCAGTAGCACGCGCTAGACTGCATTTCTAGCGCACGCTAATAATGTGTGAGTAGCGCACGCTACTCTTGTGCGTAGCGCACTCTAGGCATGTTGGGCAGTGAGCTTTCTGGACTCTGGAATGGGGCGTTAGCGCACGTTAATGACGGGCTAGCGTACGCTATTTCGTTTAATTAGCGCACGTTATTAATGAATTAGCGCACGCTATGTCGGCAAGACAGTGAGGGAAGAATGTTTCTGGACTGCAGGTGATAGCAGGTAGCGCACGCTATTGTTTCGAGCTAGCGCGCGCTAAGTATCGATCGATAGCGCACGCTAATAATGTGTGGGTAGCGCGCGCTACCGGAGTCAGACAGTAGATTATGGACCGCCTTTTTCCTTTTCAATACACTGACTTTCAGCCCGTTAGCGCACGCTAAACTTTAAGCGTAGCGTGCACTAATCCCTCTCAGTATATATTTGCTGGGCAGGCTCAGAATCGTCATTTTCTTCCCTTCCTTCTCCTCCTCCGGCGGCTGAGTGTTCTTGAGCGTATAAGAGTGAAGACTCCGGTCGGATTTCATCATCCAACAACACTTTTGAGTTCCTAACACCGAGTTATCAACATCTCATCAACTTTCACCGTCCAAATCAAGGTAAAATCCGCGTGAACCCTAGTTCTTCATATTTTGGGGCTTTTGTTAAGATCTTTGATTCTAAGCTATTTTAGCTCAGATTTGTGTTATATTATGATTATGAAGTCATAATCCCTTGTTTTCCTTGAAGTCTATGGATTTTGTTTCGAGTTTTTATCCATTAAATGGTGTATGAACGACTCCGTCCCCATGGTGTTTGATTAAATGTTCCTGAGGGTAGAACTTAGGGTGAATCCTTCCGTTTCCGTGGTGTTGTGTTCTGATTCGATATTTCGATGTGTTAGGATTGAATTTTTGAAGGAAGTGCGGACCGTACGTTCATCCGATTGTTGTTTCCCGTATCATCCGAATTGAGGCAAGTACCTTGATATACGAATTGTAACTGCGTGAAATCATTGTTGTCGAAGTGTATGAATTTATACGGATGTATATATGTATATATATATATGTATATATATATATATTTATATATATTTATATGTTAAATATATGTATATATATACGTATATTGATATATATGCCTATGTCGGTGAATGACGAGTGATGAATGTTAACACTAGTTGACGTGCTCAACTTGGATTGATGGGTGAACTATACTTATTCATATAATATAGTAATATTATATATATATATATATATATTCGGTTGAGTCGCAATATAGGGATATATGTGCGGTGTTGGTTGGTTATGCCTGAAGGCTTATTGTGATTGAGTTTTGATTGATAACGTGCGTGGTTTTGTTTATTTGTGTGGTTATGGAGTGGCGGATAAATTGTGTGACTTGATGTACTGAGTTGATAATTATTGTAACGTTTGTCTGTGTGCTTGATGTTTGAAACAATGTGGATACTTGTTGTGAGAAACGTCGTATCCGGGAACCTCTGAGGGCGGGGTGTGCACTCCGGCCTGGTGTATGCTGCAATGTGCGGCTCCATATGGGTGGTGAACGTCGGTGTTACCTAATGCGCGCGCAAGGGGAGGCTCTTGCGGGAGTTATTGCCGGTGCGGTGACATGTTAAAGGAGCGGCCAACATAGTGGAGTGAATGCCGGTGCACAGGTGCGCAAGGGAGGTGCCTGGCAGGCTTATTGGTTACGGGTATTGGAGTGATAGCTAAGACCCCGTTACTGAACGATGTTCGTATCTCAAATTCTTTCAACTCACTTTTAAATGTTGGTCTTGATATAGACCGCGATTCGTGTTTCTAAAAGTTTGTTTCAACTTGTTTTTAAAGCGTTGGTATCAGGGTTAATTAACCACGGAGGTTTCACGAAATCTCTGAGAGTTAATTAATCGGGGGTCTTGAGCAGGAGATGTCGAATGAGAGATTGTGCCTTTGATTGTATTGTGGTGCCATTCTGTGTATTGGGTCGAGGACCCTGTGAAATGTTGAGATGATTGATCTCGTGATGATGTTATTTGGATTGGGTTGAGAACCCTATGAGATGTTGTAATGATTTCGTTTGTGACAGTGTTCTATAAATTGGGTCGAGGACCCCGAATAACGTGACATGGCTTTCGTGTAATTGTTTTCCATATGTTGGGTCAAGGACCCGAGAGCTTTTGAAATTATTTTCCAAAAGTGTTCCCATTCGATTTTCAAAACCCCAAGATGGCCCGAGTCAATAATAACGTTTGCAAACTATCTTATCAAATACTTTTCCTTTTACAAAAGAGAATTTTCCTGACTCATTGGGCTCGTTTAAAGTTTCATTGATGTTATGTTCCGTAAAGAGAATATGACTATGTGATTATCTTTCACCTTGTGTATGCGAGTGCTACTCTGTGTTGACTATGGGAATGTATGGTTTGTGTTAAGGCTTCACAACGGTTGAGTTTTGTGTTGTTATTGTTCGTATATCTTGTATATTATGTACTTGCACTAGCAAAATTCCAGTTTGCTAACCCCCGAGTTTTCGGGGGGTGGGTGCCTGTTATGCGCTTAGGTTTTAGCAGCTCGGGAGCAGTCACGGGATTGGCTTGGAAGGAGATGGAAGACGACGATGCTAATCACACAAGAGTCAGAGTTTTTTTCTTTTATTCCATCTGGGTCGGTATTTTCCATTTGGTTGAGTATTCACCCTTGCACGGGTGTAAGTTTTCATTTATTAAATGGAATTGTCATCCCTTTTTGTGTGAAAGTTTATTTTTGTCATTGAGATGTAAAATTCATTAGTTTCTGAATTGTTTAATGACCTTGTCGGTCTGCGTTGTATTTAGATTGACCCCGGTCGGTCAATCATTGTGTAGTCTAGTGGAGTTTAGCCTGGTAGATCCTTGTAAGAAGGGCCTACGGCGTGTAACATTTCCGGACGTATTATGGGGGTGTTACAATTATGGTATCGGAGCTTAGATTTGCGAAAAACCTAGGCCGTTGGGTCAAGTCCATGTACGGTGTAAGTCGCGCGCATCAGAGTTGTGATTAGTATCGTGGTTCCGACATCATCTTCAAGCGATCCGTGATGGTAAGTCTCCCGATCGTAAGTCCCTTTATATACGTATTTGATTATATTGTGCTAATATGTTTAATGTGAACTAGGGATTGGAACTTGTTGGTGATATTATTGTTTTAGCAAATAGCATGCATATGTGATCCGAGTAAAAATGGTTATGTAGTATGCTTCGGAAGTCGAGCATATTTATCTGTTTTTGCACTTTATTAGAATAAATTTATGAATGTTAATTTTATCCGTTGCGTGAGTATTTTGAGATGGCTTTTGGTATCTTGCAAACCGAGTTTTGATATTTTGGTCTTTCACGTTTTGATAATATTCTTATGACGGTATTTGATATTTTATAAATGACTTTTGTGAGTATTTGAGAATATTACCGACATCGGCCTTTTTGGCATTTTGAACATATTTTTTAAAATGATTTTTAGCTTGGTGGGTTCCGGCACGGGGCCCACGGCGCTGTAGTATCACGAATATTTTAAAGTGGTGCTTTGAAATTTTCTAACATTGTGAAAAGCCATGATTTAATGTCGTCATGTCAAATGGTCACGTATCTCGGTGGAAAATTCTTTCGAATAAACATTTTGGTAGAAGAGGAAAGATTTTCAAAATTGTGGTATTTGGGACTCAACGCTTTTGAAATATTTCAAATTAGTTACAATTCAATTTTCAATTTTTCTTTTATACATTACTCGAAAATAATTTTTAGAGTCGTTATATAAACTTCCTCTTCCGAAATAAAAGACAGTATTTACAAGTCTTGGGCGCAATGTGACTAGCCCTATTTTTCAAAATTTGTTTTCATTAAGTGCATACATATAATGATCGTCCTCGTCGAAGGACTCAAAATTGACTTCATAAAACTTTGTGCTTTATGATATTACCGTTATTCTAAGGATGCTAACTAAAACTCGGGTGATAATTGTGGTATATTGTACAACTGATAAATTAATATTGTTGAACGGTATTATCTGCATTAGCATGTCGAGCTTCGGCGGACGTAGACGTGATGATGGGAATGGAAGCGGCGAACTGGTTCGTACGACAACGATTCATGCTACGGTGAAGGAGTATCAAAATCAAACGATATCCAATGAAATCTCCTCAGTAGTCGAGCCCACGAGCGAAGCCAATAGACCGAGGACATCTGGGAAATTTTTGATCGGTGAAGAGTCTAAGGCTCCCAAACCCCCACGTCGTTCGAACGCATCGTCTTCGCGATCGGGAGTGAGCGCTGGGAATCCCAGGCCAGCATCGGTGACTCTCGGCAAGAAGGGAGGGTGCTTCAACTGCAATCGTCGGGGACATGTTCATGCAAATTGTCCCTTTCTACTCTTGACTTGTTATTGGTACGGGTGTGAAGGTCATCGGGAGAAACATTGTGAGATAAATTTCGAATTGGCAAAGAATGCTACCTTTTTGGCGAATAGAGCAAGTGACTGGAGAATGTCCCGAAACCCTATGTCTCTTTCTGAGGAGCCTAACATGGGAGAATGAATATTTTGTAATATGTCCTAATCGTTGCTGGTTCCAACAATCATGACTTCGATCGTTTTTTGTTTCGTTGCTTTACGTTTCCATATTTTGTTATTCTAAGTTTCGGGATCGTAATGTCCTTTTAGTATGGGGGAGTGTATTACCCGTACTTTTCTTAGTATTTCCGGTATTGTGTGACCTTTCATTGTTGGTAATTCAATTGTGATCCTCTCGAAGATTTTAAACTACCATG
Organism: Orobanche coerulescens; assembly: GCA_033398695.1. Lineage (NCBI taxonomy): Eukaryota > Viridiplantae > Streptophyta > Magnoliopsida > Lamiales > Orobanchaceae > Orobanche > Orobanche coerulescens. The sequence continues at coordinate 8,453,914 of CM065816.1, read as the reverse complement.
TTCTACCTAGCCTACCATCCTCCGAATGAATTTCAGAGTTGTTTTGTCAGACTCCATGGATTATTGTGGTCTTTCCACATCTGAACTTGATCCTTGCAAAATTTTGTTCGAAACTATTATTCCCACGTGTGCAATTAACACTTCCGAATGTGCTATGAACATGGATGCGGTTGGTCGAGCTCGAAACATGGTTTCAGGACGTCTAAGCCGTTTAGTGATTTTCTTAACTCTTGGAGCTTTTGTCCCAAAATTCATACTCCTCCACCACGGCTTATCGTGTTCACGTACATTTTTATCGCCTCAACTCACGTACCAGATACTTGCAAGGTTCGTTCATTGTATTTCTAGAACCTCGCATTCGCGCATTGCTCGTGATGTTTTGGGGTGAGCAAGTAGTTATTTCCTTGATTGTTTCGCCGCTCTCTATTTTAAATTTCGGGACGAAACTTATTTTAAGGGGGGTAGAATGTAATATCCGAGATTTTTAGTCTGATTAATTCGAATCTTTCTTTTTTAGACCGGAAATTTCTCGATTGTCGAGCGTTGGTATTATTTTCTCGACGATTGATTTTGTGTTTATTGTAATAATCGCGTATTTAATGTGTATTATTTTAGAATTTATATTATGGCTATATGTATTTGAGGGACACGAGGAGTGTTATTGGAATATTCATGGTTGGTAATCATTGAGTTTTGTGATTTCCGGATTTGTGTTCGTTCTGGCCGGACTTTGTAAATTTAATGCTGGGAAGTAGCAGTAGCGCGCGCTAGACTGCATTTCTAGCGCACGCTAATAATGTGTGAGTAGCGCACGCTAATAATGTGTGAGTAGCGCACGCTACTCTTGTGCGTAGCGCACTCTAGGCCTGTTGGGCAGTGAGCTTTCTGGACTCTGGAATGGGGCGTTAGCGCACGTTAATGACGGGCTAGCGTACGCTATTTCGTTTAATTAGCGCACGTTATTAATGAATTAGCACACGCTATGTCGACAGGACAGTGAGGGCAGAATGTTTCTGGACTGCAGGTGATAGCAGGTAGCGCACGCTATTGTTTCGAGCTAGCGCGCGCTAAGTGTCGATCGATAGCGCACGCTAATAATGTGTGGGTAGCGCGCGCTACCGGAGTCAGACAGTAGATTCTGGACTGTCTTTTTCCTTTTCAATACACCGACTTTCATCCCGTTAGCGCACGCTAAACTTTAAGCGTAGCGTGCGCTAATCCCTCCCAGTATATATTTGCTGGGCAGGCTCAGAATCGTCATTTTCTTCCCTTCCTTCTCCTCCTCCGGCGGCTGAGTGTTCTTGAGCGTATAAGAGTGCAGACTTCGGTCGGATTTCATCATCCAACAACACTTTTGAGTTCCTAACACCGAGTTATCAACATCTCATCAACTTTCACCGTCCAAATCAAGGTAAAATCCGCGTGAACCCTAGTTCTTCATATTTTGGGGCATTTGTTGAGATCTTTGATTCTAAGCTATTTTAGCTCAGATTTGTGTTAGATTATGATTATGAAGTCATAATCCCTTGTTTTTCTTGAAGTTTATGGATTTTGTTTCGAGTTTTTATCCATTAAATGGTGTATGAACGACTCCGTCCCCATAGTGTTTGATTAAATGTTCCTGAGGGTAGAACTTAGGGTGAATCCTTCCGTTTCCGTGGTGTTGTGTTCTGATTCGATATTTCGATGTGTTAGGATTGAATTTTTGAAGGAAGTGCGGACCGTACGTTCATCCGATTGTTGTTTCCCGTATCATCCGAATTGAGTCAAGTACCTTGATATACGAATTGTAACTGCGTGAAATCATTGTTGTCGAAGTGTATGAATTTATACGGATGTATATATGTGTATATATATATGTATATATATATATGTATATATATATGTATATATATATATATATAGAGAGAGAGAGAGATTTATATATATTTATATGTTAAATATATGTATGTATATACGTATATTGATATATATGCCTATGTCGGTGAATGACGAGTGATGAATGCTAACACTAGTTGACGTACTCAACTTGGATTGATGGGTGAACTATACTTATTCATATAATATAGTAAGATTATATATATATATATATGTATATTCGGTTGAGTCGCAATATAGGGATATATGTGCGGTGTTGGTTGGTTATGCCTGAAGGCTTATTGTGATTGAGTTTTGATTGATAACGTGCGTGGTTTTGTTTATTTGTGTGGTTATGGACTGGCGGATAAATTGTGTGACTTGATGTACTGAGTTGATAATTGTTGTAACGTTTGTCTGTGTGCTTGATGTTTGAAACAATGTGGATACTTGTTGTGAGAAACGCCGTATCCGGGAACCTCTGAGGGCGGGGCGTGCACTCCGGCCTGGTGTATGCTGCAATGTGCGGCTCCATATGGGTGGTGAACGCCGGTGTTACCTAATGCGCGCGCAAGGGGCGGCTCTTGCGGGAGTGATCGCCGGCGCGGTGACATGTTCAAGGAGCGGCCAACATAGTGGAGTGAACGTCGGTGCACAGGTGCGCAAGGGAGGCGCCTGGCAGGCTTATTGGTTACGGGTATTGGAGTGATAGCTAAGACCCCGTTACTGAACGATGTTCGTATCTCAAATTCTTTCAACTCACTTTTAAATGTTGGTCTTGATATAGACCGCGATTCGTGTTTCTAAAAGTTTGTTTCATCTTGTTTTTAAAGTGTTGGTATCAGGGTTAATTAACTAATGAGGTTTGACGAAATCTCTGAGAGTTAATTAATCGGGAGTCTTGAACAGGAGATGTCGAATGAGAGATTGTGCCTTTGATTCTATTGTGGTGCCATTCTGTTTATTGGGTCGAGGACCCTATGAAATGTTGAGATGATTGATCTCGTGTTGATGTTATTTGGATTGGGTTGAGAACCCTGTGAGATGTTGTAATGATTTCGTTTGTGACAATGTTCTATAAATTGGGTCGAGGACCCCGAATAACGTGACATGGCTTTCGTGTAATTGTTTTCCATATGTTGGGTCAAGGACCCGAGAGCTTTTGAAATTATTTTCCAAAAGTGTTCCCATTCGATTTTCAAAACCCCAAGATGGCCTGAGTCAATAATAACGTTTGCAAACTATCTTATCAAAATACTTTTCCTTTTACAAAAGGGATTTTTCCCGACTCTTTGGGCTCGTTTGAAGTTTCATTGATGTTATGTTCCGTAAAGAAAATATGACTATGTGATTATCTTTCACCTTGTGTATACGAGTGCTACTCTGTATTGACTATGGGAATGTATGGTTTGTGTTAAGGCTTCACGACGGTTGAGTTTTGTGTTGTTATTATTCGTATATCTTGTATATTATGTACTTGCACTAGCAAAATTCCAGTTTGCTAACCCCCGAGTTTTCGGGGGGTGGGTGCCTGTTATGCGCTCAGGTTTTGGCAGCTCGGGAGCAGTCACGGGATTGGCTTGGAAGGAGATGGAAGACGATGCTAATCACACAAGAGTCAGAGTCTTTTTCTTTTATTCCATCTGGGTCGGTATTTTCCATTTGGTTGAGTATTCACCCTTGCACGGGTGTAAGTTTTCATTTATTAAATGGAGTTGTCATCCTTTTTTGTGTGAAAGTTTATTTTTGTCATTGAGATGTAAAATTCATTAGTTTCTGAATTGTTTAATGACCTTGTCGGTCTGCGTTGTATTTAGATTGACCCCGGTCAGTCAATCATTGTGTAGTCTAGTGGAGTTTAGCCTGGTAGATCCTTGTAAGAAGGGCCTACGGCGTGTAACATTTTCGGACGTATTCTGTTGATGTTGGTAAAGTTGGCACGGTGATTGTCAGCTCTCAATTTTATGTAAGTTCTATAAATTTTTGTTTATTGCATTAGTGTGATGTGGAAGTCTTTTTTTATTTTGTGGTTCGGCTTTTTGTAGTTAATGATGGCCAACGAGTTTGTAAAACTCCATCCGGATGATCCACTCGGTATCAAGGTGACAGGAAAGCCGATTTACAAGGGCTCGAAAGTGTTTAAACCCATAGAGGACTTCATGACAGGTCTTGATACACCAAATGCATGTTATTGAGCACATGATGGTTAGTCCCATCGTCGGAAGATCATGGCTGTCATCGCGTGCACATGAATTATGGATATTTTGGCCAATTTGATTCATCGTGTTATCGATATAGATGTTTTGTGATTCTAAAGTTGACTGCTCATACATTAACAACTACATAACATCGTATGAAAACTCATATTTGTGGATTCGTGTAACTCATTAGTATATTAGCTATTTCATACAGATGGTGAACTTATATATATGAACTTATACAATGAGAACCTACACATGATATGCAATAGATTATGTTAATTCAGTCTATAAATTTACAAAATTGTTAACAAATGCTTGTTAATGTATAAGTAACAACACGTAAATTCGCGAGTTATTCTAGAAATTGATGAAAAATGTGCATGTTCTTGTGCACACAATGGTTAGTCCCATCGTGGGTACGATCATGGCTGTCATGTGCACATGAACTTTGAGTTTTGGGCCAATTTGATTCATCGTGTTATTGATATGGATGTTTTGTGATTCTAAAATTGATTGCTCATACATTAACAACTACATAACATCATATGCAAACTCATATTCGTTATTTCGTGTATTTCATTAGTATATGAGATATTTCATTCAAATGATGAACTTATACATTGAGAACTTTTAGACTACACATAGTATGCAATAGATTATGTTAATTTAGTCTATAAATTTACAAACAAGTATATTGTTAATAAAATATTTGTTAATATATAAGTAAAAACACGTAATTTGACGAGTTATTTTAGAAATTGGTGAAAAGTCTGTATGTTCTTGTGCACATGATGGTTAGTCCCATCGTGGGCACGATCATGGCTGTCATCATGTGCGGATGCTGACACAGTGACATGATGACTCTGTGGACACGGTGACACAGTTCCCAATATGTACACGATGGGAGCACACGATTGCTGCCATGTGTTACCATCGTGTGCAATACAGAGGGCAACATCAAATTTCAAATAAAATTATGTTTTTTCAATTCACGAACATAACTTATAATCATAATAATGAATCAATACATAGTAAGGTCAGAAATGATGCCAATTGAAATTAAATAAGGTGAAATAATACTCAATCATCATTACCACATAGTCACAAATATCAAAATATCTGCATATGATTGTTGCTATATAGTCACAAATATCAAAATACCAGCATATGATTGTTCCTATATAGTCACAAATATCAAAATACATAAGAAATTTAAATTTCACGGTAGGGACATCCTCTTATGTCATGGTCATCATTACGACAAATGCTACATCTCTTCTTCTGTCAGCGCCTTTCACTCGTTTATTCTCCATCCGTTCTTTGAGTTTCTTCTAGAGTGATATTCATATCTACACCACCTATAGGAATGAATGATTTGCAAGATTTTCTATTGTGGCTGGTTCCCATACGCCTATCGCACACCTGAGGCCGTCTACATGAGGCCAAATTTTCAATAACGGACCGTGCAAGACTCATACTTGGTGGAGGTAAGCGGACGATGAATGAGATCTTTGGTGGGACATTCCACTCATCATGAGTGGTATTGGATTTATATGCTCCTTATAAGTCTCTTTAAGGCCTTGTTGCTTGAAATAACGACTGGCGAAATCATACACAGACAAACCATTACCAGCACGCATGTTACAATAAGCAATTATGTCACATATATAGACAAAATTAAATGATGTGCACATTAGATTAAAATAATTACCTTATAACGGCAAAAGCATGACGACATGGAATCTGATCCAAATCAAACTCCCGACAATAACATGTCCAGATTTGAAGGTCGGCCTCATAACAAACTTTGTTTTCTTCGACTTTATAAAGATGTGGGATGATAGCTCGAACAGTAAGAGTGTGACTGGCTTGCACAGAGTTAGAAAGCTTTACAAAAGTGTGCACTGTCAACTCGTGGTCTCATGATGCAGCTTCTCCCCGCTTCTCATCAAACCAATTCTCTAAAATTAGGAGAAATATCACAAGTAACGATCAAATAGGAAACATCTTGCCCACAACATACGATTGTTAAAGCATTCAACGACATTTGATGTCAAGAATTTATAGCGTCATACCGGATACTTCGACCTAGCCCACCTCTCTGGCGCAATTTTCAAAAGTCGCTTGTGAATCTTCCATAGGATTCTAGCATATTGTGCAGGTTATATAAAAAATAAGTCCACGGCTCGTCGTTCTCAGTCGGACCGAGACCAACTGAAATAGGAAATACTTGCTCGTTCCCGTCAAATGTGACAGATGCAAATAAAGTTCATTTATTCCTTCCCTTCAGGTGGGTCCCATCAATTATAATCACCGACTGAAGGCACGTATCAAATGCCTTAATACTCTGTCCGAGTGTAACGAACATGTGGCAAATCACTCCCTCACGAGTCGTCTTCAAGTCATAAATCGTCCATGGATTACGGTGCTTCAACAAATACAGATAAGATGGGGGCGTCTGATATGACTCATCAAAGCCTCCGTATGTATTCTCTATCGCTATATTCCTCGTTTGGAGAGAAAAAATATATAGCATGCCGATATCATTCTCCCTACGCATCTCTGCAATCATCTCATTTGGCCTCAAAGTGGCCCCCTCACCGGTCAATCTTTTAGCAAAATAATGGGCGCAACCTCAGAAGTGACCGACCGAGCGGCAGCACAGTTCAAGTTAGAATGATAGTTGTGGTCCAAGGTTAACTTAGTAATTCTCCAAATGGTTTCACCCTCGATAGCACACAACCTGACAATTATTTCTCTCACTCTTACAGAGGAACACTATACGTTTATATGTGGAACAATCAGTGATACACTGTAGCATGTTCTCAAAATGATACATTCCTACGGTTATCCTCAACTTTGTCTTAGATCGAACGATGGACCCTACCTCAAGCTGACTGGTGACAGGTGGAGGCTACTCGACCCAACCCAAAGTCCTAGCACTACTGAGGTCGGGAAATGGAATGATCCAATTACGCATTGAATGTTGATGCCCATGCTCGCTCGCAGACTGATGATCGAATGAGAAGTTTCGACGACTCATAACCCTATCCATTTGGGCAGGTTGGAGAACCCAAGTAATAAACTCCATAGACAGTGACTCAAGCAAGTCTTTACGATAATCTTCCTCTTCGTCTTCAGACGTATGTACCTCCTCACCTTCCTCGTCTTCCTCATCTTCCCCATATTGATAATCTTTGGAAGGCATGTCATAATATATATTGCCGGGCTCTACTTTCAAGCTGTTACATCCCACATTAACCTCCGGGGCGGAGGAGCTGTCATTTTCAATATAGATCTCAGGATCCTCTTTGTATTCTCTATCAATCGAAGTATCTCGGTATCGTCCCGCAAGAGAACTTTTACATTGTTGCCATTGGACATGTGTGTAAAGTACCATAATTTATAATCGGACTCATGTGGACCACCCAAACCCTCTCTGATAACTCCCACGAAGTTAGCACGACTAACTTTGCTCGCGTCGATGTAGACAAAAATAGAGTCCCCGTCTACATATGTCGACACTTCCAATGACCATTGTGATGTATCAAAATATGCTGTCGCGACATCTGATTACAAAAAGATGATTAACTTATCAGAAAACTTATCGAACAATATTCTAGCACACGGTCGCTGCCTTGAACACGACCGATGCACACGGTCGGATGCTACCGTGTGGAGTGATCGTGGGCAAGTTTTCTGGCCATGAAATGGTCTTAAACACGATCTCTGCACACGATTGTAAATGATCGTGTGCAACGATCATGGACACGTTAGTTGTGCATACAAAATATCAAGGCCGTGGACTCTCACCATTTTGCTTGAGCGTTATTATGCATCAAGATATGAAATAATAGTAATTTCCATGTTTCAAAAAAAAATAAAGTAATGGTGAAAGGAGTAAAGAATCCCCGATACATATTCTTTTCAATTTAAAAAACTACTAATTATTTTAGATCTAAAAGCAATTTCATATCTCAGAAAAAAATGAAAAAAAATTACACCAAGTAAAAATTATGCTAAAGAAATTCATATGCTAGTTTTCAATATTTCACAATGGAATATATTCAAATTTGTTATGAATTGTGGACTTTAGCACAATTAATTGTCAAAGAAGAAAAATGTTGCCCACAACTTTTGACAAACCAAGAGGGATTGATTCAAACTTTGAAGGTGGACAAATTGGAATTGTAGTGTACCATTGTTGACAATTGATGTACACATTTGTTGAAATGGTAGTATAACTTTGCCTATAAATAGCTTGCTCCAAGATGTAATGTTACATCATTGAGAAAGAAAGAAATATACTACTACTACAAAACATATTCTACATATTATCAATCTCCATATTTTATATATTGTTATTTATTTTGTGTATCTTATAAAATATAAATTATAAAGTATTTCACAACACGTTATCAGCACGAGTTATTGCTCGGAAAAGGTTAGTATTATTCGAGTTTGAATATATTTATACTAACTGGTTTTTATCCTTGTAGAGAAAATGGCCGTAATTGAAAACAAAAAATTCCAGATCCTCGATGTTACTGGAAATAACTATCTATCATGGTGCCTTGATGTTAAATTGCACCTCCAAGGTATGGGATTGGCTACTACCTTGGAATATGTGGAACTTGCTAATGCCGATATTAAAAATGAGGCAAATGCAATGATATTCATGCGCCATCATTTATCCGAGGATCTGAAGAATGAATATATACAAATTGAAAGGCCTTCTGAGCTCTGGAAGAAGCTCAAAGATGATTTGATCACACCGTAATCGTAATATTGCCACAGCTCAATATGAATGGCAACTACTAAGATTGCAAGATTTTAAATCATTCCGATTATAATTCAGCCTTATTCAAAATTGAGTCTCGACTGGCCTTGTGCGGTACACAGCTATCTGAGACTGATAAGCTGGAAAAAACATTCACCACGATGCACTCCTCAAATATGGTGCTTCAACAACAATACAGGCAACGACAATTTCAAACATATTCTGAGCTAATTTCAGTTCTTCTCACGGCTGAGAAGACAAATGAGTTATTATTAAAAAATCATGAACTACGACCCTCTGGGTCCCGTGTCGAACCTGAAGCACATACCAGCTCTGGTAGAGCTGCCGGCCAGTTCAAGAGCCGTGAAAATAGACCCGGGCGTGGAACCCGAAAAAGTGGTGGACGTGGTGGCTACCGTCAAAATAATTACAGAAATGACCGTGGCGGACGTAACTATAATAATCGTGATAATTATCATTATTCCCGTCAAAATAAATATTCCGACAGACCAAGGCAGTCAATTCACGGGCATCGTGATAAAGGAAAAATGCCTATGGAAAATTCTGGTGATGATCCATGTCGTAGATGTGGTATAACTGGACATTGGGCTAAATATTGTCGTACTTCCCAACACCGTGTGGATTCATACCAGGCATCGCTAAAAAATAAAGGCAAAGATGCCCAGGCTCATACCACCGAATCATTCGAGCCATCCAAAGTTATTGAGGCCAACACATCTGGGAACATATTTGATGATAATCCTGACCAGGACTGGAAATCACTTGAGCTAGCAGATTTCCTTGAAGATCCTGGTTCAGTGGGACATGACGATGAATGGCTGAAATAAAATATTTATGCAATTATATGTCGTATATTTACTTTCTGGCTTGTAATACCATTATTTTTGTGTGTATTTCTTTATGTATAATATAAACATCAATAAAATCATCTATATTTTTATATTAAAATTCTCCCACTTCCAACGGCTATAAACGGCTAGTAATAGTGATTTTTTATTCTATAAATATGTACACATTTTATTCAACAACTCACTCATATTCTCTACCCTCTTATAGAAATTCTTAAGTATCTTCATCCGACTTTCTTCGAAAATGATTAACGGATCTCTCGTCTTTATTTTCACAATGATCAGCATGCTCATAATACGATGTTTAGCAAAGACTTCTCCTAATTATTCTGGATTGGTGTTTTATTTATCATTTATATTGTTGGCCTTGTATCGGCACTAATGATACATACAAAAATGTATTATTGAAAAAAAAAATGTATGTTTACATTTCCATTCTCAATAAAAAAAATGTTTCATGTCTTAAATATTTATTATATGATGATTTGATTCAACAGGAATACAAATGGAAAGTATCAAACAGGTACACAATTGTCTTGTTGATAGTGCAACAACGCACTCAATATTTACAAATAAAGCATATTTCTCGAGCATGAAATTATGCAAGACACACGTTACAACTATATCTGGTCCCGTAGAGATTATTGATGGCTCCGGGAATGCAACTGTAATGTTGCCTAATGGAACAATTTTACACATTGAAAATGCGTTATTATCTGGCAGATCAAAACGAAATCTACTGAGTTTTAAGGATGTACGCCTAAATGGCTATCACTTGGAAACAGTGATTGAGAATAATAAAGAATATCTATGTATCACATCCTATAAAATAGAAACTCGACTTGTCCACGAGAAGATTGAAGCAACAACTTCTGGACTGTATTGTGTCCCTATTCGAGCTTTTGAAACCTACGCTACCATGGCTTGGAAGCTGGTGAATCCTGATATATTTGGGTTATGGCATGATCGCCTTGGGCACCCAGGAACTTCTATGTTACGTAGGATTATTGAAAATACTCATGGACATCCATTAAAGGGCACAAAAATGCTAATGTCCAAATACTATTTCTGTGAATCATGTTCACGTGGAAAACTTATTACTAAACCTTCTATGGAAAAAGTTGGTTATGGATCACCATCATTTTTACAACGCATTCATGGTGATATTTGTGGGCCAATACATCCAGCAAGTGGACCATTCCGATATTTTATGGTCTTAATAGATGCATCATCCAGATAGTCCCACATATGTTTATTATCTACCAGAAATGTTGCTTTTGCACGACTCTTGTCCCAAATTATTAAACTCCGAGCACATTTTCCTGAATATCCTATAAAAAATATAAGAATGGATAATGCCGGAGAATTCACATCAAGGACTTTTGATGATTATTGTGAAGCACTGGGAATTAATGTTGAGCACCCAGTAGCACATGTCCACACTCAAAATGGATTGGCGGAATCCATGATTAAACGAGTCCAAATCATTGCTCGTACATTATTAATGAGATCAAAGCTCACTAGTGCAGTGTGGGGTCATGCAAGATTACATGCATCAAGACTCATCGATTACGCCCACCGCTTATCATATGCACTCCCCAATGCAATTAACTCTAGGCTTTGAGCCGAATATTTTGCACTTACGCACATTCGGATGTGTTGTTCATGTGCCAATTCCACCTCCTCAAAGGACAAAAATGGGTCCTCAACGCCGCTTGGCATATACGTTGGATTACATTCACCATAAATAAAACTGTATTTATAACCAAAAACGGGTGATATATTTACCGATCGGTTTGACGATTGTCATTTTGATGAGACTGTGTTTCCATCAATCGCGAGGATAAGACTGTTCTTAACAAAGATGAACAAAACCAGCTTGAGGATATCTCCTGGAATGTACAAAGCTTATCTCACCTAGATCCACGTACTACAGAATGTGAAAATGAGGTGAAGAGAATCATCCATTTACAAAATATTGCTAATAGACTTCCTGATGCATTTAACGATGCAAGCAAAGTGACAAAGTCTTATATTCCAGCTGCGAATGCTCCAGCTAGGATCGTTGTTCCTCATCAAAATACGAAAATGGATGATGATGCCCCACGACAAAAGCGTGGTAGACCTGTTGGTTCGAAGGACACTGTTCCTCGAAAAAGAAAGGGGAGAAGTAATAGGATCACAAACCAAGATCATCCTAGTGAGCATGCTGCAGATGAATCTGTAGAGCATAATACTGCAAATAATGAACGGATCATGGTTTCTGAAAACACCGAGAATGCCATAAATCATTACAATGAGATATGGGATCGGAAAAACATGATAATCGACAATTTATTTGCTTTCTCGGTTGCACAAGAAATTATGAATGATGATTATGATAATGAACCACATTCAATAATTGAATGCCGTCAAAGGTCAGATTGGCCTAAATGGGAGGAAGCAATACAATCTGAATTAGCTTCCCTAGAAAAACGAATGGTATTTGGGCAAATTACTCGAACACCGAATAATATAAAACCAATTGGTTACAGATGGGTGTTTGTTCGAAAAAGAAATGAGAAAAATGAGATTGCGAGATATAAAGCCCGACTCGTAGCCCAAGGATTCTCCCAACGGCCTGGGATTGACTATGATGAAACGTATTCACCAGTGATGGATATAATCACTTTCCGTTTTCTTATTAGTATGGCTGTCCATGAGTGTTTGCAAATGCGACTAATGGATGTAGTCACGGCATATCTATATGGTTCATTAGATTCTGATATCTATATGAAAATTCCTGATGGATATAAAATGCCAAAATCTGCTACTCCTCGTGAGCTATACTCAATCAAACTACAGAAATCACTGTATGGATTAAAGCAATCCGGCCGCATGTGGTATCACAGATTGAATGAATACCTTTCTAAGGAAGGTTATAAAAATGATCTTAAATGCCCATGTGTTTTTATTAAAAGATCCAATCTGGATTTGCTATAATTGCGATCTATGTGGATGACATAAATTTAATCGGAACTCCTAAAGAGTTATCCGATGCTGCTGAATATTTGAAGAAAGAATTTGAGGTTAAAGACCTTGGAATAACAAAACTCTGTCTTGGTATTGAGCTCGGCATAAAGATAATGGAATACTTGTCCACCAATCTGCGTATACCAAGAGATTGCTCAAACGATTTAATATGGACAAGGCTCATCCTCTGAGTACTCCTATGGTCGTACGGAATTTAGATCCTAAGAAAGATCCTTTCCGACCAAAGGAACCAAATGAGGAAATTTTGGGTCCTGAAGTGCCTTATCTCAATGCTATTGGAGCACTGATGTATTTAGCACAATGCACCAGACCCGATATTTCTTTTGCAGTAAATTTACTTGCAAGATACAGTTCTGAACCAACTCGAAGGCATTGGAATGGTATCAAACACATTTTTCGTTATCTCAATGGTACCATTGACATGGGTTTATCCTATTCAAAGGAGGCTACTAACTCTGGTTTAGTTGGTTATGCTGATGCGGGATACAAATCCGATCCACATGAGGCTCGCTCACAGACCGGTTATTTATTCTGCTATAATGGTACGGCTATATCATGGAGATCGACAAAACAAACATTAGTAGCTACATCTTCCAATCATTCTGAGATAATTGCTCTCTATGAAGCTGGCAGAGAAAGTGTTTGGCTAAGATCAGTTATAGCTCATATACAAAATGAATGTCGATTGAAGCTTGTGACAGACACTCCCACAATCATTTATGAAGACAATGCAGCATGCATAGCACAAGTGAAGGGTGGATATATAAAAGGTGATCGGACCAAGCATATTTCACCGAAGTTTTTCTACACACATGAACTACAGAAGAACGGAGAAATAAATGTTCAACAAATTCGCTCCTGTCATAATCTCGCTGATTTATTTACAAAATCATTGCCGACATCAACATTCGAGAAGATGGTATACGATATAGGCATGAGAAGAGCTAATCTTACCAAGATTGATAAATCAGTTTGACGGCATATATTCTTTATTTCAGGGGGAGCGAATCAATATGTGCGTTGTACTCTTTTTCCCTTATGACTGGTTTTTATCCCATTGGGTTTTTCCAGCTTAAGGTTTTTAACGAGGCAATTTTATACAAGGGTTGGATTTAAGTTGTGTACTCTTTTTTCCTTCTGACCGCTTTTATTCCCATTGGGTTTTTCGGCTTAAGGTTTTTAACGAGGCACACTTATCCAACTCACATTGCTACGTCCAAGGGAGAGTGTTATGAATTGTGGACTTTAGCACAATTAATTGTCAAAGAAGAAAAATGTTGCCCACAACTTTTGACAAACCAAGATGGATTGATTCAAACTTTGAAGGTGGACAAATTGGAATTGTAGTGTACCATTGTTGACAATTGATGTACACATTTGTTGAAATGGTAGTATAACTTTCTTTATAAATAGCTTTCCAAGATGTAATGTTACATCATTGAGAAAGAAAGAAATATACTACTACTACAAAACATATTCTACATATTATCAATCTCCATATTTTATATATTGTTATTTATTTTGTGTATCTTATAAAATATAAATTATAAAGTATTTCACAACAAAATTAAACTTTTAGGATATATTTGACGGAGAGTACGAACTCGAGAGATGTTACGAGGGGAAGTTACAAAGAGAGGGAATAACGTGATTAAAGCAAAAAATTTATATACATACCTAATGGCATAATATTTTAATTTTCCAAAAATAATAGGTCTCCCGTGAGACCTAATATTGGTGTCATCGTGAAACGGTCTTCCAAAATCAGATATTTATGATAATAAAAATAAAACATACTAAAAAATAAAAACTCTTACCAAAAATTAAAATACCAAAAAATAATCCCGAAAAATGAAAATCTATTAGAAAAATTTATATATACTTCTATTAAAACGAGAATTGTGGACACGTGTAATTCTTTGAGGTTTTTGATTTTTTAAATATTGCTTATATATAGGGATTGACTCAAAGGGCAAAAAATCCTTAAAATGAGATTGTGGGTTCAATGCGCATTTAGTACAGATTTACTACACACGTAGTATGTTGAAATGTATGGAATTAACCACATACATTTAACAAAGATTACTATGCATTGACAGAAAAATAAATATATATTACAATATAGTATGTCTGCAATAAATCCGTATTAACTATGAAGAGAGTCATGTTTCCCTTTTAAAAACCAGTTTCCATTTGAACCAATATACACATGTGTGTGTCTTCTTAAATTTTCAGAAAAAATAAATAATTCTCGATATGTATTGGGGGAGCTTTAATCCACAAGTTATACTCATCTCCCAATAAAAAATATGTTTTCATCATTTTTTAGCTTAAACTTCTAAATATTTATAAGTTTTTTGTATCAAGTTTATTCTTAATGAAAAATATATCAAATTAATTCGTAATTCACGATCATCAACTAGACATATATATTTGATATAGTAAATTTGATGGAGTTACATTAATGTTCGATTGCTCAAAAAATTTAGATTAGAAAATATATATGGATATTAATTTTTAATAAAATTAATTGATGCAAAATAAAAATAAATCAACCCACTTTTAAGAAATTAGATTTAAAATCCATATTGCTTAATAAAAATGAATTATGATTTATTTAGTTATAATAACGAAAAGTAGTAAAATACGAACTGCACACACACATATATATAGGTCTTAATCACATACTAATTCTGTCCCTCAAATTTATTCCTACCTTTTTCTTTCGGTATGTCTCTCAAATTTGTTCTAATAAATACTATTCCATCTGTCCACGATATAAAGTCCTATTTTGATATTTTTTGGTCAAAATTTAAAACTTTCGATCGTAAATTACGATCAATATAAAGAATAATTATAGTCACGTAAGTTATTTTTTGAAAATATACATTAAGACGAATCTATCAAGTACTTATATAACTATAATTATTCTTTATATTGATCGTAATTTACAATAAAAAATTTTAAATTTTGACCAAGAATGTCAAAATCGGACTTTATATTGTGAACACAGGTGGAGTAATTAACTTAACATTACACTAATGTAAGACTCCTCCAATTATATTACACTTCATAATACATTTAATATTTTTTTATTTAAATCCATATCGAAAATCCTAAGAACAATTTTGGGAGATGGAGAACATATTTTTCAATTAGTAGAATGTTCTATCTGGTGCATCGCCTGAACAAACATCTAATAAAAAAAGATGTAAAATATTAAAAATTGAAAAACCCTAAAAAAATTAAAAGCAAAACTAAAAGAACTAAAAAACTAAAAAGCCCCTAAAAACAACTAAAATAACTAAAATTAAGTCCCCGTCTCACGAAAGACTACCTCACTAGTTTTTGCCTTTTGAAAAAAACCATCCAACCAAACGAGGCTTTCTTTCAGCACAATGAGCTTCTAAGCTCCCCAACCAACAGGCAAAAGCTCACAAAAAATGATGGGCAAACTACAATTGCATTAGCTTTAATTAAGAACAACTTCCACCAACAAAATCATACAAAATAAAAAATAAAAAATCAAATATTCAAACAGGGCCGACCCTTAGGACAAGCAATACAAGTCATTGTTTGGGGCATCCATCTCTTGGGCGCAATTTTTCTTTAAGAAAAACTAGGTATATATTGAGAAAAAATTAAAAATTAAGTCCAATATTTGAAGTTAAAAATTAAATTTAGCAGAAAAAATATTTAAAACTTAAAGGAAACACGTTTTAATTAGCAAATAAAAATAGGGGCATATTTAATTTTCAAAAAAAAAAAAAAACAGGAACATATTTGATCTATCCTTTAAAAAAATATTTGGGCCTCTATTATATAAAAATCAGGTAAATACACATTCAAACCCATAACTCAAAGACCCTGGACCACAGTGGCTGAAGAGGGAGAAAACGCATCATTAGTAACACCAACACAATTATTTTGAAACTTTTCATCTACAAAGCGTTGGAGTGTATTTATAGAATCAGTTGGACTTCATGGGATCACATTGAAATCATTATCTAAAACTCGGTGGGAAAGTCGCATTGAGAGTGTAGCTGCAATCATCAGGTACCAAATTCCCAAGATAAATATGCTCTCATCCAGTTAGCTGAAACAGGAGATGATCCTAAAATTCGGAGTGAAGCTTGGGTTTTTATTTAGTACAATTATTTGGCATGACATTTTGTTCTCTAGCAATTTACAATCAAAAGATATAGACATTGGAATTGCTATTACACAATTAAAAGGGTTTATTTCTTATTTCAAAAATACAGAGAACGTGGTTTTGAAAGGAATATGGATGAAGTTAAGAAAGTTGCAGCTGAAGTGGAAATTGATCCTAATTTTCGTGAGAAATGCGCTGAAAAGGGAAGAAAACAAATTGCTGAATGTGGCGAAGAAGATGTCATTTTATCAACCGAACAATCATTTAAAGTGAATTACTTCATATGGTTATTAGATCATGTTGATACATCACTTCAATCAAGGTTTGAACAGTTTATATGAGGAGACTTTGTGGTTTTTATTTAATTTGACAAAGCTGGAGTGCGCAAGTGAAGATAATTTGAAGACTTCTCGCATAAACTTTGAAGAATTTCTAAAACATGATTTTGTGTCTGACATTGATGGGAATGTCATGTGTCTTGAGTTAAGGATTATAAGAGAATACTTACCTATAGATGTAATACCCCCATATCAAACCGGGAATATTACACGCCGCAGACCCTCTCCGTGAGGATCCACCAGGCTAGATATCAAAACAACACATTACATTACATACTGACGAATCAAAATAATGAACCAATAGACCGATTTGGTCTTTCGTCACTGACTTACAAATCAAAATACATAAACTCATACAGACTCATACCCACGCAAGGGTAAAATACTTGCAACAACGAACAATAAGACAGCGGAAAAGACAATACAATGGACTTCGACTAACTTAACCCAAAACTGGCCTTCGTGTGATTAGTATCATTCGTCTTCCATCATCCCTCGTACCGATCCTGTGACTTGCTCCCGAAAACCTGCATGTACCTGGACACAATACAGATATCCACCCCCCGATTACTCAGGGGTTAGCAAAACTCCACTGTTTTGCTATTGCAAGTATAAAGTGCAAAAACGAGCCATACACAGCACATTCTGAGAATACAACGAAAGACTTTTCGAAATATTTTTAGTTAAAAATAGTTCAAGTCTTGAAAGTAGAAACGAAGCAAGTAAGCATTTTGAAAACACCTTCAAATCTTGGGAGTTTTAAAAACATTAGAAATTGACAAGCTCATAATTCCTCGAAAGTCATTTAGGGTCACAGCCTCAAAGTTCATTTTCCACAAAACAACCTATACAGAACCGTTGGGATCTCAACCTGAAACCTCAACAACCACAATACACAAAACAATAACCATTTTCGTTTTCCAACAACAAAACTCACAGTCAAGGAGTTAAACACTTAAGACACATATCCTAGTGCCATTCTAGCCAAGTACCAAGATTCAATACATAATGTACATCAACATCGAGAACCAAAACGCTGTGATATTCTGAACATATCACAATAGTCATCAAAACAGTTTATCAGAACATCACGATATCACCAAATCACAACTGGTGTCCCGTGGCCGTACCCCTTAGTATCGACCCCCAGACATCCCGTCGAACGCTCCGGGTGGGACACCACTTCCGCGGCCGTACCCCTTAGTATCGACCCCCAGACATCCCGTCGAACGCTCCGGGTGGAAGGAACACAACTCACGCACCCAAAAACCACAATTTAACATAGTTGCAAACCACAAGCCTCGATAGTCAATCACAGTATATATATAATCAAGGCACTTGCTAGAAATGGCCAATTATCCGACGCATAGCTACGATCGTCCTAGCTACAACCTAACAATCCTAAGGACATCCCTACACATCAACGGTATAACAGCTAGTCAACCAATACGACTAACCCAACTCATAACACACACCTTAACCCACACAACCAGGTGATCACCAAAATATTACAGCACATGTCTAAATGTACTATCTACCCGACACTACGTCTTATTGACATATCTTTAAGACAAGCAACAAGCCGATTTCTAACTTAACATAATATCTACAACGACCCATATAATGAGAAATCACAATATAAACAACCATCACAATTTCATCCATAACCACGTGACTCCACGCGCATATCTTAACAAAAGAATTACACTTTACATTTACCGATCCTTTTGAAAAATGGTTATAAATATTTATTTAGCACATATCGACGATTAACAATCATTATATCCACAAAACACGTAATGTATGGACAAGATACTTGCCTCGATAATCGATACCGGACACTCCTACGAACACGGCTCAGTCGGGACACCTCGAACACCTACAATTCTCCGGCGAAGACAATGAATACACCAACGATCGAAAAACTTGAAGAAAACGACGAATGGAAGGGTTCCGACTCGAATTCTTTGCGAGAAATCTGACCCTAACATCATACCATCAATAAATTAATGAGCGAACGAGGAAGAATAATCGTAGAACGCTCGAATCCTTATTGCGACATTTTATCGAACACCTTCAAGGCGTCGATAAGATACTCAATAAAACGACGAATCCTCGGCGATTTAACTGTGGAAAAGCAAGGAATTCGACATAATATTGTTTAACAGTCATAAATCCATCACTGTTCTGAGTTAAAACGGATTAAACGGACAAATCGAACAAAATCCCCAAAACTAGATTTTAAGAAAACTTGCCTTGATTATTGGATCAAGGATGTTACGTGATGATCAATTGATGTTATGAACTCCAAAACTTCGTGGATTCATAGTATAACAACATGTCTTCGACTTCCCAAAGACTCCACCATGGACAGAAGGATAGGAAATGAAACGAGTGAAAAAAACGATCGCTCGGCCATATTTATACGCTCTGCCGGACACGGCGCAAAGAATCGCCGGCATCGGCCGTGTGTCTCGCCGTGTCTCGGCAGTCGCGATCTGCCGACCCGGCGCAGACACGGCTCGCGCGCCGTTCAGGCCGTTCGCCTGTGTCCGGCCAGCAGCCTCCAGGCACAAAATGAAGAACCACAACGACGATCCGAACGACCCCGAAACCCGAACCTGAATACGTATCGAAGATACGGTTACGAAGTACTCGCAAAGACGAATCTAAGAGCTAAGAGAACACACGATTCCGACCACCGGAAGGCTCAAAATTCGACAACGGGAGGTAATTACCCCAAACTTTGGGAAATTACGAAAATGGCCCAAAACGTCCAAAAATCACGATACGTGATCGAATAACCAAACCGAAGTTCACAACACGTCTAACAAAGTTAAATGGACTTATGGGAAACTCGAAACAGTAATTTCGAACGAGATTCACGAGAATCGAACTCTAGTGCGGAAAAGTCGTTAAGAAACACGGAACTCAACAAAACAATACCGAAACGAACTCGTATGACAAAAAGTGCAGAATTAATCATTCTCAAAATGATGAAACGGTCCGAAGCGAGTCGTCGAAACGGACTTCCGCCCCAAAAAGAAAATTACCGAAATCCGAAATTGCGGATATTACATTCTACCCTCCTTAAAAGAAGTTTCGTCCCGAAACTTAAATCAAGTAGGGAGAAGCAATATCCCGCCAGGTAAACTCAACGAGATACACAAGAACCGAAAAAAATCACGCCCAACGGCAAAACATTACAAGCAACGCAAAGGGTATACAGTGTGAAAACACGCTCCACGACGACCAACACAACGCCACCGGTAGAGACATATGTTGTATCACGATTTATTCATCCCGACAGGCGATCGACTATAAGGCCGAGCGATCAAGTCAACTCCAGTCAAACTATGGCTAGCTCGCCTAATCGAAGATATCAGACCACCATCAGGTACCTAGCGATCGACTCCCAAGGCGATCGCCCTTTGGCATCTGGCGATCGACTCTAGTGTCCGGCTAAGGACAGTCGACCTACGCCCTGAGCAGAGATGATCGCCCGTCAAAGACATCGAGGATTGGATCTCAGAACAGCACCCACGTGCAGATCCACAAAAGGCGCTGACAAGATCTTCGCTAACAGACAAGATCTTTTGCTGACAGACAAGACCTTTGACCACAGCCTGTCACCTACCTCACCTACCGGCACGTGCGCCGAAAGTTGTCAGTGGGACCACCCGTGACAGCAACTCAGGACGCGTGTAAGCTCCCCATTGGACCGTACAGTTGACTGCCAGCAACTCCTGCAGACTTTGAGGGGACAGGCCCATGTGCTAAAAGACGATCACCCGATTATTATAATGCAGAAAAGGCGATCGCCCGGCGTATCCAAGCCCTATAAATAGAGAACCTCCTCCTACTGGAAAAAGGTTCCGAATTCATTTGACCTACGGTTCGAAACTCATTTCACCAACAGTTGAGAACACACATATCATCAAGCTCCCGGCTTTCTCACCGGAATCCATCTCAGGACTTCTCTCTCCGAATCTCTCGTCCAGAACACGATCGGCTGGAGCAGCAAGTCTCCATCAGACAGATTCCAAGGGATTCATAAGCCCAGGAGCCCAAGCATCCAGCTAAATACTCGCCGTGAGAGACTGTCGATCTCTCACCGCCGCGACTGTTCATCTCCTTTGTTACAAGAACTCACAGAGCATCAAATCTGGTTCTTCCGGCAATCTACACGCTCACTAGCTAAGATAACAAGAATCCTTACACTCATTGTAATTGTATTCTTATATTAGTACTTGTATCCCCGAATATTAGTATTAATAATATCTCGCGAGAGCATTCAAGCCCGGGACTAACAACCCCGGCAAATCTTGTGTTATTTATCTTTCTCACGGAAGTGCTCTTGTATTTGTTTGCTATCCCATCCATTCCAGCAATATCTATCTCCGGATAATATTTTGGGTAGCAACAATTGGCGCTAGAAGGAGGGCATCTAACTCTCACATTTTTATTCCTACCGTCCCGAAGAACACTCACTGTTCTCGGGGCATATACTTGAAGTGACACTCACTGCACTTCAAAGAAAACCTTCAGAATCATGACATCCGCCGGTACGTCGAAGAAAGCCGCTCTCCGAACCGCCGGACACCATATCGCGGTTCAGTCCGAACCCCAGCCAACGACAGGGGAAGCCGCAGCAACGCGAGACTCTCGATCCCGCACCTGAGGGATGGCCCCAACCTCTCACTCGACCAGTTCCAAACCGAGGAACAGATCGAGGAGGCTATGGCCATCCTAGAGGAGCGAATGAGAGCATGTGCGTCGCCTGCAATAACTCCCTCGATCATCCGCCGCATGGGAAAACGGAAATTCAGCGGGCTACTGAACGAGCGATCGTCAGAAAGCCCCAATTCGCGAGGAAAGGCTCTCGCACGACCGGACGGATCCATATTCGATCGCTTGGGGCGCGACCCATCCTGGCGACCGGGGCATTCTGTTTCCAACCTTGAAAAGACGGAATCCGAATCTGTCACCAGGAGTTCGGCCTACCCACCTCACAGCCGAATGCAGGTCAGCTATCTGACTCCCGCCCCGATCGCCAGGGGATCAGTACTCAATCGCCTCGGCTCCCGCTCCGAGCGCCGAGCCGCTAGCAGTCAGGCCACGGCGATGGCCGCCATACAACGCCAGCTCGACGAGATGAAAGCTCTCTTGGACACTGGGGCAAGCACCAGCAAAAAGATCACCGGGCCGACCGAGCCACTCGCGGTCCACATCGAACTTGCCCCCATACAGCCAACGATCGCTCCTCCCAGAACACCTCTGTATGAGGGGAGATCGGACCCAGAAACTCACCTAAGTAAATTCCGAATCTACATGACTGGGTGTGGGGCATCTGATGCAACCAAGTGCCGGATCTTCCCGTTAACATTGGGCGAGCTGGCCCATAGGTGGTACGTCTCACTACCACCACGATCAATCACCTCCTTTAAGAAACTGGCGAATGACTTCACGTCATACTTCGCCAGCAAGGTCGCCATACCAGAAGGCCCCCACCGCGTGATAAAAATCAAGCAGGGGAAAGACGAGTCAGACACAGATTACATCAACCGGGTAGACGAAATCATCCTCACCGGAGAACCCATCAGTGACGAGCTCGCTCTCTATTCGGTCATGGGGGGATTCCACGGACACTCTCCCATGTTTAGACATCTCTCCAAGGATATTCCCCCAACTTACGTGATCTTCCGCGCTAAAGCTGCCAACTTTCTGGCCAGGCAAAGGCTATTCACCCTACACCTAGGCGAGGAAACGCCACCTCCTGTCCAGAAGATAGCGATCTCCAAAGCAAAGAAGGCGATCGCCAAGCCACCCGGAGATCTCAAGGCTTTCGAGGACATGGAAGCCCATCTCCTCCTTACGTTCAATCGAACTCCAGCACATATTTTCTATGCCATCAAGGGGCACGAAGAGCTCAAAAATCCAAAGGCGATAAGGGACCACGGTCACCTGGACAACAATCAATATTGTGCCTACCACAAGAGTCCCGGCCACAGCACCAACCAATGCCGCGACCTCCTCAAACAGCTCTGGAGATTGTTCGAGGAAGGCAAGTTGGACAGCTTATTGGCCTAGCCAAAGCCCCTACCAATCTCTAGACACGATCGTCCGAGTCAAACACAAAACAGGCTGGAGAGCTCATACGAGCCGACCCCTGGATCAACCTCGGCGACTGTCTCTACATGCTTTAATCAAGAGAAGGGAACCTCGGAAGTCTCCCCGATCTCCATCCTCATTTAAGAAACAGGAGGACTCGATCGCCATCTACAGTTCACCATCTAATATGATGGACTAAGGCACGAGATCGCCTCCCCCGCACAACATACGCCGTCAAAGGTCGGCATCTACATGACGATCCAAGGTGGAAGAGTGCAGCCATGGTCCTGGTGGTCGATGGAACCGACTGCTTAGGCCATGCAAGGTCCCTTTGGGCCAAGATCGCCCGCCCTTCGTTTAAATACGAGGTCGGCGTAGTCTGAGGGCCCTCCAAAGTTAATCAGTGGACACGATCGCTCGCCCTCAAAGGTTCATCATTCAACGTGGTGAACCCGGACAATGCGACGTGCCACAACCCCATCTCAACGTACACCGTCGAGGTTCGCCATTTTCATGGTGGGCCGAGGTGGAAGCAGAGCTAAACAAGCCGCGGGCGTGGAGTTGAATCATCCGACGCTGCCCCGCGCAAGGACTCCTCTAGACCGAGACCGCACGCCCTTCGTTTAAATACGAGGCGAGGCGCAGCCTAACAGAGGACCCTCATAATAAAGTGAGTCACGAGACACTCAATGTCTTCGCGCATCAAGACATGATCAAGGAGTCGGTCCATCGAACTCCGCGATCGTGCACGGTTCCTCAAGACAGGCGACCGTCCTCGAGGATTCGACAAAGTTGAAGACCGCTCACTCAACGAATTATTTTCATCCCCTTACTTCCGCTAAGTGAATAAAAACAAGGGGCAATAAGAGTGCGGACTACCAATACGACGATCGTCGTATTCAACTACATACGGAGGTCGTCATTTTCAGCAAAGTTGTGCAGCGATCGAATTTGTTGTAAAAGTTATCTTTATGAGTTTATCAATTCATTTGGAACTACCCTCGCAACGATCTCTCCTCACACATTTGTACAAAGTCAAACGAAGACTCAAAAATAACCATTCATTCAAGTGATAAGTCAGAAATCCAAACGTTCATTTCATTACTTGAAAAATCAGAGTACACGGTCGCCCGAAGGCCTAAATGCTACAAAAGAAAACTACAAAACTACAAGGAAATAAGCTAAAACATCAAAAATGAAGTGCCTCAGGCCCCTGCCTGGCCTTCGCCATCAGCATCTGGCGCGGTCCCCTCACCTTCCGGAGCGTCGGGATGAGCAAGATTGGCCGGAGACGGATACCAGCTCAAATCCACGCCGATGTCCGCAAGATCCAAGATCGGTAAGGAGAAAGCTGGATGGAGAGGATGCTCCAACGCATATGACTTGAAGTTCTCAGCTAGAGGCCCGACCTCCAAACCTCCCTTCCTGGCTGCTCGGATCGAGTCAGCGAACGCCAAATAATAGGCGAACTCGCTGACAAACTCCAAGTTTTGAAAGGGGTCAGCCTTGGTCGCCTCAACCTCTCCTTTCAGCTCCGTCATCGCCTGTTGCGACCCCTGGAGCTCAGCCTCCCTCGCAGCAACTTTTTCCCTCGCCTCCGTCAGCTCGCTGGTCAACCGAGCGATCGTCACCTTACGCGATCGGCCTCCTCTTCAGCAACCTTCTGCGCTGGACGTCATTCGCATCCGGTCCCGAAATCGGTCAACCGCTTGACGATATTGCTCGGTTTCCTTCTTCTCGGCTCAAGCTCATGGCTCGCCCGCTTGGCCGCCTCCCAGAGTCCTTCTCCATCGCCGCGATCTTATCGGCCAAACTCGGCGTTCTCTTTCCGAGCCGCCTCGAGATCCGCTGCAGCGAATAGTGGAGGGCCGCCTCAAACTCTGGCGGCACAGGCGGCCATGGTCGCCGTCTGAAGAGAAAGGGCGAGAACAGCGTGCATCGAACTCCCCGATCGCTGACGAGCGATCGCATCCAGATCGGTCGTCCATGCCTTCGGCAGAGCAGAAGCAGCCTTGCTAACGTATGGAGGAATGTCGCAGGAATGGCGAGGAGATCGGCTCGCTAGGAAATCCACGACCATCGGCGGGCAAGACGGATCTGCGCGACGGATCCTGCATCAAAACAACAAAGTTAATACAACTCCTACGCAGATGCAATTTTCAACACAAAATGCTATCTACCTCTCAGCCTTCTCGGGATCCCGACCGAAATACGGTTTCCCTTGAGGGGTCTCAGCATCCGCGATCGCCATCTCCCGCATAAAAGCCGCAGAGGGCGGCTCACTCTCCGGAGCAACGATGGTGATCGGAGGCGCGGTGATCGTCACTTCATCGCTCGGGGCAGGAACCGAAGTTTCTTCCGGCCTCGGCCTCTTGCGATTCGCTCGAAGCCCCTCCTCCGGAACTTCCTCCTCAGCCACGACCGGCTCCACGCGAGGCTCCGCCTCCGGAACTATAGGCAACGCAACGGGTGGGGCCCGAGTCGACCTCTTATGGCGAAGACGGCCTAGAACTCCTGGGTTCGACATGGCGATCTCCGTCGGAGGCTCCAAAAAGCGAGGAAAGCGAACCTCTGCAGTTAAGACGATCGATCAACAATCAGATACTGTCCTCAAGTAAGGCGATCGCCTAGAAAGTGAAGGTCGCAGAAACTCATACCTGGCACCGAGAAATGTCTCGGGAAACGGAATAGTCGAGCCGAAAACCAACGACTCTCCTTATAGATCTGAGTGGCGTCAAGGTCGTCGTCCGACAAGCTCCTTATCCGCTCCCAGACAACGAGAAAGTCAAAAGGCAACTCCTCGATCGCCGGAATGTGAAAACCTGCAAAACCGAAATCAAATTAGATCAGTCCAAAACGCATTCGAACGAAGGGAGAGTCTAAACCCTTACCGGGATTCCTCTCCCGAAACTCAGTGGGGATCTCCAGCTCGCCCGAAGGATTGTCGCTCGCGGAATCCCTCCACTTGCCGGCGACCCAGAACCACTTCGTCTGATCGCCCCGCATCTTATTCGGGACTCCGTGAATCACCCGACTAGATCGGCCCTGAATATGGTAACCGCCGACCAACCCTTTATGAGCCGTCAGTTTGAACAAATGGTTCATCTCCAACGGCGATGGGAGGCGGTACAGGCGGTGACCGCCGAAAAGGGTGAGAGTGCAGTTAATTTGGAGCCAGGCGTTGGCGTCGGTGAAGTGGCGCCACATTCCAAGCGGCCAACAGATGGGAGACAGCAAAGGATAGAGGGAAGCGCAGCCCGGCCTCCATAATCGCCTCATTCACGGCGACCATACCCATCGGAGGCTGGTCGGCTCGTTCATTCTCCACCGGCGCGAACATGTCCACATCTGAAGGAACATGGAATCTTGTCCTCCATAAGGCCAGATCTTTCCTGGTCGTCGAACTCCGTATTTGGCCATGCGACCACAACGATCGCTGCGCAGCACGGTACTGCGACCGTTTGGGAAGCACATAGGGGTAGGCGACCGAGTATCCCCGGAAATCGAATCTCGGAGTAGGACCGGCCAACTTCTCCATTATTTCAGCAAAGGCCTTATAGGCCCGACCGAAAGCGCTATGTTGCTCCCGGTAAGCCCTAATCGCGGATCTCTCTCGATCTGTGATCGTCTTTCTTGGCCGACTCCTTAGCAACATCGGCCTCATTGAATAAAGCCTCGACTTCACAGGTCGATTCGCCCGAATAGCTTCACTGCCGTCTCTCTGTGGAATACGGAAGAAGTTTCTCCGGACGATCGATGTCCCGGCGAAGCCGGTACCCGCTCCAAGTGATGATGAGGTTCCGGCCATTCTCAGAGATACAAAAGGAGAAAAGGATTTTTCTTACCCGAAAGTGAAATCGAACGACGATCGGCACTAAGATCTTCAGAAAATTCGACAGCAAGTCCTTCTTTCTCCAATAAGTACGCGTGAGTATGAAACTGCAGCACCGCGCCCCTTTTATAGGAGAAGGCAGGGACTCGTTTGCAATAAGGGAAAACCTCAGGGGTCGAATCTCAAACGACGCATTAATTGACCCCCTCGAGACCCGCGTATGCGTCTTTTCAAGGACGCGTCAGCCGAAGAGTCATTAATGACCGTTGGCGTCCTCCAATAGAAGCCCGACACGTGCGCGGAGACTTTTCCACACCCATTGTTTTTTCCCGCGCAGTTTAGCGGCCAACCAGGTCGTCCGAACCCAGAGTATATCAGCTCAAAGACGATCGCCAGTTCAGTTAAACACAAAGTCGCTCGTCAAAAGTTCAGCGATCGCCAAGAGAGCCACCTCACCCCACGTTTCCAACGTATGAGCGAGCTGGGGGGCAATTGTTGTGTCACGATTTATTCATCCCGACAGGCGATCGACTATAAGGCCGAGCGATCAAGTCAACTCCAGTCAAACTATGGCTAGCTCGCCTAATCGAAGATATCAGACCACCATCAGGTACCTAGCGATCGACTCCCAAGGCGATCGCCCTTTGGCATCTGGCGATCGACTCTAGTGTCCGGCTAAGGACAGTCGACCTACGCCCCGAGCAGAGATGATCGCCCGTCAAAGACATCGAGGATTGGATCTCAGAACAGCACCCACGTGCAGATCCACAAAAGGCGCTGACAAGATCTTCGCTAACAGACAAGATCTTTTGCTGACAGACAAGACCTTTGACCACAGCCTGTCACCTACCTCACCTACCGGCACGTGCGCCGAAAGTTGTCAGTAGGGACCACCCGTGACAGCAACTCAGGACGCGTGTAAGCTCCCCATCGACCGCATTGACCGCCAAAGAACTCCTGCAGACTTTGAGGGGACAGGCCCATGTGCTAAAAGACGATCGTCCGATTATTATAATGTAGAAAAGGCGATCGCCCGGCGTATCCAAGCCCTATAAATAGAGAACCTCCTCCTACTAGAAAAAGGTTCCGAATTCATTTGACCTACGGTTCGAAACTCATTTCACCAACAGTTGAGAACACACATATCATCAAGCTCCCGGCTTTCTCACCGGAATCCATCTCAGGACTTCTCTCTCCGAATCTCTCGTCCAGAACACGATCGGCTGGAGCAGCAAGTCTCCATCAGACAGATTCCAAGGGATTCATAAGCCCAGGAGCCCAAGCATCCAGCTAAATACTCGTCGTGAGAGACTGTCGATCTCTCACCGCCGCGACTGTTCATCTCCTTTGTTACAAGAACTCACAGAGCATCAAATCTGGTTCTTCCGGCAATCTACACGCTCACTATCTAAGATAACAAGAATCCTTACACTCATTGTAATTATATTCTTACATTAGTACTTGTATCCCCGAATATTAGTATTAATAATATCTCGCGAGAGCATTCAAGCCCGGGACTAACAACCCCGGCAAATCTTGTGTTATTTATCTTTCTCACGGAAGTGCTCTTGCATTTGTTTGCTATCCCATCCATTCCAGCAATATCTATCTCCGGATAATATTTTGGGTAGCAACAACATAATAAAACCAACAAGTGACAAGTGTCATCAAACAGATAATACAATCAAGTCGATTATCCGAACATTCACAAAACACAAGGAACGAAAATCAATACGATTGACCAACCCAACGGTACATCGATCAAAATGCGAGCCAATCGATGGACAAATACGGAATTCCACCACCCAAGGGTTGGAAGATCGAAAACGAGACTAATTTCCCGAATTTAAGGGAATTACGAAGGAGTCTGATTGTTCAACAATCACGAAACGAGATCAACAAAAACTGAACAATCAACGATCGAACCACAACGATCGAGACAACCAAAATCGAACAATCATGTTCGAATCACGAAGAACAATAAAATTCAAACAACAACTCCAAGGTTCACATCTCGACTCGAGACAATATATGATCCGGTGAAAGCAACAAGATGTGCATTCACATAAGATCCACATGAAAGGGAATGGCAATTGAAAAGTCACAACGACAAACGAGTTATTCCGAAATAATACCACACTCGCTCGATCAACAAAAGCAAGGGGCAGGACAAGCTCAGAAAGTGTCAACGAACATAAACGAGCCGATAGAGTCGAAAATACAGAAGTTCAAAATCCGACCCACTTCGAATAAAAGAACTAGTAGAACCAAAAGATGTTACTTCCGAACAAGGTTCACACGAATCGAACCGAACTCGGAAAAGTCACAGCGATAACCAGATCGACCCAAAACAAGATCACAGCTTGTTCGAACGACGAAACTGAAATACAGAACAAGTTCAGAAAGTATCAACGAACACGAGCGAGTCGATAGACCCGAGAAAGAGGAAATGCAGAAGTCTAAAAAAAACAATACGGGTATTACCTTCGACCTCTTATAAAAGAAGGTCGTCCCCGCAACTCACAATAACGGAAACAAGGCAACAACACAAAAGCAGTCGACAGAAACCTTTCCCATGGGCCTCTTAGAGTCGATCCTGATATCTGTAATGAAGTTCGTGCCCCGAAAGACTCGGAACCCAACTCACAAAACTGGATCATGTGTCTCTCGGGTCCACACTTGAAATGCATTACTGACGAGAAGGACAATTGGTACGTGCATGCCCCCGGCACACCACTGTTGAAACACCCCGGTTCGGCATACCGAATATACAAATGTTATATACAATGGGACGTAACATCACAAAGCAACAAACCATAGATGCCAATTTGGCATAACTTATCAACACATACTAAAATCATAATTGTACACAATCATATAAACCCAAGCTCTAACAGTTCGCATAGGTGCGATAGCACGCAATTTGCTACGAAACGACAACATTAAGGATTAACATCACACCTCTCACATAGGGCTAACGTAACAAATGCGTGGCGACGACTCAACGCTCACGCCACCAATTCAATCACAATTTGGAGGGCTAACATCCTAACGACAATACCAACATCCTACACACCTACTCCGACCACAAGCAGGAAATGATGGGTTCTAAAAATGAAAACCACCTTTTGAAAACAGTTTGGAAACACCAGTTGATCTTGAGTATCACTTTACAAAAAGTTGAACAACATCATTGTCGAGACTTTGAAAACCACCTTGCATTTGAACAAAAATGAGGACACTTTTCTTTTAGTGAAAAACTTTCAGAAATATTCGACCCTCGGGTCTAAGTAAAAGTGTTTCTAAAACATTGAAAATATCTCAAAACATTTTGGTCCTCGAGGTAGAAGAATTTTAAAACATTTTGTGGCACCTTGATGTACCACGAGAAAATAATTCATTTAAAAAGTACGTCTCGAAATTTATTTTCTAAGATACTCAAGGTTTTCAAAGATAATTCAATGGGCTAGAACGCCCCAAAAATTTCAGGTAATTACACGGAACATTATAGCGCCGTGGGTCCCACGCCGGAACCCACCAGGCTAAAAACTATTTACAGAAACGCCAAAAAGGCCGATGACGGTAATACTTCAAAAACTCACAAAAGTCATTTACAAAATACTAAATACCGTCATAAGAATTTCGCCAAAATGATCAAGGCCACAATGCCAAAAACTCTGTTAAGGGAATCAGTTTTCGAAATAAAACTCAGTCGGTAAAATACCGAAAGCCACTACAAAAGAACTCACGCAGCGGATAAAAGAAATACAGTCTAACATGCACACTCCAGCAACACTACTCCTCATATGAACGAAATATGGGAGTCAAATAACCACATATCACCAAATCAAAGTCCATACGAGGATTCCGTCAATTAACTCATAATCATACATGCAACTCGCATCAGACCAGGCACAAACACAAAGAAGGGAGACTTACATCCACACATCGCACGAAAATGATGGCTGCACCCTGATACTAATCACGGCCGACATTCTAAACGACGCGTCGCGACACGACTCAGTCAGACAACATCTGACAATACAAGACTCAACAACACATAACTCGACCCGACAGCCTAGGTTTCCTTAACCTAAGCTCCGATACCATAAATGTAACACCCCCAGATCAAACCGAGAATATTACACGCCGCAGACCCTCTCCGTGAGGATCCACCAGGCTAGACATCAAAACAACACATTACATTACATACCGACGAATCAAAATAACGAACCAATAGACCGATTTGGTCTTTCGTCAATGACTTACAAATCAAAATACATAAACTCATCCAGACTCATACCCACGCAAGGGTAAAATACTTGCAACAACGAACAATAAGACAGCAGAAAAGACAATACAATGAACTTCGACTAACTTAACCCAAAACTGGACTTCGTGTGATTAGTATCATTCGTCTTCCATCATCTCTCGTACCGATCCTGTGACTTGCTCCCGAAAACCTGCATGTACTTGGACACAATACAGATATCCACCCCCCGATTACTCGGGGATTAGCAAAACTCCACTGTTTTGCTAGTGCAAGTATAAAGTGCAAAAACGAGCCATACACAACACATTCCGAGAATACAACGAAAGACTTCCCGAAATATTTTTAGTTAAAAATAGTTCAAGTCTTGAAAGTAGAAACGAAGCAAGTAAGCATTTTGAAAACACCTTCAAATCTCGGGAGTTTTAAAAACATTAGAAATTGACAAGCTCATAATTCCTCGAAAGTCATTTAGGGTCACAGCCCCAAAGTTCATTTTCCACAAAACAACCTATACAGAACCGTTGGGATCTCAACCTGAAACCTCAACAACCACAATACACGAAACAATAACCATTTTCGTTTTCCAACAACAAAACTCACAGTCAAGGATTTAAACACTTAAGACACATATCCTAGTGCCATTCTAGCCAAGTACCAAGATTTAATACATAATGTACATCAACATCGAGAACCAAAACGCTGTGATATTCCGAACATATCACAATAGTCATCAAAACAGTTTATCAGAACATCACGATATCACCAAATCACAACTGGTGTCCCGTGGCCGTACCCCTTAGTATCGACCCCCATACATCCCGCCGAACGCTCCGGGTGGGACACCACTTCCGCGGCCGTACCCCTTAGTATCGACCCCCAGACATCCCGTCGAACGCTCCGGGTGGAAGTTCAACCACACACGCACCCAAGTCCACTTCCGCGGCCGTACCCCTTAGTATCGACCCCCAGACATCCCGTGGAACGCTCCGGGTGGAAGGAACACAACTCACGCACCCAAAAACCACAATTTAACATAGTTGCAAACCACAAGCCTCGATAGTCAATCACAGTATATATATAATCAAGGCACTTGCTAGAAATGGCCAATTATCCGACGCATAGCTACGATCGTCCTAGCTACAACCTAACAATCCTAAGGACATCCCTACACATCAACGCAGCTGGTCAACCAATACAACTAACCCAACTCATAACACACACCTTAACCCACACAACCAGGTGATCACCAAAATATTATAGCACATGTCTAAATGTACTATCTACCCGACACTACGTCTTATTGACATATCTTTAAGACAAGCAACAAGTCGATTTCTAACTTAACATAATATCTACAACGACCCATATAATGAGAAATCACAATATAAACAACCATCACAATTTCATCCATAACCACGTGACTCCACGCGCATATCTTAACAAAAGAATTACACTTTACATTTACCGATCCTTTTGAAAAATGGTTATAAATATTTATTTAGCACATATCGACGATTAACAATCATTATATCCACAAAACACGTCATGTATGGACAAGATACTTGCCTCGATAATCGATACCGGACACTCCTACGAACACGGCTCAGTCGGGACACCTCGAACACCTACAATTCTCCGGCGAAGACAATGAATACACCCACGATCGAAAAGCTTGAAGAAAACGACGAATGGAAGGGTTCCGACTCGAATTCTTTGCGAGAAATCTGACCCTAACATCATACCATCAATAAATTAACGAACGAACGAGGAAGAATAATCGTAGAACGCTCGAATCCTCATTGCGACATTTTATCGAACACCTTCAAGGCGTCGATAAGATACTCAATAAAACGACGAATCCTCGGCGATTCAACCGTGGAAAAGCAAGGAATTCGACATAATATTGTTTAACAATCATAAATCCATCACTGTTCTGAGTTAAAACGGATTAAACGGACAAATCGAACAAAATCCCCAAAACTAGATTTTAAGAAAACTTGCCTTGATTCGCTGGATTGAAGGATGTTACGTGATGATCAATTGATGTTATGAACTCCAAAACTTCGTGGATTCATAGTATAACAACATGTCTTCGACTTCCCAAAGACTCCAGCCGCGGACAGGAAGGATAGGAAATGAAACGAGTGAAAAAAACGCTCGGCCATATTTATACGCTGCCGGACACGGCGCAGCAAGCCCAGAACGGCGCCGTGTGTCTCGGTCGTGTCTCGCAGTGCCCGATCTGGCCGACCGGCAGAGACAGCGCTCGAAACGCCGTTTGTGGCCGTTTCGCCCAGTCCGGCCAAGCCTCAGTGCACAAAATGAAGAACCACAACGACGATCCGAACGACCCCGAAACCCGAACCTGAATACGAATCGAAGATACGGTTACGAAGTACTCGCAAAGACGAATCTAAGAGCTAAGAGAACACACGATTCCGACCACCCGAAGGCTCGAAATTCGACAACGGGAGGTAATTACCCCAAACTTTGGGAAATTACGAAAATGGCCCAAAACGTCCGAAAATCACGATACGTGATCGAATAACCAAACCGAAGTTCACAACACGTCTAACAAAGTTAAACGGACTTACGGGAAACTCGAAACAGTAATTTCGAACGAGATTCACGAGAATCGAACTCGAGTGCGGAAAAGTCGTTAAGAAACACGGAACTCAACAAAACAATACCGAAACGAACTCGTATGACAAAAAGTGCAGAATTAATCATTCTCAGAATGATGAAACGATCCCAAGCGAGTCGTCGAAACGGACCTCCGCCCCAAAAAGAAAATTACCGAAATCCGAAATTGCGGATATTACAATAGAGGTAAAGAAGGTGACTGGTGTGTTGGACTTTTTGAAGAGCATGAAAGGCTGTCATCCTACTGCAACAATTGCTTATAGAATATTGTTAACAATTCCGGTTATAGTGGCTTCAGCATAACGGAATTTTTTAAAATTGAAGTTGATTGAGTCGTATCTCCGTTCTAGTATGTGACAAGAACAGTTGAATGGATTGGCTATGCTATCAACCGAGAAGAAGATGCTAGCAAATTCTAATTTTGAAGGCTTGATTAATGATTTTGCTAGTAAAAATACGAGAAGATAATTTTTACATGAGTTTTTATTTTATTAAGTACTTCAGTAAATTTTATAGACCTTGATTTTATTATGTAATGAGTATTCTTTATTGAGAGTTTAGTATCATTTTTATGCATTTTTAGTGTCTTTGAGGTATTGTTTTGTTTCTTTTTATTTTTATGTCAAACAAAAATATGGGGGCAAATTTTTTTGAGATGGCATGGGGCATCTCAAAACTCAAGGCCGGTCAAACACCAATTTATTTAATTCTTCCTTTTCTCCGAGAGAGAAAATGGAGGAACATATACTGCATTTTCAATCTCTGCTCCATAGTAAAGAAGCAACAACTCTGACATTCACTATATATATGCAAGCAATCAAGCAGTTAATATACATTTAACATCAAAAAAATCAGGACAGTGTACTCACCACCAGCAAACATTATACACACAATTGAACTACTTGGTGCCTCTGATTTCTATTGAGATGGCCTCCAGTTATTTAATTAAACATTACAAAGGTTACGGCTGCATAACTTTATTCTGCGAAACACATGCCGGTGCTCTGAATTCTTGGCACTTCCATATTAATGTCCTTTCGGCAGGTGGAACGAAACCATTGACGGACGTCCCGACAGAAGCTTTCGCTTCGTCTTTCGGGCTGGTTTGATCCCTGAAACTACAAATACTCAACGGCAACTTTTTCTGTTTTATCCTTCCCCTCTTTCTACAAAAATTATCCAATGGTTCAGAAAATTTATCTTTTGAAATAACCCCCACTTCATCATTTTCCGAATCCAGCTGACTACTTTTACCTTCCCCATTATCCACAGCCACCTTATCAACCTTGTCATATTTCGACGAGTTCAAATCTACCGTAATCATGTCTGTTTCCTTTACATGACCTTCTGTACTATAAACACCAGATATTTTCAGCTTCTTAAGCTTGTGATTCTTCGAACCAGAACCCGGCGAGTTTTTCAAAATCCTCGGGGAGCTATTGATGGCCCGATGTAAACTACGAGCCATTTCTTCATCTTTTCTAAAATTAGTGTTATTCCCCCTTCTCATATTGTACAATGCCTCAACAGGCACATGTTTCTTCATCTTATTCTTTTTTTGACATTTCTCTTTTTTCGCAGCTTCCTCTTGGATACTCACGACAAGTTTCAAGGCATTCTTGGCAGCAGCCACGGCTTTCGCTGCTTTAGCAGCTTTCTGTTCGGCGTTGGCCCTTTTAGCCTCGGCAGCTTTTGAAGCTTTTATAGCAGCACATTTAGAGGCTTGGGCAATTTCTTCGTTTGAAATATTAGGATTTCTCAAATGGTATCTCAACAGATTATCAAAGCGGATATCACATTTGCTTCCGGTACTACAAGAAGTAAATGGGGCAGGGAAATGAATATCCGGAACCTGCTTTTTCCGCCCAGCTAGAAGGCGCTTGCGAGGTGGCAAAAGTGCATCTGCATCCAAGTGGTTAACATCACATGTATCCATCTCCATTTTTCTTCTACATCTATCCGTAAACCGAATTGCTTGGCGAAAACCTAATCTTCATAGTAAAACCAACCAAAGAAAAAGGCAATTAGCGGCATAATTTAAGGCACAAGCCCACAGCACTAACCGAATTAGATTCATCATCTTCTCCTGAATTTCGAAGAAAAATTACTAACTTCCCCACTAATATAAACACAAAAGACTAATTAGCCACACTTAAGACAAATTAACTAGCAACCAAGTTTATCATTGCACAAAACCCAAAAGAAAATGAAAAGTTCCAGCTCTTGAAGGATAGAACAAGATAAATGCGCAAAATCAAGATCAGCTAAAATGACTATTTTTTTTTTTTTGAAGCAAGTAAAAGGACTATATTAGAAAGTTCTATTCACAACTCTCATAAACTTGGTTTAAAGGATGATGATTAGATTAACAATTATGTTTTGCAGATTGCGGGCTAATTCATCATAAACATATAATTGACCTGAGACATTGTTATTCAGAAGCCTTGATGCATAAATGGTGTGAATTTTAGCACAAAATTTGTAATCAAACGAATCTGTGTCCAGCTATGATCATCTGATGTTAAGCAGAGCTAAAATTAGGGTTTTTAGAGTCATAATATACATGAATGAGTAAAAAAATAGTTAAAACCCAGCGGCTTATTCAGAAACTACAGATCCATATAACAAAATCAGCGGAAATTCACAGATTCAAAGGTATATTTCTCTCTCTTTCGAAGATGATGATGTTAGCTCAACAACAACTCAAGAAACAAACCAACACCTAATCGCGAAAACGTAATCAGAACACGAGAAATCTGATTGCAAATCAAACACCTGCAAACGGAACAAATCAACAATTGAATCTCAGATCATTCATCCCCATCCTCTCCCGCCTCCCGTGTTCAACTCTAACAAAATCCTGCTGCAAAAAATTTCAGGAAAGAAAAATAAAAAGAAATTATTAATCCTCAGATTCATTTTAACTTCATCTGCTCCAATTTCCATTTCCTACCGGCCGGGGAACACGCACCCGCACTGCCCCGGCGTGATTGGATAAATGAACGGCAAATGATGATCTTCGAAACATGAAAATTTCGAAAGAGTGTACAGTTTTTCTTGAGATAATAACCTGGAAATGATTCAGGATTGTCTTCCTCTTATTCCGTGAAAGGATTTTGCATAACTTTTCAGGCTGCTCTTGTAAGAAAAAGAGAAATGAGATGAGCTTTGAAGTGAATTCACCACGTATTTTGCTCTGGTTATTTGGACGAAATTGTCCTCCGATATTTGTTGATTTCACTAAAACGCCCCGGGTTGCCCTAGAAAATCCAACTCCAATAAATGTTGAATATGATTGTACTTAAATATTTTTATTTTACTTTAAACTATTGGATAATTCGTATCACAATCACGTAGAGGCGGTATTATAATTGAATTAAAATTATTATGTTGTCTGTTGGAAACTAAAAAATTGACCATCGCTAGAGGTTCGTCGACAGCTATAAAAGAGAAAAGAAAAATTCTGATTACCAGAGATCCACCATGACATGAGAGAAATGCATAATTATGAAAAAACATAATTACTAATTATTGTCCTTGAAATTTAAACGCCGATCTACTATCTGATTAGTTTAGTATTGTTCGTGGAATAAATACTTTAATTTTATATTGTGTAGTATAAATATATGGAGCAATTGTACCAAATAATACAAATGTGCATTATCACAACATAATAGAAAGCGAAATAAACAACATAAATTCTCTCACGTGATTAGATATTGTTGTAATATCACAATCCAATAATTACTTTATTTTCTCACACGATTTTTTTTTACTGGCTAAAAATCAAAGATATATAAAATAATTATCCAAATACATTTTTAAAAAGATTTATAATCAATTTTTATTCTCTATAACTTTCTTTATATAGAGATTATTCTATTGATGGGTATGTTATTATCAAAAAGAATAATTACTTACATATTATAGGAGGGAATATTGCAAATTTTGTCCTAGAAATTTTTCAGAATAAGATTTGGTCTCACATATCTTTTGGTTCTTTTATTTTGTAAAAATGATTCAAATTGTTAAGTATTTAATAGTTTTCGTTAACTCGCTAAAAATGATGAAATTCAATCATTATCAAAAACTAAAAATTACATAAATAATTTGAATATGGTTTAAAAATACAAAAGTAAATTCAAAATTTACAAAAATATATAGTTGATTTCAAAAGTAAATTAATTAACCAAATTATTTAAAAGTAAAACTAAAATATAAATCACTTAAAGCTAAATAAAAATTGAAAAAAATTCAAAGAACTAAATAAATCTTGAAAAATAATCAAATTAAAAAGTCTGAAAACTCAATAAAGTATATATTTAAAAATCTCAATTGAAGCTAAAATAAATTAAATAAAAATTTTATTAAAAGAATCACTTAAACTCGAATGATACAATTTTTTGATCATAAAAAGACCATGTTCTGGAGCATAAATTTCCATGGGAGCAAAAATACAGTTTATCTTATTTTAGAAAGATAACTTTAAAAATTCATAACATCACTAATTGTAATTTAATAATTTATATAAATATCACAACACTAATTGTATCGAAATATGAAGATGACTCTATTAATTAATATGATTTTTTCAAAAATTAAATGCTTATATATGTTAAGAAGATATCTTTAAAAGTGTTTAAAAAAAAAGGATATCTTTAAAAATTAGTAAAATTAGTAATTATATAATCTAAAATATTAAAACTACCTAATTATGTAAAATACTAGAATATAAGTTGTACGATAATATCGCAAATGCGCGTCATTTAAAATGCAATAGAAAATAAAATAAATGAATCTGAAATTTCTGAGAATTAATTATTGTTGTAGTAGCACAATATCCTAATTTTATGACTGACTAAAATTTTAAAGTGATTAAAATAATTGTCCATTCACATTAATTATTTTAATCTATTTTTATTCGCTCAAAATTTGTTCATATTCATATAATATCTATTAAATTAATTGCTTTATATATTTGAGGAACATACAGTATAACCTCTATAAATTAATACAGTTGGGAACGAAAAAAATATTAATTTTAGAGAAGTACTAATTAATCTACAAATTAATAATTTATTAATTTAAAGAGGTATTTTATATTCAACCAATTTAAAATTAATTACATCAAAATTCTATGAATTTAAATTTAATTAAATAGAGATATTAATGAGTATTCAATGTTAGAAACTTGAATCTAATTAGTATTCAATGTTAGAAACTTGAACTTAATTATTCAATATTTTAAAACTAGATTTGTACGTATGTTCAATGTTTTAAAACTAGATTCATACGTACAGTATGTTCAATGGTAAATACTTATGGAAGAATTACTATATATATAACAAAAAGAATTGAAAAAACATACCGACAAATACAATAATTTCTCAGAAAAAAAAATCATGACCAGTCAAATACGCAAGTCACTATGGTGAGTACAAGAGAGATCATCTCAATCAGAATTTTTATTTGAAAGTTAGTCATGGTACTATTTCAAACACTCTCAAGAGGTCATTTGAGTATCTTGATGCTAACTCAGAAAAAGGAGGAGAAACGAAAAGGCACAACCAACAAAGTTTTCAGATATGGAAAAGGTTGTTTATGAGTGGTTCCTGCAATACCAAGATCGTGTGAATATATCGGGAGAGCTCATTTCGGAGAAGGCGAGGGAGACAATGAAGATGTTATATCCTCAACAACCTGCTGGGTCAAACAAATTTTCTCAAGGTTGGATTGAGAAGTTTAAGATGAGAAATGGTATCAAGTCATTTCGTCGTTTCGGAGAAAGTGGCTCTGTTGTCACACAAGAAACGGAGAAACAATTGGAGTTTATAAGGGAGAAAATAAACAAGTTCCCTATGAAAAATGTGTTTAATATGGATGAAACTGGTTTGTTTTACAGGTTGCAAGCCGATCATTCTCTTGCAACAAAGCAATCGGAAGGAAGAAAAAAAAAGGATAAAGAAAGGCTTACCGTTGTTATCTGTTGCAATAAAGATGGATCAGAAAAAATTTCTTTATGGATCATTGGTAAGTATGCTAAACCACGTTGCTTCAAGAATGTGAATATGAGTTGCTTAAATTATGAATATCGTGCTAACAAGAAAGCATGGATGACTAGTGTGCTTTTTGATGAATATGTTCGTTATCTTGATCGAAAAATGCATAGTAGAAAAATTTTGTTGGTGGTAGATAATTATCATGTCCATCCCAAAATTGTTGAAGGACTAGAAAATGTTGAGTTGTTCTTTCTACCATCTAACATGACATCAAAGATTCAACCTTGTGATGATGGGTTCAAGATGCACTATCGTACGAGGCTCTACCGTATGATGCTAGAAGGCCATGAGTTGGGACAATCCGATCCAGAAAAGCTTAATGTTCTAGACGCCATTAATCTTGCAATCTCAGCCTGGACTATAAATGTGCAGCAAGAGACAATAGCCAATTGTTTCCGATATTGTAAAATTCGTTCAGTGAATGAAGAAGATTCAACAAATTTACATGCGGATACTGAAGCAGGTACTCATGAACTCGCTGCATTGATTAAGAATTTTCATCATCACAATGAAATGGATGTCAATCATCTATTGGATTATCCCGGTGAAAATGAAGGATGTTCATAAATTCAAAGCTTAGAAGAAATTGTTGATACTATAATTGAAAATCTAATTGAGGATGAAGCTCAAGATGATACGGTACCATTAGAGCCGGTTACGCGAAAAGAAGCAATAGAAGCGTCGAAAATCCTTCATAATTTTTTTATGCAGTCAAAGTATACCACACCAGAGCTTTTAAGTGCCGTGAAAAAAA
Source organism: Orobanche coerulescens (assembly GCA_033398695.1). Taxonomy (NCBI): domain Eukaryota; kingdom Viridiplantae; phylum Streptophyta; class Magnoliopsida; order Lamiales; family Orobanchaceae; genus Orobanche; species Orobanche coerulescens. The sequence continues at coordinate 8,413,011 of CM065816.1, read as the reverse complement.
TGAGAGATGAGATTCATTTTGATTTGAATTTTAATAGAAAATAATTAACACTAGAGTCATATTTTAATAAATTGTCTTAGTTATCTTTGTAATTTTCTGAGATTATTAATTTATGATGTTAATGGAACCCTTGATTTATAAAGGGGTCTCAAAAAAAAATTAGTATCTTTATCAATTTATCGAATTTATTAATTTAAGCTTGGGCCCAAGTCGGGACCGGAAAAAATATTAATTTTATAGAGGTTATTAATTTATCGAGTGTTAATTTAAAGAGGTTACACTGTATGTTGAAATTTTATAAAATGGGGAATTATATAATTTAATTAGGATGGAAATTATAAAAATAGTACAAATGTGCATATTCGTATACGAAATCGAATAATGTTCTAATTTTATAATTAAATAATTTCTCTACTTCTCGCATGAATTTTCTATTTTTTTGAAATATTGTAATTTTAAAATAATTTTTTATTTATATTTAAAAAGATTTATAATTAAGTTTGTCCCTTAAAATTCTCCTTCTATGAAAGGATGATTATATTGATTACTATATTATTACTAATATTTAGTTGCTAAAGTATATTTAAGAATTTATAATAATAATAATTATAAGCATTTGTATAACTAAATGCGAAATATAATAAATGCTAGAGTAGTAATTGAACCGAAATAATGCAGATCAGTATTGAGAAGATAAATTCACCACTAGAAGGGGGGGTTGAATAGTGGGAATGCGGAATACCGAAATTTCTTGCGAATAAATAGAAAATAGTGCGGAATTTAAAGACTCAAGAATTTATAGAGGTTCGGCAACTTGCCTACGTCCTCTCTCCGACTTTCTTTTTCTATTGGCTTAAGAAAAACCACAATCTTGACTCGTCTTCTATCGGTCCGAGTTCACAACCGTTACAATCGCTTGTCTTCTATCGGTCCAAGCTCAACCTCTCCCTCAATATAAATGTTTGTTTATCTAGTGTTCTATAGGAACTAGATAATCCTCACTATACGAATATGGGAGTATAATCCTAACAATGCCGGATCAAAGATCCTAATAACACCGGATTAGTGACTCTTGATTCGTTTCTTTTACGCTCAAGTGTAAGTGATGCAACACTTACAATCAAATGAAAGAATACAAAGGATAGTAGATATTACAATGAAAATCACTCTTGTATCTTTCTTTTCTCACAACTTAAAATGCTATAAAAGATATAAAACTGAGCTCAAGTATGCTTTGATTGCCTGTATGCTTGTATGCTTGAATGCTTGAAGTTGTGTGTTTGATACCCAAGTCCTTCGGGTATTTATAGGTGAGATCCATCCTTCAAATGCTGAAAAACATACTATTAGCGTGCGCTAATAGTGCCATGTAGCGTGCGCTATCGGTTTTTGACTTGAAATCTCTGAACGGTCACAAAGACTGTTGCAACGGTAAAATACCATGGCTAGCGTGCGCTAGTCATGTATCGGTAGCATGCGTTAACGTCTGGTCAACAAGTCTTCAGTCTTGACTTTGAAAATATCCGATTGTCTCTCCAACGACTCTTTATCCAACGGCTAGATTTACGATTAGCGTGCGCTAGCAAGTATGCATAGCGTGTGCTAGCATTAATTAAATCCAACTTTTCCAGATTTTCCGGATCTGCATTGACTCTTGCCTTCCAACGGTAGAAATTCAAACGGTAATATGGTGACTCCTTTTAGCGTGCGCTAATGCCTATACCTTAGCGTGCGCTACTGATTTATTTCATTAACGTACATTACCTTGTGTAGCGTACGTAAAGGCCTTAACGAATTGAGTCCAGTAGCTACTGGACTACTGACCGTAATATTGGTAGCGTGCGCTAGAGCTGAGCAGTAACGTGCGCTATATCCTTGCTTTAGCGTACGTAAAATGATATGTGTAGCGTGCGCAACATCCATTTCTGTTTTCCTTCCAAACTTCATTGTCCTCTGGATTAATACGATAGCGTGCGTTATTATTTACTGTATAGCGTGCGCTAACTGTAGTTACTTAGCGTGTGCTAACATTGAATAGCTTGCGTGCGCTATCGATCAGGCGACTTCACTTGGTTGCAGCTGACTTGTCTGGGTTGTACATTCACTGCTCGATAGCGTGCGCTACTATAAGATGAGTAGCGTGCGCTAGTTTATTTGGCTCCTTCAAAATAGTATAGATCTGAGATTGATCTAATTAAATGTTTTGAATGGAATAATCATCAAAATACATTTTGAGTCAACAATCTCCCCCTTTTTGATGATGTCAAAACATTTAATTAATACCTGCAAAAACATTTTGAAATGATTCGAATCAAGGTAAACTTGTTCGATATATTAGTATATTTTGGTTTTTGGAGTATTCTCCCCCTTTTTGACATAAACAAAAAGGAACTCCCCCTGAATTGTTGCATTATAACGAATATTAACGAAAATGCTATTATTCAAAGTGTAAACAACAATACTTGTAAACAACAAATGCCAAATGAAGTGAAATGCGAATATCATTAAGATAAAATGCAGGTAATACAACGAGTTTTCATGACATAAAACATAAAGATTGTTCGAACAACAAGATTCTACAACCAAACATCAAAAATCCTCAAATCTAAGGGTCGGAAGAAGACGCGGGGAAAGGGAACGAAGGGTGTGTGAAACGGATGAAATCGGATATCAACCCACGCACTTCCCGGACTTCCGAACGTAGAGCCCGAACATCCTCTCGAATCTCAGCCTGAGAGGTCTCGATGCCCCGCATACGAGCACAAAGGTCGCTTTCCTCTTCCTCCGTAACAACATCTCTCATAGGGCGCTTTCCTTTTGTCTTCGGATGACGAACAAAAGACTTGGATTGCAGCTCCTTAAGCGTGTGGGGTCCTCGGTGCGTGACTTGCTCGGTCGGTGTATGCATCCGTGTCCCCTTCGGCACTTGGTCATCATCCCGGAGATATGGAAACAATACCCAGCCTCGATTGAATGTCTCGACATAATGCATGGCCTTGAGGGTTATGTCACTTATCTCGTGTCCCCGAGACACCGGAACGTGTGCCTCATTAGACAAGTCAACACGAAAATGTCGAAAAATCACCGTAAGAATTGAACCAAATGGAAGTCTAGATTTCCTGGTTCTCGACATGTAGTTTTTCGACCGAAAAGACTCCCCTTTAGCTTTCATCCAGCTTATCACAATCCCAGTGAAATCCACTCGATCATCCTTCAGCACCCTATACACGACATTCTTATCAACACCGACTAACTTGTGTTGGGTGTTGACTTTTGGCATTAAACATTTTGTTAAAGCGGCCAACAACAAGCGAATGTGTATACCGAAATCATTGTTCTCGAAAACGTCATCCGTGACTTCGATCACCGTTTTCGAACACAGAAAATCACCAATCTCTCTCTCAGACACCGTAGACTCCTCGACAATGTTTTTCCCACAACAATCAAACCCGTCTTTCGATAACCCAAACAACTCGTGAAGAATTTCCGAAGAAATCTTCACCATAGTTCCGTTCACGAGGCTTTCGAGCACGAAACCTCCAATATCACCACTATCACCAAGATGCAAATTCGCATAAAATTGACGAACACACTCAGGGTACACAATCTCTTTGCACTCAACAAAACGTGCAATACCCAATGCCTCAAAGAAATCGCGAATGCTTACCTTGACCCGTTCAAGGCTGCTAAAGTTGAAGTAGTAGCAATCGGTCAAACTCTCCTTTGGAAGAATATCGAAGAAAATTTTCGACGCAATGAAGGAGACGAATCGAGTGCTGTCAAAGTCGTTGTTGCGAGGGCGTTTATAGTTCTTCTCCATGGCCTTTCGATTCTTGCTTGACATTATGAAGGAAAAACGAAGAGAATCGAAGTTTTTGAGGGAGAAGCTCGCAGAATTTGGATCGGATGTGCGTCTAGGGTTTTTTCAAGAAGGGAATTTTCTTGTCGATTGCATACGTTAGAAGTGTGATGTGTTTTAGGGTCGTACGGAAATATATATAGTCAGCAGACTTTTAGTTAGCGTACGCTAGGATTGTAGAATTAGCGTACGTTAGGTAAGAAATGAAAGGCTTACTGGACTGTCCAGTAGCTAGAATGGAATTCGAAAGATTTTATTTAGCGTACGCAAGGAAGTAAGGTTTAGCGTACGCTATCGAAAGCAAATTTTAGCGCGCGTTAAGAAAGTGAAGCTAGCGCGCGCTAGCGAGTGATCCGAATCAAGGATTTTGATGTTTTGAGTAGTAAGCTTATTTCAAAAGTTGTCTATATGTCCCATGCCAAGTTGTAAACGAATGGAATTAAATGATTCTTCGGGAAGAGGTTTTGTAAAAATGTCAGCAAGTTGATCCTTCGTCCCGACAAAAATTAAACAGATGTCTTTTTTCTGAACATGATCACGTAAAAAATGATGTCTAATATCAATATGTTTGGTTCTACTATGCAACACAGGATTTTTGCTCAGATTAATTGCACTAGTGTTATCACATAGGATAGGGGTATTTTCAAAATGTATGCCGTAGTCGCGGAGTTGATTTTTAATCCATAACACTTGAGCGCAGGCGCTCCCTGCAGCGACATATTCGGCCTCAGCTGTAGACAATGCTACACTGGTTTGCTTTTTACTTCCCCAAGATATTAAACAAGATCCAACAAAATGACATGTACCACTAGTAATCTTCTTGTCAATTTTACATCCGCCGAAATCGGCATCACTATATGCAATTAAATTAAAATCCAAGCAAGAAGGATACCATAGACCTAGTCCAATAGTTCCTTTCAAGTAGCGAAAAATGCGTTTACAAGCAATTAAATGAGATTTCTTGGGATTAGCTTGGAATCGAGCACATAAACATGTAGCAAATATTATATCTGGCCTAGATGCAGTCAAATATAGAAAAGATCCGATCATACCTCGATATAATTTTTGATCTACGGATTTGCCATTTTCATCTTTCTCAAGCTTCAATGATGACGACATTGGCGTAGATATCACCTTGCTACTTTCCATATTGAATTTCTTGAGAAGGTCGTTTGAGTACTTCGTTTGATGGATAAAAATTCCATCTTCGCATTGTTTGATTTGAAGTCCGAGGAAGAATGTTAATTCTCCCATCATACTCATTTCGAATTCTCCTTTCATAAGATTAGAAAAATCTTGGCACAAGGATTCATTAGTAGCTCCAAATACAATGTCATCAACGTAGATTTGGCAAACAAGTATATCATTATTTAGTATTTTAACAAACAAGGTATTATCGACTTTGCCTCTTTTATAATTATTTGCAATTAAAAATTGACTTAAACGATCATACCATGCTCGGGGTGCTTGCTTCAACCCGTAGAGTGCCTTGTTGAGCTTGTAGACATGATCCGGAAATTGATGGTCTTCAAAACCGGGAGGTTGCTTGACGTAGACTTCTTCTTGAATGTAACCATTCAAGAATGCACTTTTCACATCCATTTGAAATAGCTTGATCTTCTTATGGGCGGCAAATGCACATAGCAAGAGAATGGCTTCGAGTCGAGCCACGGGAGCAAAACTTTCTTCGTAATCAAGACCTTCCTCTTTATTATATCCTTGAGCGACCAAACGAGATTTATTTCGAATTGGATAGCCGTCTTCGTCACTCTTGATTTTATGCACCCATTTAGTTCCGATAATTGTTTTATCTTTAGGCGCGGGAACTAAATTCCATACATTATTGTGCTTGAATTGCACAAGCTCCTCTTGCATTGCCATCACCCAACTTTCATCATCGAGAGCTTCGGATATATTCTTGGGAACTATTTCGGATACAAAAGCACAATGAGCCATAAATTCGGTGGTTCTCCTTCGGGTTTGAACACCGTCTTCAATGTTTCCAATCACGAGGTCCTTCGGATGGTCTTTGATGTGCCTCCAATCTTTCGGTAAATCAACGATTGTGTTCGTTTCGATTTCCGAAATTTTCTTCTCTTCGGGTGAGGGATCCGGAAAAGTACCTGCATCATCAAAATATTCTACCTTTCTCGGGGGTGAGATCATATCATTGAATTTAACATGTATGGACTCTTCAACTTTATTCGTTCTAATATTATAAACACGATATGCTTTGCTATTAGTACAATAGCCAAGAAATATTCCGGAGTCAGATTTGGCATCAAACTTGCCTAAGTTATCCTTGCCATTGTTCAAAATAAATACATTGCAACCAAAAGGATGAAAATAAGCAATATTGGGCTTTTTGCCCTTCCATAATTCATACGGGGTTTTAAGATGAGTTCTACGAATATGAACCCGGTTAATCACATAGCATGCCGTAAAAATTGCTTCGGCCCAAAAGTATCGTGGAAGAGAGTATTCATTAAGCATTGTCCTCGACATTTCTTCCAAAGATCGGTTTTTCCTTTCAACAACTCCATTTTGTTGAGGCGTTCTAGGAGCCGAAAAATTATGATTAATACCGTATTTATCACATAAAAGTTCAAACGGGGTGCAATCAAATTCACCTCCGTGATCGGTACGAATAGAAATTATGGAGAGATTTTTCTCATTTGATACCAAACGACACCATTTAGAAAACTCGGAAAATGCATCATCCTTATGAGCTAAAAATCTAACCCAAGTAAATCGAGAGAAATCATCAACAATAACCAAAGTGTAAAGTTTACCATTTAAACTAACATGTCTAGATGGTCCAATCAAATCCATATGCACGAGTTCAAGCACTCGACTAGTGGAAACCTCGAATTTTGGTTTAAACGATTCTCGAGTATGTTTCCCTTTTATGCATGATTCACACAAATGCTTTCTATCAAACTTGAGTTTGGGCAATCCACGAACAAGGTCGTGTCTAGATAAAATAGAAATAATAGGCAAAGAAGTATGCCCCAATTTTCGATGCCATAAATATGCATTGTCATCCAAGGTAATAAGACATTTTTCATTGAATGAACTTTTATCGTTAAGATCAACAATATAGATGTTTCCACATCTCAAACCAATGAATGCAATTTTATTATTTCTAAATGCCGTGCAATGCGTTTGCTCAAATAGAATTTTAAAACCTTCATCACAAAGTTGCGAAACGCTAAGGAGATTATGATGCAAACCTTTAACAAATAATACTTTGTTGATAGAAGGAGAAGGTTCCTTACCGACTTTGCCGATGCCTTTGATTTTTCCCTTTTGATTATCTCCAAAGGTCACATGTCCTTGATCTTGATATTCGAGGTTTTCAAATAAGTCCTCGGAACCGCACATGTGCCTTGAGCATCCGCTATCAATGTACCACTTGTTTTTCCTTGGTGCCGGTACCTACAAAAGTAGAATTTCTCGGTTGTTTCGGTACCCAAGCCCGTTTGGGTCCTCCAAAGTTAACTATGCTTATAGCCTTCGGAACAATTGTCCCTTTAGGAACCCATATTTGCTTAACTTTGATAGTTCTTAACTTTGAATGGGCATTAACATTGTGAACTCGTTTGAAAGGATCTTTTGAGTTCTCGGTTTCGGTTTTCTTTATTTTGTCAAGGTTGATAAGGGATTGTTCCCGTTTAAAAGGATCGAAACCAAGACCGTGTTTGAGCAAGGGCGATTTTTGAATGGATAGGAGCCTTTCGAATTTCTCGTTTCCGAGAGTAAATTTGTTCAAAATATATTTTAGCTCCTTTTGAGTTTTGGTTAACTCGATTTTCAAAACATTTTCTTTTTCAAGGCATGATGTATGATCTATCTCGATAGTTTTGCCTTTGTTTTGAAGAGAGGAATTTTCGAGTTCTAAAGATTTTATTTTTCTCTTTAAGGATATGTTTAATTTAACCATCTCGTCATACTCCGTATTTAATGATTCAAACGCACTCAACAACTCATCATCATGATGAACTTCTTGTGAATCACAAAAATCAAAAGAGTCATATTCGTCATCATTGAGTTTAGAGCTTACCTCGATATTACTTTCGGAGTCGAGGGCCATGAATGCAAGATTTGCGTCTAGAGATCTTTCAATCTCCTCCTCGTCATCACTCCAAGAAGCGATTAGGACCTCCTTCTTTTTGAATCTTTCCATTTGAGGTTTTGAAGAGGATCCTCGGCATTCTTTGGCATAGTGACCGGCTTGACCACATTTACGACAATTATTGTCGAACTTCTTGATGGGAGTATAGCCACTCTTCTTTTGCTCCGGTTTGCCATCCCGACCAAGAAAACTTCGCCTCTTTTGAATTAGGTTTTTATACCTTCTAAAGTTTTTGGCATAGAGAGCGAGTTCCTCGTCGTCTTCATCTTCGGGAACATCTTCCTCAACGTCGCTATCAACGTTGAATGCGACTACTCTTTCCCGAGGCTTCAGTTTTGTGCCTCTAGACTTGAGAACGATCTCATAATTGATGAGTGACCCGATGAGGGCACTAAATTCGAGTTTGTTGAGATCTTTGGACTCCATGATCGCGGTGACCGTGGCATCCCATTCTCGTGGCAACAATCGAAGAATTTTATTAGCTTTGTCGCTGCTCGATATAGGCTTTCCAAAAGATGCAAGACCATTTGTTATAGCCGAAAATCGATCCAACATATTTGTAATCGTTTCCTCGTCTTTCATGGAAAATAATTCGTAGTCATGGAGTAACATGTTGATTTTGGTCTCCTTGACTTGGGTGGTTCCCTCATGAGTGACTTCGAGAATTTCCCAAATTTCTTTTGCACTTTCATAGGAAGATATCCTATTGAGTTCTTCGGGATTGAGAGCGCAATAGAGAAGTTGAGTAGCTCGTGAGTTGACGTGCGTGTTTCTCCAATCCTCGTCGTTGAATTTTTCGATCTTTTTCAACGATCCATCCTCTTTCTTAGCAAGTTTAGGACCAAGAGCAATAACTTTCCAGATTTCAATATCGTAGGCTTGAACGAAGATCGCCATCTTCTTTTCCCACGTCATGAAATTGGAACCGTCGAAGAAAGGAGGACGGTTGAGAGCATTTCCTTCAATTTGACCAAGAAGTGCCATTTGCGGATCTTTTTCTCTTAGGTGGTTAAACCTTTAAAAAGAGACCCGCTCCGATACCAACTGAGAAGATAAATTCACCACTAGAAGGGGGGTTGAATAGTGGGAATGCGGAATACCGAAATTTTTTGCGAATAAATAGAAAATAGTGTGGAATTTAAAGACTCAAGAATTTATAGAGGTTCGGCAACTTGCCTACGTCCTCTCTCCGACTTTCTTTTTCTATTGGCTTAAGAAAAACCACAATCTTGACTCGTCTTCTATCGGTCCGAGTTCACAACCGTTACAATCGCTTGTCTTCTATCGGTCCAAGCTCAACCTCTCCCTCAATATAAATGTTTGTTTATCTAGTGTTCTATAGGAACTAGATAATCCTCACTATACGAATATGGGAGTATAATCCTAACAATGCCGGATCAAAGATCCTAATAACACCGGATTAGTGACTCTTGATTCGTTTCTTTTACGCTCAAGTGTAAGTGATGCAACACTTACAATCAAATGAAAGAATACAAAGGATAGTAGATATTACAATGAAAATCACTATTGTATCTTTCTTTTCTCACAACTTAAAATGTAATAAAAGATATAAAACTGAGCTCAAGTATGCTTTGATTGCTTGTATGCTTGTATGCTTGAATGCTTGAAGTTGTGTGTTTGATACCCAAGTCCTTCGGGTATTTATAGGTGAGATCCATCCTTCAAATGCTGAAAAACATACTATTAGCGTGCGCTAATAGTGCCATGTAGCGTGCGCTATCGGTTTTTGACTTGAAATCTCTGAACGGTCACAAAGACTGTTGCAACGGTAAAATACCATGGCTAGCGTGCGCTAGTCATGTATCCGTAGCGTGCGTTAACGTCTGGTCAACAAGTCTTCAGTCTTGACTTTGAAAATGTCCGATTGTCTCTCCAACGACTCTTTATCCAACGGCTAGATTTATGATTAGCGTGCGCTAGCAAGTATGCATAGCGTGCGCTAGCATTAATTAAATCCAACTTTTCCAGATTTTCCGGATCTGCATTGACTCTTGCCTTCCAACGGTAGAAATTCAAACGGTAATATGCTGACTCCTTTTAGCGTGCGCTAATGCCTATACCTTAGCGTGCGCTACTGATTTCTTTCATTAACGTACGTTACCTTGTGTAGCGTACGTAAAGGCCTTAACGAATTGAGTCCAGTAGCTACGGGACTACTGACCGTAATATTGGTAGCGTGTACTAGAGCTGAGCAGTAACGTGCGCTATATCCTTGCTATAGCGTACGTAAAATGATATGTGTAGCGTGCGCAATATCCATTTCTGTTTTCCTTCCAAACTTCACTGTCCTCTGGATTAATACGATAGCGTGCGTTATTATTTACTGTATAGCGTGCGCTAACTGTAGTTACTTAGCGTGCGCTAACATTGAATAGCTTGCGTGCGCTATCGATCAGGCGACTTCACTTGGTTGCAGCTGACTTGTCTGGTCTGTACATTCACTGCTCGATAGCGTGCGCTACTATAAGATGAGTAGCGTGCGCTAGATTTATTTGGCTCCTTCAAAATAGTATCGATCTGAGATTGATCTAATTAAATGTTTTGAATGGAATAATCATCAAAATACATTTTGAGTCAACAAGTATCAACCAAAATATAATAGAAAATAAAATAAACATAAATTATCTCTCACCTAAATAAAACTGTTCTTGCAATAACATAATTAAATAATTTCTTTATTTTCTCACATGAATACTATTCTTCATGACTGAATCTTTAAGATAGTTAAATAATTATCCAATCATATCTAAAAATATTTTAGTTTTATTTTCTATAATATTCTAATGATTTATATGCTTTAGTAAAAATAAATGGCTTATATGAATGTAACCATAAAAATTAGTAAAATGGGAAACTATGTAAATATTAATATATTGGATTATATCATCCATTAGAACTGATTTGCTTGTCTAATTTATCGGAATTTTATTTTAGCAATCTAACTAAATTTGTATTTTCCTAAAATATAATTTATTTTGTTTAATTGTTTAAAAACTCTAACTATTCTATGACAATAAATTTGAAAACAAAAAAATATTGAAGAGCCTTTAATGAGATGAACTAAGACAAAATCCTCTAATTGCAACACCCCCAGAATATGACCGGGAATGTCACACGCCGTAGATCCTTATCGCAAGGATCTACCAGGCTAAACTCCAAAAGACCACTTAATGATTGACCGACCGGGGTCAAAATTAAATGCAAAGCAGACCGACAAGGTCATAAACCAATTCAGAAACTAACGACATTCATATTATAGTGACAACAATAAACTTGAACACAAAAAAGAATGACAACTCAATTTAATAAATGATAACTACACCCATGCAAGGGTGAATGCTCAAACGACAGAGAAATACCGACCAAAATGAAACAAAAGAAAAGACTCTGACTCTGGTGTGATTAGCATCGTCGTCTTCCATCTCCTTCCAAGCCAATCCCGTGACTGCTCCCGAGCTGCCAAAACCTGAGCGCATAACAGGCACCCACCCCCCTGAAAACTCGGGGGTTAGCAAACTGGAATTTTGCTAGTGCAAGTACATAATATACAAGATATACGAATAGTAACAACATAAAATTCAACCGCCGTGAAGCCTTAACACAAACCATATATTCCCATAGTCAACACATAATAACACTCGCATATACTAGGTGAAAGATAATCACATAGTCATATTCTCTTTACGGAACATAACACCAATGAGACTTTAAACGAGCCCAAGGAGTCAGAAAAATTCCTTTTGTAGAAGGAGAAGTATTTTGATAAGATAGTTTGCAAACATTATTATTGACTCGGGCCGTCTTGGGGTTTTGAAAATCGAATGGGAACACTTTTGGAAAATAATTTAAAAAGCTCTCGGGTCCTTGACCCAACATATGGAACACTGTCACAGACGAAATCATTACAACATCTCACAAGGTTCTCAACCCAATCCAAATAATATCATCACGAAATCAATCATCTCAACAATCCACAGGGTCCTCGACCCAATACACATAATAGCACCACAATACAATCAAAGGTACAAACTTTCATCCAACATATCCTGCTCAAGACCCCCGATTAATTAACCCTCGGAGATTTCGTCAAACCTCATTGGTTAATTAACCCTGATACCAACGCTTTAAAAACAAGTTGAAACAAGCTTTCAAAAACACGAATCGCGGTCTATATCAAGACAAACATTTAAAAGTGAGTTGAAAGAATTGAGATACGAACATCGTTCGGTAACGGGGTCTTAGCTATTACTCGAATACCCGTAACCAATAAGCCTGCCAGGCGCCTCCATTGCGCACCTGTGCACCGGCGTTCACTCCACTATGTTGGCCGCTCCTTGAACATGTCACTGCGCCGGCGATCACTCCCGCAAGAGCCGCCCCTTGACACACGCATTATGTAACACCGGCGTTCACCACCCATATGGAGCCGAACATTGCAGCGTACACCAGGCCGGAGTGCACGCCCCGCCCTCAGAGGTTCCCGGATATGATGTTTCTCACAACAAGTATCCACATAGTTTCAAACATCAAGCACACGGACAAGCGTCACAACAATTTTCAACTCGGTACATCAAGTCACACAATTTCCCCGTCAGTCCATAACCATACAAATAAACAATAACACGCACGTTATCAATCAAACTCAATCAACACCGCACATATATCTCTATATTGCGACTCAATCGAATATATATTTATATATATAGATATATAGATATATATATATAACCTTACTATATTATATGAATAACTATAGTTCATCCATCAATCCAAGTTGAGTACGTCAACTAGTGTTAGCATTCATCACTCGTCGATCACCGACATAAGCATATATATATATATACATATATATATATTTAACATATAATTATATATAAATACATATATAAATATATACGCATACCTATATATATATACATATATACATCCGTATAAACTCATACACTTCGACAACAATGATTTCACGCATTTACAATTCGTATATCGAGGTACTTGCCTTGGTAATACGATGCGAAGGAAACGACGAAGGAATAAGTTTCGGTCCGAACAATCCTCTCAAATCCGGCCCTAACACAATAATGATATACAATCAATCTTAACATCATGAATACGAAGAAATTCCTCCTAGTTCTACCCGTTGGGACAATTCATCGAACATCAAGAGTGCATAGGGAATTGAAATCGGTCAACGGTGAATTAATGGGATTTCATCCCATCCAATAACAAGGAAACCAAGGGTCACGAGTATACTATCGAAATCTAACAACAACATCGGTTAAATCAAATTAAAAGACAAGATCACCACCAAACCCTCCCCAAATTCATACTAGGGTTATAGGAGATCTTACCTTGATTCAAAGCCGAACAATAGATGATTTGGTGTTGTGGTGATGATACGATGCTAAGTTATACTTCCCAAACGGTGTTTGGATGAAAATCTGATGAACCCTCGCCTTGGAAAATCGCCCCGACGTGAAGAAGAGAAGAGGAATGAGAAAATGAGTGAATTTACTGAAAAACGCATTATAGGTCGATGCTATGTGGCGCCCAGGAAGTGTGCCGCGACACGGGACAAAAATTGCGCCCGATTATCGGCAGACCGCTCATGTGCCGCGGCCCGGCAAGTGTGCCGACACGGGGCCAAAATTACGCCGATGACTCGGCGGTGTGCCGCAGCTGCCGGCATGTGCCGCGGCTCACATTAGGCATTTAGCCGCCAGACAATTGCAACACGAGTGTGCCGCGGCCGGACGGTGTGCCACGCAGTGACTCGGCAGTGTGCCGCGGCCACTGCCGCGGCCTGCTGCTCACAAGACCGCCGCCAAAATCAAAATGAGTGTCTGAGCTATTTCGACCATAACTCTCTCGTCCGGACTCCGATTGACTCGCCGTTTGAACCATTGGAAAGCTAACTCAATGCTTTGACGAAACGGTCCTAAGCGAGTCGTCGAAACGGACCTCCACCGGAAAATAAAAATTACCGGAAATCGAAATTGCGGATATTACATTCTACCCTCCTTAAAAGAAGTTTCGTCCCGAAACTTAAAATAGAGAGCGGTGGAACAATCAAGAAAATAACTACTTGCTCAGACCCACATCATCACGAGCAATGCGCGAATGCGAGGTTCTAAAAATGTAAGTGAACACGATAAGTCGAGGTGGAGGAGTATGAATTTCGAGACAATAACTCCAAGAGTTAAGAAAAATCACAAGACGGCTCAGACGTCCTGAAACCATGTTTCAAGCTCGACCAACCGCATCCAAGTTCATAACACATTCGTAAGTGTTAATTGCACGCGTGGGAATACTAGTTTCGAACAAAATTAGAAGGATTAAGTTCAAATATGGAAAGACCACAATAATCCACGGGATTTAACAAAACACCTCCGAAATTCGTTCGGAGGACGGCAGACTAAGTATAACAAGATAGTTTAAAATCGTCGAGAGGATCATAATTGAATTACCAACAATGAAAAGTCACACAATACCGGAAATACTAAGAAAAGTACGGGTAATACACTCACCCATACTAAAAGATATTTCGATCCCAAACTTAGAACAACAAGAGTTGGAAACATAGAGCAATGAAATGGAGAACGATCAGAGTCACGATTGTTCAAACCAACAACGATTAGGACATATTACAAAATATTCATCCTCCCATGTTAGGCTCTTCAGAAGGAGACATAGGATTTCGGGACATTCTCCGGTCACTTGCTTTGTTCGCCAATAGGGTAGCATTCTTTGCCAGTTCGGAAATTATCTCACAATGTTTCTCCCGATGACCTTCACACCCGCACCGGTAATAAGTCAAGAGTGGAAAGGGACAATTTGCACGAACATGTCCCTGACGATTGCAGTTGAAGCACCCTCCCTTCTTACCGAGAGTCACCGATGCTGACTTGGGATTCCCAGCGCTCACTCCCGATCGCGAAGACGACGCGTTCGAACGACGTGGGAGTTTGGGAGCCTTAGACTCTTCACCGACCAAAAATTTCCCAGATATCCTCGGTCTCTTGGCTTCGCTCGTGGGCTCGACCAGTGAGGAGATTTCATAGGATATCGTTTGATCTTGATACTCCTTCACCGTAGCATGAATCGTGGTCGTACGAACCACCTCGCCGCTTCCATTCCCATCACCACGTCTACGTCCGCTGAGGCTCGACATACTAATACGGACAACACCGATCAACAGTATTAGTTTATCAGTCGTACAATATACCACAATTATCAACCCGAGTTTAGTTAGGTTCCTTAGAATAACGGTACTATCGTAAATCACAAAGTTTTATGAAGTCAATTTCGAGTTCCTCGACGAGGACGATCATTATATGTATGCACTTAATGAAAACAATTTTTTGAAAAAGAGGGCTAGTCACGTTGCGCCCAAGACTTGTAAATACTGTCTTTTATTTCGGAAGAGGAAGTTTATATAACGACTCTAAAAATTATTTTCGAGTGATGTATAAAAGAAAAAAAAATCGAAAATTGATTCGTAACTAATTTAAAATATTTCAAAAGTGTTGAGTCCCAAATACCACAATTTTGAAAATCTTTCCTCTTCTTCCAAAATGTTTATTCGAAAGAATTTTCCACCGAGATACGTGACCATTTAACATGACGATATTAAATCGTGGCTTTACACAATGTTAGAAAATTTCAAAGCATCACTTTAAAATATTCGTGATACTACAGCGCCGTGGGCCCCGTGCCGGAACCTACCAGGCTAAAAATCATATTAAAAAAAATGTTCAAAATGCCAAAAAGGCCGATGTCGGTAATATTCTCAAATACTCACAAAAGTCATTTATAAAATATCAAATACCGTCATAAGAATACTATCAAACGTGCAAGACCAAAATATCAAACTCGGTTTGCAAGATATCAAAAGCCATATTAAAATACTCATGCGGTGGATAAAATTATCATTCATAAATTTATTCTAATAAAGTGCCGAAACAGATAAATATGCTCGACTTCCGAAGCATACTACATAACCATTTTTACTCGGACCGCATACGCATGTTATATCCTAAAACAATAATATCACCAACAAGTTCCAATCCCTAGTTCACATTAAACATATTAGCACAATATATTCAAATACATATATAAGGGAAACTTATGATCGGGAGGCTTACCATCACGGATTGCCGGAAGATGATGTCGGAACCACGATACTAATCACAACTCTGATGCGCGCGACTTACACAAGACATGGACTTGACCCAACGGCCTAGTTTTTTCACAAACTTAAGCTCTGATACCATAAATGTAACACCCCCAGAATATGACCGGGAATGTCACACGCCGTAGACCCTTATCGCAAGGATCTACCAGGCTAAACTCCAAAAGACCACTTAATGATTGACCGACCGGGGTCAAAATTAAATGCAAAGCAGACCGACAAGGTCATAAACCAATTCAAAAACTAACGACATTCATATTACAGTGACAACAATAAACTTGAACACAGAAAAGAATGACAACTCAATTTAATAAATGATAACTACACCCATGCAAGGGTGAATGCTCGAACGACAGAGAAATACCGACCAAAATGAAACAAAAGAAAAGACTCTGACTCTGGTGTGATTAGCATCGTCGTCTTCCATCTCCTTCTAAGCCAATCCCGTGACTGCTCCCGAGCTGCCAAAACCTGAGCGCATAACAGGCACCCACCCCCCGAAAACTCGGGGGTTAGCAAACTGGAATTTTGCTAGTGCAAGTACATAATATACAAGATATACGAAAAGTAACAACACAAAATTCAACCGCCGTGAAGCCTTAACACAAACCATACATTCCCATAGTCAACACAGAATAACACTCGCATACACTAGGTGAAAGATAATCACATAGTCATATTCTCTTTACGGAACATAACACCAATGAGACTTTAAACGAGCCCAACGAGTCAGAAAAATTCCTTTTGTAAAAGGATAAGTATTTTGATAAGATAGTTTGCAAACATTATTATTGACTCGGGCCGTCTTGGGGTTTTGAAAATCGAATGGGAACACTTTTGGAAAATAATTTAAAAAGCTCTCGGGTCCTTGACCCAACATATGGAACACTCACATGCATTTAAATCATTACAACATCTCACAGGGTTCTCAACCCAATCCAAATAATATCATCACGAAATCAATCATCTCAACAATCCACAGGGTCCTCGGCCCAATACACAGAATAGCACCACAATACAATCAAAGGTACAAACTTTCATCCGACATATCCTGCTCAAGACCCTCGATTAATTAACCCTCGGAGATTTCGTCAAACCTCATTGGTTAATTAACCCTGATACCAATGCTTTAAAAACAAGTTGAAACAAGCTTTCAAAAACACGAATCGCGGTCTATATCAAGACAAACATTTAAGAGTGAGTTGAAAGAATTGAGATACGAACATCGTTCGGTAACGGGGTCTTAGCTATTGCTCGAATACCCGTAACCAATAAGCCTGCCAGGCGCCTCCATTGCGCACCTGTGCACCGGCGTTCACTCCACTATGTTGGCCGCTCCTTGAATATGTCACTGCGCCGGCGATCACTCCCGCAAGAGTCGCCCCTTGACACACGCATTATGTAACACCGGCGTTCACCACCCATATAGAGCCGCACATTGCAGCGTACACCAGGCCGGAGTGCACGCCCCGCCCTCAGAGGTTCCCGGATATGACGTTTCTCACAACAAGTATCCACATAGTTTCAAACATCAAGCACACGGACAAGCGTCACAACAATTTTCAACTCGGTACATCAAGTCACACAATTTCTCCGCCAGTCCATAACCATGCAAATAAACAATAACATGCACGTTATCAATCAAACTCAATCAACACCGCACATATATCTGTATATTGCGACTCAACCAAATATATATATTTATATATATAGATATATCGATATATATATATAACCTTACTATATTATATGAATAACTATAGTTCATCCATCAATCCAAGTTGAGTACGTCAACTAGTGTTAGCATTCATCACTCGTCGATCACCGACATAAGCATATATATCAATATATGTATATACATACATATATTTAACATATAATTATATATAAATACATATATAAATATATACGCATACCTATATATATATATATATACACACACACACACATATATACATCCGTATAAACTCATACACTTCGACAACAATGATTCCACGCAGTTACAATTCATATATCGAGGTACTTGCCTTGGTAATACGACACGAAGGAAACGACGAAGGAATAGGTTTCGGTCCGAACAATCCTCTCAAATCCGACCCTAACACAATAATGATATACAATCAATCTCAACATCATGAATACGAAGAAATTCCTCCTAGTTCTACCCGTTGGGACAATAATTAACGGGATTTCATCCCATCCAATAACAAGGGAACCAAGGGTCACGAGTATACTATCGAAATCTAACAACAACATCGGTTAAATCGGATTAAAAGACAAGATCACCACCAAACCCTCCCCAAATTCATACTAGGGTTATAGGAGATCTTACCTTGATTCAAAGCCGAACAATAGATGATTTGGTGTTGCGGTGATGATATGATGCTAAGTTATACTTCCCAAACGGTGTTTAGATGAAAATGTGATGAACCCTCGCCTTGGAAAATCGCCCCGACGTGAAGAAGAGAAGAGGAATGAGAAAATGAGTGAATTTCGCTGGAAAAAACGCAGTTATAGGTTGACTGCTATGTGTGCCGCGGCTCAGCCGAAGTGTGCCGCGGCACAGGGACAAAAATTGCGCCCAGTGATCGGCAGACCGCTCTGTTTGCCGCGGCACAGGGCCAAAATTGCGCCCAGTGACTCGGCAGTGTGTCGCGGCCCTGCCGGCATGTGCCGCGGTACAGACGAGTCGTCCAGGATAATTGCAACACGAGTGTGCCGCGGCCCGGACGGGTGTGCCGCGGCAGTGACTCGGCAGTGTGCCGCGGCCCTGCCGGCCTGTGCCGCGGCTCACAGTACAGGCTGCTCGGCCAAAACTGGAAAATGAGTGTCTGAGCTATTTCGACCATAACTCTCTCGTCCGGACTCCGATTGACTCGCCGTTTGAACCATTGGAAAGTTAACTCAATGCTTTATAATATTGCAAAGATTCAGAATTTTTTTGGAGTTTCCAAAAATTAATGGTAATCTAACAAAGTCGAACTCATACGTGGAAAAGTCGCTAAAGAACACGGAATTTGACAGAACGACACCGAAACAAACTCGGATGACAAAAAGTGCAGAATAAAATATTCTCAGAATGACGAAACGGTCCTAACCGAGTCGTCGAAATAGACCTCCGCCGGAAAATGAAAATTACCGGAAATCGAAATTGCGGATATTACACTAATTTGTAACAACAATTCTAAGTATTGAGAAAAAATAACATTCATTCTGAAAGATTTAGGAATGACGTTAATTTCAACTGAATTAGAGTATATTTTTGATGTAAATATTAAAAAATTCAGAAGATGAACGATTGTTTTTAAAAATATAGGATGGTAATTATTTTTTTTTTTTTTTCTATATGCAGTATTTTTAGAAATAGAATTAAATTTAAATAGGTTTTTGAATTATTTTGTGGATTTACGATATAATGGTTTCTTTATTGTGATATGTAGGACTTACGCATGTATATCACAAAGAATTTGTATGTTATTGCCATCCAGATGATTTGATTAAATGGTGAAAGCTTAGATATGTTGTTTGAATATTTTATATCAATTGACTTCAAATCCTGTAGGATACAGTTATTCTATTTTTTTTATTTACTATAAATTAATTGTGGCTTATGTGTCAATCGAAGCACGTAATCTCACACATAAGCAATCGAAACACCATAACATGACATATAACAGTCTAAACATGAGAAACGTTCATGTAAACTCATTGTATCCTTCATTAATATATATGGGAGATTCAAGGAACCTATCAACTTTCGTTTTCTCGAAGTTTGGCACTTTGGTTCATAAAAAAAGCAAAGGGACTTCTTAATCTCTCTTTTTATAAAAATAGGAAGAGGACATTAGTTGATTTAAAGTAAAATACTATGACACTGTATCATACCAAATTATCCCGATTTAAAATGGCGACGATACAATAGATATTGATATTCATATTGGAGCGCACTGTCTCGATTCGGTTCGGAGGCAACTTTGTGATAAACCTCTTCTAATTATATTTTATAGGTGTTAGATTTCTTCAATTCAATAAATTGCGTGAGACTCTTTAAATTCTATAATTGAATTGCACACCGTCTCTTAACTCATTTTCCTTCTATATACAACTAACGGTTTTAGTTTGACTTTAATTAAACATTAGTTACCCTTCCTTAACCACAGTCTAAGCAATTAAATATTAAAACAATACAAATTATTAAAAGGATTGGGATCTCTCGCAAAGACAAAGACGGTCTTTGCCGCATCCCAATCAGATTACACACACCCGCACGGGTGTGTGTGTGTGTGTCGAATCGCACGGTGCAGTGCAGCACAGCACCGTACTGCACTGCAGAGGATCCCAACCCTTATTAAAAACATGTAATTTAAGGAATTGAAGAAACCTGATGCTTATAAACCATAATTACCGGAGGTAAGCAAAATTTTCTCAGGATCCGTATCCCACCCGACCATAATTAGAGGAGGTCCAGCGCAATTTTCCCGAAATCCGGACCCTACCCGCCACGCCACCCCTCCCAAATTGCAAGAAACTTGTAAGGTAACTTGAGTGCCTACTGCCTACCATGAAAGTAGGGCTGAGAATTTAGGATCGGGAAATCCCGAGTCCCGATCCCGTCCCTAGTCCCGACGGGAAACGGGACTCCAAGTCCCGAATTTTGGTAATTTCGGGACTCGGGAGTCCCGAAATCCCGATCGGGACTATCCGAAGTCCCGATTGAAATTTCTAATTTCAATCAATTGTTTTTTTCCTTTTCGGGATATTTCGGGACATTTCGAAAAATTATCCTCGGGACCGGGACCGGGACTTAAATTTATCCCATTTCGGGAATCGGGACTCCCGAAGTCCCGATCGGGACCGGGACCGGGACCACCAAATTGATGCATTTCGGGACCGGGACATTCGAGACTCGGGACCGGGACCTCGGGATGTCCCGATTCTCAACCCTACATGAAAGGATGTAAGTGGGACATTTCATTTATTAATTTTTGGAGTTCTCTCTCTCTCTCTCTCTCTCTCTCTCTCTCTCTGAATAAAATATGGCTAGGATCCGGTGGGAAATTTTGATTTCTATGGGAAAAGGTAGGGCTGTGAACAAACTTAAAAGTTCGATTCGGTTCGAAAAATTCGGCTCGAAAAAGCTCGATTCGTGGCCCAATTCAGGACACCAAACGTAGAGCCGAACCCTATAAAATAGGATTCGAGAATCGGACCGAACGTTTCGGCTCGATTCGAGAGGCTTTGGCCCAAGACATAAACCCCTCCGATCACAGGCCGAACCATTCGGCTTCGGCGAATCGGACCGAACTATATTCGAACTATACTGGACTTATGGAGTTATACTGGACTTTAACTCGAGCCGAATCGAACTATATTCGAACGGTTCGAAAATTCGAGCCGAATCGAATCGAACTATAAAAAAAAATTAGCCTTCGAGCCGAATCGAACCTCAAATTCTGAGGTTCGAAATTTTCGAGCCGAATCGAACCTAAGGTTCGAATATATTCGAGCCGGACCGAACCCAGTAAAGGTTCGGTACAGTTCGGGTCGTTTACAGCCCTAGGAATAGGGATGTCAACTTTATCCGTACCCGATCATATCCGTTGGATAAAGCCGAAATTGGATCGGGTTTCGGCCGAACCCGAAATTTTATGGTCGGGTATGGGTATAGTATATTACCCGAATACCCCACCCGATTACCCGACCCACGTACCCATTTGAATTCTATAAATATATTATTATTATATATTATACATAAATATAATATTGTATTATAAATTATATATATTATTATATAAAATATTATATTTTAAATATTTATTATACTAAATTGAATTTATTAATTACATTATATGTATATATGATATATATTAAAAATATTTATATTCTTAAATATAGGGTATACGGGTACCCGAATACCCATTGGGTACCCGATTACCCGATGGGCAATACCCGAACCCGATCCGAATCAATTAGGGTAGGGTATGGAGGAGGCATACCCGTACCCTACCCGGCCCATTGACATCCCTATATGCGAACTAACTATACTTATTGGGCCTTTTATTATCAAAATGTTGAAGGGAAAATAACCGAGATAGAAAGTAGGGCAAAAGTTGTTGTATTATTCCATCAATGAGATCCCTTTAAATAGGGTGAAATACATACAAACAGGCCTTAGCCAAATTCTAACTAGGAAAGCCCATAAACTAACAGACTTAAGCACACAATGGGTATTATTCCTTTAACACTCCCCCTTGTGCCTAGTCTACAAGCGCATGTCATGTTGCCTCGTTAAAACCTCGTCAAGCAAAAACCTAGTGGGAAAAATGTCTTAATCATAGGGAAAAGAGTACAACATCTAGACACATCAAGTTTAGACTTCGTCCTTTGAATCTATCCTCTCATATGATCGTTACATTTGATCATAGCGCTACTAAGGTGACCATTCCATCGATCCCTAAAATCGTACATCTTGTTACCTCGTTAAAAACATTTCCAAGTGATAAAAACCCTGTGGGAAAAATGATCCTTGGAAGGAAAAGAATGTAACGTACGGTGTGGATGTAAGACTCCCCCTCAAGTCTACATCTCCCCCTGATTTGTACATCAATCAAGTACTTGTTGTCTCATTAAAAACTTCGCCAAGTAACAAAACCCAATGGGAGAAAATGAACCTTGGTCAAAGAAAAGAGTACAACACATGTGATTAAGTTTCTTTATAAATCATCATTTCCTTGTGATCTTTACATCAATCTCAGAAGTTGGAAAATTCTACGGCTCCCCTTAATGCTTACATTCATATATTGTTGCCTCGTTAAAAACTTTGCCAAGTAACAAAACCCAGTGGGAAAAATAAACCTTGGTCTAAGGAAAAGAGTGCAACATATGTAAGTATGTTCCATTATATCTCACATATGTCCCATTATGATCATTCCATCAATCAAGAGGATTTACAAGTTACATCATGTTCATAAATGTAAGTATGCTCATCAGTGGCAGTACTTAACCGCTAGTTCCTCACAAGTGTAGAATGATAGTTCTTAATCATGTACACTCACGGACTGATTCATGAAAAGCAAGAATCTTGTCGTGATTCGATGAGGTAGCCAAAAGGGGTTTGCATAGTCGATTTCCAAAACATAAGCAAGTCATACCAACACATACTTTGAGGTAGTTGCTTCGGCACCATCATTTACTTTAGCATTTGCCTTTTCTAAGCAGCATCCTTTTCCTGCTTGTAGGGAAAGAATAGTCCCAAGTCAATGGTTCCTTTTAGGTATCGGAATATATTCTTGATACCATTCCAGTGACGTTGCGTCGGTGCTGAACTAAATCGAGCTAGTAAGTTTACTGATAAGGCGATGTCCGGTCGCGAACATTGAGCTAAGTACAATAGAGCGCCTATTGCACTTAAGTAGGGAATTTCAGCTCCCAAAAGCTCTTCGTCATCTTCCTTTGGACGAAATAGATCTTTCTTCGCATCCAAGCTATGACCAATCATGGGAGTGCTAACCGGGTGTGCTTTGTCCATGTTAAAGTATCTAAGCATCTTATGGACATAAGAAGACTGGTGGATGAGAATTCCACAGACTTTATGTTCTATCTGAATACCAAGACAGAAACGAGTCTTCCCGAGATCTTTCATCTCAAACTCAATTTTCAAGTATCTGGTGGTTTCTCTTATTTCATCAAGACCGATTATGTTCACGTCATCGACATATATTGCGATGATCGTAAATCCGGAACTTATTTGTGAAGACGCAGGGATGCAGTTCATCGTTCTTTTATCCCTTCCCAATCAAGTAGTCACTTAGACGGTTATACCACATCCTTAAGGATTGCTTCAAAACCGTAAAGTTGAGCGTTTCAATCAAATTGCATACGGACTATGTGGTCTAGAGTCACTTGATTTGGGTAACGAAATTCCATAGGGCACTTCCGTATATATCTCCGTATCTAGATCCCCATAGAGATACGTAGTAACCACATCTATTGGCTGCATTTCCAGTCCCTCGGAAATTACTACGCTAATCAAATAGCGGAATGTATACATGGGAGTACATTTCCTCGTAACCAATTCCAGGGCATTGTGAGAAGCATTACTTCGTGAACCTTGTACATTAGGACTCTACTATTCTCACTATGATTTACGACAAAGGTTCGGTTATGTCCTTCAGGCTTTACACTTGGTTAGGTTAGCACTACCTACACCAAATACCTGTCTCTTTGTCGGAGAATCTAGTTCTACCTGGAATATTTTTCTTATAGGCCAATCAGCTCTATGTTGATTTCATCCAACTGAGCGAGGTTCGACATCATCGTACTTTATGATTCATGACATGTCATCAAAGTAGGTGGTTGATCAGGCCACACCCTCATAATTTCATCGAGATTCTTGATTTTCTGAATCATATCTTCGGGGCGTCCCCCTCATCATGATTCATGGACATAATAAAATCAAGCATGATCTCATGAAACGAGTTCATTGATGGTTAACATGTGAATTTGTGCCATACTCTACCTCTTACTTGGGTGAGTATTTAGTCGAACCATGTGGCTTCCACCCCTTCCTTCGCAGGGAGCCACGGCCTCAACCACACCTCCACCAAGTGCGGTTGCATCACCCGGTTCATTGGTGATGTGCCCCTTACAGGGGACTTCTAACCTTACAGGTACATTTGCAGCTGTAATGTGAGATCTTGTCTTGAACGATATCAGTAAATGCATCAGGCATCAAATCTGCTACATCCTGAAGATCGAGTGTTCTTTATGCTTTGTGCTTCACAGTAACATTGTGAAGTTCGGGGATCATAATGATGCAAAGTGGAGACACACCACGACAATTCCTTTCGTTCCCCGAGAAATTACATTTTCTCTCCTCCCCCTAACGACGGGAAGGTTGTCTCATTAAAGTGACAATCCGCAAATCGTGCGGTAAAAAGATCACTGTGAAGGTTCTAAATAGCGGATAAATGTCTGGAGATTCTTATCCAACGTGAATACATAATCGTTTCTAAAGACCGATGCGTTGTGGGGCGCAGAAGGCACATATAATGCGTAACCAAATATGCACAATTGGCACTCAAGTCCGTCTGGGTCCAAAATATAAAAACCAGGCTATCCAGTTACCAACTGGTACGCATGAACTAATTGGTTAGAAAAAGGTCTAAGAATGAACGATTTAAGTAAAGTTGCGTGCAATATTGCATAATCCCAGGCAAAAATATGCTAATTGGTGCGCATAACCAATGACATAATCACCATACAGATTATTTCGACGGTGGTTTATGTGAGACTGTTTGCATATGCACATGGGACGAGATACTATTCATTAATCTCTATCATGCAATAAACATCAAGTACTTTTTGATGTGAACTCTCCAACATCATCGAGTCCTTTAGATGTGATAAGGGAGGTGAGTCCTTATAAGTTATCTTGGAAGTTCTGCAGCAGTTTGAGTGGACAGGAGAGCGACATGTGACCAACATGTCGGAGAATCCATCAAAACCATCAATACATAAATGGTCCGCATATTAGGTGGATGGATCCACAAATTTCTCCTTATATTCAGCGTAAGAATGGAATGTTTGCTTTTGTTTCTTTATCGTAGGAAGGTCTCGCTCCTACTTTGGCTAAAGAGCAGGCTTTGCAACACTAAGTGGTGGGCATTTGATATGCATCTGGTTCTTTAGATGACATAACACGATTAACGTCAACATTGTGCTTTATGTTGAGTTGTTGCCATATTTTCGCTCGAAAAGTAATGATGTTCGTACAGGTTCTTTAGTATACATATCATCATACTTCGACCAGGATGACCTAGTCTATCGTACCAAAGCCTATATGAGTCTATGTCCCAAAGCACATTGTTGGTGACAATATAGGTTTTTAAAAACCTAATAGTAGTGAGGTACAGTCCACTAGATTGACTCATGAGTTAATCTAAAATGCGTTTACGTCCACATTCATTAGAATTAATAAAAGAAACGCTATTCCATTCTCACATTGGGTTTCAATCTGGAAACCATTGCTACGTATATTGTTGAAGCTAAGCAAGGTTCGAAGGGCTCTAGATGCATACAGAACATCGGTAACTTAGAAGACTGCCGTTTAGGCATCAAGAATTGGGCATTACCTCGCCGTTTGATGAGTTGGGAGGGCCCAATCATCCTAGTTACCGAGGTTTGTTAGGCAACTTATTCGATGAATAGAAGCCTAATTCTAAGAACATTCAAGCTCTCCTCGATTCATTTCTTAGAAAAGAGTGAAATTTCGAACCATAAGCATTCAAGCATTATTCAGTACTTCGAAATAAAGCTAAGAATCTAACGTAAGCAATATTAATATCTTGTTCGTGAAACAACATTGCATCACGCCATTATTGAAAAGAAAACACCAACACAATCGTCTTGAGGCAACTATACCAAATGTAAACGAGAAAGTAAACATAATACTAAGATTCAGTCTATAGACTGTGGCTCGTATGACTCAATTCGACGATTGGTGACTGTGAAATTGATATAGGGGGACTTGTCTAGATCATATTCCTCCATATTGTGAGTTCTCCTTTCTTTGGACTCTCTATATTTCTTGTAGTGAGATGCGACTTGCTTGCTTGCATGGCAGTTCTTGTACCATGTCCAGCATCTCCACAGTGATAGCACAGTTCATTGCTAACTCGAGTCTTAGAGGCGATAAGATGGGTAGGTGCTATTTGGTTCCCTTAGCTAGTAGAGCCAGGAGCACCAAGTCTTCGCATTACATTGGAAGAACCCCCACGTTCTTGACCACGAAGCCTATCATGTCCAGTCCCCTATTCATTGGGGTAGTTTCCATCCTTCACTTTGCCATAATTGGCCTTGGGAATTTTCTTTGTCCTAATCGGCCTGACATTACTGCTCACTAACACTTCGCTATGCCTCTCAGCTACTTGCAGTAGGTTGATTAGCTTACTGAAGGTAGTGATGCGTTTATTATCATACTCCAGCCTATACTGGTTCGTTAGTATATGAGCGGAAGTAGGGAAGGTAGAAAAAGCTTTATGGATCATGTCATATTGTGTGATTTCCTTTCCACATAAATTCAGGCGTTGCCTTGAGAGTGCATATCTTTGTTGAAATCATTGATCTGTTTATAATCAAGCAAGCGGATTTCATTCCACTGCACGGTCAACTCTAGGAGCAAAGTTTGTGAATGTTCCCAAATTGGCCCTTAAGGGCATCCCATGGTTCTTTAGGGAATTTCAACTGTAGATATTTCTATCTCGGGTTGGGTTCGATGTGTCACCTAAGGAATAAGTGCACTCGCTTTTACCTTATCAGACGGTACTTGGTATGTGGTGTTAAGGAGCGTACCACTATATTCTTTAGTGATAAATGTGGTCTCGACGTAGGAGACCCATCTATGGTACTCAAGCTCTTTTGAGTCCAAGATATCAAATTTGAGGCGAGTTGGATAAGCTGTCTTAATACAAGAAAAGGGGAAATGATTTTTCACAGTTTACCATGAGTACTTTCCATGATAAAATTTTCAATAATGAGAGCGTTATTATTTTTCAGAACCAAGATATGGTCAAGATTACTTTCAATGCTATTGGGGTTACCGGTGAAAGTACTTTATCACTGTTCGAGTTGATATAGGCAGTAGAAATAAGTACTCTAGGTTCTACTAATGATGAACCTAATACACATGCCATAACTAACGATGCATGCAAAGTATATATATAATTATAGATATAACCACATAATCCTAGGAATATATCTATACACGTATTATGCAGTCAAGTAGGTTTTATGCCGCAATATTATTAAAATTCAACTTGAATTTACTTTAATTCAAGTTGCTTTAAGCAATTCGCTATAATTTAATTGAAGTTACTAATGCATTATGCTTTTAATTGGTTTAATTAAGCATAAATATAATAAATTTATAGATAAATATGCAACAAAATAAATTAAAGTATATAAAATTACACATTGCAGATAGTAGGGTCCGTTTTGTGTACTTTACTTCATGAATAGGGGCAGAAAACGGTCAGAGAACAGGACTGCCGGCGGGTCGGGTCGGGTTCGGGTTCGGGTGCTCCACAAACTAGGTCGGGTCTGGAAGACGCGCTGGGACCTGGACGTGCGGGCCGAGCAGGTTGGGATCTGGACTGGGCGACGAGCTGGTCGGAGACGAGTCACGAAGGTTCAGAGTTGACTAGAGGCGGAGCAGGATATGGAGAGAAGAAATTTCGCTTCTGTTTGTCCGATAATTGGGGCTCGGAGCTGGAGATGTGAAATCGGAGAAGGATGGGGCGACGAACGACTGTGAGTCTAGGCGCGATCTTAGATCGCAACGGACGGATGCAGTGGATACGGGCTGCAAATGAAGGGGAATCAGATCGAGGGTTTAAAGGAAAAGAAAATCCGACGGTGATTGGGAGCAGGTTACGACGGCGGCTGCACTGTGGGGAAGAAGGCGAGCCGTCGGCTGGGGTTCTGCTCTGCGGAAGGCAGACGGTCTCTGGTAGAAGTCAACGCTCCAATCGATTTTGCGTTGGTGAATCGCGGTGATAGGTAGTCGATCTGTGGTTGGCAGGTTGTCGGCGATTATCTGGTTCGCAAATTGAAGGTCGTATGCTCCCATGAGTTTAGGATTCCGCCGTGGAAAGGGATGACGGCGGCGGCCGGGGGCTAGGGTTTCTGTTGGGGGCGTCCGAAAATCTGACCTTTCGGAATTTTCAGAAAAAAAAACGGGAGGAATTTTTCTTGCTCAGTTGGGGACTATGTGCTGATAACGTGTTGAAGGGAAAATAACCGAGACAGAAAGTAGGGCAAAAGTTGTTGTATTATTCCATCAATGAGATCACTTTAAATATGGTGAAATACATACAAACAGACCTTAGCCAAATTCTAACTAAGAAAGCCCATAAACTAACAGACTTAGGCACACAATGGGTATTATTCCTTTAACCCAAAATACAATTTCTATTAAACAATGACGGCCCATTATCCTAGATTGTGGCTCAGCCCAAATGGGGTGCTGGGTATTTAATTATTGAATTTGAATCAGGCTGCCCCTTTTATCTGCATCACAATTCGTAATGAAACAGTAAAATAAATTTACTGTAATAACCTTTTCAATTAGAATTAGTATAACTAATTTAAAAACAATATTTTTTTTCCATAATACCCATAGTCAGGTTCATGTTTTTTAATTAACAATGGATTTTGGATTAGTATAACTAATTTAAAAACAATATTTTTTTACTGATGCAAATTACATTTGTCGGTAATTAACAATGGATTTTTTTATCGGTATTTCCTTTTCAATTTCATATTAATAATTTTATTTCAATTGTTAGCATTTTATTCACGTGTATCCATCATAGGGCAATCTGTATAATGCACATCATGCATTAATATGCATTATTTTTAAATTTTTTGAATTTTTTATTTTATTCTCATATCGACCCGTATTCGGTCATGGTTAGCTATGTAGCCATATCAAGAGTAAAGATCAGGAAAGACTAGAAATCTTTTCTTGCGATGAGAATGGTGTAATCATAAACAGAACAAATAGTGTAGTTTATAAATAAGTATTATGAAATTTATAATGAACAATTTACATATTATATATTTACATAAAAATTCTTTTTTGTGTTCCCGTGTAATTACACGGGTGTTATACTAGTAGTGCACTAGAATACGACACATCAATGCATTTTTATTTTTATGAGGCAATGTTAGTTTTTGTTAGATGTTAGTGGGAATCTAACCATGCACCTAGAATCTCCTACATTCCTAGTTTACCACCTTTGCCACCTTATAACTCCTGCATCAAATCATCAGTACACTGTCTTCAATGTATTTTGTTGAGTTTGAAGGTGAAAATATTCTATCTATTTATAATAGAAAAATGATTAAAAAGTCCTATATCATTATAATAGAAAAAATATGCATATAATTTCTTTTATATAAATTATATGTGCACCCTCAATCATCCGAAGTTCTGAATGCATCATCATATAGAATTACTTCTTGTACTCAGCAAATAAATATTCAATTAAAATAAGAAGCAGGGACTGACGAGTTAATACAGGAGCCGAGGGACGTATATCCTTGGGGCCTTAGGATCTGTTCTTTTGTACTGAATGAATCGAATCGAATCGAATCGAATCGAATGGATTCGAATCGAATCAATCGAATCGAATCGAATCGAATGAATCGAATCAATCGAACTATATATTAAGGGTAAATAATAATAATAATACTAATAATAGTAATTAACAACAACAACGATAATAGTAATATTATTAGTAATAATAACAATAATAATAATTAAGATTAATAATAATAATAATAATAAGAAGAAGAATCGAAGTAATCAATCGAATCAAAATCAAAAATAAGTCCAGAATGCGCCTAAATTTCTTATTTTTTTTTTTTTTTGGGTAACTAAGATTTTATTACCAAGAATGCCAAAGGCAAAGTGACAAACCACATTCTAACACAAACTCTCAAATCCTCACAGTACTCATGTAGCTATCTCCAATATTTACAGCAATAATTGAGCAAGCTTCTTACACATTTGACTCCTGACTGCTATCACTTCTTTGCATTCACGTACTACCCGCACTTCCTCCGTAGACCGGGCCTGAAACTTCCTTGTATTTCGCTCCTTCCAGATGCAGTATACTGCTACAGTCAATGCCAACCTATACAAGAGTTGCTTGACAGTTTTTTATCCACAGTGAGTGGATAGATAATGTTTCTCCTCTTCCCATGCAACTGTATTTCTCATAATACCACACCACACTTTGATGTCTTCCCACACTTTACGCGAATAACAGCACTGAAACCACAAGTGTGCATCATTTTCATCACCTTCCCCACAGAGGCAACAAGTCTGATCAACTATCACTCCAATTTGCATAAGCTATCACATGCATTCAACTTTTCAAGAATAGCTAGCCAAACAATGAATGTACACTTCGGGGGAGCAGGATTATGAGTTATAAGCATCCTCCATCCCACAGTTTCCACAGTTCCTCTAAGTATAAGATAAAACTTTTGAATTAAGAACATAGGTAACCTCATCAACTCCTGCCCTTCTCTTGTATTCAACGCATGCCTCCGAGCTTCAATGATCTTCTTCACCACCCAAGAAGCCTGGTTAGGTATAGGCATTGTGCTGATCTCTTCACCACCCCTCATTTTTAGTTTAGAGTTAACTATATTTTTTGTTCTTGTGGTTTGCTGGGTATTTCACTTTCAGTCCAATTTTTTAAATACCCTCCTTTCATTCTTTCTTTTTCTATTATTATTATTATTATTATTCATATTATTATTAAAGTTAAGTATTTTTTATTTAAAAATAAGAATTAAAAAACTCTGGATCTTATTTTAAATTGTATTAATAAAAATAAAAACTAGAATATTATTTTTCATAAAATAAATTAAAATCTGAATTATTTTATTTTATTTATTAAAAAAAACTGCTAGTAATTTATTTTTCTAATTTTTTTTACTTTTCATAAAAAATATTGTTTTATTTTTTAAAATAATATAAAAATCTAAAAAAACAAATTAAAGATTGATTACTTGAATTCAACTTCACCGGAAAAGATAACCGATCAGATTTTTATTTTTTATGGAAAATAATATTTCAGTTTTTTTAATTCTAAATATAAACTCGATTTTTTTTAAATTAATATTTCAGAATTTAAAAAATTACATGAAGTTCCGATTTTTTCTAATTTTCTAGATTTTTTAAATAAAAAAATAAAGTTCTGATTTTTTTTCTTAAATTTTCCAGATTTTTTAAAAATCTGAAAAATTAGAAAAATTCGGAACTTTAGGTATTTTTTTAAATTCTGGAATATAATTAATATTAAAAAATCAGAATTTTTATTTAAAAATCAGAAATAAAAAATTTATAAACTCTGGATATTATTTTAAATTATTTTAATAAAAATAAAAACTAGAATATTATTTTCAATAAAATAAATAAAAATCTGGATATTTTATTTTATTTATTAATGAAAAGACGAAAATACCCTCCTAACTAACGGTCAAACCTATTCAAACTAACGGTGTTAGTAAAAACGGACTGAAACTGAAACCGATGTTTCACTTTTGAACCAAACCCGAAACTTTTTAAAAAATTGGACTGGAAGTGAAATACCCGACAAATCACAAAGACAAAAAATGCATTTAACTCTTTATTTTACCATGATATATATTATACGAGGTGTTACGAACCCGTGCGATGCACCGGCTGTGCTTTTGATTGAATATCTACGTGTTTTGTACGTAATATTTGTGCAGATGTTTATATACTTTGTATCAAGGTTGCGTTGATGTGCGTAATATAAGTTATATCACTATGTAACGCCCCGACTTTCTAGGGGTAATTATTGGGGAAAATAAATAAAAGGTAAATTTGACGAAGAATAACGCCTACAAAGTCGCTACACTGACATAAATTAAATACCTTTAATTAAGGCAATAACACGTTATAGATACGAAATAAAATTTGCGTCGGAAGAATAAATTATAAATTGTTAATTTCTAACAAAAGTTTCCCCAAAAGAATTTCGAAACATTTGACATAAGAAAAACATCATTTAATAAATTTCATTCATATGCCCTCTCGGCTCGCTCCTTCGTTCATCCGGCTCGGTTTAACCTGCGGAATCAATAAAAGTGGGAGTGAGCTTCATTCAGCTCGTAGAAATCTCACTTATCACAGTAATATACAATCTCATGAAAAGCATAAAATGAATAATCTATCATATATTTTTCTCAACATGAATACATACACACAATATTACGTATAGCATGAATCTAGCACGCATAACACGAATATTGAGGTTGCGCAGGTGTCCCCGCGACAACATAAAACATACACAAAATACCACATATAATATTAATCGAGCACACATGTGAATATTGAGGTTGCGCAGGTATCCCCGCAACAACATATATCTTAAGATAGTCTCTTTACACGTATACATGTGAGCATGATTCACAACATGTATCGTCAATTTTTAAATATGAATCGAATATCACATATTGAATTGAATATCACATATACAATACAATTAAAGCAATTAAAGTGATAGTGAAAATTCCCACGAATAAATGATGATGTCTGACTTGAATATGGAGATGCTTGACTCACAGTCCTAAGCCCGTAAATCCTCGATAATGACTACATGTAATAATATTTTAATCATTATAAAATATTACGATATAATGACGGAAATTAAAATATATATGCATAAAATCAGACTAATTATTAATATTAATTGAAAGGTCAATATTTTAATATCTTGGTCAAAATGAGACAGGATTGGAGGTTTTAAAGTTGAGTGAGGTCAAATTGTAAGAGTTGAGAAGCTGACTGGGTTAAAATCGAAGAATTGTAAATCAAAACGGGTTTAAATTGGAGTATACATAATTTCTGAGGTTAAATTGAAAGCTGGAGAAAAATATGGGCGAAATTGCAAAACCCTAATAAATGTTTCAAAATTGGTGTCATTAATACCCCACAATGATTTTTAGGACTTAATCTTTCTATATATATATATATATATATATGTATATATATATATATATATATATATGATATTTCAATTGTGGCCCCCTCCCTAAAAAATAAAAATAAATCCATGGCCCCCCACAGATTCTCTCGAGTCGGTTGGCCCATGCGGATATAGAAATTGTTGGATTTATAATAAATATAATAATTATATATTTATGGGTTAGTGACGCCAAAATCTACAACTTTTCATCCGACTTTTATTTTTCCCACAACCTTTTCAAAAATCCTGTAAATCCACAACCTTTGACACTTGTTCGATTTTTCCATAATTTTGATTTAGCCCCAAATTCGGTCCTACGTGGATCCTACGTGGACGCCGGGAGTGTGTCGCCGCCGAAAATTCAAACTGCGTCGTTTTAAGCTTAGGGTTAATAACGCCAAAATACACAACCTTTGATGCCCCTTTCATTTTTCACACAACCTTTGGCACTTGTTCGATTTTTCCATTAGCAGCATCCAAAATGTTGAAAAATATTTTCAATTTTTAGCTTTTTTGCACAATTTTAAGGACGGCTTATAATGAGTTCTTTTTTTTTTTTTTGGTTTTTTCAAAAAAAAAAAAGTCCGTTTGTAGAGTTTCTCTTTTAGATTTTGACTAGTTAGTTTTCCAATTAGTATATCATGATCTTAAAACAATATACTTTCTAAAAACTGAAAGCTAAGAAATCCCCCCCCCCCAAAAAAAACAGTTGAAATATGGAGAAAAAACAGATTATATTACATAAATGCAAATAATTAAGGAAAACATTATTGCCTATTTATTGCCATGAAACCAAATCACCTTACAAACAAACAATTGACATCTGAAAAACACGCACACAAGAAAAAAAGAGGAACTTTACAAACTGATTTTTATTTTTTTTGGAAAACAAAAAAAAATAATATAACTACATTATAAAGCCGCCCTTAAAATTGTGCAAAAAAACTAAAAATTGAAAATATTTTTCAACTTTTAAGATGCTGCTAATGGAAAAATCGAACAAGTGCCAACGGTTGTGGGAAAAATGAAAGGGGCATCAAAGGTTGTGTATTTTGGCGTTATTAACCCTAAGCTTAAAACGACGCAGTGTGAATTTTCGGCAGCGACAACGTCCATGTAGGATCCACGTAGGACCGAATTTGGGGTTAAATCAAAATTATGGAAAAATCGAATAAGTGCCAACGGTTGTGGATTTACAGGATTTTTGAAAAGGTTGTGGAAAAAATAAAAATTGGATGAAAGGTTGTGGATTTTGGCGTCATTCACCCTATATTTATATAGTAAATTGAATATTTTATTAGATGCTCTTGGAGTAGTGTTGTAAACGAATCGAATTTTTTTGATTCGATTTGTGATTCGAATTCGTTTAGCCCAATTCGTATTCATTTTTTTCGAATTCGAATTCTACTTTATATTCATTGATATAACGAATTCGAATATAAATCTGATGGTATTCGATTCGTTTTGTTAACGAATATGCGATTCAAAGCAATTATAAATATATTTAATATATTATATATATATAATCAAAAAGAAAATGATATATATATATATATAAATGTTTATATATTATTTTTAGGTTTTACTTTAATTTTTTATGCTAAAATTTTGAATCTTCCATTATATCCTAAAAAAAATTGAATCTCGAATCGAATCGAATAATTCGAATATTCATATCGAATCGAACTCGAATCAACTTTTAATATTCGAATAAAAATCGAATCGAATCGAATCGAATAGTTCGAATAGTTTTACGAATACGAATCGAATACAATGGTATTCGCTTCGATTCGGTTCGTTTACAACCCTATCTTGGAGTGTGGAATAATCATGAAGAGAGGGTACTAAAACAAGTAGGATATAAGTGGGTGGGGTAATAATTGACATTTGAAGGAAAAATTGGGTGATGGTGAGTGGTAGTAATGTGAAGCCTAAGCCAGCCTCAGTTCTGTTGGATATTTATTGATGTGTTAATGTACCATTTTCTCATTGCTAAAATTGAAAATCATTATTAAAATTAAATTTACTCGAGTTCGAAATCTCTACGTTCCGTCCTAATTTATAAATAAAAAAATTAAACGGCATTTATTAAAAAATGAAGACAGTACTACACCTTGTTTATTAGATTTGGATTTTCCTTTTCGAAAAGAAACTTTGACAATGAGTAAGTTTCTAATTATATTTGTATGAATATTTAGTCAGGAAAAATAATATTATAAATAATTTAAAACAAATAATATACAAATTAATATCTGTCTAATATTAAAAAAGTCAAATAACACGTATTAAAGAAGAAGGTCGTATTAAATATATGAAAATCAATGTTTTCATGCTATGATTTGCAATTAGATCCATTAATTATCTTTTAAGTAAAATAAAAATTTCGGAGAAAAATTGTGGTGACATATTTCCTATCATCACTATATAAAAGAGTGTAATCACTCCTTAGTGGAAATCGCATTTCCCGATTTCAAGTTCAAAAGAGCAACAAGTTTGGGAGATCTATCAGGGCACTATTTGTTTACCTCTTAATGGTTGTTAAAGAGGCAATCTCTAAATTGTTAAGAAGTAATTTTTGTTTGGCGAAAAAAGTGTCTGCCTCTTAATGGTTCCAAAACTCTCTGAATAATTTTGTATCCTAACCCTCCCTTAACCATTAACAGTCCTGATTTCATTTTTAACAATTAAAAAACAATTGTATTTCATTTTGCATTATATCATAAGAGCCGCTTAATCATTCAGACCACTTAATTATTCTGCACCAAACCATTCAACAACCATCAAACACCCTCTTTAAATTCTCTTCGATTTCTCCCTCCATGCGCGCCCCGTCCACCTCTCTATTTTAACGAGCCCATTTTTCTACCAACATGTCTACTTCATGTAATGGTTTATACATCATCGCCAGCGTCATTCCTCTTTGATTTTATTTTCAGACCTAAATTGTCTGTTGGGTTTTTTATTTTCGCCGGAGGATATTTATTCGGCATTTGATTTACATTTTAGTTTATATATTTATTCGGCATTCGATACTAGTATTTTTTTTCACAATACATGCGGGTATGTCGTATTATTCATGGGGCTTGTTTCCTACGTGTGATTAAGGTGTATAATATATTTAATACACATTTATATCTTGTTTGGTATAAAGTATAGGGTCCTTGGTAAAATTCGGGCCAGTATAAATAATAATGATTTTTGGTATTACGTATCCCACCTAAGAGGTGGTATTAGGTGATATAAAACAATACTACAACTAATAAATTCAATAAACTACCATGATATCTATATTTTGCAGAAAATTTAATACATCGTATCAAATATGATATTAATTTCTTATATTGTATAAGAAATTTCAGTCAATCCCATCAAGTTTTATCCCATACAACTTAGCAGACGAGCCCAGAAACTTGCAACTAAGGCCATCCTTACAAGTTAGTGAGCATCTTGGGCCGGCCCAAGGAACTAAAGCAACAACTTGGTGCCTCACATTTTTCCCTAAAAAAAGCCTGCAATTTTATTGGTACGTAATATTTAAAATAAATTTCTCACAACACTAGTAAGCGGCAATAGCTCATTCGGTCTGGATTCGCCTTATTATTTGTACCAGCTTGGGTTCGATCTACTGATAAACATTTTGTTTTTAGTTTTTTCATCTTGATTGTTGGCCCATAACAGGCAATTGATTGATTAATAAAAAAAACATGTTTTTACTAAAATATGTCTATATTTTTCATAGAAAATATAATTATAAATTTCCATCTAAAAACATGGGCCATAAAAACATGTTTATATTTTTTATCTAAAATATAATTATATTAAAATATTTTTATTAAAACCATGGATTGGTTTGTCAAAAAAAACATGTCACTCATATGTAAAATTTTCATAAAAAAATATGTTAGTTTTGTGACTAAATTTGTTCTTTTAAAATAATTATATTAAAATATTTTGATGTACAATCTTATTAGTATTCCTCCTAGTGAACTCCATATGAGAGTTGTTACTGAAAAAAAGAAAACAAAATCTTACATACTGAAATCAAACAATCAATTCAGGGATTGCAACATCGCTAGAATTAAAAGCATCCACCACCAACTTCTCGTCCTTCTCAAAAATGACATCTTTAAAGCTTAGTTCACAAATCTAAGTAATAGTCCGATGCCATCCCATTATTTCACCCAAGAGAATATCAGTCATTGGAGAAAACCGATGAGTTTTGGCACGACTGGAGTTTCCCCGATGGCCATTGGAGATAAACATTTTGTTTTTAGTTTTTCCATCTTGATTGTTGGCACATAACAGGCAATTGATTGATTAATAAAAAAAAACATGTTTTTACTAAAAATATGTCTATATTTTTCATAGAAAATATAATTATAAATTTCCATCTAAAAACATGGGCCATAAAAACATGTTTATATTTTTTATCTAAAATATAATTATATTAAAATATTTTTATTAAAACCATGGATTGGTTTGTCAAAAAAAACATGTCACTCATATGTAAAATTTTCATAAAAAAATATGTTAGTTTTGTGACTAAATTTGTTCTTTTAAAATAATTATATTAAAATATTTTTATGTACAACCTTATTAGTATTCCTCCTAGTGAACTCCACATGAGAGTTGTTACTGAAAAAAGAAAACAAAGTCTTACATACTGAAATCAAACAATCAATTCAGGGATTGCAACATCGCTAGAATTAAAAGCATCCACCACCAACTTCTCGTCCTTCTCAAAAATGACATCTTTAAAGCTTAGTTCACGAATCTAAGTAATAGCCAGATGCCATCCCATTGTTTCACCCAAGAGAACATCAGTCATTGGAGAAAACCGATGAGTTTTGGCACGACTGGAGTTTCCCCGATGGCCACGGATACTTAAACCAATTCCAACCATATTTTCAGTCAAAGAGAAGGAGGCATCAATATTACATTTCACACGACCAATACAAGGATTGTTCCAAGATACCTCAGTAGGTCTGAGGCAAGAACTGCCGCTCGCACCATCAAAGCTCCCGAGACCACGAGCTTTAGACCAATCGCTATAGAGAGAAGCGCCTGTCTGTCCAGATAATAGTATTAACATCCACCTTTATTTTTGTTGGATATTTATTATTTTTTTTGGGTAAATAATTGATTTATTCCACCAAGTAAAGAATATTCAGTACACAAAGACCCAAACTACCCCTCTAACCAAACAACAAATATAAATTTAAGAATCTAAAATTCTGAAAATTCTAGCATCCTTTTGACTCCTCACTGCAATTAGCAGTTGACACTGCCTAATTACCACACTTTCCTCATTTGCTGTATCCTTAAACCTCATGTTATTTCTTTCTTTCCATAACAGATACGTCACAACATAAATTGCCAGTCTATACATGTTTTGCTTGATAGACTTTGTCTTGCATTGAAATATCAGAAATTCTTTTTCTTCATTCCACTCCTTTGCTGTCCTTGAAATCCCACTCCATGCTGTCACCTCTTCCCAAACCCTGGCTGAAAATGGACAACTAAAAAACAAATGGTTTAGAGTTTCCATATCCGTTCTATAAGCTGCATATAGGATCAACCTGAATTCCCATAGAGCTCAAATGGTCGCTGGTAATCATTTTACCCAAAATAGTCAACCACATGATAAATACACATTTTGGAGGAGCCAAATTACAACATAATATTTTTTTCCACTCCACTGTCTCTACTGATCCCCTCAATTCTTTGTATACTTTTCTGAGGGAGAATGTTGGTTGAGACAAGATCCCTATCCCCATAGATATAGAGGCAAGCACTTCTCTAGATTCCAGTATTTTCCCTACTAGCCAAGAAGCCTCTAAAGGTATGTCCATATAGTACCCATGGATCTATTGAACCCAAATTTTATCTTTCTTTTTGTAATACCCAGTAATTATCATTCAGTAATTATCACTCAGTAATTATCATTCAGTATTTATCATTCAGTAATCGGTACTCAGTAATTTCATTATTGATCATTTATCACTCAGATTCAGTCATGGTATTCATCATTCAGAGTAATTGTATCGTGTATCAATCGTCATTCATCACTAATCTGATTGGAGTTTCGTGCCGTGTTTATCATCATTGTCATTTTCGTTGCAAGCTGTGCTTGAGGAGTAGCGCACGCTACGCACTCCTTTTAGCGTACGCTAATTGGGTATAGGAAGCGCACGCTACCGCTCAGCTTTAGCGCACGCTAAGGCTACCTTGGCTGCAGTCCAGAAGGTACTGGACTGCAGGTGAGAATATTTGTAGCGCACGCTACGAGTGGTGAGTAGCGCGCGCTAACGGGTTGTAGTAGCGCACGCTATATGTGTGGAGTAGCGCGCTGGGACGGATCGAGTTGAGTCCGGTGGCTCTTGGATCGCACGGATTAATTCATAGCGCACGCTATGAGTTATATTTAGCGTACGCAATCAATATTATAGCGCACGCTAATCGGTTGTTGTAACGCACGCTATCGAGGTTAGATCAGAGGGCAGACGGTTTTCTGGACTCCAGTACTGGGTGTCGAATATCTCGCTAGCGCACGCTAACAATGGATATTAGCGCACGCTAGTAATATGGCCGTAGCGCACGCTACAAATAGGTACGTAGCGCGCGCTACCGTGTTCGGACAGGGGGTACTGGACTACCCAAATTACACGTTAGCGCACGCTATGCACAAGGGCTAGCGCACGCTAACATGGACTGAGTATAAATTGGACAGTTTAGTCAGAGTTCGTCATTTTCCATCTCATTTCATTCCTTCGGTAGTTTTGGGTGATTTCGAGCGATTCGGAGAGGATTCTTCGAGGTGTAATCATCAATCATCATCTTCAAGCTCATCTTTCGGATTGATCATCATTTCATCATCTTCATCACATCGAATCAAAGGTATTAAACTCTTGGATCTAGAATTTCGGATTTTTGGGTTTTCCTTCCGATTTCTTCGTGTAAGCTTGATTTTTTTTGGAATATGTTAGTTATGGATTATCTAACTTGGATAAATATATTCCTACGGATTTAAACGGTTATTTTCGGAATTATTCCAAGAACCCTTGGGGTTGACTTCGGTTAATTGGGGATTTTCCGATTGATGTTGTTGTAATCATGAGTTATGGATTCCTAATGGATTATTGATATCCTTGAAAGTGTTTTGATGGTTTGAAATACTCATCTTGGAGTTGGTTTCGATTCATTCGAACTCGGATATTGTTGTGTCGATGTTTGAGTCGTTTTTGATCGTTTTTGATTTGCGTAATGATCGGATTATTGGTAATTGTGTTATTCAAGGTTGTTCGAGCGACCGATATTTCATTTAGGACGTTGTTCGTGGACGGACATTCATCATCGGTATTGAGTAAGTTAATTCTTACTCGGTTAAAAGGATATTCATTCCTTTTGTCGTTGTTCATTCATAATCATAACTCATTCATCATTGTATTAATCGTATCAAAACTCGTCATTGTCAATTAATCACCTCAGTCATAAGGAACGACGGTTCCGATCATTTCATTGAGCTATCATTCATTACACCATCATTCAACCTTGGTGAGTCATTATTCATTTTCATTGTCACTTTTGTCATATTGTGGCATTCCGGGTCATACTGGCGTGCCGGTTGGTATGTGTAGGATTTTCATGTCGGGCACATTATAGTCGTGTGTTGGTTGGTGGCCTCACATTGGGTGTGCACACGAGTCGATTGCTCGTGAGACTGATTAGGTACAAGACCACGCGTGTTTGATCGTTGGTGGCTTGTGCACGGACACATTTCCATCCCGGGCGTAGTGTGGCGCCATTCCTTTGAGCCGTACTGATTAGTCGATTCATATAGCATGTTTGATTGCGTATGTTTTGACAGAATAATTCATAATTTCAGATATATCATGATTGTGTATTTTCAACCCTTGAGGATTGTTGTTACGTATGGCCCGGCCCGTTGGGGATGTTGTTTTTAGTCATGGCAAGGCTAAGGCACGGGAGAGCACGATGACGGCGAGGAGTCCCGGTGATACTAGTAGGGGCCCCGATGCATTCGAGTCATTTATTCGATCATCTGTGTTTCCTTTATTTATTCCGCTGAGACATTCCGTTTGAGTGCTCCTTTCATTCATGTTGTGTATTTTATCGTCATATGAAATACACATGTATTCTATTTTATCACAGGTGTGTTGTATAAAACTCCTCGTCGGAGTAATTGATGTTGTAATGTGGTTCGGTACTACATTTACCTGTGTAATTCATTCATTTTCATTTGCCTGGTGGGTCCCAGTCGGGGGTCCACGGCATTGTAATATCCGCCTAGTTTGGGGTGTTACAGAGTTGGTATCGGAGCGTGGTTTTGAATACTACCCTCCAAGTCATGTCTCATTTGAAATCATCGTCATCGGACTAGTATCATTGGACTTTCGCGTCACGTGTGACTCCGTGCAAATGCCGAGCCAATCGAGACCAAGAAGCGTAAGATTTACGATGCCATGGTATAATTTCTGGCAATAATCATTCATTCATAATTCATCAGTTAACAATCCTCATTCATCAATTTCAATTGTGATCAAGTCGATAATGTTAACTCATTAATCACTCAATTCATTTCATTACTCAGTTGTTGATCTTGAAGATCATATCATCGACCTTGTTAAATTGTTCACGATAATCATTTCAGTAACTTCATCAGATAATCATGTCACGTCAATCAATCATTCATGTAATCGCTGTATTTGAGCGCGTATGCTCATTTTCATCATTTCATAATATAATCATAATGTGATACTCATGCGAGATATATAATCATCATATGACTTTCCACTTCAGTATGGAAAGGGCTGGCAGAGGACGTGGAGGACGAGGCCGTGGAGCGGGCCGAATCCCGAGAACTCGTGCGAATACCCGTGCAAATGCCAGGAATAATGCTAACTCATCGAGCAGTGATGCTGCCACTCACTCACCTGGACGCGA
Source organism: Orobanche coerulescens (assembly GCA_033398695.1). NCBI lineage: Eukaryota > Viridiplantae > Streptophyta > Magnoliopsida > Lamiales > Orobanchaceae > Orobanche > Orobanche coerulescens. The sequence goes on along the minus strand of CM065816.1, from coordinate 8,370,274 downwards.
TCATTCACTATCGGGGAGTCGTACCCGGGACACGGCTCAGTCAGAGGGTGTCCGGGTTGACCCACTCGCATTTATGCAGGGCATGATGGCCCAAATGACCCAGATGGCTCAGTTGATGGAGACGATGCATAACTCCGTCAATCAAAATCAGCAGGCTCCTCCGCCGCCACCTCAGAGGCAAGAGAGGGGTGTAAGCAATATCATTAGCGATATCTCTCGCCAGCGACCACCTACTTTTGAGGGCTCATCTGAGCCGGCGGATATTGTTCACTGGCTTGAGCATTTTGAGAAGTTATTTGCTATGGTGGATTGCCCCGAAGGGCATAAAGTTTCAGTTGCGGCTTACTATCTCGGTAAGAGCGCTCATTCATGGTGGTTATCGTTGAGGCCCACAGACGGAACATGTACTTGGGATCAGTTCAAGACTCTCATGATGGAGAGATACTATCCGGCCCCACTCAGGGAGGCCAAGTTGTCGGAATTACTCACTCCCGACCTTTCGGCGGATGATGACGTTCTCGCCATCGCCGAAAAATTTCAGGAACTTCTTCCGTTCGCCTCATCTATCATTCACTCGGAAGCGGACAAGATCAAGTATTTCAGCAAGAGGCTGAAACCCCGTATGAGACTTCAGTTACTTAATCATAATCGTGCCACTGCCGAGTTCATTGAGAAGGCTCTTACTTACGAGCTTACGGCTAAGGAAATTGCTAAGCAGCAACCTTCGTCTGCTAGCAAGAAGTCCAAGAACCGTAATCAGTCTGACGGGAGTCAGGCCACTTTCAAGAAACCGCGGGCGGGCTCTACTTTTTCTCGAGCGACCTCCTGGCGTCTAAACCCGCGGAATCTCGGTCGCGAGCGGCGATTCGGCCATCACTGTTTCACCGTGAGGAATGGTCATTTCGGCACCAAGTGTCCGCGATGCATCACGTGCCACAATCTGGGATTGCTGGGCATAGGGCCCGTTTTTGCCGTAGGGACTCTAAACCAACTCCGGCGTCATCTCAAGCCCCAGGTCATTCAGGGGAGCAGAATCAGGCCACTCACTCAACGTCGTTCAAGACGACAGGAGCTAAAGGCGGAGCCAAGAGCTATCGAGGCAGGAGCATCCGGTTCGGGGCCGGCAAGCCCGAATTTATGAGATGAAGAAGACCGATGATCCCGAGGCCGGATGATCTCGTGTACACTCGATATTCTATCTCAACTTTGTGTACCCTTTTTGATACTGGTGCATCTCATTCATTCATTTCCGAGTCATGTTTGAGTAGACTACGTCTGGGTAGTGCTACTAGTTGTGAGCCATATGTCATTGGCCTACCTGATGGTAGACGCATTATCGGTAACCGTGAGATTCAGAATTGTCCGATTCAGTTTCATGGTCGTGTATGGCCAGCGGACCTAATCGTAGTAGATTTACCGAGGGACGACATCATCTTGGGTATTGATTGGATGGATCGTCATGATGCCATCATTAGTGTCCGAAAGCGTTTGGTCACTATCATTTGACGATGGAGTTGAATATGTGTTTCGTGGAGGTAATCCATTACTGCTCGCAAAGTCATTAATTTGATGAAAGCAGTAAGATTACTCAATCAGGGATGTGTCGGTTATTGGTGCTTTATGGCCAAAACCGAGAAATCATCAGTAATGTTAACGGATATTCCGGTGGTGAGGGAATATGCCGATGTTTTTCCAGACGAGTTACCTGGTTTGCCTCCACGAGAGGATGTGGAATTCACGATTGAGTTGGAGCACGCACGTCCCCGATATCGAAGGCACCGTCGGATGGCCCCGACCGAAATGCAGAATTAAAGAACCAACTTGAGGAGTTGTTCGAGAAAGGTTATATCCGACCGAAAGTGCGTCCCGTGGGAGCACCAGTGTTGTTTGTCAAGAAGAAGGATGGTTCATTCCGCTTATGTATTGATTATCGGGAGTTGAGCAGGGTGACGATCAAGAATAAGTATCCCTTACCCCGTATGTGATCTCTTAGATCAACTTCAGGAGCTTGATACTTTCCAAGATCGACTTAAGATCTGGATATCATCGATTCTTGGATTCGAGAGTCGGATATCGCGAGGACAGCGTTCGAACACGCTATGGTCACTATGAGTTTGTGGTTATGCCGTTTGGATTGACTAATGCACTGCGGTATTCATGGAGTTAATGAATCGGGTCTTCATCGACTTTTTGGATCGGTTTGTTGTTGTCTTCATCGATGACATTTTGATTTATTCTCGTGACCGGGAGGAACACGAGTTTCACCTTCATCAAGTGCTCGACGTGTTGAGATGAGAACAACTTTATGGGAAGTTTTCTAAATGTGAGTTCTGGATGTCCGAAGTGACTTTTCTCGGACATGTAATTTCATCAGACGGAGTTCGTGTCGATCCTCAGAAGACGGAGGCTATTCGAGATTGGCTACCTCCGAAGAACGTTAAGGAAATCCGAAGTTTCCTTGGATTAGCGGGTTATTATCGGCGATTTGTAGAGGGATTTTCTCGAATCGCTCAACCCTTAACGAACCTTTTGCGGAAGGATAAGAAATACACGTGGTCCGACGCGTGTCAACGGAGTTTTGAGGAACTCAAGAGTCGGTTAATGTCAACACCTGTACTTTCCTTGCCGCAGGGGACGGAAGGATTTGTGGTCTATAGTGATGCGTCCGGACAGGGTCTCGGATGTGTGCTCATGCAGAACGGGAAAGTTATTGCCTATGCTTCACGGCAATTGAGGCCTTACGAGGTTAATTATCCGACCCACGACCTGGAGTTAGCAGCCGTGGTGTTCGCTTTGAAGATTTGGCGTCATTATCTTTATGGCGTTACATGCCGATATTCACCGATCATAAGAGCTTAAAGTATATATTTACTCAGAAGGAGTTAAATATGCGCCAGAGGCGGTGGTTGGAATTAATCAAAGATTATGATATCGAGATCCTTTACCACCCGGGCAAGGCGAATGTTGTCGCCGACGCCTTGAGTCGTAAGTCCGTTCAGGAGCAGATGCTTGCCCGTTTAACAATTCAGAAGGAGCTTCAACAGGAATTCCTTAGACCCGAGATCGAGGTCTGGCTTCAGCGAGTTCAGGGGCAGCTTTGTATGTTAGAGATTTCATCGTCACTCGAGGCGGAAATCCGAGAGAATCAGGGTTCGGACCCATCATTGTTGCGCATCCGAGAGGATGTGGCTCAGGGGAAAGCCCCTGGATTTGTGGTCCACGAGGATGGACTTTTGAGGTTTAAGAATCGGTTGTGCGTACCGGCGAATGACGAGTTGAAAAACTCGATTTTGAAGGAAGCTCATGCTACCCCTTATTCTGTGCATCCGGGGTCTAGCAAGATGTACAAGGACTTGAAACAAAATTACTGGTGGAGTAATATGAAGCGAGAAGTCGCAGAATTTGTTTCGAGATGCTTAACCTGTCAACAAGTTAAGATTGAACACCAGCGACCGGCGGGTATGCTGAAACCTCTTCCTATTCCCGAGTGGAAGTGGGAAGACATTTCCATGGATTTCATCACGAGTTTGCCGACGAGTCGTCGTGGCATGAACACGATCTGGGTGATCGTGGACCGCTTAACCAAATCAGCTCATTTCCTTGAGATCAAGGATACGTGGGGTCCCGAGAGACTTGCCCAGTTGTTCATTAAAGAGATAGTCAGACTGCACGGTACTCCTAAAAGTATCGTTTCAGATCGTGACGGACGGTTTGTGTCGCACTTTTGGAAATCACTTCATCGCGCTATGGGAACTCAGCTTAATCTCAGTACCGCTTTTCATCCTCAGTCCGACGGGCAATCAGAGAGGACCATTCAGACATTAGAGGACATGTTGAGGGCATGCGTCCTCGATTGGAAAGACGATTGGGAAGCCCAACTACCATTGATCGAGTTCACGTATAATAACAGTTGGCATGCTTCGATCAAGATGGCACCTTACGAGGCCTTGTATGGTCGTTGTCGATCTCCGTTGTGTTGGGACGACTTATCAATCATTGGGCACCGAGCCCGATATGCTTATAGCCGCCGTGAGAAGGTAGCTTTGATCAGAGTCGTTTGTTGATTTCAGTCGGCGTAAAATCATATGCGAGATAACCGTCGACCATTAGAGTTCGAAATTTGGTGACCACGTGTTGGTCAAGGTATCCCCGAGTCGTGGTATCTTCCGTTTTGGGAAGAGAGGGAAGTTGAGTCCGAGATTCATTGGACCGTTTGAGATTTTGGATCGAGTAGGCGAGTTAGCTTATCGATTGGCTTTACCTCCGGCGTTGAGCCGAATTCATAATGTGTTTCATGTCTCCCAGTTGCGGAAGTATGTTGCCGACCCGAGTCACATACTTCAGTTCGACAAAATCGAGATTGCCGACGATCATTCATATGAGGAACGTCCTATACGAGTGTTAGAGCGGCGAATCAAGCAGTTGAGGAATAAGACGATTCCTTTGGTTAAAATTCAGTGGTCTAGACACGGAGTCGAAGAGGCTACTTGGGAAACCGAGGATAGTATGCGGGAGAGTTATCCCGAGTTGTTTGACCATTAGTTTCTGGGACGAAACTCTTTTAAGGGGGGGTGTATGTAATACCCAGTAATTATCATTCAGTAATTATCACTCAGTAATTATCATTCAGTATTTATCATTCAGTAATCGGTACTCAGTAATTTCATTATTGATCATTTATCACTCAGATTCAGTCATGGTATTCATCATTCAGAGTAATTGTATCGTGTATCAATCGTCATTCATCACTAATCTGATTGGAGTTTCGTGCCGTGTTTATCATCATTGTCATTTTCGTTGCAAGCTGTGCTTGAGGAGTAGCGCACGCTACGCACTCCTTTTAGCGTACGCTAATTGGGTATAGGAAGCGCACGCTACCGCTCAGCTTTAGCGCACGCTAAGGCTACCTTGGCTGCAGTCCAGAAGGTACTGGACTGCAGGTGAGAATATTTGTAGCGCACGCTACGAGTGGTGAGTAGCGCGCGCTAACGGGTTGTAGTAGCGCACGCTATATGTGTGGAGTAGCGCGCGCTAGGGACGGATCAGGTTGAGTCCAGTGGCTCTTGGATCGCACCGATTAAATTCATAGCGCACGCTATGAGTTATATTTAGCGTACGCAATCAATATTATAGCGCACGCTAATCGGTTGTTGTAACGCACGCTATCGAGGTTATATCAGAGGGCAGACGGTTTTATGGACTCCAGTACTGGGCGTCGAATATCTCGCTAGCGCACGCTAACAATGGATATTAGCGCACGCTAGTAATATGGCCGTAGCGCACGCTACAAATAGGTACGTAGCGCGCGCTACCGTGTTCGGACGAAGTCTTGGACTACCCAAATTACACGTTAGCGCACGCTATGCACAAGGGCTAGCGCACGCTAACATGGACTGAGTATAAATTGGACAGTTTAGTCAGAGTTCGTCATTTTCCATCTCATTTCATTCCTTCGGTAGTTTTGGGTGATTTCGAGCGATTCGGAGAGGATTCTTCGAGGTGTAATCATCAATCATCATCTTCAAGCTCATCTTTCGGATTGATCATCATTTCATCATCTTCATCACATCGAATCAAAGGTATTAAACTCTTGGATCTAGAATTTCGGATTTTGGGTTTTCCTTCCGATTTCTTCGTAAGCTTGGATTATCATTGGAATATGTTAGTTATGGATTATCTAACTTGGATAAATATATTCCTACGGATTTAAACGGTTATTTTCGGAATTATTCCAAGAACCCTTGGGGTTGACTTCGGTTAATTGGGGATTTTCCGATTGATGTTGTTGTAATCATGAGTTATGGATTCCTAATGGATTATTGATATCCTTGAAAGTGTTTTGATGGTTTGAAATACTCATCTTGGAGTTGGTTTCGATTCATTCGAACTCGGATATCGTTGTGTCGATGTTTGAGTCGTTTTTGATCGTTTTTGATTTGCGTAATGATCGGATTATTGGTAATTGTGTTATTCAAGGTTGTTCGAGCGACCGATATTTCATTTAGGACGTTGTTCGTGGACGGACATTCATCATCGGTATTGAGTAAGTTAATTCTTACTCGGTTAAAAGGATATTCATTCCTTTTGTCGTTGTTCATTCATAATCATAACTCATTCATCATTGTATTAATCGTATCAAAACTCGTCATTGTCAATTAATCACCTCAGTCATAAGGAACGACGGTTCCGATCATTTCATTGAGCTATCATTCATTACACCATCATTCAACCTTGGTGAGTCATTATTCATTTTCATTGTCACTTTTGTCATATTGTGGCATTCCGGGTCATACTGGCGTGCCGGTTGGTATGTGTAGGATTTTCATGTCGGGCACATTATAGTCGTGTGTTGGTTGGTGGCCTCACATTGGGTGTGCACGCAGTCGATTGCTCGTGAGGCGATTAGGTACAAGACCACGCGTGTTTGATCGTTGGTGGCTTGTGCACGGACACATTTCCATCCCGGGCGTAGTGTGGCGCCATTCCTTTGAGCCGCATCGATTAGTCGATTCATATAGCATGTTTGATTGCGTATGTTTTGAGAATAATTCATAATTTCGGATATATCATGATTGTGTATTTTCAACCCTTGAGGATTGTTGTTACGTATGGCCCGTTGGGGATGTTGTTTTTAGTCATGGCAAGGCTAAGGCACGGGAGAGCACGATGACGGCGAGAGTCCCAGTGATACTAGTAGGGGCCCGATGCATTCGATCATTTATTCAGTCATCTGTGTTTCCTTTATTTATTCCGCTGCAGACATTCCGTTTGAGTGCTCCTTTCATTCAGTGTTGTGTATTTTATCGTCATATGAAATACACATGTATTCTATTTTATCCTGGGTGTGTTGTATAAAACTCCTCGTCGGAGTAATTGATGTTGTAATGTGGTTCGGTACTACATTTACCTGTGTAATTCATTCATTTTCATTTGCCTGGTGGGTCCCAGTCGGGGGTCCACGGCACTGTAATATCCGCCTAGTTTGGGGTGTTACACTTTTGAGGTATACACCACAATAGTTTGCTGATAGCTGCTTTGTTCCACACTGCAAACTGAGTAATATTCCATCCACCAGCTGCTTTTGGTAAACAGACTTTATCACGTGCAACAAGAGCTCTTTTTGAAGGGTTGGATTTTCCTGTCCACAAAAATATTCTGCAAATGGTTTGAATGGCTTCTATCATTTTTTGTGGAAGGAGAAAGACCTGGCTCCAATATGATTGCATGCTAGCAATAACTGATTTCACTAACTGGATCCTCCCTGCATATGACAAGAATTTTGAAGCCCAGCTGTTTATCCTATCAGTTATTTTGTTGATCACAGGTTGGCATTGGAGAATGGTCAACTTCTTAGTAGATAAAGGCACCCCCAGATATTTGAATGGCAAAGTCCCCTTCAACATGCCACACTCTTTAAGAATCTGCTTCTGAATGACATCATTTACCCCTCCAAAATACACACTGCTTTTGGACTGATTTGCTTTGAGTCCTAACACTTCTGAGAATTTTGTGAAGGTTTTCATAAGCTGTCTCACTGACTTCACACCCCCCCTTGAGAATAGGAGCAGATCATCTGCAAAGCACAATGTGACCAATCCAAATGTTTTGCACCTATGATGATATTTAAAATCTCTATTCTGCTTGAGCTCCAACAGACTTCTATGTAGGTATTCCATGCATGCAACAAATAAATAAGGGGAAATAGGATCTCCTTGCCTCAATCCTCTTTTAGCTTCAAAAGGCTCCGTAACTTCCCCATTTACAGTAATTACATATTGCATTGTGCTAAGACAGACCATAATCCAGCTCACAAAACAGTAAGGAAACTTCATCTCAAGTAGTAGATATTTCAGAAAAGGCTACTCCACTGAGTCATATGCCTTCTGAATATCTATTTTGATCATGCATCTAGAAGAAGTAGCTTTCCTATTATATCTCTTTATTATCTCATGGCTTAACAATATATTATCAAAAATAACCCTCCCCTTCACGAAACCAGATTGGTTTTCACTCACTATATCCCCCAATACTTTCTGTAATCTATTTGCCAAAACTTTGGAAATTATTTTATAAAAGATGCTACAGCAAGCAATTGGCCTATACTCCTTCACTGAGTTGGTAGATTCAGTTTTTGGCAAAAGAGTAAGAAGAGTATTATTCACTGCTTTAGGAAGTGTACCTGTATTAAAAAAAATGTTGTACAGCTTCAGTTACATCTCCTCCAATAACTCTCCAGGCCTTTTGAAAGAAATACACACTATAGCCATCCAAACGAGGGGCTTTTTGTATATTCATGCTAAATAGAGCCTGTTTGATCTCCTGACTAGAGAAAGGTAGACAAAGTAGTAGTTGTTGTTCATGAGATAGGACTGGACCCTTTTCAATTACTTTCTTATCGACCATTGGAAAATTGGGAGCAGAACTTCCCATTAGATTCAGATAAAAATTCTTGACTTCTTCTTTGATCTGACTCTGAGTAGTACAACAAGTTCCATTAGCTTTTATCAGTGATTTAATTGCTTTGATGCTTTGCGTAGCCTTTGCATAAGCATGGAAGAACTTAGTATTTACATCTCCTAATTTGATCCAGTCAGCCCTGGATTTCTGCCTCCATATATCCTCCTCTATGTTGCTCCATTTCTCTACTTCTTAGAGCAGGTGCTTTTCTTCTATTATAAGTTCAGAGTTCAATATATCTTGAACTAGTTGGATTTGTATTTCACATAGCTTCACTCTCAGCTCTTTAAGTTTCTCTGGAATGTTCCTGAAGTGAGACGTATTGATCTGTTTAAAAGATGGCTTCATGTTTTTCAGTCTGTACCACACATTCAGGATTTTGTTGCTATGACAATGCTTTCCCCATCCTTTTTCTAAAATCTTTGGGAAGTCCTCATGATCAGCAATACTATTTATAAATCGGAATGGAGATTTTCTCTTTGTCACATCATCTTCTATTCTCAATAGTAGAGCCAGTGATCAGATACATTTTTTTCCAAAACTTCTACCACCACATTGCAATATTCACTACACCAAGAAGTATTATCTAAACATCTGTTAATTCTAGTGAGAATCCTATCCTCCCCTTCCTGATTATTACACCATGTATATGCATTTCCAATCATTCTGATAGGTGTAAGAGAGTTCAATTGTAAACAGTCATTTAAATCCTTTAACTTTGCTTCTGTGACAGGTTGCCCTTGAAATCTATCTTCAGCGAGTAATAAGGCATTAAAACCCCCCCACAAGGACAGGTCCACTCACCTTTTGAGAGACCTGATGCACAAATCTCCAAACCGCCTTTCTTTGCTCATTTGTATTCAACGCATAGACTGCTATCATATTAAAAGCCTTTCCTGTTATGAGATCAGTTACTACACAATGTATGGCTTGTTCATGATTTTCACACCAAACAACATTAGCAACTCTAGGATTCCAGCAAACCCATATCCTTCCATTTGAAGCATGAGAATAGTTATTTAATACTTGCCAATCCTTCACAATTTTAGTAGAAACTTGTTGGAACCTATTCATATTCACCCTTGTCTCCAAAAACACAGCTACATCTATTCTAAATTTCTGCATCAAGAGCCTAAGCTTCAGTTGCTTGAAGGGCTTGTTACAGCCCCTCACGTTCCATATCAGCAGCTTCATTTAATCACATGGGGGATATGGTCCCCGCCCAATTGTTCTTTATGTTGTAATACATGCTCATCTAGCAACTCGTAAGCATTATCTACTTTCACTCCACTACTTCTTTGTATGCTTACTGCTTGTCTATATGATTTCTTTGGAACTGACCAAATCTTTTTTTCCTCAGTAATTTCTTCTATCTCCTCCACTTCTTTCTGCTTTTCCTCATCTATTGGTTTTGCCTTTGGTACCCACTACTTCTTCACCTCAGGTTTAGGCCTTGGACCTACAGGTTTAACTTTCTTCTTCAGTTCACAATCATGACCTGTTGATAAACAAGTCTTACAATAGGGTGGAACCCATTCATATATCACCTTCTGCTCTACTCTTCTTCCTTTTTCATCTTCTATGAGTATCTGATACTGTAGAGGTCTTGTGATATCAATTTCCACCATCAATATAGCAAATGAGATCCTTGTTTGAGAGGTAATGCAATCATCAGCATACAGAGGCTTCCCCGATAAACTTCCAATTCTACTTAGAGACTTCTCTCCCTAGCAATTCAGTGGGAGATTTGGCAGTCTAACCCAAAGGGGAATTTCTTTTAGTATCTCCCTCTCAAAACAGAAATCTACTTCTCATTCTTTCACTATGACAGGTCTGTTTGCTATAGTATGAGGACCTTCATACAATACTACATTTCTTTTTTCTACAGATTTGAATCTTACCACAAAGTAGCCTTCATTATGGTGGAAGATTTCAGGTTTCTCAATGCTCAATTGTATAGAGAAGAAAGTTTGCAGATAGCTAATTGTTGGAACATCACATATCACATATAGGATTACTGCATTCTTCCATTTAAGAGCTTCAAATTCAACATCATTCTTTTCTAGACAGGCAACAGGCAATCCATCTTTTAAAATTGGGGCACTATAATCAAGTCGCATACCTTTCCGAGAAACAGGTCTTGGCTTAGCAATCTTATTCTCAGAAATTGTATTAGTTATCGGCACCTCTATAATCCCAGGCCCTATTTCCATCTCCATTTTCAATCTTCGTTTACTAGCTTCATTTGAACACACAGGTATCAATATTTACACTGGAGAAGGTATTGAAGTGTGTTTTGAATTCACCGAATCCCTAGGAATTACCACTGTTGATAGAGAGCACGCCGCTATAGTCACCAACGTCGCCGTCTTCTTCTTCGCTTTCGATTTCTTCTTCCTCGGTCTGCCACGCTGGCCCGTCATCGGCGGACGCGCACATTAGAAATCGCCCCTATCGTGCGCCGCGAGAGCTCGACTCAAAACCTTTTGGATATTTATTATTACCGATGAGGTTTATTCTTGATGGAGAGTTAGACCACTATCTTTATACTAATGGATAATACGTGACATATGGCACGGTTCCAGCATCGTTATTGAATTAATATTATCAAATACTCTGATATAAAAACAAATGCTGACTGCATGAGGTCTGTCGGCCTCCAGCGGTGGTCATGCCTGATAGCAGGTCGACAGATCAGACTCAAAAAGCAAAATCAAGCAAAAAGATGATCGTCACCAGAGGTCTGCCGGCGGCCGGCGATGACCCACTAGAGAACTAACCGGCTAGCCAACCGAAAAAAAAAACTTATCACCACCAGAGGTGTGCAGGTGGGGGATCGTCGGAGCAGGCCGATAGGCAACCACTGAAAAAAAAATCTGCCGATAGCGGGTCTGTCGGTGCGCATGCCTGTAGGCGGCTGCAGCAAAAACCAATGGTCGACCGTTGGAGGTCCATCAACGTCCGACCGACGACCCAGACGGAGAATTCCATCAGGAACGGAAAAAAAGTTAGAAGATTACTTGTTCCTTTAATTTAATATTATAAGGGTAGGTTTGGAAGTTTATTATTGTTTAATATTTATATTATTAAATTTTAACACGAAAGGTAGGTCTAAAGTGGTCTTTTTAGGTGCACATTACGGATAAAAAACATCAATGGTCTTTTCAGGTGCACATTACGGACAAAAATATCAATGTTCTTTATATTATCGACTAGAGATAACTTATGTTATAATGACACGATGGCGGTGCCATAATTGGACTAAAATAATCAATACCATATTACTTTGATAGGAAAAAAAACATATTGGCTTATAGAGGTCAGCCGACGGTGGCTCCACTGGCGCACAGGTCGCAGGCCAGTGCAAAAAAAATAGTTGTCGCCGCAAATTGTAAGCGACAGCTTCGCGAGTGCCAAGATGACAGATGGTCGCAGTAAAAGAAAAAAAAATTGACCGGCCGTCGATAGAACACTATATTATATATTTGTACTAGATGTTCATCCGTGCGATGCACCAGACAAAACCTTCTTTTACCTAAAAAATATTCTATCTATCCCCCCAATTTATTTTTGAGGATCTTCGGCACGGATCTTAGTAAAAAAATTATTGAATGTATCATCAAGTGTAATGCAAATAGAGAATGAGTCTCACATTAGCATAGTATTAACTTAATTGGTTTCTATTATATGAACAAATTTGGGGGACATACCGAAAAGAAGAGGTGGGAATAAATTTTGGGGGCGAAAGTAGTATGTGATTAAGTCCTAATATATGTATGTGTTTGCAGCGTGTGTTTTACTATTTTTATTATTAAAATTAAATAAATATAATAATTTATTTTTTATGTAAACAATATGAATCTTAAATCTAATTTCTTAAAAGTGAATTAATTTATTTTTATTCTGTATTAATTAATTTGACTGAAAATTAATATTCATATTTTTTTAATATAAATTATTTTGTGCAATCGCCCATTAATGTAAATCTATCAGATTTATTATATTCAATATAGATGTCTAATTGAAGATTGTGAAATAAGAATTAATTTGATATATTTTTCATTAAGAATAAACTTGATACCAAAAAATTATAAACATTTAGAATTTTAAACTAGAAAAATGAAAAAAATTATTTGTAGATGAGTGTAACTTGTGGAATAAAACTCCCACAACACATATCTAGATTTTTTTCTGAAATTTTGAGAAGACATCTCTATATATAAACTATATTATTTTAAAAAACTTAAAAAATTTAAGAAGTGACACATGTCCCAACTCTCTTTTAATAAAAGTACGATAAAGGAAAAATCTGAACTTCCTTACAAAAGGACAATTAAAAAAAAAAAACAAAAAAAGCAAAATTAAAGTCACGATTAATAGCATTAGTAAGAAAGCAACAAAAAATAACTGAAAATTTTGGTGAATGCTTCAAGTCTTGACAAGAGAGATATTGAGGAATGAAGTTTGGTCAACAACCCCCAAAAAATGTGGACAGAAATGTTGCAAATAGGAAATAGGATAGCTACTTCCAACTTACACCTAAAATCCATGTTATGTTATTCTAATTCTTTTTTTATAAGTCGGATGAATTGGTTTGGAAAAATTGAAATAAGTCTTAAATAAATTAAGGGGTAAAAAGATTCGAACTTAGTGGTACTATTTGAGCTGCAAACTCTGGCTGTTATAAGTCGGATAGTTTTTATTACTTTTAAGGTCTCTTAATTGTCCAAAATGACCTAAATTTGACTATTTATTGAAATTCAGATTTTTCTTTTGTTGTGTTAAACAAGTTGGTAGAAAATGTAAAAAATAACTTTATTAGTTGATAAGTTTTCGAAAATTTATTACAATAGATTAAAGAAACTATTAGATGTAAATTTCAAAAAAATATCGCCTTATTTAGACCTACTACCAAGAATATGTAATTTTAGATTTATTATTATTTTGAATTTTGATACTTCAACAGTAAGATCTCAAAAAAAAAAGCACATATTTTTGATGAATTCAAAGTGAAAAAGAAAACCAAAACCAAACCAAACCAAACATACTCAGTATATCCCGCTCAGAGCAAGGTCTGGGGAGGGTAAGATGTACGCAGACCATGCCCCTACTTATTACAAGAGGAGGTCAATGCTCACAAGACTTCAAATTAACAAGACAAGAGATCTTGTGTGATAAATACAAAGGAAAACATATGATTAAAAAGCTCGAGACCATACCCGAGCCCATTGATCCACATGGGACTTACCTAAGCGGAATTTGGCTACTTCACTCCCGATGAACGCTGCTCTAACAAAAGAGAGGTTGGCTCTACGCACAGCTCCCTGTCAAAAATACACCACACGCAAAGACAATAGGATAAAATATACAATAAAAGTAAAAATGCAATGCTCTAGGTCAAAGCTAACCGAGACAACCCAACCCTGAGGCTCTCAACTACAGCACCGCTCCCTTCAAAAGAATCCACAACTCTGATCTGGCACCTCCAAGCGCACCTATCAACAGTCATGGTCTCGGAAAAGTTTAAAGCCTTCAAATCTAATCTCATTTGCTCCTCCCACGTCCTCCTCGGTCTGCCTCTCCTCCTCTCCCCGACAACCATTAAACTCTCGACTCTCCTCACCGGAGCAGATGCCTGCCTCCTGCAGACGTGGCCAAACCATCTCAATCTCCCTTCCCTAACTTTCGCTGAAATGGGCGCCACTTCCAGCGCGTTCCTGAAAACCCCGTTCGCAATTCTATCTAACATTGTGCGACCACACGACCAACGTAACATTCTCATTTCGGCAACTTCCAACTTGCTCTCAAGCGACTTCTTCATCGCCCAACATTCGGAGCCATACAACATTGCAGGCCGGATTGCCGCTCTATAGAATTTACCCTTCAACTTTAGAGGGACTTTCTTGTCGCACAGGACCCCTGTCGCTGCTCTCCACCTTAGCCACCCCGCCTTGATGCGATGCGTGACATCATCTTCACACTCACCTTCCTTCTGAATGATCGAACCCAAATACTTGAACTTATCCGTAAGGGGTACGATCTGATCCGCAATCTTTACCTCAACATCTTCCTCGTTGGCCTCACCACTAAAGTTACACCAGAGATACTCGGTCTTAGACCGGATCACACGCAAGCCCTGGGATTCTAACTTATCCCTCCAAAGCTCCAACTTCGAGTTCACCTCCCTCCTCGACTCCGCCACTAACACAATGTCGTCAGCAAAAAGCATGCACCACGGGATGCCATCTTGAATCCCTCGTGAAATGACGTCAAGGATTAGAGCGAAGAGAAGAGGGCTTAGCGCCGACCCCTGGTGTAGCCCTATCTCAACCGGAAAATACTGGGTGTCACCAACTGGGGTCCTAACGCACGTCCTAGCTTGGGAGTACATGTCTTTGATCGCCCTAACGAACGGCAACGACACCCTCCTCTCTACTAGGCTCCTCCAACTAACATCGCGCGGGATGCTATCATAAGCCTTCTCTAGATCTATGAACACCATATGGAGGTCCTTACGCCGCTCTCTAAACTTCTCCATAAAGCGTCTGACGAGATGAATGGCCTCAGTCGTGGACCTCCCCGGCATGAAGCCAAATTGGTTCTCTGAGATCTCCACTTCTCTTCTAACCCTGCATTCCACCACTCTTTCCTAAAGTTTCATAGTATGACTGAGGAGTTTAATACTCCTATAGTTACTACAACTCTGAGCATCGCCTTTGTTCTTGAAAATAGGCACGACAATACTATGCCTCCACTCTGTCGGCATCTGAGGAGGATGTTGAACAGCTCTGCTAGCCACTGAACACCGACTTCCCCCAGACAAAGACACACCTCAATAGGGATCTGATCTGGGCCTACAGCCTTAGCTCTACCCATTTTCATTAGGGCACCCTTTACTTCCTCCTTGCTGATGCTCTCACAGGAACTAAACGAACGAGCAGAAGATAGACTAACTCCTTGCACCACCGAGTCACTACCTCTAGCCTCATTGAAAAGTTCGAAAAAATACATATTCCACCGCTCCTTAATAGCCACATCGTTTACTAACACTTGACCCAAATCATCCTTAATAAACTTAACGGGACCCAGGTCGCGCCGCCCTCTTTCCCTAGCTTTCGCTAGTTCAAAAATAGCATTCGCTCCTTCTTTGGTGTCTAGCCACTTGTACATCTCCTCGTAAGCCTCACCTTTAGCCTTAGCCACTGCCTTCTTAGCCTCTCTTTTCAAAACCTTGTACACTACAATCTTCAAGATTCTCTCCTCCCCATCACTAACCGACAAAAGCTCCTTAAATAGCGCTTGTTTTGCCTTAACCTTGTTTTGGACCTCCTCATTCCACCACCAAGCCTCCCTAGGTCCACTAGACCTGCCCGAAGAAACCCCTACCACCTTCTCGCCCACTCTCCTAATAGCATTGGTCATGCTGGTCCACATAAGGTTAATATCGCCCGCACACAAAATCTTATTATATCAATTAATGAATATAGAAAGAAAGAAATATACCAGCTATAATTATGCATGTCCACGGGTCGGACCAGCCGGGTCACCGGGCCCGACCCGTCGGGTCGTCGGGTCCAATAAGGGGGACCCGAACCCTAACCCGGAAATAAAGGCAACCCGCCGGGTCAGCGGAACAGCCCGCCGGGTCAGCGGATCTCGGTCAGATTTTTTTTAATTCGTAATATAAAAATTATTTTTTAAAATACAATTGTTAATTTGTTATATAGTTTTTACTTTTTTAATGAGGATAATTGAGTTGTTTTTTTGAAAAAAAAAGGGAGAGTAAAGTAGGTGGGTGGGGTGGTGGCCAGCAACCAGTAGAAAGTTTTTTTTTTTTTAAAAAGAAGTCTGTTCCGTTGGGCTGGTGTGGTGGGTGGGGCCAGGGCCAGCAGAAAGTTTTTTTTAAAAAGAATGGTCGACCCGCCGGGTCAGTGGGTAGGAATTAGGTCGATCCTAACCCTAACCCGCAACCCGTATGACCCTTGACCCGTGACCCGGCGGGTCCGGGTCGGGACAGGTTCCCGCCGGGTCGTAACCCGTCGGGTCCGGGTCGACCCTTGACCCTTGGACATGACTAGCTATAATATTGTTTTAATTCCAAAATTCTTTGTTTGCACCCCATAATATCGTCAATTTATGCTCTCAAAAGAAATTTATTCAAATGTGAAAATTTTGAATTTCAATAAATAGTCAAACTTGGGTCATTTTAGACAATTAAGAGACCATAAAACCAATAAAAACTATCCACCTCGCAGCAGGTGCGCGTGAGTTACACGCTCCGTCACACTTATTTCTATTAATTGTCGCAATAGTGTGATATTTTCTATTTTTACTATTGATTTGTTTAATTTTAATTTATAAATCAAACCATCTATTTATACTAGGACTGGGACCGGTTCGGTTTTTGATAAAAAATTAAAGAATCGAATTAGGAACCGAAATCGAAAAAACCGGTTTTTTCTTCAGGAACCGAATTTAATGTTTAAAAACCGGGTTTTTCAGTTCTTTTAGGAACCGAATTGTGCAAACAAACCGAATTTTGTAAAAAAACGAATTTTGAGTAGAAACCGAATTTAATGTGTAATATTTTGAACAAAATACATTTAATTTGCTTTATTTAATACCTATATTATGTAAAATTTATATAAAATATTTTTATTATATATATATATATATAATATATAGAACCGGTTCCAAACCGGTTTTTTCTAACATCATAAAACAGGAACGGGAACCGGAACCGAATTATTAAAAGGAACCCAATTAAGAACCGGAACCGATTAATAATAAAAAATCGGAACCGAAACCCAATTTTTCAGTTCGATTCTTATTAAAATTCGATTAATCGGGTAAAAATCGCAGCCCTAATTTATACACGTCGAATTTCAATAGATTACACATACTCGTAAAACAAATTGGGAGTGGGAAATTAATTCAACGAGTTGATATAAGTGAATTTTAGGCATTTAATTTGGTAATCCATTTGGTGATTAAAGTGCTAAAACCAAAATAAAAACCATTATCATTTCCCCACGCGCACCTGCATCTACCATACCTCCTTGGGACAGGATCCTCTACAGTCGGCGTAGTGCACGCTGCGACCGTAAACGTTAGATTACACACACCCGCACGGTGTGTGTGCTGTGTCCGATCTAACGGCCGTAGCAGACATCACTACGTCACCGCAGAGGATCCTACCCCTACCTCCTTTAGTGTTTGTTTTAAAACAACTCGCCATCTATGATGCATGAATTCTTCAAAATTGACCAGTATGCAGTATCGGATATTGCATGGGTGCGGGTGCGATTCGCGTGGGATTCGACACGTGGGGAATCCGTGCAAAAAAAAAAATCGGACTCGCGTATCCTTGCACAGGATACGCGTATCCGGTGCGTGGAGGAGGCGTGAGTGATTTTTTTTTTTTACTGTTTTTTTGTAATTTTTAAAAAATAAATCAAATAAACTAAAATACAAAAAGTAAATTATTTAATAAGTAATTACTTTTACCTTTACCAGCATTCACGAACAGCATCAGAAAGCTCCGCTCCTCAAAGCCATTTTGAATTTTTTTTGTTTGACTTGTTTTATGTATTTGAATTGGTTTTATGGTGATATTTGAATTGTTGTTTTTTATATTTAACAAGTGTTATATATAATAAAATATAAAATAAACAGACGTATCCTTGCCGTATCGCACCCTAACATTTTCAAAAAACCGTATTCCCGCACCCGTATCTGCCAGGGCCGGTCCTGACATTTCGTTGGCCCTAGGCGAACTCTGATAAATAGGCCCCCTTATCTAACATAATAAACGTCAAAAAATTTTTGAAGCAAAATGGGATAATGTGCAATGAGCCTCATTAAAACCTTGTGGCGCAAAATCCTCCTTAATTCATTGAAAGAAATAACAAAGACTACAAAAACTTATGGTATATAAAACCAAACCCAAGTAAAAATACAACAAAGATTCCTAACGTCCCAAGAATCGGTTTCTTCGAGCATTTTGAGATGCAAAATCACATATAATCACATTATCATCAATTTTCTCCAACATATCCTTCTCAATTGATAAAGTTGCCAAACCATTCAGTATCTCATTGATGACCTTAAGTAGGTTTTAATCAACTTCAATTTTGAAAAACTTCTTTCCGCTGATGCTACAGTCACTCGAACCGTCAGTAAAACTCTATAAGCAATTGCTACACTAATTTTTTTGAAAACAAATTTATCAAGAGCTCTGTATTGTGATTTTGTAAACTCTATATCTAGTTTTCTTTTTTTTTTTTTTTTCAAAGACCAGATTTGTATTTTTAGTGTACATCTTGATCGAAGACAACAACACTAGCAAATTAACAAATAGCAATTAGCAAACCAAACAAAACGAGTTTGGAATTAAAAATCAGAACAACAAATAGCAATTAGCAAACCAAACAAAACAAGCTAGGAATTAAAAATCATAACAAAACACCTGCTTTGCCACGGGATGGCTCACGGCGGCGGCCGCAGATGGCTCCTCGGCCTCGCGGCAGATGGTTGGCTCCTCGCGGCGCCGTAATTTGTTCTTGTTGTTTGCTTAGGTCGCGAGCCCCGCGGCTGTTGTCACTGATGTAGTGATGTACTGATGTTTGTTGTTGGAGTTGGGAACAGTGGTCGCACTTCGCAGGCTCGCAGCGGCAGATGGAGCTTAAGGTTGTTTGTTGTAGTGTTGTTTACGATTACAAACGTTTCCTCTACTTCCTTGCGGGCTGTTAGTTGGGCTAAGGAAAAAAAAAAAAAGAAAAATTCTGTGTGGGCTGGGCTGCTCATGGGCTGGACTATGGCAATATAAAAAAAATTAGGCCCCTTTACTCTGCCGCTGGCGGCAGACTCATGGCCTACCCTGCGCCGGCCTTGATCTCGCCCGCACCCGCACTCGCACTTGTGCAACATAGCTCGCCATTTTCGAGTTTGGTCGCGCACCTACCAATAGAAATAATACGCGTTTTCCACCAAACAGAACTACCTCCACGGCTCCACCTTATCCAATCTAGTTTAATTGTATTTAATGGGCCGAGCTTTCGACAGTACTCTTAGAATGCGCGCAGTAAGCCATGCACTTCGGAGGCACCATCTCCGCGATGGCATGCTCTCGTTGTTCCCTGCATGCAGCCTGCAGTGCGCTTAGCACATAGCTTCGAAACCAAAATGCACTCTCTATGCACTTATGCATCAGTATATGAGTTGGACGACATCATAGCCGCAGCGTGCCTCAAGCATGTCGAAGTTCCCACGATGACTCTTTTTTCTCTATGTTGCGCTCACGAGTTGGTCAGACTCAATCACCGAGAGGCCCTATCCGTCAAGGTCCAAAGATCAGTCCAACCATTAATGAGGCTCAAAGCAAGTTCAAAAAATGAGGCCTTTAATATTTTAACAATAATATGTTATAAAAATATTATATTTTATATAAAAAAATTCGATCTTCTTGTAATAAAAAGTCATTTATCAAATTACAGTACAAATGGAATGTTGTGGGAAAATTTAAATAATATACTATTTTTTGAGATACGCAAAATATCAACATCGTGAGTGAATTTTAATAATAAACTATTTTATATATAGAATTTTAAAAGGACTTTTTTTACTAGAAAAAGAATTTCAATTGCATTTTATATGAATAAAATCATCTTAATATAATTATTTAAAAACAAAAAAATATCTTTTTGGGTACTCAAAAAAGAATAAAATTTAGAAACTAAACTAACATATATTGTCATATTTAATGGGCCAATGTAAATAATGAATGATATATTTTATTTGACAAAAAATCAATAGCATATATTGAGCCAATAAGTAACTAAAAAATTCAAAAAGAATATCAAAAGGTTGTTTTCAGATATCAAACTTGTGACATTGTGGAAATGAAGTTCTTGCCTACCAACAAGCTACCTTAACTTCATTAATTTAATCTGAAATGTTTTTTTTACTTGACAATTAATTTAAGGCCCTTTTTTATAAAAAAATTGTGAGGCCCAAAGCCCTTGCTTTGGTGGCTTGGGCCTTGGGCCGGCCCTGGTTATCCCTCATTTGAAGCTTGTTAATCTGAACGGCGTGCTTTGTGGCCACCACATTCCAAACATCACATTCTATGGTACACCACGCTGGGGTCGCTCGCAATGCAATGTTGCAACAGAGCTTGATTCGATACCAAATATAATGGCTTGACCATTCGAGCATACCAAGCCACACACCTACCCCGCACATGGACTAGCAAGATTGGTACATGCAACACATAGTAATTTGGGAAATGAATACGCGTATATCTGCACATAACAGCCATGATTAGCACAAATAAGGTGTATATGTTACAAAATTTCCACATGTCAACCATGGCATGCCACATGAGTGCGATACTCTCTCACCTGATCTCTAGCGCCCTTGTGGTAGATGAAAGGACTCGATTTTGCGCCCCCCAAATCACGAAGATCGAAAATTCACATTCAAACGCGACACCATATACCCGCGATGGACAATCTCCACCTAGCGCCCTACGCATATGCCGGCATTGCCTTTTTTGCATATCTCTTTGCCTATTCAACACAACCTCCACCATATGTACCTCTAGCATTAGTACCTCGATTGGACGACATTCCTCGTAGATGCTGCGTTGTGTTCACATATCGAAGTCCCTTTGATTGCTCGTTCCTCACGTAGTGCATGATCGTACGCAAGTGCGACTTTTATTAAAATCTTCTGATTTCATAAGCCGTCCCTATCAGCCAAGGATCACCTCATATTCCGTATAAGATTCGCTTATTCATGCATATGTTTCCCTCTGTTGAATTAATTTGAAAACAATTACTTGAAAATAACAGAAAATATATATATATATATATATATATATATAGTATAAGCCCTGCAGAAAATTGTTAGCAAAACGAAATCCGCCGATCCCGAAAGTTTCACTGTTGAGTCCAGATAATCTGTCTCCTTAAAGCAAATTCGTCCTCACCACGGTGTATGTGACGCCTGCCTCCCAAGATAAAACAACAGCTCGATGTAACGAATCTGTGATCCGCTGCACCCTCAACGAACTAGAACAAATCTGTCTACTATCACCGACCGAAGAAGAAACGAGAAGGCTGGAAATCGACTGAAAATTTTGGCTGTTTAAATTCGTACGTTTTTTGTGTGTATAAAACGAGCCCCCTCAGCCGGGTATTTATAGGTGAAGACTGGAGGAGGTTGTGTGCTGTAGGAACTCTATACCGATCGAAATTGGTATCTGGAGGAACTCTAAACCGATCGAAATACTTATCCAGATTCGATTTTATCCGGATCCGAAAAATTCGGATTTTATTAGTTGAGGTATTTTCGGTAAAATAAATTTTACCAAATAAAATTGCAGTAAAAAGATAACTTCGAGACATTTCGCCCAAATCGCCCTTCGACCGAGACCGAGCCGAGCCGGCCGGACGGCGGCGCGTGTGTGTGTGTGCGCGAGGGGCGCCTAGTCACACATCCACACATGTCTCATTTTGAACATGTCATTGTCCACATCTCCTTATATACTCACAATTTCTCCCTTCTTTTCCCAACGTGGGATAGCATCCCAAATTCATTTTTAAAGGGTTCACTTTGGAACATTATATCTCATTCATACCTCAATCATTTTGAGTGTTCTTACTGTTTTGGAAACCTCGTACGGAGTACTACGTATTCCAACTAATTCCCGACTTTAACTCATAGTCGAGCCCACTCAAAATTTCCTCTCAAATGGGCTGCTCAAAATAGCCCATTTCCTCCATTTTATCTTACATTTCCAACACCCTCCACTTAGAAGCATGTACTTGAGCTGCTCCTTGACCATTCCTTAATTGCACTAATAATCACTTCCACAATCATCGGCTCCAGAAGAACATGTCCACCAACTTCTACATTAATTTATCCCCGACCCACACCATATTGAGAGAGGTTTGGCTCTCATACCATCTTTCATGGGCTTAGAGTTTGGCATAGCCCATGGTATTTGTGCGACGTCCCGATGACTTTCACGTGTTTGCGTGATTGTGTTAACAAGAAGGAATGTCTCAATTTATATGGTCATATATGATCACATAATTTGTCATTGTGATATTCTATTCCACCCGACATGCAACACGCTCTCGTGCTCGGGAGAACGACTCTTACCCAAGGATCAACATTATATATCCACCATTACACTTGTGCGAAAATTACAAATGAAAAACCTTTTACTCAAAATATAATTTCACTCAAAATACATCTTTTCCACATACGTATTAAGAAGGTCCTAATTACATATCTACCTCTTCTTCTCCCCCACTTTTTTTCCGTCTATTCTGTCTCACTTTTTTTCCCGCTCGTGCCCGAAAATTATGAATGGCGTTGAGAGGATGAGAAGCTCGATGTTCGGGATGGCCACGGAGAGGATGTGTACGACTGTACGTTTTAGACTTGGACAGTGGATTTTGATTCATAAGTTGAGGTTTGGATTTGGTTACGAGCCAATGCAATCAGATGAGACATAAAAATTTGTGGTGATGGGTGGTTTTGGCCTTCAGGCTTTGTGGTTTGGGTTTCCGATTGGAAAACAGTCGCTAATAAAGACGAGCGGCGCTTTTGATGGTTTACGCGGCAGCAGCTCTGCAGTGGAATTGGGTTGGTAAGGCAGAGTCTAGATCTAGATTCAGTTCTCAAATGAAGGAGAGGCGCTAGTGTTCGGCAAGGTATGCATGCAATTGACTAAAATACTTGGTACATATTCACTATACATATATAGAGTATGTTGTAATGCATATTGAATCTTTCAAATTCACCGCACATATTGTAATACCCCCAGAAACAGACTGGGAATATTACACGCCGCATACCCTCTATGTGAGGATCCACCAGGCTAGACATCGAAACAACACATTACATTACATACCGACGTGACAAAATCACGAATCATTAGACTGGTTAGGTCTTTCGTCACTGACTTACAAATCAAAATACATAAACTCATCCACACTCATACTCATGCAAGGGTAAAATACTTGTAAACAACAAACAATAAGACAGCAGAAAAGACAATATAATGGACTTCGACTAATTGAACCCAAAACTGGCCTTCATGTGATTAGTATCATTCGTCTTTCATCATCCCTCGTACCGATCCTGTGACTTGCTCCCGAAAACCTGCATGTACCTGGACACAATACAGATTTCCACCCCCGACATTACTGGGGTTAGCAAACTCCACTGCTTCGCTTAGACTGGGAAAATAGGCCTGCCGCTGGGCCACTACCGCCGTTTTGGGCGGGCATTGGGCTTCATATTTTTGGCCCAAAAACCGGCCTTTTGGCCCGGCCAGATTTGGCCCGCCTGTTGAGGCCCGGCCCATGGCGGCCCGCTTGGCCCAGTTTTTTTATTTTTTTTTTTTTATATTTATGTTATATGTAATTATAATATTTAAAAAATTTTCCTTATTTGTTAGATTATATTACATCTATATGTTAATTATTGATGTAGTTTTATTTTTTATGGGACTTTGTGATTACTTTGTAGTATCTCATATCAATAATAATATTATTTTATGATTTTTATAAGAAAGTAGTAGTGATAAATGAAATGATGATCAAATAAAAATATTTATATATTTGTCTTTTGATAGTGGTAGTGTAGTAAATAATATAATTATCAAATATAAATAATTCTACATTTATTTAATTGATTGTGATAGTATAGTGAATAATATAATAATTACGGATCGAAAAATATTTCTATAATTATTCAGAAATAATATTTCAAAAAAAAAAAAAAGTCGAGGCTCATGGAGGCCACGGGCCTAATATTTTTGGCCCAAAAAAACCGGGCCTTTTTGGCCCGACCCAGATTTGGCCCGCCCGTTTTTTGCCCGGCCCGTTTGGGCCGAGCCCGCCCGTTTGCCAGGTCTAGTTTCGCTAGTGCAAGTATAAAGTGCAAAAACGAGCCATACCCAACACATTCCGAGAATACAATAATTTGAATAAACTGCAACTCAGCCAAGACAATGGACTTCTCGAGATTTCTCATTTAAATAAAATAGTTCAAACCGTAAACGTATAAATGAAATGAGTGGTCATTTTGAAAATCAATTCAAGACATCGGGAGTTTTGAAAAAAACATAAGTAATTGATTAATTCTCTACTTATCGAAAACCACTTAGGGTCATAGCCCAGAGCTTATTTTCCCAAAATACAAATCCGATAACAAAACACAGGGTCCACGACCCAACCGGCTCGATTCGAATCATTACCACAGACAATTAGTACACACCACACATTACACTTATGCCATTCTAGCCAAACACCAAGACTTAATATAATGTCTCACGACTCCAAGCACAAGGCAATGTGATATTCCGGACATCTCACAATTAATCAACAGTACAAACACTCTGGCAATTCTCGCGCAAGACCACTCGGCCAAGTCCTTGTGCGCCCCGTCGGGCGACCCCAGGTGAGAATGCCCACTCGAAAGTAACTCTCGCGCAAGACCACACGGTCAAGTCCCTGTGCGCCCCGTCGAGCGACCCAGGTGAGAGTACCCCGAGAATAACCTTACAACCCTCACCAAATCACAATTCCAAAAACACAAACCACGAGAGTCAAACACAGTATATATAGTCGAGGTACTGCTAGAATGGCCAAATAATCCAACACATATCCACGACCCAGAACTATAACAATCTACACGGAAGCACAATATCTCAACAACACCGAAAAGACACAACCCATATCACACAAACTCACATATTCGTCGATAGCCACGTGACTCCACGCACACATCTTAACAAAGAATTTAACTTTACATTTACCGACGACATGATCCTACATAATGACATCATACGGAAGTAAGACGATCCTATACTCAACACTAGAACATATATTCAATTAAGCATATTAATTCCCGAAACACACGGGTCACGTCTAAGAAAACCATGATGTAAATATACCGATTCTTTTGAAAAAATGGTTATAAATATTTATTTAGCACATATCGGCGATTAACAACCATTATATCCACAAAACACGTAATGTATGGGCAAGATACTTGCCTCGATAATTGATATCGGACACTCCGAAGAACACGGCTCAACCGGAAACCTCGAACACCTACAATTCTCCGGCGAAGACAATGAATACACCCACGATCAGAAAGCTTGAAGAAAAAGACGAACGGAAGGGTTCCAACCCGAGTTCTTTGCGAGGAATCTGACCCTAACATCATACCATCAATAAATTAACGAACGAACGAGGAAGAATAATCGTAGAACGTTCGAATCCTCTTTGTGACATTTTATCGAACACCTTCAAGGCATCGATAAGATACTCAACAAAACGACAAGTCCACGGCAATCCAACCGTGGAACAACATGGAATTCGACATAATATAGCTTAACAATCCTCAATCCATCACTATTCTGAGTTAAAACGGATTAAACGGACAAATCGAACAAAATCCCCAAAACTAGATTTTAAGAAAACTTACCATGATTCGGTCGATCGGGGCAAGTTATGGAAGGATTAATCGATGTTATGAACTCAGGAATTTCGTGTTTTGGATAGATTAACAACATATCTTTGGTTTCCCCAAGACTTGGCTGCGGAAGGATTGAAAACGAAATGGGAAAAATGAGTGAAACCCGACTGCTCTGCCATATTTATATCCCTGCCGAACACGGCGCAGCAAACGGCCCAGACTAGCGCCGTGTCTACCGCCGGGTTGCGGGTCAGTGCGCGACCTGACCGACACGGCGCAACACCCGGCGCAAGGTGCCTGCGCGTATGACTCGGACGTGTCCGACACGGCGCATCACCCGGCGCAAAACTTGCGCGGGTTCTCGGTCGTGTCTCGGCAGACTGCTGGTCCTGGCGGACCCGGCGCAGGACACGGCGCTCGGCAGCGCCGTTTTCACCGCCATTTCGCACAGGTCCGGCCAGAAAACCTCCGGTTGCAAAACGACTCCGACACGAACCAAAAATACGATATGATCACAACAACGATCCAGAAGAAGACGAATAATAACAAACAGGACATACGATTAGCTCAACTTACGAAACAGAAAGTCGTACCCGACGAATATCACAATCCGGTCTGTCATGCCGGACCAAGAAATCGTCCACAGAACAAAATTACCGGTACAACCGGCAAAATTCAAAAATAACCGGAACCGAGAATCTCGGGTATTACACTTATTTAGAATGGATTCACTGTTTATTGTAAGAATAAATGAATACGCATTATAACATATCATATTTGTGCAGTAACTATATAGTAAATATACACGGACTCACGTTCCAATTTAATGACTGGTTACGTTTGAACAAGTTCATATATATATATATATATATATATATATATATAGGAAAATGATCATATGAGAGGAGATTTATATTGAGAAATAAGAATACATTTCAGCACTTGATTGCATGTGATGGATAGTTCAGATTGTGTGATATTTGGAATGTTTTTTAATTAATTACTGATTCCTCATCTGGTAAATTGACAATTAATCTATGGAAATGATAATTTCCTCATTTCATGTATTTAATCATTAAAACTAGTTAAATTAATGGTATGAATGTATTCTTATTTTTTAACTAATATATATATATATATATATATATATATGTGTGTGTGTGTGTGTGTGTGTGTGTGTGTGTGTGTGTGTTCCAGGAATTATTATTCCCGTGACGTATCTTACCTAATACTGATTAGATAGGTATCATAGATGGTAGGGATTCTAGATCCTTCTAGAGGTAGTAGGATTCTACTTGATGTCTTTCCTTGTAAGGAATCCTATGTATGGAAAGAGTCCCATTTTAAAGCCTATATAAAAGCCCCTCTATCAATGTTATCAATACAATGGTTTACATCTTTTGACTTATACTGTCTTTTTACTACTTTTCCTGAAACATGTTATCAGCACGTTGCTCTAACAGTAGAATTTTTCTTCTTCTCTAAATTTTCAAAACTAAAAAAAATAAAAAATTTTGATTTCCGCGCGTCAATTTTCTGCAATGCGAGACCGCGCAAAAGTTGTGTTTTACGCTTCGTTAACCATCGGATCAGTCTGAAATTTTGACAGTATGTTAACGATGTACAGAACTACAAGTTCAAGAGTCGAGATCTGATTCAGAACAGTATTTCTCAACAAAACTTTACGCAAACAGAAGCAGATTTTTATAAAAAAATTAGAGATCCGACCCGATCCAACACCGAGCTGCACGTCAGCCGCCATCCGAACGCCGTCGTCGACTAGCCCAAATGCCTCCGTCCACTACCCGTCATCTTTGTGAATTGAAATAGCATACCCGATCTAATCTACCATGGAGTCCCATCGGAATAAGCCCAAAACCATCAGATCCGGACAGATGCAATCCGCACCGACATCTCTCAAATTCGGGTTCATCGCTGCTGGTAGCCTAAACCGACCACCTTGAATGATCCTTCTTAGTCATGTTCATTGATTAAGCCTATTCTTTGGCACGATTAAGAGAAGACACCTTCATATGCTAAAGAGAATAATGTAGTGACTCCCATAAGCATGGTGCCGAGTCCTCTCTTTTCACCAAGTCCTCATACATACATGATCATAAGTGTTAGGTTGGGTGACTTACGATGGTATGATGGTATTCACAAATTGTCGTATTCAAGTGATAACATTTATATGTTATGTGGCTCCTTTGACAATGATTGACAAGTTGATGAAACTTGAGTTTATGGTTGTCCAACTTGCGGGCCAGTCATTGTAAAGGTTAGTTCACCCACTTTTATATCAAGTCTTAAAGTGAAATTATAACCAGTACTTCCTAACATCCAAGACTACCTTCTCACACATTTTTGTGCCATTTGGAGACTTGGAAGGAGGTGAACCACTTAAATGAAGTTTTCACATACTACCAGCCATTCCAACGACCAGTTCGATGTATTTTTGATCTCTTTACGACCACAAGGTTGATGGTTTTGGAATCCTAACACCTGTTTATACATGCTCATGAAATTTTGTGGTGTTTGAGGCTGGTGAATTCCAGAAAGCACTAGTGGTTTGATAAAACCAATGGCCTATCATCGATTCAATCGATTCTTTATGTTCGATCCCGGTTGTGCATGGTGGCGGTTTTGTTGGATTCTCAAAGACCAGTAGCTAGGTTATGTATCATAGGTCAACATGTCATATTCACCTATACCTATCATCACTCAAATTCTTAGTTACAAGTGTAACAGTATGTATTTTGTTAACTGGATTGTGTTAACAATGAAAAACCTTTACCGTCCACATGTTCATGTGCTAAAGTGCGTCATCACAACGTATTATAATGGGTTATAAATGATGAATTTGACATGCGCTTTCACTCATATTCCGCTTAAAATATACCTTGGCAGACGATCTCGTAAGTCACTTTGATGAGCCAATTTTCCCGTCGTTAGGGAGAGATGCAAACGATCATGTTCGAGTAGAACGACTTGGAATTGTCGTAGTTTGTCTCCACTATGCCTCACCAAGTTCCATATAGTGACGAGATTAAATACATGTTGCAAATATGTCTGCAGGGATTGTGTCCAGTCATGGATGTTCATCACCTATAAATGGTGATATGGTAACACCACAAATTGTGGTAGGCGGTCTTACTAGGACGTGGATCGAATAGAGCATTGTGATGTTACTTAGTTCGATAAATACTCTCGCTAAGAATGTATGCGAGTTTAGTACATGAAACTTGATCATCTGATCATATGAAGTCATTTGTCTCATGTGATTCTGGATTATAGTCATCATTGGGAGACGCCAAGAGTACTCTAGGAATAAAGCCGGTTCTTGAGAATGTGGAATGTGAGTTTAATCGAACCATACTTCGTTGAAAATCTAAAACGTTGTAGCGTTGGCCTAAAATGGAAATATATGTGACTCCAGTATGAACAAAGTGATAGCCCTTTGTTGAAGTGGTACCGACACTCCAAAGATAAGATCTATCTGTATACTTTGTTAAAGCGAGTGAGAGAATGAGTTAAACTCACCTCATGGCGCGAGGTTTCTCATGAACGCATTGGAATCGACTATGATGACACAAAACTTAGTCGTTCTATCATAATGGGTGTTATAACATCCACTATTTTGTCAGTTAGATAGCTTCCAAAAAACTTACGTGCAGATTGTGGTTAAATCTTATCTTTAGTGGGAACTAAGTTAAGTGATAAAAGGATCCCGTGGTGGATCAGACTCAAATCAAGTGGTTCCTAACTATGGAGCACGTTGACAAGTGATTGTCGGGAACGCATACTAAGTATATACTTGATTTGGAAGAGATATGAAGCTTTTGCGTGTAAAACTAAGGGTTTATAGTGATGTACTCTTGTGAGACTAAGAGATTCCGCTAAATCCAAAGTTAAGAATGAAAGGATCTTGGGGACACTTCATGATGTGTATTCATCAATCGATTTAAGGTAATCTAAGGGACGGTTTCCCTAAGAGACGATAAAATAATGCCTATATGATTCCCGATGATTAGTCGAAGTCATGATAAGACTTGGCTCAATTAAGTAATGATGCAGTCTTAAGATAAGTTCTCTCTATCAAAGTACGGTAGTATGTACTAACATTTGACTCGACAAACTCATTCGTATTAATCAGGTAAAGCCACTGTGATGATGGACTAGGATGCGCTCACGCAATGTTCGTGATTGACAAGAACCTTGAAACTTGTTCTATCTCGATAAAAGGACACTTGAAAACCGATAACCGAATTTTCCCATAGTGTATTGGTCTATCTCCCATATGACCTATAGGGTAGCTCAGTTGTTGGAAATGGTGAAATTATTGCCATTGGAAAGGTCTGTGTCTACTTTCCTAGGAAACCAACCATTTGATCACATCCATCATGTTGAGTGATATATGAATATTGTTGCAAAGTAGGACATGGTATGTCCGGGAATTTGCTGAGTCAACTTTGATAGAGCTTTGTGATCTACTCACGTCGATTTAGGTTACATACTTTATGTGAATGAAAAGCTATGGGTATCTAGTTTTCCTAAGTTCCTACAGTTTCGTTGATACATATTGAATCGAAGAAGTTATGACTGATTTAGTGCATGGAGGTCAAGACTTTGGAAAACTTGGTTTTTGGATAAGTCTTTAGCGACTCTTGCACTTTGGATGTGTCGCGCTCCTTTTGCTTAGACCAAGGTTTGTTTTTCCCATTGGATTTTCACTTGGTAGAGTTTTTAACGAGGCGACCTATGAGAACATCCATACAATGATGTGTTGTACTTCTGTTCAACTTAGACCAAGAGGTATTTTTCACACTAGGCTTTTCCTTGGCATAGTTGTGAGGGCAACTTGGCATCCGACTCCTATGGTTTTGTAACATCCCAATTCACAAATGGGACATTACACGCCGTAGAACCCCCGTGAGGTCTACCAGGCTAACTCGTGACACATAAACCATAATGATAACCCAAAAGATGCACCCAAAAAGTAAATAAGGCCGTGGCCTCGGCTAAAACATTTTAACGGAGTACATGAGACATAAGTTAAATACCAAATTATTGCCCACGCAGGGGACTTAAACCATGTTTAAAAATAAATAGTCTAACTCCAGTACTCAACAGATGCAATGACAAAACAGAAAAATACAGACTCGAGCCACATCATCATGCCAACCCATCCTTTGCGTGCGCATCCCGTACTCCTCACTCGACTCAAGACTAAATGCATAAGACGCATTTCCCCCATTTAAGGGGTTAGCATTCGAATAGTTAGTGCAAGTACATAATTACACAACATTATATACATACACAATTCAACGCAAATAAATCGTTAGGAAAAATTATCTTGAAAGTCAATATTCCGGAATATCACATTAACACCAAAACAGTATATCAACAAGTTTTCCACATCACAATTATCCACGCTTGGTAACTCGCGACCGTACCCATTAGTATCGGTCCCCAGAGGTCCCGTCGGACCGTCCCCAGGTGAGAAACCACTTCCGCGGCCGTACCCATTAGTATCGGCTCCCAGAGGTCCCGTCGAACCGTCCCCAGGTGGAAGAACATCAACACACGCACCCAAGTCCACTTCCATGGCCGTACCCATTAGTATCGGCCCCCAGAGGCCACACGCCATCCCCAGGTGGAAGAGAAACAATCACATCGTTCAATAACACCATTTACATCATTCGCATCAAAATCATACGCACATAACGGAATGTAATACATGTACTTGCCTGATTAATACTACGTGAAGGAAAACGGCGAACGGAAAGGTTTTGGCCCGAACAACCTTCACAAATCCGATCCTAACACAATAACGACGGACAACAATCTTAAAACTACGTAAATGATGGAATACATCCTAGTTCTACCCGCTGAAACCCTTAGTCGAACAAAACTTGGGTATCGTCGACTATAAGTGACGAACAATGGAGAACTTGGAGTTTAAAACCACAAATCAACAATAAGATGAAGGGTTACAAGTACACGATCGAAGTCTAGCGATAACCTAGTAATAATTCGGACCAAAAAGTCAAATCCCAAGAAATCCCCAAAATTCCCCCAAAATCTCAAAACAAGGGTTTTGGGAATATTTACGTTGATTCGGATGGTGGAAAGTGATTAGGAACTTGAAGAATTCACGCAAGGAATGCACGGTGGTAGTGAATGATGATCTACAGTCGGAATCGGCCCTAACCCCCGCCTGGAATCGCTCAAAGCCGAGAAGGATAGGAAATGAAGGAAAAATGACGAAGTTGACTGCTGCTGCCCTATTTATATTTAACAGACTTAGCGCACGCTACGCACAAGCATTAGCGTGCGCTAGCGGGGCATGGCAGAACAGTCTGCCTTCTGACCTCCCGTTAGCGTACGCAAGCTAACATGGTTAGCGTGCGCTAGTACTGGGGATTAGCGTGCGTTAACGCTGATTAGCGTACGCTGCCTGGTCCAGTACCGAAGTACTGAACCCACTGTCCCAGACTGCTGAAATCGATAGCGCACGCTACGAACCCCAGGTTAGCGTACGCTAACCACACAATGATAGCGCACGCAAGTAAATCCTGAGTAGCGTGCGCTACTCAGGCAGCAGTTCTGCACAGTACACTGCTGCCAACAGCGCAAAAGTGCCGAAAAACGAAGCAAGACCAGAATCCAGAATCATAAACACGTAATAATCAAGACGACAAGGTTGAGCGTTGAAAGAGAATATAATCTCGATCACTAGAGAGTTTGAAGCGAAGCAAATAAAGCGAAATTCCCCAAACTTATGAAAATTACAAAAACGGCCCAAGTGTCCGAAAAATCGCAATACAACGTCGGATTAACAAACCGAAAGTTCCCACACGACCAACTCAACCATACAAACTTATACGAATCGAGAAACAATGAAAATGAACAAGTTTTACGAGAATCGAACGCACATGCGGCAGGATATAATTCAAAATGATATTATGCAAAAACATCCTCGAAACTCGACCAGACGGAAAAACTCCAAGAACAAAATAGATTCAGAATTCCAAAACAGTGCTAAGCGAGTTGTCTGAAACGAACATACACCAAAAATAGAAATTACCGAAAATAGAAAACACGGATATTACATTATCTCCCCCTAAAAATAAGTTTCGTCCCGAAACTTACAACGCGAACAACTCGGGGTATCTCGACTGCATACTCTCCTCCGTCTCCCATGTGGCTTCCTCGGACCCATGTCTCGACCATTGAACTTTAACCAGAGGGATGGTTTTATGACGAAGTTGCTTCACCCGACGCTCTAAAATCTGAATCGGCCTCTCCTCGATGGTAATGTCGGGTCCCAATTCGATCTCTCCAAAATCGATAATATGGCTAGGGTCCGATACATACCTCCTAAGCTGGGAAACATGAAATACGTTATGAACGTGGCTCAGGGACGGAGGTAAGCCTAACCGATAGGCAAGCTTTCCCACTCTCTCTAAAATCTCAAACGGCCCAATATATCTCTGACTAAGTTTACCCTTCCGGCCGAAGCGGTAAACACCCCGTGTCGGCGACACCTTCAGCAAAACGTGATCTCCCACTTCGAACTCCAACGGCCGGCGACGCGTGTCGGCATAAGACTTCTGCCGACTCTGGGCCGTTAACAATCTATCACGAATCAGAGTAATCTTCTCTCTCGTCTCAACTACCATATCGGGCTCGGTACCAATCAGCTCGGACGCATCGTCCCAACACAACGGCGATCTACACCTCCTCCCATACAACGCCTCAAATGGCGCCAATTTGATCGAGGCGTGCCAACTATTGTTGTACGTGAACTCGATCAACGGCAAGTGCGACTCCCAATCATCCTTCCATTCTAGGGCACAGGCTCTCAACATATCCTCTAACGTCTGGATCGTCCGCTGTGACTGCCCGTCAGTCTGCGGGTGATAAGATGTACTGAGTCTCAACTCAGTCCCCAAAGCTCGATGAACAGCCTGCCAAAAATGTGACACGAACCGGCCATCACGATCCGAAACAATACTCTTAGGAGTCCCATGCAATCTCACGACCTCTGCAATAAATACTCGTGCCAGTCTCTCCGGGCCCCAAGTGTCCTTAATACCCACGAAATGAGCTGATTTGGTCAGTCGATCGACAATAACCCAAATCATGTTCATTCCATTCCGAGTTCTAGGCATACTAGTAATGAAATCCATAGAAATATCCTCCCACTTCCACTCCGGGACAGGAAGTGGTCGCAAAAACCTCGCGGGTCGCTGATGCTCGATCTTAACCTGCTGACAGGTCAAACACCTCGACACAAACTCGCTAACGTCTGTCTTCAAATTACTCCACCAGAAGTTGCTCCTCACATCCTTGTACATTTTATTCGTACCAGGATGTATGGAGTAAGGTGTGGTATGAGCTTCACTCAAGATCTTCTGTCTCAGCTCAATATCATTCGGTACACATAGTCTGCCGCGAAATCTCAAAACGCCATCATCCTGAACCACAAATCCATGGGCTTTACCCTGCCTCACATCCTCCCTCAACTGGACCAAACACGGATCATCATACTGTTTCGCCTTGATATCATTAGTCAAGGACGAAGTGATCTCTAATGCACATAACTGGCCCTGAACTATCTGAACCCAAACCTCAATATTCTGACAAATAAGATCTCGCTGGATCCTACTCTGTGGTGTAAGTACCTCTAACATCTGTAACGCTATCGGCTTACGGCTCAACGCATCAGCCACTACGTTAGCCTTACCCGGATGGTAAAGTATCTCGAGGTCGTAATCTTTAATTAGCTCCAACCACATACGCTGTCTCATATTCAACTCTTTCTGACTGAAGATATACTTCAAACTCTTGTGATCTGTAAAAATCTTACACGACGACCCATAGAGATAATGCCTCCAGATCTTTAAGGCGAAAACGACCGCGGCTAACTCCAAATCGTGCGTGGGGTAATTCACCTCATAAGGTTTCAACTGGCGGGACGCATACGCAATCACTCTGTCTCTCTGCATCAAAACACATCCTAAACCAAGGCCCGAAGCATCACTGTACACTACGAAATCCTCGTTCCCCTGAGGCAACGCTAACACGGGTGCGGTAGTCAAACGTCCCTTTAACTCGTCAAAACTGCTTCGCTGTCTGCACCCACTCGAACTTCCGAGTTTTCTCGGAGCAACCGAGTGAGTGGTCTAGCGATCTTAGAAAATCCCTCAACGAATCTACGGTAATAGCCGGCAAGACCCAGAAAACTCCTCACCTCCTTCACATTCTTAGGCGGCTCCCAAGCCATCACTGCCTCTATCTTCTGCGGATCTACCCGAACTCCCTCTGCTGAAATCACATGCCCGAGGAACATCACTTCCTCGAGCCAAAACTCACACTTAGAGAACTTCGCGTACAATTTCTCAGCCCTCAAAGTGTCTAATACAATCCGGAGATGTAAGGCGTGCTCCTCCCGACTCCGTGAATAGATAAGAATATCGTCGATAAAAACGACTACGAATTTGTCCAGATACTCAATAAAAACTTTGTTCATCAACTGCATGAACAACTCTTTGGGCATTAGTTAGCCCGAAAGGCATAACCACAAACTCGTAATGGCCATATCTCGTCCGAAAGCGGCTTTGAATATCGACGTCCCGAATCCTCAATGGTAGTAGCCCGATCGCAAATCAATCTTGAAAAGACTGTCGCCCGAAGCTGATCAAACAAATCGTCAATCCTGGGCAAAGGGTATTTATTTTTGATGGTTAGCTTGTTTAATTCTCGATAGTCGATGCATAAACGAAGCGATCCATCCTTTTTCTTAACAAAAAGTACAGGCGCACCCCAAGGCGATGCGCTCGGTCGAATATACCCTTTATCTAACAACTCTCCCAACTGATTCTTCAACTCTAGCATCTCCGACGGCGCCATACGGTATGGTGCTCGGGAAATAGGGGCCGCATTCGGCTCAAGATCAATAGGAAACTCCACCTCTCGATGTGGTGGTAATCCCGGCAAGTCATCCGGAAATACATCGGAATACTCGCTAACAACTGGAATCGACGATATGTCAACCCCACCATCTTCCGCCTGCAGAGCGAAACACCAATAGCCGACACAACCATGGTTCAGAAGTTTCATTGCTTTCAAGGCGCTAATCACACTCCCCGATCTACCCGGTTTACAGCCGACGAGAGTATGCTCGGTGCCGTCCTCGGAAACTATCGTGATGGTACGAGTCCGATAGTTCATGATAGCACCATGACGATCCAACCAATCGTCCCCGAGGATCAAATCCTCACCCTTAAGGTCTATAACAATGAGATTCGAGGGCCAATCCCGTCTCCCGATCCTCACTGGGCAATCCCTAACTTCCCGGTCCCCAACCATACGATCCCCGCTGGGCGTACCCACTACAAACGGCTCACACTCAAACAAGCAGTCAAAACCAATACGACTCACACAATCCGAAACTATAAAGAAATGGGTCGCGCCCGAATCAAAAAGCACTGAAACTGGATGAGAAAGGATCTGAGTGGTACCTGACGCCACCGGAATGTCTGCCTCCTCCGTGCGCCTCATATGATATAATCGGGGATGGACTGAGCCCGAACTCGACGCTGCGCGGCGATCCGGCTGACTCCGACCTCTACCACGACTCGAACCCTGCGGAACATGAGTAGCTGGTGAGCTGTGATCCCTCTGATCGGCAGTGGTAGTAGTAAATCTAGCGGCCCCGTGGCCCTCTCTCACAATGAATCGCCGATGCCTTGCATCGCAAGTAAAGCAAGCAACTAACGGAAGTGGGTAATCCTTCACAACGTGCTCGGGCCGACTGCAATTAAAACAAACTCTCCCGCCAGGTGCAACAGATCGATCAGTTACCACCGAGATCCACCGGCCGATGAAACGGCCTCTTCAGTGTAGGAGCGAACGAGACCTCGAAAATCGACCACCTTTTCGGCCGAGAACCCACCGGTAGTCTTCGCTTCTTAGCTTCCAAACCGACTCGATTCCGGACAGACCATCTCGATCGCTGTGGCGCGATCCTGGTATTCCTTCAAAGTGGCACACATGAGCGGCGCCATACTCTGTCTAATATGCGGCTTCATGCGCATATTGAAGTAACGGATTTTATCAGCCTCCGTTCTTACTTGATCTCTCACGAAACCCAACTGCTGATTGTAAGAAATGATGGCCTGAGAAATAGGCACGTCCTGAGGTGTAGCGGTGAAGAACTCCACAATTCTGCGCTCCTTGACTGGCGGCGGACAATATTCTGCTTCCATAGCAGCCCTGAACTCATCCCAAGTGGCCCGACGGTCTCTGGGCGCCACGGCCTCCCACCATTCCGCAGCTTCCTTATCCAGGAGGTACTGGGCAATATGTACCCTCCTGTCTTCAGGACAAGCTACGGCATCAAAGGTCCTGGACAACTGAAAGAGCCAATTCTCCCAACCGAGGGAGTCAGAAGATCCGGAGAAACGAGGAGGGTGCATCTTAGTCACCGTCTGAAGCCACTTACTAGCTTCCTCTTCAGGTGTCGGGGGCGGATTCTGGTGTCCACCCTGAGCTATCTGAGCAAGATGGGCTACTAACTGCTGAAGTACGGCAGTAGCCCCGGCGTCGGCATTATTACCCGACGGCACGGAGTGAGAGGCTGAGTCCGCAGAGGACTGAGAAAGTGAGCCCTCCTCATTATCAGCACCACGACCACGGCCTCGGCCGCGTCCCCTAGCCTGTCTACCACGACCCCTCAACATACTGAAGGAGAAAAAGAAAAGAACAATATCAGGAAGATTCACAATTCACAAAGTTGGTAACACAAGTCACAATTCCGAACAACGCAAGAAAACGAATTACAGAAATATAAGAGTTCGAGGAGACTTACAGCCACGGGTCGCACGAAAAGACGGTAGCATGATGATATTAGGCTCAACGACTGACTCTAATGACGCACTTGACAGACCCAAATTTCACCGACAGTCTAGGTATACAAAACCTAAGCTCTGATACCATAATTGTAACATCCCAATTCACAAATGGGACATTACACACCGTAGAACCCCCGTGAGGTCTACCAGGCTAACTCGTGACACATAAACCATAATGATAACCCAAAAGATGCACCCAAAAAGTAAATAAGGCCGTGGCCTCGGCCAAAACATTTTAACGGAGTACATGAGACATAAGTTAAATACCAAATTATTGCCCACGCAGGGGACTTAAACCATGTTTAAAAATAAATAGTCTAACTCCATTACTCAACAGATGCAATGACAAAACAGAAAAATACAGACTCGAGCCACATCATCATGCCAACCCATCCTTTGCGTGCGCATCCCGTGCCAGCTCCTCACTGACCAAGACTAAATGCATAAGACGCATTTCCCCCATTAAAGGGGTTAGCATTCGAATAGCTAGTGCAAGTACATAATTACACAACATTATATACATACACAATTCAACGCAAATAAATCGTTAGGAAAAATTATCTTGTAAGTCAATATTCCGGAATATCACATTAACACCAAAACAGTATATCAACAAGTTTTCCACATCACAATTATCCACGCTTGGTAACTCGCGACCGTACCCATTAGTATCGGTCCCCAGAGGTCCCGTCGGACCGTCCCCAGGTGAGAAACCACTTCCGCAGCCGTACCCATTATTATCGGGCCCCAGAGGTCCCGTCGAACCGTCCCCAGGTGGAAGAACATCAACACACGCACCCAAGTCCACTTCCATGGTCGTACCCATTAGTATCGGCCCCCAGAGGCCACACGCCATCCCCAGGTGGAAGAGAAACAATCACATTCGTTCAATAACACCATTTACATCATTCGCATCAAAATCATACGCACATAACGGAATGTAATACATGTACTTGCCTGATTAATACTACGTGAAGGAAAACGGCGAACGGAAAGGTTTTGGCCCGAACAACCTTCACAAATCCGATCCTAACACAATAACGACGGACAACAATCTTCAAACTACGTAAATGATGGAATACATCCTAGTTCTACCCGCTGAAACCCTTAGTCGAACAAAACTTGGGTATCGTCAACTATAAGTGACGAACAATGGAGAACTTGGAGTTTAAAACCACAAATCAACAATAAAATGAAGGGTTACAAGTACACGATCGAAGTCTAGCGATAACCCAGTAATAATTCGGACCAAAAAGTCAAATCCCAAGAAATCCCCAAAATTCCCCCAAAATCTCAAAACAAGGGTTTTGGGAATATTTACCTTGATTCGGATGGTGGAAAGTGATTAGGAACTTGAAGAATTCACGCAAGGAATGCACGGTGGTAGTGAATGATGATCTACAGTCGGAATCGGCCCTAACCCCCGCCTGGAATCGCTCAAAGCCGAGAAGGATAGGAAATGAAGGAAAAATGACGAAGTTGACTGCTGCTGTCCTATTTATATTTAACAGACTTAGCGCACGCTACGCACAAGCATTAGCGTGCGCTAGCGGGGCATGGCAGAACAGTCTGCCTATCTGACCACCCGTTAGCGTACGCAAGCTAACATGGTTAGCGTGCGCTAGTACTAGGGATTAGCGTGCGTTAACGCTGATTAGCGTACGCTGCCTGGTCCAGTACCGAAGTACTGAACCCACTGTCCCAGACTGCTGAAATCGATAGCGCACGCTACGAACCCCAGGTTAGCGTACGCTAACCACACAATGATAGCGCACGCAAGTAAATCCTGAGTAGCGTGCGCTACTCAGGCAGCTTACGCAAGACACACGCCGCCAACATAAAAAGTGCCGAAAAACGAAGCAAGACCAGAATCCAGAATCATAAACACGTAATAATCAAGACGACAAGGTTGAGCGTTGAAAGAGAATATAATCTCGATCACTAGAGAGTTTGAAACGAAGCAAATAAAGCGAAATTCCCCAAACTTATGAAAATTACAAAAACGGCCCAAGTGCCCGAAAAATCGCAATACAACGTCGGATTAACAAACCGAAAGTTCCCACACGACCAACTCAACCATACAAACTTATACGAATCGAGAAACAATGAAAACGAACAAGTTTTACGAGAATCGAACGCACATACGGCAGGATATAATTCAAAATGATATTATGCAAAAACATCCTCGAAACTCGACCAGACGGAAAAACTCCAAGAACAAAATAGATTCAGAATTCCAAAACAGTGCTAAGCGAGTTGTCTGAAACGAACATACACCAAAAATAGAAATTACCGAAAATAGAAAACACGGATATTACAGGTTTGAGGTACTCATCAAGGGGAGTCGTTGTGTATACATCAGGGGGAGTATAAATAACATGTTATGTTGGTGCTTTGCAAGCTTTTTCCTCATCAAGACTTTATTTTTTTCATGGGGTTTTGTTTTGGCTTGAATAAGTTTTTACCAAGGCAACATCTTCTGCACAATTGTTGTATTAGTGCTCGATACAGGGGGGTGTTCCAGTAAATTATTCCTGTGATGTGTCTTACCTAATACTGATTAGATAGATATCATAGATGGTAGGGATTCTAGATCCTTCTAGAGGTAGTAGAAATCTACTTGATGTCTTTCCTTTTAAGGAATCATATGTATGGAAGGAGTCTCATTGTAAAGCATATATAAAGACCCTCTATCAATGTTGTCAATATAATGATTTACATCTTTTGCGTTCCACTGTTTCCTTACTACTTTTCCTGAAAAAATATATATATATATATATATATATATATATATATATGTATGATCATATGAGAATGGTTTTTATGTTGTGAATTGAGAATAAATCTGAATCATTGATCTGTGTGTGATGTACGGTCCAGATTGGCTTATGCATGCAATATATGCATTTCGTGCATCAAACTTGCAATGCATAAAAACTCTGCAGTATATGCATCAAAATATCGATGCACTAGAATATTACATTTTATGCATACGTTTTTTTAGCATAAATCTAGGCCATCTATTTAATCAAGATCTATGAATCAAATTCATTCTTATTTCTTAACTTAAGTATCATTCTCAAAACCCACCCCTATATATATATATATATATATATATATATATATATATATATATAGAGAGAGAGAGAGAGAGAGAGAGAGATTTAGGATCAAATGAGAATGGTTCTTATCCTGCGAATTGCGAATAAGCATGAATTTTGTACTAATTATGCATGAAATATATGCATTTCGTGCATCAAAAATGCAGTGCATTAAAATATGCATTATATGCATCAAAATATCAATGCATTAAAATATTACATTATATGCATCAAATTTTTGTGAGAATAAATCTAGTCCATCCATTTATCAAGATCTATGCATGAAATTCATTCTTATTTCTTAACATAAATAGCATTCTCACCTGAACCCACCCATATATATATAGAGAGAGAGAGAGAGAGGGAGGGAGAGGGAGAGGGGGGGGGGGAGAGAGAGAGAGAGAGAGGAGGTGGTTCAAATGAGAATGACTTTTTGAGTAAGAAATACGAATGATTTTGAATCATTGATTTTTGTGTGATGTACGGTCTAGATTGGCTTATACAGGCAATATATGAATTTCGTACTTTTCTGTGTGTCAGATGCATATGAGATGCATGCCTATTTATAGGCCATCTCACCTGCAGGGGAATAAACACAGCCCTTAAGGCTGTCATAATGCAGGCATGAACGCCTGCATTAAACACAGGAGTTTCGAATTTCAAAAGTTGGCAGGAGTTACAGAATTCAAATATGCCAATTACTCCTCCTCATAACAACTGGAAGGTTACTTCCGGGTTGGACTGAATTTGAACAGTCAGGACGCACCTGGACTGTATTCAGGTCCTTAACCATTTGACGGATGTACCTGGACATCGTTATGTGCACATACGAGCCCAACTACGTTGTTGAGCTTGTCCAAAAAATTCTTTAAGCTAGCCCAAGGTCTAGCTCACGGCCAAGCCCACGAACAGGCCCAAAGACCAGCCCAAAGACCAATTGCCAAGATCCAAGATCCAAGATCCAAGTCCAAGTCCAAGGCCAAGGCCAAGGTCCAAGGTCCAAGGTCCAAGGTCCACGGTCCACGGCACGCGGCTCGCGGCTCGCGGCCGAGGCCGAGGCCGAGGCGAGGCGAGGCGGGCGGCGGCGGCGGCGCGCGTGTGTGCGCGCCTGTAGGATTTAAGCTCATACACATGTGGCATTAATTATTACATGCATAAAGGTAACTCCTTATATACTAGAATAATGATGGTTCATTATTCAATGTGGGATTCCATCCCTTATTAATTCACAATTAAGTGAAACTTTAATTCACTATTTCTCACTCACCGGGAATCGGGTTAGAGAAAGTGAATATACCACGATCATCTGCTCGGAACGTAGATCGATACTATGATATTTAATTTTACAAAATAAAATTAAAATCATTCACGATTCCAACAATCCCCCACATGAGTGAAAATAGCCCAAATGCAATATGCAGACTCAAGCTCAGTCCTCAAGAGGCGTTAAAGTATAGGGATTGGTAGTTCGTGACTTTGAACCTTCCATAGTTAACATCATCAAGTAAACAGGTGGATTAGTGGCTTGATTCTTTGAACTATTCCCCCACGGCGTGCACCGAGACAATGGTGCTAACACTTGAACACCTCAACCTCATCCGTTCTCACGTTTTGTGTCCTTTGCGGGCCTTGGACACCCCTTTGAATTCATAAGCGTATTTCATGAAGCGGCCCCCACTTCTCACCTATATAGGTGATTCTTTACCGAGTATCTTGCCATACTCAACCTCTTCGAGGTCTTTAAGAATCATTAAAAGTCATAGACTTATCCTCACCACTAGGAAAACTTTTAACACTCAATTGCTCTATAGGGAATAAACTTAGATGAGTGTTTCACACGAACTCTCATAGCTTAGTTCTCCCATTGAACCAAGTTCTTGGGATCTCCAGTCATCTTGGTTGGGTTACCACTATGATAATTCTCAATTTGTGGATTTTAAACCCATTCCCTCTAGCAATTTATTCATTTGATCACGGTTTAAACCTTTAGTTAGCGGATCCGCTAGATTATCCATTGACCTCACATAGTCAATAGAGATAGCACCACTTTTGATCAAATGTCACACGGTATTATGGCGTCGACGAATATGTCGATACTTTCCATTATACACGTTACTTATCGCCCTACCAATAGCAGCTTGGCTATCACAGTGAATCATCACTGCAGGCACTGGCTTGGACCAACATGGAATATCTTCTAGAAAGTTTCTGAGCCATTCAGCTTCTTCACCAGCTTTGTCCAAAGCTATGAATTCCGATTCCATGGTGGATCGGGCTATACACGTTTGTTTCGCGGACTTCTACGAGACAGTTCCACCCCCAATGGTAAACACGTAACCACTTGTAGAAAATGAACTTTTCGTATCGGATATCCAATTCGCATCACAGTACCCTTCAAGTACCGGGGGTATCTCGAATAGTGTAGCCCAAGGTTTTGAGTATACTTTAAGTACCTCAAAACCCTAACGAGAACTTTCCAATGCTCTTTGCTTGGATTGCTCGTATAACGACTCAATTTGTTTACAGCACAAGCTAAATCGGGTCGAGTGCAATTTGTAAGATACATTAAACACCCAATGACTCGTGCATATTCTTCTTGTGCAACGGGGTCCCCTCGATTTTTGCTCACGTGATCATTTAAATCTATTGGGGTCTTAGCCGGCAAGCTATCAAAAGCATTAAACTTCTTGAGAACTTTCTCGGCATAGTGAAATTGTGTCAAGATCATTCCATCTGATTTTCTCAAAATTTTCATTCCAAGAATCACATCGGCTAGCCCCATGTCTTTCATGTCAAAATTTCTTTTTAACATGTTCTTAGTATCGTTAATCACTTGTATATTGTTACCCATGATTAACATGTCATCTATATAAAGACACACAATAACATAACCGTTATTAGTGTTCTTAATATAAACACATTTATCACACTCGTTTATTTTAAAACCATTTGATAACATTACATTATCAAATTTCAAGTGCCACTGTAGTGGAGCTTGTTTCAATCCATATAGAGACTTAACCAGTTTGCATACCTTTTTCTCTTGTCGAGGTACTACAAACCCTTCAGGTTGTTCCATATAGATCTCTTCATCCAGATCACCATTCAGAAAAGCAGTCTTAATATCCATTTGATGAATCAAGATCGTGCAAAGCAGCAATCGCGAGAAGCACTCGAATAGATGTAATTCTCGTTACAGGTGAATAGGTATCGAAAAAGTCGTACCCTTCTTTCTGTTTGAAACCTTTGACTACTAAACGAGCTTTATACTTGTCAATTGACCCATCAGCCTTGTACTTTCTTTTAAGGATCCATTTGCATCCTAAGGGCTTACAACCTTCAGGTAAATCAACCAAAACCCAAGTTTGGTTTTGTAAAATTGAGTCAATTTCACTCTGAACAGCTTCTTTTCAGAGCAACCCGTCTGGTCTGGCATAAGCTACTTTGATCGATGTTGGTTCTTCATCCAACATGAATGCTATGTAGTCAGGTCCAAATGTCTTTGGTGTCCTAACCCTACTACCACGTCTCGGTTCTACATCTTCCAGATTAGATCTCGATCGCTTACGTGACTTTGGATCTACATCCACAGGTTTTGAACTTATTCCTTCATCTTCAACTCTATTGATAGAATTGTTCTCAACTTTATCATTATCCTTACAAGGATATATGTTTTCAAAGAATACAGCATTCCTTGATTCAATTGTTGTTCCCACAGTCATTTCAGGAACTTCTGACTTGTGGATAACGAACCGAAAGGCACTACTGTTTAGTGCATACCCAATAAAGATACAATCGACCGTCTTAGGTCCGATTTTAACTTGTTTAGGTAGAGGTACCTCAACCTTAGCCAAACACCCCCACACTTTGAGATATTTGTATGAAGGTTTTCTACCTTTACACAACTCATAAGGGGTAATATCCTTACCTTTTCGTGGAATCTTGTTCAAAATGTAGTTGGCTGTCAGGACAGCTTCCCCCGACATGTTCTGGGGCA
Source organism: Orobanche coerulescens (assembly GCA_033398695.1). NCBI lineage: Eukaryota > Viridiplantae > Streptophyta > Magnoliopsida > Lamiales > Orobanchaceae > Orobanche > Orobanche coerulescens. The sequence goes on along the minus strand of CM065816.1, from coordinate 8,325,299 downwards.
ACCCTGAACTAATCAATAAGGCATTCATCATATCTTTAAGGGTTCTATTCTTACGTTCAGCAACGCCATTAGATTGTGATGCATATGGAGATGTTGTTTGATGAATTATACCACTTTCGTTACATAATTCCTCAAACGGGGCTACATATTCGCCACCTCTATCGCTTCGAACCATCTTGATACGGCAGCCTAATTGATTTTCAGCTTCATTCTTGAAGTTCTTAAAAGCTTCAATAGCCTCATCTTTACTTCTCAAAAGATAAAGATAACAATATCTTGTGCAGTCATCGATAAAAGTGATAAAGTACTTCTTACCACCTCTAGTTTGCATAAACTTTAAATCACACACATCTGTGTGAATTAATTCAAGGGGTTGTGTGTTTCGTTTTACCGAATGAAACGAAAGTTTCGTCATTTTTGCTTCAACACAAATTTCACATTTGTTTTGAGTATTGACTTCATTTAATTTTAGTAAATCTAAGTTTACTAATCTTTTTATAGCATTTAGATTCACATGACCTAATCTACAATGCCATAAATCAGAACACTCAGTCAAGTAAGAGGAAGCAGTAACATTTTCATTAGCATTACTGGACTTGATTACATGGCGTTTAGCCAAAGCATTAAGTTTAAAGAGTCCCTCCGTGAGGTAACCCTTACCAAGAAACCTATCAAACTTTTTTATGATAATTCTATCCGACTCAAACACTAGTTTAAACCCTTTTTTTAACTAGTATAGAGCCTGAGATCAGATTCTTCCTCATATCCGGAACATGAAGCACATTCTTCAAGGTGAGTGTCTGTCCGGACGTAAGTTTGAGGTCCACTTCTCCAACTCCGATAATTTCAGATGAAGCTGGATTCCCCATGTTGAGCTTCCTCCCCTCAACAGCTTGATAGTTCTTAAACTGGCTCCTATCAGCACCAACGTGGGCGGTCGCACCTGTGTCGACGTACCAACCACCTTGGTTCTCAACGTGGTTGACTTCTTCGGTGACCACAGCAGCAAGGTCATCCTCTTTCCATTCGCCGTTAGTCTCGGCGATGTTGGCAACATGTTTCTTCTTCTTATTGGCCTTCGGCTTTCGACAGTCCTTCGCCGTATGCCCATGTTTGCCACAGTTGAAGCAATCGCCATCAAACTTCTTGACCGGTTACTTCCCTTTGCTCTTGTTTTGGACACTTGGACGAGCCCTTTTATTGGAGGGACCGCCATGCTCCAACAGATTGGCCTTGGCATCAATCAGGCCTTTTGTTTTGTGGTCATTTTTGCGCACGTCAGACTCGATGTGCAATTTCACAATCAAGTCTTCAAGAGTCATCTCCTTTCGCTTGTGCTTAAGGTAGCTCTTGAAGTCTTTCCAACTGGGGGGCAACTTTTCGATCACAGTTGCAACGGTAAAAGCATCCGGTAGGACCATTCCCTCGGCATTGACATCATGAACGATGAGTTGGAACTCTTGCACTTGTTCCATGATTGGTCTTGAGTCAACCATCTTGTAGTCCAGATACTTTGCGACTACAAACTTCTTTGTACCTGCATCATCACTACGGTACTTCTTTTCAAGTGCTTCCCACATCTCTTTTGATGTGTTTACGACAGAGTATACATTGTACAAACTATCCTCTAAAGAATTCAGAATAAAGTTTTTACAAAGATAGTCTCCATTATGCCAATTGTCATAGGCAGCTCGGACTGTGAAACTAGTCTCTTGAGCACTTGGCGCCGGTGGCTCATCTTCCTTAAGGAAGTTCGCAAAGCCCAATGTTGTCAAATAAAACAACATCTTCTGTTGCCACCTTTTAAAGTCGGCTCCACCAAACTTTGGCGGCTTCTCGGCGGCAGGCATCATCCTTGGCCCCGAGGTTGTTCCAAAAAAGGAACCACTCGTGTTGAACCTGTAGGCTCCAACACTAGATCCTAACATGGATCCAACGGTACCACTAAAAGTGGAACCTACGGTGCCACTCGAGGTGGATCCACCGGTAGTCAGAAATGGGTTCGAAAACACCCATGGAGTTGTTGATGAGGTAGTCGAGCTCATCATGCTGGACAAGGTTGCGGCAATTGTGTTTGCCACGGTCGAAGCTTCGGTCGCGGAGGCAAAGGCAGCAGTGGTGGCGGAGTCGGTGGCAGCAACGGTCGTCATCTCCAGTTGTAGGATTTAGCAAGTAATATTTGTCTTGCGCTTGTTGGAATATCTGTGTTACAAACTTGCTGGGCGAAAAATAAAATACAACTGGAAAAACAAATTACAACTCGAAATCCAGAAACTACAGGACTCAACGAAAAAAGGAAATTACAGAACTCGAAACAGAATTGAAAATACAAGAAAATTAATAAAAACCGTAAATGAAGTCGAGTCGAGGAGGCCTCTTCCCGCAAGACAAATATTGCCCCGGTAGTGCTCTTCGGTTTAGCAATTTGTCTCCAAAGGTAAAACGACTTTCGTCTCGACAGATGTAGCACCACAATTCCGGCGAGCTCCGGCGAACAAGAATGAGTTGAGAACTGAACTGACTTATGAAATGCAGGTATGCTGAATATATTTTCGTACTTTTCTGTGTGTCAGATGCATATGAGATGCATGCCTATTTATAGGTCATCTCACCTGCAGGGTATTAAACACAACCCTTAAGGCTGTCATAATGCAGGTATTCATGCCTGCATTAAACACAGGAGTTTCGAATTTCAAAAGTTGGCAGGAGTTAAAGAATTCAAATCTGCCAATTACTCCTCCTCATAACACGTGGGAGGTTACTTCCGGGTTGGACTGAATTTGAACAGTCAGGACGCACCTGGACTGTATTCACCTCCTTAACCATTTGACGGATGTACGTGGACATCCTTATGTGCACATACGAGCCCAACTACGTTGTTGAGCTTGTCCAAAAAATTCTTTAAGCTAGCCCAAGGCCTAGCTCACGGCCAAGCCCACGAACAGGCCCAAAGACCAATTGCCAAGATCCAAGGTCAAGATCCAAGCTCGCGGCTCGAGGCCGAGGCCGAGGCGAGGCGGGCGGGCGGCGGCGCGCGCGTGTGCGCGCGTGTGGGCTTTAAGCCCATACACATGTGCCATTAATTATTACATGCATAAAGGTAACTCCTTATATACTAGAATAATGATGGTTCATTATTCATTGTGGGATTCCATCCCTTATTAATTCACAATTAAGTGAAACTTTAATTCACTATTTCTCACTCACCGGGAATCGGTTTAGAGAAAGTGAATATACCACGATCATCTACTCGGAACGTAGATCGATCCTATGATATTTAATTTTACAAAGTCAAATTAAAATCATTAACGATTCCAACATTTCTTAACTTAAATTGCATTCTCACATGAACCCATATATATATATATATATATATATATATATATTGGTGAATTTTAATTTGTTGGGCTGTTGATGTTTTTCAGTGAAAAAATTAATTAAGAATTCAGATTTTTGCAAATGATGATTAACAGTGTTTATGAAATAAGAACGGGAGATCAATGCATGTGACGGTCATGGTTCTGAAAAACGCTAGGCGCTAGGCGTTCAGATTGCTAACGACTAGCGCCCAGAGGATTATCGGGGATTAACCGGGGATTAATCGAATTAGGCGAATTTATTCTTTTATTATTATTTTAATCATTTTTATGTATAAAAAATTATGTATGTGTAAAATAATTTAAAATAATTAAAATTTAACCATTTAAACAGATATATAATCAATTATGTATTAAATTTGAAATATCCATAATACCCGTAATATCTCAGTTTATGAAGTTATAGTATTATTAGAACAAAAAAAAAGTATAACCGCCTAGGCATCCGCCTAGTCGCCCACATAGCTAGGAAATTTGAGACGTTGATATAGAGGTACAAAGTAGTCCATAGTATCCATAGTATCTTAGCTTGTCTTCATAGGTCCCCGCCCAGCCAGCATAGACGACTGAGTAATCACCAAATGCCCAGTACAAGTGCCTAGGCCGTAATCAGAACGGTAGAGGACCTTCTAGGGATTAATCGGAGGATTAATCGGTCTTGGCGGGGATTTTTAGAACACTGGTGACGGTAAGTTAATAATACGAGGCGTTATCCAACTCGTGCGATGCACGGTCTTTGGTTGAATATCTACGTGTTTTGTACGTAATGTTGGGGCAGACGGTTGAATAAGCAGATGGCATAATTTAAATGCCTTTTAGAGAAGTTTATATGTTTTTTTATTGTTATTTGTCCTTTTATTTTAGTCTATGTAATTAGTTATATGAAATGAGGCTTTACTAACTCATATGTTGCTCCGGGGTTGTTTTTGGTTTATTCAACCCGTGCGATGCATCGATTGTATCTAAGATTTCATAGCTAAAATTTAACCATCTTGTAATTTATACTATCATTTAAAAATTCATTTTAATCACCTTGTGTATTAGTAGGTGCACATGTTTTGTACGTAATGTTGGGGCAGACGATTGAATGAGCAGATGGCAGAATTTAAACGCCTTTTAGAGAAGTTTATATGCTTTTTTTATTGTAATTATCCTTTTATTTTAGTCTATGTAATTAGTTATATGAAATGAGGCTTTACTAACCCGTATATTGCTCCGGGGTTGTTTTTGGTTTATTCAACCCGTGCGATGCACCGATTGTATCTAAGATTTCATAGTTAAAATTTAACCATCTTGTAATTTATACTATCATTTAAAAGTTCATTTTAATCACCTTGTGTATTAGAAGGTGCATTTGCATTGTGATGTTTATCCTAACTTTTGTATTTAAATTAGTTTATTTACATTAAAAGTTACAATTAAAATAGTCTCTTCATATATTTACAATTAAAAGTTACAATTAAATCCGCTTTCCACATTAAATTAAAGGGAATAAATATTATATAGTATATTAATTTATTAATTTAATTATTTTTAGTCACTGTTCCATGAATACGGCATCCTCCTTTTAGGATTGCGTCTTATCCTAATACAATTTGATCTAAGTATCATTTTCTCTCGATCCAGCCGGAAGCTTGGCAAAGGGTATATTTTATTATTTTTTTAAAATAGTGTGTAGCCTGTCAACTCGACGCGTAATCACTTTACATTGTAATTTATAAGTAGGAACTTAAAATAATTTAGTATTTTGTTAGGGTTCTGTCACTTGTAATCGTACCGCAACGAACACACCAATAAACAAAATTGATGAGGATAAGATTCAGCCACTCGAACTCATTTATAATATATGTAATTGTACTCGTCCTAAACCCGATTGAAGATAATTTTACTACTTATTCGAGTTAAAAACACGTATAGTAACATATGAAATAATGGGAGTATGGTTCAGCCACTCAGACTCGTTTAACTATATATCCGTATTCATCACAAACTCTATTACCCCTCTAAGAACCAAGACCCTATATAATATTCACTAATTACTAAACATATTTAAATTTATACAATTTAAATAACTAAACATAAGTTGTTACAGTAATTGTTTAACCGTCTCAATGAAACCTCAACCATTGTAAAGTAAAAATTAAGAATAAATATCATAATTTATAAAAGATTACAACTTAAATTCCTGGTATAAGTTTGGAACTATACAATCTTCAAGAACTCTTTATAATTTATGTAGCTATATTTTGATGTGGGATTCAAGATTTTAGATAAATAAAAATAAAAAAATAAAAAAATCATGCAAGAGAGAGAGTTAACGTGGTACTCTGGATCCGTATTATTTTTAGATACTTTAAAAATTTATTTATAAGTGAAGAGTATCGAATTTATTAAAAATAAAAAAAAATATATAAAAATAATATTTATGCATATGTAAATAAGATATTAGAAAAAATACATACTTGGGCCATTGAGGTTACTTAAAAAATTTTCAAATTAAATTTTCTAATAAGAATAAAGCCATTCATTTGGCCAGCTCAATTGATGGCCAAATTACAGTAACAATATAAATAGTCAAGGGTGGTAAAATATACATTTATTTTAAATATATGTTCATTCATTGGAGTGTCATTGAGAATCAAGGTGGATAGAAGATTTAAATAAATAAGAAGCTAAAAAATAAAGAAATACCATGTATGAGAGAGTTATCTTGGTGCTCCGATATTTATATATAAGAAAATTATATCTTTTAATTAATTTATTAATGAAAAAACTCGCTAGTTATACATATTAGTTAGGTTAATTCAGCCAGTCGGAGTTTCTCACCAAGGCAGAAAAAAATAAAACCAAAAAGATGAGGAAAGATTCACCCACTCTAACCCTTTTATAATTTATATAACCGTACACATGCGAAATTTGATTTAAAAATGTATTTACTACGCGTTTCATCCCAAACCTATATAGTGATATCCGAAACAATACAGCTGTGGTTCAGCTATCGAAAACTTATTTAGATATCTTATATACTTGTACCCGTCTCAAACTCGAGTAAAGATAATTTTAGTACATGTTCCCCTCGCCAATATATATAGTTATATGTACTAATTATCCAAACTTATTACAATCGATAAAATCTAAATAATCAAATATAAGTTATCATGATAATTAATTGTTACGTCTGATTTAAAAAAAACGTTAAAATTTTTATACTTGATAAATTAGACAAATTAAATTAACGTCAATAATTTAACCAAATTATTTTTTTTACTAAATATAATTATTTGGCCAACTTAATGATTGGTCAAATTATATTTTCAATTAAAATAATACTATTTATTAGGTCATCTTGATAACTCGTCAAATTAATTTGCTTAGAAATATGATGGTAAATATACATTGATTATATGAACAAATTACTAAAATGTATTAAACTTATAAAATCTGTAGGTTTCAAAGTTTTAGATAAATATGATTAATACAAGTTCAATAATTGATCAAATTAAATTTTCCAATAAGAAATAAAGTAATTAATTTGACTAACTTAGTAATTGATATGATTAATATTGACCAAACTAATTATTTTAATTAAGTAAAACTACTAAATAAAAGAGATGTGAGATTCAATTTTTATAAACAAAATTAATGTATATTTAATAATTGAACAAATTATATTTTTACTAAAAAATTAAATTATTTATTTGTCCAACTTAATAAATGACCAAATTAAACACAATAAACTAAAATTCTTAAACTTGTGTGTGGATAACTATGTGGTTGAAAAATACACATCGAATTCTAAGCATTTATTTAGGTTCTCTATTGATGGAGTTCTATTTTTAATTGATGTGAGATTCAAGACACTCAATTCTATTTATTTAGGTTATCTATCGTTTAAGTACCATTTTAAATCAATGTGGAATCCAAGATTTTAGATAAATAAGAATCCAAAAATAAAAGAATGCCACATAGGAGAGAGAGTTAATGTGGTGCTTTAGATCCGTAACGCTATTATATATATATATATATATATATATATATATATATATATTAGTGTAAATAATAATAAAATATATTGAAAATTAAAAATTTTCTACCGTCAAGTTAAGAAAAGTTGACATGCCGTTATGCCGTACTAAAATTTTATATTTATTCAAATTTGTTGATTCCAAATTGCACATTTATCATATTTGTTGAATCCAATTCGCACAGTTCAACTCTAACAGGAAGAATATTCAAATTGAAATCAACATATATGAAACAATAAGTAATTTTAGTACCGGCCTAATGTTAGCGTTAGGTCAATTTTTTTCGACTTGGCGGTAGAAAAGTCCAAATAAATAAGGTAAAAATTAAAAAGTAAAATATAATTGTTTAATTTGATTGTATAAGAGGTTTTTTAGTTAAGGGATTTTGGAGGGAGGGCGCGGGAATGGAGGGATTTTAATTAAAATTTCTTGTTTGGTTAGTAAAAATGGAGGAAATAGAGAGAAAATTTTATTCTATTTCTCCTCCCTTCCTTTATTTTACTTTCCCTTCAATATTGGAGTGGAAGGAAAAAATTTTACGTAATTATTTAAATACTCCTACTTAACTTTTAATATAAAATGTAAAAATAAATATATGGATATAATATTCTAATTTAATTTATTTTCCCTCATCTTTCATTCTCTTTACCAAACAATACATTTCTCCTTCTCCTTCTCTTTCCTTCTACACAAGTCATCCAAAGTTCCAAACAAGGTAGTATTTTATATCCTCCCCCTCCCTTTTTCTTCCTTGCATAAAAATTCCCCCACTCAATTCCCTCATTTGAACCAAAAGACCCTAAAACGAATAGATGTAAAGTTTTTAAATGGGCAAATGTAGGGGTGTCGAGTGGTTCGGTTTTGGTTAATCGAACCACAATTTTCGGTTAACCGAAACCATAAACGCCCCAAAATAGGAACCACTAACCACATCATTTTAAGTTTCGATTAACCAGAACCACACCGATTATATATAGTTTCGGTTCGGTTAACCTTAAAAACCGTTTTTTATCCGAAAAAGCTGAAATAATCAATTCTAAAATGCTAAAATTAATGTTTTAAAACAAAAACAGTAGACAACAACACAATTTATCAATAAATCCAACAACAATAAGTCAAAATTAATACATAAATCCAAAAATTAAAATACAAAACAATCACAAATGGAGAATTGATTTGGGGGTAATTAATTTACATATTATTAATTCAATTGAATTTTTTTTAGGATAAAAATATATAATTATAATTTATTAATTTATCATAATTTTGGTTTGTGGTTCTGTGGTTCTAGAACCATTCGGTTCCGGTTAACCACTAACCATATTTTTTTTGAAGTAGGAACCACAAACCGCACCCTAACCACAAATAGTGGTTCTTGGTTAACCAGAACCACGCCGGCTTGGTTCGATTCCGGTCAAAACCACTAACCACGAATCTTTTAGACAGCCCCAGACAAATGTAAAGTTTGAGCGAGACGGAGAAAGTAGATGATACGAAATTGGAAATCTTACTGAAATGTACTAAATCCTACTTATAAGTAAGTATTAATAATTTACACTTTTAATAGAAATTAATTAATTTAAATCAAAAAAATTGCTATGAAAATATGTATTTAATTTCTACTGAGACGGTTTACTTTAAAAATATATAAAAATTTTAGAGGTGAGTCTTAATAATTTCACGCCCTATATATTCAATATCTTTTTTATTTTATTTTTGGTAAATTGTGTTTATTCATTCACCAATGTGGGAAATATGATCCAACAGCTTACAAACTCATCCCTCACAGCAGCTACAATAAAAAACTATTAACTATTACATATTAATCAGTTTAGCTAGCTGGTTATCTCTCTGCATCTGATCCTAATCACAAATTTACACTGTTTGATGATTTCTATTGCCGGGTTAGATTTTGCCTAAAATCGCCTTGCATTTCTCTCTCTCCAAATGTAGTATACTGTCACTGCAAGAAGGATTTTGTATAATTTCTGCTTCCCATTATTTGATCTACAGTGCTGCTCCATTGTTATCTTCTCCCTCTCCCATTCCTCTGCTCCTCCGTTCAACTTACACCATCTCTTCAAGTTAATCCATACCTCAGCAGCATAGTCACACTTAAAGAACATGTGTTGGGTTGAGTCTTCTCCATGTCCACATAAGGTACATTTAATATCCACCACAATGTTAATCTTGCTCAAATTCTCACTCGTAGCTAACCTGTTGAGGATTAGAAGCCACAAAATGAATACATATTTGGTCGGGGCCACATTACTGCACGGTATTTTATTCCATCTAACTCCATTTTTGCCCCCCATAAGCGTGTAATACATCTTCCTCACCGAGAAGTGGGACATGGCAATCAGTCTTTTCCCTTCATCTATATTTCTCACATATTCCCTTGCTCCCAATACCTTCTTTACTAGCCAAGAGGCTTGATTAGGTATGGGCATAGAATATATGTCTCTCCCCTTCACATAGTACTCATGCACCCATTTAATCCAGAGTTTTTCCTTCCCTTGAGTTATATTCCATAGCATTTTACACAGGGCAGCTTTGTTCCAAATGTGAACATTCACCAAATTCCATCCTCCGCTCTTTTTTGGTAAACAAATATGCTCCCATGCTACAAGAGCTCGTTTTGACGTTCCAGCTTTTCCAGACCATAAAAATGTCCTACATGCAGCTTGAATAAGCTTGATCACTTTTTGGGGAATCAAGAATATCTGGCTCCAGTAAGTTTGTATGCTAAAAAGTACAGATTTAATCAATTGCATCCTTCCTGTATAAGATAGAAACTTGGCTGACCAACAGTTTATCCTTTCCAGAATCTTGTTTATGAGTGGTTGACATTGAAGTACTGATAGCTTCTTAGTAGATAAAGGCACTCCCAAGTATTTAAAGGGTAATTCCCCTTTCTGCATTTGATGTTCCTGCAACATCCTTTCTTGTTGAGCTTCAGCCACTCCTCCAAAATAGATACAACTTTTATTTTCATTGGCTTTGAGTCCTGATGCACTGGAGAATTTGTTAAATGCCTGCATTAACCTTCTCATAGATCCAGCATCACCTCTAGAGAATATTAACAGATCATCAGCAAAGCACATTTGGATGATTCCCATTTTCTTACACCTGGGATGAAATTTAAAGTTGCTATCTTCCTTCAACCCAAGTAAACATTTGTTCAAGTACTCCATGCATATAACAAACAAATATGGGGATATAGGATCTCCCTGCCTCAATAGTTGTTCAAGTACTCCATGCATACATTTGTTCAAGTACTCCATGCATATAACAAACAAATATGGGGATATAGGATCTCCCAAGATGCATGATAAAAATAGAATTACAGAAAGTAACCTCCCCATTGACACATATTGAATAGCTTACAGTAGTTAGACACTGCATAATCCAGACCACAAATTGATTTGGGAATCCAAGTTCCATCATCAAATATTTTAGGTATGGCCATTACACAGAGTCGTATACTTTCTGTAAATCTATTTTTATCATGCATCTTGGAGAGATTCCCTTCCTCTCATAGCCTTTTACAAGCTCATGACTCATCATAATGTTATCAAAGATAACCCTCCCTTGAATAAAAGCTGACTGGCTACCACTTATCACCCCATTCATGACAACTTGTAATCTATTGGCAAGGACTTTAGAAATTATTTTATATAGGACTGTGCAGCATGCAATAGGTCTAAAGTCCTTTGCCTTACAAGCATTTGCAGTTTTAGGAAGTAAAGTGAGCTGAGCAGTATTTATAGCATTAGGCAAAAAACCTGTGGTGTGAAATTATTGCACTGCTGCTATTACTTCCTCCTTGATGATATTCCAAGCTCTTTTAAAGAAATGCACATTGAATCCATCCACTCCTGGAGCTTTCTGATCATTCATACTAAACAGAGTTGTAGTGATTTCTTCTTCAGAAAATTTTTCACACAGTTTCTTTTGTTGCTCATGGGAAATCTTAGGGACTTTCTGCATAATCTCTTTCTCAATCATAGGTAGTCTCTCTGTTGCACTTCCCATCAGTGTGATGTAGAATTTTTTGAGTTCAGTTTTGATGTGCTCCTGTGTTGTGCATCGAGTACCATCATCCCTTATCAGTAATTGGATAGCTTTGGCTGTTTTCCTTGCTTTAGAATAAGCATGAAAAAATTTTGTGTTTGAGTCTCCAAGCCTTAGCCAGTCAATTCTTGATTTTTGCATCCATATATTCTCCTCCACTTGACTCCATTTTTCAATTTCTTGAAGCAGTTGTCTCTCCTCAGCAATGTACACTGTATCAATAGGGTGGATGGCCAGCCGAGCTTGATTGATCTTTAGTTTCTCTCTCAGCATTTCAAATTTAGTAGCTAGATTTTTTGTATTGACCAGTGCTTAGCTCTTTGAAATGTCTTTTCAGCTGTTGTAGCTTGGCCCAGATGTTCAGTAGTTTATTGTGGTGTCTCTGATGTCCCCACTCATTTCTCACACTCTCTATAAAATCATCATGGTCAGGAAATACATTGAGGAATCTAAATGATGCTTGCTTTATCTCCCCTGTAGCTCCAATTTGCATCATTTGAGGATTGTGATCCGACACATTTCTGTCCATTAGTTCAACAATTACTGAACTATATTGGCTACACCATGCATTGTTACCAATGCTTCTATCAATGAGGGATAATATCCTATCCTCCCTATCTTGATTGTTGCACCATGAGAATCTTCCTCCAACCATTCTTAGAGGATGTAACTCATTTGTCTCTATAAATTCATTGAAGTCTTTGAGATCCATTTGAGTGACACTGTTGCCTTGGAATCTATCCTCCACTCGTAGGATAGCATTAAAATCTTCATTCATCAGTAGAGGATGGGTGGTATGCTGGCACACTCGCGTTAGAAATCTCCACACTTCTTTTCTCATTTCTTCTGCAGTATTATATGCATATAGTGCTACTAGTTGAAACTCTTGCCCATTTCTCTTGTCTAACACCTCAACATGCACTCCTTTAGCATGAGTTTCAAGTATTGTACCTCTAATTATTCTGCTGTCCCAACCAAGCCATATTCTCCCATTATCAGCATGGGAGTAATTATTTACAAATTCCCCGTTCCTACTTATTTTTTTCCACACTTTTCCTAAATTTCTCTCCCTTTACCCTTGTTTCAAGTAGAGCAGCTATCTCAATTTTATTTCTATATATTCAATATCAATTCAACAAAAATGAGATGGAAAAATATTTTTTTAGAAGTGATATAATTTAAAAGAAAAGAGACATGTATGATATTACATTGGAGTAAATACTGCTTTTGATTGAATTATAAATTCATAGACATGAAAAGAAATACTTCTTTAGAAAGAACCATTTAAATTTACCAAAAAATGTGAAAGTTTTAGGTAAGTATTAGTATTATATAAACATCATATAGAAATTTAATTTCAAATGATAAAAATTATATAAAATTATTCATTTGAAATAATTTTAATTTTAAAAATTATATATGATATTAATTGGACTAGAGAATAACTTTGACAGGATAATAAACTATTGATATTAAAAAAAGGAATATAGAGTATGAATTAAAGTAGAAAATTTAATTTAACAATAAACTATTAATTTCTCAATTGATGATATGGGTTAAATTAAATTTTATAATTAATATATGAGCTTGAAAGAAAAAAATATCAATTAAAATATAATTATAAAATTATGGAGATTTTGTAAATACTTTTAAACTATGATTTCTAATATTTTTATTATTATACTATCAAAGATAATTTATTGTTTAAATTACCACAGTCGCATGATGTAAATATACGTACTTCTTCTGTTCCAAATGAAGTTCAATATTTTGAGTAAAATTATTTTATTTTAAGAGAATAATTAGATGTGATAGATGTGTGAGTTTTATAAATATTGATGGTGTGAATTAAAATGTAAAATGCATCGATGATGAGTGTGCGTTGGAGTTTAAAAAGATAAAAAATGATCTTTTAATGTGATTTAATATTTTTTAATAAAATATTAGTATAGTTTTAAAATAATATTTTTTAGAACCATTTTAAATTGGGTGAAGAGGGTACTATTTTCAAAAATTAGGAGCAAATACTTTAGTCCCAAACTTTTAACGGATTATATTAATGACTTCAGAAAAAAGAAAAGTTTGGTGCTGTGGGGACACGTGTTGAAATGTGGGTAGTTTATTTTTCAAATTTATTTTCTCCATCTGTCGTCTTCCATTTGCATGTACTTAGTGTTGTGTGGTGTCGAACTAATACACATCGTTTTGACATATTCTTACGGGCGTTTCGTTTATATTTTGTTTTGTACTTTTATTTTGTAAAATATTTTATATTTTTTGTTTTTATTTTTGTTTTCAAAGTTGTTGAAAACGCGTTTTGTTAAATTTATTTTGTAAAATATTTTTTTGTAATATTAATATTAAATTCACAAATCTTTATTTTAGACTTAGTTTCAAATTCGGATAATTCAAAAAAAAACTCAAAATACATTTTGAGCATTTTGAAGATTTTTTTGTTGAAATACACACAAAACGCTCAAAACGAGGTTTTGGGCATTTTATGTTTTGTGTACAAATATTTTTTTTGTTTTCCAAAATGCATTTTCGAAAATAATAAAAAGAACACGTTTTTAGTATTTTCGAAAATAAAAACAAAAAATGACCTCAAAACAGCAAAGAGAACAGGACCTTAAATTTCAATCAATAAATTAGGTTGAGCGTGTATTCCATTATAATTCCTATCACAAAAGATGGAACTTATTTGATAGAAAAAAATTCTGGATGATCGTCAGTCGACGACCCGTCAGAGGTTCTTCGGAGAATTCCATTAGGAATAGATTTTTTTTGAAGATTAATTGTTCTTTTAATTTAATATTTTAAGAGTACTTTTATAAGTTTATTTTTGTTGAGCATTTGATTTTATTATATATACTCCCTATGTCCTGATCGAAGCACAATATTTCAAGTAAAAATAGTGTAATTTAGGAGAATGATTATATGTGATAGATTTGTGAGTATTGATTGTGAATGTGTAGTAGTATAGATTAAAAGATAAAAGATATTGATGATGACTGTATGATGAAGATTAAAAAGTAAAATAGGATTATTTAATGTGGTTTGAGGAATTCAATGAAATGTCGTATTTCCAAAGAAATTTTTTTTGGGCCAAATGTTGCATTTGGAACGGGAAGATCAACACAAATAAGAGGGATAAAGTAATCTTTTCAAGTGTACACTCTAAAAAACACAATTATCTTTTATATTATAGACTAGAGATAACTCGTGCCACAATGACACGATGGCGGTGATAATATTGAACTACCTAACTCAATACCAGATTATTTGGTAGAAAATAAATATATTGGTTTCCAGAATCTTATCAACGACCGACGGGCCCGACATTGAAAAAAATGGCCCCCGAAGGAAAACAGACCGACGGTATGGCGTTTAAAAAAAATGGTCTGGCTGCCGGCGGTGCCCTACCGAAAAGCAGGCTAGCAGCCTCGCGTAAAAAAATGAAAATAATTGGCTATCTGCTGGCGGTGGCCTTCCGGAAAGCAGGCCGGCGGAGCTGGTGAATAAAAATAATAAAAAAATAAATTGGCCGGTCGCCGGAGGTCTGCCGGAGGTCTGCCGGTCACCGGCGGTGGCCCTGCCAAAAAATTAGTAAATAGAGGTCCTTTGAAGATCCGCATAAAAAATTAAAATTAATTATCTTTCAATTTAATTTAATTTAATATTTTAAGAGTATTTTTTAAATAAATGTTGTTGAATATTGGAGATTATTATTATTAAATTCAACACAAAGGAAGAATATGCTGGCTCTTAGAGGCCTATCGGCGGCGGTTGTGCCGGCGTGCAGACTGCATATGGCCCCACCAGAAAAGGAAAAAAATATCGGTCCCTAGAGCTCTGCAGGCGGTCGGGACGGTTCTGCTGGAAAGCATGTCGGTAAGTAGATAAAAAAATGACTGTTACGAAGGTTTTCCAATGCCTACCTGCAGCCATAATGCAGGTCGGCATGCCTGCTGTAGAAAAATGGTTGCGAAAACCCACCAGAAAGCAGGCGGTAAACATGTTGCAAAACAATAAACAGGTTGAACTCTAACGGTGGTCGACGACATCCACCATATTGAAGGTCGACGGACATGCCATGAAAAACAGCGGTCGGAGTTCTGCCAGCAGTCGGCGGCGGCCCCACCAGAAAAATTGGTTGTCTGGTGGCCGGCGATCCATCAAAGATCCGTCGTAGAATGTCGTTAGGGTATATTTTTCTTTATTTGAAGATTAGTTGTCCTTAAGGGTATTTTTTTTTTAAACTTATCATTGTTGAGCATTTGATATTTTTAAATTAAACACAGAGGTGAGTGGAGGGATAAAATAGTATTTTTCAAGTGCACACCTACGGCCATCAAAATCCACCATCATTCCTTATATTGCAGATAGAGATAACACGTGCCATAATGGCACAGTAGTTGTATAATTAGATTAAAATAATTAAATTACCAAATTACCTTGCTAGAAAACAAAACCATATTAGTTTCCAAAAATCTATTGGCGGTCGAGGGCTTGTCGTTTAAAAAAACGAAAAAAAATTGACGGACGACCCAAAAATATGCCGGCAGGCCCAAAAAAATGAGCGACCGCCGGAAAGCAGGCCCGCCGAAAAGCACGTTGGCGGACCCGGCGTTAAAAAGACAAAGTAAAAAGATCGGTCGCCGCTGGAAAGCAGGCAGGCGTGTCAGGAATAAAAAAAACTGGTCAGCCGCTGGAGATATCCCGCCGGAAAATAGCAGGCACGTGAGGCACGAATAAAATAAAACAATAACTCGTCGATCGTCGGAAGAGGCCCGTCTGAAAGCAGGTAGCCGGCCTGATATTAAAAAAAAAAAAAAAAAAAGTGGCCAACTGCCGGTGATGCCCCCTCCCCGAAAGCAAGCAAACATACATGGTAAAAAAGATAAAAAAAAATAGATGGCGTAGGAAGGCTTCCGTCGGCGGTGGCTCTTTGTAAAGCCGGTCGATGCTGTCCTATAAAAAAATGACTAGTCGCGGCCGGGCGGTGGCACGTCGTGACAACCTGGCGGCGTGACATTTTAAAAATGGCCATTGTCAAATGTCCATGACGGCGGCGAGCCTACCGAAAAATTAATCGGTTGGATGTTCGTCGGAGATCCATGCTAGGAAAGTATTTTTTTATAATATTAGTTGTCCCTTTAATTTAATTTAATTTTTAAGGGTATATTTAAGATTTACTGTTGTTGAATATTTGACATTATTATTAAATTAAATTCAACATAAAAGGGAGAAAAGGGGAAGGTTACAATGATCTTTACGGGTACGGACTACTACCAAAAATGCTATTGTTCTTTATAGTATAGATTAGAGATTACTCGTGACGGTGATATAGTTGAATTAAAATAATTAAATTATCATATTCCTTGCCCAAAAAAATATGTTGGTTCCCAAAATCCTATCGGTGGCCGACGGGCCTGCCAAAAAAAAAAAGAATTAAAAAAAGGCCGGTTGACGGAGGTTCGTTGGCCTCGAGCCCAGCGTTAAAAAAAAAGGTCAGTCGTTGGAGGTCCGTCGGCTGCCGGCCGCGGCCCGCCTGAAAGCACGCGAGCGTCCTCGCTTTAAAAAAAATAGCTGGTCGCCAAAGGTCCGTCGACCGCTGATGGTGGCCCACCAGAAAGCAGGTCGGTGGCCTGGCGCAAAAAAAAAAAAAAAGAAAAAAAAAGTAATTTTCTGGTAGCCGGAGCATCGCAAACCGCAGGAAAACAGATTGGCAGCCTGACGTTTCGGAGGTCCGTTAGCTGCCGTCGGTGGCCCGCCGGAAAGCAGGTATGCGGCTTGGCCTAAAAAATATAAAATAAAAATTAGCCGGTCGTCGGAGGTCCGTCGGCCGCTGTTGGTGGGCCGCTGGAAAGCAGGTCGGCGTGACGTAAAAATAAAAAAGAAATAATACTAAAATAAATAAAAAATAAAAAAATATTTGCTAATCGCTGGAGGTCCGCGGGACGCCTGCGATGGGCCGCCAGAAAGCAGGCTGGTGGTCTAACTTAAAAAAAAAAGTGGCTGGCCATCGGAGGTCTCCGACGAACGGCGGCCCTGCCGGAATAACTGGTCGACTGGAGATCCGTCGAAGATTCCCGTAAAAAAAATTTCCTTTGGAAATTAATTGTTCCTTTAATTTAATTTAATATTTTAAAGGTATTTTTTAAAAATTTATTGTTGTCGGACATGTTTTGATATTGTTGTTGTGTTAGTATAAAATTCAACAAAAGAAGTAAAATAAAGAGAGGGTAAAACAATCTTTTCAAATGCCGTTTTCTTTTTATATTAATATATGAGCTTTTTATTCCGGTGTGGAAACATATTGCATTGATTACATAAAAATATATCATAATCGTGTCATAAAGATTTCACACATAAAACCTTGGAATTATTCTATAAGTTCGAATCAAAAGTTTATTTTTTTAATACTAATACTCATGATAGGACTCGACAAGCAATCACAGAATCACTCAAGATGAGTATTCAAATCAATATTAAAACAAGTGACAATCTACTGTACATTACTTTTTGGAATTTGTCATATCAAAATTAATTTGTAGTCTAATAATTTTTCCAATAGAAGTTTGGTATCATTGTATTATTTGATTAAATTATATTTTTATCAGTTTTATATCTACTATTTATTGTGATTTTTATGCGGTTGGCTTGCTTTTAAATTGTCTTTTACATTCTCATCATATTTTCATTTTGGCTACACTATCTCATTTTATTATTTGCAATGTGTTTGGGTTTTGTGTTGGTCGATGTCGCACTGCTTGCGGATTGGTACAAGCCACATCAACCTTTCTCTTACCCAAAACATCCACGAGCACCAGAAGCTTACCCGTCAAGGCACCCAAATTCCAACTATTCAGGAGACTAGGTGGAAGGGGGCGCAGTCGAGAGAGGCGAACGGTTATAAATTGTGGTATTCAGACCTTGCTAACTCGAGTAATGGTGTGAGTTTCTTTTGTTTAAGGAGCTTAAGGATAACGTCGTGGAAGTGAAGAGGTGTAATGATAGGAATATGTCCGTTAGAGTGGTGGTTGGGGAGAAGGTGGTTAACGTGGTTTGTACGTATGCACCACATGTTGGCTTGGGTGTGCTTGTTAAGGAAGCTTTTTGAGTCTGTCTAGATGAGTTGGTCTGTGTATTCCGGACGATCAATTTATTGTTTTGGGGGGCGATTTCAATGGGCACATTTGTGAGGGGGTGGATGGTTACCATAGTGCTCATGGGGGCTTCGGCTTCGAAGTTAGGAATGCAGGAGGTTCCGCACTGTTGGAGTTTGCCACTGCGCACGAGTTGGTAATTACTAACTCTGTTTTTCAGAGGAGAGCTGAGCACCTCATCACCTTCGATAGTGGGGGGCGCAACATGCAAATAGACTACCTTCTTTTGCGCAGTCGTGATGCTAGGGCGTGCGTGGACTGCAAGTTGTTCCGGAGTGAAGCTTGTGCTTCTCAACACCGGGTGGTGGCTATGGATTTATCTATGGGAGGTCGTGTTGTTAGCAGGACTAGAGAAGCAAGACTTAGGATTCTCTGGAAGGATCTGAAGGGTGAGAAGGTGACAGAATTCAGGGAGTCTCTGACCTGCGGAGGAGTTTTTTTTGTGGGGGGCGATGCTAACCTTATATGGACCAGCATGGCCAATGCTATTAGGAGTGTGGGCGAGAAGGTGGTAAGGGTTTCTTCGGGCACGTGTAGTGGACATAGGGAGGTATGGTGGTGGAATGAGGAGGTCCAAAAGAAGGTTAAGACTAAACAAGCGCTATTCAAGGAGCTTTTGTCGGTTAGGCTGGGGAGGAGAGAATCTTGAAGATTGTAGTGTACAAGGTGGCGAAAAGAGAGGCTAAGAAGGCAAGGGCTAAGGCTAAAGGTGAGGCATTCGAGGAGATGTACAAGCACCTAGAAATCAAGAAGGAGCAAATGCTATTTTTAAACTAGCGAAAGTTAGGGAAAGAGGGCGGCGTGGCCTGAGCCCTGTTAAGTTTATTAAGAGTGATTTGGGCCAAGTGTTAGTTAACGATGTGGCTATGAAGGAGAGGTGGAATAGGTATATTTGAACTTTTTAATGAGGCTAGGGGAAGCGACTCGGTGGTGCAAGGAGTTAGTCTATCTTCTGCTCGTTCATTTAGTTCCTGCGAGAGCATCACCAAGGAGGAAGTAAAGGGTGCCCTAACGAAAATGGGTAGAGCTAAGACTGTAGGCCCGGATCAGATCCCTATTAAGGTGTGGCTTTGTCTGGGGGAAGTTGGAATTCAGTGGCTAGCAGAGCTGTTTAACATCCTCCTCAGAGGTTCTAAGATGCCAACAGAGTGGAGGCATAGTATTGTCGTGCCGTTTTTCAAGAACAAAGGCGATGCTTAGAGTTGTAGTAACTATAGGGGTATTAAACTCCTCAGTCATACTATGAAACTTTGGGAAAGAGTGATGGAATGCAGGGTTAGAAAAGAAGTTGAGATCTCAGAGAACCAATTTGGCTTCATGCCGGGTAGGTCCACGACTGAGGCCATTCATCTCGTCAGACGCCTTATGGAGAAGTTTAGAGAGCGGCGTAAAGATCTGCATATGGTGTTCATTGATCTAGAGAAGGCTTATGATAGCATTCTGCGCGATGTTATTTGGAGGAGTCTTGAAGAGAAAAGGGTGTCATTGCCGTTCATTAGAACGATCCAAGACATGTACTCCAAAGCTAGGACTTGCGTTAGGACCCCAGTTGGTGACACCCAATATTTTCCGGTTGAGATAGGGCTACACCAGGGGTCGGAGCTTAGCCCACTTCTCTTCGCTCTAATCCTTGACGTCATTTCACGGGAGATTCAGGATGGCGTCCCGTGGTATATGCTTTTTGCTGACGATATTGTGTTAGTGGCGGAGTCGAGGAGGGAGGTGAACTCGAAGTTGGAGCTATGGAGGTATAAGTTAGAATCTCAGGGCTTGCGTGTCAATCGGTCTAAGACCGAGTATCTCTGGTGTAACTTTAGTGGTGAGGCCAATGAGGGAGAAGTAGAGGTAATGATTGTGGATCAGATCGTACCCCGTACGGATAAGTTCAAGTATTTGGGTTCGATCGTTCAGAAGGAAGGTGAGCAGCGACAGGGGTCTTGTGCGACAAGAAAGTCCCTCTAAAGTTGAAGGGTAAATTCTATAGAGCGGCAATCAGACCTGCAATGTTGTATGGCTCCGAATGTTGGGCGATGAAGAAGTCGTTTGAGAGCAAGTTGGAAGCGGCTGAAATGAGAATGTTACATTGGTCGTGTGGTCGCACAATGTTGGATAGAATCTCGAACGAGGTTTTCAGGAACGCGCTAGAAGTGGCCCCAATTTTTGCGAAAGTTAGGGAAGGGAGATTGAGATGGTTTGGCCACGTCCGCATGAGGCGGGCATCTGCTCCGGTGAGAAGGGTGGAGAGTTTATTGGTTGACGGGGGGAGGAGGAGAGGCAGATCGAGGAGGACGTGTGAGGAGCAAGTGAGATTAGATTTGAAGGCCTTAAACTTTTCCGAGACCATGACAGTGGATAGGTGCTCGTGGAGGCGCCATGTTAGAGTTGTGGATTCTTTTGTAGGGAGCGGTGTTGTAGTAGAGAGCCTTAAGGTTAGGTTGTCTCGGTTAGCTTTGGCCTAGAGCATTGCATTTTTTACTTTTACTTTTATTGCATACTTTATCCTATTGCCTTTTGCGTGTGGTGTATTTTCTACAGGGAGCTGTGCGCAGAGTCAACCTCTCTTCGGTTAGAGCAGCGTTCATCGAGAGTGTAGTTGCCAAAGTCCCCTTGGGTAAGTCTCATGTGAATTAAGTCATGGACTCATGTATGGTTTTGAACTTTTTCGAATCATATGTTTTTTTTGTATATATCACTCATTACTTTGTTGTGCACTAAGCTGGGGATCTTCACGGAAACAGTTTTCCTACCGTAAAAAATAGGAACATGGTCTGCGTACATCTTACTCTTCTCAGATCCTGCTCTGTATGGATATACTGGGTATATTTGATTTGGTTTGGTTTAGATTCGTGAATAGCCCACCGTTTGTTAGGAAAATCGATGACGTGTATTAGAAAAGATATGATTGCATATACTTATTATTAAGAGTGTAAAAGACAAATTCTCAAAAGTATATACAAACAAGATTTATTGATTATTAACTTATTTTATCTCACCCTATATTTACTGCAATGTGACTTTGAACATATTATTTACATTCAAATGGAATAATTTTGAAATAAAATAGACTTTTAGATCAAGGAATTAATTGCGAACAATATGTATATATTGTAGTAATGTTTGTTAGACAAAATCTTTTTGTTTGTATAATCCTTTGTGAATAAAATAATTATTTCTTTATTTTGGTCGACTGATGGCAATGGGGGTAACGATGGGTTTAAATAAAATAGTAATAAGTAATTACCTCAAAACATAATGTGTAGTTGGGGTAAACATCTTCACAAATGAGTTCCATATATTTTTTTTTCAAAATACGATGAATAATATAACTATTTAATTTATAAAAAGAATAAAAGGTTTGTAAACTATCAATGGAATATTCGAAAGGTTGAAACTACGAACCAACGCTACACCTTAGCATATTGTAGTTTATAGCAATATTGATATATATAATTATTTTCTTAGTTTATTCTTGTATTCATTTATTACTTTTCAATTTACGTGAAATTCATTTGATTTATCTTCCAGAATTGTATTTTTTAAAATATAGTAAATTTTCAATTAATCTTGAAAAATATAAAATCTTCAGTTAATATCTATGTATACTAATTTTGTGATTAATTTAACGAATGTCACCAAATTGGATGACCATCTTCCAAATCATCTTCATTGTCCAAATATCCCTCAATTATTACATCATTCATTATTGCTACATAATAATCAATTTATTTATAATTTATAATATTCATTTTAAATTAAAATGGAACATATTCTACCAATGGAAATTTTATTATAGTATCAAATTTCAAAGTACTGATTAATATATTTAATTATCATATTTATGGAATAAGATATACATATTTATTTATTTAATAGCCAATTCTGCTAAATAAAATATTTAAGTAGTATCGATATATTTAATTTAGAATATTATGAATATTTAATTCGGTAATTTAAAATTTGACGTTTTGTAACTAAAATATTTAATTTAGATTTTAATTTTTGAAGTTAATTTTTTTTGATAATTAAGACATGCGGGCATGTATATTTCATGATCAAATATTTTTCTGCAAAATAAAAATTTCAATTGAAGACTATTTCAATTTTTTGTAGGAAGATTGATATTTATTTTAATTTAATTTTAACTACTTAATAACTTATCCAAATATAAATAAACTTATTTAAATTTTTAATTTTTGTTTTTTTATGATTAGTTAGTTAATTAATTAATGAATAATTTAAATATAATACATTTGCAAATGATAAATTTAAAAAGAATAATTATTAACAATATATTTGCCAAGAGAAAATTATCGAATTGGTCCTGTATGTGGGACCAATTGGCCAAAAAGCCCTGTCTGTCTCTGCGGACCAAAAAACCCCACATCTCCCTCTGTTTTCGCCAATTTAGTCCCCTGTCGCCGGTCGGAGTATTTTTCGGCCATCGGAACTGACGTGGACGACACGTGGCAGACAAGTGGTAAAAATAGTGGGTCCACCTGAGACAGACGAGACTTTTTGGTCAATTGGTCCCACATACGGACCAATTTGATAATTTTCTCATTATATATATATATATATATATAATATTTTTCAATAAATGTAATAAATATAATAAATATTAATGGCACACGATATAAAGAACTATAATTTAATTAAGTTTAAATTATTTGTGGCAATATTCTATTAAATGAAAAGTTGATGATCAATAAGATTTTTATTTTCCGAAGGTAGAATTATTTATCAAATAAAGATTGGTAGAAGTTTATTGCTTGCAAAAAAGATTTATGGTTTGTTTATATTTTTATATCAGATTTTTTTTTTCTGATATAATTTATTTGTAAAATATATTTTCTAAATTAATTAAATTTAGTTAAAATGTATTCAAGTTCTCTCCTAAATTGATTGAATAATACTATTGTTTTTATTATTTAGAAAAAAAATCAACTAAGTAAGCTCTTTAGCATAAATGCAAAGTATGTTAAATAAAAAAAACTATTGTTGGGTATTAAAATTATTTCTTTATTGCAAGAATGTATTTTTTTTGTTGGATAATACAAAGAGAACCTATTCTTAAGACAGTAATAAATTATTATAATTTTATTATGGAGGATATATTATATAAAGTAAATCGATTCTTAAAGTAGTAATCAGAATATTTTTCCATCAAAATAATTTTATCGCTCATCAATTTTTCATTTGATATAATTTTTTTGCCACAAATAAGTTAACTTAATTAAATTATTGTTCTTTATATCATGTGCCATTAATATTTATTATATTTATTACATTTATTGAAAAATAAATGTATATATATATAATAAGAAAATGATCAAATTAGTTCCGTATGTGAGACTAATTGACCAAAAAGCTCTGATTGTCTCAGACGGACCCGCTTTTTTTGCCACATGTCAGCCACGTGTCATCCACATCAGATTCAATGGCCGGAAAATACTCCGGCCGGTGACGGAGGACTAAATTGACGAAAATAGGGGGGAGAAGTGGGGTTTTTTGATCCGCCGGAGACAGACAGGAGTTTTTAGCCAATTGATCCCACATACAGGACCAATTTGATAATTTTCTCTATTTGCAAATGATAATTTAAATTTCACCATATTAAATAAATAATATTACAAAATTCTTAATTATTAAATATTGTCATTATTCCTTTTTTTACAGATGGATAAATATTAATAGTACATCAATATTAAATTACTTGTAAATATCTTTTTTATGCAAATGATAGGCATATTCGAAATGTTAATCTTGAATTATTTTAGGATAGAATTATGATTTTTAATCAAGTGCACAAATATTTCTAAATAAGAATCATTCTTATTAGCTTTTTCAAAATCAACATTTTGGGCTAAACAAGTTAATTTAAACTTATATTTATTGTTTCTGACAATTAAACATTTTATAAATTTAAACGAGTTCAAAAAATTAATATTTTTTCTAGGTAAGAAGCTTTTTTACGTAAGTTTTTCAAAATCAATATTTTTAACAAAAAAAATAATCTAATCATGTATTTCCTATTTGAGATCATTAGACATTATATAAATGTAAACAAACTTAGATAATTAGCAGATACTATACGAATTTCAGATAATATGATAGTAAAATCAATTTTTATCCAGGTATGGGACAAGGAAGAGTAGTTTCAAATCGATTATCGTATATTGTATTATATCTAAATTAGTAATTCAAATTTAATTGTTTAACATTTTATCATTTATATGTTTATTCTTAATGTATAAATTCTAATATTTGACTTTTTATCGAGATAGATAATCAATTATTGTAAAATCATCTTTCAATCTCATTTGGTACGAGTATAAATATATAAATTTCAAGAAATCCTCGGGTCTAAACCTTATACTTGAGTATTACTGCATGGGTTTAGAACACAAAAGAGTAGTAAATTAAATTTTTAATTGAGTTTGAGACGGTACATGTATTTAAATTTAAAACGGATTCTGGTGGTCGAACCATAACCTTATTATTTTGATTCATCGCCGTTTGCCGTGGTAAATAACTCTACGTGATTGAATCATATTCAAATATTAATTTATTTATTTTATTTATACTTATGACTTACGACATAGTGTGAGTTTCACTATTTTCAGATCGTGAATTGATAATTCTCTCACTTGTTATATCTACAAATATAATTTGAAACCGTGTGAAATTCAATTAAATATCCCTAAAAAAAATTATGATCAAAGTAGACTTAATTTCTCCTAACCAAACATGGCACTAATTTAATGCGTTTCCATTTATTTCTTCACAAATTCGAAACTACTCTATAACTCTTATATTTATCTTTCTTCTAACAACGACACACAATCAGAATCAATCCAAAACACCTTTAGATTGATGAGAAAACACTTCTCCTCCGCCACCACTCACAGTTTCTCTCTCTAAAAACCATACTCTTATCTCCTTTCCCTCTCCAGGAACTTAATTCTGTCCAGTCGAGCAATATCTATCCCCCATGTCTTCTGGCTTCCCCGGCGGAGTCCCAGATTTTTTCTCCGGCGGCCGAAGGTCCGCCGTCCTACCCACGGCCATGAACAGAGGTACTTGCAGTACAGATCTTAACGGCGCGCAACAGCAATTTTCTTTCCGTTCACCCGTCGGCGGAATCCTGTCGGACCCGACAGCCCAGATCCACAGACCCGATTTGATCGGAAAGAGATCTCTCGCCGAGTTTCAGCAGCAGAATCAAGGGTTGGGGTTTTATCTCCGGAACGTGAAGCCCAGGCCTAACAGTCACCAGCATGCATCTCCGATATCTCCACTCTCTCCCGTTGATTTGTGTACGTTTCCATCTATTTCGCCGGAGGGTTCCTCACTAAACGCCCGGTACGGCCTTCCGATTGTCCAGCAGCACCGGCTACAGCCTTTGACGCTTTCAAACAGAAACGTCAACAATAATGTGTCCGACAGGACTCCAATGATGAATATGGGTCTTAATAGAGGGCTTGGACGTAATACGGGTACGAACAATTCCGGAATGATTCTGGAAGTCCCGACCCAGGATCAGTCGGATAAAAACATGATGATGAGCCACAAGCTGCAAGAGCTGGAAAAGCAGCTGCTTGGAGACGACGAGGATAACGAGACTGTTTCTGTTATTACCAACAGCGAGTGGTCGGATACGATTCAGAGTTTGATAGACCCGACCCGGAAACCCATCTCTCCATCTCCGACTTCATCTTCTTCATCGTGTTCCTCCACCTCGGCTTCGCCGCCGCTTCCGTATCCAAAACAAGCGCTGATCGACGCTGCGGCGGCGATTTCCGATGGCAAGCCGGAGGCCGCTGAGGAAATGCTCACGCGCCTCCAGAAGCAGGTGGCGAACGCGAGGGGGACTTCAGAACAGCGGCTCACGGCTTACATGGTTTCGGCCCTGAAGCCGCGCGTGAGTCCAAGGCATCCTCCTCCGGCTTCAGCGCACGATATTTACGATAAGGAACACGCCGCTTCGACGCAAATTCTGTACGATGTCTCGCCGTGTTTCAAGCTCGGTTTCATGGCGGCGAATCTAGCCATCCTCGAGGCCACGGCGGAGCAAGGATTTGAAAAAATTCATGTCCTGGATTTTGATATCGGGCAGGGCGGGCAGTACGTGCATTTGCTCCACGCGCTGGCGGCTAAGAAGAAGCTGGATATTAATAAATACGGCGTCGCGTCGCTGAAAATCACTGCCTTCTGGGACAATTTCTCCGCCGGCGCCGGAGAAGAGAAGCTGAAGATCGTCGGAGATGGTCTAAAAGCATTGGCCAACAGAATCGGGGTCTCCTTAAATTTCAACGTGAGAAATTCAAATATCAGCGATTTAACTCGCGAAAAGCTGCAAGTCGAATCCGACGAGGCCCTGGCCGTGAATTTCGCGTTCAAACTGTACAAGCTTCCGGACGAGAGCGTGACGACGGAGAATCTCCGCGATGAGATGCTCCGCCGCGTGAAGGGGCTGTCGCCGGAGGTGATGACGGTGGTGGAGCAAGAAATGAACACGAACACGGCTCCATTGGTCGCACGCGTGCGGGACGCGTGGGAGTTCTATGGGTTATTATTCGACTCGCTGGACGCCACTGTGTCGAGGGACAGCACGGACCGACTCAGGATTGAGGAGGGTCTGGGTCGGAAAATGTCTAACTCGGTTGCGTGCGAGGGGAGGGATAGAGTTGAGAGATGCGAGGTGTTCGGTAAGTGGCGGGCCCGGATGAGTATGGCTGGCTTCCAGCCACGGCCCATGAGTCAACTCGTTGTTGAATCGCTTCGTGTTAAGGTTAACTCGGGGACACGTGGCAACCCTGGATTCAGTGTCAACGAGGAATCTGGCGGCATCTGCTTTGGTTGGATGGGGCGACATCTGACCGTCGCATCTGCGTGGCGTTGAGTTTGATTTTCAGACATGAAAAGAAGAAGAAGAGAAGAAGAAGAAGAAGAAGGCGGTGATTAGTCTGATTAATTATGTTATTTTACTTACGTTTAATGTTGTATTAATGTTTCTATCAACGGTTTAATGATGAAAGATTATGGAAATGAATGAGGAAGAAAACGAAATAAGTTGTGTGTATTTTTAATTCCTCTACGTATTTGTGTTATTAATTAATTAATTAATATTATTACTCGTACTAGGATTCGCATGTAACATTTTTCATAATATTGCCCATTTTTCATAACATTTTACAAAATGATAATAAATAATATTTCGTGACAACTATTTTATTCGATGTTAGATTTGTGAAGTTGGAGCTGAGATGGTGAATGAAGGAGCCACATACTACCTCTGTTCTCTTATAACTGCAACATCTGGACTTTTACGTTTGCCAATGCACAACTTTAATTATTGATATTTTGAAAGTATATTTCGAGATGAATCTAACAAGATCTCACATGACTATATTTTTTCATATGTATAAATCACAAAAAATGGTCAAAAGAAAATATGTGAATAGTGTAATAGTCAACACGTTGCAATAATAAAAAAACAGAGTAAGTATTATTTATAGCCCACGAAGCAGTTAATAAATCAAGAATGTGATGCTCAAATGCTTTGAATCCATTCTTCAAACATATCATGATAGAATTTTACCAAGTGTTGGAATTTTTTAGTATTAATAATTGACGCATCTCTTGTTTATGATACGGATAAAAGTACCATTCGTTCCGCCCCGTTAAAAAGGTTACATTTCTCACAAATACTTAGTTCTCTCGTTTATATATATATATATATATATATATATATATATATATATATCATTTTTCACGATTAACTCAAATAATTATTTTTTTATTTTTAAACTCCATTATTACACATTTATAATTAATATTTTTAAGGATGTCAACTTTATTAGTACCCGAATTTATCCGTCGGATAAACCAGTAATAGGGTCAGGTATCGGCCGAACCCGAAATTTTATGATCGGGTATTGGTAGAATATGTGTATACTTTATTACCCGATTACACGATTCCTACATAATTTATATTATATGATATATATTAAAATATTTATATTCTTAAATATAGGGTATACGGGTATCTGAATACCCATTGAGTATTCTATGGGCACTACTCGAACCGAATTTGAATCAAATAGGGTAGGTATGCCTGTATGGAGGCTAGTGCTGTTATGGGGCCATTTTGATTCGGGTTTGGACTTATCCGATCCCGGCTTGATAAGCTTACCAGATAAATTCGGATCGAATCGATAAGCTTATCGGCCCAAATTTCGAACCCGAGATTGAGCCGGTAGGTATCGGGAAGGTATCCGGTCCAGCCCGATAAGAAAAATTAATTTGAAAGCCGGATACCCGAACCTGAAACCTAAAACCTGAAAATTAAATAAGTATCAAAAAATTGAAATAAATCACTTAATTATCAAGTGAGAAATGAATATCAAAACGACAATTAACATGCAATCAAGTATTATGTCTGATATGAATATATGATGACTATCCCACAAGAAAAAGGCTGATTTGGAAGCTGAAAATCGTCAACTATCGTAAACCCGTTAACGACAATCACTTATTTATAATTGGGAAGAAGCTGAGTACTTTTTAATTTTCCATATATATTTTTCATTATCAACTATACTAATTATTGTTTGAAATCTACGCTTCTTCTTTTAATTGAATGAATCAATGAATTGAATGAATCGAATCAATCGAATCGAAAAACTTAACAATAAGTCCAAAAGAACATGGCCTAAATACCACACTCTGTTAAACTTTGGACTAGTACTAGTTTTAATAAAAAAAAAAAATAAGTTGGAGTAATTGTTGGCTAGAAAAAGTAAATTTTGTTAATTTGTAAATATTGTTCAAATCAAAGCTCAATTGAAAAAAAAATCTCTACTTGAGATCACAACCAATCACAGCCATACATTTGAACATCGACGTGCATTTCTAGAAATATTCGGCTAACTTATATGGCATGTGACAACATGATTTGAATTATATTTTCCTTCACTAGTTCAAAAGGGACACAAAACACAATAAAACACTGGCGAAATTTTGTGTAATTAATATTTTCGAAAAATTAAATTACTCAAGAAATCGACTTTACAAGTAACGTGTTTTTTTTCTCAATTTCGTGTAATTAATATTTCGAAAAATTAAATTATTGAAGAAATCAACTTTACCAATGACGTGTTTTTTTCTAAAATAGAGGACTATATCTTCCTTCCGACTCAAACCGTGGCGAACTCAAAAATCGACAATCGATCGAATCGAACCAAGCTAATTTGGATCGTAGAAGATTGAATCGAAAAAAAATTCGAAACCAAAAACCCACAAACCAAAATCGAAGTGCTTGGATTGGGTTTGGATTTGGTGATTTCAAAAACGAACCGAACTGAATCGAATCAAACTAAATTAGTTTATAATTGTCTATGGTAATAAATAATATACAAATTTAAGGTGAAATATACTCTGTTCTTACAAAATTAACTAAAAACATACATAAATTTTATGAATGTTATAAATATAAAAATCACAAATGTCTTGTTTGAATCTTACAAAAATTACAACATTTTTTTCTTTTTGTTTCACCGCTTATAATTTACTCATACCGTCCCCCAAATTTATGTACGGTAATCTTCGGTGCGAGTTTTAAAAAAAATTGTTGATTGTATTGCGAAGTGTATTATGAGGGGAAAATCTGTCCCATATTAATGGAGGATTAAGTTGATCGGTGTCCATAAATGGAATAATATTAAATATGAGGGACATACTGAAAGAAAAGATAGAAATAAATTTGGAGAATGTGAGATATCTTTTCATATTACTAATGAGCTAAGACACAAAATAAAGTCGAATATCATCATTTTTGGTAGATGACAGCGTAAAATATATTTTATTTCGATTAGAATAGTGTAAAACGAAAAAACGAACCGAAACCGAACCAAAAAGTATGGTTCGGATTTGAGTTTTGAGATTTAGAAACTGACCCAAATCGAAACCAAAACATTGTATTCGGGTTGAGGTCAGGATAGCCTAATTATCACCCGATCGAAACTAAAAACACCCATACTCATTAGATATTCGAGAGGAGGCCATTACGAGAGTTATTGTTATCATTGAATTCGAGTTTAAGATGCTAACACATGATCTATGTGATACATATTATTTTCCTCATCATTTTCATATCGTTTTCGGGTGATGATACCAGATTCATATTTATTAAATATATATAATTACTTGCATATTCAGCCTTTATTACACTTACGTTAATCACTTATGACTTGATGTTCTTCATCAAATACAAGGATAAATATGGACACATGATGAATAACATACTCTATTCTTTACGAATCCCTTATTTTTATCCTTGTATTTGCATATGTATCAGTATCACTTATTACTCACGTATTTACTATTGTACTCATATCTGATCCATAATACACCATGCATGGATCCATATCGAGGATGCAAGTTGTAGAAAACCATACATTTATGACTCTTGCTATGTTGGATTATCAAACCAACAACTCTAGTAAAATTACACGAATTTAATCTCTCTACTTATCCTCGTTTATCAAATCGATATCCAAAGTAATTTTCGGTCCTAATTCCATCAACCACTACTGACTCAACGTCCATCTCCGTCCATGCCTAGGGATGTAAATCAATCCAAACGAACCAAATATATGACTGTTCAAACTTGTTTGAAATTTTATCGAGCTTTAAACACTATGTTTGAGCTTGATTTGAAGTAATCGCTCCGAGCTCGAACGAGCTATAATCGAGCCGAACACGAGTGTGATTTCTTTATATGTGTTTTATAGTTTTTATTCAAAGAAAAATTTATGTTCAAGTTTGGTTCATTATGTTACTAAACCGAGTTCAAACGAACTTCTTGCCAATCGAGTTCAATTCAAGTCTCGAGTATGTAGCTTGGTTTGATTTTCAGACAATGTCACATTTTCGCTCAAGATGTATCAACAAAACTTGCCAAATGATTCTTAGGATTTATTGGCAAAATACCTCATATGTTTTACAAAATAGGTCATTTAGCCCATCGTGTAAATTACATAGTTATATTACTCGTTGTGTTTTTAAACAATGGGTCGATTACCCCAATGTATACATTAAATAGATACATTACCCTCTTGTATTTTTAAAAAGTTGTATCCTTCATCCTCTATCGTCTTATGTGCAAGGGTGTAATTTGCATTGTTTGGATAAAATACATGAGATTAATCTGTAATTTTTTGAGAATACAGTCTCGTAATGTGTCTAATTTATTTACACACAAGGATAATCAACTTATATTTGTAAAAATACAAATAAATAATATGCCTACTAAATTTACACGGAAAAATAAAATTAAAAACGCCTTTTATAAAATACGGAGGGTAATCCATCATTCACCCGATTCTTAATCAACTTAAAAGGGACCTTGTTCATGCATCAACGTGGCTAAATGTTCACCTCATGTATTTTATTCACATTCTTCATAATTTCTTTCATACTTTGGAACCTAAGTGCGGATCTATGCTTTAAGAATTTGGGGTTGAATAATAATAATAATATAATAGTTGGTTGCTCTGAATTAATTGTTTTAAATTTAACTGTACACATATCTCAGCTCCTCATGAATATTTTGGCAGAATATTCGGTGCAAAAATAGCCTAACTTTTAATCTTTCTACCCACATTGTGACCCCCACCTGCATCACCCTCATTTCTAATTTGCAGACATTGCTCTCTCTCTCTCTCTCTCTCTCTCTCTCTCTCTCTCTCTCTCTCTCTCTCTCTCTCTCTCTAACCAAAAATCATATGTGGAGAGGAGAACTCAGTCCCGAATGCCATAAATATCTAAAAGGTCCAGAATCATTTTCAAAATCTAAAATTTGATTTACATCATCATAAAAACTTAATTCTGAAAAATATATAAATTAATTAAAATTCATAAAATATATCTGTAAAAAGACAAAACTATATAAAATAAGTAGAATATTTAAATTCAAAAAAATTTAAGTTTTGAATTCCTTCGTGCAATTTATAAAACATAGAGAAATTTAAAGCAATTTTAGCTAAATAAAAGGGTAGCTGTTAGGCATTCTAAAGGGAAACTTGGAACTTGTGCTTTATGCTAGGCGAGGGACAAATCGTTGCAAAATATAAAGGAATCGGAATCGAATTGCTGTAAAAATATCAATTTGGTTTTACTGTTTTTTTTTTTTTTTTTTTTTTTTGTTGGAACCGCGATGGAACCGAACCACAAAAAACTAGCGGTTTCAAGCTGTTCCTCGGTTCTGTGAGACCTGAAAAAAATGGCCATAAGTTGGTTCTTGGTTCGGTTCCGGCACTATTCCGTCGGTTTCGGTGCGGTTATGTTCGGTTCTTTTCGGTTTCATCAGTTCCTATACGGCTCAGATCGATTCAGCGATTAGGTTCCGACAAAAACGTCTATTAAAACTTGTAGTTAAATTCAGAATATCCACCAATTCCTTTCGGTTCCTTCGGTTCTTAGTTTTTTTTTTTAAATTTTTTTAATTGGAACCGCGAACCGAACAGCTATAAAATGAAGGAAACGAACCGTCTAAAAAGTATAAATTTTGCTGCCAAGAACTGAACCGAATCGAACCGTCGGTTCCTGCACAGTTCAGATCAGTTCCGCAGTTCTCGATTTGAAAAGTCCCAGGCCTACTTTATGCTTCATTGCAACGTTCCAAATAAATAGAAAAGAGTTAATACCTCTTTATCGCTCAAAGTTTTACACCTATCATTTTTTGTCCGGAATTTTATATTTATCACATTTATACAATCAAATCAAACAACTATCTTTTACTTTTTAATCTCCACCGCACACTCACCATTAATACTTTATAATTTTTTAGTCTCCATCATACATTTATCATCATTGTCTATACCAATTATTACCTAAATACACTAAATATATATTTTCTGTCAAGCTTTTCAATGGGCTAGAGGGAGTATATGATTTAGGTATGGCAAAAAAAACTACGGGTCCGGGTATCCGCAGATTTTTACCCGAATGGGTCCAATTCGGGACAAAATTCAGGTTCGGGTCCGGGTCTGGGGCGGTTAGAGAAAAATAAATTCGGGTCCGATTCGGTTCCGGGTATATGGTACCCACCCCGATATATATATATATATATTAGTAATTAAATTAGTATATATATATATAATGTTAATCTGAGAAAAAAAATATTAATCCGCGGGTACCCGCTGGGTACTCAAAAACGAGCGGGACGGGTTTGAGGCGGACCCGAAAAAAATTTGGCGCGTCTGGGGCCAGTTTTTAACCGCGGGTCCGAATCTGAGTACCCGGTCCCGCTCCGCCCCATTGCCATCCCTAATATGATTTGGTCATGTTACTCTACCATTCATCTAAACACAAATATAAGTGTTTTTTCTTCGATACGAACTAGCAACCAATACCCTTAAGTGTTGGGTGGTGGGGTATATAGCGTATTCATGTGTATTAGGGTTTTCTGGTTTTTGACTATAAATAGGCCCATTGGCACCAGTTGTAAAATATGCCAAAATTGTACTCTCTTTCTCATACTTAGTGATATTCCTGGCTTGGTAGCTCCACACGTAGTCATATTTCTGACGAATTATGTATATATAGTGTATTTTAGGTAATGATCGATATAAATAATGATGGTAAATATATAATGTAGATTAAAAGGTAAAAAGTATGATATTGAATTGTTGTGGAGACAAAAAATAAAAAGTTGTTATTTGTTTTGATTGCGTAAATGCGATGAATATAAAGCTTATAAGAGATAAAAATGAGGTAAGTGGAAAGCTTTGAGCCGAACGAAGGAAATATTAGTTTATAGTAGTAAATAAAATCACTTATTATCATGACTTGTAAACTTAACGGTTAAACAGAAGTTGTTTATTCAATACACTGATAATTCTTTATTTGTATGATTAAACAAATTAATAAAGAAACAAAATGCATATTATATGAGAAAAAAAAATTATACTTATTATAAGAGAATTGTTATAATTTTGGCCCAATCCGGCCCGTTATAATATTTTAATTATACCAGCCCGAACCCGGCTCAAAGTCCATGGCAGCCCTTTTTAATGGGAGTCGTCCGATCAAGATGTATTACCTACACCTAATCTGGACCGTCCGATACTCCCTTATATTTACCTAACCTAATCCCTCTCCCTCATTCTCACCGCCTCCATTCTCACTTCTCTCGTCTCTTCCTCTTTCTCTCGTGCTCACCTACCCTGTCGGTCAACTCTTACTTGCGCCGCTATTCTGCTCCCGATTCTCTTAACAGCCTTCCTCTCGTGAGCCTCTGACTTGGACGATGAAAACCCGTGACACTTCTTGTATCCGATTTCATCGCTCCGTGTATAAAAGGCTCGGCAAGGGGCTGGAGTTTCGACACACCAAATTGAACACCGAAAATTGAACACCGAGTTGTACCTTCTGAGAATCCGTGTAAAATTGTGAGTAATCTCTGTTGTGAGAACCGTGAGTGAGATCAGGTGTTGATTTCTGAGGTTTTTGGATTAGGTGAAGGTGGGCTTTGTGGGCGGCCGACGGTGGTTCGGCGTTCCTCCTCTGTGGAAAACGATTGTCTTGGTGTCAATTGCTAGGGTTTCGGAAGATCTGAGTCTATTCATCATGTTCCTTAAAAAGGGGGGTTTTCGATTCATTTGTTATCTTTGATTAATTGTTGTTCTGTGAATTTGTGCAATTAATTAATAATATATATTTATTTGTTATATATATTTTTTCTGGGATTTATATATATATTATATATATTTGTTATATATATAAATATATAGATTCTGCAGTATTATAATATATTACATATTTGTTATATATATATAAAATATATACATTGTATTTATATATATACCTACTGCCTATATATATATATATATATATATATATATATATATATATATATATTACCGATTGCTGCATTTTTTGTTCGGGTTTATCGGATTAATTATATTGGTTATAATTACAAGATTCATTTAGTTGGTCTGTAATTCTTAAACCCTCTCCCATAGAATATAATTTGTAATCATTATATTCGTTTATTCGTGTAACACCCCCGAGATATTCGGAGTATATTACAGCACCGTGGACCCCTACATGAAAACCACCTGGCTAAGACAAGAAATCACCACTCGACTAACCGTCTCGATTAGCGAGGAATTACATATTAACAACTCAACAAATAACAACACACGCGGGACACCCGGCGTAATAACATATTGTTTGACCATAAAAATAGTTGGGTGTTGGGCGATCGCCCAGGTCCATCCGGGTTAGGGTGCCTTGAAAACGCATACCACATAACTTTGTGGGTTTACTTGAATCTTGCAAGCTAGAGGAGTTGGGTTGGAAGGCGGCGTGGGGCGTGTGATTTACCTTAGCTGTTGGACCGCGGAGAGATACAAGCGCTTGCTGTTGGATTGATTTTGGCTTTTCAGAGATCGAGACATGTTTGGATTGAGCTTAATGCTGCTACTGTGGTGACCCTGCTTTCATCTGGCCGTCGTGGCTCTTTGCAGGTTCGTCACACCCTTATGCGTATCCGACACATTCTCCGAGACATTTAGTACAGAGTCACTCACATTTTCCGGGAGGGCAACAGACCGGCTGATTATCTCTCTGAGCTCGGTATGTCGTCTCTCAACAAATAACAACACACGCGGGACACCCGGCGTAATAACATATTGTTTGACCATAAAAATAGTTGGGTGTTGGGCGATCGCCCAGGTCCATCC
This sequence comes from Orobanche coerulescens, assembly GCA_033398695.1. Taxonomy (NCBI): domain Eukaryota; kingdom Viridiplantae; phylum Streptophyta; class Magnoliopsida; order Lamiales; family Orobanchaceae; genus Orobanche; species Orobanche coerulescens. The sequence continues at coordinate 8,288,904 of CM065816.1, read as the reverse complement.
GGGTTAGGGTGCCTTGAAAACGCATACCACATAACTTTGTGGGTTTACTTGAATCTTGCAAGCTAGAGGAGTTGGGTTGGAAGGCGGCGTGGGGCGTGTGATTTACCTTAGCTGTTGGACCGCGGAGAGATACAAGCGCTTGCTGTTGGATTGATTTTGGCTTTTCAGAGATCGAGACATGTTTGGATTGAGCTTAATGCTGCTACTGTGGTGACCCTGCTTTCATCTGGCCGTCGTGGCTCTTTGCAGGTTCGTCACACCCTTATGCGTATCCGACACATTCTCCGAGACATTTAGTACAGAGTCACTCACATTTTCCGGGAGGGCAACAGACCGGCTGATTATCTCTCTGAGCTCGGTATGTCGTCCCTCCGTATTCAGACTTATACATATGATATTGCTCCTCCGTTTCTCCTCTCTCTTATACGGATGGACCATCTTGGCTACCCTTCTTAGATTTAGGTAGTATTTTACCACTTGATTTATTGCTATGAGCCCGCACATTAGCCCACTTTTTCTTAGTGGTGCACCTTGTGTTTCTCTAGCAGGCTGCTGGTATTTTAGTTTCTAGGATCCGGTTTATGACCCACTTTTGGTCATAATTCGGATGTGATTTTTTACCTATCGGTCCGCACATAAACCAACGCCTTTAGTGGTGCACCTTGTATTTCTTTAGCGGGTCGTATGCACTTCATTTTTTAGATTTAGGATCCGGATTATGGCCCATTTTCGTCATAATTCGGGACTGATTACTTGTACTCTCAATATTTTCTTTATCTCACAAGTTTGTGGGTCCTGCCTCAACCCCGTCCACAATGGATGTTTTTTCTTTTTTTTTTTTAAAAAAAAGGTAAATCAAATGAGAATTATGAATACCCTGTATTCATATTGTCAGGTCAAATAGTATTTCAGTACTCAGCATTATATTTTTTTATTTGGTACAATTACTTATATTAAAAGAGTAAAATACTCATATTATATGAGTACAACATTATTCATTTGATCGAGCATATAAACACTATTATGCTCATAAACTTTAAACATGCTTTGAGTACGAAATATTTAAGCACCAAATTCGACTAAAAAATGCGCAAAATGAGGACCCAAACGTGAACCTCTTGTCTCCAAAAAAACCCACCACGCTATACTAAGGCTGCGTTTGGTTTGCCAGAATCCGCCGGAATTAGATGGAATTGGAATGGTCAATTCTGTTGATCAAATTTCGTTACGACATTTGGTTACCAATGGAATGGAATTGAAATTCAAGGATTGCACCATATGTGGATTTCATCAATCCTTCCTAAAAGGGATGGAATTGAATTCCATTCCATCCATGATTTTTTAAATGACAAAAATACCCTCATTTTATTTTATTTTATTTTATTTTTAGTTTATTTTTTAGTTTATTTATTATTTTTTATTTTATTTTTATTTTTTATTTTATTATTATTTTATTTATTTAATATTATTTAATACATTTAGTTTTTATTTTATTTATATTTTTCATTTTTATTTTATTTTTTAATTTTAATTATATCTTTTTATTTAATATAATTTAATAAATTTTTATTTTACATTTTATTTAGAGTATTTAATAGTTATTTTATAAAAAAAGTTATTTTGGTCATTTGCCAGAAATTCATTCCAATTCCAAAGCTACATTCTGTGAACCAAACAGACAGATTCTAATTCCTTTAACAGATTGCATTCCAATTGTGTCAACCAAACAGGTGGTCAAACCTGACAACATTCCATTCCAAATCCTTCTAAATTCCAATTCTTTTTATAAATTCCATTCCTTCAGAAATCATTATGCGAACCAAACGCAGCCTATGCTTCTCGGACACAAATACAAATTTATCTTATTTCTATTAAAAAAATAGCTGCACAATTATCACTAATATCCCTCTCATTCTTCTATTTTCATTTTAATTTTATTAAAAAAACATATTAGCTGCACAATTTAAATTGTCTAAATTCCATTTTTTTTTATGATTCTTGTATCAAGAAAGTTACTTAACTTGTACAGTAGCAGAATTATGTAGTTGGTTTCTTCTTCTTGGGGCATGTGAGCTTTCTCTTGCGATCTCTCTCAACATAAGAGTCATTTGCTCTTCATTTATGTATTTCCTTTTGCTTTATTTTGTAGGAAGCAGTGGTGGTTGTTTCTCCTCATTATGTTACATATGAGAACATGCATTATAGAAGATGTCACTTAACTTTTTCCCGGAGGTTCATTAGACTGAAGGCAGGGCCGGATCACAAGCCTTTCAACCGCGGGGGCCGAAGCTAATATCTTATATATTTTTAAAAATACAAAAGATACATCATCCAAAGTTATAAAAAAATATTGAAACTAGACGTTAAATATAAAAATACCAAACATCGCTCATCAAAGTGGAACAAGTCGATCCTTCGCGCCAAATCTTCTATAATTTCATCCAAATTAATTTTTCACAAGTTCTCTTTTGATATACAAAACCGACTCATTTAGAAATTCATCTTTAGGGTAATATTAGTGTTGTGGGCTTTACTCTTTAGGAGTATGAGGCATTCTGACCGTGCGATGCACGAGTTTTGTTTTCGATAAAAATTTTTAACTTTTTTATGTCTATAACTCAACTTTTTGTATCTGTTATTATAATTAACAAACTTTGAGCTAAAAGTATGTACTTTTCCTTTTATTCCATTATGCAAGGTCATACAAAAAAGAGCGTAAATATTGGTTTTACCACTAAAAATTTTGTGGGTTATTAGTAAAAAATAGAAAATGACAAAGTAATACTAATGAACTAAATTTTCTTTCAAGGCCAAATTTTTGAAAACCCATAAAATGGTAGAAGCGTAATCTTATTAAACCATCAACATCGACGTAAATAATGTCCGCATGTGTTGGCAATTTTTATCTAAATGTTTTTTATGATTTGTATTCATCTTTGTTTGTAAAAACCTTCTTGTAATAGATAAAGCCTCTTGTCTAATTATTTTATTTTGTTGTTCATTGTACAACACTCCCTGTAAAATATCCATTAATATCAGTGAACTAATATTATTTTCTTTTGGATTTGTATTATTTTCGTTTGTATTAATATTGTTTGATATGCAAAGTAAACTATTTATACACACAATATGTAGTATGTAACCTTCCATAAGAATATGAACGGTCTATTTTAATTACTTTCAAAATGAAGCTATTTATGAAAGAGAGTTAATAAATGAGTTCAAAGAATTTTGCCACCGTTTGGGTCTTGTTTGGGTTTTAGTATAAATACTAATAAAGCTTTAATGAAGATGTTTGTAAAAGTTCAGAAAATTAACTTATTGCTACAGTTATGGAAAATGTTATTACAAAATTCATAAAGATTTAAATCATGAATACTCAACTTAATTCAATTAGTTGGACAATAAAATAAGATGACTCAAAAAGATTTGTAACGATTTTTATAAAAATGAAGTGATGGGCATTCAAGTTCATTCAAGTAAAGGAATTTAAATCGTAAAAATTTAACAGGAAACTCAATTTTTAAATAAATGGTAGCTAATTGAATTATAGAATTTTAATTAATACTTTAAGACATGAAACATTTAAGACATGGATTTAATACTTAATATTATTTAATATATTAAATTAGAGAAAATAATTTAATATGAACTAATATTAAATATAAAAATATCCATTAATTAATATCATTAAGACTCCACAATAAATTTAAATACTCAATCTTTATATATATAAGATAAGATATATCTATTAATTGTTTGCAAAAAAAGCCCAGGGGCCTTGGCCCCTAAAGGCCCCTAAGGGCATCCGCCCCTGACTGAAGGGATCACCACTTTGCGAGAAAAGAAAAACTTTTTGTTTCTTGGTTGAGGAACAGAAGATTGTGAAGAAGGTTTTGAAAATACAGAAAGCAAAGGAAAAGCTTGCTGCCAAGAGCTAAAGTGTTTGATTGTGGTGCTGAAATAATTTTGGGATACATTTAATTAGCCAAGGAATCATCGAACTGTACTAAGGTTTTGAAGCTTAATATCTGTATTTTGTTGGGATTTCTTTGGAGTATTGACTCTTTATTTTTTTTCAGGTTGTCGAGAAATCACATGTTTTAGGATTTTCGTTTCATGTTTTAGGATTTTCGCTTTATATCAGTTTTGAAGATTTGAAGAAGAAAGTTGATGAGAAGATGATTTCATGAACAAGAAGTACGGTCGTCTGATGAAAAGCAATGATGTGCTAAAGAGAAATTTTTTGGTTTCGAAGTATATGATCTTTTTTAATCATTTTTGTCCTATTTGTGGTGTTCATGATGAAATAGATATATATAGAATCTTATTACGCATTCTTTGTCTTTGTTATGATATGAATTTGGTTTTGAATTGGTTGAAACGCATGTTATTTTTTTAAGATGGGATGATATGAAATTGTTGGTTCTTATATTATTGAACTCTTGTGGTTGATGGTTAGTTATAGTTGAATGTAAATTTTGGCAATGATTTTAAATTGAAATATGAAATATTAATATATATTACTGCAGAAAATACTAATATATATTATACAATAACTGAAATAAAAAGTTCTTTACTTACTATGCCAATTATAAAATAACCGAAGTTAAAGGCATTTTTTTACTTCACTTACCCCCACATTTGGATCATAATTAAAAAAAACCGAGATAGACTTCGGTTATTAGGATATTAGACTTCGCATAAAAAACGAAGTCTAAAGTATACCTTTTACTACACGGATATAAACTTCGGTAATTATAATATTTTTAATTTAGATATTATCCGAATTATTTGACGTTTATACTTATAGTGACAGATTAATTCAATCTGGAGAAAGTAGTATTAATTTCTTTTTAAAATGCAGTCTAGCAAAAAATAATACAGCTTAGATAAGTCACAATGCAAAGATTTGGGTTTTAACCATTGGGCCTGGCCAATGTCTAAGGTCTCCCAGAGATTCAGGTTTGATTCCACAAAGGACGGTAAATTTACTATATGGACTATAATGGACAAATTCTAGACAATTTTAATATTTTTGGACCATTTTACCCTTATTTTTCACCTTTCCCCTATTTTCTCTTTATTTTTCCCCGTTCTTTTTTCTTCATTTATTTTCCATCTTCTCTTTTCTTTTTTTCTCTCTCTCTTTTTCTCTCTCTCTTTCTCGACAAATATTCTCTACACTCTTCATTTTTTCATTTTTCTCTTTTCTTTCTTTTCTCTCTCTTTCTCCTTCACCTTTTTTTCTTGCTTTTTTTTTTCTTCTTCATTTTTTTTTCTTTTCCTTTTTCTGATTTCACGACTTGAACTCGATTTTGAGGTATTGTTTTGTATTTTGTAAATTTTTAAGTTTAAAAATATATACGTCGCACTGATATAAAATATTGAATTCGTAACTTGGAATTATGACAAACTGATACGAATTCATAAAATCATAACATGGAATTATGACAAAGTGATATGAAATCATAAATTCGTAACAGAGAAACAAGGTATATTTATATGAACTGTAAAATTCGTAACATAGAATAATGACAAACTGATACGAAATCGTAAATACGTAATAGAGAAACAAGTCATGTTGATATGAAATAAAAAAATTATAATTCGTAATGGAGAAACAAATCATGATGTAATGGAGCGCTTTTTCGGATTTTAAGACGATATCGGGGAGTTTCATGAAGGCTCCAAGTATTGATTTCAGCGGATATCCTTTACTGTGTTCTCCCCACCAGTTAGCATAATCCGGTGGTCTTCTGATGCCAGATTCTTTCGAATAAAAGTTCATTTGTTCTATAATAAACAAACAATAAAATCAAATCAATACTTCGGAATATGTAAATAATGTTACGAAATAGCAAATTATGTTACAAAATTATAATTCGTAACACAGTTACAAAACACAACCTGTTACGATTTTACAATTTCGTAACTGATCAGAATTAGTTACGGCGTAACAAGAATTCACAACAAAAGCAAAGGAGTACAATGTTACGAAATTCGTATCAACAATAAGTGGTACGAAATTATACTTCTTAACCGGGTTAAAAAACAGGACAAAAATATGTATATCGCACAAATGTGTTACGAAATTTAAATTTCGTAACTTCGTAACAACATCTCACACGGCAGAATTAGTTATGAATTTTGAAATTCGTAACATATGTTAGGAAATTGATAAACATTTGTTACGAAATACGAAATTCGTAACAGCATAATTAATAGTGTTACTAAATCTCACAAAAAACTCAATAAGCTTAAAAATGACCATACGAATTACGAAATTCTTAACAGGATACAAAATATCCAATACGAAATTCTAAATTCGTAACAAAGTTATAACCTTATTATGAAAATCACATTTCGTATTACTTATTCTTGCTTTTCGTATCATTACCCCAAACGTGTTATGAAATTTAAATTTCGTAACTTCGTAACCAGATCTCACACAACAGAATTAGTTACGAATTTCGAAATTCGTAACATCTGTTACGAAATTGGTAACATTTGTTACGAAATACGAATTTCATAACAACATAATTAACAGTGTTACTAAATCGCACAAAAAACCCAATAAGCATAAAAATGACGATACCAAATACGAATTTCGGAACAAGGATACAAAATATCCAATACGAAATTCTAAATGCGTAACAGAGTTATAACCTTATTATGAACACATTTCGTATCATTTATTCTTGCTTTTCGTACCATTACTTCAATACGAAAATGTAAAATCGTATCAGAATATTCAATACGAAATTGAATTTTTCGTAACATGTGTAACAGATCTGAGAAAAACAGGCGATAATAACAAGATTCGTATGAATTCACCTATCAGTTCAACCACAAATCGTATCAATCACCAATCGTAACAGTTACGAATTCGTAACATGTATACCAAATCTCCAATACGAAAATTTCAAATCGGCATGACAAAGTTTGTATTCTAAGGGGTCCATATGGCTAGGTTCTTACTCCACTCTACGACCCCTCAGTTTCAGTTGCAAGGTAGGCCCTAGGGATGACAATTTTGGTCCGACCTCCACTGTCCCGTCCTGACCCGTGACATATAGGTCGTCCCGCCTCGCAACTGCAGTGGGCGTGGCGGATCTGTGTATCACTCTTGCCCCATGGGTACCCGCCCCGCACAATTTTTAATATATATTTTATATATATTTATATATTTATTATTATATTTTATATATATATGTTAATGATTTCAAGTTCTATAAATAACATGTACTCCTATAAAGTGAAAAAATAGATAAAAAAACTCGTAAAAAGATTTAAATAACATGTATTATATAGTGAAAAAATAGATAAAAAAACTCGCAAAAATATTTATTCTATTAACTGTAAAGTAAGATTTTTTTCCTATACGGGTCGACCCGCACTGCCACCCGCGGTGGATCGACTTGTACTGCCCCGTTCACCTTGTAGGCTTCCCCGTCTCGCCCAATTGCCATCCCTAGTAGGTCCTAGCCCTCGAAGTACGCTGATGGAATAATTAAATATTGAGGACTTCAAAATGCAGTGTGTGAGGTCTGATCTCGGTGGAACCTGTTGATGGATGGTTGGGATCCATCATGAAGCAATCGTTGGGAGACGACCGGATTCGATGGGAACCTGCGGCTGGATGGACTGGGTCCAGTATGAAGCAATCACTTGGAGAACGACTCTTTGTGCGCAGTAGTTTGAGGATATTTAAGAACCAGAGAACCGAATACACATCTTGTGATTTAACTGATAGTAATTTTAAGAGACCGGACTGTTGTCTCGAGGACTAGTCAAATATAACCTTGAAATATTGGTATAAAACAAGAAAAAATTCGAGTTTTCATCGCAAAAAGTCAAACCTACTAAAAAAATAATCAATATTATTTTTTCAGTTGGCACTCTCTGTTGATGCGCATTACATATCAATTGACATATCTCTAATTGTATTGAATCGCTCGTTAAAGCATAATTGATCAGTGTCAATATCATTCACAAATATGAGAAATTCACATAGTTTTCATTTTATATACTTATCAACTTATTCTATTATCCTCCAATTTGTTGGAATAATTGGGTATAGATGTTGTTTGATTGGTATATTGATATGAGTTTCGGATCAAGAATGAAATCAAAATAGTATGAGGTTGGAATTTGATATTTAGTGGCTGTTTGTTTAGCTTTGAATGACTCTATTTAGAGGTTACCTCTTAATCGGTAAGAGGCAAAACATGTTTGGTAAATTTTTTACTTCTTCTTAACGGTTGCAACAGCCTCTGAGCGATTTTGCAGCAAAAGCTTCTCTCAACCATTCAGATCCTGATTGCTTCCACATCTACCCTTCAGGCCTTCACAGAATTTATCCCACGCGCGTCTCATCCCACACACGCCTTCACATAAACCACACTTTATCTCTCTCGCTGAAGAAAAACACACAGAGACAACACAAATCGTTATTAAAAAATATTATACACAATTACTATTATTATTATTTTAAAGGAATTAAATTAAAAAATATTATGCATAATTATTATTATTATTTCAAATGAATTAAATTTAAAAATATTATACATAATAATAATAATAATTATAATAATAATTATTATTATTTTAAATGAATTAAATTTAAAAATATTATACATAATAATAATAATTATTATTATTTTAAATGAATTAAATTTAAAAATATTATACACAATTATTTATAAAAATTAGGGTTTTTATTTATAAAAATAAGAGGTTTTGGTACGCAAGAGGAGGAAAAATGGGATTTTTAATCGCTATTTTTATACAGAAGGGTAAAATGGTAATTTGCTACTATTCAGAGTTACCATTCAGAACAGTTACCAAACAACCAAATTTCATTCTGCACTCAATCATACAGAACCTCTCAACCATTTTGGTCTCTCAACCATTCTGCACTAAATTATTCAGCAACTGCCAAACAGCCCCTTAATACTCCCTTCGGCCGTCAAAAATTTGTCCCAATTTTCTTATTGGGGTGTCCGCAAATAATTTGTCCCACTTATAAAAAAAAGTTTCTCTTTTTTTCTTCTTCTAAAAAACGGGACACTTTCTACGTTAGAATCGCTTTATACCAGCTTTTCTTAAAACTCGTGTCATCCCAACTGGGATAAATTTTTGGCGGACGGAGGGAGTATCATGTATTTGGTTGAGTTAATGAATAAATATTGTTTGTTGAACTTTTCGGTAAAAAAATCCCTAAATGTGTTCCACATCAGCAATTTTAATTATAAAAATGAAAAAAGAAATCTAATAATATATAAACTAATAAGATAAATATAAAATTCTACAATTAATCCAAATAATTTAATAAAAATCTAGAATACAAAAACACACTAAGAAAATAAAATTTTTATGAAATTGAAGTGAATATATTAAATCAATCTATAAATCTAAATAGTTGCTTAAAAATCCGAAAAACGAACGCAATTAAGTGTAATACCCGTAATTTTGTTCCCCGGAAATTTTCTATTTTTGGCGGAAGTCTATTTCGACGACTTTCTTGGGACCGTTTCGTCATCCTGAGAATGATTAATTCTACACTTTTTGTCATCCGAGTTCGTTTCGGTATCGTTCTGTTGAATTCCGTGTTCTTTAGCGACTTTTCCACGTATGAGTTCGACTTTGTTAAATCACCATAAATTCTTGGAAACTCCAAAAATTCTGAATCTTGGCAATATTATAAAGCATCGAGTTATCTTTCCAATGGTTCAAACGGTGAGTCAATCGGAGTCCAGACGAGGGAGTTATGGTCGAAATAGCTAAGTCACTCTCATTTTCAGATTCGGCCAAAACCGCCAGTACCGGTGCCGCGGCACACAGGCTGAGCCGCGGCACACCGCCGAGCCACAGGGAGCAAATTTTGGGCTGTGCCGCTGCACACTTCTCGAGCCGCGGAACACATGACAGGTTTACCCTATATCTGCGTTTTCTTGAGCGGATCACCTCATTTTCCCCATTTCTTCACTTGGGCACGAGAGAGAGGCTTGAGAGGAAGAAGTTTCTTCACCTATCACTTGAGTGTGTGATTTCTCTTCATCTCTTTTCGATTGTGAAGCTCGGATCATCGATCTATGGAGTATTCTTCGAATCATAGTGCTTGGATCTTCAAGAGGTAATTTCTTCAACATCTTGGATTTCGATTTTGTATTGGGTAATGATGTTTTGGATGTTAAAATCATGGGGTATGAAGTGATATACGCATGATTATGGACATGTTTGAGTATTCATCGGATTATTGAAAGATTATTCAAGAACACTTCGAATTTTATGTTGGAAATTGGGGATTTTGTTTGACTTCATCCTTTTAATCCGTAGTAATTTAGATTAGTGATGGATTGATGATGACTTAGGAGTATTCTATCATTTCCATCGTTATTCCACGGTTGGAGTGTATTGATTCGTCGTTTCGGTTGAGTTATTAGTCGACGCCTTGAAGGTGTCCGACAAAAGGTCTAAGAGGGGGGTTTTTGCGCGTTGTACGATTATTATTCATCGTACGATTGTTGATTTATCATTGATATGACTTAGGGACGAAATCCTTGTGAAGAACTCAAGTCGGAACCCTTCCGTTCGTTGTCTTCTTCGTGGTTCAAGCTTCACGAACCGTGTTCTTGGGATCTTCTAACGCTTTATTAAGGCAAGTATACATTTATGATTATGCGTTCTCGACTTTGAAAGTATGAAATATTGATGGTATGATTATTTCTAGCCACTCCGGACGGCCTATGGTCCTACGAGGGTTTCGTAGCCTGCAGTGCGATTCCATGGTTGATATGAGCGAACCGCTTTCTACGGCATTCATATGAAATAATGTTGGCATGTAATGAATGAACCGTTTTGTGGCATTCCTACATGTAACGGCGTATGATATGAGCGAACCGCTTTCTACGGCATTCACATACGTCTTGAGATTTTAGTCATTAGGAATACTAGTCTTAAATTGATGAATTGACGGATATTGATGAATTGACGGATTACATTTACTTTATTGTCGAGGAGTATTATGTTTCATATTGTTATACTTGCACTAGCTATTCGACGGCTAACCCCTTTATGGGGGAAATACGTTTCATGTATTTCAAGTTCCAGGAGAGCGGACAGGTGGGTATCGGGTCGGCATGAAGATGATGAGCAAGTGTGATACTGTGTCTTGTCTCCGGTTATTTTCTTGGATTCCTCCATTCAGTGTTGTTGTACTGGAATGGATTTTTAAATACTCGAGTATTGTATTTCAGTTTTCCTTGATGTTCCGGCCTGTGTTGCCGAGGTATTGATTTGTGCAGTGATGTATATGGTTTCATTGGTTATGGTCTTGAATACCATTTGTATCGTCTTTCTTTCCATTGTGTGTAGACCTTCTCGGTCAAGTTTATAGTTCCGCGTATGTTTAGCCTTGTGGGTCCCACGGCGGGGCTCACTGTGCCGTAATATACTGAATAACTTGGGGTGTTACAGAATATGGTATCGAGCTTAGGTTTATGGATACCTAGGTGTCGGTCTTTTGGGTCGATTGAGTCGGCATTTGCCCACAGTATCACTACTCTGCCATCATCACGGTGCGGCGGTACTTGTAAGTCCTCTCACTCTTCTTGTATTTTTCTTAATCGTTTCGTTTATAGCTTGGTATTCTTGGGATTTGGTCACTTCGAGAATGTGCGATTCGGATTATACTTACGCACGGATGTGCCCTTCAGAATGTTGGCTGAAAGTAGGAAGAATCGTGGCCGTGGTCATGGACGTGAACTCTTCCTTGAGATTTTGTTAAGTTGCTAATTGCGATAGTGGTGTGTATCGGTATTATGTTGAGACTTTGTTTAGGAGTCGCATGCTAGTATCACGGGAGATCTTCGACTTCGCAGACTTGTAAGTATGTTGTTCGGATTATTCGATAATTCTTGGTGAATTTAAATTTCCGTTGAAATGTTGTTTGTGCGAGTGATTGCAAGTTTCGAGGACGAAACTTATTTTTAAGGGGGGTAGAGTGTAATACCCCGATTTTTCGGATATAATTTTTTTTCGTTTATATGTTGGATGTCGTTGATGGACAATTGTACTTGAGGGATGTGAACGTATGACAATATTATTGAATGTGTTTATGTCGAGAATAGCGAAAAATGGCTAAGTACAGCTACGTTAGCGCACGCTACAAGGTATGCCTAGCGCGCACTAAGACATATACTTAACGTACGCTACGGTGCATACTTAGCGCACGCTAAGAGGTTCGGTTACGTGCGCTAAGGAGGACCCCTAACGTGCGTAACAACTTGCTGGGGTTAGTTCCGAAAGGTGGCTGACAGGTAGGCCCAGATTGATTTTTATATTCAGTTAGCGCACGCTAACGCATGTTGGTTAGCGCACGCTAACACCAGATCGCCATTAATGGAATCTTAGCTTCGGCGGGCGGACCCGGCCATGTTCGACGCGTGTCCAGATAAGGTCAACAAGAGTTGTCGTGTAGAGCTAGCGCACGTTAAAAATCGTATGATTAGCGCACGCTAATTCCATATCGGTCAAAGGAATCCCGGTAATCGCGGATGCTTTCGGCATGTGGGGGCACGATACTGTAGCAAGTCAACGCCTGTTAGCGTACGCTAATGCATGGACATTACGTACGTTAGATGAATTTCGAAGCAATGTAGTAGCTTCTGGACTGCCCGATAGCGCACGCTATCAAGGAAGGATAGCGCACGTTAGTCATGTAGCGCATGCTTAATATAAGGTCTAGCACGCGCTAGTGATGTGTTTTATAGAGAAGATAGACGAGTGCTGAGAGGCATTTTTTCCATTCTCCTCCCTTCAGTCAATAGAGAGAGAGCCTTGGGAAGTACTTGAAGTTCCTAAACATTGAGAGATGTTTCTCTTAAACAAGATTAAGATGGAGAGCTCGGATTTAAGTATTGTTCTTGAAGTTTTTGATGATTCTTGGAATGGAGTTCAAATTATTCTTCTTCGTGGTTAGTCCATACAAAGTAATCCTCGTATCCCTTTGATAGTGGTTCATTTTTTTTCTTTAAGGATTACTACTTGGGAGGGAGTATGTTGGGAATCGCACATTTTGATGTTCGTTTTTATTTCAATGTAAATGCATAAATTGGACTGTACTTTTATCCGTTGCATGAGTATTTTTGAAATGGATTTTGGTATTTTGCCAACTGAATTTTATTTTGTAAAACCGATTCTCTAAACTGAGTTTTCGGCATTTTAACCTTGATCGTTTTGACGGTATTTGGAAAATGATTTTTTTTAGTATTTAAAAAAAATATTACCGTCATCGGTCTTTTTGGCATTTTTGAAATGACGTGGAAATTTGTGCTTAGCCTGGTAAATCCTTGTGAGAAGGGTTTACGGCGTGTAATATTCCCAGGAGGATCTGGGGTGTTACAATCTTGGTATCATGTGATAATGCTATACGAGATTTATTGGAATCGTAATAAGAGATTTCGGATGTTGATATGATTATTGAGATCTTCTTCATATGACGATAAGGGTTTTGTTGTGATTCTTGAGGTTGTATGAATGACATGATGAAGGAAATGATAACATGGAGATATATACCTCGGATATGTTGTTACAACGTGATTTCGGATATTTCATGTTCTTGAAGAACTCTTGAATTATACGAGGTGATGAAAATTTTTAAGAAGTGTTGATGTTTTGAAAATGAATATGGAATATTCATATCTAGAAGTGTTGGAAATAATATTCGTATAGGAATACGAATGTGATTATGGGTTTGATGAGACTATTATTCATCTCTGAATTTGGAAGCCCATACGTATGGAGCAGATATTCAAATCGAATGATTGGATTGTTTGATAACCTTTTTAATATGATTATCTATTGTTTTGAACCAGTCGGATGATTCGAATTGATGATGGTCATAAGTAAATTTTAACTACGGATTTACGAGAAGGGAACCTTGTCAATTCGTATTTAAGAATTGAGTTTGGAACCGATAATATTTAGACCCTTATTATTGGTCCTCATTTGTTGTGGATATGATCATCATATTTCGACTCGTATTGTGGACAGGGTTTGTCAGTGTCTGAGTTGGATTGTTCAGACTGTGTTTAGTCGAGATATGGTTCAAACGATTGAGTTCGCGGTTTGGTGGTATTGATATTGGTCGTCATCGAACCGGTTAATTATCAATCCTTCGTTTTACAATAAGATATGATGTTTGATCACAGAGTATGATTGTTGTGTTGCGGTAAAGGTTGAAGGGTTCATAGATTAACTTGGTCGAGACTGAGGGAATTCGTAAGACGAAATCAACTGAATTGGTAACAGTACGTTGTATTGATATCGAGACAAGTTTTATACTCGTACTAATCAATGAGACTAATGTTATCGTGTAGACGTACGATTGTGTGTATCATTTCGGGACATGGCCTCTTTATGATTGTATTGATATCAGGGGATTGGTTGACACGACGCCCGTCGGAAAATTATGCCAAATGTTACTGTTGTTTGTTAAAGGCCGATTCGAGGCATTGCGATACTTGTTGGTAAAGTCGCTATCGATTGCCGGTTCGCGGTATCGACGTATCGATTGTGATTGTGATGGATGTTCCATTTAGATATTGTGGTGATCGTCGTCATTGATATCGGTGTTTTTCTATTAAGATTATATTAACCGATTGGAGACGTTTGATATACTTTTTTTTTCATCTCCGTTTCGGTGATCGGCTTAAGACACCGGGACATCTATTCTAACGTATCATTGATTATCGATTGACCGTTCTAAGGTAATCGAGGTATTGAATTGGGATTATCGAAGATAATTCCCATCCATTGTCAAAGATATTCTCATCCGTTGTATCGTTGTTATCGATTGGCCATTCTACGATAATCAAAGTATTGAATTGGGACTGTCGAGGAGAGTTCCCATCCGTTGAATTATTATTGTCGTGTTGGCCGACTCAAGGCAGCACACTATTATTCTTGTGAACTCGATAATTTTGTGATCGTTGAGGGTTGAGGATTTCCCGAATTGTGGTGTTGTGATTATTGCCGTGTTAATCGGTCCTTAGGGAATTCTGATCCCAGGATGGTTGTTTTGAATATCGTTGGTCGTGTCGATCTTTCATTATTCATGTGTCATCGTTCACTTGGTGAGTCGTATGATCCGTATTGGATGTTTTATCCCTTGAGTTTCATTGTCATGTTGTATCGTGGCATATCTGGAATCACGTCTGCGTGCCGATTGGTTATGTGTAGGATTTTTAGCCAGGCACTCGATGGTCATGCGTGGATATTTCCGCATTGGACCGTGCACACGAGACGTAGTTCTTGAGGCTAATTAGGTACATTGTCACACGTATATTCTGGATTCCGTATACGGGGTGGACATGTGCACGGACACATTTCCGGATCGAGCGTACTGTGATGTCCCTCTTGAGCTTTATTGATTGATCGTTCGTAGTCCATGTTGTATTGGATATGTCCGACGATTTGCGACTGGTTGTTCATACGCCGAGGGGTATGTCCGACAGTCAGGTTGGTTTCTTTGAGATCTATTTTGTGATGATTTACAGCTTTGGGCTGTTCGGCTTTCAGGCCATTTTGATGTATCGGTATTTCCGTTGGAGCCTTCGGGCATTGTGAATTCGTATCTTTTTCGGCATTGGTTTGGTTTACCTTCGGGTAATGTATTGTTGTGTTCTATATTGATGATTCGCCGTTTGGGCGTAAGTTTCGGTTCTTGTGTATCTCGTTGAGTTTTTCCTGGCGAAATATTTCTTCTCCCTACCTGTTTTAAGTTTCGGGACGAAACTTCTTTTAAGGAGGGTAGAATGTAATACCCGTAATTTTGTTCCCTGGAAATTTTCTATTTTTGGCGGAAGTCTATTTCGACGACTTGCTTGGGACCGTTTCGTCATCCTGAGAATGATTAATTCTACACTTTTTGTCATCCGAGTTCGTTTCGGTATCGTTCTGTTGAATTCCGTGTTCTTTAGCGACTTTTCCACGTATGAGTTCGACTTTGTTAAATCACCATAAATTCTTGGAAACTCCAAAAATTCTGAATCATGGCAATATTATAAAGCATCGAGTTAGCTTTCCAATGGTTCAAACGGTGAGTCAATCGGAGTCCAGACTAGGGAGTTATGGTCGAAATAGCTAAGTCACTCTCATTTTCCAGATTCGGCCAAAACCGCCTGTACCCGGTGCCGCGGCACACCTGGGCTGAGCCGCGGCACACTGCCGAGCCCTGGGAGCAAATTTTGGGCCTGTGCCGCGGCACACTTCTACTGAGCCGCGGCACACATGACAGTTTACCCTATATCTGCGTTTTCTTGAGCGGATCACCTCATTTTCCCCATTTCTTCACTTGGGCACGAGAGAGGAGGCTTGAGAGGAAGAAGTTTCTTCACCTATCACTTGAGTGTGTGATTTCTCTTCATCTCTTTTCGATTGTGAAGCTCGGATCATCGATCTATGGAGTATTCTTCGAATCATAGTGCTTGGATCTTCAAGAGGTAATTTCTTCAACATCTTGGATTTCGATTTTGTATTGGGTAATGATGTTTTGGATGTTAAAATCATGGGGTATGAAGTGATATACGCATGATTATGGACATGTTTGAGTATTCATCGGATTATTGAAAGATTATTCAAGAACACTTCGAATTTTATGTTGGAAATTGGGGATTTTGTTTGACTTCATCCTTTTAATCCGTAGTAATTTAGATTAGTGATGGATTGATGATGATTTAGGAGTATTCTATCATTTCCATCGTTATTCCACGGTTGGAGTGTATTGATTCGTCGTTTCGGTTGAGTTATTAGTCGACGCCTTGAAGGTGTCCGACAAAAAGTCTAAGAGGGGGGTTTTTGTGCGTTGTACGATTATTATTCATCGTACGATTGTTGATTTATCACTGATATGACTTAGGGACGAAATCCTTGTGAAGAACTCAAGTCGGAACCCTTCCGTTCGTTGTCTTCTTCGTGGTTCAAGCTTCCCGGTCGAACCGTGTTCTTCGGGATCTTCGGTAACGTTTATTAAGGCAAGTATACATTTATGATTGTACGTTCTCGACTTTGAAAGTTTGTAATATTGATGTTATGTTTATTTCTAGCCACTCCGGGACGGGCCTATGGTCCTCTCGAGGGTTTCGTAGCCTGCAGTGCGATTCCATGGTTGATATGAACGAACCGTTTCTACGGCATTCATATGAAATAATGTTGGCATGTAATGAACGAACCGTTTTGACGGCATTCCTACATGTAACGGCGTATGATATGAACGAACCGTTTCTACGGCATTCACATACGTCTTGAGATTTTAGTCATTCCGGAATACTAGTCTTAAATTGATGAATTGACGGATATTGATGAATTGACGGATTACATTTACTTTATTGTCGAGGAGTATTATGTTTCATATTGTTATACTTGCACTAGCTATTCGACGGCTAACCCCTTTATGGGGGAAATACGTTTCATGTATTTCAAGTTCCAGGAGAGCGGACAGGTGGGTATCGGGTCGGCATGAAGATGATGAGCAAGTGTGATACTGTGTCTTGTCTCCGGTTATTTTCTTGGATTCCTCCATTCAGTGTTGTTGTACTGGAATGGATTTTTAAATACTCGAGTATTGTATTTCAGTTTTCCTTGATGTTCCGGCCTGTGTTGCCGAGGTATTGATTTGTGCAGTGATGTATATGGTTTCATTGGTTATGGTCTTGAATACCATTTGTATCGTCTTTCTTTCCATTGTGTGTAGACCTTCTCGGTCAAGTTTATAGTTCCGCGTATGTTTAGCCTTGTGGGTCCCACGGCGGGGCTCACGGCGCTGTACTATACCCTGAATAACTTGGGGGTGTTACATTAAGTAGTTATAGTTAGGCCCTATTCTTTTGGACTTATTTAGATTTTGATTAAGTTCGATTGATTGATTGATTCGATTAAATTGAGTCCATCCGGTTCAGTTTAGTTTAGGTCCATTCGATTCGATTCGATTGATTCGACCCAAGTCCGTTCGGGCTTTAGTTCATTTCAGTTATTATTATTATTATTATTATTATTATTATTATTATTGGTAAAACTCATAGGGTTTACAAGAAATTAGTGGGGAGCCGAGAAATAATCTGAGCCCCCACTCCTCTAGTTATAGCGAAACTAACCCTACTAAAGATATGAGCAGCAGCACGTGCTCCAATGTCTTGAGTCACCGAGAATCTTCGGATACGTTTTAGTAAGGCCACCGCATCCTTCTCAAGTTCTCCAAAAGAAGAGAATGAAAAGGGGAGAAACCCATATCCCATATCCGAGCATTTAGCCTCGTACTTGACGCGTATTATTAGTGTTGTTATTATTATTATTAGTGTTGTTGTTGTTATTATTATTACTAATAATATTTACTATTATTATTAATAATATTTATTATTATCGTTGTTGTTGTTGATTACTATTATTATCAGTGTTATTATTATTATTGTTATTATTATTATAGTTATTATCGTTATTGTTATCAATATTATTAATATTATTATAATTTACCTTATCAAATAGATCTTGACTTATCATTTATATTTTATTATAGAAAATTATCAAATTGGTCCCGTATGTGGGATCAATTGGCCAAAAAACCTCGTATGTCTCCGGCGGACCAAAAACCCCCACATCTCCCCCCTGCTTTAGCCAATTTAGTCCTCCGTTGCCGGTCGGAGTATTTTCCGGCCGTCGGAGCTGACGTGGACGACACGTGGCTGACACATGGCAAAAATAGTGGGTCCATATCAGGCCATGTGGCTGACACATGGCAAAAAAAATTAAAAAAATTGTTTTGAGAATTAAAAAATTAAAAAAACTTAAATAATAAACCGATTTTTATATTAATATTCCAGAATTAAAAATAATCACCTAAAGTTCCAATTTTTTTTAATAATATATTATCAAATTGAGAAAATTATTATTATCAATTTATATAAAATAATTAAAAAAATTATTTTGGGAAAATTCTCAAATTGTTAATTAGGATTTTCTATTTATTTTATGAAAAAAAATTCCAGTTTTTTTAAATAAAAAGAATTTTATAAATATATTCCACATGCTTTTATTTTTTTTATTTTCGAATTTTTAATTAAAACAATCTAATATTTTCATATTAATATTCCAGAATTAAAAATAATTATCTAAAGTTCCAATTTTTTTTAATTTTCCAGATTTTTTAAATAAAAAAATTAAGTTTCAATCTTTTTTTAAACCTTTTTAGATTTTTTTTATATTATTTAGGCTTTTATATATTTTTTTTTGCCACGTGTCAGCCACGTGTCGTCCACGTCAACTCCGATGGCCGGAAAATACTCCGACCGGCGACGGAGAACTAAATTGGCTAAAGCAGGGGGGGATGTGGGGTTTTTTGGTTCGCCGGAGACAGACAGGGCTTTTGGCCAATTTGTCCCACATACGGGATTAATTTGATAATTTTCTCTATTTTATTATATTATTATTTTTATTATTATTCTAATTATATTTATTGTTTTTATTATTATTATTATTATTATTATTATTTACCCTTAATATATATTTTAGTTCAGTTCAGTTCAGGTCCATTCAGTTCAGTTCAATTCAGATCCATTCAGTTCAGTTCAGATTCATTCAGTCCAAAAGAACAGAGCCTTAATCTCTCTAATTTTTTTATCAATTTTATTATCTAAAATTATATACTTTAAATCTAGGATAGATTTAATCCAACACTCCTCTTAGATGTTCTAATTACACTTGAGTACCAATTAGATCAACAATAACATGTAAGTTCGAATAAGTCCTGTTCGATATAAATCAATTACGTCTAAGTCCTCAAATTAGATCAACAATAATATGTAAGTCCGGTTCGATATAAATCGAAAACATGTAAGTCCTGTTCGATATAAATCAATTACATCTAAATCCTTTGAATTACACATATAAGTCCAGCTTAATGGACTTGGATGAAATTGTTCAACTAACTAGAACTTGAATGAGGACTACCTATCTAACAGGGGGTATATATAATTATCCCTTAAATCTATTATTTAATTTAATATTGTTCTTATTTTTCAAATAACTATCTAGCATTATTTTAGTAGTACGTTCAATTTCCTAGTTTGTTTTTCATTTTTAAAATAAATACTTAAATTGTAAATTCTTATATTTGTTAAATGACTTGATACACTTTTGAGTTTGATCTTATATTGTTTTAGGTTTGTTAGCATTTCTCAAATAAACATTTAGAATATTTTTTTTATATTTATTAATTATTTTAATACTTTTTAGTTTTATGTTATGTCATCTCATGATATTATTTTGTGTTTTCAATTTGATACTTTAAGGTCTCGTTTGAGCCAAACTCGTCACGAGTCCTCGACGGACATAAAATCAACACAACATAAACACCCAAGATACGCAATTTTGAACTTATTTTTCGATTTTGATTCGATTCGATTGATTCGAGTTCATTCGATTGATTGATTCATTTCATTTAGTTTCAGTCTATTGATTCGATTCGATTTATTATTATGAATAATAATCTTTATTATTATTATTATTATAAATTTATATTTTCCGAACTCCTAACTCATATCAGAAATCCACGAACCAAACATCTTTAAAGTTATTGGAACAACAATAATCTTTTAAGGAAAAAAAAACCTCAAACTATACATACGTGTCTCAAGCACGGATAACAACATGAATCACTTATCCTTGCCTAACTTTGCTTATTTGAACCACCCATTTGTTCTCCCCAAATCCTAGTGTTAACTGTTGCGGTTATGTAGGCCACATAATTCTCCGATATGGCTGATCTGATCGTAGGCCTGGCAAATCAATCGTGTTGTGTTATATCGTATCATGCACTTTTGTATTTTATGTATTTAAAATTCAAATTTATACACGACATAAAATAAATTTGTATCATGTCGTGTCGTGTCGTGTACCACGCAAATTCGTGTCGTTTCGTGTCGTGCTTTCGTGTCAGGCACATAGTATAAAACAACTATTAAAATATTATATTTTCAAAATTTCTGAAAATTCACATTACATTTTCGAATTTTAAAGTTTAGTACAAACAGAATTCATAACAAAAAAAATTGAAATTTAAAAATAATAATGTTCTTCATCTTCATTTCCTTCGCAATCATCTATATTGTATATGAAATGTATGTTTTTATAAAATTAAATATAAAACATTAAATTATATATATAAATATTTATTTATTTCGTGTACCTCGTGTCGTGTACCCAAAGGGTAAACAGAAAACCGACACTAAATCTCGATCGTGTACTTTCGTGTCGTGTACTCAAAATGAAAAACAAACACTAAATTTTTGTATTGTTTACATATCATGTGGTAAATTACCAGGTCTATTTGATGGTGGTTCATAAAAAATCCAAAATGCCGTAAACTACTACAATAAAAACGAATTTATCCAGGATGAAAAGACTTAAATTGAATGAACATTTTGGACCATTTGCCACTGAAACACGACTTGAATCGTAAAATTGATTGATAAGTTCTGAAGTCCAACTGCATATATGAACAAAATATGATGGGTACTTTAAATTTGACATGTGATTTGGCATTTGCTACCCGCATACAGATAGACGTAGAAATTGGTGAGTAGTGTCGTATTCATAAAGATTAATGATTTATATTGTACTTCCTCTGTTCCACCTATCTTGAACATTTGCTTTTCGGCACGGGATTTAAGAAAAGCTGAAAAGTAGTGTATAAAGTGATGGTATGAATATATATTATTTAAAGTTGTGAGAGATAAAGATATCTTAAAAAGGAAATGACCAAGTATCTTGGGACGGCCCAAAAAGGAATATGAACCAAGATCGGTGAGACGGAGGGAGTATCATTTACTAGATTGTAGTTGTTCCGACTTTATCTACACTTCGATATTTTGAGAAAATTATTATTTAATGACTAAAATAACAAACCAAAAATTAACAAGTCGGAGTAATTAGAAAGAAGGAAATTTATGAGTTTAAAAGATTGATTTCAAGGCCAAGTTTCTATTAATGCTAGGGTTAATCGAATTTGATTTTAGTTAAAATTCTACAAATATTCCCAATATGATTATCACACAAGTATTCTAAAATTCCTCTCGAGGTGCATTAAAATGTAGATTAAATGACCTATAATGATGTCTCCATCTACCATAGATTATCTAGTTCTAAAAAGCTCACAGGGCCATTAATTTATCATAATCAATCACCGATCTCTGAGTCCCGTAAATAATTATGTTAACTACTTGAGACCTATTAATGCCATAATCTCTCGAATTATGAGCAATTAAATTAGACATGTAAAAATATTGATAAGATATTAGCATTAATTAAAACCAAAATATAACAATCAATCCTTAAAAATCCATCACAAATTAATGTACTCCCATGTCCGGAATCTAACGAATTAGCCGGACATATTACAATAATTCATCGAAAAATTATTCATAAGCATGTTCGAACTATGGCAAAAGATAAAAGCTAAAAGGAAGAAATAAAGAAAGAAAGAAGATAAAACTCGGATGATCGATGATCTCTCAATCTTGATTCAACCCTCGCACTTGATCTCTCCGAGATGTCTTCGCTTCGCGTTTGGTGGTGTTTTTAGCCTCCTAAACCCTTCTCAGGCTTGATAATCCCGAATTATGGCATTTGGAGTCCTTTTACTGCCGCCAAATAGGGCCAAGGGCCGATAAAATGCGTCAGAAACGTCAAAATATGGAAATATACACTCTCCAGTGACTCATCATGTCAAATGACACGTCCCGCGTCAAACTGCTCCAGAAAACACAAAAACATATGGATTGTAACACAATCGGGGCCACGACCTTGTCATTTGACAAGGCCCATGTTGTTTGACACAGTACAGATCATGTCGCCTTTTCGTCTCGATTTTCAGTCTTTTTCGACTTGTTCTCTTGTCTTTGCATCGCCTGGTATATTTTGGGGGTCAGGACATATTTCATGCTCTTATTTTGTCCTTGAAAATGCCTAGACACACAATTAAAAATACCGAAGTATAATCGAGTCCCAAAATAGAGAAATAAGCATAAACACTACAATTTCACACGTTCAATATTAATAAGTGACCGAAAAATACTATAAATGATATGTAAAATTGTGTGCAACTTAGACATCGGAGATTGGGCATTTACGATGTCACCACACGTATGCAAGATTTCAAAATTATTGGGTGGCTACGTTTGTAATACACGAGAACTGTGAATTAGAACTTTCCCTTTTGAAAAGTATTTTATGATGAGTAAGGTTATTGAATTGACGAGGATTCATGATTGGATTTGAAATATAATTATGATCTTGGACTATTTAGAATACGATTGGGTACAGTAAGTGTTAGGGGATAAGATTGGACATTTTATGTAATGTGTTGTGAACACAGATCAAATTTAAAAGAGCACCACCATTACATAGGAACTTCGAAAATTCTGGAACTTTGCAATAGCATAAAGAATTTGGTTATCTTCCCAATGGTTCAAACAATAAGTCATTCAGAGTACGAATGAAGGAGATATGACCAAATAGTGGAGACTATCGGAACAAATATGTTAATCTATATTAACATGGTCCTTAACGTACGTTAAGGTACATGAAAGTAGTCCAAAAAGGCACAAAATGAGTTACATATGTTAGCATAAGATTAAGTACGCAAGTGTGCAGTTATATCAGCATTTGGGACGTGTTTTTGTTCATTTTTTTCAGCTTTCCTCCTCACTCTATGAAACCTAAACCACCAAATCGATTCATAACCTCTCCAAACATAGATATGTTATATTACCCTATTCTACCCTGAGATATCAATTACTTGGCGGATTTGGAGCATTTTCTACCTGTTGATTTTGTGGATTCTTCAATCTTGAGGTAAGATGCTTTGATATTCAATCTTGTTCGATTTGTGCGAATTGTGTGGTGAAGTTATGGATTATTTATTGGTTTATGAGACTTGATAGGACTAATTTCTATTGAATTCAATTTTCAAGCCTTGAAACCTAGATTTGGACAAATTGGGGGTATTTTATTCTTGTATTCGGAATTGGTTGAAGAACTTGCGATATATTTATGGAATAATGGAGTTATGAATGAACCAAGAGTGATTGTGGATTTGCTTGAGTTTATTGGGAATAATTGATAATTATCGGGGCCAATTTTGAATTGATGCAAAGTTGTGAATCATGTTGGAGTAGAATATGATATTGATGGCCGATCTTAAATTGGAAGTGTTATTACGTTTGTATTAGAAATTGGGTTGAATAGTATGATTGTAGTCATGTGATGTCCATAAATGCAAAACAAGATACCTTTTGTTTTATAGATTGTGTATAAATTGGTTACTTATTGGTTGTGTTGATGTAAATCAAAGTTGAAAGCATATGGATATGTTCGAGGTGGTCTGACCTAACATGTGGTAAAAGTTTCAATCGCGATCTAAGGCAAGTACACTAACCATGTTTATACATTCTTGGCTTTATATGTGTGGCATTATGTGTGTATGTATTTGTTCACTCAGAGATGGTCTGACGAGACCGCTGAGGGGTCCGTGGCCTTTGGTGCGGACCGACGAACACTTTGTGTTAATCACTCTGGGATGTTCTGACGGTGCATCTTGTAACACCCCAAACTAGGCGGATATTACAGTGCCGTGGATCCCCGACTGGGACTCACCAGGCGAATAAAAATTAATGAATTAAATAATATAATTGTAGTACCGAACCACAATACATCACCAATCACTCCGATGAGGAGTTTTATTACAACACACCCAAGATAATACCGAATACGTGTATATTTTATATGAAGATAAAATATACAATACTGAATAAAATGAATATCCAAATAGAAGTCTGCAGAGGAAATAAAATAAAGAAAACACGAGTGGATGAAAGGACTGGGGCCCCCTACTAGTATCACTGGGACTCCTCGCCGTCAACGTTCTCTTCCCGTGCCTTAGCCTTGCCATGACCCAAAAACAACATCCCCCAACGGTGTCAGTTACATAGAACAACAATCCTCAAGAGTTGAACAATATACAACAATCACATGAATGAATTAATGAATTAAGTTGAATGATGAGCATCAATGTACGCCCGAATGGACTGAGTAATAGCACAAATAGCCGAGTGTCCGGAGTCCCGCATATACACCTGGTATTGGCCTAATTAGTCTCACGGTTCAATGTGTCCGGAGTCCCGCGTATACACAGTACCATGCGCACAGTCCAATGTGTCCGAAATCCCGCATATACACATGACCATAGTGTGCTCGACTAAAATTCCACACATGCGCCAACTGGCCATGCAATATAATTCCGGAAGATCACCAGAACAAAATGACCAAGGTGAGGAGTAATGAATAGAATCCGATAAGGATCAAGAACGACTCACTGAGATGAAAAAATGATACGACGAGTGATATGGAACCATCGTTCCTCGTGAGTTACATGATGAGTTGATAATTACAAGTCTCGACATGAACGATATATTATGAGTGAATTACATGTATGAATGAACAACAACATAAGGAATTGAATATCCTTTTAACCGAGTAAGAATTTACTTACACAATATCGGTGTTGAAATGTCCTTCCTCGAACAACGTCCTTAAAAGAGATGTCGGTCGCTCGAACAACCTTGAATAACACAATTACCAATAATCCGCTCAATATACGTATCAAGCATGAATTACGACTAACTCAAAGGTCGATACAACGATATCCAAACCCATTGGGGCATTCTAACGACTACTTAGTGAACATGTAATCCCTAAGGTTACAACCAACCCCAAAATATCGACACCAAACCTTCAAGGAATGATTCAACCCAATAACACTCCATTAATGTCATCAATAATTCAAAAGGAAACCACAATTCAAAATTACAACAACATCAATCAGAAAATCCCAAAATTAACCGAACTCAACCCCAAGGGTTCTTGAAATAATTCTCCAAATAGCCATTAACTCCGAAATATACACCGAGTAACCCATAGGAATACGTGTATTCAAGGTAGATAACCCATATCTAAAGTATTCCAACATAATATCGAGCTCACATGAATAGATCGGAAATAAAACACTTGAACTCCGAATTTCTAGATTCAAAAGGTGATTACCTTGATTATGATGTTTGAAGATGATGAAGTGATGATTACTCTGGATTATATGCTAGGAAATGTTGATAGCTGATTTCACCTCGAAGAACACTCCTCAAGAAGCTCCAAATCGCCCAAAACCGATGAAAGAATGAAAAGAAATGACAAAATGACGAATATGGACTACACTGTCCAATTTATAGCAATCCCAGTTTAGCGCGCGCTAGATCCTGTTCTTAGCATGCGCTAACGGGTATACTGGGCAGTCCAGTACCCTCTGTCCTTATCGGTAGCGTGCGCTACGTACCTTTTGTAGCGTGCGCTACTGCCATATACTTAGCGTGCGTTAACACGAAATGTTAGCGTGCGCTAACGATTTATCAGGTGCCCAGTACTGAAATCCAGAACCTCTTGTTCTCTAATCTGTTCGCGGTAGCGCGCGCTACACACAATATACAGCGTGCACTACTGACACCTATTAGCGTACGCTAATAACTACTCGTAGCGTGCGCTAGGAATTATTCCAACTCAGTCCAGTAGCTACTGGACTCTGCCTGACCCGTCCTTAGCGCGCGCAACATAGACTGCATAGCGTGCGCTACTCCGACCTAATAGCGCGCGCTACTTACCATTCGTAGCATGCGCTACTTACAACCCAACTGCAGTCCAGTGCCTTCTGGACTGCCTGTATTGAACTACATTAGCGTGCGTTAGTGTTGGGAGGTAGCGTGCGCTACCTGAACTCAATTAGCGTGCGCTAAAGAGAGTTCGTAGCGTGCGCTACTCCTCACACACAGCCCACTATGAATATGACAATAATGATAAACACGACACGATTCTCCAACTAGATTGATGATGAATGACGATTGATACACGATACAATTACTCTGAACGGTGAATACCATGAATGAATATGAATGATGAATGATCATTAATGAGTGAAAAATTACTGAGTGACAATTACAGAACGATAATTACTGAATGATAATTACTGAATGATAACCGGGTATTACATACACCCCCTTAAAAGAGTTTCCTCCCCAAAACTAAGGGTCAAATAACTCGGGATGACTCTCCCGCATGCTATCATCGATTTCCCAAGTTGCCTCTTCGACTCCGTGTCTAGACCACTAAATTTTAACCAAAGGAATCGACTTGTTCCTCAACTGTTTGATTCGCCGCTCTAAGACTCGTATAGGATGCTCCTCATACGAATGATCATCAGCGATCTCGATTTCATCGAACTGAAGTATGTGACTCGGGTCCGCAACATACTTCCGTAACTGAGAGACGTGAAAAACATTATGAATTCGGCTCAACGCCGGAGGTAAGTCCAATCGATAAGCTAGCTCGTCTACTCGATCCAAAATCTCAAACGGTCCAATGAATCTCGGACTCCACTTTTCCCTCTTCCCAAAACGGAAGATACCTCGACTCGGGGATATCTTGACCAAAACATGGTCACCCGTCTCGAACTCTAACGGTCGACGACGATTATCTGCGTATGATTTCTGCCGACTCTGAGGGGTCAACAAACGACTCCTGATCAAAGCTACCTTCTCACGGGCGGCTATAAACATATCGGACTCGGTGCCGATTAATTCTGATAAGTCATCCCAACACAAAGGAGATCGACAACGACGACCGTACAAGGCCTCGTAAGGTGCCATCTTAATCGAAGCATGCCAACTATTGTTGTACGTGAACTCAATCAATGGTAGTTGGGCTTCCCAATCATCTTTCCAATCGAGAACACATACCCTCAACATGTCCTCCAAAGTCTGAATAGTCCTCTCTGATTGTCCGTCGGACTGAGGATGAAAAGCTGTGCTGAGATTAAGCTGAGTTCTCATGGCACGATGAACTGATTTCCAAAAATGAGACATGAATCCTCCGTCACGATCGGAAACGATACTCTTAGGAGTACCGTGCAATCTCACTATCTCTTTGATGAACAACTGGGCAAGTCTCTCGGGACCCCACGTACCCTTAATCTCAAGGAAATGAGCTGATTTAGTTAAGCGGTCCACAATTACCGAAATTGTATTCATGCCACGATGACTCGTCGGCAAACTCGTGATGAAGTATATCGAAAGATCTTCCCACTTCCACTCTGGAATAGGGAGCGGTTTCAGCATACCCGCCGGTCGTTGATGTTCTATCTTGACTTGCTGACAGGTTAAACATCTCGAAACAAATTCCGTAACTTATCGCTTCATATTACTCCACCAGTAATTTTGTTTCAGGTCTTTGTACATCTTGCTAGACCCCGGATGAACGGAATAAGGGGTAGCATGAGTTTCTCTCAAAATCGAGTTTTTCAACTCGTCATTCACCGGTACACAACCGATTCTTAAATCGCAAAAGTCCATCCTCGTGGACCACAAATCCAGGGGCTTTCCCCTGAGTCACATCATCTCGAATGCGTAACAAAAATGAGTCTGAACCCTGATTCTCCCTGATCGCCTCTTCAAATGGCGATGAAATCTCTAACGTACAAAGTTGCCCTTGTACTCGCTGTAACCAGACCTCGATCTCGGGTATCAGAAATTCCTGTTGAAGTTCCCTCTGAATTGTTAATCGAGCAAGCATATGCTTCTGAACGGACTTACGACTCAAGGCGTCGGTGACAACGTTCACCTTGCCCGGGTGGTAAAGTATCTCAATATCATAATCTTTGATTAGTTCCAACCACCGCCTCTGCCGCATATTTAACTCCTTCTGAGTAAATATATACTTCAAACTCTTATGATCGGTGAATATCTGACAGGTAACACCATAAAGATAATGATGCCAAATCTTCAGTGCGAACACCACGGCTGCTAGCTCTAAGTCGTGGGTCAGATAATTAACCTCGTAAGGTCTCAATTGCCGTGAAGCATAAGCAATAACTTTCCCGTTCTGCATTAGTACACATCTGAGACCCTGTCCGGACGCATCACTATAAACCACAAATCCTTCCGTCCATTGCGGTAAAGAAAGGACAGGTGCTGAAATTAATCGGTTCTTGAGTTCCTCAAAACTATGCTGACACGCATCGGACCACGTGTATTTCTTATCCTTTTGTAAAAGGTTCGTCATGGGTTGAGCAATTTTAGAAAATCCTTCCACAAATCGCCGATAATAACCAGCTAATCCGAGGAAACTTCGGATTTCCTTAACATTCTTTGGATATCTCGGATCGCCTCTGTCTTCTGAGGGTCGACACGAACTCCGTCTGATGAAATTACATGTCCGAGAAATGTCACTTCGGACATCCAATTCACATTTGGAAAACCTTCCATAAAGTTGCTCTCGTCTCAACACGTCGAGCACCTGATCAAGGTGAAACTCGTACTCCTCCCGGTCACGAGAATAAATTAAAATGTCATCAATAAAGACAACCACGAACTGATCCAAATAGTTGATGAAAACCCGATTCATTAACTCCATGAATACCGCAGGTGCATTAGTTAACCCAAACGGCATTACCACAAACTCATAATGACCATAACGTGTTCGGAACACCGTCCTTGCGATATCCGACTCTCGGATCCGCAACTGATGATATTCAGATCTTAAGTCGATCTTGGAAAACACTGAAGCTCCCTGAAGTTGATCCAAAAGATCATCGATATGGGGCAGAGGATATTTTTTCTTGATCGTCACCCAATTCAATTCCCGGTAATCAATACACAAGCGGAACGAACCATCCTTCTTCTTGACAAATAACAATGGTGCTCCCCACGGGGACGCACTCGGTCGAATATAACCCTTCTTGGTCAGATCCTCTAATTGATTCTTCAACTCCTGCATTTCGGTCGGGGCCATCCGGTACGGTGCCTTCGATATCGGGGACGTACCGGGCTCCAACTCAATCGTGAATTCCACATCTCTTTGTGGAGGCAAACTAGGTAACTCTTCTGGAAAAACATCGGCATATTCCCTCACTACAGGAATATCCGTCAACAATACTGATGGTTTCTCGGTATTGGTACGGAAAACAAGATCAAATCCAACGACGGGAATTTTTCAAGGCAAAACGACCATACAACACGGCGCAAAAAAGGACCGTGTTATGTAGGCCGTTTCACATACGGCGCAACAAGGGCCGTGTCTTGGGCCATTTCACACACGACCGGCATTTAGCGCCGTGTCCTCGCGCGTATTCCGGAAGAGACCAAGTCACCACAAAACGGCGCACAACACGGGGCAAACAGGGCCGTTTTTCATCGCCATTTTTCAGCAGATGCCATGCAAAATTAGTCCACTTTTGACCAACTTGTGAACTCAACCACAAAATATTTTTTTGGTCAAAAATCTGAAAATTCAAAGACATGGGTGAAGTGTGAACAAAGAATTAAAAAAATGATATTACAATAGGTATTTTGAATTAAATAATCAATTGTATTCTTGAAAATCACCTATAAAGGGACATCTTCATCCATTGCAAAATCACCAATTCTCAAACCCATCTCCTTGCTAAGAAATACTCCTTTCTTTTAGCAATATATTTTCCTTAGAACTCTCAATTTTAGTTTGTATTTCATTTTTGGTTTGAAGCTTTTCTTTCATTTAGTTTGTAATTGAAAAGTGCTTGATCAATAAGCACTTAGTATTTTACTTAGTGTTTTACTTTCAATTTTTGTATGCTTGTAACCTTTGAACAAGTTTGAAGTTATAATTTGAAGTATATTTCTTGCACTTTGATTCATCATATTCAAGTAAGTTTTATCTATTGTCATTAAGTTCTAGTAATTAAAAGTTTCTATATATATTATATATATCAATTATTTCTATTATAATTTTAGTTTGTATAAACCAATGAGTAGCTAATCTTTCTTCCTAGGGGAAGGGAGATTTCTATTAGGTTATATATTGAGTATTTGATTGATTTAAACTATTTTTAGGACTAATTGGTTTAAATAGAGATTGATCATATCCTATTTTTACTAATGAAACCTTCTTGATTGATTGTTGAGTAAATTGGAAACATATCTTTTCAATCTATAAAATGTTAATCTTGTTATCAACATCTTAAGATTGCGAAAGTGGTTAAGACACCTTTGAATACGAAAGTTATGAGGTGAAAAGTTTATTACTCGATGAACGATCGTTTATCCTAAAAATAGTCAAGTTAGAGAAATGAAAGGACTAATTGGTTTAAATAGAGATTGATCATATCCTATTTCTACTAGTGAAACCTCCTTGATTGATTGCTAAGAGTATTGGAAACACATCTTTTCAATCTATCAAGTTTTAATCTTGTTATCGACATCTTAAAAAAGCAAAAGTGATTAAGACATCTTTGAATACGAAAGTACAGAGGTGAAAAGTTGATTACTCGATAAACATTCGTTTTTTCTTTTATATCCGTATAAATCAATTCCGATACTTAATTAAAAACCTAATTTAATGAACCCGTAATCCCCTAGATTTTATAAATTCCCAACTCATTTTAATTCCATTCATTTTCACTAGTTAAAAATAGTCTAGTATAAATAGTCTAGTATAAATAGTCTTAATATAAATAGTCTAGTATAAATAGTCTTAATATAAATAGTCTAGTATAAAAATAGTCTTATATAAAATAGTCTTATTAAAAATAGTTTGGTTTAAAATATAGTGCATTTAATTTAGTTAATATTAAAAAACCCAAAAATATATTTTAGAATATTTTAGTATTTATTTCTTGCAATTTGTAACAAAATATTATACGAAGCACTGTTGGACAATCCTCGAGAGAAAAGACCTTGGTAGAACTTACCACAAACTACTTCTACCTCGTATATATTTGCGAGTGACTCAAGAACTCCTATTTTTAGGATAAGTTTTTGACCGATCAATTTTGGCGCCGTTGTCGGGGATTGTTTTAGGCCAAATATAATTTATTTATTTTTTTGTATAGTTTTGTTTATATCTTGTTATTTTATCTTTCTTTATTTCTGCATCTTTTATTCTTCTGTCCGGTCAAGTGGCGGATAACGGTACTCCGTGACTATCAAAGTCGGATTTTTCATTTCCCACAAACAATCGATATTTGTAGATATTTTATCGTTTTTCATTTTAATTTTTTTTGTCATGGAAGAAACATTGTATAAAATTGAAAAAAGATTTCCCTTTCTAAGCAAAAATGCAATTTTAAAGATTTACAAGACAAGGCTTGAAAGGATGAGGTTGTTTATGAATAAAAGCATACCTTTTGACATAAGATTCATTATCGAAGCCAAAGTAAGAATAGAAGGTGAATTCACAGAAACACCGACTAGATTTTTACCAGGGCTTGGAAAAAGTTCATATGCAAAGAAACGACGAGCAAAGATGATAGCCGTTTGCTATAAATGTGCTAGATGGAACTGTAATTTAAAATTTCGATCTTTAGGAATTCCATCTACAAACAGAGAAGATAAAATTCAATTCATTAAGGATGGTCTGAATAAATAGAATTTAGATGATATCGAAATTTCTCTTGACACGCATCCTAGTGGACTAGTACATTACGGAATTCGATGTTTGTGGAATAAATTTAAACCAGAATATGAACAACGTCTTGGGAATCTGACGTTAAAAGACCCTGTTTGCCAATTTGTAAGAAAATTAGATGGGAAGCTTCTCCCCGACTCATAGAAGGCGTTTAAGCCGTTTCTGAACGTAAAATCAGAGGAAGATGTGAGCCACAATCACAACTACTGTGCATACGCGTAAGTATCTTTTATTTTTGTCGTATGGTGAGATTTTCTGAATAAAAAATGTGATACGCGATAAATGCATTCATTATTCTATTGAGTAGTTGAAGCGCAATCAACGCAATCACAAACTTGTTAAATAATTTTTCCTCATTTTTCTTCTATAAATAAACATTGTGCTTGTTTCTTTTATTCATCCCTCAAACTTGTACTTTTCTCTGTTTCTCTCTAAATAAATTTCTTTTCAAAAATAGAGTCATCATCTTCCACAAAAAAATTTAGCACAGTCTGCATTTTTGGTGGAGCTAGTTATGGAAAAGATGCATGCTTTACTGAAGCAGCACACAACTTGGGTCGTACTTTAGGAGAAAAATGCATTCATGTAGTATACGGAGGAGGAAGTCTAGGATTAATGGGACGAGCTGCTGCTTCTGCCTATATGGAAGGAGTAAGAGTGTTGGGAATGATTCCAAAACCTCTGGCTGAAAGTAAAATCACCGGGGCAACTATTGGAGATGAGTTTAGATCTGTAAATATGCAAGATCGCACAACTCACATAATAAATAATTCTGGCGCCTTTATCACTCTTCCCGGTGGTTTTGGCACCCTTGAGGAACTTTTTCATATGGTTACCAGAGCCCAGCTAAATGTTCATCAAAAACCAATAGGTCTGCTTAATGTCAATGGTTTCTTTGATGGTTTGTTATCTTTCATCGACTACTCTGCTGAAAAAGGTTTTATTTCCGAGCGTGCTAAACGAATCATAGTCGTTGCAACCACACCAGAAGAACTAATCAAAAAACTCAATGAATTTGTTCCTTAACCAGATCCAGCTCTAGCTAAAATTGTCTCGATGGAAGATTTTACCGTGAGAAAACGAAAAGTGGATTCATTCCTCTCCCTTTGATAACCCATATCGGACCTCTTGTATTTTTACTTTCTGTCGTGTGTAATAATCGTGCTAAATGGTGGCAGCTTAAGGAGTTTCTTCTTGATCTCTTGACGCGCATCTATTCGCGATTTATGTATTGTTATTTTTGTTGCCGTATTTCTTTTTGTTTTTAATAAAAGCATTGATGGCAGCGTAAGGCGACTCTTCGGACTTTCTTGATGCGCATCTTAAAAATTGTGTTATACTTCCGGGTATACGTTTGTTGTTGTTGTTGTTTGCCTTGAATATTTTTTCATGCAGATCCAAAAAGGCATAGCTCAAGCATCAATTTTCATAACAGGGAGTATTTTTTTTTCTCTTACTTTTTATTATTTTTTTTTTAAAAACTGAGGACAATTTCTTTTTCAAGTTTGGGGGTGGTATGTTTTAATTATTGTGGTGTGATTTGATTATTTTTGTTATTTAGCTTTGATTTTTTTTATGTATATATATATATATATATATATTTTGTTTATTTGTGAGATTTTTAGATCTGGCCATAACACCAATAATTTAGCTATATACAAGCTTCTAAAATTGTTTTAACCGGTAAAAAATTGTATATTCCAAAATTTTTTGAGCCTTAATCTCTCTTTCCAAGCCTTGTAGTTATCATATAAAATCGAGTCATTCGTTACCTTGAGAAAAGAAGAATCAGTCGATTGATGAAAAATAGAACTGAAATTTACTTAATTTGTGGAGTTTTTGATTTTTCATGCTTAACTAATAAATGATTTTCTGCAAAAATTCTATTCCCTAAAAAAAAAGGAGTCATTGGTGAAAAGAGCTACACGTTAGCCAATAACGGTGTGAAGCTATCACCTAAAAAAATGACAAAAAGGAGAAGTGTTGAGCAGCAACAGCTGCCTAATTTTGGGGGTCTTAAAATTTTGCGAAAAATAAAGGACTAACAATTGTTTGTGCGTAGCTGCCGTCTCACAGAAAAATTAGTGAAAAGAGCTACACGTTAGCAAATAACGGTGTGAAAGCTATCACCTTTTAAAAAAAAAAAGATAGAAATTGTGTTGGTGAAAAGAGCTACACGTTAGCAAATAACGGTGTGAAAGCTATCACTAAGGGATGTAGTTTATGAACAGACTTGAATTAATTAGCTATCAATTTCAATACACTCAATTTCGTGAAAAATCACAATATTTGATGACGCCAATGAAATTCTTCTTCATATTGAGTCGAAAAATAAACGAGTGATCGAGAGCAACCATTAAAGGGAGTCGTGTGAAGTCACGAGTGGGAAAGAAATAATCAACCTTTTGGGGGAAAACCTTGCATTTTGGAATTACAAAAATAAAAACCGTGTTTTAACTTCAAAATCGTTAGTAGATTTATTTTGAATCTTGATTCATTTTTATCTACTGTATAAAGTTGGTTATTGTGTATTAATGGCATTTTGATCTCTTTTTATCTTTATATATAATTATTTTTTAAATTTTTGTGTATTATTTTTTTATTTTTTATTTTATGTCTTATTTTAATTTTTATTTTGTGTGTGATTAATAAAGAGTCTTGCTCGGGACTAGCAAGAATTTAAGTGGGGGGTATTTGATTAGTGCATAATTGATCTAAAATTCATATACAAAATATTCCTTTTTCCGGACATAATCGTACTGATTTGTGATTAAAAATACATATTTTACAGTTATGTCCAAACATGAGCTAAAAATGGTTATTTTACAGATTACTGACATGAAGCATCAAAAAGGACGGAAAACAAGATCAAATCCAACGACGAGAATTTTTCAAGGCAAAACGACCATACAACACGGCGCAAAAAAGGACCGTGTTATGTAGGTCGTTTCACATACGGCGCAACAAGGGCCGTGTCTTGGGCCGTTTCACACACGACCGGCATTTAGCGCCGTGTCCTCGCGCGTATTCCGGAATAGACCGAGTCACCACAAAACGGCGCACAACACGGGGCAAACTGGGCCATTTTTCATCGCCGTTTTTCAGTAGATGCCATGCAAAATTAGTCCACTTTTGACCAACTTGTGAACTCAACCACAAGATATTTTTTTGGTCAAAAAGCTGAAAATTCAAAGACATGGGTGAAGTGTGAACAAAGAATTAAAAAAATAATATTACAATAGATATTTTGAATTAAATAATCAATTGTATTCTTGAAAATCACCTATAAAAGGACATCTTCATCCATTGCAAAATCACCAATTCTCAAACCCATCTTCTTGCTAAGAAATACTCCTTTCTTTTAGCAATATATTTTCCTTAGAACTCTCAATTTTAGTTTGTATTTCATTTTTGGTTTGAAGCTTTTCTTTCATTTAGTTTGTAATTGAAAAGTGCTTGATAAATAAGCACTTAGTATTTTACTTAGTGTTTTACTTTCAATTTTTGTATGCTTGTAACCTTTGAACAAGTTTGAAGTTATAATTTGAAGTATATTTCTTGCACTTTGATTCATCATATTCAAGTAAGTTTTATCTATTGTCATTAAGTTCTAGTAATAAAAGTTTCTATATATATTATATATATCAATTATTTCTATTATAATTTTAGTTTGTATAAACCAATGAGTAGCTAATCTTTCTTCCTAGGGGAAGGGGGATTTCTATTAGGTTATATATTGAGTATTTGATTGATTTAAACTATTTTTAGGACTAATTGGTTTAAATAGAGATTGATCATATCCTATTTTTACTAATGAAACCTTCTTGATTGATTGTTGAGTGAATTGGAAACATATCTTTTCAATCTATCAAATGTTAATCTTGTTATCAACATCTTAAGATTGCGAAAGTGGTTAAGACACCTTTGAATACGAAAGTTATGAGGTGAAAAGTTGATTACTCGATGAACGATCGTTTATCCTAAAAATAGTCAAGTTAGAGAAATGAAAGGACTAATTGGTTTAAATAGAGATTGATCATATCCTATTTCTACTAGTGAAACCTCCTTGATTGATTGCTAAGTGTATTGGAAACATATCTTTTCAATCTATCAAGTTTTAATCTTGTTATCGACATCTTAAAAAAGCAAAAGTGATTAAGACATCTTTGAATACGAAAGTACAGAGGTGAAAAGTTGATTACTCGATAAACATTCGTTTTTTCTTTTATATCCATATAAATCAATTCCGATACTTAATTAAAAACCTAATTTAATGAACCCGTAATCCCCTAGATTTTATAAATTCCCAACTCATTTTAATTCCATTCATTTTCACTAGTTAAAAATAGTCTAGTATAAATAGTCTTAATATAAATAGTCTAGTATAAATAGTCTTAATATAAATAGTCTAGTATAAAAATAGTCTTATATAAAATAGTCTTATTAAAAATAGTTTGGTTTAAAATATAGTGCATTTAATTTAGTTAATATTAAAAAACCCAAAAATATATTTTAGAATATTTTAGTATTTATTTCTTGCAATTTGTAACAAAATATTATATGAAGCCCTGTTGGACAATCCTCGAGAGAAAAGACCTTGGTAGAACTTACCACAAACTACTTCTACCTCGTATATATTTGCGAGCGACTCAAGAACTCCTATTTTTAGGATAAGTTTTTGACCGATCACCAGCCCCGGAACCGGATGCTCCTGTCTGATAGCTGTGG
The DNA here is from genome assembly GCA_033398695.1 of Orobanche coerulescens. Taxonomy (NCBI): domain Eukaryota; kingdom Viridiplantae; phylum Streptophyta; class Magnoliopsida; order Lamiales; family Orobanchaceae; genus Orobanche; species Orobanche coerulescens. The sequence goes on along the minus strand of CM065816.1, from coordinate 8,251,578 downwards.
GCTCCGCCTTTGTTAGCTCCCGTCGTCTTAAACGACGCAGATTGAGTAGCCTGATTCGGAATCGCTGACTGTTTCGGGGCCTGGAATGACGCCGGAGTAGGTTTGGAGTCCCTTCGGCAAAAACGGGCCTTATGCCCCTCCATTCCACAATTATTGCACGTGACGGTTTGCCTCAAACATTTCGTGCTGTAATGACCCTGTTCTCCACAGTTGAAACAGGTAATGGCCGAACTGGCCGCTCGTGACTGAGATTCCGCGGGTCTGGGCGCCATAGGAGGTCGCTCAGTGAAAGTAGAGCCCGCTCGAGGCTTCTTGAAAGTTGCCTGACTGCCTTCAGGCTGATTTCGATTCTTAGACTTCTTCCTAGCAGATGAAGGTTGTTGCTTAGAAATCTCCTTAGCAGTAAGCTCATAAGTAAGAGCTTTCTCAATGAATTCGGCCAGATTGGTGCAATTGTGATTAAGCAACTGCATCCGCATACGGGGCTTCAATCTCTTGCTGAAATACTTGATCTTGTCCGCCTCGGAGTGAATAATAGACGAGGCGAAAGGGAGAAGCTCCTGAAATTTCTCGGCAATGTCGAGAACATCATCGTCCGCTGAGAGGTCGGGAGTGAGTAATTCCAATAACTTGGCCTATCTAAGTGGGGCCGGATAATACCTCTCCATCATGAGAGTCTTGAATTGATCCCAAGTACATGATCCGTCGGTGGGCTTCAACGATAACCACCACGAATGAGCGCTCTTACCCAGATAGTAAGCCACAACTGAAACTTTATGCCCTTCGGGGCAATCCACCATAGCAAATAACTTCTCGAAATGCTCAAGCCAATGAACAATATCCGCCGGCTCAGATGAGCCCTCAAAGGTAGGTGGTCTCTGGCGAGAGATGTCGCCAATAATACTGCTCTCACCCCTCTCCTTCCCCCGAGGTGGCGGCGGAGGAGCCTGTTGATTCTGAGTAGTTGAGTTCTGCATCGTCTCCATGAGACGTGCCATTTGAGTCATCTGGGCCATCATGCCCTGCATAAAAGCGAGTGGGTCAACCCGAACACCCTCTGAATGAGCTGTGTCCCGGATACGACTCCCTGACAGTGAATGATCATTTCCAGGAGAATGAGTGTCTGCGTCGCTGCTCGATGACTTAGCATTATTCCTCGATTCGCACGCGTATTCACACGAGTTCTCGGGGTTCGGCCCGCACCGCCGCCTCTTCCCCCGCGTCCTCTGCCAGCTTTTCCCATTCTGAAGTGGGAAAGTCACAAGATGATTATATATCTCGCATGAATATCACATTATGATTACGTTATGAAACGATGAAAATGAGCACACACGCTCAAACACAATGATTACATGAATGATCAACTGAAGTGACGAGATTATCTGATGAAATCCTTGAAATGATTATCTTGAACAAGTTAACAAGGTTAATGATACCATCCTCAAGATCAACAACTAAACAGTGAAATGAACTGAGTGATTAATGAGTTAGCATGTTCGACATGATCACAAATGAAAATTAGGAATGAGTGATTCTTATTGCCAGAAATTATACCATGGCGTCAGAAATCTTACTGTTCTTTGGTCTGAGGGGCTCGGCTCTTGCACGGGTCACACGTGACGCGAAAGTCCAATGATACTAGTCTGATGAACGATGATTTCAATGAGACGTGACTCGGAAGGTAGTATTCAAAACCACTCTCCGATACCAACTCTGTAACACCCCAAACGAGGCGGATATTACAGTGCCGTGGACCCCCAACTGGGACCCACCAGGCGAATGAAAATTAATGACTTAAATAATATAATTGTAGTACCGAACCACATTACATCACCAATCACTCCGATGAGGAGTTTCATTACAACACACCCAAGATAATACCGAATACGTGTATATTTTATATGAAGATAAAATATACAACACTGAATGAAATGAATATCCAAATGGAAGTCTGCAGCGGAAATAAAATAAAGAAAACACGAGTGGATGAAAGGACTGGGCCCCCTACTAGTATCACTGGGACTCCTCGCCGTCAACGTTCTCTTCCCGTGCTTTAGCCTTGCCATGACCTAAAAACAACATCCCCCAACGGGGTCAGTTACATAGAACAACAATCCTCAAGAGTTGAACAATATACAACAATCACATGAATGAATTAATGAATTAAGTTGAATGATGAGCATCAATGTACGCCCGAATGGACTGAGTAATAGCACAAATAGCCGAGTGTCCGGAATCCCGCATATACACCCGCTATTGGCCTAATTAGTCTCACGGTTCAATGTGTCCGGAGTCCCGCGTATACACATTACCATGCGCACAGTCCAATGTGTCCGGAATCCCGCATATACACATGACCATAGTGTGCCCGACTAAAATTCCACACATGCGCCAACTAGCCATGCAATATAATTTCGGAAGATCACCAGAACAAAATGACCAAGGTGAGGAGTAATGAATAGAATCCGATAAGGATCAAGAACGGCTCACCGAGATGAAATAATGATACGACGAGTGATAGCTTCAATGAAATGATTTTGGAACCGTCGTTCCTCGTGAGTCACATGATGAGTTGATAATTACAAGTCTCGACATAAACGATATATTATGAGTGAATTACATGTATGAATGAACAACAGCATAAGGAATTGAATATCCTTTTAACCGAGTAAGAATTTACTTACACAATACCGGTGTTGAAATGTCCTTCCTCGAACAACGTCCTAAAAAGAGATGTCGGTCGCTCGAACAACCTTGAATAACACAATTACCAATAATCCGCTCAATATACGTATCAAGCATGAATTACGACTAACTCAAAGGTCGATACAATGATATCCAAACTCATTGGGGCATTCTAACGACTACGTAGTGAACATGTAATCCCTAAGGTTACAACCAACCCCAAAATATCGACACCAAACCTTCAAGGAATGATTCAACCCAATAACACTCTATTAATGTCATCAATAATTCAAAAGGAAACCACAATTCAAAATTACAACAACATCAATCGGAAAATCCCCAAATTAACCGAAGTCAACCCCAAGGGTTCTTGAAATAATTCTCCAAATAGCCATTAACTCCGAAATATACACCGAGTAACCCGTAGGAATACGTGTATTCAAGGTAGATAACCCATATCTAAATCATTCCAACATAATATCAAGCTCACATGAATAGATCGGAAATAAAACACTTGAACTCTGAATTTCTAGATCAAAAGGTGATTACCTTGATTATGATGTTTGAAGATAATGAAGTGATGATTACTCCGGATTATATGCTAGGAAATGTTGATAGCTGACTTCACCTCGAAGAACACTCCTCAAGAAGCTCCAAATCGCCCAAAACCGATGAAAGAATGAAAATAAATGACAAAATGACGAATCTGGACTACACTGTTCAATTTATAAAAATCCCAGTTTAGCGCGCGCAAGATCATGTTCTTAGCGTGCGATAACGGGTATACTGGGCAGTCCAGTACCCTCTGTTCTTATCGGTAGCGTGCGCTACTGCCATATACTTAGCGTGCGTTAACACGAAATGTTAGCGTGCGCTAACGATTTATCAGGTGCCCAGTACTGAAATCCAGAACCTCTTGTTCTCTAATCTGTTCGCGGTAGCGCGCGCTACACATAATATACATCGTGCGCTACTGACACCTATTAGCGTACGCTAATAACTACTCATAGCGTGCGCTGGGAATTATTCCAACTCAGTCCAGTAGCTACTGGACTCTGCCTGACCCGTCCTTAGCGCGCGCAACATAGGCTGCATAACGTGCGCTACTCCGACCTACTAGCGCGCGCTACTTACCATTCGTAGCGTGCGCTACTTACAACTCCAATCGCACCCAAAGGCCTTACGGATCGCTCGATTGAACTACATTAGCGTGCGCTAGTGTTGGGAGGTAGCGTGCGCTACCTGAACTCAATTAGCGCGCGCTAAAGAGAGTGTAATATCCGTAATTTTCCATTTTTAGCAGTTTCCATTTTTGGTGTATGTCTATTTTTATCGACTCGCTTGTAACCGTTTCGACATTTCGAATCTACTTTGTTCTTGGAGTTTTTCCGTTTTGACGAGTTTTGATGATGTTTTCACGTAATTTCATTTTATGACATGTTTTGCCGTATGAACGTTCCATTCTCATTAAACTCGTTCGTTTTCATTGTTTCTTGGCTTGTACAAGTTCTTATGGTTGAGTTGGTCATGTTGAAACTTTCGGTTTGTAAGTCCGACGTCGTTTCGTGATTTTCGGGCACTTGGGCCATTTTCGTAATTTCCTATAAGTTTAGGGAATTTCATACTCGTTGTCGTATTTCGGATTCCCGAGTAGTCGGATTGATGTTTTCTTGTGATGGTTAGACTCGTCATCGAATATTCTTCGTAGTCGTATTTTTGGTTCGATAGCAGTCCGGTTTCGGTCGTCTGAATCGTTTGACAAAGAAATGCCGATCATTGCCCGTAAGGTGTTACGGCCGTAACACCCAGAGGTGACGGCCGTAAGTTGGCCATGTTACGGCCGTAAGTGTCCCCTCACATGGCCAGAATGACTACTGCTTTAAAACAATGGCGAGGTCCAATACCTCATTTCCTATCCTTTCTCTCGTTTTTTCTTCACGGTGCGACTCTAGAGGCGATTTCTTCAGTTTTGATCGAAGAATTTTTCGTGTTCCATCACCATAGAATCGTAGTAGCATATCACCATCAGCATAATCATCCTCCATCATCCGAATCCGAGGTATTTTCTTCAGGAACACTAACTTGTATAAATTGGGGGTTTTTCGGGTTTTTCGTGATTGATTCCGAATTGTTCATGTATGTTGCGAAACTTCTTACCGATTGTTGTTATTGGACGATTCTCAATCCAATTTCCTTGATTTTAATCCGTGAACTATCACTACGGGGAGATTTTGCGTAAACCCTCGCCCGTATCGATTGAACGTCTATTGCCGTGAATTGTAATCGGGGTTATGGGAGTATTCCTTTCGTTTATTGATGTCCATTGGGACTGAGTTATGTTAATTCTTCGTTAGGAACCGTCGTCTTCCACTCGGATCATCCGTAGTCGTTTTTCACTTCCGATTCTTCGAAGATGTCACAAAGGCAAGTACTTTACATTTGTTTACATGTTCTAGTATTTGAATTATGGCTGTATCGTGGTTGTTGTGGATGGATATGTGTATGTTCACCTAGGGACGGTCCGACGGGGCCTCTAGGGATACGTATTGCCGTGTGTGTGCGTATCATGAACTGTGGTTAACCACCCAGGGATGTCCGACGGGGCTCTGCGGGGTACGGTGGCCGTGAGTCTCGTACCAAGGTTAACTTTGAATTATGATTGTTGGAGATAATGTGTTTTGTGATTGTACATTGTAAATATTCCGGAATATAAAACGTTTTCAAAAATGATTTTGGCGCATTATTCATCTGATTAGAATGTAGTTTAAATGGATTGTACTTGCACTAGCAGTTGTCGCTAACCCCTTAAATGGGGGAAATACTTTTTGTATTTCAGGTATTGATCGTGGGGACAAGCGAGCACCCGAGCCGTATGAGGATGATGGGCAAGCATGATATTGTCCAGAAGTTGATTATTGGTGTCTTGTCTGTCAATTATTATTGATGTCTGATTTTGGGATTCTGTATTATAAAATTTGTTTAAGTACTCGAGTACTTCCGATTTGAATTTGTTAATGTTGTGTTCCCGTTTTGGGAAAATGGATTTGATGTCAGAATTTTATTTGTCGGTTATAGTCTTTTATTTAGCTTGTCGTTTTATTTATGATGGTTTGTCGTTGTCGAATGTCTTGTTTGGTACGTTAGCCTGGTGGATTCCATAGTGTGGGGTCCACGACGCTGTAATATGCCCTGAATGTCTTGGGGGTGTTACAGAATATGGTATCGGAGACAGGTTTATGGATACTTAGGTTGTCGGTTATTTGGGTCTAGTTAAGTGTCGTTTTTGGGACAGTATCACTGCTATGCCATCATCTCAGTACGCCGGTGCTCGTAAGTTTTTCCTAACTTGACTCGTTTCACCGTTCTGTTCTATTCCTCTCTTAGTATCTTGTTGCGTTTTGCGTTTGAATTGTACTTACCCATTACTTCTTCAGAATTCCTGCTGGTAGAGGACGCGGACGCGGTAGGGGACGTGGCGCAGCCGGTGGGGCGGCCATGTCCGATCACTCGGGAACTGATTCGGCGATGCCCTCTTTGTCGAATAGTATTCCCCCTAGTTCCGGAGGTCAGTAGGACCAGTCTGCTAGTTCCGGTAATGCACATGAGAATGTTGGAGTGGCCAACATTTTGCAGCAGGTAGCGAACCAGATGACGCTACTGACTCAGGCCGTTCTAGTCGGCCAAGCTAATGCTAACCCGGTTCCACCTACTGGATCCAGCAATGATAATTTACTTCAGGACGTGATTCGTATGCGTCCTCCGCAGTTTGATGGTGCTTCCGACCCCTCTGGTTGGGAGAATTGGATATTTGAGATGCAGAAGGTATTCGAGGCTGCTAACTGCTCTGAGGAGAGGAAGGTACCCATCGCTCAGTACTTCCTCGCCAAAGAGGCAGCAACGTGGTGAAAAGCGGTGAAACCGCGTGACCGGGCAGCTACGTGGGCAGAGTTTCGGGATTTGATGGAAGATGAATTCTGTCCATGGCCAGTGAAAGAGGGGAGGATCCGAGCCTTCTTTGAGGCTAAGCCCCAAGACGTTCCTATTTCTCAAGCTATCAAGGACTACAATCAACAGCTGCATTATGTGAGGAACCAAGTCCGAGATGAGCTTGATAAGATCCACCACTTTGATATGCGGATGAAATCGAGGGTGCGCCACTACATGTCTGGTCTGGGGTGCACGACTTTGAAAGAATATCAAAATAAGGCGATGGCTTATGAGATGTCGTTTTCTGCAACAGAGACGGCAACCGAAGGAAAGAAACAGAAAACCACTGGTCAGTTTTCGGGAGGAAAGTCAGGAGGGTATCCGAAGACTCAGTCTGGTTCGCGAGTCTTCGGGAGTCGGGCCGCCATCGGGCTGGTCGAGGAAACGGTTCTAGGTCTTCTCCTGCTGGTTCCGTTCGTGGTCCTACGTGCTTCAACTGTAGTCGTCCGGGCCACATGATGAGTGAGTGTGATAGGCCTCCGATTCAGTGTCTTGCTTGTGGTCGAATGGGTCATCATGCTAAGTTTTGTACGAATGCAGCTCGGGCTCCAGTTACTCAGATATCAGCCCCAGCTGCGGGAGAGCCAAGTGTGAATCAGGCACCGACATTTCCTCAGCCGCAGCAGAGTTTTGGGAGAGGTCGAGGACGTGGTCAGCCTTCTAGAGGGGTAGCTTCTAGTGCAGGGTCTGTTCCGCCCCGAGTGCATGAGATGAGACGAGCAGGAGATCCTGACGCGACGGTGGCTACAGGTACCGTCCACATCCTTGATCATCCTGTTTCCGTATTGTTCGATTCTGGTGCTACGCATTCTTTTATATTTATGGATTGTGTGCGTCGTCTGCATGTTGATTGCCTTGTTGCGTGTGAGCCTTTTGTTGTTAAACTTCCTAGTGGGGATAGCATCGTGGGGGATCGTGAGGTTAGAGATTTTTCAGTGAGTATCGCGGGGAGGGTTTGGCCTTCTAATCTGATTGCGGTAGATATTAGAGATGAAGATTTGATTCTGGGTGAGGATTGGCTGGACCGTCATGGGGCGATCATGAATTATAGAACGAGAACCGTTTCGATGTTAGCCTCTGACGGTACCGAGCATTCTTTTGTGGGGCGTAAGCGGAGTAGCCAGAGGTTACTGATCGCGCCTTGAGGGCCGTGAGGCGCTTGAGGAGGTTGCACGGGCTATTGGTGTTACGCTTTGAGATCGGAGGAAGGGGAGTCGAACTCGTCTATTCCGTAGTGTGAGTATCCCGATGTCTTTCCGCACGAGTTGTCGGGTTTCTCGCTGCACCGAGAAGTTGAGTTTACCGTCCGATTTAGAGCCGGGTGCAGCTTCTATCTCTAAGACGCCATACCGTATGGCGCCCGCCGAGATGCCGGAGTCAAGAAACAGCTGGGAGAGTTGCTAGACATGGGGTATATTCGACCGAGTGTTTCACCTTGGGGCGCACCGGTCCTGTTTGTGAAGAAGAAGGATGGGTCACTTCGTTTGTGTATCGACTACCGAGAGTTGAACAAAGTGACCATCAAAAACAAGTATCCGCTCCCGAGGATTGATGATTTGTTTGATCAGTTGCAAGGGGCAACTGTGTTTTCGAAGATTGAGTTGAGATCGGGGTATTATCACCCGAGTGAAGGATACCGATATTCCAAGACAAATTTTCTGACGAGATACGGTCACTACGAGTTTGTGGTTATGCCTTTTGGGCTAACCAACGCACCAGCCGTGTTCATGCAGCTTATGAACAAAGTCTTCATCGAGTACCTCGATAAGTGTGTAGTCATTTTTATCTACGACATCTTGATTTACTCGAGGAGCGAGGAGGAGGACGCCCGTCATTTGCATATCGTGTTAGACATTTTGAGAGCTCAGCATCTTTTTGCGAAGTTCTCAAAGTGTGAGTTTTGGTTGCGGGAGGTTATGTTTCTCGGTCATGTGATCTCGGCCGAGGGTGTTCGTGTGGACCCACATAAGGTGGAGGCAGTGTTGGATTAGGCGCCACCCAAGAACGTGAAGGAGGTCCGCAGTTTTCTGGGATTAGCCGGGTATTACCGTAGATTCGTCGAGGGGTTCTCTAAGCTCGCTCGACCGCTGACTCAGTTATTACAGAAGTCAGAGAAGTTTGTGTGGACCGATGAGAGGCAGAATAGTTTTGAGGAGTTGAAGAAGCGGTTGACGACCGCTCCTGTTTTGGCCTTACCGAGTGGTAATGAGGGTTTCGCCAGTGATGCTTCGGCCAAGGGCTCGGATGTGCACTTATGCAAAGACGGAGGACGATTGCTTATGCTTCCGTCGCTTGAAACCGTATGAGTTGAATTACCCTACGCACGATCTTGAGTTGGCCGCAGCTTGTATTTGCGTTGAAGATTTGGCGTCATTACTTGTATGGCTCGTCCGTGTCGATTTTCACCGATCACTAGATCCTAAATTTAATTTTCAACCATATAGAGCTTATTATGAGAAAGATGTGATGGTTGGAGTTGATTAAGGACTTCGACCTCGAGATTCTATATCATCCGGGTAAGGCAAATGTGGTGGCAGATGCCTTGAGCCGGAAATCGGTAGCACTTCGGACGCTTGAGCTACTTACGGCCCAGTCGGGACTTCAGCGAGAGTTTATGAGGTTGAGCATTGAGGTTGTACTACCAGAGAGTTCCGGGCAGTTGCGTACTCTTGAGATTTCTTCATCTCTGGTCGATGATATCAAATCGGGACAGTTGGAGGACCCGATGTGTATTCAGCTCCGAGAGAGTGTAGGAAAGGGGAAAGCCCCGGGATTTGTTATTCATGAGGACGGTGTGTTGAGATTCCGAGGTCGGTTGTGTGTTCCGAACGACTCGGAATTGAGACAGAGCATTATGCGAGAGGGTCATGCGTCACCTTACTCAGTCCATCCGGGCTCGAGTAAAATATATAAAGATCTGAGGAAGAATTTCTGGTGGAACGACATGAAGAATGAGGTAGTTCAGTTTGTGGCTAAGTGTTTGACTTGTCAGCAAGTCAAGATTGAGCATCAGCCACCGTAGGTTGTTGAAACCACTTCCGTCCCAGTGGAAGTGGGAGGATATCTCTATGGATTTTGTCACGGTTTGCCGAGGACGAAGACGGGTATGAATATGGTGTGGGTGATTGTAGACCGACCGACTAAGTCGGGCGCATTTTCTCGGCATCAAGGATACTTGGGGTCCGTAAAGTTGGCTCGTATTTTTATCGCTACAGATAGTGAGACTTCATGGTACACCGGGACCATTATTTCGCATGATATGGCTGATTTGTATCGCATTTTTGGCAAAGCGGTACATAAGGCATCGGGGACACGCTACGCTTTGAGCACTTCGCTCCATCCCTGCACCGATGGCGATCCAACGCACCATTCGACGCTCGAGGATTTGTTGCGCGCGTGTGCGTTAGATCGAGTAGTGACTGGGAGGAACATCTGGCCTTGATTGAGTTTACTTATAATAATAGCTGGCACGCATCGATTAAGATGACACCATATGAGGCACTTTATGGACGACGTTGCCGATCGCCGATATGTTGGGATGAGCCGTCCGATCTAGTCGACTTGAGCCAGACCTTGTGTTAGAGACGAGGGAGAAAGTTGAATTGATTAGAAAGAGAATGTTGGCTGCTCAGAGTCGACAAAAGTCTTATGCGGATGTTAGGCGTCGACCCTTGGAGTTCGAGGTGGGAGATCATGTTCTGTTGAGGGTATCCCCGACGAAGGGAGTTTTCCGTTTTGGGAAAAAGGGGAAGCTCAGTCTGAGGTATATTGGGCCCTTCGAGATATTGGAGAGAGTCGGTGAGTTGGCATACCGTTTAGCTTTACCTCCATCGTTGAGTCATGTTCATAGCGTATTTCACGTCTCCCAGCTGAGGAAGTATGTTCCGGACCCGTCCCACATTATTGATTTTTGATACGTGGAGATCGAGAAGGATGTTACGTTCGAGGAGAGGCCCGTTAAGATTTTGGAGCGTCGAGACAAACAGTTAAGGCACAAAATCATTCCTTTGGTTAAGGTGCAATGGTAGAGACACGGAGTAGAAGAAGCGACTTGGGAGTTAGAGGAGGATATGCGTTCGAGACACCCCGAGCTTTTTGATTCTTAAGTTTCGGGACGAAACTTTATTTTAGAGGGGGAGAATGTAATATCCGTAATTTTCCATTTTTAGCAGTTTCCATTTTTGGTGTATGTCTATTTTTATCGACTCGCTTGTAACCGTTTCGACATTTCGAATCTACTTTGTTCTTGGAGTTTTTCCGTTTGGACGAGTTTTGATGATGTTTTCACGTAATTTCATTTTATGACATGTTTTGCCGTATGAACGTTCGATTCTCGTTAAACTCGTTCGTTTTCGTTGTTTCTTGGCTTGTACAAGTTCGTATGGTTGAGTTGGTCATGTTGAAACTTTCGGTTTGTAAGTCCGACGTCGTTTCGTGATTTTCGGGCACTTGGGCCATTTTCGTAATTTCCTATAAGTTTAGGGAATTTCATACTCGTTGTCGTATTTCGGATTCCCGGGTAGTCGGATTGATGTTTTCTTGTGATGGTTAGACTCGTCATCGAATATTCTTCGTAGTCGTATTTTTGGTTCGATAGCAGGTCCGGGTTTCGGGGTCGTTCGGAATCGTTTGACAAAGAACGCCAAGATCGCTGCCCGGAAGGGTGTTACGGCCGTAACACCTGCAGGTTACGGCCGTAAGTTGGCCATGTTACGGCTGTAAGTGTCCCCTATTACGGCCAGAATAAAATTACTGCTTTAAAACAATGCAGAGGTCTAATACCTCATTTCCTAGCCTTTCTCTCGTTTTTTCTTCACGGTGCGACTCCAGAGGCGATTTCTTCAGTTTTGATCGAAGAATTTTTCGTGTTCCATCACCATAGAATCGTAGTAGCATATCACCATCAGCATAATCATCCTTCATCATCCGAATCCGAGGTATTTTCTTCAGGAACCCTAACTTGTATAAATTGGGAGTTTTTCGGGTTTTTCGTGATTGATTCCGAATTGTTCATGTATGTTGCGAAACTTCTTACCGATTGTTGTTATTGGACGATTCTCAATCCAATTTCCTTGATTTTAGTCCGTGAACTATCACTACGGGGAGATTTTGTGTAAACCCTCGCCCGTATCGATTGAACGTCTATTACCGTGAATTGTAATCGGGGTTATGGGAGTATTCATTTCGTTTATTGATGTCCGTTGGGACTGAGTTATGTTAATTCTTCGTTAGGAACCGTCGTCTTCCACTCGGATCATCCGTAGTCGTTTTTCACTTCCGATTCTTCGAAGATGTCACAAAGGCAAGTACTTTACATTTGTTTACATGTTCTAGTATTTGAATTATGGCTGTATCGTGGTTGTTGTGGATGGATATGTGTATGTTCACCTAGGGACGGTCCGACGGGGCCTCTAGGGATACGTATTGCCGTGTGTGTGCGTATCATGAACTGTGGTTAACCACCCAGGGATGTCCGACGGGGCTCTACGGGGTACGGTGGCCGTGAGTCTCGTACCAAGGTTAACTTTGAATTATGATTGTTGGAGATAATGTGTTTTGTGATTGTACATTGTAAATATTCCGGAATATAAAACATTTTCAAAAATAATTTTTGGCGCATTATTCATCTGATTAGAATGTAGTTCAAATGGATTGTACTTGCACTAGCAGTTGTCGCTAACCCCTTAAATGGGGGAAATACTTTTTTTGTATTTCAGGTATTGATCGTGGGGACAAGCGAGCACCCGAGCCGTATGAGGATGATGGGCAAGCATGATATTGTCCAGAAGTTGATTATTGGTGTCTTGTCTGTCAATTATTATTGATGTCTGATTTGGGGATTCTGTATTATAAAATTTGTTTAAGTACTCGAGTACTTCCGATTTGAATTTGTTAATGTTGTGTTCCCGTTTTGGGAAAATGGATTTGATGTCAGAATTTTATTTGTCGGTTATAGTCTTTTATTTAGCTTGTCGTTTTATTTATGATGGTTTGTCGTTGTCGAATGTCTTGTTTGGTACGTTAGCCTGGTGGATTCCACAGTGTGGGGTCCACGGCGCTGTAATATGCCCTGAATGTCTTGGGGGTGTTACAGAGAGTTCGTAGCGTGCGCTACTCCTCACACACAGCCCACTATGAATATGACAATGATGATAAAAACGGCACGATTCTCCAACTAGATTGATAATGAATGACGATTGATACACGATACAATTACTCTGAACGGTGAATACCATGAATGAATATGAATGATGAATGATCATTAATGAGTGAAAAATTACTGAGTGACAATTACAGAACGATAAATTCTGAATGATAATTACTGAATGATAACCAGGTATTACACATCTGAGGATTGGTGCAAACCACGATTAATCACGTATAATTTTTGAAATGTGAAAGGATTTAAAGTATTGATATTCTAGAATATTTGAACAATTTAAAAATTGATTTTTGTGCTTACTTTAATGTTTAAGAAGTATGATTCATATGTATTGTAGCAATTCCAGTGCTAACGCTCCTTTGGGGCGAATACGTTTCATGTATTCATGTGTAGTTGAATTGGTGGAGCATCTACAGGGACAACACAAAGGTGATGACACCCTGCGGTGATATTAGATATCCATAATGTCTCGAGTACTTTATGATAATTATGTAATTTATGATGTCATGTAATTATTTTCTTAAGTAAGTCGAAGCATTCCGCATTATTTTCATAATAGATGTGAAGCTTTTTGTTTATGTATTGTCCATGTTGGATATGTATTGGTTGGTATCATGTGTCGTAGCTAGTAAGTCTTTAAAAAAGGATTTACGACGTTGTAATAGTCCCGAATGTATTGGAATGTTACGGTATTTTGACAATCCAACATATGATCATCTTGTTGGATGTACATTGAAAATCCCGTCAATGAAATTTTCAAGCATGTATGTTTTATTGGAAATCTCTTAAGACTCACAATAACAGCACCCATTTTGTGGCTCGTCAACCAGCCATGTCAAGTACTGCATTCGTCCCCTTTTACTTGTCCAGTTTGATTTTTGGCGATCAAATTGACTAAAATTTGATTGAAATTTACGAATTTTATATAATTGATAAAATAAAAAAAATTATATCATTGTAAAGTGCATATAATCTATTTTAAAATGTAATTTTTACTTTCTAAAAATAATAAAAGAATTGTTCATAATCTCTGGTTAAAAATTGGTCAAAAGTTAAGACATGACAATCAAATAGGAAGGAAGTAGTATTATCCATTTAAAAAAAAATCCTCCTCAATTAATCAATGAGACGGACCTACCGCGGCCTCCATGAGATGGGAAAGAGACACGGTGGTCTCTCCATTTTTTATATAAAAAATTGTTCACGAGTCAATTATTTATTGGTTGGGTATGTTTTATTTGAATATTAAGATTAAATTTTATATTTTTTACATACTTTGTTAAAAAAAATCAAAATTAAAAAAAAAATTATCCATAAATACATATTTTTACATACTTTGTAATGGATTCCGAATTTTTTTCACAAATTCTCTATTCTGAAGATCGAATGTATAATTTTTCTCTATTTGTTTGAAGTACAATCGGTTTGTTTGTAATATCGTATTGTTATTATCATATTAATATGTTATTATTTGAGTTTGCAATTTTTTGGTATTGATCTATTTTTTTATTTATTGCTAAGTTTTACTTTTCGGTATTTTTAGTATTTTTGTTATATTTGTAATTTCTTTATTTTACTTTTATTTATATGTCAGTTTGATGTTTAAAAAATAATATATAATAATTATATAAAATATTGTGGTTGGGTGATCAAGAATAAATCTCTTAAAATTGGTGTGGATGAGTTGAAATGAATATTCGTGATGTGGAAGACTGAGAAATTAATTAAATATTATAAAAATTGAATGGTTGAGTGGCAGCAAAAAAGGATTTCTTTTGACAAAGTTGAAAGTCGATTTTTGGAAAACCACATGCTGAATTCAAGTACAATACCTCAATGTGTTCATCTCTTTAGGGTTTTCAAAGCTCCTCAATAGATGTTACAATTCGATCACTATTTAGTTGGTCACTAAGTTCACAATTTTGGTTCAATTCTCGTAAACTCTGCCCCAAAACTAGAGATGTTAAACGGCCTCACGTAATACTTCGCTTAACCCGTTAAAAATCGAGTTAAGACCGATATTTTCTAAAGCGTTTAAATTCTGAACTTTTTACTGACTGCTTTAGTTGCCCAATAATATATATGGGGAAAATATATATATATATATTGTTAATTTCAACTTACATTAATAATATATTTATATAACATATATTAATATTATATATGTAATATATATTAATATTATATATAATATATATTATTATTGTATTTGTTAATATAGTGTGTGTATATATATATATATAAGTGTATTTTTTGTTATATTTATTATAGTATATTTGTTACCATATATAAAAAATATATTGTTATTGTTTTTTTTTTTGTTTGCGACTTATAAGAAAACTAAAAAATAGATTTTTTAAATATTTAGCCCGTTTAGCCTGAAGCCCGTTAGGGCTAGGGCCGATATTTCGTAGCCCGTTTAAATTCGGGCTTTTCTAGCCCGGACTGTTTAGCCCGAAGCCCGCTAGAACTAGCCCGGAACCGCTGAGACTAAGGCCCTGTTCTTTTGGACTTATTTTTCAGTTTTTTAGTTCATTTCGATTCGATTGATTCCAGTCCACTCGCCTCGATTCGATTCGATTCGATTATTCGATTCATCTTATTATTATTATTATTTTTAATCTTAATTATTATTATTATTGTTATTATTACTAATAATATTACTATTATTGTTTTTGTTGTTAATTACTATTATTATTATTATTATTATTTATCATTATTATTATTATTATTATTATTTACCCTTAATATATATTTCGATTCGATCAGTCAGTCCATTCGATTCGATTCGATTCGATTTAGTTCGATTCAGATCCATTCGATTGATTGGGCTTTATTTGATTCATTTCATTCACTAAAAAGAATGCCTAACCCATTTAACATCTCTACCCAAAATCCACTAGACTAAAAACATTTCTCAAAGTCATTTTAAACATGCAGAATGATCAATAATGGTAATTTCTTTTCAAAATACTAAATACAATTATAGAATTCTATTTAAAAATACAAGGTCAGAATACTAGTAAATATTCAAAGTGTACCTAAGCCACAATTTAAACGTATATGAAATACGCTAATATAAGTTAATAGTCAAGATCAATTAATCTCAATCATACACTATAATTTTTCACACAATTATCTAATATTATATAGATTGTATACTAATTATATACTTTATCAGACACCAATATAACACAATCACACCACATTATCTACAATACAAAATAAACATACTATATTTGCATAATTATAACATGAATAAATATGGCGAATGTGGCATAAATGTATTCAATGGTGATAGATTATACATGAAAATAAGGTAATACACGCATAAAGTATGTTGTGTAATTTAAAACCCTAACATTTTTACAAAACTGGTTGTATATTCTCCTGTATAAATTAAATAGGTTAATTTCTTTATGTTTTTTTTTTTTAAATAGTTGTCTACCCCCTGTTTTTCTATACATAGTTTTCAAAACATAGTTGTCTGCCATGGCTTAGTGACAAAGAAGGGGATATAAAATTGTGGTGGAGGCATGTAGCATGGGTTCAATTCCTGATGGGAGCATTCTCTTTTCTGGGGTTGGACCTTCCATGTGCTATCAGTTGACTTGTACTCAGACCCTAGTTATTGAGGCACATCCCGCAATTTAACCGATGATAGGGAAGAGGGACCGGAACTACGACCTCCAAAAATCAACTTTGAGTCATGAAAAAAATAGTAGTAGGTGATGCACATTTTTGGACTGGAAAATACATTACATAAAGTAATCGTTTTTATTCTCATATCTTTCATTGAGGATTTTTTTGAACCATACGCAAATGTGTAGTGTGTATATATATATATATATATATATATATATATATATATATATGGGTTAAAATAAAAAGTCTCTTAATAAAAAGTGTAGGAAGGATTGTGGGAGTAATATGTGTCGTCCTCATTCCACATCATATGACACATCATATGACATGTGTCCCCCCCACCCCGAAAAAAAAATTCCCGCCAATTTTTTTTTGGGGGGTGGGGGTGCCACATGTCATATGATGTGTCATATGATGTGGTATGATGATATGGCAAAGTGACACATGTCACTTCTACAATCCTTACTACACTTTTTATTATAAGAGACTTTTTAAGATAACCACACCCTACATATATATATATATATATATTGATTATGGTGGAAACCCACTTAATGGTGAAATTTAGAAACTAACTGTATTATTAAGCAATTTTATTGCATATTTGTTATTATTTGTTGCATCAAGTTGGTCGCTATTATATGCAATAATAATGCACTAAAAAAATACATAAATGCATATAATCCTACACATCTACAGCCGTTAGATCACTAATATCAATGGCCTACAAAAGTTTCTTTATTTCACAAGGTAATTAGTTTTCATATGATATATTTTCTATATATATATATATATATATATACACACATACATACATTTTATTGAGCCACATCCCGCGATTTAACCGATGGTAGAAAAGAGAGACGGAACTACGACCCCAGAATTCAACCTGAGTCATAAAGAAAATAGTAGTAGGTGATGCACATTTTTTGGACGGGAAAATACATTACATAAAGTAATCTTTTTTATTCTCATATCTTTCATTGAGGATTTTTTTGAACCATAGGCAAATATGTAGTATGTATATATATATTATGGTGAAATTTAGAAACTAATTGCATTATTAAGCAATTTTATTGCATATTTATTATTATTTGTTGAATCAATTTGGTCGCTATTATATGCAATAATAATACAATAATAAAAGTACATAAATGCATATAATCCTACATATTTAAAGCCGTTAGATCACTAATATCAATGACCTATAAAAGTTTCTAGATTTCACAAGCTAATTAGTTTTCATATGATATATTTCCTATATATATATATATATATATTTGGATCTTCCATGTGTTATCAGTTGACTTGTACTTAGACCCTGGTTATTGAGGCACATCCTGCGATTTAACCGATGGTAGGGAAAAAGGACGGAACTACGATCCTAGAATTCAACATGAGCATAGGCGGATGTAGATATAACCTGGTGGTGCACGTGCACCACCAGATTTTTTCAGAATAAGACCCTCTTCCCCGATAATATCTAGTATTATCTTTCCCGTTATTTTATTTTGGCAATAGTTGAATTATCGAGGAGTTTAATTATTTTTTACTCTCGAAGTTTAATAGGTAAAGTCATATATACCTATTAAATATACTTTTTGATTTTTTTTTTTTTTTTGAAAATATATATACTTTTTGATTTGACTTAATCTGTTTTGATCACAGCGATATTAATTAAAGTGTTTAAAATTGTTTATTCAACCTTGAAGTATTTCGCAAACACTTACTTCTTTTGAAGAATATTTATGTAATATGATGAAAAAATTAAGATGCACTCTTAATACAAAACTAGCTGAAGGGTTTCAGTTAATCAAATATTATAAATTACTTTTGAAAGAAATGTTGATTTTGTCCGTAGCAACTGCAAGTGTTGAACGAGTCTTCTCAGCTATGAAATATGTGAAGAGTGAGTTATGTAGTAAGATGGGTGATCAATGGTTAAACAATCGTCTTGTAACATTTATAGAAAAATATGTACTTAAAACTATTAGTAATAATGTTATTTTAGCACATTTTCAGGAAGTGGACAGTAAATATAGGCGATTTTCTTTGTAAATGTACGGATCCTTTATTTCTTTTTTTTTGTTTTTTTTTCCACACACGCACACGGGGGGATCGTCCCCTGTCCTGAGTACCCCCCAAGAGGCTCGACCTCACCCCGATCTAGAGGTAAGTTTTCCAGCATGAAATGTTCGCCTCATTATCCCCCGCTTTGTTATTACTGACTTTCTTTATGTATTATTTGTTATCTTTAATGTAATTTTAATATATATTTTATCGTTCGATATTGTTTTTCGTGGGACGGTCGGTGCAACAGTGATTTTTCGGTCCTGGATCCGCCTATGAACATGAGTCATCAAGAAAAAAAATAGTAGTAGGTGATGCACATTTTTATGGACCGGAAAATACATTACATAAAGTAATCTTTTTTATTCTCATACTCTCTCCGTCCCACCGATCTTGGTTCATATTCCTTTTTGGGCCGTTCCAAGATACTTGATCATTTTCTTTTTAAGACACATTTATCTCTCACAACTTTAAATAATATATATTCATACCATCACTTTATACACTACTTTTCAGCTTTTCTTAAATCCCGTGCCGAAAAGCAAATGCTCAAGATGGGTGGGACGGAGGGAGTATCTTTCATTGAGGATTTTTTTGAACCATACGCAAATATAGGAAATATATCATATGAAAATAAATTACCTTGTGAAATCTAGAAACTTTTGTAGGTCATTGATATTAGTGATCTAACGGCTGTAGATGTGTAGGATTATATGTATTTATGTAGTTTTTTTATTGCATTATTATTGCATATACTAGCGACCAGCTTGATGCAACAAATAATAATAAATATGCAATAAAATTGCTTAATAATGCAATTGGTTTCTAGATTTTACCATTAAGGGAGTTTCCACCATAATCAATCCCCATAAATATATATATATATATATAAGCATGAAATCTAAAAAAATAAAAAATATTACTCATATACTGAGATAAATATATTTAAAATTAGGGTGGATATATACTACCTCCTTTTTGTTTTCTTAATCGCACTGTTGAAACTTTTAAACTATAAAAAACTGAAATGAAAGAATATAGCAAGAATATAAAGGTAATAAATCTCACATGATTATAGTTTGTACAATATGGTTATAAAACAATATATGAAATGTCCAGTATCTTTTCAATATAAGATAATTATTTTTCGCTCTAGTTTAATAATAATTTTTTTGGTACTCAAATTATCAGATATGATATTTATTTGAAGCAGTTCCAGTCACTTATTCTAGTAACACATTCGTATCACTTAAGATAAGTTACATATTCGAGTCACCTAAAATAAATTCAAGTCACCTATTCAAATCGCTTAATTACACCCGATTTACATAAAATGCTTTCGGATCACCAATTGGAGTCACCTAAATTACATTCGTAAATCACCTAAAATATGTTTGGATCGCCTATTCGAGCCACCTAAATTGCATATGATCATATAAAATACATTCGAGTCACTTAAATTACATCAAAGTTACCTAGAATATCTTCGAGTTTGAGTCATCAAAATTACATCCGAGACATCATTTCGAATCACTTAAATTACACCTGAGTAACCTAATATGCATTCGAGTCACCTAAAATACATTTGAATCACTTATTCATGTTATCTAATTACCTCCGAGTCACCTAAGATAATTCACTTGAATATAAATAGGTAATGCAAACACAATCGAGTAAATATTATAACTGCTAATTTAGTTATCAAAAGAATTATTGTTAATATGTGAGAGAGAATATTTTTTTACTTGGGCACTTATGCATATTTTCACAAATATAAAAATACTTGCAATAACAAGAGAATGAAAAAAAATGGGTATTACTAAATACCGTCCTAAATTACTAGTCACCGCTCTTAAAAATTATATTTTCGTCCTTCATTACTATTGAACCTCTCTCTCTTCTCTCTCACAACTTTTCTCTCTCACTACTATCTCTCACTTCTCTCTACCCGCCATCGCCGCACCGCCGCTGTCGTGTCGCCGCACCACCGCCGCCGTTGTAACACCCCGAGATATTCGGAATAATTACAGCGTCGTAAACCCTTTAAGTAAGGATTTACAAGGCTAATTAAAAAGAAAGTAAATCTAAGACATCAAAACTGCGGAAATTCAAGTTTGTGAAAACGTACAACTGGTTCAACGAGTAATTAATACAACCATATCGAATTAATATCAATAAGACACGCGTACTCGAGTACAGAAACCAAACCAAGAAAACAAATCTCCAATAACAATAAACATCACTGAACCCCTTCATCGTCACGTCGCAGATCTGGATCGCTTTCCCCGCTCTCGGCTACCCGAACATCAAAACAAATGTCCACCCCCGAAGGGGTTAGCAAAACGATGCTAGTACAAGTATCATATTAAACAATTCGAATATGCATCAACAATACATAACAAGATACACCACAGGACTTCGCTACACGGAATCCGACAATGCGAATCTACAAGATTCCATTACACAAAGCATGGGTATTCCAATGATCCAGCTTCTCACTTAGATCCCAAGATGATCCCGTCGGACCAACACGAGGTGGACATCCGATCCAGCCTCGGATAGATCGTATAACGTATACAAACACAACTCATGCATACACATATGTTAAATCATTATGTTCATCAACATGAACATATAAACACTATATAACGAATATCATGGCAAATCAACGAAGTAAATATCATGTTCAACAACATGAATAATCATACGCATGCTCCAAAAATACCGATATTAACATATCACGATACTTGCCTCGAAGATGGCAAGAACGATATACTTCAATGATCTCAACACTCTCGAAAGTCGCCTCCTTCGATCAACGTAGCAAGCTTGAACCTTAACAAAAGGAATGATATACAAATCATCTCAAGTCGAACAATGGCCTAACAATTCGGCCTATGGCCGAAAAGCTCAAAATAAACAATGCATCGATTGCTTAGCGCGCTTACGTACTCTACGTAACGTGCGCTAAGCCGGATCATAGCGTGACGCTATCGTATAAGACTAGCGTGGCGCTAGCCACGGATCGCGATCGACTCGGTGGTCTCATAACGACGCTACGACGTTTCGTGCGTTAACTGAACCCCGATAGCGCACGTTAACTCACACATGTTAGCGTGCGCTAATCTTGCATGGCAGAATACTGCAAACCGAAAACTGGGTTGAATGGTGAAGAACTCATGAATTCTACCGTGATAATACAAGTTATCCTCGGGCATATCATGCTAATAAGGTTTGCGGTAGTTTTATGATTATGAAATACAAATATACGGATAGTCATCTCAATATCATAATCCATCTACGATCTTCAAGAAATAATCTAAGTTCCGATAGTCTTACGTTCCAAAACACATGATTCCAACGTGTACAACGTAGCAACTGGGTAATATCCGATTACAGATCATAAATCGATTTGAACATGCTTAGGAGTCCTTATAATAAGATGGTTCAAAGGTTCATACGATATATAGTGCCGATACGTCAAAAGTATCCTTCTAACATGTGATGACCGATTATAACGAAATACTTGCTATCCAAACATGATTCAAACTTCCTTAGGACATTACTAACATCGGTGAAGAATCACCTACCTCAAAGTAGTGAAGAACACGGAGGAAAATGAAGCAATCCAACACCGAAGGCTTGAACACCAATCTCCAATGATATACGATCTTCAATCTCGAACTAGGAGGTTGATACGAAGAGTTTAGGACGAAGGGAGTTATGTTCTAAGTGTAAGAGTTCGGGTTATGGGAGGAGAAAGAACTGAAATCACGAATAGGATGCTGTTCTATTTATAATAAATGGCTATTAGCGCGCGCTAGTCCCTGTTCGTAGCGTGCGCTAACGGTTGTCTGACTTAACTGAAGTCAGCACTTAGCGTGCGCTACGCATATGCCTGTAGCGTGCGCTAAGGCGTTGACTTGGCTTTTCCCGAAAGCCGTCCAGGTTCATCCCGACACGATCCGACAGGGGTCCCCCGGCCAGATCTCACCTACCGCACGTCTCAATCAATTTGACCACTCATAGCGTGCGCTAATGATCCCCTGTAGCGTGCGCTATGAATCCCTGTTAGCGTACGCTACACGCAGCCTGTAGCGTGCGCTACATGCACAGAATTTCAATCTCTATATCACATATACGAAATTATACGCTCGACAACATCGGATTATGAAATACGGAGAATAGTACTCAGACAAAAGTACAATCATTACAATATCACAAGTTCCAATTACATAACAGAAATATCGGGTATTACATCCTTCCTCCCTAAAATGAAGTTTCGTCCCGAAACTTAGGATGAAAACAACTCCGGATATTTAGACTTCATACCGTCCTCCGTTTCCCAAGTGGCCTCTTCGACTCCATGTCGTGACCATTGTACTTTAACCAAATGTATTGGTTTATTCCTCAATTGTTTGATCCGGCTCTCAAGTATCTTGATTGGTCTCTCTTCGAAGGTGCCACCATTAGCTATCTCGATCTCGTCGAAATCAATGACGTGACTGGGGTCCGGTACATACTTCCGCAGTTGGGATACGTGAAACACATTGTGAACATGACTAAGCGATGGCGGTAAGGCCAACCTGTATGCTAAATCCCCAACTCTCTCTAGGATCTCAAATGGTCCGATATATCTCGGGCTAAGCTTGCCTCTTCTCCCAAAACGGAAAATCCCTCGTGTAGGAGACACCTTCAATAGTACGTGGTCCCCAGCGTCGAACTCTAGAGGGCGACGACGTACATCGGCATAAGACTTCTGTCGACTCTGGGCAGTCAACAGTCTCTCTCGAATCACGGCTATCTTCTCTTGCGTCTGAATAATAAATTCCGGTTCCGTCCCGATCAAATCCGAAGAATCATCCCAACTCAGGGGTGATCGACATCTTCTCCCGTACAAAGCTTCAAATGGTGCCATCTTAGTTGAAGCATGCCAACTATTATTGTAGGTGAATTCAACTAATGGCAAATGAACTTCCCAATCAGTTGACCAATCCAAAGCACAAGCTCTAAGCATGTCTTCTACAGTTTGAATAGTCCTTTCGGACTGACCGTATGTTTGGTGATGATAAGCTGTGCTAAAGTTGAGTTCAGTCCCCAAATCCTTGTGAACTGCTTTCCAGAAGTGCGACACAAAACGACCATCTCGATCCGAAATAATGGTCTTCGGCGTCCCATGCAATCTGACTATCTCCGCAATAAATACTCGCGCCAATCTCTCGGGTCCCCATGTATCTTTGATCCCTAGGAAATGAGCCGACTTGGTTAGTCGATCAACTACAACCCAAATCGTGTTCATTCCTGTTCTAGTCCTTGGCATATTGGTGATGAAATCCATCGAAATGTCCTCCCACTTCCATTCAGGGATCGGAAGCGGCTTTAACATCCCTACAGTGTCGCCGATGTTCAATCTTAACTCACTTGACAAGTCAAACACTTTGAAACGTACTCCGCCACGTCCTTCTTCATATTCCCCACCGTAAGTTTTGCTTTAAATCCTTATACATCTTATCACGCTGGGTGAATAGAATAGGGCGTGCTATGAGCTTCCTTCAAAATTGTCCGCCTCAAATCATCATCCTGGGAACGCAAAGTCGACTCAAATCTCGTAACTCCATCATCTTGTATCACGAATCCCGGGCTTTTCCTTTCTTTACTTCATCACATAATCGAAGGATTAAAGAATCGTCCAACCGCTTAGATTTGATCTCTCGACTAGTGATGAAGTCGGTTCCATCACATACGATTGCCTCGATTCCCGGTGCCCATACTTCAATCCCTTCGCGGATCGGGCCTCGTTGAATGCCGGTCTGGGACGTAAGAGCTTCCAACACTCAAGAGAAACAGTTTACGGCTCAATGCATCGGCTACTACATTTGCTTTCCCGGATGATAGAGAATCTCTAAGTCGTAATCTTTGATCAATTCCACCACCTTCTCTGTCTCATGTTTAATTCTTTCATTGAAAAATGTATTTGAGGCTCTTATGATCTCAGAAGATCTCGACAATGAGTGCCGTATAAATAATGTCGCCAAATTTTCAAGGCAAAGACCACATTGCTAGCTCCGGATCATGAGTCGGATAATTAACTTCAGACGGTTTCAATTGCCGAGAAGCATAAGCAATCACTTTATCCTTCGCATCAACACACAACCCAAACCCCGATTTGAAGCGTCCAGATACCATGAATCCATCGATTCCCTCCGGCAAGCTAATATAGGTGTCGTCGAGTCTCCTCTTAAGTTCACAAAACCACTGGCATTTCTCATTCCACGTGAACTTTTGAGTTTTCTATAAATTGAGTGAGCGGACGAGCAATTTTGGAAAATCCCTCTACAAAGCGGCGATAATATCCAGCAAGTCCTAAGAAGCTTCGGACTTCTTTCACGTTTTAGGAGCTTCCCACTCCAAGATTGCTTCGACTTTCTTCGGTCCACCTCGAACTCCGTTTGCCGATATCACATGCCCAAGGAAGGTTACTCCTTAAGCCGAACTCGCATTTTGAAAACTTTGCATACAAATGTTCCTTCCTCAAGGTGCTCAAAACCACATGCAAATGTTCGGCATGCTCCTCTGCGTCCTTTGAATATATCAAGATGTCATCAATGAAGATGACCACAAATTTATCCAAATATTCCAAGAATACCCGATTCATCAATTGCATGAATCTGCAGAGCATTGGTAAGTCCAAATGGCATCACTACAAATTCATAATGCCTGCATCGGATCCAAAGCGCATTTCGGTATATCCGATCCCTTAATTCTCAATCGATGGTATCACGATCGCAAGTCAATCTTCGAGAATACCCTTGCCCCTTGCAGTTGATCAAACAAGTCGTCGATCCGAGGTATAGGATACTTATTCTTGATCGTCATTTTGTTAAGCTCCCTGTAATCAATACACAGTCGGAGGGATCCGTCTTTCTTCCGGACAAAGAGAACGGGCGCTCCCCAAGGAGAAACGCTAGGTTGAATATAGCCCTTCTGTAACAATTCCTCCAGTTGCTTCTTGAGTTCATACATCTCGGTTGGCGCCATGCGTTATGGTGCCCTGGAAATAGGGGCTGCTCCAGGCTCTAATTCGATGGTGAATTCCACTTCTCTTTGCGGAGGTAACCCTGGTAGTTCGTCAGGAAATACATCTGAGAACTCATTCACAACTGAAATAGACGAGAGCTTTACTCCTTCCTCTTTCCTCATGGCATAACACCAAAGTCCATGACATCCCTGTTTCAGTAATTTTACGGCTTTCATTGCTTTGATCAATTTTCCCGAGCTTCCCGGTCTCCATCCTCGGAATAAGTGTTCAGACCCGTCATCAGCAATGATAGAAATGACTCTCTCTCGGTAATTCAGGATAGCTCCATAACGGTTGAGCCAATCGTCTCCGAGAATTAAATCGTCACCATAGATGTCAACAACAATGAGATTCGACGGCCAATCTTTCCCTCCTATAGATACTGGAAAATCTCTAGCCTCTAGGGTCCCCACAATTCTCTCTCCACTCGGCAATCCCACAACATACGGTTCACAATCAATTAAGCACGAGATTTTTAAACGATTTACACAGTTCAATGATACAAAAGAATGTGTAGCTCCGGAATCGAATAAAACACTAACTGGTTGCAAAAGGATCTGAATCGCACTGATGCAACAGCGGTGTTCGATCGTCGATCTCCTCATTTCGCATAAAAGCGCGAGGAACGGACTCAAAGATGGATGTCTCTCTCTTCCCAACGCTCACTGCTGAAATCCACTCTGTGTCTGCGGTTCACACTTATCTCCTTAGAACCAGTGCTGGAGTGCGGGTACCAAAAGATCTAGTAGCGGCTCCACGTAAGGCCGCACGGTGCCCTTCTTGCCCACAATCGTAACAAGTCGCGGAAGGTGCGGGCAATCACGCCGAATATGCCTGCTCGACCACAATTGTAGCATTTCTTTGTTGTGTCCGAAATCACGATGTTGTCCTAACTTCTTTCCGCCTTTAGAAGGATGTGGAGGTTTCCTAGCCGAATAAAGGAAGACCGGCCCTGCGGGCCCCACCACTCTTATTTTCTCGCAAAGCCGCCGATCACCTTCGCTTCTTTGCCTCTACCGATTTCTCCACCGCCGCCTCTTTCATGTCGTAGCCGCTTTGTCTTGATACTGCCGCAACGTAGTACACTCGAATCCGGACATGTACTGCTGAATCTCCGCTTCATCCGCATATCAAAATGAAAAATCTTTTACGCCTCCGTTTCACCAAGTGTCGCACACAAGTCACCGATGATTAAAAGTTTTAATTACATCCGCCGAGAGATGCCTCGAACTCGTGTGGTGAGAAAAACTCTCGGATCTTTGCCTCTCTAATCGACGAGGACAAGATCGTGCTTCCATCATTAGTTTGAATTCCGTCCAATCCGCATTATGATTCTCGGGTCGAATAGCTTCCCACCAATCAAAGGCCTCCCGGTCAGAAAATACTGGGCAATGGGAACCTTCCGGTCCTCGGGACGCTTAAGACCCGCGAATATCTTCTCCAACTCCTTGAGCCGGTGATCCCAAGTAAGTGACTCGGCATATCCGTCAAATTTTGGCGGGTGCAATTTAACCACCTCGGCAAGCCATCTGTCTCCCGGTTATCCTCGTGGTGCCGTTGTCCCATCGCCGTCTGCATGCGATCAACGACTGAGCGAATCGGTTTATCTCGCGCCACCACTGTTGAAGCACTCCGGCATGTTAGGATTTGCGTCATCATTCGCCGATCCTTGCCGCCTCCGTAATGGGAATCGGTTCGACTAACCGATATTTCGGGGTAGTTGCGGAATCCTCATGTCTCATGTTACCACGTCCGCGTCCCACGACAAGGCCCGTCCACGTCCTCCTCTCAACATATCAGTAAACGCAATTTCTCAATATCCGAACAAAATTTTTCAAATAAAGTCCGTCAATACTCACAAAACAGTAATTAAGTAAAACGGTAGTATAAGAGATTAAGAGACTTACAACCACGGTCCACGTGACGACTTCGGCTGAACAGTGATGTTACAAACGACCCGTAAATCAAATAACGTAAACAGACCCAACTAAAACCCGACTGCCAAGATATCCATAAATCTTCGCTCCGATACCATAATCTGTAACACCCCGAGATATTCGGAATAATTACAGCGCCGTAAACCCTTTAAGTAAGGATTTACAAGGCTAATTAAAAAGAAAGTAAATCTAAGACATCAAAACTGCGGAAATTCAAGTTTGTGAAAACGTACAACTGGTTCAATGAGTAATTAATACAACCATATCGAATTAATATCAATAAGACATGCGTACTCGAGTACAGAAACCAAACCAAGAAAACAAATCTCCAATAACAATAAACATCACTTAACCCCTTCGTCGTCACGTCAGATCGTGATCAAGCTTTCCCGCTCCTCGGCTACCCGAACATCAAAACAAATGTCCACCCCGAAGGGGTTAGCAAAACGATGCTAGTACAAGTATCATATTAAACAATTCGAATATGCATCAACAATACATAACAAGATACACCACACGGACTTCCGCTACGGACCGACAATGCGAATCTACAAGATTCCATTACACAAGACATGGGTATTCCAATGATCCAGCGCCCTCAAAGATAGATCCCAAGATGATCCCGTCGGACCAACACGAGGTGGAAATAACCCGTCCCAATGATCCAGCCACACTAGATCCCAAGATGATCGTCGGACCAACACGAGGTGGACATCCAATCCAGCGCCCTCAGCATAGATCGTACAACGTATACAAACACAACTCATGCATACACATATGCCAAATCATTATGTTCATCAACATGAACATATAAACACTATATAACGAATATCATGGCAAATCAACGAAGTAAATATCATGTTCAACAACATGAATAATCATACGCATGCTCCAAAAAATACCGATATTAACATATCACGATACTTGCCTCGAAGATGGCAAGAACGATATACTTCAATGATCTCAACACTCTCGAAAGTCGCCTCCTTCGATCAACGTAGCAAGCTTGAACCTTAACAAAAGGAATGATATACAAATCATCTCAAGTCGAACAATGGCCTAACAATTCGGCCTATGGCCGAAAAGATCAAAATAAACAATCTGTCTGGATTGCTTAGCGCGCGCTACGTACTCTACGTAACGTGTGCTAAGCCGGACTGTTAGCGTACGCTATCGTATAAGACTAGTGTGCGCTAGCCACGGACTGGCAGTCTGACTCGGCTGGTCTCATAACGTACGCTACGTACGTTTCGTGCGTTAACTGAACCCCGATAGCGCACGTTAACTCACACATGTTAGCGTGCGCTAATCTTGCATGGCAGAATACTGCAAACCGAAAACTGGGTTGAATGGTGAAGAACTCATGAATTCTACCGTGATAATACAAGTTATCCTCGGGCATATCATGCTAATAAGGTTTGCGGTAGTTTTATGATTATGAAATACAAATATACGGATAGTCATCTCAATATCATAATCTATCTACGATCTTCAAGAAATAATCTAAGTTCCGATAGTCTTACGTTCCAAAACACATGATTCCAACGTGTACAACGTAGCAACTGGGTAATATCCGATTACAGATCATAAATCGATTTGAACATGCTTAGGAGTCCTTATAATAAGATGGTTCAAAGGTTCATACGATATATAGTGCCGATACGTCAAAAGTATCCTTCTAACATGTGATGACCGATTATAACGAAATACTTGCTATCCAAACATGATTCAAACTTTCTTAGGACATTACTAACATCGGTGAAGAATCACCTACCTCAAAGTAGTGAAGAACACGGAGAAAAATGAAGAAATCCAACACCGAAGGCTTGAACACCAATCTCCAATGATATACGATCTTCAATCTCGAACTAGGAGGTTGATACGAAGTGTTTAGGACGAAGGGAGTTATGTTCTAGGTGTAAGAGTTCGGGTTATGAGAGGAGAAAGAACTGAAATCACGAATAGGATGCTGTCCTATTTATAATAAATGGCTATTAGCGCGCGCTAGTCCCTGTTCGTAGCGTGCGCTAACGGTTGTCTGACTTAACTGAAGTCAGCACTTAGCGTGCGCTACGCATATGCCTGTAGCGTGCGCTAAGGCGTTGACTCGCTTTTCCCAAAGCCGCCCGTGTTCATCCCGACACGATCCGACAGGGGTCCCCCGCCGATCTCACCTACCGCACGCCTCAATCAATTTGACCACTCATAGCGTGCGCTAATGATCCTCATGGCGTGCGCTATGAATCCTGTTAGCGTACGCTACACGCACTGTAGCGTGCGCTACATGCATGTAATTTCAATCTCTATATCACATATACGAAATTATACGCTCGACAACATCGGATTATGAAATACGGAGAATAGTACTCAGACAAAAGTACAATCATTACAATATCACAAGTTCCAATTACATAACAGAAATCTCGGGTATTACAGCCGTGCCGTAGCACCGCCACACTACTCTCACTTCGGTGAAATTGACGCAGGCGTCTGGAATTTCCGCATGTACCATGGTGCAGGCGTCTGGAATTTCCACCTGTACCATCGTACAAGCGTCTATTCCAGACTCCTGCGCCATGGTGGAGGCGGAAACTCCAGAAGCCTGCACCATGGTGCAGGCGTCTACAATAGACGTTTATACCATGGTGCAGACATCTGGAATTTCCGTCTGTACCATGGTGCAGGCATCTATTGTAGACGCCTGCACCATGGTACAAGCATCTATCCCAGACGCCTAGACCAGGGTATAGGCGTCTATCCTGCACGCCTGCACCATGGTGAAGGCGGAAACTCTAGACGCCTCCACCATGGTGCAGGTGTCTGGAATAGACGTCTACACCATGGTGCAGGCGTCTACAATAGACGCCTGTACCATGGTACAGGCGGAAATTCCAGACGTCTGCACCATGGTGCAGGCAAAAATTCCAGACGCCTGCACCAAAATTCCAGACGCCTGCGTCAATTTCACCGAAGTGAGAGTAGTGTGGCGATGCGACGGCACGGCGGTGGTGGTGCGACTGCACGACGGCGGTGTGGCGGTGATAATGGCAGGTAGAGAAAAGTGAGATAGAATAGTGAGAGAGAAAAATAGTGAGAGAGAAGAGAGAGAGAGGTTCAATAGTAATTAAGGACAAAAATGTAATTTTTAAGGGCGGTGACTAGTAATTTAGGACGGTGTTTAGTAATCCAGAAAAAAAATAGGGTTAATGACGCCAAAATCCACAACCTTTCATCGGACTTTCATTTTTCCCACAACCTTTTCAAAAATCCTGTAAATCCACAACATTTGGCACTTGTTCGATTTTTCCATAATTTTGATTTAGCTCCAAATTCGGTCCTACGTGGATCCTACATGGACGCTGTCACCGCCAAAAATTCAAACTGCATCGTTTTAAGCTTAGGGTTAATAACGCCAAAATACACAACCTTTGATGCCCCTTTCATTTTTTCCACAATTTTTGGCACTTGTTCGATTTTTTCATTAGCAGCATCTTAAAAGCTGAAAAATATTTTCAATTTTTAGTTTTTTTGCACAATTTTAAGGATGGCTTTATAATGAGTTCTATTTTTTTTTTTTCAAAAAAAAAAATCAGTTTGTAGAGTTCCTCTTTTTAGATTTTGACTATTTAGTTTTAAACAGTTTGTAGTTCAGTTGTTTGTTTGTAAGGTGATTTGGTTTCATGGCAATAAATAGGCAAGAATGTTTTCCTTAATTATTTGCATTGATGTAATATAATCTGTTTTTTCCCATATTTCAACTGTATTTTTTTTTCTTAGCTTTCAGCTTCTAGGAAGTATATTGTTTTAAGATCATGATATACTAATTGGAAAACTAACTAGTCAAAATTTAAAAAGAGAAACTCTACAAACGGATTTTTTTTTGGAAAAACCAAAAAAAAAATAGAACTACATTATAAAGTCGTCCTTAAAATTGTGCAAAAAAACTAAAATTGAAAATATTTTTCAACTTTTTAGATGCTGCTAATGGAAAAATCGAACAAGTGCCAAAGGTTGTGGAAAAAATGAAAGGGGCATCAAAGGTTGTGTATTTTGGCGTTATTAACCCTAAGCTTAAAATGACGCAGTTTGAATTTTCGACGGCGAAACACTCCCGGCGTCCACGTAGGATCCACGTAGGACCGAATTTGGGGTTAAATTAAAATTACGAAAAAATCGAACAAGTGCCAAAGGTTGTGGATTTTCAGGATTTTTGAAAATATTGTGGAAAAAATGAAAGTCGGATGAAAGGTTGTGGATTTTGGCGTCATTAACCAAAAAAAATATAGCGGTGCCATTTTAACCTTTTTCATTTCTTAATTTGTAGCACTGTACCGGCTAAAGCCGGTTGCCGGTTGCCTATCACTTGTCAAATCAGGAGAAAATGAAAATGTCATGACGGCTGAGATGAAACTTTCTTCACTTTCTGCACGATCTGTTTTAAATGCGCCGTAAAAACGTACGGTTTTTGTTTCGGTTATTTTCATCCGTAGGATCTAAAGACAGATCCTCTGTCAGAGCACGTGTCGATCAAAGGAATCCGGTTGACACTTGGCAAAGGATCTTCATTCGTCAACGGGAGCATAGCATGTGATCTACGCCGTAGAAACTAGTACATCTCTACTGATGTCCTTGAGTGAAGCCAAATAATATGAAGAATAATAATTTAGTTCATTTATGATTTTTTAAATTTAAATGTCGTAGTAAAAGCACAGTTTATTTTACACAATTTGTTTTTATACATTTGTAGTTTGTATAATCAAAAAATTTAATTTTAACGAATACCATATACATTTTAATTAATTAGAGTTTAAAATGTCTACTCCGTCAAAAATATCATATTTGAAAGTTAGGTCATGTTCTATTGGACTTATTTTTAATTTTTGATTCGATTGGCCTATTCGGTTAAGTTCGGTTTAGTTAGTCCATCCAATTGGGCCTAATTCAGTCTGATTCAGTTCAATTCTTCTTCATCTTATTATTATTATTATTATTATTATTATTATTATTATTATAAAAAAAAAACTCATAGGATTACAAAAGATTAGTGGGGAGCCTCGAAACTAACTGAGCTCCCACACCTCTAGTGATGGTAAAACCAATCCTATTATTATTATTATTATTATTAATAATAATAATAATAATCATCATCTTGGTTATAATTATTGTTATTATTATTATTGTTGTTCATTAATATTATTATTACTAATAATATTCACTATTATTAATAATAATATTTATTGTTGTCGATTACTATTATTATTATTTCACTACCAAAAATCACACTTTAGCCGACGACTTAAAGTGGTCGGCTAAACCCCAAAGTCGTCGGCTAATCACGCCAGCCGTCGGCTAAAAAACCGTCGGCCGATATTCGTCGGCCAAGGTTTAGCCGACGACTTTTTTGGTAGTCGTCGGCTAAAGCTCAAAGTTTAGCCGACCATTACAGCAAGGTCGTCGGCTAAACCTATTGGAAAAAAAAAAATTTTAGCCGACGACCTTATCGAGTCGGTCGGCTAAAACCTGTTTTAAAAAAAAAAATAGACTTTAGCCGACGACCGTCTTATATGTCGTCGGCTAAAACCCTTTTTAAAAAAAAAATTACTTTAGCCGACGACCGTCTTATATGTCGTCGGTTAAAACCCTTTTTAAAAAAATAAAAAATAAATTACTTTAGCCGACGACCTTTATAAAGTTGTCGGCTCAAACCTAATATAAAAAAAAAATTAATTCAGATTTTGGGATCCCAAAACCTGTATTTTTTGCACCTGCAATTATTATACACCAACTCTCATTATAAACAACAATCAACGCGCAACACATTCAACTAATACCATTAATAATATGCCCAATATTCTATGCAACACAACGCACAACACATTCAAG
The DNA here is from genome assembly GCA_033398695.1 of Orobanche coerulescens. Classification (NCBI taxonomy): domain Eukaryota; kingdom Viridiplantae; phylum Streptophyta; class Magnoliopsida; order Lamiales; family Orobanchaceae; genus Orobanche; species Orobanche coerulescens. Next base: position 8,218,130 of record CM065816.1, on the reverse strand, counting down.
AACATTAATTTCATCAACATACTAGTAGCGTCAATAAAATCACTTACACAATTGTAACACAAATATAAATATACAAGAGTACTACAACAACACAACTACAATCCACTGCCAAAATCATCTAAATATCGAAATGTAGTAGTAGAAGGATTACCACCATCCCCTAGATCCTCGTCACGAGGCTGTGAAGATGGGGTCTGTCCGAAGAGAGAAGGCGGTGGAGCAGTGCTCAGTCATTCGAGTAATGGTGCAGTCAGCGTCATCATATAGTCCATCATGGCCTGCTGTTGTCTCTGGAAACTCTCTAACCGCGACTCAATCCTTTGCTCGCTCTCATGTAACCGCGTCTGAGTCCTCCTTTCATTCTCAGCTCGGAGCTCCCTCTCCGCCCTCAACTGCTCCTCGAGATAGGCAGTCCGTGCATCCCGTCCGCGAGGGCGCTGGAAGCCGGGGGTATCTTTCAATACATGGTGACCCTCGGCTCCCATCATCTTAGTGCGGTACCGACTACCTCTAAGAGGGTAGACGGTACCCCACACCCTAGCGCGAACATAAGGATCGGCCTGATCGATCTGTCCAATGGCAGAATCGAGATCGGTCTCCGCTAAGTCCGGATACTGCTCCCGAGCAATCTCAGCAAGCATCCTCTAAGACTTCTCCCGCACACGCTCCTAAGTTAATATGAAAATAAATATTTCAATATGAATAAAAGTATGATACAAAGGCATTTATTTTATTACCAAAATAAAATAAAAAAAGACTTACATGCTCCTCGGGACAGTTCGGAAATGCTTTCTGAGTCACGTAGGCAAATGCGTCAAACGAATCAGAAGAAATGGCCTCGTGCGCAACTCTGGCTAACGACCGGGAACCCAGACTGTGATAGTGAGTCAGACCAGCACGATTGGTCGTGTTGGTCAAGCTAGTCACCTTCAAAAAAATATTATTTAGAATCGAGTTTATATTTAGAATTAAAAAAAAAATAAAAAGTGAAATATTATTATTTTTTATTAAATACTAGCAGTTTTTTTAATAAATAAAATACAATATTCAGATTTTTATTTTTTTTATGGAAAATAATATTCTAGTTTTTATTTTTATTAAAACAATTTATTTCCACTTTTGAATAAAAAAATTCCAATTTTTTAATATTAATAATATTCTAGAATTTAAAAAAATACCTGAAGTTCCGATTTTTTCTAATTTAAAAAAATCAGAACTTCAAGTATTTTTTAAATTCTGAAACATTAATTTAAAAAAATCGAGTTTATATTTAGAATTCAAAAAAATAAAAACTGAAAGAGAACGAATGAAATGAGGGTATTTTAGTCATACAATGAACTCTGGGTCGCGAAAATGGGTGCGTAGCCACTTCCACTCGTACTCCCGGAACTTGAATTCTTCCGGGGTAGCCTCTCGGGTATCACCCCAGGCTGTCCAGAACATGTGCATCTCATTTTTTCAAGATTTGTACATACAACACACGTTGCACAACATATATCATTCGTAAGAATAAAATTACGCAAACAATGTAGATACAAAATAAATTAAAATGACTTACTTGGTATACTGCACCTCGTCACACCAAGTACGTAGTAGAGAGTCGGGAATGACAAACCACACCTATGAACAGCATAAATACGCAATAATTTAAAAACATCACATATTGCATTTTCAAGAACTACGTGTTGATTGAAAAATACTTATTAAATATTTATTAACTTACCGACATAACATTGTTCAAAGCATCCTTCACGCACTGCGGCACATCCCCCAATCGGGCCACAAAACGGGGACTCTGTCCCGAATGACAAAGCCAACATTACGGCTATATGACGCCGCAGCGTCAGAAGACATCACCGTCCGGCCGTGTCTCTCTAGAGGAATTTCATAACGGCCATGCTTACTTACGTACGAGTCGAGCGCCAGACCCTTTGCTGGGCCACGAGTCTTCTTCTTTTTCTTCTCCTCCTCGATTACATTTTTCCCCTTCTCCTTCTCCCTCTCCCTCTCTATCTCCTCGTACAGTTTCGTCTTCGAAACCCGACAACTCCGCCAAAACATGTTGTCTGGCCAAGACTCGTAGACGTACGCCTCGTCAGGGCTAATCAATCGAACGGGAACTCGGACTCCCGTCTCATCGACCTCTGGAATAGTCGGAACCATCGGAGGCATGAATAGAGTCGGCGGCGGACCGTGGGGCACCGCAGACGAGGAACTCCGTACATCTCCTGATGTGTGAGGGCTAGATGTGGGTCGGTGGATGGGAGGCATACGAGTCTCTGGCTGCGAGGGGGTCGGCCGTGGTGTCTGAAAGGATAAACGCCGCGCTAGTGCAGCGGGCTCATCTGTCGCCCTAAAAAAATCGTCAGCGTTCATGCCGGTAGCTTATAGTATCTGGATGGCACGAACGCTGCTCTGAAATATGTATAGTGTATCGGGATCCGCCTTACTAGAGGCTGCCGAACTCCCCCCCCGAATCGGGAGTGGTCGACTTTATCGACTTCTTCCCCAACGCTTTCTTTATTCTATCCATAATCTAAACAAATAAATCAAATTCACAACTCAACACAACAGTAATTATCAATGTCATACCACGTTAATCTTTCGATTAACGCCGGCTATAAAATTCCTTCCTCCTCAAACAAATTCATCAAATATTTCATCAAAACTCATTACACAATTTACCTAATTCATCAAATAATCTAAACAAATTCATCAAATTCACAATTCAACACAACAGTAATTATCAATGCCATACCATGTTAATCTTTCGATTAACGCCGACTATACAATCCCTTCCTCCTCAAACAAATTCATCAAATTCACAACTCATTAAACACAAAATATTGAAAATACTAAATTCATCAAATATTGCATCACAACTCATTAAACAATTTATCTAATTCATCACATAATCTAAACAAATTCAACAAACAAATACAATAAATTCAACAAACAAAATAAAAAAAATAAGGAAAAGGGTTACCGCGGCCGGGCTGGCGGGCGACGGACGGAGGGCGTCGGGCGGGCGGGCGGGCGACGGGACCGGGGCTCGTCGGGCGGCGGGGCTGGGGCTCGTACTGTAATATCCGTAACTTTCTATTTTTAGCAGTTTCTATTTTTGGTATATGTGTACTTTTATCGATTCGCTTGTAACCGTTTCGACATTTTGAATCTACTTCATTCATGGAGTTTTTCCATTTGGACGAGTTTTGGTGAAGTTTTCACGTGATTTCATTTTATGATATGTTTTGCCGTATGAACGTTCGATTCTCGTAAAACTCGTTCATTTTCGTGGTTTCATGGTTTGTACAAGTTCGTATGATTGATTTAGTCGTGTTGAGACTTTCGGTTTGCAAATCCGATGTCGTATCGTGATTTTCGGATGCTTGGGTCATTTTTGTAATTTCCTATAAGTTTAGGGAAATTCATCTCCTTGTCGTATTTTGGGTTCCTCAGTAGTTGGAAGTGCATTTACTATCGAACACTCAGCTTTGTTGCTATGTATGCCGCGTATTTACACTTTTGATTCTATCCTCGTGTTGTGGTTCGTCGTCGAATCGACCGTGCAGAATCGTGTTTTAGAACTGGGATCTGTTACGTGCATAACGTACGTTATGCATGATCCATAACGTACGTTATGACCTTTCCCAATACAATACAGGCAGTTGGTTACGTACGTTAACCAGTATTGGGTTACGTACGTAACCATCATAACGTACATTAACAGCTCGTGTTAACGTACGTAACGCGCTGTCAGCGTTTTTAAACCTGACTTAACCTCAGTCAGTTTCTTTCATTCTTCTTCGCCCCTTCTCGCGACGTGAGTGTTCTTGAGCGCTTTTGGAGCGATTTGTCCAGAGCAATCCGTGGATTTCCTTTAGAGATTTACTATTGTGTACCAAGGGAGATTAATCTACAACATTCACATCTTCCATCAGTCGAATCCAAGGTATTTCCTCAGGAACCCTAACTTTGACGAATTTGGGGGTTTTTCGGGATTCTAGGGGTTAATTCCGAATTGTTCATCCATATTACGATATTCCTTACCGATTGTGATTATTGAGTGATTCTAAATCCGATTTCCTTGATTTTAATCCGCGAATTATCAATACGGGGAGATTTTGCGTAAACCCTCGCCCGTATCGATTGATCGTTCATTGTCGTAGCATGTAATCGGGGTTATGGGAGTATTCTTTTCGGTTATTGATGTCCGTTGGGACTGAGTTATGCTAATTCTTCGTTTAGGAACCGCCGTTTTCCATTCGGATCGTCCGTAGTCGATTTTCACTTTCGATTCTTCAAGAATGTCTCAAAGGCAAGTACTTTACATTTGTTTACATGTTCTAGTATTTGAATTATGGCTGCATTGTGGTTGTTGTGGATGGATATGTGTATGTTCACCTAGGGACGGTCCAACGGGGCCTATAGGGATACGTTGCTGTGAGTTTCGTATCGTGAACTATGGTTGACCACCCAGGCATGTCCGACGGGGCTCTGCGGGGTACGGTGGCCGTGAGTCTCGTACCAAGGTTAACTTTGAATTATGATTTGTTGGAGATACTGTGTTTTGTGATTGTACATCGTAAATATTCCGGAATATAAAATGATTTCTAAAATGATTTTTGGCGCATATATTCATCTGATTAGAATGTAGTTCAAATGGATTGTACTTGCACTAGCAGTTGTCGCTAACCCCTTAAATGGGGGAAATACTTTTTGTATTTTAGGTATTGATCGTGGGGACAAGCGAGCACTCGAGCCGTATGAGGATGATGGGCAAGCATGATATTGTCCAGTAATTGATTTTCGGTGTTATGTCTGTCGGTTATTATTGATGTCTGATTTTGGGATTTCTGTATTATAAAAATTGGTTTAAGTACTCAAGTACTTCTTGTTTCAAAATTGTTAATGTTGTGTTCCCGTTTTGGGAAATGGATTGATGTTGGATTCTATTTGTCGTTTTAATGGTGATTGTTTGTCTTTGTTGAATGTCTTGTTGGTATGTTGGCCTGGTGGATTCCATAGTGTGGGGTCCACGGCGCTGTAATATGCCCTGAATGTCTTGGAGGTGTTACAGAATATGGTATCAGAGCTTAAGTTTATGGATACATAGGCTGTCGGCTATTTGGGTCTAGTTAAGTGTCGTTTTTGGGACAGTATCACTGCTATGCCATCATCTCAGTACGCCGGTGCTCGTAAGTTTTCCTAAATTGACTCGTTTCACCGTTCTGTTCCATTCCTGTCTTAGTATCTTATTGCGTTGTACGTTTGAATTGTACTTACCCGTTACTTCTTCAGAATTCCTGCTGGTAGAGGACGCGGACGCGGTAGGGGACGTGGCGCAGCCGGTGGGGCGGCCATGTCCGATCACTCGGGAACTGATTCGGCGATGCCTTCTTTGTCGAACAGTGTTCCCCCTAGTTCCGGAGGTCAGCAGGACCAATCTGCTAGCTCTGGTAATACACATGAGAATGTTGGAGTGGCCAACATTTTGCAGCAAGTAGCGAACCAAATGACGCTATTGACTGAGGCCGTTCTGGTCGGCCAAGCTAATGCCAACCCGGTTCCGCCTACTGGATCCGGCAATGACAAGTTACTTCAGGATGTGATTCGTATGCGTCCTCCGCAGTTTGATGGTTCTTCCGATCCTTCCGGATGGGAGAGTTGACTTTTTGAGATGGAAAAAGTATTTGAGGCTGCTAATTGTTCTGAGGAGAGGAAAGTACCCATTGCTCAGTATTTCCTCGCCAAGGAGGCAGCAACGTGGTGGCAAGCGGTGAAACCGCGCGACCGGGCAGCCACGTGGGCAGAGTTTCGGGATCTGATGGAAGATGAATTTTGTCCTTGGCCAGTGAAAGAGGGGAGGATCCGAGCCTTCTTTGAGGCTAAGCCCCAAGATGTTCCTATATCTCAAGCTATCAAAGACTACAAGCAACAACTGCATTATGTGAGGAATCAAGTCCGAGATGAGCTTGATAAGATCCGCCACTTTGATATGCGGATGAAATCGAGGGTACGCCACTACATGTCTGGTCTGGGGTGCACGACTTTGAAAGAATATCAGAATAAAGCAATGGCTTATGAGATGTCATTTTCTGCGACGGAGACGGCAACCGAAGGAAAGAAGCAGAAGACCTCCGGTCAGTTTTCGGGAGGCAAGTCAGGAGGGTACCCGAAGGCTCAGTCTGGTTCGCGAGTCTTTGGGAGTCAGTCGCCATCAGTTGGGCGAGGAAACGGTTCTAGGTCTGCTCCTGCTGGTTCCGTCCGTGGTCCTACGTGCTTCAACTGTAGTCGCCCGGGCCACATAATGGGTGAGTGTGATAGGCCTCCGATTCAGTATCTTGCTTGTGGTCGGATGGGTCATCGTGCTAAGTTTTGTACGGATGCAGCTCGAACTCCAGTTACTCAGATATCAGCTCCAGCTGCGGGAGAGCCGAGTGTGAATCAGACACCGACAGTTCCTCAGCCGCAGCAGAGTTTTGGTAGAAGTCGAGGACGTGGTCAGCCTTCTAGAGGGGGAGCTTCTAGTGCGGGGTCTGTTCCGCCCCGAGCGTACGAGATGAGACGAGCAGGAGATCCTGACGCGACGGTGGCTACAGGTACCGTCCACATCCTTGATCATCCTGTTTCCGTATTGTTCGATTCTGGTGCTACGCATTCTTTTATATCTATGGATTGTGTGTGTCGTCTACATGTTGATTGCCTAGTTGTCTGTGAGCCTTTTGTTGTTAAACTTCCTAGTGGGGATAGCATCGTGGGGGACCGTGAGATTAGAGATTTTTCTGTGAGTATCGCGGGAGGGATTGGCCTTCTAATATGATTGCGGTAGATATTAGGGATAAGGATTTGATTCTGGGTGAGGATTGGCTGGACCGTCATGGGGCGATCATGAATTATAGAACGAGAACTGTTTCAATGTTAGCCTCTGACGGTACCGAGCATTCTTTTGAGGGGCGTAAGCGGAGTAGCCAGAGATTACTGATCAGCGCCTTGAGGGCGGTGAGACTTCTTCGGGGAGGTTGCACGGGTTATTGGTGTTACGCCTTGAGATCGAAAGAAGGGGGAGTCGATCTCTCGTCTTTTCCGATAGTGTGTGAGTATCCTGATGTCTTTCCAGATGAATTGTCGGGTTTGCCGCCGGACCGAGAAGTTGAGTTTACTGTCGATTTAGAGCCGGGTGCAACACCGATTTCTAAGACGCCATACCGTATGGCGCCTGCCGAGATGCTTGAGTTGAAGAAAAAGTTGGGAGAGTTGCTAGACATGGGGTATATTCGACCGAGCGCTTCACCTTGGGGCGCACCGGTCCTGTTTGTGAAGAAGAAGGATGGGTCACTTCGTTTGTGTATCGACTACCGAGAGTTGAACAAAGTGACCATCAAAAACAAGTATCTGCTCCCAAGGATTGATGATTTGTTTGATCAGTTGCAAGGGGCAACTGTGTTTTCGAAGATTGATTTGAGATCGGGGTATTATCTGTAACACCCCGAGATATTCGGAATATGTTACAGCGCTGTAGACCCCTACATGGGACCTACCAGGCTACAATAGAAAAACTCCACTCGACTAACCATCTTGGTTAGCGAGGATACACAATTAAATAACATGACATATAAAGATACGCCCGGAGCAACCGGCAGAATAAGCATCAACCCACAACGTGACAATTAAAAGCAATACAATACGGAGTTTGAAACAAAAAGCCTAAGTACTCGCGAGTACAATCTATAAGTTTAAAACTGTGGGAACAACCATATCGAAATGGACAAAGGAAATAATTAGACCCAATCGCACATGTCAACGACCCTGGCCAACATCCTCGTCGTCCCGGTGCTCGCCGTCCAGGATAATCATAACCTGAAATCCATAACAAGAATTTCCCCAAAACGGGTCCCCAAAGGGGTTAGCAATTACGCTAGTACAAGTAATCAAGGCAAACCAATCGCTTACACATTTCATAGTACATGCACCAATATCATTTCAAAAACCAAAACCAGACATGTCTTTTCCGGAAAACATACAGTCCACAATTAGCCTTGAGAACAGGGCGGCAGCATGCATTCTCACTCGAGGCCTCATAGGGACCCTAACGAGTTGGCTACAATTACAGAAAAACAAAACCACGCACACGCTATGCCGTGAGAACAGGGCGGCAGCATACATTCTCACTCGAGGCCTCACAAGGACCCTAACGAGTTGGCTAGCGGTACGAAACTCGTGAAATCCAGGGCGGCAGCATAGATTTCCCTCCTTGACCCCGTCGGGCCAACACAAGGTGAGTTACACACAAGTAATATACATTACCATTTCATGTTAAGCTTAAAGGTTTCCAAAAATACTTGCCTTGAATTATTTTGATGACGCAACGAACGGACAGGATAATCACCGACGAACACTAGGAATCAACGGGACCGAACCTAACGATTTCGAAGAACATAATTACAACCAACTCTAGCTGAATACGGAAATGGAATACACCCGAAAACCCGCCTACGATTCATGTATATTCGAATAAAAATAACAACGAGGGCGGACAATAACCAAACCCTCTCGATTCCGCAAAACTATGAAAATATACCATGAATCCGTAGGAAAATTAATGATATCAACAAGATTAATCATATTCATCAAGAATCCATCAACAAAACGGAAAGAATCGGACAAAAACCCCAAAATCCCCAATTATCCAAAAGGGAGGGTTTCAAGAAATATTACCTTAGGAGATTCAAGTACTAAGATCCGTAGAACACGCGCTGGATTGATCGTCCGGGCTTCACTACCGAAGAAAAATGATAAAAATCAACCCCCCAATGAGTATTGATGAAGAACTCTCCCCCTCTCTCACACTCTCTCTCGCGCTGCAGGAAGAAGAAGAAGAAATGAGCAGCTGATTGCTCAAAACGACATAATTATAGGGGGTTGACCGCATTGTGTGCCGGCACGGTGAGTGTGCCGCGGCACGAGCAAAAAATTACTCCTGGGGTTCGGCGGTGTGCCGCGGCCACGGCATGCGTGTGCCGCGGCACCAGTCTGAGCGGGTTTTGGTCGCAGATGACACACGAGTGTGCGCGGCTGCCGGATAGGTGTGCGCGGCACTGGCCGGGCATTGTGCGCGGCACCGGATAGGTGTGCCGCGGCACACATGGCTTCGTTTGGCCAAAGAATCGAAGAAATTTGTGTGCCGCGGCACACGCATCTTGTGCCGCGCCCACACCCCCTTATGGGTCCCAAAATGATAAAAATGATCCTAAAGAGAATAAAATGATAGGAATCAATATTTGGGAACCAATAACACGAAATGGATCCACGGCAACCCAAACGGCGGTTCGCACCACAATAACGAGAATACAGTTCAACAGTTGACAGGAAGGACACACTGAAAGGTACACGAGGGTCACTATGACCGAGAAATATACCAAAAATGAAAATACAAGGGAAAGAAAAATACCGGATATTACATTCTACCCCTCTAAAAATAAGTTTCGTCCCGAAACTTAAGAAACAAACAACTCAGGGTACCTAGCGCGCATGCTATCTTCGGTTTCCCAAGTTGCTTCCTCGACACCGTGTCTCGACCACTGCACTTTGACCAAAGGGATGGTCTTATGCCTCAGTCGTTTCTCACGATGCTCCAAAATCTTCAAAGGACGCTCCTCAAAAGTAATATCTTCAGCAATATCAATCTCGCCATAATCGATGACGTGACTAGGATCCGGAACATATTTCCTCAGTTGGGAAACATGAAAAACGCTATGAATGTGACTCAAGGCCGGGGGTAACGCCAAACAGTACGCTAATCCACCGACCCGCTCGAGAATCTCGAAGGGTCCAATAAATCTCGGACTCAACTTCCCCTTCTTCCCGAAACGGAAAACCCCTCTCGTCGGCGACACCTTCAGCAAAACGTGGTCTCCCTCCTCGAATTCTAAAGGTCGACGACGGACATCGGCATATGACTTCTGTCGACTCTGGGCCGTCAACATCCATCCCCGAATTAATTCTATCTTCCGCCTCGTCTCTAAAACGACATCCGGCTCGGTCCCGACCAAATCGGACGTCTCATTCCAACAAATCGGCGATCGACATCGTCGCCCATAAAGTGCCTCATACGGTGCCATCCTAATCGACGCGTGCCAACTATTGTTGTACGTGAATTCGATCAATGGCAAATGCTCTTCCCAGTCGCTACTCCAATCGAGGGCACAAGCACGCAACATGTCCTCGAATGTATGGATAGTGCGTTCCGACTGTCCATCTGACTGGGGATGAAAAGAGGTACTCAAATGCAGACGGGTACCCAACGCCTTATGCACGGCCTGCCAAAAGTGCGATACAAAACGGCCATCACGATCCGAAACAATAGACTTCGGAGTACCGTGAAGTCTCACAATCTGCGCGATAAACACACGAGCCAATTTCTCCGGGCCCCAAGTGTCCTTGATGCCCAGAAAATGTGCCGACTTGGTCAGACGATCAACAATCACCCAAACCATATTCATGCCCGATCTCGATCTCGGCAAACTCGTAATGAAATCCATCGATATATCTTCCCATTTCCATTCTGGAACGGGAAGTGACTGCAATAACCCAGCCGGTCGCTGATGCTCGATTTTGACTTGTTGGCAAGTCAAACATCTCGCCACAAACTGTGCGACCTCCTCCTTCATATCATTCCACTGAAGTTCCTCCTCGTGTCCTTGTACATCTTACTCGAACCGGATGAACGGAATAGGGTGTGGAATGGGCCTCACGCAAAATACTCTCGCAACTCTGGATCGTTCGGCACACAAAGCCGACTGAATCTCAAAACACCATCCTCGTGAATCACAAACCCGGAGACTTTCCCTTAAGAACGTTCTCTCGGATTTGAGTAATCATCGGATCCTCTAATTGTTTCTTAATTTCATCGATCAAAGGCAGCGAAATCTCTAAAGCACAAAGTTGCCCAGCGGCTCCAGCAACAAAACCTCAACACCAAACTCAATCAAAGCCCGCCGAAGCTCGGTCGAGACGTGAGGACCTCAAGCGTTCGCAACGCAATCGGTTTCGACTCGGGGCATCGGCTACGACGTTCGCCTTGCCGGATGATAAAGGATTTCGAGGTCATAATCCTTAATCGGCTCTAACCACCTCCTCTGCCTCATATTCAACTCCCATTGAGTAAATATATATTTGGACTTTTATGATCGGTAAAAATCGACATGCGAGCCGAAAAGATAGTGACGCCAAATCTTGAGCGCAAAAGCATTGCCGCTAACTCCAAATCATGAGTAGGGTAGTTAAGCTCATACGGTCTCAATCTGTCTCGACGCATAGGCAATGGTCTTGCCGTCCGCATCAATACGCACCCAAGACCACGGCCCGAAGCATCGCTATAAACGGCGAATCCCTCGTTGCCACACGGCAACGCCAAAACCGGGGCTGAAGTCAAACGCTTCTTCAGCTCCTCGAAACTCGGCGCCTCTCATCGGTCCGCATTTAACTTCTCGGATTTCTGGAGCAATTGTGTAAGTGGCCGAGCTAGTTTTGAGAAACCCTCGACGAACCTACGGTAGTAGCCAGCCAAACCCAAGAAACTACGGACCTCCTTCACATTTGTGGGTGATGCCCAATCCAACACGGCCTCAATTTTCTGCGGATCCACACGGACTCCCTCGACTGAAATCACGTGACCCAAAAACATCACTTCCTTTAGCCAGAACTCACATTTCGAGAACTTCGCATAGAGTTGCTCGGTCCTCAAAATGTCTAACACTATCCGCAGATGATGGGCATGCTCTTCCTCATTCCTCGAATAGATAAGAATATCGTCAATGAAGACGACGACACACTTATCCAAATACTCAATAAAGACTTTGTTCATCAATTGCATGAACACCGCCGGCGCATTAGTTAACCCGAAAGGCATAACTACAAACTCGTAATGTCCGTATCTCGTCCGGAAAGCTGTTTTCGGCACGTCGGACTCTCTCACCCGGAGCTGATAGTACCCCGATTTCAAATCAATCTTCGAGAATACCGCAGCTCCCTGTAACTGATCGAACAAGTCATCAATCCTCGGCAAAGGATACTTGTTCTTGATGGTTACCTTGTTTAGTTCGCGATAGTCGATACACAAACGTAGTGAACCATCCTTCTTACGCACAAACAAGACCGGTGCGCCCCAAGGCGAGGCGCTCGGTCGAACATACCCCGACTCCAGAAGTTCACTCAACTGTTTCTTCAACTCGGCCATCTCTGAAGGTGCCATGCGATACGGCGCCTTCGAAATCGGAGCCGCGCCCGGCTCTAATTCTATAACAAACTCAGCCTCACGATCCGGTGGCAATCCCGGCAACTCGTCAGGAAATATATCAGGAAACTCACTAACGACTGGAATCGACGAAAACTCGACTCCACCATTCTCCGCCTTCAAGACGTAGCACCAATAACCAGTACACCCCTTTCACAGGAGTTTCACCGCCTTCAAGGCGTTATTAACAAACTTCTGGTTTCTCTTTCGCCCCGCGAAAGAGTGTTCAGTACCGTCCTCGGCTAACATGGTAATGATCCTCGTGCGGTAATTCATGATTGCACCATGCCGCTCGAGCCAATCATTCCCGAGAATTAAATCCTCGCCCTCGATACTCACAACAATAAGATTAGAGAGCCACGCCCTCTCACAAATGATCACAGAACAGTCTCGGACCTCTCGATCACCGACAATTCTATCACCGCTAGGAAGTTTAACGATGAAAGGCTCGCAAGGCGACAAACAGTCGAGACTCAAACGGTGTACACACTCTAGAGAAATGAATGAATGCGTAGCACCCGAATCGAAAAGCACACTGACAGGATGGAAATGAATGTGAACGGTACCTGTCGCCACAGTAGCTGCTGGATCATCGGCCCTCCTCATCTCATAGATACGCGGCTGAGCAGAGCCGACACTGGAAGCTCCACCCCTAGCAGGCTGACCCCTACCCCTACCTCGGTCGGCACTCGGTGGAGGCGGCGGAGCAAATGAGCCCTGGTTCACACTCGGCTCCAACGGTACTGGTTGAGAAGAACGGGCGCCACGAAGCTGTTTGACCTGCTCACAAAAAGGGGCCCGGTGGCCCAGCTGTCCACAAGTGTGACAAGTAAGCTTCGGACGAGAACACTGCCGGCTCCTATGGCCCTGCACACCACAGTTAAAACATGTGGGTTCACGAGCGGAGGTTCCGGCGGCACCCCGAAAGCTTCCAGAGAAACGAGCCGAACCGCCCGTTGAAATATTTGCAGCTTGAGATTTCTGCTGGCCTCCACTCTTGGGACCAGAAAAATTTCCGACCGACTTCTGCTTCTTGCTCTCACGAGCCAAATCGCTAGCCGTCACCGACATATCATAAGCAAGAGCTCGACTCGATAATCCTTCAAGGTAGTACAGACGAGCCTGCATATAGTCCCGAATGGGCGCCTTCATCCTCTGGAAAAATGGAAAATTTTGTCGCTCTCAGCGACAACTTGGGTCTTCACATAACCCAACTCCTTGTTAAAGTCGGCAATGGCCTGAGATACGGGGATATCCCGTGGTTGAGCATCATAGAAAGCATGCACTCGAGCCTGTCTGACCGGTCACGGACAATATTCGGTCTCCATCAATTCTTGGAATTCGGCCCACGAAGCAACGTGATCTTTGGGACCAACGGCCTCCCACCAATCTGTAGCATCTCCCGTGAGAAAGTATTGAGCAATAGGGACCCTACGGTCCTCGGGGCAATTAGTAGCAGTGAAGACTTTGGATATCTCCTTGATCCACCCTTCCCAGCCGATCGGGTCCGAAGCTCCCGAAAACTGAGGAGGATGCATCTTGATAACATCTTGGAGCCAACGATCCGCTCCGCCCCGATTAGCGTGGGCCTGATCCGGGTTCTGAACCGCCTGAGCTATCGCCGCCATCTGGTTAACCATTTGCTGCATGATAGCCGCAATACCAAGATCAGCGCACTCCTGAGAAGAAGCATGACTGTGACGGTCGCCGGTACTGCCGGCTCCTGAAGAGTGCGACGTGGCTGCCCCACCGGCTGCCCCACGTCCTCGGCCGCGTCCACGACCACGACCACGACCACGGTTTCCTCCGGCATCCATACTGATGTTGAGAGATAACAGAAGTATATCGAAGATGAGTAAGGGAGGAAAAGCAACTACGATTCAAAAGTGGAAATACAATGCAAGAAACAAAAGAGCCGAATAAGAAAACTTACGAGCACTGGAAGTACGGGGATGCTGGCAGTGGTGTGACAATGTGCAAAACAAAACACGACTAGACCCAAATAACCAACAAGCCTAGGTATCCATAAACCTAGAGCTCTGATACCATTTTCTGTAACACCCCGAGATATTCGGAATATGTTACAGCGCCGTAGACCCCTACATGGGACCTACCAGGCTACAATAGAAAAACTCCACTCGACTAACCATCTTGGTTAGCGAGGATACACAATTAAATAACATGACATATAAAGATACGCCCGGAGCAACCGGCAGAATAAGCATCAACCCACAACGTGACAATTAAAAGCAATACAATACGGAGTTTGAAACAAAAAGCCTAAGTACTCGCGAGTACAATCTATAAGTTTAAAACTGTGGGAACAACCATATCGAAATGGACAAAGGAAATAATTAGACCCAATCGCACATGTCAACGACCACGCCAACATCCTCGTCATCGTCCCGGTGCTCGCCGTCCAGGATAATCATAACCTGAAATCCATAACAAGAATTTCCCCAAAACGGGTCCCCAAAGGGGTTAGCAATTACGCTAGTACAAGTAATCAAGGCAAACCAATCGCTTACACATTTCATAGTACATGCACCAATATCATTTCAAAAACCAAAACCAGACATGTCTTTTCCGGAAAACATACAGTCCACAATTAGCCTTGAGAACAGGGCGACAGCATGCATTCTCACCCGAGGCCTCATAGGGACCCTAACGAGTTGGCTACAATTACAGAAAAACAAAACCACGCACACGCTATGCCGTGAGAACAGGGCGGCAGCATACATTCTCACTCGAGGCCTCACAAGGACCCTAACGAGTTGGCTAGCGGTACGAAACTCGTGAAATCCAGGCGGCGGATAGATTTCCCTCCTTGACCCCGTCGGGCCAACACAAGGTGAGTTACACACAAGTAATATACATTACCATTTCATGTTAAGCTTAAAGGTTTCCAAAAATACTTGCCTTGAATTATTTTGATGACGCAACGAACGGACAGGATAATCACCGACGAACACTAGGAATCAACGGGACCGAACCTAACGATTTCGAAGAACATAATTACAACCAACTCTAGCTGAATACGGAAATGGAATACACCCGAAAACCCGCCTACGATTCATGTATATTCGAATAAAAATAACAACGAGGGCGGACAATAACCAAACCCTCTCGATTCCGCAAAACTATGAAAATATACCATGAATCCGTAGGAAAATTAATGATATCAACAAGATTAATCATATTCATCAAGAATCCATCAACAAAGCGGAAAGAATCGGACAAAAACCCCAAAATCCCCAATTATCCAAAAGGGAGGGTTTCAAGAAATATTACCTTAGGAGATTCAAGTACTAAGATCCGTAGAACACGCGCTGGATTGATCGTCCGGGCTTCACTACCGAAGAAAAATGATAAAAATCAACCCCCCAATGAGTATTGATGAAGAACTCTCCCCCTCTCTCACACTCTCTCTACTGCAGAAGAAGAAGAAGAAGAAATGAGCGGTGATTGCTCAAAACGACATAATTATAGGGGTTGACCGCATTGTGTGCGCGGCACGGTGAGGTGTCGCGGCACAGCCAAAAAATTACTCCCAGGGTTCGGCAGTGTGCCGCGGCACAGCATGCGTGTGCCGCGGCACCCGGTACAGGTGGGTTTTGGTCGCAGATGACACACGAGTGTGCCGCGGCACCGGATAGGTGTGCCGCGGCACACAGTACAGTTCGTTTGGCCAGCAACTGAAGAAATTTATGTGCCGCGGCACACGCATCTTGTGCCGCGGCCCACACCCCCCTTATGGGTCCCAAAATGATAAAAATGATCCGGAAAGAGAATAAAACGATAGGAATCAATATTTGGGAACCAATAACACGAAATGGATCCACGGCAACCCCGAAACGGCGGTTCCACACCACAATAACGAGAATACAGTTCAACAGTTGACAGGAAGGACACACTGAAAGGTACACGAGGGTCACTATGACCGAGAAATATACCAAAAATGAAAATACAAGGGAAAGAAAAATACCGGATATTACATTATCAGCTCCGAGTGAAGGATACCGACATTCCGAAGACGGCCTTTCGGACGAGATACGGTCACTACGAGTTTGTGGTTATGCCTTTTGGGCTAACCAACGCACCAGCCGTGTTCATGCAGCTTATGAACAAAGTCTTTATCGAATACCTCGACAAGTGTGTAGTCGTTTTTATCGACGACATCTTGATTTACTCGAAAAGCGAGGAGGAGCACGCCCGTCATTTGCATATTGTGTTAGATATTTTGAGAACTCAGCATCTTTTTGCTAAGTTCTCAAGATGTGAGTTTTGGTTACGGGAGGTTATGTTTCTCGGTCATGTGATCTCGGCCGAGGGTGTTCGTGTGGACCCACATAAGGTCGAGGCAGTGTTGGATTGGGCACCGCCCAAGAATGTGAAGGAGGTCCGCAGTTTTCTGGGATTAGCCGGGTATTACCGTAGATTCGTCGAGGGGTTCTCTAAGCTCGCTCGACCGCTGACTCAGTTGTTACAGAAGTCAGAGAAGTTTGTGTGGACCGATGAGAGGCAGAATAGTTTTGAGGAGTTGAGGAAGCGGTTGACGACCGCTCCTGTTTTGGCTTTACCAAGTGGTAATGATGGTTTCTCAGTTTATAGTGATGCTTCAGGCCAAGGGCTCAGATGCGTACTTATGCAGCACGGGAGGACGATTGCCTATACTTCCCGTCAGTTGAAACCGTATGAGTTGAATTACCCTACGCACGATCTTGAGTTGGCCGCAGTCGTATTTGCGTTGAAGATCTGGCGTCATTACTTGTATGGCTCGTCGTGTCAGATTTTCACCGATCACAAGAGCCTGAAGTACATTTTCACCCAGAATGAGCTTAATATGAGACTGAGGAGGTGGTTGGAATTGATTAAGGACTACGATCTCGAGATCCTTTATCATCCGGGCAAGGCTAATGTGGTAGCAGACGCCTTGAGCCGGAAATCGGTATCGCTTCGGGCGCTTGAGTTACTCACGGCCCAGTCGGGACTTCAGCGAGAATTTATGAGGTTGAGCATTGAGATTGTACTGCGAGAGAGTTCCGGGCAGTTGCGTACTCTTGAGATTTCTTCATCCCTGGTCGAGGACATTAAATCGGGACAGTTGGAGGACCCGATGTTTATTCAGCTTCGAGAGAGTGTAGGGAAGGGGAAAGCCTTGGGATTCATTATTCATGAGGATGGAGTGTTGAGATTCCGAGGTCGGTTGTGTGTCCCGAACGACTCGGAATTGAGACAGAGTATCATGCGAGAGGCTCATGCGTCACCTTACTCAGTCCATCCAGGCTCGAGTAAAATGTATAAGGATTTAAGAAAGAATTTCTGGTGGAACGACATGAAGAAGGAGGTAGTTCAGTTTGTGGCTAAGTGTTTGACTTGTCAGCAAGTCAAGATTGAGCATCAACGGCCAGCCGGGTTGTTGAAACCACTCCCCGTCCCAGAGTGGAAGTGGGAGGATATCTCTATGGATTTTGTCACGGGTTTGCCGAGGACGAAACGGGTATGAATATGGTGTGGGTGATTGTAGACCGACTGACTAAGTCGGCGCATTTTCTGGGCATCAAGGATACTTGGGGTCCAGAAAAGTTGGCTCGTATTTTTATCGCCCAGATAGTGAGGCTTCATGGTACGCCAAGGACCATTATTTCAGATAGAGATGGCCGATTTGTATCGCATTTTTGGCAGGCGGTACATAAGGCATTGGGGACACAGTTACGTTTGAGCACTTCGTTCCATCCCCAGACCGATGGGCAGTCCGAACGTACCATTCAGACGTTCGAGGATTTGTTGCGCGCGTGCACATTAGATTGGAGTAGTGACTGGGAGGAGCATTTGGCCTTGATTGAGTTTACTTATAATAATAGCTGGCACGCATCGATTAAGATGGCACCGTATGAGGCGCTTTATGGCAGACGTTGCCGATCGCCGATATGTTGGGATGAGTCGTCCGATCTAGTTGGCACCGAGCCAGACCTTGTGTTAGAGACGAGGGAGAAAGTTGAATTGATTAGAAAGAGCATGTTGGCTGCTCAGAGTCGACAAAAGTCTTATGCGGATGTTAGGCGTCGACCTTTGGAGTTCGAGGTGGGAGATCATGTTCTGTTGAGGGTATCCCCGACGAAGGGAGTTTTCCGTTTTGGGAAAAAGGGGAAGCTCAGTCCGAGGTATATTGGACCTTCGAGATATTGGAGAGAGTCGGTGAGTTGGCATACCGTTTAGCTTTGCCTCCGTCGTGGAGTCATGTTCATAGCGTATTTCACGTCTCCCAGCTGAGGAAGTATGTTCCGGACCCGTCCCACATTATTGATTTTGGAGACGTGGAGATCGAGAAGGATGTTACGTTTGAGGAGAGGCCCGTCAAGATTTTGGAGCGTCGAGACAAACAGTTAAGGCACAAAACCATTCCTTTTGTTAAGGTGCAATGGTTGAGACACGGAGTAGAAGAAGCGACGTGGGAGTTAGAGGAGGATATGCGTTCGAGGCACCCCGAGCTTTTCGATTCTTAAGTTTCGGGACGAAACTTTATTTTAGAGGGGGAGAATGTAATATCCGTAACTTTCTATTTTTAGCAGTTTCTATTTTTGGTATATGTGTACTTTTATCGACTCGCTTGTAACCGTTTCGATATTTTGAATCTACTTTATTCATGGAGTTTTTCCATTTGGACGAGTTTTGGTGAAGTTTTCACGTGATTTCATTTTATGATATGTTTTGCCGTATGAACGTTTGATTCTCGTAAAACTCGTTCATTTTCGTGGTTTCATGGTTTGTACAAGTTCGTATGATTGAGTTAGTCGTGTTGATACTTTCGGTTTGCAAATCCGATATCGTATCGTGATTTTCGGACGCTTGGGTCATTTTTGTAATTTCCTATAAGTTTAGGGAAATTCATCTACTTGTCGTATTTTGGATTCCTCGGTAGTTGGAAGTGTATTTACTATCGAACACTCAGCTTTGTTGCTATGTATGCCGCGTATTTACACTTTTGATTCTATCCTCGTGTTGTGGTTCGTCGTCGAATCGACCGTGCAGAATCGTGTTTTAGAACTGGGATCTGTTACGTGCATAACGTACGTTATGCATGATCCATAACGTACGTTATGACCTTTCCCAATTCAATACAGGCAGTTGGTTACGTACGTTAACCAGTATTGGGTTACGTACGTAACCATCATAACGTACGTTAACAGCTCGTGTTAACGTACGTAACGCGCTGTCAGCGTTTTTAAACCTGACTTAACCTCAGTCAGTTTCTTTCATTCTTCTTCGCCCCTTCTCGCGACGTGAGTGTTCTTGAGCGCCTTTGGAGCGATTTGTCCAGAGCAATCCGTGGATTTCCTTTAGAGATTTACTATTGTGTACCAAGGGAGATTAATCTACAACATTCACATCTTCCATCAGTCGAATCCAAGGTATTTCCTCAGGAACCCTAACTTTGATGAATTTGGGGTTTTTCGGGATTCTAGGGATTAATTCCGATTTGTTCATCCATATTATGATATTCCTTACCGATTGTGATTATTGAGTGATTCTAAATCCGATTTCCTTGATTTTAATCCTCGAATTATCAATACGGGGAGATTTTGCGTAAACCCTCACCCGTATCGATTGATCGTTCATTGTCGTAGCATGTAATTGGGGTTATGGGAGTATTCTTTTCGGTTATTGATGTCCGTTGGGACTGAGTTATGCTAATTCTTCGTTTAGGAACCGCCGTTTTCCATTCAGATCATCCGTAGTCGATTTTCACTTCCGATTCTTCAAGAATGTCTCAAAGGCAAGTACTTTACATTTGTTTACATGTTCTAGTATTTGAATTATGGCTGCATTGTGATTATTGTGGATGGATATGTGTATGTTCACCTAGGGACGGTCCGACGGGGCCTTTAGGGATACGTTGCTGTGAGTTTCGTATCGTGAACTATGGTTGACCACCCAGGGATGTCCGACGGGGCTCTGCGGGGTACGGTGGCCGTGAGTCTCGTACCAAGGTTAACTTTGAATTATGATTTGTTGGAGATACTGTGTTTTGTGATTGTACATCGTAAATATTCCGGAATATAAAATGATTTCTAAAATGATTTTTGGCGCATATATTCATCTGATTAGAATGTAGTTCAAATGGATTGTACTTGCACTAGCAGTTGTCGCTAACCCCTTAAATGGGGGAAATACTTTTTGTATTTCAGGTATTGATCGTGGGGACAAGCGAGCACTCGAGCCGTATGAGGATGATGGGCAAGCATGATATTGTCCAGTAATTGATTTTCGGTGTTATGTCTGTCGGTTATTATTGATGTCTGATTTTGGGATTTCTGTATTATAAAAATTGGTTTAAGTACTCGAGTACTTCTTGTTTCAAAATTGTTAATGTTGTGTTCCCGTTTTGGGAAATGGATTGATGTTGGATTCTATTTGTTGTTTTAATGGTGATTGTTTGTTGTTGTTGTTGTTGAATGTCTTGTTGGTATGTTGGCCTGGTGGATTCCATAGTGTGGGGTCCACGGCACTGTAATATGCCCTGAATGTCTTGGGGGTGTTACACGTACAGGCGGCGGGACGACGACCGAGCGGGCGACGGGGGTTGGGGGCTGGGTGACGATCGGTGGGATGGGGGTTCGGTGACGATCGGCGGGACGGGGGCTAGGTGACGGGCGGTTGGGGACTGGGTGACGATCGACGGGCGACGGGCGACGGCTAGATGAAGGAGAAAATAATAAAAGTTAGGTACGAGAAAACGTATAAAAGGTGGGGGTTTATCCGACGACAAGATCTACATCGTCGGCTAAAGTTTTTTTAAAAAAAAAATTATACTTTAGCCGACGACATATAAGACGGTCGTCGGCTAAACCCCAGCAATGACCCGACCGTGTTAGACAACACGGTCGGGTCAGGCATACAATGTGTTTTCAATTTCTGGGCAGGTGCGACATGGGCCGTGTCGTTGGACACGGTCGGGGGTTTAGCCGATGACTCTATTCATGTCGTCGGCTAAAGTTTAATTTTTTTTTAAAAAAACATTAGTCGATCGTGTCAGGAGACACGGGCCGTTTCGCACCTGCCCAGAATGGGAAAATACACTGTATGCCTGACCCGAACGTGTTGTCTAACACGGTCGGGTCATTGTTGGAGTTTAGCTGACGACCGTCTTATATGTCGTCGGCTAAAGTATAATTTTTTTTAAAAAACTTTAGCCGACGACGTAGATGTTATCGTCGGCTAAACCCCCCGTTTTTTTTAAATAATATTATTGATATTATATTAATGTTATGATTATGATTATTATTATTACTATTTTTTTAATTATATTTAACAAATGAAAATATACATCTACTAAATTTATGGCTCATAGTTTGAGTCATCACTACCGTCTGTCTCATTATCTGAGTTGATATCCGGCAACATATGCCTCAAGTCGTCCACATTATCGTCATCAGAATTTTCAAGTAATTCGTTTGTATCAACGTCAACGTACCCGCGAGCATCACCACGGAGTCGGACGACTCGTCCTTCAGGAACATTATTCATTGTAATTGTTGTTGATGGTGGAATATTTGCTGTATTTGGCTCTTGATAAGCATTATCGTCATCAGTACCTGTTGTTTCTCCCAGTGTAGCAGCACTAAAAATATTCCTCGTTGTCACAACGTTCACTATCTTCCATGTGCCTTTCTTCACCAAGTCGTCCAAATAATACACCGACTTTGCTGATGTAGCAAATACAAAAGGATCACTTTCATACCATGAAGTGAAAGTGTCAACAGATAACAACCCGTAAATTAGTTCTACCACTTCCAAAAGAACACCGTAATATCCACCATCTATCATAACCCCAGAATTTTGACATCTTCTTTTTTGGTCTCTCTCAAGGCATACGAATGTGACACCGTTGACTTTGGCTATCGAATAAATTCTTGACATAACCGGCTTCATAGAAAGAAGCATAAGTTCACGCAACTAGTTAGGGTGTCCGTCATCTTGTATGTGTGTCATCTGTCGTAAATAAACTTTTTATGTAAAAAATATCTTAAGTCCAAAATGCAATAGCAACTGAATGTACCCATTCTCCAAAATAGTCGGCAAAAGTGTCATTGTGGAATCTAGTGTCACCTCGCACCATATCGCATGACAAGTGAATGTCTTTCCAATACTGAACTTCTGGACAATTGAGCAATATCCACCAATGTGCAATTCGTGACTCGTACGGGTCTAATTGTCTTCCTGGCAACCTCCCATAGACGTCAACCTCAGTGAATATGATAGAAAGATTGAATTGTATTTTATCTGCTGGAATAGAGCGGGAAGGGGGCTCGGAGGTGCCCAAATAAAACTTGATATGCGTAATACACTCCGACGCAAGGTAAGATTCTGCAATGCATCCTTCTGGTGCAGACTTATTGGCCACGGAGTCTTTGTAATCACCGAGTTGCCTGTAATATTGTCATTGTGTTAGAAATCATACTTAATTTGACAATATATATATATATATCATACAAAATTATGTTACCTTTCAACTGGGTACATCCACGTGTAGTGCACTGGACCAGTGACCAATAACTGCCGGGGAAGGTGGATCATGAGGTGAGGCATGAGGTCAAAAAAGTTTGGAGGAAATATTCGCTCAAACTTGCACAAGATATAGATGATCTCATCTTGTATTTTACGCAAATCAGATCTCTTGACTTCTCTCGTACATAATTTCTGGAAAAATCTTGATAATGCAACACACGGCTCGACCACCTGTTTTGGTAAGTACGGTCGAATAAATACCGGAAATAGGCGTTGGAGTAGGATATGACAATCATGACTCTTCAAACCAGTTAACTTGTTCTCCCTGAAATTAACACATCTTCCTATATTTCCAAAGATACCGGTAGGATACCTAGCAGTCTTTATCCAGCAAAATATCTCAGTTCTCTGCTCGGCAGTGATGGTGTAAGCTGCCTTAGGCATTTTTTATTTTCCCTTGACAGTTTTCAACCACAAATGTTTTCTTATGCTCATTTCTTCCAAGCCTTTGCGTGTTTTTGGCCCGTCTTTGGTCTTTCCATCCCAACCTAAGGTTGTCCCAACCACACTTTCGCAAACATTCTTTTCAATGTGCATGACATCCAAGAAGTTCCTTGTCAGTAACTTGGACTAGTAAGGCAATTCCCAGAATATACTTTTGTGCGACCAATACTTATACCTGTCGGGCCTTTCAGGGGTTGCTGCAATCACATCAGGATGGTTGCTAAGCTGACCAAAATCGTACTCATTAAGAATCGATAGTATTTCATCACCTTTCCACTGTCGTGGTGGCTCGCCCATTTCTATAGTGCCATCAAATGCTGCAGCATCCATACGCCACTCATGTTCCCTCTCAAGCCATATTCGATGACGCATTCGGATAACTTTCCTACAGTGGTACCTAGCACAATCTGCATTCAAACACACTGGACAATCTCTATATCCGCTAATAACAGATCCAGACAGCATTCCATATGCAGGAAAATCACTAATAGTGCCGATACACATGGCGTGCAAGTAGAACGTCTCAGACGAATAACTGTCGTACGTGGGATGACCTTGCTTCCACAATAATTTCAGCTCCTCTATCAAAGGTCTCATATACACATCGATAGACTTTCCCAAATATCCCGGCCCCGGGACTAACAAGGTCAACATATTATACTCCTTCCGTATACACATCCACGGAGGAAGATTGTAAGGAATCACTACAACAAGCCATATGGTATATGAAAGACTCATGTTACCAAAAGGGTTGAAACCATCAGATGCAATCCCGAGCCTTACATTTCGGATATCTGAAGAAAAATTCGGATACTCCCTATCTATATGCTTTCACGCCTCTCCATCCGAAGGGTGTATCATAGTATCCCTGTCATTAGTGCGCGGCTCGGCATGCCATCTCATTGCTTTTGCCGTGTGAGGAGACATAAAAAGCTGTTCCAACCTGTCCTTCAGTGGAAAATACCAAAGTACCTTCACCGGTTTTTCTTCTCCAGAAGGAGTGATCCTATATCTCTCTGTATCACATACAGGACATCTCGTGAGGTCTTCATTAGGATGCCCCCAGAATAGAACACAATCATACATGCAGACGTGGATCTTAATGTAGGAAAGACCAAGATCTTTCAAAATTCGTCTCATTTTTGAATATGTATTAGGAAGATGATGACCCCGTGGAAGCATATTACTCGTAAGCTCCAAGTAATCATCTACAGACTTGATGGATGATTTGTTTTCCACCTTTAATCTCATCGTTTCCATGACACAATCAAGAACAGTCATGTTACACCCTGGGTATAGAGGGGTCTGTTGGAGTTGAATTAGCTTGTTGTACCTGTCAAGCCCAGCAGTATTGCAAGGCAACGGTCTACGGGGTCGTGGGATTGGCTCAGTTGGTACAAACGTCTCGGAAAAACCAAACACATCATCAATCAACCTCCTCTTCGGATCGGTGAACCCGTCGTTACCACTAAATTGTCCGTGATCATACGGAATAACAGAATTCGGTGCTTCACCGTGGTATATCCAACATGTATATTTACTCCAAAAACCATTCTTCTTTAGGTGTTCCCAGACCTCATCAAATGGAAAACGAAACATATCACTGCGACATCTACATTTATTACACGGACAGTAGTGCAACGTATTACCACTGTCGTGCTCTTTTACAAATCTCATAAACTGCTTCATCCCATCCATTACACTTGGATCCTATTTTCGTAACCCAATCCAACTCTTGTCTATCCTGAAAATGTATACATTTTCCAATATTAATCTAACTAACTAATATTGTTCAAATTATAAATGAAATCACAACAAACAATTAATCATAATGATTATCATCATAAAACTTAATTGTTTTACATAAAAGCTATCGAATGTAACATGAATAATACAAAGTTTCGAAATCACAATAAAAAATACAATAAAATACGTACCTTAATCGAAATGGTGATTATAACAACCGGTAGAAACCTTCGTCACTCCAGCTAGCACAACTCAAAGTAGCAACTCACAAACTTTTTCGGGAATAACCGACGGGATCGGGAATAGAAATGTGCTCTTTAGCGGGGAGAGGGGCAAGATTGGGTTGGTGTTCCTGAACTATAAATAATTTTCACTTGGAGGTTTAGCCGACGACTTGATCTAAGTCGTCGGCTAAAGTATATATTTTTTTGAAAAAGTGTTTAGCCGACGACTTGATCTAGGTGGTCGGCTAAACCATTGCAATATTATTTTTTTTCGAAAGGGGTTTAGCCGACGACCTAGATCAAGTCGTCGGCTAAAGTATATGATTTATTTGTCGGAAGGGGTTTAGGCGACCACCTAGATCCAGTCGTCGGCTAAAGTATATTATTTTTTTGAAAAAGTGTTTAGCCGACGACTTGATCTAGGTCGTCGGCTAAACCGTTGCAATATTATTATTTTTTGAAAGGGGTTTAGCCGACGACCGAGATCAAGTCGTCGGCTAAAATATTTTTTTTTCGGTCGGCTAAACGTTATCTCGGTCGTCGGCTAAACCACTTTAATATAGCCGACGACTATTTTGCACTTTAGCCGACGACCTCAGTCAAGTCGTCGGCTAAAACCCTTTAGCCGACGGCAAACTGAGTCGTCGGCTAAAGTGCACAGTTTAGTCGACGACACTTTATAGTCGTCAGCCGTTTTTTTTTGGGTCGTCGGCTAAAGTACTTTTTTTGGTAGTGTTTATCATTATTATCATTGTTCTTCTTCTTCTTCTTCTTCTTCTTCTTCTTCTTCTTATTATTATTATTATTATTATTATTTTTTTTATATTAAAAACTCATAGGATTACAAAAAATTAGTGGGAAGCCTCGAAACTAACTGAGCCCCCACACCTCTAGCAATGGCAAATCCAATCCTATTAAAAATATGAATCACGACGCGCACCAATGTCCTGAGTCATAGAGAATCGTCGAATGCGCTTAAGTAAGGTAACCCCATCTTTCTCAAGTTCTCCAAAAGAAGAAAAGGAGAAGGGGAGAAACCCATATCCAATATCCGCACATTTAGCATCGTACTTGACACGTTTACGCTGTGCATCATCACTTATCGCACGCCCCGGTATAAAGTCAATCAACCCGGATTGCGTCAAAGGCGACGAACCCGTAAGATCAACACATACGTCACGTCCACTCTCCCAAGAGTAGAGTAATATGTCAGCCGGACGTAAGGATCTGTCCCCATCTCCGAAAAGCCCAATATCCACCTCCTTACGGCGAAATCACGACCGAGAGCATATGTCAACAAGAACGTCACGCACAAGGTTATGCCGATGTTTAATGCCAACAATACCGCACACGAAGCAGCGTGGTCCCGTAGATATCTCCGGGAAAAACCTTAGAGCGGGCGAGAACACGGTGCACGAACGGTGAAAAGCGGAACACCTGCACGATAGCACAGTACACAACGATAAGCCCTGGCATTCATAGTTTGTCCCAATCCAGATATCGGAGCCACCCTAAGCCAATCCGAAGTATGATCCTCCTTTAGAGAACTCCATAACGCCATCTGTCGAGGGGAAAGATGGAAAGTAGATTCAACAGTTTGGGAAACTCGACCGAAATATATATTATTATTATTATTATTATTATTATTATTATCATCATCGTTACTGTATTGTTATTAATATCATTAATATACAATAATGTCGTATTAGTAATAATAGGCATTTAAAAAAAACATTAACAAGAATTATTGATGATCCTAAGAATAATCAGTTGACATTGTCAGTTGATAGTGAGAATCAAAAGTTATCAGT
This sequence comes from Orobanche coerulescens, assembly GCA_033398695.1. Lineage (NCBI taxonomy): Eukaryota > Viridiplantae > Streptophyta > Magnoliopsida > Lamiales > Orobanchaceae > Orobanche > Orobanche coerulescens. The sequence continues at coordinate 8,191,041 of CM065816.1, read as the reverse complement.
AGTCATGAGAATGCTTAAGACCATATCATTACATCAAAGATTACATTATAAAATGTTAAAAATTTGAAAAACCCTTAAAAGAATACCAGTCCTAATTACTATTAAAAACCCTCATCATTTTTCCACGCCATCTTCGTCGTCGTCTTCATGATCACTCTCCGTCCGATTTGTTCGTCAAATTTATATTGCTAAAGTATTTCAGACCTTTGACATGGCTTCTTTACGATCGTCTTCAAACATAAGTGAATCTACTCTTCCTTGACCATTTGAATCATGTTGTATAATTGGTATCCCAAGTGTGTGAATTCTTCTCATGTAGTGTGAAGTGGGAACAATAATTGATATTTGATAACTTTGTGACATTTGTGGCATATTTTTTTAGCACCTTCCATCTTATTATTATTATTATTATTATTATTATTATTATTATCTTTTTTTTGTGACATTTTATACGTTTGTGATATTTGGGATATTTGGGGCATATTTATTTGTATTTTATTGTTATTATGGTTGTAATTAATTAAATTATTATTATTATTATTATTATTATACTATATATTATTATTTTTCATTATTTTTACTATTATATTATTTTTATTATTATTTTATGATATTTATTATTTTTAATATTTAATATATTGTTAGTATTATATTATTTTCTTTATTATTATTATTATTATTATTATTATTATTATTATTATTATTATTATTATATGTTTCAATTCAGTTCAGTTCTGTTCTGTTCCATTCATTTTAGTTCAGATCCATTCAGTTTAATTCAGTTCAGTTCAATTTAAATTCATTCAGTTCAAAAGAACAAAGACTTACTTCTTACAAGTGAGACGAATAAATTATTATATAATAAATGATTGTAGACTAACAGTGCACTTTAAGATCTCAAAGTTTCCGATTGATGCAATAAAATTTTCAATGTAATGACTATGAGCTCAAAGTGAGATATCACGTAATTTTTCGTTGTATATAAGTTGTAATTGTGAAACCAAATTATTATCAGTCATGTTCAAGCTATGACTAGTCCAGATTTTTCTTTGTTTTCTAAAAAACATAGACTAAAAAAGTAAATCCTTGTTGTAATTAATGTATTTATTAATAAATGACCTTTAACCCCTGAAATCTTAGATGTATACTTATAAATAAAGACTTTTGACCCTCATAAAAATACACACATTATTCTTCTTTTATTCCATTTCTCTTTTTTTCTCTCAAATTTATAACACGTTATCAGCACGATACTCTATGAGTAAAAAAAATTTTCTCTCCGATTTTCGAAAAAAAAAAAACGCGAGCAGCTTTTCTGCACTGCGAGACACCGCTAAAATCGCAATTCCCGTTTTGTTAACCGTGGGATCAGCATGAGATTTTTACAGTATCTTCCTGACAAACAGATCTACAAATTCAACAGTGTAGATCGGATTCTAAAATGTATTGCATACATAAAAAAAGTCCGAGCAGAAATAATCTTGTTTTTGTGCATTGGTGGACGGTATTAATTTTATTTACTCCCTCAAAAACTTTATTGCATATGATGATTTCGAGGAAAAATATATATTCTTTAGTTATTAAATTTTATATTTTTGTGTGCATCATATATATAAATAATATATATGATGAACTCGAAATTTATTATCAAATTCCTCTTTGTTTCCAGAAGAAACACGATTCAACAATACTTAATAATCCAGAAGATTATTAAGTTAAAAGATTTGTTGTAGTTCTTGAAGAAGCACAACGTTATCTCATCATATTCTAGTTGAATATGATGTGTTCATGAAGAACACTATGCGATCTAATAATTTTTGTAAATTACTAATGAAAAATACAAAATAATATTCATGATGAATATTGTAAGTGCTCTTGAATAAGCAATTATTTTAATTTAGTTATTCCGAGCCTTTTAATTCTCGTACTATTTTATTTCCATTTGTATATTCAGTTACGAATCTTAAAATTATTGCACCCGAAGTAGCACAATTAATTATAATATTCTTGAAGAATATTATTATCCCAAATGAATTTTATCTAGTGAATTTTATCTCGTGGAGTTTATCCTTGTAGGGGATAATTATTTATAAATTTTATATCGTGGAGTTGATATATCAACTGCTAATGATAAGGACACGAAAATGATATTCTTAAGATTATATGTCAATATCTAATCTTATATATTATGTAGTTAAATATTTTATTATATCTTATGATATATTGTGAGTTTTTATCAATATAAGATATGATGTCATACCTGAAGTATGATTTGAATTGATCGTTGCTATATAATTAGTGATAAAAGGGTCAAATATCCTAAAGATATTTGTATCATTCAAATTATTGGCTTATCTTATTTCTTCTTTTTGTGAATAGAATGCCAAGTTCTTGAGATTAAATAGTGGTCATGATTTATTGTCTCATCAAAGTGCAAATATGCATGATATCTCTAGAATGATACTTTTCGTATGAAAACAAAAGGTAGTGTTAAATTTATTGGCAGTTCCTGAAGAACCACTAAATTCATTCCTACAGGGTCGAAGATTATGCATTATTATCTTCTAAGTATCGATAAATCTACGGATTTCTAAACTATCGCTTGAAATATGTATGATTCCGCGATAACAAGTGAGACAAATGACATATACAATTTCTGAATAAAATAAATTGGTATTAGAGAAAATATCAACATAAATGACGTATAAAATTCACCACTTATTAGACCAGAAACCTACTAATCCCAATACTTTTAATATTTACATATTCAAATTTACGTGTTGGGTGTTAAAGTCTATTTATATCATTTTTATATATTATTTAACTATATGTTTATTTATGATATATATCCTAAAGATATATTAATAGAAATTCATACATATTGTATGATAAATATCAAAAATTACTAGTAAATATCATGAAGTATATTTATACACTTAAAATTATATTATTTTGAGTTGACCAATTTTCATCAACATCTTATAGATGTTGGATTAATTGCAAAATAATTATAGGACTTTCTTTTAGAAGAAGAGTAATAACGATAGTTATTACATATTATATTGATGATAATACTTGTATCATTGATATAAAACTATTTGTAATAATTCTTTTAATACATTACATTAATATATTTTCATGGTTTCCTGAAGAAACATGAATTTGTAATTTTAATAATCCAGAAGATTATTAAAAATAAATTATTGATGTTCTTGATATAACACAATGATATATAGTCATATTTTTATGACAGTATTTATGATAAACACATCAATTAAAGTTAATATTCCTGAAGAATATTAAACAATAAAGGCATTATTTTGAATATTTCTATATGGCCTTGTATTATTGAATTGCTTTTATTATCACCATATTGATATAAATTGTTGCTCATGACGTAGCACAATTAATACTTTTAATTAATATTTACATACTCTTTAGAGTAATTTATTTTTTGAGTGTTGTATGCTTATAAATTGCTGCTCCCAAGGTAGCATAATTGATACTTTTGAAGAATATCACATACTCTTGATGAGTACTTCATATTTTCGGTAATATATGATTATCTTTGATTTAAATTGTTGCTCCTGAGTTAGCACAATTAATATTCTTGAAGAGAAATACATGCTCCTGGTGAGCAATTTACATTTGAAGTTGCATGTATTTATTTCAAATGAAAAATACATAACTTTATGTCATATTGATTTGTTCAATTTCTACTTGAGGAATGGGAAGACAATCCCCGAAGGATTGGTATAATTTCATATGGCAATATTCTTATTGTCGGCTCTAAAAGGAGCTTTATTCAATGAGTATCGAATTAATTATAAGCGATATATTATTTTATCCAATGACCATGTTGCGATGAATTTCAAATTCAAGTATCCATATCAAATGCACAATATTTGGGTCACCCCCTCCGTTATTAGTGCACCTCCTGAAGAGGATTGATTTTATAATCCAATTCCAACTATCTCCGATGTTAGGGGGAGATATGAAATATAAATAAGAGAAAGTTGGAAAATTCTCGTTGGGTTGGATATTTAAATTTACGCACTATGAATTCGAAGTTCAACAAGTTATTGATTGCCAAATGAGTGATGAAATCTCATATACCAGTTGTATATGTACCACAAAGAATTAAAGTCGGATGTGAACGAAATATATTTGTTGATATTCCTCGACGCCAGAAGCATGAGAGACGTATTCTTTATTGGTATTAGAGATAAAATCCGCGGAATACAAATAGATTACACTATAACATCACTTCAAAAACCTCCTGAAGAGGATCGTCTCGAAGACGAGAATCTCAATACCTTAATTTGCACGTGCACTAAATAATTACAGTATTGAGATTATGGAATGACCAAATCAAATGTTATGGGAAATGTTGAATATTTGGTTTTGTTGAAGTTGTCATGGATTTTGTGAATATGGGAGAATTGTTTATAAGAATGATAGTTGTCGACAACACTTGTGTCTCAACAATTGCTAGTGGAGAGCCTGAAGCACTAAATAAAATATAAGCAATTGAGACAGAGCTAACTCGCAAAATAAAATAAAGTGGTGAAGGATAAGCGAGATTAGCATATCAAGGGTTTAAACGTATACCCAAAACATATTCTCCCATTGGCACTACATTTCGTCATTTAATATACATATGACAATTATTATGAATATAGATATTCAATTAGTGATGTTATCACCACATTTTTCTATGGGTTATTGGACGCGAATATCTATATGAAAGTCCCTGACGGACTTGAGGTTCCTAAAGTAACAGGAACATGAAATTCGCAACATGTACTATTTTGAGTTATAAATATTTATACCTTTTGAAATAGTCTGGTGGATCAACCGACTAAGTGAATTCCTCCTGAAGGAGATATATGTGAATTATTTGAACTCATGTCTAAAGGCAAGTTCAAAATGAAAAACTTAGACAAACCTAAGTATTAGTATTGTCTCGACTTGTAGATAGAGCATATATGATGGAAAAATTTTATCCATCTACCTACCTAAAGGTTGTCTTACCACTTGAAGTGGATACTGACTCATATAGATCTCAAAAAGATAACAAAGATATAAGAGGACCAGAAGTTCCGTACTTGTATGCTATTGAAGCATTACATTATCAGGCCTGATATACAATTTGAAGTTAACATGCTAGCAAAATTTAATATTTCTCCAAGAAAGAGAATGTGGAATGGTGTTACTGTTAACAATATTGGTCTATTACATGAAAGAGATTGAGATTCGATATTGGTGGCTATTAGGGTATTATGATCTCATATTTGTTCTCATACTGCCTATTTATTATGATGAGACATATTCTCCATTTATGTGTTGCATATAATGTTTGGGGAAGTAAGATGAAATTTATTTCCACATGAGCTTCAGAAGAGCAATAATGATAATCTAGTATATTTATCCACTAAATCTCTCCATGTCTGAAAATTATTTTCATGGTATTGGAGTGCAAGATTGTTATCTTGAGGGGGAAGAAGTGATAACTCTTAAATTAGTTTGAAGATAATGTCGATCGTGAAGGTCAAAAGGTCCTGAAGACCAAATGGTTGTACTCTTTTTCCCTTTCTAAGTTTTTTCTCATCGGGTTTTCTTAGTTAAGGTTTTTAACGAGGCAATCAATGCAACACATGAGCAAATTTATACTATGTACTCTTTTTCTCTATCGGTTTTTTCCCACAGGGTTTTTCCGAAGGAGTTTTGATGAGGCATGAACATCATAATATTCAAGAGGAAGTATTGTATGAAGACGAATATCACTTGTATCTCAAAGGTAGATACATCAAATATTCACTTAAGTGATAAGTCGACGAACTTATTCACAAAGGTGTTGCCGACCTCAACATTCAGAAGAGTAGTACACAAGATCGGAATGCGTCAACTCAAAGATCTGATGTAATCGATTTCAGGGGGAGTAGCTGTACTCTTTTTCCTTCGATCGGGTTTTTTCCCACTGAGTTTTCCCGACAAGGTTTTAATGAGGCAGCATGTATTAAAGGTCATTCAAGGGGAGTGTTGTAATTAATGTATTTATTAATGAATGACCTTTATACCACTAAAACCCTAGATGTATACCTATAATTATAAATAAAGGCTTTTGGCAATCATAAGAATATACACATTATTCTTCCTCTCTTCCATTTCTCTCTTTTTCTCTCAAGTTTATAACAATCCTCATAATCTTAACCTATGATAATGTTGGATTATGACATTGATATATATATATATATATATATATAATTTTTCTTAAATTGAATGTAGAGTAATATTTTTAAAAACTATACATGGCATAAATATATTTTTATGATACTAATATTTTTAATAAATTGTGCTTTACATATTCATAAAAGTCATTAAAAATAAAAGTTGATAAATTAGATAAAATAAAAGAATTTGTAGTTAAATATACTACAAATATATTGACTTTTTTTTAGAATATTACAAAATTTGTATATTGTTAAAAAGTATTTCATAAATAATAATATTAAGAAAATCTTAAATTCACTCATTCAAAAAATATTAGAAACTCTTGAAAACTATTCGAATATCAAAAGATTTTTAATGAATAAAGAAATAAAATTATTAGATAATGTGATTGTATTACAAAATAATATTTTTAGAAAATTAGAAAACAAGCTACATTTTTCAAATACTAAACACTTTTTATATATTCAAATGAATAAATGTAATAATAGTTATGTATGTGAAAAATAAATAAATTAACATTCGGTAACAAGCGCACAGATAATCGTGTTAATTATTAAGACGGATGTAGATAAGAATATTATTATTTTACTTATATTTAAGTATTATATCCATTAACCTACTCATTATCATCTTTACACATAATATACAGTAAAAAAGTATTTTGTGATTATATATATATATATATATCATCTTCTATGTCATTTTGTTGGATGAGGTCTTTCGAATTTCCTCGTAAAAACCTGCTTCTATTCGGCGACATATTCAGTAAGTAATATTACACAGAATCCGATCTCCACTGTTGAATATATAGAAAGTTATGTTGGGAAGTTGCTGCCAAAATTTCAAACTGATCTGACGGTTAACGAAGCGGGAAACGTAATTTTAGCGCGGCCTCACAGTGCAGAAAATCAGCTGGCGGTTCTTTTTTTTTGCGAATTTCGAAAATCAGATGAAAAAAATATTCTACTGTTAGAGCATCGTGCTGATAACGTGTTATAGAATATAAAAATAAAAAGAACAGATTTATTGACCCAGTTCGTCAATAATGACTACATCTGGGGGCATACCAAGCCAGGAGAGTATTCACTATAATTTGTGTGTTTCTGAGTACAAGAATACAATCACAAGAGATATATTTATACTAATAAAGAGGGATGTACCCCTAAAAGCCCACTATGCATCTTAGCCATTAAGTGTCTTATCCTGCAAGTAATGTCCATAAAATAATATATTTACAACACTCCCCCTTGAACATTACGCTTTAATGTTCATGCTGAACGAAAACCTCGATAGAAAAATCTAGAGGAATAAACTTAGTCAAAGGAAAAAGGAGTACCATCATTGATCATCATGATTCAATCTACAAGATTCTTTCGATGTTGACACTCCCCCTGAAGACAATAGTCTTCTAGGTATATGAATTTTAATACCATGAACACATTTTTCGAATGTAAAAAGCGATTCAGTAAACAAATCTATCATATTGTCACTAGGACAGGCCTTTTGCATGATAATATTACAACTCTTCTAGAGTTCATGCTTAGTGAGCTAAGTCAATCAATGTCATTTTTAAATGCATTTCAATGCGCGTTCCAAAGATGTAAAGAATTGTGGATAAAAGGAACAACTCTATTACAATTTTATCATTGTAGATCTTCGAGTCAACGCATACCGATCTCGTGTACCAACTTTCTGAATATTATTGTTCTTCATCTTTGAAATGTTCATGCCTCGTTAAAAACCTCTCCGGAAAAACCCTTGTGGGAGAAAATTCGACAGAGGAAAAGAGTGCACGATATACACTTAAAAATATGTGTTGCATTAGTTGTCTCGTAAAAGACCTTCACTAAGAAAAATCCATCGTTAAAAAACTTAGTAAGGAAAAGAGTACAACCATTCTTACCCCCTGAAGATAACCATCTTCAGATCATTTAATACTATAAATCTATTCCATGTATAGATTATGAGGAGAAATATGCAAATTTAACACTAGCACAATTTTGTGTCATAGTTCTTCGGGAACTCATTTATGCAACACAATTTATACTATTCTCATAGAGAACAATCTATGGTGTATCACATAGCACAATACCAGTTTTGGATCTTATATAATGGGTGAGAAAATCAATATTCCAGTGACCACCAAAGTCAATTTCAATTTATTTTGAATAGACTAATTATTATCCTTTAAGATAACGTATGATATGCTCAATATCATTTCAATGTATTCATCATGAGAACATTAATTCTTGCAGCAATTTAACTTTTAATGTAATATCATGCCTGATACAGCATAATACTCTTAAACACTCAAATAAGGAACTCCGGGTCCTTAAATTTAATCGTTATCTTTTTATTTTTAGTCTATATTCACATTATGTGAAGAGACAATTATTGGGTCTGACTGGATGTAGTTTATTCAAAATAAATCTATCTATAATCTATTCTCAAGTAGGTTGACTGGTGTAAAAATAATATGCTCCATCAGGGCGATACTCATTCTTTCAAATCGAGATTTACTTAAGTTTACTTAAGCATTTCATTTTAAACTCTCTAATTATGCACGAGTTGACTTTTTCACCAACATAAATAAAAGTCATTCAAAGACTCTTTTGAATGACGTAAATATGTCATTATCACATATCCTTACTTGAGGATATATTCACACTTGTTGTGAATCTATTTATCTCCATTAGAAATTTTGAGTGTATTAGAGACTTTCATATAAATATTCACGCTTAATGACCCAACAAATGTAATATCCGTGTTCTCTATTTTCAGTAATTTCTATTTTGGTGTATCTTCGTTTCGGACAACTCGCTTAGCACTGTTTTGGATTTCTGAATCTATTTTGTTCTTGGAGTTTTTCCGTCTGGATGAGTTTCGAGGATGTTTTCGCATAATTTCATCTTAAATTTATATCTTGCCGTATGTACGTTCGATTCTCGTAAAACTTGTTTGTTTTCGTTGTTTCTCGATTCGTATAAGTTTGTATGGTTGAGTTGGTCGTGTTGGAACTTTCGGTTTGTTAATCCGACGTCGTATCGTGAATTCCGGATGTTTTGGGTCATTTTTATAAATTCTGATTTATTTGAGCATTGTGGTTGTTATTCGTTATCCTGACCTCCGGACAGTCGGAGCCACGTGTTGATTATGGTAATCATCCCATCAGTAGGAAATCTTCGTATACTCGTTAAGTATCTATTCTATCCGGTTGTCGTTGAGCTTTATTTTCTCACAACTCATGTCTGTAGTAGGTTACGGCCGTAAACCCCTATGTTACGGCCGTAATGTTCGAGAGATACGGCCGTAAGTCCTTCACCGTACGGCCGTAAGCCAGCTTCGTTTTTCTTCCTGCATGAGACTCCAGTAGCCACTTACGGGCGTATAATGTACCGATTACGGCCGTAAGAAATGTTACGGCCGTATCTATTAGATCATACGGCCGTAAGTGCGCTTCGTCGGTTTTGCCCAACTTATCCGTAGAACTCGTTACGGCCGTAAATGCATGTAATTACGGCCGTAATATCCACTAATTACGGCCGTATGAATGAGGTGTTACGGCCGTAACACCAGTCGGTTTATAAACTGGCAGGAGTTATTTTTTTTCGTCATTTTCTCATTCCTCTTCTCCTCTTCGCGTCGGGGCGACTTCCAAGGCAAGGGTTCGTCATATTTTCATCTAAACACTGGTTGGAAAGTATAACTTAGCATCTTATCATCACCACAACACCAAATCATCTATTGTTCGGCTTCGAATCAAGGTAAAATCTCCTAGAACCCTAGTATGAATTTGGGGAGGGTTTGGTGGTGATCTTGTCTTTTAATCCGATTTTACCGATGTTGTTGTTAGATTTCGATAGTATACTCGTGATTCTTGATTTCCTTGTTATCGGATGGGATGAAATCCCGTTATTACATCGTTGACCGATTTCAATTCCCTATGCCCTCTTGATGTTCGATGAATTGTCCCAACGGGTAGGAATAGGATGAATTTCTTCGTATTCGTATTGCTGAGATTGGTTGTATATCATTATTGTGTTAGGGACGGGTTTGGGAAGATTGTTCGGACCGAAACCTTTCCTTTCGCCGTTTTCTTCGCGTTGTGTCATCCAAGGCAAGTACATGTATTACATTTCGTTATGTATATTGTGATTTTCGAAATGAATGATGAATGGTGATTTTTGGGTGCGTGAGTTGTGTTCCTTCCACCCGGAGTGTCCGACGGGATGTCTGGGGGTCGATACTAAGGGGTACGGCCGTGGAAGTGGACTTGGGTGCGTGTGTGATTGAACTTCCACCCGGAGTGTCCGACGGGGTGTCTGGGGGTCGATACTAAGGGGTACGGTCGCGGAAGTGGTATCCCATCCGGAGCGTTCGACGGGATGTCTGGGGGTCGATACTAAGGGGTACGGCCACGGGATACCAGTTGTGATTTTGTGATATCGCGATGATTGGAAACTGATTTGATTGCCAATGTAGTATTCCGGAATATATATATGGCAAATGAATTCTGATTGAGATGATTGTGCTAAAAACCGTATTTTGTATATAATGTTGTGTAATTGTGTACTTGCACTAGCCATTCGAATGCTAACCCCTTAAATGGGGGAAATGCGTCTTATGCATTTCAGGTACCGGGAGAGCTGAGGAGCAGGCATGGGGCACGCACGCAAAGGATGGGATGGCTTGATGATGTGGCTCGAGTCTGTATTTTTTTTTGTCGTGTCATTTTAATTGTCGAGTACCGGAGTTTAACTGTTTACTTTGAAACTTGGTTTAAGTCCCCTGCGTGGGCAATGAATTGGTATTTATCTTATATTCATGTACTCCGTTAAAATGTTTTGGCCGAGGCCACGGCCTTACTTACTTTTTGAATGCATCATGTGGGATTATATTGTGGTTTATATGTCAAGTGTCAGCCTGGTAGACCTCACGAGGGTTCTACGGCGTGTAATGTCCCATTTGTGAATTGGGGTGTTACAATTATGGTATCAGAGCCTAGGTTTTGAATACCTGGGCTGTCGGTGAATGTTGGGTCTGTCAATTGCGTCATTAGAGTCAGTCGTTGAGCCTAATATCATCATGCTACCGTCTTTTCGTGCGACCCGTGGCTGTAAGTCTCCTCGAACTCTTATATTCTGTAATTTGTTTTCTTGCGTTGTTCGGAATTGTGACTTGTGTTACCAACTTCGTGAATTGTGAATCTTTCTGATCTAGTTTTTTTTCTTATTTTCCTTCAGTATGTTGAGAGGTCGTGGTAGACCAGCTAGGGGACGCGGCCGAGGCCGTGGTCGTGGGGCTGATAATGAGGAGGGCTCACTTTCTCAGTCCTCAGCGGACTCAGCCTCTCACTCAGTGCCGTCGGGTAATAACGCCGACGCCGGGGCTACTGCCGTACTTCAGCAGTTAGTAGCCCAACTCACTCAGATAGCTCAGGGTGGACGCCAGAATCCGCCCCCGACACCGGAAGAGGAAGCTAGTAAGTGGCTTCAGACGGTGACTAAGATGCACCCTCCTCGTTTCTCCGTATCGTCTGACTCCCTCGGCTGGGAGAATTGGCTATTTCAGTTGTCCAGGACCTTTGACGCCGTAGCTTGTCCTGAAGACAGGAGGGTACATATTGCCCAGTACCTCCTGGATAAGGAAGCTGCGGAATGGTGGGAGGCCGTTGCGCCCAGGGACCGTCGGGCCACTTGGGATGAGTTCAGGGCTGCTATGGAAGCAGAATATTGTCCACCGCCAGTTAAGGAGCGCAGAATTGTGGAATTCTTCACTGCTACACCTCAGGATGTGCCTATCTCTCAGGCAATCATTACTTTCAATCAGCAGTTGGGTTTCGTGAGAGATCAAGTGAGAACGGAGGATGATAAAATACGTTACTTCAATATGCGCATGAAACCGCATATCAGGCAGAGTATGGCACCGCTCATGTGTGCCACTTTGAGGGAGTATCAGGATCGCGCCCTAGCGACCGAGATGGCCGCACCGGAATCAGAGTTGGGTACCGAGGCCAAGAAACAGAAAACGGCTGGCAACTTCTCAGCCGGCAAGAGTGGCCGATTTTCGAGAGCATACCGCCTCACGCTGGGAAGAGGCCATTTCATCAGGCTGGGGGATCTCAGGGTAACCGTTCGGTTCAGTCCGTTGCTTCTGGTGGCAGGGTTTGTTTTAACTGCAACCAATATGAGCATTTGATGAAGGATTGCCCTTTTCCTCCAGTTACTTGCTTCACTTGCGAGGCCGGCATCGGCGACTCATTGCGAGAGGGCCACCGGCTGTTCGAGTTCCGGCTACCACTACCGATCGAGGGATCACGGACTCACCCACTCATATTCCGCAGAGTTCGGGTTGTGGTAGGGGACGGTCTAGGATCGCCGTGCACCTCGAGTTCGGGTTCGCCCACCCCGATTGTATCGATGAGGCGACAGAGGAGACAGATGTTCCAGGTGGCGTCAGTACTACTCATATCCTTACTCATCCAAAGGTCGGTGCTTTTGATTCGGGTGCTACCCATTCCTTTATTGCTTCGGATTGTGTGAGTCGTATTGGTTTTGACTGCTTGTTTGAGTGTGAGCCATTTGTAGTGAGTACGCCCAGCGGGGATCGTATGGTTGGGGACCGGGAAGTTAGGGATTGCCCAGTGAGGATCGGGAGCCGAGATTGGCCCTCGAATCTCATTGTTATAGACCTTAAGGGTGAGGATTTGATCCTCGGGGACGATTGGTTGGATCGTCACGGTGCTATCATGAACTATCGGACTCGTACTATCTCGATCGTGGCCGAGGACGGCACTGAGCATACTCTAGTCGGTTGTAAGCCGGGTAGATCGGGGAGTGTGATTAGCGCCTTGAAGGCGATGAAACTTTTGAATCAGGGTTGTGTCGGCTACTGGTGTTTCGCTCTGCAGGCGGAAGATGGTGGGGTTGACATATCGTCGATTCCAGTTGTTAGCAAGTATCCTGATGTATTTCCGGATGACTTGCCGGGACTACCACCACATCGAGAGGTGGAGTTTCCTATTGATCTTGAGCCGAATGCGGCCCCTATTTCTCGAGCGCCGTACCGTATGGCACCGTCGGAGATGTCAGAATTGAAGAATCAGTTGGGAGAGTTGTTAGATAAAGGGTATATTCGACCGAGCGCATCACCTTGGGGTGCGCCTGTGCTTTTTGTTAAGAAGAAGGATGGATCGCTTCGTTTATGCATCGACTATCGAGAATTAAACAAGCTAACCATCAAAAATAAATACACATTGACCAGGATTGACGATTTATTTGATCGGCTTCAGGGGCGACAGCTTTTTCAAGATTGATTTGCGATCGGGCTACTACGATTGAGGATTCGGACGTCGATATTCAAAGTCGCCTTTCGGACGAGATATGGCCATTATGAGTTTGTGGTTATGCCTTTTGGGCTAACTAATGCCAGCAGTTGTTCATGCAATTGATGAACAAAGTTTTTATTGAGTATCTGGACAAATTCGTAGTCGTTTTTATCGACGATATTCTTATCTATTCACGGAGTCGGGAGGAGCACGCCTTACATCTCCGGATTGTATTAGACACTTTGAGGGCCGAACAGTTGTACGCGAAGTTCTCTAAGTGTGAGTTTTGGCTCGAGGAAGTGATGTTCCTTGGGCATGTTATTTCAGCAGAGGGAGTTCGGGTAGATCCGCAGAAGATAGAGGCAGTGATGGCTTGGGAGCCGCCTAAGAATGTGAAGGAGGTGAGGAGTTTTCTGGGTCTTGCCGGATATTACCGTAGATTCGTTGAGGGATTTTCCAAGATCGCCAAACCACTCACTCAGTTGCTCCAGAAAACTCAGAAGTTCGAGTGGACTGCAGACAGGCAGGACAGTTTTGACGAGTTAAAGAGACGTTTGACCACCGCACCCGTCTTAGCATTGCCTCAGGGGAGCGAGGATTTCGTAGTGTATAGTGATGCTTCGGGCCTTGGGCTTGGATGTGTTTTGATGCAGAGAGACAGAGTGATTGCTTATGCGTCCCGCCAATTGAAACCTTATGAGGTAAATTATCCCACGCACGATTTGGAGTTAGTCATGGTCGTTACGCCTTGAAGATATGGAGGCATTATCTCTATGGGTCATCGTGTAAGATTTTACGGATCACAAGAGTCTCAAGTACATCTTCACGTAAAGAGTTGAATATGAGGCGTAGGTGGTTAGAGCTAATTAAAGACTACGACCTCGAGATACTTTACCATCCGGGTAAGGCCAACGTAGTGGCCGATGCGTTAGTCGAAAGCCGATGGCGTTACAAATGTTAGAGGTACTTACGCCACGAGTAGGATCCCGAGATCTTATTTGCGAATATCGAGGTTTGGGTTCGTAGAGTTCAGTCTTATGTATGCGTTAGAGATCACCTCGTCCCAACCGATGATATCAAGGCGAAGCAAAGATGACGATCCGTTTTGGCCCATTGAGGGAGGATGTGAAGAAGGGAAAGCCCTGGATTTGTGGTTCACGATGATGGAGTTTTGAGATTTCGCAGACTATGTGTACCGAATGTTATTGGTGAGACAGAAGATCTTGAGCGAAGCTCATACCACGCCTTACTCCATACACCTGGTACGAGTAAAATGTACAAGGACGTGAGAAGTAACTACTGGTGGAGTAATTTGAAGACAGACGTTAGCGAGTTTGTGTCGAGATGTTTGACTCACAATGTTAAGATCGAGCATCGGCGACAGCGGGGTTTTGCGACCACTTCCCATCCGGAGTGGAAATGGGAGGATATTTCTATGGATTTCATTACCGGTATGCCTAGGACTCGGATTGGAATGAACATGATTTGGGTTATTGTCGACCACCGACCAAATCAGCTCATTTCTGGGTATTAAGGACACTTGGGGTCCAGAGAGACGCACGAGTGTTTATTGCAGAGATCGTGAGATTACATGGGACTCCTAAGAGTATTGTTTCGGATCGTGATGGCGGTTTGTATCACATTTTTGGCAGTCGTTCATCGAGCTTTGGGATCGAGTTGAGACTCGACGCCTTACCACCCTCGTGATCGACGGCGATGAGCGAACAATCCAGACGTTGGAGGATATGTTGAGAGCCTGTGCCCTAGATTGGAAGGATGATTGGGAGTCGCACTTGCCGTTGATCGAGTTTACGTACAACAATGGTTGGCACGCCTCGATCAAAATGGCACCATTTGAGGCATTGTATGGGAGGAGGTGCAGATCGCCGTTGTGTTGGGATGATGCGTCCGAGCTGATTGGTACCGAACCCGATATGGTAGTTGAGACGAGGGAGAAGATTACTCTGATTCGTGATAGATTGTTGACGGCCCAGAGTTGGCAAAAGTCTTATGCCGACACGCGTCGCCGGCCGTTGGAGTTTGAGGTGGGAGATCATGTTTTGCTTAAGGTGTCGCCGACACGGGGAGTTTACCGCTTCGGCCGGAAGGGTAAACTTAGTCCGAGATTTATTGGGCCGTTTGAGATTTTAGAGAGGGTGGGAGAGCTTGCCTACCGGTTAGGCTTGCCGCCGTCTTTGAGTCGCGTTCATAACGTATTTCATGTTTCCCAGCTTAGGAAGTACGTATCGGACCCTAGCCATATTCTTGATTTTGGAGAGATCGAATTGGGACCCGACATTACCATTGAGGAGAGGCCGATTCAGATTTTAGAGCGTCGGGTAAAGCAACTTCGTCATAAAACCATTCCTCTGGTTAAAGTCCAATGATCGAGACATGGGTCCGAGGAAGCCACATGGGAGACGGAAGAGAGCATGCGGTCGAGATACCCCGAGTTGTTCGCGTTGTAAGTTTCGGGACGAAACTTATTTTTAGGGGGAGATAATGTAATATCCGTGTTCTCTATTTTCAGTAATTTCTATTTTTGGTGTATGTTCGTTTCGGACAACTCGCTTAGCACTGTTTTGGATTTCTGAATCTATTTTGTTCTTGGAGTTTTTCCGTCTGGATGAGTTTCGAGGATGTTTTCGCATAATTTCATCTTAAATTTATATCTTGCCGTATGTACGTTCGATTCTCGTAAAACTTGTTTGTTTTTGTTGTTTCTCGATTCGTATAAGTTTGTATGGTTGAGTTGGTCGTGTTGGAACTTTCGGTTTGTTAATCCGACGTCGTATCGTGAATTCCGGATGTTTTGGGTCATTTTTATAAATTCTGATTTATTTGAGCATTGTGGTTGTTATTCGTTATCCTGACCTCCGGACAGTCGGAGCCACGTGTTGATTATGGTAATCATCCCATCAGTAGGAAATCTTCGTATACTCGTTAAGTATCTATTCTATCCGGTTGTCGTTGAGCTTTATTTTCTCACAACTCATGTCTGTAGCAGGTTACGGCCGTAAACCCCTATGTTACGGCCGTAATGTTCGAGAGATACGGCCGTAAGTCCTTCACCGTACGGCCGTAAGCCAGCTTCGTTTTTCTTCCTGCATGAGACTCCAGTAGCCACTTACGGGCGTATAATGTACCGATTACGGCCGTATCTATTAGATCATACGACCGTAAGTGCGCTTCATCGGTTTTGCCCAACTTATCCGTAGAACTCGTTACGGCCGTAAATGCATGTAATTACGGCCGTAATATCCACTAATTACGGCCGTATGAATGAGGTGTTACGGCCGTAACACCAGTCGGTTTATAAACTGGCAGGAGTTATTTTTTTCGTCATTTTCTCATTCCTCTTCTCCTCTTCGCGTCGGGGCGACTTCCAAGGCAAGGGTTCGTCAGATTTTCATCCAAACACTGGTTGGAAAGTATAACTTAGCATCTTATCATCACCACAACACCAAATCATCTATTGTTCGGCTTCGAATCAAGGTAAAATCTCCTAGAACCCTAGTATGAATTTGGGGAGGGTTTGGTGGTGATCTTGTCTTTTAATCCGATTTTACCGATGTTGTTGTTAGATTTCGATAGTATACTCGTGATTCTTGATTTCCTTGTTATCGGATGGGATGAAATCCCGTTATTACATCATTGACCGATTTCAATTCCCTATGCCCTCTTGATGTTCGATGAATTGTCCCAACGGGTAGGAACAGGATGAATTTCTTCGTATTCGTATTGCTGAGATTGGTTGTATATCATTATTGTGTTAGGGACGGGTTTGGGAAGATTGTTCGGACCGAAACCTTTCCTTTCGCCGTTTTCTTCGCGTTGTTTCATCCAAGGCAAGTACATGTATTACATTTCGTTATGTATATTGTGATTTTCGAAATGAATGATGAATGGTGATTTTTGGGTGCGTGAGTTGTGTTCCTTCCACCCGGAGTGTCCGACGGGATGTCTGGGGGTCGATACTAAGGGGTACGGCCGTGGAAGTGGACTTGGGTGCGTGTGTGATTGAACTTCCACCCGGAGTGTCCGACGGGGTGTCTGGGGGTCGATACTAAGGGGTACGGCCGCGGAAGTGGTATCCCACCCGGAGCGTTCGACGGGATGTCTGGGGGTCGATACTAAGGGGTACGACCACGGGATACCAGTTGTGATTTTGTGATATCGCGATGATTGGAAACTGATTTGATTGCCAATGTAGTATTCCGGAATATATATATGGCAAATGAATTCTGATTGAGATGATTGTGCTAAAAACCGTATTTTGTATATAATGTTGTGTAATTGTGTACTTGCACTAGCCATTCGAATGCTAACCCCTTAAATGGGGGAAATGCGTCTTATGCATTTCAGGTACCGGGAGAGCTGAGGAGCAGGCATGGGGCACGCACGCAAAGGATGGGATGACTTGATGATGTGGCTCGAGTCTGTATTTTTTTTGTCGTGTCATTTTAATTGTCGAGTACCGGAGTTTAACTGTTTACTTTGAAACTTGGTTTAAGTCCCCTGCGTGGGCAATGAATTGGTATTTATCTTATATTCATGTACTCCGTTAAAATGTTTTGGCCGAGGCCACGGCCTTACTTACTTTTTGAATGCATCATGTGGGATTATATTGTGGTTTATATGTCAAGTGTCAGCCTGGTAGACCTCACGAGGGTTCTACGGCGTGTAATGTCCCATTTGTGAATTGGGGTGTTACAACAAATTTGTAGCCATAATAACTATTACCGCCTAATACATTAAATAACGGAACGTAATGCCATAACAGAAGAATTCATTTAAGGTTTATCATAAACCTTTGAGCTATTAATCTCGCATTGTGTCTCACAATTTCATCTCTCTGAATACAAACATTCATCGTGCATCCAATAGGGACAACACCTTTGACATGTGTATTATATAGCAATGCAAGAAGCTCTACCTAAATTGCCTTTTCTATTTACCTAGTGCTTTTGGCACTGGTTTTGGATCCAGATTATTGATAATATTAATCAAGCACTTCTTGAGGTAAGAAAATTTTCGACATTCATGATATTTTCTTTTGCATTTTTCTTCTTTGTTACAAAATTTATGGCAATTTCTATCATGCAGTAATTTGATGGTTCCGTAATCCCAATATTATAATCCTTTGTGCACATACAAGTGTATTGGGATTCTCGTATTCACGATGATTCTCAAAGTGATGTGATCCATTTATTTGTATTCCGTGGATTTGGATCTTTATCACCAACAAGTCTCCCTCGCTTTAGCGTAAAGAATCCCCACTTAATTCATTTAGTTCACAAAAAACTCTAAGTCTCTTGTGGTGCATATGTTGGAATATAAAACGCACCGGAAGCAAGTTGGTGGAAAAAATTTAATAAAAGGTTTTATAAACTAACCAACATAAAAACCGAATCTATTTAGACTTGTCAACTAATTAACTAAACAGATTAATAAACAATTAAATAAACATATTTACGCATGAGAGTCGGTAATTTTTACCTTTGATGCGAAGTGGTAGAAAATCACTTTTTGATCGATTTATGTCCTCTTCGTGTTCCTCTCCGATCTTCTTATATTTCTACCTCAAGATCTTCTAGAGTATATCCCGCCTACGTCCGGATGTCGTGTGTGCAACAATCTACCGGACTAAACTTGGACTGCAAGGGGAATCAGCCGAAACACTTTTCTTCAAAATTTACCTCACAAATTTTTCTCTCTATTTTTCTTGAATATTTATGTATTTTAGAAAAATATTGTGTTAACTAAATTATGGAATCCAAGACACAAGTCAAGATCCACAATAAAACACAAGTAGAGAAAAACCGAAAATTTTGAGCAATAATTAGTGTGAAAATCGGCCACCCTTGTAGTTGTATTTATAGGTGTTTTGGGCTACTCTAGGGACCTTAAGGAGGATATGGTAAGGACTCTTAATAGATATTTTCTTCCCATATTAGGACTCTTCCTAATATTAAGACTCTATTAATATCAACTTAGTCCACTAATAAGTTAATATTACACTTCCTACCAAAATCCCAAATTACGAAATTGGGCTCATTTTTGAATTAATTATTTCCCGTGTTTAAGATATTTCATGTCCATTAATTAATTTATTTAATTAATTAATATGTTATTCATGAGTATACCACTCGACCTTTATTATTATATCGGAAAATTAATTCCACCTGCAGGGTTTAATATAATAATCCTTTCGAGTGCCTCAAGGGACATGATCAACCCGATTGGTCGGGACACGATTTCTAGCTATAATATTAATTATCATATAAATAATAATATTGCCCAAAATATCGAGCACATTGAGTCAATCATTGTGGCTCTCACCCATGATAAATCAAAGCAATAAATATTAAATATATATAATTAAATATTAATCACTGGAATTAAGAAATAATAATTGTCTGAGATGTACGTTCTTCTTATAGTCAGTACAGAAGAATCTATCTCACCTCGATCCTGTTCAACGTATAACAAATACGCTAATATATGCTAATGGTCAAGACCAACCAATCTCAAGCATATACTACTGTAATATCCGGATTTATTATTGTGTATTTCATCTGTATTTGAACCCTGTATTATTCGGAATTGTGATCTCGATAATTGGAGTATGATATTTCTCACATTGGTATCTTTGTACATAAGTATAAAAACATGTAAAATTTCTCATGCAAACTCGTGATAGCGCACGCTAAGAATGTAACTTAACGTGCGTTATCGGGCTACAACTAGCGCACGCTACGAATGGAGAATTGCGTGCGCTAGGCAGTCAAGTATTGAGCTAGGCGGCTAGCACATGCGCCAGACAAGACATGGGTTCGGATAAGATTCCCGCGGACGAACCTGGACAGATTTGGAGTCAATGCTTATTAGCGTGCGCTAAGGGATGTATAATAGCGTGCGCTAATCAGCTATTATGCAGAAACGTTATATAAGGGACAACACTCCATTTTCTTCTCATTTCCTTCGAGCATCCTTCGTTCTTGAGAGACCAGAGAACATTATATCTTCCTTAAACACCCTTAGAACACATCTACTTGATCATTGGAGATTGAATGTCACTTGTGTTCGATCATTGGAGTGGAGAAATGTCTTGATTTGGCAAACAAGCAACCGGAGCCGGATTCTACTTGTTGTCTCGGTGTTTTTCTTCATCTTAAGGTATGTTATACTACTTTCAACCTCGAATTCGTGTTCTTAAGGATATGAAGATTATGCTATCAAGATATTAAGTTTCATTGGTGATTTTAGCCAAACCACATCATGTTTAGGGGATTGAGATGATTATGCTTAAAGTACCTTGGTTAAGAACATTATGATTTGAATCTTGTTACGATGAACAAGTAGAGGAAGTTTCTATCATTGATAATCCGAATTTAGAAGGTGCCTTCATAGTAATCACGGACTTGACTTTAACATCATTATTGTTAGACGAATCTAAGAGATTGATCATGGAAGGATTTATCTTGTAAAGATGGAGTGTTAATCAAACTACAAGATGATAGTTTTGATTGATATAAAGGTATTGATATCGACAGTTAGGCCTTCCGAATTACGCATGAAGAATTGTAATCGAAATGGAATATGGTTTTATGATGTTATACGTATTCTTGAATTTGAAGTTGTTGTTATCCGTAAGATCATTCATAAACCTTCTGAGCATGATATGCATGGAGATGACATGTATTAACACTGAAGATTTCATGAGTTTCATCACCATTAGATCAAGTCTGCTGCCCAGTAGTGTACTGCTCTACACGTTTAGCGCACGCTAAGCTATGTAGATTAACGTGCGCTATCGGACATGAGTTAACATACGCTATGTTTGGTACGTAACGTACGTTAGGTCATCAGGATAGTCAGTCGACTGATCAGTGAGGTACTGGCTGTGCATAGTTAGCGTACGCTAGGCTTCGTTGTTTGCGTGCGCTAACGAGCAGGCTTAACGCACGTTACGTAGAATACTTAGCGTACGCTAAGCAGTTCAGACAGATTGCGTTTTATGAACTTTCGGCCGTAAATTGGATTGGTAGACATTCGTACGACGTGAGATAATTTCTATATTATTTCTTTTGTTAAGGTTCGAGCTTGCTACGTGATTTATTGAAGGGGCAACCTTCGAGTGTTTCGTTTTTCGTGGAAGTAGTATTCTTGTCTTCGAATTGAGGCAAGTACGTTAATTGTTTTACGTATTGATGTTATACATATTGTCGTGCATATATGTCGTTGTTGTATGGCCACCTCGTGTTGGTCCGACGGGATCATCGGGGGATCTATGCTAGCGTGCGCTGGATCATCGGACGAGTTTTTCCACCACGGGTTAGTCTGACGGGATCATCGTGGGTTCTAGGCAGTGAACGCTGGATCGTCGGAATTACCATGTGTATGTTATGATATCATGTTGTGATTATCAGTTGTGTATGTTATTTATGAGTTTCTCGTAGGAGAAGACTCGTTGGTATTTTGTCATTTACATTATTATTATTATTCTACGTGAGATGTTGAATAATATGTTGTGGTACTTGTACTAGCATCATTGTGCTAACCCCTTCGGGGGTGAATATTTGTTTATGTTCAGGATCCAGGAGAGCGGGGAAACAACCACTGGAGCTGCATGACGACGAGGGTGCAGAGTGATGTTCCGGTCGGGTTTATTATCTGTTGTTGGTTATTTAATAAGTACTCGAGTGCATCGTAATTTGTGATGTTTGGATTTCAGTGATGTATTAATATTCTCCATTTGGACATTTGTACTTTCAGTATTGAACCAGAACTGTCGTATTTTATTTCAAGTGATTTCACTAGTTGGTATGTATCATTGTCGTTTCATTTATTCAGCCTTGTAAATTCTTATGTAAAGGATTTACGGCGCTGTAATATTCCTGAATATATCGGGGGTGTTACAGAATATAGTATCAGAGCTAAGATTATGGATATCTTGGCCATTGGGTTAAAATAGGGGTCATATATGTCTTTTAAGGTAACCGGCCGCGAATAACATCACTGTACTGCCTACGTCTTCGTGCGGGCGGTGGTTGTAAGTTCCTAAACTCTATCTCATCCTTTACATGTTATATTTCTTTGTACTTGAGCATTTGAACGGTATTGTTTCCTGTATATTGAGTATTTATGCTTACAGTATGTTGAGAGGCGGACGTGGACGTGGTCGCGGTCGCGGACGCGAATGAAGGAATGCTGAAAGGGAAGCGTCGCCTTCTAATCAAGCCAGTCATAGCTTAGGCGAGCCACAAAGATCTATCAATAACGAACCGGAACCTGCTGTTCCAGAAATCCTTCGTCAAGTGGTGAACCAGATGACTCAGTTCGCTCAGGTCGTGGATCGAATGCAGGTGGCGGTGGGATTACAGCAGGGAGATATGCAGCAAGGGATCCCAGATATGGGAAATCGAGGTGACCGATGGCTGCAAGAGGTGGCGAAGATGCAACCACCTAAATTCGACGGTATTTCTGAGACTCCCACCTGGAACCATTGGTTGAAGGAATTGGAGAAAATTTTTGCCGGGATTAACTGCCCAGACGACCGGAGAGCCTCTATCGCTCAATACTTTCTGATAGGGGAAGCGTCCGAATGGTGGGAAGCCATCCGGCCTGTAGACCGTGATGCTGATTGGACAGAATTTAAATTGATGATGGAAGCTCAGTACTGCCCTCGTCCTGTGAGGGAAGCCAAGGTTCGCGAGTTTTTCTCCGCTCAGCCTTCAGATGTGCCAGTATCTCAGGAAATTAAGACGTTTAACCAACAACTGGCATTTGTTCGACATCTAGTCAGAACAGATGCTGAAATGATGATCCATTTTGATATGAGAATGAAACCAGAAATCCATAGGTACATGTCCGGTTTTGAATGTACCACTCTCCGCCAATACCAGGATAAAGCATTGGCGTATGAAATCAAGGAAGCAGCAATGGAGAAGTTTACGGAATCCAAGAAGCAGAAAGTCTCTGGTACTTTTATAGAGAACAAGAGCAGCGGGCCCCGCAAGGCCCAGTCGTCCTTCCATTCTTTCAAGAAACCTCCGCACCCAGTTAGGAGCGGAAAGAACTTCGGAGCAGCATCAACCATGATAGATGTCACCAGGAAATGCTTTAACTGTGCCCAAACAGGGCACTATCGACGGAATTGCCCTTTACCTGCCATGACTTGTTTTGATTGTGGACGGGAGGGACATCGTGCAGTGTTCTGTGAAGAGACTGCAAAGTCTTTTAGAGCCCGTACATAGTAGCCAGTTCAGAAGGAAGCTAGTATCCAACAGACGCAACAAAGTGTACAGATGCCTCAGAATTTTGGCCGTGGACGAGGTAGAGGACAGTGGGACCGAAAGGGAACATCGAGTGCCGGATCTGTTTCCCCACGTCTGTATGAGATGAGGAGGACAGATGATCAGGGTCCTGCTGTCGCATCAGGTACTGTTCAGATCCTTTCCCAGCCAGTTAGCGTTTTATTCGATACAGGAGCTATGCATTCATTTATATCCTCATCTTGTGTAAATCGTTTGAATATTTCTAGTTTTCATTACTGTGAACCTTATGTTGTTGGTTTACCGAGTGGGGAGAGGATTGTTGGGAATTTATAGACTAGAGATTTCCCTGTATCATTTGGGGGCAGAGAGTGGCTCTCAAATATGATTGTGATAGAAATGCAAGGAGACGACCTGATACTCAGAGACGATTGGCTTAATCGATATGGAGCTATTGTAAACTACCGAAGGAGGAATATTTCGCTGATCGCTGACGATGGCTCCGAAGTACTGTTTGAAGGATGGAAACCAGGAAGCTCAGGAAAGTTGATCAAGGCGATGAAAGCTGTCAAATTGTTGAAACAGTCGCATCTGGATAATCGGTGCTATGCAATGAAGAAAGAAGACGAAATTGTGGAACTTTCATCCATTCTGTTGTTAACGAATTTCCAGATGTATTTCCGACGAGTTACTGGACTACCTCCATGACGGGATGTAGAATTCACCATTGGTGGAACCGGATCTACACCAATTTCTAAAGCGCCGTATCGTATGGCACCTCTTGAGATGTATGAACCGAAAAAGCAGTGGAGGAGTTCTTGGACAAAGGCTATATCCAGCTGCCGCAGGGAGCACCAGTTCTTTTTGTCCGGAAGAAGGATGGATCGCTTCGACTGTGTATTGACTATCGAGAGCTGAACAAAATGACGATTAAGAACAAGTATCCGTTGCCACGGATTGATGATTTGTTTGATCAGTTGCAAGGAGCAACAGTATTTTCAAAAATCGATCTGAGATCAGGATATCATCAGCTGAGGATTAAGGAATCTGATGTTCCGAAATCAACATTCAGAACTCGCTACGGACACTATGAGTCTGTAGTGATGCCGTTTGGTCTCACTAATGCACCTGCTGTATTCATGCAATTGATGAACCGAGTGTTCATCGAATATTTGGATAAATTTTTGGTCGTGTTCATTGATGACATTCTGGTGTATTCTAAGAGCCCGGAAGAGCATGCACAGTATTTGCGGATTGTATTAGAACTTTTGAGAAGCGAGCAACTGTACGCCAAACTCTCTAAGTGTGAATTCTGGCTAAAGGAAGTAATGTTCCTCGGTCATGTGGTATCAGCTAAAGGAGTCCGAGTAGATCCTCAGAAGATCGAAGCAGTTATGGATTGGAAGCCTCCAAAGAACGTGAAAGAAGTCCGGAGTTTCTTAGGACTTGCTGGATATTATCGTCGGTTCGTGGAAGGGTTTTCCAAAATTTCCCGCCCACTTACTCGACTCCTGCAGAAAACTCAAAAGTTTGAGTAGAACGAGTTGTGCCAGAATAGCTTTGATGAATTGAATAAGAGATTGACGACAGTACCGATTTTAACACTTCCACAGGGAACTGGAGGGTTTATAGTTTACAGTGATGCTTCGAACCAAGGACTCGGATGTGTATTGATGCAGAATGATAAGGTGATCGCTTATGCGTCACGCCAGCTGAAACCTTATGAAGTGAATTACCCAACGCATGACTTGGAGCTAGCAGCAGTAGTTTTTGCTTTGAAAATCTGGAGACATTACCTGTACGGGACTCACTGTCAGATCTTTACGGATCACAAGAGTCTCAAATACATCTTCAGTCAGAAAGAGTTGAGCATGCGGCAAAGAAGATGGTTAGAGCTGATTAAGGACTATGACTTGGAAATTTTGTATCATCCAGGCAAAGCGAATGTAGTGGCAGATGCACTTAGCCGCAAGCCTATTTCTATCCAGATGCTGGAGACTCTGACCTCCGAGCTCAGCATTCAACGAGAGATGATTCGAGAAGGAATTGAAGTGTGGTTTCAAAGAATCCAAGGACAACTGTGCGTGATGGAACTAACTTCATCATTAACCGAAGAAATCAAATCTAAGCAGGCAGATGATCCTCTGACGATTCGGTTACGTGATGAAGTGATCAAGGGGAAGGCCCCAGATTCGTAATTCATGATGATGGAGTTTTGAGATTTCAGAACCGACTCTATGTTCCCGATGTCGATGTTCTGAAACAAACGATTATGAAGGAAGCTCACAGCTCGCCCTATTCTATCCACCCAGGCACTAGTAAGATGTACAAAGATTTGAAGCATAATTTCTGGTGGGGCAACATGAAGAAAGATGTAGCGGACTATGTTTCGAAATGCTTGACTTGTCAGCAGGTTAAGATCGAGCATCAACGACCTTCCGGGATGTTGAAGCCGCTCCCGATTCCTGAATGGAAGTGGGAGGACATATCAATGGACTTTATCACTAGTATGCCGAGAACCAAGACGAGAATGAACATGATTTGGGTAATAGTTGACCGTTTAACCAAATCAGCTCATTTTCTAAGCATTATGGACACGTGGGGACCGGAGAGGTTGGCATGAGTATTTATTTCAGAGATAGTTCGACTGCATGGTATGCCGAAGACCTTTATTTCTGATCGAGACGGCCATTTTGTGCCTCACTTTTGGAAAGCAATTCATAAGGCCTTGGGGACCGAATTGAACTTCAGCACAGCTTATCACCCACAGACTGACAGACAATCCGAGAGGACCATTCAAACGGTGGAAGACATGCTAAGGGCCTGTGCCTCAGATTGGTCAAACGATTGGGAAGTTCATCTACCGTTGATTGAATTTACCTACAACAATAGTTGTCATGCTTCCATTAAGATGGCACCGTTTGAGGCATTATACGGGAGGAGATGCATATCGCCCCTATGTTGGGACGATTCATCAGACTTGATCGGGACAGAACCAGAGTTGATCGTACAGACACAAGAGAAGATAGCCTTGATTCGTGAAAGGCTGTTGATCGCCCAGAGTCGCCAGAAATCTTACGCAGACATACGCCGTCGCCTATTGGAGTTCAGTACTGGACACCACGTACTTTTAAAGGTTTCTCCTACTCGGGGAATCTTTCGTTTTGGAAAGAAGAGAAAGCTGAGTCCGAGATATATCAGACCATTCGAGATCCTTGAGAGAGTTGGAGAGTTGGCATACAGATTGGCATTGCCGCCGTCGTTGAGCCATGTTCACAACGTGTTCCATGTATCCCAGTTACGGAGATATATACCGGATCCTAGTCATGTCATTGATTTCGGCGAGATCGAAGTCGCTCAGGATGGGACGTTTGAAGAAAGACCGGTCAAGATACTCGAGAGTCGAGTTAAGCAGTTGAGGAACAAACCAATCGTTTTGGTCAAAGTTCAGTGGTCACGCCACGGGGTGGAAGAAGCCACTTAGGAAACGGAAGATAGCATGAAGTCCAGATATCCAGAGTTATTTTCGTCTTGAGTTTCGGGACGAAACTTCTTTTTAGTAGGAGAGTATGTAATATCCGGATTTATTATTGTGTATTTCATCTGTATTTGAACCCTGTATTATTCGGAATTGTGATCTCGATAATTGGAGTATGATATTTCTCACATTGGTATCTTTGTACATAAGTATAACAACATGTAAAATTTCTCATGCAAACTCGTGATAGCGCACGCTAAGAATGTAACTTAACGTGCGTTATCGGGCTACAACTAGCGCACGCTACGAATGGAGAATTGCGTGCGCTAGGCAGTCAATTATTGAGCTAGGCGGCTAGCACATGCGCCAGCCAGGACATGGGTCCGGATAAGATTCCCGCGGACGAACCTGGACAAATTTGGAGTCAACGCTTATTAGCGTGCGCTAAGGGATGTATAATAGCGTGCGCTAATCAGCTATTATGCAGAAACTTTATATAAGGGACAACACTCTATTTTCTTCTCATTTCCTTCGAGCATCCTTCGTTCTTGAGAGACCAGAGAACATTATATCTTCCTTAAAGACACTTAGAACACATCTACTTGATCATTGGAGATTGAATGTCACTTGTGTTCGATCATTGGAGTGGAGAAACGTCTTGATTTGGCAAACAAGCAACCGGAGCCGGATTCTACTTGTTGCCTCGGTGTTTTTCTTCATCTTAAGGTATGTTATGCTACTTTCAACCTCGAATTCGTGTTCTTAAGGATATGAAGAGTATGCTATCAAGATATTAAGTTTCATTGGTGATTTTAGCCAAACCACATCATGTTTAGGGGATTGAGATGATTATGCTTAAAGTACCTTGGTTAAGAACATTATGATTAGAATCTTGTTACGATGAACAAGTAGAAGAAGTTTCTGTCATTGATAATCCGAATTTAGAAGGTGCCTTCATAGTAATCACAGACTTGACTTTAACATCATTATTGTTAGACGAATCTAAGAGATTGATCATGAAAGGATTTATCTTGTAAAGATGGAGTGTTAATCAAACTACAAGATGATAGTTTTGATTGATATAAAGGTATTGATATCGACTGTTAGGCCTTCCGAATTACGCATGAAGAATTGTAATCGAAATGGAATATGGTTTTATGATGATATACATATTCTTGAATTTGAAGTTGTTATCCGTAAGATCATTCATAAACCTTCTGAGCATGATATGCATGGAGATGACATGTATTAACACTGAAGATTTCATGAGTTTCATCACCATTAGATCAAGTCTGCTACCCAGTAGTGTACTGCTCTACACGTTTAGCGCATGCTAAGCTATGTAGATTAACGTGCTCTATCGGATATGAGTTAACATATGCTACGTTTGGTACGTAACGTACGTTAGGTCATCAGGCGAGTCAGTCGGCTGATCAGTGAGGTACTGACCGTGCATAGTTAGCGTACTCTAGGCTTCGTTGTTTGCGTGCGCTAACGAGCAGGCTTAACGCACGTTACGTAGAATACTTAGCGTACGCTAAGCAGTTCAGGCAGATTGCATTTTATGAACTTTCGGCCATAAATTGGATTGGTAGACATTCGCACGACGTGAGATAAATTCTATATTATTTCTTTTGTTAAGGTTCGAGCTTGATACGTGATTGATTGAAGGGGCGACCTTCGAGTGTTTCATTTTTCGTGGAAGTAGTATTCTTGTCTTCGAATCGAGGCAAGTACCTTAATTGTTTTACGTATTGATGTTATACATATTGTCGTGCATATATGTCGTTGTTGTATGTCCACCTCGTGTTGGTCCGACGGGATCATCGTAGGATCTATGCTAGCGTGCGCAGGATCATCAGACGAGTTTTTCCACCACGGGTTGGTCTGACGGGATCATCGTGGGTTCTAGGCAGTGAATATGTAACACCCCCAATCCGCTTAGGGATATTACACGCCGTAGAACCTTTCCTCAAGGATCTACCAGGCTGGTAACAACATAGAACAACTCAACAATGCCTTCAAGGCTAAAATGACTCAGTAGACCGATTTGGTCTTTCAATAAATACATACAACTCAAACTCATTACATGCCCACGCAGGGGTCGAATACAACAAACTCCCGTACAACGGTGAAAGAAATACTGCAGCGGAAATAAAGTACAACTAAACCAATGACATCATACGGATCCTCGTGTGATTAGTATCATTCATCTTTCATCATCCTTCGTGCCGACCCTGTGTTATGCTCCGAAACCTGAATGCAAAAACAGACATCCACCCCCCGAATACTCGGGGGTTAGCAAAACTCCACTGTTTTGCTAGTGCAAGAACAAAGTGCAAATACGAGCCATACAATTCACATTCTACGAATAACAATAACCAGGAATCCTCAAAAATTCAAACGTGGCGAAAAGTACTTCCCGAGGCAAGAGTTTGGTAAAACATTCTAAAACCGAAAGGTCACAAATCAAGGGAAAACAATTTATAAAACTGTTTAAAATGCCATCGAGAGTTTTAATAGAAAACAACTTAGGATTATCAAATCCTTCTCTTTACAAAAATCAACAGGGTCACAGCCCAAAGGTTTTGTTTTCGCAGATAGAAAACCGACAACAATTCACAGGGTTAAAACCCACGTCACGCGTCCTCGACGGACATAAAATACACACGCACCCGTGAAGTTTCACTCGTGAATCCAGGTCGAATCCATTGGAATTCCCTCCGTGGTCCCGTCGAACCCTCCCGAGGTGAGCAAACACATTCACAAAACATAAGCAACCGCAATCGTGAATCCAGGGTTATACCATTGGACTCCCTCCATGATCCCATCGGACCCTCCCGAGGTGAGCGAAAAACAATCACAAAATATACACACGTAGCGGTGAAGTTTCACTCGTGAATCCAGGTCGAAGCCATTGGAATTCCCTCCGTGGTCCCGTCGAACCCTCCCGAGGTGAGCAAACACATTCACAAAACACGTACTCGCATCGCCTAGGACCGGGACGAAGCCACAAATCCCACTCGAGGCCCCATCGGACCCTCCCGAGCTGGCTAGCGAAATACTCAAGCACCACACGTCACCTAGGACCGGGACGAAGCCACGAATCCCACTCGAGCCCCCGTCGGACCCTCCCGAGCTGGCCGTGAAATAATCAAGCACAAGTAACATATCACACCAAGGATATCCAAATAATTCGCCAAGAGGCATCAAACACTTATCAATACACCACGTCAAACCATAACACACCGAAAAGAGATAATATATGTACACACGCATTATCAAGTGCAACATCAACACCAAACATATCCATAAGATCCACATACTCGTTCACGAAACTCACCAATCACAAAACACATACGGTTTTGAAAGAGGGCCTTTAACAAGGCTAAACAAATCTTTTGAAAGTTCAATTTGAACGACCAAACAAACACATAGAGACGATCACTAATTATCATATTCACAAAACAAGAATTGTATGGACAAGGTGCTTGCCTCAAAATCGTCACGCAAGTATCCCGACGAACACGGCTCAACCGAAAGCTTCGAAACGCCCGATGCTATCGAAAAGAAAGACGACAACGAACGGAAGGGTTTAACTCGGTTTCTTCGCAAGAAACTCGACCCTAACAACATATAATCAATAAATCATAGATCATACGAGGAAGAATAATCGTAGAACGTCCGAAAACCCCTCTAAGACATTTTACCGGACACCTTCAAGGCGTCGGTCAAGAACTCGACCCAAATAACGAATCGATACGATCCAACCATGGAATAACAAGGGAAATGATATAATACATCTAAATAATCATCAATACATCATAATCCTAAGTTAAAACGGATTAAACGGACGAAATCAACCAAAATACCCAATTTCCCCAAAACTAGATTTCTAGAAATCTAACCTTGATTCGCTCGATCAAAGGATGTTATAGGATGGATGATTAATGATATGAACTCCAAGACTTCATGGATTGTGATAGGACGGCGAATGTACGCTCCCTAAAAACCCGGTTTAAAATATGGACCAATATAAGCCGGGGTATCGACCTCTTAGTAAATAAGGGTTTTCTTAGAGTAATACAGTCCGACCTAGGTTCTCAGACAAGAGGATGCCGACCTCAGAGTCCTCCGATCTATAACCTCGGATAAAAGGGTGCCGACCTCGGAGGCCCCGCTGACATGTGATATCTGTTAAAAGGTTGTCGACCTCGAAGGTCTCTCCGACCTACAGATTTGAATAAAGAATGTCCCGACCTAAGTGATCCTTTATAAATATGAGCCGACCTAAGGTCTCTGCCGGGCTCACGAAGGTCGAACTCTTGGTAAAGGAGATCTTGACCCACCTGACAGAATCCCTGAGATTCGGGGACTGAGAGCCCATACCCTACAATCCCGGAAATCCAGGGATGGGAAATCGGAGCCTGAACCCCTGGATATCCGGGATCTTCCTTAAAAATCAGGGAAGATCTTAGAGAATAGGCGCCTCTCCCTTCTATAAAATGAGGAAGAGGGCTTTCCTTGAGACCAAGCATAATTCTGAGATTATAGCATATTTTAGAGAGAGAAAAAGGCAGTACTTCATACATTCGGGTTTTCTTGGCTAAACTCCTAAGATTAACCCAGTTCTTGGTGGCCGATCAGCTCGGTTACATCAAGTGGCACCGTCTGTGGGAAGTTGTGACATCGAGTCACTTTGAGCTGAGACGTGAGGTCAGTAATGGTGGAAGAAATGAACCAGAAGAAAATAGGGGAGTTGATACCCCAAAATTTAGAAGAGGAATTAGCTGATATCCAGTATGCAAGACGAGTTGGAGGAGTTGCGACAGAGGGTTGCGGGGAAGGACATGGAGAGTCATCCAGGCCATCCCTTCTCGGAAGGCATATTGCAGGCCGATCTCCCGTATGGGTTTAGGGCTGTCACCTTCACCTATGATGGACTCTCAGATCCTACCCGACATTTATACCAATTCGAAAATATGGCAGTACTACACCGATATTCGGATGCCGTGAGTTGTAGAGCATTTCTGGCTACACTGACGAAGTCAGCTCAGGATTGGTTCCACCAGATACCCCCTGGGTCAATCACCAGCTTCAAAACTTTCAGTTCAGCGTTCTTGACTCACTTTGCAAGCGCCAGGGCACACTAGAAGACCTTCATGTCCTTGTTCAGTATCAAGCAGTACTCCGGAGAAGCGCTGAGAGCTTATGTGACCCGATTTACAAAGACATGTCTGGAGGTACCCTCGTCGTCTGAAGAGGTAAAAACCAGTGCCTTGACGCAGGGACTAAGGCCTGGACTACTACACACCTCATTGGCTAAAAAGCCAGCCAGAACATATGACGAGGTCTTAGCACGATGTTCGAAATACATTAATGTTGAGGAAACCGAGAAGGATATGGAAGAATTGCAAGAAAAACCCGAAGATGGGGAAAGAGGGCCTAGCAGATTGGTACGGCGCGAGGAATATACCTTCCAAGGAAATTTACCTCGGGAGGAAATGCCGCGCGAAAAAATAGACCGGAACACAGACCGAAAGAAGAGCGATACCGTTCTAAGGCGACCAAGATTTGACCAATACAGCCCATTAACAATGAGGAGAGCTCAGGTTTTGGAGGCAGTTGAAGATAAGATGAACAGGGTTATTGAGTGGCCCGCATCTCGTCCTAATAGGCCCACCTAGCCGAAATCAGAGCTTTATTGTCGGTTACACAATGATTATGGGCACAAAACAGATGAGTGCAAGCATCTTAAAGACGAGATCGAAAGGCTGGTCCGAGCGGGACATCTAATGGAGTTCACATATCAGCAGAGAAATAGAGGTCGGAGGCTACCACCCATGCACCAAGGGGGGGATGGGGATGAAAAGCGAAGCCCCTCGGGGACCCGCTGCTCCCCCAGCTAAGAAAGGAGTGATCCACATGATATCAGGAGGACCAACCGACGGAAATTCTAATCAGGCTAGGAAAGCTCACGCACGAAAGGCTAGGTGTCATCAGTTCAAGGAGGTCGCCTCTGTAGGCAGCGGGCCTATCATTCAGTTCGGCCCCGCGGATTATAGCGGAATACATGCACCCCATAATGACGCGCTGGTCATCACCGCAGAGATCGCCAGTTACGATGTGCAAAGAGTATTTATCGATACGGGAAGCTCGGTAGACATCTTATTCTATGACTGTTTCAAACAGATGAACCTGGAGGTGGAATTAAAGAAAGTAGATACCACGCTTTATGGGTTCTGCATGACCGAGGTGCAACCGGTTGGAGAAGTGGTGCTTCCGGTAGCACTAGGTCGGATACCTCATCGGAAGGTCAAGACGCTCAGGTTTTTAGTGGTGGACACTAAATCGGCATATAACGCCATTCTAGGGCGACCAAGACTCAACAAGTTCGAAGCAGTGGCCTCTACCACGCACATGAAAGTAAAATTTCCCGTAGGAGATGAGGTAGGGGAAGTAACTGGGGATCAGTTTATGTCTCGGTCTTGTTACCAGACAACGTTAAAGCAGGGAGTGCAGCGCGGTAAGAGGACGTCCGAGCCAGGAGGCCCGGATTCAGAGTTTAAGAAGAATAAACAATCAAAGGCGCCCGAGAAAGCTGAGCAAGAAGGCATCAAACCCAATGAGGAGTTGCTAGAAATAGAATTGGTTCCAGGAAAGCCAGAAACAAAAACTCGCGTGGGAAGTCGGTTAAACGATGGGATAAAGGAAAGCCTTATCGTCCTGCTAAGGAGATTTGTGGACATCTTCGCATTCGCAGCCGAGGATCTGGTGGGAATCAGCCCAACGGTTGTCGAGCATAGGTTAAACATCGACCCAACCGTACGACCAGTAAAGCAGAAGAGGAGGCATTTTGGGCCGGAGATGGATGGGATCATTGGAGAAGAAGTTGAAAATCTCCTCCGAGCTAGACACATAACGGAGATCCAGTTTCCAGAGTGGCTATCCAACGCTGTCATGGTGGGAAAGGACCAGGGGAAGTGGAGGATGTGTATGGACTTCCGGGACCTAAATAAGGCATGTCCAAAGGATCACTACGCGTTGCCCCGCATAGACCAGCTAGTGGATTCAACCTCGGGGTGCGAGTTGCTCAGTATGATGGATGCTTCTCAGGGATATCATCAGATTCTTCTCGCACCCGAGGACAGAAAGAGGGTTAGTTTGTGGTATCAAAAGGAACTTTTTGTTATGTACGCATGCCTTTTGGGTTAAAAAATGCAGGAGCCACATATAAAAGGATGGTTGACAGGATCTTTAGATCCCAAATCGGCAGAAACATGGAAGTGTACGTGGATGACATGCTAGTAAAAAGCGTAAAGGCAGGAGAGCATATCAGAGACCAAGAAGAGACCTTCGAAAACCTGCGCACGTACGGAATGAAGCTCAACCCATCAAAGTGTTCTTTTGGAGTAAAATCGGAAAAACTCTTGGGATATGTAGTCACAGAACAAGGAATCGAGGTCAACCCGGAAAAGGTCAAGGAAGTGCTGCAAATGAATCCTCCAAAAAATATCAAGGATATCTAGATACTAATAGGAAGAATAGCGGGGCTGAGCCGGTTCATATCACGCTCGGCCGAGAAGGGATTCCCATTTTTTAAACTCTTAAGAAAAGGGAACAAGTTCGAATGGACTCCCGAAGCACAAACAACATTCAGAAAATTAAAAGAATATTTGGCCGAGCTGCCTCTGCTCACCAAACCAATACCAGGAGAAGAGCTCGTACTCTACTTATCCATGGGAGAAGGGGCGGTTAGCTCGGTCTTGCTAAGAGAG
This sequence comes from Orobanche coerulescens, assembly GCA_033398695.1. Taxonomy (NCBI): domain Eukaryota; kingdom Viridiplantae; phylum Streptophyta; class Magnoliopsida; order Lamiales; family Orobanchaceae; genus Orobanche; species Orobanche coerulescens. The sequence goes on along the minus strand of CM065816.1, from coordinate 8,155,947 downwards.
GAAATGAGTAAGCAAAAACCCATTTATTATACAAGCCGAATTTTGCAAAGAGCAGAGCGGAATTACTCCGAGCTAGAAAAAGGAGCACTGGCGTTAGTAGTTACATCTCGGCGATTGAGGTCGTATTTCCTAGCCCACCGAATAAAAATGCGAACCAACTTGCCCTTAAGAGAAATATTAGGGCGACCTAATGCATCAGGTCGCCTGGTAAAGTGGGCGGTAGAGATGGGGGAATACGATATGGAGTATGAGCCAAGAAAGGCAATTAAAGCTCAGGCCCTAGCGGACTTCATCCAAGAGGGGGCCATGCCATCGCCGCCAGAGGGACAGTGGCTATTACATGTGGATGGATCAGCAACAACCAGTGGTTCTGGGGCAGGGATAGTCCTTACTACCCCGGAGGGTGAACAATTAGAATACGCCATAAAATTCGATTTCAAAGCATCTAACAACGAGGCCGAGTATGAAGCCCTGGTTAAGGGAATGCAGCTGGGGATAGACTTGGGCGCGCGACGACTCATTGCTTACTCTGATTCTCAGCTGGTCACACAGCAGGTAGAAGGAAAATTTGAGATAAATGAGGATCGGATGAAGAAGTATGTTGAGGAAGTGAAAGAGGCTGCCAAAAAACTAGGGGAATGGAAGTTGATCCATATCCCTAGAGCGGAAAATGTAAAAGTTGATTACCTAGCAAAAATGGGAAGCTCCTTAGTGGATTGCCGCTCACGAACAATGACGATTTTGGGAGCAGCCCGGAGCAGCATCATGAAACAGGTGATGGAGGTGAAAGAGATGACAGACTGGCGAACTCCCTTGTTGGCATACCTAAGAAGGGCAGAACTACCCAAGGAAAGGCAAGAAAGAATGAAAATTGTATGAAGAGAAGCGAGGTTCTGTTGCATCAACGATGAACTATACAAGAGATCCTATCTCGGTCCATACCTACGGTGCATTTCGGAAAAAGAAGGGTGGGATATACTGGAAGAAATCCATGAAGGGTGCTGCGGTGATCATACCAAAGGAAGGGCACTAATTAGCAAAACACTAAGAGCTGGTTTTTTCTGGCCGACCATGAGCAAGAAAGCAGTGGAGATGGTTAAGCGATGCCAAAAATGTCAAATGCACGCACCCTTAATTCACATACCAGCTGAAGATATGATTACCATGGGGGCACCCTGTCCTTTCGCTAAATGGGGAATTGATATCATGGGGCAGTTTACACCTGGCTCGGGAGGAAGGAAGTTTTTAGTAGTAGCCATAGACTACTTCAGCAAGTGGGTAGAGGCCGAACCCGTGGCCACCATAACCAAGCAAAGAATCATAAGTTTTCTGTTTAACAACATCTGCTGCAGGTACGGAGCGCCCCAGATACTTATCTCGGACAATGGAACTCAATTCAACGGGAAAAGAACCTAGTCCTGGTGCGAGGGTATGCATATCAAGCAAAGGTTCGCTGCGGTTGCTCACCCGCAGACTAATGGGCAAGTGTAGGTAACCAACAAAACAATCCTGCAAGGGATCAAAACCCGCTTAGACAAAGCTGGAGGAGGATGGGTGGATGAGCTTAGCTCGGTACTATGGTCATACAGGACCACACCTAGATCGTCAATGGGGGAAACACCCTTCAGTATGGTATACGGATCCGAAGCCGTCATCCCGGCAGAAGTCGGAGAAATGTCTCATCGGGTTCGATGGTTCAACGAGGTGGAAAACGAGGAAATAATGAAGGAAGCATTAGATACCATAGAAGAAAGAAGGGAAGCGGCCGCAGCACGAACTGAAAGATACAAAAACCTGACAAAAGCATCTCACGACAAAAGAGTCAGGAAGAGACAGTTCCAGGTCGGTGATTTGGTGCTTAGGCGAGCTGATGCCCTCAGAAAAACAGGAAAGCTGGAGCCGAACTGGGAGGGCCCTTACAAGGTAATCCGAATTTATGCAGGGGGAGCTTATGAGCTCGAGGATATGGAAGGGAACCCCATCAAAAGACCTTGGAAAATATGTCACTTAAAAAAGTATTTTGTATGAAGAGGTGTGGAAAAAAGCTTGTATTGTTTTAATAAAAGTCTATTACAAAAAAAATCTATATGAATGTGTTGATCAAGTAAAACTAGAAATGACATCTGATCAGGTGAAACGCCTTCAGATCCGAGTAAGGGTGAACCGCCCTGTGACATCTGATCAGGTGAAACGCCTTCAGATCCGAGTAAGGGTGAACTGCCCTGTGACATCTGATCAGGTGAAACGCCTTCAGATCCGAGTAAGGGTGAACCGCCCTGTGACATCTGATCAGGTGAAACCCCTTCAGATCCGAGTAAGGGTGAACCGCCCTATGACATCTGATCTGGTGAAACGCCTTCAGATCCGAGTAAGGGTGAACCGCCCTGTGACATCTGATCAGGTGAAACGCCTTCAGATCCGAGTAAGGGTGAACCGCCCTGTGACATCTGATCAGGTGAAACGCCTTCAGATCCGAGTAAGGGTAAAACGCCCTGTGACATCTTATCTAAAAATACCCAACCTATACTAAAGATCGGTAAAAAGGTTAGGTTAAATTAACCTAAAAAACACCAAACCATTACAACTTGTAAAGGTCGAAGTGGTCGGGTTACATTTAAGATATTGCGAAATTTAAAATAGTCGGGGCTATACTAGGAAAAGGTCGGATTATATCGGAAAGTGATCGTATCAATTCAAACAGGCTCAGATACATCGATGTTACAATCGATGCCGAACTACATTAACTTAAAATGGCAGAGATAAGCCATGATACAAAGCACATCACTATCGTACAAATCCAAAGTGTATTCAACTCAAAGACTTTTTTTATTAAAAACAGTTGTGCCAGTACAATGAACAAGACAAAAAAATATACATGTCTACACAAAAAACTTAAAAAGACTAAACTACAGGCTTGGAAGATGGAGGGGGCGACGAAGGAGAAGAATCAAGGTCGGTCCCGGTCACCTCGGGATTAGGAGTGCTGGCCTTAACGGGTGAGTTAGGAGGAGTAGAAGGCAGCTCCAAATCCAGGCCGGATTTCTTTATAGATTCCTCAAGGGCGTCCTCCCACCAGGCTGCCTCCGAAGATTCTTCCACGTCCCCGGACCAACCCGAAGAGCAGAGCCCGTTCATCGGCAAAGATCCGGTCCAGCTCGCCCGTAAAACCCAAAGAAGCTAGTTGCTCATGAGCACGAGTTAGAGCAAAATCGAAATATTGTGTCGCGGCAGGGGCTAGCTTAACCAGGAAAGCGGTAGAATTGTGATACCGGGCTAGGAGGGCGGAACGGTAGGCCCCCAGGAAAGAGTGACCAACGTCACTGGTCAGAAATCGACGTCGGCCATCTGTCACCCCGCGCTCATAAGATGATCCCTCGGATCTAGCCTTGGCCAGTTGGGCTTCCAGCTGGGCAACCCTTTCTGATTCTGCTCTAGCCTGAGCTTCGAGTTGGGCGACCTTCTCCAACTCAGCCTTAGCCTGGGCCTCAAGTTGGGCGATCCTCTCGGATTCGGCCCTAGATTCCGACAACTGAGCCTCGAGCTGGCCCACCTTCTCCGATTCAGCTTGAGATAGGGTCTTCCAAAATTTCATCTCTTGGTTCAGCTGAACGTTGGCCATCTGAGCCCGTTCCAAAACCGCCTCCCGCTCAGAGCTTTTCTTAAGGGCAACATCTAAGCGATATTCCCTCTCCTGAAGCTGAGCCGAGAGATCTGAATTAGTCGCCAGGGCGGCCGCCAGATCGGCTGACATCTGGGTGAGCTGGGAGGAAGACGAAGCGCTGATCTTGTGATCTTCTGCGAAGGTCACAAAGGTGGCGAAAAACTGCACAAGAAAGAAAGTCACATGAGGACGGCAAAGGGTAATAATAAATATGAAAATAGTCAAAAAGGGGAGGAAGGCGAAAAGGGGAATACCTTCCCAAAATACATCATCATAGCGTCGAGCGAGGGTCCTCCGCGGCATCTCGTAATCCCTGCTTATCCCTAGCCGGGACCATGGAGCTGAAATATGGGAGAAACTTCTCAAACTCCTTGTAACGGAGAAGAGTCTCCATAGCCGGACCTGGGGGACCCGCAGTCTTCGGTCATTTGGAAGCGGGGGAGCTAGGAGAAGGGGCCCTCTGAGTGACCTGAAGCTGCCGAGACGAGCTCGCAGGGCTTCGTCCGGTGGTCAAGGTAGGAGCCAGGTCGGAGGGGAGAGTCACCCCAGACTTGGGGCGGGAAGGGAGCTTTCGTTTAATTTTTGATGATCCCTCTGCCCTCTCTTTGGGGGGATTCGTCGACTTGGGGACCTTCTCTTTCGATGGTTCAGCTGGCTTGGAGGCATCCGACTGGCAGGTCCGCATGAACCGATCTATGAAAAACAATACAAACGATCAGGGAAATAGCTAAAAAACAAAAAAATAAAGATCATACTATGGAAAGAACCGATAAAGCCTACCAATATCAGGGATAGCTGGGTAAGGATTCGAGCTCAGCCCACAATGGAACGGATGATCATGGAATTGCGTCAGCTGGAAATCATTATAGGGAATGGCATTCCATTCCTGAACTTTCTCGACCCACGCAGCTCGGATGGAACTGCGCCTAGGAATAGGATTCTGACTCGGAGTGGCCTGCGTCCATTCCGTGGGAAAACCCCAAGAATCAGCTGTAGGAAGCCGGAGGAAAAAGAAACGGGACCTCCAGTCCTTCACATTGGAAGGGAGGTGGGTAAAGAAATGGGCGTTGTTTCGGGAAGTCAAGTAAAAGGAGCCCTTAAAACTCTTTAGCCCAAAAAAAAAATAGAAAAAACCCAGGTCGGGTTCCTCGTGTCTGTAATGACACAGCACGAGAAAACCAACCATATAAGGAAAAGAGTTGGGAGAAAACTGGTTGAGGGGAAGATTGTATTTAACGGAGAGAGAGACAAGGAAGGGATGGAGTGGAAAGCAAAGACCACTGCTCACCTGATCCAAGAACCAGGTAATATGCCCCGGGAGAGGATGATCAGGGGTGTCACTAGCCTGAGGCGTGACAAACTCCCACCCCGGAGGAAGTCTAAGAAATTTTATAAAACTAGCCAGCGCGGCTGGGCTAGTCCTAGATAGAGGATGAGGCGGGAGAATTCGAGTCGCTCATGCGACCGTTTGACATGGATCAGCTAAGAGGCCGGTCACAGTTACTTCGTTCATAGGAGGAGGGGAATGGGGATCTAAAATAATCAGGGGGATGCCAGAAGGAAGGCTAGAAGGGATGTCACCTAGCTCGGACCAATCTACATCACCTAGGGGCTCATCTCTAAGACAGAGGGAGGAACCCGTAGCTCGCCCCGACCTACCCCTCGAGTCCCCATCGGAAGAGGAAAGACCTTCTAGAAAGGAGTTCATGGCCGATTCGCCGGAAAGATTCTGAGAATCCGAAGCAGGCGACATAATAAAAGAAAAGGGAAGAAGAAGAGGAAAATATCGGTAACAAACCAAAAGAAAATCTAAAGAGGTGTTTAGATAAACATACCCATGAGATTGGGTGGAAGATCGCCGGAGAAAGGAAGTGGAAGCACCACCGGAGGCAGGAAACCGAGGTCACAAGTGTCGCCGGAATACCCTCACACTAGTATTTCGCAGGAAGAAGAGCGGAAGTGGCTGAAGGGGGTAGAGGATTCCTACTTATAGAGAAGAAGGGCGAAAATCAAGAAGATAATAGGCGATCTGGAGCGTCCGATGCCTCCTGTAAAAGAACGGCTTGGATTTGGCACCGCCTCCTCCGACCTATAGCGGGTTGACACCTGGACCTGACCATAGACGCGACGGTTGGGAGGCGAGGAAAGGAAAAGACATGGATATTAAAGCGCACGAAGTCCAAGGAACCTCGTTATCTGGGAACGGGAATCCCAAGGACTATTGTGTCAAGGTCGTCAGATTATAAACAAATCTTACTCTACTCGGTCTTACAACTCGACTAGAGTAGGGGAGACTGGTTGATAGGACGGCGAATGTACGCTCCCTAAAAACCCGGTTTAAAATATGGACCAATATAAGCTGGGGTATCGACCTCTTAGTAAAGAAGAGTTTTCTTAGAGTAATACAGTCCGACCTAGGTTCTCAGACAAGAGGATGCCGACCTCAGAGTCCTCCGATCTATAACCTCGGATAAAAGGGCGCCGACCTCGAAGGCCCCGCTGACCTGTGACATCTGTTAAAAGGTTGTCGACCTCGAAGGTCTCTCCGACCTACAGATTTGAATAAAGAATGTCCCGACCTAAGTGATCCTTTATAAATATGAGCCGACCTAAGGTCTATGCCGGGCTCACGAAGGTCGAACTCTTGGGAAAGGAGATCTTGACCCACCTGACAGAATCCCTGAGATTCGGGGACTGAGAGCCCATACCCTACAATCCCGAAAATCCAGGGATGGGAAATCGGAGCCTGAACCCCTGGATATCCGGGATCTTCCCTAAAAATCAGGGAAGATATTAGAGAATAGGCGCCTCTCCCTTCTATAAAAGGAGGAAGAGGGCTTTCATTGAGACCAAGCATAATTCTGAGATTATAGCATATTTTAGAGAGAGAAAAAGGCAGTACTTCATACATTCGGGTTTTCTTGGCTAAACTCCTGAGATTAACCCGGTTCTTGGTGGTCGATCATCTCGGTTACATCAGATTGATTGTCCAACAACATCTCTCCATGATCAACACACCTCCAGCCGCGGAAGGGAAGAAAACGAGTGAGAAAATAAGTCAAAAACCCGTATGCAGGGCCTTAAATAGGCTTCCTGCCGGCCGAGTTACGTACGTAACCGGCCAAGGCTTACGTACGTAACCGAGTCACTGCCCCAATTCTGGCGGCATCCTTACGTACGTAACCGGCCAAGGGTTACGACGAATGGCCTTACGACGTATCGCCGAGCAATACGGCCGTAATTCGGCCGGTCTGGCCAGGCCCATTGCCGGCCATGACTCGGCCGGGGCCAACTCCGACGGCCCGAATGACCCCGAAACCCGAACCTGAATACGAATCGAAGACATAGTTACGAAGTACTCACAAAGAAGACTTCGAGCACTAAGAGAACACATGATTCCGACCATCCGAAGGCTCGAAATTCGACAACGGAAAGTAATTACCCTAAACTTTGGGAAATTACGAAAATGGCCCAAAACGTCCGAAAATCACGATACGTGATCGAATAACCAAACCGAAGTTCACAACACGTCTAACAAAGTTAAACGGACTTACGGGAAACTCGAAACAGCAGTTTCGAACGAGATTCGCAAGAATCGAACTCAAGTGCGGAAAAGTCGCCAAAAAGCACGGAACTCAACAAAATGACACCGTGACGAACTCGGATGACAAAAAGTCCAGAATTAATCATTCTCAGAATGACGAAATGGTCATGAGAGAGTCGTCAAAATGGACTTTCGCCGAAAAAAAGAAATTACCAGAAATCGAAATTACGGGTATTACACACTACCCTCCTTAAAAGAAGTTTCGTCCCGAAACTTAAAACAAGTAGGGAGAAGCAATATCCCGCTAGGAAGACTCAACGAGATACACAAGAAACGCGTAATTTACGCCCAACGGCGAAACGTTACAAGCAACACAAAGGAATATACGACGTGAAAACACGCTCCGCGACGACCAACACAACGTCGCCGTTAGGGATATAATAAAACCAACAAGTGACAAGCGTCATCAAACGGATAATATAGTCAGGTCAATTATCTGAACAATCACAAACACAACGAACGAAAACCAATATGATTGACCAACCCAACTGTACATCAATCAAAACGCGAGCCAATCGCTGAACAAATACGGAATTTCACCGCCCAAGGGTTGGAAGATCGAAAACGAGACTAATTTCCCGAACTTAAGGGAATTACGAAGGAGCTTGAACGTTCAACAATAACGAAACGAGATCAACAAAAACCGAACAATCAAACGATCGAGACAACAAAAATCGAACTATCATGTTCGCATCGCGAAGAACAATAAAATTCAAACAACAACTCCCAGGTTCACGTCTCGGCTCGAGACAATATATGATCTGGTGAAAACAACAAGATGTGATTCACATAAGATCCACAGGAAAATGGAATAGCAATTGAAAGGTCACAACGACAAACGAGTAATTCCGAAACACCACACTCCTTCGATCAATAAAAGCAAGGGATAGGGCAATCTCAGAAAATATTAACGAACATAAACGAGTCGACAGAGTCGAAAATACAGAAGTTCAAAATCCGATCCACTTCGAATAAAAGAACTAGTAGAACCAAAAGATGTTACATCCGAACAAGGTTCACAAGAATCGAACCGAACTCAGAAAAGTCATAGCGAAAACCAGATTGACCCAAAACAAGATCACAGCTCGTCCGATCGATAGAATTGAGAAAAAGAAAATGCAGGAGCCAAAAATAATACGGGTATTATATTTGACCTATTCTAAAAGAAGTTTCGTCCCCGAAACTCACAACAACGAAATCAAGGTGACGACACAACAAGCAACCAACAGAAACATCCTTCGAAGGCCTCTCAAAGCCGATTCTGATAACTGTGCTGAAGCGCGAACTCCGAAAGTCTCGGTAGCCAATTCGCAAAACTGAATTCGGTGTCCCTCGAGTCCACACTTGAAATGTGTTACCGACTAGAAGGGCAATTTACACGTGCATGCCCCGGCACATCACGGTTGAAACGTCTCGGCTCGGCATACCGAAAATACAAATGCTAGATACAATGGGGCATAACGTCGCAAAACAACATAGCGGAGATGCCAACTCAGCACAACAAAGAATCATAACACATACCATATACAACGATTACCATCGTAAAGTAATACACACACAAACACTACAGCAACGACGGTATCGTTCAGCGATTACAATGGCCCGAACGATAGCCAGCACACAATCATAAACATCATGAAACAATCACCAATGTGCAAAAACGCACAAAAATCCAAGCTTTAACAACTCACACAGGTGCGATAACACGCAAGCCCCCACGAAATGACAACATTAAAGATCGTCATCACACCTCCCACAAAGGGCTAACAAAACATATGCGTGGCGAACGACTCAACGTTCACACCACCAATTCAATCACAATTCGAAGGGCTAACACCCTAACAACAATACCAACATCATACACACATATTCTGACCACAAGCAGGAAATGATGGTTTTAAAAAAGAAAACCACCTTTTGAAAAAAGTTTGGAAACACCAGTTGATCTTGAGTATCATTTTACAAAAAGTTGAACAAACATCATTGTCGAGACTTTGAAAATCATCTTGCGTTTGAACAAACATGAGGACATTTTTCTTTTGGTGAAAAACTTTCAGAAATATTCGACCCTCGGGTCTAAGTAAAAGTGTTTCTAAAACATTGAAAATATCTCAAAATATTTTGGTCCTCGAGTAGAAGAATTTTGAAACATATAGTTGCGCTAGTAGGCGCCTTGAAAATACAATCCATTTAAAAGTACGTCTCGAATTTTATTTTCTAAGATACTCAAGGTTTTCAAAGATAATTCAATGGGCTAGAATGCCCAAAAATTTCAGGTAATTACACGGAATATTATAACGCCGTGGGCCCCACGCCAGAACCCACCAGGCTAAAAACCATTTTCAAAAACGCCAAAAAGACCGATGACGGTAATATTTCAAAAACTGATGACGGTAATATTTCAAAAACTCACAAAAGCCATTTACAAAATACTAAATACCATCATAAGAATTTTGCCAAAACGATCAAGGCCATAATGCCAAAAACTCGGTTAAGGAAATCGGTTTTCGAAATAAAACTCAGTCGGTAAAATACCGAAAGCCATTACCAAAGAACTCACGCAGCGGATAAAAGAAATAAAGTCAAACATGTACAGTCCAGCAACACTACTCCTCATATGAACGAAATATGAGGGTCAAATAACCAAATATCAAGAAATCAAAATCCATAAGAGGATTCCGTCACTTAACAAATAATCATAAAAATAGCTCGTGTCACACGAGGCACAACACAAAGAAGGGAGACTTACATCCACAGGTCGCACGAAGATGATGATCGCCCACGATACTAATCACGACCAACAAACTCAGACGACGCGTCGCGACACGACTTAGTCAGACAACATCCGACGAGACAAAACTCAACAGACCCTACTTGACCCGACAGCCTAGGTTTCCACAACCTAATCTCTGATACCATTTATGTAACACCCCCAATCCGCTCAGGGATATTACACGCCGTATAACCTTTCCTCAAGGATCTACCAGGCTGGTAACAACATAGAACAACTCAACAATACCTTCAAGGCTAAAATGACTCAGTAGACCGATTTGGTCTTTCAATAAATACATACAACTCAAACTCATTACATACCCACGCAGGGGTCGAATACAACAAACTCCCGTACAACGGTGAAAGAAATACTGCAGCGGAAATAAAGTACAACTAAACCAATGACATCATACGGATCCTCGTGTGATTAGTATCATTCATCTTTCATCATCCTTCGTGCCGACCCTGTGTTATGCTCCCAAACCTGAATGCAAAAACAGACATCCACCCCCCGAATACTCGGGGGTTAGCAAAACTCCACTGTTTTGCTAGTGCAAGAAAAAAGTGCAAATACGAGCCATACAATTCACATTCCACGAATAACAATAACCAGAAATCCTCAAAAATTCAAACGTGACGAAAAGTACTTCCCGAGGCAAGAGTTTGGTAAAACATTCTAAAACCGAAAGGTCACAAATCAAGGGAAAACAATTTATAAAATCGTTTAAAATGCTATCGAGAGTTTTAGTAGAAAACAACTTAGGATTATCAAATCCTTCTCTTTCCAAAAATCAACAGGGTCACAACCCAAAGGTTTTGTTTTCACAGATAGAATACCGACAATAATTCACAGGGTTAAAACCCACGTCATGCGTCCTCGACGGACATAAAATACACACGCACCCGTGAAGTTTCACTCGTGAATCCAGGTTGAAGCCATTGGAATTCCCTCCGTGGTCCCGTCGAACCCTCCCGAGGTGAGCAAACACATTCACAAAACATAAGCAACCGCACTCGTGAATCCAGGGCTATACCATTGGACTCCCTCCGTGATCCCATCTGACCCTCCCGAGGTGAGCGAAAAACAATCACAAAATATACACACGTAGCGGTGAAGTTTCACTCGTGAATCCAGGTCGAAGCCATTGGAATTCCCTCCGTGGTCCCGTCGAACCCTCCCGAGGTGAGCAAACACATTCACAAAACACGTACTCGCATCGCCTAGGACCGGGACGAAGCCACAAATCCCACTCGAGGCCCCGTCGGACCCTCCCGAGCTGGCTAGCGAAATACTCAAGCACCACACGTCACCTAGGACCGGGACAAAGCCACGAATCCCACTCGAGGCCCCGTCGGACCCTCCCGAGCTGGCCGCGAAATAATCAAGCACAAGTAACATATCACACCAAGGATATCCAAATAATTCACCAAGAGGCATCAAACACTTATCAATACACCACGTCAAACCATAACACACCGAAAAGAGATAATATATGTACACACGCATTATCAAGCGCAACATCAACACCAAACATATCCATAAGATCCACATACTCGTTCACGAAACACACCAATCACAAAACACATACGGTTTTGAAAGAGGGCCTTTAACAAGGCTAACCAAATCTTTTGAAAGTTCAATTTAAATGACCAAACAAACACATAGAGACGATCACTAATTATCATATTCACAAAACAAGAATTGTATGGACAAGGTACTTGTCTCAAAATCAGCACGCAAGTATCCCGACGGACACGGCTCAACCGGAAAGCTTCGAAACGCCCGATGCTATCGAAAATAAAGACGACAACGAACGGAAGGGTTCAACTCGGTTTCTTCACAAGAAACTCGATCCTAAAAATATATAATCAATAAATCATAGATCATACGAGGAAGAATAATCGTAGAACCTGAAAACCCCTCTAAGACATTTTACCGGACACCTTCAAGGCGTCGGTCAAGAACTCGACCCAAATAACGAATCGATATGATCCAACCATGGAATAACAAGGGAAATGATATAATACATCTAAATAATCATCAATAGATCATAATCCTAAGTTAAAATGGATTAAACGGACGAAATCAACCAAAATACCCAATTTCCCCAAAACTAGATTTCTAGAAATCTAACCTTGATTCGCTCGATCAAAGGATGTTATAGGATGGATGATTGATGATATGAACTCCAAGACTTCATGGATAGATTGTCCAACAACATCTCTCCATGATCAACACACCTCCAGCCGCGGAAGGGAAGAAAACGAGTGAGAACATAAGTCAAAAACCCGTTTGCAGGGCCTTAAATAGGCTGCCTGCCGGCCGAGTTAGGTACGTAACCGGCCAAGGCTTACGTACGTAACCGAGTCACTGCCCCAATTCTGGCGGCATCCTTACGGACGTAACCGGCCAAGGGTTACGTACGTAACCGGACTTACATACGTAACTGCCGAGCACTACCGGCCGTAATTCGGCCACTGCCGGCCTGGGCCCAGATTGCGCGGCCATGACTCGGCCGGGGCCAACTCCGACGGCCCGAACGACCCCGAAACCCGAACCTGAATACGAATCGAAGATACGGTTACGAAGTACTCGCAAATACAACTTCGAGCACTAAGAGAACACACAATTCCGACCATCCGAAGGCTCGAAATTCGACAACGGAAAGTAATTACCCTAAACTTTGGGAAATTTTGAAAATGGCCCAAAACGTCCGAAAATCACGATACGTGATCGAATAACCAAACCTAAGTTCACAACACGTCTAACAAAGTTAAACGGACTTACGGGAAACTCGAAACAGTAGTTTCGAACGAGATTCGCAAGAATCAAACTCAAGTGCGGAAAAGTCGCCAAAAAGCACGGAACTCAACAAAACGATACCGAAACGAACTCGGATGACAAAATGTTCAGAATTAATCATTCTCAGAATGACGAAACGGTCATGAGCGAGTCGTCAAAATGGACTTTCGCCGAAAAAAAGAAATTACCGGAAATCGAAATTACGGGTATTACAGAATGCTGGATCATCGGAATTACCATGTGTATGTTATGATATCATGTTGTGATTATCAGTTGTGTATGTTATTTATGAGTTTCTCATAGTAGAATACTCTTTGGTATTTTGTCATTTACGTTATTATTATTCTACGCGAGATGTTGAATAATATGTTGTGGTACTTGTACTAGCATCGTTGTGCTAACCCCTTCAGGGGAGAATATTTGTTTATGTTCAGGATCCAGGAGAGCGGGGAAACAATCACTGGAGCTGCATGATGACGAGGGTGCAGCGTGATGTTCCGGTCGGGTTTATTATCTGTTGTTGGTTATTTAATAAGTACTCGAGTGCGTCGTAATTTGTGATGTTTGGATTTCAGTGATGTATTAATATTCTCCATTTGGACATTTGTACTTTCGGTATTGAACCAGAACTGTCGTATTTTATTTCAAGTGATTTCACTAGTTGGTATCTATCATTGTCGTTTCATTTATTCAGCCTTGTAAATTCTTATGTAAAGGATTTACGGCGCTGTAATATTCCTGAATATATCGGGGGTGTTACAACTACAACCTCTCACATAATTGTCTAATGTTACATAGGTTGTGAACTAAATATTACTATATAAAGAACCGATAATGTGATCTTCTGTGTGACACTACACACCATATTATCTACAATATAAAGTAATTTAGACTACATTTGCATAACCATAGCGTGAATAAATATGCAAAACATGTGATAAATGAATTAAATATTCTCATAGATAAAGACAGGGAAATTAGGTAATACAAGCATAAAGTATACTTTGATGTATACAACCCTAACAATCTCCCACTTATACTCAAAGCATGCTTTTGAAGTATACTATCTAGACTATGTCTATCTATCTCCCACTTATACTCAAAGCAATGCTGCCATACATCTCAACCACATTCCTTCCACATGCCCTTCAAATGACTTTGAGGGCAACCCTTTCATGAAAGGATCTGCTAGGTTGTCTTCAGATGCTATATTGGAGATAACAATCTTCCCTCTCTTCACAAAATCTCGAATGATATGATATTTGCGCTTGATATATTTTCTTGCTTTGTGGGCCCGTGGTTCCGTCGAATTTGCAACAGTACCGGTATTATCACAATAAAGTGTAATACTCCTAGGCAAATCAGGAATCACACCCAAATCCTTTAGGAAGTACTTGAGCCATACCGCCTCTTTAGCTGCCTCTGAGGCTGCTACATACTCAGCTTCCATGGTAGAGTCCGCTACGCATTTCTGCTTCACACTCCTCCAACTGATGGCTCCACCTCCCAAAGTGAAAATATATCCGGAAGTTGATTTCGACTTTTCTTTGTCCGCACTGAAATCTGAGTCCGTGTAACCCAAAGGACAAAGTGTATCTGATTGATATACAAGCATATGCTCCCTAGTTCTTCTCAGGTACTTGAGTATATGCTTGACAACAATCCAATGTCCCGGTCCTGCATTCGACTGATATCTCGCCACCATGCCTACAGCATGACAGATATCAGGCCTAGTGCAAATCATAGCATACATGAGGCTTCCCACTGCCGAAGCATAAGGGACCAGCTTCATGTCATCTATCTCCTTCTGTGTCTTAGGACACATAGCCTTAGATAGTTGAATTCCATGTCTGTAAGGTAAGAAACGTTTCTTGGAATTCTCCATGCTAAATCGCTTTAGCACCGTATCGATATAGGATGCCTGAGATAAGCACAACATCCTTTTCTTGCGATCTCGAAAGATCTTAATACCAAGGATGTGCCCAGCTTCTCCCAAATCCTTCATATCGAACTGCTCAGACAGCCATACCCTTACGTCTGATAATATCTTCACATTGTTTCCAATTAGAAGTATATCATCTACGTATAATACAAGAAACACCAGCACGTTTCCATCGCACTTTTTGTATACACAAACCTCACTAGGACACTGTTCAAAACCATACGATTGAATGACTTCATCAAATCGCATGTTCCAAGACCTTGATGCTTGCTTAAGACCATAAATTGCTCTCTTAAGCTTGCACACTAAGTGCTCCTCTCCTTCAGCAATGAATCCAGGTTGGCACATATAGATTTCCTTATCAAGACTCCCGGTCAGAAACGCAGCCTTGACATCCATTGCCAAATCTCCATATCCAAATGCACAACTATTGCTAAGAGAATCCGGATCGATTTAAGCATGGCTGCTGGCGAAAAGGTCTCATCGTAGTCGATGCCCTCCTTCTGAGTGTAACCTTTCACAACAAGCCTGACTTTGAAGGGTTTAACCTTCCCTTTCGATCCTCTCTTACGCTTGTAGAACCACTTACTTCCAATGGGTTTTATCCCATTGGGTAGCTCTACTAGCTCCCACACTTGATTAAAATCCATAGATCCCATTTCGGATTCCATTGTTGTTTTCCAGTATTCAGCATCCTTGTCTTGAACTGCCTGCTTATACGTACATGGATCCATTTCATCCTGGTCTGGGGAGTGGTCCGAAGACGCTCCCATGCCGATGAAACGTCCAGGTTGACGATCAACCCTCCCACTACGACTAGGCGTGTCCTTAGTTTGTGTATCCACAATAGTGTCGATACGTGGTACACTAGGTGTTTGTACAATTGGTATTATCGAAATCTCGCCCCTAAGTTCTTCTAGAATGACCTCACTCCTAGGCTTGTGGCTTATTACATAGTCCTCCTCTAAGAACCAGGCATTGGTGCTAACAATGACCTTCTGGTCTTTAGGACTGTAGAATAAGCCACCCTTTCGTTCCCTTCGGATATCCTACAAACACTCGTACTTCTGTACAAGATGCCAACTTATCAGATTCCTTATTCAGCACGTGTGCTGGTGAACCCCAAATCCGAACATGTCCTAGACTGGGCTTGCGCCCATTCCACAGCTCTGTGGGTGTTTTTGGAACTGATTTCGAAGGCACCAAGTTTAGAATGTATGCCGCTGTTTCCAAGGCGTATCCCCAAAACGAAATAGGCAAATCAGAATAACTCATCATTGACCTAACCATCTCTAATAAAGTACGATTCCTTCATTCAACAACACCATTTTGTTGTGGTGTACCAGGCGCTGTGAGCTGGGAAGTAATTGCCTTATGTGCCAAGAAATCCAAAAACTCTCCACTAAGGTATTCGCCACCACGATCCGATCGTAGTGACTTGATACTCTGCCCATGACGCTTCTCCATTTCAGCCTTGAATTCTTTGAACTTATCAATAGATTCAGACTTACGCCGCATTAAATAGATGTATCCATATCTCGAATAATCATCTATAAATGTGATGAAGTATTCGAAACCACCCTTAGCCTGGATGTTCATTGGACCACATACATCGGTATGAACCAATTCCAACACATTTTGTGCACAATTTCCTTTGCTTTGAAAAGCCCTTTGAGTCATTTTACCTTCTAGACAGGATTCGCAGGTTGGAAATGACTCAACTTGGAGCGAGTCCAATGGGCCATCGCCCACTAATCTTTGAATCCTTCTAAGGTTAATATGACCCAATCGTAAATGCCACAAATATGTTGGATTTATGCTCGAAGGTTCTTTTCTTTTATTAGGATTTGTCAAAGAATTAAGCGATTTATAATTATGCAAGGGAGCTGGTGCAGCATTTGTAACACCCCCAGATCCGACCGGGAATATTACAGCGCCGTGGGCCCCGAGATGGAACCCACAAGGCTGAAGGAAATTTTCGCAAACATTTACAAACGCCCAAGAGGCTAACGACGGTATTATCTATTAAAAACATTCGAAGATTTATAAAGCTCGTTTATCAAACCGTCGTAAAAACTCATTTGAAACCACAAGGCCCAAAATGCCAAAACTCAACAGTTTAAAAACATATGTTAAGCTATCGCTTACACGCGTCGGCTGAATAGATTTAGAAAATGATTGCCAAAGTAACCTAAGTTACCGGATACCAAAAAGGCCATTTAAAAATACTCACGCAGCGGATGAAGACAAACAATTGAAATACTTTAGCAGCGAAATACAACAACTGATCAGAAACTCAAAACACAAATACATGCCCTTGCCAGTATCCTCCGGGAAGTTCATCTCTCCACGACAGCTACAAACTTGATAATCCAAGAACCTAAAAAGAAAGCCCACGACGGGGTCAGCCATAATATCCAACAATGATAACCATCACATCTCGACAATAATTACATATCAATGGAAATACTAAGTAAGAATACGACCAGTGTACTCTTACCGTCGTAACTTTACGAGAATCCACGATTCGCAGCCTTAACAACACATTAAAATAATACCGAAATATTTGTACGGCATCTCAACAATACTCAAGGTTCTCAAAACATTATCATAACTCGCGATACGGAAATTATACCAACTCTGGCCAATTCAATCCATCGGATAACATCGACAATTCCAATACGATAATCGATTGTCCATCAAAAACAAGTACCAAGGAAATACGGAACATACCTCAAGATAAGAAATACCATTACCATCACGTCAGTCTAATCCGAAATCAGATCAACACAACATACGGACATGGTCCTAACACAAGACCTACAAATGCATACTCATATGACAACGTCAATATGATCACAACAATAACGACAATGTATACTTATGGCAAACCCATAATATACATATGCACAACAACAATACATGGCAATCCGATGATCCAGCGTTCACTGCCTAGATCCCGATGATCGTCGGACCAACTCGAGGTGGAAAACCCGTCCGACGATCCAGCGACGCTAGCATAGATCCCGATGATCCCGTCGGACCAACCCGAGGTGGACATATGACAACAATGCACAACTGCACAAAACAACAGTACACAATACACGACAACAACAATGCACAACTGCATGACAACAACGATACACGAATGTATCACAACATGATAGACTCAAATGATAAAAATGATTAGAGTACTTGCCCCGAGTCCTTCGAGAATGATCTCAATGTCTAAACCATCCCGAACCATTATCCTCAATACTCGACGGTCCAAAGTATCACGGATTGCAGATAGTTCATATCTCCGTTTTTATCACGATATATCCTCGATATACAAGTATACCAATAACAAAAGTAAATCATATACATTATGATTTAGATTCCCAAAACTCGAATATGATTTATAATCCCAAGTCTCATGTGATTACGATTATAAACATTGCTATACGAATTATAAACGAATGAAACGGAAACCATTCATTAAATACTATAAGCTGAGTAAGTAATAACTTACTCGATACCGATACTGTAATATCCGCAATTTCGAATTTCGGTAATTTTCTTTTTTCGGCGGAAGTGCGTTTTGACGACTCGCTCATGACCATTTCGTCATTCCGAGAATGATTAATTCTGCACTTTTTGTCATCCGAGTTCGTTTCGGTATCGTTTTGTTGAGTTCCGAGCTTTTTAGCGACTTTTCCGCACTTGAGCTCGATTCTTGCGAATCTCGTCCGAAACTGTTGTTTCGAGTTTCTCGTAAGCTCATTTAATATTATTATTCATGTTGCGAGCTTTGGTTCGGTGTTTCGATCACGTATCGTGATTTCCGGACGTTTTGGGCCATTTTCGTAATTTCCCAAAGTTTGGGGTAATTACTTTCCGTTGTCGAATTTCGAGCCTTCGGGTAGTCGGAATCATGTGTTCTATTAGTGCTCGGATTCTTCTTTTCGAGTACTTCGTAACCGTATCTTTGATTTGTACTCAGGTTCGGGTTTCAGGGTCGTTCGGGCCGTCGGAGTTGGTCCCGGCCGAGTCATGGCCGGGCATGCTCGGGCCAGGCCAGCCCTGGCCGAGTAACGTGCGGTAGTGATCGGCGATTCGACGTAAGGCCGATTACGTATGTAAGGCCCGGCGTGCGTGCGTAACGTTAGGCATTTTCGAGCGGTGAGTTCGCCATGGCGATTCGTCGTAAGCCGTGGCGATTACGTCGTAACGGCCGATCGGCTATTTAAGGCCTGGTAGCGTATTTTTCACCCAGTTCTTCATTCTTTTCCTTCCCGTACGCGGCTGTGGGTGTGTATATCATGGAGAGATGTTGTTGGACAATCAATCCATGAAGTTTTGGAGTTCATATCATCAATGATCAATCCTATAACATCCTTCAATCTACCGAATCAGGTCAGATTTCCTAGAAATTTAGTTTTGGGGAATTTGGGTATTTTGGTTGTTTTCGTCCGATTAGTCCGATTTAACTTAGGATTATGATGGATTGATGATTATTTAGATGTATTATATCATTTCCTTTATTATTCCATGGTTGGATCGTATCGATTCGTTGTTTTGGTCGAGTTCTTGATCGACGCCTTGAAGGTGTCCGGTAGAATGTCATAGAGGGGTTTTCGGACATTCTACGATTATTATTCCTCGTATGATCGATGATTTATTGATTATATGTTATTAGGGTCGAGTTTCTTGCGAAGAAACCGAGTTGAACCCTTCCGTTCGTTGTCGTCTTCCTTTTCGAAAGCATCGGGCGTTTCGAAGCTTCCCGGTTGAGCCGTGTTCGTTGGAATACTTGCGTGCCGATTTCAAGGCAAGTATCTTGTCCATACGTTTCATGTTTCGTAGGCATAATTATTGATAAATGATTTTATGCGAAATCCAATGTTTAATGAACGTAAAAAGGGATCGGTATGTTCTCGATAAATGTTGTCTTTCAACAATAATTCTTGTACTTCGTGAATATATGTGTTCTCGGAATATATGTGTTGGTTTTGTATGTTAAAAGATGCTACGATCACTTCGAGTGAGTTTAATAGACCGTAATCCTTTGCCGGGGATTACGTAATGTTATGTGTACTTGTTCGGAAAGAACGTAATGTGTGTGATATTAGTTGTTATTCCTTCGTGAGGAGGTTGTGACACTTGGTGTTGTTTGGTATTGGTATTTGCTTATGGTTGTGTGAAATTAGTTGTGAGTGTACGTCGACTATAGTGGCCATTCTAGCGAAGTACCTAGCATTTGTATGCATATTCTAGTATTCGAATTATGGCTTCTCGTGGCGTTGTGGATGATATATGTATGTTCACCTAGGGACGGTCTGACGAGGCCTCTAGGGATACGTTGCCGTGAGTTTCGTATCGCGAACTATGGTTAACCACCCAGGGATGTTCGACGGGGCTCTGCGGGGTACGGTGGCCGTGAGTCTCGTACCAAGGTTAACTTTGAAGTGTTTTGTTGGAGAACTGTGATCTTTGGCGCATATTTCGTCTGATTAGAATGACAGTTCAAATGGTATCGTACTTGGCTGGAATGGCACCAATAAATGTGTTGTGAATGATTCGTCTCTTGGTTGTGATAATTTGGTATGGGTACTTGAGTCCTGTGGTTGCTCTGTGCATTGTAGCTCTGTGGTATGTTGAGTGAGACTGTTGTCATGGTAATGTTTGATACGGTGTAAATTTCCACCGGGTTATTCTTGCGAGTAAGTGATGTGGATGAATTGGGTCGTGGACTCCGTGTTTGTAATTGGAATGTTATGATTGGGTCGTGGACCCCGCATTTTGTTATCGGAATCGTATTTTGAAATAAATGATTTTTGGGCGGCGTCCCTAAGTGTTTCGAAAGGCTTGAAAATTCTTAAACCCCAAATGCTTTTAGAACTCCCGAGATCGTAAAATGTTTTGTAAGATGTAAAATGGTTTCGTTCCTATCTTTCATAATTCAAACTGTTTTGACCAAGTGAATAATCTCGGGAATTATATTCATGATCTCTATGTTCTTGGAGTATGATATGTATGGCTTGTCTTTGTATTTATACTTGCACTAGCAAAACAGTGGAGTTTTGCTAACCTCCGAGTATTCGGGGGGTGGATGTCTATTTTGCGTCCAGGTACTTGCAGGTTGCTGGGGAGCAATTCACAGGATCGTTACGAAGGATGATAGGTGACGGCGATACTAATCACATGAAGACTGGTATTGAGTATTTGGTGATGTCTTGTTTTGTCCTTCCGTTGTGTTTATTTTTCCCTATGTGGGAACGTTGATTTATGTTAACCCCTGCGTGGGTACGAGTTACGAGAAAGAGTAATGTATGGTTGACGTGTATGTTGTGGTAAAAGACCAAATCGGTCTAATGGTCTGTTAATTACCCATGTCGGTATGTATTGTATTGTGGTGTTTCTGTATTTAGCCTGGTAGATCCTCATGGAGAGGGTCTACGGCGCTGTAATATTCCCGAGTGGTTTGGGGGTGTTACAGATACGACGATGATGAAGCCGCTACCAATTTCATTGTCTTCGTCTACCAGCTCCTCGGCCCTGACCAACGCCATTCACGAACATACTCGAACACGACCGCAACATACGGTTATAAACACCGATCAATAATCTCAACCTATTACAATAATCGATAAACAACAAGTTCGACAACAACCAACAATCGATAAAACCAATTCACAATCTCCACGGCTCAATAATATCTCGGTTAACCATAAGTCTGATCAAGCCAACTTAAACGATCACGAATTCATAATCGAAACAGAATATACTACCCTGCCTGTTGACTTAGCGCACGTTAATTACTTAACGTAGCGTGCGCTAAGACGTTCCCGTTAGCGTGCGCTGAAGCGGTAACACTAGCGTGCGCTAATGACATGCAGTTGCATGCATTTCATATACCGATCAACACATGGCGATTATCAAGAACACTAAGTGATTCTAAACCATGTTCATAGTTATCAAACAACGAAATTCGATATCCTTTAACATACAAACAATCATTCAACTTATAATCCAAGTCCTATATCCATATATCATCTTCCTCAATATCAACATCATGAAACATCAAGAACGTAACAACACTCCCTTAATCTTCCATTACAGAGTAATCATCGACAATAACATCAACATCCGAAACCGAGGAGAAGGATTAATCCACTTATCTCAAGAAAGCGAACAACACAATTTAAACCACAAGAATCATATCAATATCTTCATATCAACAATAACATCATCATAATCCGTAATCCATCTCATAATCATGCTTATCAACTCGTTTATGTAATAATCATCAACTCAAGAACATCAACATTCAATCCAAAATGAAATCCAAAGATGAAGAGTGATTACCTTTATGAAGGAATGGATTGATTTCCAAGGTTGAATCCATTTCCAAGAATCACCAATGATTTCAAGAACAAAACTTTAATCCATGATTTCTATCTTAATCTTGTTAAAGATCACCACCTCACCGTGTTTGGGAACCTCAAGAACCTCCCAAAACTCTCTCTATCGACTGAAGGTGAAAGAAAGGACGAAATGCTTCATAATACCCGTATGTCCCTTATATAGAATACATTACTAGCGTGCGCTAAATCTTATGTTTAGCGTGCGCTACGGCCTTAGCGTGCGCTAGCTGACCTTTGTTAGCATGCGCTATTGCAATCCAGAGAGACTACTGTCTGGCTTCGTACATGAGCTTACGTACGTAATGCCCATGCATTAGCGTACGTAACTTAAACCATCTAGCGTACGCAAGTCTTTGCATTTTAGCGTGCGCTAACATCAGTTGACTCGTTTGTCTGTATGCTCCGAAGACTGGTCCACACGCCGAAAGTGCTGACGAGGATAAGATTCCTTTTTGTCCGATATATAGTTAGCATGCGCTAACCATCATGCATTAGCGTGCGCTAACACTACATTACAACATCCGTTGACTTACCAGAACGTGCGCCGAAAGTGGTCTGGTCCACACGTAGATTCCTTCTGATCTGACTGCACTAGCGTGCGCTACATTCTGCCTCTAGCGTGCGCTAACCATGAACGATAGCGTGCGCTATACTTGACCATTAGTGCGCGTTAGTCAGGCTATACTTAGCCATTTCCAACTCTTCTCGTCTGTCTCGACATACTGGATACGTACACTCACACACTGAATACATATACTTAATTCCATAATATTCTCATATGATACATAATATCCTCAATTGCAATTGTCGACCAAGTACGACAATTATACCAATCTTGACATCTCAGTCCTTCATTTATTTTATCTATCTTTATCTGATTCCACGCTGCACAATATAACTTCGGATAAAATAATATTAAACAATGGTAGTAGAAATTTGGATATTACATACTACACCACTTAAAATAAGTTTCGTCCTCGAAACTTGCAATCCGTCACATAAAAACAAACAAACCGTTCGACCAAGATATTCGAAACCATCACGACGACGATCGTCGTCATCATTAACGAATAGCAAACAAGACACTTACAAATGCGCAAAGTCGACGATCTCCTGAGATCCTAGCAAGTGACTCCACTGTAAAGCTTCAACACGCTTACGATCACAATTCCATGGATCTCAACAAAAATATAACATCTTCGGAAGAAATAATCTATCCGTTTCAAATCCTGTCTGCTTGATTACACAATCAAGTCTAATTACTGATACAAATCAATAATACACGATACATCTGTGAAACAACTGCCCAACACAATGGCAACGAATCCCGAAATATCAACACAAAATCTAAACGCTCAGATGATTACCAGCAATGATCAACCCATAAATTAATCGAGAATATCATTGACATGATGAACTCTAATATGACCAATCCAAAGGTCGAAACGCAATCGAGAATGTCATCACCATGATAAACTCCAACACGGTCAACACAGAACCACGAAAGAATAGCATTCTCAAAACGACAAACCAATCACATACAGTGGATCTCAATAAACACACCTGACTGTCGAACATACTCCTCGGCATACGAACAACCAATCACAAACCCACGAACATATCCAATCATACATGGAGTGGGAACGAACACTCAATATCCAAAACAACCAGCATGGGGTCACCATCCCTAAATCTACACTTACAAAAGAAATCATTCAAAATCACTGGTAAAATCGCGCTACTACCATCACATAGCACATATGTCCCGGTTTCATAAAACCCATAGTTCCAAAATTACATGATGTACCCGAACCGCAACACGCAAAGATATTTCTCTTATCCGATAAATCAACCGATCATCATTGGATAATCAAACTACCATACTAAAGTTCGAATCTCTTTTCCTCATACCATACTGATGTCTTATCCAGTTCGTGAATCTCATTCAGAACTTCACCACGATATGCATTATGCATTAAATGCGTATGTATATCAATCACATTTTCAAAACCAATTTGAAATCATATAATCTTGTCAAGGAGACAAATTTTCGAAAGTTCTTTCAAAAATTTCAAAACTCAAAACATAAATTTTGGTAAGACCACCAAATCAATTCTCGAAAAATAAAGCTGGCTCATTTGGTGCCAAGTATTTGATAATTGATTTTCTTGAATCCACACGATTTGAAGTTTTAAAATGAAAACTATGCAAATGATTGACCACATCCGTACTCCTATATACCAATCCGGCTCATCACAAATCCCACCGATATGCCATCGAAAACTACACGATAGAATCCAAAATCTCAATGTATAGACTCGACAAAAACTCCTTTTTCCACATATGACTCACAACGTCAACCATTTTTCATCTGGATCACCTCAATTATGCTATGGCAATGCCTTGAAACAAATCAACAGAGCGAAAGACCTCCCGAGAAGTTTCATTTGAACAAATAGATCAAAGCTATGACAGCGAAAGCGAAATAGGTAAATGATTGATAAAGTGTTTTACAAGTCTCGGGAGTTTTTTTAAGAAAACAGAAAAGTCTTTTGAAATATTAGGGTCTCGGCCGTATCTCGTTCCGCATTACAAGAGGTTTAAAAAAGTAGGAAACTCTTTTCGGACCCCAAGCCCCGAGTTATAAAACAATTTCAAAAAAATCTATTGGGTCTCGGCCCAAAATCATTTACTGTAAAACATCCGTAAAATATTCATTTTGAAAAGTATCATTTTCAAATGCTCAAAAGCATTCATATATCTCAAAATGAACTAACATGACTACATGTTGTCTGAACAATCCACAATATTTCTCCCAAATGCAAAACTCCGTTCCAAAACTTAATCGACATATTGATTTCCAAAATCATAACTTCTCAAGATCATCAATCTGTCCCAACTCTGTCACCTTATCTGTAATGAATAATATTCTGCTGAATCTCAAAGCATATCAACTTAGAACGGCAATAAATCTCGATGAAATTTAAAAATCCAAATACTTACAGATCGTGAAGTCGACGATTCCCGTGATCTCGGCACATGTCTCGACTCAAGAAAATACTCGACACGAGATATTTTCAAAACACACATTTTGCAAACTCGGTTCACTCGAGAAAACAACACGGCTCTATTTGAAGAAACACGTTAACACCATTTGAAAAAGTTACAACAATCCCGTACCACCTTTGGTAAATCACATAAGCACAAGCCCGAGTGAACAATAAAAACTCACGGCTCCAATATTTTTCAATCAACAATTCAAATGACGCGACAAACACGACTCGACCCGACCATTGCCTAGGTTTTCTCAACCTAAGCTCCGATGCAGTTACGTAACACCCCAGATCCGAAGGGAATATTACAGCACCGTGGGCCCCGAGATGGAACCCACAAGGCTGAAGGAAATTTTCGCAAACATTTACAAACGCCCAAGAGGCTAACGACGGTATTATCTATTAAAAACATTCTAAGATTTATAAAGCTCGTTTATCAAACCGTCGTAAAAACTCATTTGAAACCACAAGGCCCAAAATGCCAAAACTCAACAGTTTAAAAACATATGTTAAGCTATCGCTTACACGTACCGACAGAATAGATTTAGAAAATGATTGCCAAAGTAACCTAAGTTACCGGATACCAAAAAGGCCATTTAAAAATACTCACGCAGCGGATGAAGACAAACAATTGAAATACTTTAGCAGCGGA
The DNA here is from genome assembly GCA_033398695.1 of Orobanche coerulescens. NCBI lineage: Eukaryota > Viridiplantae > Streptophyta > Magnoliopsida > Lamiales > Orobanchaceae > Orobanche > Orobanche coerulescens. The sequence goes on along the minus strand of CM065816.1, from coordinate 8,130,054 downwards.
ATACAACAACTGATCAGAAACTCAAAACACAAATACATGCCCTTGCCAGTATCCTCCGGGAAGTTCATCTCTCCACGACCGCTACAAACTTGATAATCCAAGAACCTAAAAAGAAAGCCCACGACGGGGTCAGCCATAATATCCAACAATGATAACCATCACATCTCGACAATAATTACATATCAATGGAAATACTAAGTAAGAATACGACCAGTGTACTCTTACCGTCGTAACTTTACGAGAATCCACGATTCGCAGCCTTAACAACACATTAAAATAATACCGAAATATTTGTACGGTATCTCAACAATACTCAAGGTTCTCAAAACATTATCATAACTCGCGATACGGAAATTATTCCAACTCTGGCCAATTCAATCCATCGGATAACATCGACAATTCCAATACGATAATCGATTGTCCATAAAAAAACAAGTACCAAGGAAATACGGAACATACCTCAAGATACGAAATACCATTACCATCACGTCAGTCTAATCCGAAATCAGATCAACACAACATACGGACATGGTCCTAACACAAGACCTACAAATGCATACTCATATGACAACGTCAATATGATCACAACAATAACGACAATGTATACTTATGGCAAACCCATAATATAAATATGCACAACAACAATACATGGCAATCCGATGATCCAGCGTTCACTGCCTAGATCCCCCGATGATCCCGTCAGACCAACCCGAGGTGGAAAACCCGTCCGACGATCCAGCGCACGCTAGCATAGATCCCCCGATGATCCCGTCGGACCAACCCGAGGTGGACATATGACAACAATGCACAACTGCACAAAACACCAGTACACAATACACGACAACAACAATGCACAACTGCATGACAACAACGATACACGAATGTATCACAACATGATCGACTCAAATGATAAAAATAATTAGAGTACTTGCCCCGAGTCCTTCGAGAATGATCTCAATGTCTAAACCATCCCGAACCATTATCCTCAATACTCGACGGTCCAAAGTATCACGGATTGCAGATAGTTCATATCTCCGTTTTTATCACGATATATCCTCGATATACAAGTATACCAATAACAAAAGTAAATCATATACATTATGATTTAGATTCCCAAAACTCGAATATGATTTATAATCCCAAGTCTCATGTGATTACGATTATAAACATTGCTATACGAATTATAAACGAATGAAACGGAAACCATTCATTAAATACTATAAACTGAGTAAGTAATAACTTACTCGATACCGATACGACGATGATGAAGCCGCTACCAATTTCATTGTCTTCGTCTACGGCTCCTCGGCCAGGACCAACGCCATTCACGAACATACTCGAACACGACCGCAACATACGGTTATAAACACCGATCAATAATCTCAACCTATTACAATAATCGATAAACAACAAGTTCGACAACAATCAACAATCGATAAAACCAATTTACAATCTCCACGGCTCAACAATATCTCGGTTAACCATAAGTCTGATCAAGCCAACTTAAACGATCACGAATTCATAATCGAAGCAGAATATACTACCTGCTGTTGACTTAGCGCACGTTAATTACTTAACGTGGCGTGCGCTAAAACGTTCGTTAGCGTGCGCTAGACAGTAACACTAGCGTGCGCTAATGACATGCAGTTGCATGCATTTCATATACCGATCAACACATGGCGATTATCAAGAACACTAAGTGATTCTAAACCATGTTCATAGTTATCAAACAACGAAATTCGATATCCTTTAACATACAAACAATCATTCAACTTATAATCCAAGTCCTATATCCATATATCATCTTCCTCAATATCAACATCATGAAACATCAAGAACGTAACAACACTCCCTTAATCTTCCATTACAGAGTAATCATCGACAATAACATCAACATCCGAAACGGAGGAGAAGGATTAATCCACTTATCTCAAGAAAGCGAACAACACAATTTAAACCACAAGAATCATATCAATATCTTCATATCAACAATAACATCATCATAATCCGGTAATCCATCTCATAATCATGCTTATCAACTCGTTTATGTAATAATCATCAACTCAAGAACATCAACATTCAATCCAAAATGAAATCCAAAGATGAAGAGTGATTACCTTTATGAAGGAATGGATTGATTTCCAAGGTTGAATCCATTTCCAAGAATCACCAATGATTTCAAGAACAAAACTTTAATCCATGATTTCTATCTTAATCTTGTTAAAGATCACCACCTCACCGTGTTTGGGAACCTCAAGAACCTCCCAAAACTCTCTCCATCGACTGAAGGTGAAAGAAAGGACGAAATGCTTCATAATACCCGTCTGTCCCTTATATAGAATACATTACTAGCGTGCGCTAAATCTTATGTTTAGCGTGCGCTACGGCCTTAGCGTGCGCTAGCTGACCTTTGTTAGCGTGCGCTATTGCAGTCCAGAGAGACTACTGTCTGGCTTCATACATGAGCTTACGTACGTAATGCCCATGCATTAGCGTACGTAACTTAAACCATCTAGCGTACGCAGGTCTTTGCATTTTAGCGTGCGCTAACATCAGTTGACTCGTTTGTCTGTATGCTCCGAAGACTGGTCCACACGCCGAAAGTGCTGACGAGGATAAGATTCCTTTTTGTCCGATATACAGTTAGCATGCGCTAACCATCATGCACTAGCGTGCGCTAACACTACATTACAACATCCGTTGACTTACCAGAACGTGCGCCGAAAGTGGTCTGGTCCACACGTAGATTCCTTCTGATCTGACTGCACTAGCGTGCGCTACATTCTGCCTCTAGCGTGCGCTAACCATGAACGATAGCGTGCGCTATACTTGACCATTAGTGCGCGTTAGTCAGGCTATACTTAGCCATTTCCAACTCTTCTCGTCTGTCTCGACATACTGGATACGTACACTCACACACTGAATACATATACTTAATTCCATAATATTCTCATATGATACATAATATCCTCAATTGCAATTGTCGACCAAGTACGACAATTATACCAATACTGACATCTCAGTCCTTCATTTATTTTATCTATACTGTACAGATTCCACGCTGTACAATATAACTCGGATAAAATAATATTAAACAATGGTAGTAGAAATTTCGGATATTACAGCATTAATGATATAAAGTTCTTCACTATAAGTACTCGTGCAAACATATTCACCATTTCTTTTAATAACTGCATTATCTTCAAAAGAAACTGAATATCCATCACGATGCAATTTAGAAACTAAAATCAAATTCATTCTAAAATCGGGTACCAATAATACATTATTAAGAACTAAAATCCTATCATCAACTTTTAGCTGCACGACTCCCACTGCAACAGACTTCAGCCTGGAATAGTCGCCCCAACTTGTTGTAATCTCATCCACACTAAGTACTTTGGTTACTTGGAACCCCTGCGAGTCATAACAAACATGATCAGTGGAGCCCGAATCCACTATCCACGAAGTGATGGAACAGGCAGCCAAACATGTTTTGACTACTAGTGCATGAGACGTACCTTTCTTAGGGCAGTCACTCTTGAAATGCCCTTTCAGACCGCAGTTGAAGCACTTGCCCTTCGGCTTTTTGTTCGCTTCCGGTTGAGGAGCCTTTGACTGAGGAGCCTTGCCCTTAGCTTTGAAGGTTGCCACTTGCTTCTGGCCAACCTGCTTTTTCTTCTTTCCCCATTTGGGTTTTGAAGAAGCAGCATCGGTTGCCGCAAGAATTTGATGATAACCTTGTTTGAAGAGACCATCGGCATACTGAAGCTCTGTCAGAAGTTCCGCCAATGTGTAAGTCCTACGATTCATATTGTAGTTGAAGCGGAACTGCTCAAAGCTTCTTGGTAAACTGCCCAAGATAATATCGACCTGCGACTCCGCATCGATAGTGGCCCCCAATATGCTCCGTTCGTTCAAATGAAACATCATTTTAAGAACGTGATCCCTTACTGGGGTCCCTTCAGACGTTGCCATCAAAACTCTCATTGCATTTTGCCTAGCTGCCTGGTTCTGATGACCAAACATCTCAGTGAGATTTTTCATCATTTCCACGGCCGAGCCCATCGTCTGATGCTGATGCTTCAATACATTTGTCAATGAAGCCAAAATGTAACAGCGAGCCATCTCATCAGACTTTTTCCATTTTCGAAATTCATGCATCTCTTCAGGAGTGGCATCCGGTTCTGGTTCCAAAGGACTTTCCTCAGTTAAAACAAATTTATGCCCCTCGGCAGTCAAGACAATATCAAGATTTCTTTTCCAGTCGGCAAAGTTAGTGCCATCAAGTTTGTTTTCTTTGAGAATAACAGCTAGTAGATTGAAAGACATCTGAGAATAAAATTAAAAACACCATTCATCACATATTCGACGCATAATATATTGAAAAACCTTAAAACACAATATATATGCAATCAACCAACACCTTGAAAAACCGCACATGCAAGCCACGATAGTGTGGACGTTTACACATACATTTTCAAGTAGATTTTAACGTATTTAATTTTACTATCTAGCCAAGATGCGTTTTGACAAGTAAAATTAATAGTTGGTTCCTCTTGGCCATGTATTTAATTAATATAGACTCCGATGGGGAGCTTATTAATTAATACACCTAAGTGAACACCATAATTTAACAAACCTTAGAATATCATTTAATGATAATAGTCCTACAGATTGAGAGGTCCTATCATAAAAAATAATATTCACCTTTTTGTTATCAAATTTGAGGTTTAAAACCAGTGAGCCAATAATTAGCACATCCGATGTGGAGGAAGACTCTAATGTCAACGCGCATGCTAATTATTTCACAATTTAAACCAATTATGGAGGCTAATTTGATTTTGAAAAATCAATTTAAAATCACTTAGTTATTTTGAAAAATTAAGGTTTTTAATTTTCTCGTCCTAACATGCAAGGAAACATATCACGCATACATCCATACATGCCATACATCAAAACAATAAAAACCAACAAATAATAAAAATTGGATAATTAAATCCAATTATCATGGCTTTTATTCCTCGTTTTGAATAACGAGAAAATCTTCGGCTCGTTTGCTCTCACTGCTTCAAGCATCTCGCGGAAAAACGAATCGAACGACCCGAACTGTACAACTTGACCCATTGTCAGGCCAGCTGCCCAATCTTGCCCGACCGCCCGACCATTGCCCATTGCCCGAGTGCAAGAGCCGCGGCAGCGGCGGCCGAGCGCTGATCGGCTCCTTGCTGGTCTCGGTCGGTTCGTCCGATCGGGACTCCTCTTCGCGCTGGACTTCTTTCTCTTTCATACTTTGAGTTTTCCAATTCGATTACAATTTTATTCAAAATAAAATACATCAAATTTACATCAAATTACAAGAAAAATAAATCCTATTCTACCCGTGGATTTTCTCACGGGAAAAACTTATACATACCACAAAAACGGGCCAAATTACCAAAACGCGTAAATAAATAAAAACATCACATAGCCATGATAACTGGATCATATTTTCCTGCAAGACAAATTCTAGCAAAATATTTCAAAAAATCATACTATACGAATATTTAATTGCTAGCATATTAATCACCAAATTAATTAAATTGAACAAAACCTAAAGACCGGCTCTGATACCAATTGTTGGAATATAAAACGCAGCGAAAGCAAGTTGGTGGGAAAAATTTAATAAAAGGTTTTATAAACTAACCAACAGAAAAACCGGATCTATTTAGGCTTGTCAACTAATTAACTAAACAGATTAATAAACAATTAAATAAACATATTTACGCATGAGAGTCGGTAATTTTTACCTTTGACGCGAAGTGGTAGAAAATCCCTTTTTGATCGATTTATGTCCTCTTCGTGTTCCTCTCCGATCTTCTTGTATTTCTACCTCAAGATCTTCTAGAGTATATCCCGCCTATGTCCGGATGTTGTGTGGGCAACAATCTACCGGACTAAACTTGGACTGCAAGGGGAATCGGCCGAAACACTTTTCTTCAAAATTTACCTCACAAAATTTTCTCTCTATTTTTCTTGAATATTTATATTTTAGAAAAATATTGTGTTAACTAAATTATGGAATCCAAGACACAAGTCAAGAACCACAATTAAATACAAGTAGAGAAAAACCGAAAATTTTGAGCAATAATTAGTGTGAAAATCAGCCACCCTTGTAGTTGTATTTATAGGTATTTTGGGCTACTCTAGGGACCTTAAGGAAGATATGGTAAGGACTCTTAATAGATATCTTCTTTCCATATTAGGACTCTTCCTAATATTAAGACTCTATTAATATCAACTTAGTCCACTAATAAGTTAATATTGCACTTCCTACCAAAATCCCAAATTACGAAATTGGGCTCATTTTTGAATTAATTATTTCCTGTGTTTAATATATTCCATGTCCATTAATTAATTTAAGCTACTAACAACTTTTAATCAATTAATATGTATTCATGAGTATACCACTCTACCTTTATTATTATATCGGAAAATCAATTCCACCTGCAGGGTTTAATATAATAATCCTTTCGAGTGCCTCATGGGACATGATCAACCCGACTGGTCGGGACACGATTTCTAGCTATAATATTAATTATCATATAAATAATAATATTGCCCAAAATATCGTGCATATTGAGTCAATCATTGTGGCTCTCACCCATGATGAATCAAAGCAATAAATATTAAATATATATAATTAAATATTAATCACTAGAATTAAGAAATAATAATTGTCCGAGATGTACGTTCTTCTTATAGTCAGTACAGAAGAATCTATCTCACCTCGATCCTGTTCAACGTATAACGAATACGCTAATATATGCTAATGGTCAAGACCAACCAATCTCAAGCATATACTACAACATCTCACATAATTGTCTAATGTTATATAGGTTGTGAACTAAATATTACTATATAAGGAACCGATAATGTGATCTTCTGTGTGACACGACACACCACATTATCTACAATATAAAGTAATTTAGACTACATTTGCATAACCATAGCGTGAATAAATATGAAAAACATGTGATAAATGAATTAAATATTCTCATAGATAAAGACCGGGAAATTAGGTAATACAAGCATAAAGTATGCTTTGACGTATACAACCATAACAGCATATACAACATGTATATGAAAAATCACTCGTTTAGCAGTAATCACTACGCCATAGATGGCTTTCTACAACACTTAAGGGGGGTGTTACCTTCTTGGATGTTACCATAGCTATGAAATTTTGGACCTACCACAACGCTCGGGTTATGGTGTTACCAAATCCTGAAATATATGTTACTCTAGCTATAAAAGGTGTAACTCTCAGTAACACCATGAGATGTGTTACCTTAGAGTACTAATAAATAAAATTTTGAATTTTATATAAAATTAAGTATTTAATAAATTTTTAACTTTAAAAATAATTAATTTTAATAAAACATTGAATCTATTTTTATAAAAAATTATTCTATCAAATAATGAATTTTATATATATTTTATAAATAATAAAATATTTTTAATAAATTTAAATTGAAAAGGTTTTAAAATAGAGTAGTATTTAAAAATTAATAAATTTTGATTTAAATAATTAAAAAATTATTAAAAAATCAAAGCTTGTAATAACTATGAATAATTCTTCAAGTAATATACCCACATAGACTTGATAAATGGTACCAAATAAAAAAGCGGGAGCTAGTTAGAAATTTTAAGTTAAAAGACTTGATTTGGAGTATGATAAAAAAAGACTTGAATTGTTTTGGTTAAAAATATTTGGAGTTGAAGAAGATATTGGACCAAATACGAGATATTAGCAGTCAACACCACCGCAAAATCGGCTTGTTCCCATTTCTCTCTCTCATGCATCTCTACCCGATCCCCTCCCCATTTTCAACCCTAACCCCGACGCCGTATTTTCCTTTTCATATTGCAGCGTGGGAATAACCACTCCGATTAAGCAATCGATGAGTTCCTCAAAATCTTGGTTCGTCCATCTCTGAAACACCCATCAAAGAAAAGCCCTTTTAGTTTTCCTTAGCTTCGGATTAGCGTTCGGGTTACGTGGCGGTGTTGATAATAGAGAGAGATGGTTGGATCGGATAGTTCAAATTCATCTACGTCCCCCTCTCTTCCCAGGAGAAAAATCGCCGCGAAGCATTGGGGTGTGTGAGACCTTTATCGCATGCGGTCCCCACCGATGTGGATATTCAGAGAAATAGGGCTTCGGAGAAGGTTGGCCTCTTATTTTTTATCGATATTTTCTATTTTTGTTTCTATTTTTAAATCGTGATTGCTAATTTTATATCGGCATTCTTATGTGATTGAGCTTTGCTTTTGCTGGGATTTAGGTTTTGGTGGAAGATGCCAACGCCGTTATTTTTACTTTTGGTTCCTACAGACTCGGAGTAAGGATATTATACATATGCGTTGATGTTTTCTTCATTTCCAGTTACATTTTCTTTTCAGAGTTCAACTTGGAAATCGAAATTGAGTTTTATATTGATTAATCACATCGAATACTTTGTATTGTACAGATTTTATGGCTTTTTATTGATTATGAGAAATATATGCAATATTAATCTGATGTTGTCCACTGGAATTTTTGAAGGCTTTGTACCTCAACTTCGGTGCCAAAAGTAGTAAGATGTTTTTATTGATCTTCAATCAATACTACTTGCTGAGAATGATATGATTGCAGAAGCATATTTAATTATATCTCCATTAAATTGAGGAAAGTTAGTAAATCATGCTTAGTTTCACTTTACTGCTTTACCTCAAAATCCATTCCCACACTTGTGTATATTATCAACCCCTAATATGTCCGCCTTCTAATATTCCATCCACCTCGAAGAAATGGATACGTATTATATCGAGCCATAATCCCACTTGTGTTCACCCTCATCATTAAATGAAAAAAGTCAAAAACGAGGTTTGCCCATAGATGTTGGTGGAGAGGCCGGCTATGCAATTGAACGCGAGATTTGATTCACAGGGAATCGGGATGGGAAGGAATCACAACTCTTCTTGAACTATTCGAGCGGTCGTGCAAAAAATATTCGAACTTGAGGCTGCTGGGGACTCGAAAATTAATTGCTAGAGAAAATGTAACGATTGATGGAAGGTCCTTTGAGAAGCTCCATTTGGGTGATTACGAGTGGCTGAGCTATGGTCAAGTTTTCGAGGCCGTGTGCAATTTTTCTTGGTTTGGTGCGGCTAGGACATCAAAAGGGCGAACGTGTGGTGATATTCTTTGATACACGTGAAGAATGGTTCGTTGCTTTGCAGGTAAATATCTCGTCCTGCTCTGTTAGAGTTCAATTTTAGTTCTTTAATGGAAACTTTATAGTGTTAACTAATTTTAGACAATTAATTGACATTATAATCTTCATATCACCGACCCCAACGTAGTTGGGATTAAGGTGTAGTTGATGATGATGATGATGATGATGATGATGATGAATGAGAACTTTTGCGGAATTTCTCTTGAAGTTTGGCATCAAACTACCCATCCATCTTTCAAAATTATGTATACCCCCTTATGGTGCCTCTTGAGCTTTGCATTTTCTTGACAAGTATTCCATATTGAGGATTGAATTTTTAAAAAAATCGAAACTAAAATCTATAGGTAGTTGGATTTTGAGAGATTACTTTTTCCCCCTTAATTCGGTTAAATCTGAGGAAGTTTTTTTTTTTTTGGTAACTATCCCTTATTCTAGCTCCTTTCCCCTCATTTTCATGTTGAAAAGCAGTGATGTCTAATTGTTCATTTGACCAGGCTTGTTTGGGCGCAATGTGGTATCTCGACCATTTATGCATCTCTAGGTGAAGAAGCTCTATGCCACTCATTCAATGAGGTCTCTCTCTCTCTCTTTCTCTCTCTCTCTCTCTCTCACACACACACACATACGCGCGCGCGACACCCACAAGCATGGATTAGAAATATCTCAGTTTCAAAGGTTTATATTCTCAAGATATCATTTATTTTATAATGCATTTCATATAAATATATATGTTTTTTTATTGGGTACCATTAACGACTATGTAATGTTTTTTTTTTAGTTTCTTTTTTCTTAGTAGACAATACCATGGATCGAAGGGAAGATAACTTCATGATGACATGCATGTTTGAACGGGCTATAAGTTAAAAGATTCGGCCGGCAAAAACATTTTTCGTTGACGTTTAATCTTATTCTTGTTGACATGTTCTAAAAATAATCTCCACCTTTATTTTTCGAGACAGAGGTCACAAGCGTGATTTGCGGATATAAGAAATCAAGAAAATAGCAAATGTGAGTGGATAGTGGACCTTGTCAAGCGAATAATATGCATGGATAATGTTGTCCATTGCAATATTAATCGATGTTATCAATATTAAACACACTTTGTTGTAGTGTGTTTTGTACTTTTTTGGTTATTTGTTACCTTGTAAATTTTTGACGGAGATAGGGCCTACCTAGGTTGACAGTGATTGTTTTCTTTAAGTTTGTGTTTATTACACAATGATCGTTTTCTTTAAGTTTGTGTTTATTGGTTTCCAACTTCGTACGACTAACTAAAATCTGCACATGGTGTTTTCATATATGTATAGATACGTTGCGTGAGAAAAATGTGTATTTTTTCTGCATGTGCTTATACGTTCGTGTTTTGATTTAAATCACTCGCCCCTCCTCGATTACAGTTTTGTTATTCGTTTTATTTTGTTCATATTTTTATCTGCTGCTTTATGAGTTTATGTGCTCTAATTACGCTTCCACTCGTTCTTAGCTCATGCAAAGCCTCTTTTGTTAGGTTGGTCAGTTTTTAACTTTTATCTATGTTTCGTTTAATTATTTTGATTTTTGCTTCCTTTGCTAATGTGTCCTTATGTAATTGTCTATACCTGATATTCATTTTGATCTTCTCACTCATGTTCTGATATGCTTTGTTATTATTTTATGCTTCAAGTTGTTCTTAGTTGTAGGTTTCAAGGTTATCTCAGAAATCAACTTCTTTTATTTATGGTTTTTTTCGGCAATATAATCAACTTCCCGGGTTCTTCTTTTTGGCCTTGTTATCTATTTTGGTATTGAAATTTAACTTTTGACTCCTTAACGGTGCAACCACTCTGGTCAAATCCTCTCAAAGTGAAAGATAGCACAAATAACGCAAAGAAGGTAAGAGTACCCAGACGATCTTAAAAAATATTAATATTTCTTGAACTTTAATTTCATCTGCGTGAATAGTCAATAACTTTCGACATTATTTCATATGTTATTCAAAATATGAATCTCTCTTTCCAGAGCATGTAATATCCATTAAGAATATCAAATTGTGCTACATCAGGAGCAACAATATTTTCAAATTTATAAAGAACGTTTAAAATATGCTTCATAAACATTAAATGTGCTACTCATGAGCAACGATAAACAATAATCTTTAATATTCATCAAGAATATCAATTGCTCATTCAGGAGCAACTATGTGAAATAATTCTTAAGATTATTTGAGAGTTTTAACTTGAAACTACATTTATCATATCATGATGATAATAATATAGTTTTCGTGAGAACTATCACATAGTGAACTCAATTTTTACTTTTATCTATCATTTGCGCCAGTTTGCACAAAAGATCATGGATAAATATCAATATATTTTCCATAGACTTAATTGCTCTTAATAGCATGTTATATTCCTAAGGAATATCAATCGTGCTACTTCAGGAGCAATGATATGTAATCTTTATGATTATCATGAATCGCAACCATATATCAATCGCGCTACTTCAGGAGCAACGGTATATAATCATAAATATTATATCACAAATCGTAACAAATACGATTATTACATCGATACAACATGATATATGAAATACATCTTGCAATAAAATATATTTTTTATAATTCACAAAATCAAACCATATTTACAAATTAAAATATGCTATGAATCGATTTCAATATATAAAATTAAATAATTTGGTATGCTTACTTACTCCATAAATAAATGGTAATGAACCTAAAACTTACAACGATGCTTTAAAATCTGACAACTCGAATGAATGGTTAAATACTATGAATGAAGAAATGACATCCTTGCATGCTAACCAAACCTGGACCCTTGTTCTGAAACCTAAGAACTGTTCGTTGATTGATTGTAAATGGTTGTTCAAGGTTAAAAATGAAGAAGATAGTGTCAGATTAAAGCGAGGTTAGTTGTAAAAGGTTTTACTCAACGTGAATGTATTGATTATACCGAAACTTTTGCTCCAATAGTTAAATTCACCACTATTCGCATCATGCTAGCATTAGTTGCACATCATAATTGGGAAATAAAACAATTAGATGTTAAGACAACTTTTCTGCATGGTGAATTGAAAGAAGCCATATACATGAAACAACCAGAAGGTTTTATAGCAGTAACCATCCTGATCATGTATGCCTACTTAAAAATCCTTATATGGTTTAAAGCAATCTCCTAGACAGTGGAACAAGAAGTTTAATGACTATGCTTTCCTTGAAATTCTGTCGTAGTGCATATGATCCATGCCTTTATTTCAAGAATGATTATGATATTCCCACTTTCTTGCTTATTTATGTAGATGATATGTTATTGATTAGTTCTTGCATTAAATCTATTGTGTTAGGAATACTTGTTAGATTTTGATGATGTCATTAATTTAAAATCAAATGTTTATTACTTGGCAAAATGTAAGGAAGAACCAAATGAGTATCTTCCATAGGCCAAAATATGTTAAGTATAAAACTTGGCAAAATGTAAAGAAGAACCAAATGAGTGTCTTCTGTAGGCCAAAAGTTAGTTAGGCTGAAAATCGGCTAAGTACTAAGTACAACCTAGTCCATCAGAGAGGAGCAGTGACTCGGTCGAGTAGCTCAGTCAACTAAATTTATCGGAGAAGTTTGACCAGTGCGTAGAGGTACCTCGGGAAGTCACACGACGGTCAAGTCACAAGCGGTGAGCAGTAGAGGACCTACTGCAGAGATGTAAGGCGCACATCGGCTACTCAACTCTGACCTACTACTCCAAGTCCACGTCAGCATGCTTTGAAAAGTCAAATATTACGGAAAGCTCACATGCAACGTGAAGAGACAAATTGGAGTGATTCCCGCAAGAGATATGATTTAATTAAATCATCCTAACCCACCGTGAAGACTTTTATCCTTTTATATTCAAAAGATTCGGCGCTCACATGCAGAAGTCCTCACAACGGTCGGAAGATAAAATTAAATAATGGGAATCCAGCCTTGCAACGTTCAGAAAAGATTAAACAATGAAGTCTCTCTCCAACGGACGGATTTGTTCAAAGATTTGCAACGGCTACAAGGAAGAAGCTCAGAGATCGTGATCTATATATATCTGAAGATTTGAAACTGAGCAACAACAGGTGCGAACATACATTCTAGCGATCAAAGCAAACAAAGCAATCTCAAGCAATCAAATAGCATCGTGAAAAGAGCAGATCTAAAAGTTCATACTTAAGGAAGCTCTTAAGTTGGAGAAGACAAACACTCTTGTCTATAATCTTGAGTACGGGGTACTTCACTGGTTGAAGTAAGAGACTGTAAAGGCATCCGAGGATCGAGGATCAAGAGGTGCAAGGCAGTCAAGTGTGTGTACAACGGCACGGATTTCCACTGGTTGGAAGCTGTTGTATTGTGGTTGAATCACTGTAATATTTATCACTGGTTGAAAATTATAGTGAATTCATCTCCAACTGGTTTGGAGAAAAGTGGATTAGTAGAGGATTACCCCACCTCTGAGACCACTATAATTGCACGTGTTATTCTTTGTTTCTTGCATCATACTCTAGCTACGCATACATTGTTAAGTGTTTCATTAAGTTAATTTATATTCGTCATCAGCTGACTTCCGCACTTATCCAAGAACAAACGACTCCAAGTCATTTGTTTAACTATCAGCTGAAGAAACTCACTCTTCGTGAAAAAGAGTTCAAGAGTTTCAAAAAGTCTATTCACCCCCCCTCTAGACTTGTTCCTGGATGACTTGTGACCTACAAGTGGTATCGGAGAGGTTGGTTCATTTTTTTTCACGAACCAGATCTATACTAGATATATATCTTATCTCTCACTTTATAATGGAACACATGCACTCTAGACTACCTGTCTTTTCAGTTGACGAGTATGATCTCTGGAAGATAAGAATGCAGGCACACTTATCTTCAATCCATGACGACATGTGGTGCATCATTGAAGACGGTCCATTCATTTTCGAGAAGGACAACACAGCCGAGGAGATCGCAGCTGGGAGGCCCGAAAAGATTCCTAAGAAGAGAACGGATCTGACCCCCGAGGAGAGAAAGCTGGCCAATCTTGACAACCGGGCCAGAGATGTGTTATACCAAACTCTTGACAAATCCACCATGGTCAAGATCAAAAACTGTAAAAATGCCAAAGAAATTTGGGACACATTAGCTCTAATGTGTGAAGGAACGGAGCTGATCAAGGAAAACAAGTTGTCAATAGCTATCCAAAAGTTTGACAACTTTAAAATGAAGAATGGTGAATCTATAGACCAAGTGGACACAAGGTTCACTGAAATTATCAATGAAATCAACTCCCTGGGCAAAACCTACGGCAACAGGGAAATGGCACTTAAGGTCCTCAGATCGCTCAATACCGAATGGAGCATGAAGGCTGTAGCTATGAGAGAGTCCAAAGACCTGAATAAGATAAAGATTCAGGAGCTGTTCTCTGATCTAAAGGCTTATGAGTTCGAGCTTCCAAGCTCATCCTCAATCGAGCTGCAGAGAAGGGAATCGCATTTGCGGCCGAGTCCCCTGCTAAGAGCCTATCGATGTGAAACCTCCAAATCCACTAGATTTTGAGGAAGAAATGGCTTTCATAATGCAAAGGTTCAGCAATTTGAAAGAACTACTCCAAGTATAAGAAAAACTACAAGGAGAATCGAGAAGGAACCAGAAAATTTGGAAGGCTGGAAAGTTGAATGCTACAAGCTTGTCACAAAATAGGACACATCCAATGGATTGTCCCGAGCTCAGAAGGACGAAACCAAGAAGGAGGTGGGCGAAAGGAAGACGGAAGAAAAGCTCTCATCGGAGAAGACCGGGAGCATGTCGAATCAAGCGGCGGTTTCTTTTCGATGAAGACGAGGAGTATGATTGCACGATGGCAAACTTAGGCGATGAAGAGGTAACTTCTAAACCTCGGTTCAAATAATAGCTCGGCCATGTCACAAGATATGGATTTACATGAATCGGTAAATCGTTATTCAAAGATTTTGAAACACTTAAATCTACACACCAAGTCAGTATCAATGAGAAGACTCACTGCAAGATGAGAATAGCGGTGAAAAATGATTTGAAAAACTCGGCTAGATTTAAATAAGGTTGAGACAACTACGGTGACTTTAAAAACTGTGGCAAGTGTCAATCTGGTGAGATAGACCGGCTAAATATTTTACTTAAAGAAAAATCAGTGCACTTGCTCATGCCAAAGTGAGTTTACTAAGTCAGCACGAGATAAATAAAACTCAGCGCGGAAATAACCTCCACGAAAGCGTCTTCAACTCTGGCGAATTGTGTACTTATAAAGGTCACTATATACCAAATCGGGCCTTGGATATGATTCTCACACTCCCTCTAGTTACGAAACCAAGTTTATCAAGGGAGAAACAATAGTCTCATTCTGAGCACGTGTATAAACCGATATTCAAAAAGCAGGCAACGGCCAAGTCAAGCGTCTAAATGCGGTCGAGTTACACCAGACTGACCACCTAGGCAGACGACTAAGCATGGCCGAGCAAAAGCAACATGCCCACTATTACCAACAACTCCCTAAAAATAGATTTCATAATGGGAGGGCGGATGGAAACCTCAAGGTTATCCTAATTACCAAAATGAACAAGTGTGGAGACCACAAAAGTTTAATAAATGGTCTCGGCTAGATTTAGAAATGGCCCACACTATCAAAATTTTGAGGAATATCCTATACAATCCAACCGGGAGATTTAGACCTCGACCACGGACACCTTATAAGGGTTATAATAATAATTCCTATAATCCAAGGAGAAATCAATTCTCCAGGAAACCAACTAACCCCAAAGGACCCACACAAATTTGGGTACCTAAATCTCTGCTTATTTAATTGCGAAAAGGTGGAAGGACTACAACCACATCTCCTCAAGCTCAAATTTTGGAGGTGAAGAATGGTTTGTAGACTCTGGATGCTCGAGGCATATGACCGGGAACAAGAAGATCTTGACCAAATATATCAAAGAAAGAGGTCGATGTAACCTTTGGAGATAGCTCTAGAGGATGGACAAAAGGCTTTGGAGAGTCGCACCGAGGAAACATTGTAATATCCAAAGTTCATTATGTCAAAGGGCTCAAATACAACCTCCCGAGCATCGGCCAGTTACGTGACGAGAAGAATCTAGTAGTCTTCACCATCTTGAAGTGTATGGTGATAGACATCTTATCTGGAGAAATAAAGCTACAAGGTTTAGAAGAAGAGATGTATACATGATTGATTGGAACACAGGAACACCTAACTCCTGTTTTCTATCCAAAGCTGTAATGAGAATGGATGGCTGTGGCACAAAAGACTATGTCACCTGAACTTCAAAGCCATCAACAAGATTAGCTCTCAGAAGCTGGTCAGAGGACTTCCAAATGAAGTATTCAAGAAGGAAGCACTGTGTGATGCATGTCAGAAGGGAAAGCAGACTAAAGCATCATTCAAGCCAGTTCAGCCCACAACGCTCACAACAAGGATCTTAGATCTACTCTACATGGATCTATTTGGTCCTATCAAATCAAGGACTTTGAGCGGCAGGAAGCATGCACTTGTAATAGTAGATGATTATTCAAGGTACACTTGGATCATTTTTCTATACAAGAAAAGTGAAACCCTGACCAAGTTACCTGAGCTGCTGAGAAGGATCCAGAATGAGAAATCCCTCTCCATAATCAAGATCAGATCAGATAGAGGAGGAGAGTTTCTCAACAAGGCGATAACTGATTTCAGCGATCGAATGGGATCCAAGATGAGCTCTCTGCGGCCAGGACGCCCAGAGAATGGTGTTCTTGAAAGAAGGAACAGAACTCTAAAGGAAGCGGCAAGGTCCATGATTGCAGAAGCGGACCTACCCAAAGGTTAAGGAAATTTGTCAACACACTGCCACACCCGAGCAGGAGTATGATAGTAGGGAGACATGGCAAAACTCCTATGAGGTTTGGAATAATAGAACTCCTCATTGCTTACTTTCATGTTTTTGGTTGTAAGTGTTTCATCCACAACAACGGTAAAACACACTAAATGCCTTTGATGCTAAAGCGATGATGGTCTATTTATAGGATATTCCCAAAGAAGCAAGGCATATAGAGTTTTTAACAAAAGAACCTTAGTTGTGGAAGAAACACCCCATGTTGTTTTTGATGAATCTATCGTTGAGTACAGGAAACAACTTGAGCAAATTGAGAACAAGCTCAAGTCAGCAACCCTTGAAGAAGTCATTATACATGACACTGGAATGGTGGACTCACTGCAGATCGGCTGATGACCCATTGCGGTGAAGAAGACCCAGCTGCAGATCGACAGATCACCAAACCTATCTCGATCCGATTCTTTCTTTGAAGACCAGTAGGGTGACAAAGACTCATCTGCGATTCGAGAACCAAGCTGCAGATGACAAGGCGTGGCCGATCGATTCTGGGGCAGAACCAGTGATGCGAGATAACCACGAGAACAATCCAACAGGGGGAACAAACCCGAAGAGGACGAGATCCCCAAATGGCTCAAGGATCATCCATTCAGCAAATTATCGGAAAGTTGGTGATGGAGTCAAGACAAGATCAAACTCTACCAGCAGGAATGGCGATGTTCTCATGTTTCATGTCGCAAATTGAACCCAAGACTACAGAACAAGCCTTGGAAGATTATTCATGGATTAATGCCATGCAAGAGGAATTGGAGCAGATGGAAAGGAACAAAGTTTGGGAACTAACAGACAGACCTGATCACAAGAAAGTTATTGGCACCAAATGGGTGTATAAAAACAAGAGTGATGAAGACGGAGTTGTTGTTAGGAATAAAGCCAGACTTGTAGCAAAAGGTTATGCACAGTGTGAGGGAATAGATTTTGATGAAACTTATGCACCTGTTGCAAGATTAGAAGCCATCAGACTATTCCTCGCATATGCTGCATTCAAGGACTTTGAAGTCTACCAGATGGATGTAAAAAGTGCGTTTCTGAATGGAATCCTAGAGGAAGAAGTCTATGTAGAGCAACCCCCAGGTTTTGTCAAAGGAGACAAAGTCTATAAGCTATTGAAAGCTCTGTATGGACTCAAGCAAGCACCAAGAGCGTGGTATGAAACACTGTCTGTGTTTCTTGAGAAAAATGGATTTTGCAAAGGGAAAGTGGACAAGACCCTATTCAGAGTGGAGCACGAAGGCCACATATTAATTGTTCAAATTTATGTGGATGACATCATATTCGGGTCAACCAATCCAGAACTATGCGAGAAATTCTCCAACCTCATGCAAGGAGAATTTGAGATGAGTATGATGGGAAAGCTTAACTTCTTTCTCGGATTACAAGTTAAGCAGATGGAAAAAGGAATTTTCATCAACCAAGCAAAGTATACCAGGGATCTTATCAAGAGATATGGAATGGAATCAGCCAAGCCCGCAAGAATTCCAATGAGCACAAGTACTCACCTAGATGCGAGCCAGGCGAGGCATATCGGTGGACTCAACCCACTCTGAGAGGACTCATCGGATCTCTTCATGCCTCCTCACCAGAGTGCCGGACATATCATATGCCGTTGGAGTTTGTGCAAGATTCCAGTCCAAGCCGAAGCAATCACACCTAGATGCAGCCAAGAGAATAATTAAGTACCTAAAGTCTACAATTAATGTTGGACTGTGGTATCCCAATGATGACAACTTCGAGCTATCAGGATACTCAGATGCGGATTTCGCAGGATGCAAAATTAACAAGAAGAGCACTAGTGGAACGTGTCAATTCCTAGGAACCAGACTGATATCCTGGTTTAGCAAGAAGCAGGTTTCTAACTCTATCTCCACTACAGAGTCAGAATACCTAGCTGCAGGTAGTTGCGCATGCATTCTATGGATCAGACAACAGTTAAGGGACTATAATATTATTGCCAACGAAGTTCCAATATGGTGTGACAACAATAGTGCTATTGCAATAACCAACAATCCGGTTTTGCACTCAAGGACGAAGCACATTGACGTTAAGCACCATTTCATTAGAGACCATGTGCTTAACAAAAGGGTTAGAGTTGAAAGAGTCAGCACAGACTACCAAATAGCTGACATCTTCACTAAACCCTTGCCAGAAGAAAGATTCCTAGAGCTTAGCAGAGACCTTGGATTACTAGATTGGGAATCTAGTTCTGAAGCAATTTGAAGGAAGGACGGATCTTCAGAATCAGCCTAAGCTGATGCAGGCGAGAAGACGAAGGCCAGACGAAGCAACTTAGTTGTACAGAATACCAGGCGAGAAGTCAACTAACCTGTTGCAGAGTGGTCAACAGTCAACAAAATCAGACCAGCTAAAAATGGCATCATTTGAAGGAGTGAACATGAAGGCGGTGAAGGACCAGGTTATCTTCTCCATGGTCGTCGACTTCGAAGGTTTATTAGAAGCAAATCTAGAGGACTTCGATATGCTCGATTTGATCCGGGCGATGAAGCTGAATGGAATCTACCCGTTTCTCGACATCAACCCGCAACATTTGTTCAAGGAAGATGTCGTTGAATTTTATCGCAATGCCTATCTAATCCAACACGGGATTAACAGCTCAGTCGGCGGAGTTCCAGTCACCATAGATTCAGATAAGATTCGTTCTGTATTCGGGATGAAACATCGTGGTTTGGCGGTCGAAGCCCTTAAACAATCACCCGCCGAAACCTGGAAAACGATCAAAGCCGAAAATATCCCAGAGAAATTGAAGTTTACAGCAAAGAGGAATGAGTTGAAAAAGATTTATCGAGTTGCTTTAGACATCACCAACAAGATAGTGATGGGGATGGCAGGCAGCTATGACCAACTGTCATCTTCAAAATTTATGGTGTTGGGTGCGTTGATTCAAGACGAGGAAGTCGATTGGGCGGACTATATTTTCAGGCAACTTGTTCGCGAGGTGAACAAGGTCGAGTGGCTTGAAGAAGAGAAGAAGTTCAAAACTAAGTTGGCGTTCGGAACGCATCTTAGTTGGTTTTTGGAGAAAACCGGAGTGGCTAAGGGAAACATTGACCCTTTCCACCCAAACAAGAGGCTAGGTCACATGGACCATGACAAGAAGAAAGTTGGAGTGACTGGGAAAGCAGCCCAGTTGTTGAAGAATTTGCCGGACTCGAGGTCATGTCCAAGATACGATTTATCAGAGGAATCGGACAGACCTGCAGTTGAGATCGGAACTGCAGTCGAGTCCGGGAATGAGTCTGACGAGACACCAATTGCTATCAGATTCAAGCGACGGGGACCAGCCCCAGAAGGACCCTCTAACCTGCAGTCATCACCGGAACCCTCTCCTAAGAGGCCTAGGAAGCTGCAGTTCAGCGAGGGAGAGCAGTCTGAGCATCAAGCCAGCCCATCAGTTCAGTCACCAGTCCATCCGGACCTGCCTGCACCAGACACTGAAACTCGGATTGTACCTGTTATCACACCTCCAGTCTACATATCCGAGGAAGAGGAAGCATGTCTTATTATCTCTATTCCTGAAGCAGATTACACTTTTAACCTATTAGATAATAATACCTTCAATCTTTCCATTGAACAACTTCAGCTTGTGAAACCACAAGCAGAAAAACACTCTTTCGTACAAATTTTTAAAGAGTGGAAGTCTCTCAAAACCCTGTCTTTTACAAATCTTCAAACCTTTGTTGAAACTAGTGGTTGGGAATATCCCCAAGCCACTGAGGATGTTCTGATTAACTTTTGCAAAGAATCAGATTTGGTCTTAATCCTCCAGGATAAATGGTTCATGTCACATTTTAAGACAAACATGGACCACTTTATCCATTCTATAATGCTCAGTATTTTTGATGGCACTTTTGGAGAGGAAGAGGAGGAAGAAGTTGAAAAGGAGATAAGAATTGAAGAAGTTGATGGAGAGAATGAAATTATTGATTTGGTAGCTGAAGAGGATGAAGAAGAGAAAGAATCTGAAGAAAATATACCAGTTGAAAAACAAACAGAGGAGATTGAGAAGACAGAAGAAGTGGCTGATGAAGGAGATGAAGAAGAAGGAGAAGAAGTAGAGCAGGAAAAAGATGAAGAAGAGAAAGATGATGAGGATGATGAAGGAGAAGAGAAGGAGAAAGATGATGATAAAAATGATGATGATGATGATGATGATGATAATGATGATGGAGGTGAAGGAGGAGCAGAAAAAGAAAAAGAAAAATCTGGAGAAGAAGAAAAGGGAGAAGAAAAAGAAAAATCTGGAGAAGGAGAGAAAGAGGAAGAGAGAGAAGGGGACAAGGAGCCAGATCAAGAGCCGGAGCACGAAGCTGCAGTTAGGATTGATGTACCTGCCCGGTACACCAGCCTAGACGCAGAGCTGGCAGAAGACTCCAGGTCAGGGACCCCGGAGAAAACCCAATCTGATCTACCAGCTGCAGCCAGGAGCCTGCAGTCTAGTGGCTCCCTTGTGTAACATCCCAATTCACAAATGGGACATTACACGCCGTAGAACCCCCGTGAGGTCTACCAGGCTAACTCGTGACACATGAACCACAATGATAACATGAAAGATGTACCCAAAGAGTAAATAAGGCCGTGGCCTCGGCCAAAACATTTCAACGGAGTACATGAGACATAAGTTAAATACCAAAATGTTGCCCACGCAGGGGACTTAAACCATGTTCAAAATAAACCAACTATCTCCAGTACTCAACAGATGCAATGACAGAACAGAAAAATGCAGACTCGAGCCACATCATCATCATGCCAACCCATCCTTTGCATGCGCATCCGTGCGGCTCCTCGGCTCGACCCGATTACAGAAATGCATAAGACGCATTTCCCCCATTTAAGGGGTTAGCATTCGAATAGCTAGTGCAAGTACATAATTACACAACATTATATACATACACAATTCAACGCAAATAAATCATTAGGAAAATTATTTTGAAAGTCAATATTCCGGAATATCACATTAACACCAAAACAGTATATCAACAAGTTTCCCACATCACAATTATTCACGATTGGTAACTCGCGGCCGTACCCATCGATATCGGTCCCCGGAGGTCCCGTCGGACCGTCCCAGGTGAGTAACCACTTACGCGGCCGTACCCATTAGTATCGGCCACCAGAGGTCCCGTCGAACCGTCCCCAGGTGGAAGAACATCAACACACGCACTCAATTCCACTTCCATGGCCGTACCCATTAGTATCGGCCCCCAGAGGCCACACGCCATCCCCAGGTGGAAGAGAAACAATCACACTCGTTCAATAACACCATATACATCATTCGCATCAAAATCATATGCACATAACGGAATGTAATACATGTACTTGCCTTGAATGAAACGAAACGAAGGAAACGATGAAGGAATAGGTTTCGGTCCGAACAATCTTCCCAAATCCGTTCCTAACACAATAACAGTATACACAAGTCTCAATAATGCGGAAAGGTACGAATTAATCCTAATTCTACCCCTTGGAACGATTTGTCGGAAAATACGAAGTCCACGATGGCTATAATCTAACCATGAAGAAATTACTAGGTTAAATCCGTTAAACTATACTGGAAACAAGGGATTTACGACTACACAATCGTAATCTAACAAGTCGTCGAAGCCAAAACGGATTAAAAGGAAGAATTATGCCAAAAATCCCGAAATCCCCAAAAAAACTAGGGTTCATCGATGTATACCTCGATTCGGACGGATGGAGGATGATTATGATGATGATAAACCTTGCTTGGGACGCAAAAATCGATCTATAGAAGGTTCCTACTGATTGCACCGGATGAATCGCTTGAAATCGCCCAAGGGAAGCTCACGTCGCGAGAAAGAAAGAAAAGGAGTGAAATAAGTCGACCGAAAATAAGTCAGGAATTAAAAGACCTGACGGCGAGTTACGTACGTTAACGCCTATTGTTAACGTACGTTATGAAGGTTACGTACGTAACCCCTCTCAGGTTAACGTACGTAACGAACAATCTGGACACTTTCTGCGAAACCATAACGTACGTTACCAAAGGGGTATAACGTACGTTATGATACCTATATAACGTACGTAAAAGAGCATGCATAACGTACGTTATGCATGCGGCGATTCAACGCTAATCACTTAGCTCGGCCACGATCGATACAACGAAAAGCACAAGGAGGATAGAATCAAAAGTATAAACATGGGGTATCCAAAACAACGAAGCTGAGTTTTGAAAGAAAATATAATCCCGATCACTAGAGAGTCTCAAATGAAGCAAACGAAGCGAAATTCCCCAAACTTATGAAAATTACAAAAACGGCCCAAGTGCCCGAAAAATCACAATACAACGTCGGATTAGCAAACCGAAAGTTCCAACACGACCAACTCAACCATACCAACTTATATGAATCGAGAAACAACGAAAACGAACAAGTTTTACGAGAATCGAACGCACATGCGGCATGATATAATTCAAAATGAAATTATGCGAAAGCATCCTCGAAACTCGACCAAACGGAAAAACTCCAAGAACAAAATAGATTCAGAATTCCAAAACAGTGCTAAGCGAGTTGTCCGAAACGAACATACATCAAAAATAGAAATTACCGAAAATAGAAAACGCGGATATTACATTATCTCCCCCTAAAAATAAGTTTCGTCCCGAAACTTACAACGCGAACAACTCGGGGTATCTCGACTGCATACTCTCCTCCGTCTCCCATGTGGCTTCTTCGGACCCATGTCTCGACCATTGAACTTTAACCAGAGGGATGGTTTTATGACGAAGTTGCTTCACCCGACGCTCTAAAATCTGAATCGGCCTCTCCTCGATGGTAAGGTCGGGTCCCAATTCGATCTCTCCAAAATCGATAATATGGCTAGGGTCCGATATGTACCTCCTAAGCTGGGAAACATGAAATACGTTATGAACGTGGCTCAGGGACGGCGGTAAGCCTAGCCGATAGGCAAGCTCTCCCACTCTCTCTAAAATCTCAAACGGCCCAATAAACCTCGGACTAAGTTTACCCTTCCTACGAAGCGGTAAACTCCCGTGTCGGCGACACCTTAAGCAAAACATGATCTCCCACCTCAAACTCCAACGGACGGCGACGCGTGTCGGCATAAGACTTCTGCCGACTGGGCCGTTAACAATCTATTCGAATCGAGTAATCTTCTCTCTCGTCTCAACTACCATATCGGGCTCGGTACTAATCGGCTCGGACGCATCGTCCCAACACAACGGCGATCTACACCTCCTCCCATACAACGCCTCAAATGGCGCCATTTTGATCGAGGCGTGCCAACTATTGTTGTACGTGAACTCAATCAACGGCAAGTGCGACTCCCAATCATTCTTCCATTCTAGGGCACGGGCTCTCAACATATCCTCTAACGTCTGGATCGTCCGCTCATCGTCCGTCGATCGAGGGTGATAAGATGTCTTGAGTCTCAACTCGGTCCCAAAGCTCGATGAACGGCTGCGAAATGTGACACGAACCGCCATCACGATCCGAAACAATACTCTTAGGAGTCCCATGCAATCTCACGACCTCTGCAATAAATACTCGTGCTAGTCTCTCCGGCCCCAAGTGTCCTTAATACCTGTGAAATGAGCTGACTTGGTCGATCGATCGACAATAACCCAAATCATGTTCATTCCATTCCGAGTCCTAGGCATACTAGTAATGAAATCCATAGAAATATCCTCCCATTTCCACTCCGGGGATAGGAAGTGGTCGCAAAAACCCAGCGGGTGCCGATGCTCGATCTTAACCTGGCGATGTGTCAAACACCTCGACACAAACTCGCTAACGTCTGTCTTCAAATTACTCCACATAGTTGCTCCTCACATCCTTGTACATTTTATTCGTACCAGGATGTATGGAGTAAGGCGTGGTATGAGCTTCACTCAAGATCTTGTCTCGGTTCAATATCATTCGGTACACATAGTACCGCGAAATCTCGAAACGCCATCATCTGAACCACAAATCCAGGGCTTTCCCTGCCTCACATCCTCCCTTAAGCTGGACCAAACACGGATCATCATCTTTGTTTCGCCTTGATATCATCGATCAAGGACGAAGTGATCTCTAATGCACATAAGCCTGAACTCTCGAACCCAAACCTCAATATTCGACAAATAAGATCTCATTGGATCCTACTCTGCGGTGTAAGTACTTCTAACATCTGCGCGCCATCGGCTTACGGCTCAACGCATCCGCCACCACGTTAGCCTTACCGGATGGTAAAGTATCTCGAGGTCGTAATCTTTAATTAGCTCTAACCACCTACGCCGCCTCATATTTAACTCCTTCGATCAAGATATACTTCAAACTCTTGTGGTCGGTAAAAATCTTACACGACGACCCATAGAGGTAATGCCTCCAGATCTTTAAGGCGAAAACGACCATGACTAACTCCAAATCGTGCGTGGGGTAATTCACCTCATAAGGTTTCAATCGGCGGGACGCATATGCAATCACTCTGTCTCTGCATCAAAACACATCCTAGACCAAGGCCCGAAGCATCACCGTACACTACGAAATCCTCGTTCCCGAGGCAATGCTAACACGGCGCGGTAGTCAAACGTCTCTTTAACTCGTCAAAGCGTCTGCCTATCTCGTAGTCCACTCGAACTTCGAGTTTCTGGAGCAACCGAGTGAGTGGTCTAGCGATCCTAGAAAATCCTCAACGAATCTACGGTAATAGCGGCAAGACCCGAAAACTCCTCACCTCCTTCACATTCTTAGGCGGCTCCCAAGCCATCACGCCTCTATTTTACGGATCTACCCGAACTCCCTCTCTTGAAATCACATGCCCAAGGAACGTCACTTCCTCGAGCCAAAACTCACACTTAGAGAACTTTGCGTACAAGCTCAGCCCTCAAAGTGTCTAATACAATCCGAAGATGTAAGGCGTGCTCCTCTCGACTCCGTGAATAGATAAGAATATCGTCGATAAAAGCGACTACGAATTTGTCCGGATACTCAATAAAAACTTTGTTCATCAATGCATGAACAACTCAGGGCATTAGTTAGCGAAAGGCATAACCACAAACTCGTAATGGCCATATCTCGTCCGAAGGCGACGCTTCGAATATCGACGTCCCGAATCCTCAAGCTGGTAGTAGCCGATCGCAAATCAATCTTGAAAAGACCGCCCCCACAAGCCGATCAAACAAATCGTCAATCACGGGCAAAGGGTATTTATTTTTGATGGTTAGCTTGTTTAATTCTCGATAGTCGATGCATAAACGAAGCGATCCATCCTTCTTCTTAACAAAAGTACAGGCGCACCCCAAGGCGATGCGCTCGGTCGAATATACCCTTTATCTAACAACTCTCCCAATCGATTCTTCAACTCTAGCATCTGACGGTGCCATACGGTACGGTGCTCGAGAAATAGGGGCCGCATTCGGCTCAAGGTCAATAGGAAACTCCACCTCTCGATGTGGTGGTAATCCCGACAAGTCATCCGGAAATACATCGGGTACTCGCTAACAACTGGGATCGACGATATGTCAACCCCACCATCTTCCGCTGCAGAGCGAAACACGATGCCGACACAACCTTGGTTCAAAAGTTTCATCGCCTTCAAGGCGCTAATCACACACCCGATCTACCGGCTACGGTAGGCGAGTATGCTCGGTGCCGTCCTCGGCAACTATCGTGATGGTACGAGTCCGATAGTTCATGATAGCACCATGACGATCCAACCAATCGTCCCCGAGGATCAAATCCTCACCCTTAAGGTCTATAACAATGAGATTCGAGGCCAATCCGGCTCCCGATCCTCACCGGGCAATCCCTAACTTCCCGGTCCCCAACCATACGATCCCGTTTGGCGTACCCCTCTGAACGGCTCACACTCAAACAAGCGGTCAAAACCAATACGACTCACACAATCCGAAGCTATAAAGGAATGGGTCGCACCGAATCAAAAATCTTGGCCCGGATGAGAAAGGATCCGAGTGGTACACGCCACCGGAATGTCTGCCTCCTCCGTGCGCCTCATCGATATAATCGGGGATGGATCGAGCCGAACTCGGCCGGCTGCGGCGATTGGTGACTCCGACCCCTACCACGACTCGAACCTGCGGAACATGAGTAGGCTGGTGACCGAGATCCCTACGATCGCGGTGGTAGTCGTAAATCTAGCGGCCTGGTGGCCCTCTCACAATGAGCCGCTCGATGCTTGGCATCGCAAGTAAAGCAAGTAACTAACGGAAGTGGGCAATCCTTCACAACGTGCTCTGGCCGACTGCAATTAAAACAAACTCTCACTTGGTCTGTGGTAGGCCGAGCAGTTACCACGAGATCCACCGGCTGATGAAACGGCCTCTTCCTGTGTAGGAGCAGAACAAGACCTCGAAAACCGACCACCTTTTCCGGCCGAGAACCCACCGGTAGTCTTACGCTTCTTAGCTTCCGAAACCGACTCGATTCCGAGACAGCCATCTCGATCGCGAGCGCGATCCCGGTATTCCTTCAAAGTGGCACACATGAGCGGCGCCATACTCGCCTAATATGCGGCTTCATGCGCATATTGAAGTATCGGATTTTATCGGCCTCCGTTCTCACTTGATCCCTCACGAAGCCCAACCGCCGATTGTAAGAAATGATGGCACGAGAAATAGGCACATCCCGAGGTGTAGCGGTGAAGAACTCTACAGTCTGCGCTCCTTGGTAGCGGCGGACAATATTCGCTTCCATAGCACCCGAACTCATCCCAAGTGGCCCGACGATCTCTGGGCGCAACGGCCTCCCACCATTCCGCAGACTTCCTTATCCGGGAGGTACTGGGCAATGTGTACCCTCTGTCCTCGGGACAAGCTACGGCATCGAAGGTTACGGACAACCGAAAGAGCCATTCTCCCATCCGAGGAGTCAAGATCCGGAGAAACGAGGAGGGTGCATCTTAGTTACCGTCTGAAGCCACTTACTAGCCTCCTCTTAGGTGTCGGGGCGGATTCGACGTCCACCCCGAGCTATCCGAGTAAGTTGGGCTACCAAGCTGCGAAATGCAGAGCCGGCATCGGCATTATTACCCGACGGCTTGAGTGAGAGGCCGAGTCCGCAGAGGGCCGGGAAAGTGAGCCCTCCTCATTATCGGCACCACGACCACGGCCTCGGCCGCGTCCCTAGCCGGTCTACCACGACCTCTCAACATACTGAAGAAGAATAAGAAAAGAACAAGATCAGAAAGATTCACAATTCACAAAGTTGGTAACACGAGTCACGATTCTGAACAATGCAGGAAAACGAATTACAGAAATATAAGAGTTCGAGGAGACTTACAGCCACGGGTCGCACGAAAAGACGGTAGCATGATGATATTAGGCTCAACGACTGACTCTAATGATGCAACTGACAGACCCAAATTTCACCGACAGCCTAGGTATTCAAAACCTAAGCTCTGATACCATAATTGTAACATCCCAATTCACAAATGGGACATTACACGCCGTAGAACCCCCGTGAGGTCTACCAGGCTAACTCGTGACACATGAACCACAATGATAACATGAAAGATGTACCCAAAGAGTAAATAAGGCCGTGGCCTCGGCCAAAACATTTCAACGGAGTACATGAGACATAAGTTAAATACCAAAATGTTGCCCACGCAGGGGACTTAAACCATGTTCAAAATAAACCAACTATCTCCAGTACTCAACAGATGCAATGATAATGACGAGAAAAATGCAGACTCGAGCCACATCATCATCATGCCAACCCATCCTTTGCATGCGCATCCCGTGCCAGCTCCTCAGCTCGACCAGTACCTGAAATGCATAAGACGCATTTCCCCCATTTAAGGGGTTAGCATTCGAATAGCTAGTGCAAGTACATAATTACACAACATTATATACATACACAATTCAACGCAAATAAATCATTAGGAAAATTATTTTGAAAGTCAATATTCCGGAATATCACATTAACACCAAAACAGTATATCAACAAGTTTCCCACATCACAATTATTCACGCTTGGTAACTCGCGACCGTACCCATCAGTATCGGTCCCGAGAGGTCCCGTCGTACCGTACAGGTGAGAAACCACTTCGCGGCCGTACCCATTAGTATCGGCCCCGGAGGTCCGTCGAACCGTCCCGGTGGAAGAACATCAACACACGCACTCAATTCCACTTCCATGGCCGTACCCATTAGTATCGGCCCCCAGAGGCCACACGCCATCCCCAGGTGGAAGAGAAACAATCACACTCGTTCAATAACACCATATACATCATTCGCATCAAAATCATATGCACATAACGGAATGTAATACATGTACTTGCCTTGAATGAAACGAAACGAAGGAAACGATGAAGGAATAGGTTTCGGTCGAACAATCTTCCCAAATCCGTTCCTAACACAATAACGGTATACACAAGTCTCAATAATGCGGAAAGGCGAATTAATCCTAATTCTACCCCTTGGAGCGATTTGTCGGAAAATACGAAGTCCACGATGGCTATAATCTAACCATGAAGAAATTACTAGGTTAAATCCGTTAAACTATCTTGGAAACAAGGGATTTACGACTACACAATCGTAATCTAACAAGTCGTCAAGCCAAAACGGATTAAAAGGAAGAATTATGCCAAAAATCCGAAATCCCCAAAAACTAGGGTTCATCGATGTATACCTCGATTCGGACGGATGGAGGATGATTATGATGATGATAAACCTTGCTTGGGACGCAAAAATCGATCTATAGAAGGTTCCTACCGATTGCCGGATGAATCGCTTGAAATCGCCAAGGGAAGCTCACGTCGCGAGAAAGAAAGAAAAGGAGTGAAATAAGTCGACCAAAATAAGTCGGGAATTAAAAGACTCGACGGCGAGTTACGTGCGTTAACGCCTATTGTTAACGTGCGTTATGAAGGTTACGTCGTAACCCTCTCAGTTAACGTGCGTAACGAACAATCTGGACACTTTCTGCGAAACCATAACGACGTTACCAAAGGGGTATAACGTGCGTTATGATACCTATATAACGTCGTAAAGAGCATGCATAACGACGTTATGCATGCCGATTAAGATCGCTAATCACTTAGCTCGGACAAATGATACAACGACGAAAAGCAAAACAAGGCTAGAAAAAAAATTATAAAAAAGGGGTATACAAAAAAAAGAAGCTGAGTTTTTAAATAAAATATAATCCCGATCACTAGAGAGTCTCAAATGAAGCAAACGAAGCGAAATTCCCCAAACTTATGAAAATTACAAAAACGGCCCAAGTGCCCGAAAAATCACAATACAACGTCGGATTAGCAAACCGAAAGTTCCAACACGACCAACTCAACCATACCAACTTATATGAATCGAGAAACAACGAAAACGAACAAGTTTTACGAGAATCGAACGCACATGCGGCATGATATAATTCAAAATGAAATTATGCGAAAGCATCCTCGAAACTCGACCAAACGGAAAAACTCCAAGAACAAAATAGATTCAGAATTCCAAAACAGTGCTAAGCGAGTTGTCCGAAACGAACATACATCAAAAATAGAAATTACCGAAAATAGAAAACGCGGATATTACACCTTGCAGAAGGATCAGGAGAGCACTCTCCATCAGCTCAGTTATCACCTACCATGACTGAGCTGATCAAGCAAATTGTCAGAGACACTATTGGATAGCTGCTATCAACTCAGGTCACTCCTGACCTTCAGACCATAAATGCCAAAATTGACACCCTTCTTCAGCGAGAGATCCCTCAGCCTCCTCCCCCTACCAACAACAGAATGCCTTTTGGCATGTCTGATTGGATGAGCCGCATGGAACAGCAGTTGACTACCCTCATTGATGCTGGCAAAAAGGGGGAAGAGAGAATTCAGGGGGAAGAAAGAGAAATCAGAAGCAAGAAGAAGCAGGATGTCCCTCAGATTGAAGGACCCTCCAGTCTAAAAAGAAAGGAACCTGTTGATCCAGAAGACCAGGCTGACCAGCCTGAAGGGAAGAGAAGAAGAACTAAAGGCGGCTTTGAACCTACTCTAGAATGGGAAGGGTTGGATCTATGGTATGTTGAGGATTTCATTCCATTTGAAGCTCTTGAGATGTGGGGAGCTGCTAAGAAGAGATTCATCAGAGACTATTACGTTTGGGAACTTCTCTGTGATGACAAACTCCCCCCACAAGAAATTTTCATAAACTTCATGGAAGAAATCTATCCGAAGCTTTGGGCTGTTCTGAAGAAGCACGCTAAAGAGCAAAAAACTTTTCCCATGATCCCTCCATTCAGAGCAGAAGAAGCACCAATCCGTATGGATGGTGAACTTGATGAGTTAGCACTTCAGAGGGAAATCAAGCTAGTGTGTCTTGAGAACAGATTCAGATCTCAGCAAGAGCAGGATTTCGCAGCACTTGTGGTAAAAAGAAAATATGGTCTTGCTCCAGTAAAGATAAGACATATCGGAGCCAAACCATTCAAGCCTGCCAAGCAGCCTACTCGAAGAGGCAGAGGAAGAGGCAGATGATTTTAGTTATTTTTCTTACTTGTAATTTTATTTTCTGTACTTAAAACATTCTTGTAAAATTTCAATGATAAGTCAGAAAATTTTATAACAGTCTGTTGAATGACAATTTCCAGTTGTCTCAATGTTAGACTGATTTCAGTTTTTGTCTCGCACTTAAGTGCAGACTTGGTCATTTGATTTCTTACTTAGTTTTGCCATCATCAAAATAGGGGGAATTTGTTAGGAATACTTGTTAGATTTTGATGATGTCATTAATTTAAAATCAAATGTTTATTACTTGGCAAAATGTAAGGAAGAACCAAATGAGTATCTTCCATAGGCCAAAATATGTTAAGTATAAAACTTGGTAAAATGTAAAGAAGAACCAAATGAGTGTCTTCTGTAGGCCAAAAGTTAGTTAGGCTGAAAATCGGCTAAGTACTAAGTACAGCCTAGTCCATCAGAGAGGAGCAAATTGACTCGGTCGAGTAGCTCCGGTCAACTAAATTTATCGAGAGAAGTTTGACCAGATTGCGGAGGTACCTCGGGAAGTCACGACTACCAAGTCACAAACAGTGAACAGCCGAGAGGACCTACCTGCAGAGATGTAAGCTGCACATCAGCCTACTCAACTACAGCCTACTACTCCAAGTCCACGTCAGCATGCTTTGAAAAGTCAAATATTACGGAAAGCTCACATGCAACGTGAAGAGACAAATTGGAGTGATTCCCGCAAGAGATATGATTTAATTAAATCATCACGACCGTGAAGACTTTTATCCTTTTATATTCAAAAGATTCGGCGCTCACATGCAGAAGTCCTCACAACGGTCGGAAGATAAAATTAAATAATGGGAATCCAGCCTTGCAACGTTCAGAAAAGATTAAACAATGAAGTCTCTCTCCAACGGACGGATTTGTTCAAAGATTTGCAACGGCTACAAGGAAGAAGCTCAGAGATCGTGATCTATATATATCTGAAGATTTGAAACTGAGCAACAACAAGTGCGAACATACATTCTAGCGATCAAAGCAAACAAAGCAATCTCAAGCAATCAAATAGCATCGTGAAAAGAGCAGATCTAAAAGTTCATACTTAAGGAAGCTCTTAAGTTGGAGAAGACAAACACTCTTGTCTATAATCTTGAGTACGGGGTACTTCACTGGTTGAAGTAAGAGATTGTAAAGGCATCCGAGGATCGAGGATCAAGAGGTGCAAGGCAGTCAAGTGTGTGTACAACGGCACGGATTTCCACTGGTTGGAAGCTGTTATATTGTGGTTGAATCACTGTAATATTTATCACTGGTTGAAAATTATAGTGAATTCATCTCCAACTGGTTTGGAGAAAAGTGGATTAGTAGAGGATTACCCCACCTCTGAGACCACTATAATTGCCTGTGTTATTTACTGTTTTACTGCATCATACTCTAACTGCTGCATACATTGTTAAGTGTTTCATTAAGTTAATTTATATTCGTCATCAGCTGACTTCCGCACTTATCCAAGAACAAACGACTCCAAGTCATTTGTTTAACTATCAGCTGAAGAAACTCACTCTTCGTGAAAAAGAGTTCAAGAGTTTCAACAAGTCTATTCACCCCCCCTAGACTTGTTCCTGGACGACTTGTGACCTACATATTGAGCATGTCCAAAGTTGCCGAGATAAACAATTTTACATGAAGTATTTGGGGGATGCTAAAAGAATCTTAGGCATGAACATTGTTAGGGACAAACCTAATGACACTTTATTTCTCAATCAGTCTTCATATCTTGATAAAATTCTTGAGAAAATTTCTACGACTTATGCAAAAATTGCTAGTGTGCCCCTGGCTCCTCATTTCTTATTATCTAAAACTCAGTCGCCAAAAACTGAATTCGAAATTAGTGAAATGAGATCTGTCCCTTATGCGAATGCTATTGGATCTGTCATGTACCTTATGGTCAGTACTAGGCCTGACATTGCTTATGTTGTGAGTTGTTTGAGTAGGTATATGGCTATCCTGGTAGACCTCACTGGGAGGCCCTTAAGTGGTTACTTCGTTACTTAAAAAATTCTATTTCTGATGGTCTTGTTTTCTCCAAATCTGAAGATGGGGTCACTCTTAAGGGTTATGTTGACTCTAGTTATGCTAATGACAGAGATGAATGTAAATCTACAACTTCTTATGTGTTTACCTTGTGTGGTTCTTGGCTTTCATGGAGATCTCAACTTAGCACATAGTTACCTTATCTACTACTGAAGCTGAATATATTGCCACCACTGAAGCCTTTAAGGAGGCTATCTGGTTGAAAGGTTTACTACTTGAAACTGGTGTTCTTCGTGATAGTGTTGTGGTATTTTCTGACAGTCAATCTAGTATCCATTTGTGTAGAAATCCTGTTTTCCATGATCGTACTAAACACATTGACGTCAGGCGCCATTTCATCCGTGACATCGTGGAAAAGGGGATAATCGATTCGGATAAGATCCCGCCTCATTCTAATCCTGCAGATATGGACACTAAGTGCCTACGAGTCGAGAAAATCAGGTCCTGTAAGTCGATACTGAATATCGACTCCCGTAACTGAAGACTTCCAGTTTTTCAGTTGCTATCTTAGTGATAGCTTCACTAGTTTTCTTTGTGGTTACTAGTCTTCTTTCTTAGTGATTGATTTACGTCTTTATATTTGTACTAACTTTGTGTGATGTGCAGGTGGTGTGACGTTCGGCGATGATGACCTCCTTACTCCTGGTGTACCCCGATAACTCATTTGGTCCGGGTGGAGAAATGTTAATTAAGGCCCAAATGAATTTTGTATTACTGGGCCCATATTAGCATTTTTTAAAGTGTGCGGCCCAGCCCAACTATTAACCCCAATATCCAGCCCGACTTCTGGATCATTCGTGGCTTTTAATCTTAGGCGTTGATTTTGGGCGGTGCAATCTCTCCCGTCCATCGCCCTAATATTAGCCAACCCAACCCGTAACCCTAACTCATTCATCTCTTCGCTTTCTCTCTCTTCTCCCTCTGACTCTCCGCCTCCGTTTTGTTTATCCCTCCCGTTTCTCTCTGAACCTATTTTCATGGCTCCGATTAATAAGGAATCGCAGCCCTTTATCAATCTAATGATAAGGTTGGTTGCGATTCCCTTGGTTTCAGAGGTGTTTGTTGGGATTTCTCGGTATTTATACCCCTTTCGCTGAGTTACTAGATACGAGAGAAAAAATTCCAATTATCTGAGGTTGATTTCTGAGATTGTAAGTTTGTTCTTAAGATCTGAGTGAAATCTATAATTTTCTGCGTGAAAAACCATTTCTAAGTGAAATTGCTTGAGCTCATTCGGGTTCTTGTTCTGGGTTATCAATCGTGTTCTGAAACCGCTGTATATTGTTTGGGGTTGTTGTTTGGGCTGCTGGAGGCCAACTTCCGGTGAGTTCTGGACGTGGGTAATGAGTTTGGAGGATTGAGCCGACTTCCCGTTGTTTCTCACCACCTTCATCTCTCGGGTTTTAGATCTATACAGATCTGCTCGATTTGAATTCTGTAACTTAATTATTTAACTGTGTGTTTGCAATTTTAATTATTTTTCGTATACTTTATTTCGTATTCTGTCTTAGGAATATTGTGTAATTCCTAAATCCAATACCATAGGTTCAATAACTGTAATTCGTTTGCTATTGTTTAATTGTGTAATCCTATATTTTACAGATAGATGCCAACAATGTGGTTTCAATTTTGATTGATTATTGTTTTGGCGTGGTCGTAGGTTACAATGAAACTCGCAGATGGGGTTCCAGTTGATGCAGAAGCCATGAGAAGGCAGATTCTAGGCAGTCTTGACTTGGGAGGCAGAGAATGCGCCTATGACGGTGGGAGGAGCATCTTCACCGTTGCTCCGCTCTTCCAAGACAATCATGTTCAGCTCGATGCCATTGTTGATAATGTGTATGCCATCTCCGCCTACCTCCGTCTCTTTATTTGTAATATTGTGGTTTGATATGAAGAGGAAA
The DNA here is from genome assembly GCA_033398695.1 of Orobanche coerulescens. Lineage (NCBI taxonomy): Eukaryota > Viridiplantae > Streptophyta > Magnoliopsida > Lamiales > Orobanchaceae > Orobanche > Orobanche coerulescens. The sequence goes on along the minus strand of CM065816.1, from coordinate 8,094,450 downwards.
GACTATGTGTAATGTGCTGTTTGGTTTGCAGTAATGTGTCTATTGTATATGATAAAACGATCCCAATGAGAGCGATTGACAATGGTGATGGGGATGGTGGTGAGCAGTTACGAGTGCTTGATGCCATTTTGAGGCAGAGTGCAACTACTGAGTAGGTTTAGGTTGAATTCTTGTGTGTTTTTTGTTACTGATCATTACTTTTTTGTATTGCTGTTTCGCCGTCTTTTTTTGTAGTGGTTGTTTTGGTATTGGTGAGGCCCGGTTTCCTTACAATGGCAAAAACTTGAACGGAGGCATAGCTAGCTACAGGGGCCACTGTTCGAGTTTTAAGGCCACGCAGGGAGGCGTCACGTTGAATTTAGGTTGGTGGATGAGAAACATTGTCTTTTCTATGTGGGTTTGGATTTGTGGAAATATGAGAGTGAAAGGTGTGGTTGTTTTGTTGCAGATGGATCAACGGCCTCGATTATATCTGCTGGAACGGTTAAAGAGTTTCTCCTTCTTCATCAGGGAGTTGCAAGTGCTGCTGAAATCGACTGGGTTAAGGTAATTCGATGTGGTATCTATTTCTGCAATTTGTCCACTGGAATTGATTGGTTTAAGGCGTAACTCGTTAAGTTGTTATGTATGAGGACAGGCGAAAGGGACGTTGAGTAATCTCTGGATCAAGGCTTCTCACTCTAACATGGAATATAAGAGCACCGGGTTGAGTGACGTAAGTTGCAGCGAGCAAACGTAAGATTTGGTTGTCTGATTGGGCAAATCTTTGTCAATGTGATGGTCATCCTCTGATTAATTTGCTTTTGTCTTAGGTTCTTGTTCGAACGGGAAACAGGAGACGGGGAAACAGAATAGATGGAGATGACTGTATATGACTATTATGTTGGCCACCTCAATATCCAGCTGCACGAGTCGGGAGATTTCCTATGTGTAGATGTTGGAGAGCGTAATCGCCCTGTTTACATCCCCATCGAGGTAAGGTATTATTAAGTAGTTGTCGCAGTCTAAGAGGCTCATGTTTCTTGTGTCAGAATGATGATCAGAGTTTCTTTCTCTTCCCACAGCTATGCCTCTTGGTTCCTTTGCAACGCTATACTGAACCTTTGTCGTGTGAGCAGCTGGCTCAACTACTCAATAGTTGGCCGTTGCAAGGGCCGGACCAGATGATGGATGACTTGAAACAAGTATGGTTTTCACTATAATGACCCTGTAATGCCCGTTTCGTGTAATGACCGTTTCTGCTTTGTAGGCGCTGCTCAGCTGCAACTACGGCGCCAACTCTCTCCTCAATTCTTGTGGGGTTTCAATCAGCACTGAATTTACAAGAGTCACGGCTCGTGTTCTGACACCACTCCCGGTATACATATCTATATTCTATGCTGGTTTTGAAGCATTAATCTCTCATTCTACTCCATTGTTTGTATTGTGTTTTACTATATTATGTTGTATTGTATTGTAGTTGCTGTTTGGAAGTATGACAAAAGTAACATCAAACACTGGAATGTGGGATATTGATAGATTGGTATGTATATATATGTTTCCACTTTCCATTTAAAATGTGGATGAGATTACATTGGTCTCAAGCAACTTGTTTTCGTTTCGTTGGCAGAAGCTAGTGTGTGCTAGAAAGCTCGAAAATTGGGCGGCTGTCAACTTCTCTTCCCCTTGCGATATGAGTACGTTATGCCAAGACTTGGTTAGATGTGGCGAAACGATTGGATATGTAAGTAGTGGTGAATTAGGGTAATGTGTTCTTTTTTTTTTCCCCTTTGTGATGACCTAAATCCTTCTCTCTTTATCAACGAGCCACTCCGTATGTTGGAGGAGAAGCCGGAAAATGCTAACAAACCGGCTTCGATTAGGGTGGATGAAGTGATTGAAGATGTCTTGAGCCAGCTCGGACATGTGCCCATGTTCCTTCTCTGCATTCTACCCGAGAAGAAAAACTGCCACCTTTATGGTTTGTGATTCCACATATTTCTTGTTTGTTTGTTTGTTTGATTGATCGATCACTTGCTAACATCTTTCCGTCTTCCACGTCTAGGCCCATTGAAGAGGAAGACTCTCTCTAAGGTCGGCATACCTACACAATGTGTAGCTGCACCTTGTGTCTCTCAACCCCCTACCCCTACCGACTACATTAGAAACTTGTTGCTGAAGATCAATGCCGGTCCCTCACTACATGCCACCACCGCGTATATGTGAAGTTCCCACCTTCATCATCAGGCTGAGCCTATGTCATGCTCCAGGAAACGCTCCATAGCTGCGGTAGTGTTTGGTTTTGGATCGATATTAGTAGCATCACCACATCTCTCGATAAATGCTAACATGATTCTCTCTTGTTGGTCGTAGGCTGTTGGCTCAATTTGTTGGCCCGGTGCCTCTAGATACACAGCCACAACACGGTCTCAGGCACCAGGATCCGACATAATAGAAGCTCTCTTTGACAGATGCTCACGTGCCTGGGATCGAGGCATATTTAGGTAAACATTGTCATGTTTTTAGAAATCGATACTTTTGTGGCCGTTAACTTACTTTTCCACTTTGTTGACCGATAGGGAGCTACTATATATGTACCTTCAGTTTCAGCCCAAGGAACTACCCGATCGGATAATTATCTTCAGGTAATTTAATTCTATCTCTTACTAGTAAGATAATTAGATGTAACAAATTAATTATATCTTATTTTGTTGCAATTATTATGTTACTATAGAGATGGAGATGGGCTGAGCGAGTCTCAGTTTGATCAGGTTTTAAGTGTTGAGCTAGAGCAGATTGTCAAGGTTGCTTTCTCTCTCTATCTCTCTACTTAGGTTGTATTTAGTTATTGTGTTGAATAGTATAAGTAATTGTGTTGTTATTGAGGCTTGCGAGTTTGTAAAGGGAAGTTGATGTCCCAAGATGATGGTGGTGGTGGAAAGAAAGAGGCATAATACTAGATTTTTCTATGCAAAATTTCCAACTCATAATGTCCCAGCAGGTCGGTCTCTCTCTCTCTCTCTCTCTCTCAATAAATGAATATATATATATATATAGTGGCGCGTTCTAAGCAGTACCAATATTAGATACAGTACTTTACAGTACTAATTTATGCATGAATTTTGTACTAATTATGCATGAAATATATGCATTTCGTGCATCATAATTTCAATGCATTAAAATATGCAATATATGTATCAAAATATCGATGCATTAAAATATTAGATTATATGCATCAAATTTTTGTGAGAATTAATGCATTGATATTTTGATACATATATTGCATATTTTAATGCATCAATGTGTGGACTAAAACAAGCTCCTAAACAATGACATATAAAGTTTGACACAACTATATTGGAAAATGGATTCAAGATCAAAGAATGTGACAAATGTGTGTATATTAAAGGCACACTTGAGTCATTTGTCATAGTCTGTCTATATGTAGACAATATGTTGATCATTGGTAGTAACAATGAAGTAATTGTGAATATAAAAAGGATGTTAAGTCGAAACTTCGACATAAAGGATTTGGGTTTAGCTGATTTAATTCTTGGAATTAAAATTATCAGAACGTCAGAAGGTATCTTCTTATCACAATCTCATTATGTTGAAAAAGTGCTCAAGAAGTTTAACGCTTTTGACAGCATACCTGTAAAAATACCTGTTGATACCAGTATTCACTTAAGTTAGAACAGAGGTGATCCAGTGGCTCAAGTCGAATATTCAAGAGTAATCAGAAGCCTGATGTACATTATAAATTGTACACGGCTAGACTTGGCATTTGCTGTAAACAAGTTGAGCAGGTTCACGAGTAATCCGAGTAAAGAGCACTGGAATGCACTGACTAGGGTTTTAAGATACTTAAAGTACACTCTAAGATATGTGCTATTTTATAGTAATTATCCTGCAGTTTTTGAAGGGTATACTGATGTTAATTGGATATTAGACACGAAAGACTCACTCTACAAGTGGGTATGTATTTACTATCGGGAGTAGATCTATATCTTGGAAATCAAGCAAGCAAACTTGTATAGCCCGATCCACCATGGAATCAGAATTTATAGCTCTAGATAAAGCTGGAGAAGAAGTGAATGGCTTCGTAACTTTCTTGAGGATATTCCATGCTGGAAGAAGCCTGTGCCTAGTGTTATGATCCATTGCGATAGCCAAACAGTAATTGGAAGAGCACCGAGCCTTATGTATAATGGTAAGTCTTCACACATTCGTCGAAGACATAATACCGTGCGACAATTGATCAAAAATAGAGTTATATCTATTGACTATGTGAGGTTAAATGTTAATTTGGCGGATCCACTCACAAAAGGTCTGAATAGAGATCAATTTCATAAACTGCTAGAGGGAATGAGATTAAAATCCACATCTTGAAAGAACGATCATAGTGGTTATTCAACCTTGAAGACTGGAGATCCCAAAAATTTGGTTCAATGGGAAAACAAAGTTATGAAAGTTCTATAAAAAACGCTTATAATAAATCCATCCCTATAGAGCAGAATAAGTGCTGAGTCGTGTGAATGTGGTGAGGTTAAGTCTCTGGACTTTTAATGGTTCATTGTCCTTGAAAAAGAGAAGTATTGCAGGGTACTTTATAAAAGGAGACCACCTATCTAAGTGTGAGGATGGGCCGCCTCGAATAAACACATAGGAAACCAAGATGTTGTCCATGGCCAAAACGGACACAATTATGAGAACGGGAGGTGTTGAGGCATTGTTGTGCAAGTATCGTTGACTCAGTATACACCAAGGAGGATTAGTTCAAGACACAATGTCCACTAAGCCGCCAGTATATCCGATGATATTTTACTAAGGATGGTTCAATGCCACAAACTACCTTTCCCCATGCAGCAGTGTTTTACGGAAACTGGGTATGTGAGTCTACATTCATGCATGCATTTATGTCCACTCATGTGGGGGATTGTTGGAAATTAATTTTAGAAAAATGAGTTTTGACTCAATTTAAACCAATATAATGATAATATATCTAATTCTTGAGAATTAAATATTAAATTGTGAATCTATGTTTCGAGGAGATAAACATAGGATTTTATTTTTCTCAAAACAGATTTTCGGTGAGTGAAAAATAAATGATTAAAGTTGGCCATTTAAATGAAATGGTGAAGAATTAACCAAGTTTGAAAATTGAAAACTCAGCTCATATTTGGGTTGAAAACTCATATGATATTTGGATTTGAAAACCCAACTGATATTTGGGGTTAAAAACTCAGCTGATATTTGGGGTTGAAAATCAATCTGATATTTGGGGTTGAAAACCAACCTGGTCTGATATTTGTGGCTGAAGACCCATCTGATCTGATATTTGAGGATGAAAACCTATCTGATCTGATATTTGGGGCTGAAAACCCATTTGATCTGATATTTGAGGCTGAAAACCCATCTGATCTGATATTAGAGGCTGGAAACCTATCTGATCTGATATTTGGGGCTGAAAACCCATCTGATCTGATATTTGGTCTCGACTGAAATGAGATAGGTTGAGAACTTAGCTTCTGGAATATGACTCTTCAGACTCCATAATATAACGTTCGAATTAAATGAGACTATTTATGGAGGCAACTCTTGAGCTGAAGTATTAAAGAAAATTTAATGGCACTTTAATATGTAGTAACTCCCCACCTGATGGAGTGGAATTGAACCCCATAAAAGGGTGTCTTATGCATTTCATTTCATTTCATACACCATAATATAGACGAAATATAAGCATATCACATATTGCACCATATTTTCCTCTTATTTTCGTGACCAGTTTCCAGCATTTGAACATTCGCCGGAGTTCTGAGTTTTGGAGAGCACCTAACTCAGAAACGTGTAGCAGTTGTATCTTGGGGACATATTGCCTGAGCCGTCTGCTCTTATACGGGGGCAAAATTGTCTTACGAAAGAGTTATCTCGCCTTTGCTAAAGTTGTAATTTTAATTCAGCTTTTTAATTTATTAAAATTGTAATAAGTTGCCTTTCTTTGTAATTTTTATTGTAATTACATTTTTGGAAATTCACATAACCAACGGGAGGAAGAAAAAGTGATACAATGTTTAGATTACGTGTGTAATGAAATTATATATAGTAAGAGTATATTGGGTGGTTTGGGTCAAACATGTGTTTTGGGGTGTAAACTTAAAGTTTTTATTTTTTGGGGGTAAAAACACTTATTTACTTTGTATTCTTTGATCATTATCTCTTTATTAAATATCTCAAATCACATCAAACAATTATTTTTTACTTTTTAATCTTCACCACAGTCATCATCAGTAACTTTTACTTTTTAATCTACACTACATGTCACCACTGTTAGGAGTATGCCCTCGAATGCCACTCAGAGGATTTTGAGTGAGGGCATTGCACTTGTAATTATGTAAATCATCAATATAAGGCAATGAATGTTTCTTTATTTACTGGTAGTTACTGGCATTCCTAACTCGTAAATATACATGTAGAAACTAGTCCGTGTATTTGAGAGCAAAACGTTCCACTCCTTATTGGATAAGGGGCTCGGCACTGGAAAGGTTTATAGCTCAAATACTTAATCGTTCGCAAGTCGATGAAACTTGACTGGGCGTTAAGTTTATGAGAAGACTTGTATGATGTGTTCTTTGACATGGAGAGTGCCTGTCGAACACTAATGGTTAGTGGGAGCACACATTATAGGTATGCTAATTGGATTAGTATACTCGAACCAACTCACCCTCGATTCGTCACACGGATTTCACTCCGGGATAGTCAATGACGGAATCGAAAGGTTGTGATAGGTATTCGTGAACCTTCGACTTGAGGATTTAGTAGGGATGTGCTTGTGACGTCAAGATTTTCATTAGAGTAGTTCGACCCTGTAAACCGGAAGGCGGGGGTCAACCTCGACGTGCCTCTTGACGGGCAAGTAGCAGGTCTTACTGATACCAAGATATAATTCTTTCTCCTGTTAGTGAACGGGTTATATGTCCTATGCGGTTATTAGCAGATGAGATCATAAGTCTTTGGCCAAAGCATTGGAGCTAGCTGTATTAGATACACGAGAACTTGATGATCTCGATTTGCATTAACTCATACATAGCATCAAGTACAGATAGGGTTTGACTGACCGTGACCCTATAACTTGATCCGGACATTTGAAAGAAGGGTTTATACGTATACTGGTATTCACGACAGAATGGTTCTTGAATGATCCCAATCATTCGTTCTCAGTTGGGGTACAGTGTAGGCCACCAGGCTGGCTAGGTGGTGCTACTACTCTTTGGTTCCTCCCATTGCTGACTGAGACGGACCTACCGAGTTGCGCATTAGGATTGACGACGGAATGAATCGATCTTAATCTCTCATTATGAATATTAGATATTGGATATCTAATTTGAGACATTGGATGTCTAAATCGATTTATTGGATAAATTGATTTATGGCCTAATGGATTAAATAAATTACTGGGTGATTAATTTAATTCATGAATATAATTATTTCTTAGAGAAATTAATTATGTTATTTTGTATTTGATATGTTTAATTAATTGGATTAATTAAACAATATAAATACATCGGAACGGAATTGGAGTTTATCTGTTTGGACTCTCGGAAGTCCGAAACGAACCGAACTCGTCCGATTTCTTCTAGAGGCCGGCCCCCACCTTGATTTCCTACCTTGATCATTGTCTTGTTTTCTTGTTGGAAGGCTTTTGACATATGAGATTTCATATCTCTTATTATAAGATTAAAGGTGATTTTGTGGGTGTAATCTTATCTTGTGAATGATTATTAAGACCAAAATAAAAACTCTCCTTCTCACCTCCTAGTGTCATTCACGGCAGCTTCATTTTCAAGAGAGTGGGAGAGATAACTTGGTTTTGTGTTCATTCACATTTTCTTAGAGAAAAATTATTGAGAGATATATTATACACTTAGAGTGTAATAATAAAAGCTTCATCACTTGATTCTAGCCATAACCTTAGAGGTTAATCAAGTGTTGTTATTCCGGTCATTTTTCCGGCGCGTGGCAAGTAGAGACGCGGTGCTTTCGGCGTTGGATCGTTCAAGAGCTTGGAGCGGATTGGACGCGTAGAGATCAAACTAAAGCTTGGGGAATAGCTCAAGAGAAGGTTAGCATTTAATCAACGGACTTCGAGGGTTAGTTTCTTACGACTCTTGCTATTCGTTTTGATATTCGTATATACGTAGCTCGATCGATCCTCATAGGATTCAGATCGAATTAATTTTCGTTTTACCGCTTCCGCTGGGCCTTCGTTTTAGGCACCGAATCCCAACAGTGGTATCGGAGCGTAGGTCTTGCGATCGTATATACGATATTGGCATTTGGAATGCTCGATTAGATGGTGAATGATTTGGAATCATTTTAGTCATAATCGTGGTATATGTTTTTACGTTTGTTGTAGTTATATTTTTCGTTAATTTATGTCTAAATATAAATCTTAAATTTCTGGGAAATATGATTTATATTGAAGATATGAATGTTGAAAAATATTGATATTGGATATCCGGTCGAAAATCGAGCTCCGAATCGTCGTCGGACGATTTTTCGGACAAAGGGCGTGAAGGCTGCCAGGTGACTCGGCCGTGTCGTGACACGGTCGTGTCCGGCGATCCCGAGCCCTGCCAGCGCAGGCCGTGTCAGGCGACACGGGCCGTGTCTGGCCGGCAGCTTCCGGAAGTGACTCGACCGTGTCAGGTGACACGACCGAGTCTGGCAGGAAGGTCTAGGACACTGCCGGCACGACCCGACCGTGCCATTCGTCACGGGCCGTGTCCGGCCGGCAGGATGCCGGCAGTGACTCGGCCATGGCAGGCCACTTTCGCCCGGCTCGATTTTTTCGTGTATTCTTGAAAATTAATCTCCCGCATATTAAATTGGATTTAATATGATTAAAATGATTTATGGTATTTCATTTTATAAGGGAATTTTAATTAATTGGAATATTTATGGTCGACCGAATTATTTTGAACGTTATCATATTACCGATTGTGTGAATCAATTTGATCGGTTCGTATTGTTGATTGGATCAATGTATCTCTACGCTTTCCATTTAGTTAGTATTTATTGGATGAATGCTTTTGAATGGGTTGTGGTTCGTGGACTTAGTTTTTGAATCGTTCGTTTTATTCGATTGGGTTGTAAAGGCCGTTTTAAGCCTATTTATTTTACTAGAAAAATTTGTATCTAGGATGCAATTTTCAATGTAAAATTTATATGTAATGACGAAGACCGGAGGAAGATCCATTTCGAGAAGACGAAGATTCAAGACAAAGACTTGTAATCCATGAACCACATGTTGGTAGCAACTAGGTTGTGAATGGTTGTTTCATATTGTATGAATGCCACAAACGCGCTTAAACGATTAATGTGCAAAGTGTAACGTTAATCGCGATAATTCTCCCACAACAAATAATTAAGTTTATAAGGTTTCAAGGTTTTCCTTCCTTCCATCGAGTTTTCGGGAAATTGAAATCCAAACCGGATGTGCTATGCTTCCGAGTTATCGGGGTAGTCGTTCGGGGAGGACGGATAAATTACCGGGAGCGCATTGGATGCCTTCGGTTGGAGCAAATTTTATCCCTAGAAACCTGATAGGTTGCCGGATAAGATTAAATTGTGAAACTGATTTGCGTCGATGGTATAAACTTAACTTGTTCACGAACCATAGAAACCGTATAGGTTGAGGGGAGTGAACAAGGGGAAAAAGAAAATCGAATCATCCATTAGATGGGTTGGTGTTGGACACCACTTTATGAAAATTAATAGACTAGTAACCTGTTCGGTTGCCCTCTATTAAGATTTATAAAGAACTCGATCACCACTATGAAGTAGAGCGACGATACTTCCGGATTTCACATGGGAGTGTGTTATTCCGATAAAAATAGTGGGAGCTGGGTAACAAGAATAGAAAAGACCTTAATTCTATACTCAGAACATAATTGAATGAGTCACTAATTAATATATCGTACTTAATGTAGACTTAAATCTCAATATGACAATGAATTCACTCGCAATTCTACTCGAAAAGAACACCTTAATGGGACCTAACTTTGTGGATTGGCTCCGCAATCTGATGATTGTCCTCAGTATAGAGGCACTGGTATACGTCTTGGAGACGGACATTCCGGCACCTCATGTGCAGACCCGAGCCAATCAGGAAGAGATTGAAAACCACGAAAAGTGGGTTAAGGATGACGTGAAAGTCCGTGCTTATATGATGGCTTCCATGTCTAATGAGCTTCAGAGAGCTCATGAGAAAATGACTTCTGCTAGGCAGATTCTCTCTCACTTAACCGAACTTTATGGTGAGCACAGCAGAACTGCTAGATATGAGATATCCAAGCAACCGTTCGGTGCAAGGATGAAGGAAGGTGAGAAGGTTGGGGAACACGTCCTCAAAATGATATCCATGATCGAGAGATTGGAGGCTCTTGATTTTAAAATGGATACTTCTCTCCAAACCGACCTTATCCTACAGTCTCTCCCTGATTCCTTCTCACAGTTTGTTATGAACTTCAACTGCAATGAGATTGCATGTAATTTAGTGGCTAATGAACAAACTTGTGACCGCTCGCCTCGATGAAGACTCCGCGGATGAAGGAGTCTGCTCTTGTGATTTCTTCTGGAGCTCGGAGGTCTAAGAACAAGAAGAAAAAGACCAAGAAGCAAACTGGACCACAAGTTAAAGACCTTAAGGGTAAGGGCAAGGCCACGATGGTTCCGAAGAACAAGAAGAAGAAGGATGCTTGTCTCAAGTGCGGTGAGCTGGGCCACTGGGCTAGAGACTATCCGATTCTTCATGGCACTTCGTCTGAGAACTTTTTAGTTTTGGAAACAAATTGTTACGTCTTGTATTTTCTACTTCGATAATCTTGGATTCTGGTGCTAGTTCTCATATTTGTACCGTGAATCAGGATCTGGAACAAAGTAGGAAGCTTGGAGCTGGAAAAGTTATGATCACAGTCGGAAGCGGGCATAGTGTCGAGGCGACCGACATAGGATCACTTCTTTTGGGTTTAGAATCCGGTTTTGTTTTGACTTTAGAAGATGTACTTGTTTTGCCCAAGGGGCACAAAAACATTGTATCTATTCCGGTCATGGACCGAAAAGGCTTTTCATTTTTCATTGGTGATGGGTCCTGCAAAATTTATTTTAGAAATAAACTAGTGGGTACTGCTACATTGTTGAATGGATTGTATCATCTAAATCTCAGCAACAAAGTAGTTGTGAATACTATAACTAGAAAACGTGGTAGGGATGAAACCAATCAAGTTTTGAAATGGCATCTTAGACTTGGTCATGTTGGTCAGACCAAGGTTTACAAGATGGAAAAAGATGGACTTATGGGTCCATTGGGATCAAATCCCTTTCCTACTTGTGAATCTTGCCTTAAAGGCAAAATGACTAAGTCCCCCTTCACAGGGACATTTGAAAGAGCCGCTGATAAACTGGGATTAATCCATACCGACGTATGTGGTGCTTTGGAAGCAGCATGTGACGGATATCAATATTTCATTACGTTTACAGATGATCATACTAGGTATGGTTATGTATACTTAATGAAACATAAATCCGAGGCCTTTGAGAAATTCCAGGAATTCAAGGCCCTAGTCGAGAAACAAACTGGTAATTATATCAAAGCACTTCGGTCGGACCGAGGTGGCGAGTATATGAGTACGGAGTTTGACGAGTTTCTTAAGGAACATGGAATAGTTTCACAACTAACACCTCCAGGTACTCCTCAGTTAAATGGTGTGTCAGAAAGAAGGAACCGGGCCCTGTTGAACATGGTCCGTTCCATGCTGGGCTATACTGACTTGCCGATTTACCTGTGGGGGTATGCACTCCTGACTGCCGCGTATATCTTGAACAGATGTCCTTCCAAATTCGTTCCTAAAACTCCACATGAGATGTGGGAATGAAGGAAACCAAGTCTTAATCATATTAGGATTTGGGGATGTCCCGCTTATGTCAAGAAGACTAAGGTAGAAAAGTTGGAAGCTAGGTCTGCGAAGGGACGTTTCATTGGATTCTCGTCTGGGACGATGGGATATCTATTCTACATGCCCGAAGATCGAAGGATCGTTGTTGCTTTACAAACACACTTCTTGGAAGATGAGTTCATTCAGGAAGGCGGAGCATGTAGAAGTATTTCTTTAGAAGAATACAATGAAACTCCTCGAGAGACACCTGTGCAAGAAACTGGAACCGAACTTTCTGAAACACAAGTACAACCACCTCGTAGGTCTAGTAGGGTGTCTCATTTACCTGAGAGGTATGGGCTTGTGCACTTGGAGGAGCTGGGTCTCCATGAGGTTCCAAGTGATAGCCAAGAGACCGACCCAACAACCTATGACCAAGCGATGGTGGATGTGGACTCCGCGAAATGGCGTGAAGCTATGGAAGCTGAGATAGACTCGATGCATGTGAATCAGGTCTGGACTCTAGTAGACCGCCCCAAGGGCATAGTGCCTATTGGGAACAAGTGGATCTACAAGAGAAAGACTGATGGTGATGGCAAGGTTGACGCATATAAGGCCAGACTTGTGGCAAAGGGTTATACCCAAAAGGAAGGGATCGATTACCACGATACCTTCTCGCCCGTAGCCATGATCAAGTCTATTCGCATGATGCTTGCTATAGCTGCCTACCACGATTATGAGATATGGCAAATGGACGTAAAGATGGCTTTCCTTAATGGATTCCTCGAGAGGAAATCTATATGGAGCAGCCTAAAGGTTTTGTGTCCGAAGTCGATATTCAGAAAGTGTGCAAGCTTCAGCATTCCATTTATGGACTGAAGCAAGCGTCGCGTAGTTGGAACCTTTATTTTGACGAGGCGGTCAAAGAGTTTGACTTCGTGCAAAACGAAGAGGAACCTTGTGTATACAAGAGGGTTAGTGGGAGCAAGATCGCATTCTTAGTACTATATGTGGATGATATTCTACTAATAGGAAATGATGTGGGAATGCTCAGTTCTGTAAAAGCTTGGCTTTCGAGTAATTTCTCCATGAAAGACTTGGGAGAAGCAACCTATATTCTTGGAATTCGACTCTACCGGGATAGAGCGAAGAGAACAATAGGCCTTTCCCAAGCCCTCTATATAGATAAGATCTTAAAGCGATTTAAGATGGATGATTTTAAAAGAGGGTTCCTACCGATGCAACATGGAATAAAACTCTCCTTGAAGACGTGTCCTCAAAGTGAGGAACAACGAAAGGAAATGAGTAGTATACCATATGCTTCGGCCATGGGTAGCCTTATGTATGCTATGTTGTGTACAAGACCTGACATCGCGCATGCTGTAAGCGTGGTGAGTAGGTTTCAGGCAAACCCAGGTAGGGAACATTGGACTCCCGTAAAGAACGTTCTCAAGTACTTAAGAAGGACTGGAGATATGGTTCTTGTAATAACCGTACTTTTTATTGACTGTTTGGCCTTGCCGTTCCTCTTATGTTGTCGCTCTGTAAACACTTGGAGATGTTGTTGATATTGTTATTGAGTTTCGTGTCTTGTTTGGGCCTTGACCGTGTGGTTTAAACCTTGCGGATGTGTTCTGGGCCAGAGAAATAGCGCACGCTAGGCCTAGGCTAACGCACGCTAATTCTGCTTGATTAGCGCACGCTAACTTTGAGCCGTAGCGCGCGCTAAGGGGATCAGTCAGGTCAGAACTAGTATTTCGGACTGCTCTCTGGACTGGCGGATTAACGCACGCTAGGAGCTTGTTAGCGCGCGCTATTCGTGGTTAGTAGCGCACGCTAACATCCATCCGTAGCGCACGCTACCGGGCTGGTCGGCAGAGGCAGTGAGGTTGCCAGGTTTTCTGGACTATCAGGTAGCGTACGCTAGGCTTCGGCTAACGCACGCTAAAGTTGTTGCATAACGCACGCTAAGCCATAGCGGTAGCGCACGCTAAGGTTTGAGCAGGGCAGAGACAGTAGGTTCTGGACTCCAGTACTAAATGCCACTTTTTGGGCTAGCGCACGCTAGAGATAGACGATTAGCGCGCGCTAACGGAGCCGGCAGAAACCACTGGACTACCCGGTGAATTCTCTAGCGCACGCTAATGAAGGAGGCGTAGCGTGCGCTAGACTGGGCAGATATATATATGACAGTTGACTTCCATTTCGTCATTTCTCACATTCTTCACTCCTTTTCGACGGGAATCGCTCGGGAGAGACGATCTTGGGCGATTGGAAGCGATCTTCCTTCTAACAACAACATATTTGGTTGGAGAACAAGGATTTCACAACATCTAATTCATCCTAACGTCCGAATCAAGGTAAAAATTATTAGAACCCTATTTTTGGGAATTTTGGGGTTTTTCGTAGATTCGTTCGATTTGTCCGTTTTGAAGTTTGAGAACCTTGATATTATGATGTATCTATACCGTATGCATGCTTTTCCTACGATTTTTCGGATTGGATTGTGCCGTTTTTGGACTTTTGAGATTTTGGACGATTTTCCAACCTCTAGTTGATTATCCGTATATCTTTATGAATCGTAGACGGGTTTCGGGGGTTCCTTCGTGTAATTCGAATATGGATAATTGATTATCATATTCCTTGCAAATCGTTTAGGTGCCGGAAGTGCGTTCTTGGACCTACCGAACTCATACCCCTTTTTCCGTTCGATTTCTCGATGTCTCAAAGGCAAGTATATATTTATGAATGTACGTTCTAGACTTTGAAAGTAAGATATATTAATGGCATGATTATTTATATCCACTCTGGGGCGGGCCGACGGGTCCCCTGAGGGTTTCGTAGCCTCTGGTGCGATTCCACGGATAATATGAACGAACCACTCTGGGGCGGGCCGATAGGTCCCCTGAGGGTTCCGTAGCCTCTGGTGCGGTTCCACGGTATTCATATATGTATTGATGAGATGCTATCAGATTTAGTTATTCCGGAATACTAGTCTTGAAATGATGAATTGACGGTTACATTTACTTTATTGTCGAGAAGTATTGTGTTTCATACTTGATATACTTGCACTAGCTATTCGACGGCTAACCCCTTTATGGGGGAAATACTTTTTATGTATTTCAGGTTCCAGGAGAGCAGACAGGCAGGTATCGGGTCGGCATGAAGATGGTGGGCAAGAGTGATACTGTGTTTTTCCTCCGGTTATGTTTTGAGTTTTCTATTCAGTATTGTTGTACTGGAATGGTCATTGAATACTCGAGTATTGTTTTCCATTTTTTTTTCTTGATGTTCCGGCCTGTGTTTGCCGAGGTATTGATTAGTGTTGTGATGTCTTTGGATACAATGGTTATGTTTTGAATATCCTTTGTATTGTTCTTCCTTCCATTGTATGTAGACCTCATCGGTCAAAATTTATAGTTCCCCGTATGTTTAGCCTTGTGGGTCCCACGGTGGGGCTTACGGCGCTGTAATATTCCCTGAATAACTTGGGGGTGTTACAGAATATGGTATCAGAGCTTAGGTCTATGGATACCTAGGTTGTCGGTCTTTTGGGTCGATCGAGTCGTTATTTGTCCGCAGTATCACTACTCTGCCATCATCACAGTGCGACCGGTACTTGTAAGACCTCTTACTCTTCTGGTGTTTCCTTTATTCGTTTTGCTTCCTTTTATCGGTATTCTTGAGAATCGGACACTTTGATGACGTGTGATTGAACTGTGCTTACGTGACTTGTGTGTTCTTCAGTATGTCAGCTGGTAGGGGCCGTGGCCGTGGCCGTGGACGTGGAAGAGGTCGTGGCGCGGCTGTTTCCATCAGTTCTGTTGCGCGGTCGATCAACCCCAGCTTGTCGAACTTGGTGCATCCTGATACCGAAAGTCAGCACGACCAGTCGAATGGCCAGGAGAACAGCGCGGACGTTGGAGTGGCGAATGCACTTCAACAATTGGCTACCCAGATGACCATCTTAGCCCAGACTGTTCAGCTGAATAATCTGAACCCGAACACGGACGCTTTACTTCAGAACGTAATCCGTATGCACCCTCCACAATTTGGCGGTGCCACAGACCCGTTAGGATGGGAAGATTGGCTAGCAGAATTGGAAAAGATCTTCGAAGAGGTTGATTGCTCCGAAGTGAGGAAAGTGCCGATTGCTCAGTATTTCCTTACCAAGGAGGCCGCTACGTGGTGGAAAGTCGTCAAGCCACAGGATCGTGTTGCCACGTGGGATGAATTTAGAGAACTTCTGGAGGCCGAGTTTTGTCCTTGGCCGGTACGAGAAGGCCGAATCTGCGCCTTTTTCGAGGCTAAACCACAGAATATTCCCATTTCGCAGGCGATCGTGGAGTACAACCAACAATTGATCCATGTGAAGGATCAAGTACGTAACGAGCGTGACAAGATCCGTTACTTTGATATGCGTATGAATATGGACTTACGGCGGTACATGGCCGGATTTGCTTGCACCACACTGAAGGAATACCAGGACAGAGCTTTAGGCCATGATATGTTGAGCCCCGACAACGATACCGTGGAAGAATTAAAGAAGCAAAAAGTCGCGGGGAATTTTTCTAACTCTAAGAGTGGCAACTTTCAGAGGTCGCTAACGACTAACCGTTCTGCCAGACAGTCGTCACGTTCTAATAAAGGAAAGAGGGGTTACCATCCTACTCCGGGTACCACAAATCGCATGGTGACTTGCTATAATTGTGGTCGTTCAGGCCACGTTAATTTGGAATGCAACTTTCCACCATTGAAGTGTCACACGTGCGGACAGATGGGACATAGAGCGGCTTATTGTTCCGAGCCGAATCAGACTTTGGACACTCGGGCTTCTGCCCCAGCTGGTCAACCTCAGCAGAATTTCAGCAGGGGCCGGGGACGGGGTCAGAACTCTGGAGGGGGAAACTCTAGCGTCGGTTCGGTCCAACCACGGGTTTATGAGATGCGTCGGACAGACGAACCCGACGCGGCGGAGCTTCAGGTACCATTCATATTTTATCTCATCCAGTCCGTGTACTTTTTGATACGGGTGCTACACATTCTTTTATTTCTTTGGAGTGTGTATGCCCTTTGAATATAACTTGTTTGACTGTTTGCGAACCCTTCATCGTGAAACTGCCTTGCGGGCATAGAATTGTAGGGAACCGGGAGATTAGAGATTTTCCGGTGATTATATCTGGTATGGAATGGTTATCGAATCTGATTGTAGTTGATATGGAAGGCGAGGACGTGATCCTCGACGAGGATTGGCTTGATAGTATCAAGCGATTATGAACTACCGTACCAAGGTTATCACCATGATGACTAAAGACGGATCTGAGTACTCATTTTTGGGGCGTAAGTCGGGACTATCCAAGTTACTTATCAGTGCCATGAAGGCCATAAAACTTTTAAATAAAGGTTGTACGGGCTATTGGTGTTATGCCTTGAAAACGGAAGGCAACGAAATCGATTTCTCTTCGATTCCGATTGTTAGTGAGTACCCCGATGTTTTTCCGGATGACCTCCCGGGATTACCGCCAGATCGAGAGATAGAATTTACCATGGACTTAGATCCAGATGCGGCTTCGATTTCTAAAGCGCCTTACCGGATGGCACCTTCTGAGATGCAAGAATTGAAAAATCAATTGGGAGAACTTCTGGAAAAAGGGTACATCAGACCGAGCGCTTCGCCTTGGGGCGCACCTGTTCTGTTCGTGAGGAAGAAGGATGGTTCACTACATTTGTGCATCGACTACCGTGAGCTGAACAAAGTAACCATCAAGAACAAGTATCCTTTACCTCGTATAGACGATTTATTTGATCAATTGCAAGGGGCTGCAGTTTTCTCGAAGATTGATTTGAGGCCCGGGTATTATCAACTCAGGGTGAGGGAGTCCGACGTTCCGAAGACGGCATTTCGGATGAGATATGGGCATTATGAATTTGTAGTTATGCCTTTTGGATTGACTAATGCACCGGCAATATTCATGCAGTTGATGAATAAGATATTCATCGAGTACCTCGACAGGTGTGTAGTCGTCTTTATTGACTATTCTCGAGATAATGAGGAACATGCCCGACACTTACGTTTGATATTAGACATTTTGAGAACCGAGCACCTCTATGCGAAATTCTCGAAATGTGAGTTTTGGTTGGAAGAAGTTATGTTTCTCGGCCAAGTGATTTCGGCCGAAGGGGTTCGTGTAGACCCACAGAAGATTGAGGTAGTGCTGGATTGGGCACCGCCTAAAAATGTTAAGGAAGTTCATAGCTTTTTAGGCCTTGCTGGGTATTGCCGTCGGTTTGTTGAGGGGTTCTCGAAAATCGCTCGGCCGCTTACGAAACTACTCCAGAAGACCGAAAAGTTTGTTTGGACGGATGAGAGACAACAGAGCTTCGATGAACTGAAGAAACATTTGACTTCAGCGCCGATTTTAACTTTACCACAGGGTAATGAGGGCTTTGCAGTTTATAGTGACGCTTCGGGTCAAGGCCTGGGCTGTGTACTTATGCAGCATGATAAGACGATAGCTTTTGCGTCACGACAATTAAAGCCTTATGAGATGAATTATCCTACTCACGATTTAGAGTTGGCCGCAATTGTCTTCGCACTCAAGATTTGGCGGCATTATTTGTATGGTTCACCGTGTCGGATTTATACCGATCACAAGAGCCTGAAGTATATTTTTAGTCAGAAGGAGCTGAATATGAGACAAAGACGTTGGTTAGAGTTGATAAAGGATTATGATTTGGAAATTCTTTACCACCCCGGAAAAGCCAATGTCGTTGCGTATGCTTTGAGCCGCAAATCGGCATCTCTTCAAATGCTCGAGGTCCTTACATCGCAGACGAAAATTCGTCAGGATTTAATTGAGCAAGGGATAGAAGTTTGGCTTCAACGAGTACAGGGACAGTTGTGTATTCTCGAAATTACTTCGTCCTTAGTTGATGACATCAAAGGGAAGCAGTGGAGCGACCCGATGATTTCTCAACTGAAGGAAGACGTAATTAAAGGAAAAACTCCTGGTTTTATGGTTCATGAGGATAGCATTCTGAGATTTCAGGGCAGGCTTTGTGTTCCGAACGATTTAGAGTTGAGGCAGAGAATTCTCCGAGAAGCTCATGCTACGCCTTACTCAATCCACCCCGGGACGAGTAAGATGTACAAAGATTTGAAGCGCATTTTTGGTGGAATAACATGAAGAAGGACGTTACGGAGTTTGTATTACGGTGCTTGACATGTCAACAGGTCAAGATTGAATATCAACGACCAGCGGGGGTGTTGAAACCGCTTCCCATTCCCGAGTGGAAGTGGGAAGACATCTCTATGGATTTCATCACTGGCATGCCGAGAACTCGGGCCGGAATGAATATGATTTGGGTAATTGTCGATCGGTTGACCAAGTCGGCACACTTCTTGGGTATTAAGGATACTTGGGGACCGGATAGACTGGCTCGAACCTTTATTGCTGAGATCGTGAGGTTACACGGTGCCCCCAAGACCATTGTTTCTGACCGAGACGGCCGTTTCGTATCGCATTTTTGGCAGGCCGTTCATCAGGCTTTGGGTACTGAGTTGAGATTGAGCACTTCCTTTCATCCTAAGTCGGACGGTCAGACAGAGAGGACGATTCAGACGTTGGAAGATATGTTGCGGGCTTGTGCCTTAGACTGGAGTAATGATTGGGAGCTTCACTTGTCGTTGATCGAGTTTGCTTACAATAATAGTTGGCATGCGTCGATCAAAATGGCACCCTTCGAGGCACTTTATGGTAGGCGATGTAGGTCGCCATTGTATTGGGACGAGGCTTCTGAGCTAATTGGAACGGAACCGGATATGTTGATGGAGACTAACGAAAAGATTTCTATTATCCGGGACCGATTGCTGACTGCCCAAAGTCGTCAGAAATCTTATGCTGATACTCGTCGTCGACCCTTGGAGTTTGAAGTGGGGGATCATGTCTTGCTCAAGGTGTCGCCGACCAGAGGAGTTTTCTGCTTCGGAAAAAAGGGAAACTTAGTCCGAGGTATGTCGACCTTTTGAGATTTTGGACACAGTTGGAGATTTAGCTTATCGCTTGGCGTTGCCTCCAGCTTTGAGTCACGTCCATAGTATTTTTCATGTTTCTCAGTTGAGAAAGTACGTACCGGATCCGAGCCACATTATCGACTACAGTGAGATTGACGTAGCCGAGGATACTACCTTTCCAGAGAAACCCGTGAAGATCCTTGAACGTCGCGAGAAACAACTTCGGCATAAGACCATTCCACTGGTTAAAGTGCAATGGTCGAGACATGGAGTCGAGGATGCGACTTGGGAGACGGAAGAGAAGATGAGGGTGGAATACCCCGAACTATTTATTTCTTAAGTTTCAGGAGGAAACTTCTTTTTAGAGGGGGAGAATGTAATAACCGTACTTTTTATTGACTGTTTGGCCTTTCCGTTCCTCTTATGTTGTCGCTCTGTAAACACTTGGAGATGTTGTTGATATTGTTATTGAGTTTCGTGTCTTGTTTGGGCCTTGATCGTGTGGTTTAAACCTTGCGGATGTGTTCTGGGCCAGAGAAATAGCGCACGCTAGGCCTAGGATAACGCACGCTAATTCTGCTTGATTAGCGCACGCTAACTTTGAGCCATAGCACGCGCTAAGGGGATCAGTCAGGTCAGAACCAGTATTTCGGACTGCTCTCTGGACTGGCGGATTAACGCACGCTAGGAGTTTGTTAGCGCGCGCTATTCGTGGTTAGTAGCGCACACTAACATCCGTCCATAGCGCACACTATCGGGCTGGTCGGCAGAGGCAGTGAGGTTGCCAGGTTTTCTGGACTATCAGGTAGCGTACGCTAGGCTTCGGCTAACGCACGCTAAAGCTATTGCATAACGCACGCTAAGCCATAGCGGTAGCGCACGCTAAGGTTTGAGCAGGGCAGAGACAGTAGGTTCTGGACTCCAGTACTGAATGTCACTTTTTGGGCTAGCGCACGCTAGAGATAGATGATTAGCGCGCGCTAACGGAGCCGGCAGAAACCACTGGACTACCCGGTGACTTCGCTAGCGCACGCTAATGAAGGAGGCGTAGCGTGCGCTAGACTGGGCAGATATATATATGACAGTTGACTTCCATTTCGTCATTTCTCACCTTCTTCACTCCTTTTCGACGGGAATCGCTCGAGAGAGACGATCTTGGGCGATTGGAAGCGATCTTCCTTCTAACAACAACATATTTAGTTGGAGAACAAGGATTTCACAACATCTAATTCATCCTAACGTCCGAATCAAGGTAAAAAATCTTAGAACCCTATTTTTGGGAATTTTGGGGTTTTTCGTAGATTCGTCCGATTTGTCCATTTTGAAGTTTGAGAACCTTGATATTATGATGTATCTATACCGTATGCATGCTTTTCCTACGATTTTTCGGATTGGATTGTGCTGTTTTCGGACTTTTGAGATTTTGGACGATTTTCCAACCTCTAGTTGATTATCCGCATATCTTTATGAATCGTAGACGGGTTTCGGGGGTTCCTTCGTGTAATTCGAATATGGATAATTGATTATCATATTCCTTGCGAATCGTTTAGGTGCCGGAAGTGCGTTCTTGGACCTACCGAACTCATACCCCTTTTTCCGTTCGATTTCTCGATGTCTCAAAGGCAAGTATATATTTATGAATGTACGTTCTCGACTTTGAAAGTAAGATATATTAATGGCATGATTATTTATATCCACTCTGGGGCGGGCCGACGGGTCCCCTGAGGGTTTCGTAGCCTCTGGTGCGATTCCACGGATAATATGAACGAACCACTCTGGGGCGGGCCGATAGGTCCCCTGAGGGTTCCGTAGCCTCTGGTGCGGTTCCATGGTATTCATATATGTATTGATGAGATGCTATCAGATTTAGTTATTCCGGAATACTAGTCTTGAAATGATGAATTGACGGTTACATTTACTTTATTGTCGAGAAGTATTGTGTTTCATACTTGATATACTTGCACTAGATATTCGACGGCTAAACCCTTTATGGGGAAATACTTTTTATGTATTTCAGGTTTCAGGAGAGCGGACAGACAAGTATCGGGTTGGCATGAAGATGGTGGGCAAGAGTGATACTGTGTTTTTCCTCCGGTTATGTTTTGAGTTTTCTATTCAGTATTGTTGTACTGGAATGGTCATTGAATACTCGAGTATTGTTTTATATTTTTTTTTCTTGATGTTCCGGCCTATGTTTGCCGAGGTATTGATTAGTGTTGTGATGTCTTTGGATATAATGATTATGTTTTGAATATCCTTTGTATTGTTCTTCCTTCCATTGTATGTGGACCTTATCGGT
Organism: Orobanche coerulescens; assembly: GCA_033398695.1. Taxonomy (NCBI): domain Eukaryota; kingdom Viridiplantae; phylum Streptophyta; class Magnoliopsida; order Lamiales; family Orobanchaceae; genus Orobanche; species Orobanche coerulescens. The sequence continues at coordinate 8,072,225 of CM065816.1, read as the reverse complement.
CAAAATTTATAGTTCCGCATATGTTTAGACTTGTGGGTCCCACGGTGGGGCTTACGGCGCTGTAATATTCCCTAAATAACTTGGGGGTGTTACAGTTCTGATGTATGGCGGTGGAGAATTCGATGTGGTGGGATTCACTGATTCGGACTTCCAAGGACTGAAGGACGACTCGATGTCCACTTCAGTATTGAGTGAGGGCATTGCACTTGTAATTATGTAAATCATCAATATAAGGCAATGGATGTTTCTTTATTTACTGGTAGTTACTGGCATTCCTAACTCGTAAATATACATGTAGAAACTAGTCCGTGTATTTGAGAGCAAAACGTTCCACTCCTTATTGGATAAGGGGGTCGGCACTGGAAAGGTTTATAGCTCAAATACTTAATCGTTCGCAAGTCGATGAAACTTGACTGGGCGTTAAGTTTATGAAAAGACTTGTATGACGTGTTCTTTGACATGGAGAGTGCCTGTCGAACACTAATGGTTAGTGGGAGCACACGTTATAGGTATGCTAATTGGATTAGTATACTTGAATCGACTCACCCTCGATTCGTCACACGGATTTCACTCCGGGACAGTCAATGACGGAATCGAAAGGTTGTGATAGGTATTCGTGAACCTTCGACTTGAGGATTTAGTAGGGATGTGCTTGTGACGTCAAGATTTTCATTAGAGTAGTTCGACCCTGTAAACCGGAAGGCGGAGGTCAACCTCGACGTGCATCTTGACGGGCAAGTAGCAGGTCTTACTGAATTCCAAGATAGAATTCTTTCTCCTGTTAGTGAACGGGTTATATGTCCTATGCGGTTATTAGCAGATGAGATCATAAGTCTTTGGCCAAAGCATTGGAGCTAGCTGTATCAGATACACGAGAACTCGATGATCTCGATTTGCATTAACTCATGCATAGCATCAAGTACAGATAGGGTTTGACTGACCGTGACCCTATAACTTGATCGGGACATTTGAAAGAAGGGTTTATACGTATACTGGTATTCACGACAGAATGGTTCTTGAATGATCCCAATCATTCGTTCTAGATCGGGTGTAGCAGGCCACCAGGCTGGCTAGGTGGTGCTACTACTCTTTGGTTCCTCCCATTGCTGACTGAGACGGACCTACCGAGTTGCGCATTAGGATTGACGACGGAATGAATCGAGCTTAATCTCTCATTATGAATATTAGATATTGGATATCTAATTTGAGACATTGGATGTCTAAATCGATTTATTGGATAAATTGATTTACGGCCTAATGGATTAAATAAATTACTGGGTGATTAATTTAATTCATGAATATAATTATTTCTTAGAGAAATTAATTATGTTATTTTGTATTTGATATGTTTAATTAATTGGATTAATTAAACAATATAAATACATCGGAACGGAATTGGAGTTTATCTGTTTGGACTCTCGGAAGTCCGAAACAAACCGAACTCGTCCGATTTCTTCTAGAGGCCGGCCCCCACCTTGATTTCCTACCTTGATCATTGTCTTGTTTTCTTGTTGGAAGACTTTTGACATATGAGATTTCATATCTCTTATTATAAGGTTAAAAGTGATTTTGTGGGTGTAATCTTATCTTGTGAATGATTATTAAGACCAAAATAAAAATTCTCCTTCTCACCTCCTAGTGTCATTCACGGCAGCCTCATTTTCAAGAGAGTGGGAGAGATAACTTGGATTTTGTGTTCATTCACATTTTCTTAGAGAAAAATTATTGAGAGATATATTATACACTTAGAGTGTAATAATAAAAGCTTCATCACTTGATTCTAGCCGTAACCTTAGAGGTTAATCAAGTGTTGTTATTCCGGTCATTTTTCCGGCGCGTGGCAAGTAGAGACGCGGTGCTTTAGGCGTTGGATCGTTCAAGAGCTTGGAGCGGATTGGACTCGTAGAGATCAAACTAAAGTTTGGGGAATAGCTCAAGAGAAGGTTACCATTTAATCAACGGACTTCGAGGGTTAGTTTCTTACGACTCTTGCTATTCGTTTTGATATTCGTATCTACGTAGCTCGATCGATCCTCATAGGGATTCGGATCGAATTAATTTTCGTTTTACCCCTTCCGTTGGGCCTTCGTTTTAGGCACCGAATCTCAACAACCACCAATACTTATAAAATATACACATCCATCGCATACAATCATTCTCCTAAATACACCAAGTTTACTCAAATATTGCACTTCGACTGGAACGGAGGGAGTACCTTTTAATCTATATCACACACTCATTATCAATACTTACAAATCTTATATATACATTACTGTAACACCCCCTATATATTCAGGAATATTACAGCGCCGTAAATCCTTTTCATAAGAATTTACAAGGCTGAATTAATGAAAATTTAACAACACGGACCAACATATGAAAGTAACTGGAATAAATACAACAGTTCTGGACAAAAATTAGGGGTGTCGAGTGATTCGGTTCCGGTTAACCGAACCACAATTTTTTGTTAACGGGAACAATAAACACCTAAAATAGGAACCATTAACCACACCACTTTAAATTTCGGTTAACCGGAACCACACCGATTATATATGATTCCGGTTCGGTTAACCTTAAAAACCATTTTTTTTATCCGAAAAACTGAAATAATCAATTCCAAAATGTTAAAATTAATATTTTAAAATAAAAATAGTAGAAAACAACACAATTAATCTATAAATCCAACAACTATAAGTCAAAATTGATCCATAAATCCAACAATTAAAATGCAAAATAATCACAAACGAAGAACTAATGTGGGGGTAATTAAATTATATATTATTAATTCAATTAAATTTCTTTTTAGGATAAAAATATATAATTATAATTTATTAATTTATCATAATTTCGGTTTGTGGTTCTATGGTTCTGGAACCATTCAGTTCCGGTTAACCACTAACCATATTTTTTTGAAGTAGGAACCACAAACCGCACCCTAACCACATATAGTGGTTCTCGGTTAACCGGAACCACGTCGCTTCGGTTCGGTTCCGTTTAAAACTACTAACCACGAACCTTTTAGACAGCCCTAACAAAAATACCGAAAATACAATTATCCAAAGGAAGAATATTAATACATCACCAAAATCCAATCATCAGAAACGACGTCGTACTCGAGTACATATTAAAAATAACACAACAACAGACAATGAAACACGGCCGGAACATCACTCTGCACCCTCGTCGTCATGCAGCTGTAGTGATTGTTTTCCTACTCTCTTGGATCCTGAACATACACAAATGTTCACCCTGAAGGGGTTAGCACAACGATGCTAGTACAAATACGATAATCATATAACAATGATTTAATCAACAATAATCATGACAAATTTCTCCAACAAGAAAATAATAACAACACATACCACATCATAACAGTCTCAACATACTCATGATATTCCAACGATCCAGCGCACACAGCTATAGATTCCCATGATGATCCCGTCGGACCAAAACATGGTGGAACTACCTGTCCAACGATCCAGCGCACACAGCTATAGATTTCCCATGATGATTCTCGTCGGATCAACACATGATGGACAATTAATCACAACACATGTACACAGTACAATCATAATATAACCGACATAATTCAGACAATTCTAATTAAGGTATTTGCCTCGATTCGATGACAAGAATGATACTTCAACGAAAAACAGAGCACTCGAAGGTCACCCCTTCGATCAATCACGTAACAAGCTCGAACCTTAAGCAAAGGAAATAATATAGAGTTCATCTCACGTCGTACGAACATCTAACAATCTAAATTACGGTCGGAAGTTCATAAAACGTATATTGCCTGAACTGCTTAACGTACGTTATGTGCCCTAGGTAGCGTACGTTAAGCCTACCCGTTAGCGCACGTAAGTTACGAGGTCTAGCGTACGCTAACCATGAACTGATAGTCCTGTCTGATCAGCCTAGTGACTCGCCTGATGCTATAACGTACGTTACGTACCAATCGTAGCGTACGTTAATCTTGCCCGTTAGCGTACGTAAGCTGCCGTGCATGGCGTACACTAAACAGGCATCCGACAGACTCTCACTGATCAGTCGACTGTTCTGATGGATGATGAGGCGTACGAAATCCTCAGTGATTATCGTACGTCACTCTTCTATATATCATGTTCATAAAATTATGAATGATCTTACGGATTCAAACATCTTCGAATATCAAGGATACGTATATCATCACAACACCATATTCAATCTCGATTTACAATTCTCATGCGAAGTTCGGTGATCTAAGGTTGATGCGTTTGATTCCAAAATCCTCATTACGTTCAGACTTCATCTTAAAGAACTAACAAATCCAACTTATAAGAAAAAAATACAACCTTCGGTGATTCTTTCTTAAGTCCGTTTAACACAAGTGATATCTACTCCAAGTATACAGTTCAATATGGCAATACTATTCAATAGGGATAATCAATCTCAGAACTTTACTCTTATCATTTAACGTAATAGGATTCCAACTATGATGTTTTCAACAACGATATCTTAAGCATAATCATTCCACTTCTAAACATGATGTTTGGTCAAATAATTCATCAATGGAGCTTAATATCTTGATAGCATGATCATCTTATCCTTAAAAACACGAGTCTAAGGCTGGAGATAGTATGAACATACCTTAAGATGAAGAAAACACCGAGACAATAGGTAGAATCCAACCCCGGTTGCTTGTATGCCAATTCAAGATATTTCTCCACTTCAATGATCAATCACAAGTGACATCCAATCTTCCATGAGCAAGTAGAGATGGTCTATATGTGTTTAAGGAGGCTGGGATAACTCTGGGCATGAAGTATGCTGAAGGATAGGTGAAATGAACGAGCTGAAATGAAATGGTGTGATGCCTTATTTATAATTTTCTATTCTTAACGTACATTAGCCTTCATGCGTAACGTACGTTAGCCTCTTAGCGTACGCTACCCAGATGTCCTTAGCGTACGCTATCGTCACTGATAGTTAACTGTCCTCATTATGAACTTCATTACGTACACTACACTTACCACATTACGTACGTAACCAATACTATTAGCGTACGCTACATCCTTACCTTAGCGTACGTTAATACCCGTTGACTTCAAAAGTGTCCAGGTTCATCCGAGGGAATCTTATCCCAACCCATGTCCGGCTGGCGCATGTGCTAGCCGCCCAACTCAATTATTGGCTGGTTAACGCACGCTATGCTACATTCATAGCGTATGCTAACTCAGACTGATAACGTACGTTGGCTTCCTTGTTAACGTACGTTATCACGTATTTACATGGGAAAATTTACATGTTTCCATACTCATGTACAAGGGTACAAATATGAGAAATATCACACTTCAATTATCGATATCACAATTTCGAATGATACAGGGTTCAAATACAGATGAAATACTCAATAATTTATCCGGGCATTACATACGCTCCTACTAAAAAGGAGTTTCGTCCCGAAACTCAAGACGAAAATAACTCTGGATATCTGGACCTCATGCTATCTTCCGTTTCCCAAGTGGCTTCTTCCACTCCGTGGCGTGACCACTGAACCTTGACCAACGCGATTGGTTTGTTCCTCAATTGCTTAACTCGCCTCTCGAGTATCCTGATCGGTCTCTCTTCAAACGTGCCATCCTGAGCGACTTCGATCTCGCCGAAATCAATGACATGACTAGGATCTGGTATATACTTCCGTAACTGGGATACGTGGAATACGTTATGAACATGGCTTAATGACGGCGGTAATGCCAATCTGTATGCCAACTCTCCAACTCTCTCAAGGATCTCGAATGGTCCGATATATCTCGGACTCAACTTTCCTTTTCTCCCAAAATGAAAGATTCCCCGAGTAGGAGAAACTTTTAAAAGCACGTGATCTCCAATACTGAACTCTAATGGACAACGGCGCACATCTGCATAAGATTTCTGTCTACTCTGGGCGGTCAACAGCCTTTCTCGAATCAAAGCTAACTTCTCTCGAGTTTGCACGATCAACTCTGGTTCCGTTCCGATCAAATCTGATGAATCATCCCAACATAGGGGCGATCTGCATCTTCTCCCGTATAATGCCTCAAACGGTGCCATCTTAATAGAAGCATGCCAACTATTGTTGTAGGTAAATTCAATCAATGGTAGACGAACTTCCCAGTCAGTTGACCAATCTAAGGCACAAGCCCTTAGCATATCTTCCACTGTTTGAATAGTCCTTTCGGATTGTCCATCTGTCTGCGGGTGATAAGCTGTGCTAAAGTTCAATTCGGTCCCCAAGGCTTTATGAACTGCTTTCCCAAAATGAGACACAAAACGACCGTCTCGGACAGAAATAATGGTCTTCGGCGTACCATGCAATCGGACTATCTCTGAAATAAATACTCGTGCCAACCTCTCTGGTCCCTACGTGTCCTTAATGCCTAGAAAATGAGCTGATTTGGTTAAACGATCAACTATCACCCAAATCATGTTCATCCCTGTTCTGGTCTTTGGCATATTAGTGATAAAGTCCATCGATATGTCCTCCCACTTCCATTCAGGAATCGGGAGCGACTTCATCATTTCGGCAGGTCGTTGATGCTCGATCTTAACCTGCTGACAAACTAAACATTTTGAGACGTAATCGGCTATGTCTTTCTTCATGTTGCCCCACCAGAAATTCTGCTTCAGATCCTTATACATCTTACTGGTGCCTGGGTGGATAGAATAGGGCGTGCTGTGAGCTTCCTTCATAATCTTCTGCTTCAGAACATCGACATCGGGAACGCAAAGTCGGTTCTGAAATCTCAAAACTCCATCATCATGAATTACGAATCCTAGGGCCTTTCCCTTGATCACCTCATCACGTAACCGAATCATCAGAGGATCATCTACTTGCTTAGATTTGATTTTTTCGGTTAACGATGAAGTTATTTCCATCACACAGAGTTGTCCTTGGACTCTTTGTAACCACACTTCAATTCATTCACGAATCATTTCTCGTTGAATGCTGAGCTGGGAGGTCAGAGTCTCCAGCATCTGAATAGAAACAGGCTTGCGGCTAAGTGCATCGGCCACTACATTTGCTTTGCCTCGATGATAAAGAATCTCCAAGTCATAGTCCTTAATAAGTTCCAGCCATCTTCTTTGCCGCATGTTCAACTCTTTCTGACTGAAGATGTATTTGAGACTCTTGTGATTCGTAAAGATCTGACAGTGAGTCCCGTACAGGTAATGTCTCCAGATTTTCAAAGCAAAAACTACCGCTGCCAACTCCAAATCATGCGTTGGGTAATTCACTTCATAAGGTTTCAGCTGTCGTGAAGCATAGGCGATCACCTTCTCATTCTGCATCAATACACATCCGAGTCCTTGGTTCGAAGCGTCACTGTAAACTATGAATCCTCCAGTTTCCCGTGGAAGTGCTAAAATCGGTGCCGTCGTCAATCTCTTCTTCAATTCATCAAAGCTATTCTGGCACAACTCATTCCACTCAAACTTTTAAGTTTTCTGTAGTAGTCGAGTAAGTGGGCGGGTAATTTTGGAAAACCCTTCCACGAATCGACGGTAATACTCAGCAAGTCCTAAGAAACTGCGGACTTCTTTCACGTTCTTAGGAGACTTCCAATCCATAACTGCTTCGATCTTTTGAGGATCTACTCGGACTCCTTCAGCTGATACCACATGGCCGAGGAACATTACTTCATTTAGCCAGAATTCACACTTAGAAAGTTTGGCGTACAATTGTTCATTCCTCAACAGGTCTAACGCAATCCGTAAATACTGAGCATGCTCTTTCGGAGTCTTATAATACACCAGAATGTCATCAATGAACACAACCAAAAACTTATCCAAATACTCGATGAACACTCGGTTCATCAATTGCATGAATACAGCAGGTGCGTTAGTGAGACCAAACGGCATCACTACAAACTCATAGTGTCCGTAGCGAGTTCTGAATACTGATTTCGGAACATCAGATTCCTTAATCCTCAGTTGATGATATCTTGATCTCAGATCGATTTTAGAAAACACTGTTGCTCCTTGTAACTGGTCAAACAAATCATCAATCCGTGGCAGCGGATACTTGTTCTTAATCGTCATCTTGTTCAGCTCTCGATAGTCAATACACAGTCGAAGCGATCCATCCTTCTTCCGGACAAAAAGAACTGGTGCTCCCCAGGGCGAAACGCTTGGCTGGATATAGCCTTTGTCCAGTAACTCCTCCACTTGCTTTTTCAGTTCGTACATCTCAGTAGGTGTCATACGATACGACGCCTTAGAAATTGGTGTAGCTCCTGGTTCCAGCTCGATGGTGAATTCTACATCCCTTCGTGGAGGTAGTCCAGGCAATTCATCAGGAAACACATCCGGAAATTCGTTCACAACAGGAATGGATGAGAGTTCTACTTTTCCATCTTCCTTCTTCATTGCGCAGCACCAGTATCCGGTACAGCCCTGTTTCAACAATTTGACAGCTTTCATCGCCTTGATCATCTTTCCTGAGCTTCCTGGTTTCCATCCTTCAAACAGTATTTCGGAACCATCGTGAGCTATCAGCGAGATATTCCTCTTTCGGTAGTTTACAATAGCTCCATATCGACTAAGCCAATCATCTCCGAGTATCAGGTCGTCTCTTTGCATTTCTATCACAATCAGATTTGAGAGCCACTCTCTGCCTACAAATGATACAGGGAAATCTCTAGTTTCTAAGTTTCCAACAATCCTCTCTCCACTCGGTAAACCCACAACATAAGGCTCACAATTATGAAAACCAGAAATATTCAAACGATTCACACAAGACAAGGATATAAATGAATGCGTAGCTCCTGTATCGAATAAAACGCTAGCGGCGTGAAAGAATCGACGAGCACGATGCGGCAATGACATCCTGTTCGTCTGTCCTCCTCATCTCGTACAGACGTGGGGGAGCGGATCTGACACTCGAGGCTCCCTTACGGTCGAATTGTCCTCTGCCTCGACCTCGACCGAAATTTTGGGGCAGCTGAACACTCTGCTGCGTCTGCTGATTACTTGCTTCCCTCTGAGCTGGCTGTGACGTACGGGTTCCATTAAACTTTGTGGCATCCTTGCAAAACATCGCACGGTGCCCTTCCTGTCCGCAATCAAAACATGTAACTGGAGTACGAAAACAATCACGCCAAATGTGGCCTGGGCGACCACAGTTAAAGCACTTCCTAGCTGTATCCGTCGTGACTGATACTGCTCCGGAGTTCCTTCCGCTTTTGGATGGGTGCGGAGGTTTCTTAAATGAATGAAAGGATGACTGGGCCTTGCGGGGCCTGCTGCTCTTGTGCTCTGTGAAACTACCAGAGACTTTCTGCTTCTTGGATTCTGTAAACTTCTCCATTGCTGCTTCCTTGATTTCATATGCCAATGCTTTATCCTAATATTGACGGAGAGTGGTACATTCAAAACCGGACATGTACCTCTGGATTTCTGGTTTCATTCTCATATCAAAATGGATCATCATTTCGCGTGCATTACGACCGGTGTCAAACAAACGCCATCATTGATTAAACATTTTAATTATGCAGGATCTTGGTCGTCGGCGGGCATGCGAGAAAAATTCTGAACTTTGGCTTCCCTCACGGGGCCGAGGGCGATCGAGCTTCCATCATCAATTTAAATTCTGTCGATCGGCATCATGGTCTACAGGCCGGATGGCTTCCCACCACTCGGATGCTTCCCTATCGAGAAATCTTGAGCAATAGAGGCTCTCCGGTCGTCTGGGCAATTAATTCCGGCAAAAATTTTCTCCAATTCCTTCAACCAATGGTTTCATGTAGGAGTCTCAGAAAAGCCGTCGAATTTGGGTGGTTGCATCTTTGCCACCTCCTGCAGCCATCGGTCGCCTCGATTTCCCATGTCTGAGATCTCTTATTGTCTATCTCCCTGCTGTAATCCCACTGCCACCTGCATTCGGTCCACGACACAGGCGGCCCAGGTCATATGGTTCACCACGGCGAAGGATTTCGAACCTGACGAGTTCGGTTCATTATTAATAGATCTTTGTGGCTCGCCTGAGCTGTGGCGGGCCTGATTAGAAGGCGAAGCTTCTCTTTCAGCATTCCTTCTTCCGCATCCGCGACCGCGACCACGTCCACGTCCACCTCTCAACATACTGTAAGCATAAATACTCAATATACAGGAAACAATATCGTTTTAATGTTCAAGTATAAAGAGATACAACATGTAAAGGACGAGATAGAGTTTAGGAACTTACAACCACCGCTCGCATGAAGAGTAGGCAGTACAGTGATGCTATTTGCGGCCGGTTACCTCCAAAGACATATATGACCCCTATTTTAACCCAATGGCCAATATATCCGTAATCTTAGCTCCGATACCATATTCTGTAACACCCCCGATATATTCAGGAATATTACAGCGCCGTAAATCCTTTTCATAAGAATTTACAAGGCTGAAGAAATGAAAAGATAACAACAAGGACCAACATATGAAAGTAACTGGAATAAATACAACAGTTCTGGACAAAAATACCGAAAATACAATTATCCAAAGGAAGAATATTAATACATCACCAAAATCCAATCATCAGAAACGACGTCGTACTCGAGTACTTATTAAAAATAACACAACAATAGACAATGAAACACGGCCGGAACATCATTCTGCACCCTCGTCGTCATGCAGCTCTAGTGATTGTTTTCCTGCTCTCCTGGATCCTGAACATACACAAATGTTCACCCCTGAAGGGGTTAGCACAATGATGCTAGTACAAGTACGATAATCATATAACAATGATTTAATCAACAATAATCATGACAAATTTCTCCAACGAGAAAATAATAACAACACATATTACATCATAACAGTCTCAACATACTCATGGTATTCCAACGATCCAACGCACACAGCTATAGATTCTCGTGATGATCCCGTCGGACCAAAATATGGTGGAACTACCTGTCCAATGATCCAGCGCACACAGCTATAGATTTCCCATAATGATTCCTGTCGGATCAACACATGGTGGACAATTAATCACAACATATGTACACAGTACAATCATAATATAACCGACATAATTCGGACAATTCTAATTAAGGTACTTGCCTCGATTCGATGACAAGAATGACACTTCCACGAAAAACGGAACACTCGAAGGTCGCCCCTTCGATCAATCACGTAACAAGCTCGAACCTTAAACAAAAGAAATAATATAGAGTTCATCTCACGTCGTACGAATATCTAACAATCCAAATTACGGTCAGAAGTTCATAAAGCGTATACTGCCTGAACTGCTTAACGTACGTTACGTGCCCTAGGTAGCGTACGTTAAGCCTACCCGTTAGCGCACGTAAGTTACGAGGTCTAGCGTACGCTAATCATGAACTGACAGTCCTCTCTGATCAGTTGACTGACTCGCCTGATGCCATAACGTACGTTACGTACCAATCGTAGCATACGTTAATCTTGCCCGTTAGCGTACGTAAGCTGCCGTGCATGGCGTACGCTAAACAGGCATCCGACAGACTCTCACTGATCAGTCGACTGTTCTGATGGATGATGAGGCGTACGAAATCCTCAGTGATTATCGTACGTCACTCTTCTACATATCATGTTCATAAAATTATGAATGATCTTACGGATTCAAACATCTTCGAATATCAAGGATACGTATATCATCACAACACCGTATTCAATCTCGATTTACAATTCTCATGCGAAGTTCGTTGATCTAAGGTTGATGCATTTGATTCCAAAATCCTCATTACGTTCAGACTTCATCTTAAAGAACTAACAAATCCAACTTATAAGAAAAGGATACAACCTTCGGTGATTCTTTCTTAAGTCCATTTAACACAAGTGATATCTACTCCAAGTATACGATTCAATATGGCAATACTATTCAATATGGATAATCAATCTCAGAACTTTACTCTTATCATTTGACGTAATAGGATTCCAACTATGATGTTTTCAACAACGATATCTTAAGCATAATCATTCCAACTTCTAAACATGATGTTTGGTCGAATAATTCATCAATGGAGCTTAATATCTTGATAGCATCATCATCTTATCCTTAAGAACACAAGTCTAAGACTGGAGATAGTATCAACATACCTTAAGATGAAGAAAACACCGAGACAATAGGTAGAATCCAACCCCGGTTGCTTGTATGTCAATTCAAGATGTTTCTCCACTTCAATGATCAATCACAAGTGACATCCAATCTTCCATGAGCAAGTATAGATGGTCTATATGTGTTTAAGGAGGCTGGGATAACTCTGGGCACAAAGTATGCTGAAGGATAGGTGAAATGAACGAGCTGAAATGAAATGGTGTGATGCCTTATTTATAATTTTCTATTCTTAACGTATGTTAGCCTCTTAGCGTACGCTACCCAGATGTCCTTAGCGTACGCTATCGTCACTGATAGTTAACTGTCCTCATTCTGAACTTCATTACGTACGCTACACTTACCACATTACGTATGTAACCAATACTATTAGCGTACGCTACATCCTTATCTTAGCGTACGTTAATACCCGTTGACTTCAAAAGTGTCCAGGTTCATCCGAGGGAATCTTATCCGGACCCATGTCCGGCTGGCGCATGTGCTAGCCGCCCAACTCAATTATTGGCCGATTAACGCACGCTATGCTACATTCGTAGCGTACGCTAACTCAGACTGATAACGTACGTTAGGCTTCCTTGTTAATGTACGTTATCACGTATTTACATGAGAAAATTTACATGTTGCCATACTCATGTACAAGGGTACAAATATGAAAAATATCACACTTCAATTATCGATATCACAATTCCGAATGATACGGGGTTCAAATACAGATGAAATACTCAATAATTTATCTGGGCATTACAATTACATCCAATCAGCATACACTAATTTTATTTCAAATATAGCACTTGGAAGGAGACGAACAAAGTATTTGATTAAATGAGAAAAGCTACTCTTAGGGTGCGTTTGGTACAGAGAATGGAATTGCAGAGAAATCAATTCCAGAGAAATGATTGCAGAGAAAGAGAATTGGTCGGGAGAATAGGAATTGACTATCCTGTTTGGTAGCACAGAGAATTCAGGAGAAATGCAACAGAGAATCATTTCTCATGGTGGTGGCGGTGGTGGTCGTGGCGGTGGTGGTGGTGGCGGTGGTGGTGGCGGTGGTGGCAGCGGTGGTCGGTGGTGGCGACGGTGGTGGTGGCGGTGGTCGGTGGTGGCGACGGTGGTGGCAGTGGTGGTCGGTGGTGGTGGTGGCGGCGGTGGTGGTGGTGGTGGCGGTGGTGGCAGCGGTGGTCGGTGGTGGCGACGGTGGTGGTGGCGGCGGTGGAGGTGGTGGCGATGGTGGTGGCGGCGGTGGAGGTGGTGGTGGTGGCGTTGGTGGCAGCGGTGGTGGTGGTGGCGGCGGTGGAGGTGGCGGTGGTGGTGGTGGCGGTGGTGGCAGCGGTGGTCGATGGTGGCGACGGTGGTGGCAGCGGTGGTCGGTGGTGGCGACGGTGGTGGTGGTGGTGGCGATACCAACTTAGAGAAATCAATTATCTCCAAAAATCAGAGAAATCAATTATATAGAATCTGAAATCGATTAGGGAAATGCTATTTCATTTCTCTCCTCTCATTTCTCTCTACCAAACAAGAGAATTCATTTCCATTTCCATTTCTCTCCTCTCATTTCTCTCTACCAAACACCCCTTATAGTATTTGAAACTACGTACTATAGTTTCGCGAGAAAATCAGAAAAAAAGGGGTACAAGTCAAGATTCAAAGTAGGCCTTCTCAGTTTTCACGCGTTGGTTTTAAACACAACAAAATGTCGATAATAAAACCAAATCCAAACACATAAAAAAAGGGCAAAAACTACTGTTGATTAATAATAATAATAATAAAATCTAAAGGCAACAATAATTCCACAAGTTAAAGAATAAAAAAACTGAAAAAATACCTCGAGAAAATAACAAAAGAATAAAGAAGAAGAAGAACTAATGATAATAACAAAATTTAATTTCAGTCTCATGAAATGCATTTCGTGAGAATTAACTCATTTTCATGAAATTAGGTTTAAGACTCATTCCTTACATAAAAAATAAATTATGATATTTATTTAATTATAATAACTAAAAATAATAAACATACACAACACACAGACATATATTAGGACTTAATCACATACTACTTTCGTCCTCAAAATTTGTTCCTACCTTTTTCCACTATGTCCAGAAAACATGTTCATGTAATGAATACTAATTGACTTAACACTACGCTGATATGATACTCTTTCTTAATTATATTACACCTAATAAGTTTTTTATTAACACTAGCCTAACATGATATTCATGTTGAAGATTTTCAAGAACGTGATCGAGAAATTATTTCTTAATAATTAAATATTTTGTCTGGTGGATCGCGCAGGATAACATCTAGTCTATACTTCTATTAAAAGAGAGTCGTGTCACATGTCAATTTGTAAGTCTTTTGATTTTTTATTTTAAAATAAAGTTTATATATAGAGATGTATTCTTAAATTTCCAAAAAAAAAAAAATCTAGATATGTACTGTGGGAGTTTTATTCCACAACTTACACTCATCTACCAATAAAAAAAATCCTTCCTTTATTTTTTTAGCTTAAACTTTTAAATGTTTATAATTTTTTAAATCAAGTTTATTTTTAATGAAAAATATATCAAATTAATTTTTATTTCACAATTTTCAACTAGACATCCATATGAAAATAAATTTGATGGATTTACAATAATGACCGATTGCAAAAAAAAATATTAGAAAAAATATGAATGTTTATTTTCAGTAAAATTAATTGATACAAAATAAAAATATATTAACTCATTTATTGCTTACATAAAAAATAAATTATAATATTTATTTAATTATAATAACTAAAAATAATAAAACATACACTGCACACACATATATTAAGAGTTAATCACATATTACTTTCGTCCCCAAAATTGTTCCTACTTTTTTCGGTATATCCAGGAAATTTGTTCATGTAATGGACACTAATTGACTTAACAGTCCGCTAATGTGGTACTCTTTCTTGAATTATACTACATCCCATAATACACTCAATAAGTTTTTTATTAATATTACGCTAATATGATACTCATGTCGAAAATAATCAAAAATAAATTTAAAAATTGAGAAATTATTTTTTAATAAGAGAATATGTTATGCGATGCGTATGGCGGAGAACATCTAGTCTATACTTCTATTAAAAGAGAGTCGTGACACATGTCACGCTCTAAGTTTTTTGATTTTTTATTTTAAAATATAGTTTATATATAGATATGTATCCTTAAATTTCTTAAAAAAAAATTCTAAATATGTATTGTGGGAGTTTTATTCCACAATTTACACTCATCTACCAATAAAAAAATCCTTATTTTATTTTTTTAGCTTAAAATTTTAAATATTTATAATTTTTTAAATCAAGTTTATTTTTAATAAAAATATATCAAATTAATTTTTATTTCACAATTTTCAACTAAACATCCATATGAATATAATAAATTTGATGGATTTACAATAATGACCGATTGCACAAAAAAATTATATTATAAAACTATGAATATTTATTTTCAGTAAAATTAATTGATGCAAAACAAAAATATATTAACTCATTTATTGCTTACATAAAAAATAAATGATGATATTTATTTAATTATAATAACTAAAAATAATAAAACATACACTACACACACACATATATTAAGACTTAATCACATATTAATTTCGTCTCTAAAATTTGTTCCTACTTTTTTTCGGTATGTCCAGAAAATTTGTTCATGTAATGAACATTAATTGACTTAACACTCCGCTAATGTGGTACTCTTTCTTAAATTATATTACACCCCATAATAAACTCACGCTAATATGATATTCATGTCGAAGATCATCAAAAATAAATTTAGAGATCGAAAAATTATTTTCTAATAAAAGAATATTTTATGCGGTGCATCGCACCGGAGAACATCTAGTTTTTTTAATATTAAGTCTTGGAGACACACGTCCATCTCATAGCAAACCTACTCTCTCCATATATATAGCCTCACTTGCCACACCACTCAAGAACCAATACAGCAAATCAGCAATAAGAAAAAATTAAATCAAATGGCTGAGAAGAATGAACAACCAGCATATCCAATTACACTCGCCGCCAGCCGCCACGCACTCAGCGACGCGGAGCATGGTGGCGGCGCCACTCACGACGCCGGAGAGCTGCGCAAGAAGAAACGCAACAAATGCATACTACGCATCTCCCTGTTCGCGGCTTTCCAGATCGCAGTCATTTTGATATTCTCCCTAACGGTCATGAAAGTCAAAACTCCGAAATTCCTGGTCCGCTCCGCGGAGCTCACCGGCCTCTCCGTCGGCACTCGGTCGGCTCCTTCGTTCAGCGCCACCATGAACGCCACGCTCACCGTCCGGAACACGAACTTCGGGCCCTACAAGTACGAGGACGCCGCCGTCGAGTTCTCCTGCAGGGGCGCGCTGGCCGGAAAATCCACCGTGGGCAGATCGCGCGCGAGATTTAGATCGACGAAGGAAACCGAAATCGTGGCGGATCTGAAGTTGAGGGGAGATGCTCCGATCGCGAGTGATTTGAGCGCGGGGATTTTGCCGCTGACTGTTCGGGCTAAGTTGATCGGGAGAGTTGAGTTGCTTGCCGTGATGAGAAAGAAGAGGTCGACGGAAATGGATTGCTCCATGGACATTGTGGTGGCTACGAAGCAGATCACCAATATTGTCTGCAAATGATTGTTTATTTGTTTATTTATTTATTTATTTTATTTTTCAGTCTGTTTTTGTGTTTGTTTGGCGGGGGTTTCTCGTTGTCTCCTTTTTTTTTCTTTAGCTTCTGTATTCCTTTTGTCGCATTGTAAATTTTGATATACATATATATGATATTTTTGTTTTCAGCAAAGAAACTAGGGTTCAGATTTAGGAGCCGAATACCTGAATAATCGAATCGAAGTGGTGGAAAAAATTCAGTTCGATTCGGTTATAAAAAAAGAAATCGTTTGAAATTTGAATGTTGAATTCGCTTTTCAAATTGAATTTTGGGTGATTGATATTTATTTTTTTAGTTTTAGATTAACTTATTACAATTTACTTATCATTTATTAATTGATTTTAATAAAATTGATATCTTTTCAATAAAATTGTAGGAATTATTTTTTTCATTTTTAATGAATCCTTGTACTATTATTTTTAGTATTAATAGGTCCTTATTTAACACTCTCTTAACTTTTTCGTTAACTAATTTACAAGTCATTATATATTTATTCATTATTTTCCACATCATATTTTTACTGGATTACTAAACACCGCCCAAAATTACTAGCCACCGCCCTATAAGATTACTGTTTTGCCCTTAATTCATATTAATTAGATTTTGGATCCTAATTTAACAATACTTTTCTCTCTAAACAACCCACCCGACGCAGCCGAACCGCCGCCACACTACCGCCGATAAGCCGCCGTCCGCCGCCATCTTACCGCCGCGTAGCCGCCGTCTGCCGCCGCACCGCCGCCATGTCCGGAAAAGGAAAAGCACCGGTAATTTTATTTTTTCGTTCTATTGTTTCATTGGCCGCGGCCGCCGTGCCGGAGTGCACGGCAGAGGCCGCGGCCGTTATTTTGTTACAGGCGTCCGACGATGACGCCTGGCCATGGCACAGGCGTCCGTCGATTCCGCCTGTCCATGGCTCAGGCGTCCACGGCGGACGCTCGGCTGTGTACGACGTCCGCGGGCGTCAAACCATGCCAGGGCGTCGAACGGACGCCTAGACGCTGGATAAGCGTCGCCTCGGGCAACTTGGACCATGGAAGTGGCGTCCAGACGACGCCTTTGTGCCATGGTTCAAGCGTCAGTTCGGACGCCTTGACCATTTTTGGAAAAAATAAAATTTTCAATTAATAATTAATAATGTGTATTCTTTGTATGATTATTACTTATTAGTTGTATTGTTTGCTAAATGCGGATGAGAGGAGGAGCGGGCAAATCTATGCCGCTAGTCACGAGTTGATGGGTTACGGAGCGCGTCACACGAGCTCGTGGTGTTGATGCTTCCGTTCGTAGGCAATGGGAGGCGGGCGTAGGGATTCGAGGACGTACCTTATACGATTTTGGTGCGAGGATTCGAGCGAGTATTATTCGCACGATGAGGCCGACGATCGGGAGGCGGTGATGATTCTTCTTCATTTCGTTAGGGTTCGGAAGGGGAGAGGGGAGGTTTGTGACTTCGGGTCTACCAGTAGTAAACGGCGTAGGGCAGAGGATGAGACATCTTGGATGGTTTCTGAGGAGATGCCTGGTGGCCCTATCGACGGCAGCGTTATCCCGAGTTTCGGTGGGCATGTCGCCGCGCGTATCTGGACTGGAGATATGAGAGGTTTGCTGAAGTGTTGCACCAGGACTGCTGCTTGTCAGAGCTTGAGTCAGTGGCGCTCAGTTATGTCACCCTCTTTAGTGAGTCGGATCAGTGGGACTGGGTTATCCCACCTGACGGACGCCATGTTCAGACATATTGACTCCCCGTTGATTTCTGCGTTCGTTGAGCGGTGGCAGCCCGATACGAACTCTTTTCACATGCCGTTCGTAGAGATGACCATCATGTTACATGATGTGTGGCAGATCCTTCGCATTCCTGTCGATGGGCGATTGGTTGATGCCGATAGCACATCTACACAGTTGCAGGTGGATGTGATGGAGGTTCTTGGAGTATCGCGGTTGGAGCTACTGAGTACTCACTGGGGGGTGGCGGCGTACTTATGGATACACGTACAATACGCCATTTATCTTGGTC
Source organism: Orobanche coerulescens (assembly GCA_033398695.1). Lineage (NCBI taxonomy): Eukaryota > Viridiplantae > Streptophyta > Magnoliopsida > Lamiales > Orobanchaceae > Orobanche > Orobanche coerulescens. The sequence goes on along the minus strand of CM065816.1, from coordinate 8,053,433 downwards.
GCCAAATATGTAGTCGGCGATAACACGAAATCCGCAATTACCGTCTCCGGGGACATCGAGATAACCTTCAACAAACGGCAAAATAATTTCCGGTATCTTATCGATATGGTGATAGTTACCAATCTCCACTCGGTGGTGTCCATCTGCAAACACATATTCAATATATTACATATTTTCGAACTTAAAAAGATACAACTCATTGAAAAACTTCAAAAAATAATACATCTACAAAAAAATTTCTCATAACAATATAAATATAAAAAAATTAGTCAAGAAGACTATTTTTATTTTTATTCCTAACATTTTTTATTTAACTTGTAACATATAAATATAAAAAATTAGTCATGAACACGTGGGTAACAGCATTTGTATCCGGGTCGGCCTGCGTCCAATGTACGTAGTTATTCGTCATGACGAATGGTGGCGGCCAAGCGACATCTCTTTCTTCAAAATCATGCTTCCTCAAGTGGTCTCTATAATTATAGATATGTCGTCTAGTCGGTTTGTCCTCGGGAAATTTATTCTGAATGGCCGCCAAGATGGCACACGGCTTGGCTTGAGCAGCACTCATCTCACGAACAACTTTTTTGGCCGATTTACTCAGTCCACTCATTTGACGATGCCCCTCCGGATAAACAATAAATGAGTGATTGTGCATACCCTTACTCCCAGAGATCGGTCTGATTATCCAACCACTCAAGTCATGCAATTGTTCGGCCTTTATCTGAAATGTACACTTGCATGCTTTCGTCTTTGTGTCCTTTCGAACAGCGACATCCAAATCTCTTAATACCCCTCTGTACCGTTCACCATGGTTACATCTCAATAGCTTTGTCTTTCCTTTATTCTTGTACGATGAAATGATCAACTCGAAACCAATTTGAAGAGAAATTTTTTTCGCCCAAGCAATCGCATCACAATCACTAGCGAATATTTCTTCATTAACGAAATAACCACTATAATCAACGCCGTCGCCTTCAAATTCTTCCATTTTAACCTGAAATTTTTAATTGACACAATGTTAATAATAATACCAATAATATTATTATTAATATTTAAAATCAGGCAAAAAAAAGGGTCCAGGCGTCCAAAAATTGCGCCTGGACCATGGCCGAGGCGTCTGGCTTGGACGCCTGGCCACGGTACAGGCGTCTGAATCGGACGCCTGGCCATGGCACAGGCGTCTGAATCGGACGTCCCGACCATGGTTCAGGCGTCTGGTTTAGACGCCTAGACCTAGGACCGAGCGTCCGCACCAGACGCCTGTACCATGGTCCAGGCGGAATCTGGGGACGCCTGTACCATGGAACAGGCGGAATAATCAGACGCCTGCGTCATTTTCTCCGAAAAATTACCTCCAGATGCGAATTTTCGTTCATTTTCGTAGTTGTCGATAATATTGACGATATATATTTGATTGTGTTATATTCGAAAAACTTGAGCTTGAAAGATTTTGGTGTGGTGTGGTGTTTAGAAATAATGAAAGACCTCAAATGGATAAAAATGTAATCTTATAGGGCGGTGGCTAGTAATTTTGGGTCGTGTTTAGTAATACCCTATTTTTATTCATGTTGTCATTATTTAAAAAATAATGCAATGGTGCCCGGTACTTAAAAGTCATTATTTATAATGTTAAATATTAATAAATGCTAAATCAAAAAAGTCATTATTTACAAGTCATTATCTTTTTAAATCATTATTTATGGATCAATAAATAATGACAGTATGACATTTAAAAATAATTAATATAAATATTTGATGTGGAAAATGATCAAAAAATAAACAATGACTTGTAAACTAGTTAACGAAAAAGTTAATGGAATGTTAAATAAAGACCTAATAGCATCAAAAATAATAGTACAAAGATTCATTAAAATGGAAAAATTGTATGGGGACATCATGAAACAAAAAATTGAAGTATAGAGACTTAAAGATGATTTTTGCATATATTCTTCTTGTGAATTATATGGAATTCCAAAACTTCGTAATTATGGACATGACATATGCATAGGCGGATCTATGTAAAGCCCGATGATGCACATACATTTCATTATTGGCACCCACATATCATTATTTATCTGTTTATATTTTCTTATATGTTTATTATTTAAAGTGTGCAGTATATTTGTTGCTAGTGAAGCTTCTTGTTGTTTATGAATTGGACGATTATATTAATGAGTTAAATGAATCAACGATCAATTAGATATCACGGACTACAATTGCATTATGTAAAATATTCATGAGATTTTCTTTTTTTGCATGATGATCTATTGTATCCAATATGTAGGATAGGATCTATAATGAGCATAAAGAAGTGCAAATGGTGTTAATTTTTTTACTCTTCATTATATTTTTTGTATGTATTCCAATTTCAATATAGTATTGTGTTAATGTATTAAGATTTATTAATATGCTTTATTTAAACAACTTCGATATGAAATACATAAATTTAAACGGATCTTCGAATTTAAGTTGAATTTTATCAAAAAGAGGTCACGGATTTAATTGAAAAAAGTTCTCGTAATTTTCAAAACGCATATTCATCATACATTCAATCCGGATATAGATTGGACATACGTGTATTAACATTTGTATTAATATTACAGTGAATAGGAAGTCAAATATAAGCCACGCTTCAAGCCTGAAAGTTGGTATGAATGACATAAAGTTTTGGTCACGCGTTGAAATTATGATATAACTGAGAGTCCAAATATAGTAAAAATGACAAAGCATCGAGTGACAAACAAGCAGGGTTGTTAAAATGGAAATAGAATGAGATTCATAGAGTTGTTAGAATGGAAATAGAATGAGAATTAGGGTGGCAGATTGCTACAAGAATAGAAATAGAAAAGGAAAATGAATATTTTTGGAGGGATGATACACCAACACTCCTACTATCAACACTCCTACAACATCCTGTTTTGCATGGTTGTACCGAGTGCTTTATAGGTAGTAGGGGTGTTAAATAATATTAATTAATATTATAATAAAAAATATATAAAGCATAAGTCTTATATGAGCAGTAGAGGAGTGTTGATAGTAGGGTGTTGGACTGTTGGTATATCATTTCTCATATTTTTGTCACGCAATTATAGCTCGTTACGGAACCTACCAATCAATTAAAGGTTTATTCACTGTAGGCACTAACGTTACACATGTTTACTGTTTTAGTCATTACGTTAAGTATATTTGTTTTAAAATATTATATATTATCATTATATTATATATTATATTGATTAATTATATTTTTAAATTGTTTTTAAATATTTTTCAACTTGCATAATTTCGTTTCAATTTTTATACAAACTTCTCCGTATTAATTATAATTTTTTTTTTTGAAATGTGGGATATTCACTCGCGAATATTATAATTAAATTTAAAAATTACAAATATTTGGAATTAATATAACAAAGCTTTGAATTAATATAACAAAGCTATATTGGTCTCGCTTTAAGTTAAAAATCGATAACAAGACATATAATTATGATATATTATAATGGGATATATTTATAAATTGACCCATTAATTTGTGATATATTATACAAATTCCCTATTTATTTAGTTTTTTGGTTTTTTTAAATATATTAGAAAATAAAATTTCTGATGAAAGTATTATTTTTTGAATTTTTGAACTAGTATAGCCGATCCACGTCAGTATAGCAGATCCACGTCAGCGTGTAAATAACAAAATTTTTCCTTAAAGTTTATTTTTTTTTAACGAAAAACTGAAAGAATTAACGGAATGGTAACGAAATGACTAAAACGGTAAACATGTATAATGTTAGTGCCTACGATAAATAACTTTTTAGTTGAGTAGTAGGTTTCTAAAAGAACTAATCGTTGACTGATAAAAAATTTCATTTTCCCAAATAGAAAATAGAGCTGCATTTGGATACTAGTCATTTGAGTATTCAATGTCAATATTCAGTGAAGTAAAATGTAGTTAAATACTTGCAAGTAGTAATTTGGTTGCCTGAATATTATATTTAGATACCAACACAAATTGTTATTCTTGTAGTTATTTTAAATGTGAGATTTTTATAATTATTTTATAAAAATATATTAGAATGTGTAATTTACCACGCCTCTTTTTGAGCCAGATCAATAATATCATTATCTGATTATGTATTTTGTATGGGTATTTTTTATTGGTTCATTAAAACCTCGTTAAGTAAAAAAAAGAAAAAAATCGTATAGAGAAAATAATGTCAATTGGAGGAAAAAAAGGTAGTACAATATTAACAACTATACTGGACTCTGTCATCAAGTTCGTATTTTCGTAGATCCTTTTCATCGATCAATACAACTATGTTAGGTTTCTTCTAATATTTAGACTTTTATGATTCTTATCTCGATATTTCATATATATCGTTACGTTGCTAAAAACATTTTCAAGTAAAAAGACGAGTCATGAGACTATGTAGATGCTGGTAGCCGTGTTCAAAAATATTCGGTATCCGATCTAAAAATTTGAAGTTTCGGATATTCGAAAATTGGATATTCGCTTTTTCGGATTCGAATATCGGATATGTCTTTTGAAAATTTTCGGATATCCAAAATATCCGAAAAATCTATAATTTATATTTTATATTTCAAATAATATGAAGATATACACTTTGTTTGGCAAATAATATGAATATATTTACTTTTATTGGTTTGAATGGGTATTGTAGTAGTATTTATTTAAGATAAATAATTGATTGAGCCTATATTTAATTTGTTGTAAAAAAATTGTAGTAAAAAAAATATTTCGGATATTCGAATATCCGATATCCGTATCCGAAATATCCGATATAAATATTTACTATCGAATTTGAACACCCCTAGATGCTAGACTACCCCTCAAATCTACATTTTTACTAAATGTTTACATCCATCGATGAATTTGAAAATTATGCATGAATCATTGTCTTGTTAACAATATATCTTCTTGTTCGCGATTTTCCATCCCGATATTCTCCTTAACCGTCTTGAAGGTCAGAACTCTGAAGTTCCGCTTTCGCTCGGCCGAGGTTGTAACACCCCCAAGACATTCAGGGTATATTACAGTGCCGTGGACCCCACACTGTGGAATCCACCAGGCTAACGTACCAACAAGACATTCGTCAACGACAAACAATCATCAATAAAACGACAATTCAAATAAAAGACTACAACCCGACAAATAGAATCCAACATCAATCCATTTCCCAAAACGGGAACACAACATTAACAATTTTGAAAAGGAAGTACTCGAGTACTTAAACCAGTTTTATAATACAGAAACCCCCAAAACAAGACATCAAAAATAATTGACAGAACTGAACACCAACAATTGACTACTGAACAGTATCATGCTTGCCCATCATCCTCATACGGCTCAAATGCTCGTTTGTCCCCACGATCGATACCTGAAATACAAAAAGTATTTCCCCCATTTAAGGGGTTAGCGACAACTGGTAGTGCAAGTACAATCCATTTGAACTACATTCTAATCAGATGAATATATGCGCCAAAAATCATTTTAGAAAACATTTTATATTCCGGAATATTTACAATGTACAATCACAAAACACATTATCTCCAACAAATCACAATCCAAGTTAACCGTCAGTACGAGACTCACGGCCTCCGTACCCCGCAGAGCCCCGTCGGACATCCCTGGGTGGCTAACCACATTTCGCGATACGCACACTCACGGCAATACGTATCCCTAGAGGTCCCGTCGGACCATCCCTAGGTGAACATACACATATCCATCCACAACAACCACGATAAAGCCATAATTCAAATACTAGAACATGTAAACAAATGTAAAGTACTTGCCTTTGAGACATTCTTAAAGAAACGAAAGTGAAACATGACTACGAACGGTCCGGGTGGAAAACGACGGTTCCTAAACGAAGGATCAACATGGTTCAGTCCCAACGGACAACAATACTCTATTGGAATACACCCATAACCCCGATTACAATTCACGACAAAAACGATCAATCGATACGGGCGAGGGTTTACGCAAAATCTCCCCTTATCAACAATTCACGAATTAATTCGAGGAAAAACGGATTGAGAATCACTCAATAACAACAACCAGTACGAAATTACGTAACATAATTGAACAATTCGGAACTAATCCCTAGAATCCCGAAAAACCCCCAAAATTGACAAGTTAGGGTTCTAGATGAAAATACCTTGGATTCGGACGATGGAGGATGATTATGCTGATGATAATATGCTAACACGACTCTATGGTGATGGAATTTGAAGAGAACTCCGGCCCGTTCCGGTGGAAATCGCCTCTGAAGTCGCACGTCGAAGAAAACGAAGAGAAAAGAATAAAACTGCTGTTTCTGAACTGCCCGCTGACTTATATAAACTGTGAAGTTAGCGCACGCTAACTGTCATATATAGCACGCGCTAATGGGGCAGTGACAGGTCCAGTAGCTACTGCCACCATTCGCTAGCGTACGCTAACGATAGCGAGTTAGTGTACGCTAACTGCACATCGGTAGCACACGCAAGGTAACAGGAGTAGCGTGCGCTACCTACGCAGCAGTTCAGTACTGCTGCTCACATCAGCAGTACACTGCTGTCGAAGGTACAATACACGAAACGCACGACGAGGCCAGAATACAGAAACATAAACGCGAAGCATACAAGACGACGGAGCTAAGCGCTGAAAGAAAATATAATTCCGACCACCGGAGGGTCCGTAATGCGACAACGAAAAAGATATTCCTAAACTATTAGGAAATTATAAAAATGGCCCAAGTGCCCGAAAATCACGAAACGACATTGGATTTACAAACCGAAAGTCTCCACATGACCAACTCAACCATACGAACTTGTACAAACCAAGAAACAACGAAAACGAACGAGTTTTACGAGAATCAAACGTTCATACGGCAAAACATGTCATAAAATGAAATTACATGAAAACATCAGCAAAACTCGTCCAAATGGAAAAACTCCAAGAACAAAGTAGATTCAAAATGTCAAAATGGTTATAAGTGAGTCGATAAAAATAGACATACACCAAAATAGAAACTGCTAAAAATGGAAAGTTACGGATATTACATTCTCCCCCTCTAAAATAAAGTTTCATCCTGAAACTTAAGAATCAAAAAGTTTGGGATGCCTCGAACGCATATCCTCCTCTAACTCCCACGTCGCTTCTTCTACTCCGTGCCTCGACCATTGCACCTTAACCAAAGGAATGGTTTTGCGCCTTAACTACTTGTCTCGACGCTCCAAAATTCTGACGGGCCTCTCCTCAAACGTAACATCTTTCTCGATCTCCACGTCTCCAAAATCAATAATGTGGGATGGGTCCGGAACGTACTTCCTCAACTGGGAAATGTGAAATACGCTATGCACATGACTCAACGACGGAGGCAAAGCCAAACGGTACGCTAACTCGCTCACTCTTTCCAATATCTCGAAAGGACCAATATATCTCGGGCTGAGTTTCTCCTTCTTCCCAAAACGGAAAACTCCTTTCGTCGGAGAAACTCTGAACAGAACATGATCTCCCACCTCAAACTCCAAAGGTCGACGCCTAACATCCGCATAAGACATTTGTCGACTCTGAGCAGCCAACATTCTCTTTCTAATCAACTCAACTTTCTCCCTCGTCTCTAACACGAGGTCTGGCTCGGTGCCCACTAGATCGGATGGCTCATCCCAACAGATCGGCGATCGGCAACGGCGGCCATAAAGTGCTTCATATGGTGCCATCTTAATCGACGTGTGCCAGCTATTATTATAAGTAAACTCAATCAAGGTCAGATGCTCCTCCCAGTCACTACTCCAATCTAACGCACACGCGCGCAACAAATCCTCGAACGTCTGAATGGTACGTTCGGACTGCCCATCGGTCTGGGGATGGAAAGAAGTGCTCAAACGTAATCGTGTCCCCAATGCCTTATGTACCGCCTGCCAAAAATGCGATATAAATCGGCCATCTCTATCTGAAATAATGGTCTTCGGCGTACCATGAAGTCTCACTATCTGTGCGATAAAGACACGAGCCAACTTTTCTGGACCCCAAGCACCCTTGATGCCCAGAAAATGTACCGACTTAGTCAGTCGGTCTACAATCACCCACACCATATTCATACCAGTCTTCGTCCTCGGCAAACCCGTGACAAAATCCATAGAGATATCCTCCCACTTCCACTCCGGGATGGGAAGTGGCTTCAACAACCCGGCTGGCCGCTGATGCTCAATCTTGACTTGCTGACAAGTCAAACACTTAGCCACAAACTGAACTACCTCATTCTTCATTTCGTTCCACCAGAAATTTTTCCTCAAACCTTTATATATTTTACTCGAGCCCGGATGGACTGAGTAAGGTGACGCATGAGCCTCTCGCATAATACTCTGTCTCAATTTCGAGTCATTCGGAACACACAACCGACCTCAGAATCTCAACACACCGTCCTCATGAATAAAGAATCCCGGGGCTTTCCCCTTCCCTACACTCTCTCGAAGCTGAATAAACATCGGGTCCTCCAACTGTCCTGATTTAATGTCATCGACCAGAGATGAAGAAATCTCAAGAGTACGCAACTGCCCGGAACTCTCTGGTAGTACAACCTCAATGCTCAACTTCATAAACTCTCGCTGGAGTCCCGACTGAGCCGTAAGTAGCTCAAGCGCCCGAAGCGATACCGATTTCCGGCTCAAGGCATCTGCTACCACGTTAGCCTTGCCCGGATGATAAAGGATCTCGAGATCGTAGTCCTTAATCAATTCCAACCATCTCCTCTATATCATAGCTCTTTCTGGGTGAAAATGTACTTTAGGCTCTTATGATCGGTGAAAATCTGACACGACGAGCCATACAAGTAATGACGCCAGATCTTCAACGCAAACACGATTGCGGCCAACTCAAGATCGTGCGTAGGGTAATTCAATTCATACAGTTTCAACTGACGGGAAGCATAGGCAATCGTCCTCCCGTGCTGCAAAAGTACACATCCGAGCCCTTGGCCCGAAGCATCACTAAAAATTGAGAAACCCTCATTACCACTCGGTAAAGCCAAAACAGGAGCGGTCGTCAACTGTTTCCTCAACTCCTCAAAACTATTCTGCCTCTCATCGGTCCACACAAACTTCTCTGACTTCTGTAACAACTGAGTCAGCGGTCGAGCGAGCTTAGAGAACCCCTCGACGATTCTACAGTAATACCCGGCTAATCCCAGAAAACTGCGGACCTCCTTCACGTTCTTGGATGACGCCCAATCCAACACTGCCTCCACCTTATGTGGGTCCACACGAACACCCTCGGCCGAGATCACATGACCGAGAAACATAACCTCCCGTAACCAAAACTCACACTTCGAGAACTTCGCAAAAAGATGCTGAGTTCTCAAAATATCTAACACGATATGCAAATGACGGGCGTGCTCCTCCTCGCTCCTCGAGTAAATCAAGATGTCATCGATAAAAACGACTACACACTTATCGAGGTATTCGATAAAGACTTTGTTCATAAGCTGCATGAACACGGCTGGGGCGTTGGTTAGCCCAAAAGGCATAACCACAAACTCGTAGTGACCGTATCTCGTCCGAAAGGCCGTCTTCGGAATATCGGTATCCTTCACTCGGAGCTGATAATACCCCGATCTCAAATCAATCTTCGAAAACACGGTTGCCCCTTGCAACTGATCAAACAAGTCATCAATCCTCGAGAGCGTATACTTGTTTTTGATGGTCACTTTGTTCAACTCTCGGTAGTCGATACACAAATGAAGTGACCCATCCTTCTTATTTACAAATAGGACCGGTGCGCCCCAAGGCGAAGCGCTCGGTCGAATATATCCCATGTCTATCAACTCTCCCAACTGTTTCTTCAGCTCCAGCATCTCGGCGGGCGCCATACGGTATGGTGTCTTAGAGATCGGTGCTGCACCCGGCTCTAAATCGACGGTAAACTCAACTTCTCGGTCCGGCGGCAAATCCGGCAACTCGTCTGGAAAGACATCAGGATACTCACACACTACCGGAATAGACAAGAGCTCGACTCTCCCTTCTTCCGATCTCAAAGCGTAACACCAATAGCCCGTGCAACCTCCCCGAAGAAGCCTCACCGCCCTCAACGCGTTGATCAAGAGTCTCTGGCTACTCCGCTTACGCCCCAAGAAAGAATGCTCGGTACCGTCAGAGGCTAACATCGAAACAGTCCTCGTTCTATAATTCATGATCGCCCCATGACGGTCCAGCCAATCCTCACCAAGAATCAAATCCTCATCTATAATATCTACTGCGATCAGATTAGAAGGCCAAACCCTCCCCGCGATACTCACTGGAAAATCTCTAACCTCACGATCCCCCACGATGCTATCCCCACTAAGAAGTTTAACAACAAAAGGCTCACAAGCAACCAGACAATCAACATGCAGACGACGCACACAATCCATAGATATAAAAGAATGCGTAGCACCAGAATCGAACAATACGGAAACAGGATGATCAAGGATGTGGACGGTACCTGTAGCCACCGTCGCGTCAGGATCTCCTGCTCGTCTCATCTCGTACACTCGAGGCCGAACAGACCCCGCACTAGAAGCTCCCCCTCTAGAAGGCTGCCCACGTCCTCGACCTGTACCAAAACTCAACTGCGGCTGAGGAACTGTCGGTGCCTGATTCACACTCGGCTCTCCCGCAGCTGGGGCTGATATCTGAGTAACTGGAGCCCGAGCTGCATCTGTACAAAATTTAGCACGATGACCCATCCGACCACAAGCAAGACACTGAATCGTAGGCCTATCACACTCACTCATCATGTGGCCCGGACGACTACAGTTGAAGCACGTAGGACCACGAATGGAACCAGCAGGAGCAGACCTAGAACCGTTTCCTCGCCCAACTGATGGCGACTGACTCCCGAAGACTCGCGAACCAGACTGAGCCTTCGGATACCCTCCTGACTTGCCTCCCGAAAACTGACCGGAGGTCTTCTGCTTCTTTCCTTCGGTTGCCGTCTGTGTTACAGAAAACGACATCTCGTAAGCCATCACTTTATTCTGATACTCTTTCAAAGTCGTGCACCCCAGACCAGCCATGTAGTGGCGCACTCTCGGTTTCATCCGCATATCAAAGTGGCGGATCTTATCAAGCTCATCTCAGACTTGGTTTCTCATATAATGCAACTGTTGATTGTAGTCTTTGATAGCTTGAGAAATAGGAAAATCTTGGGGTTTAGCCTCAAAGAAGGCTCGGATCCTCCCCTCTTTCACTGGCCATGGACAGAATTCGTCTTCCATCAGATCCCGAAACTCTGCCCACGTAGATGCCCGGTCACGCGGTTTCACCGCTTGCCACCACGTTGCTGCCTCCTTGGCGAGGAAGTACTGAGCAATGGGTACTTTCCTCTCCTCAAAACAATTAGCAGCCTCAAATACTTTCTCCATCTCGAATAGCCAATTCTCCCAACCAGAGGGGTCGGAAGCACCATCAAACTGCGGAGGACGCATACGAATCACGTCCTGAAGTAACTTATCATTGCCGGATCCAGTAGGCGGAACCGGGTTAGCATTAGCTTGGCCGACTAGAACGGCCTGAGTCAGTAGCGTCATCTGGTTCGCTACTTGCTGCAAAATGTTGGCCACTCCAACATTCTCATGTGCATTACCGGAGCTAGGAGACTCGTCCTGTTGACCTCCGGAACTAGGGGGAACACTGTTCGACAAGGAAGGCATCGCCGAATCAGTTCCCGAGTGATCGGACATGGCCGCCCCACCGGCTGTGCCACGTCCCATACCGTGTCCGCGACCGCGTCCGTGTCCTCTACCAGCAGGAATTCTGAAGAAGTAACGGGTAAGTACAATTCAAACGCAAAACGCAACAAGATACTAAGACAGGAACAGAACAGAACAGCGAAACGAATCAAGTTAGGAAAAACTTACGAGCACGGCGTACTGAGATGATGGCATGATAGTGATATTGTTCAAAAACGACACTCGACTAGACCCAAATAACCGATAGCCTAGGTATCCATAAACCTAAGCTCTGATACCATATTCTGTAACACCCCCAAGATATTCAGGGCATATTACAGTGTCGTGGACCCCACACTGTGGAATCCACCAGGCTAACGTACCAACAAGACATTCGTCAACGACAAACAATCATCAATAAAATGACAATTCAGATAAAAGACTACAACCCGACAAATAGAATCCAACATCAATCCATTTCCAAAAACAGGAACACAACATTAACAATTTTGAAAAGGAAGTACTCGAGTACTTAAACCAGTTTTATAATACAGAAACCCCCAAAACAAGACATCAAAAATAATTGACAGAACTGAACACCAACAATTGACTACTGAACAGTATCATGCTTGCCCATCATCCTCATACGGCTCAAATGCTCGTTTGTCCCCACGATCGATACCTGAAATACAAAAGTATTTCCCCCATTTAAGGGGTTAGCGACAACTGCTAGTGCAAGTACAATCCATTTGAACTACATTCTAATCAGATGAATATATGCGCCAAAAATCATTTTAGAAAACATTTTATATTCCGGAATATTTACAATGTGCAATCACAAAACACATTATCTCCAACAAATCACAATTCAAAGTTAACCGTCGGTACGAGACTCACGGCCTCCGTACCCCGCAGAGCCCCGTCGGAAATCCCTGGGTGGCTAACCACAGTTCGCGATACGCACACTCACGGCAATACGTATCCCTAGAGGTCCCGTCGGACCGTCCCTAGGTGAACATACACATATCCATCCACAACCACCACGATAAAGCCATACTTCAAATACTAGAACATGTAAACAAATGTAAAGTACTTGCCTTTGAGACATTCTTGAAGAAACGGAAGTGCAACACGACTACGAACGGTCCGGGTGGAAAACGACGGTTCCTAAACGAAGGATCAACATGGTTCAGTCCCAACGGACAACAATACTCTATTGGAATACAACCATAACCCCGATTACAATTCACGACAAAAACGATCAATCGATACGGGCGAGGGTTTACGCAAAATCTCCCCGTATCAACAATTCAGGAATTAATTCGAGGAAAAACGGATTGAGAATCACTCAATAACAACAACCAGTAAGAAATTACGTAACATAATTGAACAATTCGGAACTAATCCCTAGAATCCCGAAAAACCCCCAAAATTAACAAGTTAGGGTTCTAGATGAAAATACCTTGGATTCGGACAATGGAGGATGATTATGCTTATGATAATATGCTAACACGACTCTATGGTGATGGAATTTGAAGAGAACCCCGGCCAGTTTTGGTGGAAATCGCCTCTGAATTCGCACGTCGAAGAAAACGAAGAGAAAATAATAAAATTGCTGTTTCTGGACTGCCCGCTGACTTATATAAACTGTGAAGTTAGCGCACGCTAACTGTCATATATAGCGCGCGCTAACGGGGCCGTGACAGGTCCAGTAGCTACTGCCAACATTCGCTAGCGTACGCTAACAATAGCGAGTTAGCGTACGCTAACTGCACATCGGTAGCGCACGCAAGGTAACAGGAGTAGCGTGCGCTACCTACGCAGCAGATTGATCTGCTGCCACATCGCCAGACGCTGGCATCGAAGGTACAATACACGAAACGCACGACGAGGCCAGAATCCAGAAACATAAACGCGAAGCATACAAGACGACGGAGCTAAGCGCTGAAAGAAAATATAATTCCGAACATCGGAGGGTCCGTAATGCGACAACGAAAAAGATATTCCCTAAACTATTAGGAAATTACAAAAATAGCCCAAGCGCCCGAAAATCACGAAACGACGTCGGATTTACAAACCGAAAGTCTCCACATGACCAACTCAACCATACGAACTTGTACAAACCAAGAAACAACGAAAACGAACGAGTTTTACGAGAATCGAACGTTCATATGGCAAAACATGTCATAAAATGAAATTACGTGAAAACATCATCAAAACTCGTCCAAATGGAAAAACTCCAAGAACAAAGTAGATTCAAAATGTCGAAACGGTTATAAGCAAGTCGATAAAAATAGACATACACCAAAATGGAAACTGCTAAAAATGGAAAGTTACGGATATTACAGAGGTCACCACCTCACATAGGCGGATCCAAGAGCTTGATATTACTTGGTGCACTAGATAAACTACGAAAAAGTATCCAGTGTTGGAGCAAGCACATGGCAAATTTCCACGACCATCTCGACAATCTTTTTTTTATATAAGTTGTGTTTTGTAGTTTTCCTCACTTTTTAAAGGCATAAATGTAACTTCGTCCCTCCAAACTTGTTCATAAATACGTCATCTCATTATGCCTATTCTTTTAAATCCTAGATCCGCCAACAGAAATATATTATTAATAGAATATAATGCAAATTATTTTATAAGTCGGAGCGTTCCTTACCTCATTTTAAATTCAGTGATGAAAGTTCGAAATTAGTTTCGTGCGCCCATTATTCGCTATCCATATTTTTTACTTCAACATTTCTTTCAAAATTAATTTCTAATATTTGGTTAACTGAAACCCTTCAGCTAGTTTTGTATTAAGGGTGTATCTTAATTTTTTCATCATATTACATAAATATTCTTCAAAAGAAGCAAGTGTTTGCAAAATATTTCAAGGTTGAATAAACAATTTTAAACACTTTAATTAATATCGCCTTGATCAAAACATATCAAATCAAAAAATATATTTAATAGGTATATATGACTTTACCTATTAAACTTCGAGAGTAAAAAATGATTAAACTGCTCGATAATTCAACTATTGACAAACTAAAATAACGAGAAAGATAATCTTAGATATTATCGGGGAAGAGGGTCTTATTCTGAAAAAAATTTGGTGCTGCACGTGCACCACCAGGTTTTGTGTACATCCGCCCCTGCCACCTCACCGTCGGCACTCCGGGGAATGTCACCATGAGGGCCGAGCTGGCAGTCCGGAATGCGAATTTCGGCCGCTACAAGTGCGGGAATACCACCGTCGAGTTTTTGTGCAGAGGCGCGTTGGTCGGATGGGCTACTGTGCGCGGGTCGCGAGCGGGTATGAAGTCGACAAAGAAATTTCAAATCGCGGCGGATCTTAAATTGGGGAGAAATGATCGAATCGCGAGTGATCTAAGCGCGGGAAAATTGCCGATCACTAGCCAGGCTAGAACGAGAGTGGCAAGGTCGAATTGCTCCACGTGATGAAGAAGAAGAAATCGACGGTTATGAATTGCTCCATGGAGAGTATGGTGGCTACGAAGAAGACCGCCAATATTGTCTGCAAATGATTTTTCTTATAATTTAATTTTCTTTCTGGTCTGCTTTCGTGTTTATTTTTCCATTTTCCATGCTTTTGCTTTTATGGTTTATATAGTTGCTTATATATATAGATATTCGTCAAATTGATGGTCTAGATTTATTCTCACAAAATGAATGCATTTAAATCCAATATTTTAAATAAGATCGATATTTCACGCATATAACGATATTTTTAGTGATTGCAGATTTGATACGCACAAAACGTATATATCGTACGCATGTTCAATCTGATCAGTATATCACACAAAAATCAATGATTCGGATTTATTCTTATTTCTTACTTAAAAATCATTCTCATTTGATAATCCTCTATATATACTATTTGCATTCATTTCGGCCGTTTCTAATTGTATATTCTATTTTCTTTTAATCTTTTATGTGTGGATATTATTTTATAATTATTCTATATGTAATTGGTCATATAATTACATATCAACAAAATACGGAAATAACGATCTTCAATAATAGTTTTGTTTACTTATATTTTCGATTTACATATCATTTGTTTAAAAAGAGAAAATTAATAGATTTTATAATATTCAAAAAGATCAAATAATGATTTTATAAATCGAAAGGAAGAAGAATACAAATTCTCCGGGATTCAAATCGAGGTGAGAAAAAATTTGGGTAGCTTTAGTGATTAGATATTTAAAAATAGTTAAATATATAGCTTATTTATATATACATATAGATATCTTCTTAAACTTTCAAAAAAAAAAAATCTGAATATCTATTGTGGGACTTTTATAATTTATTTTACAACTTACACTCATCTATCAATAAAAAATAATTATTTCTTCATTCTTTTTAGATTAAAATGCTAAATATTTATAATTTTTTGTATCGTGTTTATTTTTAATAAAAATTATATCAAATTATTCATATTTCACAATCTCGATTACACATCCATATCGAATACAATAACTAATTGATGGAAAAATAAAATAAATTTACTCACTTGTATATTTCAATAGAGAAGCCGACTCTGGGTTAACTCGTTTAAATTGAGGTAAGTGGATTTATTATTTGGTTCATTTAGAGCACTCCCAGCAGAAATCTCAAAATTTTGCTCCTAAATTCCTCCCTAAAACTTTCCTAAACTATTTTACGATCTCGATTTTATAAATGCGTACACCAGATCTCCTATTTTCTACATAAAAATAATAATTATGTGTTGGCCCTACTAATTGTAAGCTTAAAATAAATTTAGGATGTGTGTAAATTTAGGATTGAATTAAGGGGTGTAAAAAATTTTGTGAGCCCCATCTAATTTAGGAGATCTGCTGGATACACCTTTTGTCCCATTTTTAATTGTTTTAGTCTAAATTTAAAGTTAAGTGATGCATTTAGGTGATCTGCTGAATGCTCTTAAATTCGTTTGCTTTGTCCTAAAAGTATGGTCCAAAATCAGCTAGAACTAATCACAAGTTACTGAATAACCCACTAATTTTTAATATAAATAATTTCTAATATCTCAGATTTATTTTTATTATCTCTTGCGATAAAATACAATTTTACTTTGTGTTTTGGGGTATATATATATAAGCTCACTATTGTTTGATTTGTAAACTTAGGAAGTATATTTAATTTCACAATTTTGTTGTTACTTTGTAATAACATAATCAGTTTTCCCATTTCTTTCTAACTTTAACTTTTTTTTTTGGTAAATAGATTTTATTAATTCACCAAATGTGCATGATTGTACATCATCTCCGACCTCAAAAACAAGCAAACAAGAGAAAACTAGGCAGAATTACAAGTGAAACATTCTAGCTAACTTCCTATCACTATTACACCTCAAAATAGCCATTAATTTGCACTGCTGCAACACAACTTTCTTAGAAGCAGATATAAACTGTTATAGACACAATTAACTTGTACAATCTCTGTTTGCAAGTGTTTGAGCCACAATGCTTGACTAGAGTTGTCTTCTCACTCTCCCAAGCAGTAGCTCCACTAGACAAACCACACCAACGTTTTAATCCATTCCAAACTTCAGCAGAAAATGGGCATTGAAAAAAAAGATGGTCGATGCTATCAACTCCGCCCTCACAGAGACTACAAGTTTGATCCACCAAAATTCCAAAACGAGTCAAATTTTCACAAGTAGAAAGTCTGTTAAGAAGAGTAAGCCGGAGAATGAACTTGCACTTAGGCGGAGCAACATTATTATTCAACACTTTATACCAAGGCACCTTGTTTGCAGTTCCACGCAGAATGTAATATCCGTAATTTTTCCATTATTAGCAGTTTCCATTTTTGGTGTATGTCTATTTTTATCGACTCGCTTGTAACCGTTTCGACATTTTGAATCTATTTTGTTCTTGGAGTTTTTCCATTTGGACGAGTTTTGATGATGTTTTCACGTAATTTCATTTTATGACATGTTTTGCCGTATGAACGTTCGATTCTCGTAAAACTCGTTCGTTTTCATTGTTTCTTGGGTTGTACAAGTCCGTATGGTTGAGTTGGTCATGTTGAGACTTCTGGTTTACAAATCCGACGTTGTATCGTGATTTTCGGACGCTTGGGTCATTTTCGTAATTTCCTATAAATTTGGGGAAATTCATTTTCTTGTCGTATTTTGGAGTCCTCGGTAGTTGGTAGTGCACTTACTTTCGAGCACTCAGCTTCGTTTCTATGTATACCTCGTATTTACACTTGTGATTCTATCCTCGTGTTGTAGTTCGTCGTCGAATCGACTGTGTAGAATTGGTGTTCAGAACTGGGATCTGTTACGTGCATAACGTACGTTATGCATGACCCATAACGTACGTTATGACCCTTCACTTTCAGTACAGACATTTGGTTACGTACGTTAACCAGCATTGGGTTACGTACGTAACCATCATAACGTACGTTAACAGCCTGTGTTAACGTACGTAACGCGCTGTCAGAGTTTTTAACCCTGACTTAACCTCAGTCAGTTTCTTTTCGTTTTTCTTCAACCCTTCTCGCGACGTGAGTGTTCTTGAGTGCCTTTGGAGCGATTTGTCCAGAACAACCCGTGGATTTCCTTTAGAGATTGATTATCGTGCACCAAGGGAGATTAATCTACAACATTCACATCTTCCATTAGGCGAATCCAAGGTATTTCCTCAGGAACCCTAACTTTAGCGAATTTGGGGGTTTTTCGGGATTCTAGGGTTTAGTTCCGAATTGTTCATCTATATATCGATATTCTTTATCGATTGTGAGTATTGAGTGATTCTAAATCCAACTTCTTTGACTTTAATCCGTGAATTATCAATACGGGGAGATTTTGCATGAACCCTCGCCCGTATCGATTGAACGTCTATTATCGCGATTTGTAATCGGGGTTTTGGGAGTATACCTTTCGATTATTGATGTCCGTTGGGACTGAGTTATGTTAATTCTTCGTTTAGGAACCGTTGTTTTCCAGTCGGATCATCCGTAGTCACTTTTCACTTCCGATTCTTCGAAGATGTCACAAAGGCAAGTACTTTACATTTGTTTACATGTTCTAGTATTTGAATTATGGCTGTATTGCGGTTGTTGTGGATGGATATGTGTATGTTCACCTAGGGACGGTCCGACGGGGCCTCTAGGGATACGTTGCCGTGAGTTTCGTATCGCGAACTGTGGTTAACCACCCAGGGATGTCCGACGGGGCTCTGCGGGGTACGGTGGCCGTGAGTCACGTACCAAGGTTAACTTTGAATTGTTTTGGTTGGAGAAAATGTGTTTTGTGCTTGTGCATCGTAAATATTCCGGAATATAAAATGTTTTCTAAAATGATTTTGGCGCATATATTCATCTGATTAGAATGTAGTTCAAATGGATTGTACTTGCACTAGCAGTTGTCGCTAACCCCTTAAATGGGGGAAATACTTTTTGTATTTCAGGTATTGATCGTGGGGACAAGCGAGCACCAGAGACGTATGAGGATGATGGGCGAGCATGATACTGTCCGAAAGTTGATTATTGGTGTTCTATCTGTCGAATATTTTGATATCTTGTTTTGGGGATTTTGGTTTTATAAAACTGGTTTAAGTACTCGAGTAATTCTTTTCCAAAAATTGTTAACGTTGTGTTCCCGTTTTGGGAAATGGATTGATGTTGGATTCTATTGGTCGGGTTGTAGTCTTTTATTTCGAATTGTCCTTTTATTGATGATTGTTGTCGTTGGCAAATGTCTCGTTGGTATGTTAGCCTGGTGGATTTCACTGTGTGGGGTCCACGGCGCTGTAATATGCCCTGAACGTCTTGGGGGTGTTACAGAATATGGTATCAGAGCTTAGGTTTATGGATACCTAGGCTGTCGGTTATTTGGGTCTAGTTAAGTGTTGTTTTTGGGACAGTATCACTGCTATGCTATCATCTCAGTACGCCGGTGCTCGTAAGTTTTCCTAACTTGACTCGTTTCACCGTTCTGTTCTATTCTTGTCTTAATATCTTGTTGCATTTTGCGTTTGAATTGTACTTACCCGTTGCTTCTTCAGAATTCCTGCTGGTAGAGGACGCGACTGGGCCGCGACGCGGTAGGGGACGTGGCGCAGCCGGTGGGGCGGCCATGTCCGATCACTCGGGAACTGATTCGGCGATGCCTTCCTTGTCGAACAGTGTTCCCCCTAGTTCCGGAGGTCAGCAGGACCAGTCTGCTAGCTCCGGTAATGCACATGAGAATGTTGGAGTGGCCGACATTTTGCAGCAGGTAGCGAACCAGATGACGCTACTGACTCAGGCCGTTCTAGTCGGCCAAGCTAATGCCAACCCAGTTCCGCCTACTGGATCCGGTAGTGATGAGTTACTTCAGGACGTGATTCGTATGCGTCCTCCGCAGTTTGATGGTGCTTCCAACCCCTCTGGTTGGGAGGATTGGCTATTCGAGATGGAGAAAGTATTCGAGGCTGCTAATTGTTCTGAGGAGAGGAAAGTACACATTGCTCAGTACTTCCTCGCCAAGGAGGCAGCGACGTGGTGGCAAGCGGTGAAACCGCGCGACCGGGCAGCCACGTGGGCAGAGTTTCGGGATTTGATGGAAGACGAATTTTGTCCTTGGCCGGTGAAAGAGGGGAAGATCCGAGCCTTCTTTGAGGCTAAGCCCCAAGATGTACCTATATCTCAAGCCATCAAAGACTACAATCAACAGTTACATTATGTGAGGAACCAAGTCCGAGATGAGCTTGATAAGATCCGCCACTTTCATATGCGGATAAAACCGAGGGTGCGCGACTACATGTCTGGTCTGGGGTGCACGACTTTGAAGGAATATCAGAATAAAGCGATGGCTTACGAGATGTCGTTTTCCGTGACAGAGACGGCAGTTGAAGGAAAGAAACAGAAAACCGCCGGTCAGTTTTCGGGAGGCAAGTCCGGAGGGTATCCGAAGACTCGCCAGTTCGCGAGTCTTCTAAGTCGATTACATCACTGGGAGAGGAACCGGTTCTAGGTCTGCTCCTGCTGGTTCCGTTCGTGGTCCTACGTGCTTCAACTGCAGTCGTCCGGGCCACATAATGAGTGAGTGTGATAGGCCTCCGATTCAGTGTCTTGCTTGTGGTCGGATGGGTCATCGTGCTAAGTTTTGTACGGATGCAGCTCGAACTCCAGTTACTCAGATATCAGTCCCAGCTGCGGGAGAGCCGAGTGTGAATCAGGCACCGACAGTTCCTCAGCCGCAGCAGAGTTTTGGTAGAGGTCGAGGTCGTGGTCAGCCTTCTAGAGGGGGAGCTTCTAGTGCGGGGTCTGTTCCGCCCCGTGTGTACGAGATGATACGAACAGGAGATCCTGACGCGACGGTGGCCACAGGTACCGTCCACATCCTTGATCATCCTGTTTCCGTATTGTTCGATTCTGGTGCTACGCATTCTTTTATATCTATGGATTGTGTGCGTCGCCTGCATGTTGATTGCCTTGTTGCTTGTGAGCCTTTTGTTGTTAAACTTCCTAGTGGGGATAGCATCGTGGGGGATCGTGAGGTTAGAGATTTTCCAGTGAGTATCGCGGGGAGGGTTTGGCCTTCTAATCTGATTGCGGTAGATATTAGAGATGAGGATTTGATTCTGGGTGAGGATTGGCTGGACCGTCATGGGGCGATCATGAATTATAGAACGAGAACCGTTTCGATGTTAGCCTCTGACGGTACCGAGCATTCTTTTGTGGGGCGTAGGCGGAGTAGCCAGAGGTTACTGATCAGCGCCTTGAGGGCCGTAAGACTGCTTCGAGGAGGTTGCACGGGCTATTGGTGTTACGCTTTGAGATCGGGAGAAGGGGGAGTTGAGCTCTCGTCTATTCCGGTAGTGTGTGAGTATCCTGATGTTTTTCCAGATGAGTTTCCGGGTTTGCCGCCGGACCGAGAGGTTGAATTTGCCGTCGACTTAGAGCCGGGTGCAGCACCTATCTCTAAGACACCATACCGGATGGCGCCTGCCGAGATGCTTGAGTTGAAGAAACAGTTGGGAGAGTTGCTAGACATGGGATATATTCGACCGAGCGCTTCACCTTGGGGCGCACCGGTCCTATTCATAAAGAAGAAGGATGGGTCACTTCGTTTGTGTATCGACTACCGAGATTTGAACAAAGTGACCATCAAAAACAAATATCCGCTCCCGAGGATTGATGACTTGTTTGATCAGTTGCAAGGGGCAACCGTGTTTTCGAAGATTGATTTGAGATCGGGGTATTATCAGCTCCGAGTGAAGGATACCGACATTCCGAAGACGGCCTTTCGGACGAGATACGGTCACTACGAGTTTGTGGTTATGCCTTTTGGGCTAACCAACGCACTACCGTGTTCATGCGACTTATGAACAAAGTCTTTATCGAGTACCTCGATAAGTGTGTAGTCATTTTTATCGACGACATCACGATTTACTCGAGGAGCGAGGAGGAGCACGCCGTCATTTGCATATTGTGTTAGATTTTTGAGAACTCGGCATCTTTTGCGAAGTTCTCAAAGTGCGAGTTTTGGTTACGGGAGGTTATGTTTCTCGGTCATGTGATCTCGGCCGAGGGTGTTCGTGTAGACCCACATAAGGTAGAGGCGGTGTTGGATTGGGCGCCGCCAAGAACGTGAAGGAGGTCCGATTTTCAGGGATTAGCCGGGTATTACCGTAGATTCGTCGAGGGGTTCTCTAAACTCGCTCGACCGCCGACTCGGTTGCTACTGAAGTCGGAGAAGTTTGTGTGGACCGACGAGAGGCGTAATAGTTTTGAGGAGTTGAAGAAGCGGTTGACGACCGCTCCGCTTTTGGCTTTACCGAGTGGTAATGATGGTTTCTCGCCTTATAGCGATGCTTCGGCCAAGGGCTCGGATGCGTACTTATGCGGCATGAGAGGACGATTGCCTATGCTTCCGTCGATTGAAACCATATGAATTGAATTACCCTACGCACGATCTTGAGTTGGCCGCAGTTGTGTTTGCGTTGAAAATCTGGCGTCATTACTTGTATGGCTCGTCGTGTCAGATTTTCACCGATCACAAGAGCCTGAAGTACATCTTCACGCAGAAGGAGCTTAATATGAGACAGAGGAGATGGTTGGAATTGATTAAGGATTACGATCTTGAGATCCTCTATCATCCGGGCAAGGCTAATGTGGTAGCAGATGCCTTGAGCCGGAAATCGGTATCGCTTCGAGCGCTTGAGTTGCTTACGGCCCAGTCGAGACTTCAGCGAGAGTTTATGAGGTTGAGCATTGAGGTTGTACTGCCAGAGAGTTCCGGGCAGTTACGTACTCTTGAGATTTCTTCATCTCTAGTCGAGGACATTAAGTCGGGACAGTTAGAGGATCCGATGTTTATTCAGCTTCGAGAGAGTGTAGGAAAGGGGAAAGCCCCGGGTTTCGTTATTTATGAGGACGGTGTGTTGAGATTCCGAGGTCGGTTGTGTGTTCCGAACGACTCAGAATTGAGACAGAGCATTATGCGAGAGGCTCATGCGTCACCATACTCAGTCCATCCGGGCTCGAGTAAGATGTATAAAGATCTGAGGAAGAATTTTTGGTAGAACGATATGAAGAAGGAGGTAGTTCAGTTTGTAGCTAAGTGTTTGACTTGTCAGCAAGTCAAGATTGAGCATCACGGCCACGGATTATTGAAACCACTTCTGTAGGAATGGAAGTGGGAGGACATCTCTATGGATTTTGTCACGAGTTTACCGAGGACGAAGACCGTATGAATATGGTATGGGTGATTGTAGACCGATCGACTAAGTCGGCACATTTTCCGGGCATCAAGGATACTTGGGGTCCGGAAAAGTTGGCTCGTATTTTTATCACTCGATAGTGAGGCTTCATGGTACGCCGAGACCATTATTTCAGACAGAGATGGCCGATTTGTATCGCATTTTGGCAGCGTGCATAAGGCATTGGGGACTCGGCTACGTTTGAGCACTTCGTTCCATCCCAGGGCCGATGGGCGGTCAACGTACCATTCGGACGTTCGAGGATGCATTGCGCGTGTGCGTTAGAGTAGTAATCGGGAGGATCATTTGGCCTTGATTGAGTTTACTTATAATAATAGCCGCACGCGTCGATTAAGATGGCACCGTATGAGGCACTTTATGGCCGGCGTTGCCGATCACCGATATGTTGGGATGAGCCGTCCGATTTGGTTGGCACCGAGCCGGACCTTGTGTTGGAGACGAGGGAGAAAGTCGAATTGATTAGAAAGAGGATGTTGTCGCTCGAGTCGACAAAAGTCTTACGCGGATGTTAGGCGTAGACCTTTGGAGTTTGAGGTGGGAGATCATGTTGTTGAGAGTGTCTCCGACGAAGGGAGTTTTCCGTTTTGGGAAGAAGGGGAAACTCGGCCGAGATATATTGGACCTTTCGAGGTATTGAGAGAGTCGGTGAGTTAGCGTACTGCGTTTGGCTTTACCTCCGTCGCTGAGTCATGTACATAGCGTATTTCACGTTTCCCAGTTGAGGAAGTACGTTCCGGACCCGTCCCACATTATTGACTTTGGGGACGTGGAGATCGAGAAGGATGTTACGTTTGAAGAGAGGCCCGTCAGAATTTTGGAGCGTCGTGACAAACAGTTAAGGCACAAAACTATTCCTTTGGTTAAGGTGCAATGGTCGAGGCACGGAGTAGAAGAAGCGACGTGGGAGCTAGAGGAGGATATGCGTTCGAGGTACCCCGAGCTTTTTGATTCTTAAGTTTCGGGACGAAACTTTATATTAGAGGGGGAGAATGTAATATCCGTAATTTTTCCATTATTAGCAGTTTCTATTTTTGGTGTATGTCTATTTTTATCGACTCGCTTGTAACCGTTTCGACATTTTGAATCTATTTTGTTCTTGGAGTTTTTCCATTTGGACGAGTTTTGATGATGTTTTCACGTAATTTCATTTTATGACATGTTTTGCCGTATGAACGTTCGATTCTCGTAAAACTCGTTCGTTTTCATTGTTTCTTGGGTTGTACAAGTCCGTATGGTTGAGTTGGTCATGTTGAGACTTCTGGTTTACAAATCCGACGTTGTATCGTGATTTTCGGACGCTTGGGTCATTTTCGTAATTTCCTATAAATTTGGGGAAATTCATTTTCTTGTCGTATTTTGGAGTCCTCGGTAGTTGGTAGTGCACTTACTTTCGAGCGCTCAGCTTCGTTGCTATGTATACCTCGTATTTACACTTGTGATTCTATCCTCGTGTTGTAGTTCGTCGTCGAATCGACTGTGTAGAATTGGTGTTCAGAACTGGGATCTGTTACGTGCATAATGTACGTTATGCATGACCCATAACGTACGTTATGACCCTTCACTTTCAGTACAGACATTTGGTTACGTACGTTAACCAGCATTGGGTTACGTATGTAACCATCATAACGTACGTTAACAGCCTGTGTTAACGTACGTAACGCGCTGTCAGCGTTTTTAACCCTGACTTAACCTCAGTCAGTTTCTTTTCGTTTTTCTTCAACCCTTCTCGCGACGTGAGTGTTCTTGAGTGCCTTTGGAGCGATTTGTCCAGAACAACCCGTGGATTTCCTTTAGAGATTGATTATCGTGCACCAAGGGAGATTAATCTACAACATTCACATCTTCCATCAGGCGAATCCAAGGTATTTCCTCAGGAACCCTAACTTTAGCGAATTTGGGGGTTTTTCGGGATTCTAGGGTTTAGTTCCGAATTGTTCATCTATATATCGATATTCTTTATCGATTGTGAGTATTGAGTGATTCTAAATCCAACTTCCTTGACTTTAATCCGTGAATTATCAATACGGGGAGATTTTGCGTGAACCCTCGCCCGTATCGATTGAACGTCTATTATCGCGATTTGTAATCGGGGTTTTGGGAGTATACCTTTCGATTATTGATGTCCGTTGGGACTGAGTTATGTTAATTCTTCGTTTAGGAACCGTTGTTTTCCAGTCGGATCATCCGTAGTCACTTTTCACTTCCGATTCTTCGAAGATGTCACAAAGGCAAGTACTTTACATTTGTTTACATGTTCTAGTATATGAATTATGGCTGTATTGCGGTTGTTGTGGATGGATATGTGTATGTTCACCTAGGGATGGTCCGACGGGGCCTCTAGGGATACGTTGCCGTGAGTTTCGTATCGCGAACTGTGGTTAACCACCCAGGGATGTCCGACGGGGCTCTGCGGGGTACGGTGGCCGTGAGTCACGTACCAAGGTTAACTTTGAATTGTTTTGGTTGGAGAAAATGTGTTTTGTGCTTGTGCATCGTAAATATTCCGGAATATAAAATGTTTTCTAAAATGATTTTGGCGCATATATTCATCTGATTAGAATGTAGTTCAAATGGATTGTACTTGCACTAGCAGTTGTCGCTAATCCCTTAAATGGGGGAAATACTTTTTGTATTTCAGGTATTGATCGTGGGGACAAGCGAGCACCAGAGACGTATGAGGATGATGGGCGAGCATGATACAGTCCGAAAGTTGATTATTGGTGTTCTATCTGTCGAATATTTTGATATCTTGTTTTGGGGATTTTGGTTTTATAAAACTGGTTTAAGTACTCGAGTACTTCTTTTCCAAAAATTGTTAACGTTGTGTTCCCGTTTTGGGAAATGGATTGATGTTGGATTCTATTGGTCGGGTTGTAGTCTTTTATTTCGAATTGTCCTTTTATTGATGATTGTTGTCGTTGGCAAAGGTCTCGTTGGTATGTTAGCGCAGTGGATTTCATCATGTGGCCCACGCGCTACCAGAATGCGCCCGAGCGTCTTGGGGTGTTACGTAACACCATACATCTTTCTAATCGAAAAATATGGCAATGTCATCAATCTTTTCCCCTCAGCATTATTGCTCACATATTCTCTTGCTCCAAGATTTTCCTAATAACCCAAGATGCTTGGGTAGAAGTAGTTAACCCTTTGATATACTATCCATGCACCCACTGAATTCAAAGTTTTTTCTTCTCTTGTGATACATTCCAAAGCAACTTACACAAAGCAGATTTGTTCCAAACTTAACTTTATTGACACTGTTTTTCAAATATATATTTTAGAATATTTGAATTTATAACTTTGTTATGTAGTATGATTAGATTATGTCTAACTCATTCAAGAAGAAAGATCGTGAGATAAGGATATATTTTAGAATGTATTCTCATAAACAATCTATCTTGTAGTGTATATACTTTAATTTAGCGGCTATATATTAGTGGCTATTGTAATCCGAAGTTTGCTAGGGTTGGGTTAGTCAGTCCTAATTATTTATTTACTTTTAAATCCAGATATTTTCGACCCAAATCGTTTATTCAGAAGCTCGCTAGGATTAGTCAAGAATCAATAAGGCTAACTTGTCTAACATCTCAATATTTCAATACTATACTAGATGTTGCATACGAAATATCATATTAATCATCTGTGTGAAGTGATATTATTTATTTGTTGGATTCTTATATATATATATAAAAACTTCTATCACGCTTAAATTGTCAATGACATTGAAAAACTAAATAAATATTTAGAATCAATAAGTATTTTACCACTCAAACTAATTTTCAATTAAAAATGATTAAATTACATTACTTGCTAGAAAAAAATATAGTGTTTTCTAAAATCCTATCACCGGCCGACGGGGCTGTCGTAAAAGAAAATATGTATACTACTGGTCGCCGGAGGTCCGCCGAAAAGCAGGTCAGCGACATAATGTAAAAAAAAAAAATGGCCGATCCCCAGAGGGCCGGCGGCCCGCCGGAAAGTAGGCCGACGGCCTAGCGTAAATAAAATAAATAAAATAAAATAAAGCAAAAAAGAAGAAGTTGGCCGGTCTCAGAGGTCCGCCGACGGTGGCCCGTCGGAAAGCAAGCCCGCGGCTTGGCGCTAAAAAAATAAATGACCGGTTGATGGAGGTCCGCAGGCCGCCGAAAATGATACGGTAATATTAACTGAAATATAATATTTAATACTAATAACTTTTTAGTTTATTAACTGAAATATTTGGTAGATTTTTAATGTTTTTTAGTTTTTTAAGCATTAAATGGTTTTTGACGATTTTTTAGCTGATTTTGGTAATTTATATTTTATAAGACAATTGTGTTTTATTATTTTTTAATTTAATTATTTTAAAGGTTTATTTTATTTTATTTATACATTCACACTATTTTATTTTTTAATTTATATATTATAATACTGAGACATATATAATTGTAAATTTACATCATTCAAAATAATCAAAAACAAAATAAATAAAGTTAAACTTTCATGAAGTTAGTTATATCTTCAATAATACAATCATTTAATTTTTTTCTCATTCGAACTTTCCATTTCGACAAATCAAAATTTAATAAAAATGATTATTTAGTCATATTTAGAAACATCTACAATTAATTTGTATTCTCTAAATTTTTTTGGTCGAACAATGATTATATTATTAATATGATATTGTCAAAAATTAAATATTTATATTTATTAAGAAGATATCTATAAAAATTAGTAAATTGGTAATTATATCATCTAATATATTAAAATTACTGAATCATGTATAAATGCTAGGGTATAGGTTGTACTAAAATAGCACAAATGCGCATCATTTAAATATATTAGAAAATAAAATAAATGAATCTAAAACTTTTGAAAATAAATTATTATTGCGATAGCACAATCAAACCGTTAATGCATTTTCGTTAGGAGTATCCTAATTTTCTGAATGATTAAAATTTTAAAATGCTAAAAATAATTATTCATTTATATTAATTATCTAAATCAATTTTTATTCTCTAATATTAGTTCTCATTCGTGCAAAATTTATTAAATTAATTGGATTTATATATTTTAGTAATATATGTTTGAAAATATATAAAATGAGGAATTTTTCAATAAATGTAATAAATATATTAAATATTAATGGCACATGATATAAAAACTATAATTTAATCGAGTTTAAATTATTTGTGGCAAAAAAATTCTATCAAGTGAAAAGTTGATGAGCGATAAAATTTTTATTTTTCGAGGGTAGAAGTATTTATCAAATAAAGATTGGTAGAAGTTTATTGCTTGCAAAAAAAATTTATGGTTTGTTTGTATTTTATGTCAGATTTTTAATAGATTGTCTTTGTATTATCCAACAAAAGAATACATTCTTGCAATAAAAGAAATAATTTTAATATCCAACAATAAATTTCTTTATTTAACATACTTTGCATTTATGCTAAAGAGCTTACTTAGTTGGTTTTTTTTTATAAAATAAAAATAATAGTATTATTCAATCAATTTAGGAGAGAAATTGAATACATTTTAAGTAAATTTAATTGATTTTGAAAATATATTTTACAAATTGATTATATCAGAAAACTAAAAATCCGACATATCGATTACATAACTTTTTTTTTTGCAAGCAATAAACTTCTACCAGTCTTAATTTGATAAATAATTCCGCCCTCGGAAAATAAAAATTTTATCGCTCATCAACTTTTCAGTTGATAGAATTTTCTGCCACAAATAATTTAAACTCAATTAAATTATAGTTTTTTATATCATGTGCCATTATTATTTATTATATTTATTACATTTATTGAAAAATAATTTCATATATATAATAAAAAAATTATCAAATTGGTCCCGTATGTGGGACTAATTGGCCAAAAAACCTTGTCAGTCTTAGGCGGGCCCACTATTTTTGCCACGTGTCGTCCACGTCAGCTCCGATGGCCGGAAAATACTCCGGCCGGCGACGAAGGACCAAATTGGCGAAAACAGGGGAGATATGTGGGTTTTTTTTGAGCCGCTGGAGACAGATGGGGCATTTTGGCCAATTGGTCCCACATACGGGACCAATTTGATAATTTTCTCATTTTATAACTTAATATAATAAAATATATAATGCTAGGACATAATTTATAATAAAATAGTGCAAATGTGCATATTCTCGCACGAAGTCAAATAACCCCGCAATTACATAATTAAATAATTTCTCTATTTCTTATACGAATTTTCTATTTTTTGAAAGATTGGGATTTTAAGATAAATTCTTTCATTTAGAGTTAGAAATATTTGTAATTAAGTTTGTCCACTAAAATTTTTCTTCCATGAAGGATGATTGTACTAATTAATATATTATTTTTTTTGGTAAATTGTGTTTATTCATTTACCAATGTGGGGAATATGATCCAACAACTTACAAACTCATCCCTCACAGCAGCTACAATCTAAAACTATTAACTATTACATATTAATCAGTTTAGCTAGCTGCTTATCTCTGTGATCCTTATCACAAATTTACACTGTCTGATGATTTCTATTGCCGGGTTAGATTTTGCCTGAAATCGCCTTGCATTTCTCTCTCTCCAAATGTAGTATACTGTCATTGCAAGAAGGATTCTGTATAATTTCTGCTTCCCTGTATTTGATCTACAGTGCTGCTCCATAGTGATCTTCTCCCTCTCCCATTCCTGTGCTCCTCCATTCAACTTACACCATCTCTTCAAGTGAATCCATACCTCAGCTGCATAGTCACACTTAAAGAACATGTGTTGGGTTGAGTCTTCTCCATGTCCACAAAAGCTACATTTAATATCCACCACAATGTTAATCTTGCTCAAATTCTCACTCGTAGCTAACCTGTTGAGGATTAGAAGCCACAAAATGAATACACATTTGGTTGGGGCCACATTATTGCACATTATTTTATTCCATCCAACTCCATTTTTGTCCCCTATAAGCGCGTAATACATCTTCCTCACCGAGAAGTGGGACATGGCCATCAGTCTTTTCCCTTCATCTATATTTCTCACATATTCCCTTGCTCCCAATACCTTCTTTACTACCCAAGAGGCTTGATTAGGTATGGGCATGGAATATATGTCTCTCCCCTTCACATAGTACTCACGCACCCATTTAATCCAGAGTTTTTCCTTCCCTTGAGTTATATTCCATAGCATTTTACACAGGGCTGCTTTGTTCAAAATGTGAACATTCACCAAATTCCATCCTCCACTCTTTTTTGGTAAACAAATATGCTCCCATGCTACAAGAGCTCGTTTTGACGTTCCAGCTTTTACAAACCATAAAAATGTCCTACATACAGCTTGAATAAGCATGATCACTTTTTGGGGAATCAAGAATATCTGGCTCCAGTAAGTTTGTATGCTAAAAAGTAAAGATTTAATCAATTGCATCCTTCCTGTATAAGATAGAAACTTGGCTGACCAACAGTTTATCCTTTCCAGAATCTTGTTTATGAGTGGTTGACATTGAAGTACTGATAACTTCTTAGTAGATAAAGGCACCCCCAAGTATTTAAAGGGTAATTCCCCTTTCTGCATTTGATGTTCCTGCAACATCCTTTCTTGTTGAGCTTCAGCCACTCCTCCAAAATAGATACAACTTTTATTTTTATTGGCTTTGAGTCCTGATGCACTGGAGAATTTGTTAAATGCCTGCATTAACCTTCTCATAGATCCAGCATCTCCTCTAGAGAATATTAAAAGATCATCAGCAAAGCACATTTGGATGATTCCCATTTTCTTACACCTGAGATGAAATTTAAAATTGTTATCCTCCTTCAACTCAAGTAAACATCTGTTCAAGTACTCCATGCATATAACAAACAAATATGGGGTTATAGGATCTCCCTGCCTCAATCCTTTTTTGCCATAAATGGTTCAGTAACCTCCCCATTGACACATATTGAATAGCTTACAGTAGTTAGACACTGCATAATCCAAACAACAAATTGATTTGGGAATCCAAGCTCCAGCATCAAATATTTTAGGTATGGCCATTCCACAGAGTCGTATGCTTTCTGTAAATCTATTTTTATCATGCATCTTGGAGAGATTCCCTTCCTCTCATAGCCTTTTACAAGCTCATGACTCAACATAATGTTATCAAAGATAAACACTCCCTTGAATAAAAGTTGACTGACTACAACTTATCACCCCATTCAGGACAACTTGTAATCTATTGGCAAGGACTTTAGAAATTATTTTATATAGGACAGTGCAGCATGCAATAGGTCTAAAGTCCTTTGCCTTACAAGCATTTGCAGTTTTAGGAAGTAAAGTGATCTGAGCAGTATTTATAGGATTAGGCAAAAAGCCTATGGTGTGAAATTGTTGCACTGCTGCTATTACTTCCTCCTTAATGATATTCCAAGCTCTTTTAAAGAAATGCACATTGAATCCATCCACTCCTGGATCTTTCTGATCATTCATACTAAACAGAGCTGTAGTGATTTCTTCTTCAGTAAATTTTTCACACAGTTTCTTTTGTTGCTCATGTGAAATCTTAGGGCCTCTCCGCACAATCTCTTTCTCAATCATAGGTAGTCTCTCTGCTGCACTTCCCATCAGTGTGATATAAAATTTTCTGAGTTCAGTTTTGATGTGCTCCTGTATTGTGCATCGAGTACCATCATCCCTTATCAGTAATTGGATAGCTTTGGCTGTTTTCCTTGCTTTAGTGTAAGCATGAAAAAATTTTGTGTTTGAGTCTCCAAGCCTTAGCCAGTCAATTCTTGATTTTTGCATCCATATATTCTCCTCCACTTGACTCCATTTTTCAATTTCTTGAAGCAGTTGTCTCTCCTCAGCAATGTACACTGTATCAATAGGGTGGATGGCCAGCTGAGCTTGATTGATCTTTAGTTTTTCTCTCAGCATTTCTAATTCAGCAGCTAGATTTTTGTATTGACTAGTGTTTAGCTCTTTGAAAGGTCTTTTCAGTTGTTGTAGCTTGGCCCATATGTTCAGTAGTTTATCGTGGTGTCTCTGATGTCCCCACACATTTCTCACAATCTCCATAAAATCATCATGGTCACCAAATACATTGAGGAATCTAAATGATGCTTGCTTTATCTCCCTTGTAGCTCCAATTTGCATCATTTGAGGATTGTGATCTGACACATTTCTGTCCATTAGTTCAACAATTACTGAACTATATTGGCTACACCATGCATTGTTACCAATGCTTCTATCAATGAGGGATAATATCCTATCCTCCCCATCTTGATTGTTGCACCATGAGAATCTTCCTCCAACCATTTTCAGAGGATGTAACTCAGTTGTCTCTATAAATTCATTGAAGTCTTTGAGATCCATTTGAGTGACAGTGTTGCCTTGGAATCTATCCTCCACTTGTAGGATAGCATTAAAATCTCCACTCATCAGTAGAGGATGGGTGGTATGCTGGCACACTCGCGTTAGAAATCTCCACAGTTCCTTTCTCATTTCTGCAGTATTACATGCATATACTGCTACTAGTTGAAACTCTTGCCCATTTCTCTTGTCTAACACCTCAACATGCACTCCGTGAGCATGAGTTTCAAGTACTGTAACTATAATTTTCCTGCTATCCCAACCAAGCCATATTCTCCCATTATCAGCATGGGAGTAATTATTTACAAATTCCCAGATCCTATTTATTTTTTCCACACTTTTCCTAAATTTCTCTCCCTTTACCCTTGTTTCAAGTAGAGCAGCTATCTCAATTTTATTTTGTTGCAGAAGGATTTTGATTTCCTTCTGTTTGAGGGGTTTATTACAACCCCTCACATTCCATGTAATTAACCTCATGGCTCACTGGAGGGGACAGGGTCCCCGCCCCTTTTATCCTGTTTTTCTCCTTCTCCTTCCAGTATCTGGTATGCATTCCTAATCTCAACATCTTGATTTGGTGGATTGTACCTTCTAGTAGTATGTTTCGGCTGCGCCCACTCCTTTTGTATCCACTGCTTGGTAGTCTTGTCCCCCTTTTCCTGTTCTTTTCCTCCTTCTTTGTTCTCTTGGTGTTTCTCTACATATGGAGCAGGTTTCTTTACTTGCCATTGTTTACTTTGCACTGCTTGTTTAAATGTCTTAGGTCGAAACACCTCATCACAGTTATGTCCTGCTTGAGAACATTTCTTACAGAATGGTGGATACCAATCATATTCAACTTTCTGCGTGACTTGTATCCCTCCCTCTACTTCAATCAATATTTCATGAATCACTGGCTGAGTAACATCAATCTCCACTAGTACCCTAGCATAAGATATGCGTTCTTGGGTAGTGGTGCAGTCATATGCATACAAAGGAGTATCTAACACACTGCTAATCCTACTCAATGAATTCATCCCCCAACAGTTCAATGGTAGGTTTGGGAATTTCACCCAAAGTGGGATTACCTTCAATATTTCTTTCTCAAAGCAGAATCCCGATTCCCACGCTTTTACAATAACTGGCTTTCCTGCAATTGTGTGAGGTCCTGCAAATAATACAATATCCCTATCTACCATCTGCTTGAATCTTACCACAAAATACCCCTCAACATGATAGAATATCTCAGGCTTGTTCTCGATCTTACATTGTTTCATGAGATATGTGTTCAGATAAGAGATAGTAGGTGTATCTCCAATCACATATAAGATTACAAATGTTTTCCATTTCTCAGCTTCAATCTCAATATCATGCGCATCTAAGCTTGCAATCGGAGTCCCTTGTTTTAGCGTAGGGGATATGTAGTTGAGTTTCATACCTATCTTGGCTGGCTTTAGATTCGGCTGCAGGTTCTCCGGTGGTGGCACCAGATCCCCTTGCATTGGTATCGTTTGAGGTGCCGGCGAAGATAGCTCTATACGCCTAAAAGCTGAGGATTCCGTCTTCACTTGATTTCCAGATTTCGCCGGTACAGTTCCATTACTTGTCGATTTTTGTTCTCCTCCACTCTTTCCGCTTAATGGAGGTTGTTTATTCCCCGATCCAGCTCCCGATATCTTTGGTGTTGATGTGTTGCTACCGTTTACCATCTTTTTCGGTCGCCCTCGCCGTGCCATACTCCGGCGGCTCACATTAATTCAGTTTCACTAACGTGCGCTGCGAGAGCAGTTCTATATATAATAATTATATATTAATCTAATTAATTAATATATTATTACTGATAAGTAATTACTAAGATATATTTAAAATTTTATACAAATTCCAATTATAAAATTTAATAAAATATGGACTATATATAAATGCTAGAGAAGTAATCGAATGAGAATAGTGCAAGTGAGCATCAACCAAAATAAAATAGGAATAAAATTAAAAAATTAACTTTGCCCAAACAAATTATTTTTACAATAACATAATGAAATAATTTTCCTATTTTCTCACATGAATATTTTTATTTTTTTGAATGAACGAAATTTAAGAGAGTTAATATGATCCAATTGTATTTAAAAATAGTTTAATCTTTTTCTTTCAAAAATAATTCTAATCATTTATATATTTTATTTTTATGAAATGACTTACATATTTTACAGGGCCGGACTTATGTGTGTGTGTGTGTGTGTTTGTGAAGAACAAAAAAACAAAGATAAGAAAAACAACGCAGAAAAAAAATAAAAAATAAATACGATTTGAGATTTGAGAAGACAGCAAACTTTCGCCCGCGGCCGCCCCAAGTTCTATTCTATTATTTTTTAAATGTGACGTTCTTGGGTTCTATTCTATCTCTATTTAATTTAAATTTGTTAATTGTTGATTGACTAGTTAGTAGAAAAATAATGCCCTAGATAATAGATATATTTTCAGATTGTGAGATGGGTGTTGAAGCTAAATTTTCGGGAAAACGGATCATCCGTAGGAAGAAACAATATGGTGAAAGTGGTAGTGATGAGGTCAAACAATCACCAGAAGAATCTTTCAGGGTTGATTATTTCCTCTACATAGTCGATCAAGCACGATCCTCACTTCAAGAAAGGTTTGAAAAAATTAAGGAATACGAACTTACTTTTGGATTTTTGTTGAATGTGGAAAAGTGGAAGACTGAATCATATGAGAGTTTGTTGAAATCCTGCATAAATCTTGACCAATATTTGAAGCACAATGGGAATGCAGACATTATTGGAGATGATTTATGCACAGAATTATTGTGTTTGCAGTCGTATTTTTCAAGTGAAAAGTCGAGAGCAATAGATGTCCTGTGCTATTTGAAGAGGGTGAATTGCTTCCCACATGCTTATATTCCGTATAAGATTTTGCTAACCATTTCGGTTACGGTTGCATCATCGGAAAGATCTTTCTCGAAGTTGAAGTTGATTAAGACCTATTTGAGATCAATAATGTTGCAAGACATGTTAAACGAATTGGCTATGTTATCGATTGAAAGAAAACTGGTTGATAAGTTAGATTACACAGACTTGATAAATACTTTTGCGTCCAAAACCGCTCGACGTGTTGTATTTAGATAAGGTAAAAAAATTTATCTCTTTTTCAATTACTTCTCATTTGTTCCATTATTTTTTATATTAGTTTATCTCTCGCTTATTAACGGGCCCAATTTTTCCGCGTCGCCTAGAGCCTTGCGAAGCACATGACCGGCCCTTATATTTTATGAATATATTTGTAAAAGGTAGTGAATGGTAAGTATGTAAAAATTTGTATTTTATTCTCATATATTAAATTATATCACCCATTAGCTTTGCCTGTCTGATATAATTGAATTTGTTTCTAACAATTTAACTCAATTCATATTTTCTTAAAAAATACAATTTATTTTGTATTATGGTTTAAAAATTAACTATACCATCTTTGAGAAGAAATTTCAAAACAAAAAAATATTGAAAAAGAATTATTGAGATGAATCAGTGTTTCAGTTGCGTTGCGCAGGAATATATCGTTTTTATGTAAAATTGTGTAACACAAAATAGATTAGCTCATATCGTAGGTGATTCGAACATGATATTTTTTAAGTAAAAAAAAAATATTCCCATGCAAGAACAATACCTAAATAGCCAAGGTAAATAACCCTCAAATAATTTCAAATAACAAAACAACCTAAAATTCTTATAATATTCCAAAATAACAAACTCAAATAAGTCATAATATGTAAATATTCAATCCTAGAAAGACTTAAAAATTCATTTCTAGTAGTGAGCTGTTGAGGTGTGCGATGTGCCCTGCTATTCGAGTGTGATTTTGTTCACCCTCCTAAAAAGAGGGTGAACTTACCCTCCATAATTGGAGGGTAATTTTGAGATATAAAAATTAAATTTTTTAATTTTTGTTTCTTCTATGTTATTCTATTTGTCGAGATCTTTAATTTGAGTATAATTTTGATACATAATTTTGTAGTTTTTTAATTTTTTTTTATTTTGAGTGATAAATTAATATTTTTTATTTATGAAAATAATTTTTTCAAAACTACAAAATTATGTATCAAAATTATACTCAAATTAAAGATCTCGACAAATAGAATAACATAGAAGAAACAAAAATTAAAAAATTTAATTTTTATATCTCAAAATTACCCTCCAATTATGGAGGGTAAGTTCACCCTCTTTTTAGGAGGGTGAACAAAATCACACTCTGCTGTAAGTAATTAAGGTAAGTAGAAATTTAATTAAGATTTTCTACCTCTAACCCTAAAAGCACAGACAACCCGCGCAATCGCGTGTATAGCGAACGCACTCGCGCGCTTTCGACGCCACATCAGTCATTCGCGCGCGCAAATCATGATTGAGCGCAAATGGACCAGTGCTACTTAGCATTTTATAAAAAAATTGCGTTAAAGCGAGCTACGGCGCACGCTATTCAACGCTATAAAAAATATTGAATGAACTACGAAAAGTTCATATAATTTATGAACAACAACTCTAAGTATTAAGAAAAAAATAATAATCTTTATGAAATATGAAGTAATATTGTTAATCTCAACTGACTTAGAGTAAATTTTTGTTGAATAGAGCAAGTATTAGAAAAAAATCAGAAAGTTTAAATGATTGTTTTGAAAAAATAGGATGATAATTAGTTTTTTTTGTTAACATGCATTATAATTTATGTAGAATTAGAGTTGAATTTTAAATATGTACTTGAATTATTTTGGTAGATTTAAATTATAATGATTTTCTTTTTATTTTCTGTTTTTACTATATTTTATCTTGATATGTAGGACTTAAGTACGTATACGACATAGTTGTTTCATTTCATTACCATCTAGTTGATTTGAATAAGTGATGAAAGTTTGTATATGTTGCTTGAATATTTTATATCAATTGGAGGTCAAATCCGGCAAATTATAATTTTTTTATTATTTAATTAGTTGTGGCTTATGTGTCAATCGAAGCATGCGCATCTGACACATAAACAGCCGAAATACCGTTACATGACATAAGACAATCGAAACATAAAATATACAGTGCACATAACTCAAAGATAAACTTCCAAGGGAAGCTAACTTAAAAAAAAAGCAGAAAAGAAGAACCAAAAAAGAGGAAAAGAAAAAAAAAATAGAAAAGGAGAAATTTTGTGATGTATTTTGTCCTATGAGGGTAGGCTTTGTGCTTTTGCTTTTGGTCATGATATTAGAATCTGACGGGTCAGACACATTGGGGGTTGGGCTAAGCCATATGGGTTTGCAGAGGGGCTCATGCTAATAGGCTCCGACCCGGTAATTAAAGGTTTGACCTGCTGGGTTCAACTACCTTCTTTCGGTCCTAAAAAACTGATTTTTTTTTTTCCTTTAAAAAAGAAAAAGAAAAGTGCTTTAGCAAAAATAAAGTTTCAAAACCAAATGGAAAAAGGAAACAAAGGTCAAAATGCTGTAAAAAAATGCAATACTCGACCCTTTTTCACTACAACATAAGCACAATTCGGTGACTTTGCGAAAATTTTATGGGTACAAACTTGAACGAGATGTAATTTTAGATCTGCTCCCATTCATATTGATCGTATTTGTATGAGCATCCACGTGTCATCACAGTAAAACTTTTTGAGACAAAAACTGAGTGGACATACTGATTTTTGTAAATGAAACATTCTTACATTAGTATACATGTGTTGCTTCATTAAAATCTTGTAAAGAAAATCCTATAAAAAAAAACTCGATCGAAGGAAAAAGCAAGCGTACAACTACTCCTTTTGACTTCAAATCTTGAGAAGTAAAATTGATCTCTGCAATGCTCTTATTATGTCATAAGTGTGTCGTCGAAATTTTATTAGAAAA
Organism: Orobanche coerulescens; assembly: GCA_033398695.1. NCBI lineage: Eukaryota > Viridiplantae > Streptophyta > Magnoliopsida > Lamiales > Orobanchaceae > Orobanche > Orobanche coerulescens. The sequence goes on along the minus strand of CM065816.1, from coordinate 8,014,816 downwards.
AATCCAGTGAAAAAGACCATAATGATGAGAAAAAAAACACATTACTCATGTTAAAACACTTTTAAGTTATCTCGTTAAAAAATTTGCTAGGAAAATTTTATGGAATAAAATTTCATTCAAATGACAAAGAGTTCGACACGTATTTCGTACAAATATGTTTCAGCCATCCCAAACTCCTTCGTAGATTTGCACGAGTATAATATAGAACTGGTCTGTCACTTTGTTTATTTTTAGTTTCACGTGAATAAAGTTTAGACACCAATGTTATCAATTATTCTTCATAACAAAATAGTATTCGTACCACATATAGTGTAATAGCAATCTCGAACTCATAATATCATTATAAATGATACATGTTAATATCTTGACCGCGTTGTCACACAGCGACAAATTTAGAAATTATATGTTTTGGTAAGTAACAATCCATCATACGAAAAGTCTGAATTAAATTATACTTATTGCGTACTAATTGAAACTACAATTAAAGATAAGTATAAAAAACACGGAGTTTGATGTTTTGAAATTTAATATCTAATAACATAAATTAGCATAAAGAATAATATAAGTAGAAATTAATGAGAATGAGATTCATGTCCACAGTTCAATTCGACTAATCCAAATTAACTGTGACACCATATGATACTATTCACTTGAAATTACTAGCTCTAGATAACAATAAGCTCTATCTAAATGTTCCCTTATTGCGTATGTAACCGAAATAAGCTCTTCGATTCATCATAACTATCGGCAACCTAGAGTAAGCTTTTTAGGTTTAATGCAATAACACTCTTTAAGAGCTAGGAAAATTGGCTAGTCTAAGTAACAGCCAACATGTTCATGCGCTCAACCTGTTTAACTCATAGTATTATGTTATGTCCTAATAGTGCGCGACTATTAGTTGCTATAAATGAATCAAACACAACAAGGATTACGTATTGAAGGTTCAATTTTAACGGTAAATATAAAATACCGGGCAAACAAGATATACACATGCCATGGATTTGAAAATAAAATAACGCAATCGATTCCACAAGATAGTTAAATAATCGTCACATGAATTAATCAATTTCAAAAGAATATTTCCTCTTTATTTACTAGGCCAATTCTTAGAGGTGAGGGAGTGGGTGCGTGAGAGGTGAATTGCGGGGTGGCTCACTCATGGGAACACTGCCGCCTCGACTTTCATACCGCACGGGAGAGCAAAATGAGTGAGTATCTCACGCACGGGAGAGGAGAAAAGTCGAACGTTGGGAGGAGAAAATATGACCGTTTGACGTTTATTTAATGTTTTTTAATAATATTATGTAATGTTTATTTAATTTTAATGAAGTTTTAGTTTTTTAATAAATTTTAATAGAATTTAAAAAAAAAAGAAAAAAAAAGGTGAGTGAAGGGTGAGTGAAGTGGCGTCTCCAAAAAAGAAGCGAGTGAAGGGTGAATGAAAAAAAAAGTGAGGAATAATGTGGCGCAAGGAGATTGATTGGGAGTGAATAAAGGGAAGGAGGGCGAGTGAACCACTCCCTCCCCTCTTATCCATCCTACTTTGTGGTAATTAAAAAAATACAGAGATAATTTAAAAAAAAAAAAAAGAACATCGAATTTTTTAATTAAAATAACCCTAAAAATATAAAATCGTCAGAGAAATAAAAAACTAATGAAAAAAAAAGCCCTAAAATTTGAATTATTTTTTTGTTCAAATAGTCCTAATTTCAAAAGCCTTTTGATGAGCTAACCTCAGTCTGTTACTCTGCACAATAACTGTGTCCTGAACCTAAAACAGTGTTTGGCATCATCTTTTCTAGTTTTTTTTTTTTTTTTTTCACTGTACTTTGTTGTCTCACGTGACAACTCTTTTTACCTCACTCCATACACGGCGTTATCTTGTTTCTCTACATTAGCCTTCTCTCTCTCTCTCTCTCTCACACACACACAATTAAGCTCCAATCTCTTGCGTCTGCGTTCTTAACACTCTTTTCTCTATCGCATCTCTCTCCCTATCTCCTTCTCTCTCATGGAAGCTCTTGGAGTTTTGAAATTCTGGCGAAACACTGCCGTCGGAGCTGACATTAGCTCCGAGGTGGATGACGTGCGCAATTCGTCCATCGCCACTGACGACGACGACGACGAAGAAACCGATAATGAGGAATCATTGTTTGATTTGGTCATCAATTCGCCTGAATTCGGTGCCGCTATAAAGCGCGAGGATGATTTGAAGAAGGAATCTCGGTTCATCGAATCACCGAGGAGTTTTTTTCCGATGAGGAAAAAGTGTTTCTCGAGTTCTAAGCCAGAATGGCCGGTTACTATCCTCCGGCCAGCTCCGAAGTTCAGAGCATTCGTGTTGGGTCTCAGAAAATCGTCGAAATGCGGGAGAGCCGCGTCCAGCGCCGAGCCGAAGGCGAGTCCTCTGAATCAGCCGGCGATATCGTCGAGATTCGAACACAGCAATCGTTTTTCTCTGAAAAGCAGACCGGCTGAGTCGCCGGTTGTTCCGGTTTTTGCTACAGACAACAGTTTGAGAAGCAAAATGCTGAAGGAGAGCTGCGATTATAAGACTAATCGTTCCAACGTCAATTCGCAGGAGAAATCGGTGCCTAAGTATCTGAAACTGATTAAACCATTCTACGTGAAGGTTTCCAGTAAGACAAAATCAACGGATTCCGCGACGCCGTCGTCATCGCCGTTGACGGCGCCGGCGAGTTTTTCTCCGAGGAAGTTCGCTGAGGTGAGTAGGGTAGGGAGCTTCAAAATCATGACGAGGAATTTTGTGAAGAGTCGATCGGCGTCGGCAGCGGAAGGTCCAGTGCCACCGTCGATTCGCCGCAGAGACGACTCGTTACTGGAACAGCATGATGGAATCCAAGGCGCCATTCTTCACTGCAAAAAATCTTATAATAATTCTTCATACCAAGGTATCCTTTACTACTAATACTAATAGAGATAAAAGATTCTTACTCTCTCATTCCCGCTTTTTCTAAATTAAATGACAATACATTCAGATTATTTATAATTTTATAACTATAAAAAATTATAAAATTATAATATCTTAAAAAATATATCTTATGGTAAATTTATTTCTAATAATATCACGTCTTTCTTATGAGAAAATATATGGTCATAATTAAAGAAAATAACCATAGAAAAATGGACACTTCGAACGAGACAGAGAGAGTAATATATTATTACTTATTTGAATATACTTGTCATAAATTGAATGATATGTTTATACTTCCTCCGTATACTTTCAATTGCAATATTTCACTTTTTTGCTCTATGTTTATACGAAAGTTAGTTTATTCTTTTTTATCGGTAAATGTTAGTCCTTAGTACCTAGATTTTTTATCCAAAAGGGAATGAAATCTTCCAACTTGTGTAAGTAGAAGAAGCGGAAGGATATGCGCAAGGAAAGCTCTCAAAGAAGGATCTTTCTAAGGGATCGAACTCGGGTCTTTCACTAACGGAGGAATCCGATGGCAAGCTCCTTGATTTACGAAAATTAAATTATATTTCATTATACTAAGATAAAAATAAATATTAGCATTTGAGTTGTTGTTAGATTTTGTTTCTTGGATTATTTAAAAATTTGTAATTTTTATTATTATATAACTAAACAAATTAAGGATTAAAATTTAAATATTGAAGTCCCAAGTTCTTTCTCGATGTTGCATGAGCGAATTATTATTGGAAATTATTTAGGAATTCGATTTTCTTTAATTAATTTCTTTGGTCAAATTTCAGAATTCTCGAAACTAAGTCGGGCTACAAGTGATTCTTCGCACGAGAAATTGAGGAGAAATTCATGTGAGGAGCAAAAACGATGCAGCATTTGAATCACAACGAGAACAGTCCAAAATGCGGAGACATGACGTCATGTTCTTTTATAGCTATGAGGATAGTAGTAGGATTTTTATATTCATAGGGGCAGTAAAAAAAGAAAAAAACGGAAACTAGCCTGTGGACTGGACAGTCTGAATGCCCCCTGACTAGTAAGTAGTTGTTTACCTTTTTTTTTTACCCTCTGTAAAAAGTAGTAACCGATAGGTTTGAAGACTAGTCTCTGCGAGTCTTTGACTCCATCTGCCAATTTTAAAGACATAAAAAGGGGGTTAATTGTTAAAATAAATTAGATTTTAATCCTCAAGGTAGCCAAGTTGGTGGAGTAGGTGATTGCGGGACTGAAATATCACGAGTTCGATTCTCCCTACCAACACTTTCTTGGTTGAGCATGTCACACAGAGTTGCCTAGTGTGGTTTACCTGATTGGTGTAGTTTGCAGGCTATTACGTACAAGCCAAGAGTTTATCCAATGCGAACTCAAATAGTAGCGGCTGCCGGTTCCCTGTCATAAAAAAATAGATTTTTATTAGTTACAATGCGGATTTTCTTTACACGAATTATTTATATTTGTCACATCAATATCAATATTCTTTTTAGTGAAAAATTGATGACGAGATCCTCAGGGCATAACTCAAAGCGAAAAGAGGATATCTTTCACACACAGACGCAGCGGCTCGAATTCTCGTGGGAGATCCGCTCTTTTCGTGAATTTGACTTTGTGTGTTTATTCAACAAGATCCTCAAACCGGCCATGATGATAACCTACGATTTAACCGGGGGTAGGAATGGGGGATCGGACCTACAATTTCATGATTAAACCTTGGTCAACAAAAAAAAAAAAAAAAAATTGATGACGATAATAGTGGGTACGCCTTATATGTCACATATGCGTCATATCATATATGTCATGTAAATAATACTGTACTACATAAATTTTTATTTAAATTTTAAAAAACAAAGCTCCTACACAAACAAATGCACACCTCTGTCTTGTAGGGGTTGTATCCTGCGTAGTAGGGGTTGTATCCCTACACATCCCCTACTACATATAAAGTAGAGTACAAATTCTACTACGCATGGTACAACCCCTACAAAGTAGGGGTGTGCATTTGTGTGTGTAGCATTTTTGTTTAAAAAAACATGATTTTTAAGAATCTACAAATCCTTTTTTTATTATTTATTTATAATTTAAATAGAAATTTTAGGTATTATCGATGTGTAATAGAAGATGTGACATATAAAGTGTCTTCAATCAATATTAGTATGTTTTTGTCGATTTTTTTGTTATATATAATTTGATAAATTTAATTAAATCGTGTATTACAACCAAAAAATATACTACCTCCGTTCTCTTATAACTGCAATATCTGGACTTTCACGGTTGGCAATGCACAATTTTGATTATTAATATCTTCAATTCTTTACTTTTAAAAATTATAAGAAGTTGATAGTTTGAAAGTATATTTCGAGATGAATTTAACAAGATCCCACATGACTATATTTTTTTATATGTATAAATCACAAAAGATGGTCAAAATAGAATATGTGAATAGTGTAAGGGAGGGAGGAGTGGTACCCGATTACCCTAATACCCTGGGGGTGCCACATCACCTCTATCCAATAAAAACCTTACAATTCAAAACTACCCCAATACTACCCTAACTAGACGGAGTGGTATACGATCCTACCCTAACACTAAATTTCAAAAAAAGACAAAAAAAAAAGAAGAGAACAAAGCTAATAATAGTTCGGGTTCCGAACTCGAATTGTTCCAAATTTTCAAGTACCCTAAGTACTAGGAATGGTGTAGCCGCTAGGGTACTTGACCTCGATGGTGAAAATTTCGTCCACTCCGTCCTACCTAATAGTCAACATGTTGCAATAATAAAAGAACGGAGGAAGTATATTTTAATTGAAGTCGTGATCATTTCAATTGTGGACTCCAATAATGAAAATAATAATCAAAATCTCTCACCATATTTGTTGCAACACCTTTTAAATAAAACTAAAAGATTGATGTTACTTGATTATTGCAACGTGTTGACTATTACATTGTTCACATACTTTTTTATAGTCTTTTGTGATTTATATATATAGAAAAATATAGTCATGTGAGATCTTGTTAGATTCATCTCGAAATATACTTTCAAAATATCAACTTCTTATAATTTTTAAAAATAAAGAATTAAAGATATTAAGGATCAAAGCTGTGCATTGGCAAGCGTGAAAGTCCAGATGTTGCAATTATAAGAGAACAGAGGTAGTAATTAATTTTACATAAATTTCCAAATAATTATTATTTTTTTGTCACTTTAGAAATTTTGTATTCTATCATTACTACGCATCTCAAACAATCACACCATTTAATCTGCATTATTTACTTATCATCAATATTTTTAACATCTTAATCTTTACCATACACTCATCATCACTGTAGAGGGTAAATTCTACAATTAATGTTGATGACGTCAAGCACGTCAGCCAAGTCGGTTGAATCGGGCACTAGCAATCTGTCAACACAAAATACGTAAGAGTCCATATGGAGCACCTGTGGGGTGTCGGCCGAAGAGCCTCCGATGCTCAAGTCAGTAAACAATTTTGTATTGAATAAATCGAAATAAATGAATTAAATATAATAAAAAATGCAGCAATTGATGATGTCAATGATATCGGATGGTCAGGCACGTCCGGCGAGTGATCAGGATGATGCGGCGGTCGAGAGCGACAGAGGGTGAATGAGAAGTGTTGTGTAATATCCGGGATTTCTATTACTGTTATTTAATGTTATTTTATCCGAGTTATGTTGTACAGTGTGGAATCTGTACAATATGGATAAAATAAATGAAGGACTGAGACATCTGTATTGGTATAATTGTCGTACTTGGTCGACAATTGCATTTGAGGATATAGTGTGTTGTGTATATGTATTCGGTATGTCGAGACGACAGACAGGAACAATTGTAAATGGCTAAGTATAGAAGCCATAACATACGTACGCTATGAGTAGTATTTTACGTACGTTAAACGGACATTTACTGTAGCAAGTCAACGTATGTATTATGTACGCTATGGCCTATGCATTACGTACGTAAGCGATTGAACGAAACGAGGCATTGAGTTTTGGAATGATGTTTCGTACGCTATGAAGGACATTTAGCGTACGTTAGGTAGCATTACGTACGTTCATGGTGATTGATAACGTACGTAATGAGCGGTGCAGATTATAAAATGGGGTTCGGTCTTTCATTTCTTCACGAAAAGAAACAATGTTTTCCTTCCCTTCTTCGTCCCTCTGCGTATGTTAGTGAGATTAAGCCCCTTATAACTTGGTTATGAGCTTGAAAACATGGATTTGGGGCTTGGATATGAAGATATCAATGATCATTGAAGTGTTTGATGGTGTTGTAATGTTCTTGAGGCATGTTGATGAACTCTATACCTTGAATTCGTATTTTGATGCTATTTTTGATGAATAATTCGTATGAAGATGCTTATGGTATTGTTGTTGAGATTCTTGAGGTCATGTGAATTGTATGTTAAAGGGTACGATGATATATGTCTTCGATTATGTTATTTGATTATGGAATCATGGTGTTCTTGGTGTTCTTGGTAGATATATCACATCAAAGAGGGAAATTTGATAAGATATATGATGGTTTTCAAGTATAATCGTGGATTTGATGATTTAAACCAATACTATGTTAATTGTAGTAGTAGAATTCGTATGTTCTTGACGAAATACGAATCATGATAACAGTTTTGAATCCGAGAAGATTATAGTTAATCTTATAACAAGATTCTCAATGGTATTGAACTATTTCGGTAGTTCGGATTGCCGATTATGCCGATAGTATTGTCCTACTATGAAATTTATATTTATAAACAAGGACGAATCGTGTTAATTCGTATGAATTCGGAATAGAGTATGTTATGTAATCCTTGTTATCGAGATGAGTTGATTGTTGATATGATTATCGGGTTATGGAAACGTATCGTGATTATGAGTTCATGATTGATTGATTCGGGTTTTTCGGATTTATGTTTAATCGGGATATTGTGGAACCGTTGGGTTTATTGATCGGTTGTATTGATTGTTAAGTATGATCATCGAGTTGCGGTTTGTATTGTAGATATGAGTTCGTATTTGTTGAGTTAGATTATTTGATTTTGTATATGATCGAGGAATTGTTGAGCTGTTGCGTTTGATTGATTGGTTATATCGGAATTGATTATTATCGAATATGTGTTAATTGCTTACTTCAATAGGTTGTGATCATTGATCGTTGGTTATAATCGTCGACTAGAAAGTGTGTTGCGGTCGTGTTCGAGAACGTTCGTGAATCGCTTTGGCCGGGAGCCGAGGAGCTTGTAGACGACGACAAGGAATTGGTAACGGCTTCATCATCGTCGTGTCGGTATCGAGGCAAGTATTACTTGCACAGTTTATAATATTTAATGAATGATTTAGATTTCATTCGTTTATAATTCGTATAGCAATGATTATAATTGTGAACACTGAAAATTTGGGATTCTACGTTGTTTTCAGATTTTGGGAATTTAAATCATAATGTATATGATTTACTTTTGTTATTGGTATACCTGGGTATCGAGGATACATTGTGTTATAGCCGAAGACATGAATTATCTACCGTCCGTGATATTTTGGACCGTCGAATATTGAGGATAATTGTTTGTGATGGTTTTGACATCGAGATTGCTCTCAAAGGACTCGGGGCAAGTAATATATCATTTTTGTTATTTTATATCGATCATGTTGTGATGCATTTGTGTATTGTTGTTGTCGTGCATTGTGTATTGTTGTTTTGTGCAGTTGTGCATTGTTGTCATATGTCCATTATGCGTTGGTCCGACGGGATCATCATGGGAATCTATAGTTGTGTGTGCTAGATCGTTGGATAAGTATTTCCACCATGCGTTGGTCCGACGGGATCATCATGGGAATCTATAGCTGTGTGCGCTGGATCGTTGGATTACCATGTGTTGTTGGTGTGCAAACGTATATTATGTGTTATCCATGAGTATACATTGTTGTTATTGATGTGAGCATATTGACGTTGTCATATGAGTATGCATTTGTAGGTCTTGCGTTAGGACCATGTCCGTATGTTGTATTGATCTGATCTCGGATTAGACTGACATGATTGTCGTGGTATTGTGCATCTCGAGGTATGTTCCGTGTTTCCTTTGGTAATTGTCTTTTGATGGATAATCGATTATCGTGTTAAGATGTGATGAGGTTACCCCATGGATTGGGTTGGAGAGAGTTAGTAGATTTCGTAACAGTGAGTTATGATAATATTTTGAGAACCTTGGGTATTGTTGAGATACAATACAGATATTTCGGTATGAGCTTATTGTGTTGTTGAAAGGATACGAGATGTGAATTTTGGTAATTATTATCACGAGTTGGTAAAGTTATGGTGGTAAGATTACATTGGTCGTATTCTTACTTAGTACTTTCATTAGTATGTAATTATTAATGTGATGTGATCGTTATCATTGTTGGATATTATGGTTGACCCCGTCGTGGGCTTTCTTTTTAGGTTCTTTGAATATCGAGCTTGTAGCGGTCGCGAGGAGATGAGCTACCCGGAGGATACTAGCTATGGCTTGTATTTGTGAATCGAGTCTTCTGATTATATGTTGTATTCCACTACTAGAGTATTTTTAATTGTTGCCCTTTCCGCTGCATGAGTATTTCTTAAATGCCCTTTTGATTTTTTGGCAACTTGAGTTATTTTGGAAATGGTTTTCTAAACTATTTTGTCGGTACGTATAAGCGATAGCTAAACGTATATTTTTCAACTGCTGAGTTTGGCATTTTGGGCCTTGTAGTTTCAAATGAGATTTTTACGACGGTTTTGTTAAACAGATTTTATTAAGTCTTCAAATGTTTTTAAAAGATAGTACCGTCGTTAGCCTCTTGGACATTTGTAAATATTTGTGAAAATGTATTTTACCCTTGTGGGTTCCATCTCGGGGCCCACGACGCTGTAATATTCCTGGATGGCTCTGGGGGTGTTACATGTTGAACGGGCATAACGGTGATATTATACGGTCAGGTATGTCCAGTGACTGGTGGATGTGAGATGACGGTTGAGAGCATAGGAGAATTAGAGAGAGTTATTTAAGAGCGTAATTTGAGTGGAGAATGACCTCGAATTCGATGATCTAATTGGGTAAGTAGTCTTGTCTTTATATATGACGGCTTGAGGTCTCTAGGCTTTCTCTTCTCAATCGTATTCGTCTGTTACACTGACTCATTTGTTTCTACTCTTGCGGAGCTCGTGACTTTTAACACATTCTCGAAAGTCACCTCACCTGACCGTTCAGATAATGTGGCTGGCATGACTAACCCCTGGATCCGGCTTGGTTGATGAATCTTAACAAGCCAAGGGCCAAACGAATTTATCTTCACTAGACTGTCTGGTCTGTTGGGTTTGTTCGACTGATTGGAAAGACTTTGTTGGGCTTGGACTGGATTGACGGATTTTTACCCATACAATTACTACTTTCCCAACTTTTCAATCTAGCACATCCAATGTTTATCCAAAATATACAAATATTACACTATATGTCAAGGGGACAAATAGAGTAGAAGTGGCCAGAAAATCCAAAAACGCCGGGTCCACTCGTCGACCCTGACCCGTCGGACCCGTGTAGGACCACGACCCGGACAACCAGTCGAACCCGGGGACCGGACCCGTGGTATACACTGGTGGGGTCTGGGTCCTACATTTTGTGACCCATCGAGCCGCCGGGTCCGACCCGTCAATTCGGCTGGGAATTTAAAAAAAAACTAACCGTATGAGTCGATCGGTCCGACGGAAATTTTTTCAAATTTGTTTCAAAAAATAAATAAATTCAAACATTATATCTATAAATACTCCCCCAAATCACAAAGAAAATGATATTGCTACGTCTCCTAAAAAATCCAAAATATCCAAGTTTGAACGAATGGTTTTTTGAGGCAAATCGAATAAACCATATATTGTCTTTGTTGTGAGTGTCTTTAGCCGTCAAAATATACTAATCAAAGAAAGGGCCAAATTTATCACTAGATCTTATTGAAAATTTACTAATCAAAATATACTTTGATTTTATATCGAGTTTATTTTTATTGATGTTAGAAAGTTAAGAGTTGTAAGGGCTAACTGACGATCATTGGTTAATAGAAGGATCTGGCTGGACGCCAAAGCTCAAAGGAATGGTGTTCGGTTCCGTACTCGACTCCGTGCCGCAACCATTGAACTTTGACCAAGGTGATTGGTTTATTTCTCACTTGTTTGACTCGACTCTCGAGTATCTTGATTGGTTTCTCTTCGAACGTGGCATCCTTAGCGACTTCGATCTCGCTAAAATCAATTACATGACTGGGATCTGTTATGTATTTCCATAACTGAGATACGTGAAACACATTATGAACATGACTCAGTGATGGCGGTAAGTCCAACCTGTACGCCAACTCCCCAACTCTTTCAAGAATCTCGAATGGTCCGATATATCTCGAACTCAGCTTTCCTTTCCTCCCAAAACGAAAAATTCCCCAAGTAGGAGAAACCTTTAAAAGCATGTGGTCCCTAATTCCAAATTCTAACGGGTGACGGCGCACGTCTGCATAATATTTCTGCTGACTCTGGACAGTCAACAGCCTTTCACGAATCAAAGCTACCTTCTCTTGAGTCTGTACTATCAACTCTGGTTCCGTCCCAATCAAGTCAGACGAATCATCCCAACACAGGGGTGATCTGCATCTTCTCCCGTATAACGCTTTGAAAGGTGCCATCTTAATAGAAGCATGCCAACTATTATTGTAAGTGAATTCAATCAACGGTAGATGAACTTCCCACTCAGTCGACCAATCTACGGCACAGGATCTCAGCATGTCTTATACTGTTTGAATAGTCCTCTCGGACTGTCCATCAGTCTGAGGATGATAAGCTATGCTAAAGTTCAGCTCGGTTCCCAAGGCTCTATGAACCGCTTTCCAAAAATATGACACGAAGAGACCATATCGGTCAGAAATAATGGTCTTTGGTGCACCATGCAATCGGACTATCTCCGCAATAAACACTCGTGCCAACCTCTTTGGTCCCCAAGTATCCTTAATGCCCAGAAAATGAGCCGACTTGGTTAGGCGATCAACTATCACCCAAATCATGTTCATCCCTGTTCTGGTCTTCGGCAGACTGGTGATAAAGTCCATTGATATATCTTCCCACTTCCATTCAGGAATTGGAAGTGGCTTCAACATTCTGGCGGGTCGTTGAGTTCGATCTTAACCTGCTAACAAGTTAAACACTTCGAGACATATTCCGCCACATCTTTCTTCATGTTGCCCCACCAAAAATTCTGCTTTAGATTCTTATACATCTTACTGGTGCCCGGGTGAATAGAATAGGGCGTATTGTGAGCTTCCTTCATGATTGTCTGCTTCAAAACATCAATATCGGGGACGCAAAGTCGACTTTGAAATCTCAAAACTCCATCTTCATGAATTACAAATCCTGGGGCCTTTCCCTTGCTCACCTCATCAGGTAACCGAATCATCAGAGGATCATCCAATTGCTTAGATTTGATTTCTTCGATTAACGACGAAGTTAATTCCATCACACACAGTTTCCCTTGGACATCACTATTTGGGAGCATCAAAACCAACCTCCACCCGTTTTTGAAAATGAATATCAAGAAGATGAATATGATGCTATACATGAAAGTATCTATTATGGTAGTACAACTACTAGTGAAGAAGTTGACCCTCGGGGATTTCGGCGTATCCCAACTCGTCAACAACTGCATAATATTGATGAAGAAATGGAGTACGAAATCGAATAAGTGGGATGACCTATTAACGGACCAATACATCTATCAAGAAGGCACTACTGAAGGAGAGTCTAGTCAAATGAGTCAAACCAATGATCAAGACGACAGTGACATCGACTTCGACTAAGGATAAGTAAGGTAAGTCAGGTAAGTAAAAGAACTACGTAGCACTTTGATTCCTCACGAGGATACGTAGGCAATTTAATTTTAAGTGAAAAATTAAAATTAAATGCAAGCCCGTTTTTTTAATTCTTTTGTAGTGAAAGAAGTACGTAGAGTTTTGATTCCTCATAGGGATACATAGACAATTTAATTTTAAGTGAAAACTTAAAATTAAATACAAGCTCATTTTTTTCAATTATTTCTTTTGTTCATTAGTTATTTTTTCGTATATAAGATGATAACAAAAATATTTTTAAAAGTACTTTTCAAAAAAAAAAAAAAATCACGGGTCGAAACCAGACCCATGGCCGACCCGGGAACCCGCCGATCCGTACATTTCATATGTACGGGTGGGATTCGGGTCCTGATCGGCCGACCCGTGGACCCACCGGGTCGGATTCGAAATGGCCACCTTTAAGATAGAGTAATATGTAACACAAAAAAGTACTCCCATCATCCCACTCAAAGTGTTATATTTCACTCAAAAAATCGTAACTTTAGAAGTGTTACATTTCATTAAATATTTTCAATCATATCATATTATCACGCTCTTTCGTTTTATCTCCACCGTATTTAATTATATTTTACTTTTGATCTACACCATATTATCACCATTAAGATTTAGAATAACTATATATCTATCACATGTAATTATTCCCTCAAAATATACCAAAAATTTAACCCAATTGTTTAGGATAACACATAGGGAATAGTAAGAATTAATAAACTATAAATTTAATCCAATTGTTTAGGATAATTCTTACTGTTCCCTAAACTATTTATTGATTAGTTTATTAAAGTAACTACTCTTTTGTTCCTAATAGTTGAGAAAACATTTCTGTCATCATTAATTTTAATGTTTTTAGAAGGTCTAAGATTCTGCATCTAGAGCTTCAACCCTAGCTTCAGAGCAGCTCATTACTATTTAATTAAATGATTCTAATGATCTCATATGGAATTAGAAATTACAGTCTCGATTATGTACATATAAATTGCATTGCATGTGCAATTTATATATAGTATGTAATTTGGGCAATATAAAAATTGATATTATATAACTAAAGAATATTTTTTTCTCGAATATTGCATTAAATCATTTGAGGATGAGATAATATTATACTTGGATATCTTGTATATTCAGTTTTGAAAATTGAAAGAGTAGTTTAAATTAGGGTATTTAAAAAAGTTAATTGATTATAATGCATAAGATTATTCTTGATTATTATATTATTAGTATTATTATTGTTAATGCATCTTCGCTCTGGAAATTTAAATGGTATAAATTCTGAAATTTCAGAAGTTTTATATTTAACATGATATATAAGATTATTGTTTATTATTATTGGTGTTTGGTCTTCCATACAATATTATTATTTAAGATTGTTCTTGGTTATTATTGTATTAGAGTAGTAGCAACAATAGTAATAGTAGTCATTGGGTTTATTTAGACCAAATGAATAAAATTGTGAAGGCCCAAAATTATTCTCCTGTAGTCCATCTTAAAGAGTTGACCCGGCCCAGACTTTGGAAGCGGCCCTTTTGACCATGATTAATCTAAGCCCTTTATTTGGCTCCTTTAATCATGGCCCTTGGTTTTATACCTACCCCTTATATAACCCACCAAACCCTAGCTCATTTCTTTGCTCACCTCTTTCTTCTCCCTCTCTGCCCGTTTCTTTCTCCCGTCTGTTGCAACCTTCCCTGGTCTTCCGCCATGGAAACCCCGGTTGCAGTTCCGGTTTTCTCTCTGCGAACCCTACTCCGATATATCTATAAATACTCTTTTTGGGAGAGTTGAGATTCACACACACAAAAACGAAACGAGCAAAAGTAATCTAATTATTTTCATACATCGATTCTATTCTATCTGTGATCTGAATTGAGATCTATTGTGACGGAGTTTGAGGCTTTGATCAGAGGCTGATTTTTGGGTGGTTTCGGTGGGTTAAATCTTAGCTGTGTGCTTCGGTTCTTTCTTGTGGAGCAGCTTTCGGTCCGGCTTGAGTTTTCACCTTTGGTGCTGGCCGCGATCACTTGGGTCCTGGACGTGGGCTTTCTTGAGATACAGGACTGAGCCGGGTTGTGCTAGAACTAGTGACTCCACTTCCGAATCTTGTTGATTCGTTGGTTTGTGATTTATGCTCCATTTTATTTTTCAGTCATTTTAATTCATTTATTAGAATTTGTGTAAACCCTAATCCCTATCCCGTATGTGTTTGTGTAATAGTTATATTCGTTATAATTATTGTAACATTAAACGATTCGGACGGACGGTTTCTCTACATTGGCATCGGAGCCTAGTTCGGGTCCGTCTGAATCGGGTCTGTCTGAATCGGGAGTTATGAAACCCTACCGGGGGTTTCGCTCAGGTATAACGGCTTTACCCTCTCGATTTACTATTTTCTGTTTGCTGGCTCATTTGCTGTTCTTCGTGATACTATTGAAATTCGTCTTGGTGTTATTGCTTCTGCTGTGTATGTTGTTTGACGCGTTGTTGGTAATATTTTGTATGTTTATTACTACTATATTACTTCGTGTTTATTTTGAATCTGAAAATTTTCGTAAGCCGCCATTGAAACCCTCATGCCTGGACCACTTAAGCGTCCTCAGATCTTGGAGGGGCCTGGGGTTGAATTTTTCGGATTCCTTCAATTTTATTTATCTGTGTGATTTTATTAGTTCTCGTTACTTTGTGTCTCTGCGATTTGATAAAGCCAGAGGTATCCTTTTAATCTGCCTTTTTTCATAATTTTTCAAAAACTTTGTTTATTTTGAAAATTAAAATAGGAACTATCTCTGCCTTCTCTATGGCCCCGTTTGATGGAAAAGGTGATTTTGTCATTTGGCAACGGAAATGAAAAGCATCCTCGTTCAACAAAAATATTTCAAAGCTATCGACAACTCTTTTGCATCTAATGTAACTGCGGATAAAAAAGCTGAATTTGATGAATTTGCTTACTCTGCAATTATCTTGAACCTATCTGACTCTGTGATTAGGAAAATAAGTAAACACGATTCGGCTAAAGAATTATGGGAAAAATTAGACGAGATGTATACAGAAACTTCCCTGCCCAACAAACTATTTCTTCTTGAAAATTTTTTCCGCTAGAAACTCGATTTGAACAAAGACAACGATGCTAATTTAGACATGTTTACAAAATTGGTTCAAGATATAAAGTTAACGGGAGACAAAAACATCGATGATTACACTCCTATTGTGATTCTAAATGCTATCCCTGATTCTTACAATGATGTGAAATCTGCCATTAAATATGGTAGAGATCAAGTGTAACGGTTTGAAAAGCAAAGAATTAGATTTGAAAAACAATAAGGGTGTCGGTCTTAAAAATCTTGGCGAAGTTAATTTTGTAAAAGGAACACCTCAAAACCGTTTTCAAAACAATAAGTCTTCCAACAACCAAAATAACCAAGCTACCAAGAAAAAGGGCAAAGGTAAAAATCGGTTTAAACCTAGGCCGACTAACCGTAAATGTTACAATTGCGATGAATATGGTCACTACATTCAAGACTGCAGTAAACCTAAAAAAACCCAGCCATCTGAACAGGCAAATTTAGTTGTCAGTAAAAACCTAGGGGATATGTTTATGATTTCTGAGCATGCTTCAATGAACTCTGTGTTAGCTAACCTAGGTGAAAATGATTGGCTAGTTGATTTTGCGTGCATCTTTCACATGACACCATATAAACACCATTTTTCTAGTTATCGCGATTTGAAGAACTGATACTTTTCTATGGCTGATAAACTAAAACGTGATGTTGATGGAATAGGAACTGTGTGCCTTAAATTTTAATCAGGGAATTCGATAACCTTAAATGATGTTCGGCACGCTCCTCATTTAGCTCATAATTTAATATGTTGTGCTTGTCTTGAAGATGATGGATTTGTAGGTAACTCGGGTAAGGGTGTAATGGAAATTATGAGAGGTCCCATAACAATTTTTAATGCTAGCCGTAAACATAACTTATATATCTGCACTACTGTTAGTAACGTTTCCGTAAATGCAGTCCGAGAGGACAAAACTGAAATCTGGCATAAACGGTTAGGTCACATCAGTGGTAAAGGTCTTGAAATATTGCATAAAAATAGTTGTTTTGGGAATGATAAAATATCTCACATGCCCTTCTATGATAACTGTGTGTATGGTAAACAACATCGCGCGGATTTTCCTCATACACCTTCCTCAAACCCCCCGAGAAGTGCTAATGTGTTTGAATGCTCACATGCTGATGTGTGGAGGCCTGCCAGTATTCCGACATATGGTGGAAACCGATATTTTCTATCTGTGATTAATGATTATTCTAGGAAAGTCTTTGTGTTTCTTCTTAAGAATAAATCTGATGTTTTTGACACCTTCAAAACGTGGAAAAATTTAATTGAAAATCAAACTAAGAAAATTAAAATTTTAAGAACTGATAATGGTTTGAAATTCTGCAACAATTTGTTTGAATCTTTGTATGCCGAAAGTGGTATTCAAAGGCATAGGGCAACCCCCTACACCCCCCAACAAAACGGAATCGATGAGCGCATGAACCGAACCTTCCTTGAAAGGGTAAGGTCCATACTGTCCAGTCCTGGATTGAAAAAACGTTTTTGGGGTAAGGCTTTATCTACTGCTGCCTATATAATAAACAGATATCCATCTGTCCCTTTAAATGGAAACTATTTAGAATCTGTGTGGACTGGTAAGAATATTGATTTCTCAAATCTTCGTGTGTTTGGGTGTGCTGCATATGTTCATCATAAACAAGATAAACTAGAACCTAGATCGATTAGATGTGTGTTCTTAGGTTATCCGGAGGGAGTTAAAAGGATTTAGGTTATGGCTTAAGGGCGAACTAGGGATGGCAAAAAAAACCACGGTGGTACCCAGGGTGGTGATGAGCACAAACGGTCGGACCGGTTTTACCACCGACCGGACGGACCGGACCGGACACAATTAGGTTCGGGTTCCGGTCCGCATTTTGTCCAAAACCGGGTTCGGGCGACCGGTCAAAACCGGAAAATCCGGTCTAGTCTGAACGACCAGTAAAAATAAAAATATAAAAAAAAATATTTCTTTTTGTAATTTACCCTCGGTGGTGATGAAATAATGATGATTAATGGCTCGATTATGATTGCACATTATTCTAATTAAGTTTATTTATACTAAAATATTGTTAAATTTGGGAGTTTGATGACTAAATGAAGATATTAAGATTGATAATTGTATTTTATGGGAGTATGTAAAGAAGAAAGCATTTTGTATGTAATAAAAGGACACTTAATATGCAAAAAAAAAAAAAAATTTTACAAAATCGGGCTAGAATCGGCTAGTTTGCCAGACCGGTTTCACGGTCCGGACCGGTTGGCCGGCTCAACAGTCCGGCCGGGTCGATAAAGTCCGACCATTTATAATCCGGGCCATTCTGGACCGGGTCGGTCCGGGCCGGGTCAGACCCGGTGCTCAGCCCTACCCGCGGGTTTTTACCCGAATGAGTCCAATTCGGGTAATAAAATTCGGGTTCGGGTCCGGATCTGGGGCGGGTAGAGAAAAATAAATTCGGGTTCGGTTCGGTTCTGGGGTATGGAGTACCCACCCCGGACCCGCCCTGATATATATATATATATATAATATTAATACTTAATAAATTAAATATATATTAGTAATTAAATTAGTAATATTATATATATAATATTAATCCGAGAAAAAAACATATATTAATCCGCGGGTACCAGCTGGGTACCCAGAACCAAGCGGCGGGTCTGGGGCGGACCCGAAAAAATTTTGGCGGGTCTGGCGTGGGTCTGGGGCCAGTTTTTAACTACGGGTCCGGGTCTAGGTAATACCCGGCCCCGACCCGCCCCATTGCCATCCCTAGGGCGAATTGGGTTTTAAGGTGGTAAATTAGTAGGGATGTTATATTTAATAAAAATGAATTTCCATGTCTTGAATATCCTGCACCCGCACCCGCGCACATACCTAATCCAGAATCTATTTCTAACTATCCTACTTTGAGCGAGGTGGAGCCTGAAAATGATGAAATTTTGCATGCTGAAAATGAGAATCCCGCTGAAGTACCATCTGAAAATTCAAGTGATGAAATTATTGAGAATATAGATGAAAGTGCTGATCTGTCTAATTATCAATTAACTAGAGATAGGTCTAGGAGAGAGAACGTTATGAGGCCTCACCACTTTGATGATTTTCATATGATGTCTCATGCTTGCAATTTATTTGAATCATTGGATAATAACGAACCTAAAAGCTACAAAGAAGCTTTAAAATCTGAAAATGCTACTGACTGGTTAAATGCTATGAATGATGAAATGAACTTTTTGCATATTAACCAAACTTGAAATCTTGTCCATAAACCTGATCGTTGTTCTCTTGTAGACTGTAAGTGGTTACTCAATGTCAAGAATGAAGTAGAAAATATCAGATTTAAAGCTAGGTTAGTTGCTAAAGGCTTTACTCAAAAGGAGGGAATTGATTACACATAAATATTTGCTCCTGTTGTGAAATTCACCACTGTGCGTGTCATGCTTGCTTTAGTTGCTCATTTTGATTGGTAATTAAAACAAATGGATGTTAAAACTGCTTTTATGCATGGTGAATTTAATAAGAAAATTTATATGAAGCAGCCGGAAGGTTTTATTGACTCTAATAGACCTAAATATGTTTGCCTTCTTAAAAAGGCCCTGTATGATTTGAAACAGTCTCCTAGGCAATGGAACAAGAAATTTGATTCATATATGCTTTCTTTAAAATTCAAACGTAGTTCGTATGACCCTTGTCAATATTTTAAAGAAAACTCACCTGTTCCAATCTGTATGCTTATTTGTGTGGATGACATGTTACTTGTGAGTTCGTGCATGAAGTTGATTGATCATGTTAGATCATGTCTTAGTGAACAATTCGACATGAAATACCTAGGAGATGCTCAGCAAATCTTAGGCATGAACATTATTAGAGATAGGAAAAACTGTTCCTTATTTCTAAACCAGTCTTCCTATATTGGGAAAATACTTGAAAAGTTTTCTATGACTGCTGGAAAACCTGCTTATGTGCTCCTTGCTGCCCATTTTCTGTTAGCAAAGATCAATCTCCTAAAAACTCATGAAGAAGAAAAAATAATGGAAAATGTTCCCTATTCTAACGCTATAGAATCAGTCATGTATCTCATGGTTAGCACTAGGCCCGACATAGCTTATTCTGTTAGTTGCTTGAGTAGATATATGTCTAATCCTGGTATCCCTCATTGGGAAGCTTTGAAATGGCTTCTTCGTTATTTGAAATACTTTGTCAATGTTGGTATTAATTTTTCTAAATCTGCTGATGGAGTTAAACTATATGTTGATTCTAACTTTGTGAATGATTGTGACAATCGAAAATCTACCACCTCTTATGTGTTTACCCTTTGTGGCTCTTGCATTAGTTGGAAATCCCAGTTACAAAATGTTGTTGCCTTATCTACAACTGAATTTGAATATGTTTATGCAACTGAGGCGTTAAAATAAGCCATATGGTTAAAGGGTCTCTTATCTGAAATTGGTTTCTTAAAGAAAAAAGTCGTATTTTCTGATAGTCAATATGGAATTCAATTGTGCAAAAATCCTGTCTGTCACGACCGTACTAAACATATTGATGTTAAATTTCAATTTATACGTGATATTATTGAGAAAAGTGAAACTGAACTTGAGAAAACTCCATCTCAATTTAACCCTACAGATATGGGCATCAAATACCTACCGAAGGAGAAGTTCATGTCCTGCACAGACATCCTGAACTTGGGAACTCAAGACTAACCCTTAGTCGTTGCTTTTTTTGTGATTGCCTTGCTATCTTTGTGATGGCCTTGCTTTCTTAGTGATTGCTTTTATTTTATTGTTCTTTATGATTACTTGTACTTACTTTGTGTTTTGAGTGCAGGTGGTGTCCTCTGGAGATGATGACCTCTGTATCTATAATGTGCCCCGATGACTCATTTGACCCAGGTGGAGAAATGTTGGGTTTATTTAGGCCAAATGAATAAAATTGTGAAGGCCCAAAATTATTCTCCTGCAGCCCACCTTAAAGAGTTGACCTGACCCAGACCTTGGAAGCAGCACTTTTGACCAGGATTAATATAAGCCCTTTATTTGGCTCCTTTAATCCTGGCCCTTGGTTTTATCCCTACCCTTTATATAACCTACCAAACCCTACCTCATTTCTTTGATCGCCTCCTTCTTCTCCCTCTCTGCCCGTTTTTTTCTCCCGTCTTTCTCTCCCGTCTGTTGCAACCTTCCCTGGTCTTCCGCCACGCCAGTTGCAGTTCTGGTTTTCTCTCTGCGAACCCTACGCCGATATATCTATAAATACCCTTTTCGGGAGAGTTGAGATACACACACAAAAACGAAATGAGCAAAAGTAATCTTATTATTTTAATACATCGATTCCTTCTATCTGTGATCTGAATCGAGATCTATTGTGACAGAGTTTGAGGCTTTGATCTGAGGCTGATTTGTGGGTGGTTTCGGTGGGTTGAACCTTAGCTATGTACTTCGGTTCTTTCCTATTGAGCAGCTTCCGGTCCGGTTTGGGTTTTCACCTTTGGTGCTGGCCACGGTCACTTGGGTCCTAGACGTGGGCTTTCTTGAGACAGAGGACTGAGCCGGGTTGTGCTACAACTAGTGACTCCACTTCCGAATCTTGTTGATTCGTTGGTTTGCGATTTCTGCTCCCTTTTATTTTTCAGTCATTTTAATTCATTTATTAGAAGTTGTGTAAACCCTAATCTCTATCCCGTACGTGTTTGTGTAATAGTTATATTCGTTATAATTATTGTAACATTAAACGATTCGGACGGGCGGTTTCTCTAAAGTAGTAATAATAATAGAATAATATTAGTAGTAACAATTCATGCATTTTTTATTTTAGAAATCGAAATATAATTCTATTTCCACAACGCTTACTTGGTACAATGCGTAAGATTACTCTTAATGATTGTTTTTCCTTTTACTACTATTATATATAAAAAATATGGACTATTTTTATTTAGTATTTAATATTTAATATGATGGTACATTAAAATGAGTGTGACACTAAAACACTACAATTATATATCTACTACAATGATATATTAGAGATAATTACTTTATATATATTAATAATGAATTAGATTTTTTTTGATTTGATATATATAGTTAAAATTTAATGTATGCATTATTCAATTAATTTGGAATGTGATCAATTGAAAATTAATTATTTAATTTAAAAAAGAGAGTATAATTAACTTAATATATATAATTATTAGTTAATTAGTTAATATGAACTACTATAATTGAATATTTAATGGCAAATATTAAATAATTAATTACAACTAGATATAATTTTTGTAACATAATTGCAACCAGATACAAGCATATTTTTGCATTACAATTAGATACAAAATTAAACATGCAATTCCCCAAACACCCTCAATCAATTAAGGGTCCGAGTAGGGGGGGGGGGCACGAGGGTAGGGGGCCTAATTAAGATATATATGTGTCTTAACTAGTTCCCAAAAAAAGGAAAAAAAAAGCATAAATAAATGATAAAGTTGCAGCGCTGTATTGATGGATGGGGGAGGGGGGTTGCAGCACTGGACGGCAATGTCAAATCAAGTAGGTGATGCTAGAAGCTATGGTTACTCATTTCCAAATTCAAATTTCAAAATCAAATATGGGGTTGGATATATGCAGAGTATTGTGCCCGTTTTCATCTTAAAAAAACTCTCAAATTTTATCATTTTCATTCCTATCCGATTTTTTTTTTGTTTTTTTGCAAAAAATTGTTCAGCGTTGGTGTTGGGGGTGTTTTCTTATATAGTTCTGAATCATGATTGTCAATTCGGAAGAAGAAGGAGATGTTTTTATCAACATCCAGTGGGGCGGTGTCGGAAATTTGATTTCTGTGAATTCGTCCTCGTCATTTAGTGACATGATTTCTCAGGTAACTAGTAAGTGGCCCGATTTAATTACTATGTCATTCCATTTTTCGGTCGGTAGTATTAGCAATTGCATGTTAGATTCAGACGCTGATCTGAAAGTTTTAGCAGTGTGTGAGTTGTTGTGAGAAAAAATTGTTACAGTTGAGATTACCCGTGTAAATATTCAGGGTTCTGATATGGATGTTGACGGTAGCAATGATCCAAGTCATGTTCATGCACACGTGCATGAACATGTTCATACAAATGTGCATAAATATGTTGGTTATGATGATACAGTAGGTTGTGGGATGGATTTGGATTTTGATAGTGTTTCAATTTCAAAACAGAAAAGGGGGAATAAGGGTGGGCCCAAAATTCAAAGAACCCCTTCAAACAAAATCCATTTTAGGCGTGTGAAGAAAAAGTATAACATTGGGGGGAATGCAGTATACCATCATATGATATTTGCCCCATCAGAAACAAAAAACCTCTATTATCAGATGATTGAGCACATATAATGGATGGGGGCGTAGGTACAGTTTTCATGGGGGTGCTGGTGAGTGTAGGTCTGAACACATAAAGTATTCCATACGCCTTGGCTTTAGGTTTAAATATTTACGTAACGATGGGAGATATATTCACGTTGTGTGTAATGAAGTTGTCAATTGTGGTTGTGACTGGTTTGTAAAAGCCAAATTACAATATGTGACAAACTATTTTGTCATTTCCAAAGCTTGTTTAGTGCACAAGTGCATTGGCAAATTGACTAATCATGTAAATAAGCGCATGAATCCAAAGATTATCAATAACCTGGTTATCGAAGACGTGAGGTCAGACTCAAGCACACCTGGTAAGGATATAATGAACACATTGAAAAATAGCTACGGCTTGGAGGACAAGCGAATCCGCTGTGAATAAGATTTTCGGGAGCTTCGAAGAGTCATATGACCAACTTAGGTGGTATTGTGATGCAGTCTAATGTACAAACCCAGGTTTGTTTCACAGCATAACTGTAATACCCGCAATTCTGGACTTCGGTAATTTTTATTTTTTTCAGCGGGAGCCCATTTTGACGACTCGCTCGTGATCGTTTCGTCATTCCGAGAGTATTTAATTCTGCACTTTTTGTCATCCGAGTTCGTTTCGATATCATTTTGTTGAGTTCCGTGTTCTTAAGCGGCTTTTCCGTACTTGAGTTTGATTCTTGTGAATCTCATCCGAAACTGTTGTTTCGAGTTTCTCGTAAGTTCTTTTAATGTTATTACTCATGTTGCGAGCTTCGGCTTGGTGTTTCGATCGTGTATCGTGTATTTCGGACGTTTTGAGCTATTATCGTAATTTCTCAAAGTTTGGAGTAATTACTTTCCGTTGTCGAATTTCGAGCCTTCGGGTAGTCGGAATCATGTGTTCTCTTAGTGCTCGAATTCGTCTTTGCGAATACTTCATAACCGTATCTTCAATTCGTACTCAGGCTCGGGTTTCGGGGTCGTCCGGGCCGTTGGAGTTGGTTCCGACCGAGTCATGGCCGGGCAGGTTGGGCCCAGGCCAGCCCTGGCCGAGTTACGGCCGGAAGGGCTCGGCAGTTACGTACGTAAGCCTTGGCCGGTTACGTACGTAACACTGTCGGCAGTTTTGGGCAGTGACTCGGCCATGGCCGGTTACGTACGTAAGCCCTTGTCCGGTTATGTACGTAACTCTGCCGGCAGGCAGCCTATTTAAGGACCTGCAGTCGGGTTTTTCACCATTTTTCTCATTCTTTCCCTTCTCTTCCGCGACTGGAGGTGTGGTTATCATGGATCCATGTTGTTGAACAACAAATCCACGAAGTTCCAGAGGTTATATCATTGATCAATCATCCTATAACATCCGTTGATCCAGCGAATCAAGGTTAGATCTTTAGAACCCTACTTTTGGGAAGATTTGGGGGTTTTTGCGTTTTTGTCCGATTCGTTCCGTTTTGTTGATTAATTCATGATGAATATGATTAATCTTGTTGGTATTCTTAGTTTCCCAATGGATTCATGGTATATTTCGTGATTTTTACGGAATCGAGAGGGTTTGGTTGTGGTCCGCCCTCATTGTTGTTTATATACGAATATACATGAATCGTAGGCGGGTTTTCGAGTGTATTCCAATTCTGTATTCGTTTAGAAATGGTTGTGATTGTATTCTTCGAATCGTTAGGTTCGGTTTCGTTGGTTCCTAGCGTTCGTCGGTGACTTCCCTTTCCGTTCGTTGCGTCGTCAATTATTCAAGGCAAGTATTTTTGGAAACCTTTATGCTTAACATGGAATGGTAATGTATATTGTGTGTGCTTTTGTTCACCCTGGGAGGGTCCGACGGGGCCTCGGGGGAATCTATGACTTCACTATGGATTCACGAGTTTGTTTCGCTAGCCAGCCTGGGAGGGTCCTTAGAGGCCTCGGGTGGGATTCGTGGCTTCGTCCCGGTCCTAGGCGATGCCTGTGCGTGAATTTTTTTTATATTGTGGCCAGCCTGAGAGGGTCCTTAGAGGCCTCGGGTGGGATTCGTGGCTTCGTCCCGGTCCTAGGCAAATTGATTGTGACTGTTTATTTCCGGAAAAGACATGTCTGGTTTTGGTTTTGAAATGATTTGGTGCATTGTACTATGAAATGTGTAAGCGATTGGTTTGCCTTGAATACTTGTACTAGCGTAATTGCTAACCCCTTTGGGGACCCGTTGTGGGGAAATTCTTGTTATGGATTTGTGTTATGTTCAAATGCAGAGCGGCGCTGGGATGGTACGAGGATGTCGGCCAAGGTTGTTGACATGTGCAATTGAGTCTTATTATTCCTATTGTCTCTTTTGATATTGTTGTTTTCCAAATTGTAAACTTATAGATTGTACTCGCGAGTACATAGGCGTTTCCTTTCGGATTGTGATTGGTCTTCGTTGAAGTTATTATATTTGTCGGTTGATGTTTATTATGCCGATTGTACCAGATGTTTCCTTTTATGTTCTTGTTGTTAACAATTGTTTCCTTGCTAACCGAGACGGTTAGTCGAGTGGTGTTTTCTTGTTTTAGCCTGGTGGGTCCCATGTAGGGATCCACGGTGCTGTATTACACCTCGAATATCTCGGGGGTGTTACAGAAAATGGTAACGGAGCACTAGGTTTATGGATACCTAGGCTTTTCGGTTATTTGGGTCAAGTTGTGTTTTGTTTTGCACATTGTCACACCGCTGCCGGCATCTCAGTACATCCAGTGCTCGTAAGTTTTCCTTACTCGATTATCTTGTTTTCTCGTATTGTATTTCCACTTCTTGAACTGTGATTGTCTCTCTCGTACTTATCGTCGAGTTGTTTTTCGATCCATCCGGTCCGTGTACTTTTTAATTCTAGTATTGCGCAGTCGTTTATCTCTCTGGAGTATGTGCGCCGTTTTGGGCTTGACCGTTTTTCGTCTTGTGAGCCTTCCACCTCTAAACTTCCTAGCGTTGGTAGGATCGTTGGCGATCGAAAGATCCGAGTTTTGCTCCGTGGTATTTTCATGACAAGGAAGTTTTGAGCATTTATATGTTCCTGGAAAGGTATTGATGGCAGAGTATGTTAAGAAACTCACATAGATGGTTTTGACATGTGTCCGAATCAGTGTTCATTGGTTATGCTGTTAAACTTGAAGAGATAGTTTGACATATGCTTGAAATTAGTGTTTCCGAGTTGCGCTTGTTGAACTGGTGATTTTTGAATGCCGTTTATGCGTGCGTTCGGGAATTGATGGTACTTGGCTAATTGTTGTTATTTACAACTAATGTGTTTCTATTAATAATAATACTTGCGGCGTGCATGCTTGAAAAATTTCTTAGGGGTAATACAGCGCTATATTATTCGAGGTGTAATACAGCGCTGTGGATGCTTGAAAAATTTCTTAGACTTGATCGTATTGTGGGTTTTTGAAAAGTGACATGAATTTGGGCGAGCCAGCCTTGTATTTTCAAATAAAACCTATTGTCGGTATTTGGAAGTCGTGTTTAAAAGTGTTTTAGGACATTTTATAAAATGCTACCGCTGTTAAACCCTTGTCATGTTTGAAAGGGTCTTGAAAACGATTTTTAACTTATCGGTTTTATTTTCGAATAACTAGAGTATACGATTTTAAAATCAGATTAGCTTGGGGAAACCTAGGCTGTCGAGTCAAGTTGTGTTTGTTGAGTTTTTTCTCGTCGGATTTTGTCTGACTTAGTCGCGTCGCGACGCGTCGTCTGAGTTCATTGGTCGTGATTAGTATCGAGGGGCGATCGTCATTTACGTGCGACCTATGGATGTAAGACTCCCTTCCTTGTGTTGTGCCTCGTGCGACACGAGTTATTTATATGATTAGTTGTTAAATGATGGAATCCTTCTGTGGATTTTGATTTCACGATATGTGTTTATTCAACTCTCGTATTTGGTTTATACGAGGAGTGTCGTCATTGCTGATGTATTTTTGAACCGCATTTTATCCGCTGCGTGAGTTCTTTCAAAATGACTTTCGGTATTTTGCAAACTGAGTTTTATTTCGTAAAAACCGATTCCCTAAATCGAGTTTTGGCATTTTGGCCTTGAACATTTTATGACGGTTTGACAAATGATTTTGTGAGTTTTGGAAAATATTATCGTCATCAGTCTTTTTGGCATTTTTGAAATGACGTGGGAAATTGTGTTTAGCCTGGTAAATCCTTGTGAGAAGGGTTTACGGCGTGTAATATTCCCAGGAGGATCTGGGGGTGTCTCTCTGAGTCGTTAGCACACGCTAGGCTTTGCGGCTAGCGCGCGCGAGAGTGCGTTGGTAGCACGCTAAGGGGAGGATAGCGCACGCTACCTTGTAGTTCAGGGCAGTCCAAGAGTTACTGGACTGGGTCTGAAGTTCTCGTTAGCGCACGCTAACACTTGGGGTTAGCGCACGCTAACAATGTATTTTTTGGTCAGGAGTTTTGTTTGGTGCCGTGATAGCGCATGCTAACCTTAATGATTAGCGCACGCTAACCTTAATGATTAGCGCACGCTAACCTTAATGATTAGCGCACGCTAATTTTGTTTGGCAGCCTATTTAAGGCCCTGCAGTCGGGTTTTTCACCATTTTTCTCATTCTTTCCCTTCTCTTCCGCGACTGGAGGTGTGGTTATCATGGATCCAAGTTGTTGAACAATAAATCCACGAAGTTCCAGAGTTTATATCATTGATCAATCACCCTATAACATCCGTTGATCCAGCGAATCAAGGTTAAATCTTTAGAACCCTAGTTTTGGGAAGATTTGGGGGGTTTTGCGTTTTTGTCCGATTCGTTCTGTTTTATTGATTAATTCATGATGAATATGATTAATCTTGTTGGTATTCTTAGTTTCCCTACGGATTCATGGTATATTTCGTGGGTTTTACGGAATCGAGAGGGTTTGGTTGTGGTCCGCCCTCGTTGTTGTTTATATACGAATATACATGAATCGTAGGCGGGTTTTCGGGTGTATTCCAATTCCGTATTCGTTTAGAAATGGTTGTGATTGTATTCTTCGAATCGTTAGGTTCGGTTTCGTTGGTTCCTAGCGTTCGTCGGTGACTTCCCTTTCCGTTCGTTGCGTCGTCAATTATTCAAGGCAAGTATTTTTGGAAATCTTTATGCTTAACATGGAATGGTAATGTATATTGTGTGTGCTTTGCTCACCCTGGGAGGGTCCGACGGGTCCTCGGGAGAATCTTTGACTTCACTCTGAATTCACGAGTTTGTTTCGCCAGCCAGCCTGGGAGGGTCCTTAGAGGCCTCGGGTGGGATTCGTGGCTTCGTCCCGGTCCTAGGCGATGCCTGTGCGTGATTTGTTTTTATATTGTGGCTAGCCTGGGAGGGTCCTTAGAGGCCTCGAGTGGGATTCGTGGCTTCATCCCGGTCCTAGGCAAATTGATTGTGACTGTTTATTTCCGGAAAAGACATGCCTGGTTATGGTTTTGAAATGATTTGGTGCATTGTACTATGAAATGTGTAAGCGATTGGTTTGGCTTGAATACTTGTACTAGCGTAATTGCTAACCCCTTTGGGGACCCGTTGTGGGGAAATTCTTGTTATGGATTTCAGGTCATGTTCAGCCAGACGAGCGGGCGCTGGGATGGTACGAGGATGTCGGCCAAGGTTGTTGACATGTGCAATTGAGTCTTATTATTCCTATTGTCTCTTTTGATATGGTTGTTTTCCAAATTGTAAACTTATAGATTGTACTCGCGAGTACATAGGCTTTTCCTTTCGGATTGTGATTGGTCTTCGTTGAAGTTATTATATTTATCGGTTGATGTTTATTATGCCGGTTGCACCGGACGTGTCCTTTTATGTTCTTGCCTTGCTAACCGAGACGGTTAGTCGAGTGGTGTTTTCTTATTTTAGCCTGGTGGGTCTCATGTAAGGATCCACGGCGCTGTATTACACCTCGAATATCTCGGGGGTGTTACAATAACATTTAGTTTATTTGTTTTGTGGATTAAGTAGCTTCACCCCTTTTTTTTACACATTGTTGTTTGTGTTTTTCGCGAGTGTGTTTAGTGTCCTTTTGTTTTTATGACATGTATTCAGGCAGCGTCGTGTCATTGGAGGCAAACAAGAACACAAACCATTTCGAACGTGCGCTAGTAGAATAAACATCAAAGAGTTCGGTGCAATTTACTTCAGTTATGTATATTAGTGAAGTAAAAAAAACAAAAAAAACTTCGCTTTTCAATTTGCTGAAGTAAAACACTCACGTAGACTTCAGTAAATGGTATCATACTAAAAAGCAGAAACTAGTTGAGAATTTTACGATACAAAGACTTCACTAATTTGATAATTAATGTAGTTAACAGTGTGAAATTTTATTTTTTATCAGAATATTTTTACAATAGCGAAGTGTATAGAAGAACGGGGATTTTTGCCAATATTTATTATCTACTACCCACCAAGTCAGTAACCCTACTCTCTAACACTCTTTCTCTTCTCTTCTCGCCGCTCCATTCCATATCTTCTCTATATTTTCTTCTCACTTCCTCTCCTCACGGCCTCACCACACCAGTCAGTCAGTCACCGAAATTTGCTTCACACTCACACAATCGCTCCTTCCTCTCCGGTCTCCTTCACGGCTGCCCTTTATCTCTGTCGCAGAGTCGTTGTCGCACGCCTCAATATCGACTCCTCGTCGTCGCACGCCTCATCATCATCGACTCGTCGCCGTTGCACGTCTCATCATCATCAACTAGTCGCCGTCGCACGCCTCATCGGCTCGCTGCCGTCGAACGCCCTTTTAAGTGAGTATTCCGAATTTCCAATCGCCCGTCGCAAGCTCTATTTTTTGTCCATATTTTTAATTTTCTTTTACAATCGGTTCAAGATTACAGGGAATGTGTTAATTGTGAATTGTGATTATTATTATTACTATTATTATTATTATTCATGTGTCATATTTTGATGGCTAGTTCTTGGCATGATCAACCAAAGTTTAGCAAGCTTGTTTAACAGATTCTTGTTTCAGATTTAGTTATAAACATTTAGAAGTAAGTGATTGCATATTTTGTTTTGTGTATGGGTTAGGGGATTTCCCCACTACGATGTAGGTCTTACTAGTACTTTTGGGGTATTAAGCCTAACCAGAACTTTGTGTTCTTTAAATCTGATAAAGATATAGTGGAGCAGACATTGATAGGAAAAATGTATGAACATGTGGAAAGAAAATTGAGGATCTATGAGGCCTATATTTGTTTTACTTATTGGTGTGGAATGACATTCACGTGAAGGCAATTGCAAAGCTAATCATAATTTAAACTAGGAGTTCTCAAGCATCATTATCTGACATTTTTGTCCTCTTGGAAATTGTGGAGATTGGTTAGGTATAATTTAATTATAGATATAAATAATGAATTGTACACCACTATATCTCCTTGATTGGGTTCATATGGTGATGGTGTATTATGATCGTTCTATCTTGAAACTAACCTATATGTATATTTCTTGGAAATTTCACAATAATAGTTTCATCTTGATTTGTGGTGGCTAATTATAAGAATGATAAAAATTCCTGTATATGTGAAAATCATGCCAGCTCAAATTTACAATTATTTCATGTACAAACTTTTGGATTTGTCACTGCTAGTAGGTGGGTATTTAAGAATGTACTATCTATAAGAGTAAATTATTTGAGATTACTCTTAAAAAAATGCGCGGAAAAGTTTGGTGGAATCAAAATATTGATTGTTGCTTGAATTCGAGGACGAATTCATTTTAAGGAGGGTCAAAATTATTCATATGAGCTAAAACGTTTAATGCACAGTGGTGCGGTATGGAGCTTGTCTTGCTGTTGTGGTTTAGGCCTTGCTTGCCCGTGAAAATAATTTTATGGGTTCGCGGCGGTTGTCATTTCCATTGATCTAGTATTTTCATGTTCGGGGCGTGACAAAATATGCCTAATGTTATGCCTTGACCTAACAATTTTTTTGTATTATACTATTATGTTCTTTCTTTATCACTTGCTTTATTATGCAAATATATATTTTACTTATTTTTTTATTATTATTTTAACGTTTGGTCTCCTTTTTGCCGCCCGTCTCTCGCCTAGCCTTTCAGCTCTTTCGGGTACGTCTCACCCGCATCTCGCCTTCCGCCTTTGACAAGTATGGTTATATGAATGTATAAAACTGTTGGTTTGGTTTTACGGAAATAACCTTTTTATCCAAAAATTTAGCCTCTTCTCTCCCTAATCCTAACACCAACTCTCTCTATCGTTTTATTAAACCCTACTTCTTTTCGGCGACTGATTACATAGACTATATATATATGCTCTTTATCCTTATATCTTCGTGCTATTTTATCCGGGTTTTCACAAACCATGGTGGATAGTTTAGAGGCCGTTTGGGGTGGTTGCGAGTTTTTGGTTTTTGGTTTTAAAAGTTAATTTCAAAACCAAAACATGTTTGGGTAAAATGGTGCTGAATTGGGCTTTTCATTATTTTCGAAACAGTTTTCCATCAAAACACAAAACCAGAAAAAGAGGTTTTATAATTTCAGGTTTTGTTTTAACACCAACACGTCATCACAAAACCATCACTTCAACAACCACTGACCACCAATCTGACCGCTGCCGACCACCACTCCGGCCACTGTGAACCACCCCTCTGCTACCACGGACCATCACTCCGGCCACCACCGACCACTACTTGACCATCATCAACTACCACTTTGACCACCATTGACCACCGTTTCGACCACTGACCACCACTCTGACCACCGTTCACCACCACCAACCACCACTCCGACTACCACCGACTATCACTCCGGCCAGCACTGACCACCACTCTGGCCACCGACGACCACCACTCTGTCCACCTTTAGCTACCACTTTCACCACCGCTGGCCACCATTCCAGCCATCACTCTGACCACCACCCCGACCACCACCGACCACTGTCAACTACCACTTTGACCAACATTTCGACCATCGATCACCACTCTGACCACCACTCTGGTCACTGACGACCACCGCTCCGACTACCGTCAACTACCAATTTGACCAAGGACCACCATTTCGACGGCCGACTTACGACCATCGCTCCGACAACCTCTCCGACCATCGCCAACCACCTCTATAAGAACCACTGGCGATCTAACCACCACTCTACCACCGCCAACCACTACTTTGATCACCACCGTCCACCGTCAACTTCCACTTTGATATCACTTTTATGTTCATGTTTTAAACTGTAGTTTTGATTTTTGAAAATTTCTTAACTCAAAACTCAATCTGGTTTTGGTTTCTGAAATTTTTAAAACTCAAAATAGAAACTGGTTTTAGTTTTTGAAAATTTCAAAACAGAAAACAGAAAACCACCCCAAACAGGACCTTAGCTAGTGCATGTGTTCCTCTGTATTAATTTTCTACTTCATTTTTTATCAAGTTATATTTTCATTCTGTTCTTTATTTCTTCTGTTGTTTTCAATTTCTTCTATTGTTTTTAAAAATCTCTTGATATTTTTAATTTCTGCATTTGATTTCAATTATTGTTGTTGTTTCCTATTTATGTAATCATTTATTAGATTTGTTTATTTGACTTCCTAGTACAACATTCTTCTCATCATTTGCTGATCAATTTTCAACTGCACATTCATTCTTCTTATCACTGGGAATATGAAATTCTTTCTTTCTTACCAAGTGGCAGTATGACACTTTTCTTCTGTTGTTAAGCGTAATAATCTTGCTTTTCAATTATCATGAGTAGAGCAATCTCTCTCTCTCTCATGCTTTTTGTTTTCTTTCGTCTTAATTAATTTAGTCTCCTACCCATGTGATATGTAGTACCTTTTTATGGCTAACTTAGTTGTATTAGTTTAGTCTCTATTTTGATGATTGCTTAGAAAGTCTCATTCATATCAACTGGTTTCTGAGTTAACAAGGTAAAAATGACTCTTGATGATGATGATGTTGAATGATAGTTACATTACAGATCATCTGCATATCATCATGCCTTTCTTCTCTGCTAAAAAAATGTGATGTTGACGACTTGCTTTAATTCGGCAACAATACGAGTATTTTAAGAAACGAAGCTGACATGACATGAAAACCCTTGTCAGAATAGCAGCTAGCTAGGTGCGATCGATCAGGAACTCTTGTGAGCAGATGGATAAGTGTATCCACATCGTTGTAGAAGTAAAATGTCAATAAATACATAGATGTTCCATTTTTATTTAAACGAATAGATTATTATTGCTTAAAATGCTCATAATATTTCTATGGTTCATCACACTTTGTAGAAGTTATTTTTGACTATTTGATAATGTTATAGTATGTGTGTTATGACACATTATGCTAATATGTTTTAGTTGGTAATATAATTTTGGCTTTCAGGCAAAACCTTGTAATTTCTTTATTGAGGAAGAAGATTTGTTAAACCAGCAATAAAGTGATTACGTGGATTTGTTTGCTTCACGTGCCGATGTTGAAGATTTGAAGAAGAAAGTTGATGAGAAGATGATTTCATGAACAAGAAGTATGATCGTCTGATGAAAAGCAATGATGTGCTGAAGAGAGACTTTGTCGTTTTGAAGTATATGATCTTTTTTAATCCTTTTTTTGTCTATTTGTGGTGTTCATGATGAAATAGATAGAATCTTATTACACATTCTTTGTCTTTATTATGATATGTATCTGGTTTTGAATTGGTTGGAACGCATGTTATTTTTTTTAAGATGGGATGATATGAAATTGTTGGTTCTTATATTATTGAGCTCTTGTAGTTGATGGCTAGTTATAGTTGAATGTAGATTTTGGCAATGAATTTTAAATTGAAATGTGAAATATTAATATATATTACTGCAGAAAATACTAATATATATTATACAATAACTGAAGTAAAAAGTTCTTTATTTACTACGCCAATTATAAAATAGCCGAAGTTAAAGACATTCTTTTACTTCACTTACTCCCCACATTTAGATCATAATTAGAAAAAAATCGAGATAGACTTCGGTTATTAGGATATTAGACTTCGCATAAAAAACAAAGTCTAAAGTATACGTTTTACTACACGAACATAGACTTCGGTAATTATAATGGTTTTACTTCAGATATTATCCAAAATTTTTGACGTTTATTCTTATAGTGGTGTTTTCATTTCTTTCAAGGCTTGTCTATGTAACACCCCCAAGATATTCGGAGTATGTCACAACGCCGTGAATCCCATCTAGGAATTCACAAGGCTAAAGTATACGACATCCACGAAAAAAAACATCAAACTCACCAGACATTCATCAATAAATTCCAAGAACCAAATTTAAACCACAAAGACGACAAGTTCGACGTAATCAACAATAAAAATAACCCCTGCAGTACTCGAGTACCAACTATCAATTTAAAAATAAAGTTTTACATCCAGACTCAAAAAAATAAGACATCCAGACATTTCACAGCATCACGCCTGCCCTTCATCATCATACTACCCCGGTGCTCGTCCAGCTATTTTCTTTGAACCTGAAATACATGAAACGTATTTCCCCCGAATGGGGTTAGCCGTGGAATAGCTAGTACAAGTAACACAGACGAACCCTAACATCTTACAATATCAAAGCACATGCATCAATAGTTTCAACGCATAAGATAATGATTTCCAGAAATGCAAAATCCACAATGTATCACAAAACACAATCCTCCCGATTAACCATGAACCCGACCATGCGTGTAATACCCGTGATTTTTTCTTTCGGTAATTTTTTATTTTTGGCATTTTTCTGGTTTCCAGAACTCTCTTGCGAGCATTTTGACATTTCGATAATGTTTTTGTTCTGCGTGTTTGGTCATCCGAGTTTGTTCCGGGGCTATTTTACCCGAAGCGTGTTTTGAGCGACTTTTCCGCTATTTGGTTCATTTCGTGTGATAGTGGCTCGAAACTACGGTTTCGTGTTTCCTATAAGTCCGTTGAATTTGGTTATGCGTGTTGTGAGCTTCGGTTTGGTCATTTGATGTCATATTGTGATTTTCGGACGTTTTGGGCCGTTTTGTAATTTCCCGAAGTTTGGGTCAATTACTTTCGTTGTCGTTATTCCGAACTTTCGGGTAGTCGGAATTGTATTTTCTTTTAACATTTGAGTTCATCGTTGTGCACTCTTCGTATGCATGCTTTTGTCTTGTGTTGTTGTCGCTGCGAAGCTTTCGTCGCGCAGATTTCGACGAAGTGAACTTAGCGCTTGAATCGCTAAGTGATTTACGTACGCTATGCTATAAGCATAACGTACGTTATCATCATGTACCTTACGTACGTTAAGCCTTCTCATTACGTACGTAAGGGTATTCCAGTTAAGACAGTGAGTTCTGGCCGTCGATAGCGTACGCTATGTGAGGATCATAACGTGCGTTAACTGTGCGCATTACGTACGTTAAGCCCTTACCGTAACGTACGTAATGGTTTTCGTTATTTTGGACAGGAGGTTCTGGGCATCGATTACGTACGTAATATTTCATGTCTTACGTACGTAATACCATTAACGTACGTTATTCTTTGTGTATAACGTATGTAATGCTGGCGCAGGTTTATATACCTAAAGGTTGACCGAGTTCGTCATTTCTTCACCTTCTCTTCGTCTCTCCGCGGCTGGGCGACTCGTGGGCGATTGGAGGGCGATTTTGGAGACTTGTAACTCCAAGTTAAAAAGAAAAAGTTTACATCTTCCATGAGTTCTTGGTGTTGATTGACATCATCAATCCGTGTTCTTCGTCTTTGATTCGAGGAATCATCTTGTAAACCCTTCCTTTATATTTCGTGAATCTTCAGGATTCGAGTTGTTCTTCATGAATCGTGTTGTTGTATATCATCAATCAGTTGTATTGATTTTATCCCTATGATTTGATTCATATTTCTTACCGCATTCGGGTTCCGGTGATGTTCTTGACGTTCTTGGGGAAATATCGAACCCCAAGTGTTCGATCCTTTGTTTCTACGAATTCTTGTTGAGAATTTCATGTGTTTTACATCTTCCTTGTGATCAACCTTATAGTGATTATGTTATTCTTGTGTTTTCGACCTAGTTGGAGGATTCGAGGGTTTACGATCGAGCTCCCCCGTTGCTTCGCGTGCTTTGGACTTGAGGCGAGTATCTCATCTATATTCTTTATACTTCGAAAATGTGATTTGTCTTGGATTTAATGTGGACTTGTTAGTGATTGAATATAAAACCGTGACTTACTTTTAAATGAATATGGGATTTCTATGAAAGTAAATACAAAAGTAAACTTGAGTTTCGTGGAGAATGATAATGACCATTTCATGTTATATTGTGCTTAAAACGGATACTAGCAATGAGTAGTTATCCGAGGAATTGTAAAATTACGTAATAGTTGTATTATTCGCTCATTAGCCTTTTTCCTGAATGATGGTGTGCTGTGAATGTTGTGCCTCTGTGGAAGTTATGATGTGATAACTTATGTTTTACGTGTTTGCGATTGTGATGAATATTGTACCTGTGTTGTTGTGTATCTTGGTGATTTGAGATATTATCTGGGTAGGGTTCCGTTGAGGCCTTCGGCGACGCGTTACTTGCGAGTACGGCCTGACTTTACGTTGTGACCATAAGGTTATCAATTCGGGTAGGTCTGGGGAGGGCTCCGAGAATCGTCACTTGCGAGTGCGATGTCATGATAACTTATGGGCGTGTTGAATGATGTTATCCGGGTAGGGTTCCGTCGAGGCCTCCGGAGGCGCGTTACTGCGAGTACGGCCAGACGTTACGAGATGACCATTAATTTATCTAATCGGGTAGGTATGGAGAGGCCTCCTAGAATCGTTACTTGCGAGTGCGATGTCAAGATAACTTATGGGTATGTCTAAGTTGTTTTCGATGAGTTAATCCGGATGGGACCTTCGGGGCCACGAAGACGATTTGACTGTTGATTTGATATCTCTGAAATGTGAATGTTTGAATCTTAGATCCAGGTTATATTGGTGGATATGGTTTTGGTCTTTGAGGTTTGGGTTGAGAATAAGATCATTATATTATTTTGAAAGAAAATCTTTTTGGAAAGGAATAATATTCATATTTCATGTTTTACACTGAGACACCCGAACTCTCTAAATAATCTCTTAAAGTGATTTCTGGAGGGATCACATGATCCATTTGAAAGCAAATGATTTTGAAAAGACTAGACTCGGGGATCTTATTACTACCTTGTCGAAAGGTTATATTCACAACGGTTGTATTCTTGATGTATAATTGTATAGCTTGGTTACTTGGTGGCGATTTCCATTGATAACCTCTCGTTGGGGGATTATGTTATGTTTTTCAGGTATTCCGTTTTGAGGGAGAGCAACCATAGGATCGGCATAGAGGATGATGTAAAGCAGCGATACTAGTCACAGTTGTAGTCGGTTTTCCGTCAGTGATCTGTCGGTCCGAGTATTTATTCTAGTTCTTTGTCATCCGTAAGAAGATGGACATGTTGTGTAAATTGTGATCGAGTTGTAATTTAGTTTATCGGTTGTACTGCTATGTTGTATTTTGATAGACCTAATCGGTCTACGGTTTTATGTTTTGGTCGAATTGACCACGTGTGGGTTTGTTTTGTGGTTTCCTGCCTGGTAGATCATTGCGGAAAGGATCTATGGCGTGTAATGTTCCTAAGCGGATTGGGGGTGGTACATTGGGTGTTACATAAATGGTATCGGAGCAAGGTTTGCGAAAACCTAGGCAGTTGGTTCTAGTTAGGTCTTGTCGAGTTGTGTCTTGTCGGAGTCGTGTCTTGTCGTGTCACCCGGGTGAGCAATTGTGAACAAGTGTGATCATTGTGATCCGTTGTGATCAACTGTGATTCATTGTGATTAGTATAATGGTGCAGCCATCATCTCCGTGCGGCCTCTGGACGTAAGTCTCCTATTTTATGCGAGGTTTTGGTATTTCGTGATTTCGTGTATGTGTGATGATTGTGGTTCGTAATTTTGTTTGTGTAGTGCTGTAAGGTGAAATCCGGGTTTGATATATGTGGTATATCGTGTGTATATTGAGCTGAATGTATTGATGGTTGGACATCGATTGGTGCAATAAAATGTGAGAACTGTGAATCTTGACGTGTTCCAGAGAATGTATCGACAATAGAGTTCGTGAGGAACTCAGATGGGTAGTTTTGACGTATGTTTAAACTTGGTATTCGCAAATTATATTTGATTGAATTTGTGATCTCGTTGCCGAGTGGGCATGTGGTTCAAGTTTGATTATTTTTGGATAGTTGTAATTATGTCCGCTGCGTGTAGGTTTAGAAACAGTTTTCTTAATTGTAATTATGAGCCTGAGTATATTTGTAAAGAACCGATTTTTGAAAATATTTCGATGGTGCGGTTAATCAACAATTTTGCATGGATTTTGAAAACGGTTAAACTTTGACGAGTTAGTCTTGTATTTTCAAATGACACCTTCAGACGGTATCTGAACTAGGCGTTTTAAAATATTTTGGACATTGTAAAATATTACCGTCATTTTGGTTATGATGGAAATGATTTTGGAAAAAAATTTTTTTTGCAAAGATTTGAAAGTTTCGCTTCGAAACGGAACGGGATATTGATGATTTCAAATTTCTTTTTTTTTCTAGACTGAGTCCTTTCCGCTTTATGGGGAACGACAAGTCTTCTAAAATATTTTTCACACCTTTCAAAATTTTCAAAATAAGAAATCCTTGATCCGTTTCACGAAAAAGCGTTAAGTACAAGCATTTTTGTTGTTTGAGAAGGAAATTCCATTTTTTTTATATGTACGTTCGACAATAATGTTTGAAAGAAACGTGTGCTGACTAATATCATTACCCATGTTGATGATGCTCGAGTTGTGGTTATTAAACTGTTTTTCCGCGACTCTTGTTAGAAAGTTTGAACTTTAATGAATTTTGGAAAATTCAGTGCGTTAACTCAAAATTTTTGACTTGAGATTTTCAAAAGTTCAACGGAATTGGGATGTTCTTGGTTATTGGTAAATCGATGAGTTTTGTCAACTTTAGTGTGAGAGTTTATGACTATTTTATGAGAGTTTGGTTTTGTTTCAAAAACGATGGCAACAGTTGAGAATGGTTTGAAATTTGAATGATATTGTCGTGTATGTGGTGATAGCTGCGCTTGATGCCTTGGGCATGTGTTGAATGTTTCGAGTGGTTTACTCATGTGCTTGATTCTAGTGTGTGATGACTTGATAAATGTTGTTGTCGGAAATATTTATTTCCGAATCTATGAGAACTATCAGATATGAGTTTATCGTGTGAACACTCTATGGTAACTCTTGTTAGCAAGAATATTTCTGTGCTTCTCAGTGTGCCTTGTATGGACCCTCTTTTTTGATTGATGTTATGTCTCGCTTTAACGAACGGTTGTTCAGTTTAGTATATCGAGGTCCAGAGGTCAGGACCGTGGCAATAAGTCACACGATCAGGATCATGCTGCCGGTGATGGCGTTAGTATTGGTGTTGCTACTATACTCCATCAAGGGGCAGACCAGATGACTCATTTGACCCAGACGGTTCAGCGTAACACTACTGTGACTGAGAATGTCGGATCGACTCAGTGGCTTAGAGAAGTGGCACGTATGCGTCCTCCCCGTTTTGCGGGCTTAGGTGATACTTTGGGATGGGACGGTTGGCTTTTCCAATTGGAAAAGATTTTCAAGGCGGTTGGTTGTCCAGAGGAACGAATTCATATCGCTCAGTTCCTTCTCGATAGTGATGCTGCTAATTGGTGGGAGGCCGTTGAGCCTCAGGATCATGCTGTTACTTGGGATGAGTTCAAGAAGTTGATGTAAGCGGAATTCTGTCCGGAGCCGATCCGAGAGCAGAGAATCCAAGATTTTTATCTAGCCGAGCCGCAGGATATACCCGTGTCGCATACTATTATCAATTATAGTCGACAGATCACTTACATGAAGGGGCAGGTTGTAATATCCGTGTTTTCTATTTTTGGTAATTTCTATTTTTGGTGTATGTTCGTTTCGGACAACTCGCTTAGCACTGTTTTGGAATTCTGAATCTATTTTGTTCTTGGAGTTTTTCCGTCTGGATGAGTTTCGAGGATGTTTTTGCATAATTTCATCTTAATTTATATCTTGTCGTATGTACGTTCGATTCTCGTAAAACTTGTTCGTTTCCGTTGTTTCTTGATTTGTATAAGTTTGTATGGTTGATTTGGTCGTGTTGAAATTTTCGGTTTGTTAATCCGACGTTGCATCGTGATTTTTCGGGCTCTTGGGCCGTTTTTGTAATTTTCATAAGTTTGGGGAATTTCGCTTCATTTGCTTCATTTGAGACTCTCTAGTGATCGGGATTATATTTTCTTTCAAAACTCAGCTTCGTTGTTTCGGATACCCCATGTTTATACTTTTGATTCTATCCTTGTGTTGCGTTTCGTCGTTGTATCGACTGTGCTGAGCTAAGTGTTTAGCGATCTTTGACTGCCGCATGCATAACGACGTTATGCATGCTCCTTTACGACGTTATATAGGTATCATAACGTCGTTATACCCCATTGGTAACGTGCGTTATGGTTACGCGAAAGTGTCCAGATTGTTCGCTACGTGCGTTAACTGAGAGGGGTTACGTCGTAACCTTCATAACGCACGTTAACAATAGGCGTTAACGTCGTAACTCGCCGTCGAGTCTTTTAATTCTGACTTATTTCGGTCGACTTATTTCACTCCTTTTCTTTCTTTCTCGCGATGTGAGTTTCCTTTGGCGATTTCAAGCGATTCATCCGTGCAATCCGTAGGAACCTTCTAAAGATCGATTTTTGCGTCCCAAGCAAGGTTTATCATCATCATAATCATCCTCCATCCGTCCGAATCGAGGTATACATCGATGAACCCTAGTTTTTTTGGGGATTTCGGGATTTTTGGCATAATTCTTCCTTTTAATCCGTTTTGGCTTCGACGACTTGTTAGATTACGATTGTGTAGTCGTAAATCCCTTGTTTCCAGTATAGTTTAATGGATTTAACCTAGTAATTTCTTCATTGTTAGATTATAGCCATCGTGGACTTCGTATTTTCCGACAAATCGTTCCAAGGGGTAGAATTAGGATTAATTCTTACCTTTCCGCATTATTGAGACTTTTGTATACCGTTATTGTGTTAGGAACGGATTTGGGAAGATTGTTCGGACCGAAACCTATTCCTTCGTCGTTTCCTTCGTTTCGTTTCTTTCAAGGCAAGTACATGTATTACATTTCGTTATGTATGTTGTGATTTTCGAAATGAATGATGAATTGTGATTTTCGGGTGCGTGAGTTGTGTTCCTTCCACCCGGAGTGTCCGACGGGATGTCTGGGGGTCGATACTAAGGGGTACGGCCGCGGAAGGGAACTTGGGTGCGTGTGTGATTGAACTTCCACCCGGAGTGTCCGACGGGATGTCTGGGGGTCGATACTAAGGGGTACGGCCGCGGAAGTGGTATCCCACCCGGAGTGTTCGACGGGATGTCTGGGGGTCGATACTAAGGGGTACGGCCACGGGATACCATTTGTGATTTTGTGATATCGTTATGATTGTTCTGATTTGATTTCCAATGTAGTATTCAGTAATATATATATATGGCAAAAGATTTCTGATTTAGATGATTGTGCTAAAAAACGTATTTTGTATATAATTTTGTGTAATTGTGTACTTGCACTAGCTATTCGAATGCTAACCCCTTAAATGGGGAAATGCGTCTTATGCATTTAGTGCAGGAGAGCCGAGGAGCAGGCACGGGACACGCACGTAAAGGATGGTGGCTTGATGATGTGGCTCGAGTCCTGTAATTTTATGTTTTGTCATTGCATTTGTCGAGTCTTGGAATTAAACTGTCTACTTTTAAACTTGGTTTAAGTCCTGCGTGGGCAACGGATTGGTATTTATTTTATGTTCATGTACTCCGTTAAAATTGTTTTGGCGAGGCCACGGCCTTATTTACTTTTGAGTGCATTGTTTGGAATTACATTGTGGGTTATGTGTTATGTGTTAGCTCGGTAGACCTCACGAGGGTTCTACGGCGTGTAATGTCCCATTTGCGGGTGGGGTGTTACATTTATGGTATCGAGCTTAGGTTTTGAATACCTAGGTGTCGGTGAATTTTGGGTGCATCGGTTATGTCGTTAGAGTCGGTCGTTGAGCCTAATATCATCACGCTACCATCTTTTCGTGCGACCCGTGGTGTAAGTCTCCTCGAACTCTTAAATTTATGTAATTCGTTTTCTTGCGTAGTTCGAATTGTGACTTGTGTTACCAACTTTGTGAATTGTGAATCTTTCGATCTTGTTCTTTTCGTATTTTCTTGAGTATGTTGAGAGGTAGTGGTAGACCAGCTAGGGCGCGGCCGAGGCCGTGGTCGAGTCGATAATGAAGAGGGCTCACTTTCTCAGTCCTCTGCAGACTCAGCCTCTCACTCGGTGCCGTCGGGTAATAATGCCGACGCCGGGGCTACTGCCGTACTTCAGCAGTTAGTAGCCCAGCTTACTCAGATAGCTCAGGGTGGACGCCAGAATCCACCCCCGACACCTGAAGATGAAGCTAGTAAGTGGCTTCAGACGGTGACTAAGATGCACCCTCCTCGTTTCTCCGGATCTTCTGACTCCCTCGGTTGGGAGAATTGGCTCTTTCAGTTGTCCAGGACCTTTGATGCCGTAGCTTGTCCTGAAGACAGGAGGGTACATATTGCCCAATACCTCCTGGATAAGGAAGCTGCGGAATGGTGGGAGGCCGTTGCGCCCAGAGACCGTCGGGCCACTTGGGATGAGTTCAGGGCTGCCATGGAAGCAGAATATTGTCCACCGCCAGTTAAAGAACGCATAATTGTGGAGTTCTTCACCGCTACACCTCAAGATGTGCCTATTTCTCAGGCCATCATTACTTACAATCAGCAGTTGGGTTTCGTGAGAGATCAGGTGAGGACGGAAGCTGATAAAATCCGTTACTTTAATATGCGTATGAAACCGCATATCAGGCAGAGTATGGCACCGCTCATGTGTGCCACTTTGAAGGAGTATCAGGATCGCGCTCTAGCGATCGAGATGGCCGCACCAGAATCAGAGTTAGGTGCCGAGGCCAAGAAACAAAAAACAGTTGGCAACTTCTCAGCCGGCAAGAGTGGCCGATTTTCGAGAAACACGATGCGCTACACCGGGAAGAGGCCATTTCATCAGTGGGGATCTCGGGGTAACCGTTGATTCGATCGTTGCTTCGGTGGCGTGGTTTGTTTTAATCGCAACCAAGATGAGCATTTGATGAAGGATTGCCCTTTTCCTCCATTACTTGCTTCACTTGTGGGCAGACCGGGCATCGGGCGAATCATTGTGAGAGGGCCACCAGGGCTGTTAGAGTTCCGACTACCACTACCGATCAGAGGTATCACAACACTCCAGCTACTTATGTTCAGTAGAGTTCGAGTCGTGGTAGGGACGGGGTCGGCCGGATCGCCGTGCGGCCTCGAGTTCGGGTTGATTCACCCCGATTGTATCAGATGAGGCGTACAGAGGAGACAGATGTTCCAGTGGCGTCAGGTACTACTCGGATCCTTACTCATCCAAAGGTCGGTGCTTTTGATTCGGGTGCTACCCATTCCTTTATTGCTTCGGATTGTGTGAGTCGTATTGGTTTTGACTGCTTATTTGAGTGTGAGCCATTTGTAGTGGGTACACCCAGTGGGGATCGTATGGTTGGGGACCGGGAATTTAGGGATTGCCCAGTGAGGATCGGGAGCCGGGATTGGCCCTCGACTCTCATTGTTATAGACCTTAAGGGTGAGGATTTAATCCTCGGAGACGATTGGTTGGATCGTCACGGTGCTATCATGAACTATCGGACTCGTACCATCTCGATAGTTGCCGAGGACGGCACCGAGCATACTCTCGTCCGTATGGCCGGTAGATCGGGAGTGTGATTAGCGCCTTGAAGGCGATGAAACTTCGAACCGGGGTTGTGTCGGCTACTGGTGTTTCGCTCTGCAGGCGGAAGATGGTGAGGTTGACATATCGTCGATTCCAGTTGTTAGCGAGTATCCTGATGTATTTCCGGACGACTTGCCGGGATTACC
The DNA here is from genome assembly GCA_033398695.1 of Orobanche coerulescens. Classification (NCBI taxonomy): domain Eukaryota; kingdom Viridiplantae; phylum Streptophyta; class Magnoliopsida; order Lamiales; family Orobanchaceae; genus Orobanche; species Orobanche coerulescens. The sequence goes on along the minus strand of CM065816.1, from coordinate 7,970,509 downwards.
ACCACATCGAGAGGTGGAGTTTCCTATTGATCTTGAGCCGAATGCGGCCCCTATTTCTCGAGCACCGTACCGTATGGCACCGTCGGAGATGCTAGAGTTGAAGAATCGATTGGGAGAATTGTTAGATAAAGGGTATATTCGACCGAGCGCATCGCCTTGGGGTGCGCTGTACTTTGTTAAGAAGAACGATGGATCGCTTCGTTAATGTATAGATTATCGAGAATTAAACAAGTTGACCATCAAAAATAAATACCCTTTGCCCCGGATTGACGACTTGTTTGATCAGCTTCTGGGGGCGATAGTCTTTTCGAAGATTGATTTGCGATCGGGCTACTACCGCTTGAGGATTCGGACGTCGATATTAGAAAAGTCGCCTTTGGACGAGATATGGCCATTACGAGTTTGTGGTTATGCCTTTCGGGCTAACTAATGCCCAGTGATGTTCATGCGGTTGATGAACAAAGTTTTTATTGAGTATCTGGACAAATTCGTAGTCGTTTTTATCGACGATATTCTTATCTATTCACGGAGTCGGGAGGAGCACGCCTTACATCTCGGATTGTATTAGACACTTTTAGGGCCGCGGTTGTACGCGAAGTTCTCTAAGTGTGAGTTTTGGCTCGAGGAAGTGACGTTCCTCGGGCATGTGATTTCAGCAGAGGGAGTTCGGGTAGATCCGCGAGAAGATAGAGCGGTGATGGCTTGGGAGCCGCCTAAGAATGTGAAGGAGGTGAGGAGTTTTCGGGTCTTGCCGGCTATTACCGTAGATTCGTTGAGGGATTTTCTAAGATCGCTAGACCACTCACTCGGTTGCTCCAAAAACTCGAAGTTCGAGTGGACTGAGACAGGCGGGGCAGTTTTGACGAGTTAAAGAGACGTTTGACTACCGCACCCATTTTAGCATTGCCTCGGGAACGAGGATTTCGTAGTGTATAGTGATGCTTCGGGCCTTGGGCTTGGATGTGTTTTGATGCGAGAGACAGTGATTGCTTATGCGTCCCGCCAATTGAAACCTTATGAGGTAAATTATCCCACGCACGATTTGGAGTTAGTCATGGTCGTTTTCGCCTTAAAGATATGGAGGCATTATCTCTATGGGTCGTCGTGTAAGATTTTACGGACCACAAGAGTCTCAAGTACATCTTCAGCCGAAAGAGTTGAATATGAGGCGTAGGTGGTTAGAGCTAATTAAAGATTACGACCTCGAGATACTTTACCATCCGGGTAAGGCCAACGTAGTGGCTGATGCGTTGAGCCGAAAACCGATGGCTTTACAGATGTTAGAGGTACTTACACCACAGAGTAGGATCCAGCGAGATTTCATCTGTCAGAATATTGAGGTTTGGGTTCAGAGAGTTCAGGGCCAGCTTTGTGCGTTAGAGATCACTTCGTCCTTGACTGATGATATTAAGGCGAAACAGTATGATGATCCGTGTTTGGTCCAGTTGAGGGAGGATGTGAGGAAGGGGAAAGCCCCTGGATTTGTGATTCAGGATGATGGCGTTCTGAGATTTCGCGGCAGATTATGTGTACCGAATGTTATTGAGCTGAGACAGAAGATCTTGAGCGAAGCTCATACCACGCCTTACTCCATACATCCTGGTACGAGTAAAATGTACAAGGACGTGAGGAGTAACTACCGGTGGAGTAATTTGAAGACAGACGTTAGCGAGTTCGTGTCGAGATGTTTGACTGTCGGCAGAGTTAAGATCGAGCATCGGCGACCAGCGGGGTTTTGCGACCACTTCCCATCCCGGAGTGGAAATGGGAGGATATTTCTATGGATTTCATTACTAGTATGCCTAGGACTCGGATCGGAATGAACATGATTTGGGTTATTGTCGATCGATGACCAAATCAGCTCATTTCTGGTATTAAGGACACTTGGGGTCCGAGAGACGCACGAGTGTTTATTGCAGAGATCGTGAGATTACATGGGACTCCTAAGAGTATTGTTTCGTATCGTGATGGCCGGTTTGTATCACATTTTTGGCAGTCATTCATCGAGCTTTGGGGCGAGTTGAGACTCAAGACGTCTTACCACCCTCGGGCGACGGCGGTCGAGCGGACGATCCAGACGTTGGAGGATATGTTGAGAGCCCGTGCCCTAGATTGGAAGGATGATTGGGAGTCGCACTTGCCGTTGATCGAGTTTACGTACAACAATAGTTGGCACGCCTCGATCAAAATGGCACCATTTGAGGCATTGTATGGGAGGAGGTGCAGATCGCCGTTGTGTTGGGACGATGCGTCCGAGCTGATTGGTACCGAGCCCGATATGGTAGTTGAGACGAGGGAGAAGATTACTCGATTCGTGATAGATTGTTGACGGCCCAGTCGGCAAAGTCTTATGCCGACACGCGTCGCCGCCGTTGGAGTTTGAGGTGGGAGATCATGTTTTGCTTAAGGTGTCGCCGACACGGGAGTTTACCGCTTGGTAGGAAGGGTAAACTTAGTCCGAGATATATTGGGCCGTTTGAAATTTTAGAGAGAGTGGGAGAGCTTGCCTATCGGTTGGGTTTGCCGTCCTTGAGTCACGTTCATAACGTATTTCATGTTTCCCACTTAGGAAGTACGTATCGGACCCTAGCCATATTCTTGATTTTGGAGAGATCGAATGGGACCCGACATTGCCTTTGAGGAGAGGCCGATTGATTTTAGAGCGTCGGGTGAAGCAACTTCGTCATAAAACCATTCCTCCGGTTAAAGTTCAATGGTCGAGACATGGATCCGAGGAAGCCACATGGGAGACGGAAGAGAGTATGCGGTCGAGATACCCGAGTTGTTCGCGTTGTAAGTTTGGACGAAACTTATTTTTAGGGGAGATAATGTAATATCCGTGTTTTCTATTTTTGGTAATTTCTATTTTTGGTGTATGTTCGTTTGGACAACTCGCTTAGCTTGTTTTGGAATTGAATCTATTTTGTTCTTGGAGTTTTTCCGTCTGGATGAGTTTCGAGGATGTTTTTGCATAATTTCATCTTAATTTATATCTTGTCGTATGTACGTTCGATTCTCGTAAAACTTGTTCGCTTCCGTTGTTTCTTGATTTGTATAAGTTTGTATGGTTGATTTGGTCGTGTTGAAATTTTCGGTTTGTTAATCCGACGTTGCATCGTGATTTTTCGGGCTCTTGGGCCGTTTTTGTAATTTTCATAAGTTTGGGAATTTCGCTTCATTTGCTTCATTTGAGACTCTCTAGTGATCGGGATTATATTTTCTTTCAAAACTCAGCTTCGTTGTTTGGATACCCCATGTTTATACTTTTGATTCTATCCTTGTGTTGCGTTTCGTCGTTGTATCGATTGTCCGAGCTAAGTGTTTAGCGATCTTTGAAGCTGCATGCATAACGACGTTATGCATGCTCCTTTACGACGTTATATAGGTATCATAACGTCGTTATACCCCATTGGTAACGTCGTTATGGTTACGCAGAAAGTGTCCAGTTGTTCGTTACGACGTTAACTTTGAGAGGGGTTACGACGTAACCTTCATAACGCACGTTAACAATAGGCGTTAACGCACGTAACTCGCCGTCAGTCTTTTAATTCGACTTATTTCGGTCGACTTATTTCACTCCTTTTCTTTCTTTCTCGCGATGTGAGTTTCCTTTGGCGATTTCAAGCGATTCATCCGCAATCCGTAGGAACCTTCTAAAGATCGATTTTTGCGTCCCAAGCAAGGTTTATCATCATCATAATCATCCTCCATCCGTCCGAATCGAGGTATACATCGATGAACCCTAGTTTTTGGGGATTTCGGATTTTTGGCATAATTCTTCCTTTTAATCCGTTTTGGCTTTGACGACTTGTTAGATTACGATTGTGTAGTCGTAAATCCCTTGTTTCCAGTATAGTTTAATGGATTTAACCTAGTAATTTCTTCATTGTTAGATTATAGCCATCGTGGACTTCGTATTTTCCGACAAATCGTTCCAAGGGGTAGAATTAGGATTAATTCTTACCTTTCCGCATTATTGAGACTTTTGTATACCGTTATTGTGTTAGGAACGGATTTGGGAAGATTGTTCGGACCGAAACCTATTCCTTCGTCGTTTCCTTCGTTTCGTTTCTTTCAAGGCAAGTACATGTATTACATTTCGTTATGTATGTTGTGATTTTCGAAATGAATGATGAATTGTGATTTTCGGGTGCGTGAGTTGTGTTCCTTCCACCGGAGTGTCCGACGGGATGTCCGGGGGTCGATACTAAGGGGTACGGCCGCGGAAGGGAACTTGGGTGCGTGTGTGATTGAACTTCCACCGGAGTGTCCGACGGGATGTCCGGGGTCGATACTAAGGGGTACGGCCGCGGAAGTGGTATCCCACCCGGAGTGTTCGACGGGATGTCCGGGGTCGATACTAAGGGGTACGGCCACGGGATACGATTGTGATTTTGTGATATCGTGATGATTGAATCGATTTGATTGCCAATGTAGTATTCCTAATATATATATATGGCAAATGATTTGATTGAGATGATTGTGCTAAAAACCGTATTTTGTATATAATGTTGTGTAATTGTGTACTTGCACTAGCTATTCGAATGCTAACCCCTTAAATGGGGGAAATGCGTCTTATGCATTTCAGGTACCGGGAGAGCTGAGGAGCAGGCACGGGACACGCACGTAAAGGATGGGCTGGCTTGATGATGTGGCTCGAGTCTGTAATTTTATGTTTTGTCATTGCATTTGTCGAGTACTGGAATTAAACTGTCTACTTTTAAACTTGGTTTAAGTCCCCTGCGTGGGCAACGGATTGGTATTTATTTTATGTTCATGTACTCCGTTAAAATTGTTTTGGCCGAGGCCACGGCCTTATTTACTTTTGAGTGCATTGTTTGGAATTACATTGTGGGTTATGTGTTATGTGTTAGCCTGGTAGACCTCACGAGGGTTCTACGGCGTGTAATGTCCCATTTGCGAATTGGGGTGTTACATTTATGGTATCAGAGCTTAGGTTTTGAATACCTAGGCTGTCGGTGAATTTTGGGTCTGTCAGTTATGTCGTTAGAGTCAGTCGTTGAGCCTAATATCATCACGCTACCGTATTTTCGTGCGACCCGTGGCTGTAAGTCTCCTCGAACTCTTATATTTCTGTAATTCGTTTTCTTGCGTAGTTCGGAATTGTGACTTGTGTTACCAACTTTGTGAATTGTGAATCTTTCTGATCTTGTTCTTTTCGTATTTTCTTCAGTATGTTGAGAGGTAGTGGTAGACCAGCTAGGGGGCGCGGCCGAGGCCGTGGTCGGGGTGCTGATAATGAAGAGGGCTCACTTTCTCAGTCCTCTGCAGACTCAGCTTCTCACTCGGTGCCGTCGGGTAATAATGCAGACGCTGGCTACCGCCGTACTTCATCGATTAGTAGCCCACTTACTCAGATAGCTCAGGGTGGACGCTGAATCCACCCCGACACCGAAGAGGAAGCTAGTAAGTGGATTCAGACGGTGACTAAGATGCACCCTCCTCGTTTCTCCGGATCTTGACTCCCTCGGTTGGGAGAATCGGCTCTTTCATTGTCCAGGACCTTTGATGCCGTAGCTTGTCCTGAAGACAGGAGGGTACATATTGCCCAATACCTCCTGGATAAGGAAGCTGCGGAATGGTGGGAGGCCGTTGCGCCCAGAGACCGTCGGGCCACTTGGGATGAGTTCAGGGCTGCCATGGAAGCAGAATATTGTCCACCGCCAGTTAAAGAACGCATAATTGTGGAGTTCTTCACCGCTACACCTCAGGATGTGCCTATTTCTCAGGCCATCATTACTTACAATCAGCAGTTGGGTTTCGTGAGAGATCAGGTGAGGACGGAAGCTGATAAAATCCGTTACTTTAATATGCGTATGAAACCGCATATCAGGCAGAGTATGGCACCGCTCATGTGTGCCACTTTGAAGGAGTATCAGGATCGCGCTCTAGCGATCGAGATGGCCGCACCAGAATCAGAGTTAGGTGCCGAGGCCAAGAAACAAAAAACAGTTTGCAACTTCTCAGCCGGCAAGAGTGGCCGATTTTCGAGAGCACAGTCTGCCCCGACACCGGGGAAGAGGCCATTTCATCAGGCTGGGGGATCTCAGGGTAACCGTTCAGTTCAGTCCGTTGCTTCTGGTGGCAGGGTTTGTTTTAACTGCAACCAGTATGAGCATTTGATGAAGGATTGCCCTTTTCCTCCAGTTACTTGCTTCACTTGTGGGCAGACCGGGCATCGGGCGACTCATTGTAAGAGGGCCACCAGGGCTGTTAGAGTTCCGACTACCACTACCGATCAGAGGGATCACAACACTCCAGCTACTTATGTTCCGTAGAGTTCGAGTCGTGGTAGGGGACGGGGTCAGCCGGATCGCCGTGCAGCCTCGAGTTCGGGTTCAGTTCACCCCCGATTGTATCAGATGAGGCGTACAGAGGAGACAGATGTTCCAGTGGCGTCAGGTACTACTCAGATCCTTACTCATCCAAAGGTCGGTGCTTTTGATTCGGGTGCTACCCATTCCTTTATTGCTTCGGATTGTGTGAGTCGTATTGGTTTTGACTGCTTATTTGAGTGTGAGCCATTTGTAGTGGGTACACCCAGTGGGGATCGTATGGTTGGGGACCGGGAAGTTAGGGATTGCCCAGTGAGGATCGGGAGACGGGATTGGCCCTCGACTCTCATTGTTATAGACCTTAAGGGTGAGGATTTAATCCTCGGAGACGATTGGTTGGATCGTCACGGTGCTATCATGAACTATCGGACTCGTACCATCTCGATAGTTGCCGAGGACGGCACCGAGCATACTCTCGTCGGTATGGCCGTAGATCGGGGAGTGTGATTAGCGCCTTGAAGGCGATGAAACTTCCGAACCGGGGTTGTGTCGGCTCATCGGTGTTTCGCTCTGCAGCGGAAGATGGTGAGGTTGACATATCGTCGATTCCAGTTGTTAGCGAGTATCTGATGTATTTCGACGACTTGCGGGATTACCACCACATCGAGAGGTGGAGTTTCCTATTGATCTTGAGCCGAATGCGGCCCCTATTTCTCGAGCACCGCACCGTATGGCACCGTCGGAGATGCTAGAGTTGAAGAATCGATTGGGAGAATTGTTAGATAAAGGGTATATTCGACCGAGCGCATCGCCTTGGGGTGCGCTGTACTTTTGTTAAGAAGAAGGATGGATCGCTTCGTTTATGTATCGATTATCGAGAATTAAACAAGTTGACCATCAAAAATAAATACCCTTTGCCCCGGATTGACGACTTGTTTGATCGGCTTGGGGCGGCAGTCTTCGAAGATTGATTTGCGATCGGGCTACTACCTTGAGGATTCGGACGCCGATATTCGAAAGTCGCCTTCTGACGAGATATGGCCATTACGAGTTTGTGGTTATGCCTTTCGGGCTAACTAATGCCCCCAGTTGTTCATGCGCTTGATGAACAAAGTTTTTATTGAGTATCTGGACAAATTCGTAGTCGTTTTTATCGACGATATTCTTATCTATTCACGGAGTCGGTAGGAGCACGCCTTACATCTCCGGATTGTATTAGACACTTTGAGGGCCGAGCAGTTGTACGCGAAGTTCTCTAAGTGTGAGTTTTGGCTCGAGGAAGTGACGTTCCTCGGGCATGTGATTTCAGCAGAGGGAGTTCGGGTAGATCCGCAGAAGATAGAGGCAGTGATGGCTTGGGAGCCGCCTAAGAATGTGAAGGAGGTGAGGAGTTTTCTGGGTCTTGCCGGCTATTACCGTAGATTCGTTGAGGGATTTTCTAAGATCGCTAGACCACTCACTCAGTTGCTCCAGAAAACTCAGAAGTTCGAGTGGACTGCAGACAGGCAGGACAGTTTTGACGAGTTAAAGAGACGTTTGACTACCGCACCCGTTTTAGCATTGCCTCAGGGGAACGAGGATTTCGTAGTGTATAGTGATGCTTCGGGCCTTGGGCTTGGATGTGTTTTGATGCAGAGAGACAGAGTGATTGCTTATGCGTCCCGCCAATTGAAACCTTATGAGGTAAATTATCCCACGCACGATTTGGAGTTAGCTGCGGTCATTTTCGCCTTAAAGATATGGAGGCATTATCTCTATGGGTCGTCGTGTAAGATTTTTACGGACCACAAGAGTCTGAAGTACATCTTCAGCCAGAAAGAGTTGAATATGAGGCAGCGTAGGTGGTTAGAGCTAATTAAAGATTACGACCTCGAGATACTTTACCATCCGGGTAAGGCCAACGTAGTGGCTGATGCGTTGAGCCGAAAACCGATGGCTTTACAGATGTTAGAGGTACTTACACCACAGAGTAGGATCCAGCGAGATTTCATCTGCCGAATATTGAGGTTTGGGTTCATAGAGTTCAGGCCGCCTTTGTGCGTTAGAGATCACTTCGTCCTTGATGATATTAAGGCGAAACAAGATGATGATCCGTGTTTGGTCCATTGAGGGAGGATGTGAGGAAGGGGAAAGCCCTGGATTTGTGATTCAGATGATGGCGTTACGAGATTTCGCGCATTATGTGTACCGAATGTTATTGAGCTGAGACAGAAGATCTTGAGCGAAGCTCATACCACGCCTTACTCCATACATCCTGGTACGAGTAAAATGTACAAGGACGTGAGGAGTAACTACTGGTGGAGTAATTTGAAGACAGACGTTAGCGAGTTCGTGTCGAGATGTTTGACCTGTCAGCAGGTTAAGATCGAGCATCAGCGACCCGCGGGGTTTTTGCGACCACTTCCCATCCCGGAGTGGAAATGGGAGGATATTTCTATGGATTTCATTACTAGTATGCCTAGGACTCGGACTGGAATGAACATGATTTGGGTTATTGTCGATCGACCAAATCAGCTCATTTCCTGGGTATTAAGGACACTTGGGGTCCAGAGAGACTGGCACGAGTGTTTATTGCAGAGATCGTGAGATTACATGGGACTCCTAAGAGTATTGTTTCGGATCGTGATGGCCGGTTTGTATCACATTTTTGGCAGGCTGTTCATCGAGCTTTGGGGACTGAGTTGAGACTCAAGACGCCTTACCACCCTCGATCGACGGGCAATGAGCGGACGATCCAGACGTTGGAGGATATGTTGAGAGCCCGTGCCCTAGATTGGAAGGATGATTGGGAGTCGCACTTGCCGTTGATCGAGTTTACGTACAACAATAGTTGGCACGCCTCGATCAAAATGGCACCATTTGAGGCATTGTATGGGAGGAGGTGCAGATCGCCGTTGTGTTGGGACGATGCGTCCGAGCTGATTGGTACCGAGCCCGATATGGTAGTTGAGACGAGGGAGAAGATTACTCTGATTCGTGATAGATTGTTGACGGCCCAGAGTCGGCAAAGTCTTATGCCGACACGCGTCGCCGGCCGTTGGAGTTTGAGGTGGGAGATCATGTTTTGCTTAAGGTGTCGCCGACACGGAGTTTACCGCTTCGGCCGGAAGGGTAAACTTAGTCCGAGATATATTGGGCCGTTTGAAATTTTAGAGAGAGTGGGAGAGCTTGCCTATCGGTTGGGTTTGCCGCCGTCCTTGAGTCACGTTCATAACGTATTTCATGTTTCCCAGCTTAGGAAGTACGTATCGGACCCTAGCCATATTCTTGATTTTGGAGAGATCGAATTGGGACCCGACATTGCCTTTGAGGAGAGGCCGATTCAGATTTTAGAGCGTCGGGTGAAGCAACTTCGTCATAAAACCATTCCTCTGGTTAAAGTTCAATGGTCGAGACATGGATCCGAGGAAGCCACATGGGAGACGGAAGAGAGTATGCGGTCGAGATACCCCGAGTTGTTCGCGTTGTAAGTTTCGGGACGAAACTTATTTTTAGGGGGAGATAATGTAATATCCGTGTTTTCTATTTTTGGTAATTTCTATTTTTGGTGTATGTTCGTTTCGGACAACTCGATTAGATCTGTTTTTGTATTCTGAATATATTTTGTTTTTGGATTTTTTGCGTCTGGTTGAGTTTAGAGGATGTTTTTGCATAATTTCATCTTAATTTATATCTTGTCGTATGTACGTTCGATTCTCGTAAAACTTGTTCGTTTCCGTTGTTTCTTGATTTGTATAAGTTTGTATGGTTGATTTGGTCGTGTTGAAATTTTCGGTTTGTTAATCCGACGTTGCATCGTGATTTTTCGGGCTCTTGGGCCGTTTTTGTAATTTTCATAAGTTTGGGGAATTTCGCTTCATTTGCTTCATTTGAGACTCTCTAGTGATCGGGATTATATTTTCTTTCAAAACTCAGCTTCGTTGTTTCGGATACCCCATGTTTATACTTTTGATTCTATCCTTGTGTTGCGTTTCGTCGTTGTATCATTGTCTTGAGCTAAGTGTTTAGCAATCTTTGAATCGCTGCATGCATAACGTACGTTATGCATGCTCCTTTACGTACGTTATATAGGTATCATAACGTACGTTATACCCCATTGGTAACGTACGTTATGGTTACGCAGAAAGTGTCCATATCGTTCGTTACGTACGTTAACCTGAGAGGGGTTACGTACGTAACCTTCATAACGTACGTTAACAATAGGCGTTAACGTACGTAACTCGCCGTCAGGTCTTTTAATTCCTGACTTATTTCCGGTCGACTTATTTCACTCCTTTTCTTTCTTTCTCGCGATGTGAGTTTCCTTTGGGCGATTTCAAGCGATTCATCCGGTGCAATCCGTAGGAACCTTCTAAAGATCGATTTTTGCGTCCCAAGCAAGGTTTATCATCATCATAATCATCCTCCATCCGTCCGAATCGAGGTATACATCGATGAACCCTAGTTTTTTTGGGGATTTCGGGATTTTTGGCATAATTCTTCCTTTTAATCCGTTTTGGCTTCGACGACTTGTTAGATTACGATTGTGTAGTCGTAAATCCCTTGTTTCCAGTATAGTTTAATGGATTTAACCTAGTAATTTCTTCATTGTTAGATTATAGCCATCGTGGACTTCGTATTTTCCGACAAATCGTTCCAAGGGGTAGAATTAGGATTAATTCTTACCTTTCCGCATTATTGAGACTTGTGTATACCGTTATTGTGTTAGGGACGGATTTGGGAAGATTGTTCGGACCGAAACCTATTCCTTCGTCGTTTCCTTCGTTCGTTTCTTTCAAGGCAAGTACATGTATTACATTTCGTTATGTATGTTGTGATTTCCGAAATGAATGATGAATTGTGATTTTCGGGTGCGTGAGTTGTGTTCCTTCCACCCGGAGTGTCCGACGGGATGTCTGGGGGTCGATACTAAGGGGTACGGCCGCGGAAGGGAACTTGGGTGCGTGTGTGATTGAACTTCCACCCGGAGTGTCCGACGGGATGTCTGGGAGTCGATACTAAGGGGTACGGCCGCGGAAGTGGTATCCCACCCGGAGTGTTCGACGGGATGTCTGGGGGTCGATACTAAGGGGTACGGCCACGGATACCGATTGTGATTTTGTGATATCGTGATGATTGAACTGATTTGATTGCCAATGTAGTATTCCTAATATATATATATATATGGCAAATGAATTCTGATTGAGATGATTGTGCTAAAAACCGTATTTTGTATATAATGTTGTGTAATTGTGTACTTGCACTAGCTATTCGAATGCTAACCCCTTAAATGGGGGAAATGCGTCTTATGCATTTCTGTCTGGAGAGCCGAGGAGCAGAACGGACACGCACGTAAAGGATGGGCTGGCTTGATGATGTGGCTCGAGTCTGTAATTTTATGTTTTGTCATTGCATTTGTCGAGTACTGGAATTAAACTGTCTACTTTTAAACTTGGTTTAAGTCCCCTGCGTGGGCAACGGATTGGTATTTATTTTATGTTCATGTACTCCGTTAAAATTATTTTGGCCGAGGCCACGGCCTTATTTACTTTTGAGTGCATTGTTTGGAATTACATTGTGGGTTATGTGTTATGTGTTAGCCTGGTAGACCTCACGAGGGTTCTACGGCGTGTAATGTCCCATTTGCGAATTGGGGTGTTACACAGGTGAGGACCGAGGAAGACAAAATCCGTCATTTCGATATGCGGATGAGACCAGAGATTCGACAGTACATGTCGGGTTTCACTTGTGCTACTTTGAGAGAGTATCAGAATCGAGCCATGGTATACGAGATGGCATCGATATCTACTGGGCCTTTGCATGAGCCGAAGAGGCAGAGGATGTCTGGAGATTTTTCGGATAGTATGGGATTCAGAACTTCTTCTCGTCGAGTTTCGCGTAGTCCTTCGGTGAAACCTTCATTTCTTCGTTCGGTGGAACTAAGAGTTCCAAGTCGTCTTCTTTGACTCCTAGTCAGACTGGGAGGTGTTTCAATTGCAACTTTGTGGGCCATGTGCAAGCTAATTGTCCTTTGCAACCGATTACTTGTTATAACTGTGGACTTGAGGGCCACAAAGTTCAGTTTTGTGAAATATTCCATTAAGTTTCCCAGAATCGTGCTTCGGCATCGGTAACGGGATGGATTCATCAGGACCACTGAGAGTTTGTCGGCCGTGATTTGTTGTTTGTGACTTCACCCTTTCTTTTTTTTTAAGTTTCGGGACGAAACTTCTTTTTAGAGGGGTAGAATGTAATACCCGTGATTTTCTCTTTCAGTAATTTTTCGTTTTTGACATTTTTCTGGTTTCTAAAACTCACCTGCAAGCGTTTTGACATTTCGATAATGTTTTGTTCTGCGTGTTTGGTCATCCAAGTTTGTTCCAGGGCTGTTTTACCCGAATCCGTGTTTTGAGCGACTTTTTCCGGTATTTGGTTCATTTCGTGTGATAGTGATTCGAAACTACGGTTTTGTGTTTCCTATAAGTTTGTTGAACTTTGTTATGCATGTGGTGAGCTTCGGTTTGGTTGTTTGATGTCATATTGTGATTTTCAAATATTTTGGGCCGTTTGTAATTTCTCGAAGTTTGGGGTAATTACTTTCGTTGTCGTTATTCCGAACCTTCGGGTAGTCGGAATTGTATTTTCTTTTAACATTTGAGTTCGTCATTTTGCGGTTTCGTCGCGCTCGTACTCGACGAGCTGAACTTAGCAGTTTTGGAACTGCTAAGTGATTTACGTACGCTATGCTATAAGCATAACGTACGTTATAATCATGTGCCTTACGTACGTTAAGCTTTCTCATTACGTACGTAAGGGTATTCCAGTTCAGACAGTGAGTTCTGGCCGTCGATAGCGTACGCTATGTGAGGATCATAACGTGCGTTAACTGTGCGCATTACGTACGTTAAGCCCTTGCCGTAACATACGTAATGGTCTTCGTTATTTCGGATAGGAGTTCTGGGCATCGATTACGTACGTAATATTTCGTGTCTTACGTATGTAATACCGTTAACGTACGTTATCCTTTGTGTATAACGTACGTAATGCTGGCGTAGGTTTATATACCTAGGGGTTGACCGAGTTCGTCATTTCTTCACCTTTTCTTCGTCTCTCTGCAGTTTGGCGACTCGTGGGCGATTGGAGGGTGATTTTGGAGACTTGTAACTCCAAGTTTACATCTTCCTTGAGTTCTTGGTGTTGATTAACATCATCAATCCGTGTTCTTTGTCTTTGATTCGAGGTAATCATCTTGTAAACTCTTCCTTTATATTTCGTGAATCTTCAAGATTCGAGTTGTTCTTCGTGAATCGTGTTGTTGTATATCACCAATCGGTTCTATTGATTCTATCCCTATGATTTGATTCGTATTTCTTACCGTATTCAGGTTCCGGTGATGTTTTTGACATTCTTGGGGAAATATTGAACCACAAGTGTTCGATCATTTGTTTCTACGAATTCTTGTTGAGAATTTCATGTGTTTTACATCTTCCTTGCGATCGACCTTGTAGTGATTATGTTATTCTTGTGTTTTCGACCTAGTTAGAGGATTCGAGGGTTTTTGATCGAGCTCCCCCATTGCTTCGCGTGCTTTGGACTTGAGGTGAGTATCTCGTCTATATTCTTTATACTTCGAAAATGTGATTTGTCGTGGATTTAACGTGGACTTGTTATTGATTGAATATAAAACCGTTACTTACGTTTAAATGAATATGGGGTTTCTATGAAATTAAATACGAAAGTAAACTTGAGTTTCGTGGAGAATGATAACGACCATTTCATGTTATATTGTGCTTAAAACGGATACTAGCAATGAGTAGTTATCTGAGGAATTGTAAAATCACGTAATAGTTGTATTATTCACTCATTTGCCTGTTTCCTGAATGATGGTGTGCTGTGAATGTTGTGCCTCTGTGGAAGTTATGATGTGATAACTTATGTTTTACGTGTTTGCGATTGTGATGAATATTGTACATGTGTTGTTGTGTATCTTGGTGATTTGAGATGTTATCCGGGTAGAGTTCCGTCGAGGCCTCCGGCGGCGTTTTACTTGCGAGTACGGCCAGACGTTATGTTGTGACCATGAGGTTATCAATTCGGGTAGGTCTGGGGAGGGCTCCGAGAATCGTCACTTGCCAGTGCGATGTCATGATAAGTTATGGGCGTGTTTGAATGATGTTATCCAGGTAGGGTTCCCCCAAGGCCTCCGGAGTCACGTTACTTGCAAGTATGGCCAGACGTTACGAGTTGATCATAAAGTTATCTAATAGGGTAGGTCTAGATAGGGCTCCGAAAATCGTTACTTGCGAGTGCGATGTCAAGATAACTTATGGGTATGTTTGAGTTGTTTTCGATGAGTTAATCCGGGTGGGACCTTCGGGGCCACGGAGACGATTTGACTATTGATTTGATATCTCTGAAATGTGAATGTTTGAATCTTGGATCCCGGTTATATTGGTGGATATGGTTTTGGTCATTGAGGTTTGGGTTGAGAATAAGATCATTATATGATTTTGAAAGAAAACCTTTTTGGAAAGAAAAAATATTCATATTTCCTGATTTTACACTAAGACCCCCGAAGTCTCTAAATAATCTCTTAAAGTAATTTCTGGAGGGATTCACATGATCCATTTGAAAGAAAATGATTTTGAAAAGACTAGACTCGGGGATCGTGTTACTACCTTGTCGAAAGGATATTTTCATAATGGTTGTATTCTTGATGTATAATTGTATAGCTTGGTTACTTGCTGGCGATTTCCATCGCTAACCCCTCATTGGGGGATTATGTTATGTTTTTCAGGTATTCTGTTTTGAGAGAGAGCAACCACAGGATCGGAATGGAGGATGATGTAAAGCAGCAATACTAGTCACAGTTGTAGTCGGTTGTCCGTCAGTGATCTGTCGGTCCGAGTATTTATTCTAGTTCTTTGTCATCCTTGACATGTTGTGTAAATTGTGATCGAGTTGTAATTTGGTTTATCAGTTGTACTGCTATGTTGTATTTTGAGAGACCTAATCGGTCTACGGTTTTATGTTTTGGTAGAATTGACCACGTGTGGGTTTGTTTTGTGGTTTCCTGCCTGGTAGATCCTTGCGGAAAGGGTTTACGGCGGGTAATATCCCTAAGCGGATTGGGGGTGTTACATTGGGTGTTACTATGCGCGAATCCCTCCGAGGCCCCGATAGACCCTCTCGGAGTGGTTAACCCAAAAGTTCGTGAACCCAACTAGGCGCGGATTCCTCCGAGGCCCTATCGGACCGTCCCGGGGTGAACATAACTCTCTAAACACTCAAATACACTACTTTGCACATTCAAGATATTAAGTTCGTAAGAGTTACTTGCCTTTGATACATGGTGGATTGTTTCGAGAAGGCAAACGACCACCGATGAAGAAATTCGAAGACTTCGAACCTAAATGATGTTAGGAGTATACCTCGAATGCCACTCAGAGGATGTTGAGTGAGGGAATTGTACTTGTTATTATGTAAATCATTAATATAAGGCAATGGATGCTTCTTTATTTACTGGTAGTTACTGGCATTCCTAACTCGTAAATATACATATAGAAACTAGTCCGTGTATTTGAGAGCAAAATGTTCCACTCCTTATTGGATAAGGGGTTCGACACTGTAAAGGTTTATAACTTAAATACTTAATCGTTCACAAGTCGATGAAACTTGATTGGGCGTTAAGTTTATGTGAAGACTTGTATAATGTGTTATTTGACATGGAGAGTGCCTGTCGAACACTAATGGTTAGTGGGAGCACACGTTATAGGTATGCTAATTGGATTAGTATTCGAACTGACTCACCCTCAATTCGTCACACGGATTTCACTCCGGCACAGTCAATGACGGAATCGAAAGGTTGTGATAGGTATTCGTGAACCTTCGACTTGAGGATTTAGTATGGATGTGCTTGTGACGTCAAGATTTTCATTAGAGTAGTTCGACCCTGTAAACAGAAATGCGGGGGTCAACCTCGACGTGCATCTTGACGGGCAAGTAGCAGGTCCTACTGAATATCAAGATAGAATTCTTTCTCCTGTTAGTGAACGGGTTATATGTCCTATGCGGTTATTGGCAGATGAGATCATAAGTCTTTGGCCAAAGTATTGGAGCTAGTTGTATTAAATACACGAGAGCTCGATGATCTCGATTTACATTAACGCATGCATAGTGTCAAGTACCGATAGGGTTTGACTGATCGTGACCCTATAACTTGATCGGGACATTTGAAAGAATGGTTTATACGTATACTGGTACTCACGGCAGAATGGTTCTTGAATGATCCCATCATTCGTTCTCAGTTGGGGTACAGTGTAGGCCGCCAGGCTGGCTAGGTGGTGCTACTACTCTTTGGTTCCTCCAATTGCTGACTGAGACAGACCTACCGAGTCGACAGAATGAATCGAGCTAATTCTCTCATTATGAATATTAGATATTGGATATCTAAGTTTGGGACATTGGATGTCTAAATTGATTTATTGGATAAATTAATTTACGGTCTAATGAATTAAATAAATTACTGGGTGATTAATTTAATTCATAAATATAATTATTTCTTGTAGAAATTAATTATGTTATTTTGTATTTGATATGATTAATTAATTGATATAAATACATCGGAACGGAATTGGAGTTTATCTGTCTGGACTCACAGGATTCCGGAACGAACCGAACTCGTCCGATTTCTTCATCATGGCCTCCCCCCCTTCCACCTACTTTCTAGTTAGTCTTTGTTTCTATTTTAAATGGAAGACAAGGACTTTTTTTGTGGGGCAATGATTTATGTGATGTGAGTTGTTACCATGTGGGTGGAAATAGAATAAGAAGTGAAGGCTTCCATCATTCTCATAACAACAGTTCTTGTGAGAGAAAGAGAGAGAATAACTTCTCAAAGTCATATTCATATTATTCATCTTGTTCTTGTTGTTCTTGGAGAATATCAATAAATCATTTGAGAGATTGTGAGTTATACACTTAGAGTATAATAATCACATAGAAAGCTTCATCATCCTAGCTCTAGCCGTATCCTCGGAGGATAGCAAGGTGATCATCGTTCCGTTCGTTTCTCCGGCGCGTGGCAAGTAGAGACGCGGTGCTTTCGGCGTTGGATCATCCAAGAGTTTGGAGCGGATTGGATCGTAGGGAAAGCAATCTAAAGCTTGGGGAATATCTCAAGATAAGGTTACCTTTTAATCAACGGACTACAAGGGTATATTTCTCGTATCTCTTGTGTTTCGTTTAATATTCGTATATATGTAGCTCGATCGATCCTCGTAGGGATTCAGATCGAATTAATTTTCGTTTTATCGCTTCCGCTGGGCCTTCGTTTTAGGCACCGAATCCCAATAGCGGTATCGGAGCTTAGGTCTTGCGATCGTATATACGATATTGTCATTTGGAATAGGGGTGGAAAATCGTGCGGGTCGGGTCGTTATCGGGTTGACCTGATAACAACCCGACCTGTTAAGGTCAAACCCGAACACGACCTGATAAGGATTCTCTAAACCTGAACACGAACCCGACCTGATAAGGTCAAACCCGAACACGATCCGGACACGACACGAACACGATAAAAACACGATTGGATTCGTGTTGACCCGACACGATAGCAACACAATAACGACACGACACGTTAAAAACCTGTTTCAACACGATCACAACCTGATAACCTATAAATACTAACAAAAAAAATGATAAAAAACAATAAGAATTATAAACCTCAAATAAAAGTCTAGAAGAAATAAATTATTAAAAAATTATTTATTAAATATTTATTAAATATTTGTTTTTTAATAAATATTTATTAAAAAAAATAAATCATAACGGGTTACCTGAACCCGACCTGAACCCAACCCGAACCCGACCCGGAATTATCGTGTCCTTATTGGGTCAACCTGATAAGAACCCGAACCCAATAAGGCTTGACACTAACCCATTAATTTCGTGTCGGTTCGTGTCGTGTTTTCGTGTCGTGCCGAAAATTGCCAGCCCTAATTTGGAATGCTCAATTAGATGGTGAATGATTTGGAATTATTTTAGTCATAATCGTGGTATATGTTTTACGTTCGTTATAGTTATATTTTTCGTAAGTTTATGTCTAAATCTATATCTTAAATTTATGAGAAATATGATTTATATTGAAGATATAAAAGTCGGAAAATATTGATATTGGATATCGGGTCGAAAATCTAGCTCTGAATCATCGTCGGACGACTTTTTCGTACAAGGGCGGGAAGCTTCCAGGGTGACTCGGCCATGTCATGGGCGACACAGGCTGTGTCTGACAGTCTGCAGGCCACTATTGAGACGACCCGACCGTGTCTGGCGACACGGGCCGTGCTTGGCCGGCAGGCTGTCGAGCGTGACTCGACCATGCCTTTCGGGACAAGGCGTGTCTGCCGGCAGGCTGCTGAGGGTGACTCGGCCAGGCAGGCCAGTTTTCGCCCCGGCTCGATTTTTTCGTGTATTCCGGAATATTAATCTCCCAAATGTTAAATTGGATTTAATATGATTAAAATGATTTATGGTATTTCATTTTATTTGGAAATTTGATTAATTGGAATATTTATGGGTGACCGAATTATTTGAACGCTTTTCATATTACCGATTGTGTGAATCGATTGGATCGGTTCGGATTGTTGATTGGATCAATGTATCTCTACGCTTTCCGTTTATATAGTATTTATTGGATGAATGCTTTTGAATGGGGATGTGGTTCGTGGACTTAGTTTTGAATCGTTCGGTTTATTCGATTGGGTTGTAAAGACCGTTTTGAGCCTATTTATTTTACTAGAAATATTTGTATCTAGGATGCAATTTTCAATGTAAAATTTATATGTAATGACGAAGACCGGAGGAAGATCCGTTTCAAGAAGACAAATATTCAAAACGAAGACTTGTAATTAGATTACGGAGTTTTTGTTTTCTAGGAACGGTCCATGAACCACATGTTGGTAGCAACTAGGTTGTGAATGGTTGTTTCATATTGTATGAATGCCACAAACGTGCTTAAATGAATTAATGTGCAAAGTGTAACATTAATCGCGATAATTCTCCCACAACAAATTATTAAGTTTATAAGGTTTCAAGGTTTTCCTTCCCTCCATCGAGCTTTTAGGAAATTGAAATCCAAACCGGATGTGCTATGCTTCCGAGTTATCGGGGTAGTCGTTCGTGGAGGACGGATAAATTACCGGGAGCGCATTGGATGCCTTCAGTTGGAGCAAATTTTATCCCTAGAAACCTGATAGGTTGCCGAATAAGATTCAATTGTGAAACTGATTTGCGTCGATGCTATAAACTTAACTTGTTCACGAACCATAGAAATCGTATAGGTTGAAGGGATTGAACAAGGGGAAAAAGAAGATCGTATCATCAATTAGATGGGTTGGTGTTGGACGCCACTTTATGAAAATTAATAGACTAGAAACCTGTTCGGTTTCCCTCTATTAAGATTTATAAAGAACTCGATCACCACTATGAAGTAGAGCGAACGATACTTTCGGATTTCACATCGAAGTGTGTTATTCCGATAAAAATAGTGGGACCTGGGTAATGAGAATAGAAAAGACCTTAATTCTATACTCAGATCATAATTAAACGAGTCACAAATTAATCTATCATACTTAATGCAGACATAACTCTCAATATGACAATGAACCCACTCGCAATTCTACTCGAAAAGAACACCTTGATCGGACCTAACTTTGTGGATTGGCTCTGCAATCTGATGATAGTCATCAGTATTGAGGCACTGGGATATGTCTTGGAGACGGATATTCTGGCGCCTCCAGTGCGGACACGAGCCAATCAGGAAGAGATTGAAAACCACGAAAAGTGGGTTAAGGATGACGTGAAATTCCGTGCATACATGATGGCTTCTATATCTAATGAGCTTCAGAGTGCTCATGAGAAAATGACTTCTGCTAGGCGGATTCTATCTCACTTAACCGAGCTTTATGGTGAGCACAGTCGAACTGCTAGATATGAGATATCCAAGCAACTGTTCGGTTCAAGGATGAAGGAAGGTGAGAAGGTTGGGGACCACGTCCTCAAAATGATATCCATGATCGAGAGATTGGAGGCTCTTGATTTTAAGATGGATGCTTCTCTTCAAACCGACCTTATCCAACAGTCTCTCCCTGATTCCTTCTCTCAGTTTGTTATGAACTTCAACTGCAATGAGATTGCGTGTAACTTAGCTGGGCTAATGAACAAATTGGTGACCGCTCAATCTCAGATGAAGACTCCGCGAATGAAGGAGTCTGCCCTTGTGATTTTTTCTGGACCTCGGAGGTCTAAGAACAAGAAGAAAAAGATCAAGAAGCGGGCGGGACCACAAGCTAAGGACTTCAAAGGAAAGGGCAAGTCCCCGATGGTTCCGAAGAACAACAAGAAGAAGGATGCTTGTCTCAAGTGCGGTGAGATGGGCCACTAGGCTAGAGACTGTCCGATTCTTCATGGCACTTCAGGTACAGAACTTTTAGTTTTGGAAAAAAATTGTTCTGCTACTGTATTTTCTACTTTCTGGATACTGGATTCTGGTGCTAGTTCACATATTTATATCCTGAATTAGGATCTGGAACAAAGTAGGAAGCTTGGAGCTGGAGAAGTTATGATCACTGTCGGAAGCGGGCATAGTGTCGAGGCAACCGACATAGAATCACTTCTTTTGGGTTTAGAATCCGGTTTTGTTCTGACTTTAGAAGATGTACTTGTTTTGCCCAAGGGGCATATAAATATTGTATCCATTCCGGTCATGGACCGAAAAGGCTTTTCATTTTTCATTGGTGATGGTTCCTGCAAAATTTATTTCAGAAATAAACTAGTGGGCACTGCTACATTGTTAAATGGACTGTATCATCTAAAACCTCAGTAACAAAGTCGTTGTGAATACTATGACTATGAAGCGTGGTAGGGATGAAACCAATCAAGTTTTGAAATGGCATCTTAGACTTGGTCATGTTGGTCAGACCAAGGTTTACAGAATGGAAAAAGATGGACTCATGGGTCCATTGGGATCGGATCCCTTTACTACTTGTGAATCTTGCCTTAAAGGCAAAATGACTAAGTTCCCCTTCACAGGGATTTTTGAAAGAGCCGCTGATAAACTGAGATTAATCCATACCGACGTATGTGGTGCTTTGGAAGTAGCACGTGACGGATATCAGTACATCATTACGTTTACAGATAATCATACTAGGTATGGTTATGTATACTTAATGAAACATAAATCTGAGGCCTTTGTGAAATTCCAGGAATTTAAGGCCCTGGTCGAGAAACAAGCTGGTAATCATATCAAAGCACTTCGGTCGGACCGAGGTGGCGAGTATATGAGTACGTAATTTGACGAGTTCCTTAAGGAACATAGAATAGTATCACAACTAACACCTCTAGGTACTCCTCAGATAAATTGTGTGTCAGAAAGAAGGAACCGGACCTTGTTGAACATGGTCTGTTCCATGCTTGGCTATACTGACTTACCGATTTACCTATGGGCACTCCTGACTTCTGCTTATATCTTGAACAGATGTCCTTCCAAATCCGTTCCTAAAACTCAACATGAGATGTGGGAGGGCAGGAAACCAAGTCTTAATCACATTAGGATTAGGGGTGTCCCGCCTATGTCAAGAAGACTAAGGTGGACAAGTTGGAAGCGAGGTCCGTGAAGGAACATTTTCATTGGATTCCCATATGGGACGATGAGTTATCTATTCTACATGCCCAAAGATCGAAAGATCGTTGTTGCTTTGCATGCACACTTCCTGGAAGATGAGTTCATTCAGGAAGGCGGAGCAGGTAGAAATATTTCTTTGGAAGAATACAATGAAACTCCTCAGGAGACACATGTGCAAGAAAATGGAACTGAACCTTCTGAAACACAAGTACAACCACCTCGTAGGTCTAGTAGGGTGTCTCAAAATTACCTGAGAGGTATAGTTTTATGCACTTGGAGGAACTGGGTTTTCCACGAGGTTCCAGGTGGTAAACAAGAGACCGACCCGCGACCAATGACCTAGCAATGGTGGATGTAGACTCCATGAAATGGAATATAGCAGTCTTCATGTAGTTGGGACCTTCGTTTTTGTAATATCCGCATTTTTCTTTCTCCGGTATTCTCATTTTTGATGTACTTTTCATTTTTAGCAACTCGCTTGTAACCGTTTCGACATATTGAATCTATTTTATTCTTGGAGCTTCTCCATTTGGACGAGTTTCGGAGATGTTTTGATATTATTCCGTCTTTTGTCATGTATTGTTGCATGGACGTTCGATTCTCGTAGAACCCGTTCGATTTTGTGATTTCTTTTGTTGTATGAGTTCGTATGGTTGAGTTGTTCGTGTTGTAAGTTTCGGTTTATTGATCCGACGTCGTATCGTGATTTTCGGACGTTTGGGCCATTTTGTAATTTCCTATAAGTTTAGGGAATTTTACTTTCCTTGTCGTTTACCAGATTCCTCGGTATTCGGAACTGTATTCTCCTTCAGCTCTTAGCTCCGTTGTCATGATTATTTCGTGTTTACGTTTCTAGAATCTGTCCTTGAGTTGCGTATCGTTTTCGGACCGCCCAATGCGGCTAACTCTGTTCAGCAGTGCTGAACTGCTGCATGCATAACGTGCGTTATGCATGCTTCATAGCGTGCGCTATCGACACTCACATAACATACGTAATGCCCTGGTGGTAACGTACGTTAAGGCCTTCAGTGTTTTGTACAGGGAGTCTGCCCGGATTTGGCCGAGTCCTTACGTACATAAACATGCTGGTGTTACGTACGTAAGACCTCCTTGTAGCGTGCGCTAAGTCGTCTGATGTAGCGTACGCTAACGGCATCAGCGATTTGAGCAGATTGTTCTGCCGAGCCATTACGTACGCTAACGCCTATGTGTTACGTACGTAATGTGCGTAACGTACGTTAACCATTGTACGTTAACGTACGTAATGAGAGGTCAGGTTTTATAAACCTGAGTTGACCTTGCATTCGCGACATTTCTTCATTTCTTCCTTCCGTCCGCAGTGAGTGTTCTTAGAGAGATTTGAGCGATTCTTCAAGTTTTGCCCGTGGAAATCCTTGGGGAATCAAGTATTGTGTTCCTTGTGTAGTTTATCATCACCGTGATAGTCTTCCTCCGTCCGAATCAAGGTAAATCTTCTTAGAACCCTACTTTTGGGTGAATTGGAGGTTTTCGGTTTTATTGTTCGATTCGTTCCATATTGTTGATTAATTCATGATGAATATGATTAATCTTATTGGTATTCTTGGTTTTCCGATGGATTCATGGTATATTTCGTGGTATTTTCGTAATCGAGAGGGTTTGGTTGTGGTCCGCCCTCGTTGTTGTTCTTGTACGAATATACATGAATCGTAGGTGGATTTTCGGGTCTATTCCTTTTCCCTATTCGTTTGGAAATTGTTGTTATTGTATTCTTCGAATCGTTAGGTTCGGTTCCGTTGTTTCCTAGCATTCGTCAGTGAATTTCCTTTCCGTTCGCTGCGTCGCCAATTGTTCAAGGCAAGTATTTTCGGAAACCTTTATGCTTAACATATAATGGTGATGTATATTGTGTGTGCTTTACTCACCTCGGGAGGGTCCGACGGGTATAGCCCTGGATTCACGAGTTTGTTTCGCTAGCCAGCTAGGGAGGGTCCTTAGAGGCCACAGAGCGGGATCAATGGTATAGCCCTGTTCCCAAGGCGATGCGCGTGCGTGATTTGTTTTATAATATGTCCAGCTCGGGAGGGTCCTTAGAGGCCGCAGAGCAGAATCAATGGTATAGATTTGTTCCCACGGCAAATCGATTGACTGTTTGTTTCCGGAAAAGACATGTCTAGTTTTGGTTTTGAAATGAATTTGGTGCATTGTACTATGAAATGTGTAAGCGAATGGTTTGCCTTGAATACTTGTACTAGCTTAATTGCTAACCCCTTTGGGTACCCGTTTTGGAGAAATTCTTGTTATGGATTTCAGGTTATGTTCAACCGGACGAGCGGGCGCTGGGACAGTACGAGGACGCTGGCCAGGGTCATTGACATGTGCATTTGAGTCTTCTTATTTCTTTTGCCCCTTTCGATATGGTTGTTTTCCAAACTTATAAACTTATAGATTATACTCGTGAGTACTTAGGCTTTTCTCTTCGAATTGTGATTGTTATTCGTTGAAGCTACTATATTTGTCGGTTGATGTTTATTACGCTGGTTGCTCCGGGCGTGTTGTTATTTGTCGTATTGTTAATATGTGTTTCCTCGCTAACCGAGATAGTTAGTCGAGTGGTGTTTTCTTGTTTTAGCCTGGTGGGTCCCACGTAGGGGTCCACGACGCTGTAATATACTTCGAATATCTCGGGGTGTTACAGAAAATGGTATCGAAGCACTAGGTTTTTGGATACCTAGGCTTGTCGGTTATTTAGGTCTAGTTGAGTTTTGTTTTGCACATCGTCACACCACTGCCAGCATCTCGGTACTTCCAGTGCTCGTAAGTTTTCCTTACTCGATTCTTTGTTTTCTCGTACCTTATTTCCGTTTCTTGAATCGTGGATGATTTTCCTATCTTACTTATCATCAAGTTGTTTTTTGACACCTTTTTACACCAGTATGGATGCTGGAAGAGACTGTGGTCGTGGTCGTGGCCGTGGACGAGGCCGGGGACGTGGGGCAGCCGGTAGGGTGGCCACGTCGCATTCTTCGGGAGCCGGCAGCACCAGTGACGGACATAGCCATGCTTCTTCTGAAGATGGCGCCGACCTTGGTGTTGCGGCTGTTATGCAACAAATGGTCAAGCAAATGGCGGCAATAGCCCAGGCGGTTCAGAATTCGGCCCATGCTGCTCGGGACGGAGCTGACCGTTGGCTTCAGGATATCATCAAGATGCATCCTCATCAGTTCACGGGAGCCTCAGACCCAATTGGCTGGGAGGGGTGGATCAAGGATATATCCAAAGTCTTCGTTGCCACCAACTGCCCCGAGGACCGCAAGGTCCCTATCGCCCAATATTTTCTCACTGGGGACGCTACTGATTGGTGGGAGGCTGTTGGGCCTAAGTATCACGTTGCTTCGTGGGCGGAATTCAAGGACCTGATGGAGACTAAGTATTGCCCATGGCCCGTTAGACAGGCTCTATTCCATGCCTTCTATGATGCTCAACCGCGGGATATTCCTGTCTCTCAAGCTATTGCCGATTTCAACAAGGAGTTGGGCTGCATGAAGACCCAAGTTGTCGAGGAGAGCGACAAAATTATTCACTTTTCCAGACGGATGAAACTGTCAATTGGGGACTATATCTGGGCTCGTCTGTACTACTTTGAAGGATTATCAGAGTAGGGCTCTTGCGTATGATATGTCGGTGACGATCAGTGAAGCGGCTCGTGAGAGCAAGAAGCAGAGGTCCGACGGAAATTTTTCTGGTCACAAGGGCGGAGGCCAGCAGAAATATCAGTCTGCGAATGTTCCTGCGGGCGGTTCGGCTTATTTTTATGGGAGTTCTCGAGGTGCTGCTAGAACCTCCATTTGTGAACTCATATGCCTTAACTGTGGCTTGTCGGGCTATATGAACCGGTAGTGTCCTCTTCCGCAGTCGACTTGTTATACTTGTGGTGAGTCAGGCCACAAGGCTTCCTTTTGTGAAAAGATCAGATAGATCTGCGGTGCCCGTTCTTCTCATCCAGCGCCTAGGGAGCCGAGTGTGAACCAGGGCTCGTTTGCTCCGCAGTCTCCACCGAGTGCCAGCCGGGGGAGAGGTCGGGGTCAGCCCGCTAGAGGGGGAGCTTCCAGTGTCGGCTCTTCCCATCCGTGCATCTATGAGATGAGGAGGGCCGATGATCCAGCGGCCACCGTGGTGACACGTACCGTTCACATCCATTCCCATCCTGTTAGTGTGATTTTTTATTCGGGTGCTACGCATTCATTCATTTCTCTGGAGTGTGTGCGCCATTTGAGTCTTGACTGTTTATCGCCTTGCGAGCCTTTCGTCGTTAAACTTCCTAGCGGTGATAGAATCGTTGGCGATCGAGAGGTCCAAGACTGTTCTGTGTTTATTTGTGAGGGCTTGGCTCTCTAATCTTATTGTTGTGGGTATTGAGGGTGAGGATTTGATTCTCGGGGATGATTGGATCGGTGTCATGGTGCAATCATGAACTACCGCACGAGGATCATCACCATGATAGCCAAGAACGGCACCGAGCACTCTTTCGCGGGGCGAAAGAGAAACCAGAAGTTCGTAATTAACGCCTTGAAGGCGATGAGACTCCTGCAAAATGGGTGTACTGGTTATTGGTGCTACGCCTTGAAGGCGGAGAGTGGTGGAGTCGAGCTTTCATCGATTCCAGTTGTTAGTGAGTTTCCTGACGTCTTTCGTGACGAGTTACCGGGGTTGCCACTGGACCGGGAGGTAGAGTTTGCTATCGAGTTAGAGACGGTGGGGCTCCGATTTCAAAGGCGCCATATCGCATGGAACCTTCAAAGATGGCCGAGTTGAAGAAGCAGTTGAGTGAGCTTCTTGATTCGGGGTATATTCGACCGAGCGCTTCACCTTTGGGCGCACCGGTTTTGTTTGTTCAGAAAAATGATGGTTCATTGCCTTTTGTATCGACTATCGCGAGCTAAACAAGGTGACCATCAAGAACAAGTATCCTCTGCCGAGGATTGATGACTTGTTCGATCAGTTGCAGGGAGCTGCAGTCTTCTCGAAGATCGACTTGAGATCGGGGTACTATCAGCTTCGGGTGAAGGAGTCCGATGTGCCGAAAACAGCTTTTCGGACGAGATACGGACATTATGAGTTCGTAGTTATGCCTTTCGGGTTAACTAATGCATTGGCCGTGTTCATGCAGTTGATGAACAAGGTCTTTATCGAGCATTTGGATAAGTGTGTCGTCGTCTTCATTGACGATATCCTTGTTTATTCGAGGAACGAGGAGGAACACGCGTATCATCTACGAGTAGTGCTAGACATTTTGAGGACCGAGCAACTTTATGCAAAGTTCTCAAAATGTGAGTTCAGGCTGAAGGAAGTGATGTTTCTAGGCCAAGTGATTTCAGCCGAGGGAGTTCGTGTGGACCCGCAGAAGGTTGAGGGAGTGTTAGATTGGGCACCACCTAAGAACGTGAAGGAGGTCCGTAGTTTCTTAGGCTTGGCTGGCTACTGCCGTAGGTTCGTCGAGGGTTTCTCGAAACTAGCTCGACCACTTACACAGTTCCTCCAGAAGTCCAAGAAGTTTGTATGGAATGACGAGAGGCAGTTGAGTTTTGAGGAGCTGAAGAGGCGTTTGACTTCAGCCTCGATTTTGGCGTTGCCATGTGGCAACGGGGGTTTTGCTGTTTATAACGATGCTTCGGGTCAGGGTCTTGGGTGTGTGTTGATGCAGCACGGCAAGACTATTGCGTTTGCATCGAGACAGTTGATGCCGTATGAGCTTAACTACCCTACTCACGATTTGGAGTTAGCGGCAGTTGTATTTGCGCTCAAGATTTGGCGTCACTATCTTTTTGGCTCTGCATGTCAGATTTTTACCGATCATAAAAGTCTGAAGTATATATTTACTCAGCGGGAGTTGAATATGAGGCAGAGGAGGTGGTTAGAGTTGATTAAGTATTATGACCTCGAAATCCTTTATCATCCGGGCAAGGAGAACGTCGTGGCCGACGCCTTGAGTCGGAAACCGATTCCGTTGCGTATGTTAGAGATCCTTACGCCTCAATCTGAGCTTCAGCGGGATTTGATTGAGTTGAGTGTTGAGATTTCGTTGCCTGGAGCCGTAGGGCAACTTTGTGCTTTAGAGATTTCGTCGTCTCTGGTCGATGAAATTAAACTGAATCAGCTGGAGGATCCGATGATTATTCAAATATGAAAGAATGTTCTTAAGGGAAAGTCTCCTGGATTTGTGATTCATAAAGATGGGGTATTGAGATTCCAGAGTCGTCTGTGTGCCGAACGACTCGGAATTGAGGCAGAGTATATTGCAAGAGGCACATGCTACGCCTTACTCCGTTCATCCTAGTTCGAGTAAGATGTACAAGGATCTGAGAAGGAATTTCTGGTCGAATGACATGAAGGAAGAGATCGCACAGTTTGTAGCGAGATGTTTGACTTATCAGCAGGTTAAAATCGAGCATCAGCGACCGGCAGGGTTATTGCAGCCACTTCCCGTTCCGGAATGGAAATGGAAAGATATATCGATGGACTTCATTACGAGTTTGCAGAGTTCGAGATCAGGAATGAATATGGTTTGGGTGATTGTTGATCGTCTGACCAAGTCGACACATTTTCTGGGCATCAATGATACTTGGGGCCCGGAGAAGTTGGCTCGTGTGTTTATTGCGCAGATTGTGAGACTCCACGGCACTCCGAAGTCTATTGTCCCAGATCGGGATGGTCGTTTTATATCGCACTTTTGGCAGGTGGTACATAAGGCGTTGGGTACTCGGCTGCGTTTGAGTACCTCTTTTCATCCTCAGTCAGATCGACAGTCGGAACGCACTATCCAGACGTTCGAGGATATGTTGCGGGCTTGTGCTCTCAACTGGAGCAGTGACTGGGAGGAGCATTTGCCATTGATCGAATTCACGTACAACAATAGTTGGCACACGTCAATTCGGATGGCACCGTGTGAGGCGCTTTATGGGCGGCGCTGTCGATCGCCGATTTGTTGGAATGGGGCGTTTGATTTGGTTGGGACCGAACCGGATATCACTTTAGAGACGAGGCGGAAGGTGTAAATGATTCGGGAATGGATGTTGACTTCTCAGAGTCGACAGAATTCGTATGCCGACGTCCGTCGTCGACCTTTGGAGTTCGAGGTAGGAGACCACGTTTTGCTAAAGGTGTCGCTGACGAGGGGAGTTTTCCGCTTCGGAAAAAGGGGAAGTTGAGTCCTAGATTTATTGGACCTTTCGAGATTCTCGAGAGAGTCAGCGAATTGGCTTACCGTTTGGCGTTGTCCCCAACCTTGAGCCATGTTCATAGCGTTTTTCATGTTTCCCAACTGAGAAAATATATCTCGGATCCTAATCATGTCACCGACTATGGTGAGATCGATGTCGCCGAGGATATTAGCTTCGAGGAACGTCCCCTGAATATTTTGGAGCACCGTGAGAAGCGACTGAGGCATAAGACCATTCCTTTAGTCAAAGTACACTGGTCGAGGCATGGTGTCGAGGAGGCAACTTGGGAAACCGAAGGTAGCATGCGTGCTAGGTACCCCGAGTTGTTTGTTTCTTAAGTTTCGGGACGAAACTTATTCTTAGAGGGGTAGAATGTAATATCCGCATTTTTCTTTCTCCGGTATTCTCATTTTTGGTGTACTTTTCGTTTTTAGCAACTCGCTTGTAACAGTTTCGACATATTGAATCTATTTTATTCTTGGAGCTTCTCCATTTGGACGAGTTTCGGAGATATTTTGATATTATTCCATCTTTTGTCATGTATTGTTGCATGGACGTTCGATTCTCGTAGAACCCATTCGATTTTGTGATTTCTTTGGTTGTATGAGTTTGTATGGTTGAGTTGTTCGTGTTGTGAGTTTCGGTTTATTGATGACGTCGTATTGTGATTTTCGGACGTTTGAGACGTTTTGTAATTTCCTATAAGTTTAGGGAATTTTACTTTCCTTGTCATTTCCCGAATTCCTCGGTAGTCGGAATTGTATTCTCCTTCAGCGCTTATCTCCGTTGTCATGATTATTTCGTGTTTACGTTTATGGAATCTGTCCTTGAGTTGCGTATCGTTTTCGGACCGCCCGATGCGGCTAACTCTGTTCAGCAGTGCTGAACTGCTGCATGCATAACGTGCATTATGCATGCTTCATAGCGTGCGCTATCGACACGCAGATAACGTACGTAATGCCCTAGTGGTAACGTAAGTTAAGGCCTTCAGTGTTTTGTACAGGGAGTCTGCCCGGATTTGGCCGAGTCCTTACGTACGTAAACATGCTGGTGTTACGTACGTAAGACCTCCTTGTAGCGTGCGCTAAGTCGTCTGATGTAGTGTATGCTAACGGCATCAGCGATGGTTCTGCCGAGCCATTACGTACGCTAACGCCTATGTGTTACGTACGTAATGTGCGTAACGTACGTTAACCACTGTACGTTAACATACGTAATGAGAGGTCAGGTTTTATAAACCTGAGTTGACCTTGCATTCGCGATATTTCTTCATTTCTTCCTTTCGTCCGCAGCGAGTGTTCTTAGAGAGATTTGAGCGATTCTTCAAGTTCTGCCCGTGGAAATCCTTGGGGAATCAAGGATTGTATTCCTAGTGTAGTTTATCATCACCGTGATCGTCTTCCTCCGTCCGAATCAAGGTAAATCTTCTAAGAACCCTACTTTGGGGTGAATTGGGGGTTTTCGGTTTTATTATTCGATTCATTCCATATTGTTGATTAATTCATGATAAATATGATTAATCTTATTGGTATTCTTGGTTTTCGTATGGACTCATGGTATATTTCATGGTATTTTTGTAATCGAGAGAGTTTGGTTGTGGTCCGCCCTCATTGTTGTTCTTGTACGAATATACATAAATCGTAGGCGGATTTTCGGGTGTATTCCTTTTCCGTATTCGTTTGGAAATGGTTGTTATTGTATTCTTCGAATCGTTAGGTTCGGTTCCGTTGTTTCCTAGCGTTCGTCGGTGAATTTCCTTTCCGTTCGCTGCGTCGCCAATTATTCAAGGCAAGTATTTTCGGAAACCTTTATGCTTAACATATAATGGTGATGTATATTGTGTGTGCTTTACTCGCCTCGGGAGGGTCCGACGGGTCCACGGAGGGAATCCAATGGTATAGCCCTGGATTCACGAGTTTGTTTCGCTAGCCAGCTAGGGAGGGTCCTTAGAGGCCACGGAGCGGGATCAATGGTATAACCCTGTTCTCAAGGCGATGCGCGTGCGTGATTTGTTTTATAATATGTCCAGCTCGAGAGGGTCCTTAGAGGCCACAGAGCAGAATCAATGGTATAGCCTTGTTCCCACGGCAAATCGATTGACTGTTTGTTTCCGGAAAAGACATGTCTAGTTTTGGTTTTGAAATGAATTTGGTGCATTGTACTATGAAATGTGTAAGCGAATGGTTTGTCTTGAGTACTTGTACTAGCGTAATTGCTAACCCTTTTGGGGACCCGTTTTGGGGAAATTCTTGTTATGGATTTCAGGTTATGTTCAACCGGACGAGCGGGCGCAGGGACAGTACGAGGACGCTGGCCAGGGTCATTGACATGTGCATTTGAGTCTTCTTATTTCTTTTGTCCCTTTCGATATGGTTGTTTTCCAAACTTATAAACTTATAGATTGTACTCGCGAGTACTTAGGCTTTTCTTTTCGAATTGTGATTGTTATTCGTTGAAGCTACTATATTTGTCGGTTGATGTTTATTACGCCGGTTGCTCCGGGCATGTTGTTATTTGTCGTATTGTTAATGTGTGTTTCCTCGCTAACCGAGACAGTTAATCGAGTGGTGTTTTCTTGTTTTAGCCTCGTGGGTCCCACGTAGGGGTCAACGGCGCTGTAATATACTTCGAATATCTCGGTGTGTTACAGAAAATGGTATCAGAGCACTAGGTTTATGGATACCTAGGCTTGTCGGTTATTTAGGTCTAGTTGAGTTTTGTGGTTATTTAGGTCTAGTTGAGTTTTGTTTTGCACATCGTCACGCCGCTGCAGCATCTCGGTACTTCCAGTGCTCGTAAGTTTTCCTTACTCGATTCTTTGTTTTCTCGTACCGTATTTCCGTTTCATGAATCGTGGATGTTTTTCCTCTCTTACTTATCATCAAGTTGCTTTTTGCCACCTTTTTACACCAGTATGGATGCTGGAAGAGGCCGTGGTTGTGGTCGTGGTCGTGGATGCGGTGATGGATGTGGGGCAGCCGGTGGGGCGGCCACGTCACATTCTTCGGGAGCCAGCAGCACCGGTGACCGACATAGCTGTTAGGCGTATTTTTATGCGTTTATTTATCATTATTTTATATCCATTTTAAGTCTAAATCTGCATAAATGAGCTTTTAATGCACTATTCTGATGTGTTTTGCAGAAAATTGGAGTCCGGAAGCCTAAACGACGAAAAACGGGCGAAAACGACGATTTCTGGTCATGAGCCGCGGCACCCGTATGCTGAGCCGCAACACACGAAGGTGACTAGCAAAGCCCCGAACCAACTGTACCGGGGGCCGCGGCACGTTGAAGCTGAGCCGCGGCCCATGAAGAAAATATGGCGCCCTGGCATGGTGCACTGAACGTTGGGGCCGCGACACGCACTTACTGAGCCGCGGCCCACGGGGCGGTTTTGATGGATTTGCCGCGTTTCTGGGCCGTTTTTGGAGCCTGTTCTCAACCTAATTCCCGGACGCGTTTTGGAGACGAAGGAGGGTTATAAATATAGATCAAAAGTCTGAAACAAGGAGGAGAGGATCGAAGAATCAAGGAACAAAAGAGAAGAAGAAAAACACTAAGGAGCAGAGCGCAGAAGCTAGAGAACGGAGGAATTCGAGTTCTTCGACTGCGTTTGATCTTTATGCTTTCTTTAATTCTTTCTGTATTTTTATTTTCTAGCATGTCAGGCTAGAAACCTATTCTAGGATTTTGATGAAACCGAAGTTTTGACGAATTTACTTTTGATTATCAATATAATTCCCTTTTCTATTGAGTTTTCCCAATTGTTCTTAATGCTTTCAATTGTGTGGCCTATAATTGAATTGTTTTAATTACGCAACTCGAATCGGGATAGGAGAGTTGGTAGGAAAAATTGGTGAGAACCGTTTTATCTTGTGAGATAGGAATATACTCATAGGAATTACGTGGCCTGTCTGAAGATTCCGTGCTTTTTGCCTATTGTCGAATTAATTCACCTAGGAATGTAGTGTGTTATTCGCCTTAGAAAAATCGATTGACCTCGGGAGAGGCGGTAGAGTATTTTAGCAACCTTCGCCTTCAATAAATTGGGAAATCATTAAATTCATATAATCGAGAAAAATTCGGATAAACCGAGGTGGATTCACAATCCTAGATTAATTCCTTATTTATTTTTTTTTCTTCAAACAATCGTTTTTACTGTTTATTCTTTTATTAATTTTCTTTAATTATTACTTGCATCAAAATTTCGTTAGTTCAAATAAAATTAGAATACGCATAAATTGGTAGTTAGTAAGTCAGTCCTCGTGGGAACGATATCTTACTTATGACTTTATTACTTGTCTATGATAACGTGCACTTGCGTTCACAAAATCTAGAAACAAGCTTTTGGCGTCGTTGCCGGGGACTGATTATTTTACTAATATCGATTTCAGTATTTCTAGTCTTAATTTGAACATTATTTTATTTTGTGTAATTGTATTTATTTGTTTTTCCTTTTAGGGATTTCTGGTTAGTGCATGGGAAAATTCAGTAACGAAGGCCTTCTACCTTTGGATACTGAACTCGAGCGCACTCTTCGGAAAAGCAAGAAGGAGAAACGTGAGATACCGACAACAGGCACCATGTCCGATAACACGGAAAATCTCGGAGTAGACAACCCCATTCAGCAAGCTCGACCGGCATTAGCACTCCGTGATTACGCAATGCCACAAATAAATGCAAACTTTTCGGGGATCCGGCGTCCAACCATCCAAGCCAACAACTTCGAGATTAAGTCAGCTATTATTCAGATGGTGCAAGCAAAGCCAATTTTGTGGATTGGCGAACGATGACCCCAACGCACACATCGCTTCGTTTCTCGAGATTTGTGACACCTTCAAGAATAACGGTGTTACCGATGATGCTATCCGTCTGCGGCTTTTCCCTTTCTCTCTAAGGGACAAAGCCAAATTTTGGTTGAATTCATTACCACCGGGCTCTATCACGACTTGGGCGGAACTAGCACAAGCCTTCCTGGCTAAGTTCTTTCCACCATCAAAGACGGCGAGACTTAGGAATGAGATAACTACTTCGGGAAATTTGATATGGAGTCGCTTCACGAAGCTTGGGAGCGATACAAGGATTTACTACGGAGATGCCCACACCATGGCTTACCGGATTGGCTACAAATCCAAACTTTCTATAACGGATTGAGTGCTTCTACACGCACTCTTGTTGATGCAGCCGCTGGAGGAGCGTTAATGGGAAAGACGATGGCAGAAGCTCATTCTCTATTGGAGGCGATGGCTGCAAATGCTTATCAGTAGCCTTCCGAATAAGTGATTCCAAAGTGAGTTATGGGAGTTTTCGACAACGATCCGATCTCTACACTATCAGCACAAGTCGCAGCGCTGACTCAACAACTTCAAGCTTTTTCACATGCTCCTACCACCATCACCACGGAATCATGTAATTGGTGCAACGGATCTCATCCTAGCACAGAGTGCCAAGTTGGAAATCCTTTCGAGCAACACCCGATGGAACAAGCTCAGTTTGTGGGGAATGGGAATCGGAATAACAATCCGTACTCCAACACATATAATCCGGGGTGGCGTAATCACCCTAACTTTTCATGGAAAAATGGACAAAACTCAAACCAACCTCAATTTGCTCAACACTAACAACAACCTCCTCCTGCTCCAAAAATTTCTCTAGAGGAAGCAATGGCGAAATTAGCAGTACGAGTCAGTTCATGACCCGTACGGAAGCAACCTTGCAAAACCATTCCGCTTCTATTCGCAACTTGGAAGTCCAATTAGGCCAGATAGCAAATGTGTTAACAGCCCGCCCGGAGGGTACCTTGCCAAGTACGACTGAGACGAACCCCAAAGAGAGTATTAATGCCATTGGTTTGAGAAGCGGGAAGGAATTGTGTGAGCTGCCCGGTCAGAACAAAAAGAGAAGTGAGGATGAGGAGAAGAAAAATTCGGCGACCGAGGAATCACAAATTTCTAGATACTCAAAATTGTTTCCAGATAATCCGACAGCCTATGTACCACCCGTCCCGTTTCCGCAGCGATTACAAAAGCAAAAATTGGACAAACAATTTTCCAAGTTTCTCGACGTCTTCAAGAAACTACACATTAACATTCCATTTGCTGATGCCTTAGAACAAATGCCGAGCTATGTGAAGTTCATGAAAGAAATCTTATCTAATAAAAGGAAGCTCGAGGAATATGAAACGGTGGCACTAACTGAAGAGTGCAGCGCAATCTTGCAAAGAAAGCTCCCGCCTAAATTGAAGGATCCAGAGAGCTTCACTATACCGTGCACTATTGGGAATTTGTCTTTTGATAGAGCGTTGTGTGATCTCGGTGCCAGCGTTAATCTCATGCCTCTGTCTATTTTCAAGAAGCTAGGAATTGGGGAAGCAAAACCCACTACGGTTTCTTTGCAACTAGCCGATAGATCCATCAAATACCCGAGAGGGTTAATAGAAGACGTCTTGGTCAAGGTCGATAAATTCATTTTCCCTGCTGATTTCATTGTTCTTGATATGGAAGAAGACCATGAGATTCCGATTATTTTGGGTAGACCGTTCCTAGACACCGGAAGGACCCCTATTGATGTTCAGGAGGGTAAATTAATACTTCGGGTTGAAGATGAGCAAGTCACATTCAAAGTGTTTCGTTCTCTCCCGTGTCCAAGCAAGGGCCAGAAGTGTTCACAAATTGATAGCTTTGAGAAAGACACACATCGGGAGAGTTGTCGGTCGAAGTGTTCAGAATCCGTTTCAGCTGCTCCGACGTCTAATAAAAATGAAGAGCAAGTCGCATATCTTAGGCATTTGAATATGTCGTCTTCAACATCCGTTCATCCACCATCGAAAAATTCTCATGCTGTCATAAGTTCGCCCGTGGAGTTGAAAATTAAGCCGGATGTCAAACGAGTACCAAGTCAATTGCAAAATGGGTGTTTTGGACGGCTGCTATTGTTAAAGCCGTTTCGCAAAGAACGTTGGATGTCCAAACCAAAAGTCGAACGGTTGAAATTTAATGGTCAATAATTTAAATCACGTAATAACGGTTCGATGGACTGTGCAGTGTCCAAATGGTCTTTGCGAAATGCGAACTGATTTTCAATAAGTCTGGCTGAAGACTATAAACTTAGCGCTTCTCAAGAGGCAACCCGAGTATTAGTTGTAGATTTTCATTTTTCAGTGTTTTCTTTCATTTTAGAGTCTATGTTTCTCGTCATTTTTGCTTTGATATGCTTATCTCTAGCGTTCTAAGTGTTTTTCTTTGAAAATCCTGTGCAGGAATATCCCCGGGGGAAAATTTGACCCTGGGCCGCGACACAAGGATAGTGAGCCGCGGCACACACAAGTCGAAAAAAGGAGGCTAAACTTCTTGTACTCTGTGCCGCGGCACGACCTTACTGAGCCGCGGCACACTAGATCCCTGAGCCGTGGCACATTGCTGCTGAGCCGCGGCACGCCAAATGCCCAAGATATGCCCACGAAGTTGTACTCCATGCCGCGGCACGGACCAAATGAGCCGTGGCACACTAACACGATGAGCCGCGGCACGCGGCTACATAAAAGAAATGCCCAGACAGGCTATACTCTGGGCCGCGGCTCACTTAAGCTGTGCCGCGGCCCCTGTTGCGAATTTGGAACGCCCGGCATTCTTTCATATACTTGATCGGCCAACACCAGGTAAGTTTTCTTCCCTTTCTTCGCACAGCGCTCGGCCAAGTGCTATTCACACTTCTTCTTCTTACCTTCTTCCATACAAAGCAAGGTAATTCTCAACTCTTAATCTTAATTGCCACATAGTTTGATAAGTAAGGTATTG
This sequence comes from Orobanche coerulescens, assembly GCA_033398695.1. NCBI lineage: Eukaryota > Viridiplantae > Streptophyta > Magnoliopsida > Lamiales > Orobanchaceae > Orobanche > Orobanche coerulescens. The sequence goes on along the minus strand of CM065816.1, from coordinate 7,933,557 downwards.
TCCTTCATTCAATATTGAATATGTTTAGTTCTATGAAGGTTGAGTTGGGATATGAAATTATTGATTGATTATTGATGGTATTTGTTGACTATGAATGAATTGTTGATGTTATTTGTCGTTTATCATGACTTTCGATTTATGTTGTTAGTTTTGGGGGTTGGGTTAAACAATTGTCATTCTTATTCTTCATTTAAACCCATGCATGCTAAGTGTTTGTTAAAATGCATCAATGAAAATTTTGAACCAAACGTTTTTTTTTAAACTATATGCAACGAATTATTTTATCGGATTACATTGTATCCCAACCCTTACTTCATGTTTAAACTTGAGAGCTCATCCTTAATTTCCTCTTTGATGATGCAAGCTCATTCATTCACATTCCGCATGGTGTAGTCGATGAGAGTGCAGGCCCGCCGGGCCAATCGGCGCGAAGAGAGGCGCTTGGCGGCGAGGGATGCGTACCATCAGGACTACCTTTCTGCATGGACGAGCCATATTCTGCACCCGAACGGGCCATTCATTCCACCAGTTAGGCCATCCACACCACCCTCCTCGCCGGACGAGGCCGGCACCAGTTCATGAGCGGACATTAGAGGAGTACTTGACCTTTTCTTTTATTGCATATTACATTCTGTGTGCATTGAGGTCAATGTACGTCCTAAGTTTGGGGGGTTTACTTTCTGTTGCTTTTCACTTATTCGTTGACATTTTTTTTTGATATTTTTTTATGGTTATTTTTTATGCTAGCCTTGCTTGTCTTGTTTTTATTTGCATTCGTGAATTTTTCGTGCTTCCTTGTGTAAAACTGATGTTATGATACTGATTTCTATTTGAAGAAACGGTTGAGTATTTGGTCGAGTTTCAGTCAGCGATATCTGTTTCCGTTGAGTATGCATTTAGGTCTGATAGTTTTCGTGCTTGTAGAAATTTTAGCGTATAAGAAAGGAGTCATACGTGTTTTCAAATCGCCATCTATACGTTTGGTTACACTTTTCGCGTAGCTAGTCGTCCAGTAACATGAGTCGTGTTGGCACTTAAATTGAGTTTAGAGCCGGATTGTCTTTCCCAAAGTCAGAAATTGTTCTACGATGGGAAGTCTAGTAACCGGGGGTATTCACGTGACCCGTTGTTTACTCTCGCGTAAAGTGACAACCCTGAATAGACTAATGGTTTAGAGATATCGCATGTGCCGATGATGGGGAGCCTAGTAACCGGGGGTATTCACATGACCCGTTGTTTACTCTCGCGTAAAACAGCAACCTTGAATCGGACATGCGGGAATAGCTATTCGAGTTTTTTCTCCGCTGTGGAGGGGAACTTAGTAACTAGAAGCATCCATGTGCCCCATGAGTGTCTTTTACGTCAAACGGTTCCCCAATACATGAGAATGGAAATCCACCCTAGGGTTATCCCGATGAAACATCCCGAGAGCCGGAACCTAGTGGTTAACTCGAATCATTTTATTAATCATATATAAGAGAATGCTTTCCGAGGATTATTTTTGACGATGAAACTCTTGAATATTTTTGCAACTAAACTGTGGGACTGGGCGACTTGGCTTGTTTATTTTAACCCTTCATATTGGCGGTCGGTTAAATTCACGCTTGTTAATCTTTGAGCTTGATTTTCTTCATGAACGATTGATTAGTACTAAAAATGGTTACTTTGTGGAATCAGTGTCCTGGATGTAACTCACTATTACGATACTTGTATTATTCTTTGAGATTTTCAAGGTAGTATTGATTAAGTTGAGCACTACGGATGTGCACGATCATTCAAGATACTTTTTGTTTAAAATTAATTTTTTGCTTGAGGACAAGCAAAGGCTCAAGTTTGGGGGTATTTGTTAGGCGTATTTTTATGCATTTATTTATCATTATTTTATATCCATTTTAAGTCTAAATCTTCATAAATGAGCTTTTAATGCACTATTCTTATATGTTTTGCAGAAAATTGGAGTCTGAAAGCCTAAACGACGAAAAACGGGCGAAAACGACGATTTCTGGTCATGAGCCGCGGCACCCGTATGCTGAGCCGCGGCACACGAAGGTGACTAGCAAGCCCCGAATCAACTGTATCGGGGGCCACAACACGTTGAAGCTGAGCCGCGGCCCATGAAGAAAATATGGCGCCCAGGCATGGTGCGCTGAACGTTGGGGCCGCGGCACGCACTTACTGAGCCGCGGCCCACGGGACGGTTTTGATGGATTTGCCGCGTTTCTGGGCCGTTTTTGGAGCCTGTTCTCAACCTAATTCCCGGACGCGTTTTGGAGACGAATGAGGGTTATAAATATGGATCAAAAGTCTGAAACAAGAAGGAGAGGATCGAAGAATCAAGGAACAAAAGAGAAGAAGAAAAACACTAGGGAGCAGAGCGCGGAAGCTAGAGAACGGAGGAATCCGAGTTCTTCGACTGCGTGTGATCTTTATGCTTTCTTTAATTTTTATGTATTTTTAATTTCTAGCATGTCAGGCTAGAAACCTATTCTAGGATTTTGATGAAACCGAAGTTTTGACGAATTTACTTTTGATTATCAATATAATTCCCTTTTCTATTGAGTTTTCCCAATTGTTCTTAATGCTTTCAATTGTGTGGCCTATAATTGAATTGTTTTAATTACGCAACTCGAATCGGGAGAGGAGAGTTGGTAGGAAAAATTGGTGAGAACCGTTTTATCTTGTGAGATAGGAATATACTCATAGGAATTATGTGGCCTGTCTGAAGATTTCGTGCTTTTTGCCTATTGTCGAATTAATTCACCTAGGAATAGAGTGTGTTATTCACCTTAGAAAAATCTATTGACCTCGGGAGAGGCGATAGAGTATTTTAGCAACCTTCGCCTTCAATAAATTGGGAAATCATTAAATTCGTATAATCGAGAGAAATTCGGATAAACTGAGGTGGATTCACAATCCTAGATTAATTCCTTATTTGATTATTACTTGCATCAAAATTTTCTTTAATCGAGAGAAAATTCGGATAAACCGAGGTGGATTCACAATCCTTTTATTAATTTTCTTTAATTATTACTTGCATCAAAATTTCGTTAGTTCAAATAAAATTAGAATACGCATAAATTGGTAGTTAGTAAGTCAGTCCTCGTGGGAACGATATCTTACTTATCACTTTTATTACTTGTCTATGATTACGTGCACTTGCGTTCACAAAATCTAGCAACAATAGCCATGCTTCTTCTCAAGATGGCGCCGACCTTGGTGTTACGGCTGTTATGTAACAAATGGTGAACCAAATGGCGCCGTATCGCATGGCACCTTCAGAGATGGCCGAGTTGAAGAAGTAGTTGAGTGAGCTTCTTGAGTCGGGGTATATTCGACCGAGCGCTTCACCTTGGGGCGCATCGGTTTTGTTTGTTCGGAAAAAGGATGGTTCACTGCGTTTGTGTATCGACTATCGCGAGCTAAACAAGGTGACCATCAAGAACAAGTATCCTCTGCCGAGGATTGATGACTTGTTCGATCAGTTGCAGGGAGCTTCAGTATTCTCGAAGATCGACTTGAGATCGGGGTACTATCAGCTTCGGGTGAAGGAGTCCGATGTGCCGAAAACAGCTTTTCGGACGAGATACGGACATTATGAGTTTGTAGTTATGCCTTTCGGGTTAACTAATGCACCGGCCGTGTTCATGCAGTTGATGAACAAGGTCTTTATCGAGCAATTGGATAAGTGTGTCGTCGTCTTCATTGAGGATATCCTTATTTATTCGAGGAACGAGGAGGAACACGCGTATCATCTGCGAGTAGTGCTAGACATTTTGAGGACCGAGCAACTTTATGCAAAGTTCTCAAAATGTGAGTTCAGGCTGAAGGAAGTGATGTTTCTAGGTCACGTGATTTCAGCCGAGGGAGTTCGTGTGGACCCGCAGAAGGTTGAGGCAGTGTTAGATTGGGCACCACCTAAGAACGTGAAGGAGGTCCCTAGTTTCTTGGGCTTGGCTGGCTACTACCGTAGCTTCGTCGAGGGTTTCTCGAAACTAGCTCGACCACTTACACAGTTGCTCCACAAGTCCAAGAAGTTCGTCTAGAATGATGAGAGGCACTCGAGTTTTGAGGAGCTGAAGAGGCGTTTGACTCCAGCCCCGATTTTGGCGTTGCCATGTGGCAACGGGGTTTTGCCGTTTATAACGATGCTTCGGGTCAGGGTCTTGGTTGTGTGTTGATGCAGCACAGCAAGACTATTGCGTTTGCGTCGAGACAATTGAGGCCGTATGAGCTTAACTATCCTACTCACGATTTGGAGTTAGCGGGAGTTGTATTTGTGCTCAAGATTTGGCGTCACTATCTTTTTGGCTCTGCATGTCAGATTTTTACCGATCATAAAAGTTTGAAGTAGATATTTACTCAGCGGGAGTTGAATATGAGGCAGAGGAGATGGTTAGAGTTGATTAAGGATTATGACCTCGAAATCCTTTATCATCCGGTCAAGGCGAACGTCGTGGCCGACGCCTTGAGTCGGAAACCGGTTGCGTTGCGGATGTTAGAGATCCTTACGCCTCAATCTGAGCTTCAGTGGGATTTGATTGAGTTAAGTGTTGAGATTTCGTTGCCTGGAGCCGTAGGGCAACTTTGTGCTTGAGAGATTTCGTCGTCTCTGGTCGATGAAATTAAACTGAAGCAGCTGGAGGATCCGATGATTATTCAAATATGAGAGAATGTTCTTAAGGGAAAGTCTCCTGGATTTGTGATTCATGAAGATGGGGTATTGAGATTCCAGAGTCGTCTGTGTGCCGAACGACTCGGAATTGAGGCAGAGTATATTGCGAGAGGCACATGCTACGCCTTACTCCGTTCATCCTGGTTCGAGTAAGATGTACAAGGATCTGAGAAGGAATTTCTGGTGGAATGACATGAAGAAAGAGGTCGCACAATTTGTAGCGAGATGTTTGACTTGTCAGCAGGTCAAAATCGAGCATCAGCGACCGGCCGGGTTATTGCAGCCACTTCCTGTTCCGAAATGGAAATGGGAAGATATATCGATGGACTTCATTACGAGTTTGCCGAGATCGAGATCGGGCATGAATATGGTTTGGGTGATTATTGATCGTCTGACCAAGTCGACACATTTTCTGGGCATCAATGATACTTAGGGCCCGGAGAAGTTGGCTCGTGTGTTTATTGCGCAGATTGTGAGACTCCACGATACTCCGAAGTCTATTATCTCGGATCGGGATGGTCGTTTTGTATCTCACTTTTGCCAGGCGGTACATAAGGCATTGGGTACTCGGTTGCGTTTGAGTACCTCTTTTCATCCTCAGTCAGATGGACAGTCGGAACGCACTATCCAGATGTTCGAGGATATGTTGCGTGCTTGTGCTCTCGACTGGAGTAGTGAATGGGAAGAGCATTTGCCATTGATCGAATTCACGTACAATTGGCACGCGTCAATTCGGATGTCACCGTATGAGGCACTATATGGGTGGCGATGTCGATCGCCGATTTGTTGAAATGAGGCGTCCGATTTGGTTGGGACCGAACCGGATATCGCTTTAGAGACGAGGCAGAAGGTGGAAATGATTCGGGAATGGATGTTGACTGCTCAGAGTCGACAGAAGTCGTATGCCGACGTCCGTCGTCAACCTTTGGAGTTCGAGGTAGGAGACCACGTTTTGCTAAAGGTGTCGCCGACGAGGGGAGTTTTCCGCTTCGGGAAAAAGGGGAAGTTGAGTCCAAGATTTATTGGACCTTTCGAGATTCTCGACAGAGTCAGCGAATTGGCTTACTGTTTGGCGTTGACCCCAGCCTTGAGCCATGTTCATAGTGTTTTTCATGTTTCCCAACTGAGGAAATATGTCCTGGATCCTAGTCATGTCACCGACTATGGTGAGATCGATGTCGCTGAGGATATTACCTTCGAGGAACGTCCCCTGAAGATTTTGGAGAACCGTGAGAAGCGACTGAGGCATAAGACCATTCCTTTGGTCAAAGTACAGTGGTCGAGGCATGGTGTCGAAGAGGCAACTTGGGAAACCAAAGATAGCATACATGCTAGGTACCCCGAGCTGTTTGTTTCTTAAGTTTCGGGACGAAACTTATTCTTAGAGGGGTAGAATGTAATATCCGCAATTTTCTTTCTCCGGTATTCTCATTTTTGGTGTACTTTTTATTTTTAGCAACTCGCTTGTAACCGTTTCGACATATTGAATCTATTTTATTCTTGGAGCTTCTCCATTTTTCGAGTTTCGGAGATGTTTTGATATTATTCCGTCTTTTGTCATGTATTGTTGCATGGACGTTCGATTCTCGTAGAACCCGTTCGATTTTGTGATTTCTTTGGTTGTACGAGTTCGTATGGCTGAGTTGTTCGTGTTGTGAGTTTCGGTTTATTGATCCGAAATCGTATCGTGATTTTTGGACGTTTGGGCCGTTTTGTAATTTTCTATAAGTTTAGGGAATTTACTTTCCTTGTCGTTTCCCGGATTCCTCGGTAGTCGGAATTGTATTCTCCTTCAGCTCTTAGCTCCGTTGTCATGATTATTTCGTGTTTACGTTTATGGAATCTGTCCTTGAGTTGCGTATCGTTTTTGGACCGCCCGATGCGGCTAACTCTGTTCAGCAGTGCTGAACTGCTGCATGCATAATGTGCATTATGCATACTTCATAGCGTGTGCTATCGACACGCACATAACGTACGTAATGCCCTGGTGGTAACGTACGTTAAGGCCTTTAGTGTTTTGTACAGGGAGTCTGCCCGGATTTGGCCGAGTCCTTACGTACGTAAACATGATGGTGTTACGTACGTAAGACCTCCTTGTAGCGTGCGCTAAGTCGTCTGATGTAGCATACGCTAATGGCATCAGCAATTTGAACAGATTGTTCTGCCGAGCCATTACAAACCCTAACACCTATGTGTTACGTACGTAATGTGCGTAACGTACGCTAACCACTGTACGTTAACGTACGTAATGAGAGGTCAGGTTTTGAGTTGACCTTGCATTCACAACATTTCTTCATTTCTTCCTTCGGTCCGCAGCGAGTGTTCTTAGAGATATTTGAGCGATTCTTCAAGTTTTGCCCGTGAAAATCCTTTGGAAATCAAGTATTGTGTTCCTAGTGTAGTTTGTCATCACCGTGATCGTCTTCCTCCGTCCGAATCAAGGTAAATCTTCTAAGAACCCTACTTTTGGGTGAATTGGGGGTTTTCGGTTTTATTGTTCGATTCGTTCCATATTGTTGATTAATTCATGATGAATATGATTAATCTTATTGGTATTCTTGGTTTTCCTACGGATTCATGGTATATTTCGTGGTATTTTCGTAATCGAGAGGGTTTGGTTGTGGTCCGCCCTCGTTGTTGTTCTTGTACGAATATACATGAATCATAGGCGGGTTTTCGGGTGTATTCCTTTTTCGTATTCGTTTGGAAATGGTTGTGATTATATTCTTCGAATCGTTAGGTTCGGTTCTGTTGTTTCCTAGCGTTCGTCGGTGAATTTCCTTTCCGTTCGTTGCGTCGACAATTATTCAAGACAATTATTTTTGGAAACCTTTATGCTTAACATATAATGGTGATGTATATTGTGTGTGCTTTACTCACCTCGGGAGGGTCCTTAGAGGCCACGTAGCAGGATCAATGGTATAGCCCTGTTCCCACGGCAAATCGAGTGACTGTTTGTTTCCGGAAAAGACATTTCTAGTTTTGGTTTTGAAATGAATTTGGTGCATTGTACTATGAAATGTGTAAGCGAATGGTTTGCCTTGAATACTTGTACTAGCGCAATTGCTAACCCCTTTGGGGACCCGTTTTGGGGAAATTCTTGTTATGGAATTCAGGTTATGTTTAACCGGACGAGCGGGTGCTGGGACAGTACGAGGACGCTGGCCAGGGTCGTTGACATGTGTATTTGAGTCTTCTTATTTATTTTGCCCCTTTCAATATGGTTGTTTTCCAAACTTATCAACTTATAGATTGTACTCGCGAGTACTTAGGCTTTTCTCTTCGAATTGTGATTGTTATTCATTGAAGCTACTATATTTGTCGGTTGATGTTTATTACGCCGGTTGCTCCGGGCGTGTTGTTATTTGTCGTATTGTTAATGTGTGTTTCCTCGCTAACCGAGACGGTTAGTCGAGTGGTATTTTCTTGTTTTAGCCTGGTGGGTCCCACGTAGGGGTCCACGGCGCTGTAATATACTTCGAATATCTCGGGGTATTACAGTTTTGACAAGGCAGTCAAAGAGATTGACTACGTGCAAAATGAAGAGGAACCTTGTATATACAAGAGGGTTAGTGGGAGCAAGATCACATTCTTAGTACTATATGTAGATGACATTCTACCACTAGGAAATGATGTGGGAATGCTCAGTTCTGTGAAAGCTTGGCTTTCGAGTAATTTCTCCATGAAAGACTTGGGAGAAGCTACCTATATTCTTGGTATTTGGCTCTACCGGGATAGTGCGAAGAGAACAATAGGTTTTTTCCAAGCCCTCTATATAGATAAGATCTTAAAGAGGGTTCCTTCTGATGCGACATGAAATAAAACTCTCCTCGAAGACGTGTCCTCAAGACGAGGAACAATGAAAGGAAATGAGTAATATACCATATGCTTCGGAATTTGGGTAGCCTTATATATACTTTATTGTGTACGAGACCTGACATTGCGCATGCTGGGAGCATGGTAAGTAGGTTTCGGACCCAGTTATGGAACATTAGATTGACGTATAGAACGTTCTCAAGTACTTGAGAAGGACTAGAGATATGGTTCTTATGTATGGCGGTGGAGAACTGAATGTGATGGGATTCACTGTATTGGACTTCCAAGGACAGAAATACGATTCTATGTCTACTTCTGGCTACATTTACTCTTAATGGAGGAGCAGTATCTTGGCATAGTGCCAAGTATAGCACGACTGCTGGTTCCACCTGTTAGGCTGAGTATAAAGCGGCCTCTGAGGCCTCCAAAGGAAGGGTTAAGAAGTTACTGGGTAAAATTCACGTGACACCATGTGATGCACTGCCTATTTTTGTTCTTAAACGATAATAATATGGCGGTAGCATAGGCCTGGGAGCCGAGGTTTCAAAACAGTACCAAACATATTGAGAGAGAGTATCATCTCGTAAGAGAATTTGTTCGCAAAGAGATACATTGTGCTGCATAGAGTAGAGTCAGCCGACTATGTCGCTGATCCACTGACTAAGCCACTTTCTCATATTAGCTTGGAGCGTCATCTGGAAAACATGGGTGTTAGATACCATAATGTGTGGCATTAAGTGCAAGTGGGAGATTGTTAGGAGTATGCCCTCGAATGCCACTCAGAGGATGTTGAGTGAAGGCATTGTACTTGTTATTATGTAAATCATTAATATAAGTGTTGGTCCCTGAGAATGATGAAGACTATCCTCACTATACCAACACGAGTCTTTTCTAGCGCACTTTGTCCTCACTCACGCGCACCTGGGAAACTTCCCAGGGGGTCACCCATCCCATAACTACTCCAGGCCAAGCACGCTTAACTTTAGAGTTTCTATGAGATGGCTACCAGAAAAAAAGATGCATCTTGTTGGTATGAGTAGTTCAAATCAATTCATTTAACCACTTTCTAGTGCAGATCTCACAGGTCGAATCGCAAGCCGCGCCTCATGCATTTTAAGCTCATGCAGGCAGGATGCTGGACCGAAGCCCAACAATCCCCCTCCCAGTATCTGCCAGCATTTCAGCCCCATAGTCTGGAAACCTCCGCAAACTAGATTTGATCACACAGCCCTCTACCGGCTGGATTCATTCACACAGTCCCCCAACACTTGACTGCATCAACATCTGTTCCAGCTCCGTTTACTTCTGTTGCGCCAGTATCTCAGTTCTAGCATACTAGATTTGATCACATAGCCCTCCAGCACCTGACAACCTCCACTGCGCCAACATCTTAGTTCCGGCCAACTGGCAACATTTGCTGCATGCCCGCCTCTCAATTCCAACACTCTGGCAGCCTCCACTGTAGGATACTTCGAGGGAATTCGCACTCGTGACCTGCTCCAATACCAATTGTTGGTCCCCAGAATGATGAAGACTGTCCTCACTGTACCAACACGAGTCTTTTTCTAGCGCGTTTTGTCCTCACTCACGCGCACCTGAGAAACTTCCCAGGGGGTCACCCATCCCATAACTACTCCAGGCCAAGCACGCTTAACTTTGGAGTTTCTATGAGATGGCTACCAGAAAAGAAGATGCATTTTGTTGGTATGAGTAGTCCAAATCAATTCATTTAACCACTTTCTAGTGCAGATCTCACAGGTCGAATCGCAAGCCGCGCCTCATGCATTTTAAGCTCATGCAGGCAGGATGCTGGACCGAAGCCCAACATAAGGCAATGTATGTTTCTTTATTTACTGGTAGTTACTGGCATTCCTAACTCGTAAATATACATATATAAACTAGTCCGTGTATTTGAGATCAAAACGTTCCACTCCTTATTGGATAAGGGGGTCGGCACTGGAAAGGTTTATAGCTTAAATACTTAATCGTTCGCAAGTCGATGAAACTTGACTGGGCGTTAAGTTTATGTGAAGACTTGTATAATGTGTTCTTTGACATGGAGAGTGCCTGTCGAACACTAATGGCTAGTGGGAGCACACGTTATAGGTATGCTAATTGGATTAGTATACTCGAACCGACTCACCCTCGATTCGTCACACGGATTTCACTCCGGGACAGTCAATGACGGAATCGAAAGGTTGTGATAGGTGTTCGTGAACTTTCGACTTGAGGATTTAGTAGGGATGTGCTTATGACATCAAGATTTTCATTAGAGTAGTTCGACCCTGTAAACCGGAAGGCGGGGGTCAACCTCGATGTGCATCTTGACGGGCAAGTAGCAGGTCCTACTGAATACCAAGATAGAATTCTTTCTCCTGTTAGTGAACGGGTTATATGTCCTATGCGGTTATTGGCAGATGAGATCATAAGTCTTTGGCCAAAGCATTGGAGCTAGTTGTATTAAATACACGAGAGCTCGATGATCTCGATTTGCATTAACGCATGCATAACGTCAAGTACAGATAGGGTTTGACTGACCGTGACCCTATAACTTGATCGGGACATTTGAAATAAGGGTTTATACGTATACTGGTACTTACGACAGAATGGTTCTTAAATGATCCCATCATTCGTTCTCAGTTGGGGTACAGTGTAGGCCGCCAGGCTGGCTAGGTGGTGCTACTACTCTTTGGTTCCTCCCATTGCTGACTGAGACGGACATACCGAGTCGCGCAATAGGATTGACAACGGAATGAATCGAGCTAATTCTCTCATTATGATTATTAGATATTGGATATCTAAATTTGAGACATTGGATGTCTAAATTGATTTATTGGATAAATTAATTTACGGCCTAATGAATTAAATAAATTACTGGGTGATTAATTTAATTCATAAATATAATTATTTCTTGGAGAAATCAATTATGTTATTTTGTATTTGATATGATTAATTGATTGATATAAATACATCGGAACGGAATCGGAATTTATCTGTTTGGACTCACGAGAGTCCGGAACGAACCAAACTCGTCCGATTTCTTCATCATGGCCGCCCCCCCTTCCACCTACTTTCTAAATAGTCTTTGTTTCTATTTTAAATGGAAGACAAGGGCTTTTTTGTGGGGCAATGATTCATGTGATGTGAGTTGTTACCATGTGGGTGGAAATAGAATAAGAAGTGAAGACTTCCATCATTCTCATAACAACCATTGAACCATACAGTTCTTGTGAGAGAAAGAGAGAGAGAGAATAACTTCTCAAAGTCATCTTCATCTTATTCATCTTATTCTTGTTGTTCTTGGAGAATATCAAGAAATCAATTTAGAGATTGTGAGTGATACACTTAGAGTGTAATAATCACATAGAAAGCTTCATCATCCTAACTCTAGCCGTATCCTCGGAGGATAGCAAGGTGATTGTCGTTCTGTTCGTTTCTCCAGCGCGTGGCAAGTAGAGATGCGGTGCTTTCGGCGTTGGATCATCCAAGAGCTTGGAGTGGATTGGATCGCAGGGAAAGCAATCTAAAGCTTGGGGAATAGCTCAAGAGAAAGTTACCTTTTAATCAATAGACTACAAGGGTATGTTTCTCGTATCTCTTGTGTTTTGTTTAATATTCGTATATACGTAGCTCGATCGATCCTCGTAGGGATTCGGATCGAATTAATTTTCGTTTTACCGCTTCCGCTGGGCCTTCATTTTAGGCACCGAATCCCAACAAATGATTCGCAGCACAACTATCAACAATAGTACGACTGGAATTCTAATAAACATACGCCCGAAAACCCGCCTTTAATACATATAATCCAACAATATACTCGACGAGGGCAGATCGCATCCAAAACCCTCTTGAATCTCAACAAGTCCAAGTATAACCCATAATCTCGTAGGGAAAATATGTATTGGGGTACATAATTCAATACTCAACTCAAATACTCCCAAATTACGACTAAAATTGGGGTATTACAAAGAAACCCCCAAATTCCCGAAAATCTAGGGTTCGAGAGAATTACCTCGATTCCAAGATGAAAAGGATGGATTGATGTTGATATACACCACAATCCCTAGGAGGATGATAGATAGGTGCATGGAGAGTCGAAATCGCCTAAAATTGTCTGTGAATCGCCCAAGTCGCGGAAGAGAGAAAAGAAGCAGAAAAGTGGGCGTTTTCGGTCAGACCTGGGTATATAAACTCATAAACGTTACGTACGTAATGCATGATGCATTAACGTACGTTAGCCCCTTAACGTACGTAATACCCTCAAGGTTACGTATGTAAAGGTCTGGCAGAACCTTCTACTCTATTTCCTAAAGACCCTAACGTACGCTATGAGAAAGGGATTAACGTACATTAGGAAGACTATGTTAGGTACGTAATGGAGATCAATTAACGTACGTAAGTCTCTCAGGACAGTGATTAGCTGAGCAGAAAATGGCATGAACACCAAACATGGCATTTAATGAATTGTGCAGGATCAGTATAAATAGTTCGATACGACAAACTTAAGCGCTAAAGGAAAAATATGATCCCGATCATCCGAAGGTCCGAAATGCGATAACGAAAGTAATTACACAAAACTTTTAGGAAATTACAAAACGGCCTAAAACCACCGAAAAACACAATACGGGATCGAGCAAACGTACCGAAGCTTACAACATGTCCAACAACAATAAACAAACTCGCACCAAACTCGAAATGACAGTTTTGCACAACAATTACATCGAACGAGCCGACAAGCGGAAAAGTTACTAGAATACACAAAATCGAGTAAAACAATCTCGAAACATGATCGGATGCCAAAACATACAGAATTAAATATTCTCGAAATATTGAGACGGTTACAAGCGAGTCGCTAAAAAATGGAAAATGTACCAAAATGGAAACTACCAAAGATAGAAAAAGTACGGATATTACATTCTCCCCCTCTAGAAATAAGTTTCGTCCCGAAACTTAAGAAGTAAATAGTTCCAGATATTTAGCGCGCATGCTTTCTTCGGTCTCCCAAGTCGCCTCCTCAACTCCATGCCTCGACCACTAAACCTTAACCAATGGAATGGTCTTATTTCGGAGTTGCTTGACACGATGCTCAAGGATCTTCACCGTCCTTTCTTCAAACGTGACATCTTCCGCTACTTCGATATCCCCATAATCGATGATGTGACTCGGGTCCGGAATGTACTTTATCAACTGAGAAATGTGAAACACACTGTGAACGTGACTAAGGGCTGAAGGTAACGCCAACCGATAAGCCAGCTCACCGACTATGTCTAGAATCTCAAACGGCCCAATATATCTCGGGTTGAGCTTCCCCTTCTTCCCGAAACGGTAAATCCCTCTCGTCGGCGATACTTTGAGTAAAACATGATCCCGTACTTCAAACTCCAAAGGACGACGACGAACATCCGCATAAGATTTTTGTCGACTCTGAGCAGTCAACAGTCTGTCTCGAATGATAGAGATCTTCTCTCTAGTTTCCATCAACATGTCCGGTTCCGTTCCCACCAGTTTCGAGGCCTCATCCCAACAAAGTGGAGACCTACACCGTCTACCATATAATGCTTCGTAAGGCGCTATTTTGATCGATGCGTGCCAACTATTATTGTAAGTAAACTCGATCAACGGCAGATGCAACTCCCACTCATTACTCCAGTCTAAGGCACAAGCCCGCAACATATCCTCCAACGTCTAAATCGTCCGCTTCGTCTGACCGTCCGACTGCGGCTGGAAAGATGTACTCAATCTCAATTCGGTACCCAAAGCCTGATGGACCGACTGCCAAAAATGCGAGACGAAACGACCATCCCGATCATATACGATAGTCTTAGGCATGCCGTGTAGCCGTACTATCTCTGCTATGAATACCCGAGCCAACCTCTCTGGTCCCCAAGTATCCTTAATACCAAGAAAATGCGCGGATTTCATCAATCGGTCGATAATCACCCAAATCATATTCATTCCGGTCTTCGTCCTCGACATCCCGGTGATGAAATCCATGGAAATGTCTTCCCACTTCCACTCGGGAATAGGAAGTGGATTCAACAGCCCGACTGGCCTCTGGTGCTCAATCTTGACTTGTTGGCATGTCAAACACCGTGCTACAAACTCCGTAACATCCTTTTTCATATTACTCCACCAGAAATTCTTTTTAAGGTCTTTACACATCTTACTCGTTCCAGGATGGATAGAGTAAGGAGTAGCATGAGCTTCTCGAAGTATTTTTTGTCTCAAGTCTACATCATTCGGAACGCAGAGTCTCCCTTGAAACCTCAAATTGTCGTCCTCAGGAACCATAAAGTCGGGGGCTCTCTCTTTTTCTGTATCCGCCTTCAGCTGACTGATCATCGGCTCATTACTCTGCCCCTCTTGGATATCATCAACCAAAGACGAAGTAATCTCGAGGGCACGTAACTGACCCTGCACTTGCTGAATCCATACTTCGATTCCCTGTTCAATAAGCTCTTGTCGAATCCTCGCCAGTGGTGTGAGAACCTCAAGCATCTGGAGTGATACCGGTTTCCGACTCAACGCGTCTGCCACAACATTGGATTTTCCCGGATGATAAAGGATTTCCAAATCGTAGTCCTTTATTAGTTCTAACCAACTAGTCTCATGTACAGTTCTTTCTGCATGAAGATGTATTTCAAGCTCTTATGATCGGTATAAATCCGGCACGGAGAACCGTATAGATGGTGATGCCAGATCTTCAGTGCAAACATCACTTCAGCCAACTCCAGATCGTGAGTAGGGTAATTCATTTCATACGGTTTCAACTGCCGCGAGGCAAAAGCTATAGTCCTATCGTGCTGCATGAGAACACACCCGAGTCCCTGGCCTGAAGCATCACTGTAAACCGAAAACCCACCATTCCCTTGAGGCAAAGCTAACACTGGTGCCGTAGTCAAACGGCTTTTCAGTTCCTCAAAACTCTGTTGCCTCTCGTCATTCCATTCGAACTTCTCGGACCTCTGGAGTAACTGAGTAAGCGGTCGAGCAAGTTTAGAAAATCCCTCGACGAACCGTCTATAATACCCAGCAAGTCCCAAAAAGCTACGAACCTCCTTCACGTTCTTAGGCGGTACTCAACCTAACACTGCCTCGATTTTTTGGGGATCTACACGAACCCCTTCAGCTGAAACCACATGTCCTAGAAATATAACCTCCTTCAGCCAAAACTCACACTTCGAGAACTTCGCGTAGAGACGCCGAGCTCTCAAAATCTCCAACACTAGTCGAAAATGCTGAGCGTATTCCTCATCATCACGAGAGTAGACTAATATATCGTCTATAAAAACGACTACGCACTTATCAAGATGCTCGATAAATATCTTATTCATTAGCTGCATAAATACTGCTGGCGCGTTGGTTAGCCCGAACGACATAAACACAAACTCGTAATGCCCGTACCTCGTACGAAAAGTGGTCTTAGGGATATCAGACTCCCTCACTCGAAGCTGGTAGTACCCAAATCTCAAATAGATTTTCGAAAACACCGTAGCTCCCTGTAATTGGTCGAACAAATCGTCGATACGACGCAAAGGATATTTATTTTTAATGGTCACCTTATTCAGTTCCCGATAATCGATACATAAACGCAGTGAACCATCTTTTTTCCTCATAAACAAGACCGGCGCACCCCAAGGCGAGGCGCTAGGTCTGATATATCCCTTATCTAACAACTCCCCTAACTGACTCTTCAGTTCCTGTATTTCTGAAGGTCCCTGTTGGTCCACTTCAAGTATACTGGATACAGTTTGGAAAGTATGTTTAAACAACAAACTGTATTGATTTTCGAATCTGGAGTGCGTAGCGGAAGTCTTTAATACAGTAAGTTGCTGTCGATACAGCAACTCGGTCTAATCTCCTGTTAGCTTGGTGCGTACAGGGTTTTGCAGTGTATACTTGTATAAATCACAGTTAAGAAAACAGTAACGGCGAAAGGTAAATAACACAGTATTTAAGTGGTTCGAGGTAAGCCCCTCTACGTCCACTGGTCCTCCACACAGGAGTAAAACGTTTATTATAAATACTGCGTACACAGCTATGTATTTATAATCAAACCTATCCTTGTATCGTTCACACAGATAGATACAAAGACTGTCGCTTTCAACCGTTCACACAAATTGGTCAAAGCTTCCTTCTTGACTTGCTTCTTCACACACAGTTCCAAAGCTTCGTCCTTATTCGTCCCACACAGGTCAGAATAACTTGTTGAGTTCACACATAGCTCAGTTTTTACACAAAGGTAAAATGTAGGTAACCAGGTAAGAACAACAGCTTTGAATATTAAGTTCTTGAGCTAATGATGGCTGTTCTTGATGACTGAGTATATTTCTTCTTTCTCGGATAAGGATTGATGCTAGAAAGAAATATACTTGCTCTTGTAAGCTTGATCTGATGATAATGAATATTCAGTCTTTCGATCTTTTGAATATCGCTTGTAAGCTTGTAAATGTTCTTGTTCGTATTGGTTGCATCTATTGATCTTCAAACTCTGGGGATATATATATATATATATAGCCTTCTTGGATATATCCGTTGAGATAGATCCGTTGAGCAAGATTTTGTGACAACTTGATAGTTGACTTGTATAGACCAGGATCCGGATATTGCGGGATTTGAAGATCTCTGACAGCTTCAGTATTTAAATACTTTATCCGTTCAGTATTTAAATACTTCTTTATCGAACGATACTTGACTTTAGTGAATACCAAAGATTCCTTTTCAAACGGTCTTCAGTCCTGTTCCGATGTGAATGTTGTATCCAATTATGCTGTAGGCATATTGGAGTAGTTCGGCGCTGTATGGAAGGGTGCTGTATTGAGATTCGAGACAGCTTCCATATTTGGCGTTTTAACTAAGACTTTGTTGTTGTATCTAGGTAGCTCGAGAGCTTGTTGTATGCTGGCGCTATCAGAAGGTCCTCGATACAGGATTGACAACTTCGACCGGCTTTCGATATAGGGCTTGCTGTATGCTGGGCATTTTTGGTAATTATCAAAACAACATTATTTTTCCCAACAGTCCCATACGGTACAGTGCCTTAGAGATCGGGGCTGCACTCGGTTCAATATCAACCGTGAACTCAATCTCTCGCTCCGGTGGTAGTCCTGGCAAGTCATCCGGAGAAACATCTGGAAACTCGTTGACCACTGGAATCGAAAAAAATTCAACCTTCTCATTCTCTACTCTCGTAGCATAACACCAATATCCCATACAACCATCCCTAATGAGTTTCACCGCCTTCATAGCATTGATCAATAGTTTCTGACCCTTCCTCCCGTGTCCCACAAATGAGTGCTCGGTACCATCCTCGGCCAACATCGATATACTTTTCGTGCGATAATTCATTACTGCGCCATGTCTATCAAGCCAGTCTTCCCCGAGGATCATATCCTCATCGACGATGTCAACAACTATTAAGTTCGAAAGCCACACTCTATCCGCGATCATCACTGGGCAATCTCTAACCTCCCTATCCCCCATAATTCTATCCCCACTAGGCAATTTAACCATAAACGGTTCGCAAGCAGACAAACATACAATATTCAACCGACGCACACAATCTAAAGATATGAATGAATGAGAAGCACCAGAATCAAAAAGCACTCTAACTGGATGAGAGAGGACATGAACGGTACCTGTAGCCACAGTAGCCTTTGGGTAGTCCGCTCTCCTCATCTCATAAACACGTGGCTGAACTGAACCAGCACTGGAGGCTTCCCCTCTTACGGACTGACCCCGTCCTCGTCCCCGACCGAAACCCAGAGACGGCTGACGACTTCTTATTGACACTTGGTTCTCCAAGTGTAGGAACAGGTGTTGTGTAATATCCGCAATTTCGGATTTCGGTAATTTTTTTTTCGGTGGGAGTCCATTTAGACAACTCGCTTGGGACCGTTTCCTCATTTTGAGAATGATTAATTCTGCACTTTTTGTCATCCGAGTTCGTTTCGGTATTGTTTTGTTGAATTCCGTGTTTCTTAACGACTTTTCCGCACTCGAGTTCGATTCTTGTGAATCTCGTTCGAAATTACTGTTTCGAGTTTCCCGTAAGACCGTTTAACTTTGTCAGACGTGTTTTAAACTTCGGTTTGGTTATTCGATCACGTATCGTGATTTTCGGACGTTTTGGGCCATTTTCGTAATTTCCCAAAGTTTGGGGTAATTACTTCGGTTGTCGAATTTCGAGCCTTCGGGTGGTTGGAATCGTGTGTTCTCTTAGCTCTTAGATTCGTCTTTGCGAGTACTTCGTAACTGTATCTTTGATTCGTATTTAGGTTCGGGTTTCGCGGTCGTTCGGATCATCGTTGTGGTTCTTCATTTTGTGCCTGGAGGCTGCTGGCCGGACCTGTGCGAAACGGCCCTGAAAACGGCATTGCCGAGCGCCATGTCCTGCACCGGTTCGTCCAGGACTGGCAGCCTGCCGAGACATGGCCGAGACACACGGCGCTGGTCTGGGCCGGTTGCTGCGCTGTGTTCGGCAGGCGTATAAATATGGCCGAGCATTCATTTTTTTCACTCGTTTTCATTTCCTATCCTTCCTGTCCGCGGATGGAGTCTTTGGGAAGTTGAAGACATGTTGTTATACTACGAATCCACGAAGTTTTGGAGTTCATATCATCGATTTATCATCACATAACATCCTTCAATCCAGCGAATCAAGGCAAGTTTTCTTAAAATCTAGTTTTGGGGATTTTGTTCGATTTGTTCGTTTAATCCGTTTTAACTCAGAATAGTGCTGGATTGATGATTTTTAAGCTATATTATATCGAATTCCTTGTTATTCCATGGTTGGATTGCCATGGATTTGTCGTTTTATTAAGTATCTTATCGACGCCTTGAAGGTGTTCGATAAAATGTCACAAAGAGAATCTGAGCGTTCTACGATGATTCTTCCTCGTTCGTTCGTTAATTTATTGATGGTATGATGTTAGGGTCAGATTTCTTGTGAAGAACTCGAGTCGGAACCCTTTCGTTCGTTGTCTTCTTCGTGGTACAAGCTTCCCGGTCGAACCGTGTTCTTCAGGGTATTCGGTAATGGTTATTAAGGCAAGTATCTTATTATACGACTTGTATCTTGCGATTAGTAATCACGTATGAGATTTATGATGATTTTGCTTGCCTTCGTAAATATGTTCCGTTTGAATTGGTTGTGCATTCCGCAATTTGAAGGCTTTGTGATAATAGTGTTATATTGGTATACGTGTTAGGTGTTGTGCCATTTGTGCAGGATTGCGACGTACATATGGGATGGTTTTACACTTGGTTGTGCAATGTATTGTGTACCGAACGTATGTTATGTTGGTTGTGTGTCGTTGATTGATGATAGTTGTTGCGAGTGTTAAGATTGTGTTATGTGCGTGTGATGTACGATTTTGTGGTGATCAACGTGATTGATTAATTGTGCTCATTGTTGTATGTAATGTGAATGTGAATGTGAATATGTGTGTGACCGCTAAGTTCACTCGTGTTGGTTCGACGGGACCTACGAGGATTCGTGGCAGTGGACTACGGGGTTAGAACTTAGTGAGGTACTGAGGTCCAATCGTGCTGGTCTGACGAGGCCTACGATAACGCATGGCAGTGGACCATGAGTTTCGGACACAGTACGTCCAACCGGGTGAGCTCGACGGAGCTTACGGTGACACATGGCAGTGGACTACGGTGTCAGGACTGTGTGTGTGATTGTTGTGATTGATATAGTCCGTGTGGGTTGTTGAACCTACGGAGACACGTGACAGTGGATCACGGTGTCGGAATTGGTTATGTCTGGTTGATAGTCCGTGTGGGTTGTTGAACCTACGGAGACACGGGACAGTGGATCACGGTGTCGGAATTGATTATGTTTGTTTAATTGTGTGTAGTGTAGTCCGTGCGGGTTGTTGAACCTACGGAGACACGTAACAGTGGATCACGGTGTCATGAGCATGATTATTTTCAAATCAAAGTTTTGAAAGGAAAAGTTTTGCGAAAATGAATGTTGGAACGAGTCCTAAGCTTGAGTAAATGTTTCCCGTATTGTAAACTGTTGAGTTATGAAACAAGATTTGGATTAAGGCCCTAAAGTTTTTCGAAGGGTTTTGTGAATCAGGACTTGAGGTCTTAAAGGTTTTGAAATTCTAAAAATTCCCGAGATGATAATCTTATTTTCGAATTCTTCATAGCTTATCTTCCCTTGTGAAAACCTCTCGAGAATATTTTGATACTTGACTATTATATTTGACTCACGATTATTATTTGCTTGTTACATTTCGTATGATTTGATACTTGCACTAGTAAAACAGTGGAGTTTTACTAACCCCCGAGTAATCGGGGGTGGATGTCTGTTTTGCATCCAGGTACATGCAGATTCAGGGGAGCAGTCACAGGATTGGCACAAGAGGATGACGAGCTGCGATACTAATAAAGAGTTGAGAGTTGTTTTGATTTTCGTTGTGTTGTCCGAGTTGATTTCAGTCTTCCGCTGTATTGTGTTTCAACCCCTGTGTGGGTAATGTTGTATAAGTCAATTTTGTTGATTGAGTTGTGTGACCTCATCGGTCTGTGTGTTCGCGTGCAAGTGACCTTAACGGTCTGTATTATTTTATTGTTTGACCCTGGTCGGGCAAGCAGTTGGTCGTTTTGTAAGGTTTAGCCTGGTAGATCCTCGTGAAAAGGGGTCTATGGCGTGTAATATTCCCAAATGGTTTTGGGGGTGTTACATGTTGGAACCCCAAGAGTCTTCTATCCCTCAGTACAATACGCAGCTTTGTGCCCTGTCTGGCCGCAACTATAGCACTTCAGGTGAGGCAGGTCACAGTCACGACTGATATGGCCCTGCTGGCCGAAGTTAAAATATGTCACATTCGGCTAGATACACTAGGACCAATTCTGAAATTTCGGTTGCCTCCAGATGCACGGTGAGACTTCCCAGATGGGTAGTTTTCCGATTGAGACTTCTGCTGGTTGTTGTTCTTGATACCCGAAAAATTCCCTAAGGTCTTCTGTTTCTTTTCGTCACTAGCCATCTCCGTAGCTGCGAAAGACATATCATAGGCCAAAGCTTTGCCCTGATACTTTTTTAGTGTAATACAAGCAAGCCCAGCCATGTAGTGTCGAATTCTGGGTTTCATCCGTATATCAAAATGTCAGATCTTATCTCTCTCTTCCCTCACTTGCCCCTTGACATGATTAAGTTTTTGGTTATACTCGATGATCGCTTGAGATACTGGGATGTCCTGGGGTTTAGCCTCATAAAAGGCTCGGATTCTGGCCTCCTGAACGGGCCACGGGCATTACTCGGCTTCCATTAGTTCTTTAAACTCATCCCATGAAATCTCACGGTCCTGAGGCGCAACCGCCTGCCACCAGCTAGCAGCGTCCCTCGTCAAAAAGTACTGCGCAATCGCCACCTTCCGTGCCTCTTGACAATTTACCGCCACAAACACTTTGTTCATCTTGTTGATCCAATCTTCCCAGCCTATCAGATCAGTAGCACCAATGAACTGAGGAGGGCGCATACGGATAACATCTTGTAGCCATCTCTCTGCCCCAGCATTCTCCACAGGAGGTGGATTATTGAATGAACTGCTTGGGTCAGGAGTGCCATTTGGTTAGACACTTGCTGTAGTATAGTGGCCACACCAACACCCGCATTATTCCCTGCGGAATCTTCCCGACTGTTATGATATTTGCACAAACTAGCTTCGCAAAGGGGATATGACAGGAATTACAAGCATTAGAGCTTGTATTTACAGGTGCAACACCGCGAAGGTCCAGCCCACTCGAAACCTCACCTGGTTCGTTATCATTAACGAAATAGTTCGTAGGCGTACACCAATGAGAGAAACCGCATTTTTCACACATATAGAATAACTTATCTGGGTTAGTTTCCATTTTTGAAAGCATGAAGCGTGTATTCCGACCGCACTTCTCACAAGGATATTTAGAATACCTTAAATAAGGGCCAACTGTCATGCAATTGCTATAACTTGACATATTTTTTTAGTACTGTGTCTACCTATCCTTTTTACAAGTGTTTCATCCTTGCCACACACCAAGTTCTTGTATTTATAGGGTGTAATAAGCCTACAACGGCTATAAGTTCTAATAGCTCTTTTTGCAACGGATATATATATGAATAGTGATAGTGTAATGTATGAAATCTTTGAATTTCTAACATGTTCACTTCTAAATGAACATGTGCATGTAACTGATTTTTTGCAATGTTATGTAATTCACATGTTCATACTTACATGCACAAAATTTTTACATGGACTAGTAATTAAAATTACATTTTTTTACTACTCGGTTACATATAAATATTCAGCTTTTTGTTACACTTTTATATTCTTATAACATGTAGTAATGAATGACATAAGTGTATGTTAATAAAAATACATTATCATGTATACTACCATAATCTTATAGACACAAGACATAACACAAAAATAGAAAGACATGCACATGTGCATAACTATACATGAACAAAATGATTTTTTCATGAACGTGTTCATGTGTTTTAGAACTCCATGTGCAACATATGTGTTTCTTAGGAAAATCATCACAGCCAGTAGTCATTTACTAATAGAGACTGGTCATACATCCAGCATCTAAAGTAGCTTTCAATTTAATACAGTTTTTCAGCAAAAGGCAGCAAAAAACATCATATATCCAGCTGACGACACTATCAAGCTGTTTTAGAACATTGCAAAAACCATAGTAGCGTACCATCATGTTTTTCAGAAAGTCACACAAAATGAAAGTATCAAATCAACCTAGATACAAATTTACACCCTTTGTACAAAATAGGGCGACACCATAAATTGTTCAACCATTTTATTTCGAAAATTCCCCGCTGAAGGATGGGACATAGTACCCTTCTTTATTCGTTTCCCGATATCATGCTCTCTATTAAGGCACACACCACCACTCCACAATCTTCTGAACTTTGTTCCTGCTGAAGACAATCGATGACCTTAGTCTTCGTGAACAGATTTTTAACGGATTTTTCAGGTTCTGCTCGACTATATATCTCCTTAATCTTCTTCTCAATTATGTGACCTGTAATGTGTGTTGGCAGAATCAAGGTTTTGATCATGATTTTGCGTGTGAGTGAAAACTATATACATTATATACCTTTTTTGTAGCGTGTTTAAGAGGTTCTTACTAGAATTTTGGACCTCTTCAAATGTGCATCCTGGCTGCCACCTTCGCGCGCGCGCAATGAGTTGTAGAAACGCCATTCGTGGTTCTTCAAGTTCAACAGCAAAAGCGTCCAGTGGTCTGGCGTGTTTCGTGTTGTCTTCCCTTCACTTTTTATCCACAACGGAAACAATAAAACATCATTCTCTATCGATTGCTCTAGCACATCATCGACGAAATGCTTCAGGGTGTTGCGTTCACTTGTATCCTTCTCCGCGACTAGTTACTGAATAGCAGAATAGTCAAAAAAAAAATCATGGTCTATTG
Organism: Orobanche coerulescens; assembly: GCA_033398695.1. Classification (NCBI taxonomy): domain Eukaryota; kingdom Viridiplantae; phylum Streptophyta; class Magnoliopsida; order Lamiales; family Orobanchaceae; genus Orobanche; species Orobanche coerulescens. Next base: position 7,909,619 of record CM065816.1, on the reverse strand, counting down.
ACATATCTTAGGACATCAAAGATGATAACATATGACGAATAGATCTTTTGGCCTTACCCAACAAGTAGAAGAAAAAATGGTAGTGTATCTCCCAAGGTCCGTCTCCGCATACTTATGCTGAATCAGGTCCGCCCACGAATCGATCACCTGTTTTGTAGAACCAAAGTTCTAGAACTTGAAATTTCAATGCTTTTTTTTGTTATAAAGTGTATCGGAGAAGAAGTGGGGGAGGCGGATCTGACCCTGTTAGCAATCCGGTCGTGATGAAGGATGGCGATCACATCTTCCAACGTCACCTCAAACATCGGCCTACTGCCTCTCCACAACACAGTTCTGTGATACAGTTAACATTTTTTTTAGGTTTTGTTGTTTGTTTTTTTTGTTTTTTGTTTTTTTGGGGGGGGGGGGGGGTGGTGGTGTTAGTGCAGTGGTGGACAATCAATAAATCAAAGTATTTTGTGTTTAGGAACCATACCTCTCCTGATCCTCACTCCATCTATCGATTATGATCGATTTCAAATGGCCCGATATCTTGCTCATCGCCCTGTATTCATCGTCCAAAAGTGGCAAACCGTTTCTTAGCTTGATATTATGTCTTACCTTCGGACTTCTATGGACATAATCATCACAATCAACAACGGGTATTTCAGTTTGCTTAATGAGATCTGGGGTACTCATCTGAGGTGTAATGACTTTGGCCTTTCTAACGCCAGTCACAGTCCGGCCCTTTACACGCCTACAAATGGAGCTCGGTGACACAAACGGTGCCCGATATTCGACGAACCCTGTTTTCATGTTATGCCCATCATATTCACCTACATCTTGTGTTTCTGCAACACACATCTCTTCATCAAATTCATATTGCAACTGTGCAGCTCCAACTTTCTTATAATGCATATCCGCTATTCTGTCCATTTCTGCAATATTTTTTGGATCAGAGAAAATCTGCGTGGGGGCAGGGATGTAGGAGTTATCTAAACATGGCATCATATGGTTGGTTCGGGGTGATAGATTTGAAGTTTGTGCATCATCGTGCACAACAAATGGGCACCAACGTCATTGAAATCAGTGTTTTTGGAGGATAACTTCGAAAGTTGCGACTCAATCTCATCGAACCTGGATCTCTCAATTTCCTGCTCCTTATTCACCCGTTCAATTTGTTCAGTTAACTCTTTATTCTTTAACCTAAGACTCTCCAGTTCCAATAACAGGTTCAGGCTCCCGGATGTTTGTTTACGATCTGACCTAACAAAGCTGCTCATTTCTGTAGGGTGGCATACGTCATTATGTTTTTTCCGCTCATCGTCAAACTTAGACACTACATCCACAATACTAGTAACACCGTCTCTGTTAATTTCATCGACCTTATCAAAATCTTGCTTGCTCAGATCATCGATCACATTATGAATTACTGTCCCGACATCGTGGTTAGGTGTGGCATCAGCTTGAGTAAGATTCAAACTGAAGGAGGGGATGCCAAATTGCCAACACATTTCATCATCCACCAAGACAGAAGCATCACGCCGGTCATCGGCAGGTTGGGAATACGCACCTTGCATATCCCCCATTTGTGTGGTTGATGGGATGTTAGGGTGTGTTGTCTTTCTGATTGAGCCATCGACTGGATTTGTCTCCATATCACATTTCTCTCCCACCGAGGTCGTAAGCTCTGGACCGTCTTTACCAACGCGAAAGTCCTGTTCAGATGCATGATGTTCCGAACTACTCCCCCCTCCTGCTTTGGTCTGATCTTTAGCCTCACCGGCAAATTCACCACTGAAACCTTCTATTTCGGTCTGATCTTTAGGACCATCAGCATTTTCCTCTATTAATGACATAAACATCCGCTTCTCACCCCTCTTTGGATTGAGATCTCTTAATTCCAGCTGTCATTTTATAGGTAAGTCTCATCTTTGATGAAAGAAACCAAAAAAAAAAAAAAACACATGGTGCTGAATACAAACCTTGTTTGATTTAATTTTCATAAGGTTCACACCCGCAATGGTTGTCTTCAGGCATTGCAAATCCCATTTCATGAACCTTGGAAACAAAACATCTCCCTTCGTCTTTATCAGATGAGTATGCTCGCAGAACCAGTACTGGAAAATGAACCAAAAGAAACACATTTTTTAAGAAAGATGAACTGATGCAGGTCAATAGGTATATTTTGCAAACAGATATATTTTTTGGACTTACTGGTAAGAGAATTGCACATCCTCTGAGTTTCATATTCATGGACGTCTTCATCTGTTTCCAAAGCACGTCGATAATGTACTGACATCAGTTGTACCTACCCACTTCATCAAAATCCTCCACAATCTTAGGGGGTGTATCGGATACAGACCTTGTAGGATTTTTTTTTAGACTTTTAAAATCTGAGGGTATTCAATTCAGACTTTTAAAAGTCCTTAAAACTCCAAAGGTATTCAACATAGATTTTAAAATGTCTGAAAAAGTCCATATGTATTCAAAAGTCCACAGATTTTAAAATGTTATTGATTCTGTTGGATTTCACCACAAAAATATAAAGGATCAAATCCAGCCTACACCCCATGAAATTTTGATGGATTTTTTCACCTCAGCGCAGGGTGTGATCCAGCGGGAGACTAGATGCAGCGACGACCGGATGACAGCGGCCGATGTGTGGTGTGAAATCTAGCATCTAGCGCTCGCTGGTCTAATGGCTGCAACAGAGGCGGATCGGACGGCAGCGTGAGTAGGGTGACAGCGGCGGTGTACTTCCAGTAGGGGCGGGCGGTGGTTGAAGTGGAGCGAATGCGGGTAGAAGATGATGAAAGAAGTGTACTTCGCCTCGCCAACTGAAAAGGGGCGAATTTTCAATGAGGTGTCATCCATTTCTGGTTCGGCCACTGCATCCAGCGGTCGCTTGGTTCCATTTCAGCCCATGTTTTGTGTCAGCGGGTGCTGAGGTGGTGGATTTCAAATCCTGTGAAATCGTCAAAAATCCATGTAAAATCCCTTCGAAAGTCACGCAAACTCCATGTGAAGTCCATGGATTTTATAAATCCATGGACTTTATAAAGTCCAAAAAATTCCTTAGAAATCCAAATCCAATACACCCCCCTCAGTCACATGCCAGGCTACTGAAGAATTTTGACAAGGCGTGAGAACTGAAGCCATCAGTAAACAGTGGACGATCCGAGCAACATCAACTATACTTGTTTCGTCATTATCAAGCAACAACTTATCCAACTTACCCAAGAGGTGGGTCTTGCTCAAAGTGAATGACGATGTTCTTCTTTCAATATCATCACCAAACTGGCGTCTCACCCACGGCACAATTGGGCCTCGTTTGTTCTTCACAAGAATTTTGCGTTTACCACCGGTAACACCAAATATAAGAGCTACGTATCGACAAGTCAGTGGCACCATCTCTCCTCCTAGTATGAAAGTGGATTTCCTATTATCGAAACATTTAATGATGCGGACGATGTCACTGTCCACCTTATCAGTTTTCTGCATCAGCTTCCTCCCACCATTTCGGTAAATGGCATCGAAAAAGAATCATAAGGGTGACCTTTTAATCTTCTGCAAATTCATATCATTGAACTTCAGTTTTGTGATATCTTTTATGGCTGTCTTCAGATTACTTCGGTAGTAAGTGACCCCTCGCTGGACTCTTATTGAAACTAAACAAAAATTTAATATATATAAATATATATATATATATATATATTTCGAGGTCAGTATATTTTTTTGGAATGAAACATCAATTACAAATCAGTTCATTCAAGGCATTCGTCAACTAGAGTACTAACCAAAGTTGTTTGTATAAGTCAATTTTGTTGATTGAGTTGTGTGACCTCATCGGTCTGTGTGTTCGCGTGCAAGTGACCTTAATGGTCTGTATTATTTTATTGTTTGACCCTAGTCGGGCAAGCAGTTGGTCGTTTTGTAAGGTTTAGCCTGGTAGATCCTCGTGAAAAGGGGTCTATGGCGTGTAATATTCCCAAATGGTTTTGGGGGTGTTACATGTTGGAACCCCAAGAGTCTTCTATCCCTCGATACAATACGAAGCTTTGTGCCCTGTCTGGCCGCAACTATAGCACTTCAGGTGAGGCAGGTCACAGTCACGACTGATATGGCCCTGCTGGCCGAAGTTAAAATATGTCACATTCGGCTGGATACACTAGGACCAATTCTGAAATTTCGGTTGCCTCCAGATGCACGGTGAGACTTCCCAGATGGGTAGTTTTATGACTGAGACTTCTGCTGGTTGTTGTTCTTGCTACCCGAAAAATTCCCTAAGGTCTTCTGTTTCTTTCCGTCACTAGCCATCTTCGTAGCTGCGAAGGACATATCATAGGCCAAAGCTTTGTCCTGATACTCCTTTAGTGTAATACAAGCAAACCCAGCCATGTAGTGTCGAATTCTGGGTTTCATCCGTATATCAAAATGTCAGATCTTATCTCTCTCTTCCCTCACTTGCCCCTTGACATGATTAAGTTGTTGGTTATACTCGATGATCGCCTGAGATAATGGGATGTCCTGGGGTTTAGCCTCATAAAAGGCTCGGATTCTGGCCTCCTGAACGGGCCACGGGCAATACTCGGCTTCCATTAATTCTGTAAACTCGTCCCATGAAACCGCCTGCCACCAGCTAGCAGCATCCCTCGTCAAAAAGTACTGCGCAATCGCCACCTTCCGTGCCTCTTGACAATTTACCGCCACAAACACTTTGTTCATCTCGTTGATCCAATCTTCCCATCCTATCAGATCAGTAGCACCAATGAACTGAGGAGGGCGCATACGGATCACATCCTATAGCCATCTCTCTGCCCCAGCATTCTCCACAGGAGGTGGATTATTGAATGAACTGCTTGGGTCAGGAGTGCCATTTGGTTAGCCACTTGCTGTAGTATAGTGGCCACACCAACACCCGCATTATTCCCTGCGGAATCTTCCGGCTGTTATGATATTTGCACAAACTAGCTTCGCAAAGGGGATATGGCAGGAATTACAAGCATTAGAGCTTGTATTTACAGGTGCAACACCGCGAACGTCCAGCCCACTCGAAACCTCACCTGGTTCGTTATCATTAACGAAATAGTTCGTAGGCGTACACCAATGAGAGAAACCACATTTTTCACACATATAGAATAACTTATCTAGGTTAGTTTCCATTTTTGAAAGCATGAAGCGTGTATTCCGACCGCACTTCTCACAAGGATATTTAGAATACCTTAAATAAGGGCCAACTGTCATGCAATTGCTATAACTTGACATATTTTTTTTAGTACTGTGTCTACTATCCTTTTTACAAGTGTTTCATTCTTGCCACACACCAAGTTCTTGTATTTATAGGGTGTAATAAGCCTACAACGGCTATAAGTTATAATAGCTCTTTTTGCAACGGATATATATGACTAGTGATAGTGAAATGTATGAAATCTTTGAATTTCCAATATGTTCATTTCTAAATGAACATGTGCATGTAACCGATTTTTTGCAATGTTATGTAATGCACATGTTCATACTTACATGCACAAAATTTTTACATGGACTAGTAATTAAAATTACATTTTTTTACTACTCGGTTACATATAAATATTCAGCTTTTTGTTACACTTTTATATTCTTATAACATGTAGTAATGAATGACATAAGTGTATGTTAATAAAAATACATTATCATGTATACAACCATAATCTTATAGACACAAGACATAACACAAAAATAGAAAGACATGCACATGTGCAGAACTATACATGAACAAAATGATTTTTTCATGAACGTGTTCATGTGTTTTAGAACTGCATGTGCAACATATGTGTTTCTTAGGAAAATCATCACAGCCAGTAGTCATTTACTAATAGAGACTGGTCATACATCCAGCATCTAAAGTAGCTTTCAATTTAATACATTTTTTCAGCAGAAGGCAGCAAAAAACATCATATATCCAGCTGACGACACTATCAAGCTGTTTCAGAACATTGTAAAAACCATAGTAGGGTACCATCATGTTTTTCAGAAAGTCACACAAAATGAAAGTATCAAATCAACCTAGATACAAATTTACACCCTTTGTACAAAATAGGGCGACACCATAAATTGTTCAACCATTTTCTCGAAAATTCCCCGCTGAAGGATGGTACATAGTACCCTTATTTATCCGTTTCCCGATATCAGGCTCTCTATTAAGGCACACACCACCACTCCACAATCTTCCTAAGACAATCGATGACCTTAGTCTTCGTGAACAGATTTTTAAAGGATTTTTCAGGTTTTGCTCGACTATAGATCTCCTTAATCTTCTTCTCAATATATGTGACCTGTAATGTGTGTTGGCAGAATCAAGGTTTTGATCATGATTTTGCGTGTGAGTGAAAACTATATACTCCCTCCGTCCACAATCTATGTTCCCCAATTTTTTGGGTTCGGGTTTTAAGAAATGTTAGGTGAATGTGATGTGAGTGGAGTTTGGGTCCCACATTAAAAGTAATATAATGTTAATACGTGGGTCAGCCTGGTAAAATGTGTGAATATATAAAAATTATAAGAATATTTTAATAAATTTTATTGTGGGGTAGTGTTTAAAAATAGAAAGGGAACATTTTTTGTGGATATACCAAAATGGCAAAAAGGGAACATTGATTGTGGACGGAGGGAGTACATTATATACCTTTTTTGTAGCGTGTTTAAGAGATTCTTACCAGAATTTTGGACCTCTTCAAATGTGCATCCTGGCTGCCACCTTCGCGCGCGCGCAATGAGTTGTAGAAACGCCATTCGTGGTTCTTCAAGTTCAACAGCAAATGCGTCCAGTGGTCTGGCGTGTTTCGTGTTGTCTTCCCTTCACTTTTTATCCACAACGGAAACAATAAAACATCATTCTCTATCGATTGCTCTAGCACATCATCGACGAAATGCTTCAGGGTGTTGCGTTCACTTGTATCCTTCTCCGCGACTAGTTACTGAATAGCAGAATAGTCAAAAAAAAAATTCACGGTCTATTGACATATCTTAGGACATCAAAGATGATAACATATGACGAATAGATCTTTTGGCCTTACCCAACAAGTATAAGAAAAAATGGTAGTGTATCTCCCAAGGTCCGTCTCCGCATACTTATGCTGAATCAGGTCCGCCCACGAATCGATCACCTGTTTTGTAGAACCAAAGTTCTAGAACTTGAAATTTCAATGATTTTTTTGTTATAAAGTGTATCGGAGAAGAAGTGGGGGAGGCGGATCTGACCCTGTTAGCAATCCGGTCGTGATGAAGGATGGCGATCACATCTTCCAACGTCACCTCAAACATCGGCCTACTGCCTCTCCACAACACAGTTCTGTGATACAGTTAACATTTTTTTTAGGTTTTGTTGTTTGTTTTTTTGTTTTTTGTTTTTTTTTGGGGGTGTTAGTGCAGTGGTGGACAATCAATAAATCAAAGTATTTTGTGTTTAGGAACCATACCTCTCCTGATCCTCACTCCATCTATCGATTATGATCGATTTCAAATGGCCCGATATCTTGCTCATCGCCCAGTATTCGCCGTCCAAAAGTGGCAAACCGTTTCTTAGCTTGATATTATGTCTTACCTTCGGACTTCTATGGACATAATCATCACAATCAACAACGGGTATTTCAGTATGCTTAATGAGATCTGGGGTATTCATCTGAGGTGTAATGACTTTGGCCTTTCTAACGCCAGTCACAATCCGGCCCTTTACACGCCTACAAATGGAGCTCGGTGACACAAACGATGCCCAATATTCGACGCACCCTGTTTTCATGTTATGCCCATCATATTCACCTACATCTTGTGTTTCTGCAATACACGTCTCTTCATCAAATTCATATTGCAACTGTGCAGCTCCAACTTTCTTATAATGCATATCCGCTATTCTGTCCATTTCTGTAATATTTTTTGGATCAGAGAAAATCTGCGTGGGGGCAGGGATGTAGGAGTTATCTAAACATGGCATCATATGGTTGGTTCGGGGTGATAGACTTGAAGTTTGTGCATCATCATGCACAACAAATGGGTACCAACGTCATTGAAATCAGTGTTTTTGGAGGATAACTTCGAAAGCTGCGACTCAATCTCATCGAACCTGGATCTCTCAATTTCCTGCTCCTTATTCACCCGTTCAATTTGTTCAGTTAACTCTTTATTCTTTAACCTAAGACTCTCCAGTTCCAATAACAGGTTCAGGCTCCCGGATGTTTGTTTACGATCTGACCTAACAAAGCTGCTCATTTCTGTAGGGTGGCATACGTCATTATGTTTTTTCCGCTCATCGTCAAACTTAGACACTACATCCACAATACTAGTAACACCGTCTCTGTTAATTTCATCGACCTTATCAAAATCTTGCTTGCTCAGATCATCGATCACATTATGAATTGCTGTCCCGACATCGTGGTTAGGTGTGGCATCAGCTTGAGTAAGATTCAAACTGAAGGGGGGGATGCCAAATTGCCAACACATTTCATCATCCACCAAGACAGAAGCATCACGCCGGTCATCGGCAGGTTGGGAATACGCACCTTGCATATCCCCCATTTGTGTGGTTGATGCCGATGTGTGGTGTGAAATCTAGCATCCAGCGCTCGCTGGTCTAGTGGCTGCAACACTGCAATAGAGGCGGATCGGACGGCAGCTTGAGTAGGGTGACAGCAGCGGTGGACTTCCAGTAGGGGCGGGCGGTGGTTGAAGTGGAGCGAATGCGGGTAGAAGATGATGAAAGAAGTGTACTTCGCCTCGCCAACTGAAAAGGTGCGAATTTTCAATGAGGTGTCATCCATTTCTGGTTCGGCCACTGCATCCAGCGGTCGCTTGGTTCCATTTCAGCCCATGTTTTGTGTCAGCAGGTGCTGAGGTGGTGGATTTCAAATCCTGTGAAATCGTCAAAAATCCATGTAAAATCCCTTCGAAAGTCACGCAGACTCCATGTGGAGTCCATGGATTTTATAAATCCATGGACTTTATAAAGTCCAAAAAATTCCTTAGAAATCCAAATCCAATACACCCCCCTCAGTCACATGCCAGGCTACTGAAGAATTTTGACAAGGCGTGAGAACTGAAGCCATCAGGAAACAGTGGACGATCCGAGCAACATCAACTATACTTGTTTCGTCATTATCAAGCAACAACTTATCCAACTTACCCAAGAGGTGGGTCTTGCTCAAAGTGAATGACGATGTTCTTCTTTCAATATCATCACCAAAATGTCGTCTCACCCACGGCACAATTGGGCCTCGTTTGTTCTTCACAGGAATTTTGCATTTACCACCGGTAACACCAAATATCAGAGCTACGTCTCGACAAGTCAGTGGCACCATCTCTCCTCCTAGTATGAAAGTGGATTTCCTATTATCGAAACATTTAATGATGCGGACGATGTTACTGTCCACCTTATCAGTTTTCTGCATCAGCTTCCTCCCACCATTTCGGTAAATGGCATCGAAAAAGAATCATAAGGGTGACCTTTTAATCTTCTGCAAATTCATATCATTGAGCTTCAGTTTTGTGATATCTTTTATGGCTGTCTTCAGATTACTTCGGTAGTAAGTGACCCCTCGCTGGACTCTTATTGAAACTAAACAAAAATTTAATATATATATATATATATTTTGAGGTCAGTATATTTTTTTGGAATGAAACACCAATTACAAATCAGTTCATTCAAGGCATTCGTCAACTAGAGTACTAACCAAAGTTGTTTGTTGGCTTCATTTTCACTTTCCGCTTTTTGTCGCAACTATCATTGTTGTGATCTCTACTAGATGCATTCAGAACTTCATTGATTATGTCCCTATCGCTCCCGCTACTGTCTTCGCACTCCATGCTATAATCTGTAAGCTTTAGGTGAATTGGGTGAGTGGGTGTTGGGGGGTAAAGAGGATAACGATCATATCAAAAATAGGATCACATGAACCCTCAAATCACTAATGCACGTACCAATCGATTGCGCATCAGATTTTGAATTTTCTATATTTACCTCTTGTGGATGCTTCTTACGAGTTTTACGTCTAATTTTGTCATTATCTAAGCCATGTTACACATAACGATCAAGATAATTATTATATTTTTTGGACGGCAGATAATGAAGGGGCATTATAGTCTGGAAAACATCAACTTTGTATCTAATAGTCATGTGTTTTACAATATTGTACCTACTAGTAATAAATGATCTTAGATTGTACCCAATTGTAAGAGCGGTGGGAGTGGGTGCGTGAGAGTGCGGGGCGGGATCCCTCACTCACGGGAACATCGCCGCCGGCCTCTCCTTACCGCACGGGGAGCCCCATTTGAGTGAAGAACTCACGCACGGGATCCCTCACTCACGTTTCTTTTTTTTATTGTATATAAATGAGTGTTTGTTGAGGGTGGAAAGCACAAAACCAAAAAAAAAAAAAAACATACATAGAGAGCAAAAAAAAACATCTGATCCAAACCAAAAAAAAAAAAAAAATAATCAACTATATGCAGCATAAAAATAATCTCCCCAGTTCATATTCGGGATCCTCCGATCCAACCGGTGTTTGACGAAGCAGCCTTAGTCGAGATACGAAATGAGGACACACATTTTCGTCTCTGATTTGATCTTATGGAGCATATTGACGCTCAACAATTACCATACCTCGAGGTGGACAATGAAGCTGATGAAGACGATGAAGTTTAGTTTTTTAGTATTATGAATTTTAGTACTATGTAATGTTATTTTATGTTTTTTAATACTATTATGTAATGTTTATTTAATTTTAATGAAATTTTAGTTTTTAATAAATTTTAATGGAATTTAAAAAAGATAAAAGAAAAAAAAAGAAGTGAGTGAAGGGTGAGTGAAGTGGCGCCTTGGTTGTCGGGGAGAGGAGGAGAGGCAGACCGAGGAGGACGTGGGAGGAGCAATTGAGATTAGATTTGAAGGCCTTAAACCTTTCCGAGACCATGAGTGTTGATAGGTGCGCTTGGAGGCGTCAGATCAGAGTTGTGGATTCTTTTGTAGGGAGCGGTGCTGTAGTTGAGAGCCTCAGGGTTGGGTTGTCTCGGTTAGCTTTGACCTAGAGCATTGCATTTTTACCTTTATTGTATATTTTATCCTATTGTCTTTGCGTGTGGTGTATTTTTGACAGGGAGTTGTGCGCATAGCCAACCTTTCTTTTGTTAGAGCAGCGTCCATCGGGAGTGAAGTAGCCAAATTCCGCTTAGGTAAGTCCCATGTGGATCAAGCCATGGGCTCAGGTATGGTCTCGAGTTTTTTCGAATCATATGTTTTCATTTGTATTTATCACACAAGATTCTGTTGTGCACTAAGTTGTGGGTCTTCACATAAACAGCCTCCCTACCGTAATAAATAGGGCATAGTCTGCGTACATCTTACTTTCCCTAAACCCTACTTTGAGCGGAATATACTGGATATGTTTGGTTTGATTTGGTTTGAGTGAATGGAGGGAGGTTGGGTGAACTACTCCTTCCCCTAGTGCTCTCAATATTAAAAGATAGTCCATCAGTCAATCCATCGATCCCTTTTTCATATCCTTTTTCACGAATTTCAATTCCAAGTCACAAACCCTAGGCCAGTCAAGTTTTGAACGTCCCTACACCTCGAATACAGTCCAATCTACCGTCCATTTGAATTACGTTATCGCTTTCCGTTACTCCTAACCTAACCATTTGGTTCGAACCCTTCAAACATCAGGCTCCACAACTCCGAGCCTCAATCCCCTCTTTTAAAGTTATTCAGACCTCCATTTCATTTTCTTACGCGAAGCAAAAAAGGCGGTTTTAAACCATTCGCAGTAAACTAGTAAGACTATTGAGAAATACTGTTGGCCCCGGCGGCGATTGAAATCGGAAGTTGGAATCCATGGCCGATCTCGCCGGCGAGCACGACAAAAAAGAATCCGCCCCTGAATCTCTGATAGATAGGATCCCGGATAAATTCAATGGAAGCGATTCATCTTCTGATTCTGAAGATGACAACCACATCAAATCGGCGGCCTCCCCCGTGAAGGCTACCAAGATCTACCGCTTATTCGGCCGTGAGAAGCCTGTGCACCAGGTTCTAGGCGGTGGAAAACGTATGGATATTGTATTTTCTACACTTTTCCGATCTTTGAGTACTTACAGATATGTGTGCTATAATGTTTTATTTGTTGTTTCTGATGTGCTCTAGATTTGATGAATATGCTGATGCTGAAATGCAGAGCTTGACCTTCTTTATATGTGTATATATATATATATATACTTGAAATTTGAGTAATCTGAGTTCTTCTTCCCATAATTGTAGATGAACTTAATTACGTGGTCTTTATGCTTGCAAGGTTGATATTCATATTGGTTTAGAGTAAATCTGGAAAGTTGATTTGCCAATATTTCATGGGGAAGATCTATTTTACTTAAGCTTGTGGTCTGTTTTTGTGTGCGCACAAATAATTGTGACATGATACCGAAAAAATGGCTATCTAATGTTTGAAATCTGATTCGAGTCTGGTCGATTTTTGTCCATTCATCATTCATTAAAATGTTTTCTTGCCATTTTGACTAAAATCCGACAGTCCTACACTTGAAAAAGGTTAGCATTGTACACTCCCTAACAGCATGTGGTGTAAAACTTTGCTATTTTGCTTATTTGTATGAATTTATAGTATTAAGCAAGTTTAGCCCCTTGATTGACACTACAATCTTCGTGCCATTGACCCCACCTACTTAACATAGGTGGGATTAAGGTGATGATAAACACTTTGTGGCTTTTGATAATGACCTAATTACTCTTTGTATTTTCCCTCCAATGCTTTTAGCCAGAAAACTTCTCACAATGTAGGTTCAGCAGGCGTGTATTTGTTACATTTAAAGTCATGTTTTTGAGGTGCCTGTTCTCAACTTCCTAATATATGATATGGGAAGTTCTGACTTCAGCACCGTAAATATTGTAATCGTTTAGATGTGATTATTTGAAATGACATAATTTACCATGACATATTTATTTGTTAAATAAAAACCTACCTCTTGTTTCTTTTTATCATTTATGTCCTTGATTTTTTCTGGCAGTTGCCGATATTTTCTTATGGAGGGACAAGAAAATTTCCGCTGGTGTTCTTGGTCTTGCCACTGCAATCTGGGTGCTTTTCGAGTTGCTCCAATATCACCTGCTCGCCCTGGTTTGCCATATCCTGATTTTTGCTCTGGCAATCTTCTTCTTGTGGACAAAGGCTTCCGCCTTTATCAACAAGTATGCTAGCTTGGCGACCTAAAAACCTTGCACGAACGTGGTTTCCATCTTTCACACGTTTCTCACATTTTTGTTTGTTCTTCTCAGGTCCCCACCTAAGATTCCGGAAATTATTCTTCCAGAGGATGTGTTCCTCGGTGTGGCCTCAGCCCTTAGGATAGAATTCAATGGGGCTCTCGCCACACTTCGAGAAATAGCATCCGGGAGAGATATTAAGAAATTTCTCGCAGTATGTTCATTTTCAATACCTTTTTTTTGGGGGGTGCTGTGCCAGAAATTTGATGTTGAATTACTAATGCTTCCGGATTTTTGTAGATGATTGCTAGCCTTTGGGTTCTTTCAGCTTTGGGAGGCTACATGAACTCCCTGACCTTGTTTTACATATGTAAGTGCCTACAGTTTTTACAATGTGTGCATTTCTTCATATATTTTTCCTCTTTGGTTTCTTCTTGACTTGTTTTTTTGTTTTTTTCTCCTATCCTCGTATACACAGGTTTTGTTTTGTTGCACACGGTGCCTGTGGTGTACGAAAAATACGAGGATCATGTCGATGATTTTGCTGCGAAAGCTGTGGCCGAGTTCAAGAAACAGTATGCCGTTTTCAATTCCAAGGTTTTGAGTAGAATTCCGAAAAGTCCCCTCGTCAAAAATAAGAAGTTTGCTTAGACCCGATCCGACCCGATTCAGTGAGGCTACGTTACTAGGTTTTGGGTATGTTTTGTTTTTGTTTTTTTAATGTTTGTTTAAGAAAAGAAGACATTTTTGTTGTGGTGGTATTCAAAAAGTTGGTCACGGTCCATCTTTTTTTTTTCTTTTTCCGGGTTGCTGAATTCAAACTTGAGTTGTTGGATGCATATTCTATTCGATATTAGGTGTAACGTATGATGTTTTTTTGATTCAGTTTTTTTTTTTTTTATATGATTCAGGATGTAATATATGATGTGAATTGATTACGGGTGATTTAGTGGTTTACTAAATATACTTAATAATAATCATGTCAAAGAAAAGATGGTAAGAATTTTAAAAAATTGGAAACTTAGGGCATGATTTACTTAATAGTTAATACTAGTCTCCACGTTCCGCTCAAAGTTTGACAGAGCAATGTTTTAAAAGGCGCGAGGCGAGTTTGAGGTGTTTTGGCCGGATGAGACGAGGCGTAAGTCTCGAGGCGCATTGAGGTGTAAGCCTCGTTTGAAATAAAAAAAACTCTAAGAATCTCATAATAATATCATATTATTGATATAAATTAGTAATACAGCAAAACAAATAAGAATTAGGGTATTAAAGTACTATATTATTGAGGCATAAGTCTCAATTTTATTTTATTTTTCTCTAATAAAATAAAAAAAAGGATAAATTAGGATCTTTTTTTAATATAATTTAATTTCATTCTCTATCAAAATTTGATATTTAATTTTGTTAATTTTAATATATTTAATACCATTTAATAAAATAACAATCTTATGTATTTTTTAAATAAAAAAGAGCAACAACTCATAAATTCAATATTATAACCGTAAAATTTACTCATAAAATTTAATTAGATCATAAATTTAATTTTTTCCGTTGTATTTTGTTTTTCTCTAATAAAATCACAAAAATATAAAATAAGTTTTATATAAAATAAATTACATTCTCTCCCAAATTTTACATAAAATTTATCATTTATTCTTTTTTATTACTTTTTAAAACATTGGCTATACCCTACTTATTCACCTACTCCTCGCGTTTCATATTTTCTTTTCAATTAGCGAACTTTACTGAAATTCCTTCAAGGATCAACAAGGCATTCTTTTGACTTATTTTTGATTTTGATTCGATTCAGTCAATTCGATTCGATTCTTCTTCTTATTATTATTATTAATCTTAATTATTATTATTGTTATTATTACTTATAATATTACTATTATCGTTGTTGTTGTTAATTACTATTATTATTATTTACCATTATTATTATTATTATTTACCCTTAATATATATTTGATTCGATTCGATTCGAATCCATTCGATTGATTCGATTCGATTGATTCATTCAGTCCAAAAGAACAGAGCCTAATTCTTTTTTCTCCTGGTTCAAGCAAAAGAAAAAAAAAAAAAGGTCGCGCCTCTTGCGCCTCAAACGCACGCTTCGAAGTGTGCGTTTCTTCCGCCGCCTCGATCGACTGAGGCGGTCGCCTCAGATTAAGTCTGAATTACAACGCCCCGAGGCGTTTTTGCCGCGCCTCGTCTTGAGGCGCGCCTCGAGGCATACGCCTCTCGCGTTTTTTAAAACATTGTGACAGAGAATATATATTTAATATATTTTGAATAATTATTAGTACAAATAATGATAATAACCGTGGTGGAAACTATAAAATAAAAAATAGTTATTTGTTGTAAAATCGGATATTTTTACCACTTCACAATATATATATATATATATATATTGTAATATATATTACTACAATATAAGCATAAAGGAGGATGAAAGAAGATGAAGAAATTGAGCTTTTATTAGAATGAATTATGTCACCAAAGCTCTACCAAAGAGGTCTATTTATAGCTCAAGTTTACATGCTATACAACAAATTAATATTATTTATTATACAACACAATTGTCTTTATATTAGATATTTCAATCCAATAATTGATTGAATTATTGATTGTTGATCCCACATATCATTATTGATGATATTATAACACTCCCCCTTTGAAATATCTTATATCATGATATCTCATTTAGGAGCATCACAAGCTGTCTCGTTAAAAACCTTATTAAGAAAAACCCAGTGGAATAAAAACTTAATAAGGGAAAAAGAATACAGTTGTATGCTCCCCCTCAGCCCAGCATGGGTAGTTCTTCTTTAAAGGTCTCGAAGATGATGCATTCCAATATTCTGAATGTGTTTCTTGAAAACATTCGTAGGGAGTGATTTTGTGAAGAGATCTGTCGTATTATCACAAAATCGAATATATTGGATGTCGATCTCTTTATTTCTTTCAAGTTCCTGAGTGAATGCGAAGAACTTTGGGGGGATATGTTTGGTTTTATCGCTTTTGATGTAGCCTTCCTTCATTTGAGTAATACATGCAGAGTTGTCCTCGTATACTATTGTTGGGCCGTTATCGACTCGCAAGCCTGATGTTTCTTGAATATGTTGTATTGTGTTACTGATCTTAACCATCTACATTCTTTACTTGCTTCATGAAGAGCTATTATCTCGGCATAGTTTGAGGAAGTGGTCACGATTGTCTGTTTTGAGATCTCCAGGATATTGCAGTTCCTCCATATGTGAATACATATCCAGTTTGTGACTTATAATTATGTGGATCAGATAGATGACCTGCATCTGCATAGCCAAGCAAAACTGGTTTTGCATTGTTAGAATAAAACAAACCAAGATCAATCGTACCTCGTAGATATCTGAATATATGTTTTATTCCGTTCCAATGCCTCTTTGTAAGACATGAACTGAATCTTGCTAGTAAATTTACTGCAAAAGCTATATCCGGCCGTGTACAATTAGCAAGATACATTAGGGCTCCAATTGCGCTAAGGTATGGTATTTCAGGACCAACTTCCTCTTCATTTTCTTCCTTTGGTCTGAATGGATTCTTTTCAATATTAAGTGTTCTGCCGACCATTGGGGTACTCAAAGGTGTTGATTTGTCCATGTGGAATCTTTTCAATACCCTTTTTGTATAATTTGATTGGTGTACTAATATTACATTTTTAGTATGTTCCATTTGTAGACCAAGGCAGAATTTTGTTTTTCCCAAATCTTCCATTTCAAATTCTTTCTTTAAGTAATTCATTGCTTCCAAAATTTCTGCATTAGTTCCAATGATATTCAAATCATCAACATAGACAGCAATCATTACAAATCCGGATGTTGTTTTTCTTATAAAAACACAAGGACAAATAGGTTTATTCACATAGCCTTCTTTAATTAAATATTCACTTAATCTGTTATACCACATGAGTCCAGATTGTTTCAACCCATATAAAGATCTCTGCAATTTAATTGTATAAATTTCTCTGGGTTTCGATGCTTGAGCAACTTAAATCCTTCAGAATTTTCATATATATATATATATATATATATATATATATATATATATATATATATATATATATATCAGCATCAAGTGATCCATATAAATATGCTGTAACAACATCCACGAGATGCATATTAAGATTATAAGATACCGATAAACTAATTAAATAACGAAAAGTAATGGCATCCATAACAGGGGAATATGTTACCTCATAATCAATCCCAGGTATTTGTGAAAAACCTTGTGCAACAAGACGAGCCTTGTATGTTACAATCTGGTTTTTCTCATTCATTTCCTTACAAAGACCCATTTATACCCAGCAGGTTTCACATTACTGGGTGTGACAACAATCGGTCCAAACACTTTTCATTTTCTAAGAGAATATAGTTCGGCATCTATTGCATCTTTCCATTTTGGCCAATCAGGTCTATTTTGACATTCGAAAATAGATATGGGTTCAGGATCGTCATCTCCAATTATTATATCACACGCAATGGAGCATGCAAATATCTCATCAATGTGATTATTTCTCCTGTTCCATAAATTCCCCGTATTAATATAATTAATAGATATCTCGAGATCATTTGTATTTTCAGTTTCATTTTCAATGACTTCCTTATTTGCCTCAGCTTGTGTTTCAACATGATCATATTTTTCATCATTTTGTGCTTCTTTAGCACATTCATTTATATTGACTATTTTTCTTTTCCGGGGTTTTTTGTCTTTGGAGCCAACTGGCCTTCCACGCTTTAAGCGTGCTTTAGATGTACTTCTATTTTCATTTTCTTTTGGAACTTCAATCCGAGCAGGAGTATTAATAGCTGGCACATGTGACTTTGTTAGGGGTGAGCTCGGTTCGGTTTGGTACGGTTTCTAGCTAAAACCGATACCGAACCGTATCTTATCGGTATCTAGCATTTGAGTACTGAAATGATTCGGTTTTAAATCGGCTTGGTGTGATCGGTTTCGGTGTCGGTTCGGTAGCGGTTCGGTGTCAATGGGCTGATTAAATGGGCCACTTAAGTTGGGCTTGCACCAGGCCCAAATTGAACTACTTGGGCTAAATCAGACAATTGTAAGTTCAAATAGAAGGATTTATACATAATTAATCCACTTCAAAGCTTGAATAAAAATAAAATCTACTTCAATAACATGATAATAACTAAGGATTCAAAAGGTCTAATATCAGATTAAACAAAAGTCTTGAATTTCCTCCTCATCACAGGTCCATCAATTCATAACAACCTGCACAAAGAAAAAACAAAGTCTGCAGAATAGTCATCTGTTTTATCGGTTCGGTTCGGTTTTTAAAGTCGGGATCCATATCTAAAACCGAAACCGAACCGCATAATTCGGTTTTCAAAATTTTAAGAACCGTACCATACCAATATCTTATTGGTTCGGTTTTTCGGTTTCGGTTTTTCGGTATTATCGGTTTTTGTCGGTTTTTTTGCTCACCTCTAGACTTTGTCACTCTTTTCATATCAGTAAATGCATCTGGCAATTCATTTGCCAAACCTTGTAAATGTACAATTTTTATTACATTTTCTTCCCATGATTTTATATATGGATCCAAATGTAATAATGATGGTACATACCATGTTATGTCCTTTTCCAGCTGTTTATTACCTCCCCTTAAGGTTGGGAATCCTGTCTCATCAAAATGACAATCAGCAAATCTTGCTTGAAAAACATCACCTGTTAGAGGTTCAAGATATCTAATAATAGAGGGTGAGTCAAACCCAACATATATTCCCAACCTTCTTTGAGGTCCCATTTTTGTTCTTTGTGGGGTAGCTATTGGTACATATACTGCACAACCAAAAATTTTTAGATGGGAAACATCTGGCTCCTGACCAAATGCAAGTTGATATGGAGTATAGTTATGATTAGCACTTGGTCTTAACCTTATTAGTGAAGCAGCATGTAAAATTGCATGACCCCAAACAGTAACTGGTAGCTTTGTTCTCATTATTAGTGGTCTAGCAATATATTGAAGGCGTTTAATTAATGATTCAGCTAAACCATTTTGTGTATGCACATGCGGAACATGATGTCCGACTGTAATTCCAATTGACATACAATAATCATTAAATACTTGTGATGTGAATTCACCAGAATTGTCAAGTCTCACATTCCGTATAGTATAATAAGGAAATTGTGCCTTTAGTTTGATTATTTGTGCAAGAAATTGTGCCTTTAGTTTGATTATTATTTATGAGTTTTTACCTTTCATTGGGTGACCATGTGTACTATTAATTATTTTTCTCATCATCGTGGAGCCAGGATGACCTAGGCGTTCATGCCATAATGTCAATATTTTGGGATCCTCTTTTATTATCAAATTACATTCAGTTTCATGAATATGTGTATAATGTAATCCACGAGATAATTGTGGTAATTTTTCTAGTATTTTTTTCTTTCCCAAAATATTAGCAGTAATGTACATATATTTCATATTACCTTCAGTTACTGTTTCAGTATCATATCCTTGACGGTATATGTCATTAAAGCTCAACATGTTTCTCTTAGATTTTGGAGAAAATAAAGCATTATTAATGACAAATTTTGTTCCATTTGGTAATATGAATTTAGCATTACCTGTTCCTTCAATCAAGTCCGCGGGACCTGAAATTGTATTTATTACTGCTTTTGTAGATTGTACCTCAGTAAAATATTTCTTATTTTTGAGGATTGTATGAGTTGGGCCACTGTCCGGGATGCAAATGTCTCCAATACCTTCCATACTCAAACTCCTTAATGAATAAGAATATAAGACTAAAATATGGTAAGTTAGCTTAATATAATAACATTTATTAAATACTTCATACAAACTTTAAATGAGATAATACACATTTCAAACAAGAGAATACAAACAAGAGAATACAAATAAGTACAATATAAGATGCAACAAATATGGAAATCACATATCTATTTATCTTTTTATTTATTTTATTCCATGTCCATGTCCACGTTTGCATCCTCAGTAAAATCTGCAGCTTCTAGGTAAGTTGAGTCGTTCTCAGGTTCATGTTCATGAAAATTGACTTCCTTTTCTTTATTTTTCAGATATGCCTTATACATTTTACAAATATGGCCTCGCGTTCTACATACCTTAGCCCAATGTCCCTTTTTTCCGCATCTGAAACAAGAATTTTCATTTTTATTGGATGAACCTTCTTGGACATACTTATCTTTGTCTTGTTGGTTTTTATTAATCATTTCATTTTTGGGAGGCCTGAAGTAATTTCCATAATCACGACCACGACCTCGACCTCGACCACGAAAGTGGCCGCGACCGCGTCCCCGACCTCGACCTCTAAACCAACCATGACCACCACGTCCTTGATTAGTAGTTGTGGCATTTGCTTCAGGAATCGCTATCACCCTTGTAGGACGAGACTGATGATTCTTTATCAACATATCATTATTCTTTTCACCAAGTAAGAGAGCTGCAATTAATTCAGAGTATTCGGTATATCCCCGCATTCTGTATTGTTGTTGCAGTATTAGATGTGACGTATGGAATGTAGCATACGTCTTTTCCAATTTTTAATCTTCTGTTATGATTTTACCACAAAACTCTAGTTGTGATACAATTCTGAACATAGCAGAATTATACTCGCTCACACTTTTAAAATCTTGGAATCTTAACTTGTTCCATTCATCAACTAGTGCAGGTAATAACACTTGCTTTTGATACCCAAATCTTTTCTTAAGATTGTCCCATAAAAATTTGGGATCATCCACGTTCATGTACTCTAGTTTTAATCCTTCATCAAGATGTTGCCTCATGCATTTTAATGCTTTTGCTTTATTCATTCATCTACCTCCTTTTCTTTCGTAGCATCTGGCATATTATTTGTTAGAATATTTTCGAGTCCATTGCATCTGAGATGTGTCTTGACATCATTTGTCCAAGACATATAATTGTCTCCATTAAGATTCAAGTGAGCGAAATCGAGCTTAAGATTGGACATGGTTATCTATTACAAGACATAAGATTGAAATATAATTAACACATAGCTATTACATTTAATGATGTCAGCTAAACAAAAATATAATTGAAATTATTACTCAATACAAATATCATTCATGCTTAAATATTAAACACAACAAACCAACTAAAAACTAAAAGGAGAATCGTGACCATCATAATGATGATCACATATGTCTCACTAAAGCAATCGACTTGAGTGTAGCAAATGATGAAATTGAAAAATGTAATAAGAGTGAGGAAAGTCATAAAATATTTATCCTTTTTGTAAAAATAGGTAGATATTTTGGAGATGATTAATAAGTGTGGAGTATAATATGAGTATTTATAGATTTTATTTTTGAAATATGGCCGTTTATGTCCGTTGGAGAAAGGAAGAATTTTTTTTTATTTTATTGTTAATTATCATTAAAATTGGTGAATATGTTCTTATATATTTTAATGAACTAATCGTTGGTAATTAGAGTTTGGGGAATGGAAATTCATATATATATATATATATATATATATGAATTATAATCTATATAGTTAGTTATAATAATATCACTACTCGATTATAAAAACTTTCGTGGTCATATGAATGGGGATTTTGTATTCCTGCAATAGTAATTCTCTACAAAATATAGATGAAGATTCAACTCTTCATTAATAAATGGAACTCTTCAAATAAAAATAGGTGAAGATTTTTACACTTCACACAAATTCATTATTATTTAGGTCTTACATATAATTAATCCATAATCCAAGAATCATCTTAAAAATAAGATTGAGCTTAGGTCCTTACGCATATAAATTTAAATTGATGATATTTACATAATTATTATATTTGCTTAAATATATTAATTATCATCAATAATGATATTAGATTAATACCATATCTAAATATTATTATTACATAAATTAAATATAAATAAAGTTAATTACATACCTTTAGAATTTAAGGATGATGTACCAATATATCGAGTCCGGCTGCGGAATGGGATTAAATCGGTAGAGCTCGTGCTGATAACGTATTGTAAAATCGGATATTTTTATCACTTCACAATATATATTATATATATTGTAATATATATTACTACAATATAAGCATAAAGGAGGATGAAAGAAAATGAAGAAATTGAGCTTTTATTAGAATGAATTTTGTCACCAAAGCTCTTTTGGTCTATTTATAGCTCAAGTTTACATGCTATACAACAAATTAATATTATTTATTATACAACACAATTGTCTTTATATTAGATATTTCAATCCAACAATTGATTGAATTATTGACAGTTGATACCACATATCATTATTGATGATACTATAACATTATTTAATTTGATTGTATGAAGGCAATAAATGTAAAAATTTTAAAAGAACTCGAGGCATTAATTTTAATTTTTTCTATTAAATATGTAATAACTTTTTGTAAACTAAGATGTAAATATAATTCTGAAAAGCATTTCTTTTTTTTTAAAAATAGTGTATATTTTTTTGTCAGAACAATTTTTTTTTGTCAGAACAATTGCATATAGAGGCAACACAAAAAGGTTTCTCCCTATTTTTTTTCCCAAGTACATACTAGTCCCTCCGTTCAGTCAAAATTGCTACCTTCTTCTGGGCGCGGGTATTAATGTTAGGGTCGGAGGGAGTAGTGCAATAAAGTAATATTTTAAGAGGGGTAGTAATAAAAATCTGAAATCATATTAGTATTGTGTTTAATTGGATGGGTCCATAATGACATTTTATGGTAAATAGATGATCATTGGGGGTATATATTTAGAGGGAATGATTGGTTTATTTCCTTTTATAGTAAGTATCAGTTAAGTATGGGACGAAGGGAGTACCATATTTCATCTTCCACGAAGAAAAGAAAAAGAAATAAGACAGCAATATATATTAAGAAAAGTAAAATGCTCTTCCCGGAACTAAAAGCGCAACGCGAGCCTGGGCATTGGAAGCTTATAAATATGAACAGAAACTCGAAAACTTAATTACAAACATATTTATTTTTGGGGACAATTAAGGGTCTTCCTGAACGCGCAAAATGTTGTGCTTTGCCGTCTTACGAATGACTAGATAAGCCGTCTTGGATAAGACCACAACTTACAGACGTACGCATCTTCAGTATCTGTATCACTTTCGCTATCTGACGAAGAATCATCAGATAACTGTCGGGTACCTAATATAGAATCAACAATCTGGCAATCAAAATCCAACACAAGCAATTTAGTCGAGATGATTCCTACTTTGACGATATGCTAAAGATGAAGAACTAAGATTAATTTGTGACGATGACGCAAATGTGGGAAACTTATCATCAATTGCGCCTTAATCCCAATTGTGTTGGGGCCAGTGGCCTGAAAATTAGTGTCAATTAAATGTCTAAAATTAGTCAACACTATAAATTCATGCAAAAAAAAAAACCAAAGTGGCAAAGTTTTACGCCGGAAGCCCTTCCTGTCGCAGCCTTCATACGAAGGAAATGAGATGAAATTCCAAACCGTCAACATCATAGGCGTTCCAATTACATGAAAAATACCATGATACGGTGATGAGTTGACATAATTGCTATAGTGATGTCACGTCACGTGGTTGATATCGTAATATCAACACGTACATCATGAAACATGACTCGACATGTGGGAAACTGATATTAGAGAATGATTTGTGAGAATTTACCTCTTGTCTTGAGAGAGTCGAGATTTGGTGGTTGCCGCCTTCTTTTGTTTTGGATATATTGGAACACTGATTGTTACTTACCCAAACAACAGAACAACAATTCTGACAGTATCCCCTATAAGAGTTGAACTTTCTGAAACAAGTCTCTGCAGTAGAACATAAATAGTGATTAAATAATCCACATACATTTATAAGAAGAGGTAATATCCCCTACAAAACCACAGGGAGTTGCAATACAGAAAAAGTTCTATATTCACCAAAGTAGACTCGTCAGGTGGGACGGAATCATTTTTTTTTGTGTGTGGGGGGTGGGTGATGGGGGTTATGAGTGGATAAAAAGGTCGATCATGTTTCAAAATGACAAATGATAACGTGACATGTGACATGATGTAACCCACATGTAAAGCATGAAGTACATATATGAGGTAAGATCCTAATCTAATTTCACCAAAGTTCTAAAATACCTCTATATGTTGTTTTGAATGCATGTCTCCAGTTAATACCAACGTCGTCTAAAGAATGGATCTTCCCACCAGTCCTCCTAGTCACTCCGTGACGGTGCTCTGTATAATTTTCAGAATTGGAAAAGAACACAGCATATAACGATTTCCAGAGATGGTTGTCGCCAGCCGGGGTATTCCATGACCTGTTGTCCCAAATAAGAAGAATAGCTTATTAGGCAGTCCGATTTAACTTAGATGTGAAAATGTGATCTAAAGTTACAAGCAAACGGAAGTAACCAAAAGAGAATAAATTACCGGCAGACTGCAGAAGCAGAAACCAGAGACCGGACGTCTAAGAAGCTAAATATATGTAAAAAAACATCGTCTGGAAGCAAAGTCAAACCTGAAACAAATAAATAAATAAACCACAAATTCGAAAATTACAAGGTAAAGTACAATCGCCCCTGCCCATCATAGAATAGCTCTTGATCATCAAGAATTTGCAGAGTTCCTTGTGATATGTATACATGACAGATTAGGCGTTCTAAACAAAACACTGATTGTACAATGTGGACTTTTCGAATGTTAATGACAAGATTCCAACTTTCATGCATGCCCCAATGCATGTGATTTCGGGCATTTAAGGACAATGCTGGCCAGAAGTCTTCGAGTTTCGTCGAATATTTTGCCTTTATATATTTAAATAATCAGTAGGAGGTTTTCCTCTTATTCATCTTTTAATTAAGCTAGTTGTTTGGCTTTGAGCTCTATCCTTTTTCTTTTTATTGATTTAAAAAAAAAAAATCACTCTATCATTTATCAGCATCCATGAAATAAGCTAACATCCGAGGGGGCGTGTATACAAACCCCTAGTTCCCCTTTTACCTGTTTCGCAATAAAATCCTTACCACATCCATGTCCATATTCCTCTGGAGGTTGATTCAAACAGGCTTCCTATTGATTTGCAAAGTGCAAACCAGAGGTATTTCTCCGGCATGTAAATGTCAATACGGCCCTAGTACCACATCAAAGCTTCTCTCAAATTACAACCAAGGGAGGATCAGGATTTCATGTATGGGTGGGCTTAGAAATGTAAACGAGCCGAGTCGAGTCGAGTACTGGCAAGCTCAAGATTGACTCGCATAATATAAGGTCGAATTCGAGTCGAGTTTTAGAAGACTGAAGATTGACTCACGAGCCTGAACGAGCTTATAAAGAAAATCAATAAATACAATTAAGAATTATAAATATTTATTAAATAATTAATTATATTTCATATTGATTCAAAAAATACAATATCGCTAATGAAATTATAACTTTAATCAATTAAATTTATTGGTTTTTACTTTTTAAATAATATAAGCAAAACAAACGTAGAAACATCATACATGAATCTAAAATTATTAATATATTTATCTAAAAATTGGCGCACGAGCTCTATCAAGTTGCCTCGCGAACATATGAGCTGAGTATCATTAAGATTAATATCGTCTCACAACCCTGGGAGTCGAGCTTTATCGATCTTTTTTTCGATCTGAGGTTCCAATAGCTCGCTAGTTGGCTCAACTCACTTATACCCCTAGGTGGGCTAATAGTAGACAAAATTTAGTAGATCAATTAATATATAAAGCTGTGAAAAATAAATCTTAAAACCTTTTACAAATAAGTAAAACTAAGCAATGACTACGAAAAGATATAGAATACTCTCTGTCCCACTTGAAAAATGTTATGTCCAGAATGATTGTCCCAATAGAAGAAACCACTTTCAAAATAAAACATTAATATCTAATTAGCATTTAAATAATATGACTTAAATTAATATTTTTGTTATATAAATAAGAATAATGGATTATCAAACAGAAATTAAAAAAAAAAAATAGAAAAAGTTTTACATTTGTTAAAATGATAAAAAAATAATAATTATATTCACTAAAGTAAACTATCAGGTGGGACGGAGGGAGTAGTTTGGTATTCTTCCTCTTTTGTAGCTAATTCGTAAACCAATTAACATCCCGAAAAAAAAACGATTTTAATTAGAATCTGAACCTAATTTGCCAACTCTCTAAAAGGGCAGTCTGGTACACAAAGCATCCCCGTGCAGAAAGGGTCCGGGGAAAGGTCCCCACCACAAGGATGAAATGCAAGCAATCCGCACACTGCATAAATGCAAGAGAACCCACGACCTCAAGGTCACACGGCAACACCTCAACCGGTGCGCCAAGTCTCCAAACCCTTAATTTTTTTCCATTTAAACTTGAACTGTGCAAATAAGAATCTGAACAGAACGCCTGATTCTTTAAACACTTCGTGAGTGCTAAAAATAACATGGCACTTTTATAAAGTGTTCAAAAAAAAAATAGACTACCCTATATAAGTTGGGTTTTAATTAAATATAGAGGTGCGCTGAACGGATTTTTTAAATATAAATAATGAAAGAAAAAAAGGACCCCCTCCATCCTCCCTTGATTACAACCCCTTCTATTGAATCTCTTCCCCATTTGTTCCTTTATAATGGTCATGTCAGAAAAGTTTAAGACGCCATTTACCATACACTTAGCACATTTACTTCTTTATATTTGGTTGGTTCAATTTGACCCCCTTTGCACACACATCACATATTTTCTTATATACCCGATCCTTTGGTTTATCCGGAGGGAAAGAAATTTTTGTAAACATGAAAAAACTGTTGATTCTCTCATCATAGAATCATCAATCGAATACAGTCCTATGCAACGCTTCTATCAAAGTCACGCCTATTTCAGCATAAGCATTGGAAATCGGCTTCATGGATGTTGCTGCTAATAATAACTCTTCGAAGTTTCCACCTCCCAAGATGGTTTTGAGGGAGGGGGTACTAAGAGATAACCAAGGGGAAGTTACTTGGGCTCTCACAAGACCTATATCAGAGTGTATAACTCTTCTGATGGCAAAACGATGTCATACGACCTTATGGAGAGAAGATCTGAGCTTTTTTTCTCGCCACCACAGACTCCATCGTTAGGGGTTGACATCCATAGGTGGACGTCCCAAAGTATACAGTACTAGAATATATTTAATGATGAGTTATAAATAGGAAGATTTCTGAGTCAACCTACCCAAACTCAAGGCATACCACATGGATTTGGATAGAAATGGATTCACTAACTATGTATAACACCATCCCGAAGAAGTTGCCTGGGCATTGGTCTTTGAAAAAATAGTTTAATCCCTCATCCCCTGTGGGGAGAGAGAGAGAGAGAGAGAGAGAGAGAGAGAGAGAGAGAGAGAGAGAGAGAGAGAGAGAGAGAGAGAGAGAGAGAGAGAGAGAGAGAGAGAGAGAGGGTGGCATATACATCATCTATGTTCGGAAACAAACTAATTCGAGCTCAAAGTGCAAGATTACAAATAACACTCAAATCAAGGAATAAATAAACAGACCTTGCCGTTGTTCCTTCTGATTCGTCTTGGACTTTCTCTTACTAACAACAACTGCATGCTTGTGCTCGGTAACCGCCAATGCTCGCTTTTGCTTCGGCAGAACCAATTCCGCACTTTGCAAAAGGGAATTAGCAGCTGAAATAGCAGATTGCGTCTGAATCCTAAGAATTCCAAATCCATAAATAACCAGGAAAAAAACCCACTCGAATTTGTTAACCTGAAAAAAAAAACATGCGAAAGGAAATGATTTTTTGTTTGGCTTACTGTGGTAGAAGGCTGAAGGCGAAAAGGGTTTCCTGAAAAATGAGCGATTGAAGGTTTTTTGGGGATTCGGAGTATGCATTTTTGAGAATAAAGCTCAATTCTTTACAGGCGAGCAAGTATTGGGAGGGTATGGAGAGTGATTCTTTAAGCTTTAACGTTTGGTATCTAGCAATTGGATTTTTCATGGCTTTTCGAGTTGGGGCTACCATTTACTCAGAAATGAATTTTTTTTCCTCTCAAATGGAAGAAATTGGGAGAGATTGGATTTGATTAGGGCGGAAACTTATCTTATAGAATTAATCTACTTTCACACTGTCATCCACAATGTGGATGACAATTTACTCACATGTTGGTGGGGCCATAAAATTCAAAAATTTATGACCCCACCACCCACATGTGAGTGTATTGTCATCCACATTGTGAATCACATTGTGAAAGTAGCATTGCTCTATCTTATATATACAAAGCTTGATAAGTCTTATAAATATAAGTGGTCATGATTAATGCTTGATGAATTGATTGTATCATATTTGTTATTTCACATTGATTTCCAGGCATGTCAAGCAACTTTCGTTAAGTGTACAATGAATATTCACATAAAGTGAAATGTGGAGATGAAGTGTTTGGTGCCATGAATGCATAAATTAAACACACCAATTAGTGTTAGTCTTTTTACCTTCCCGTCCATGAGTTACAAATATTTTATCAACTATATAATGTGTCAAAAATCACACACAACAAAACACAACTTTATCCACACCGCGTGCACATTGGGCTACAACTTATTATGGTGGTAAAGTAAGCATCATATCGTCTAGCTTATTTAGCATATTGATTTATATTGTTTTATGTAAATTTCACGTGTGTTTTGTGTGTGTAACAATGTAGGACATAAAGATGGTGCTTAGGAGGTTTGGTAGTAACATCATCTTCTCTAATGGTTTAAGAGATCCTACACATCGTTGTCTTATCAATTATGTGGTACATGCACTAACATTTTTATTTTGATCGAAAATGCAATATATTGATTAACTGTATTTAAGTTACTAACGATCAACTATATCTAATTATTTTTTGTAGCACGTCAAGAAGCATTAAAGAAACATATCGAGAAGTCACAAAAATTGTATCAAGAACAAAACATGAAAAAGGCCAATGAGCAACAACGACAAAAACAACAACAAGAACAACAACAACAACAAAAACAAGAACGACGCCATGGCCATCGGTGGGATGAATACTTAGCATTCATATTAATATATGTTACAAATTAAACATGCAATATTTTGCTTCATGTAATACCGATAAATGGGCTAATACTATTGATTCGTTAGCAAGTAAGTTTATTGAAACTAATGTGACGAGTTCAATTTTTAGTCAATAATTATTACTATACTTTGTTGGTGCATTTTCATATTTTTGCTCTTAATGTAGTTTTTTATCTTGCGGTGTGTTAATGTCACTTTCTTAATTAAACGTCTTGAAATATTGCGTGACTTTGATACTTGATATGATTGTGTAAGTTATGTCGATGTTACATATTGAAAATGGTAGTATATAATAAAAATATCTTCTCACTATCATCTTTATCCATAAATGGTGCAAAGCAATAGACTATAGATAAAACAAATACGTATTAATGATTCGGGTAATCATATCCACAATTAGTATCGGCAATTAAGCGATTATGTTATTTTGAGAATTTATCATTTATATAATTTTACTGTAGTTTAAATCTTACATAATAAATAATATCATTTTGACGATTTATATAGTTTAAACAATATAGATATACCATTTATATAATCTATTATAAATTAAATTTAAATCTTACTCAATAAGTAATATCACTATGGAGATTAATTGATTATCTTAATATAATTTTAGTTTCATTTGTAGAATGAAAAACAACTTTGGCAAAATGAAATTGTTATATTAGTTATTAAGAGTAGAAAAATTATATGTTGAGATTGATGTCTTCAAATATATTTATATATGCAACCTGGTACAAATTAAATATACTAACAATATTGGACCAATTTTCACAACAATAAAAAATATTGAAACTTAAATGGTTTTTGTGCATAAAATAAAGTTCGATTAATTAAGCGTAGTAATGTGGAACTACCGTATTTGATATGATAAACCAAAAGGATAATTAATTATCACAAGCTAGATCTCAAAATATAGCGAATATCCACTTTGTTACGATTTTATATAAGGGTTACATTGATTTTGAAGAATCATATGCGTTTAACCTCCCTTTGACATTTAGTATGTAACTTATACATATTAAAAAGTTACATGTGAAGAGACTCTTTAAAATGTAGCATCTTGAAAAAAGTCTCTTCACATATACTCTTTTAATGTCAATAAACTATTTTAAATGTGTGTCATGCTTAGAAAAGGTGTGATACCATCACAACTTAAATATATAATGACGAAAATAAGTGTCAAAGATTACGCTATGAACACTTATATACAGCCCATGTAATGACGAAAATTAGTGTTGATACACTATGAACATTTAGATTAAGCCCATGTGCATCGCACGGGTCTGAATGACTCGGTCTAAATATAAAAGTCACCAAACAACTAATTAAACTCATTCATCTTAAACTCATGCGATGCTTACAAAAGTTGTGATACCATCACAACTTACAAACCTAATGACGAGAATAAATACCACACATTACACTATGACCAATTAGATAGAGCCCATGTGCAACGCACGGGTCTGAATGACTAGTATTCCGAAAATATTGTAGAGCATTTGTTTCTCTATTTTTTTAGTTTTTTTTTTACACAATTACTTCCCCCAAGTTATATATATATATATATATATATATATATATATATATATATACTAGGGTTGGCCACCGTGCGATGCACGGTGGTGCCCAGTTCGATGTTGGATATTTTTTATAGAATTTAATAATAGGGCTGGGTTCGACTTGGCTGCTGTGAGGATGGTGTCTATTGTATATGAGTTTTCTTTGCCACCTCACTATATTCGAAAATACCAGCAGCCCAAAAGCATTATCTTTCTGACTGAAAAAATAAATATGCCAACACAAATTTTGAACCCTAAATCGATAGAAGTTTCAGGCGTCAGCCTCATCCAAAACATAAAAAGCAGAAGGAACAGAAAAAACAAAATGAAAGTGAGAGAGTCACCATTGGCCAGAAGAATGAGATGAAGAAGCGGTTGAGGGATGGAGGAAGCCATGCCCGATTCACGCTGCCAATAACGGAGCATAAGAATCGCATGCAGAGATTAAAACGGCTAGGCTCCACCATGTCGCCATCTGCAAAAAAAAAAATGAGAGAAGATAAAAAACCTCGAACGAAAGAAGGCAGCACCGTAGGTGGAGAAGGTGAATAAGGATGCGGGCGACGGACTTATTAATGTAGATGAAACTAAATGTACCAAAAACTCTAAGAACCAATTACCTGATTGAGAAGCAAGAAAATCCTGAATCAAATTAAGTACTGAAATCTGAAAAAAAAAAAGTAATAATATTAGGCAGAAAATCGCAAGAACAGGAAACAAACGAACCAAGATTTGGATAGCAGATCAAGATAGCAAATCCAAACCAGAGAGGAAGATCCAAAAAATCACAATGTGTAAATGAAGCATGCTAAACACTGTTACAAAATTGGTGAGGCTATCTAACCTTAGAAATGTTGCAAGTGGGATCCTATTGAACTGCCAATCGCTGAAGGTGATCCAAGAAGACCTCGAAGCTGACATCATCAATTGTAAGTAGCTGATGGATTCATTTTTGCTAGCAGAAAACGGGCCTGCACTTTTCATGAAAATAACCTCAGGAATCCCATAACTATTATCTAAAGTGTTGATCATAAAAATGAAAAAAGCAATAAGAATTGTAGTTCGGTTAGTCGAGTCAATTGAAGAGTGACAAGTAACGACAGTGAATACATGCCAACGGTATGAGGATACTGAGGGATGTCGAATATGCCGGAAAGCACAAGGTATAAGAAAAGAGAAATAAAAGATATGAGAACGGTGTTGATCACAGAATACAAGGCGGGGTACTGGAAAACGTTTCCTGATTATGGCATCCGCATCATCATATGGAGCCTGTAGCAATTGAGCAAATGCCTTCAAGAACAGAAAAAATGAGATTGAAGCCGTCATTTCAGTAAAGTTCATGAAAATAACTTCAGGAATCCCATAACATAAAAATGAAAAAAGCAATAAGAACTGTAGTTCGGTTAGTCGAGTCAAATGAAGAGTGACAGGCAAAGACACTGAATGCATGCCAACAGTATGAGGATACTGAGGGATGCCGAATATGCCGGAAAGCACAAGTTATAAGAAAAGAGAAATAAAAGACCTGAGAACCGTGTTGATCACATATTACAAGGCGGGGTATTGGAAAACGTTCCCTGATTATGGCATCCGCATCATCATGTGGACCCTGTAGCAATTGACCAAATGCCTTCAAGAACAGAAAAAATGAGATTGAAGCCATCAACCATATAGGGCTGCAATGATCTCTTCCCTTGGGAATCCCCAGAATATGCCATTAGTGCTTTATGGCTTGTTTTCGAAAATGAGATAAAAGAATAATGACGAAATAGATCAGTATACTTTTTAAAATTTATATTTGTTGATCTTTTTTAGACTCGATTAATCTTGTTGAGACTAATGTGGTTATACGGGAAATTTCGTTCTATTGCATACCGGTAATATTTTTGTCTCTTGGAACATGAACAAGTAATGCCCGACCTGTTAAAAAAACACAAGGAAACTCATAAGAACCATGCCGAAATAACAACTGAACATTGGTGAAGAACATATATCGACAATAACACATAAGTGACAGAAAAGAAGTAAATAGATACACAAAAGTAGCTTGAGACAACGAGTCGCAGCTGGTGGTGGAATTTGGAGAATTTGTTGTCGATGATTCCTAACCTTTCTTTTTACCTGGTAGAGAATTTACCAAGAAAAGACAATTTGTTAACCAAATTTGACCATAGATGGCAAAAAGAATCAGCACTTTTCATTTCCCGAAAAAAAAAAATCAGGCCAGCCAAGAAAATTGCACCAGGCCAACCAAAAATGTACCTAAATGCACGAAGAAGCAAAAAATATCAGCGACAGCACGAAATGAAATAATGACGAAGAAAAAGTCACCTGCAAAATCCGAGCAGCCAAGGCAAAACAAATTTTGCAAGCTTGATTTCATGAAAAGACAAAAATCTGGGCAGGAAGAAAAAACACAGTGAGTCGATGGAAAATGCAAGTAAATGCATAAAATGTGAGCAAACACAAACATCGTCTATCACGCAAGAAAACCTAAATTACACCCAACAAAGACACGAGAAAAAAATATTGGCGAAGGCATTGAAAAAAATAACACTCAGAAGCAAGAAAAAGTAAGAGGACGGAGAAGTTGCCAAAAAATATGCCTCTAACAATTGAGGGTGTATTGAGCCGAACTGAGGCAAACCGACGACAGACAAACAAACAAGAAGGAGAAAATATTGAGCAAGTTACCATCAGAATCGCAAATAAATTTGAGAGTATAAAATAACTCCCTTTCTGGCCGGCGGCTTCCTCCAGGATCAGCGACCTAAAACACACACTACATACACCCCAAACAAGCACTCACGGCAAGCAGAGTAAAAAACTTTCGTACAAATGACAAGACGAATAAGAGGACTCCAAAAAATTGCTGAAAAAGACCAAGTAAAAAGCACACCACGTAGCACAGTATGAAGAATTTATATATATGAAAGCTCCGGACAACCAGTTCGAAATTTGTCTGTAAATCTCCCAGACCAAAGCACCCGCAACAGACACGTTAAAAAACGAGGAGAATAATATTCATAGAAATCAAACTCCTAAAGAATCATCGAAATGTATAAGTGCGAGATTTGAAAAGGAAAAGAATAGCACACCGAAGATCACATCCAAATCACTGGAGAATGAACACAAATAAGAAACACTAAATACAAATTAGGTGCATTGTACTGAGAAAACAAAAATTTAGGCAACAAAAGAGGACATACAGAGGTTTGAAAATAAAATTGCAACAAAGGCAGATTCTTCCAAAATAAAGACATGAGTCATTCAAATCAGAAAACGAAACTGAAGGCAGAACGTTGATGCAGAGATGTAGGTAATATTTGTTGAATGATAAAAACACTGGACCTTTGATGGGATATCCCAAACCTGGAGGTATGAATCAAAAAAATACGAACAGATATAAGAAACACTATATACAAATTAGGTGCATTGTACTGAGAAAACAAAAATTTAGGCAACAAAAGAGGACATACAGAGGTTTGAAAATAAAATTGCAACGGCGGCAGATTCTTCCAAAATAAAAACACGAGTCATTCAAACCTGGAAGTACGAATAAAAAAACGAATAAAAGATGCCATAGACCAAAGTGTAAAGCAAAGTTCATCTAATGTGTGATAGGTCGAGTACATCGGAACAAGGTCAAACCGGCGGTCCATATTTACATATGATTACAGGACGTAGCTTGTACAAAAGGTTTGTTGCTAAAGTAATTTACAAAGATTTTACAACATTGTTATTTGCACAGAAGTGTGAGTGTGCATTTATTCAGTCGAACTTTTTGGCTCTCAATGTGCGCCCTCGCGATGATTTGGGTGTGTCTGCACTTCTCTGTGGAGGTGCTGCAATTTGCCAAATATATGACGATTTGTTTAGTAAAGAATATGAGCTATATTGTGATGATGAAGAGAGGGATGATGTGAAACATACGGTGTCCGCCACTGTTGGATTTCTTGGATAGTGGTCTGTTAGTAGTATGTGTGTTGTCTTTATTTGTATTCCAACTCTTTTTCTTTGGGAAGTCTGGACTTGGCAGCTTGTAGCATATCTGTTTATTTTTGGTAGCTGAGCGGTTAATTATGTGTAAATATTGAATGAATTTTGAAATATTCGTGGATATAGTATGGTGAACCTGCTAGAGTTTGGGTGGAGGGATTCGGATTTTCAGCTGGCTCGTTGATGTCATCCGCTGCGGGGTACGTAATGTCTGTGACAAGAGGAAAAGAAATACCTGATAGATTGATCTAAGGGAAGAGTGAAATGTGATCTAACATATTTAGTATCTTAGATTGGAAGCGCATGAAAACCTGTATTTGGATTTTCAGTGGGCTCGTTGATTCCATCGGTTGCGGGGTACATAATGCCTCTGATAGAAGAAAAATATAATTGAGAGATTGAGGTAAGAGAAGAGAGAACCGCTACGTAACATATTTAGTGTAGTAGATTGGAAGTGCATGGAAACGTACCTGGAGAGGAAGAAGATGGTGCAGGAGATTTATTTCTTGAGGCAGGGACTGATGCTGTATTTTCACATTCTAATGATTGAACGGTATATGATAATGTAGCAGCGTCGTCCTGTTTCTTAAAAATTTTAGATTGAAGCTTTATTTTTTCTATACTGTCCTCTTCTATACTGTCCTATTTACTTCCTGATGGAGAGGAACTCGAAGCTTCTCAAAGGGTCCCCACGGCCGGCACCGCCTTTAGTTGCTGCACCGCGAAAAAAAATTTCAAGGTTGGAGTTCAGCAAGGACAATATAGAAGAGGCATCCTGCATGTTAGATATGTTTAATTTATTACATGTAGTATTTCTAGTTATAAATGCAGTGTAGGTAGAGTAGTGACTCTGTCAGGAGGTGTACGTTATTATATTTTTGCCAGAAATCATCGACTGAAATATTCAGAAGTTTTTCACCTTCATTGCCAAACACTGTAACCTCTATTTCGCCGGTGGCATCGAAAAGCAGAAGAGAGAATCTGTATCTATAGATACATGTAATTTTGTATCAGGCCCGGATAAAATGTCAGAGCAATTTGGGAAAAAATAAAGCAATGGTGATATGAATACCTTGCAGTTGCTATTTTGTTGATGCGGCAGGATCGGCATTCAAAGAGGGAGTCATATTCTGCAGACGTCAGGCAGTGGCAGCGGTGGCAGCATAGGTAGATGAACTTTTGATTAGTTGGCATTATCTTTGCTCGAACAATAGTATCAAACCTGCCGGGATGTTTAAGGGAAAATGTTTTGGTAGTCCAATAGTACTTAATAACTGAATATTCGGACTGTGTTTACCTCAGCTGTTGCAAGTATGGTGTGTACGGATATTATATCCTGAGTATTTAAATCTAAATTTGTGTGCGCTCTTTCGAGTAGGCTGTCTTGGTCCAAGAGGTCAGTGATCCGTTTGTATTTAGAGCTTGCCTGGAAGTATAAAATTAATAATTATACAAATATAAAAAGCATGAGCGTTCTATAAGAGACGGTAGGTGCAGTATAACTATTATGTTAAACAAGACAATACCAATGTGAAGCCGATATTAACAGTAATACAGATGCACGTTTATCAATACACTATTCATGTAGTCCAGAAGAAAACCGAAAAAATCAACTGAATAATTTCGGGATTTTGCGTCAAGTGTTCTTCAATTCAAATAAAAAAAAATCCTCAAATTTTATGTGGCTAGATGTGAGGTTACCATTTCTGAAGTTCTTCAAAACATTTATCTTTAAATTTAAGGAGGACGAGCGAAGAGGATGTTGAACTGAGCGAGACATCTGCGGAATAATAATTTAATGAAGGAAATAATCAGTACGCAGCATGTTTTGGTGTGTTTAGAAAGGAGTGTATATTGTGAAACATATAGAACAGGGTATATAATGTGAAAAAAAAGAAACCCAATTTAAATAAACAGAACTCTCTTCCCGATGTCAATCACGATTAATGCAGCGTTTGATTCTTGGAAGTGAAGATATGGTTGGACTCTGTACAACCTTACCAGGACCCCAATTCAACCGACATCCCAATTCGCTTGCGCATTTTTCTGTCACCCGAAGTTCGATTGACCCTTCGGAAGTGTCGTTTGGAAGACAATAAAGTGAGCTTGGAAATGGTATCTAATTTCTTAGGATTAGGATACTGAAAATAGACGAAACCGGCCCTGTAATATGGTACCCCGATACCCCTGGCACTAAAATAGAAGGCGTGAAAAACTCAGCAGGAGTTCAGAAATTGTAAATAAAAACTAATAATCATCTATGACTCTGAACTAAATCAAGAACAGAGATTTGTAAATAAAAACTAATAATCGTCAATGAATCTGAACTAAATCAAGAATATATATATATATATATATATATAGAGAGAGAGAGAGAGAGAGAGAGAGAGGGAGAGAGAGAGAGAGAGACATACTCTATATATACTTGTCATATAAACACATATTCCAGTATATTGTATATATAAACACATACCTCAGTATAATGTATATATATCACATATATAGTCCAGCATAACGCATGGTGTATTTAGAAAGGAGGAAGAATATTACTATGGTATTTGGTAACATTAAAATTGAGTGCAGCTATAACATGCTGATGCTGAACGGAGTCGAGCAGAGTATACACATCATCTGGAATAGCGTCGTTCCAAAAAGTAATAACGAAAGGCCTGTAACTAAAACAATTTTTTGCATGGTGATTATTATATATTTGATTTTGATTTGATATTAGGTATATAGTAAGGGGAGGATGATTGGTTCGTACGCTTCGTCTATTGCAACATATTCACGCAGTGTGTTTTCTCTGACTCTTGATGAAACGGATCTGGGTTCGTGCTTGCTTATTACAACAGCAACAATACCTGTCAGTTGGGCGAAAAAATTGGATGACCTATTTTGTTAATTTATTATTGTATAAATATTTTAAGGCAGGGGCTAAAATATAGGTGCAATAAGAGGTCTGAATAGTTACTTACTTATAAGTGTTCTTGTCCCTATTAAACTATGGAAATGATCGTAATGTGTAAATATAGGAGCCGGAGCATAAGAAACAAACGCTTTATTTTCAGTTGGCAGAATTGTTGTTTTAGCACCGATTATCCATTGATAGTTGTTATTGATCAGAGGATTTTCGAATTCTCGTTTGACAGGCCGCACCAGCGCATTTGATATAAGATAAGTTTCATCAACGGTGAAACAATTTTTCAGCAGCTCGACATCGGATCTGTATAACATTGCTTCAATTTTATTTCCCTGTTTCAGACATGTTGCAGGCGTATAAGATTACAAGATATGAAAAAATCTGACAAAAAAGTAGGTTTCGATATAAGTAAATATAGTAATAGTAAGTTGTTGCACATGTTGCAGTGTTTGGAGAAAGAAATAAATATTTATCCAACAGTGATCGAGGTGAAGATTTTAGGCAGCAGTTTGTAGGATGATATAGAGGCTGTGGTAGATGTGTAATATTTTACGCAGAGGTAATGTCTAATATTGTACGTACAGGTGGGGAAAAATGTAGAGAAATATCTAATAGCCTACGCAGAAATAATAATGGATATGAGCGAGAAAAAGCTGACCTGTTCATCTGCGAGGAGCAATTTTTGGAATCTAATAGGGGTAGTTTGTGATGATGTTCGAGGGCTTGTTTTATTGACAACGCAAACTTTGGAAGTCCAGTTTTTCATATCAGGAGTGATGTTGTTGACAGAATATAATTTGGGCTCCATTGGCTGCATATAAATTACAATGAAAATTGCAGATGGTACTGAAATAAAAAAGCCATAGAAGAATTCTTCGGCAGAAAAGAAAAGTTGTCTGATTCTATCATTAATACACATTAGAAAGTTATCTGATTATATCAGATTTATATCAGGTCTGTTAACAGATTTATAAGACTGCTGCATCGATAATATCTCTGTACACAATATTTTTGGTGAGATCATCAGGGATGGCATCAATAGTGGGGGGTCGAATTAGAATTCTAATATCAGCTGCCTTTCTTGATCGAGAAAGGGCAACATAGAGCTGTCCGTGAGAGA
The DNA here is from genome assembly GCA_033398695.1 of Orobanche coerulescens. Lineage (NCBI taxonomy): Eukaryota > Viridiplantae > Streptophyta > Magnoliopsida > Lamiales > Orobanchaceae > Orobanche > Orobanche coerulescens. The sequence goes on along the minus strand of CM065816.1, from coordinate 7,870,720 downwards.
AGACGGGCTCGGGCAGATACAAGCCAACTTTATCTAATGTCTATCCTGTAATATCCGCAATTTCGAATTTCGGTAATTTTCTTTTTTTGGCGTATTTCTCGATCGTAGTGACTCTCGTGTACCTTTTAGTGCGTCCTTCCTGTCAACTGTTGAAATGTATTCTCGTTATTGTTGTGCGGAACTGCCGTTTCGGGGTTGCCACGGATCCATTTCGTGTTATTGGTCCCCAAATATTGATTCCTATCGTTTTATTCTCTTTCCGGATCTTTTTCTTCATTTTGGGACCCAAAAGGGGGTGTGGGCCGCGGCACAAGATGTGTGTGCCGCGGCACACAAATTTCTTCAGTTGTTGGTCGAGCGAACTGTACCGTGTGCCGCGGCACAGTGCCGAGTCGGTGCCGCGGCGCACCAGTCCGGTGCCGCGGCACACCCGTGTGACATCTGCGACCAAAACCCGCTTTGCACGGTGCCGCGACACACGCAGCCGTGCCGCAGACACCGCCGAAACACAGGAGTAATTTTTGGCACGTGCCGCGGCACACCTCACCGTGCCGCGGCACACAATGCGGTCAACCCCTATAATTGCGTTGTTTTGAGCGTAATCGCTCATTTCCTCCTTCTTCTTCTGCAACGCGAGAGAGTGAGAGAGAGGGGAGAGTTCCTCATTATTATCGACTGGGAGTTGATTTTCATCATTCTTCTTCGGTTGTGAAGCCGGACAATCAATCCAATGCGTGTTCTACGGATCTTGGTACTTGAATCTCCAAAGGTAATATCTCTAGAACCCTATTTTCGACTAAATTGGGGGTTTTGGGATTTTCTTCCGATTCGTTCCGCTTTTGTTGGTGGATTCATGGTGTATACGATTAATATTGTTAGTATCTTTAGTTTTCCTACGGATTCATGGATATTTTGTGGATTTTTACGGAATCGAGAGGGTTTGGTTGTGGTCCGCCCTCGTTGTTATTTTTGGTACGAATATACATGAATCGTAGGCGGGTTTTCGGTGTATTCCATTTCCGTAATCGTTTAGAAGTGGTTGTGATTGTGCTATTCGAATCGTTAGGTTCATCTTCGTCCTCTCACGGTCGTGCTTGATTCTCCTGCTCGCTCGTTGTCGTCTCCTTTCGTTAGCATCGCGCCCGAAGCTTCCCGCTGAGCCATATCCGTCGTGGTTCCGTGCTCGTGGTATCGAGGCAAGTACCTTGCCCATACTTTTCTCGCTTTATGGATATGATGATCGGTGGTCGTCTTGATGTGTTTGTTTGGTTATTTGAAATGAAGTTTCAAAGGATTTCGCCGCCTCGTTAAAGGCTTTCTTTCAAAACGCGTGTGTTTTGTGAACGGTGTTTTGAGAATTGATTATGATTTGATTATTTTGAACGTTGAAGGATTTTATGATGATACTCCTATTGTTTAAAGTTATGGAATCGTGTATTCCGTATTTAATCTTGTTATTGTGTTTTTGAAGAGTTTGGTAATGGTGTCGAGTTAATGGCCATCTCTAGTGAGTATTCTTAATGAACATACATTCTTAGCATGTTAGTATTGCATGAGTAACGTGTGTGTGTGTATGCTCACTACGGGTTAGATCCGACGGGGTCTCGGTAGGGGTCCACGGAGGTGTGGATCGACGAGCTTTGCTTTTAACCACTACGGGTTAGATCCGACAGGGTCTCGGTAGGGGTCCACGGAGGTGTGGATCGACGGTTAATTGTGGTGCATTTTACAAATGTGACTTATTTATGGCATTTCCGGAAATGAGTGCTTTTGAACGGTTTTCATTTGCATGCATTGACTAAGTGTGTAAGAGGTAAGTTGTTCGTTTGGCCTACTTGGCTAGGATGGCTCTACAGTATTTTGTTGTTGTGTTAAATCCTTTATTTGTGGATTTTGATGTTGGGAGACGAACCTTGTGGTCGTTCTTGTGTACTGTGAGTTGCCGAGATTTGGGGCTAAAATCCCAATGGTTTTGTAAAAGTCGTTTTACGGATTTGGGGCTAAAATCCCAACGGTTTGGTTAAGGTTATTTTTACGGAAAGTAAACTTTTGGGGCGGTGACCCCTTATGTCTTTTGGATTTTGAAAAGTATGATTTGATAATCCTAAATGATCTTCTATTAAAACTCTCGATGGCATTCTAAACCGTTTTATAAATTATTTCCATTGATTTATGGTATTTTGATTTTTAAAGGTTTTCTCAAACCCTTGCCTCGAGAAGCACTTTTCGTTTCGTTTGGATCTTTGAGGATTCCTGGTTATTGTTATGTGAATTGTATGGCTCGTATTTGCACTTTGTATTTGCACTAGCAAAACAGTGGAGTTTTGCTAACCCCCGAGTATTCGGGGGGTGGATGTCTATTTTTGCATTCAGGTTTTGGAGCATAACACAGGGTCGGCACGAAGGATGATGAAAGATGAACGATACTAATCACACGAGGATCCGTTGATGTCGTATTGGTCTAGTTGTATTTTCTTTTCCGCTGCAGTATCTTTTCCCCGTTGTATGGGAGTTTATTGTATTTTGACCCCTGCGTGGGTATATGTTGCAATTGAGTTGTATATTTTTATTGAAAGACCAAATCGGTCTACTGAGTCATTTAGCCTTGAAGGCACTGTCGAGATGTTAAATGTTGTTACCAGCCTGGTAGATCTTCGAGGAGAGGGTCTACGGCGTGTAATATCCCTCAGCGGATTGGGGGTGTTACATAAATGGTATCAGAGCTTAGGTTGAGAAAAACCTAGGCTGTCGGGTCAAGTCGTGTTGTTTGAGTCTTGTTTCGTCGGATTTTATCTGACTGAGTCGTGTCGCGACGTGTCGTTTGAGTTTGTTGGTCGTGATTAGTATCGTGGGGCGATCATCATCTTCGTGCGGCCTGTGGAAGTAAGTCTCCCTTCTTTGTGTTGTGCCTCGTGTGACACGAGCTGTTTTTATGATTATTTGTTAAGTGATGGAATCCTTATGTGGATCTTGATTTCACGATATGTATTTAGTCGACTTTCGTATTTGATTTATACGAGGAGTGTCGTCGCTTGTGATGTCTTTTTATTGTTGTTTTTGTCCGTGGCTGATGATTTTCGAATCGATTTGTACGTTTTACAAGTTCTCTTGTGGAAGCTTTGTGCTTATACGCGTTCGACTTGTTCACTAGCCAGTGCAGGAGGGTCTTTAGAGGCCTCGAATGGGGTCAGTGGTTTTGTTCTGAATGTGGTATTTTATCGTTTATTTCCGTTTAAAGACATATATTGTCTTGATTTTAAACGTTTTGATGCGTGTGCTAGGAGTTGTTTTAGTGAACGTCGATATGTGTGAGTTTTGGGCATTACGCCTACTGGATTTTTGAAAACCTTGAGTATCTTAGAAAAATAAATTTGAGACATACTTTTCAAATGAGTTATTTTCTTGTGGTACATCCAAGGTGCCTGATATATTTCAAAGTTTTCTACTTGAGGACCAAAATGTTTTGAGATATTTTCAATGTTTTAGAAACACTTTTAATTAGACCCGAGGGTCGAATATTCTGAAAGTTTTCACTAAGAGAAAGTGTCCTCATTTTTATCAAATGCGAAATGGTTTTCCCAAAGTCTCGATAACGACGTTTCACGTTTGTACTTTTTTTTGAAAGGTGATACTCAAGATCAACCGGTGTTCTTCTAAATTATTTTCAAAATGAGGTTTTCGTTTTTAAAACCTATCCATTCCCGTTTGAGGGCTGGGTATATATGTATGATGTTCGCGTTGTCATTTTGATGTTTGCTCCCGAGTATGACCGAATTGGCGGTTTGAGCGTTGAGTCGTTTTCCACACATTTGTTGTGTTAGCCCTCTGTGAGAGGTGGGATGTTGGTGTTGAATGTTGTCGCCTCGTGGTGATTTCTGCTTTGTCGCGCATGTGCGAGCTGTTAGAGCTTGGTTTGGTATGACCGTGTGCATCGGTGATCGTCCCGTTATGTGTCGGTTGTTTAATGTCTTGTTACCTTACTCCTGTTTTTGTGAATTTCGTGGACGAGGTCGGAGGTAATGCCCGTACTATTTTGACTTCTGTATTTTCTCTTTCTCCAGTCTATCGATTCGCTCATGTTCGTTGGCACTTTATGAACTTGTTCTATATTTCGATTTCATCGTCCGAGCAGTGTGATCTTGTTGTGGGTCGATCCGGTTATCGATGTTACTTTTTGGGTTGATTCGATTCTTGTGAACCTTGTTTGGGAGTGACATCATCTGGTCCTACTAGTTCTTTTATTCGAAGTGGATCGGATTTGGAACTCTTGTGTTTCCGACTCTGTCGACTCATTATGTTCGTTGACATTTTCTGAGCTTGTCCTGCCCCTTGCTTTTGTTGATCGAACGAGGGTGGTACTTCGGAATTACTCGTTCGTCGTTGTGACCTTTCAATCATTATTCCCTTTCCTGTGGATCTTATACGAGTGTGCATCTTGTTGTTTTCACCGGATCATGTTTTGTCTCGAGTCGAGGTGTGAACCTCGGAGTTGTCGGTTGAACCTTATTGTTCTTCGTGATCCGAACATGATCGTTCGATTTTTGTTGTCTCGATCTTTTTTTTTTTTTTTTGGTTCGATCGTTTGATTGTTCGGTTTTTGTTGATCTCGTTTCGTGATTGTTGAACATTCAAACTCCTTCCAAATTTCCTTAAGTTCGGGAAATTAGTCTCGTTTTCGATCTTCCAACCCCTGGGCGGTGGAATTCCGTATTTGTTCAGCGTGTGGCTCATGTTTTGATTGATATACCGTTGGGTTGGTCAATCGCATTGATTTTCGTTGGTTGTGTTTTGTGATTGTTCGGATAATCGACTTGATTGTGTTATACGTCGATGACACTTGTCACTTGTTGATTTTATTATGTCTCTAGGTGGCATTGTGTTGGTCGCCACTGGGCGTGTTTTCACGCCGTTTATTCCTTTGCGTTGCTTGTAACGTTTCGCCGATGGGCGTAAGTTACGCATTTCTTGTTATCTCGTTGAGTTTTCCTGGCGGGGATATTGCTTCTCCTACTTGTTTTAAGTTTGGACGAAACTTCTTTTAAGGAGGGTAGAATGTAATATCCGCAATTTAATTCGGTAATTTTCTTTTTTGGCGTATTTCTCGATCGTAGTGACTCTCGTGTACCTTTCGGTCGTCCTTCCTGTCAACTGTTGAATTGTATTCTCGTTATTGTTGTGCGGAATCGCCGTTTCGGGGTTGCCACGGATCCATTTCGTGTTATTGGTCCCCAAATATTGATTCCTATCGTTTTATTCTCTTTAGGATCTTTTTCTTCATTTTGGGACCCAAAAGGGGGTGGGCAGCGGCACAAGATGTGTGTGCCGCGGCACACAAATTTCTTCGATTGTTGGTCGGCGAAGCTGCAGTGTGCGCGGCACACCCATCCGATGCCGCGGCATAGTGCAGTCGGTGCCGCGGCGCACCCGATCCGGTGCCGCGGCACACCCGTGTGACATCTGCGACCAAAACACACTGCACATGCGGTGCCGCGACACACGCAGCCGTGCGGCTTCACCGAACCACAGGAGTAATTTTTGGCACGTGCGCGGCACACAATGCGGTCAACCCCTATAATTGCGTTGTTTTGAGCGTAATCTGCTCATTTCCTCCTTCTTCTTCCCGCAACGCGAGAGAGTGAGAGAGAGGGGAGAGTTCCTCATTATTATCGATCGGGAGTTGATTTTCATCATTCTTCTTCGGTTGTGGCTTGGACAATCAATCCAATGCGTGTTCTACGGATCTTGGTACTTGAATCTCCAAAGGTAATATCTCTAGAACCCTATTTTCGACTAAATTGGGGGTTTTGGGATTTTCTTCCGATTCGTTCCGTTTTGTTGGTGGATTCATGGTGTATACGATTAATATTGTTAGTATCTTTAGTTTTCCTACGGATTCATGGATATTTTGTGGATTTTTACGGAATCGAGAGGGTTTGGTTGTGGTCCGCCCTCGTTGTTATTTTTGGTACGAATATACATGAATCGTAGGCGGGTTTTCGGGTGTATTCCATTTCCGTAATCGTTTAGAAGTGGTTGTGATTGTGCTATTCGAATCGTTAGGTTCATCTTCGTCGGTTCCTCGCGGTCGTGCTTGATTCTCCCGTTCCGTTCGTTGTCGTCTCCCTTTTCGTTAGCATCGGGCGTTCCGAAGCTTCCCGGTTGAGACGTATCCGTTCGTGGTTCCGTGCTCATGGTATCGAGGCAAGTACCTTGCCCATACTTTTCTCGTTTTATGGATATGATGATCGGTGGTCGTCTTGATGTGTTTGTTTGGTTATTTGAAATGAAGTTTCAAAGGATTTCGGTTTGGCCTCGTTAAAGGCTTTCTTTCAAAACGCGTGTGTTTTGTGAACGGTGTTTTGAGAATTGATTATGATTTGATTATTTTGAACGTTGAAGGATTTTATGATGATACTCCTATTGTTTAAAGTTATGGAATCGTGTATTCCGTATTTAATCTTGTTATTGTGTTTTTGAAGAGTTTGGTAATGGTGTCGAGTTAATGGCCATCTCTAGTGAGTATTCTTAATGAACTTACATTCTTAGCATGTTAGTATTGCATGAGTAACGTGTGTGTGTGTATGCTCACTACGGGTTAGATCCGACGGGGTCTCGGTAGGGGTCCACGGAGGTGTGGATTGACGAGCTTTGCTTTTAACCACTACAGGTTAGATCCGACGGGGTCTCGGTAGGGGTCCACGGAGGTGTGGATCAACGGTTAATTGTGGTGCATTTTACAAATGTGACTTATTTATGGCATTTCCGGAAATGAGTGCTTTTGAACGGTTTTCATTTGCATGCATTGACTAAGTGTGTAAGAGGTAAGTTGTTCGTTTGGCCTACTTGGCTAGGATGGCTCTACAGTATTTTGTTGTTGTGTTAAATCCTTTATTTGTGGATTTTGATGTTGGGAGACGAACCTTGTGGTCGTTCTTGTGTACTGTGAGTTGCCGAGATTTGGGGCTAAAATCCCAATGGTTTTGTAAAAGTCGTTTCTGGTTGGGGCTAAAATCCCAACGGTTTGGTTAAGGTTATTTTTACGGAAAGTAAACTTTTGGGGCGGTGACCCCTTTTGTCTTTTGGATTTTGAAAAGTAGGATTTGATAATCCTAAATTATCTTCTATTAAAACTCTCGATGGCATTCTAAACTGTTTTATAAATTATTTCCATTGATTTATGGTATTTTGATTTTTAAAGGTTTTCTCAAACCCTTGCCTCGAGAAGCACTTTTCGTTTCGTTTGGATCTTTGAGGATTCCTAGTTATTGTTATGTGAATTGTATGGCTCGTATTTGCACTTTGTATTTGCACTAGCAAAACAGTGGAGTTTTGCTAACCCCCGAGTATTCGGGGGGTGGATGTCTATTTTTGCATTCAGGTTTTGGAGCATAACACAGGGTCGGCACGAAGGTTGATGAAAGATGAACGATACTAATCACACAAGAATCCGTTGATGTCGTATTGGTCTAGTTGTATTTTCTTTTCCGCTGCAGTATCTTTTCCCCGTTGTATGGGAGTTTATTGTATTTTGACCCCTGCGTGGGTATATGTTGCAATTGAGTTGTATATTTTTATTGAAAGACCAAATCGGTCTACTGAGTCATTTAGCCTTGAAGGCAGTTTCGAGATGTTAAATGTTGTTACCAGCCTGGTAGATCTTCGAGGAGAGGGTCTACGGCGTGTAATATCCCTCAGCGGATTGGGGGTGTTACATATCCCTGGGACTTGCTAAACATCATTGTAAAACAGAGGCGCACTGGGAATTGATGTCGTTTAAATGGAATAGGGCATTTTTGTTTGTCAGACGGTTCGAGAGGTATACGGGGTATGAAGACCGAATCTCCTGCATGTTGGCCTGAGACAATTTCTGCAGAGAGGATATTTTTTCCCAGATGGCGGCATATAAGACGAGCACCATTGCACAGGCCTTCTGAAGGGTTAATATTACGTAGCAGCATGATAGGGCAGTTTATTTTGAGCCGAAGCAAGTGTGAGGGTAATCCTGGAGTGTGAATTGAGTTCAGATAATCTTGATAGTAAGATTGTTGAAACGGATCGTTGGTGAGATCTGTGCTATAATAATCAACGGCGCAAACAGGAAATTTATTGATCAGAAGATCATTAATTTCGTCAACGTTGTCGTTCTTTGGAGTCAGAATTGCACGATCAATGAGCATGGTGGAATTGAGAGGAGAAATATTGAAGTGGGGGAAAATTTGGGATAGCAAGTTAGTTAAAGGAGTATCATTGTGTTTATAAGGCAAGCACATATTTGAGGGTAGTTTAATCTCGCCATATTGATTACAAGGCTCCGCGCCATTACCAACTCGGAGCAGAAAATCCTTAAAATTAGGATCATCCTTTGCGCGTATATTTTGGGTCAGACGAATTTTTCGCATTGAGAACCATAGAGGAGAATTAATCAGGCAGGCTGCAATAGCATCAGCACGACTACCGCCAGAAATTATCGGAATGGTTTGCCTGAAATCGGCTCTAAAAACAATGGTTTTGCCGCCGAAAGAAATGTGGGTCTCCATGAGGTCACGTAGCAAAGCGTCAAGCGCTTCAATACTCTTGTGATGTGCCATTGAAGCCTCATCCCAGATAATAAGTTTGGCTGCAATGATGAGGCGAGCATATACACTTTGTTTGCTGATTGTGCATGATTCATCTTCGACAATTACAGGAAGTTTGAGCCGTGAATGTGCTGTGCGGCCACCAGGCAATAGGGATGATGCGACTCCTGAAGAGGCCACTGCTAATGAAATGAGGTGTTTGGAACGAACAGCTGCCAAAAGAGCTCGGTAGAGAAAAGTTTTTCCAGAACTGGCTGGGCCATCGACGAAGAAAACAGCTGGATCATTACTGCCAATGGTTTGCATGATTTCTGTAAAGGCTTGATTTTGCATAGACTTCAAATGCGTACATGATTTCAGATCTGACTCAGAGACAATATAGTTCAGCTCTTGTTCAAAATCTCGATCTTTCACTTGCTTTCTTGAGGCTCCCAAATTGTAGTCGACCAAACCAAAATCATCAATTGTTCGACCCATAGATTGTAAGAACATGTCCATCGATTGAAGTGATTTTAAGAAAGCTTGTTCATTAGAAAATTTTTTCAGAGCAATGTAATCATCTGCGAGGAAAAATTTGAAGACATCCCATAACGCTCGCAGATTGGATGGAGTGTTGTATAACAGAATGATTGCAAAGAGACGGCATAATGAGCAGGGCATTTGATAAGAACAGGCCTCAGCTATAGAACTTGTAACATCTATATATGATTCTAGCAGCCCACGTGCGAGGGCGGCTGCTCGAAATGTGGGGTATAGTATGCCAGCGAACGTTCTTAAATAGTCGAAAGAAGTCGGCGCTCGAACATAGTTTAGAAGCAATCGTAAATAATATCTCTCACCATCAAGTGGGCTGGCGGTTACTAGACGGCCAATGCAGGTTCCTTTGAGTCATCGGTGCCAGGTTTTTTTGGATGCATCCCAGACAAAGAAACGAGGGAAATCTTTGTACAGTAAATTCATCTGCGAAACTGCGGCCGATTGTGCGTTTATTCTGAAGAACTCAGTTAATTGTGTTTTAGATGCATTTGGTTTTGTTGTCACTTCAGGTAAATAGTGGGAGTGATAGAATAGGACATGTTATTTGTTTGGCAGATGAACATGAAGTTGCATTACACCTGGATATATTTCGCTTAATATGAAAGCGTAAATTCTCCACATGGCCTCAGAAGCACACAACCAGCGGGCTGATTGGAATGCTGTAATCTCATCAGGGGATGAAATCTCTGGATGTGGAATGACATTAAATGCAATCTTATTGGTGCCTTTGCAAACGTACTTGTACAAATATTTGATGAGCCGTACTCCAACACAAATCTCAACATTAATATGGCAGCCGAATTTTGCGAGCAAGTAAGGATTGTACGGAACGACCCACCTGTTGTGAAGCATTTGATGCCGAACATGTGCAGTTCGTCCATCATTTCTACTCCTGTACATTGGATATGAGTCGTCATGCTGAGAGGTACTCTCTACATACTCTTTAGGATATCTATTCTTGCACTTGCTTTCTCGCATGCATATATTTGAGGGATTAAGCAGGCCACAAGGTCCGTGCATCATATGTCTAACAACACAGGCATGAAGGTGTGGATGTAAATCAATATCAGGCAGCTCTGCACAAACAAAGCGATCATATGCAGCTGAGGAGACTATTTTATAATTTGGCTTTGAAATAAGGATCCAATGAGCATGAGGCAGCCCTCTTTTTTGGAACTCTATAACATAAAGGTATGCTGCTACCTCACCCAGTAAGCTGTTTTTGACAATGTCGTTCTTGAACTCCTCATTTATTGCTCTAAAAACTCTTGCAACGAGGTCAGATCTATTCTGGGCCTCATCACCAGGCAACAAGCCCTCACGTATTTCAGGCCAGTTAGGGTTGCACGTCATTGTTATGAAGAAATCCGGCTTTCCATATTCACTTACCAAAGCTAATGTATTTAGATACCGTCGCTGCATGTCTTTGGGACTGCCGATGTGTGACGAAGGGAGCACAAATTTTTGGCCAATTTTGTTGCCGCTCAAATTACCCTCGCATGCCATGCTTTCGATAATGCCTTCGAATGATTCAACTCGTAGATCATGTTGCAGTTGTTCACTCCTAAAATAATCCAGCCGTTGAGTTTTAATCTTTACGTAACAATCGATTTGATATTGTTGTGCAAGCCTGCCTGCTCGAAGTATATTTGTAGTATCGGTGGCTCAGCTTTGAAATAGGTAGCAGTAGAACTCCCTGGCAGCAATATTATCCCGCTTCCAGCGATTTGCATTTAGATCTGCCAGCAGAAGAACAGAATGGTGAGAATTACATAGCAATATTATAACTAAGTATTTAGATGAGATATTAAATGATTTGAGGTACATGGCATTGGTACACCTATCAGACCAGTCCATCCACGGAGTCGTAATCGCCCTTCGAGGAGTCCTTTCGGGCCACAAGGTTGCCGGCCTATATACCTCTAATCATAAAAAAAGTACATTTTTAATAATAAGAAATTGAGCGAAAGCGTCCTCCGAAGAGAACTCCTGGTCAGAAGATTGCTGGCTTATTCATCTGCAACTGTGCAGAACATTAAATGCTCCAGCAAATCGAGAAATCTATATGTTGAGTCATAAGTCAAGCAAAGAATAAGACCACATAAACATATCAGTAGAGGTGCGCAGCATTACCAAATTATGAAGTAAAATCCTGTATAAACACGGAGAATTATACGAAAGATTAGAGGTACGTGGCGTTGTTACACCTATCAGACCAGTCCATCCACGGAGACGTAATCGCCCTCCGAGGAGTTCTTTCGGTCGCAAGGTTGGCGGCCTATATACCTCTAATCAGGACTGGAAAATAAATAGTAATATTGAGTAATACGATTTGAAAAGGGTAGTAAGTATGAACAAAAAAAGAGCAGTAATTATGAACAGGTAACAAAGAAGGAACCTGTGGTGCTAAACCGCCTTCCTAAACATTCTCCGAAGAGAATTCCTGGTCACAAGATTGCTGGCTCATTCATCTCTAAATGTAGAAAACATTAAATGCTGCAGTAAATCGGATTTTTGCTTGAAAATAAAATGATGTGATCTATCGTCAAAGTTGAACTAAAAATACAGATGCACAAGACATGTTCAATAGAAGCAGGAAATCCATATGTGCATAGGTACAAAACAACAGAAGTATGAGAGCAACACAGCATCATTATACTTAAACTCTCTAGTTGAGGTAATAATTGATTTGAGGCAGGCCTTCTATGGAGCCGTAATCGCCCTTTGAAGACTTGAAAATAAAATGATGTAATCTATAGTGGTATGATGTCCAAGAGATACGGGAAATTTACAGCAGCGACGAATAAATAATATAGACCTGTGAAGAAGGAACCTGTAATGCTCAATATAAATAGGTCGAAAGCTGAAATCAAAATACAGAGCCAGATGACATGTTTAATAAAATATGGAAATCCATGTATACATTTTATTTTAAACCTTTTCGATCCTTTAGAAAGAATGGCAATTCATTATTTTCATATTACTTTTAACTCGAGTATAATTTTCAAAAAGTAATTTAATTTATAGAGAAAGATCAATATCAATCTACATTTCAGAATAGAAAATGACAATTATTTCGGGTAAACTAATAACTCATAGTTTGTAATACCCGGTTGTAATTCAGTCATTATCATTCAGTAATTTCATTCGGTGATTGTCATTCAGTGGATTTTCACTCATTTATAATCATTCATCAATCATATTCGTTCACCGTGTTCACCGTTCGGAGAAACTTCGAGTTGTGTATCGTTATTGTTCATTGTTTCAACTTTCCTCATATGAGTTCGACTTTGTTAGATCACCATTAATTTTTGGTAACTCCAAAAAAATTCTAAATCTTTGCAATATTATAGAGCATCGAGTTAGCTTTCCAATGGTTCAAACGGTGAGTCAATCGGAGTCCGGACGAGAGAGTTATGGTCGTTTTAGCTCAACCGCTCATTGGCCGATCACTGCCGAACGAACTCGGCCGTGTCGTCCGACACGGCCCGTGCCGTACTCGTCCGGAAAGTGCCGAAGTTCGCCTCAGACCCGACCGTGTCGATGCAGCACGGCCGAGTCGAACCCTTCCGGATAAGCGAACCGATCGCCAGCACGCCCGGCCGTGTCGCCTCGCACGGTCGAGTCATGCCGAAGTCATTGCCGGACGGTCATCTGTCGGGAGGCCCTTCGCGCCGCGACCGTGTCAAGCGAGGGACACGGTCGAGTCATCGTCGCCACCGTCGCCGGTATGCGACACGACCGCGCCGATCGGCACGGCCGTGTCCGGCAGCGATCAACTCCTTAAATTCGCTTTTTTCAAAGATTTCTTCCATTCCTTTCCCATTTTTTCACTTGCAACCGAGAGGAAGCTTGAGGGAGGGTTTTTCCTTCACAAATCATTTGGGTGTTTGATTTTCTTCATCTCCTTTCGATCGTGGCTTAGGATAATCAATCTAACGCGTATTCTTGGATTAAAGCACTTGGATCATCAAGAGGTAATTCCTTCAACACTTTGGACTTGATTTTGTGTTGAAATAGGATGTTTTGGACGTTATAATCATGATATATGAAGGGATATGTATATGATTATGAGTTTGTATAAGGATTCATTGGATTATTGAGGGATTATTCAAGAACACCTTGTAAATCGAGTTGGAAATGGGGATTTTCGACTAATTGTTGTTATAATCACATTTTTGGATATTCATAACGGATTATTGATCGTATTGGAGATGTTTTGTTGGTTTGAAACACTTCTTGGAGATTTTGATATTGGTATATTGAGGTTTGATTGTAAACAATCGGAGTTTGGATACAACGTGTTTGATTTAATGCCTCTATGGACTTGGTTTAATCGTATCGACGTTTTGAGTTCGTTATATTCGTGTTTGATTCATATATTGAACGGATTGTTGGTAATTGTATTATTTAAGGTTGTTCGAGCGACCGATATCTCAATTAGGACGTTGTTCGTGGAAGGATAATTGTCGCCGGTGTTGAGTAAGTTGATTCTTACTCGGTTAAAAGGATATTCATTCCTTTTGTTGTTGATCATTCATAATCATAACTCATTCATCATTGTATTAATCATTTTGAGACTTGTAATTGTCGGATAATCATTTCATTAGCGAGGAACGGCGGTTCCAATCATTTCATTGAAAACTATCAATCACTTCATTATCACTTTCGTATCGGTGAGTCATTCTTGACTTTGTCGGATTATTATTATTCATTGATATTCATTATGGTCATTCTTGTTCATATGACCTTCTGGGTTCATATTGCGTGGCCGGGTGCGGATGTGTGGAATTTTTAGTCGGGCACGTGATGGCCATGTATTGGGAGTGATACATTGGGTGTGCACAGTAACGATTACCTCCGTGAGACTAATTAGGTACAAGGACGGGTGTGTCCGGTCATCCGTCTTGTACACTTGCGAGAACACTACGGGCGTACTATGATACTCCTCTTCAGCGTAATTCATAATTAAGAATATTTCATAACTTGATTAATTCATGATTGTAATTTCAACTCTTGAGGATTGTTGTTACGTAGAATCGGCCGTTGGGGATTTTGTTTTCGTGTCACGGCAAGGCAAAGGCACGGAAGAGCATGTTGGCGGCGAGTCAGTGATACTAGTAGGGGGCCCCATCATTCCGTTTATTTCGATCATTTGATCATTTCCGTCATTTGTATTTTCCGCTGCAAATTCCGTTTGAGATGCTTATTTGTTCAGGGTGGTGTATTTTATCTCCATATAAAATATACTAGTATTCTGTTTTGTTCTGGTGTAAAGTACTTAAACTCCTCATAGGAGTACTTGGTAATATAATGTGGTTATGTATTACAATTATATAATTTAATTCATCATTTTCATTTGCACGGTGGGTCCCGGGGATTCACAGACCGTAATATCCGCCTAGTTTGGGGTGTTACGAGTTGGTATCGGAGCGTGGTTTTGAATACTACCCTCCAAGTCATGTCTCATTTGAAATCATCGTCATCGGACTAGTATCATTGGACTTTCGCGTCACGTGTGACCTGTGCATATGCCGAGCCAATCAGACCAAGAACTGTAAGATTTCTAATGCCATGGTATAATTTACGGCAATAGTCATTCATTCATAATTCATCGATTAACAATCCTCAATCATCATTGTCATTTTGACCAGACGGTCAGGTTAACTCATTAATCACCAATTCATTTCATTGTTCGATTGTTGATCGGAAGATCGAATCATTAATCTTGTTAACTCATTCAAGATAATCATTTCAATAATTTCATCGATAATCATGTCACCTCGCTTAATCATTCATGTAATCACCGTTAGAGCGCGTATGCTCATTTTCATAATCTCATGTCATAATCATAACGTATATTTCATGCGGTGAATATAATCATAATGTGACTTTCCTACTTGAGTATGGAGAGGGTAAGAAGGGGACGTGGAGGACGAGGCCGTGGAGCGGGCCGAATCCCGAGAGCTCATGTGAATACACGTGCAAACGCGAGGAATAATGCTAATTCATCGAGCGACGCCGCCACTCATTCACACAGACGCGATCATTCACTATCGTGGAGTCGCACAGGACAAGGCTCCGAGGGTGTCCGGTTGACCCACTCGCTTTATGCGGTGGCATGATGGCCCAAATGACCCAGATGGCTCGGTTGATGGAGACAATGCATAACTCCGTCAATCAAAATCGCGAGCTCCTCCGCCGCCACCTCGAGGCAAGAGAGGAATGTGAATAATATCATCGGCGATATCTCTCGCTTGAGGCCACCTACTTTTGAGGGCTCGTCTGAGCCGGCAGATATCATTCATTGGCTCGAGCATTTCGAGAAGTTGTTTGCTATGGTAGAGTGTCCCGAAGGACACAAAGTTTCATTGCGGCTTACTACCCGGGTAAGAGCGCACATTCTTGGTGGTTATCGTTGAAGCCCACCGAAGGATCTTGTACTTGGGATCGTTCAAGACTCTCATGATGGAGAGGTATTATCCGGCCCCACTCGAGAGAGGCCAAGTCCGGAATTGCTCACCCCGACCCCTCGGCCAGACGAGGATGTTCTCGCCATTGCCGAGAAATTTCAGAACTTCTTCCTTTCGCCTCATCCATCATTCATTCGGAGGCGGATAAGATCAAGTATTTCAAGAGGTCAAAACCCCGTATGAGACTTGATTACTTAATCATAATTGCACCACGTTGGCGAATTCATTGAGAAAGCTCTCACCTACGAGCTTACTGCTAAGGAAATTGCTAAGCAGCAACCTTCGTCTGCTAGCAAGAAATCGAAGAATCGTAATCCGTCTGAAGGTGGTCAGACAACCTTCAAGAAACCCCGTGCGGGCTCTGCTTTTTTTGAGCGACCTCCAGTGTCGTCTAAACCCGCGGAATCTCGATCACGAGCGGCGATTCGGCCATCACCTGTTACAACTGTGGGGATCTTGGTCATGTCGGCACCAAGTGTCCGAGACATCCACGTGTCATAATCGTGGAATTGTGGGACATAAGGCCCGTTTTTGCCGTAGGACTCCAAACCTACTCGACGTCATCTCGGGCACCTAAGCGATCACTGCTCGTAATCGACCACTCAATCGGCCGTTTAAAACGACGGAGCGACTAAAGGTGGAGCTTTTAGCCATCGACGACGGAGCGTCGGCGGTCGGACTAGCAAGCCCGGATTTATGAGATGAAGAAGACCGATGATCCCGAGGCGAATGATCTCGTATACTCGATATTCTATCTCAACTCGTGTGTACCCTTTTTGATACCGGTGCATCGCATTCATTCATTTCCGAGTCATGTTTGAGTAGACTACGTGCAGGTAGTGCTACTAGTTGTGAGCCTTATGTCATTGGCCTACCCGATGGTAGACGAATTATCGGCAATCGTGAGATTGAGAATTGTCCGATTCAGTTTCATGGTCGTGTATGGCGGCGGACCTAATCGTGGTAGATTTGCCGAGAGACGACGTCATCTTGGGTATTGATTGGATGGATCGTCATGATGCCATCATTAGTGTCCGTAAGCGTATGGTCACTATCATTTCAGACGATGGGGTTGAATGTGTGTTTCAGGAGGTAATCCGGTACTGCAGTAAGGTCATTAATTTGATGAAAGTAAGATTACTCAATCGGGGATGTGTCGGTTATTGGTGCTATATGGCCAAAACCGAGAAGTCATCAGTAATGTTGACGGATATTCCGGTGGTGAGGGAATATGCCGATGTTTTTCCAGACGAGTTACTGGTTTGCCTCCACAGAGGGATGTGGAATTCACGATTGAGTTGGAGCACAGTACGTCCCCGATATCGAAGGCACCGTACCGGATGGCCCCGACCGAAATGCAGGAGTTAAAGAACCAACTTGAGGAGTTGTTCGAGAAAGGTTACATCCGACCGAGTGCGTCCCCGTGGGGAGCACCAGTATTGTTTGTCAAGAAGAAGGATGGTTCATTTCGCTTATGTATTGATTATCGGAGTCAACAGGTGACAATCAAGAATAAGTATCCCTTACCCGTATTGATGATCTCTTAGATCAAGCTGCAGGAGCTTGATTTTCCAAGATCGATTTAAGGTCTGGATATCATCAGTTGCGGATCCGAGAGTCGGACATCGCGAGGACAGCGTTTCGAACACGCTATGGTCATTATGAGTTTGTGGTTATGCCGTTCGGATTGACTAATGCACCTGCGGTATTCATGGAGTTAATGAATCGGGTTTTCATCGACTTTTTGGATCGGTTTGTTGTTGTCTTCATCGATGACATTTTGATTTATTCTCGTGACCGGAGGAACACGAGTCTCACCTTCATCGAGTGCTCGGCGTGTTGAGACGAGAACAACTTTATGGGAAGTTCTCCAAATGTGAGTTACGGATGTCCAGTGACGTTTCTGACACGTAATTTCATCGACGGAGTTCGTGTCGATCCTCGAAGACGGAGGCTATTCGAGATTGGCTACCTCCAAAAGCGTTAAGGAAATCCAAGTTTCTCGGATTAGCGGGTTATTATCGGCGATTTGTGGAAGGATTTTCTAAAATCGCTCAACCCTTGACGAACTTATTGCGGAAGGATAAGAAATACACGTGGTCCGACGCGTGTCGTGAGTTTTGAGGAACTCAAGAGCCGGTTAATGTCAAGACTGTACTTTCCTTGCCGCAGGAATGGAAGGATTTGTGGTTTATAGTGATGCGTCGGACAGGTCTCGGGTGTGTACTCATGCGAGCGGGAAAGTTATTGCCTATGCTTCACGGCAATTGAGACCTTACGAGGTTAATTATCCGACCCACGACTGGAGCTAGCAGTGGTGTTCGCTTTGAAGATTTGGCGTCATTACCTTTATGGCGTCACTGCCGATATTCACCGATCATAAGAGTTTAAAGTATATATTTACTCAGAAGGAGTTAAATATGCGTCAGAGACGGTGGTTGGAATTAATCAAAGATTATGATATCGAGATCCTCTATCACCCGGGCAAGGCAAACGTCGTCGCCGACGCCTTGAGTCGTAAGTCCGTCAGAGCAGATGCTTGCCGTTTAAGCTCGAAGGAGCTTCAGCAGAATTCCTTAGACCCGAGATCGAGGTTTGGCTTGGCGAGTTCAAAGGGCGACTTTGTATGTTAGAGATTTCATCGTCACTAGAGGAGACAATTCGAGAGAATCGTGGTTCGGACCCATCATTGTTACGCATCCGTGAGGATGTGGCTCGGAAAGCCCTGGATTTGTGGTCCACGAGGATGGACTTTTGAGGTTTAAGAATCGGTTGTGTGTACTGCGAATGACGAGTTGAAAAACTCGATTTTGAAAGAAGCTCATGCTACCCCTTATTCGTGCATCCGGGGTCTAGCAAGATGTACAAGGACTTGAAACAAAATTCGTGGTGGAGTAATATGAAGCGAGAAGTCGCAGAATTTGTTTCGAGATGCTTAACTCATCAACAAGTTAAGATTGAACATCGGCCGTGGGTATCTCAAACCTCTTCCTATTCCCGAATGGAAGTGGGAAGACATTTCTATGGATTTCATCACGAGTTTGCCGACGAGTCGTCGTGGCATGAATACGATCTGGGTGATCGTGGACCGCTTAACTAAATCAGCTCATTTCCTTGAGATCAAGGATACGTGGGGTCCCGAGAGACTTGCCCAACTTTTCATCAAAGAGATAGTGAGACTGCACGGTACTCTAAGAGTATCGTTTCGATCGTGACGACGGTTTGTGTCGCATTTTGGAAATCAGTTCATCGTGCTATGGGAACCCACTTAATCTCGTACCGCTTTTCATCCTCGGTCAAGCGGACAATCAGAGAGGACCATTCGGACATTAGAGGACATGTTGAGGGCATGCGTCCTCGATTGGAAAGACAATTGGGAAGCCCAACTACCTTTGATCGAGTTCACGTATAATAATAGCCGGCATGCTTCGATCAAGATGGCACCTTACGAGGCCTTGTATGGTCGTCGTTGTCGATCTCCGTTGTGTTGGGACGACTTATCGAATCAATCGGCACCGAGCCCGATATGCTTATAGCCGCCCGTGAAAAGGTAACCCGATCGGGAATCATTTGTTGACCGCTCGAGTCGACAGAAATCATATGCAGATAACCGTCGCCGACCATTAGAGTTCGAGACAGGTGACCACGTGTTGGTCAAGGTATCCCGAAGTCGTGGTATCTTCCGATTCGGGAAGAGGGAAGTTAAGTCCGAGATTCATTGGACCGTTTGAGATTTTGGATCGAGTGGGCGAGTTAGCTTATCGTTTGGCTTTACCTCCGGCGTTGAGCCGAATTCATAATGTGTTTCATGTCTCTCAGTTGCGGAAGTATGTTGCAGACCCGAGTCACATACTTCAGTTCGATGAGATCGAGATCGCCGACGATCATTCATATGAGGAGCGTCCTGTGCGAGTTTTAGAGCGGCGAATCAAACAGTTGAGGAATAAGACGATCCCTTTGGTCAAGATTCAGTGGTCTAGACACGGAGTCGAAGAGGCCACTTGGGAAACCGAGGAGAATATGCGGGAGTGTTATCCCGAGTTGTTTGACCCTTAGTTTCGGGGACGAAACTCTTTTAAGGGGGGGTGTATGTAATACCCGGTTGTAATTCAGTCATTATCATTCAGTAATTTCATTCGGTGATTGTCATTCAGTGGATTTTCACTCATTTATAATCATTCATCAATCATATTCGTTCACCGTGTTCACCGTTCGGAGAAACTTCGAGTTGTGTATCGTTAGTGTTCATTGTTTCAACTTTCCTCATATGAGTTCGACTTTGTTAGATCACAATTAATTTTTGGTAACTCCAAAAAAATTCTAAATCTTTGCAATATTATAGAGCATCGAGTTAGCTTTCCAATGGTTCAAACGGTGAGTCAATCGGAGTCCGGACGAGAGAGTTATGGTCGTTTTAGCTCAACCGCTCATTGGCCGATCACTGCCGAACGAACTCGGCCGTGTCGTCCGACACGGCCCGTGCCGTACTCGTCCGGAAAGTGCGAAGTGTTCGCCAGACCCGACCATGTCGTGCAGCACGGCCGAGTCGAACCCTTCCGGATAAGCGAACCGATCGCCAAAGACGCCCGACCGTGTCGCCGCACGGCCGAAGTCATGCCGAAGTCATTTGTCGGACGGGTCATCGTCGGGAGGCCCTCGCCGCGACCGTGTCAAGCGAGGACACGGCCGAAGTCATCGCCGCCACCGCCGGTACCGGCGACACGACCGTGCCGATCGGCACGCCGTGTCGGCAGCGATCAACTCCCTTAAATTCGTTTTTTCAAAGATTTCTTCCATTCCTTTCCCATTTTTTCACTTGCAACCGAGAGAGGAAGCTTGAGGGAGGGTTTTTCCTTTACAAATCATTTGGGTGTTTGATTTTCTTCATCTCCTTTCGATCGTGAAGCCGGATAATCAATCTAACGCGTATTCTTGATTAAAGCACTTGGATCATCAAGAGGTAATTCCTTCAACACTTTGGACTTCGATTTTGTGTTGAAATAGGATGTTTTGGACGTTATAATCATGATATATGAAGGGATATGTATATGATTATGAGTTTGTATAAGGATTCATTGGATTATTGAGGGATTATTCAAGAACACCTTGTAAATCGAGTTGGAAATGGGGATTTTCGACTAATTGTTGTTATAATCACATTTTGGATATTCATAACGGATTATTGATCGTATTGGAGATGTTTTGTTGGTTTGAAACACTTCTTGGAGATTTTGATATTGGTATATTGAGGTTTGATTGTAAACAATCGGAGTTTGGATACAACGTGTTTGATTTAATGCCTCTATGGACTTGGTTTAATCGTATCGACGTTTTGAGTTCGTTATATTCGTGTTTGATTCGTATATTGATCGGATTGTTGGTAATTGTATTTTTTAAGGTTGTTCGAGCGACCGATTTCTCAATTAGGGCGTTGTTCGTGGAAGGATAATTGTCGCCGGTGTTGAGTAAGTTGATTCTTACTCGGTTAAAAAGATATTCATTCCTTTTGTTGTTGATCATTCATAATCATAACTCATTCATCATTGTATTAATCATTTTGAGACTTGTAATTGTCGGATAATCATTTCATTAGCGAGGAACGGCGGTTCCAATCATTTCATTGAAAACTATCAATCACTTCATTATCACTTTCGTATCGGTGAGTCATTCTTGACTTTGTCGGATTATTATTATTCATTGATATTCATTATGGTCATTCTTGTTCATATGACCTTAAGGTTCATATTGCGTGGCGGGTGCGGATGTGTGGAATTTTTAGTCGGGCACGTGATGGCCATGTATTGGGAGTGATACATTGGACTGCACACGGTAACGATTACCTCCGTGAGACTAATTAGGTACAAGGACGGGTGTGTCCGGTCATCCGTCTTGTACACTTGCACGTAACACTACGGGCGTACTATGATACTCCTCTTGGCGTAATTCATAATTAAGAATATTTCATAACTTGATTAATTCATGATTGTGTAATTTCAACTCTTGAGGATTGTTGTTACGTAAATCGACCCCGTTGGGGATTTTGTTTAGTCACGGCAAGGCAAAGGCACGGAAGAGCATGTTGACGGCGACGAGTCGATGATACTAGTAGGGGGCCCAGTCATTCCGTTTATTTCAGTCATTTGATCATTTCCGTCATTTGTATTTTCCATTGCAAATTCCGTTTGAGATGCTTATTTGTTCGGGTGGTGTATTTTATCTCCATATAAAATATACTAGTATTCATTTTGTCTGGTGTAATGTACTTAAACTCCTCATCGGAGTACTTGGTAATATAATGTGGTTCGGTACTACAATTATATTATTTAATTCATCATTTTCATTTGCCTGGTGGGTCCCAGTCGGGGATTCACGGCACTGTAATATCCGCCTAGTTTGGGGTGTTACATAGTTTACCTAATAAGAAGAGTAGGTCAAACTTTATAGATGTTGCTTTAGAGGTGTGTATTCAATTATAATTTTATTCAGTTGAGATATAATTTGATTTGAGGTACGTGGCGTTGTTACACCTATCAGACCAGTCCATCCACGGAGCCGCAATCGCCCTGCAAGGAGTCCTTTCGGCAGCAAGGTTGCCGGCCTATATACCTCTAATCAGTAGAAAACTATATTTCTCAAAGAGATACAGGAAATTTATAGGACTGAAAAATAAATAGTAATATTGAGTAATACGATTTGAAAAGGGTAGTAATTATGAATAGAAAAAGAGCAGTAATTATGAAGAGGTAACAAATAAGGAAACTGTAGTGCTAAACCGCCTTCCTAAACATTCTCCGAAGAGAATTCCTGGTCATAAGATTGCTGGCTTATTCATCTCTAAATGTAGAAAACATTAAATGCTGCAGTAAATTGGGAAATCCGTATGTTAAGAGAAAAGGAGCTTGTAGTGCTAAACAGCCTCCCTAAACATCCTCCGAGGGTGCAATATTAAAAACCGAAATATAACCCATTGTAACACAATATATGATAATCACAAAGAAACCCGAAAATCACAAAGATCAGGAAAGGGAGCACACAGCTAATGAGACTCAAATTCAGGGAATCGATTTGAATTTTGAGATTAAAACCCGTTTAAATTAAAACCGGGATCCTCAAGCTCTTGACAAAGATCAGAGGGACACTTCCGATCCTGGCAACGCAAGATTAGTGCTATTTTGGATTTTAAGGTTTTAATTTGTTTGAGTTTTAATTAATAAGAAAACAAGAGTCACCCCGAAAAATGAATCCAACAAGTTAACACAAAAATAGTCTGCGGCAAGCAAAACAGCAGGTAACACTAAACAATTCAAGGACAGCTAATGCGACAATATAACCGAAGCTAGCAGCAATAATTAAAGACGAGGTTCAAGTCAACGGAGCCGTAATCGCCCTCCGAGGAGTCCTTTCGGCCGCAAGGTTGCCGGCCTATATACCTCTAATCAGTAGAAAACTATATTTCTCAAAGAGATACAGGAAATTTATAGGACTGGAAAATAAATAGTAATATTGAGTGATACGATTTGAAAAGGGTAGTAATTATGAACAGAAAAAGAGCAATAATTATGAACAGGTAACAAAGAAGGAACCTGTGGTGCTAAACCGCCTTTCCATCTCTAAATGTACAAAACATTAAATGCTGCAGTAAATCGGGAAATCCATATGTTGAGTCATAAAACAACCAAATAATAAGAGCACATAAAACCTACAAACATGATCGAAGTATAAAGTAAAATCACGGAGGCTGGTGCCTCATATTTCAGTTAATTCTAGCATGAAGAGAAATATTTAGACTAAATAACATGAGGTAATTTGCGCAAGCAAAAAGGAGGCGTACTTTGAAGTTCCTGAGCCAATATAGTTTCTCCATATTGCGCATCACCGAGTGAAACTACATGCTGACCATCACATTGATTGTACCGGCAGCCTTGATAATGACTATTAACAGGAGTTAATTTTTCAATTCCCGTATGCCATCCACTTTCGCCATAAGGAAATAATAGTGGATATTGGAGCGGATCGTAGCATTCGTAATAATAATGAACTCGGTGGGTCTTTCCTGCTGAGGTACAGACACGAATGTCATGTGGATGATCTGCTGGAACATCCGTCAGTTCATTCCATATGGCTGCTACGTGATGGGTCGTATGTAACACCCCCAAGACGTTCAGGGCATATTACAGCGCCGTGGACTCCACACCATGGAATCGACCAGGCTAACGTACCAACAAGACGTTTGACAACGACAAACAATCATCAATAATACGACAATTCAAATAAGATTACAATCCGACAATAAAATCCAACATCGATCCATTTCCCAAAACAAGAACACAACATTAACGATTTTGAAACAAGAAGTACTCGAGTACTTAAACCAATTTTATAATACAAAAGTCCCAAAATAAGACATCAAAAGTAATAGACTGAACTGAACACCAACAAATGACCACTGATCAGTATCACGCTTGCCCATCATCCTCATACGATTCAAGTGCTCGTTCGTCCCCACGATCAATACCTAAAATACGAAAAGTATTTCCCCCATTTAAGGGGTTAGCGACAACTGCTAGCGCAAGTACAATCCATTTGAACTACATTCTAATCAGATGAATATATGCGCCAAAAAGTCATTTTAGAAAACATTTTATATTCCGGAATATTTGCATTGTACAATCGTAAAACACATTATCTCCAACAAATCACAATTCAAAGTTAACCGTTGGTACGAGACTCACGGCCACCGTACCCCACAGAGCCCCGTCGGACATCCCTGGGTGGCTAACCACAGTTCGCGATACGCACACTCACGGCAATATGTATCCCTAGAGGCCCCGTCGGACCGTCCCTAGGTGAACATACAAATAACCATCCACAACAACCATGATACAGCCATAATTCAAATACTAGAACATGTAAACAAATGTAAAGTACTTGCCTTTGAGACATTCTTGAAGAAACGGAGTTGAAACACGACCACGAACGGTCCGGGTGGAAAACGACGGTTCCTAAACGAAGGATCAACACAGTTCAGTCCCAACGGACAACAATACTCTATTGGAATACACCCATAACCCTGATTACATGCTACGACAATGAACGATCAATTGATACGGGCGAGGGTTTACGCAAAATCTCCCCGTATTGATAATTCGCGGATTAAAATCAAGGAAATTGGATTTGGAATCACTCAATAATCAAAATCGGTGAAGAATATCGTAACATAATTGAACAATTCGGAACTATTCACTAAAATACCGAAAAACCCCCAAATTCGTCAAAATTAGGGTTCTTGAGGAATTACCTTTAATTCGGCTGATGAAGGGTGATTATGCTGATTATGATATGATGGCTCGATTCTACCGTGATGGAATTTGAAGAGAACTCCGAATAGAACCGGTGGAAATTGCCTCTGAGGTCGCACGTCGAAGAAACGAAGAGAAAAGGATAAAACTGCTGTTCTGAAACTGTCCGCTGACTTATATATCATGTGGAGTTAGCGCACGCTAACGGTCATATATAGCGCACGCTAACGGGGCCGTGACAGGTCCAGTGGCTACTGCCACCATTCGCTAGCGTACGCTAACAATAGGGAGTTAGCGTACGCTAACTGCACATCGGTAGCTAGGGGTGAGCATGGGTCGGTTTGGGTCGGTTTTAGGCTAAAACCGAACCCAAACCGACTTGCTTCGGTTTCCAAAAAATCAAACCGAAACCGAAACCAACCCAATGGGTTCGGTTTCTTGGTTTTTCGGTTTTTTACGGGTCGGTTTCGGGTTTAAACCCAACCAACCCGATTTTTGTCTATTCTTCAAAAAAAAACTTAAAATGTGCATTGGATAGGAATCGAACCTAGGACCAACGCACGAACTACCAGCGTTATAACCACCAGACCAGGACACTATTTTTGTCTATTCTACATAATGCATATATACATATAAAATTCACGAAATACATATATATTATATGATATCGGTTCGGTTCGGTTTTAATGGTTCGGTTTCTAGTGTATAAACCGAAACCGAAACCGACTTTTCGGTTTTTAAAAATTCTAAACCCAAACCGATGGTTTTGATTTGGTTTCGGTTTTTCGGTTTTGGTTTCGTCGGTTTTTTTCGGTTTCTCGGTTTCTCGGTTCGGTTTTGCTCACCCCTATCGGTAGCGCACGCAAGGTAACAGGAGTAGCGTGCGCTACCTACAAAGCAGTTCAAAGATCGCTGCGATGTCACATCGCCGTGAAGTCTGTCGAGGGTATAAAACACGAAACGCACGACGAGACCAGAATCCAGGAACATAGACGCGAAGCATACAAGACGACGGAGCTAAACGTTGAAAGAAAATACAATTCCGACCACCGGAGGGTCCGTAATGCGACAACGAAACTAAGATTTCCTAAACTATTAGGAAATTACAAAAATGGCCCAAGTGCCCGAAAATCACTAAACGACATCGGATCTACAAACCGAAAGTCTCCACATGACCAACTCAACCATACGAACTTGTACAAACCAAGAAACAACGAAAACGAATGAGTTTTACGAGAATCGAACGTTCATACGGCAAAACATGCCATAACGAAATTATGTGAAAACATCATCAAAACTCATCCAAATGGAAAAACTCCAAGAACAAAGTAGATTCAAAATGTCGAAACGGTTACAAGCGAGTCGATAAAAATAGACATACACCAAAAATGGAAACTGCTAAAAATGGAAAATTACGGATATTACATTCTTCCCCTCTAAAATAAAGTTTCGTCCCGAAACTTAAGAATCAAAAAGTTCGGGATGCCTCGAACGCATATCCTCCTCTAACTCCCACGTCGCTTCTTCTACTCCGTGTCTCGACCATTGCACCTTAACCAAAGGAATGGTTTTATGCCTTAACTACTTGTCACGACGCTCGAAAATTCTGACGGGCCTCTCTTCAAACGTAACATCCTTCTCGATCTCCACGTCCCCAAAGTCAATAATGTGGGACGGGTCCGGAACGTACTTCCTCAACTGGGAAACGTGAAATACGCTATGAACATGACTCAGCGACGGAGGTAAAGCCAAACGGTACGCTAACTCACCGACTCTCTCCAATACCTCGAAAGGTCCAATATATCTCGGGCTGAGTTTCCCCTTCTTCTCAAAACGGAAAACTCCTTTCGTCGGAGACACTCTCAACAGAACATGATCTCCCACCTCAAACTCCAAAGGTCTACGCCTAACATCCGCATAAGACTTTTGTCGACTCTGAGCAGCCAACATCCTCTTTCTAATCAATTAAACTTTCTCCCTCGTCTCTAACACAAGGTCTGGCTCGGTACCGACTAGATTGGACGGCTCATCCCAACATATCGGCGATCGGCAACGTCGTCCATAAAGTGCCTCATACGGTGCCATCTTAATCGACGCGTGCCAGCTATTATTATAAGTAAACTCAATTAAGGCCAAATGATCCTCCGAGTTACTACTCCAGTCTAACGCACACGCGCCCAACAAATCCTCGAACGTCTGAATGGTACGTTCGGACTGCCCATCGGTCTGGGGATGGAACGAAGTGCTCAAACGTAACTGTGTCCCCAATGCCTTATGTACTGCCTGCCAAAAGTGCGATACAAACCGGCCATCTCTATCTGAAATAATGGTCCTCGGCGTACCATGAAGCCTCACTATCTGTGCGATAAAAATACGAGCCAACTTTTCTGGACCCCAAGTATCCTTGATGCCCAGAAAATGTGCCGACTTAGTCAGTCGGTCTACAATCACCCATACCATATTCACATCAGTCTTCGTCCTCGGCAAACCCGTGACAAAATCCATAGAAATATCCTCCCACTTCCACTCCGGGACGGGAAGTGGTTTCAACAACCCGGCTGGCCGCTGATGCTCAATCTTGACTTGCTGACAAGTCAAACACTTAGCCACAAACTGAACTACCTCCTTCTTCATGTCGTTCCACCAGAAATTCTTCCTTAAATCCTTATACATTTTACTCGAGCCCGGATGGACTGAGTAAGGTGACGCACGAGCCTCTCGCATAATACTCTGTCTCAATTCTGAGTCGTTCGGAACACACAACCGACCTCGGAATCTCAACACTCCGTCCTCATGAATAACAAATCCCGGGGCTTTCCCTTTCCCTACACTCTCTCGAAGCTGAATAAACATCGGGTCCTCCAACTGTCCCGATTTTATGTCATCGACCAGATATGAAGAAATCTCAAGAGTACGCAACTGCCCGGAACTCTCTGGCAGCACAACCTAAATGCTCAACCTCGTAAACTCTCGCTGAAGTCCCGACTGGGCCGTAAGTAGCTCAAGCGCCCGAAGCGATACCGATTTCCAGCTCAAGGCATCTGCTACCACATTAGCCTTGCCCGGATGATAGAGGATCTCGAGATCGTAATCTTTAATCAATTCCAACCACCTCCTCTGTCTCATATTAAGCTCTTTCTGGGTGAAGATGTACTTCAGGCTATTGTGATCGGTGAAAATCTGACACGACGAGCCATACAAGTAATGACGCCAGATCTTCAACGCAAATACGACTGCGGCCAACTCAAGATCGTGCGTAGGGTAATTCAATTCATATGGTTTCAACTGACGAGAAGCATAGGCAATCATCCTCCCGTGCTGCATAAGTACGCATCCGAGTCCTTGGCCCGAAGCATCACTATAAACTGAGAAACCATCATTACCACTCGGTAAAGCCAAAACGGGAGCGGTCGTCAACCAGTTCTTCAATTCCTCAAAACTATTCTGCCTCTCATCGGTCCACACAAACTTCTCTGACTTCTGTAACAATTGAGTCAGCGGTCGAGCGAGTTTAGAGAACCCCTCGACGAATCTATGGTAATACCCGGATAATCCCAGAAAACTGCGGACCTCCTTCACATTCTTAGGCGGCGCCCAATCCATCACTGCCTCTACCTTATGTGGGTCCACACGAACACCCTCGGCCGAGATCACATGACCGAGAAACATAACCTCCCGTAACCAAAACTCGCACTTTGAGAACTTCGCAAAAAGATGCTGAGTTCTCAAAATATCTAGAACGATATGTAAATGATGGGCGTGCTCCTCCTCGCTCCTCGAGTAAATCAGGATGTCATCGATAAAAACGACTACACACTTATCGAGGTACTCGATAAAGACCTTGTTCATAAGCTGCATGAACACGGCTGGTGCGTTAGTTAGCCCAAAAGGCATGACCACAAACTCGTAGTGACCGTATCTCGTCCGAAAGGCTGTCTTTGGAATATCGGTATCCTTCACTCGGAGCTGATAATACCCCGATCTCAAATCAATCTTCGAAAACACGGTTGCCCCTTGCAACTGATCAAACAAGTCATCAATCCTCGGGAGCGGATACTTGTTTTTGATGGTCACTTTGTTCAACTCTCAGTAGTCGATACACAAACGAAGTGACCCATCCTTCTTCTTCACAAACAGGACTGGTGCGCCCCAAGGTGAAGCGTTTGGTCGAATACATCCCATGTCTAGCAACTCTCCAACTGTTTCTTCAACTCAAGCATCTCGGCAGGCGCCATACGGTATGGCGTCTTAGAAATCGGGGCTGCCCCCGGCTCTAAATCGACGGTAAACTCAACCTCTCGGTCCGGCGGCAAACCCGGCAACTCGTCTGGAAAAATGTCAGGATACTCACATACTACCGAAATAGACGAGAGCTCGACTCCCCCTTCTTCTGATCTCAAAGCGTAACACCAATAGCCTGTGCAACCTCCTCGAAGAAGTCTCACCGCCCTCAAGGCGCTGATCAGAAGTCTCTGGCTACTCCGTTTACGCCCCACAAAAGAATGCTCGGTACCGTCGGAGGCTAACATCGAAACGGTTCTCGTTCTATAATTCATGATCGCCCCATGACGGTCCAGGCAATCCTCACCCAGAATCAAGTCCTCATCTCTAATATCTACCGCAATCAGATTAGAAGGCCAAACCCTCCCCGCGATACTCACTCGAAAATCTCTAACCTCACGATCCCCCACGATGCTATCCCCACTAGGCAGTTTAACAACAAATGGTTCACACGTAACCAAGCAATCAATATGCAGACGACACACACAATCCATAGATATAAAAGAATGCGTAGCACCAGAATTGAACAATACGGAAACAGGATGATCAAGGATGTGGACGGTACCTGTAGCCACCGTCGCGTCAGGATCCCCTGCTCGTCTCATCTCGTACACTCGGGGCGGAACATACCCCGCACTAGAAGCTCCCCCTCTAGAAGGCTGACCACGCCCTCGACCACTTCCAAAACTCTGCTGCGGCTGAGGAACTGTCGGTGCCTGATTCACACTCGGCTCTCCCGCGGCTGGGGCTGATATCTGAGTAACTGGAGCCCGAGCTGCATCCGTACAAAACTTAGCACGATGACCCATCCGACCACAAGCAAGACACTGAATCGGAGGCCTATCACACTCACTCATCATGTGGCCCGAACGACTGCAGTTGAAGCACGTAGGACCACGAACGGAACCAGCAGGAGCAGACCTAGAACCGTTTCCTCGACCAACTGATGGCGACTGACTCCCGAAGACTCGCGAACCAGACTGAGCCTTCGGATACCCTCCTGACTTGCCTCCCGAAAACTGCCCGGAGGTCTTCTGCTTCTTTCCTTCAGTTGCCGTCTCTGTCGCAGAAAACGACATCTCGTAAGCCATCGCTTTATTCTGATAATCTTTCAAAGTCGTGCACCCCAGACCAGACATGTAGTGGCGCACCCTCGGTTTCATCCGCATATCAAAGTGGCGGATCTTATCAAGCTCATCTCGGACTTGGTTTCTCACATAATGCAGCTGTTGATTGTAGTCTTTGATAGCTTCAGATATAGGAACATCTTGGGGCTTAGCCTCAAAGAAGGCTCGGATCCTCCCCTCTTTCACTGGCCATGGACAGAATTCGTCTTCCATCAGATCCCGAAACTCTGCCCACGTAGCTACCCGGTCACGCGGTTTCACCGCTTGCCACCACGTTGCTGCCTCCTTGGCGAGAAAGTACTGAGCAATGGGTACTTTCCTCTCCTCGGAACAATTAACAGCCTCAAATACTTTCTACATCTCGAATAGCCAATTCTCCCAACCAGAAGGGTCGGAAGCACCATCAAACTGCGGAGGACGCATACGAATCACGTCCTGAAGTAGCTTATCATTGCCGGATCCAGTAGGCGGAACCGGGTTGGCATTATCTTGGCCGACTAGAACGGCCTGAGTCAGTAGCGTCATCTGGTTCGCTACCTGCTGCAAAATGTTGGCCACTCCAACATTCTCATGTGCATTACCGGAGCTAGCAGACTGGTCCTGCTGACCTCCGAAACTAGGGGGAACACTGTTCGACAAGGAATGCATCGCCGAATCAGTTCCCGAGTGATCGGACATGGCCGCCCCACCGGCTGCGCCACGTCCGCGACCGCATCCGCGTCCTCTACCAGCAGGAATTCTGAAGAAGCAACGAGTAAGTACAATTCAAACGCAAAACGCAACAAGATACTAAGACAGGAATGGAACATAACGGTGAAACGAGTCAAGTTAGGAAAACTTACGAGCACCGGCGTACTGAGATGATGGCATAGCAATGATACTGTCCCCAAAAACGACACTTAACTAGACCCAAATAACCGACAGCCTAGGTATCCATAAACCTAAGCTCTCATACCATATTCTGTAACACCCCCAAGACGTTCAGGGCATATTACAGCGTCGCGGACTCCACACCATGGAATCCACCAGGCTAATGTACCAACAAGATGTTTGACAACGACAAACAATCATCAACAATACGATAATTCAAATAAGATTACAATCCGACAATAAAATCCAACATCAATCCATTTCCCAAAACAGGAACACAACATTAACGATTTTGAAACAAGAAGTACTCGAGTACTTAAACCAATTTTATAATACAAAAGTCCCAAAATAAGACATCAAAAGTAATAGACTGAACTGAACACCAACAAATGACCACTGATCAGTATCACGCTTGCCCATCATCCTCATACGGTTCAAGTGCTCGTTTGTCCCCACGATTAATACCTGAAATACAAAAAGTATTTCCCCCATTTAAGGGGTTAGCGACAACTGCTAGTGCAAGTACAATCCATTTGAACTACATTCTAATCAGATGAATATATGCGCCAAAAAGTCATTTTAGAAAACATTTTATATTCCGGAATATTTGCATTGTACAATCATAAAACACATTATCTCCAACAAATCACAATTCAAAGTTAACCGTTGGTACGAGACTCACGGCCACCGTACCCCACAGAGCCCCGTCGGACATCCCTGTGTGGCTAACCACAGTTCGCGATACGCACACTCACGGCAATACGTGTCCCTAGAGGCCCCGTCGGACCGTCTCTAGGTGAACATACACATAACCATCCACAAAAACCACGATACAGCCATAATTCAAATACTAGAACATGTAAACAAATGTAAAGTACTTGCCTTTGAGACATTCGTGAAGAAACGGAGTTGAAACACGACCACGAACGGTCCGGGTGGAAAACGATGATTCCTAAACGAAGGATCAACACAGTTCAGTCCCAACGGACAACAATATTCTATTGGAATACACCCATAACCCCGATTACATGCTACGACAATGAACGATCAATTGATACGGGCGAGGGTTTACGCAAAATCTCCCCGTATTGATAATTCGCGGATTAAAATCAAGAAAATTGGATTTGGAATCACTCAATAATCACAATCGGTGAAGAATATCGTAACATAATTGAACAATTCGGAACTATTCACTAAAATCCCGAAAAAAATCCAAATTCGTCAAAATTAGGGTTCCTGAGGAATTACCTTTAATTCGGCTGATGAAGGGTGATTATGCTGATTATGATATGATGGCTCGATTCTACCGTGATGGAATTTGAAGAGAACTCCGAATAGAACCGGTGGAAATCGCCTCTGAGGTCGCACGTCGAAGAAACAAAGAGAAAAGGATAAAACTGTTGTTCTGAAACTGTCCGCTGACTTATATATCATGTGGAGTTAGCGCACGCTAACGGTCATATATAGCGCGCGCTCACGGGGCCGTGACAGGTCCAGTGGCTACTGCCACCATTCGCTAGCGTACGCTAACAATAGGGAGTTAGCGTACTCTAACTTCACATCGGTAGCGCACGCAAGGTAACAGGAGTAGCGTGCGCTACGTACACAGCAGTTCAGCACTGCTGATGTCACATCAGCAGTAAGCTGCTGTCGAGGGTATAAAACACGAAACGCACGACGAGACCAGAATCCAAGAACATAGACGCGAAGCATACAAGACGACGGAGCTAAGCGTTGAAAGAAAATACAATTCCGACCACCGGAGGGTCCGTAATGCGACAACGAAACTAAAATTCCCTAAACTATTAGGAAATTACAAAAATGGCCCAAGTGCCCGAAAATCACGAAACGACGTCGGATCTACAAACCGAAAGTCTCCACATGACCAACTCAACCATACGAACTTGTACAAACCAAGAAACAACGAAAACAAATGAGTTTTACGA
Source organism: Orobanche coerulescens (assembly GCA_033398695.1). Lineage (NCBI taxonomy): Eukaryota > Viridiplantae > Streptophyta > Magnoliopsida > Lamiales > Orobanchaceae > Orobanche > Orobanche coerulescens. Next base: position 7,837,611 of record CM065816.1, on the reverse strand, counting down.
GAATCGAACGTTCATACGGCAAAACATGCCATAACGAAATTATGTGAAAACATCATCAAAACTCATCCAAATGGAAAAACTCCAAGAACAAAGTAGATTCAAAATGTCGAAACGGTTACAAGCGAGTCGATAAAAATAGACATACACCAAAAATGGAAACTGCTAAAAATGGAAAATTACGGATATTACATCGTAGGCATACTGTAGATCTTCATATTTAAAAATGGATCAGCTCTGAGAACGATGTTGTAATCTTGCAAATTGGTTATTTCCCAAAGGCTTCGAAAGAAATTTGCGTATGGATTTAATTTCATAATTTCGACAATTTCTTCAAGAATACTGAGATCCAAATTGCCTGACTGGGATAGCCGGTTCTGTAGTTCATTTTCGGTATCATAAAAGTAAAGTTGCAGCTGGCGCCCAGGGGCCTCCTGTGGAACCAAACCCCACATGAAATGATAAACAGCTCCTTGAACTCGAAGAGTGTAAATACCTTTATTGGATTGAGCTAGAGTGTGATCATAGGTAATCCCAATAGAACTAAAGGCAGTTGTATTATTGTATGTCCTAAAGTGTTTTCGGAAATGGGCGGCAGCAGGTGAATTTGCAGATGTATACAAAACCCAGAGCTTTGATGGCATCTGAGGCAAAGCCAACGAGACCTGCCCACCCAGACAACAGAAACCCTTCGACTCTCTTAAGTAGCATGCAGCTCCACAGATACGACATTCATCAACCGGGGGCAAGTCCCAGGCGTGCGCAGAAATATTTTCCATTCTTTTGAGGCGACTGGCATCAGCATGTTTTTTTGGTCTTGCTCGTTTTGCTCGAGAGGCGCTGCTGCCGTAATTGTCCACAAGGCACGTTGTATTATTCGAGGAAGCTGAAGAAATGAATAATAGTCAATGTTTACTATAAGTATCTGACCAGAAAGAAGAGACATTTGGTAAGAAGAAGTAACGAAAACAGACCCTGATGTTGATCAGATGTGCTTCTTCTAGCAAGTAATAGAGATGCCTTTTTATCCGCATTCATTGATGAATATAAAGTGCGTCTCCTCATATTTCTGCTTGAAGAGCCAGTTACAGCAGCTGCCAGAATAGGAAATCAAGTGAAAACAATTTGTAACTACAAATATGGATTACTAACGATAAGAATAAAGGATGACAACAGACTTACTAGAGTGAGGCATACCAGAGCAGGAAGCATGAGCAGAAGGACGATCCGGACTGAGAAACATTGAAACCAAATTAATAAAAAATTTGGAGTAGTATAGAACGGAAAATTGGACCGGAAATTTGACAGTATTCCAAAGCATACTTGGTATCGTCCGGAGTATGTACTTGGGAAGTTGTCAACATTGACTGTAAAATAGATAAAGATCTGACGTCAATATTAAGGTAGAAATACTACGGAGGAAAAACAGTGCAGATGGTAGAGAATAACGAGTAGGTAAGCAGTAAATGAAATCACTAATAAAGGAGCAGTTCTGAGATCAAATCAGACAACTAATAAGAACCTGAGAAGGTACCGCAATAATGATAGTAGGAGACAAAATTTCCCACAACAATGATGACAGCACGCATCTGAGATAATGTAGATTGAAGGAAAATCTCGGTGGCCTCAACTGAACATCTCCGGAATAGTCAAAATCGGGAGGCAAGTCGTGCTGAGGTCTCCCAAAGTTACTGGATTCCGTTATTATATGGGACATCAGAATATTCTAAAAAGACAACGGTGCTCCTACTAATGACATCATACGTCTGAGGAATCGAGGTCTCAACGAGCGACCGAAGTTCTGACAAATGGCATCAGCAAAAACCAATGAGGTTAATAAAGACTGAGTGAGGCCAATATATCAAGGCCGTACAATTAGGGAACATACCAATTAGGGAGCACAGCGATATATTCAATATGTCTGTGTAATAACTTAGAAGAGATAGAACAACATAGGAATTTGCAGATGAGAAATGTAATAGCACATCAACAAGGAATCCGGGAGAAGATGGAGCTCAGCTAGAGTGATTGTAAATTAACATGTTATCACCACATCCCTATAAATATAACACAACAAAATATTCCTAACACCGAAAAAATAGTGCTAATATGCAAATATACCCGAGAATGAGAACCGTGCAGCAACTGTCGATGTCAGAGAAGAGCGCAAATCTGAGAAAGAATATAGTAAAAGCTGAGTCTGACATTCTAACAACTAATAACTAAAATCTCGAAGATGATACAGGAAAACAAACCAAATCAATTAATACTGTAAGGTTTTAAAAGAGCAGGCGGATAAAAAAGAAAATAGAAGCCGGTTTATATTAGGGAACATATGTAATAATGACATGTACCAAAATATCCTGTCTTCAATAAAGAACGTAGGCAGCAAGCAACACAGTACGTAATAAGAAATTTCAGAAAGTCAACAAGTTAATTGTATGAAAGATAAACAGAGGCATAGAACTAATCGAGTCTAAGAAGAACTATCGCACCAGAGCAGCTATCAGACAGAGTTGCAAATGTACTGTGGAGGTTGAGCAGGAAAGAAATAAAAACCAAAAAGAAAGAAATAAATATTGCACAAATGAGGACACAAAGACAAAAACACAGCGACAAAGTATAACTGTATAAATTGCAGGCTGATGGAGAAACGGTGTGACTATAATCTTTATACAACATAACTGAACAAATCCGCTCGAAATCAATAACGCACAAAAAACAAGAAAGGAAAAAGGCAGCGCCAGACCACAACAGCGCCAGAAAAGCAAAAAAACAAGAAAGGAAAAAGGCCTCGCCAAACCACAACAGCGGCACGAAAGCAAGAAAACATGCAATTCTATAGCTAGATAGCCACACTGATTGCACACGCAATTTATTCACCCTCGTTGGCTCTAAGTTTAGGAAATCCCAATCCAATCTCTCTTCTGAAAATGTAGTCAGTCAAATTGGGAACACAATAAATATCGGCAATCGAATGTTGAAGCACAAGACGGCGCTGGATTGTATCGTAATCCTCCAACAGGGGCCTGTATGCAGGTGTCTCATCAAGGTACCCACAGGGCTGATCCCATCGATTGCCAGTATAGTACAAGATCTTTCGTGTAGTCCAGTTTTACGGCAAATAATGAGTTGATGTCCTCTAATTTTTAAGGCAAATAATGAAAGCCACATTAAGCCCAGTTTTATAGGATCTTTGGGAGAACCTAATAAATCAAATCAGACAACTCAAACACAGCTCCGTAAAGGAACCTCGTTCTGACGAAGCCATATTAGAATTCCAAAAATATTTTTCAGAAATAAGTTTAATTTTTGTAAATATAAATCATACCAAGAAATCTCAAAATAATTTTTAACATCACTTGATATTCACTTATAGCATAAAATTTTTGAACGAACCTACAAATCAGACCAGAAAAAATAACAACTCAAACCTGAGATGAAATCCTAAAACAAAGAAGTGTAAACAAATGAAATCCACCAAGCAGAGCTGATAAAATAACAACCCAAACCTGATAAAAAAAAAACAGACAAAGCACAATCAGCAGCCAAGAAGAACACAGATCTGAGAAACAAAATCAATAATAGGCAGCATACATATAATCAGTCTAAACAGGAGAAAGAAAAAAAAATTAAAGAAAATGACGGAAACCCTGGCAAGAGGAAAACCAAAAGTGACCGCTTACACCACAGAGTTTAACACGCGAAGAAATATATACAGATAAACCTACCAAACAAACCACAAGAAGCAACCGGCAAAAATATAATAACCATCGGAATTGAATATGCACCTGATAACGAGAGCACGAGAAGAACACTGATGAACAAATTAAATACTCGCAAGTGTACGAATCGCTTTTGTAGGAAGCGGCAAGTAACTCCGAGGTCGATCTCTCGAGGAATTAGAAACGGTTTAAAGTTCGATAATGTTCGGCAAATAGTCGGATGAACAAAAGTAAAGTAAATTAAAATACATCATTGGTTTGATAGGATTACAATTACTAAAGCATGAAATTAAAATAAACTAAACGTTAAAAACACCGAATTTAATGGTTGGATAGTAGAGAGATTACAATTATGAGAATGATATGGGAATCTAGAATCACCGACACACACGCAAACAATTATTAGTTCCGATACTCAAATAAATAAGGTTTGGAATTATCGATTGCTCATGATTAAAAGAAATCCGTTTGATGGCGGTAATTCTAAAAATCACGATTGTTCTTATCGAAAATAAAAGATACTCCTTTGATGGGGACGAATCTCTACTAACAATCGGCTAGCTAATACCTTTGATGGGGTAAATCGTTAGAGGATCGCGGAAAAAGGTTTAGAACATACACAATCGCTACTATCGGGTCGTTTGATGGCGAACACCGACAAAAACCCTCGATTTGAATAATAATAACAACTAAGAAATAGGTTTGATGATCTAAATCGAAAGTTCTTAAACGAAGAACAAACAAGAGGAACAATCCCAAACTTTACCCGGAAAATCAATAGAAACTAACAATCGATAACATGTGTGTGGCTTAATCTAAAAACCCATATGAAATGTTTAGCTACTCATGATTATTTCAACAAAAATAATGGAAATTGTAAAACAAAACATGGTAGAAACTTCCCTTGTAAATGCCGAAATTGAATTCCCGATGAAGATTTGATATTCTTCCTTCAAGAGCTCATAAACAATATGGAACAAGGAATAATATTCACTCACAAAATGTATTTTTGTTCAAGATGAACTTATAAAGAAGATGATGAAAATCTCTCTTTTTCCTCACTTTTTGGTGTTTGTCTCCCTCAATCTTGTGTTTTTCACACCAAAATATCTCAAAAGAAATCTGAATATCTTCCTAGGGTCTCCACACCCTTTTTTTTTATAGCCAAAGGATCAAGAAAAGGGCTCAAAATAGTGCAAAAATGTCAAAGAAAATGACTTGCACCGAAAAGTGACACAGCCCGTGTCCTGGGACACGGCCGTGTCGTACTACCCTGAAAAGAAGAAAAACCCACTGTCCACGGACCCGGCCGTGTCCCATGACACGGCCGTGTTGTACTATGCTGAAAATGCAAAACCGGCTGGATAGGGGCTCGGCCGTGTCATAGAAGACACGGTCGTGTTGTACTCTTCCGGAAATAGAATTTTTACTGGAACGAGACCCGGCCGTGTCATGTGACACGGCCGAGTTGCCTGGTGCGGCCGAGTTGTTTTCTTCTGTTCTGATTCCGGTTTTTGGTCTTCTTCGGCTTGATCCTTCGTTCTTGTATCAATACACCTCGGAATTTAGCATACGATATACCGTTTCGAAGCTAATTTCACGAGGAATTTATATAAAAGGAGAACACATCTTAATTCAGAGTGGTAATTCTGGAATTTAGAAAATACGACCGATATTGCTTCAATCTTTTATCGTTTTAGGCCCCATTTTAGCTCTTGATCGTCATAAACTCCAATTTTAGCTATGAAAGCGCAAGTTTCACCACAATCTTCGCTTGGTTACCTATAAATTAAAAACACAACATACCACGCATAAAAGAGAACAAAAATACTAAAAAGCAAACAAAAACACGACTAAATAGAACAGAATGAGTCGATCAAGAATCGACTCATCAAATCCCCCCAAACTAGAACTTTGATCGTCCCGAGCAAATCACTTTAAAATAACCACTCTGAAAGGTGAACTCAACTATTAAAATACCTCAAGGGACCTCTTCGGAAATTTCATCAATACTCACAAGTAAAATAAGTCGAGTTCTATAAAGTTTTCAAACCTCTGGGGTGCTTTCTTAACATCATAGTCAATACTTGGCAGTATAAACCTCACCGGTCAAGTGTATTCACTCACTCTCAAAGTGATAGGGATAAGTATACGCTCGGAACTCATTCAATGAAATAAGGAACCCCATAGGCTTGCCAATCGTCTTCATCTCTACCACTGTTTTGTGCATGCAAAATTTTCGTGAATCAAAAAGGGCTTTACTCAGCTTGTAATGTAGGCTTGGGTCGGGGTGGGATAAATATGGCTAAAGTAACCTTACTTGAGCAATTTTTAGAACTAGATCACCATATTCGCTTTTAGAAGCTCAAGATTTTTGAAGTTTGCTTCTTTCATCCCTTTAATTATGAACCACTTGCAACAAGCACTATTGAAAGTGAAAAACGCAGTGTCAAACCCTCTTATTGCTCCATCCTTTTTTTTTTTGGCTTGGGTCGTTTAGGATCCGTTTTACGCGAATGTAAACGATGGGTCACATGAATACACCCGGTTACTAGGATCAAAACATACACAGCTGCTTCCAAGCATACTCATATCTAAGGTAACCGTTTTACGAAAATATAAACATGGGTCACATGAATACACCCGGTTACTAAGTTCCCAAAAATAGCGGAGCAATTATTTTCACCATTTCAACATTCCCAACAATATGTATATCACCCAATGTCACCACAATCTTTACATCCTCGTCAAAATAACTTCTAATCGCTCAAGTATGGATCGAAGGATTATAGTAATGGAAAGCTCGATATGTGGTTTAACAATGAAATAGACAATGAGCTCAATTGGGTTTATTTAAGAAATAATCAAATGTCGAGTTGGCCAAAATCGAAGGGTTAAGATCAAAGGTGCCAAAAATTATTTTCACTCAATTGCACACACACACTAGTAGTTTTGAACAAGATACCAAGGCAAGTTCTAGAGTCTTAAATCAAGAATGAAACACTCGACAATGAAACTTGCATTTTAGAAAATGCAAGAAGGCTCGATAGCTCACAAGTAGGTTTGTTCATACCTCCAAGATATTAAAACTACTTATTCAATTTCACACCCGTTTTGATTATCAAAAATTTTTTCTCTACAAATTATCCTCGATTTGTATATCAAAACAACGAAATAAATCCCGAGGCATTCCAAGAAAAGAGTTCATACTTCAAAGTTTTTATTAAATTAATGAGTTTCAAATCGGAAACTCGATGTTTGAAGCTAGTTTTTGAGTTCCAGAATCATGTTACAAGAAGTCATTTCAAATTTTGAGCCTCCAATCCAAGATATATACTCTTCCACTGCTTTTTTCAGGCTGTGTGATTGGTCAAATTGTATCTCGCACGCCAAGAGCACCTAGCTAAGTGTTCTCTCTATGATATACGTCCTGTGATTGTATCAAACGACCCGACAATGATATTTTTCACTATATGTGATATCTACATCAAGTACTTCTTGCTAGATGTATGTGGACAAATCACATACAGAACATTTGATCTTAAATATTGGGTGAGAACATTTAGGAGGAAAATAGACGGATGAAACAAAAAACACAGAACACCATCATTTTAAGTTAATGTGGGAAAAAAACGTATGCATATGCGGTGTTTGAGTATATCATGCATTGCATTGCATATCAACTAATCTGGAAATTCATAGAACATTAAGAAAACCTTGCACAAGAAAATGCTGTAACCTTGCCATATAATAAAATCAGCATTTAAATACAGCAACGAACGAGAGGAGATGATGAAGCATTGGTAAAACAATTAATATCTTATTATGTCTAAATTACGAAACCGAAAGAAACTGAAAAACACGGATTTTGTTCAAAAAAAATAAATTGTAAAAGAAAACTGTTAATTATTAGAATATCAGTCATCATCGTTATGCTGTTCTTAATAAAACTTTTTAATAAAAAGGATATATATATATATAATATATACACACATACCAAAACACAAATATGTACGATAATTATGAAGTGGTGGAGGATTTTCGGACGAAAATCTTACATCAGAATCTAATAGTTATAATTTCTCCACTATATTCTATTCCAAAACACCAACAACAATGATTTTCGGAAATCAAATAAATAAATATTCGGCAAAAAATGTTGAGAAAGACAAAATTCATGATTTAAACGAAAAATTCTGCGTTAATATCTTAGACAACCCAACTTCGATTATATGATAATTTAGGGTGCAGAAACAAAATATATATATATATATATATAAAGAAAATAGAGAAAAGAAACTTACAGACGCCATTAGATGGCAGATTTGGGCCCCCCAAGATGAAAGAGATGAATGAATCTGTTTTTTAAGAGAGAAAGAGAGAGATAAATGACAATTCAGAACGAGTCTTTAGGAGGGAGATGGAGAGGGAGAAAGAATTATAGTAAGGGAGAATGGCAAGTTTGGTCCAAAATTATGGTAGGAGTGAGACGTTGAGTCCCGCGTTTGTTCCACATGTGATTTTTAGTCCACAACTTTCAAAAATTGGCAAAGATGGTCCGAAATTGTAATTTTGTGGACTAAATCTAAATTTGTGATTTTTCTTAGGTACTAAATTGATTTTGTAAACTTATTTTTTTTATTTAAAAAAATCTGCAAAATTAAAAAAAAAAAAAAAAATTCTGAACTATATTAATATTAAAATCGGTAATTTTATTATTAATTCTGGAATATTAATATTGAAAAATAAAAAAAAAGTTATTTTAAATTCGGAAATTAAAAAATCTAAAAAATTCTGAACTATTTAAAAAATTCAAAAATTGGTAAATTTATTAAAAAATATTAAAAATTTCTAAATATTAATATTAATATTAATATTAAAAAATATTAAAAAATCGGTAATTTTATTTTTAATTCTGTAATATTAATATTGAAAAATAAAAAAAATTATTTTAAATTCGGAAATTAGAAAATCTAAAAAATTCTGAACTATTTAAAAAATTCAGAAATTAGTAAATTTATTAAAAAATATTAATATTAATATTAATATTAAAAAATAATAAAAAATCGGTAATTTTATTTTTAATTCTGGAATATTAATATTAAAAAACAAAAAAAAAATATTTTAAACTTAGAAATTTTTTAACGGTCACATGCTATCCGAATATTAATAATTTTTTAAATCATTAAGAATTTTTTAGATTTTCTAATTTCCAAATTTAAAATATTATTTTTTTTATTTTTTAAATTAATATTCCAGAATTAAAAATAAAATTACCAATTTCTTAATATTTTCCAATATTAATATTAATATTCCCCATTTTTACTTAAAAAAAAAAAAAATATCCCAGCTCTCGGTATAAACATTACTTTAGTAGTGAAATTTCTCGTGTTTTACGATTTCTTGCATTCCACGTTTGCATTACGAAAAGCATATTTTGATAGATTGCCAAGTGCATCAAGCACAGTTGTTTGTCATAATTTAATTATCTAACGGATATTTGGATCGTCTGGATGTCACACACTTTCTGCATGTCTGGGTGAAGAAAAAAGTTACAACACGGCCTTAAACCAACACCGGCACGATCGGTATGACCTCAATTTTATTCCATTTGCTACCCGGACATGTCAATTCTTAATAGCAACATGGTTTATGCATGGCCTGACAACATTACTTGTCAGCAGCACAATAGCATCCTGTACTGTTTATATACAACATTTGTCTGTAAGGATCCAAAGAGGAATTCTCAGAATCCAATAGTACCCATCAAAGACATCATCATGTTCCGGAAGCAAGTGAAGTCAGCTGCAGCAGCTTGTCTGATGATTCTTGTTGCGTGTAACGAAACTGTGCCCCGCGTTATTGGCGCTAGCGCTCGACTCCCCCTCCTCGTAAACCCTCAGACACTCCAGCCATCACAATACGTCACAGTAACAGGTGTTTAAACTCTGATGATAAGAGTATCTCCTACTTTTCCCAAATGGGTCCGAGTTTTGCAGCTTCAGAGAATCAAACTCTACCTATGAACTATGACAAAAATTATATGGATTGTTCACAAACATGTGTATTTCCGTGTTGTGCTGCAGGTTGTAACAATGACTGCGATATAGCGTGCTGTTATTGTGATATTAGATTACAGCCACCACTTTGCCTTCAATGCTGCCAAGGCGAGCCCTGACAGGCAGGCAGGCATCTTTTTCAAAAAAAAAAAAAAAAAAAAAAGCCTTATAAACTGGCCTATATATATATTGACCGGCAAAGCCACATTTTCTTATTACAATTATTTTGTCTAGGTTAATATTCAGGATGTGTATCAACGCCCAAAAAAAAGAATATAAATAACATGATGCTCATACAATTACATGCCAGAAATGAGTCTGGTTCGTGAAATTTACAAAGCAAGCCTATCAACGATGGGCCACCATATAACATCCAATACATGAAATAAGGAACGGAAATAAACTGCGAAATACAAGACCACTCGATCTCGGTTCATCCAGACAACTCTTTTTGAATTTTTTATAATTTATTTTCTATAATCTTCCTGTGGAAGACATTTGCAGATGAAAAAATCCACCAATTGCAAGGGCAGCTGGAACAAGTTCTTGAGATAATCCAGCTTTGAATCATAAAGACGAATTGTTATATCATGGACTCGAGTCCATGATGCAACATAAACTCGTGAGCAATATATAAAGCATGAGTGGGAAATGCTCAAAATACACCAAATGTAAATGAAAACACACCACAAAGAAGTCTACTGACAAAAACAACCAAAAATAAACAAACAACCACAATAGTATCCAAAAACAAATAAAAACAAGAGTAACGAAGTATTTCTTGACCACCCCACCCCCAACTTGAATTAAAGAATATACGAACGAAGGGGGTATAATATTTAAATAAAAGAATCTCATTGGTCAAGAAATACTTATGACCGGTTTACTGTTGGGGCGGAGGGAAGTGGCCTTGCTGGACATGCCACCCGTGCATTTGTCTCATAAGAGACAATATCTCGTGTCGCTCCTGTCTAGCCTCCTCTAGCCTCTATCTAGTCTCCTCTCGAAAGGCTACGAACTCCTCCCTTAATGTCGGGCGTGAGGGGGCATGTCCAATTTCGGCCCGCCTTGACGTCTCGGGCCGATCTCTGGGGCTTTCTTCTTCTTCTTCTTCGTTATCCTCTTCTTCTTCATCCGGGCCTCTTTCATAAGCCTCCTCCTCTTCCATCGTTTCGGCTCTATCTTCATCCATAATGTGCCGAGGTCGAACATTTCGGTCGAGAGGGCTGTGACTCGGGGGAGCCAATCCAGCTGCCATCCTTGCTCGTCGGTGTGCTTCCGTGGCCATTTGTAGATTTCCCATATCCCGAATATTATTTATGGTCGTCAAAGGTGTATTCGGGAGAAGGAAGTGGTCATTCTCGGTCTGGAGGAAGACTGTGCGCGTTTCATAATCCAGGATGTTCATTACTTTCATCACGGAAACAGAGAGTAGCATGTTTCCTGGAAGGGGAGTCCTCTGAGCTAAGGAAATCTCGAAGTGAAGTGCGATAGGGGTAATCAAGCCCCCTATCCATATCTCCCCTTTCGGCTTTGTCGCGACATCCTCAAAATGTTCCGCTACCATAGCCCCGGTTGCAGGAATTGAGTTATCTAGCATGTGAATCAGGATGTATAACTCCCGCAGTGAAATGGGCCCGATTTCCTTTCGGCCATATATAGTATTCGCAATCACCTTGTGTAGATATCTGAGTATTGGATTGCGAATGTTTGATCCTTTAGCCGATCTTGCAATATAATATCGCGCCTCGCTCCCCGGGTATTCCACCATTTCTCTCCAATAAGTTTCACATGCGAATCGGTTTATTGGATAATGGTCGTTGTGTCTTGCATGATAAATATCTTCCAGCTGGACGATGGTTAGTCTCTCTTCATTATTGTTGAGCCGGAATGTCATTTCGGTAGGTTCACGAGTCACCGGATCTCTTCTGACAGAAAGAGTGCTGAGAAACTCCATCGTGAGACACCTATAAGTCGGCCAGTGTTGCGTCATCATCCAGGCCCAATTCACCCTTTCTAGGAATTTCATCACATCTTCTCTTATTCCCATTGCGTTCATGCATTCTACATCGGGCCATCGCGTAGGGAGCATCTTTTTCTGTCCCAGCATCTCCCACCTATCATTTTGTGATTCAGGGAGATTAATTCCGTAAGAGTCTGGAGTTTTGACAGCCCTTTGAATGGCCATTCGTGCCGGCTGCACTTGTTCTCCGCCGTTCCTCCCCCTTACGCGCTGAGAATTCCCTCGTCCACGTCCTCGTGCCATTTTCTGCAAAAAAAAAAAAAAATCAATTTATCATTTAATAACATATTCCTCCCCCAAACTTATAACAAACGATGAAATACCCCCTAATATAACCATTTTTGATCAAAACAACTCCCAAGCAAAATTTATCGTTTGAATTAATCATCTTCATCATGAAAAATATCCCTTAACTACAAGAATTTCCAATCGAGAAATTTAATCATCAAGCATGGAGAATTATCGACCCCAATTTCATCTCCTTCAATTTATTCAAGAACCCTAGATAATCAAGGACTAGTGATTCTAATTATCATAGCATGCTCATAACCAAGAATAATCATCAAAAACATGAGAAACATATCTTGATTTCGGAGATATTGAAGAGAGAAAAAAAATTAAAAACCGGTCCCAATTCGTCCGATTTGCCCCCTTGAAGAGTGAGATTGGTTGAAAAATGATGATTACGTAGTTGATTCTTGTATCTTCCCTTGATTTTGCACAAAATTTCTTTGAAAATGAAGAGAAAAACCAATAGTATTGATGCTAGGGTTCGGAGGGAAGAAAAAATAAAATCTGGAGAAGATGGAAATGGCGATTCGGCCGTGCTTCCCTATATAAAGGTTCGACTGACACGGCCGTGTTGCATATGACACTGTCATGTCGAACTGTTCGAAATAAGCACAAACTCACTGTCTCACCGACTCGGCCGTGTCCGGTGACATGGTCGTGTCGTACTCTCCCAGAAAATCGAAATCTCACTGTTTTGGCACTCGGCCGTGTCCTGTGACACGGTCGTGTCGCACTGTCCAGGAAAAACAATTCCTCACTGTTTTGAAGCTCAGCCGTGTCCTGTGACACGGCCGTGTCATACTAGCCCACAATACCAAATTCTTTCTGTTTTGAGACTCGGTCGTGTCAGAGGCAACTCGACCGTGTCCTACCTGCCCATATCGTTAGTTTCTGATAACGCACTCGTTTCCTGCATTTTTAACACACACAGTTGAACCGGTCAGTTTCGGATCGAGTAAAAACAAATAAGGAAAATAAATTCGAAAAACAAAAGATGAAAAAATCTAACTAAACCGTTGGGTTGCCTCCCAAGTAGCGCTTTTTTTTATAGTCATTAGCTCGACTTCTTCCCGTTTTGCTCAAGCTTCAACATCGTGCACCTCTATGCACTCAAACGCATTGATTTCTTCGATTCGTCCGAAATACGGCTTCATTCTATGCCCGTTTACCTTAAATTGCTCGTTCTTCCGCGGATCAAGAAGTTCTACTGCTCCGTATGGCCATACTTTAACGACCTTGAACGGTCCGCCCCATCGCGACACCAATTTTCCGGGCATGAGCTTAAGACGGGAGTTATGTAACAAAACATCCATCCCAGGTTCGAGAGATTTGCGAACGATACGCTTATCATGATACCGTTTCGTCCTTTCTTTGTAGAGCTTAGCATTTTCGTACGCCTCATATCCCATCTCATCAAGCTCATTTAAATGTAAAAGTCATTCCTCGCCCGCCATTTCTTGATCTAAATTGAGCGCTTTGATTGCCCAATACGCCTTGTGTTCCAACTCAACGGGTAGGTGACATGCTTTCCCAAATACTAGGCGATATGGGCTCATTCCAATAGGAGTTTTGTAGGTCGTGCGGTATGCCCATAAAGCGTCATTCAACTTCAATGCCCAGTCCTTTCTTGTCGGTTTCACCGTCTTTTCGAGTACTGCCTTTATTTGTCTATTGCTCACTTCGACATGCCCGGAAGTTTGTAGATGGTATGCCGTTGCGACTTTATGCATTATATTATACTTCTTAAGCAAGCCTGCAAGTTGTTTATTGTAAAAATGCGTGCCTCTATCGCTGATTACAGCTCTAGGCGTCCCGAACCTGCAGCAAAATCACATCCCTAAAAAAATTGCAAACTACGTTAACATCGTTAGTTCGGGTTGGAATTGCTTCCACCCACTTAGAGACGTAGTCCACAGCAACTAAAATATATTCAAAGCCATGGGAAAGTGGAAAAGGACCCATAAAATCAACTCCCCAAACATCGAAAAGTTCAACAACAAGATTGTTTGTCAACGACATCTAATTCCTTTTGCTTATATTCCCCGTTCGTTGACAACGATCGCAACTCTTGCAATGGGAATCATTTTCTTTGCGCTAAAATGTCCCCCACAGTGCAACTCATGGCAAAATGACAATATGCTCTCGTGCTCTTCCTCCGGGACGCAACGTCGGAATATCTGATCAGGCCCCAACCTGAATAAGTAGGGCTCGTCCCAAAAGTAATGCCTGCACATGGAAACAAACCTCTTCTTCCCTTGATAGGTCAAGTCGGGCTGCAAAACACCACTAACAATGTAATTAACAATATCAATATACCAAGGTGTCCTTGTTACATCGAATAATTGCTCGTCAGGGAAAGTTTCAACAATCGGCAAAGAATTATCGAGTTTAAAATTATCTCCCTCGGTTAACCTGGATAGATGGTCGGCAACTACGTTTTCCGAACCTTTTTATCCTTAAACTTCAAATCAAATTCTTGCAGCAGAAGAACCCACCGAATTAATCTTGGTTTTGCATCGGATTTTTTTAATAAATATTTCAATGCGGCATGATCCGTATGCACAATTACTTTTGAGCCAACCAAGTAGGATCGAAATTTGTCTAGAGAAAACACAACGGCTAAAAATTCTTTTTCGGTGGTGGTGTAATTAGCCTGAGCTTCATCGAGCGTTTTGCGAGCATAGTAAATTACGTGGAAAAATTTATTCACTCTTTGCCCCAAAACGGCACCAATAGCAAAGTCGGATGCATCACACATAATTTCAAATGGGAGAGACCAATCGGGAGCAACAACAATAGGTGTGGAAGTTAACCTTTCTTTCAAGGCATTAAAACCGACTAAACATTCCTCGGTAAAATTAAATTTGGCATCCTTACACAAAAGGTTACTCAAAGGGCGGGCAATTTTCGAAAAATCTTTAATGAAACGCCTATAAAACCCGGCATGCCCTAAAAAGCTTCGAACCTCTTTGACACATGAAGGCGGAGGTAATTTAACAATTAAATCAACTTTAGCCTTATCAACCTCCATTCCTTTATTGGAAACCACATGACCCAGAACAAGACCTTGTTTTACCATAAAATGACTCTTTTCCCAACTAAGTGTAAGATTACACTCAATACATCGTTCTAGCACAATAGTCAAATTATTTAAACAATCATCAAAAGTGGTTCCAAACACAGAAAAGTCATCCATGAATACCTCGATAGATTTTTCTAACAAGTCGGAGAATATGGAAAGCATGCACCTTTGAAAAGTAGCGGGAGCATTGCAAAGACCAAACGGCATCCTCCTAAAGGCAAAAGTGCCAAAAGGGCAAGTGAAAGTGGTCTTCTCTTGATCTTTCGGAGCGATGGGAATCTGATAGAAACCTGAAAGACCATCTAGAAAACAGTAATAATCATGCCCTGCTAAACGTTCCAACATTTGATCAATGAAGGGAAGGGGAAAATGATCCTTTTTTGTTACGGCATTTAATTTCCGATAATCAATGCACATTCTCCAACCCGTTACTATTCTAGTGGGCACCAATTCATTTTTATCATTACGAACCACCGTTATTCCAGATTTCTTAGGTACTACATGCACAGGACTCACCCACTTACTGTCGGATATCGGGTAGATGACTCCGACATCTAGCAATTTCAAAACTTCCTTTTTCACAACATCATGCATGTTCGGATTCAAACGCCTTTGAGGTTGCCTAACAGGTTTAACATTATCCTCAAGAATTATTTTATGCATGCACCTAACAGGACTTATCCCCTTGATATCGGAAATACTCCACCCAATTGCTTCCTTTAATTTAGTCAAAACTTCTACTAATTTGTTTTCTTGCAAGGGAGTTAATTCGGAAGAGACAATTACAGGGTAAGTGTCACTTTTTCCTAAGAAAACATATTTAAGATGTGCCAGAAGTTCTTTCAATTCAAGTTGGGGTGGGGTGATTTCAACGGGCTCCTCAAAATTTAATTCCAATGGTAGCTCAAGACCGTCAACTTCATCAATGGTTTCAGAATTATCTAATAATGCAACATATTCTCCAATTTCTAAATTATTCAGCTCCATATCATGCTCAATGGTTAGGGCATCATGTAACGTGTCCCCTACATCATCATGCAAATATGTATCATTAACCAAATAATCAACGCAATCAATAAAATTCACATTATGGGCAGCATAAATATGAGAAGGGATAGGAGATGAACCGAACACGTCGATTTCCACAGTTTCGCCCAAGACGGTCATGGTGACCTTTCCTTCATCAACATCGACGATTGTTTTTGTTGTACGCATGAATGGCCGTCCTAGAAGTATTGTCCCTTCATTTTCGCTTGTCCCGAAATCGCTCATCTCCAAGATAACAAAATCGGCCGGGATCACCAACTTGTCCACTTGCACTAATAGGTCTTCAATGACTCCCTTGGGGTATTTCACCGACCTATCCGCCATTTGAAGAGTCATTCTTGTTGGTTTGATTCCCCCGAGTCCAAGCCTCAAATAGGTCGAGTATGGCATGAGATTCACACTTGCTCGCAAATCTAACATCCCACGAGCAACTTTCTTATCTCCCATAGTGATGTCGATCATAAAACTTCCGGGATCGCCTTTCTTTTGACCCCTTGCTTCTACCTCGTAGAGCACCACTTTCTCGTTCCCATTGTATCTTCTTTTGTTGGAGGCCAACTCTTTGAAAAATTTTGTATAAGCGGGAATATTTTTCACAACATCCAAGAGAGGTAAGTTGACATGAACATTTGAAAGTATGTCGTAGATTTCGGAAAATTGCTCATCTTGCTTTGCTTTTCTAAGTCGGCTCGGAAAAGGGATTGGTGGCTTATATGGTTGAGCAGATTTGTGAAGCTTGGAAGTCGAAGTTGCTTCGTCATTTTTTTCTTATTGATATCCCGACTCGTCTTCTTTTTCACCGCCCCTTTCTTTTACTTCGGAATTAGCTTCTTTATTAATCACTTTACCACTTCGGAGAGTGGTAATAGCTTGAGCTTGCTCGGGTTGACTTGGTGGTTTACCCCTTTCTTGTCTACGTGCCTCGGTAGCTAGTTGCCCAATTTGAATCTCCATTTTCTTCATCGAAGCTTCTAAAGATTCGAACCTTTTATTGTTCTCCGCTCGGTTTTCCTTGCTCTCTTTAATGAATGCCGCAATACTCTCCTCAAGAGAGTTCCTTTGTTGTGGAGGTGGTTCACTTTGTGTTGGTTGTTGGGCTCGGTTTCCTCCGTTGTATTGAGCTTGGGCGCTTGTGTCGTATGGCATCGGGTTGTTGTTTCTCCATGAGAAATTCGGATGGTTTCTTAGCCCAGGATGATAAGTATTTGGGAGAGGTGCATTTCTTGCGTTTCCACCATAATTATTTCTCCTCTCTTCCCACTCGGGCCTTCCCGTGCTTTGTCCCATAGCCCAATTAACTTGTTCGGTTTGTTCTCCCGGAAAAGTATGAGGGCATGGATTGGCATCATGTCCAGGTGCTCCGCAAATCTCGCAAACTCGTGAGCTAGAAGATTTATTTTGAGTCTTAAGTTGTCTTAGTTCATTTGTCAACTCATCGATTTTAGATTGCATCTCGTCCTTCTCGCTTACTTGGTGCACGGCTCCCCTACGAACACGTACACTTTTTTGTTGAGAATTGTCTCCCAACGTTTCATACACATCATATGTTTGTCTCTCCGTCAAACCCCAAAACGAACCACCGGTTGCATTGTCTACCGCTCCTTGGCAATATTGAGTCAATCCGTCATAGAAGAATTGATTAAGTAGTTGAAGCGGATAGTGATGGTGTGGGCATTGAATGAGGAGCATTTTGAATCAGTCCCATGCTTCGTGAAATGTCTCTCCATCTTGTTGTCCGAACGTTCAGATTTGAGTTCTCAATTGTGTAGTCTTTGAATGAGAGAAGTACTTTGTAATGAATTTATCGTAAACTTCATCCCATGTTCTTAGTGAGCCCGGCGCCAAAGTCATCAACCATTGTTTCGCCCCATACTTGAATGTATAAGGGAAGCACTTCATTCTTAGTTGATCCTCACTCAACCCATTTAGTGGAAAGTTGTCAATCGCCACATAGAAGTCTCGGATGAATGATAACGGATCCTCACGTGATAATCCGTGAAATGAGGGCAATTGCTCGATGTGAAATCCGCTTATGTGATAGTTCCTCGCCGCCGGTGCTAATTGGATTCATGAAATGGCGGTGTTCACCACGGGCTTTGCATAGTCCCGCATTAGATGTTCGACCGGAGGTTGTTGCGGCATGTTGTAGTTTGCTTCCATCCCATATTGAGGTCCGGGATAATAATTTGCTCCATATTGTACTCCAACGGGTGGTTGTCTCGGATAGAAGTATCTCCCTTGTTGAGCTTCGGGTATCCCTTGATTGCGCCCAACATTCTCATATCTTGGAAACCTTGGTTGACGAATGTCTTCCTCATCTATATTCTGTGCAACATTCTCAACCCTCGGTTGACGAGGGTTTTCTTCTTGGAGCAAAAGTCGCTCTTCAAGATTCGGATTCTCCTCGTCGTTTTCCATTGATGATGTGGCCATTATTTTTGGTGCTCTAATCTTTTGCACTTCGTCTATGGGCGGAAGAATCGGGTTACCCAACGATCTCCTACCAAGCATAAACAAAAGAGGTTAGAACAAATTGTTTAATTTATCGAAAATAATGAAAACGGAAAAATGATCAACAATTCAACTACTATTAAAACAAGATAAAAAATTAAACGCCAATTCCCCGGCAACGGCGCCAAAAACTTGATGAACAAATTAAATACTCGCAAGTGTACGAATCGCTTTTGTAGGAAGCGGCAAGTAACTCCGAGGTAGATCTCTCGTGGAATTGGAAACGGTTTAAAGTTCGATAATGTTCGGCAAATAGTCGGATGAACAAAAGTAAAGTAAATTAAAATACATCATTGGTTTGATAGGATTACAATTACTAAAGCATGAAATTAAAATAAACTAAACGTTAAAAACACCGAATTTAATGGTTGGATAGTAGAGAGATTACAATTATGAGAATGATATGGGAATCTAGAATCAGTGACACACACGCAATCAATTATTAGTTCCGATACTCAAATAAATAAGATTTGGAATTATCGATTGCTCATGATTAAAAGAAATCCGTTTGATGGCGGTAATTCTAAAAATCACGATTGTTTTTATCGAAAATAAAAGATACTCCTTTGATGGGGACGAATCTCTACTAACAATCGGCTAGCTAATACCTTTCATGGGGTAAATCGCTAGAGGATCGCGGAAAAAGGTTTAGAACATTCACAATCGCTACTATCGGGTCGTTTGATGGCCAACACCGACAAAAACCCTCGATTTGAATAATAATAACAACTAAGAAATAGGTTTGATGATCTAAATCGAAAGTTCTTAAACGAAGAACAAACAAGAGGAACAATCCCAAACTTTACCCGGAAAATCAATAGAAACTAACAATCGATAACATGTGTGCAAAAACCCATATGAAATGTTTAGCTACTCATGATTATTTCAACAACAATAATGGAAATTGTAAAACAAAACATGGTAGAAACTTACCGTGTAAATGCCGAAATTGAATTCCCGATGAAGATTTGATGTTCTTCCTTCAAGAGCTCATAAACAATATGGAACAAGGAATAATATTCACTCACAAAATGTATTTTTGTTCAAGATGAACTTACAAAGAAGATGATGAAAATCTCTCTTTTTCCTCACTTTTTGGTGTTTGTCTCCCTCAATCTTGTGTTTTTCACACCAAAATATCTCAAAAGAAATCTGAATATCTTCCTAGGGTCTCCACACCCTTTTTTGATAGCCAAATGATCAAGAAAAGGGCTCAAAATAGTGCAAAAATGTCAAAGAAAATGACTTGCACCGAAAAGTGACACGGCCCGTGTCCTGGGACACGGACGTGTCGTACTACCCTGAAAAGAAGAAAAACCCACTGTCCACGGACCCGCCGTGTCCCATGACACGGCCGTGTTGTACTATGCTGAAAATGCAAAACCGGCTGGATAGGGGCTCGGCCGTGTCATAGAAGACACGGTCGTGTTGTACTCTTCCGGAAATAGAAGTTTTACTGGAACGAGACCCGGCCGTGTCATGTGACACGACCGAGTTGCCTGGTGCGTCCGAGTTGTTTTCTTCTGTTCTGATTCCGATTTTTGGTCTTCTTCGGCTTGATCCTTCGTTCTTGTATCAATACACCTCGGAATTTAGCATACGATATATCGTTTCGAAGCTAATTTCACTAGGAATTTATATCAAAGGAGAACACATCTTAATTCGGAGTGGTGATTCTGGAATTTAGAAGATACGACCGATATTGCTTCAATCTTTTATCGTTTTAGGCCCCATTTTAGCTCTTAATCGTCATAAACTCCAATTTTAGCTATGAAAGTGCAGGTTTTACCACAATCTTCGTTTGGTTACCTATAAATTAAAAACACAACATACCACGCATAAAAGAGAACAAAAATACTAAAAAGCAAACAAAAATACGACTAAATAGAACAGAATGAGTCGATCAAGAATCGACTCATCAAACACAAATCTGAAGAAGAAAACCAGTAATAGTTAGTATTGACATCCGCAAAAATATGATACAAATCCATTAGTAGTTTTTAAAAATGTTATCAATACCAAAATCCCAACCTGGTGGAACCAGCAACATTATGGGCGCAACAACACACATATAGACCACAAACATTCAGCAGACGACAGCACATAAAAAACAAACAAACACACACACAAACATATACATAGCATGAGCATATATAATACACCATAAGAAATACAGAAAACCAAGAAACACGTATCGATCGAAGCAGCAACAGCTGAAGATGATCGCTGGAAAGGGGGAAAAAAATCAGGAAGAAGAGAAAATGGAAAGAAATAGGAGGACGACTAAGAAAATGCAGGCCCTTGTTTGAAAGAATGTCATAAGGAAGAGACAAACCGCAGAACACCAGCCAAATCACAGTACATGCACAAGCATATCCAGAAACCCAAAGAAGGGTGCAAACATCAAAGAAGCAGCACAATATATATTGAAAGTAATGCGGAGCCTGCGTATAGTTTCAATAGAACTGCTATTTTAACACCATTACACGCAAACCACCAACGTTTGCAAAAGCTGTTCGAAAGGCAAACGAAAGAGTGAACAATCTCTTCCGAGATCGCACAAAGAAGAAGAAAAAATACGAGAAAACAACGAATTAAAAGGAAAAACTGGTCGTGCGATTTTATTCCTATACAACACAAACAAACTCAAACAGAAATTTGTCACACAAATTTACTCGAGGTGAACGCCTGGACCATGTTGCTGTTAAAAGAAACAGGTCAAATAACTGAAATAAACTAAAATATATTTGGAATTAAGCAAAAATACATAATCAATACTTATACAGAATCTTAACTGTTGCAGATATCAAAATCGACTATTTGATAGTAATAACTGTTTTATACACTTTCAACAAGAAAAGTAAAATCGCTGTTGAATATATAATTCATAAAAAATAATAATAAATCAAACAAAGAGAACAAGAAAACGGGTAGAACCTTACAAATTTCTACAAATAAATTTGGAGGAAGTAAGGGAAGAAATAGAAGTCAGATACCTTAATCTGCAGCTGCCAGGAATTGAAGAAAGATATCAAGAAGCAGCGAGAGATCAATAGAAAATTGGAAACGGGAAAACCGAAACCCTAGTTTGAAAAGCGAAGCACGACGAAAAGTGAGATAAGAAGTACCATGAAACAAAGAATAAAGAATGAAAAGGAGGAAGATGTCGCCCGAGTGACCAGAGCAGAGAGCTCGGTGGAAGAAAAGGAAGCGGCAGAAAACGGGAAGTAGGTGAAAGAGGCAGGAGACGGACGACGAACATACACTCTTATTACTATTGGTAAATTTTGACAAATGATATATGTAGTTCTTAGGCCGGATATAAGTACTAATTAAGTGTATTAATTGCACTAAATAACATATATAAAATTCGGTAGAATTAATGCAGGTAATTAATATTTTTCTGCAGCTCTAAAGACTGTATACATCGGGACCTTTCTTTTTTGATAGTCAATGATGAGGGTGTTTGATCGGATTTTTTTTATTAGCTATTTGTAGAAGTATTCACGGATTGGGTATCCGGTCCCGCTTTTATCCCATTCAGCAAAAATGACTCATGAATCGATCCCAAGTTGTTCATAACATCGGTTCAAGTGGGTCGGATACTCGACTTTAATAAAAAACGAGACAGCATGGCCCGTGCGATGCACGGGCATTTTTCATCAAAATTAAATCATACTTGTATTTCGGGTAAAAAGTGTTCGGATTATGTTGGCACGTTGATTTCTTTTGTATACACTCTTAATCTTAACTCGTCATGTGTACCATCAAATCGTTGATGTTGCTCTCCCATTTACCATAATTTGCATTCACGTTGCAATGAACTGTGTAGTGCGAGATTTTAAGTAATTTCTTTTATCGCTATAAAGTCCAGCGCTTCATTTACAATAAAAATCTTAGTGCAATGTTCCACTATATACTTGTGCAACTTACCTTATAGAACCCGTTAAACAAATAAACATGGTCACAAACATTCATAAAAGCAAAAGCGAATATGTAATCTCGTGCTAACATTAAACCCATGATTCCTATATAGTTAAGAAAAACCTACATTTAATTTATAAGTAAGGAATCTCTATTTTGGATAGCATGTAAAGCGTATCCGATTTCAAACTTTGACGACATTTATAGTACTTTATGTGATGAGTAACCACTGATAATAGTATCACTCGGTTAATAAATATTCTTTCTCCCGCCATGTAGCATTCTAACCGTATGAAGACCATAACAACTTAATTTCTCTTATAAAGTATAAAAACATTTGTATCAAGTTATAAAAAAAATACAACTTTTAAATGTGCTTTTAATACATAAGATAGATAATTGTATACTTTCAAATTTAAAGAGACTATTCAATTTGTTAAGCATGCTATCCAATGAGAAACTAAAATTTTGCATACCCAACACTCATGCCAACATGCTATTTCATTAGCTTTGCATACAACAAAATATAGAATATATGTAAAATATAACCTTCTCATCCATGAAACCTCTTTTAACAAACTGACCATTTGCTTCACCACTGCTTTTACAATCTTAAATGTCCAGAGAATTATTCAAACTTAGCATTCTAATAATAATAACAACATAAATAACAATATAAGGATTTCTCGTGATAAGAACCCATACCTCCATTGTTTTTAGTTTTAGCTTCCGATGTAGATGTCCCGTTTTCGTCTTTTGAATCCTCCACGTCATCTGAGTGCCAACAAAGCAAAAGGTGTCAAGTTTTGACCCAAAGAAATTTTTACAGTGCGTTACTCAAATATAGAGCCCATATCATTGTAGAATAGTAAAAGGAAAAAATATTAGCTTGTCATTTAACGAAAGAGAATTAAGTACCTGATTCAACTCTTACTCGTTGAGGTTTAAACCGCGCCTTAAACTGAATAGCATTGAATCTCTTTCTTTTTCTGCCCCTAACCTCCGGTGGATCCTGCGTTTCAACATTTCCGTATTCGTTTACATCTTTTGCGCTCTCTTTTGAAATGTTCGCGGTTTTCACCTCTGTTGACTTGACGTTTGTAGCAGGAGATCATCCAAGTTCTAACCTGTTTCGGACCTCCTCAAAGGGCTCGACTCCATTGTCATATGATGGTTATTTATAATATTCAAAATCCATCTGAAAAGTCCAATTTATTAACCAAATTAAGCCATTTTTAATGACTTGTAAGTTGTAATTTGTTTGCATCCTCTTTGCATGCCTCAACGTAAGTCCTATAGTTGGCATCTTGAAAGTGCATTTAATCATATTTAGTGATGTTTTACTTATACAGTAAGTGTAACCAGGATTGTACAACATATTGGTTAGGTCATTATACTTCTATCTATGTTTGGCAGTATGATAAATTTGGTTTCTTTATGGAATTTTGTTAGTGGTATATACAGTTGTAAATTGTGCAGGCTTGCTCCTTTTTGCAGTTAATTCAATATTGATTCTTTTGTATTAAAATTGATTTGCATTAAATGGGTTTATGAGTGAGTTTGCGTAATTTTAATTGTGAATTCATTAATGTAATCAAATGAATGCTTCATAAAGGAAGGCTTTAGACATTCAAGCTTCAAAGCTCTTAAAAGCTAGCTTAAACCACATATTTGAATTTCTTAGCTTGTGACATTAATGCTCACATTCAATAGGGGGAACTCATTCTTTATATATATATAGATATCACTAAATTTTGTATTATTATTTCTAAAAATATTAATATGTTGATAGAAGGAAATGAAACTCATATTTTGTTGTATCTCCTCTCCAGTCAATAACATAGCAAAAAACAAAGTAAAAATTTGTTTAGTCTATTTACACACAAAATACAAAAATATCCCTTATATGTGGACCGACTAGGGTACTCATTGATTCACAGAAATGAAAACTGTAAATTGGTCCACTACGATATATACCCGTCCTTATAACTGTCCTGCTCACTCTAAGCGTTCAGCTACCCATTTTTGTGGTTCAATTGGTTCGGTTTTCGCGATTCTTACAGATCAACAACCCCTCTCGTATATTTCCTTCGGTGAAATTCAACCCTAGCCGATATTCACATTTTTGTTTCTTCGTGAACAAACCCGTTGCCTATATAGACACGCACACTCGCTCATGGGTGTGTACCGAGCCGACGATGACTATGATTACTTGTTCAAGGTAGTATTGATAGGCGATTCCAGTGTTGGAAAGTCGAAAAAAAAACGGTCCCATAATAAAACTCCACAATCTATCTATTAATTTCTTGATTGTATTTTGGAGATTGGGATTGATTTTGATGTTGTGATCCTTGAAAAGATCGATGAAAATCATGTCTGAAACCAATGAGATCGATTTGATCTTGAAGAATTTAGGACAAGCTGTGATCGAACAATTTCAGTTCATCACAATAGTGTACATCAATCTAATGGTTTCGTTTTTTTTTTCCCACACACGCATACGAGGGGATCGTCCCCTGTCCTGAGTACCCCCGAGAGGCTCGACCTCACCCCCGATCTAGAGGTAACCTGTTCGCCTCATTGTCCCCCGCTTGGGTTACAGGCCCGCACTTACTGGGCCAGTTCAGGGTTAATGGTTTTGTTTCTTACTTTCCCAATTTTTAGGGTTTTGTTTTCCAGTTTTTTTTATTATTTTTTTTATTTTTTCTTAGGATTTTCTAATTTTTTAAGATAATTCAAATTTTAAGCTATGTTAAGTTGTTGTTTGTATAATTTTTTTCATATAATAAATCTAAATAAAAATATAACTAACTTTCATTAAATTAGTTGATATATGTTCGACCCACTAGCATTACCAATTTGCTCACCAATCAGTTTTTGAAATAATGGCGGCAAAAATTCGGAGTTGCTATATTATGAACCCAAATAAGTTGATATTTTACGGGTCCAAATTTATATAATATGAACCTAAAACCAACACATAAGATATGCGTCGATGGATTAACCGGAGTATGTGTCATTTACTCATTTATCTCTCACGAGTTCATGATGAATCATGACCTAGGGTACATAATATAAATCGCCCATAAATCATTATTTCATATCACGATTTCTACCCGGTATGATGAAATGGAAACGAAACCCAAAAAAAAAAAAAAATTACCACAATTTTCATAAAAATTAAAGGCATGTTGGATTTTTTACATTACATCGACATATGGAGTTAAAACAGACATAATACATTTAGTATAAACAAATCCATAATCAGTACATGCTTCCAAAGCTCATATAGATAATCCATACACAGGCACATAACATTACTCATAATAAATCGACCAATCTCCCCCTCCTTCAACAATGCACGTACAGAATGCATCCCGACGTGAACAAATTACGTGCTGAATTCAATCTTGATGATGATGAACAAGCATCGAGTGGCAATACAATCCAAAGCTTTAAAGGAAGTAAGATAACTGCTTTTTCTTTCTCGTACCTCCTTCTCCGTATAGCTCGTTCCACTGCTTTAGTTCGGCCATTACGGATCCCTCAGAGGCGAAACTGGCAGCAACCTGCAAGGACCACATGAATATTTATTTATTTATTTCAAGAATGTAAGTACAAATTGATTTGATTTTTTAATTTTATGTGTATCGTTTAGCGCAAACCGCACTTCCGCTGATCCCTTTCGAATACTTAAAAATAAAAAGAATAGTCTATGATTTACAATTTCGACTGACAGAGTTAAACGAAAGGTCGTCACAGTACCTGATTCTTGGCCTGCCTCATGTCTTCCATGTTTAAGGGCCTTAAAGAAATTACTTTTTCCTCTTTAGTTTCTTCTAAGGTAGCAGAAGAAGCATCTTCAGAGCTCTTGCCTTCATCATCTCTCTGTTTCTTTTTCTAAATTAAACAAAAGTGATCTTTAGATGATGTTACAAATTGTCATAATTTGAAAGGCATCAATAAGAGTAGAAATTTCGGGTTCGAAAAATTAACAATATACCTTATCCTTTTCCCTCTCTTGTTGAATGAATTCTCTCACCGGCCGGTAAGCCGCTGTTACACATAGATTCTGCTTCCAATAGTAAATGTCACGAGTTAGAGATACAAATGAAACTTAAACTTGACGAAATTTTCAAGGAGATAATTATTAAAACTAACACTGAGGATTAGTTTTACTACAAAAGGCTTCGATTATCTGTTACAAGTACCCGGCTGGAGTTTATATTCAAACAAATGTCTACCAGTATTTGTAATTTTGAAAGATAACAGGTGCTTTTTTTGGGTGGGCAATAATGCTACACCATGGGGTACTTTTGCAATTATTCCAATTTTCAAGTAAGCAGTTCAGACCTTGAGATCACTTCCACTATATCCTTCTGTCATGGCAGCAAGCTCTTTGAAATCCAGGTGTTCCACTTTTTCTTTTGACAAAACGGTTTTCAAGATCTTTTCCCTGTTCTCCACCGATGGCAGATCGACCATGATCCTGTTCAACAAAAATTCGAGTTTTAGTTTCATGGTCATATGAGCATGTTGTCAATTGACTTCTAAAGCATTATAATGGTGATTTCTGCTATTTTTAATAGAAAAGACGCAAAATCTTGGTCTGCTGGAAGTTATTCCGGAAAAGGCGCAATGAAAAGCCATATGAACGAGAGCAGAATCTCGTCCCATGCTAAGAATGATTTTGTATAGATTTCGATGATGTTGTGTGAATATATTAGAACGGGCACCCCTATTGAGTTGTAATTTTATTTTTTCGAATAGATATTTTTTGTAAGACAAGAATACATTAGAAGAGCGATAAAAGGATAGCCTAATTGATATGACATTGTAATTACGTAATTTACCTGCGTTCGAAACGCCTTATAATTGCCTCGTCGAGATCAAAGGGCCTATTAGTCGCCGCAAGAACAAGAATCCTCTCACCAGGTTTCGTCAACAGCCCATCCCAATGTGTCATAAATTCGTTTTTAATTTTCCTCATCGCCTCGTGCTCCCCCACTCGTGTCCTCTGCCCGAGCATACTGTCAACCTCATCCACAAAAATAATCGTGGGAGAAACTTTGGCCGCGAGCGTGAAAAGAGCTCGGATGTTTTTCTCATCTTCCCCAAACCATTTGGAAGTGATGGTCGACATTGATACATTTATGAAGCTCGCCCCGGCTTCGTTGGCTATGGCTTTGGCCAGCATTGTTTTTCCGGTACCTGGCGGGCCAAAGAGCAGTATGCCTCTGCAAGGCTTGAGAAGGCCGCCGTTGAAAAGGTCGGGTCTTCTGAGAGGAAGCATGACGAGTTCCTGAAGTGATTCTTTAGTCTCGTCTAGAGAGCCGATATCGGAGAACGTGACTCCGATTTTGTTCGCGGGGATGACTGCGGGTCTTATGCGCTTTTCGAATTCGTTGTCTGGAGGAACTTCCTGGCATAATCAAGACAGGGGTCGATTGAGATAGGAATAAAAGCATAAACCGATGAAGCATTTCTTACACAAACTTATTATTATTAACTAGCGATAAAATGACGGACTTACAGGGGTTTTTGACTTTTCTGGCGTTGGGTCTCCAGACTCCGATTCAGGTTTTGCTCCAGCATTCCCTTTCCCATTGGGGTCCTAAATTGATCCAAACAGGGAAATTATAGAGCTTCAAAATCTGAGAAGGTTTCTTATCAAAGTTTTGGAAAGGCGGAACTGTGAAAAGCAAAGACAAACCTTGAAACATTCAGCGCCAAGGCGTGTAGCCTCCATTTTGAGGGTACCTTTTCCACCATTTTTACCTTCTTGAAAAATGCTTAATCCATGGGCTAAACTGCCAGGGCGTATAATCAAGAGAGGACATGAACATTTTACAATGTGAGGGAAGCATCAAATTTTGGACGAACTGATTACATAGAAACCCCAACTATCTTCCCAAATTACAAAGACTTCTTCCAAAATTACCCCTGAGGTTTAGTCTAGTTACAAATTAACTCATTTATCTTTCAATATTACAGAGGACCACTAGTTACTCTAATCACCAACAACAGTTATCAAGAAATGAAATAGTAAATGAAAGAAACAGATTATTACACATGTACCTGTTAGCTGATATAACGAGCTTCCCATTGCGATATTCTGGATCCTTGGTATTCATCAAATGATACGATAAAGCAGAGACAACAATTTCCTCAATGTAAGTACTAAGAACCACGGTATCGCCATGACAAATAGATCCTAAATCATTACACTCGAGATCATTAGCAGCAAGCACCTCAGCGATATGATTGTTGTTGTCCTGAAACTGGATCTTTCTCATATCCTCTTCCAGTTGGCTTTTCCAGTTTACGAGATGAGCTTCGTCCTCCGGCGGTCTAATCTCGATATTATAAGGAAATAAAAGGCTCAGTCTGTTGTCTATTTCCACACAATCCTCATCGAGGTCTAGCATCCGGGAACCAAGCACCAAAACCAATCCTGTTAACTTCTTCAACATTCTATCGAACAGTTTGTATAGCCTCGAGGATTGGAGGAAAAGTTTGTCAACGTCTCGGATGTAGAGAATGATGCAGTTTTTTTGAGAAACTGAAACTAAGACCTGCATGTGAAAGGTAATATCGTCCAAATTTTAACAAGGCCAACATTTCTCAAGGGCAACGAAATATATCTCATAAAAAATCACAGTATAACAGATAGTCTCAATCATTAGCATCAGGGACGGAGCCACGATTTGAGAACGGGGGGCAACAACTAAAGAATACCGTAACCACCACGACAAAGTATGATGCGCAGCTTTTTTCTGAAAAAACATATAAAACACCAATTTCTTTATTTTTTATTTTTATATTCTTTTAGCCGACCCCAAATCATTTTGGGACTAAGGCTTAGATGTTGTTGTTGTTGTTGATTCTTTTAAATTATTTGGGCCAAGACGTGGCTGGATCGGGTTCCGAACTGCCTACTACCTTTGCCCCTATGTGTGCCAGATAACAGAATTTAAATATATCATATTTGCATGAAACAATTACAGCAATGTTCATTCATAGTTAAATATTCCAAAATACGTCATTAGATCATAATCTGTTGAATCCACAACAAATTTTATTTGATCAACATTCTTGAGTTGGCGAGGTAAACAATTATTAGATTATGAATTTTTTCAAACAGTTATTATATCACAACTTAAATACATTTAAAAAATATATATTAAATACTTGAAAATACACACAAACACACACACACACACACACATATATATATATATATGTATATATATAGATATATATATGTATATATATAGATAACAGTTGGGGGCGCATGCCCCCCCTGAGCATGTAGAGGGCTGCGCCACTGATTAGCATAAGAGTAAAACACATTTAACCCCCTGAACTATGGTGTTTTTAACCCTTTGTCCACTAAACTTTTTATTGCATATCCCCCACCCTGGGACCCACCAGGCGAGTGAAAATGAATGAAATACACAGGGTAAATGTAGTACCGAACCACATTATATCATCAACTAAGTTCACTAACACGACCCGTCCCATCAATCGAGAGACCTCCAAAGTTAGAACTCAAGAAGCTGCCGCCGCATTTAAAATATGAATTTTTGGGACCCGACGATTCCTTGCCAGGCGTTAGAAATCTTACAGTTCTTGGTTTGATTGGCTCGGCATTTGCACAGGTCACACGTTGTAGCCAGAGTAGAGAAAGGAGCGAAGGATAGTCTGTTTCTTGATTAAGACCACAGAAGTTAAATCGAACTTTAGATCGACAGTCCACCGGGTCGGTTTCTCTGCCAAGAAGTGGATTTTCCGGTGCACACATATATATATATATATATATGCCGCTGGACAAATCAAAAACATGTGTCCATGATAGAATGTGTAATGGCTCAGGCCCAGAGGACAAAGTGAACACATAGTTCAGTGGATAAAGTGCAAGGAAAAAAAAAGTTTAATTGGCAAACTGCAAAATCCTTGGAGATCAGGGGGTTTAGTGTATTTCATCTCTTACCATAATCAGGGATATCACTTTATTTACTTGAACGACGAACCCTAATTGAGGATGCAGTTACCTTGTAAAGTGACTGTAAGAGAAGTTTCTCATCAAATGACCAGCTGCTAATGCGCTTGGGAGGAGCTAAAAAAGTCAAAACAAAAACCAGCGAGATATTACATTTCATTTTCAAAAAATTGAGGATAAATAAGATCCAGGCATCATGACCAGAAAAAAGAGTTGTTTATTTTTTTCCAATGTTTATTTCAAAATATATCGGATTTGGTATCATAAAGCTACAAGTAGCATTGAAATCGATATTTTGCAAAAAGTATGCTTCAAACTTGCAATGATAACATACATAATGCAGTTACTCACATGTAAGGAAAATCATATCCGAACCTGGATTTGAAGGGGATGACAGCCCATTGATGCTATTCATATCTGAAGAGACAGAGGAGAATCTGCGAGGCCTTACAGAAGTATCGACTCCTTCAGTATCCCTTTGAGGAGTAAAAATTGATGTCATATAGACGTTCCGTGTAAACTGGCATTTGGATGTTATGCAAATAATTTAGCTAATCATTACCTTACAGTGGTATCCAATCCATTTCTTTGCACCGATAATGTGCCTTCAGAAAATAATTCATAGTCTCGTTATAATAGTTGCCACAAGAGATCAAGGGAAATTGAAAAACAACAATGATCATATCTAGTTCTAAAGATCAGGAAAAAAAAAAAAACAGAAAAAGAAAAAACAAGGATGAAAGGGGAAACCAAACAATGAAGCAGACTATGATACTTCATCAGATTTTGCCATACTCCCTCCCATTTTAAATATAAGAAGTTCTGGAGTTTCTTCTTATATTTAAAATGGGAGGGAGTATTCACTGTCTTAAAAATGCAATCCACAAATCTTATGGTAACCAGACTACTGGATTATGCTACCAGTTCAAATCACTATTCCACTGATTCTGGATACAAAACCATCATGTAAATAAAATATTTTCTCAGTTGACAAAATAAAATCTCAAGTCGAATCAGAAGCATACTAAACTAAATTCAACCATCAATAATCCTGAAAATTGACACTCACAAATGTCAGTGCAAGATGGGATAAATCATGCATTACATACATACCTTTGTTTTCATCTTTATATGGAAGCACAGAACCAAAAAAACTGGACATTCGTTCGATCGTTGCCTCTGAGATAGACCTCTTGAGAGACTACACACACACAGACCCAAAAAAAAAAAAATCATGCAGTTTAGTTTTATCACACAAAAAAATACAATGTGATGGATGTTTGATAAACTGGTTCTAACAGCATATAGCATGCATGCTAATCGTTGGCCATTATTTACGGAAATAGTGCTTACAGAGTCTTTCTTGGTGATATTATACTTGCTTTGCATCTGTTATAAATGATCAAATAAATAAATAAATAATGGTAAGTATATGTTTGCAGAAAGACTCGGAACTCGAACATATTGACATCAAACAGAACCACCTTAAGTGAAAAGTCATTAATATCCAACAGAAGCAACTTTGCTTCGAAATGATGTGCCAGAGCCTTGGCAAGCATTTGCTGGTACAGTTCTAACAAGAATGAACAAACACAATTAGACTAAACTTGAAACAGAATGAAAAAGAAATGTTTAGTTTCGAACACAATTATCAAACGGGCAAAAGTTGTCCATACCTGCGGGCCCTGAAAGCAATATAGACCTACTTGCAGGAGAAAGATTTCGAGTGTGCTTAGATACATCTAATTGTTTTAGATGAACATACGCTGCACTTGTCAATAATACACGTGTTCGTTCACTGTCAAGTCATCAAGGGAGGGTATTAGCTAGTACATAATAACACCATAAATAATTCTAAGCTTTACGAAATTAGTAAACAAGAAGAAAATGGATGGAAAATGTCGCCTAACATGGTGGGGGTTGATTCATTTAGCTCATGGTGCAACAAACATAAGGACTTACAACATAGCGCTTATTGCTTCATTTGGTTGCCTCAAGTTCCTATCTCATAAAAGGACATGTCAATGTATTCATCATCATATGCACCTTAATCCCAAGTATGTCCATGAAGTTTATAGTATCAAGTAATAGTCAAAATTAGTTACCATTACAAAGTCATACAAAAAGCAAAGTATCAAAGTTTTACACCATATGCTCTTCCTGTCGCAACATCTATACGAAGTAGAAACGAGATGAGAACTCCAAAACATCGTCATAAGTTTCTTCACTTGCACTAGAAATATCATATGACCGTGATTACTTGAGATAAATGCTACAATCGTAGCTCATTGCATGACTGATACTGTAAAATAAACATGTACAGCATGTCACATGACATGGCAATGTATTGATTCTAACTATTGTCATACTTATTTTTTGTTAGAATAGACTAAATACTTTTTATTCTAGACATAGCAATACATTGAGAATCAAAATTATTTAGTCTAAAAAGTAAGGGGCTGTCTGGCGGTTGCTGCATGATTTAGTGCAGAATGGTTGAGAGGCCCGAATGGTTGAGAGACTGTGTATTGTTGGGTGCAGAATGAAATTTGGTTGTTTGGTAACTGTTTTGAATGGTAACAAATTACTATTTTACCCTTCTGTATAAAAGTAGCTATTAAAAATCCCATTTTTTTCTGTCCTTGCGCACCAAAACCTCTCATTTTTATAAATAAACGGCCCCTAAGCATCAACGATGATTTGAATCTTTCCAAATTAATTTAAACAAAGCATTCAGAAACTCAGCACAGTTACTTTCTCTTTCACACTCTTTTTTATTAATAAATCATATGCCATACCAAGAAATAATACGTAAATGAGCCACAAAACGAACAGAGGAAGATATATATAGATATACACAGAGAGAGAGACAATATATAATAACAAAATAATGCACAAAATATCTCCTTCTTTTCAACATTTTTCCCGTGTCTAGACTTGCCTGAGATAGTACGAGAAATCCTCGAATGTAACTTTGCTCTCCTTCCCATCAACAACCAAGCGAAGCATCTCCAGCTCCAGTTGCTCGGAGGAGATGCCATCCGCTACGGCGGAGCTCGCACCGCCGGTCCATTGTCCGACGGTCGAGCCAGAAACCAAACCGAGCCCCACCCCAACACCTACACCTATGCTCAACGCCGACAAAAACACGTGTTTTTGTTCCATCACGTTTGCACAAGCACAATATCTTAGACTTAAACGTTGCACACCACCAAATGGTCGAAGATCGGCAGGAAAAATGTGAGGATTCAGGTTGTTGATTTGTGGATGGTTTTAAGCGATAATGGGGATTTTGTTTCTTAATTAATAGGAAATCAGTATCCCCGAATGAGACGTTGGTCGACTTCTTTCTTTTTCTTATGAAGAAAAACAGAAAATAACATATGATGGCAGGTAATATGGGGGAGCAGCTGGAGAGCCGATGGCTTTGCAGTGGCGCCATATATAGGCAGCAATTTGGGAGAGAGATGGTGATGGAGAGAGAGAGAGAGAGAGAGAGAGAGAGAGATGAAGGAAGAAAAGGTTTACTCAAGTTGACAATTTGACGTTATTTTTACCAAAAATCCAATAAATTATCTTTCGTAAGGTTAACGTAAGATTTTGATTTTATATAATTGATAATTTTGATTGGTAAGTGTCTGTTATAATGGTAAAATATTTAACAAAATTATATTATGAAACTTTAGATGGTAAAGTTTCATAATA
The DNA here is from genome assembly GCA_033398695.1 of Orobanche coerulescens. Lineage (NCBI taxonomy): Eukaryota > Viridiplantae > Streptophyta > Magnoliopsida > Lamiales > Orobanchaceae > Orobanche > Orobanche coerulescens. The sequence goes on along the minus strand of CM065816.1, from coordinate 7,803,245 downwards.
TAATTTTGTTAAATATTTTACCATTATATTTTGAGATTAATTCTTAGTCAAACTTAGAAATTAGTGACCATGAAAAGTCAAAATGCTCATATTAGCTGGGACGGAGGGAGTAAATCATCTAAAAAATTATACTTTTTATATAATTTTTGGTAATTTTTAAGATATTTTAGTTCTTTTAATTTTATTTAGGATTCTTATTGTTGGAATGCAATAAAAATAGTTGGATACACGAGTAATAGTTTGAATCAAGAGCAGATCTAAAATTTAAACAATAAAACAGTAAATAAATGAATAGTACAAAGTATAAAATAATAGTTAAGACAAGCAAACTCTTTATTTAAAATTCTTATCGACTCGTGTTGTAGTTCACGGTTTAGGATAATGAGCTCTAGATACAACAGCTCGATATTGGATCCGAGCTTCAAAATTACTTGAGCAACGTACTTTAAATTCTAGTATGAATATGCTGGAATATTCGAGTGATATGATGTATGATATGCATGATTTTTTATGCTAAAATATGTATTTTTTTTTTCGTAAAGTGTAGATTAAGTTACAAAATAGTGAGGATCATTTGTAATCGAAATTTTTACTTGCTTCCGAGTATTTTCAAGATTATCATAAAGAGTCAAAAGTAGTCCTAAGTAATTAAAATTATTTGAGCAACGCACCTTAAATTCTAGTATGAATATGTTGGAATATTCAAGTGATATTATGTATGATATGCATGATTTTTTTATGCTAAAATATGTATTTTTTTTCTCCATAATGTGTAGATTAAGTTACAAAAGAGTGAGGATCCTTTGGATCCGAAATTTTTACTTGCTTCCCAAGTATTTTCAAGGTTATCATAAAGAGTCAAAAGTAGTCCTAACTAATTAAATCAAAAGAAAATAATTAAATCATATATCGCAATTGCACTAGCAGGGACGGTCCCACGACCACGACCACAAACAATGACGGCGCCAAGCCCAAGCCAATGTTCGAGCCGAGCCAAGTCGAGGGGCGGACAAGCACGGGTACATGCGCGTGTGGCACCTTCCACTTTACGAGTCCCACTATTATTTGTAATCCAAGAAAATCCTATATGAAATGATGGACTTCCTCTCCCATTTTCCATCTAAATAAGAGTATTAATTTCTCACTCTTTCAATTTTAGATTTGACAAAATAAATGAATCATGATTATTTACTCGGAACGTAGGTTCTGATTACGACACCATTTTCAATTTTAATGACTCTTTAAATTTGATAAGTCTAGTCAAAATTACTATTTTAACCTTTATTTTAATAAAAACTCCACCAATCCTCCACATCAATAGAATTTTTTTATAAATGCAATGTAGACCTTTTTCCTCAACTTTCAATTAAACATTGTTAAATCAGGATATGTAGCTTGTGGTCTTGAATCTTTTCTAGTGAAATACCCTCGTCTTCGACTGTCTTTCTGCATCACTTTCTCTTTCTAGAATAATATCACTCACATTAATCTACAAAAACATTAAACTTCTCATGGTCATCGCCTCCTATTCCTGTTCAAATACTGGCTGCTTGTTATCTTCCCTGACTTTCCCTTCATGGAAGATTAACGCTCATGATAATCTAAATCAACACTCAACAATTCATTTTCCTCGCCTCCGACTTTACTTTTCTATTCACTTTCTCTCTATATAATATTACAACTCCGAGTAATCCACATCGACAATCAACTTCTCGCTTTTATCACTTCCTATTTTCTCCCTCTATCCACTTTATCTAAATTATTAGTATTAAGAAACACTTCAATATTAAGGATTACAATTTTATAAGCAGTTCAATATTCCAGATTATTATTCAATGCAGTCACAAAAAATAGTTAGGGATCATCAAAACAGAATAGAAGCACAACACTCAATGATTATCCATGTTTCGCTCCTCAAGATACGGACCCTTATAGGCCTCGTCGGTCATTCTTGTGTGGATAACCTCGCGTTCGCAAACGTCCATCAAGATAAAAATCCTCATATGCTGTGTCGGACATCCCTGGGTGAACGGTACAATCTTTCTCACCCGTATGCAAATCCATCATTTGAAAATGCACAAAATACATACCATATATTAAACTTGCCTTGCTTGCTAGTACACGAAGGAGACGATGAATGAGAAAAAGGTTCCTGATCAAACTCTTGGCAAGATACTTAAACCCTATTATCATATTACGGTCAATCAACAAATGTACGAAGAAAATTGAAATGAACACCTGAATCCCCCCACTTAGATATTTTAACGGACATCATGAAGGCACCATTTGGCCCAACTCGGCCAAATGTTGGAATAACAATAATTAATCCATAGAATGATTAAGGAATTGATGGAATAAGATTATAACATCAGATTCTATCAACAATTTACTAAATTGGACTAAGGAGACAAAACCAATTGAAAACGTTCAAATTCCCAAGAACTAGGGTTCTATGGAGTTACCTCGATTCGGAAAGAAGGAAGATCAAATGATGTTAAATTTTACTAGAAACTCCAAAATATTGATAGATGAAGTCCTTATGACTGGAAATCGGACCTCGACTCTCAAAATCGCCTCTCTTATAGCGAAGGTGAAGAAAAATGAAGAAATGAGGTCTAAAAAAATATGTTGCTAGGTTTTTATACCTAAAGGATGTTACAAGTGTAACATACAAACTTCATGGTCATAGCTCGATATATCCAGTTGTAGTATGCAATTCATACGACCGTAATTACGCTACTAGAACTCACTGTCTCGTTAATCATGGGATTACGTCCGTAACGAGGAACTTATGGCTGTAAGGTTGGAGCCGCTACAGCTGTAACATATAAAGCATTACGGTTATAACTCTACTAATGAACAACATATTTAGTTTAGCTACCTGAAACAGCACGAATAACCACCAAATTGCAAAAAATATGGAAAATGACGAAGTGCTTGTGTATGTAAATAAAGTACGAACCTAAGCGCCATCGTCTCGCATAAAAGCGATAACACAAGAGTCCCGAAATAGTCAAAGCGACAAAACACGATCAATGACAAAGATGTAAAAAGTCTGAAATATTCGGAATGGCAACACACCTACGAGTATCCGCGAGACGACTCAACGCTTACACAATTATGCTAGTCACGACTTAAGCACCAATACATCAGAGATAACAATGACATCGAGCATGCTCCAACAATACAATACTGTAGAAAGTACGAAATGGCAAAAATAACAAAATTAACAAAACATCACAATTCATAACAAAAAAACTAGGAAATGCGAAACAGTTTATCAAACAATATATCATAATCAACAAGCCAGAAACGAACAAGTCATTATAATACAAAATAAATCCAAACAAAAAGCACAAATATTACAAAATTATATTCACTTGTGAGTTCTCAATAATAGAGAATGTCTTTGGATTGACTATAGAAAGAGAGTCATTCCAAACATATGATTTTATACATGGTAAGAACTGTAGAATCCAACAGCATCTAAATGATCTAGTATCCTACCTAATTTAACCAGTGTTAATGTTATACACGCACCGGGAACTGACGGAAACATAATTTTCTTGAATATATATATATATATGATCAAATGAGAATGGTTCTTATCGTGCGAATTGCGAATATGCATGGATTTTCTACTAATTATGCATGAACTATATGCATTTCGTGCATCAAAACTGCAGTGCATTAAAATATCGATGCATTCAAATATTGCATTATATGCATCAATTTTTTGTGAGAATAAACTTAGGTCATCCAATGTCAAGATCTATGGATGAAATTCATTCTTATTTCTCAACTTAAACTGCATTCTCACCTGATGTCACCCATATATATATATATATATATATATATATATATATATATATATATATATATATATATATATGATCAAATGAGAATGGTTCTTATCGTGCGAATTGCTAATATGCATGAGTTTTGTACTAATTATGCATGAAATATATGCATTTCGTGCATCAAAATTGCAATGCATTAAAATATGCATTATTTTTTGTGAGAATAAATCTAGGACATCCGTTTATTAAGATCTATGGATGAAATTCATTCTTATTTTTCAACTTAAATTGCATTCTCACCCCAACATATATATATATATATATGTGTGTGTGTGTGTGTGTGCGCGCGCGCACGCGAGAGAGAGAGAGAGAGATCATTCAATTTATTCATTTATTGTTCTTTTTTATAAAAAAAAATATCAAGTAAATCGTCTTTTCAAGATCTAAAATTTAGAATGCCTATATATCCAAAAATGAAAAATAAAAATAAAAATAAGAGCAATGTATTACAATTATAAAATCAATGTTATAGAAGTAGTGTAACAAAACAGTAGCCTCAGAATTTATTATTGAACCATTTTTATTAACATATAAAAGCAGTTTAACAAGACAACAACACTATTTATTAGAGATGTTAAACGGGCTCGGGCCCGTAGGGCTGGCCCGTTTAACCCGTCAAAAACCGGGTTAGGGTCGATATTTCCTAACCCGTTTAAATTTGGGTTTTACGGACCATGAAATTTGCTCACAGTTAGCAAATGGCCGACAGATGAAATGGCCAGTATATATATATATAAATATATATATATATATATATTTATATATATATTTATATATATATATATATATATATATATACACGCTATATTAATATTATATATATATACACTATATTAATATTATATATATAATATATATTAATCTTATATATAATATATATTATTACTGTATTTGTTAATACACTTTTGTGTATATATATATACATAAAAGTGTACTTTTTGTTATATTTATTATAGTATAGTTGTTACTATATATATAAAATATATTGTCATTGTTTTTTTTTACTTATAAAAAAATAAAAAATAGATTTTTTAAATATTTAGCCCGTTTAGCCCGAAACCCGTTAGGGTTAGGGTTAAGCCAATATTCTGGCCGTTAAATCAGTGTTTTTAAATTTGACCAATTTAAGCTGGCCCTAGCAGCCGTAATGAGCCAGGCCGCTTAACATCTCTACTATTTATTAACATCATGATTTTCCATAATAAGGAATCATAAAAAATACTTAGATACACATATACTATATGTACACAAATCTAAATATTCACAAAGTTAGATGAAATTTATTTTTTTGTATTATTTTAAAATCTAAGCCAAGTAAATACATATTGAATTTAGAATTTGGACATTAGAATTTGGATATTAGAGACCAAATACGTTCTAAAGAATCATTGTCCAATCATAAATATTTAGTTATTTGTCAAAGAATATCTCAATAAAATGCAACTTGCTATATAGCTCAAAATGATAAACAATTGCAACTTGCATGACTCATGTCCACGACAATTGATAATGTCATTGGTCGTTACTACTTATAATAATGTTTTTTTATGACGGGGAACCCCACAGCCGCTATTTTCGAGTGCGTACTGGATAAATCGCTGAGCAGCGTAATAGCGCAACTACGTCAACGGGTAAATTACACTGCATACAATGTATAACAATTCAAAGAAAATATTAAAAGGAGAAATCGAACTCTTGACTTTTCAGTCTCGCACTCACCTACCCCACCAACTTAGTGTTATAATAATGTTCATAAAGAGCAAAATTGATTTGATTTTTATAGTGGAAACTCGTTTTCTTAATGGGGGGGTTTTAGTCCATTAATTTACGTGGACGGCACCAATAGGGTCCATCGAACGTCTTCTTATACTTTCCTTTATGCTATAAAAAATAAACACTTTACAAGTTGGTGCCAACTTGAATTGCTACAAAAGAAAAACAGAGGCGGCTGTGTCAAATGCTTTAACTTTGTAAGCTTCTTTAAAGTCATTTTCTTCGTGTGTATGATAATATTTTTAATATTTTATTATTTATTTTTAGAGTTGATTTTTTAATAATGATATTTTTAGTTATATCATTATCAAAAACAGAAATATTATAAAATATTTTTAGGGCTGAGAATTTAGGATTGGGAAATCCCGAGTCCCGGTCCCGTCCCGAAATTTCGGGACTCGGGACTATCTGAAGTCCCGATTGAAATTTTAAATTTCAATCAATTTTATTTTTCCTTTTCCGATTTCGGGACATTTCGGGACATTATCCTCGGGATCGGGACCGGGACTTAAATTTATCCCATTTCGGGAATCGGGACTCCCGAAGTCCCGATCGGGACCGGGACCGGGACCATCAAATTGGTGCATTTCGAGACCGGGACATTCGAGACTCGGGACCGGGACCTCGGGATGTCCCGATTCTCAGCCCTAAATATTTTAAATAATAGATGCAATGGTGTAATTTTTATATTTATTGATATATATCAGAATAAGAACTAGGTAATCAAAGTTTAATATTGAAAAAAAAAATCAAACAACATTTGTTAAAACAGGAAGTAGTATAATTTATTAAGAGTTCTTAATTTTATTTGTTTTTAACTTATTATAATTGGTCTTATAATTTATTATTATTATTATATGCTGAAATTTAAAATTAAATACATATTTTTATTGTTATTTATATAATCATTTGGTCTTATAGGACAAGGTAGCTTATAATGTTTTCATTTTTACGTGTGAGATACATAATCGCCGAGCTCATCAAGTGCGATTATGTGATCCATGTGAAGGAGACTCGGAACAAAAAGATAACACTGAAACCTTAGCTCTAGAAAGGGTGATCTAAATCTTGAGCCGCTATGAAGGATACTCGAGATGGAGGACAATCCTCCTCAACAAAAAAAGTGTGACATAAATAATATTTCTGATTATGCTTGAGGAAGGAGTGATCATTGTTTCAGTGGTGTTCCAAAGTCAGATATATACGAATTAAAACAATCAAACAAACTATTACAGTCTAGGAAATAATAAAACTGAAAATAAAGTGGAACTTTAAATGAAGGCGAAGCAAATGCGAAGAATTTGCTTTGTAAGATTATTTTGTTCTCGAATAAAAGCAGATGATTCAGGTAATTTGTCACGAAGATATAACTGCTTCCCACTCATCTGCAAAACTAATAATAGGCTTGCTTCATGTCTCAACAAGAAATGAGGTCCAAGGTTCATGCTCGAGCCAAGTCGTTGTTGGAAATGGTTTAGTAATTAACCATTTATTAAGAATAAATATTGTTAATTAAATAATTATTATTTAATTAAAATATTTATTGAATGTTAATCTACGTCATGAGTAGATGAACGTGGTATATTTAATATTTCTAAACCGATTTCCGGTGAGTGAGATATTATATGTTAAAGTTGGATGTTGGAGTAGGAACTAACATGATGTTAGTTATCCCACATTGATTGTGGATGGATGTTTTGACTTGTATTTAAAGTCTTTGCATTTATGGGCTTAATAACAAGTGGGTTGGTGTGTATGTGTGTCCTGCGCACACACACGCGCGCGCCGCCGCCGACCGATCGACCGACCGTCCATCCGTCCGGGTCAGGTCGGGTCGGGCACGGGCACGGGCACGGGCACGGGCTCGGGCACGGGCTCGGGCTCAGTCCAGGCCCAGGACTTGGATCTTGGCAATTGGTGTTTGGGCTTATCTTTTTGGCCCAAATCCGTAAGTCCACTAGCCTTTTGGCATGGACAAGACTCTTGAGTTGGCTTGACTCTTGAGTTGGCAAGACTCTTCATCCGACCAGCCCTTTGGGCGTCTGAAACTGCCAGCCATCATGGCAGGAGTAATGGCTATGAGTCCCTTCACATGATCAAGGAATGCTATATATATGTCGGCATTCTGTTCATTGCAACACACGAAAATCAGTGCATATTTACCATATCATACTGATTCGATCCGATTCGCAGTGCTCAGTCGGTTTGCGGTCTTTGCTCTGTCGGGGCGTTCGAATCGTTTTAACCTTTGGGACGAGCCGCTTCACCGTGAGCACTAAGGCGTATTCTCGTCTTGCGGGCAGAAGCTCCAGCTTCGGACGATCTTTGTAGTTTATTAAAAATTGTTCGTTCATTACAAGTGTAATCTTTCGTTTCTGTTCTTTTTATAGTTTAAGTTCAGAATATTTTTGTAATACACGTCCAAGTATCGAATTATTCTAACAATCGCAAGACGAGAATAATCGACCATACTTGTTCGTGTCATCCGAAAACTTTTGCTGGAGAAAAATGTCGTTCAATGCAAGTACCGGCACATCTACTAATCAATCCACCGGTTCTGGAACTATTGGATCATCAAGCTCTTCAATGGCTCCCATTCACAATGCTGCTCGGCTAATGCCTATCGCCGAGCAACCTCCTGTTTTCTCGGGCTCCGACTTCAAACGCTGGTCTCAAAAGATGATGTTCTACATTACCACAATGGGGCTTGCGAGCTTCCTGCGTGAAGAAAAGCCTCCTGTCCCTGCTGAGAACGAGGCGAATGTTCAAGTGCGTACCGACTATGATACATGGGTTCATTCCGACTATCTGTGTCGGAATATGTTGCTGAACGGGCTTGATGATGGCCTGTTCAATGTGTTCAACATCAAGGAGACTGCCAAAGAAATTTGGGATGCTCTTGAGTTGAAATACCGTGTTAATCCTGCTAGCACGAAGAAGTTTGTTGTGACGAGGCTCTCCGAATTCCAAATGGTGGATTCTCGTCCAATGATGCCCCAAGTACAAGAGTTCCAAACTCTTATACATGATGTTCATTCTGAGGGGATGTCTCTACCCGAGGCGTACACTGTGGCGCTCTTGGTCGCCAAGTTGCCGCCAAGTTGGAAGGGATTCAAGGGATACCTTAAGCATAAGCGAAAGGAAATGACTCTTGAAATTTTGGTTGCAAAGCTCCAAACTGAAGCTCAAGTCCGTGATCAAGACTTGAAAACCAAAGCACCAATGGATGCTAAGGCTAATCTGACTGAAGGTAGGGGCGGACCTTCCAAAAAGCGTCCACTTCCTACCAAAGGCAAGGGAAAGGATGTGGCACCTCCGACGAAGTTTACCGGAACGTGCTACAACTGTGACAAGCCCGGCCATATGGCGAAAAACTGCCGAAAGCCGAAGAAGAACAAGGGAAAAGGAAAAGTCAACCATGTCGAGAAGGACTTTGACTCTTGGGACAAAGATGATCTTGCTGCCATGATCACTGAGGTAAATCATGTCTCGGAACCTAACCCAGTTACTTGGTTTCTTGATACAGGTGCGACTGTTCACATCTGTGTGAACCGAGACTTGTTTTTCACTTACAATGAGATTCAAGACCGCTTCATCACAGAGGCAAGTGATCGTACCTCTCCAGTTCTTGGAATTGGAACTGTTGTGCTTCAATTCACCTCCGGTGTGGAGATAACTACAAGGATGTCTTTGCATGCTCCGCAATCCGCAAGAATTTGGTGTCAGTGTCAAATTAGTTAGAGCTAAATTTGATGTAGACCTTCGTAGCGATTTTATGATAATACGCAAGTTTGGTAAGACTATCGGGAAAGGTAATATTTTCGAGTACATGTTAAAAATTAGAGTTCTTACTTGTAAGCCTCAAAAGGCGATTGCTAATAATAATGCTACTACTCGCTTATTTGCTTGAGTGCTCAAATTTATGGCATTGTAGATTAGGTCATGTGAATCTAAATGCTATAAAAAGATTAGTAAACTTAGATTTACTAAAATTAAATGAAATCAAAAATCAAAACAAATGCGAGATTTGTGTTGAGGCAAAAATGACGAAACTACCGTTTCATTCGGTAAAACGGGACACAAAACCCCTTGAATTAATTCACACAGACGTGTGTGATTTAAAATTTGTGCAAACTAGAGGTGGTAAGAAGTACTTTATCACTTTCATCGATGATTGCACAAGATATTGTTATCTTTATCTTTTGAGAAGTAAAGATGAGGCTATTGAAGCCTTTAAGAACTTCAAGAATGAAGCCGAGAATCAATTAGGCTGTCGTATTAAGATGGTTCGAAGTGATAGAGGAGGTGAATATGTAGCTCCATTTGAGGAATTATGCAACGAAAGTGGTATAATTCATCAAACCACGGCTCCATATGCTCCACAATCTAATGGCGTTGGCGAACGTAAGAATCGAACACTTAAAGATATGATGAATGCGTTATTAATTAGTTCAGGGTTGCTCCAGAACATGTGGGGGGAAGCTGTCTTGACAGCCAACTTCATATTGAACAAAATTCCACGCAAAGGTAAGGATGTTACTCCTTATGAGTTGTGGAAAGGAAGAAAATCATCATACAAATATCTCAAAGTGTAGGGGTGTTTGGCGAAAGTTGAAGTGCCTCTACCTAAACAAGTTAAAATTGGTCCTAAGACGATCGATTGTATCTTTATTGGTTATGCACTTAACAGCAGCGCCTACAGGTTTGTTGTACACAAATCCGAGATACCCGACATTCATGTAAATACAACGATTGAATCAAGGAATGCTGTATTCTTTGAAAATATCTATCCTTATAAGAATAAGGTTGATCCTAACTCTAGCAAAGGAGTTGATGATGAAGCTACAAGTTCTAAACTTGTAGATGAGCCTATGTGTTATGAAACAATAGATGATGCCTCTAGCTCGAATCCGGTGTTATCTGAACGACCGAACAGAAAGCGACCTAGGTCTACGCCAGTCAATGTAGAACCTAGACGAGGTACTAGAATACGGAAAGTAAAGATATACGGACCCGACTACGTCGTTTTGATGTTAGACGGTGAATTGGTATCTATAAAAGAAGCTTTATCCGGTCCAGATGCGGCTTTCTGGAAAGAGGCAATAGACATTGAGATTGAGTCTATTATGCTGAATCATACTTGGGTGTTAGTTGAACTACCACAGGGTTGTAAGGCTTTAGGATGCAAATGGATCCTAAAGAAGAAGTACAAGTCTGACGGTACTATTGACAAATATAAGGCCCGACTTGTAGTTCAAGGCTTTAGGCAAAAGGCTGGTTATGATTTCTTTGATACCTACTCGCCCGTGACAAGACTTACTTCTATTAGGGTGCTACTCGCTATTCTTTGCTACGCAATCTCGAGATTCATCAAATGGATGTTAAGACCGCATTCTTGTATGGGGAGCTAGAAGATGAAATCTATATGAAACAACCGGAAGGGTTTGCGTACACTGGAAAGAGCATATGGTATGCAAACTACAACGGTCTTTATATGGTTTGAAACAAGCACCTCTGCGGTGGCATTTGAAATTTGACGAAGTGATGTTGTCAAATGGTTTCAATATTAATGAGAGTGACAAATGTGTCTATGTTAAGAAAACGGGTGACAATTACGTCATTGTTTGTCTATATGTAGATGACATTTTGATAATGGGTAGCAACTCTCGTGTGATTGGTGAAACGAAACGAATGCTAAGTAAGAATTTTAGCATGAAAGACATGGGTTTGGCTCATACTATTCTTGGAATTAAGATTCTGAAAACGCCTAACGGAATTGCTTTGACGCAATCTCATTATGTTGAGAAAGTGTTAAGGAAATTCAACGCTTTTGATAAACCCATTGCTAAGACTCCTTGGGAACCTAATGTTCATCTGAATTATCATAAGGGTGAACTTGTGGGTCAAGATGAATATGCTAAGATCATTGGCAGTTTGATGTATCTGTCAAATTGTACCCGTCCTGATATAGCATGCTCGGTTCACAAGTTGAGTAGCTACACAGCTAATCCAAGTAAGGAACATTGGAGGGCTCTAGAACGAGTACTGAGTTATTTAAAATATACTCGGAACTTTGCGATTCATTATTCAAGAGAGCCTACTGTACTTGAAGGGTATTGTGATGCTAATTGGATATCCGAATCGAAAGACTCATTTTCTACGAGTGGATATGTGTTCACTATTGGAGGTGGTGCTGTATCTTGGAAGTCCAAGAAACAAACTTGTATTGCTAGGTCTACCATGGAATCTGAATTCATAGCTTTGGATAAAGCTGGTGAAGAAAATTGAATGGCTTAAAAATTTCCTCGAGGATATTCCATGTTGGGCGAGACTGTGTCGTCTGTGTTGATACAATGTGATAGCCAAGTGCTATTGGGCGGGCACAAAATATGTTTTATAACGGTAAGTCTCGACATATTAAATCGGCGACATAATGCCGTGAGACATTTGATCTTGAGTGGGATTATCTTAATTGACTATGTAAGGTCAATAGATAATCTGCGGATCCATTGACGAAGAGTATTAATCGAGATCAAATGTATAAATTGTTAGAGGGAATGGGTGTTAAATCCACATCTTAAGGATGATTATAGCGGAAACCCAACCTTGTAGACTGGAGGATCCCAAGAGCTTGGTTGATGGGATAACGAAGTTATAATAATCCGTGTGTTAAAACACTCAAACATACCTATTCTCTGAGAACAGTGAGTGATTGATTACCTACATGTGGTGAGGTTAAGTCTTATGATTTTTAATGATTCTTGATTACCTCGGAGAGGTCAAGTATAGTAGGATACTTGGGAATAAGAATCACCTATATAAGTGTGAAGTGAGGGCCGCTTCAGTTGATACACTTATGAATCCAAAGGGGTGTCCAAGGCCGAAAAGGACACAAAACGTTAGAACGGAAGGAATTGAGATGATATTGTGTATATATTATTGTCTCAGTATACACCATGGAGGACTAGTTCAAGGTTTTCATGACCACTATGCCGCCAGTATACTCGATGATGTTGACAATGGATAGGTTCAAGGTCACAAGCCACCTAGCCAAATGCAATATTGTCTCTTGAGGACTGAACTATGCATTTGCATTCATTTTGCATTGGCATTCTCACTCATGTGGGGGATTGTTGGAAATGGTTTAGTAATTAACCATTTATTAAGAATAAATATTGTTAATTAAATAATTATTATTTAATTAAAATATTTATTGAATGTTAATCTACGTCATGAGTAGATGAACGTGGTATATTTAATATTTCTAAACCGATTTCCGGTGAGTGAGATATTATATATTAAAGTTGGATGTTGGAGTAGGAACTAACATGATGTTAGTTATCCCACATTGATTGTGGATGGATGTTTTGACTTGTATTTAAAGTCTTTGCCTTTATGGGCTTAATAACAAGTGGGTTGGTGTGTATGTGTCTCCTGCGCACACACACGCGCGCGCCGCCGCCGACCGATCGACCGTCCGTCCGTCCGGGTCGGGTCGGGTCGGGCACGGGCACGGGCACGGGCTCGGGCACGGGCTCGGGCACGGGCTCGGGCTCAGTCCAGGCCCAGGACTTGGATCTTGGCAATTGGTGTTTGGGCTTATCTTTTTGGCCCAAATCCGTAAGTCCACTAGCCTTTTGGCATGGACAAGACTCTTGAGTTGGCTTGACTCTTGAGTTGGCAAGACTCTTCATCCGACCAGCCCTTTGGGCGTCTGAAACTGCCAGCCATCATGGCAGGAGTAATGGCTATGAGTCCCTTCACATGATCAAGGAATGCTATATATATGTCGGCATTCTGTTCATTGCAACACACGAAAATCAGTGCATATTTACCATATCATACAGTTCAGTCCAGTTCGCAGGTGCTCGGTCAGTTTGCGGTGCTGCTACTGTCGGGACGTTCAGATCGTTTTAACCTTTGGGGACGAGCCGCTTCACCGTGAGCACTACCGGGGCGTATTCTCGTCTTGCGGCGAAGCTTGGACGATCTTTGTAGTTTATTAAAAATTGTTCGTTCATTACAAGTGTAATCTTTCGTTTCTGTTCTTTTTATAGTTTAAGTTCAGAATATTTTTGTAATACACGTCCAAGTATCGAATTATTCTAACAGTCGTGTCAGGATTGTGGTGGTGGCGTGCATGTTCAAAAATTATATCGTGCAACATGATGTATCATGTATGGTACATCAGTTGTGAGTATGTTATACAGCAGTTGTGATTACGTTGTGTGGAGTATATTTTTACTGTAATTATATTATACCAAGTTGTGATTATGATACACATCAGTTATGATTATGCTACTAACCACTACTAATTTGTACCTTGTACCATGCATCATGTTGTTGGATATACCAACTCGTGCATGTGGGTTTTGATAATAATATATCTATATATATATATATTAAAAAAATGGGCAGAAGCTAAAATAATGGTGTTTGTCATCGTGAATTAAATTTTTTTGCTTGCACATTGGTTTTTTCTGGTATACCGACACTTTTCTCTAATTTGGGAACTCTGTCACGCATTTTGAGACTACTATAGTCAGAATTAATGTCACTACCCACTAACGCTCTTAAAAGCCCTAACTAACCTTTGGCTTTGGCCCTTCTCTTTTACCTTTTCTTTTTCACCCAGTGGGACTATTTTTTCACGAGCATTCTTGCAGGCACGATGCGTGTGTGGGAGTCGCGTTCGTTCATGTACGAACGTAAATTTCGATAAACAATGTTCGATAAAATAATAATTTTACTTACATAATAATATTTTTTGATCTCGATTTGAACCACTATATTAAAATATTAATTTCGCTAATTAAGTAATAAGAAAAATTAATCCTTAAGGACCTAATAAAAATATAGAATAATAATTACCAATTTAATTCAGAATATATATATATATAGTTATAATCTTTCGATCAATTATAATAGAAGTACATTAATCGTTTTCTCTTGATCCCATCCTTAACTTTCTGTAGAGCATAAACAACTTCCGAAGTATTTGGCTCGTGTTGTAGCAATCAGTTTCTTTAGGTGGTTATTGCTTGAAATGCATCATTTGACGATACAATTGGAACAACAGTACTATCATCTGGTTCCAAAGCAATCTCTTCATCATTATTATCATAGTAAGGCTATGTTCTTTTGGGCTTAATTTCAACACGTTTGATTCGATTCATTTCAAAGACTTGATTAGTTCGAGTTGATTCGATTAACACAAGAAAGTTCAGTTCCGTTTAATTCAGTTTAGTTTACTTCAACTTTAGAATCAATATTATCGATTACTATTATTATTATTATTTATTATGAATAATATTATATAAAATAATTATTGTAATTATTTATTGTAGTATTATTATTATTTTTGTTGTTGTAATATAAATAATGATTATTAATGACGTAAATATTATTTTCTAATACGATTAATTACTAGGAGTATCATTGATATGAATTAATATTATCAATAATATTATATATAAATATTGTTATTATTATTAATAATAATATTAATCTTGTTATTGCTTTTGTTGTTGTAGTTGTAATATACATAATAATTATTATTGTTGTATATATTATTATCAAATTTTAATATTATTAATTATTATTGTTAATATCAATATTATCAATAGTATTATATATAATTTATAGTATTGTTAATAATTTTATTATTGTTATTGATATCAATATTAGTATTATATATAATTTGTAGTATTATGAATAATTTTGTTATTATTATTATTATTGTTGTTGTAATGTAAATAATTTTATTGTTTTTACATCTATCGTTATGTGATATTATTATTTATACTCCCTCCATCCCAGTCCAAGTGCAATATTTTGGAAGAAAATTGGTGTATTCTAGGTGAATGATTGAATGTGATAGTTGTGTAAATTTTATAAGTATCAATAGTGAGCGTGTGATGTAGAGTAAAAGGTAAAATGTATCGATGGTAAGTGTATGGTGTAACACCCTCAATCCGCTCAGGGATATTACACGCCGTAGAACCTTTCCTCAAGGATCTACCAGGCTGGTAACAACATAGAACAACTCGACAATGCCTTTAAGGCTAAAATGACTAAGTAGACCGATTTGGTCTTTCAATAAATACATACAACTCAAACTCATTACATGCCCACCAGGTCGAGTACAACACACTCCCGTACAACGGGAAAGAATACCACAGCGGAAAATAAACTATAACTATACCAATGACCTCATACGGATCCTCGTGTGATTAGTATCGTTCATCTTTCATCATCCTCCGTGCCGACCCTGTGTTATGCTCCCAAACCTGAATGCAAAAACAGACATCCACCCCCCGAATACTCGGGGGTTAGCAAAACTCCACTGTTTTGCTAGTGCAAGAACAAAGTGCAAATACGAGCCATACCATTCACATTTCACGAATAACAATAACCAGAAATCCTCAAAAATCCAAACGTAACGAAAAGTACTTCCCGAGGCATGAGTTTGATAAACATTTCTCAAAACCGAAAGATCACTGATAAAGGGAAACCATTTATAAAACAGTTTTAAAGATGCCATCGAGAGTTTTAATAGAAAACAATTTGAAAGAAAGCCACTCAATCAACACAAACGAGTCTTCACAAATATTTCCACGGGATTCTCGACCCAAAATCAAATAATATCGGCACGAGATCAAACATCTCAACATCACACGGGGTTCTCGACCCAAACCCAAATAATATCAACACGAGATCAATCATCTCAACATTCCACAGGGTCCTCGACCCAAAACACAGAATAGCACCACAATACCATCAAAGGTACAATCTCTCATTCGACAAGTCCTGCTCAAGACCCCCGATTAATTAACCCTCGGAGATTTCGTCAAACCTCCTTGGTTAATTAACCCTGATACCAACTACTTTAAAAACAAGTTGAAACAAGCTTTCAAAAACACGAATCGCGGTCTATATCAAGACAAACATTTAAAAGTGAGTTGAAAGAATTTGAGATACGAACATCGTTTGGTAACGGGGTCTTAGCTATCACTCAAATACCCGTAACCAATAAGCCTGCCAGGCGCCTCCCTTGCGCACCTGTGTACCGGCGTTCACTTCCATCATGTTGGCCGCTCATTGAACATGTCACCGCACCGGCGTCACTCCCGCAAGAGCCGCCCCTTGCGCGCGCATTAGGTAACACCGGCGTTCACCACCCATATGGAGCCGCACATTGCAGCATACACCAGGCCGGAGTGCACGCCCCGCCCTCAGAGGTTCCCGGATACGACGTTTCTCACAACAAGTATCCACATTATCACAAACATCAAGCACACAGTCAATCGTTGTAACAATTATCAAATCGATACACCAATTCACATAATTCATCCGTCACCCACGACCACGAATAAATAACAACACGCACGTCAACCATAACGCGACGGAAATAAGCAATACACGTACACACGCATTATCAAGCGCAACATCAACATCAATTATATCCAAAGGATTCATGTAGTCACTTACAACCCACACAATTTACAAAACACACGCGTTTTGAAAGTGAGCCTTTAACGAGGCTAGCCGAATCCTTTGAAAACTCATTTCAAACAAATAAACAAACACACCAAGATGATCACCAATTATCATATCCACAAAACAAGAATGGTATGGACAAGGTACTTGCCTCGATACCACGAGCATGGAACCACGAACGGATACGGCTCAACCGGAAAGCTTCGGAACGCCCGATGTTAACGAAAAGGAAGACGACAACGAACGGAAGGGTTCAACACGGTTTCTTCACAAGAAACTCGACCCTAACAACAATATAATCAATAAATCATCGATCATACGAGGAAGGATAATCGTAGAACGCCCAAAAACCCCTCTAAGACATTTTACCGGACACCTTCAAGGCGTCGGTCAAGAACTCGACTCAAACAACGAATCGATACGATCCAACCATGGGATAAAAAGGGAAATGATACAATACATCTAGATAATCATCAATCCATCACAATCCTAAGTTAAATCGGATTAAACGGACGAAATCGAACAAAATACCCAAAATCCCCAAAATTAGATTTCTAGAAAATCTGACCTGATTCGCTCGATCAAAGGATGTTATAGGACGGATGATTGATGATATAACCTCAAGAACTCCATGTATATGTTGTTAAACAACATGGCTTCAAGCTTAGAACACGCCCAGCTACGGAAGAGGAGAAGAAGAAGGTGAAAAATGGCGAGAAAAACGTCTGCAGGGCCTTTTATAGGGGTTGACTGCCCTGCCGGACACGGCCCGTGCCGATCGGCACGGTCGTGTCGCCGCAGTGGCGACAGGGACTCGACCGTGTCCCGCTTGACACGGTCGCGCGCGGAGGGCCTTCCGATAGTGACCCGTCAAGCCGGCGACTCGACACGACTCGGCCGTGTCACGGAACACGGTCGGGCGTGTCAGCGATCGGCTCGCTTATCCTAAGAGTACGGCACGGGCGTGTCGGACGACACGGTCGGGTCTGAGACAGAAACTTTCGGCATTTCGGACGAGTACGGCACGGCCATGTCGGACGACACGGCCGAGTTCGGCCGTGATGATCGCCAAAAAGCGGGTGAGCTAAAACGACCATAACTCTCTCGTCCGGACTCCGATTGACTCACCGTTTGAACCATTGGAAATCTAACTCGATGATCTATAATATTGCAAAGATTTAGAATTTTTGGAGTTACCAAAAATTAATGGTGACTTTACAAAGTCGAACTCCCACGTGAAAAAGTCGATTAAGGACACGGAACTCAACAAAACGACCAAAGCGAACTCGGATGACAAAAAGTGCAGAATTAATCATTCTCGGAAATGACGAAACGGTCAGGAGCGAGTCGTCAAAACGAACTTCCGCCGAAAAAAATAAAATTACCGAAATTCGAAATTGCGGATATTACATTCTACCCTCCTTAAAAGAAGTTTCGTCCCGAAACTTAAAACAAGTAGGGTGGAGCAATATACCTGCCAGGAAAACTCGACGAGATACACAAAAATAGAAAACCCGCGCCCAACGGCGAAACGCTGCAAGAAACGCAAAGAGACATACGGCGTGAAAACACGCTCCACAACGACCAACACAACGCCACAGGTAGAAACATAATAAAATCATCAAGTGACAAGCGTCATCAAACAGACAATACAATCGAGTCGATTATCCAGACAATCACAAAACACAACGAACGAAAATCAATAGGATTGACTAACCCAATGGTACATCAATCAAAACGCGAGCCAACCGCTGAACAAATACGGAATTCCACCGCCCAAGGGTTGGAAGATTGAAAACGAGACTAACTTCCCGAACTTAAGGGAATTAGGAAGGAGCCTGAACGCTCAACAATCACGAAATGAGAACAAAACCGAACAAACAAACGATCGAGACAACAAAAATCGAACGATCATGTTCGGATCACGAAGAACAATAAGGTTCAACCGACAACTCCGAGGTTCACATCTCGACTCGAGACAAAACAAGATCCGGTGAAAACAACAAGATGCACACTCGCATAAGATCCACAGGAAAGGGAATAACAATTGAAAAGTCACAACGACAAACGAGTTATTCCGAAATGATGCCACACTCGTTCGATAAACAAAAACAAGGGGCAGGACAAGCTCAGAAATGTCAACGAACATAAATGAGTCAACAAAGTAGAATATACAGAAGTTCCAAATCCGATCCACTTCGAATAAGAGAACTAGTAAAACCAGATGATGTCACTTCCGAACAAGGTTCACAAGAATCGAACCGAACTCGAAAAAGTCACAAATGATAACCGATTGGCTCAAAACAAGATCACACTGCTCGAACGATTTAAACCGAAATACGTAACAAGTTCGTAAAGTATCAACGAACACGAGCGAGTCGATAGACTCGAGAAAGAGAAAATGCAGGAGTCTAAAAACAACACGGGTACTACATTCGACCTCTTATAAAAGAAGGTCGCCCGCAACTCACAACAACGAAATCAAGGTGACGACACAACAAGCAACCGGCGAAACATCCTTCAAAGACCTCTCAAGGCCGATTCCGATCGTTGTCAAGCGCGAACTCCAAAAGTCTCGTGAGCCAATTCGCAAAATCAATTCGGTGTCCTCGAGTCCACACTTGAAATGTGTTACCGACGAAGGACAATATACACGCATGCCCCGCACATTACGGTTGAAACGTCTCGGCTTGGCATACCGAAAATACAAATGCTCGATACAATGGATCAAAACACCGCAAAACAACATACGGGAGATGCCAACTCAAAGATAACATATCAACGCATACAAAAATCACAACAACAACGGCATCATTCGACGATTACAACATCCCGAACGACACAAAGACACAATCACAAACATCATGAAACAATCACCCATGTGTATAACGACAAAAATCCAGGCTTTAACAACTCACACTAGTGCGACAACACGCAAATCACCACGAGGCGATAAACAAGAACACTACTCACACCTCTCACAGAGCCAACAAAACATATGCGTGGCGACCACTCGACGCTCACGCCACCAATTCAATCACACCGGGTTGACACCGTAACGAAAGTTCGAAAACCATACACGCATTTCCGGTCCGCAAACAGAATGATAGGTTTTAAAACGAAAACCACCTTTGAAGACAGCTTTGGAAACACCATTGATCTTGAGTATCATTTTACAAAAAGTTGAACAAACATCATTTTCGAGACTTTGAAAATCATCTTGCGTTGAACAAAAATGAGGACACCTTCTCGTAGTGAAAAACTTTCAAAAATATTCGAATTGGGTCTAAGCAATCGCATTTGAAAATATCTCAAAAATGTTTTTGGTCCTCAACCGAAAATTTTTGAAATGTATTGCGGCATTAGAAAACACCTTGAAAACACCGCAAGAAAATAATTCGCTTTAAAAGTACG
The DNA here is from genome assembly GCA_033398695.1 of Orobanche coerulescens. Lineage (NCBI taxonomy): Eukaryota > Viridiplantae > Streptophyta > Magnoliopsida > Lamiales > Orobanchaceae > Orobanche > Orobanche coerulescens. Next base: position 7,782,699 of record CM065816.1, on the reverse strand, counting down.
TCTCGAATTTTAATTTTCTAAGATACTCAAGGTTTTCAAAAATAATTCAATGGGCTAGAATGCCCAAAAATTTCGTAATTTCACGTAACATTATAGCGCCGTGGTCCCACGCCGAACCCACCGGACTAAAAACCATTTACAAAAATGCCAAAAAGGCCGATGACGGTAATATTTCAAAAACTCACGAAAGCCATTTACAAAATACTAAATACCGTCATAAGAATTTCGTCAAAGTGGTCAAGGCCATAATGCCAAAAACTCGGTTAAGGGAATCGGTTTTCGAAATAAAACTCGGTCGGTAAAATACCGAAAGTCATTACAAAAGAACTCACGAAGCGGATAAAAGAAATACTGTTCAACATGCATAATCCAACAACACTACTCCTCATATGAACGAAATATGAGAGTCAAATAACCACATATCACGAAATCAAAATCCATAAGAGGATTCCGTCACTTAACAAATAATCATAAAAATAGCTCGTTTCACACGAGGCACAACACAAAGAATGGAGACTTACATTCACAGGTCGCACGAAGATGATGATCGCCCACGATACTAATCACGACCAACAAACTCAGACGACGCGTCGCGACACGACTCAGTCAGATAAAATCCGACGAGACAAAAACTCAATAGACACCACTGACCCGACAGCCTAGGTTTCCACAACCTAAGCTCTGATCCCATTCTGTAACACCCCCAATCCGCTCAGGGATATTACACGCCGTAGAACCTTTCCTCAAGGATCTACCAGGCTGGTAACAACATAGAACAACTCGACAATGCCTTTAAGGCTAAAATGACTAAGTAGACCGATTTGGTCTTTCAATAAATACATACAACTCAAACTCATTACATGCCCACGCAGCGGTCGAGTACAGCACACTCCCGTACAACGGGAAAGAATACCACAGCGGAAAATAAACTATAACTATACCAATGACCTCATACGGATCCTCGTGTGATTAGTATCGCTCATCTTTCATCATCCTCCGTGCCGACCTCGTGTTATGCTCCCAAACCCGAATGCAAAAACAGACATCCACCCCCGAATACTGGGGTTAGCAAAACTCCACCGTTTTGCTAGTGCAAGAACAAAGTGCAAATACGAGCCATACCATTCACATTTCACGAATAACAATAACCGAAATCCTCAAAATCCAAACGTAACGAAAAGTACTTCCCGAGGCATGAGTTTGATAAACATTTCTCAAAACCGAAAGATCACCGATAAAGGGAAACCATTTATAAAACAGCTTTTAAAGATGCCATCGAGAGTTTTAATAGAAAACAATTTGCAAGAAAGCCACTCAATCAACACAAACGAGTCTTCACAAATATTTCCACGGATTCTCGACCCAAAATCAAATAATATCGGCACGAGATCAAACATCTCAACATCACACGGGGTTCTCGACCCAAACCCAAATAATATCAACACGAGATCAATCATCTCAACATTCCACAGGTGGTCCTCGACCCAAAACACGAATAGCACCACAATACCATCAAAGGTACAATCTCTCATTCGACAAGTCTGCTCAAGACTTCGACATTAACCCTGAGATTTCACAAACCTCCTTGGTTAATTAACCCCGATACCAACTACTTTAAAAACAAGTTGAAACAAGCTTTCAAAAACACGAATCGCGGTCTATATCAAGACAAACATTTAAAAGTGAGTTGAAAGAATTTGAGATACGAACATCGTTCAGAACGGGTCTTAGCTATCACTCAAATACCCTTAACCAATAAGCTCGCCAGGCGCCTCCCTTGCGCACTGTACCGGCGTTCACTTCCATCATGTTGGCCGCTCATTGAACATGTCACCGCACCGGCGCGTCACTCCCGCAAGAGCCGCCTGCGCGCGCATTAGGTAACACCGCGTTCACCACCCATATGGAGCCGCACATTGCAAAGATACACTGTGCCGAGTGCACGCCCGCCTCGAGGTTCCTTGATACGACGTTTCTCACAACAAGTATCCACATTATCACAAACATCAAGCACACCAATCGTTGTAACAATTATCAAATCGATACACCAATTCACATAATTCATCCGTCACCCACGACCACACGAATAAATAACAACACGCACGTCAACCATAACGCGACGGAAATAAGCAATACACATACACACGCATTATCAAGCGCAACATCAACATCAATTATATCCAAAGGATTCATGTAGTCACTTACAACCCACACAATTTACAAAACACACGCGTTTTGAAAGTGAGCCTTTAACGAGGCTAGCCGAATCCTTTGAAAACTCATTTCAAACAAATAAACAAACACACCAAGATGATCACCAATTATCATATCCACAAAACAAGAATGGTATGGACAAGGTACTTGCCTCGATACCACGAGCACGGAACCACGAACGGATACGGCTCAACCGAAAAGCTTCGGAACGCCCGATGTTAACGAAAAGGAAGACGACAACGAACGGAAGGGTTCAACACGGTTTCTTCACAAGAAACTCGACCCTAACAACAATATAATCAATAAATCATCGATCATACGAGTAAGGATAATCGTAGAACGCCCAAAAACCCCTCTAAGACATTTTACCGGACACCTTCAAGGCGTCGGTCAAGAACTCGACTCAAACAACGAATCGATACGATCCAACCATGGGTTAAAAAGGGAAATGATACAACACATCTAGATAATCATCAATCCATCACAATCCTAAGTTAAATCGGATTAAACGGACGAAATCGAACAAAATACCCAAAATCCCCAAAATTAGATTTCTAGAAAATCTGACCTGATTCGCTCGATCAAAGGATGTTATAGGACGGATGATTGATGATATAACCTCAAGAACTCCATGGATATGTTGTTAAACAACATGGCTTCAAGCTTAGAACACGCCCAGCTACGGAAGAGGAGAAGAAGAAGGTGAAAAATGGCGAGAAAAACGTCTGCAGGGCCTTTTATAGGGGTTGATCGCTTCGCCGACACGCCCGTGCCGATCGGCACGGCCGTGTCGCATACCTGGGCCGACAGGACTCGACCGTGTCTGCTTTGACACGGTCGCGCGCCGAGGGCCTTCCGATAGTGACCCGTCCGACAATGACTTCAAGACGACTCGACCGTGTCTGGAACACGGTCGGCGTGTCTCGATGGCTCGCTTATCCGGAAGAGTACGGCACGGGCCGTGTCGGACAACACGGTCGGGTCCTGAGACAGAAACTTTCGGCATTTCCGGACGAGTACGGCACGGGCCGTGTCGGACGACACGGCCGAGTTCGGCCGGCAGTGATCGGCCAAAAACGAGCGGGTGAGCTAAAACGACCATAACTCTCTCGTCCAGACTCCGATTGACTCACCGTTTGAACCATTGGAAAGCTAACTCGATGATCTATAATATTGCAAAGATTTAGAATTTTTAGAGTTACCAAAAAATAATGGTGACTTTACAAAGTCGAACTCCCACGTGAAAAAGTCGATTAAGGACACGGAACTCAACAAAACGACACTGAAACGAACTCGGATGACAAAAAGTGCAGAATTAATCATTCTCGGAAATGACGAAACGGTCAGGAGCGAGTCGTCAAAACGAACTTCCGCCGAAAAAATAAAATTACCGAAATTCGAAATTGCGGATATTACATATGGTGGAGATTAAAAAGTAAAAGGTGATTGTTTGATGTTATTTGAGGTATTTAATAAAATATTGCACTTCTAAATGGACACTCTTTTGAACCAAATATTGCACTTCGGGCGGACGGATGGAGTATTAAAATTATCAATAATATTATATTTATTATTATTGTTATTATTATTATCATCGCAATATATATTATTGTTGTTATATATATATTTTATTATTATTATTATTTGTTTTTATTATTGCCGTAATACATTATTACTATTATTCATTAACTTCAATTTAATTCAGTTCAGTTCAGTTCAGTTCAGCAGAATTCGATTTAATTCAGTTCAACATAATTTAGTTCAGTTTAACAAAATTTCAGTTCAGCAACTCAAAAGAACAGAGCCTAAGTCCATGGTTGAAATATCTTCCAAATATCTATATTTATAAGTAAAAATAAATTGTTTATTTTTTATATACATGAACTAAGTTTTTATTAAAATTAAATATCATAAAACTATAGTTTAACATAATACTAATCTTTATATATGTACAATGTAGTTTAACATAAATACTACACTTTTTACTGCATAATGTACATAATCTTTTTTTTTTATACTAAAAATCCCTATAAATTAATATGGGATTTTCTTGAAATAGGTAGACATTGTACTACCTATATGTAGGTTAGTATTAGGATTGTAGTGAATAAGTATAAAAAATATATATTTAAAATTGTTTAAGTACAAAAATAACCTTAAGTTGAGAAACGAAATAAATAAATAAAAAATTTCTCTTCTTTTATTTTTACAATGCAAATTATACAAAAAAATCATCTGAATTATAAAATAATTTTCAAAAATTATAATAAAATTTATATGAATTCTAGAATTCACAAATAAATATAAGAAACTACAAAATAAATCCAATCAAGTATAATAATATTTGAGAAAATACAAACAAATTCTAAAAAATACAAATAAATGTTAAAAATATAAAAAATAAATTTTAAAATAATAATTAGTTGAAAATTACAAAAAATCATAAAAATAGATCCATATTAACAATATAAATTAAATAAATCTGTAAAATACAAATATTGTACAAATAAATCCATAAAATACAAATAAATAAGAATATCCTGACATTATAAATAGGTTTACCGAATTAAATAAGATGCAAATGTTTATTATCGATTTTAATAAATTTGTAATAATATAAATAAACCTTATAAAACAAATAATATAAATAAATATAGAAAAGTATAAATAAATGCCAAAAAATATGTAAAAATTCTAAAAAAAATAACAATTAATTTACATTTCATGAGTAAATCCTAAAAATTAGAAGTAAATGATAATATTAATACAAATTCTCAAAAAAATAATATTAATTCTTTAAAATATATTTATTTTAATAGATCTAGAAACATACGAATAAAGTGAAGAATAAAATTAGAAAACTACAATAAATTATAAAAAATATAATTAAAAAATATTGAAATATAAAATTGTACCATTCAAAAGAGAATATTTTATCAGTAAATCCAAAAAATACAGTGTGAATCGTGCATCTTATATTATTTGACCATCATGGGTAAAATTAAGTTAAATGAAGGTAAACTTTGAATACAAAAATGGATAAGAACAACTATTCCAAACATTAAGCACATACTCAAATTTGAAATATATATTATATAGCACAATAGACCTTGATTACAAGTAAATTCTAAAATTATATATAATCAAAAAAAATATTCCAGAAAATACCAATAAATTTTGAAAAATTAAAAAGATGCTAAAAACCAAATTTCCATCTAAAAATAAAAATTACCTTTAAAAATTATAAACATGTCTTAATATATTATTAATTTTAAAATTGCTAATATTTCAGCTCTTTTTCATATTCTAGCCTATATAAATATTTTTTAATTTTTATTTTATTTTTAATATTTATCTTTAATATTTTAGAATCTATTTTATTTTTTTTGGAATTTAACTATATTATATATATATTTTTGTGATTTATATTTTGAATTTTATTTAGGATTAATTTCTAAAATTTAAAATTAATTTGTATTTTTACAGTTATTTTTTTTAGCATTTTCAGTTTTTCATAATCCATTTATATACAACTTTTCTAATTATTAATTAATGTTTTTTGAATTCTAAAATAATTTTAGTTTATCTGATAATTTAGTTAATCTATTTTGGAGTTTAATTTTTAAGTTTAAAATTAATAATTATCTAATAATATGACTATGTCATAAAAAAATCACTTTAGAGAGTTAGACAAATTAATAATAGATTTGTGACTTTTGAAGGGTATTACGGGAATTTCACATTTAGCTGTTTCTTTTTTCAAAATTATAAATAAACAATAAAAACTACAACATAATTTTGATAATACTACAACATATAGATTGTAGTATTAATGATCAATGATAATGATTAATTTTAATTTGATCTGATGAATATAAGAAGACTATATGTATACAGGTACTACAATTCGTACCTATTCCAAGAAAGAGCCAAGTAATATTTTCCCTTTCCCAAGGTTATTACTTTAAAGAGGTGTAATACTTTTTTATTTCTACGTCATTGCATATCTTTTACGAATAAATATTTTATTCTTATCGCGACTATCGTAGACAAGTTTAAAGTTGATTGTAGTTGATCAAAAGAATCTCGGGAAGATTCCTTACTCCTTGCCTTTTGGTTGTACTCTTATCATTGTGGGTTTGATAAAAAAAACATGGGGATGATTTTTTTATTAGGTAATTCATACTTCGTATGACTAATCCTATGAGAAACAGTTCTGTCCTCTCATAACAGCTTACAGTTAAACTGCGAGATAATGTACTTAATTAACAATTAAATATACTTCACTTCCGCGTATAAGGAGTTATTCCTGCCGATTGTCTACGCCGATAGATAGGCGTGCCGGTCTCCATAATCCAACCGCAGTTCCCAATGATATCAGCCTCACACACGCCACCAAGATACGATATCAGAATTATTCGTCACCTACCACGCTAAGACTAACCCTTAGTCAAAGACTAAGGGATGATTGAGACTTGATAAATTCAATTCCAAAGTGTTGTCATTAGGAATTGAACATCTGACCTCCAACTAAATTAAAAGTCAAGTGGCCAACTGCGCCAAGCCCGTTGACGTGGGGATGATTTCTTAGTCCTTGTATTTTGGTACTATTAACATTTAGTCACTATTGTGTATAATTAGGGGTAATAACCCAAAAGAACGTTTTTAAAATTTTTTTTTACTCAAATTACATTTGTATTAAATTTGTTACCGAGAATAAATCTTATAGTGGCTAAGGCACATCATTAAAATAATACTATTTTATATGTTATATTTATACCCTTACTTAAAATATAAAAAATAACGGGATATTTTACTCAAGTTGACTGACCGACCACTGTCGGTCGACCACCGTCGGCTGACCATCGGCAACCACCACCCTTTTTTTATTTTTTTACTGTCAACAGTCGCCGATCACCGTCAGTCGACATATGCTGATTGTTGAAAAGAATCACGTTTGATAATTCAATTACTGACAGGTATTCCAAATTACCATATAGTAACAGCATACTGATTGGTATTTTGACCGTCATCGACCACTTTCGATTACCATTGACCGACTTGTTAACATAATTACCCACGATACTGATATGTATTTCAAATTGCCGACTGGTAATTTAGATTACCAATGGATAATCTAAAAATTCTGATTTAGTAGTTTAAGAAATGAACATAAAAAAATTAGTTGTCTCCTCAAAAAATTTACAAAATTCACATAAGTAAGTATCCTCCAAAAATATACAAAACTTAAAAGCAATCAGAGCTTATAAGAATTCAAGATAACCAAATAAAAGTTATTATTAATGTATCTTCCTCGTTGATAAATATGGAAATTCTCAAAAGATGAACAAGAAAAAACAAAAAACATCCAAAAATTAACCTAATTTAGATTCAAAAAATTGCAGAGGGTAGCCATTTGGACGGCTGAGGTGAGACGCGACCAAATCGGCTACTGTTATGAATCACCAGGAACACCTCTGGAGAACTTGGCCTCGATCGTGAATTCTTCATCTACAACGACCATCAATCACACCGTGTACCCAACCTGAACCGCCAAAGAGGCACGAAAGCTGCGTGCAACACCGCTTATGGCATGACTAGGGCTGGGGGCGGGGCGGTTTGGGGCGGGGCGAGAGTGTAACCGCACCCGCCCCGTATTTTTTGTGCGGTGCGGTTTTATGCGGGGCGGGGCATTTTTACAACTTAAAACCGCACCGCGCCACACTTTTCGCGGGGCAAGAAGGGAGCGGGGCGGGGCGGGGCGGAGTGAAATAGGATTTTGACTATTTTTTTTGTTTTTTATCTTGTTATATGCGGGCGGGGTGACGAAGCGGGCGGACGGATGAAATAATAATAAAACCGCACTCGTTTTATATTTTTTTTGGCGGTGCGGGTTTGATGCGGGGCGGGAAATTTTGATATATCAAACCGCACTCCCTCGCCATTTTTGCGGTGCGGGGCGGGACGGGACGTGCGGGGCGGTTTTTTTGCCCAGCCCTAGGCATGACGGTCACCGCCTTCGTCCCTTTCTCAGATTTACAGTTCTGGCAAGCTGCTGGAGGGCTGCTGGCCGGCGGCCTGGCATAAAAAGAAAAAACTGGCCAAAGCCATCGGAGATCTACCGGCGGAGCCAGCGATCCCATCGAAAAAACTGATTGACCGGAAGTCCGTTAGAGATCCCGCTAGAAAATAATTTTTTGAAGATTGTTGCCCCATTAATTTAATTTAATATTTAAATCTATTGTTGTTGAGCATTTGTTATAATAATAATAATTATTATTATTATTTTTTTATTATTATTATTGATAAATATTAAAAACTCAAATGGTTTACAAAAAAATAGTGGGAAGACGAGAAATTAACTGGGCCCCACACCTCTAGCAATAGCAAAACCAATCCTATTAAAAATATGAACCGCACCACGTGCCCTAATGTCTTGAGTCATAGAGAATCGTCGAATACGCTTTAATAATAATAATAATAATAATTATTATTATTATTAATAATAGATTCAAATACAAATATAAGGGAATGAGAATAGGGGTAGAATGGTTCTAATACACTACAAAAAATACAATATATATATTATATTATATATATATGAGAGAGAGAGAGAGAGAGAGAGAGGCACACTTCTCTCTTTGGAGGAGATCACTAATTTTTGAAAGATGTTCCTTTGTCATATTTAGAGTATATAGAATATATATACAGTTTTAGGTGTAATGTAAATATGACAAGTGTAATATAAATATAATAAATATATATGTATATAGCAAGTGAGCAATTTGCTAGGTGCTATTGAGGTACATGATGCAAGTCCTCGGTGCAAATTCACCCATCCGTTAGATTTTTTGAAATGTTACTCCAAATATGGAGAGAAACTTTGACGCGTTTAAAGTCAAAATCCGAATTGAGATTAAACCATAGATTGGAATCTCAAATTTTCTCGTATTTTTAATTACTCTATTTTTAAGCTTAATTTAAGCACATATCAATTCAACAGTTCACTTGATTGATTAAATTGATTGATTCAACTCAAAAAATCAATTCAATTTAGTTGATTCGATTCAATTCTTGAAATTAATGTTACTGGTATTATTGTTGACATTAATATTATCAATAACAATATATATATAATTAATGTCATTAATATATATATATATATATATATTATCTAATATTTATTATTATTATTATTATTACGATGATGATGATGATATCAATATTATCAGTAATAATTTATTATAATTATTTATTAGTATTATTAGTATTATTTTTGTTTTTGCCGTATTCTAAATATTATTATTTAATATTATTAATTATTAGTAGTGTTATTAAAGTACTACTATTGATACTATCATATTTAACCTTTATTATTATTAATATTTATTATTATTGCTATTATATATTAATATTATTTTACAATTGTTTTAAATAAAAATTATTGTAGAGTAGATAATAATAAGAGAAAAAAAAAATTTACACTAAAAGCTTTTGGGCTAATTTGAAGTTACACCACAACTTTTTTTTTTCATCCGACACTAAAACCTTTAAAAAATTTTGAAATCACGCAAATTAGGGGTGGGACCGGTTCGGTTTTTACTAAAATTTTGAATACCCTAAACCGGTTTTAACACGTGTAAAACGGTTCGGTTTTTGTTTTATTTTTTCTGGGAACCGGTTTAAGACCCGAACCGGTTTCTCGGTTCGGATATTTTGGGTTTTTTGGTTACCCAATCTTGGTTAAAAAACCCGAATTGTGCTAAGAAACCTGATTTCTTTACGAACCGGATTTTATTTTAAAATCAAATTCTCCATAACCGAATTCTCAAATGGAACCAAAAAGATAGTCAATATTCAACAACATTTATTCACTTCGAATCCTTCGTCTTCCAATATCATGCTGTGTAACATTATACAACAATACATGATTAGTTTCAAAGTGTTGATTTGCCAAGCACGTGCGGATTGTCGTATAATCCCCCAACGACCTTGTAGGACTCCGAAAGCTCGTTCAATATCTTTTCTAGCACTTTCTTGTACCCTTTTGAAGTTCAAATATTTTTCCGACCTTGTAACACTAAACGTTTTCACAAACACGGACCATGTTGGATAAATGCCGTCGGCTAAATAGTAACCTTTTTTATATGTATGTCCGTTTACTTCAAACGGACATTCCGGAGCTGTACCGGCAAGTTCATCATCAAATATCGGGGAACCATATAACACATTAAGATCATTATTTGCCCCTGGAATCCCAAAATATGCATGTCAAATCCATAATTTTTGATCCGCAACCGCTTCCAACATAAGAGTTGGGTATTTATGATCACGTCTTTTGAATTGAGCTTGTAAGGCCTTTGGACAATTTTTCCAATCCCAATGCATACAATCAATACTCCCGAGCATTCCCGGGAGTTTATGTTTTTCTTCATGCAATACATATATTATTTCAATGTCATCTGAAGTGGGCTTTCTTAAATACTTCTCATTGTATAAAACATGTATGCATTTAGTAAAGTTATCTAAACATTGTCGTGAACAACGCTCACCAATTTGCAAGTACTCATCAAATGCATCAGGGGCAGTGCCGTACGCCAATTGGCGTATGGCGGATGTGCACTTCAAAACAGCACCAATACTTAACCGACTGGCAGCATCGTAACTTTGTCTAAAAAAACTAAAGTACTCGGGAAGAGACTGAACATCATAACTTAAAATATCGTTGAGAATTTTATTAAAAAGTCTAGAACTCATACGACACATTCGCCTAAATTTCTCTTCGGGATATTTAGGATCAGTCTTAGCGTTGCCAAAATAGTCGTTCAGTAAATATTGTTCCGCCTCTTCTCGTTCACGAGGTATGTATGTCCTCGTTCTCTTTTCATCCGATCGCGATCCCTCGGCTTCTTCATACAAAGATACAAATTGTTCATACGCCAAGTAACCTTGAAGATATCGTTCTCGATCGTCATTAAAAAAACATCATAAGGATCGAAATTAGGGTCGTTGGGATTATTTGGGTTAGGATTGTTTGGATTCATGATTGAAAGAAATTAGAAGAGTTGTATGAAAAAATGAGGATTGAAAGAGGTATTTATAAGTTTTTTCTGGGGTTTGTGTTATTTTTTTATTTTTATTTTTAAAAAAGTTACAAAAAACGGCTATATAGCCGTTGGTACCAAGTCCCATTTTCAAAAAATGTTGCAACGTTCCTATTCCTTCCCAAGAAAAAAGAAAAAGAAAAAAAAAAAGCCCACGGCGCTGAGTCATGGTGACGGCGCAAGGGACGACGGCGCGAGCGACGGTACGATGCGCCATGAGTGTTTTTCGGCTGGTGGTGATGCCGCCACCCACCAGCCCATCATACCCCCTGCTCTAATAATCCTTGCATAGAAAAAAATAGGAATCAAATTACATAAGTTAAAATGTTAAACATCCAAGTCACAAAATACGAACTAAAATACCAAATTCAAATATCAATTAGTCTTGCATTATAAAATAAGAATTAAAATACCAAATTCAAATGTCCATTAGTCTTGCATTATAAAATAAGAATTAAAATACCAAATTCAAATGTCCATTAGTCTTGCATAATAACTACGGCTAACAGTAAGGACCAGCGTGAATGCGTGATATATTACTAAATATATATAAATATATTATTAAATTGTATAAGTGTAAAATCCGGTTCTTAACAGGGTAATGATTGTCCAAAAAACCAGTAACCAAAATCCGGAATCGGTTATTTTATTAAATCCAGTTTAAGAACCGAACCCAATTTTTTTTTAAAAAAACCCGGAACCGGACCCGGTGTTTTCGGTTCGTTTTTTTTAAAAAAAAAAACGGTTCTTCGGTTAAAAATCCCACCCCTAACGCAAATGTTGAAGATGGCGTTAAGAATTTCCGTCAGAAAAATAAAAAATAAAAAAAAATCTGAAAATTCTGGAAAATCTAAAAAATCTGAAAATTCTGGAAAATCTAAAAAATCTGGAAAAAATAAAAAAAATCTCAAAATTCTGAAAAATTCTGCAAAATTTAAAAAATCTGAAAAAAAAAAATCAGCAATTTTATTTTTTAAGAAAAAATTATCTGGAATAATAATATTAAAAATCAGATCTTTTGTTTTAAATTTAAAAATAAAAAGTAAAAAATAAAAAAATTCTGGAAAATTTAAAATAAAAGTTCCGATTATGGAAAATTCTGGAAAATTTAAAATAATATTCTGAAAATCTGAAAATAATAATATTAAAAATCAGAACTTTTACTTTTTATTTTTGAATTTTAAATAAAAGATCTGATTTTTGATATTATTATTCCACGTAATTTTTTCTTAAAAAATAAAAGTTTCAATTTTTTTTTTTCAGATTTTTTAAATTTTTCAGAATCAATTTTTTTTATTATTTTTTACTTTTTATTTTTGAATTTTAAATAAAATATTCTGATTTTTAATATTATTCCAGATATTTTTTTTCTTAAAAAATGAAAGTTCCGATTTGTTTGTCACATTTTTTAACTTTTCCAGAATTTTCAGAATTTTTTTATTTATTTTTAAATTTTAAATAAAAGATCTGATTTTTAATATTATTATTCCAGATAATTTTTTCTTAAAAAAATAAAAGTTCCGATTTTTTTTTCATATTTTTTAAATTTTGCAGAATTTTCCAGAATTTTCAATTTTTTTTTTATTTTTTTTCAGATTTTTAGATTTTCCAGAATTTTCAGAATTTTTTTTCACTTTTTATTTTTCTGACGGAAATTCTTTACGCCATCCACGACATTTGTGTGATTTCAAAATTTTTGAAAAGTTTTAGTTTCGGATGAAAAAAAAAATTGTAGTGTAACTTCAAATTAACCCAAAAGCTTTTTTAGTGTAAATATAATTTTCTCTAATAATAATTATTGTTTTTTCCGCCCACAAAAAGTGTGATCCAAAGGAAGTGGGACATGTTTTAACAAAATGGAGGAGAGATGTATTTCTTAGTGGAGAAACCGAGAAAGTGGAAGAAAAATGTAGTTTGAGTGGAAAATTGGTAAAATTTTAGTGGGGTCATTTTTATTTATGGAAAGACCACAATTTTTATGGATGGGCCAAAAGAAAAAAAAGCCACACTTTTCGTGCCTAGTGGAGTATTATATTAATATAATTTTTTTCAATTTAAAAATTATCATACATAATTATTGTTATTAATATTATTATTATTAATATTATGATAATTTAGTCCAATTCACCAAAATTCAGTTCAATTGAATTGAATTGAATTAAATTGAATTGAATTAACGGTTAGAAAAACTCAACTAAACTCAATTCATTTAAAAAACATAGTTAAATAGAGATAGTTTATTCATAAAATTCCAACATTTCTATACTTGTGATGTTTTCGCTTTTTAATGTGCGAGTGGTGATCTATGTGTTGCCTCCGTATTTGCATGTGGGGCCCTCTTCCGTACGGCCAAATTACACTGAAGTTTCAACTTTACGCCATTTTGGTCTTTCCTTGTCAATCTTTATTCGAAAAGAAGTAAAAGGGGCTCCGAGATTCTTATGGCCCGCTTTGTTACCATTTATTACAATTAACACGTGTCATCCTACAAAGAAAGTGCACGAACACATACTCCCTCGGCTCGAAAAGAAGTAAAAGGGGCTCCGAGATTCTTATGGCCCGCTTTGTTACCATTTATTACAAGTAACACGTGTCATCCTACAAAGAAAGTGCACGAACACATACTCCCTCGGCTCCCCTCAAAATTTGATATAAAATGTATATTTGGTGATAATGATACAAGTTAAGAAATAAGAATGGATTTGATCCATAAATCTTGATTAAATGGATGACCTAGATTTATTCTCACAAAAACGTATGCATAAAATGTAATATTCTAGTGCATCGATTTTTTGATGCATATAATGCAGAGTTTTTATGCATTGCAAGTTTGATGCACGAAATGCATATATTGTATGCATAAGTCAATCTGAACCGTACATTACACACAAATCAATGATTCGGATTTATTCTCAATTCACAACATAAAAACCATTCTCATATGATCCTAAATCGTACTTGGTATAAGTAACTGTGATAAATACGTGGTGAGGATTAAAAAGAAAAAAAATATTGATAGTGAGTGTGTTGTGGAGATTAAAAAGTAAAAGATTGTTGTTTAAAAAGTATTGATAGTGAGTGCAGTAGAGATTAAAAAGTAAAGATGGTTGTTTAATCTGATTGTGTAAAAATAATAAATGTAAAATTTCTAAAAGGACAAAAAATGAGGTAACTATAAAGCTTGGAGCGGGACGAAGAGAGTATATGTTTTTTTTCAATAAATTGATATTCTCACTATTTCACTACAGATGCTATATTGAGAATAAAATTGAAGTAATTTAGGAGAATAATTAGATGTGATAGATGTATAAGGCGCTGTTTTTTTTTTTTTGGTAAATAAAATGATTTTATTTCCCAAACGTTTACAAAGTACAAGTCACAAAACTCAAAACAAACAACTCAACATCAGCATGAAATTTTAATAGTCGCAATCACCAAGCATCCTGCTGACTCTTCAAAGCTATGAGAATCTGACTCTGCCTAATAACTTGATTTTCAGTTTGCACATCTCACCTAAATCTTTTGCTATTCCGTTCCTTCCAGATAAAGTAAAGCACAAGAGATAAAGAGTTTATACATCACTTGTAAAGCAGTGTTTGATCTACATTGAGAAACCATGTACACCTTCTCTTCATCGCAACTCTTGGCCTCCCTTGAAATCCCACACCAAGCAGTTACACTCTCCCAAACCACACCAGAAAATGGATATTGAAAAAATAAGTAATTGACAGACTCCATACCTATGTCGCATAAGCTGCATTCCGGATCAACAAACACTCCCATGGAGCTCAATTAATCACTTGTAACCATATTTCCCATAAGGGCTAACCACACGATGAAGATGCACTTTGGAGGTGCCATGTTGCAGCATATCATTTTCTTTCAATCCACTCTATCCACGGGGCCCCTTAGTTCTTTTCATACCTTCCTGATAGAGAATTCAGGCTGGAGAAGAAGACCCAAGCCATTAGAAGTGGAAGCAATCACCTCCGTGGACTCCAAAATCTTCCTTACTACCCATGCATGATGCCTGAGCAGGGATAGTCATGGTAGTCAGCTATTGGTTTTTTTGGATTCATTGAACCCAAAGTCTTTATTTTGGGACACACACCATAACAATTTACTCACCGCTGCCTTAGAGTGTATCATTTTTGCCTGTCCACAAGAAAGTTCTGCATATAGTCTGAATAACCTTAATCACTTTCTGGGGAAGCAAAAGAACCTGGCTCCAGTAGGATTGCATGCTTGAAAGGACTGACCTGATAGCTGAACTCTGCCAGCATAGGATAGGAGTTTGGAGGACCAGCAACTTATCCTTGCTGTAATCTTAGTAATCAAAGGTTGACATTGTAAAATAATCAGCTTTTTGGAGGAAAGAGGCACTCCAAGGTGTTAAAAGGCAGCACACCTTTGACCATTTCAAATTCAGATAAAATTTGCTCATGTACCTCATTTGAGACACAACCAAAGTAAATATAACTTTTGGCGTGATTAGCATGCAGCCCTGAAACATCTGAGAACTTAGAAAATGTTGTCAACAACTGCCTAACAGAACCAGCATCACCCTTAGAGAATAAAAGGAGATCATCTGTAAAGCAAATCTCCATCAAACCAAATCTTTTGCACCTAGGGTGGTATTTAAATCATCCGTCCTTATTCAGCTCCAACATAACTCTATGCAAATATTCTATACAAAGAACAAAAAGGTAGGGGAAATAGGGTCCCCTTGCCTCAGGCCTCTCTTAGCAGAAAATGGTTCAGTCAGATCACTATTAACTGATATAGTATACCGAACAGTAGTCAAGCAAGCCATTATCTATTGAACAAATCTACAAGGAAATTTCATCTCCAACAATAAATACTTCAAAAAAGGCCATTCAACCGAATCATAAGCCTTTTGAATATCATTTTTTATCATGCATCTGGGAGAGATACTCTTTCTAGGTTAACTTTTAATTAATTCATGACTCAACTGGATGTTATCAAATATAACTCTACCCTTCACAAACGCTGATTGGTCAGCATCTCCCAAAACTAGTGGCAATCTATTAGCTAAAGCCTTTGAAATGATTTTGTAAAAAATACTACGACAGGCTATAGGCCTATAATCTTTCACTGAACAGGCAGCTTCAAACTTAGGCAACAGGTAAAACAAAGTAGTGTTTATAGCCTTAGGCAGAATACCTGAACTTTTACACTAAACTAAACTGAACTAAACTTTGTCGAACTAGACTGAACTGAAAAATACTGAAATTACGCAGAAAAGAACATAGCTTATGTTTTGTAAGTATCGATAGTGAATATATAGTGCAGATTAAAAAATAAAAATGATGAATTGATGTGACTAGAGAAATTTAATGAATTATAACATTTCTAAAGGGGCACATTTTAGGCCAAATGTAGCACTTCGGGGAGACAGTTGGAGTATAGATTTTAATTTTACAAGATAATTTCTAAAATAAACAATATTCAAACAATGCGGTTTTTTTTTTGAAAAAGATCAAGTAATATAACTGATGTAATAAAGAACTAAGAAAACAAGGCTCTGTTCTTTTGGACTTAATTTCAGCACATTTCAGTTCAATTCAGTTCA
The DNA here is from genome assembly GCA_033398695.1 of Orobanche coerulescens. Taxonomy (NCBI): domain Eukaryota; kingdom Viridiplantae; phylum Streptophyta; class Magnoliopsida; order Lamiales; family Orobanchaceae; genus Orobanche; species Orobanche coerulescens. Next base: position 7,765,788 of record CM065816.1, on the reverse strand, counting down.
ACAAAATTCAGTTCAGTTTAGTTCAGCAAAATTCAATTCGGTTCAGTTTAGTTCAGCACTGTTCAGTTCAATTCAGTTCATCTTCAATCAATATTATTAATTACTATTATTATTATTATTTGTACAATAGATAACAATAATATAAAATATCTATTATATTTTTATTTTACTATATGTTTATATTATAATATTATATATAATAACTATTACAATTAGCTCGCCGGTGGTAGAAGTTGGTTCATCTATAATTGTTTTATTTCATTATTATTATTATTACTGTTTTTATTCTTGTAATATAAAATTATAAATAGTAATTATTATTGTTGTATATATTATTTTCTAATAAGATTAATTACTAGGAGTATCATTATTGATATTAATTAATATTATCAATTTATATAAAGTTATTATTATTAATATTAATCTTATATTTATTATTGTTTTTATTGATATAAATAATTATTATATATATTGTTATCTAATTTTATTATTAGTTATTATTATCCTTGTTATCAATAGTATTATATATTATTTATAGTACTAGTGATTTTATTACAACTATTATTATTGATATCAATCTTATCAATAGTATTATATATAATTTGTAGTATTACTAATGTTATTGTTATTATTATTATTATTGTTGTTGTTGTTGTTGTTGTTGTTGTTGTTGTTGTTGTTGTTGTTGTTGTGGTATAACTAATTTTATTGTTGTTGTATATATTGGTATGTGATTATAATAATAATAATTATTATTCTTCATATTAACATTATCAATAATATTATATGTAATTTATTATTATTATTTTAATATACATTATTATTGTAGATTATATATATTAAATATATATATTGTTATCTATATTGCTCATTATTATTAGTATTCAGTAACTTTAATTCAGTTCAGTAAAATTTAGTTTAGTTTAGTTCAGTTCGATTCAGCACAATTTAATTTACAAAATTCAGATCAAATAAACAACTAACTCTTAGGGATATTTCTTCGTATCCTTAGAGGTAGTGATGGAAAAGCTAGAAAATTAAATAAGGGATTTAATTTTGTAAAGCTTTTATTTGATTGTTCATTAAAAGACAAAAGAGTGTGTTTTGTGAGTGGAAAAAAATCACACATGGAACAAACACAAAGGAATTGAGCACTTATAAGTGTAAGCATTTAATAACCATTAATAAACATGTGGTAGTGGAGAGACTATGCCATGTGGATGTGAGGTGGCAAATTTATGCCATTTTCACTCTCACATCGCCGCTCGTCGGTGACAGCGGCGTCCGGCTCCGTCTCGGGCACGGGCTCGGGCACGGACACGGGGTTAGAGGCATTAGTGGCGCTTCGTAGGCGTACTTTGGCACGCCGGTCACGGGGGCTTGTGTAACACCCCCAATCCACTCAGGGATATTACACGCCGTAGACCCTCTCCTCGAGGATCTACCAGGCTGGTAACAACATTTAACATCTCGATAATGCCTTCAAGGCTAAAATGACTCAGTAGACCGATTTGGTCTTTCCACAAATACATACAACTCAAATACAACTCATGCCCACGCAGGGGACAAAATACAACCACACCCGTACAATGGGAACAATATAGCAGCGGAAAATAAAGTACAACTGAACCAACACACACTACGCCACAAATGGCCTTTAGCAACGTTTATTTCGATGTTACAAGCAAAAGTGTTAGCATAGATGCCTTGAAATTGATCTACGATAACACTTTTTTCTAGCATCTGATTGATAGTAATGTGTGTTGCCATAGTATCTATGGTAACACCAAATTCGCTGTTACCGTTGATCTTTAAAAAAAAGTGTTACCATGAAAGAAAAAAATAGGGAGGCTTGCACTTAAATCCGTCGTCCGCTTGCTGCCTCTTTCACCAGTTCTTTCATTTTCTAGGGTTACTTTTTGGTCGTCATCCTGCCTTCATGTCTGCTTCCTTCCATTTAACCTCCTTGCCTGGCGTTCTCCCGTGGCTCGGCTTCTCTCATCGTCCCACCTTATACTATCTTTGTTGTCTTGCTTATTTTAGGAATCCGATTTAGGATTTTTTTACAATTAAAATTCCTGCGGTCGGTGATGAGGTGGTTTTCCCCAACCACGGGCGATTAACGCCTCATGCTTTTCCGTCCTACCTTCTTACCCAAAAGAGCCTCGCCCTCCATCCCTCATCTCAAATTCATGTCGCTTCTTCATCTCATGCTGCTGGTCAAAGGTATCCTTTCTCACTTTCATCTTGTGAGAGATATTGTTTATTCCTGGGTACTAGTGAGTTCGATGGATCCTTCCATTATATGATATGTTTTATTTTTCATCATTCATTTTTTGTTATCTTATGCAATGCATCTTGATACAGCCGGTAACATCGCTTGTTTGTGGTTTTGCTACCCCTAATATATTTTTCTCAACCAATCAAATGTAAGTTATGCCCTTTACTAAATGCTTTCTATATTTTACAGGACGAAGGGAAAGCACCTTATCTTTATGTGGAATTAGATTTCAAAGAGGTAGCAATGATTTGTTCTCATAATTATCTATCTTCTTTCTCTCCCCATGACTTTCTTTCTTATCTGGACTTCATTAAGTTTGACCATGATGCTTCTGTCTATACCAACTGCCATTACTTAAAATAGTGATAGAGCCTATTAATTTTGACTTCTGAGTTATATTTTTATTTGGAAACTCTTCTCATATCATGGTGCTCATCTATTAGGTGACTAGAAAGAAAGCTGCTCTTATTGAAAATTCAGTTGAGTTGAGGAGCAGGGTCGGTGAGGCCACATCAATCTCACATGGTACGAGTATTTTGGTTACTGATGCGAAGATCCTGACCTTGAAAACCTTCATATTCTTGACAACTTATTACTTCCATAATCTCTCTCTTGTGCCATGAGAAATTATGATTACTTTTCAAATGGATGTAAGAACACTAAACTACAGTTTTATAGAAATATCATCAAATAAATGACTAGATTTTTTTTTCGAGTTGTGACACATCACATCTACTGCAGATATGATATTCATTGCTCTTCTTTTGTTGTGTGAGGGACACCTACATTGGTTGCACAAAATTTCAACGTTCTTATGTGATAAAAGATTCAGAGCCTGTGATCTATTCTGGTGTTGCCACTAAGATCAGATGTTAAGTTTATTTTGGCTATAGGGATACTGCATGCAAACACATAGTTGGATTGCTTTGCACCTGCAGTTTATTTTGCATTTCTAGGTTTTATTTATTCATTAGCATTATAAGAAGATTATTATGTCTTTGCATTATTTCAACCCTTTCCGATATATGCACATAAAACTTCAGTGTCATTCAAAAAAATAAGCCTGTGCATCTGTCGGTATTTTAGATTTTCTCGTTTTGCAATTGTCGCCTTGTCAAGTTTATGAGCAAAGCTTTTGAAGTTTCTGATCTCCTTACTTTTGAAAAATTCAGATATAGTATATGGTTAAAATTGGAGGAAGAATGCATGTAATGCTTCCAGAGTTGTTTCATGTTATCAATGTAATATCCGCAATTTCGGATTTCCGGTAATTTTCATTTTTCGGCGGAGGTCCGTTTCGACGACTCGCTTTTGACCGTTTCGTCATTCTGAGAATATTTAATTCTACACTTTTTGTCATCCGAGTTCGCTTCGCATCGCTTTTGTTGAGTTTCGTGTTCTTAAATGACTTTTCCGCACATGAGTTCGATTCTCGCGAATCTCGTCCAAATCGTTGTTTCGAGTTTCTCGGAAGTCCATTTAATGTTATTATTCATGTTGCAAGCTTCGGTTTGGTTATTCGATCATGTATCGTGATTTTGGGGCGTTTTGGGCCATTTTCGTAATTTCCCAAAGTTTGGGGTAATTACTTTCCGTTGTCGAATTTCGAGCCTTCGGGTAGTCGGAATCGTGTGTTCTATTAGTGCTCGGATTCGTATTTTCGAGTAACCGTATCTTCGATTCGTACTCAGTTCGGGTTTCGGGGTCGTTCGGGCCGTCGGAGTTGGTCCCGACCGAGTCATGGCCGGGCATGCCGGGCTGTGCCACCGCCGAGTAACGCACGGTAGAGGACCGCAGCCTACGACGTAAGGCCGGTTACGCACGTAAGGCCCTGGCCGTTACGCACGTAACAATGCCGCATTTCGGCAGAGACTTCGCCATGGCGACACGCACGTAAGGGCCCTACGTTACGTACGTAAGCGTCCGGCAGTTGTCCTGGCTATTTAAGGCCTCGGACCGAGTCATATCCGGCATTTTCCACTTTTCTTCGTTCCTTCCGCGATTTTTCACCATAGATCGATGGTTTTGAGTAGAATCAACTTATATAAACATGTTTTGAAGTTGGAATCATGGATTAACATCATCTTCCACCGGATCGAAGGTAAGAACACCTAAACTTTTGGTTTTGGATGTTCTTGGGGTTTCTTGGTGTTTTGGCCGATTTTCTTTGTTTTGATTCAGATTTGATGAAACTTGATTGTAAACTCGTAATCATTCAATACCCTTGAAGTTTTGTGGAACGGATTTGAGTATTTCTTTGAATAATCGATTGAATCGACTACGCCTTCAAAGTGTCCGATAAAATGCTTCAATGGGTAGAACTTGGGAAGTTCCATACGTTTTCGTAGAATTGTGATTGAATTGATATCGTTGTGACTTAGGAACGAATTCTTGTGAAGAACTCGAGTTGGAACCCTTCCGTTCGTTGCCTTCTTTGGGGTTCGAGCTTCCCGGTCGAACCGTGTTCTTCGGAGCGTTTGGTAGCGGTTATTAAGGCAAGTATCTTATTATACGACTTGTATCTTGTGACTAGTAATTACGTATGATATGTATGACGATTTTGCTTGCCTCCGTAAATATGTTCCGTTGGAGTTGGTTGTGTTTTCCGAAATTTGAAGGCTTTGTGATAATAGTGATATATTGGTATACGTGTTAGGCGTTGTGCCATTTGTACAGGATTGAGATGTACATATGAGATGGTTGTACACATGGTTGTTCAATGTATTGTGTACCGAATGTGTGTTATGTTGGTTAAGAGTCGTTGTGATGATCGTGATGTTTGTGTTGTTTTGGTTTACATACTTGATTGTACATTTCGGTGTAATGTGGAATGGCTTGACATTTAATGATTATGAATTGTGTCGTGTCGATGTGTGTGTGTTCCGGTGGTCCGACGAGGCCTGCGGAGTTCGGTACATGATGTGTACGAACAAAGTGTGTGATCCGTAGGGTCCGACGAGGCCTCTGGAGTCCTACATGACGTGTACGACAAGGTGTGTGATCCAGTAGTGGTCCGACGAGGCCTCGGAGTTCGGTACATGATGTGTACGAACGATGTTGTGGCCGGTAGTGGTCCGTTGAGGCCTCCTGAGTTCGGTACATGATGTGTACGAACAAAGGTGTGTGGCCGGTAGTGGTCCGTCGAGGCCTCCGAGTTCGGTACATGATGTGTACGAGCATGTGTGGTCCGGGTAAGGTCCGTCGAGGCCTCGGAGTTCGGTACATGATGTGTACGAACAATGATCGTGTAGCAATGATTGTTCGGGTAACATTTTAAATATGGATCTCGGACTCATAATGATATATTATTTAGTATGCTTTGAACGAGAATCGGGCTAAGGCCCTAATGTTTACGAAAAGGTTTTGTAAATTGGGACTCGAGGTCCAAAAGAATTTCGCTTTAAAAATCCCCGAGATGATGTGTTCCTTTTCAAATATCTCTTACTTGAGTTCGAAATTCTAAAACTTCTCGGGAACATTTTGATAATTGATTTGCGTATTAAATTCGTAGTTGCTATTTGCTTGTTACATTTCGTATGGTTTGATACTTGCACTAGTAAAACAATGGAGTTTACTAACCCCGAGTATTCGGGGGTGGATGTCCTGCTCAAGGCCCGTGTACATGCAGTTCGGGGAGCAACACAGGATTGGCACAAGGGGATGACGAGCTGCGATACTAATCAAGAGTTGAGAGTTGGTAGAGTTTAGTTGTATTGTTAGAGTTGATTCGGTCTTCCGTTGTATTGTATTTCACCCCTGTATGGGTAATGTTGTTAGTCACCCTGTTGATAGAGTTGTGTGACCTCACCTGGCCCGTGTGTTTATGTGTAAGTGACCTTAGCGGCCTGTATTATTATATTGTTTGACCTGGCCGGCATGCATTTGGTTGTTTATGGATGTTTAGCTGGTAGATCCTTGCGAAAGGGTTTACGGCGTGTAATATTCCCATACGGTTTGGGGGTGTTACATTTATGGTATCGGAGCTTAGGTTGCGGAAACCTAGCCGTCGCCGAGTCGAGTTGTGATTTGTTGAGTAATGTGTTGTCTTGTCGCTCGAGTCGTCAGTGACAAGTTGAGTTGTGCGTAGTCACAACGCTGCGTTGGATATGTTGTCGGATGAGATTAGTATCGTGGCGACCGTCGTCTCCTGCGGCTTTGTGGACGTAAGTCTCCTCTTTTATGCATAATATCCGTGTTCATGATTTCATTTAGGTGTGATATTTGTGGTGCATAATTTTATTTACACGGTGTTGTGTAATGAAGTTTTATTCGATACTTGGATATCCGTACGTGTATAGAACTAGATGTATTGATGTTTGGCCCTTGAACCACCATGTGGGTTGGTATGGTGTGAAAGTTGTGAACCTTGATGGGTTTTACAAGAGAGTTTGTGGGAAACTCCGATGAATGATTTTGTTGTGTGTTTAAACTTGATGCCATGAGATGTATGTGATTGAATTGGCGATCGCTTGCCATTTGGGCATGTGGTTTTAATATCGACTATTTTGGATTGTTGTAATTATACCCGCTACGGGTAGCTTTGAAAACGTTTTTCCTTAAAGACTACCGATTTGAGCATTTTTGTGGAAATCAAAATTTTTGGAAAATCTTGTTTTGCATAACGAATTCTAATTTTCGGAATTTAAATGTTATGTGTTTGTGTGTTGGGGGCTACTATGACAATTCTGCGATCCTGCGGCTAGATGTTACGGCCGTAAGATGTTTTCCATTACGGCCGTAAGCTCAGAGTTGTTACGGCCGTAAACGCATGTTGTTACGGCCGTAAACTTTTGTGACCGGTAGAAATTTGTTATTACTGATTGTACCCGTGCCCCTTGATTATTTAATCTCTGTTGATATATCGTTGATGGATGGCGTGGTAACATGTTGTTACCCCGTATAACGCTAGCAAAGAAAATGAAATATACANAAGGTCATTTTGACGATATCGTCTAGCGAAAAGATTGAAGCCTCGATGTGTTGTTTTGCAAATAGCTTCAATCAAAACAGTTTGATAATGAGGTACATGGTTTTAATTAAACGACCGAGGTATTATAAGTGTTTTCAAAAATTTCATTTCACCAATTCTTTTTTTTCAAACTTGAGAATTTAAAATTTTATCATTTGAATAATACCCCGGAAACATTTTATTTTTGTTGTTAGTGTTTGATCCCTGCGATACGTGTGTGGTTTTGACCGTGTTTGATTTTGTAAAATCCAAACATCTCTGTTGATGTGACTGTGTGGATTATTTTTTTTTTTTAATGAAGTTCTAAAATTACAGTGTTAGTTCGTCACTTGTGTGATGACTTGGAGTTGATGTTTTAACGTGCTGCTATTTATTGTCTTATCTTGACGTTGTGATATTTGTTTGGATGTGTTATTCTTATTGGTCGTCCATCCAGTATGCCGAGAGGCCGTGGCCGAGGACGTGGTCGTAGTCGTGGTCGTGATCAGCAGCAATCATCCAGAGGTAATGTTGATATTGACGCCGCCACCATCCTTCGTCAGGTGACTGACCGGTTGGCACATATGAATCAGACCGTACACCGAGACGGGATTCCGGATGAAGATAACGGAGCTGATAAGTGGTTACGAGATGTGATGAGAATGCACCCGCCCTGTTTTGTAGGTTCTTCGGACTCGTTAGGCTGGGAGAATTGGCTCTTCCAGTTGGACAGAACATTTGATGCTGTAGCTTGCCCCGATGAGAGAAGAGTGCCTATTGCTCAATACCTACTCGACAGGGAAGCTGCAGAGTGGTGGGAGGCCGTAGCGCCTAGTGATCGTATCGCTACTTGGACTGAATTCAAAACTGCCATGGAGGCCGAGTATTGTCCGCCGCCTATTAAAGAGCGTAGGATTGTCGAGTTTTTCTCGGCTACGCCCCGAGACGTGTCGATATCCCAGGCGATAGTCGATTATAATCGGCACTGTGTTATGTTCGGATCGTGTGAAAAGTGAGGCGAGATAAGGTTCGTTATTTCGATATGCGTATGAAACCTCGGATTCGGCAGTGTATGGCTCCTTTTATGTGTACAATCTTGAAGGACTATCGGGATCGAGCCTTGGCGTTTGAGATGGCTATAATGTCTACCGAGTCCGTATCGGTAGCGAAAAAGGTAAGATTTCCGATGACGCATCGGGAAGTAAGGGAATTGGGATTCCCACACCTCAACCCTCGTATCAGCCGAGTATGGGACCTTCTCGGTCAGTTAGAGAACCCAAAAGACCCAAGTCGGTGTCTTTGAGTTCTGGTAATGCTCCTAGGTGTTTCAACTGTAACGTTCTAGGCCATGAACGCGCGCATTGTAAGAAACCGCCAGTGACTTGTTATAATTGTGGACACGAGGGGCATCGAGTTCAAGATCGCGATATTATTGCCGAGATGATAAGGGACCTAATTCTATTCCTACTTCCGGAGGGCCCAGTGATGTCTAGTGATGGTGTTTTTGGTACTCGCTACACGGATTGTTTCGCGTGTAGAGATGTTTTTTGTGACGCTTTTACATTTGGAACTTGTTTAATGATATTTATTTTTGTGTAAGTTCCCGTTTAGTTGTTGAACCTACAGAGGCGTGTCAGTGGACCACGAGGTCATGAGCATGGTATTTTATTTTGTGTCGTTATATTTTGTTTCGTATCACTGTGATAACCTTAGTTTAAGTTTCGGGACGAAACTTATTTTTGTATGATAGAATGTAATATCCGGTATTCTCATTTTCATTATCTTGAATTGTTTGTGTTATGACGTCGGACATTTTCTTGTTGATGAGAATCTAATGATTTCTATCGTAATACTCTATTTGTTTCTATCGCATAGCCGTTTTAATCGGGTGCGACTTGTTGTCGCGTACATTTCCTTGATTAAATGTGTGCATATGATGTGGTATGTGATGCGTCGTTAATTGATCGTTATTGTTTTGAATCATTGCCGGTGGCGTTGTTATGGTCGTCGTGTGGCGTGTTGTCACGTTGTATATTCTTCGCGTTGCTTGTAACGCTTTCGCCAATGGACGAAAGTTACGCGTTTCTTGTGTATCTTGTTGAGTTTTCTGTCGGGATATTGCCTCTCCCTACTTGTTTTAAGTTTCGGGACGAAACTTCTTTTAAGGAGGGTAGAATGTAATATCCGCAATTTGATTTCCGGTAATTTTCATTTTTCGGCGGAGGTCCGTTTCGACGACTCGCTTTTGACCGTTTCGTCATTCCGAGAATATTTAATTCTACACTTTTGTCATCCGAGTTCGTTTCGGTATCGTTTTGTTGAGTTTCGTGTTCTTAAATGACTTTTCCGCACATGAGTTCGATTCTCGCGAATCTCGTCCAAAGCTGTTGTTTCGAGTTTCTCGAAGTCCATTTAATGTTATTATTCATGTTGCAAGCTTCGGTTTGGTTATTCGATCATGTATCGTGATTTTGGGGCGTTTTGGGCCATTTTCGTAATTTCCCAAAGTTTGGGGTAATTACTTTCCGTTGTCGAATTTCGAGCCTTCGGGTAGTCGGATCGTGTGTTCTATTAGTGCTCGGATTCGTATTTTCGAGTACTTCGTAACCGTATCTTCGATTCGTACTCAGGTTCGGGTTTCGGGGTCGTTCGGGCCGTCGGAGTTGGTCCCGACCGAGTCATGGCCGGGCATCTTTGGGGCCGAGCCCACTGGCCGAGTAACGCACGGTAGTGGCCGTGACTACGACGTAAGGCCGGTTACGTACGTAAGGCCCTGGCCGATTACGTGCGTAACAATGCCGGCATTTTGGCAGAGACTTCGCCATGGCGATTACGTGCGTAAGGGCGGCCGATTACGTACGTAAGCGTCCGGCAGTTGTCCTGGCTATTTAAGGCCCGGACCGAGTCATATCCGGCATTTTCCACTTTTCTTCGTTCCTTCCGCGATTTTTCACCATAGATCGATGGTTTTGAGTAGAATCAACTTATATAAACATGTTTTGGAAGTTGGAATCATGGATTAACATCATCTTCCACCGGATCAAGGTAAGAACACCTAAACTTTTGGTTTTGGATGTTCTTGGGGTTTCTTGGTGTTTTGGCCGATTTTCTTTGTTTTGATTGATTGATGAAACTTGATTGTAAACTCGTAATCATTCAATACCCTTGAAGTTTTGTGGAACGGATTTGAGTATTTCTTTGAATAATCGATTGAATTGACTACGCCTTCAAAGTGTCCGATAAAATGCTTCAATGGGTAGAACTTGGGAAGTTCCATACGTTTTCGTAGAATTGTGATTGAATTGATATCGTTGTGACTTAGAACGAATTCTTGTGAAGAACTCGAGTCGGAACCCTTCCGCTCGTTGCCTTCTTTGGGGTTCGAGCTTCCTGGCCGAACCGTGTTCTTCTGAGCGTTTGGTAGCGGTTATTAAGGCAAGTATCTTATTATACGACTTGTATCTTGTGACTAGTAATTACGTATGATATGTATGACGATTTTGCTTGCCTCCGTAAATATGTTCCGTTGGAGTTGGTTGTGTTTTCCAAATTTGAAGGCTTTGTGATAATAGTGATATATTGGTATACGTGTTAGGCGTTGTGCCATTTGTACAGATTGAGATGTACATATGAGATGGTTGTACACATGGTTGTTCAATGTATTGTGTACCGAATGTGTGTTATGTTGGTTAAGAGTCGTTGTGATGATCGTGATGTTTGTGTTGTTTTGGTTTACATACTTGATTGTACATTTCGGTGTAATGTGGAATGGCTTGACATTTAATGATTATGAATTGTGTCGTGTCGATGTGTGTGTGTTCCGGTAGGGTCCGACGAGGCCTCCGGAGTTCGGTACATGATGTGTACGAACAAAGTGTGTGATCCGGTAGGGTCCGACGAGGCCTCTGGAGTCCGGTACATGACGTGTACGGACAAGGTGTGTGATCCGTAGTAGGTCCGACGAGGCCTCCGGAGTTCGGTACATGATGTGTACGAACGATGTTGTGGCCGGGTAGGTCCGTTGAGGCCTCCGAGTTCGGTACATGATGTGTACGAACAAAGGTGTGTGGCCGGGTAGGGTCCGTCGAGGCCTCGGAGTTCGGTACATGATGTGTACGAACAGATGTGTGGTCCGGTAAGGTCCGTCGAGGCCTCCTGAGTTCGGACATGATGTGTACGAACAATGATCGTAGCAGTTGATTGTTCGGGTAACATTTTAAATATGGATCTCGGACTCATAATGATATATTATTTAGTATGCTTTGAACGAGAATCGGGCTAAGGCCCTAATGTTTACGAAAAGGTTTTGTAAATTGGGACTCGAGGTCCAAAAGAATTTCGCTTTAAAAATCCCCGAGATGATGTGTTCCTTTTCAAATATCTCTTACTTGAGTTCGAAATTCTAAAACTTCTCGAACATTTTGATAATTGATTTGCGTATTAAATTCGTAGTTGCTATTTGCTTGTTACATTTCGTATGGTTTGATACTTGCACTAGTAAAACAGGTGGAGTTTTACTAACCCCGAGTATTCGGGGGTGGATGTCCTGCTCAAGGCCCGGTACATGCAGGTTCAGGGGAGCAGTCACAGGATTGGCACAAGGGGATGACGAGCTGCGATACTAATCAAGAGTTGAGAGTTGGTAGAGTTTAGTTGTATTGTTAGAGTTGATTCAGTCTTCCGCTGTATTGTATTTCGACCCCTGTATGGGTAATGTTGTTAGTCAGTCCTGTTGATAGAGTTGTGTGACCTCATCGGTCTGTGTGTTTATGTGTAAGTGACCTTAACGGTCTGTATTATTATATTGTTTGACCCTGGCCGGGCATGCATTTGGTTGTTTATGGATGTTTAGCCGGGTAGATCCTTGCGGAAAGGGTTTACGGCGTGTAATATTCCCATACGGTTTTGGGGGTGTTACAATCAACCTGAACTGACTAAAGAGTAGGACTTCAGTTTTCTCTTAGCCAGTGTCACTAAGGCTCAGCTAAAGGAGCCTCTTTGAATGAAAACTCATATATGTAAACTATTAGGACATCGGATTTATAATTTTCCTATACAAGGCTCTTAGTCATCTCTCCGATAAAAGTTGTCCAGGTCTTGATTGGCATATTTGGAATTTATGTAAGGGATAATTAGAAAAACTACCCTTTGAGTTTTTGGGGTAATACAAATTTTTTTTTTTCTAAAATTACAAAAAATAAATAAAGAAGAACATGAGGTTTGATTCTATGCCATAGAAGTTATATTTAGGGGAGCAGTTTTGGTAATGATCCCTTTATATAATTTTCTATGCCATATAATTCATATACTGCCTTTTTTTATGTTCAGGCTGAAACTGAAGGGCCTGTATATGTTTGTTGGTGGATTCTATACATACTCCATCTTCGCTCTAATATTTTGGGAAACAAGGCGCTCGGACTTTGGGGTCTCTATGAGTCATCATGTTGCGACCTTCATTCTCATCGTGTTATCATATGTATTAAGGTGTGTTTGTAAATAGGTGAGGTTGTGCTATTCTTTTAAATACAGGAGACGAGGCGAGTGAGCAGCTTTATATCATAGGTCTAAAGTACAAGGAACCTGCTAAGATAGATCCTCGTCTTTTTGATGTTAGGCATCTATTTCAAGGTGGCAAAGAACCCCCAAAGGTAATATCATCCACAATGTTAATCCAAGTTATCTTCTGTTTTATCTGTTATAGCAGAAAACTAAATGTGTTTTTATTTTGTGTGAACTTACCAATTTCAGGTAATTGATGTGCTTAGAGAAACAAAACAGAAGAGACATCGTGATGGGTAAGCTCTCTAATCCAGTTTTGTATTCAAAATAGGTAATTGCGTGTTGGTACGTGGTACACTCAACATTAGGATTTTGTGGACTATGAAGTTCTTTTAGTTGCAATGAGTTGACACTTCTTTGTTCCGGTTATTGGTTAAGTGTTAACAAGTTCACGATGTCAGGTATGAAGATGGTGATGCCACTTTGAGGAAAACTTGTTCAGCCACAGACAAATGCTATGCAGCGGAAGAGAAAACAGGCAAAGAAGACTATTGCAAAACGAAAAGAAAAGGTTTGTTCTTTATTTTATATTTGGTTTAATAATTATGCTGTATTACATGGCGTTTTTTGTGTTTTTATCTTACACTTGCTTTGGACTGGACTTGCAGGATAAAAAAAGGAAAGCAACTGGGATGGAGAGATGTAATGGAGGATGGTGGATATAGTGATGTCGATTTATTTTCCATCTCGTCTTTGAAGGTCATATTCATATCTTCTCATATTGTTTTTCACATTTTAATTAAGTTTCATATTTTTATTAAACCCAATTTCATCACCTTTCAGGGAAAGAAAGACTTGGCCGCTGTTGATAACACTGAAGATGATGGTCCAAAACTTTGTTTTTTATTAACTTCGACCCTATCGATACAAGAACTTTTTACCCATTCATATTGCCGGTAAGTTTTGAGTACTATGTATTCTTCGGTATACTAAGCAGTTTATTCCACCTTATGTAAATGCTCAGGGAGTCGATGCTACCTTATGCAGAAAAGGTTTAACATTGATTTTGCAGTTTATCTTACCCTATACTCTATCATCTCTTCCTTGTGAAATTCAACTATCTCCTTCTTAACATAATGTGACATATCCTCATTCTTCTTACCAGTGAGTGTATATATATAGTCAAGAAGAGTATATTACAGAGCAACCAAAATCGAAGTCTTCAGCATCACCATCCGTTCAAGTTCCTGATCAGTATGTGGCGGACCTAACTGCTAAGATCAGGGCTCAACTTCAACAAGAGATGGATGAAAAACTTGACCAAAAATTTCGATAAATGATGAAAATGTTGGCCGAGAAGAATCCAGATTTGAACTTAAAGATTGATGACTCTCAAAAATCAGTCGAGGAGTCATATGGCGGTGACAATGTCACTCCTTGACTGATCTCATCATTTTATATTATGCTAGCTAAGTGATTCAAGTAGTTTTGTTATATTTGTGGATTGCGATTGTAACTTGTTCTTAGCTATTATGGATTGAATATTAGCAGTCATGTATTTTGGATGTTGTTATGGTTGACATTGTTTTAATAGTATTGACTATTTTACGGTAATAGTTATTTTCCAATATAAAATTTTGCTTTTTAGCATGAAAAATGTTGGTAAAAACTTGCAAAAATGTAGCCATAGACTATAATTTATAATTCTTTATATTGGCAAAATATAAAAATTGTGTTGGCAAAGATTAAAAGTGTGTTGGCAAAAGTTAGAACTGGTCATATATAAGTGTAGCCATAGTGTTAAAGCTGTTGGTAAATATGTCAAAGTGTTTCACAATTTAATGTTACATTAGACCTCATGAGTGTTGGCATAGGTCTACGGCTACACAAATCTTTGTGTCACTAAATATATAAAAGTGTGGCCTTAAGTCTACAGCAACACAAAATCTAGTGTAGCCACAGATAATAAAAGTGTTGGCATAGGGGTCTATTGCTACACTTTTTTAACATGTTACCAAAAAAAAGAAAAGTGTAACCTTAGACCCCTATGGTTGCGGCCGTTTTTGTAACACTTTCGAATTTGGTCAAAGTGTAGCCATAGCTTGTTTTTCTACCTTCAGCAACACTTTTTGGACTTTTGAACACAGTTTTTCAGGTGTTGCTGAAACCCATATATGGTGTAGTGACACGATGTACGGTTCCTCATGTGATTAGTATCGATCATCTTTCATCATCCTTCGTGCCGACCCTGTGTTATGCTCCAAAACCTGAATGCAAAAACAGACATCCACCCACTCGGGGGTTAGCAAAACTCCACTGTTTTGCTAGTGCAAGAACAAAGTGCAAATACGAGCCATACAATTCACATTCCACGAATAATAATAACCAGGAATCCTCAAGGTTCCAAACGAAACGAAAAGCACTTCTCGAGGCAAGAATTTGAGAAAACATTTCAAAATCGAAATATCATAAATCAATGGAAGTAATTTATAAAACGGTTTAGAATGCCATCGAGAGTTTTAATAGAAAACAATTTAGGATTATCAAATCCTAATTTTCAAAATTCAAAAGACAAAAGGGGTCACCGCCCCAAAGGTTTACTTTCCGAAAAAATGACATTTACCAAACCGTTGGGATTTTAGCCCCAAATCCGTAAAACGACTTTTATAAAACCATTGGGATTTTAGCCCCAAATCTCATCAACTCACAGTACACGAGAACGACAACAAGGTTCGTCTTCCAACATCAAAATCCACAAATAAAGGATTTAAAACAAACAACAAAATACTCTAGTGCCATCCTAGTCAAGTAGGCCAAACGAACAACTTACCTCTTACACACTTAGTCAATGCATGCAATCATGAAAATCGTTCAAAAGCACTCATTTCCGGAAATGCCAATATCGAATCATATTTGTAAAATGCACCACAATTAACCGCGGACCCACAGCTTCGTGGATCCCTGCCGAGACCCCGTCGGATCTAACCCACAGTGGTTAAAAGCAAGCTCGCGGTTCCACAGCTTCGTGGAGCCCTACCGAGACCCCGTCGGATCTAACCCGCAGTGAGCATACACACACACACACGTTACTCATGCAATACTAACATGCTAAGAATGTAAGTTCATTAAGAATACTCACTAGAGATGGCCATTAACTCGACACCATTATCAAACTCTTCAAAACACAATAACAAGATTAAATACGGAATACACGATTCCATAACTTTAAACAATAGGAGTATCATCATCAAATCCTTCAACGCTCAAAATAATCAAATCATAATCAATTCCAAAAATACGCCGTTCACAAAACACAAACGCATTTGAAAGAAAGCCTTTAACGAGGCCAAATCAAGTCTTTGAAACTTCGTTTCAAACAACCAAACAAACACACTAATACGATCACCGATCATCATATCCACAAAATAAGAAAAGTATGGGCAAGGTACTTGCCTCGAATAACCACAACGCGAGAATCGGCCGAAGTAGGTTGGCACGAACCGACTACGAACTCGCCGACTCCACCGAACGACAACCCGCAACAATGAACTATGAATGAAAACAATAACAACGAAAATGAATTCCATAATACGACTCAAAGCCGTTGAATTCAAAGAACGAATGATGAAAGTTCAAGCGTTACCCCCAAAACGGCCAAGAACACGATTCGCTCTGGCCAAAACCCGAAAACGGAATTCTAAGTTGAAATATGGATATACAATCCATAGAATATGTTTAACAACATCATTTAACCATAATCGATCCATCAAAAACGGATGAAAAACAAGATCAAGGACAAATTCCCCAAAAAGTCAATTTGAAGGAAATCAAGAAATATACTTCGATTCGACGAAGAACAATGGATTAAATGATGTTAAACACAAGGATACTACCAAGATTAATCATATCCATCATGAATTAATCAATAATACGGAACGAATCGGACAAAAACGCAAAACCCCCCAAATTCACGAAATTAGGGTTCTAAGGAAGGTTACCTTGATTCACTGGATCAAAGGACGATATAGATGATTGATTGATGATATAACCTCAATAACTTCATGGATTGGTTGTCAAACAACATGGCTCCATGGTGATATCACCTCACCGGAAGGAAATGAGAAGAAGGAGAAAATGGCCAAAAACCCGTGTGCGGGGCCATAAATAGCCGCACAGTGTGCCGCGGCCTGGGGAGTGTGCCGCGGCACAGGCCCAAAAATGGCTCCTGGTCGGCGGTGTGCCGCGGCTCGGCCGGGAGTGTGCCGCGGCACCCAGATGTCTGGGCCGAGAAAATGCCACAGAGTGTGCCGCGGCCCGGCGTGTGCCGCGGCTCACTTGATCGGCTGCTGAATCGCTGATCACCGCGGCCGTGACTCGACCGGGAGCCGCGAGCACTACTGGCCGTGACTCGCCAATCGGCCTGGGCCTGTGTTGCCGGCCATGACTCGGCCGGGCCCAACTCCGACGGCCCGAACGACCCCGAAATCCGAACCTGAATACGAATCGATGATACGGTTACGACGTACTCGCAAAGACGAATCTAAGAGCTAAGAGAACACACAATTCCGACCACCCGAAGGCTCGGAACTCAACAAAACGATACCGAAACGAACTCGGATGACAAAAAGTGCAGAATTAATCATTCTCGAAATGACGAAACGGTCATGAGTGAGTCGTCAAAACGGACTCCGTCCGAAAAAAGAAATTTACCGAAAATCGAAAATTGCGGATATTACATTCTACCCTCCTTAAAAGAAGTTTCGTCCCGAAACTTAAAACAAGTAGGGAGAAGAAATATTCTGCCAGGAAAAACTCAACGAGATACACAAGAATGCGTAACTAACGCCCAACGGCGAAATGTTACAAACAACGCAAAGGAATGTACGGCGTGAAAACACGCCCCACGGCGACCAACACAACGTCGCCGTTAGGGATATAATAAAACCAACAAGTGACAAGCGTCATCAAATGGATAATACAATCAAGTCAATTATCCGAACAATCGCAAAACACAACGAACGAAAATCAATACGATTGACCAACCTAACGGTATATTGATCAAAACGCGAGCCAAACGCTGAACAAATACGGAATTCCACCGCCTAAGGGCTGGAAGATCGAAAACGAAACTAATTTCCCGAACTTAAGGGAATTAGGAAGGAGCCTGAATGCTCAACAATCACAAAACGAGAACAAAAACCGAACAAACAAACGATCGAGACAACAAAAATCGAACAATCATGTCCGAAACACGAAGGATAATAAAATACAAACAACAACTCCAAGGCTCACATCTCGACTCGAGACAATATATGATCCGGTGAAAACAACAGGATGTGCATTCACATAAGATCCACAGGAAAGGGAATAGCAATTAAAAAGTCACAACGACAAACGAGTTATTCCGAAACGATACCACACTCGTTCGATAAACAAAAACAAGGGGCAGGACAAGCTCAGAAATGTCAACGAACATAATGAGTCGACAGAGTCGAAAACATAAGAGTTCCAAATCCGATCCACTTCGAATAAAAGAACTAATAGAACCAGATGATGTCACTCCCGAACAAGGTTCACAAGAATCGAACTGAACCCGAAAAAGTCACATCGATAACCAGATCGACCCACAACAAGATCACAGCTCGTTCGGACGATGAAACCGAAATACGTAACAAGTTCAGAAAGTACCAACGAACATGAGCGAATCGATAGATCGGGAAAGAGAAAATACGTAAGTCAAAATAGTACGGCATTACCTCCGACCTCGTCCACAAAATTCACAAAATCGGAAGCAAGGCAACAAGACATCAAACAACCGACACATAACGGAACCATCACCGATGCACACGGTCATACCAAACCAAGCTCTAACAGCTCGCACATGCGCGATAACGCAGAAATCACCATGAGATGGCAACATTCAACACCAACATCCCGCCTCTCACAGGGGCTAGCACAACCAATGTGTGGAAAGCGACTCAACGCTCACACCGCCAATTCGATCATACTCGGGAGAAAGTATCAAAATGACAACGCGAACATCATACATTCATACCCAGCCCTCAAACGGGAATGGATAGGTTTTAAAAACGAAAACCTCATTTTGAAAATAATTTGAAGAATACCGATTGATCTTGAGTATCACCTTTCAAAAAGTACAAACGTGAAACGTCGTTATCGAGACTTTGGGAAAACCATTTCGCATTTGATAAAAATGAGGACACTTCCTCTTAGTGAAAACTTTGAATATTCGACCCTGTCTAATTAAAAGTGTTTCTAAAACATTGAAAATATCTCAAAGCATTTTGGTCCTCAAGTAGAAAACTTTTGAAATATATCAGGCACCTTGGATGTACCACAAGAAAATAACTCATTTGAAAAGTATGTCTCAAATTTATTTTTCTAAGATACTCAAGGTTTTCAAAAATCCAAAGAGGCCGTAATGCCCAAAACTCACACATATCGACGTTCACTAAAACAACTCCTAGCACACGCATCAAAACGTTTAAAATCAAGACAATATATGTCTTTAAACGGAAATAAACGATAAAATACCACATTCAGAACAAAACCACTGACCCCATTCGAGGCCTCTAAAGACCCTCCCAGACTGCTAGTGAACAAGTCGAACGCGTATAAGCACAAAGCTTCCACAAGAGAACTTGTAAAACGTACAAATCGATTCGAAAATCATCAGCCACGGACAAAAACAACAATAAAAAGACATCACAAGCGACGACACTCCTCGTATAAATCAAATACGAAAGTCGACTAAATACATATCGTGAAATCAAAATTCACATAAGGATTCCACCACTTAACAAATAATCATAAAAATAGCTCGTGTCACATGAGGCACAACACAAAGAAGGGAGACTTACTTCCACAGGTCGCACGAAGATGATGATCGCCCCACGATACTAATCACGACCAACAGACTCAGACGACGCGTCGCGACACGACTCAGTCAGATAAAATCCAACGAAACAAGACTCAAACAACACGACTTGACCCGACAGCCTAGGTTTTTCTCAACCTAAGCTCCGATACCATTTATGTAACACCCCCAATCCACTCAGGGATATTACACGCCGTAGACCCTCTCCTCGAGGATCTACCAGGCTGGTAACAACATTTAACATCTCGATAATGCCTTCAAGGCTAAAATGACTCAGTAGACCGATTTGGTCTTTCCACAAATACATACAACTCAAATACAACTCATGCCCACGCAGGGGACAAAATACAACCACACCCGTACAATGGGAACAATATAGCAGCGGAAAAATAAAGTACAACTGAACCAACACATGATGTACGGTTCCTTATTTGATTAGTATCTATCATCTTTCATCATCCTTCGTGGCCGACTCCGTGTTATGCTCCAAAACCTGAATGCAAAAACAGACATCCACCCCCCGAATACTCGGGGGTTAGCAAAACTCCACTGTTTTGCTAGTGCAAGAACAAAGTGCAAATACGAGCCATACAATTCACATTCCATGAATAATAATAACCAGGAATCCTCAAGGTTCCAAACGAAACGAAAAGCACTTCTCGAGGCAAGAATTTGAGAAAACATTTCAAAATCGAAATATCATAAATCAATGGAAGTAATTTATAAAACGGTTTAGAATGCCATCGAGAGTTTTAATAGAAAACAATTTAGGATTATCAAATCCTAATTTTCAAAATCCAAAAGACAAAAGGGGTCACCGCCCAAAAGGTTTACTTTCCGAAAAATGACATTTACCAAACCGTTGGGATTTTAGCCCCAAATCCGTAAAACGACTTTTATAAAACCATTGGGATTTTAGCCCCAAATCTCATCAACTCACAGTACACGAGAACGACAACAAGGTTCGTCTTCCAACATCAAAATCCACAAATAAAGGATTTAAAACAAACAACAAAATACTCTAGTGCCATCCTAGTCAAGTAGGCCAAACGAACAACTTACCTCTTACACACTTAGTCAATGCATGCAATCATGAAAACCGTTCAAAAGCACTCATTTCTAAATGCCAATATCGAATCATATTTGTAAATGCACCACAATTAACCGCGGACCCACGCCTTCGTGGATCCCCGCCGAGACCCCGTCGGATCTAACCCACTGGTTAAAAGCAAGCTCGCGGTTCCACGGCCTTCGTGGAGCCCTACCGAGACCCGTCGGATCTAACCCGCAGTGAGCATACACACACACACGTTACTCATGCAATACTAACATGCTAAGAATGTAAGTTCATTAAGAATACTCACTAGAGATGGCCATTAACTCGACACCATTATCAAACTCTTCAAAACACAATAACAAGATTAAATACGGAATACACGATTCCATAACTTTAAACAATAGGAGTATCATCATCAAATCCTTCAACGTTCAAAATAATCAAATCATAATCAATTCCCAAAATACGCCGTTCACAAAACACACACGCATTTGAAAGAAAGCCTTTAACGAGGCCAAACCGAAGTCTTTTGAAACTTCGTTTCAAACAACCAAACAAACACACTAATACGATCACCGATCATCATATCCACAAAATAAGAAAAGTATGGGCAAGGTACTTGCCTCGAATAACCACAACGCGGAGAATCGGCCGAAGTAGGTTGGCACGAACCGACTACGAACTCGCCGACTCCACCGAACGACAACCCGCAACAATGAACTGTAACACCCCCAAGACGTTCAGGGCATATTACAGCGCCGTGGACCCCACACTGTGGAATCCACCAGGCTAACATACCAACAAGACATTCGACAACGAAAAGCTATCATTAATAAAATGACAATTCAAATAAAAGACTACAAACCGACAATTAAATTCTGACATCAAATCCATTTCCCAAAACGGGAACACAAAATTAACAATTTCAAACAGGAAGTACTCGAGTACTTAAACCAATTTTATAATACATAAATCCCAAAATCAGACATCAATAGTAACCGACAGACATAACATCGAAAATCAAATACTGGACAATATCATGCTTGCCCATCATCCTCATACGTCCCGAGTGCTCGTTTATCCCCACGATCAATACCTGAACTACAAAAAGTATTTCCCCCATTTAAGGGGTTAGCGACAACTGCTAGTGCAAGTACAATCCATTTGAACTACATTCTAATCAGATGAATATATGCGCCAAAAAGTCATTTTAGAAAACATTTTATATTCCGGAATATTTACAATCACAAAACACATTATCTCCAACAAATCACAATTCAAAGTTAACCGTTGGTACGAGACTCACGGCCATCGTACACCGCAGAGTCCGTCGGACATCCCCGGGTGGCTAACCACGCTCACGATACGCACACTCACGGCAATACGTATCCCAGAGGCCCCGTCGGACCGTCCCTAGGTGAACATACACATAACCATCCACAACAACCACGATATACCATAATTCAAATACTAGAACATGTAAACAAATGTAAAGTACTTGCCTTTGAGACATTCTTGAAGAATCGGAAGTGAAAATGACTACGGATGATCCGAATGGAAAACGACGGTTCCTAAATGAAGAATTAGCATAACTCATCCCAACGGACATCAATAATCGAAAGGAATACTCCCAAAACCCCGATTACAAATAACGACAATAGACGCTCAATCAATACGGTGAGGGTTTACGCAAAATCTCCCGTATTGATAATTCGCGGATTAAAATCAAGGAAACTGGATTTGGAATCATTCAATAATCACACTCGGTGAAGAATATCGTAATATAGATGAACAATTCGAACTAAACCCTCAAATCAAATCCCCAAATTCGTCAAAATTAGGGTTCTTGAGGAATTACCTTTAATTCGGGTGATGAAAGGTGATTATGTTGATTATGATATGTTAGCACGACTCTACGGTGATGGAATGTGAATAGAACGCCGATCGGGATCGATGAAAATCGCCCGAGGTCGCACGTCAAGAAACGAAGGGAAAAGAATGAAATCCGCCGCTCAAAATCGCCACAGTGAAGTTAGCGACGCTAACTTCCATATGTAGCGTGCGCTAACGGCCGTGTGGATACCAATGGCTACCGCCACCATTCGTTAGCGACGCTAATAATAAGGGTTAGCGACGCTAATCGTTCTTGATAGCGCACGCAAGGCAACAGAGGGTAGCGTGCGCTACCTACACGCAGCTGATCGGGCTGATGTCATATCGCCAGTAAGTCTGGCATGGAGGGTGCGAAACACGATACACACGATGAGACCAATCCAGAACATGAACGCGAAGCATACAAGACGACGGAGCTAAGAGCTGAAAGAAAAATACAATTCCGACCACCGAAGGGTCCGTAACGCGACAACGAAAACGAGGTTCCCTAAACTATTAGGAAATTACAAAAATGGCCCAAGTGACCGAAAATCACGAAACGACGTCGGATTCACAAACCGAAAGTCTCCACATGACCAACTCAACCACACGAACTTGTACAAACCAAGAAACAACGGAAACGAACGAGTTTTACAATAATCGAACGTTCATACGGCAAAACATGTCATAAAACGAAATTACGTGAAAACATCATCAAAACTCATCCAAATGGAAAAACTCCAGGAACAAAATAGATTCGAAATGTCGAAACGGTTACAAGCGAGTCGATAAAAATAGACATACACCAAAAATGGAAACTGCTAAAAATGGAAAAATTACGGATATTACATTCTCCCCCTCTAAAATAAAGTTTCGTCCCGAAACTTAAGAATCAAAAAGCTCGGGGTATCTCGAACGCATATCCTCCTCTAGCTCCCACGTCGCTTCTTCTACTCCGTGCCTCGACCATTGCACCTTAACCAAAGGAATGGTTTTGTGCCTTAACTGTTTGTCACGACGTTCCAAAATTCTGACGGGCCTCTCCTCAAACGTAATATCCTTCTCGATCTCCACGTCCCCAAAGTCAATAATGTGGGACGGGTCCGGAACGTACTTCCTCAACTGGGAAACGTGAAATACACTATGTACATGACTCAGCGACGGAGGTAAAGCCAAACGGTATGCCAACTCGCCGACTCTCTCCAATACCTCGAAGGGTCCAATATATCTCGGGCTGAGTTTCCCCTTCTTCCCAAAACGGAAAACTCCTTTCGTCGGAGATACTCTCAACAGAACGTGATCTCCCACCTCAAACTCCAAGGGTCTACGCCTAACATCCGCATAAGATTTCTGTCGACTCTGAGCAGCCAACATCCTCTTTCTAATCAATTCAACTTTCTCTCTCGTCTCCAACACAAGGTCCGGCTCAGTGCCAACCAAATCGGACGGTTCATCCCAACATATCGGTGATCGGCAACGTCGGCCATAAAGTGCCTCATATGGTGCCATCTTAATCGACGCGTGCCAGCTATTATTATAAGTAAACTCAATTAAGGCCAAGTGATCCTCCCAGTTACTACTCCAGTCTAATGCACACGCGCGCAATAAATCCTCGAACGTCTGGATGGTACGTTCGGACTGCCCATCGGTCTGGGGATGGAACGAAGTGCTCAAACGTAACTGTGTCCCCAATGCCTTATGTACCGCATGCCAAAAATGCGATACAAATCGGCCATCTCTGTCTGAAATAATGGTCCTCGGCGTACCATGAAGCCTCACTATCTGTGCAATAAAAATACGAGCCAACTTTTCTGGACCCCAAGTATCCTTGATGCCCAGAAAATGTGCCGACTTAGTCAGTCGGTCTACAATCACCCATACCATATTCATACCAGTCTTCGTTCTCGGTAAACTTGTGACAAAATCCATAAAGATGTCCTCCCACTTCCATTCCGGAACGGGAAGTGGTTTCAATAATCCGGCTGGCCGCTGATGCTCAATCTTGACTTGCTGACAAGTCAAACACTTAGCCACAAACTGAACTACCTCCTTCTTCATATCGTTCCACCAGAAATTCTTCCTCAGATCTTTATACATCTTACTCGAGCCCGGATGGACTGAGTATGGTGACGCATGAGCCTCTCGCATAATGCTCTGTCTCAATTCAGTCGCTCGAACACACAACCGACCTCGGAATCTCAACACTCCGTCCTCATGAATAACAAATCCCGGGCTTTCCCCTTCTCTACACTCTCCGAATTTGAATAATCATCGGGTCCTCCAACCTGTCCCGATTTAATGTCCTCGACTGCAGATGAAGAAATCTCAAGAGTACGAATCGCCCGAACTCTCCGGGCAAGACAACCTCAATGCTCAACCTCATAAACTCCCCGACTGGGCCGTAAGCAACTCAAGCGCTCGAAGCGATACCGATTTCCGGCTCAAGGCATCTGCTACCACATTAGCCTTGCCCGGATGATAGAGGATCTCAAGATCGTAACCCTTAATCAATTCCAACCATCTCCTCTGTCTCATATTAAGCTCCTTCTGCGTGAAGATGTACTTCAGGCTCTTGTGATCGGTGAAAATCTGACACGACGAGCCATACAAGTAATGACGCCAGATTTTCAACGCAAACACAAGCTGGCCAACTCAAGATCGTGCGTAGGGTAATTCAATTCATATGGTTTCAAGCGACGGAAGCATAGGCAATCGTCCTCCCATGCCGCATAAGTACGCATCCGAGCCCTTGGCCCGAAGCATCATCAGAACCGAGAAACCATCATTACCACTCGAAGGTAAAACGGAGCGGTCGCCAACCGCTTCTTCAACTCCTCAAAACTATTACGCCTCTCATCGGTCCACACAAACTTCTCCGACTTCGTAACAATCGAGTCGGTCGAGCGAGTTTAGAGAACCCTCGACGAATCTACGATAATACCCGGCTAATCCCGTAAAACTACGGACCTCTTTCACGTTCTTGGCGGCGCCCAATCCAACACCGCTCTACCTTATGTGGGTCCACACGAACACCCTACGAGATCACATGACCGAGAAACATAACTTCCCGTAACCAAAACTCGCACTTTGAGAACTTCGCAAAAGATGCTGAGTTCTCAAAATATCTAACACAATATGCAAATGACGGCGTGCTCCTCCTCGCTCCTCGAGTAAATCGGGATGTCATCGATAAAACGACTACACACTTATCGAGGTACTCGATAAAGACTTTGTTCATAAGCCGCATGAACACGGCCGTGCGTTGGTTAGCCCAAAAGGCATAACCACAAACTCGTAGTGACCGTATCTCGTCCAAAGGCCATCTTCGGAATATCGGTATCCTTCACTCGGGTGATAATACCCCGATCTCAAATCAATCTTCAAAACACGGCCGCTCCTTGCAATCGATCAAACAAGTCATCAATCCTGGAGTGGATATTTGTTTTTGATGGTCACTTTGTTCAACTCTCGGTAGTCGATGCACAAACGAAGTGACCCATCCTTCTTCTTTACAAATAGGACCGGTGCGCCCCAAGGCGAAGCACTCGGTCGAATATACCCCATGTCTAGCAACTCTCCCAATGCTTTTCAACTCAAGCATCTCGGCAGCGCCATACGGTATGGCGTCTTAGAGATAGGTGCCGCACCCGGCTCTAGATCGACGGTAAACTCAACCTCTCGGCCGGCGGCAAACCCGACAACTCATCCGAAAACGTCAGGATACTCACATACTACCGGAATAGACGAGAGTTCGACTCCCCCTTCTTCCGATCTCAAAGCGTAACACCAATAGCCCGTGCAACCTCCCCGAAGAAGTCTCACCGCCCTCAAAGCGCTGATCAGTAATCTCTGGCTACCCCGCTTACGCCCTACAAAAGAATGTTCGGTACCATCAGAGGCTAACATCGAAACAGTCCTCGTTCTATAATTCATGATCGCCCCATGACGGTCCATCCAATCCTCACCCAGAATCAAATCCTCATCTCTAATATCTACCGCAATCAGATTAGAAGGCCAATCCCTCCCCGCGATACTCACAGAAAAATCTCTAATCTCACGGTCCCCTACGATGCTATCCCCGCTAGGAAGTCTAACAACAAAAGGCTCACAAGCAACAAGGCAATCAATATGTAGACGACGCACACAATCCATAGATATAAAAGAATGCGTAGCACGGAATCGAACAATACTAAACAGGATGGTCAAGGATGTGGACGGCACTGTAGCCACCGTCGCGTCGGGATCTCGGCTCGCCTCATCTCATACACACGGGCGAATGCACTCGCACTAGAAGCTCCCCCTCTAGAAGGCTGACTACGACCTCGACCTCTACCAAAACTCTGCTGCGGCTGAGGAACTGTTGGTGCCTGATTCACACTCGGCTCTCCTGCAGCTGGAGCAGATATCTGAGTAACTGGAGCCCGAGCTGCATCCGTATAGAAGTTGGCACGATGACCCATCCGACCACAAGCAAGACACTGAATCGGAGGCCTATCACACTCACTCATCATGTGGCCCGGACGACTGCAGTTGAAGCATGTAGGACCACGAACGGAACCAGCAGGAGCAGACCTAGAACCGTTCCCTCGACCAACTGATGGCGACTGACTCCCGAAGACTCGCGAACCAGACTGAGCCTTCGGATACCCTCCTGACTTGCCTCCCCAAAACTGACCGGAGGTCTTCTGCTTCTTTCCTTCAGCTGCCGTCTCTGTCGCAGAAAACGACATCTCGTAAGCCATCGCTTTATTCTGATAATCTTTCAAAGTCGTGCACCCCAGACCAGACATGTAGTGGCACACCCTCGGCTTCATCCGCATATCAAAGTGGCGGATCTTGTCTAGCTCATCTCGGACTTGGTTTCTCACGTAGTGCAGCTGCTGATTGTAGTCCTTGATAGCTTGAGAAATAGGAACATCTTGGGGCTTAGCCTCAAAGAAGGCTCGGATCCTCCCCTCTTTCATCGCCAAGATGATTCGTCTTCCATCGGATCTCGAAACTCGCCCACGTAGCTGCCTGGTCACGCGGTTTCACCGCTTGCCACCATGTCATTGCCTCCTTGGCGAGGAAGTCTTGAGCAATGGGTACTTTCCTCTCCTCGGAACAATTAGCAGCCTCAAACACTTTCTCCAACTCGAATAACCAATTCTCCCAACCGGAAGGGTCGAAGCACCATCAAGCTGCGGAGGACGCATACGAATCACGTCACGAAGTAGCTTATCATTACCGGATCCAAGAGGCGAACCGGTTGGCATTAGCATGGCCGACTGTAACGGCTCGAGTCGAGCGTCATTTGGTTCGCTACTTGCCGTAATATGTTGGCCACTCCAACATTCTCATGAGCATTACCGGAGCTAGCGGTGGTCCCGTGACCTCCGAACTAGGGGAACACTGCTCGACAAAGAAGGCATCGCGAATCGGTTCCCGAGTGATCGGACATGGCCGCCCACCGGCCGCGCCACGCCCCTACGCGTCGCGATCAAGGCCCGCGTCCTCTACCAGCAGGAATTCAAGAAGCAACGGGTAAGTACAATTCAAACGCAAAACGCAAAAGATACTAAGATAGAAATAGAGCGAGCGGTGAAACGAGTCAAGTTAGGAAAACTTACGAGCACCGCGCATCGAGATGATGGCATAACGGTTGATCTTGTCCCAAAAACGACACTTAACTAGACCCGAATGACCGACACCCTAGGTATCCATAAACCTAAGCTCGATACCATATTCGTAACACCCCAAGACGTTCGGGGCATATTACGCCGTGGACCCCACACCGTGGAATCCACTGTGCTAACATACCAACAAGACATTCGACAACGAAAAGCTATCATTAATAAAATGACAATTCAAATAAAAGACTACAAACCGACAATTAAATTCTGACATCAAATCCATTTCCCAAAACGGGAACACAACATTAACAATTTCAAACAGGAAGTACTCGAGTACTTAAACCAATTTTATAATACATAAATCCCAAAATCAGACATCAATAGTAACCGACAGACATAACATCGAAAATCAAATACTGGACAATATCATGCTTGCCCATCATCCTCATACGTCCCGAGTGCTCGTTTATCCCCACGATCAATACCTGAACTACAAAAAGTATTTCCCCCATTTAAGGGGTTAGCGACAACTGCTAGTGGAAGTACAATCCATTTGAACTACATTCTAATCAGATGAAGATATGCGCCAAAAAGTCATTTTAGAAAACATTTTATATTCCGGAATATTTACAATCACAAAACACATTATCTCCAACAAATCACAATTCAAAGTTAACCGTTGGTACGAGACTCACGGCCACCGTACCCGCATGAGTCCCGTCGGACATCCACAGGTGGCTAACCACGTTCACGATACGCACACTCACGGCAATACGTATCCCTAGAGGCCCCGTCGGACCGTCCCTAGGTGAACATACACATAACCATCCACAACAACCACGATATGACCCATAATTCAAATACTAGAACATGTAAACAAATGTAAAGTACTTGCCTTTGAGACATTCTTGAAGAATCGGAAGTGAAAAATGACTACGGATGATCCGAATGGAAAACGACGGTTCCTAAATGAAGAATTAGCATAACTCCCCCAACGGACATCAATAATCGAAAGGAATACTCCCAAAACCCCGATTACAAATAACGACAATAGACGTTCAATCAATACGGGTGAGGGTTTACGCAAAATCTCCCCGTATTGATAATTCGCGGATTAAAATTAAGGAAACTGGATTTGGAATCATTAAATAATCACACTCGGTGAAGAATATCGTAATATAGATGAACAATTCGGAACTAAACCCTCAAATCCCGAAATCCCCCAAATTCGTCAAAATTAGGGTTCCTGAGGAATTACCTTTAATTCGGCTGATGAAAGGTGATTATGTTGATTATGATATGTTAGCACGACTCTACGGTGATGGAATGTGAATAGAACGCCGATCGGGACTGATGAAAATCGCCTCTGAGGTCGCACGTCGAAGAAACGAAGGGAAAAGAATGAAATCGCCGCTCAAAATCGCCGCTTTGTGAAGTTAGCGACGCTAACTTCCATATGTAGCGTGGCGCTAACGGCCGTGGATACCCGGTGGCTACCGCCACCATTCGTTAGCGTACGCTAATAATAAGGGTTAGCGACGCTAATTGTTCTTGATAGCGCACGCAAGGCAACAGAGGGTAGCGTGCGCTACCTACACAGCAGCTTGATCTGCTGATGTCATATCAGCAGTAAGCTGCTGTGGAGGGTGCGAAACACGATACACACGATGAGACCAGAATCCAGGAACATGAACGCGAAGCATACAAGACGACGGAGCTAAGAGCTGAAAGAAAAATACAATTCCGACCACCGAAGGGTCCGTAACGCGACAACGAAAACGAGGTTCCCTAAACTATTAGGAAATTACAAAAATGGCCCAAGTGACCGAAAATCACGAAACGACGTCAGATTCACAAACCGAAAGTCTCCACATGACCAACTCAACCACACGAACTTGTACAAACCAAGAAACAACGGAAACGAACGAGTTTTACAATAATCGAACGTTCATACGGCAAAACATGTCATAAAACGAAATTACGTGAAAACATCATCAAAACTCATCCAAATGGAAAAACTCCAGGAACAAAATAGATTCGAAATGTCGAAACGGTTACAAGCGAGTCGATAAAAATAGACATACACCAAAAATGGAAACTGCTAAAAATGGAAAAATTACGGATATTACATGAACTATGAATGAAAACAATAACAACGAAAATGAATTCCATAATACGACTCAAAGCCGTTGAATTCAAAGAACGAATGATGAAAGTTCAAGCGTTACCCCCAAAACGGCCAAGAACACGATTCGTTCCGTCAAAACCCGAAAACGGAATTCTAAGTTGAAATATGGATATACAATCCATAGAATATGTTTAACAACATCATTTAACCATAATCGATCCATCAAAAACGGATGAAAAACAAGATCAAGGACAAATTCCCCAAAAAGTCAATTTGAAGGAAATCAAGAAATATACTTCGATTCGACGAAGAACAATGGATTAAATGATGTTAAACACAAGGATACTACCAAGATTAATCATATCCATCATGAATTAATCAATAATACGGAACGAATCGGACAAAAACGCAAAACCCCCCAAATTCACGAAATTAGGGTTCTAAGGAAGGTTACCTTGATTCGCTGGATCAAAGGACGATATAGGATGATTGATTGATGATATAACCTCAATAACTTCATGGATTGGTTGTCAAACAACATGGCTCCATGGTGATATCACCTCACCGCGGAAGGAAATGAGAAGAAGGAGAAAATGGCCAAAACCCGTGTGCGGGGCCATAAATAGCCGCACCTGGTGTGCCGCGGCCAATGGAGTGTGCCGCGGCACAGCCCAAAAATGGCTCAGTGGTGGCGGTGTGCAGGCCGCGGCCGGAGTGTGCCGCGGCACCCTGCACTGGTTTGGCCGAGAAAATGCCACAGAGTGTGCTGCGGCCCGCGTGTGCCGCGGCTCACGGATGCTCGGCAGAATCGCGATCACCGCGGCCGTGACTCGACTGGGAGCCGCCGAGCACTACGGCCGTGATCGGCCAAGGCGCCTGGGCCTGTGTTGCCCGGCCATGACTCGGCCGGGGCCAACTCCGAAGGCCCGAACGACCCCGAAATCCGAACCTGAATACGAATGGATGATACGGTTACGACGTACTCGCAAAGATGAATCTAAGAGCTAAGAGAACACACAATTCCGACCACCCGAAGGCTCGGAACTCAACAAAACGATACCGAAACGAACTCGGATGACAAAAAGTGCAGAATTAATCATTCTCGAAATGACGAAACGGTCATGAGTGAGTCGTCAAAACGGACTCCGTACGAAAAAAGAAATTTACCGAAAATCGAAAATTGCGGATATTACAGCTTGTGGGCTCATGGCGAGTCCGGTGAAACGGCGCGGTCCGCGGGCTTCTCGCGGCGATTCTCCCCAATGGTTGCGCCTCTTCAATTGGTGGTTATTTTTGTTGTTTGAATGAAAAGTCATGTCATTTCGAAACGAACGGTTGTTTGGCCAACGGTCGTGTCGTTTGAACAAAATGGTGCTCCTTTTTGCGAATAGGTATGATTTATTTATAAAACTGAGTTCGGTTTCAGAAATCAATACAAATTTTCAAATCAACTATTCTCATTTCCTTAAACTCTAAATCCAGAAAATTGTTCTTCTCTATTTTTCGTATTTCACTGTCTTAGTGCAGTCCGAAATTTTGGACTTGTGGTATCCTGCGGTATTCTTATTTGTCACCTTAAAACACATTTTGGGGTGCAAGAAATACTATAAGGAAAGCGTTTTCATGCGTGATTCAAGCCTCGATGTCTTTAATTTTGAAGAATTTTCTAACAATCTTATAGTATCTGTTGCAATGGCGACCGAGACTACTGTTTCGAGTTTGAAGGTGATGAACCAAGACTTCAAGTTGGACCGCTTCGATGGAACCAACTACACTCGCTGGCAGGACAAGATGCATTTCTTCCTCACTGACATGAAGGTCTTCTACGTGTTGGACCCGACATTGAAGCCTGTCCCGGAGCCAACGGAGAAAGATTATGAAGAACTCAAGGCTGAACGGAAGAAGTGTCAAGAGGAGGAGTTGCTGTGCCGTGGCCACATTTTGAACACTCTCTCCGACCGTCTCTACGATCTCTACACCGACAATCCATAGGCGATGGAGATTTGGAAGGCACTCGAGTACAAATTCAAGGCCGAAGAAGAAGGTACCAAAAAGTTCCTTGTCTCTAGTTATTTTGATTTTAAGATGTTTGACGATAAGGCCATACTTGCTCAAGTACATGAATTGCAAGTTATTGTCAACAAATTGAGGGCCGTGAAGATTGATATTCCGGAGACTTTCTAAGTTGGTGCAATTATTGCGAAGTTGCCTAATTCCTGGAGAAGCTACTGGAAGAAACTTCTTCACAATACCGAGGACTTCTCTTTGGAACAAATCCAGAAACATCTTCGAATCGAGGAGAAATCAAGGATGAGAGAGAAGACGACGGATGCCGGCACACACAGATGACTCTGAAATCTCAATACCCCATCTTCATGAATCACAAACCCAGGAGACTTTCCCTTATTGGAGGAGGCACATTATATTAATAATCGGAGTTACAACAATTATCGGAATAATCCACCACCGGGCTTCTACCATCCCTCAAATCGAAATCATGAAAATTTTAGCTATGCTAATCCAAAGAATGCTTTGCAACCACCGGCCGGATTCAAGGTATAGAATGGGGAGATAATTGAAGAAGCAAAGCCGACGTCAAATCTCGAGAATATTCTAGCTACCTTCATAATGGAGACGAAAAGCTGATTTAGTCGAGATGAGGAGAAATTGGACAAAATCGAAGGCCATGTTACTCAATTAGCTTCCACATTGGGAGCTCAAATGAAAAATCTCGAAACTCAAATGGGACAATTAGCTAAAGTTGTCGGGAGTCAACATCAACGGGGACAATTTCCGAGCAATACCGAAGTGAATCCAAAAGAGTCGTGTCAAGCGATCACCTTAAGAAGTAGAATGAATTATGAAGGGCCAAAGATGCCAAGGGAGGAAGTCAAGGAGAATCAATTCGAAATTGAAAAAGAAGAAGGGAAGCATGATACATCCAAGGGGGCTGAGAAGCCTAAAATATCTCCTAACTCTACTCCTAACGTTCCTCTCCCTTTTCCTCAACATTTCAAAAAGAAAAAGTTAGATGCACAATTCGCAAAGTTTTTAGATATCTTCAAGAAAATTAATATCAATATTCCTTTTGCAGATGCTTTGGAACAAATGCCTAACTACGCAAAATTCTTGAAGGATGTGATGTCAAGAAAAAGAAAGATGGAAGATCATGAGACGGTTAAACTAACCGAAGAATGTAGCGCTATTATCCAACGCAAATTGCCTCAAAAGCTTAAGGATCCCGGAAGCTTTACCGTTCCATGCACTATTGGAAACGTCTCATTCGATAAAGCTTTGTGTGATTTAGGTGCTTCGATTAACCTCATGCCTTTATCTATTTTTAGGAAATTAGGTGTCAGAGAAATGAAAGCCACAACGGTTATGCTACAATTGGCGGATCGATCCATAACACATCCCAAGGGGATTGTTGAAGATGTGCTTGTAAAAGTCGACAAATTTATTTTTCCAGCTCAACTTATGAGATGTTAAATTCAACTAATGAATATAAAGAATTATTGTGTGAATTTTTTGATACATATTTTCGCGTAGAAGGATTTTATTTATTGCCAACGTATTGGGATGAAACTAAAGATTTAATAAAACTATTAAGGGTTTTTGAAAATGCAACTAAAGATTTAAGTGGTTGTTATTATCCCACGTCTCCTAAAGTTTTATTTCATTGTTGTTTTATTGTATCTGAAATGGATGCTTGTAGTAAATCCGAAAGATTATCGAATGCTATTTACACATATTTACAATATGTGTTTAAAATGGCTAAAATACTTTAATCATATTCACGATGTTTTCTTGATTAGTGTTGTTTTATCTCCCGATTTGAATTTAGCTCAAGTAGAACAATTACTTGAAATATATTATAATATTTTTAAAAATTTGGGTTTTCCTAATATTGTGGATAGTGTTGAAAGTCAAACTTTATTTGAAAATATTCGTGACGTTTTATCATGTTAGATTTCACACATATTTCACATTTATCTAATTTATGAGATTTGCACGAAATTAAACCACATTTAATTAATCTTTTCATAGTGCTAAATCATATATGTGCTAATATACTATGCCACAAAGAAATGGAATCAATCATATAAGCAGAAGGAGAAATTTCATTAATAACATTGTCAATAATACATAATTTGACCATCCCTTCACTGGAGTAGCTCTTTCCAACAAATACACCATTATGGGTCAAGATAGGCTTGCCTGACTCATGCACAGATTTGATCCCCGATTTGCCTAGGAGATGACCACTAACAAAGTTTCTACTCATTTCCGGAACATATAGAACATTGGTCAAAATGACCTTCTTCCCGGATGTGAAGTTGAGTTCCACGTTTCCGATGCCGACGACCTTTGAGCGTTGCTCGTTTCTAGTGTAGAGAGAAATTCTAAATTGTTAGATCTCATCTTATACATTTTTATTTATGTGAATTTAATGGGATGTTAACCCATGGGGGAAATAAGTATTTTATTACCTTTATTGTTGATTGCTCTAGATTTACATATGTGTATTTATTAAAACATAAAGATGATGTTTTTTTAATGCTCTTAAGATGTATAAGGCTGAAGTTGAAAATCAATTAGGAACTAAAATTAAAGTTCTTAGAAGTGATAGGGGTGGCGAATATTTTTCTAGTAATTTTAATGCCTTTTGTGAAGAAAATGGTATTGTTCATGAATGTTCCGCACCACGTACACCACAGCAAAACGGTTTAGCCGAACGTAAAAATAGAACACTTCAAGAGATGATAAATGCCATGTTAATGCATTCTGAATTACCTTTTAGTTTGTGGGGTGAAGCTTTACTTTCTGCATGTCATATTTTAAGCTGTATACCTTTAAAGAAAACCCAAATTTCTCCGTACGAGGTATGAAAAGGGCGAAAGCCAAATATTGGGTATTTCAAAGTGTGGAGGTGCGTAGCTTACTATAAAAACATGGATCCTAAAAGGACCAAGTTGGGTCATCGTGGAATACGAAGTGCTTTTATTGGCTATGCTACGAATAGCAAGGCATATAGACTTCTAAATTTAGAATCCAATATCATAGTACAAACCCGAGACGTGGAATTCTTTGATAACTCTCTAAGGAAAAGGAATCTCAAAATTCCACAAATAAAGAACCTCGAGAGGAGAGTTCTTCTAGGGTTGTTGTAGAACAACCAGAACCTCGGATCAGCAAGAGAGTCCGTAAGACTAAGGATTTGGGACTTGATGAAATAGATTCTCAGCTTATTTCCTTTTACCTAGTAGAAGGAAATAGAGAGAATTTTGCTCGAAAGATTCTGATTATTATTCTTGCTAAAGATGATCCTAAGACTTATAATGAAGCAGTGGCTTCTCGGGACTCCGCTTTTTGGAAGGATGCTATCCAAGATGAAATGGATTCTATTATGGCAAATCACACTTGGGAGATTATCGATCTACCCAAAGGGTCGAGACCCATTGGATGTAAGTGGGTGTTTAGAAAGAAATACAGAGATGGTACTCTTAACGCTTACAAGACTAGATTGGTAGCCAAAGAATTTCGACAACGGGAAGGAATCGATAATTTTGACACATTGCACCGGTAGCAAGAACAACAACAATTAGAGTGTTGTTCGCCTTGGCTTCTTTGTATAACCTAAATGTTCATCAAATGGATGTCAAGACGGTATTTCTAAATGGAGATAACGATGAGGAAATTTACATGGAGCAGCCGGAAGGCTATGTGCTTCCGGGTAATGAACAAAAGGTTTGCAAACTTGTCAAATCCTTATATGGATTAAAACTGTAATATCCGCATTTTTCTTATCCGGTATTTTCATTTTTGGTGTATTTTTCATTTTTAGAGACTCGCTTGTAACCGTTTCGACATTTTGAATCTATTTTATTCTTGGAGTTTCTCCATTTGGACGAGTTTCGGAGATGTTTTGATATTATTCCGTCTTTTGTCATGTATTGTTGCATGGACGTTC
This sequence comes from Orobanche coerulescens, assembly GCA_033398695.1. Classification (NCBI taxonomy): domain Eukaryota; kingdom Viridiplantae; phylum Streptophyta; class Magnoliopsida; order Lamiales; family Orobanchaceae; genus Orobanche; species Orobanche coerulescens. The sequence goes on along the minus strand of CM065816.1, from coordinate 7,729,522 downwards.
GATTCTCGTAGAACCCGTTCGATTTGGTAATTTCTTTGGTTGCACGAGTTCGTATAGTTGAGTTGTTCGTGTTGTGAGTTTCAGTTTATTGACGCGATGTCGTATCGCGATTTTCGGATGTTTGAGCCGTTTTGTAATTTCCTATAAGTTTAGGGAATTTTACTTTCCTTGTCGTTTCTCGGATTCCTCGGTAGTCGGAATTGTATTTTCCTTTAGCGTTTAGCTTCGTTGTCGTGATTATTTCATGTTTACACTTTTGGAATCTGTCCTTGTGTTGCGTCTCGTTTTCGGACCGCCCGCTGCAGCTAACTTCGTTCAGCGGTGTTGAAATGTTGCATGCATAACGTGTGTTATGCATGCTTTCTTGCATGCGCTATCGGCACCTTCATAACGTACGTTATGGCTCATCGCTAACGTACGTTATGGCCTTCAGTATACTGGACAGATTGTTCTGTCCGAACCATTACGTACGTTAACTCTTTATGTTACGTACGTAAAGTCCTGGTAGCGTGCGCTAAACTATCCGGCGTAGCGTACGCTATCGAGCCCTGCGTTGTCGGACAGTGAGTTTGACCAGTTTTACCCAGCCCCTTACGTACGTAAATGCGTTGATGTTACGTACGTAAGCCTCTTGTAGCGTACGTTAAGCCGTCGGATGTAGCGTACGCTAACGACCTCAGCGTTTTGGGACAGACTGTTCTGTCCAGCCATTACGTACGCTAATGCTTGAGTGTTAACGTACGTAATGAGCATTACGTACGTTAACCAGCTTATGTAACGTACGTAATGGCAGCCTAGGTTTTATAAATCGGGAGTTGACCTTCACTTCGGCACATTCTTCATTTTCTTCCTTCCGTCCGCAACGAGTGTTCTTACAGGGATTTGAGCTATTCTTCAAGTTTTGCCCATGGAAATCCTTGGGGAATCAAGTATTGTGTTCCTAGTGTAGTATATCATCATCGTAATCGTCTTCCTCTGTCCGAATCAAGGTAAATCTTCTAAGAACCCTACTTTTGGGTAAATTGGGGATTTTTGGTTTTATTGTTCGATTCGTCCTGTGTTGTTGATTAATTCATGATGAATATGATTAATCTTGTTGGTGTTCTTGGTTTTACTACAGATTCATGGTATATTTCGTGGTATTTTTGTAAGCGAGAGGGTTTGGTTGTGGTCCGCCCTCGTTGTTGTTCTCGTACGAATATACATGAATCGTAGGTGGGTTTTCGGGTGTATTCCTTTTCCGTATTCGTTTGGAAATGGTTGTGATTGTATTCTTCTAATCTTTAGGTTCGTTTCCATTGGTTCTTAGCGTTCGTCGGTGATTTTCCTTTCCGTTCGTTGCGTCGTCAATTATTCAAGGCAAGTATTTTTGGAAACCTTTATGCTTAACATGAAATGGTAATGTATATTGTGTGTGCTTTGCTCACCTCGGGAGGGTCCTTCGAGGCCTCGAGGGAATCTATGACTTCACTCTGGATTCACGAGTTTGTTTCGCTAGCCAGCTCGGGAGGGTCCTTAGAGGCCTCGTGTGGGATTTGTGGCTTCGTCCCGGTCCTAGGCAAATTGGATTGACTGTTTGTTTCCGGAAAAAACATGTCTGGGTTTTGGTTTTGAAATGAATTTGGTGCATTGTACTATGAAATGTGTAAGCGAATGGTTTGCCTTGATTACTTGTACTAGCGTAATTGCTAACCCCTCTGGGGACCCGTTGTGGGGAAATTCTTATTATGGATTTCAGGTTATGATCAACCGGACGAGCGGGCACTGGGACAGTACGAGGATGTTGGCCAGGGTCGTTGACATGTGCATTGAGTCCTTTTATTTCCGTTGTTACCTTCGATATGCTTGTTGTCTATTTTATAAACTTATAGATTGTACTCGCGAGTACTTAGGCTTTTCTCTTCGGATTGTGATCTGTATTCGTTGAAGTTATTTATGTTTGTCGTTATTGATTATTCCACCGGTTGTACCGGGCGTGTTATTTGATTTTCATCTGGATGATGTGTGTTTTTACCGTGGTAATTCGTATCTAGCCTGGTGGGTCCCATGTAGGGGTCCACGGCACTGTAATATACCTTGAATATCTCGGGGGTGTTACAAAAACAAGCACCCAAATAATGGAATAAAAATTTTGACTCGATCATACTTTCGAATGGATTTATTCCTGACATTTGTGACAAGTGTTTGTACACAAAAGTGCGTGGTGACCTTGTGATCTTCTTATGTCTCTATGTTGATGATATGTTGATCATTAGCAACGAGATGAAAGGAATATTAGAAACGAAGAGGTTTCTATCTTCCACTTTCAAAATGAAAGATCTTGGACAAGTTGATACTATTGTAGGTATTAAGGTTCATAGAACCAGTGGGGGTTATGAACTTAGTCAATCACACTATGTTGAAAAAGTGCTTGACAAGTTCAAACATTTAAAGTTCAAGGAGGTGAAAAGAATGATGGAAGAGTTGTGGCTCAATTGGAATATGCTAGTGCTATTGGTTGTCTTATGTACTTGATGCAATGTACTCGACCAGACATAGCATTCGCCGTTAGTAAAATGAGCAGATTTACTAGCAATCCAAGTGTCGAGCATTGGAAGGCTATTGGAAGAATTTTTGGATTTCTTTTAAAAACCAAGAATCTTAGACTTCAATACGATCAGTTTCCTGCCGTACTAGAAGGATATACTGACGCAAGTTGGATATCAAGTGTTGGAGATAACACATATACGACATGATGGGTATTTACACTTGCCGGAGGAGCAATTTTTTGGAAATCAAAGAAACAAATGTGTATTACTCATTCGACAATAGAATCAGAGTTCGTGGCTCTTGTAATATCCGTACCTTCTATTTTTGGTAATTTCTATTTTTGGTGTATGTTCGTTTCGGACGACTCGCTTATTACCGTTTTGAAATTCTGAACCTATTTTGTTCTTGGAGATTTTCCGTTTGGACGAGTTTCAGGGATGTTTTTGCATAATTTCATCTTGAATTATATTTTGTCACGTGTACGTTCGATTCTCGTAAAACTCGTTCGTTTTCGTTGTTTCTTGGTTAGCCTAAGTTTGTATGGTTGGGTTAGTCGTGTTGAAACTTTCGGTTTGTTAATCCGACGTCGTATCACGATTTTCGGGTACTTGGGCCATTTTTGTAATTTCCCATAAGTTTAGGGAATTTTACTTTGTTTGTTGCATCACGAACTCTCCGATGATCGGAATTATATTCTCTTTCAACGCTCAGCTTTGTCGTCTTGGTTATTCCGTGTTTATGTTTCCGGATTCTGGTCTTGCTTCGCATTTCGACACTTTTGTGCTGTTGGCAGCAGTGTACTGAACAGTACTGAACTGCTGCCTGAGTAGCGCACGCTACTCCGGGCTTACTTGCATGCGCTGTCACTGTGTGGTTAGCGTACGCTAACCTGGGGTTCGTAGCGTGCGCTAACGATTTCAGCGGTCTGGACAGTAGGTTCAGTACTTTGGTACTGGACCAGGTAGCGTACGCTAATTCAGCGTTAACGCACGCTAATTCCTAGCATTAGCGCACGCTAATCATGTTAGCCTGCGTACGCTAACTGGAGGACAGTAGGCAGACTGTTCTTCCATGCCCTGTTAGCGCACGCTAATGCTTGTGCGTAGCGTGCGCTAAATCTGTTTAATATAAATAGGACAACAGCAGTCAACTTCGTCATTTTTCCATCATTTCTCATCCTTCTCGGCTTTGAGCGATTCCAAATGAGGGTTAGGGCCGATTTCGACTGGACATCATCATCCACTACCGTCCGTGCATTCCTTGCGTGAATTCTTCAAGTTCCTAACACTTTCCACCATCCGAATCAAGATAAGAATCCCCGAAACCCTTGTTTTGAGATTTTGGGGAAATTTTGGGGATTTCGTGGGATTTGACTCCCTTAGTCCGAATTATCATTGGATTATTGCTAGACTTCGATCATGTACTTGTAATCCTTCGTTTTATTGATGATTTGTGATTTTTAAACTCCAAGTTTTCCATTGTTCGTCACTTATAGTCGACGATACCCAAGTTATGTTCGACTAATGGTTGCAGCGGGTAGAACTAGGATGTATTCCAACATTTTCGTAATTTTAAGATTAGTTGTTCATCGTTATTGTGTTAGGATCGGATTTGTGAAGGTTATTCGGGCCAAAACCTTTCCGTTCGCCGTTTTCCTTCACGTCGTATTAATCAGGCAAGTACATATATTACATTTCGTTATGTACGTTGCGTTTTCGAAATGAATGATGAATTATGGTTTTCGATGCGTGAATTGTGTCCCTTCCACCCGGAGTGTCCGACTGGATGTCTGGGGGTCGATACTAAGGGGTACGGCCGCGGAAGTGGACTTGGGTGCGTGTGTGGTTGAACTTCCACCCGGAGTGTCCGACGGGATGTCTGGGGGTCGATACTAAGGGGTACGGCCGCGGAAGTGGTATCCCACCCGGAGTGTTCGACGGGATGTCTGGGGGTCGATACTAAGGGGTACGGCCACGTGATACGAGTTGTGATTTTTTGATATCGTGCTGATTGAGACTGATTTGATTGCCAATGTAGTATTCCGGAATATTTATGGCAAATGATTTCTGAATGAGATGATTTTGAAAAATTCGTATTTGTATATAATGTTGTGTAATTGTGTACTTGCACTAGCTATTCGAATGCTAACCCCTTAAATGGGGGAAATGCGTCTTATGCATTTCAGGTACTGGTCGAGTTGAGGAGCTAGCACGGGATGCGCACACAAAGGATGGGATGGCATGATGATGTGGCTCGAGTCTGTATTCATATGTTTTGTCATTGCATTTGTCGAGTACTGGTGTTAGACTGTCTACTATTAAACTTGGTTTAAGTCCCCTGCGTGGGCAATAATTTGGTATTTAACTTATGTTTCATGTACCCCGTTGAAATGTTTTGGCCGGGGCCACGGCCTTATTTACTTTTGAGTGCATCTTTTGAGATTTCATTGTGGTTCATTTGTCTTGTGTTAGCCTGGTAGACCTCACGAGGGTTCTACGGCGTGTAATGTCCCATTAGTGAATTGGGGTGTTACATTTATGGTATCGGAGCCTTGGTTTTGAATACCTAGGTTGTCGGTAAATTTTTGGGTCTGTCAGTTGCGTCGTTTGAGTCAGTCATTGAGCCTAATATCATCATGCTACCGTCTTTTCGTGCGACCCGTGGCTGTAAGTCTCCTCGAACTCTTATATTTCTGTAATTCGTTTTCTTGCGTTGTTCGGAATTGTGACTTGTGTTACCAACTTTGTGAATTGTGAATCTTTCTGATCTTGTTCTTTTCATATTTTCTTCAGTATGTTGAGAGGTCGTGGTAGACCAGCTAGGGGACGCGGCCAAGGCCGTGGTCGGGGTGCTGATAATGAAGAGGGCTCACTTTCTCAGTCCTCTGCAGACTCAGCCTCTCACTCAGTGCCGTCGGGTAATAATGCCGACGCCGGGGCTACTGCCGTACTTCAGCAGTTAGTAGCCCAACTTGCTCAGATAGCTCAGGGTGGACACCAGAATCCGCCCCCAACACCGGAAGAGGAACCTAGTAAGTGGCTTCAGACGGTGACTAAGATGCACCCTCCTCGTTTCTCCGGATCTTCAGACTCCCTCGGTTGGGAGAATTGGCTCTTTCAGTTGTCCAGGACCTTCGATGCCGTAGCTTGTCCCGAAGACAGGAGGGTACATATTGCCCAGTACCTCCTGGATTAGGAGGTTGCGGAATGGTGGGAGGCCGTTGCGCCCAGAGACCGTCGAGCTACTTGGGAGGAATTCAGGGTTGCTATGGAAGCAGAATATTGTCCACCGCCAGTTAAGGAGCGCAGAATTGTGGAGTTCTTCACCGCTACACCTCAGGATGTGCCTATTTCTCAGGCCATCATTACTTACAATCAGCAGTTGGGTTTCGTGAGAGATCAAGTGAGGACGGAGGCTGATAAAATTCGTTACTTCAATATGCGCATGAAGCCGCATATCAGGCAGAGTATGGCACCGCTCATGTGTGCCACTTTGAAGGAGTATCAGGATCGCGTTCTATCGATCGAGATGGCCGCCCCGGAATCAGAGTTGGGTACCGAGGCCAAGAAACAGAAAACGGTTGGAAGCTTCTCAGCCGGCAAGAGTGGCCGATTTTCGAAAGCACAGTCTGCCCCTACACCTGGGAAGAGACCGTTTCATCAGGCTGGGGGATCTCAGGGTAATCGTTCAGTCCAGTCCGTTGTTTCTGGTGACAGGGTTTGTTTTAACTGCAACCAATATGAGCATTTGATGAAGGATGCCCTTTCCCTCCAGTTACTCCCTTTACTTGCGGGCAGACCGGGCATAGGGCAGCTCATTGTGAGAGAGCCACCAGGGCCGCTAGAGTTCCGACTACCACTGCCGATCAGAGGGATCACAGCACTCCAGCTACTCATGTTCCGCAGATTTCGGGTCGTGGTAGAGGTCGGGGTCAGCCGGATCGCCATGCAGCATCGAGTTCGGGTTCAGTTCACCCCCGATTGTATCAGATGAGGCGCACATAGGAGGCAGACGTTCCGGTTGCGTCAGGTACCACTCAGATCCTTTCTCATCCAGTTTCAGTGCTTTTTGATTCGGGTGCTACCCACTCCTTTATTGCTTCGGACTGTGTGAGTCGTATTGGTTTTGACTGCTTGTTTGAGTGTGAACCGTTTGTAGTGGGTACGCCAAGCGGGGATCGTATAGTTGGGGACCGGGAAGTTAGGGATTGCCCAGTGAGGATCGGGAGCCGGGATTGGCCCTCGAATCTCATTGTTATAGACATTAAGGGTGAGGATTTGATCCTCGGGGACGATTGGTTGGATCGTCACGGTGCTATCATGAACTATCGGACTCGTACCATCTCAATAGTAGCCAAGGACGGCACCGAGCATACTCTCGTCGGTTGTAAGCCGGGGAGATCGGGGAGTGTGACTAGCGCCTTAAAGGCGATGAAGCTTCTGAACCAAGGTTGTGTCGGCTATTGGTGTTACGCTCTGCAGGCGGAGGATGGTGGGGTTGACATGTCGTCGATTCCAGTTGTTAGTGAGTATCCCGACGTATTCTCGGATGACTTGCCGGGATTACCACCTCAGCGAGAGGTGGAGTTTCCTATCGATCTTGAGCCGAATGCGGCCCCTATTTCTCGAGTGCCGTACCGTATGGCACCGTCGGAGATGTTAGAGTTGAAGAATCAGTTGGGGGAGTTGTTAGATAAAGGGTATATTTGACCGAGCGCATCGCCTTGGGGTGCGCCCGTACTTTTTGTTAAGAAGAAGGATGGATCGCTTCGTTTATGCATCGACTATCGAGAATTAAACAAGTTAACCATCAAAAATAAATACCCTTTGCCCCGGATTGACGATTTGTTTGATCAGCTTCAGGGGGCGACAGTCTTTTCGAAGATTGATTTGCGATCGGGCTACTACCAGTTGAGGATTCGGGACATCGATATACCGAAAGCTGCCTTCCGGACGAGATATGGCCATTACGAGTTTGTGGTTATGCCTTTCGGGCTAACCAATGCCCCAGCAGTGTTCATGAAGTTGATGAACAAAGTTTTTATTGAGTATCTGGACAAATTCGTAGTCGTCTTTATCGATGACATTCTTATCTATTCGCGGAGTCGGGAGGAACACGCCTTACATCTCAGGATTGTATTAGACATTTTGAGAGCTGAGCAGTTGTATGCGAAGTTCTCTAAGTGTGAGTTTTGGCTTGAGGAAGTGATGTTCCTCGGACATGTGATTTCAGCAGAGGGGGTTCAGGTAGATCCGCAGAAGATAGAGGCAGTGATGGCTTGGGAGCCACCTAAGAATGTGAAGGAGGTGAGGAGTTTTCTGGGTCTTGCCGGCTACTACCGTAGATTTGTTGAGGGATTTTATAAGATCGCTAGACCACTCACTCAGTTGCTCCAGAAAACTCAGAAGTTTGAGTGGACTGCAGACCGACAGGATAGTTTTGACGAGTTAAAGAGACGTTTGACTACCGCACCCATTTTAGCATTGCCTCAGGGGAACGAGGATTTCGTAGTGTATAGTGATGCTTCGGGCCTTGGGCTCGGATGTGTTTTGATGCAGAGAGATAGGGTTATCGCTTATGCGTCCCGCCAGTTGAAACCGTATGAGGCGAATTACCCCACGCACGATTTGGAGTTAGCTGCGGTCGTTTTCGCCTTAAAGATCTGGAGGCATTATCTATATGGGTCGTCGTGTAAGATATTTACGGATCACAAGAGTTTGAAGTATATCTTCAGTCAAAAAGAGTTGAATATGAGGCAGCGTAGGTGGTTAGAGCTAATTAAAGATTACGACCTCGAGATACTTTATCATCCAGGTAAGGCTAACGTAGTGGCTGATGCGTTGAGCCGGAGGCCGATGGCATTACAGATGTTAGAGGTACTTACGCCACAGAACAGGATCCAGCGGGATTTGATTTGTCAGAATATCGAGGTTTGGGTTCAGAGAGTTCAGGTTCAGTTATGTGCGCTAGAGATCACTTCGTCCTTGACAGATGATATCAAGACGAAGCAGTATGATGATCCGTGTTTGGTCCAGTTGAGGGAGGATGTGAGGAAGGGGAAAGCCCCTGGATTTGTAGTTCAGGATGATGACATTCTGAGATTTCGCGACAGATTATGTGTACCGAATGACATTGAGTTGAGGCAGAAGATTTTGAGTGAGGCTCATACTACGCCTTATTCCGTACATCCTGGTACGAGCAAAATGTACAAGGATGTGAGGAGTAACTATTGGTGGGGCAATTTGAAGACGGACATTAGCGAGTTTGTGGCGAAGTGTTTGACCTGTCAGCAGGTTAAGATTGAGCATCAGCGACCCGCGGGGTTGCTACGACCACTTCCCATTCCGGAACGGAAATGGGAAGACATCTCTATGGATTTCATTACCGGGATGCCTAGGACTCGGTCTGGAATGAACGTGATTTAGGTTATTGTTGATCGACTAACCAAATCAGCTCATTTCATTTAAGGACACTTTGGGGTCAGAGAGACTAGCACGAGTGTTTATTGCGGAGATCGTGAGGTTACATGGGACCCCTAAGAGTATTGTTTCGGATCGTGATGGCCGGTTTATATCACATTTCTGGCAGGCCGTTCATAGAGCTTTGGGGATTGAGTTGAGACTCAGTACATCTTACCACCCTCAGACTGACGGACAGTCAGAGCGGACGATCCAGATGTTGGAGGATATGTTGAGAGCCTGTGCCTTAGATTGGAAGGATGATTGGGAGTCGCACTTGCCATTGATCGAGTTCACGTACAACAATAGTTGGCACGCCTCGATCAAAATGGCACCATTTGAGGCATTGTATGGGAGGAGGTGCAGATCGCCGTTGTGTTGGGACGATGCGTCCGAGCTGATTGGTACCGAGCCCGATATGGTAGTTGAGACGAGAGAGAAGATTGCTCTGATTCGCGATAGATTGTTGACGGCCCAGAGTCGGCAGAAGTCTTATGCCGATACGCGTCGCCGACCGTTGGAGTTTGAGGTGGGAGATCATGTTTTGCTTAAGGTGTCGCCGACACGGGGAGTTTACCGCTTCGGCCGGAAGGGTAAACTTAGTCCGAGATATATTGGACCGTTTGAGATTTTAGAGAGAGTTGGAGAGCTTGCCTACCGGTTAGGCTTGCCGCCGTCCTTGAGTCACGTACATAACGTATTTCATATTTCCCAGCTTAGGAAGTACGTACCAGACCCTAGCCATATTATTGATTTTGGAGAGATCGAGTTGGGACCCAACATTACCATCGAGGAGAGGCCGATTCAGATTTTAGAGCGTCGGGTGAAGCAACTTCGTCATAAAGCCATTCCTTTGGTTAAAGTTCAATGGTCGAGGCATGGATCTGAGGAAGCCACATGGGAGACGGAAGAGAGTATGCGGTCGAGATATCCTGAGATATTCGCGTTGTAAGTTTCGGGACGAAACTTATTTTTAGGGGGAGAGAATGTAATATCCGTACCTTCTATTTTTGGTAATTTCTATTTTTGGTGTATGTTCGTTTCGGACGACTCGCTTATTACCGTTTTGAAATTCTGAACCTATTTTGTTCTTGGAGATTTTCCGTTTGGACGAGTTTCGGGGATGTTTTTGCATAATTTCATCTTGAATTATATCTTGTCGCGTGTACGTTCGATTCTCGTAAAACTCGTTCTTTTTCGTTGTTTCTTGGTTAGCCTAAGTTTGTATGGTTGGGTTAGTCGTGTTGAAACTTTCGGTTTGTTAATCCGACGTCGTATCACGATTTTCGGGCACTTGGGCCATTTTTGTAATTTCCCATAAGTTTAGGGAATTTCACTTTGTTTGTTGCATTACGAACTCTCCGATGATCGGAATTATATTTTCTTTCAACGCTCAGCTTTGTCGTCTTGGTTATTCCGTGTTTATGTTTCCGGATTCTGGTCTTGCTTCGCATTTCGACACTTTTGTCTTTGTTGCGGCGGTGTCTTGAAACGATCTTGAGCTGCTGCTGAGTAGCGACGCTACTCGGGCTTACTTGCATGCGCTTATCCTTTGTGTGGTTAGCGACGCTAACTGGGTTCGTAGCGTGCGCTAACGATTTCAGATGCAGGCGATAGGTTGATGCTTTGATGCATGGACTGTAGCGTACGCTAATTCAGCGTTAACGCACGCTAATTCCTAGCATTAGCGCACGCTAATCATGATAGCCTGCGTACGCTAACTGGAGGACAATAGGCAGACTGTTCTACCACGCCCCGTTAGCGCACGCTAATGCTTGTGCGTAGCGTGCGCTAAGTCTGTTTAATATAAATAGGACAGCAGCAGTCAACTTCGTCATTTTTCCATCATTTCTCATCCTTCTCGACTTTGAGCGATTCTAGATGAGGGTTACGGCCGATTTCGACTGGACATCATCATTCACTACCGTCCGTGCATTTCTTGTGTGAATTCTTCAAGTTCCTAACACTTTCTACCATCCGAATCAAGGTAAGAATCCCCGAAACCCTTGTTTTGAGATTTTGGGGAAATTTTGGGGATTTCGTGGGATTTGACTCCCTTAGTCCGAATTATCATTGGATTATTGCTAGACTTCGATCATGTACTTGTAATCCTTCGTTTTATTGACGATTTGTGATTTTTAAACTCCAAGTTTTCCATTGTTCGTCACTTATAGTCGACGATACCCAATTTTTGTTCGACTAATGGTTGCAGCGGGTAGAACTGGGATGTATTCCAACATTTTCGTAATTTTAAGATTAGTTGTTCATCGTTATTCTGTTAGGATCGGATTTGTGAAGGTTATTCGGGCCAAAACCTTTCCGTTCGCCGTTTTCCTTCACGTCATATTAATCAGGCAAGTACATGTATTATATTTCGTTATGTACGTTGCATTTTCGAAATGAATGATGAATTATGGTTTTCGGTGCGTGAATTGTGTCCCTTCCACCCGGAGTGTCCGACGGGATGTCTGGGGGTCGATACTAAGGGGTACGGCCGCGGAAGTGGACTTGGGTGCGTGTGTGGTTGAACTTCCACCCGAAGTGTCCGACGGGATGTCTGGGGGTCGATACTAAGGGGTACGGCCGCGGAAGTGGTATCCCACCCAGAGTGTTCGACGGGATGTCTGGGGGTCGATACTAAGGGGTACGGCCACGGGATACCAGTTGTGATTTTGTGATATCGTGCTGATTGAGACTGATTTGATTGCCAATGTAGTATTTCGGAATATTTATGGCAAATGATTTCTGAATGAGATGATTGTGAAAAATTCGTATATGCATATAATGTTGTGTAATTGTGTACTTGCACTAGCTATTCGAATGCTAACCCCTTAAATGGGGGAAATGCGTCTTATGCATTTCAGGTACTGGTCGAGTTGAGGAGCTAGCACGGGATGCGCACACAAAGGATGGGATGGCATGATGATGTGTCTCGAGTCTGTATTCATATGTTTTGTCATTGCATTTCTCGAGTACTGGTGTTAGACTGTCTACTATTAAACTTGGTTTAAGTCCCCTGCGTGGGCAATAATTTGGTATTTAACTTATGTTTCATGTACCCCATTGAAATGTTTTGGCCGGGGCCACAGCCTTATTTACTTTTGAGTGCATCTTTTGAGATTTCATTGTGGTTTATTTGTCTTGTGTTAGCCTGGTAGACCTCACGAGGGTTCTACGGCGTGTAATGTTCCATTAGTGAATTGGGGTATGGCTCTGGCTTCTGCAGGTCAATAGGCTGAATGGTTAAGGGACCTTCTTTTAGAAGTTCCGTTGGCTAATGACAATATATCAACCGTGTCGATACATTGTGATGGTCAATCAACCTTAGAAAAAGCATACAATGAAGTGTATAATGGAAAGTCTAGACATATTAGTCTTAGACATAACTATGTGAGGAAATTGATCAAAGATGGAATCATTTCGCTCACATATGTGAGATCAAGCTTTAACATTGTTGATCCGTTCACTAGACCTCTTGCAAGAGATTTGGTGAAATCGATCTCGAGAGGGATGGGTCTTAAACTCCTTGACTAGTGATCCGACTATGATGGCTACCCAACCTAATGTTAGGAATTGACTAACATTAGGTTCAATGGGTAAGAACAAGTCATTGATTTGGATGTTCACAACATTATACGGTAATGTTGGTTTTTACTATTGGAGATTGAGTTTTCTTAACTCTTAATGAAGTTCAGTCATGAGGACAAGCATCTGTAAGTAACAGAGATGATGGTGCCGTCCCAAAGTGAGAGTTGGAGTTTCTCTCATGAAAAATTCACGAGACAGGATGAGCACATGGCCATTAACTGTGCTAAGCGTGAGATGTAGGCAAAGAATACTAAAGAGTGTGTGTTGAGTAACACCGACTTTATCACAAGGAAAATAGGTTCAAAGCCTAGCTACCTAATTTTCGATAAAGTCTTGTGTTGCTTGTACTAAGGATTAGTTCAAATCAAAAGATACTTATCTGTACTAACACTCTTTGTTTTTCTTCTGGATTCTATTCTGTCTTTTTTGAACAAGTGGGGAATTGTTGGAAAAGCTAGAAAATTAAATAAGGGATTTAATTTTGTAAAGCTTTTATTTGATTGTTCATTAAAAGATAAAAGAATGTGTTTTGTGAGTGGAAAAGAATCCCACATGGAACAAACACAAAGGAATTGAGCACCTTATAAGTGTAAGCATTTAATAACTATTAATAAACATGTGATAGTGGAGAGACTATGCCATGTGGATGTGAGGTGGAGGTGAGGTGGCAAATCTATGCCATTTTTCACTCTCACATCGCCGCTCGCCAGTGTTGCCACAGGCGACAGCAGCATTCGGCGTCCAGCGTCCGGCTCCGGCTCGGGCACGGGCTTAGAGGCTTTAGTGGCACTTCGTAGGCGCACTTTGGCACTTCGGCACGTGGGCTAGTGGCGAGTCCGGCGAAACAGCGTGGTCCACGGGCTTCTCGCGGCGATTTTCGCCAATGGTTGCGCCTCTTCAATTGGTGGTTATTTTTGCTGTTTGAATGAAAAGTCATGTCATTTCGAAACGAACGATTGTTTGGCCAACAGTCGTGTCGTTTGAACGAAATAGTGCTCCTTTTCGTGAATAGGTATGATTTCTTTATAAAACTGAGTTCGGTTTCAGAAATCAATACAGATTTTCGATCAACTATTCTCATTTCCTTAAACTCTAAATCCAGAAAATTGTTCTTGTCTATTTTTTGGATTTCACTTTGTCTTAGTGCAGTCCAGAATTTTGGCTTGTCGTATTCTGCGGTATTCTTGTTTGTAACCTTAAGGCACATTTCGGGTTGCAAGAAATACTATAAAGAAAGCATTTCCATGCGTGATTTAAGACTCGACGTCTTTAATTTTGAAGAATTTTCTAACAGGTAGTACGCCAAGAATACTCCAACTGTTAAATCACACGTACATACATATATCCATACAAGTGTGCAAATCCAATAGTGGAAGTATCACTGCGGGCATTGTAGGAATTATTTCATAAATATAGGAAAGGAACAACACGGGCCGCGACACACTTCTCCCGGGCCGCGGCACTTGATCTTTTGTTCAAAACTGGAAGTTTCAGGGAGGGCCGCTGCACATCTCGGCCGGGCCGCGGCACACTCAAAGTTTTTTTTGACGCTGGCCGAGTCTGTACTATGGGTCACAGTGCCCTCCTGCCGAGACGCGGCCCTACGCGAATGTCCTGGGCAAATTTTGTGTGTGTGCCGCGGCACACTTGGCCCAGGCCGCGGCACACGGGTCAACTCTGCAAATGGGTTCCTTTTTAGCTGCATTTCCTGCGGGAGTTTACATCACTTTATCACCTACACATCAAGAGAGAGATAGAGAGAGAAACAAGAGAGAGAAATATATTTCTTCAATTTCCCAGAGATTTATCGGTCGGATTGTCGTGATATTTTGACAAGAGCTTGGTAGCTATTGGGCAAATCTTTTCACCGGAGTAGATCAAGATTTTGAGTCCGGAAGTTCGGGTATTTCTTTAGCTTTTTGTGTAAGCTATTTACAGTGTGTATTCCAAATACTTGAAGTTTGTTTATTACCAAGTATTTGAAGATTATTGGAGTATACCCCTAGTTTGTATTAGGGACGATTGTTCATTGTGTATTGGTGATAGTGAATTTAAGCGGCTTTGGTCCCGTGGTTTTTACTCTTGTCTTGAGGGGTTTTCCACGCTAAAATATTGTGTCTCGTGTTTATTGTTTTTGGATATCATTTGTATTGATTATCGAGTTGTAATTGATTTGCTCTACTCGTAGGTAACCACAAAGTTACAATTGAAGAGTGGGAAGTTGTCAAACGAGGGTTTCCGCATTTCTCGTTGTGACGTTAGTCGTGTTTTTCCCAACAAAGTGGCATCGGAGCCACGGGATTTGTTGTTTCATGGTTGTTTGTTGTCTCAATTGTAAGATGGAAGTCAACACGAGTAGAATGGTTAACTTGAATGGTTCGAACTACCACGTATAGAAGGGGAAGATGGAAGACCTTCTATATGTGAAGGATTATTATTTACCGTTTTTTAGCAAAGATAAACCGGAAGGCAAGTCCGACGCGGAGTGGACTATTTTGCATCACCAAGTTTGCGGATATATTCGACAATGGGTTGATGACAATGTTTTGAACCATATTAGTGGAGAGAAGGATGCTCGAGAGTTATGGCACAAACTCGAGCAATTGTATGCTCGGAAGACGGGGAATAATAAGTTGTTCCTCACTAAACAAATGATGAATTTGAAGTACCGAGACGGGACTCCTCTGTCGGATCACTTGAATGCATTCCAAGGCATAATTAATCAACTTGCCGGAATGGGTATTAAATTCGAAGAAGAGGTGCAAGCTTTGTGGTTGTTAGGCACATTGTCGGACACTTAGGAGACGTTCCGAATGTCGTTGTCTAACTCTGCCCCGATGGAGTCATTTCGATGGAACTTGCCAAGGGGAACATGTTGAACGAGGAGGTCCGAAGAAAAGCACAGGGATCTTCGTCACAGTCGGATGTTCTAGTTACCGAAAGATGGGAAAGAGGTCAAAGTAAAGGTCCGAGTAATAGAGGGCCACAAAGGAGTAATTCCCGGGGGAAGTATGCCAATATCGAATGTTACCATTGTGGTAAGAAAGGGCATACTAAGAAATTTTGCCGACAATTGAAGAAGGAGAATCACCAAGGCCGAGAGAATTCACAAAAGAAGGAGAGCAGTAGTAATGATAAAGCCGAAGTAAATACTACTACCGAAGAATTCTTTGTTTGTTATGATTATGATATGGTGAACCTTGCTAGAGATGATTCGAGTTGTGTGGTCGATAGTGGAGCTACGTGTCATGTTACATCACGTAGAGATTTTTATTCCTCTTATACTCCGGGTGAATTTGGTATAGTCAAAATGGGTAACAATGTCTTATCCAAAATTATTGGAGTGGGATATGTTCATTTGAGATTCGACACCGGTGTGGAACTTGTTTTACGGAATGTAAAACATGTTACGGATATGAGGCTTAATGTTATGTCCGTTGGTTTACTCGATGATGATGGTTATCATAGTGTTTTTGGCAAGGGAGTGTGGAAACTCACTCGAGGTTCCTTGATTATCGGGAGAGGAGAAAAGGAAGGAAAATTGTACGTGACACTTCCAAAGGTCACGAATAATTCCGTGAACACAATCGACAATAATGACATGGCCGAGCTATGGCATAAGAGGCTCAGTCACATGAGCGAAAAGGGGATGGCGCTATTTTCGAAGAAGGAGGCGTTGTCCGTGGTTCACAAGGCACATCTTAAAAGGTGCTCTCATTGTCTAGCCGGGAAGCAAAGAAGAGTTACTTTTAAGAGTCATACTCCTTCACAGAAGAAAAATGTGCTTGATCTTGTTCATTCCGATGTTTGTGGTCCTATGAAGACTAGGACGCTCGGTGGTTGCCGATACTTTGTCACATTCATCGATGATCACTCGAGGAAGGTCTGGGCATACACCTTGAAGACCAAAGATCAAGTGCTAGATGTTTTCAAATAATTTCATGCCTCGGTGGAAACAGAGACCGGGAAGAAGCTAAAGTGTATTCGGACGGACAATGGTGGAGAATACATCGGTCCCTTTGATGAATATTGCCGAGAACAAGGGATCCGACATCAGAAGACGCCCCCGAAGACTCCGCAACTCAATGGCTTGGCGGAGAGAATGAACTGGACTTTGGTCGAGAGAGCTCGATGTTTGCTCTCACATGCCGTATTGCCAAAGTCGTTTTGGGGAGAAGCTTTGAACACGGCGGTTCATGTGATTAATTTGATGCTGTGTGTTCCTTTGGAATTTGATGTCCCGGATAAAGTGTGGAGCGGTAAAGACATCTCATACCGCCACTTAATGGTTTTCGGATGTAAAGCTTTTGTACACATTCCGAATGATGAAAGGTCGAATCTTGATTCCAAGACGAAGCCATGTATTTTTATTGGCTACGAGATTGATGAGTTTGGGTATAGATTGTATGACCCGGTTACTAAGAGGCTTGTTCGGTCAAGAGACGTTGTTTTGGTTGAAGATAAAATGATGAAAGATGTTGAGAATGGAGAGTCGGCTCCACAACACGACTATGATCTTATTGATTTGGACCCCGTTCCTCCACAATATGTTGAGACACCCGTTGGAGATGATGGCCAAAATAATGAACAACATGATGCCGGTGACAACGATGAGTTGATACAAGATGACACCGATGGAGCTCATCCCGAGCTATCCGTGACGAACATGCCATCTTTTGTTCCACATAGGCGGTCGACGAGGGACCGTCATCCCTCCACTCGTTATTCGGCCGATGAGTATGTCTTACTCACCGACGAGGGAGAGCCCGAATATTTTGCGGAGGCTATGGAGGATGAAAAGAAGAAAGAGTGGATGGATGCCATGCACGACGAGATGAGTTCCTTGCATGAGAATAACACGTACGAGTTGGTGAAGTTTCCGAAAGGCAAGAGAGCTTTGAGGACAAATGGGTGTATAGGGTGAAGTCGGAGGAGCATACTTCGTTGCCCCGATACAAAGCTAGAATCGTAGTGAAAGGATTTAGTCAAAAGAAGGGCATTGATTTCGACGAAATTTTTTTCCGGTTGTGACGATAGGATTGATTCGTTTGGTCCTTGGTATTGCGGCTAGCCTTGATCTTGAGGTTGAGAAAATGGATGTCAAGACGGCATTTCTTCATGGAGACCTTGACAAAGAAATTTATATGAAGCAACCGGAAGGGTTTGAGGTCAAAGGCAAAGAGGATTATGTTTGTACACTCTGGAAGAGTTTATACGGGTTGACGCAAGCACCACTACAATGGTATAAGAAGTTTGAGTCGGTTATGGGGAGCAAGGCTACCGGAAGACGACTCTCGACCATTGCTTATTTTTCAAGAAATTTGGAGATGATGATTTTATCATCTTATTGCTTTATGTGGACGACATGTTGATCGTTGGCAAGAATGCCGAGAGGATTGCCAACTTGAAGAAAGAATTGAATAAGTCTTTTGCCATGAAAGACTTGGGGGCGGCTAAACAAATTCTTGGGATAAGAATTACTCGGGATAGAGCAGCCCGGAAATTACACGTCGCAAGAGCAATATATCGAGAAGGTTCTTAAACGCTTCAACATGGACAAATCTAAAGTTGTTAGTTCGCCTCTTACTAACAATTTTAAATTGACGAGCAAAGATTGCCCTAAGATGAAGGAGGAGATTGAGGATATGGATAAAATTCCATATGCCTCGGTGGTCGGGAGTTTGATGTACGCTATGGTATGTACTAGGCCCGATATTGCTCATGTCGTGGGAGTGGTGAGCCGGTTTCTATCGAATCCGGAAAAGAAGCATTGGGAAGCCGTAAAATAGATATTTAGATATTTACGGGGTACTTCCAAATTGGGGATTACATTTGGAAATGGAAAAGCAATGCTTGTTGGATATTCCGATTCGGATATGGCCGGTAATGAAGATAACCGAAAATCCACTTCCGGTTATTTGATGACATTTGCAGGGGGAGCCGTGTCATGGCAATCAAGATTGCAAAAGTACGTTGTCTTATCTACAACGGAGGCCGAGTATATTACGGCGGTGGAAGCGTGTAAAGAGCTCTTATGGTTGAAAATATTTTTACGAGAGCTAGGCCTCCGACAACGACGTTACGTGGTTCTTTGTGATAGTCAAAGTGCGATTCATTTGGCTAAGAATGCGACTTTTCACAAGAGAACGAAACACATCGATGGGATGTACCATTGGATCCGAGATGCATTGGAGGATGGTTTATTTGAACTTGATAAAGTTCATACCGATGATAATGGTTCCGATATGTTAACTAAGGCGTTGAGTATAGAGAAGGTGAAAGTGTGTTGTTCGATCGCCGGGATGGCGAATTCCTCCCTATATTCGGAAAAGGGGGAGATTTGTAGGAATTATTTCCTAAATATAGGAAAGGAACAGCACGGGCCGCGACACACTTCTCCCGGGCCGCGACACTTGATCTTTTGTTCAAAACTGGAAGTTTCAGGGAGGGCCGCGGCACATCTCGGCCGGGCCGCGGCACACTCAAAGTTTTTTTGACGCTGGCTGAGTCTGTACTATGGGCCGTGGCGCCCTCCTGCCGAGCCTCGGCCCTACGCGAATGTCCTGGGCAGATTTTGTGTGTGTGCCGCGGCACACTTGGCCCGAGCCACGGCACACAGGTCAACTCTGCAAATGGGTTCCTTTTTAGCAACATTTCCTGCGGGACTTTATATCACTTCATCACCTACACATCAAGAGAGAGAGAGAGAGAGAGAGAGAGAGAGAGAAACAAGAGAGAGAAATACATTTCTTCAATTTCCCGGAGATTTATCGGTCGGATCATCGTGATATTTTGACAAGAGCTTGGTAGCTATTGGGCAAATCTTTTCACCGGAGTAGATCAAGATTTTGAGTTCGGAAGTTCGGGTTGTTGGCCACTTAAGTATACTGGATACAGTTTGGAAAATAGTTTAAACAACAAACTGTATGGAATCTAAATCTGAGTGCGTAGCGGAAGTCTTGGATACAGTAGGTTGCTATGGATACAGCAACTAAGTGTATGGTGTATACTTAATATATCATAGTTATTTTAAAACAGTAAAAGCTGAAGGTAAATAACACAGTAATTTAAGTGGTTCGAGGTAAACCCCTCTACGTCCACTGGTCCTCCACACAGGAGTAAAAAGTTTATTATAATTACTGCGTACACAACTACGTAATTATAAACAAACCTATCCTTGTATCGTTCACACAGATTGATACAAAGAATGTCACTTTCAACCGTTCACACAGATTGGTTAAAGCTTCCTTCGTGACTAGCTTCTTCACACACAGTTCCAAAGCTTCGTCCTTATTCGTCCCACACAGGTCAGAATAACTTGTTGAGTTCACACAGAGCTCGGTTTTTACACAGAGGTAAAAGGTAGGTAACTGAGTAAGAACAATGACTTTGAATATCAAGTTCTTGAGCTGATGATGGCTGTTCTTGATGTTGAGCATTGTATATCTCTTTCGTTCTAACTTGCAGTATGCTTTGGAGATATGTTTGCTCAGATGATTACTTTGATAGCTTTGAGAGTTAGGTTGCTTGAGTGTCGTAACTGATCTTCAATGTCTTCAAGGATATATATAGTCTCTGAAGAAAGTATCCGTTGAGATATCCGTTTGAATAAGATTTCCTTCAACGGGAATATGACATGATCCGGATTTCGCGGGATTCTGAAGATCTGAGGACTGACAGTATTTAAATACTTTATCCTTGAGTATTTAAATACTTCTTTGTTCAACGGGACTTGACTTGTGTTCCTTCTTGTCCTTTTGCGAACTGTATGGAAAATGACTGTATTTAGGGCATCGAGACAGTTTCCATACTTGGTCTTTTACAAGTCTTCTTGCTGTACTGACGAGCTTCACTTATGCTGATTCGAGGCAGGTCTTCAATACAGGATGAAGCCTTGAAGCATCGATACAGTTTCCTTTACTGTATTTGGCATATATGTCAAAACCTTCTCAATAAAAATTAACAATCGATACAGGGATCGGGTATCCCGGCTGATTCGATACAGGGTGTTTGTTTTTCCCAACAATTTCCCCCTTTTTGACAATTTGCCAAGACCTTCTTACTTAACTCTTCGAGTCTTCTTGATGATGCCAAAACCTTCTTTATGAAGCATTCTTCTTTGATGACTTCTCGCAGATTTCTTGGTCTTTTGTCAATAGGTCTGACTTAGTGACTTAGTCTACAAAAATGAACTGCTCGCAGGCACGTTCGATTCAGTTTGAGTTTTATTACAACTTAAGCCTACGATTGGCGCGCAGGCACAATTTTACAATGTATTCTAAGTTTACAACTGAAATTATGAACTGTTCGTAGACTAGTTCGTACAGCTTATTTTTCAATCAAGTCTATCTAACTTGAGATCCCTATCAAACAATATTAAGTAATCATACATAAACACAGTAGATTACGAGTTGTAATCTTTCAAGACAAACAAACTATTTTATTGATATTCAAAATGATTGAGTACAAAGTTTGCTGTTTCGAATAGAAATTACAAAAACAAAAATAATATACATAAATTTCAGCTCTTCATCTATAATCCGCATGCCTCCATGGTCTTTTTCCTTGCTCGTTCTCGGTGCCGCGCCACCAGTTTTGAAGTGAATCATTGCCTCGATCCTGGTAAATCGGTCTTCCTTCATATGAACGATCAAAGGCAAGTATCCAATCTTCTGGATGGGTGACCCGATCTCCTCTTCTATGTTTTGATTTCATTTCGATTTGGAGAGGGAGTTTACCTTCTTCTAGCATCTTCGTAAACTTATACGCGCTTAGCTAACGTTTTATAATTTTTGAAGATGGCGGATTCCCTGATGAGTCTGACAAAATATCTCATCAGTTCATTCTTCCTCCAGAGCTTCACTTCGTCGGCAGTTGGGTTGCGGTTGGTCGGCAGACGTATTTCCGAAGGTCTTTGAATCAAGGTTTGCCAAGGGACATTTGGGTCATGGAATTCCGGTCTGGAGCCTGAAATTTTAAAGCTTTGGGATTGAGGAGCTAGCTTGTTCAATTCGGCAGTGATACTGTTCTGAGCAGCCTCAAATTCCCTTTCCTGTTGCAGTCTTATTCTCCTTGCAGCTTCTCGTGCTTCTTCCCCCTTTTT
Organism: Orobanche coerulescens; assembly: GCA_033398695.1. Classification (NCBI taxonomy): domain Eukaryota; kingdom Viridiplantae; phylum Streptophyta; class Magnoliopsida; order Lamiales; family Orobanchaceae; genus Orobanche; species Orobanche coerulescens. Next base: position 7,707,844 of record CM065816.1, on the reverse strand, counting down.
GGCTTCATCAAGACTTTGCAGGATTTCAAGAGCGGCGTCCTGTTTGGTCTCGATGCTGGTTATTCTTTCAACAAGGGAGGAAGGAGTCTGCGACATTTCTTGAATGCATTTGTCGTGAGCACGCAGTTGAGAGCTGTTCTCAATCATTGCACAGGCGGTCTTGGCTTCAGCAATCCTTGTCTTCGTAGCTTCCTCCTTCAGCAGTTGCTCTTGTTTATCTTCCATGATCTTCAAGGCTTGCTTGAAAACTTCTGGCAGAAGAATGAATGTGTCGACAACTCGAGATACTTCGTGTTGAAGAGTGGTCATCTCTTCGACTGCAGAGGTGTGCATCCAATTCAGTGCCTTTTCAACGGAAGATAGAGCGTTTACTGCATCTTGGATAAATACAGTCTGAAGGCCAAGAGCTCGCAGGCGCTCTTTGCGTGCAGCAGAGATCGGAGAGTCAGGCTGGGCGAAGTCTTCAGCGCCGTTCAACCTCCTTACATTCACGGATGGACGTGAAGTAAGTTGGACATCCTCAGGTTCGTTACCGTCCTCGGATTCCAAGGTTGCAGGGGCGGGAGTAGCTTCCTGTGGTACGGCGACAGTTGGTCCAGAAGCGTCCTGTGGCGAAGGTTCTTCGGCAGATATGGATGCAGGAGGCACTGAATCCTCCTGTTGGGTTGCAGGAATGGCTTCTTCGGTGCCTGTTCCAAAATTTCTTGATCTTCCTCGACTGGAGGGACTGATTCCTCCTGGTCGGGAATGTTCTCCGGCTGAGGCGAAGGTGGATTGGCTTGGGTAGAAGGCCCTTCGTCTTTTCTGGGTGGAGAGGCGTCTCGGGCTTCAGCCTCTTCACGGCTCATTCTCAGACCTGCTTGAAGAGCATCGTCGTCGTCGTCTGAGTCATGATCGTCGTCGTCTTTTGGATTAATGGGAGAGTCCTCTGACTTCTTCTTTCCTTTTCTTCTGGCGTCAGATTTGTGCAGCAGGTGGCTTTCAATGAGATCCTTGCAAGAGGCGTTGTCCCATCGAAGCAGGGCCTCAATTTCAGTTGAGTCTGTTACTTCGGAGACAAATCGCTCTTCGTGGCTCCATTCGCTCCAGTTGTATAGTGTGTCGTACGGAGCTAGCCTATAGCCTTTCCATTGCAGGAATCTTTCGTACGCGTGTTCGATTTGAACTGAAAGAAGTGTTTGATTTATGATTGAGTTAGGGGAGGGACTTCGAATAACGTCTGGAGACGCTGTTGAGGATTAGTGCAGTATGGGATCCTGTACGGAAGATGGACTCCTTGCAGGGGATGGTGCCCCGAAGGAAATTGGATCATGTACGGGTGTGGGATCCCACAGAGGAGAAGTAGCTTTTGGCTCCGAATGGGCAGCCGACTCGCTAAAGTCTTGAGCGTTGGCAGATGTCTCTATATCCGTCGTAGCCGCCAAAGGCTCGGGATCTACTGTCGATGCAGTAGGAGACACCTCTTCCACAGGGGTTGGGCCCTGGGGTTCTTCATTAGTGGGTTGCGCCACGGGCGAGACATCCTCGGAGTGCTTGGCTTTGATTTTTGAGAGCCTCCGGAGTCTCTTCTTGGACTTCTCACCAGCAGAGTGTTTCTTGCTGTGAGAACGCTTGCGCTTCTGCTTTGAAGATTCCATTTCTGGGACCTTCACGGTTTCATCTCTTGGGTTGGCAGAAATAGGCATGTGCCTGGTTCTCGGATGGTTGGCATGCATTGTGCTCTGGTTATAAGCAGTGGGCTTGACGCCTCCTAAGTATATCCGTGAGCTATTTTTCTTGGCGTCGGCGGATTGCGTCAGTCCGCACCTCGTCAGGATGTAGTTCAGCATTAAACCAAAGGATTTCTTTTGGTTGGCGGGTTTGCACACCTCTTCTTGAAGACGTTTCAAAATGATTTGGCACCAATTGACCTTTTCACAGGTCAAAATAGCTACCATCATTCTGAACCTTAGATTCGTGCACATCTCGAACGCACCGGTTCGATTTTCGATGATCCTGGAGCAAAAGTCATGCAAATAAACGAAATGAAGAAGAAAATTTTTCTTGTGACAAGTGGTTGTCACCATATCAACCACTTTGGACCCTGTAAATAGTCCATAAAACTTGGTAATAAGCTCTTGAGACCCGAACGTCTCAAGTTGGTCCATGGTCAGGCCGTCGGCGAGCAGCCTGTAGATTTTCTGGAGTAAATCGCGATTGATGCAGATTTCCACTCCTTGGACGGTTGCAGTGATGTCAGCAACATGTCCTCCCTGGGCTAGTGAGAGAAAACGGACGGCGGCGTTGAGGTAGAATTCCTCAACCAGATGGGCGTCGTATTTGTCGGCGGTTTTGCTCCCGAAGCGATAGAGACCTTGTTGTTCAAGACGAGTAATGATATACTCCATCGGTTCTGAGTCATTGATTTCCGAGAGAATACGCTCGATGATGACAGGTTTCGAGAAGATCCGGCCATCAATGATGTTGGAGGTTTTCTTCAGAACAGGGGAAGAAGATTGACTAGCCATGGATGTTTTCTTAAAAACAAAGGTGGAAGAAAACAGTCGAAATTCGCAGTGAATATGCAGAAAATATGTAGGCTGTTTGCTTGAGATCTCTTGTAATTGCAGAAAGCGTAAAGAGTCTCTAATGGCAGATACAGTCCTTTTATACTTGGGCGGCGAAATAGGGTTTTGCAGAGTACGAATGGTCAGATTTTAAGGGATGGGAACCGGTTTTGAAATCAACGGTCAGGATGGATTTAGTGTAACTGGTACGCTAATCCATTAAAAGGTTTTAAAATACAGCGGGTCCCACTTCTGACATAGGTTGATACCCTAAATGCCTAAAACGGCGGTTTAAAAATAATAAACAATTTAAAAACATCGCGGCTTTTGAGATTCAGTTGTCCAGATGTCGTGTAAGGCATTTAATGAACATGACGTTTGACGTAAAAGCAGCACGTGGACAAAAATTATTTTAAAAGGAAATAATATTATATTATATCTTGAATCGAAATCTATAGCATGTCTTGTTCTCCGTCGATCTGACGTTCCCCCTTAAAAAGGTACTAATAGGTTTTAAATTCTATACTGACAATATTTGGATTAATCTCGTATTCATGGGTCCTACTGAGATTCCCCTTAATTATTGCACACACCAACCGTAGGATTCATATGCCTTCGTTCGCTACTGATCTTGTATTGATGATTACGAGTGTACGGATAATTAATGTTGAATCTTTGTATTCATGGGTCTTCTGACATTCCCCTCAATTGTTGAGTAAAAGCGGTAAATTTACTTACAGGAGTGCATTGTAGTATTCCCAGTCTGTTCTTAGCATGTTGAATCTTGCTTGTCGAGAGGCTTGGTGAAAATGTCGGCCCGGTGGATGTCTGTATGGACTTTTTCCAGGTGAACATCCTTGTTCTCGACATGATTCCTGATGAAATGATGCTTCATGTTGATATGCTTAGTGCGCGAGTGCAAAACAGGATTGTGCGTGATTGCGATTGCACTCGTGCTATCACACATGATTGGAGTCTCTCTAGCATCGATTCCATAATCTGACAGTTGTTGCTGCATCCAAAGGATCTGCATACAGCAGCTACCAGCAGCATAGTACTCAGATTCAGCCGTGGAAAGAGAGTTAGCCAATTGCTTCTTACTGAACCAAGAAACGAGTCTAGGTCCGAGAAAGTGACAAGTTCCACTTGTACTCTTCCTATCTAGCTTGCAGCCTCCGAGATCCGAGTCGCTGTATCCAACTAAATCGAATCCGCCTTCCTTAGGATACCACAGTCCTGCATCGACTGTTCCTTTAACGTATTTCAGGATTCGTTTAGCTGTATTGAAGTGTGATTCCTTAGGTGCAACTTGGTATCTCGCACACACTCCTACAGCAAACTGGATATCGGGCCTGCTATCCGTTAGGTACAGGAGCGAACCAATGAGCTTCCTGTAGAGTGATTGGTCAAACGGCTTTCCGGCTTCATCAGCACTAATTTGCACGGAAGTGCTCATGGGGGTTGGCGAGGATTTGGAATTGTTCATTCCAAATTTGTTGAGAAGCTCCTTGCTGTATTTCTCCTGGTTGATGAATATACCTGTAGGCAACTGCTTTACCTGCAAACCTAGGAAATAACTAAGTTCCCCCATCATACTCATTTCAAATTTACTTTGCATGAGATGTGAGAACCTTTGACATAGAGCAAGGGTTGACTTGATTTGCTTGCCTTTCTGGCATGGTCCGCAGACGCTGTCCTTCTTGAATGACACATCTGGCAAACCTCTAACCATACTCTGTCTTGAAAGCTTGTTGATCGTCTTGAAGTTGACGTGAGACATCCTCTTGTGCCATAGCCAGCTAAGATCTGCAGTGCCTTTGGCAACAAAACATGGAATTGAGGAGCTCATAGGCTTCCAGTCAGCAATGTACATATTACCTGATCTGCTTCCTGTAAGCACAACTTCTTTGGTTTGGGTGTTCTTGACTCTACAGCGATCTATATAGAACTTCACCGAGAACTGTTTATCACAGAACTGGCTAATACTAAGTAGATTATACTGTAAGCCTTCAACATATGCAACATCGGTGACCTTGAATTTCCCGACAAGTAGGATTCCTTTCCCTCTTGTTCTTCCTTTAGACTTATCACCGAAGCGAACTTTTGGACCACGACCTTCTACAAAATCAGATAGCTTGCTCCTATCTCCGGTCATGTGACGAGAGCATCCACTATCGAAGTACCAGGTATCCTCCTCTAGAATGTCCTGTAACAAAGAAATTAGGTAGATTTAGGTCCCCTTTGATTTTTGGGTCCATATATGTTAGTTCCTTTAGGTACCAGTTTTCTGACAGCAATTGGTTTCTTGTAGGATGTACTCGGTACAGTATTGCGATATCTACGGGGGGCATATCCGTAGTTGTTATAATCATGATAATTTCTATGCATGTAAAATTCAGGGTTATTATTATTATTCCAGTACGAGTGCCGTCTAGGAGGTGGAGCCATTTTTCTAGGCCTAACAGCTTGTCTTACGGGTCTCCGATTCTTTGTTGTTGATCTTGGCGCATCTGTGTCTTGAGGGATAACGGGGCTCTGTATCCAATACCTAGGCGCCTTTATCGAGTGTGCTTCATGCGGGCCTTTGGTGGTTGGATACCGCTTTCTTCTGAATATTTGTCGGCTTTGATGATATGCTTGTGGAGCATGCTGTAGATTACGCCTTCTGAGTGGTTGTTGGTTCCACTGTCTCGAATAGTAGAGTTGAGGGGGCGGAATTGCAGCTTTCGGTTTTCTCGGTACAGCAGGTTCCTTTATGGGACTAGGAGTATCTTCCGATTCTGGAATGTGTTCCACACTCTTGACGAACACAGTACTAGTTTTACCTTTATTCGAACATGAGCTGTATCCTAAGCCACTTTTATCATGAGCGTGTTGCCCAGTGCTCAGAATTTCTTCCATTCTTTTGGACGATTTTTCAAAAGACTTCAGAATGGTCTCAAGTTCAGTTTCTCGCTTCTCGAGAGTTGTAATTTTGGTTTGTAGTAGAACCAAATCATTTGTCTTGCTCTCATTATGGGTTTTAACCGCATTTAGTTCATGAGCAAGTTGATGATTGCTCTCCATGAGTTTTTCAAAATCGACCTTGCTGGTTTCACAATCAAGAGACATATTTTCATAGTTTATTTTCAACAAGTCATTTTCATCTTTCAGCTCTAGATTTGTTAATTGAAGCTGTATATTCTCAGTTTTTAGAGTCTCATGGGCCTTTTGAATGTTTTTGAATTCATTCATCATATTTTCGAAAGTATGAGATGCATTAGATGGAATAGCTGAGGTTGAACTTACCTCATCGTCGCTATCTTCACCTTCTGGAACATCTTTGGCCATAAAGCACATGTATGCTTTATCATCGAACTCATCGTCAGACGAATCACTTTCAGTGACCACCTGAAGACATTCTGCTGATTTGGATGGTGTGGGGGAGGCTTCTGATTCTCCAATCAGGGCCTTGAGCTTGTCTTTCCAAGCACGTCTTCTTTCATCTCTCTCTTGTTGCTCGGCCTCAGGCAATCTTTGGACTTTGGGATGAGGACATTTGTTTGCATAATGGCACGGTTTCTGTGATTATAACACGAGTTAGCATCACCGAGATGATGTTTCGGTACTTACCTTGTTGTGAGTTTTGGGCTTGTAGGTAGTCTTTCCAGAGTGTTTAATGAAATTTTTGTATTTATGCTTTAGAAGCGCACTTTCATCTTGTGACAGGATGTCGTCGTCCTTTGTCAGCGCTCTTGTGGCCGGCTTCGGCAGGCTAGGCATCTTTGTGTCGACGGTTCGATCTGGCGGCGTGACCTTTGAAGGAGATTCTTGACTTTCTCTCTTCACAATGTCATACTCAAAAGCTTTAAGGTCGAGAAGAGATCAAAAGTGGATATTTCATTAAGATTACAGGATACACGCATAGTTGTGGTCTTAATGTCCCATCGGTAGGAGAGATCTGAAAATTTTTAAGTTCTTCTCCTTTTGGGTGTAAATCTTGCCCAACGCTTCAAGTTCACCAACAATACCAGTAAATCTGAGGTCAAGTTCCTCAAGTGTTTTCGTTGGTTTCATTTCAAAAGATTCAAATTGCTGAGTAAGTTTTGAAATCTTGTTTTCTTTTGAGAGCTCAGTTCCCTCACAAATTCACTTGAGTTTATCCTGCATTTCTTTGGCTGTTTTGCAGCTCTTTACCTTTGAGAACGTGCCTTTGTCAAGAGTGACAAATAACGCGTTCTTAGCCACGTTGTCGAGATTTGCTCGCTTCCTTTCATCGGTTGTCCATTGCTCGCGTTCCTTCTCGAGCATTTCAGCATGGGCTTGGCCCTCAATCCTTCTTTGGATTGACCTTCATGATCTTGATCGGACCATCTGTATAACAAAAATCATCTCTTCGTGCATTCTCGCAAGATGAGCTTCCATTCTAATTCTCCAGTCGTCAAATTCGTTAATAGAGAACATAGGGACTTTGTTAATCATAGAAGTATCCATACTGATAATATAGGAATGAAAGAGACTGTTTTGAAAATAAGTGATTTGAATCTGATTCGGTTAAAAAGAAATACGACTGATACTTTTTAGAATCAACCGATACGATACCACTAGTTGGTCACTTAAGTATTGTGGATACAGTTTGGAAAATAGTTTAAACAACAAACTGTATGGAATCTAAATCTGAGTGCGTAGCGGAAGTCTTGGATACAGTAGGTTGCTATGGATACAGCAACTAAGTGTATGGTGTATACTTAATATATCACAGTTATTTTAAAACAGTAAAAGCTGAAGGTAAATAACACAGTAATTTAAGTGGTTCGAGGTAAACCCCTCTACGTCCACTGGTCCTCCACACAGAGTAAAAGTTTATTATAATTCTGCGTACACAACTACGTAATTATAAACAAACCTATCCTTGTATCGTTCACACAGATTGATACAAAGAATGTCACTTTCAACCGTTCACACAGTTGGTTAAAGCTTCCTTCGTGACTAGCTTCTTCACACACGGTTCAAAGCTTCGTCCTTATTCGTCCCACACAGTCGGAATAACTTGTTGAGTTCACACAGAGCTCGGTTTTTACACGAGGTAAAAGGTAGGTAACTGGTAAAACATGACTTTGAATATCAAGTTCTTGAGCTGATGATGGCTGTTCTTGATGTTGAGCATTGTATATCTCTTTCGTTCTAACTTGCAGTATGCTTTGGAGATATGTTTGCTCAGATGATTACTTTGATAGCTTTGAGAGTTAGGTTGCTTGAGTGTAATCGATCTTCAATGTCTTGAGGATATATATAGTCTCTGAAGAAAGTATCCGTTGAGATATCCGTTTGAATAAGATTTCCTTCAACGGGAATATGACATGATCCGGATTTCGCGGGATTCAGAAGATCGAGGATGATGTATTTAAATACTTTATCCTTGAGTATTTAAATACTTCTTTGTTCAACGGGACTTGACTTGTGTTCCTTCTTGTCCTTTTGCGAACTGTATGGAAAATGACTGTATTTAGGGCATCGAGACAGTTTCCATACTTGGTCTTTTACAAGTCTTCTTGCTGTACTGACGAGCTTCACTTATGCTGATTCGAGGCAGGTCTTCAATACAGGATGAAGCCTTGAAGCATCGATACAGTTTCCTTTACTGTATTTGGCATATATGTCAAAACCTTCTCAATAAAAATTAACAATCGATACAGGGATCGGGTATCCCGGCTGATTCGATACAGGGTGTTTGTTTTTCCCAACACGGGTATTTTGTTAGCTTTTTTGTGTAAGCTATTTACGGTGTTTTCTTTTCTCGATCTTGTTGTTATTGTGAATACCAAATACTTGAAGTTTGTTTATTACCAAGTATTTGAAGATTATTGGTGTATACCCCTAGTTTGTATTAGGGACGATTGTTCATTGTGTATTGGTGATAGTGAATTTAAGCGGCTTCGGTCCCGTGGTTTTTACTCTCGTCTTGAGGGGTTTTCCACGCTAAAATATCGTGTCTTGTGTTTATTGTTTTTGGATATCATTTGTATTGATTATCGAGTTGTAATTGATTTGCTCTACTCGTCGGTTACCACAAAGTTACAATTGAAAAGTGGGAAATTGTCAAACGAGAGTTTCCGCATTTCTCGTTGTGACGTTAGTCGTGTTTTTCCCAACAGGCATTACCCACGACGATAACATCAAACTTCTCTTCAATTAGATGAACGCGGATCAAACACTTCAATAAGTATTGGAATTCATTTGTATCAATAGAATTCCAAACTTCTCTTCAATTAAATGAACGCGGATCAAACACTTCAATAAGTATTGGAATTCACTTGTATCAATAGAATTCCATCGTTTGCATACACTGGATTGCTCTGGTATATTCATCATATGTATATATAGAGAGATATTTGCAATTTTTTTTTCATTATTGCAACATCTAGATATTTTTATTGTTTATGCACTCTTTTTTACCATCTTTTATTTTTTATTTTTTAGATGGAAGAAAAAGAAGGTAAGAATATGATAAACTGTCCGTGCTTATGTTGTGTTTAAGGATGGTGAGTACCCTAGTACTCGTAAACTCGGTCAAATAAGTATAAATTTAACATATTTTGAGCAATATCATGTAATATATGAGTATACGAGCATGAATATACTTTCAAATAATAAGTACACGAGTATTCATGTGTTCGACCAAATGAGTCTATTATACTCATGTAATATGAGTACTTGCACCTAATATATATATATATATATATATATATATATATATAATTTAGGATCAAATTAGAATGGTTCCTATTTTGCGAATTGCGAATATGCATGAGTTTTGTACTAATTATGCATGAAATACATCATTTCGTGCATCAAAATTGCTGCATTAAAATATGCATTATATGCATCAAAATATCGATGCATTAAAATATTGCATTATATGCATCAAATTTTTGTGAGAATAAATCTAGACCATCCATTTATCAAGATCTAAGGATGAAATTCATTCTTATTTCTTAACTTAAATTGCATTCTCAACTGAACACACACACACACACACACACACATATATATATATATATATATATATATATATATATATGAGAGGAATATTGTACTCATGTGCTCGGTTAAATGAGTACAATAGTACTTATTTAGATACCAGTTCAAGTCGTTATTCTTATAATAATTATAATATAATATATTTATAATACTTTCATAGAACGTATTAGATAATAAAATTCACAGTTCTTTACATACATATACAACATGTATAAATTAACCACCGAGCATAGCTCAGCGGCCACTGATTCTCTCTTAGGAATTACACCGGGCTCGACTCATCCCACCCCTATTTCCCTTGTATTAAGTCGAATTTAAAAAAATATTTATAAATTAATTATACAAATTTAATATAAAAAATAATTAATAAACTGACGCATTGAATATTTGTGATAGTTAGCTTACATGAAATAATACATTTGAATACAGTTATTCCGTATCTAACTCCTCAGCTTTCAGTGAAACTATATTCATTTAGATATCTGTAAGTAGTAATTTCATTACCTTAGATTGTATTTAGATACCAGCTCAAATCGCGATTCTAGTAATTATTCTAGTATTATGATATTTGTATAATATTTTATAAAATATATTAGGTAGTGTAATTTGCTTATAATTTACTCATATTGAAGCATATGCTCTTACACGACATGGCCCCGTTAATACTAAGGTAGCCTCCGGCCTGGCCCATTACATAAATGCATGCCGTTGTTTCCTTCAAGGCTTCAACCCTTTATTTACTGGAATTTCGTTACAGACTTGGCCCATTAATGCTAAAGTTGTTGTCGACTCGGCCCGTTACACAAATGCATGCAATTATTTGCTTATGTTCCAAAAAATTTAATCATTAGTTGTAGTGCTGTGCGCGCCATAGCTCGATTCAGCTCATGGTAACTTTTTGGGCGTAGGCAGTCAGGAAGGCCCGACTAAATAGGGGCAAGATTCGATTGGCCAGTTGTGGCCTTTATCAGGCCCGATTATAACCGAAGTGCATGATCTGTATCCCGCACCTCAAGAGCACCTAGTAAGATATCTTGTTAGGTGGTCATATAATACGGGATAATATTTGCGGTCGAATGTATCTCGCACCCCAAAAGCACCTAGTAAAGTGTTTTTCGTGTATTGTATTTTTAGTTCAAATTTATAGTGCTATTGAACTTTATTTATCCACATACTTTGTATTACATATTTTGTTTATAACTCTGTTTTTAAATAAAAAAAAACTAAAATACATCACTAAATCAATATATAATATTCAAGAAGTCGAAAACTATATTTAGATTAACATTTTATAAATATTAGTATAAAGTAATCTTATATCATGTTTTTTACATATAATTTATTCTGAAAATATGATACTACAAAAACCCATATGTAGAGCATGTGGCGATCTTTGTAGTATATAATTTGAGCAATGATACATCCACAAAGAATTTCCCACAAAAACAATCCACACGCTGAGGTGTCATCGGGGGATTGGTTTTCTATGGGATCCACATCCTACAAAAACCAATCCCCTGCTGACACCTCAGCGTGTGGATTATTTTTGTGGGAGATCTTTTGTGGTTCTAGCAAAATTCATATAATTTACAGAAGTTACACACGTAGTAACGCCACAGTAAATGGCTATCTTTATAAAACAGCTTGATGAATATCTTAATGGGTTAATTGTATCACAATTATGTAGTGGTGCCATTCGAGTAGGGCGGGCTCGAGCTCGAGCTTTTTTTTTTGTGAGTCGAGTCGGCTCATTTAGGTAAACGAGTTCAAAGTACTGATCGAGCTCGACTCGTTTAATTCACGAGTCGAGCCGAGTCGGCTCGTTAAGCTAAACAAGTCGAGTCGGTCGAGCAACTCGTTTAAAATTACACTTAAACGAGTTTAATCTTGTGTCGGAGATCGGCTCGTATTATAAACGAGTTCGAGCGGAGCTGACTCGTTTAGCGAAACGAGTCTTATTCTATGTTTGAGCTCAACTCGTTAACGAGCTCGGGTCGAGCCAAGTCCTGATAAATGAGTTCGAGCTCGAGAATTACAACCCTACAATTATGTTAAAACTCTATTAACAGAATGGTAATTTACGTCTTTCAATATTTAACAACACCTCCCTTCAATGTCCATTTTCCAAAATAATGCTTCTTTAAAATCTTATTAAAAAGATCACGTGTGATAGAAATCTAGCGAAAAAAGAGTATATTTTTCGTTGGAGCACATTGATTAGTCAAAAATCTCGCTAGAAAAGTTCAATGAAAAAACAATATTGATTATGAGAAAAAACCCGCACATCTTGAACGCATCATTTAACATTTTCCTGTGTCAGTTATGCTTTTGCGAATAGGTCTGCCATATTATTACTTAAACGAATTTATTTGATATCGACATCGTCACTCTTTTGAAGATCACGCACATGGAAGAGCTCAAGGGTAATGTGCTTTGTCGTATCTTCTTTTAGGATCTTCAAATTGAGTAGGTGGCATTTTATCCCATTTGGAAGGATCTCCCAGTTCGCTTCTTTGAGTTATGCAATAGTAGTCACATTGTTTATATGATATAGTGGGATTCTTCTTTATCGCAACTAACCCACATGACACATATATGTTACGCCACATTCTCTACTTGTTTCATGAGTGATAATAATTTTGTAATAATTTAAAAATATTGCTAAGGTATGTAACAGTTTCTCCACGTGCGAGTACATAACATTTTTGTGAGTTGCCCTTATGTGGGTCAAAAGATAACCTGCATATGCATATCCTATCAAATACATCCAAAATTTTCCAAATAATACAATCCAATGTCAATGGTGGATGTTAGGTGACGCAAAACGTGCTTAACACTATTCAATATCTTACAGGTGCATAGGTAAACCTAGCTAGAAGATTTATAGAAAAAAGTTATATCTATTCTAGTGCAATTAGCAAAATAAGTTGTTAGACCTTTATTCGGCTTTTGATATGGTCCGTTCGTATCTGCATATTCCAAGATGCTATAGCTGGCGCCGCAGACTCGTTGATGATGGCTATTGGCGATTTGCCGAACTCATTTTTGGCTCTGAACCTAGGCTTGACACTCAGTTGGCGCTCAAACTTGACCTAGGTATGTCGTTAAAGTACCTAATTCTTACACGGCTCATGGTGCAGTTCAACAAATATTTAGGCTCGAACCAGACACTCAGCCGAAGATATTTGTTTGTTCCATTTGTCGTGTGAATCAAAATTTACTTGCTTTCTAGTTCTTAGTTAGCTTGTTTTATTTTCGGGCTATGTTTGGGATTTGGCCCCCCAGTAAAATATCGGTTATGTAAGGGAATAGGCCCCCCTATCATCTTTGTGCTATAATATATCCGTTTTTTTTTTTTTAAAAAAAAAAAAAAAAAAATTAGCAAAATAAGTTCATCAATGCACCAGGACCAAGTACTGATTTACCATCTTCGAGTTATTGTTACAATTACATAGACTAATCTCTCAAGTCAACCCCCCAATTACACCCACACTCTCTGAAGATTCAACTCACATCTTTCACGCTCTAAACACAAGAGAGAGAAAGAAAGTGTTAGGATTGTATACTGCAAAGCATACTTTATGCTTGTATTACCTAATTTCCCTATTACTACCTATGAGGATATTAATTATATTTAATCACATGTTTTGCATATTAATTCACGTTATTGTTATGCAAATGAAATGTCTAATTATTTTATATTGTAGATAATGTGGTGTGTTGGTGTCACACGGAAGATCACATTATCGGTGCCTTATAAAATAATATAATAGTTCACAACCTATATAATTATTAGACAAATTATATAAAGGGTTGTAGTGTATGCTTGAGAATAGTTGGTCTTGACTATTAGCATACATTAGCGTATTTGTATACGTTGAACAGGATCGAGGTGAGATAGTGTCTTCTATCTTGTTGTAAGAAGAACGTAAATCTCGGATAAATACTATTTCTTAATTCTAAGTATATAATATTTAATTGTGTATTTATAATAATTATTGCTTTGATTTACCATAGGTGAGAGTCAAAATGATCGACTCAATAAGCCTCGTATCTTGGGCAATAATATTGTTTATACGACAATTATTATTATTACTAGAAATCGTGTCCCGACTCGTGCGGGTTGATGATGTCCCCTTGAGGAGCTCGATAATGATTATTATATTAAACCTCGGTGGATTTAATTAGGTATAATAATAAGGTTCGAGTGGTACTACTATTGGATAAGATATTAATTAATTAAAGTATCGGTAGCTTATAATTAATTAATGGACATTCGATATCTTAAACACGGGAAATAATATATTTAATAAGGAGCCCAATTTCGTAATTTGGGATTTTGGTAGGAAGTGCAATATCAACTTTTTAGTGGACTAAGTTGATATTAATTGATTCATCATATATTAGGAAGAGTCCTAATAAGGTAAGATGAATTAATTGGGAGTCCTTCCATAATCCTCCTTTAGATCCCTAGTAGTAGTCCAAGAGCCTATAAATAGGACTCATGGGAGGTTGGCCGATTTTACTTATACTTGGTGAGCTTGTGTGATCAATTTTTTCCTCTTGTGTTTAATTGTAGATCTAGACTTGTGTCTTTGATTCTACAATTTAGATAACACAATTAATTTGCTAAGAGTGTTCATAAAATACTAGAGAGCAAAGAAAAATATAGTGATCACATATCAAAGTTGTTTCGGCCGATCCCATAGGTGTCCAAGCAAGTTCCGGTAGCTCGTTGCCCACACAACGTCCGGTTCAAGGCGGATCATACTCTAGAAGATCTGAAGGTAGAAATACAAGGCGATCAAGAAGGAAATAATCAACCGCTTCAAAAGGTAATATCCTATGATCTTGGATCTAGATTAGGATATTTTAATTTAATCAACATATTTAATTAATAAATAATAAATAATATTTAAATTGCTTGTTAGTCTTAGTAATTAATTAATTAGCATGCCTAAATAGATCTAATGCCCGTAGATGCGTAAAACGCTATAATCATATTTTCCCAAACTTCGCTTCCGCTGCGTTTTACTTTCCAACAATTGGTATCGGAGACGGATTTTTAGGCTTTTGCTATTTTAATTAATTTTAGTGATTAATTGATAGCAATTTAAATATTCATATATTTTGATGTTGGAATATTTTGCTAGATGTGTTCTTGCAGGTGATATGATCCAATTATCATGGTTTATATGAATGGTGCATTTATTTATTTATTTTATTAATTATGCAATTGTTGGTTTGGCCCGTTTTTGAGGCATGTAATGGTTTTTCCCGTGAGAAAATCCGCGGGTAGTTCTAGGTGGTTTTATTTTTCGTGTAATCTTGATGTAATTTCGATGTATTTTATTTCGTATAAAATTGTAATCGAATTCGAAAAGACGGGATCACGAAGAAATAGAGCGATAACGGATCTTTGGGAGTAGCCGCTACGACAATGAAGTGCCGCTGAGCAAGAGGTCACTGCCTGAAGCAGCCAGCGGCCGTCTGCAGCGGCAGCTGTCCGGGCAGTTTATTGGTTCGGCCGGTCCGTCGAGCTTTGGTCCGTTTTTCGCCGCCGTTTTGCGTCCATTGAAGTCGGGATTTAAAATTAAATTTTTTTATGTAATTAATTTTGCATAAAAGTAAAATTTTAATTTTGAAAATCCACGGCCCTAGGGAGAAGCGACGAGATGCTTGATTCATGGGAGAGATCGAGTCGAAGATTTTCTCGATTCAACTCAAGGAAGAAGACCATGATAATTGGATAAATTTAATTATCCATGCTTTATTTTGGTTTTTATTGTTTTGATGTATGGCATGTATGGATGTACGTGATATGTTTCCTTGCATGTTAGACGAGAAAATTAAAAACCTTAAGGCTAAAATAACTAAGTGATTAAATTGATTTTTATTTTAATTAAAATCAAATTGGCCTCCATAATTAATTTAAATTGTGAAGTAATTAGCATGCGCGTTGACATTAGAGTCTTCCTCCATATCGGATGTGCTAATTATAGGTTCACTAGTTTTAAATTTCAAAATGATAACATAAGGTAAATATTACTTTTTATGATAGGACCTCTCCATCCGTAGGACTATTATTTAAAAGATAATATTTTAAGGATGTTAAATTATGGTGTTCACTTAGGTGTATTAATTAATAAGCTCCCCATCGGAGTCTATGTTAATTAATACATGGCCAAGAGGAACCAACTATTAATTTTACTTGTCATAACGTAATTTGACTAGATAGTAAAATTAAAGACGTAAAACTCTACTTGAAAAATGTGTGTAAACGTCCACACGATCATGGCTTGCATGTGCGGATTTTTGAGGTGTTGGTTGCTAGCATATATATTGTGTTTTTGAGGTTTTTCGATATATTTTGCTATGCATTATGTGATGGATGTTTTTAATTTTTATTCTCGATGTCTTTCAATCCACTCATTGTTATTCTCAAAGAAAATAAACTAGATGGCACTAACTTTGCCGATTGGAAAAGAAATCTTGACATTGTCCCGATCTTTGAGGGCATAAGTTTGTCTTAATCGAGGAGAGCCCTCTAGAACTGGAACCGGATGCCACTCCCGAAGAGTTGGCGGAATTAGGAAATGGAAAAAGTCGATGAGATGGCTCATTTGTTACATTTTGGCTTCACCGACAAATGTATTGCGGCATCGGCATCGACGATGGGTTCGGCCGCGGAAATGATGAAAAGTCTCACCGAGATGTTTGGTCATCGAACCAGGCGGCTAGACAAAATGCTATGAGGGTATTGATGACAACCCAAATGTCGAAGGGACTCGAAGGGATCATGTTCTAAAAATGATGTCTCATTCAACGAATCGCGCATATTGGGAGCTACTATCGATGCGGAAACGCAGTCGATATTATCTTAGGCACTTACCTAGAAGTTTTGAGCGCCGCCTCAACTACAATATGAACCGTAGGACATATAGTTTGGCGGAACTTGACAGAGCTTGATCTGTGAAGGTCTCTTCAAACAAGGTTATCATCAAATTCTTGCGGCAACCGGTGTTACTTCTTCCAAACCCAAATGGGGAAAGAAGAAGAAGCAGGTTGGCCAGAAGCAAGTGGCAGCCCTCAAGGTGAAAAGCAAGGCTCCTCACCCCGAGGCGAACAAAAGCCAAAGGGAAAGTGCTACAAGTGCGGTCGAAAGGACATTTTAAAGCGGATCGCCTGCTCTTAAGAAAGGTATGTCTCGTGCACTAGTAGTCAAAACATGTTTGGCAGCTTGTTCTTCCACTTCGTGGATAGTTGATTCAGGCTCCACTGATCATGTTTGCTTTGACTCGCATGGTTTTCAGGTAACCAAGCAGCTTAGTGCGGGCGAGATTACCATCAATCAGGCGATTATTCCGGCTTATGGTCATTGCGGTGAGTCGTGCGGTTGAAGATTAATGATAAATTATTAGTTCGAATAATGTATTATTAGTACTGGATTTTAGAATGAATTTAATTTCGGTTTCTAAATTAAAATGCGATGGTTATTCAGTTTCTTTTGATGATGATGCCATTATTAAGAAAAGAAGCGGTGAATATATTTGCAGAGGTACTTTTAATGATGGACTATATATTGTTAATACTGCACAAACTCCTATGCATAAATCACTTAACTCTTTGTCTAAACCTAAAAAGAGAAAAGAACCTTCAAGCATAAACCAAACATATCTTTGGCATTTACGGTTAGGACATGTAAACCTTAGAAGGATTCAAAGATTGGTAGATGATGGCCCATTGGATGATCTCCAAGTTGAGTCATTTCCAATTTGTGAATCCTGTCTGGAAGGTAAAATGACCAAAAGGGTTTTTAAAACCAACGGAAACCGTGCTCAGGATGTGTTAGAATTGGTTCATACGGATGTATGTGGTCCAATGAATATCCAGGCTAGGGTAGGTTTCGAATATTTCATCACGTTCATAGATGATTATTCGAGATATGGATACATCTTTTTGATGCGACGTAAGTCTGAAGCTTTTGACAAGTTCAGAGACTTCAAGGCTGAAACGGAGAAGCGTCATGGGAAGAGTATCAAGTCACTGCGATCTGATCGTGGTGGCGAATACCTTAGTGGAGAGTTTTTGGATTTCTTGGCGAATGAGGGGATTTCATCCCAGCTCACCACGCCGGGAACTCCACAACAAAATGGTGTGGCTGAAAGAAGGAATAAGACTCTTTTAGAAATGGTTAGATCAATGATGAGTTATTCAGATTTACCTATGTCGTTTTGGGGATACGCCTTAGAAACAGCGGCGTACATTCTAAACTTGGTGCCTTCGAAATCAGTTCCAAAAACACCCACAGAACTGTGGAGTGGGCGTAAGCCCAGTCTAGGACATGTTCGGATTTGGGGTACTCCAGCACATGTGCTGAATAAGGAAGCTGATAAGTTGGCATCTCGCACAGAAGTACGAGTGTTTGTGGGATACCTTAAGGGAACGAAGGGTGGCTTGTTCTATAGTCCCCAGGATCAGAAGGTCATTGTTAGCACCAATGCCCGATTTCTGGAAGAGGATTATATGATTAGTCACAAGCCCATGAGCGAGATAATTCGGAAGAGCCGAGGCGAGACTCCGTCTATACCAATCGCATGCGCCAACTAACACCGCACCACGTATCGATTACGAAACTTTTACACCAACTCAGGATTTGCCTCGTCGTAGTGGGAGGGTTGTTCGTCGGCCGAACGATTCATAGGCGTGGGAAAGTCTTCGGACTCAATCCCAGACGAAGATGAATCGGTTCCCTGGACCTATAAGGAGGCAATCCAAGATAAAGATGCCGACTCTGGCAAGAAGCAATGGAATCGAAATGGGATCTATGGATTCCAATCAAGTGTGGGAGCTAGTAGAGCTACACGATGGTGTACAAGCCATTGGGAGTAAATGGGTCTACAAGCGAAAGAAGGGACGTGACGGAAGGTTGAAACCTTCAAAGCGAGGCTTGTTGCAAAAGGTTACACTCGTAAAGAGGGTATCGATTATGATGAAACCTTTTCGCGGTAGCCATGCTTAAGTCAATCCGATTCTTTTAGCTATAGCCGCGCATTTGATCCGGAGATTTGGCAGATGGATGTCAAGACTGCATTCTTGAATGGGAGTCTAGACAAGGAAATCTATATGCGCCAAGCAGAGGGATTCATTGCTAAAGGAGAAGAGCACTTGGTGTGCAAACTTAAGAAATCCATTTATGGACTTAAGCAAGCATCTAGATCTTGGAACACTCGTTTTGACGAAGTAGTCCAGTCATATGGATTCGTCCAATGCCCGAGTGAGAGTTGTGTGTATAAGAAATGCGATGGAAACGTGTTGGTGTTTCTTATACTGTATGTAGATGATATCCTTCTGATTGGAAACAACGTGAAGGAATTGTCGGACGTACGGGTATGGCTATCTGAGCAGTTCGATATGAAGGACCTAGTAGAAGCAGGACACATCCTTGGAATCAGGATTTTTCGTGATCGGAAGAAGAGGATGTTGTGCTTATCCCAGGCATCCTATATCGATACAGTGCTGAAGCGGTTTAGCATGGAGAATTCCAAGAAAGGTTTTCTACCTTACAGACATGGAATTCAACTATCTAAAAACATGTGTCCTAAGACACAAAAGGAGATAGATGACATGAAGATGGTCCCTTATGCATCCGTTGTGGGAAGTCTCATGTATGCTATGCTTTGCACTAGACCAGATATCTGTCATGCCGTGGGCATGGCTGCTAGATATCGATCGAACGCAGACTGTGACAACTGGATTGTCAAGCACATACTCAAGTACCGAGAAGGATTAGGAGTACATGCTTGTATATCAATCGACGACTGCTTCCTGGGTTACACCGACTCGATTTTCATCGGACAAAGAAAAGTCCAAGTCAACATCGGGTTATGTGTTTAGCAGGGGATGTGGAGCCATTAGTTGGAGGAGTCTGAAGCAGAAATGAATCTCTGACGCAACCATGGAAGCAAGTACGTGGCGGCCTGCGAGGCGACCAAGGAGGCGGTGTGGCTCAAGTACTTCTGCAGACTTAAATGTGATTCCCGATTTGCAGAGGGTATTACACTTTATTGTGATAATCTTGGTGCGATCGCAAATTCGAGGGAACCACGAGCCCATCAGGCAAGTAAACATATCAACCGCAAGTACCACATCATACGACACTTCGTAAAGGAAGGAGACGTAGTTGTAGCCAGGGTTGCATCGGAAGATAATCTTGCTGACCCTTTCACGAAAGGCCTACCTTCAAAAGTTTTTGAAAGGCATGTGGAAGGAATGGGATTACGGTGTATGGCAGCATTGCTTTGAGTATAAGTGGGAGAAATGAGAGACTATGTAATAGAGTAGTATACTTAAAAGCATGCTTTGAGTATAAGTGGGAGATTGTTAGGATTGTATACTGCAAAGCATACTTTATGCTTGTATTACCTAATTTCCCTATTACTACCTATGAGGATATTAATTATATTTAATCACATGTTTTGCATATTAATTCACGTTATGGTTATGCAAATGAAATGTCTAATTATTTTATATTGTAGATAATGTGGTGTGTTGGTGTCACACGGAAGATCACATTATCGGTGCCTTATAAAATAATATAATAGTTCACAACCTATATAATTATTAGACAAATTATATAAAGGGTTGTAGTGTATGCTTGAGAATAGTTGGTCTTGACTATTAGCATACATTAGCGTATTTGTATACGTTGAGCAGATCGAGGTGAGATAGTGTCTTCTATCTTGTTGTAAGAAGAACGTAAATCTCTGATAAATACTATTTCTTAATTCTAAGTATATAATATTTAATTATGTATTTATAATAATTATTGCTTTGATTTACCATAGGTGAGAGTCAAAATGATCGACTCAATAAGCCTCGTATCTTGGGCAATAATATTGTTTATACGACAATTATTATTATTACTAGAAATCGTGTCCCGACTCGTGCGGGTTGATGATGTCCCCTTGAGGAGCTCGATAATGATTATTATATTAAACCCTGCAGGTGGATTTAATTCCGGTATAATAATAAGGTTCGAGTGGTACTACTCTTGGATAAGATATTAATTAATTAAAGTATCGGTAGCTTATAATTAATTAATGGACATTCGATATCTTAAACACGGGAAATAATATATTTAATAAGGAGCCCAATTTCGTAATTTGGGATTTTGGTAGGAAGTGCAATATCAACTTTTTAGTGGACTAAGTTGATATTAATTGATTCATCATATATTAGGAAGAGTCCTAATAAGGTAAGATGAATTAATTGGGAGTCCTTTCATAATCCTCCTTTAGATCCCTAGTAGTAGTCCAAGAGCCTATAAATAGGACTCATGGGAGGTTGGCCGATTTTACTTATACTTGGTGAGCTTGTGTGATCAATTTTTTTCCTCTTGTATTTAATTGTAGATCTAGACTTGTGTCTTTGATTCTACAATTTAGATAACATAATTAATTTGCTAAGAGTGTTCATAAAATACTAGAGAGCAAAGAAAAATATAGTGATCACATATTAAAGTTGTTTCGGCCGATCCCATAGGTGTCCAAGCAAGTTCCGGTAGCTCGTTGCCCACACAACGTCCGGTTCAAGGCGGATCATACTCTAGAAGATCTGAAGGTAGAAATACAAGGCGATCAAGAAGGAAATAATCAACCGCTTCAAAAGGTAATATCCTATGATCTTGGATCTAGATTAGGATATTTTAATTTAATCAACATATTTAATTAATAAATAATAAATAATATTTAAATTGCTTGTTAGTCTTAGTAATTAATTAATTAGCATGCCTAAATAGATCTAATGCTCGTAGATGCGTAAAACGCTATAATCATATTTTCCCAAACTTCGCTTCCGCTGCGTTTTACTTTCCAACAGAAAGAACCAAATACTTCAAGTGTATTGGTTGGGGCACTTAGAAACCTAAGCCTCGGTCTTCTTATATAGGCTTGGAGACCACCCAAACTTCCTTACGTGACCGATGTGGGATGCCTTCAAAAAACTTCTCTTTTATTATAACCAAAATTCCAACAAACTCCACCTTGGCTAAATAAAAGAAAACTTCATCGTTTTCACCCACAATCTATTGTCTTCACCGACAATCATGATTCTTAAACCAAAGAATCTGTTAGGATTATGCCCTCGAATGCCACTCAGAGGATATTGAGTGAGGGCATTGCACTTGTAATTATGTAAATCATTTATATAAGGCAAATGAATGTTTCTTTATTTACTGGTAGTTACTGACATTCCTAACTCGTAAATAAACATATAGAAACTAGTCCGTGTATTTGAGATCAAAACGTTCCACTCCTTATTGGATAAGGGGGTCGGCACTGGAAAGGTTATAGCTCAAATACTTAATCGTTCGCAAGTCGATGAAACTTGACTGGGCGTTAAGTTTATGTGAAGGCTTGTATGACGTGTTCTTTGACATGAAGAGTACCTGTTGAACGCTAATGGTTAGTGGGAGCACACGTTATAGGTATGCTAATTGGATTAGTATACTCGAACCGACTCACCCTCGATTCGTCACACGGATTTCACTCGGGACGATCAATAGCGGAATCGAAAGGTTGTGATAGGTATTCGTGAACCTTCGACTTGAGGATTTAGTAGGGATGTGCTTGTGACGTCAAGATTTTCATTAGAGTAGTTCGACCCTATAAACCGGAATGCGGGGGTCAACCTCGACGTGCATCTTGACGGGCAAGTAGCAGGTCCTACTGAATACCAAGATAGAATTCTTTCTCCCGTTAGTGAGTGGGTTATATGTCCTATGCGGTTATTGGCAGATGAGATCATAAGTCTTTGGCCAAAGCATTGGATCTAGTTGTATTAGATACACGACAGCTCAATGATCTCGATTTGCATTAACGCATGCATAGCGTCAAGTACAGATAGGGTTTGACTGAACGTGACCCTATAACTTGATCGGGACATTTGAAAGAAGGGTTTTTACGTATACTGGTATTCACGACAGAATGGTTCTTGAATGATCCCAATCATTCGTTCTCAGTTGGGGTACAGTGTAGGCCGCCAGGCTGGCTAGGTGGTGCTACTACTCTTTGGTTCCTCCCATTGCTGACTGAGACGGACCTACCGAGTCGCGCAATAGGATTGAGGACGGAATGGATAAAGCTAATTCTCTCATTATGAATATTAGATATTGGATATCTAATTTTGGAACATTAGATGTTTAAATCGATTTATTGGATAAAATGATTTACGGCCTAATGAATTAAATAAATTACTGGGTGATTAATTTAATTCATGAATATAATTATTTCTTGGAGAAATTAATTATGTTATTATGTATTTTATATGATTAATTAATTGGATTAATTAATCAATATAAATACATCGGAACGGAATCGGAGTTTATCTGTTTGGACTCACGGGAGTCCGAAACGGACCGAACTCGCCCGGCTCCTTCTAGATGGCCTCCCCTCTTTCCTTCCCTTTTCCTTGGTCATAGTCTCCAGATGTTGGTGGAAGACTTATGTTTTGTCAAGGGGACAAAATATCACCTAAGGTGATTTTGTCAAAAGGTGATAGATATGAGGGGATTTGATGGATAATATATAGAGAAGACCAAATCTCCTTGCTTTTAAGAGAGATCACGTTTTTGTTAAGTAGAAGGAGAGAGGAAAAGCTTTTTTCAAGGCTTCATACTATTCATCATCATCTTCACATCATTCATAAGTTTTTCTTGGAGAAAAATATTTGTGAGATAGAGAGATACTAGATTAAACACTTAGAGTGTTGTAATCTTGAGTTGCTTAGCTTCTATAACCTTGTTCTAGCCGTATCCTTGGAGGATAACGAGGTTTAGTCATTCCGTCGTTTTTCGGCGTGGCAAGTAGAGACGCGGTGCTTTCGGCGTTGGATCGTTCAAGAGCTTGGGGATTAGCTCAAGAGAAGGTTATCCATTTAATCAACGGACTACGAGGGTATGTTTCTCGTATCTCTTGTATTTCGTTTTTGATATTCGTATATACGTAGCTCGATTGATCCTCGTAGGGATTCGGATCAAATTAATTTTCGTTTTACCGCTTCCGCTGGGCCTTCGTTTTAGGCACCGAATCCCAACAGTGGTATCGGAGCGTAGGTCTTGCGATCGTATATACGATATTAGCATTTGGAATGCTCGATTAGATGGTGAATGATTTGGAATCATTTTAGTCATAATCGTGGTATATGTTTTTACGTTCGTTGTAGTTATATTTTTCGTAAGTTTATGTCTAAATATAAATCTTAATTTCTTGTAATATGATTTATATTGAAGATATGAATGTTAGAGAATATAGATATTGGATATCCGGTCGAAAAACTAGTCCCGAAATGTCGTTGGACGGTCCGGGAGGGGTCCGGAAGTCGGGGGCCGCGGCCTGTGTGCGGTCGGCTGGCGGCCAACATGCGTGGGCCGCGGCACGGTCTCCGAGGCCGCGGCACGGTGGCTCTGGCGGCCGGCGGCAGTGCCGAGCATGATCGGCCATGCAGGCATGTCTGTAGGCATCTTTGCGGCGATGACTTCGGCCATGCCAGGCCAATTTCGCCCCGGCTCGATTTTTTCGTGTATTCTTGAAAATTAATCTCCCGCATGTTAAATTGGATTTAATATGATTAAAATGATTTATGGTATTTCATTTTATAAGGGATATTTGATTAATTGGAATATTTATGGTCGACCGAATTATTTTGAACGTTATCATATTACCGATTGTGTGAATCGATTGGGTCGGTTCGTATTGTTGATTGGATAAATGTATCTCTACGCTTTCCATTTATTTAGTATTTATTGAATGAATGCTTTTGAATGGGGATGTGGTTCGTGGACTTAGTTTTTGAACCGTTCGTTTTATTCGATTGGGTTGTAAAGACCATTTTGAGCCTATTTATTTTACTAGAAAAATTTGTATCTAGGATGCAATTTTCAATGTAAAATTTATATGTAATGACGAAGACCGGAGGAAGATCCATTTCGAGAAGACGAAGATTCAAGACGAAGACTTGTAATTAGATTACGGAGTTTTTGTTTTCTAGGAACGGTTCATGAACCACATGTTGGTAGCAACTAGGTTGTGAATGGTTGTTTCATATTGTATGAATGCCACAAACGCGCTTAAATGAATTAATGTGCAAAGTGTAACATTAATCGCGATAATTCTCCCACAACAAATAATTAAGTTTATAAGGTTTCAAGGTTTTCCTTCCCTCCATCGAGCTTTCGGGAAATTGAAATCCAAACCGGATGTGCTATGCTTCCGAGTTATCGGGGTAGTCGTTCGGGGAGGACGGGTAAATTACCGAGAGCGCATTGGATGCCTTCGGTTGGAGCAAATTTTATCCCTAGAAACACGATAGGTTGCGGATAAGATTCAATTGTGAAACTGATTTGCGTCGATGGTATAAACTTAACTTGTTCACGAACCATAGAAACCGTATAGGTTGAGGGGAGTGAACAAGGGGAAAAAGAAGATCGAATCATCCATTAGATGGGTTGGTGTTGGACACCACTTTATGAAAATTAATAGACTAGAAACCTATTCGGTTGCCCTCTATTAAGATTTATAAAGAACTCGATCACCACTATGAAGTAGAGCGACGATATTTCGGATTTCACATGGGAGTGTGTTGTTAGATAAAAATAGTGGGAGCTGGGTAACAAGAATAGAAAAGACCTTAATTCTATACTCAGATCATAATATAACAAGTCACTAATTAATCTATACTTAATGCAGACAAATCTCAATATGACAATGAATCCACTCGCAATTCTACTCGAAAAGAACACCTTAATGGGACCTAACTTTGTGGATTGGCTCCGCAATCTGATGATTGTCCTCAGTATAGAGGCACTGGGATACGTCTTGGAGACGGACATTCCGGCGCCTCCTGTGCGGACCCGAGCCAATCAGGAAGAGATTGAAAACCACGAAAAGTGGGTTAAGGATGACGTGAAAGTCCGTGCTTATATGATGGCTTCCATGTCTAATGAGCTTCAGAGAGCTCATGAGAAAATGACTTCTGCTAGGCAAATTCTATCTCACTTAACCGAGCTTTATGGTGAGCACAGCAGAACTGCAAGATATGAGATATCCAAGCAACTGTTCGGTGCAAGGATGAAGAAAGGTGAGAAGGTTGGGGAACACGTCCTCAAAATGATATCCATGATCGAGATATTGGAGGCTCTTGATTTTAAAATGGATACTTCTCTCCAAACCGACCTTATCCTACAGTCTCTCCCTGATTCCTTCTCACAGTTTGTTATAAACTTCAACTGCAATGAGATTGCATGTAATTTAGTGGGCTAATGAACAAACTTGTGACCGCTCGCCTCGATGAAGACTCGCGGATGAAGGAGTCTGCTCTTGTGATTTCTTACGGACCTCGGAGGTCTAAGAACAAGAAGAAAAAGACCAAGAAGCAAACTTGACCACAAGTTAAGGACCTTAAGGGTAAGGGCAAGGCCCCGATGGTTCGAAGAACAAGAAAAGAAGGATACTTGTCTCAAGTGCGGTGAGTGGGCCACTGGGCTGGAGACTGTCCGATTCTTCATGGCACTTCTGAGTAACTTTTAGTTTTGGAAACAAATTGTTCGCTCTGTATTTTCTACTTCTGAATCTTGGATTGGTGCTAGTTCTCATATTTGTACCGTGAATCAGGATCTGGAACAAAGTAGGAAGCTTGGAGCTGGAGAAGTTATGATCACAGTCGGAAGCGGGCATAGTGTCGAGGCGACCGACATAGGATCACTTCTTTTGGGTTTAGAATCCGGCTTTGTTTTGACTTTAGAAGATGTACTTGTTTTGCCCAAGGGGCACAAAAACATTGTATCCATTCCGGTCATGGACCGAAAAGGCTTTTCATTTTTCATTAGTGATGGTTCCTGCAAAATTTATTTCAGAAATAAACTAGTGGGTACTGCTACATTGTTGAATGGATGGTATCATCTAAATCTCAGCAACAAAGTAGTTGTGAATACTATGACTAGAAAACGTGGTAGGGATGAAATCAATCAAGTTTGAAATGGCATCTTAGACTTGGTCATGTTGGTCAGACCAAGGTTTACAAGATGGAAAAAGATGGACTTATGGGTCCATTGGGATCGGATCCCTTTCCTACTTGTGAATCTTGCCTTAAAGGCAAAATGACTAAGTCCTCCTTCACAAGGACTTTTGAAAGAGCCGCTGATAAACTGGGATTAATCCATACTGACGTTTGTGGTGCTTTGGAAGCAGCACATGACGGATATCAATATTTCATTACGTTTACAGATGATCATACTAGGTATGGTTATGTATACTTAATGAAACATAAATCTGAGGCCTTTGAGAAATTCCAGGAATTCAAGGCCCTAGTCGAGAAACAAACTGGTAATCATATCAAAGCACTTTGGTCGGACCGAGGTGGCGAGTATATGAGTACGGAGTTTGACGAGTTCCTTAAGGAACATGGAATAGTTTCACAACTAACACCTCCAGGTACTCCTCAGTTAAATGGTGTGTCAGAAAGAAGGAACCGGACCCTGTTGAACATGGTCCGTTCCATGCTGGGCTATACTGACTTGCCGATTTACCTGTGGGGGTATGCACTCCTGACTTCCACGTATATCTTGAACAGATGTCCTTCCAAATCCATTCCTAAAACTCCACATGAGATGTGGGAGGGAAGGAAACCAAGTCCTAATCATATTAGAATTTGGGGATGTCCCGCCTATGTCAAGAAGACTAAGGTGGAAAAATTGGAAGCTAGGTCTGCGAAGGGACGTTTCATTGGATTCCCGTCTGGGACGATGGGATATCTATTCTACATGCCCGAAGATCGAAGGATCATTGTTGCTTTACAAGCACACTTCCTGGAAGATGAGTTCATTCAGGAAGGCGGAGCAGGTAGAAGTATTTCCTTAGAAGAATATAATGAAACTCCTCAGGAGACACCTGTGCAAGAAACTGGAACCGAACCTTCTGAAACACAAGTACAACCACCTCATAGGTCTAGTAGGGTGTCTCATTTACCTGAGAGGTATGGGCTTGTGCACTTGGAGGAGCTGGGTCTCCATGAGGTTCCAAGTGATAGCCAAGAGACCGACCCAACAACCTATGACCAAGCGATGGTGGATGTAGACTCCGCGAAATGGCGTGAAGCTATGGAAGCTGAGATAGACTCGATGCATGTCAATCAGTGTCCGGACTCTAGTAGACCTTGAAGGGCATAGTGCTATTGGGAACAAGTGGATCTACAAGAGAAAGACCGATGGTGATGGCAAGGTTGACGCCTATAAGGCCGGGCTTGTGGCAAAGGGTTATACCCGGAAGGAAGGGATCGACACACGATACCTTCTCGCCCATAGCCATGATCAAGTCTATTCGCATGATGCTTGCTATAGCTGCCTACCACGATTATGAGATATGGCAAATGGACGTAAAGACGGCTTTCCTTAATGGATTCCTCGAGGAGGAAATCTATATGGAGCAGCCTAAAGGCTTTGTGTCCGAAGTCGATATTCAGAAAGTGTGCAAGCTTCAGCGTTCCATTTATGGACTGAAGCAAGCATCGCGTAGTTGGAACCTTCGTTTTGACGAGGCAGTCAAAGAGTTTGACTTCGTGCAAAATGAGGAGGAACCTTGTGTATACAAGAGGGTTAGTGGGAGCAAGATCGCATTCTTAGTACTATATGTAGATGACATTCTACTAATAGGAAATGATGTGGGAATGCTTAGTTCTGTGAAAGCTTGGCTTTCGAGTAATTTCTCCATGAAAGACTTGGGAGAAGCTACCTATATTCTTGGTATTCGACTCTACCGGGATACAGCGAAGAGAACAATAGGTCTTTCACAAGCCCTCTATATAGATAAAATCTTAAATCGATTTAAGATGGATGATTCTAAAAGAGGGTTCCTACCGATGCAACATGGAATAAAACTCTCTTTGAAGATGTGTCCTCAAAGTGAGGAACAACGAAAGTAAATGAGTAATATACTATATGCTTCGGCCGTGGGTAGCCTTATGTATGCTATGTTGTGTACAAGACCTGACATCGCGCATGCTGTAAGCGTGGTGAGTAGGTTTCAGGCAAACCCAGGTAGGGAATATTGGACTGCTGAAAAAGAACGTTCTCAAGTACTTGAGAAGAACGAGAGATATGGTTCTTATGTATGGCGGTGGAGATTTGGATGTGGTGGGATTCACTGATTCGGACTTCCAAGGACTGAAGGACGACTCGATGTCCACTTCTGGCTACATATTTACTCTTAATGGAGGAGCAGTATCTTGGCATAGTGCCAAGCAAAGCGCGACTGCTGATTCCACCTGTGAGGCTGAGTATCAAGCAGGCTCGGAGGCTTCCAAGGAAGGGTTCTGGATTAAGAAGTTTCTGGGAGAACTTCAAGGGATACCATGTCTTGAAATGCTGTTCATTGCTTTGCGACAACGACGAGTCAGAGCGCAGCCAAGGAGCCGAGGTTTCACAACAGCACCAAACATATTGAGAGGAAGTATCATCTCGTAAGAGAATTTGTTCGCAAGGGATACATTGTGCTGCACAGAGTTGACTCGGCCGACAACGTCGCCGATCCACTGACCAAGCCACTTTCTCAGACTAGCTTGGAGCGTCATCTGGAGAATATGGGTATTAGATACCATAGTGTGTGGCATTGAGTGCAAGTGGGAGATTGTTAGGATTATGCCCTCGAATGCCACTCAGAGGATATTGAGTGAGAGCATTGCACTTGTAATTATGTAA
Source organism: Orobanche coerulescens (assembly GCA_033398695.1). NCBI lineage: Eukaryota > Viridiplantae > Streptophyta > Magnoliopsida > Lamiales > Orobanchaceae > Orobanche > Orobanche coerulescens. The sequence goes on along the minus strand of CM065816.1, from coordinate 7,678,528 downwards.
ATCATTTATATAAGGCAAATGAATGTTTCTTTATTTACTGGTAGTTACTGACATTCCTAACTCGTAAATAAACATATAGAAACTAGTCCGTGTATTTGAGAGCAAAACGTTCCACTCCTTATTGGATAAGGGGGTCGGCACTGGAAAGGTTATAGCTCAAATACTTAATCGTTCGCAAGTCGATGAAACTTGACTGGGCGTTAAGTTTATGTGAAAACTTGTATGACGTGTTCTTTGACATGGAGAGTGCCTGTTGAACGCTAATGGTTAGTGGGAGCACACGTTATAGGTATGCTAATTGGATTAGTATACTCGAACCGACTCACCCTCGATTCGTCACACGGATTTCACTCCGGGACAGTCAATGACGGAATCGAAAGGTTGTGATAGGTATTCGTGAACCTTCGACTTGAGGATTTAGTAGGGATGTGCTTGTGACGTCAAGATTTTCATTAGAGTAGTTCGACCCTATAAACCGGAAGGCGGGGGTCAACCTAGACGTGCATCTTGACGGGCAAGTAGCAGGTCCTACTGAATACCAAGATAGAATTATTTCTCCCGTTAGTGAGTGGGTTATATGTCCTATGCGGTTATTGGCAGATGAGATCATAAGTCTTTGGCCAAAGCATTGGATCTAGTTGTATTAGATACACGACAGCTCGATGATCTCGATTTGCATTAACGCATGCATAGCGTCAAGTACATATAGGGTTTGACTGAACGTGACCCTATAACTTGATCGGGACATTTGAAAGAAGGGTTTATACGTATACTGGTATTCACGACAGAATGGTTCTTGAATGATCCCAATCATTCGTTCTCAGTTAAGTGGTGTAGGCCGCCAGTGGCTAGGTGGTGCTACTACTCTTTGGTTCCTCCCATTCTTGGCCGATCGAGACGGACCTACCGAGTCGCCTTGATAGGATTGAGGACGGAATGGATAAAGCTAATTCTCTCATTATGAATATTAGATATTGGATATCTAATTTTGGAACATTAGATGTTTAAATCGATTTATTGGATAAAATGATTTACGGCCTAATGAATTAAATAAATTACTGGGTGATTAATTTAATTCATGAATATAATTATTTCTTGGAGAAATTAATTATGTTATTATGTATTTTATATGATTAATTAATTGGATTAATTAATCAATATAAATACATCGTAGAATCGGAGTTTATCTGTTTGGACTCACGGGAGTCAAACGGACCGAACTACTTGGCTCCTTCTAGATGGCCTCCCTCTTTCCTTCCCTTTTCCTTGGTCATAGTCTCCACATGTTGGTGGAAGACTTATGTTTTGTCAAGGGGACAAAATATCACCTAAGGTGATTTTGTCAAAAGGTGATAGATATGAGGGGATTTGATGGATAATATATAGAGAAGACCAAATCTCCTTGCTTTTAAGAGAGATCACGTTTTTGTTAAGTAGAAGGAGAGAGGAAAAGCTTTTTTCAAGGCTTCATACTATTCATCATCATCTTCACATCATTCATAAGTTTTTCTTGGAGAAAAATATTTGTGAGATAGAGAGATACTAGATTAAACACTTAGAGTGTTGTAATCTTGAGTTGATTAGCTTCTATAACCTTGTTCTAGCCGTATCCTTGGAGGATAACGAGGTTTAGTCATTCCGGTCGTTTTTCCGGCGCGTGGCAAGTAGAGACGCGGTGCTTTCGGCGTTGGATCGTTCAAGAGCTTGGGGAATAGCTCAAGAGAAGGTTATCCATTTAATCAACGGACTACGAGGGTATGTTTCTCGTATCTCTTGTATTCCGTTTTTGATATTCGTATATACGTAGCTCGATTGATCCTCGTTGGGATTCGGATCGAATTAATTTTCGTTTTACCGCTTCCGCTGGGCCTTCGTTTTAGGCACCGAATCCCAACAGAATCACCATTCTCAAAACAGAGAATAACCTACTCCACCATATAAGTAGAACACTTAGAACAAACCCGTCTAATAATTTTAACCACTTAGAATCAACCATTCTAAGAATTTCCTCGGCACATAGCGAAAAACACGCTGAAATATATGGTGCAACTCCAACTTTTGGTCCTCCTGGAAGTCCTTTAGCCATCGACATAACACACACACACATTGTATCCATGCAAAACCGATACCCGTGTGTAAATTCCACCACACACCCTACATCCATGTCAAACAAATACCCGTGTAAAATTCCATTACTCCCGGCATCTTTCCATGACAAGCCAATACCCGTGCGCAAATTCATGGACCCGCTAACATAACCACATCCTCTTTCATGACAACTCATATGCCAAAAGGACATACATTTTCTCATCAGAGAAAATCATCACTGTCACAATGTTAGCCCGGATTAGGAGTTATTTGCCAGATTAACTCCACCTCTACCTTGACAGTTCACCTTCATAGCCTTGTGTAACTCGGATTGTACCAACACATCCTTGACTTATACTTGTCATAAGGCAAACTTGATCATTCCATCAAATTTCTCCACCTGCTTGAACCACCCTAGCCTGATGAACAACCGCCTCCAAATGAGACCCCCGGACACTGCTCAAGAAATCTCTTCTGATGTGGAAGGTCAGACATCGCTGCGACCACATAGGATATTCAGAATTTCAAGAGACCCAACCCGGGCTCCGATACCACTTGTTGGGAAAAAATCAGATCCCATATTCATCCACTAGGGATGAGCCGAAATAACCGAAAAATAACATGAATAATAATAATAATAATAATAATCCGCAACACAAGAATATACGTGGATGAATATAACCAAAATTACAACACTAATTACCACGAGTGATGTTAGTGGATGCACCTTATCCATGTAAAAATACTTTAACACTTTTCAGTATAAGAAGATTAACAAACAAATAGTCCTCACTGTTATGTTCAGTTTGAAAACCCAGAGAAAACTTATTTTTCCTACATCTTTCATTTTAATTTTAATTTTCAAGTATTCATTAGTTTTATTGAGCTCTCCAGTCCCAATTAAATTTAAATTATCAACATAAATTGCTATAATTACAAACCCATTGTTTGATTTTTTTTTATGAAAATGTGTTGGGAATATTTACTTGAGTAAACAAATTGAACATACGAATTAAAATATAATCCTGCAAAACAAACGTTAATTTCTGGACAGAATTGAACTGAAAGAAAGAACATGCAATATGTCGATGTTGAGCCCAGAAGATATGTCTCCTTAAAGCAAATTCGCCCTCACCACTGTGCAGCGTCTGCCTCCCAGAATAAAACAACACCTCGATGCACTGATTGAAGAACCACTGCACCCTCAGCGAACTAGAACAAACGTGCACTATCACTGCACAAGAACGAAGAGAAACGAAAATAATTTTTCTGGAACTGGAGGATTTCGAGGCTTAAGAGTAGTGAATAAAATCGGACCCCTCACGTCTGTTTTTATAAGGAGGACGCAGAAAGAAGTGTGTTGGAGGAACTCTCCAATGTCTAGGATTAGTATCATAATACTTGTCCTAATATTATCCGATTATTAATAATTAATTTTGGTACTTATCTAAATAATAATTCCGATAATAATCACTTAATTTGGTACTTGTCATAATCCAAAAATTTTGAATTAATAATGAGGCAGTTTGGCAAATAAAATTGGAGTAAAAAAATAATTTCGAGACGCCGAGACATTTCGCCCTTCGACCCGACCCGACCCGACAAGACGGGCGGACGGCGGCGGCGGCGACGCGCGTGTGTGTGTGTGTGCGAGGACCGCCCAGTCACACATCCACTCATTTCTCCACTAGTTGTTGTAACTAGCATTTGTGCATATAGCCTTATATACACAATATTCTTTCTACTATCCAATGTGGGATGTCTCACACCCATTTCCAAGGAGTTCATTTTGGAGCATTAATGCTCATTCATCTCTCCACCATTTTGAGTATTTTTTATATGTTTTCGAAAGCTCTTGCGGAGCACTACATTTTTCAAACAAATCTCGACGTCGTTTCATTATCGAGTCCACTCAAAATGACGCCTCAAATCGGACTTTAAAAAGCTTTTTAAGTCCATTTTCCAACAAAATGTAAGGAGACAACATAATTTTTATATCATTTTTTCAACATATATTCGCTAAGTCTATTATACCACATTAGTCCATATTGTTTTAGAATATATAACGATCTTTACAGCTTAATTGAGAATATCCTTTTGTGTCCATTAGACAGTATTCTTCCTCATAATCAATTCTTGGTATTTGAGATATACATTATACTACGAATCTTGCATTGTGTCTCGTAACCTCGTTAAATTCATTTCTCTTCCTAACAAAAACACCATTTCTATCCCACGAGGGCAATATTTTTTGGTATTTTGACCACAAGACCAAACACTTCCCGTTTTTTCAAAGAATTGATTCAATTTGTATGGCTTCTTTCCGTTTTAACCAATCATTTCTATTTCGAAAGTCTCCAATAAACTTTAGTTTAGAAACCTCATTTGAAATTTCTAGTCATATTAAAAGCAAATATATCTTCCACGATGATATTTGCTCTCTCCAATAATTTACTAAAAAATAAGTAATTTATTAAGATCTCATTATTTTACTAAATCATAATGTAATTAATGTTGCCAATATGATTACATAAATTATTATTTTAAATTGTTAATTAATATAAATATAAATTAATATTAATTAACATCCTAAAAAGATCCGATTTTGCTCGACCAATCCAACCCCTCCCAGAGCTGCATTTAATTTTCAAAACAATAAATAAAAAAAAAAACACAGATTTATTTTTCTCCTTCAAAGTTCAATTCGAAATAAAATATTTAAAAACATTAGCACTTATATTTGAAGGTGTCCAACAAGCATACTTCACACATATGCAGAAGCGCACTCTCTCTGGTTCAGAAGCTTCTCAAAGGTGTATGCAGAGGCGCACTTTCTCTGGTTGAGAAGCCCCTCTACAGTGAGTGTCTGGAATCAATTAAATTGGAAATTAAGAAGAACAGGGGTGGGGGTGAGGGTAGAGGTGGTATCTGGGCCGGTAGCAGAACAGCCCGGCACGGCCCGGCATGTTTAAAATCGGACCGGATCGGCCCATTTAGTATTTGGTCCGGACCGATCCGTGTACATTTAGGTTATGTGGGCCTTAGGGGCCTTTGTTTTAGAGGCCCGGCCCGAGCCCGCCTAAAACCATTGGCCCGGCACGGACTGGCCCGAGCCCGTGTTAGCCCGTGAACCGGAAAGGCCCGATCCGTTTAGCCCGCCTAAAGACCGTGAACTGGGAAGGCCCAATATGGGTTTTTATTTCTTTCCTATCAATTTATAGCCTGAAAAAAGTACAAAATCCAATTTTCATTTAGTAAATCACATCCTATTATGTCCAAGAGGCATACAGTAGCGAGAGTACATTTCAGCATTCTATGGTTAAGTTTTCTAAGACAAAATTAAGAAAAGATACAAATAATACAAACACATACTCTACAGAATTATTATAGAAATATATTTTTGTTCTCTGCCACAGTTAAAGTTATCAAGGTCCAACTCCAAAATGGATGTACGGCATCAGACATGTTAGGTTATAGCATCTTTTCCACTAACATTTCACACCCGACAATAGTCCGATGCACTATAGGAGCATTTCGCAATTAACTTGAAGAGGAGTAAAATGAGATAGGGAGAGAGACAGAGAGGAGGGGGAGAGAGAGTTGTTCTTTCTTTATAATAAATTTCAAGTTCATTTTGTTGGTCTTTGTAATAAAATTTCTGTCTTACAATGAAGAAAAAAAATGTTATTGGCTTCGTGAAACAGTCGGCCGGCCCATGAACACGGTGGGGCATGGGCAGTCTTATGTTTGTAAAAAAGACCGGCCCGGCCCGCCAAAAAAAAGGACCGGCGCGGCGCGGCCCTTAAATGGAGCGGGCTTTAGCAGCCTGGGCCGGACCGGCCCGGACCGGACCGGACCGGCCCGGACCGGCCCGAATGCCACCTCTAGGTGGGGGTGGGTGATCTTTCAGCTTTTACCTGAGGGAAAAAAAAAAGGAAAGAAGCTGGTAATTTAGTGATGGCAAATGCCAACTTCTAGTGTTCTACCTGAGCGGTGTTTGATAGTTAAATGCCTGGAGAAACATTAGATACTGTATTCATATAAGAATCATTTACTATAAATTAAATAGTGAATATACGTGCATGTATAAGGGGCTGTTTGTTTGGCTCTTAATGGTTACATTAAAAGCCTACCTCTGAATCGCTAAGAGGCGAGGACTGTTTGGCAAAAAAAATATGACCTCTTAATGGTTACAATAACCTCTTAACCATATTTTTGGAGTGAAAAAACCCGGGTTCGCATGTTAGTGGGATCTGCTAACGTGCGCCGCCGGCGATGAAGCGAGGAAGAGGACGACCAAAACTAACCAGCAGCACGAAAGCGAAGAGAAAACGTGGAAGAAAACCTGCGATGGCTACACCACAGAATAAATAAGCAACATCGACACCCAAACTTGAAACAGAGAGTGTTGAGAAGATTGATATTGAATCTGTGGACACATCTTCAACATCTAGTGTCAGATCTGGCGCGAGTAAGCATGAGGAAGCTGAGATTCAGTACATTCGAGGTCTGGAACCAGTGCCGGAAGTAGAAATCAGCGCTAAGGAAGATTCACCACAAGCTGAAACAAACGAAGATGTGACCCCTGTTCGAGCTGCTCCTAAAGGTATGAAACTTGATTTTGTCCCTCCGACATTGAAAGATGGTATACATGTAGCTTGCCTACTGAAAGAGGATACGGATCTGGAAGCTACAAAGTGGGAGAATGTAGTAATTTTGTATGTAATTGGGGAATCTCCCACTATAAGGTATTTGAGTGTGTATTTGGAAAGGCAATGTTCTGTTCAAACACTAGAGATATTTTATCACAATGAAGGGTACTTTGTGGTGAGGTTTCAGTCTAAAGAAGATCGAAATGCTGTGCTATTTGAGGGTCCTCATACTATAGCCAATAGACCAGCAATTGTAAAGGCATGGGAGCCAGAATTTAATTTTGAGAAAGAGATATTGAAGGTTGTGCCTCTGTGGATTAAACTACCAAATCTTCCTCTCAATTGCTGGGGAGCAAAGTCATTAAGTAGGATTGGGAGTTTGATAGGTAAACCACTCTATGCTGATGAGTGCACTACCACTCAAAACCGAATATCATTTGCTAGAATGCTCATAGCTGTGGATATAACCAAGCCTATACAATATAAACTGCAAATAGAGGATGGGAATGGAAATAGAGTGGAGCAGCAAGTCCTGTATGATTGGATCCCACCATTCTGTAAGAAATGCCAGATAGCTGGGCATAGTTGTGATGATAACATCAAGGCTAAACCAACAAAACCTCTGCAAAAGAAATGGATTCCCAAGGCACAAATTGAAAAGGAAAGAATGCAAGCTCCAAAAATTGTTGGGAAACAGAAAAGTGATGAATGGGAAGTGCCTAAGAGGACTTATAAACAAGTGGTAAGTAGGGATGCAGCTGTACATGTGGTCTCTGAAAACTCATATCAACTACTACAGGAAGATAGTGAAGCAAGTGATATACAGGTTCAGCTAATAGATAAGGGCGGGGACCATATCCCCTTTGTGGGAAAATGAGGATCATCTTCTGGAATGTGAGGGGTTGTAATAAACCCCTCAAATACAAAGAGCTTCGGCTCTTTGTACAGAGAAATAAGGTGGATGTTTTTGCAATACTAGAAACAAGAGTGAAGGCAAGTAACTTTCTCAAAGTTACAAAAAATATAAATAATCAGTGGAGGTTTATTAATAATTATGCTGAGGCATATAATGGAAGAATATGGATTGGATGGAATCCGTTTAAAGTCAACATTTCAGCTATTGAGAGTTGTGCTCAAGGTATCCATTGTAGCCTTATGGATAGAATCACGGGAAGAAATTTAATATGATTGCAGTGTATGCTTATAACACACAGGAGTTAAGAAGGGAGTTGTGGAATTTCATCTCAAATATAGCACAAAGAGTAAATGAGCCTCTGATATGTGGAGGAGATTTCAACTCTTTACTATGTCCTGATGATAGGTTTCAAGGTGCTCCGGTGACTGAAGGGGAATACAGAGACTTTGCAGAATGTCTTCATCTTCATGATCTGCACCCGGTGAGAATGATAGGTGAGGATTATACATGGTGTAATAATCAAGAAGGGGAAGCCAGAATCTACTCACTTATTGACAGAGTAGTTGCAAATGCCAATTGGCTCACTCAATATAGTGATGTAGTAGTGGAAATATTGGGAAGATGTGTATCTGACCACTGTCCTCTAATGATGAATCTAGAAGTTGAGCAGGTGGTAAGGAGTAGACCTTTTAGGTTTATAAATGCTATTGCTGATCGTAATGAATTCCTGCCTAAGCTGCATCAGGTATGGAGTCAAAATTGCCATCAGAACAAATTGTTGAATATCTGGTACAAGCTGAAGGAATTGAAGAGTCCTCTTAAACAGATTAATACATGCCATTATATGGGCATAAAAGATAAGCTGAATGAGCTTAGATTGAAGTTGCAGGCAGTCCAGGCTCTCATTCCCATGGATAGATTAAATGTAGAGATTATAATAGAGGAGAAGAGGGTGTTGGCTGAAATAGAGAAGTGGAGTTTAATTGAGGAAAGTATATGGAGACAGAAAGCTCGCATAGACTGGATAAAGCTAGGTGATGGTAATACTAAGTTTTTCCATACCTATGCTAAATCCAGACAATCAGGCCATGCTATTCCCATTCTCATTAGGGCTGATGGCTCTAGATGCATTACTCAAATTGAGATCAAGGAAGAAGTAAGGCAATATTATGTAAACCTGATGGGAAGTGCAGCTATAGAGCTACCAATGGTAGACAGAACTATTGTGCAGAAAGGTCACACACTGAGCTCAATCCAGAGACAAACCTTATGTGCACCATTTTCTGATGAGAAAATAAGGGAGGCATTATTTAGTATGGATTCAAATAAAGCCCCGGGAATTGATGGATTTAATGTTTTCTTCTTTAAGAAAACCTGGAATATTATAGGGCCAGATGTGTGTGCAGCAGTTAAGGACTTTCACCACTCAGCCACCATACCTAAAGCCTTGAACTACACACTGGTTTCTTTATTGCCTAAGAAACCGAATGCTAGTGCTGTGAAAGATTTCAGGCCAATTGCTTGCTGCTCTGTTCTATATAAGATAATATCCAAGATGCTTGCAAATAGAATACAAGCTGTACTGTGGGAATTGATCAGTATTAACCAGTCCGCATTTGTTAAAGGAAGATCTATTTTTGATAACATCCTCATGAGCCATGAGCTGGTCAAAGGGTATGGCAGGAAGAATATATCACCTAGATGCATGGTGAAAATAGACATTCAAAAGGCATATGACTCGGTTGAATGGCCTTACTTGAAATATCTTTTGATTGAAATGGGCTTTCCAATTTCATTTGTTGATTGGATTATGAGTTGCTTGACTTCAGTATCGTATGTGATAAATGTGAATGGAGAAACAACAGCACCATTTCAAGCCCGAAGAGGCCTAAGACAAGGTGATCCCATCTCTCCATATTTATTTGTGATTTGTATGGAATATCTCCACCGTAGTCTTCTTGAACTACAGACCAATAAAGCCTTCAAATTCCATCCAAGATGTAAGAGATTTAAATTGATTCAATTATGTTTTGCTGATGACCTTCTGTTATTCTCAAGAGGAGACATTGGTTCAATGAGAGAGTTGATGAAGATTGTGAATAGATTCTCTGAAACTTCTGGGCTAAAAGCTAATCAAACTAAGAGCTGTGTATATTTTGGAGGAGTTTCAACTAGTGCTCAAGCTGAAATTCTTGCTGAATTTGGCATGACCCGAGGTGAGCTGCCTTTTAGATATCTTGGAGTGCCATTATCTTCAAAAAAGCTCACTGTTCTACAGTGCCAACCTTTGATCAAAAATGTACTGGAAAGGGTGGATCACTGGACCTCTAAACTTCTATCATATGCTGGTAGGATTCAACTTATAAAAGCTGTCCTCTTTGGGCTTCAATCCTTTTGGTGTCAAGTGTTTTTGATACCTCAGAAGGTGATAAAAGTAATTCAAATGGCTTGTCGAGTATTCTTGTGGACTGGAAAATCTGGCACTTCAAAACGTGCTTTGGTGGCTTGAGATCAAATTCAATTACCAAAAAATGCAGGAGGGTGGAACATCTTGAACATGAAAGTATGGAACCAAGCTGCACTATGTAAACATTTATGGAGCTTAGCACAAGGTAGGGAGATGATGTGGGTTAGATGGATTCATGGGTATTACATAAAAAATCAGGAGATAGATGTAATGCCTATACCTAAACAGGCTTCTTGGGTGGTGAGAAGGATTCTTGAGGCAAGGAGATATGTCCTGCATACGAGTGAGGGGATGGAACTGATTCGAAGGCCTACATTTTCCATTCAAAAAACCTATTTAAATCTGCGAGGAAATGTGCAGGCAGTGGGATGGAGAAAACTTCTAACTCACAATCCAGCTCCCCCAAAGTGTGTCTTCATAGTGTGGTTAGTAATGCTTGAAAAACTGAACACTTGTGATCATTTATTGCGTATTGGCATTATGGTGGACCAGTGTTGTAGCCTATGTAGTGATGTGGAGGAAACGGTAAGACATATGTGGTTTCAATGCCCGTATTCCCAGCAAGTGTGTGAGGAGGTCAAGCGATGGTGTGGTATAGCAAGAGTAACAGTAGCTTGGGAAGAGGAGAAACACTATCTATCAACACACTGTGGTTCCAAATCCGTCTCACAGCTATTGTATCGAATGGTGTTTACTGTGGTGGTTTACCACATATGGCAAGAGCGGAATACCAGGAAATTTCAAGCAAGATCAAGGGCAGTGGATCAGGTGGTGAGAGTGTGTAAGGAAGTGATAGTAGTTAGAAGTAGAATTTGTAAGAAGTTAGCTAGTCTTACTTTTGTGTAAGTAGATATAGATGCTGCGAATTTTGAACGATTGTGTGGAGGATTGTACTGTAAACTCTGGCCTTTTGGCTCACTGGTAATATAACATAATTACCAAAAAAATAACCTCTTAACCATTAAACATCCATACCCTCTCTCAACCATTAAGAGGCAAACAATTTCCAGATTTACCCCTCCTCTTAAATTAAGAATTATTATTCATAATTATTATTATTATTTTTTAAATGAATTTAAATAAAAAAATATTAGACATAATTATTATTATAATTTTCTAATGAATTAAATTAAAAAATATTATACATAATTATTATTATTATTTTAAATGAATTAAATTAAAAAATATTATGCATAATTATTATTATTATTTCAAATAAATTAAATTTAAAAATATTATACATAATTATTATTATTATTATTATTTTAAATGAATTAAATTTAAAAGTATTATACATAATAATTATTATTATTATTATTATTGTAAATAAATTAAATTTAAAAATATTATACACAATTATTTATAAAAATTAGGGGTTTTATTTATAAAAGGGAGAGGTTTTGGTACGCAAGGGAAGGAAAAATGGGATTTTTAATCGCTACTTTTATACAAAATGGTAAAATGGTAATTTGTTACCATTCATAGTTACCATTCAGAACAGTTACCAAACAACCAAATTTCATTCTGCACTCAATCATACAGAGCCTCTCAACCATTCTGGCCTCTCAACCATTCTGCACTAAATCATTCAGCAACTACCAAACAACCCCTAATATTCATGCGAGAACTTAATAATTTTACCTTAAATAGATGTTAAATAATTTTACCTTAAATAGATGTTAGAGAACCGAATAGTGAAATTCTCGTTGGAGTCTTATATAATATAAAAAACAATGGTGTTTGTTTTTGGTAGTATTCACTTGGGAAAACTAATGTACCCCTTTCTTTCTTTTTGTGTTGAGTTTAATAATAACAATAACAAGAATAATAATAATAAATGTTCAATAATAATAAATTTACAAAAATATACTTAAAATATTAAATTAAATTAAAGCGGAATTAATCTTTTAAAAAAATTTAATTTAACACCCTCGATAGACCTTCGACAGCCGATCATTTTTATTTTATTTTGCTACGCAAGACTCGCCGTCCGCTTTTCAGTGGGCCATCGTCGACGATCGTTTTTTTTACCTCCAGGCCTGCTGACGGCTGGTCAATTTTTATTATTTTTTATTCTTTTTAACTTCAGACCTGCTTGCCTGCTTTCCGGCGGGCCGTCAATTTATTCTTTTTTTTTACGGTAGGCCCGTCGGTCGACGAGAATTTCGGGAACCAACATATTTTTTTCTAGCAAGGTAATATGGTAATTTAATTATTTTATTCTAATTATGGCACTGTCACTGTGTCATCATGACACAAGTTATCTCTAATTTATAATATAAAAGACAGTGGTGGTGTTTGGTCGTCATTGTCGTAGCATGCACCCGAAGAGATCATTTTTACATCTCCCCTCCACGCTATGTTGAGTTTAATAATAATGTTAAATGTTCAACAATAGTACATTTATAAAAGTACCTTTAGAATAATAAATTAAAGAGTCAACTAATATTCAAAAAAGAAATTTGTGAATGGGAATCTCCGACAGAACGCACCGGCGCCGACCATTTTTTTTCCTTTAAACAATAGGCACACCGACCTACTTTCTGGTGGTTGTCAATATTTTGCCTGTCAGCATGCTTCTCAGCGAGCTACCGACTGCCAAGAACTACATATTTTTCTCCAGTAATATAATATCCTAATATAACTATTTTATTCCAATTATAACATCGACATCATGCTATCAAATCAATTATTAGTAGTTTGGTATATCGACCTAGGGCGACTACTTGTAGGGCAAACCTTGAAATTCGAACTAGTGATCGAATTGTACGTACAAAGAGTGATGATACACCAACATCCCTACTATCAACATTCCTACAGCATCCTGCTTTGCAAAGTTGTACCGGGTGCTTTATAAGTAGTAGAGGTGTTAAATAATATTAATTAATATTATAATAAAAAATATATAAAGCACCCGGTACAACCCTGCAAAGCAGAGTGTTGTAAGGGTGTTGATAGTAGGGTGTTGGTATATCATTTCTCATGTACAAAACCAAAGGTGACTAACATCTAGTTTTAAGAGTGAAAATTTGTTTTGCCCTTTTACATTTAGTATTATTCTTTTTTACTTCAAGTTTAGCAATAATTTTTTTTGATACTCAAATTATCGGAATTGACCTTTACTCGAATACATTTGAGTCATATATTATATTTTCGAGTAACATAATTTCAAGTCAACTTAAAAAATATACAATATTGAGGAAGGTTGACAATCGGGTAACACGAATTAGACAAACGAGTATCACGATTTTTCACCGGTAACTCGAGTCGAGTCACTCGAGAATATACCGAGTAACTCGAACTGTTACTCGGCCCACACGAGTTCCGTCGAGTAACTTGTATTCGGGTAACACGAATTCAAATCGGGTAACTCGAGTTCGAATTCGGGTAACACGAGTTCTGTCGAGTTACTCGAATTCGGGTAACATGAATTCAAATCGGGTAGCTCGAGTTCTGTCGAGTTACTCGAATTCGGGTAACACGAATTCAAATCGGGTAGCTCAAGTTCTGTCGAGTTACTCGAATTCGGGTAACACGAATTTAAATCGTATAACTCGAGTTTGAATTCGGGTAACACGAATTCGTATCGGGTAACTCGAGTTCGTTACGGGTAACTCGAATTCGGGTAACACGATGGTCTAATTTGTGTTACCCGATAGGCAATCTTACTCAATATTGTATATCTTTTGAAGTTGACTCGAAATTATGTTACTCGAAAATACAATATATGACTCGAATTTATTCGAATAAAGATCAATTCTAATAATTTAAATATCAAAAAAGTTGTTGCTAAACAAATAATTATTTCCACTAGTTTGAAATGATGTTACTAGTCATAGTCATTAAATCTTAACCATATTTCACTGGCTCTTTATTGCGTTATTGAATAATTAAGAGAGGTGCTAAACCCCCTTCTCACAACCGCCGCCATCTCCCTCCATTTTTTTTTTCCTTTTTTATCTCTGGTTTTACTTTTTATTATTTTTTGTTTTTTATCAATTTTATTTTATTTTATTTTAACATATTTAATATTAATATTCTTTTTTTGTTATTATTAAAATTAATAGTTTCTCTTAGTTTTGTTTTCTTTTTTTCTTTTTACATTCTTTATTTATTTGTTTTTTTTCTTTGAATTTTTATTTTACTTTATTATTATCAAAATTACTAATTTCGATTATTTATTTATTTTTATTTATATTATTTATGATTAAAAATACGACACAATATAATAAATAATAAATACAGAAAATACGATCAACATTGATAAATAAACTATTCAATTACATTATTTGGTCATCAAATCTAACCAAGATTGTATCCTTTCTCCATATGGATCAGCCCATCCTTTACAATCTTCACTCATATTATTCCACCATAAAATTAGAATTGGTGGTACAGGATAATCGGAGTTTAAAAAAACTTGAACAAAATGATTATCATTAACTAATGCAATTGCTATATGTTGACGTTGTTGAAATGGAATTGGAGCTGACCTAAATGACAAGTGTGTAAAACAACTTGCACTAAGAGGAGTAAATGCGAGTAAATGCATGCAGCACTATATTATATCGTGTTGCAATGACAACCTCATACATAATATCCATCCAACTCCACTGTGGTGCCGGATATTCAAAGAAATTTAGTGCTCGCATCATATTATCGACAGCACCTCGTTCAAGATAAACACGATCGTAGAACTCCATATTTTGTTCAATTTCATAGTAAAGATCTACCCGAATCTGCTTCCAACCATCTTCTGAATTATACCCGACTTGTGCGGCTATCGCCTTATATCCCCAGTTACCATCCCCAAAAACATCAATTGTATGACTGACGTGACTCCGATATGCACTTGGCATTTGTGTGATAAATGGATCACTGATTCCTTTTCCTGAATTTCTTTCATATTTAATGTTATTCTTTCTTACCCCAAGTTTAGCAACAACTCTTTTGATGCCCAAATTGTCGGAATTCACACGAGTTCTGTCGAGTAACACGAATTCAAATCGGGTAACTCGAGTTCGAATTCGGGTAACACCAATTCATATCAGGTAACACTAGTTCTGTCGAGTTACTCGAATTCGGGTAACACGAATGCAAATCGGGTAACTCGAGTTCGGTCGAGTTACTCGAATTCGGGTAACACGAATTCAAATCGGGATTATTTTGTTTAAAACCAAGATATAGTCATAATTTTGATGCGATACACATGAAGTTTCGTTATCATGGTACTATGTAGGCAGTAAAAATTAGACATAAATATCTACCAATTATGTAGCCTAGTTGTATGTCATATCTATATATGTGCATGCAAATTATATATATATAAACATATAATTCCTACATTATATAACTCTATATACATTATGCAGGCAAGTAGTTTCTTATGTCGCAATTATAATTAGTTCACGTGAATTACTATTAATTTAATTATTTAAGTAATTCATTAGATTTAATTAAGCATGATTTAACTAATAAAAGAATTTATTTAATTAAACCAAATAAGGCATATGAAATAGCACATAAAGCAGATAATAAGGTTATTAGGACGGTGTACCTTGCACGAAAGAGACGATTGTTTCTTAATACATACCTTCAATTTGCTTGGTGAAATTTGCACTAGTCATTCCAATCAGTGTTTGTATGGTCTCCAAATGAAATTAAGGATTCACGGTCCCCGTTTCTCTTCATTCTCGTCCTCTATCCTTCAGAATTTTTTTATCATTATTATTATTTTTAGGGCAGACGATACAGACTATATCCTCCTTTTCGACTGGTGGCGGCGACGGGGCGAGTTCATGCCGCTGAACAGACGGGAGCGAGCGACTCAGTGGTGGTTGTGGTCGCGAACGGGAGTCGCACGGTTGGGGGGCTGGAGGTGGGAGGCGTTCTCTGCCAGTACGGCAGCAGGTGGGTCGTGCGTGGGCGGGGAGGCGATCAGCTGACTGCGATTGGAGCGAGCGATCCAGCAGGACTGGGGTTTGGCTGCATCGTGGATGGAGATCTCCTACTGATTGTTTGCGGCAGCGGACGGATCTACGGTTGATGGCTGGCGGCGGGGTTTGAAGAAGGTGGTCGACGGGTAGGGTTTCAGGCGGTGTCGACCGCGATTTTTCTATTTGTAGTAAAAGTAAACAAGACAAGAATTAAGACAGAATAAGATGTATATTCTCATTCATATGGTTCATTTAAATATGGAGAGATTACATATTCTGAAATATTGTAAGAGGCATAGCCTATACCAGTTGGGAGAAGCTCAATAACCTGTAGATTAAGGCACACATTGTGTATTTACTTTAGCAAACAACACGTATTCTAGGAGATTAAAGTAAAAAATATATATCATTGCGTGAGTGGTGTAGTTTTATAGAGCGACGAAATAGCATCCAATCAAGAACTTAACGTCGGGATTATAATCTCCCCTATATACTAATGCAGAATATGTTGAGCCTAAGTGGCAGCTTCTCATGCTTCGGCTGCCACATGTCTTTTGCTGGTGCTTCGGGTGCGTATGTGTCAGCTTCTCATGCTTCAGTTGACACATAATCAATTACTGGCCTAATCATCATTGCATTAATTACATTATAATTATACCTCAAATAACTCCTACCTACCTTATTAATTTTTACGAATTAAGGAATATGAATTATGAATAAATAAGAATTGATTATATTTACAAAAATATTTCATATTTTCATTAATTAAAAATATAAATCCCAAACAAAGAGAAATTCAATATAGTAGTGTGCAGTATATATTAAAACTTAAACTTAAAATCTCGCGGAAATATTATATATTCCATTAATTAATTAGTTTATATTAGTTAGTCACTATAATTAGGTATATTAATAAAAAAATATCAACTGAAATGAAAGATGTTTGGGAGTATTGCAAAAGAAGTGTTGAATATATATACTTAAAAAGGTACTTGAAGTCCTAATCAATTAAATATATCGAAATAATATTATTAAAAAATATTATTACAAGTGTAGAAACAATGATTTTAATTATTATTTATAAATAAATCAAAGAAACTATGGAATAAATCAATTAGTCTATTTTAGTTTTAAATTTTATTAAATTTATACTTCTATTAAAAGAGAGTTGTGACACATGTCACTTTGTAAGTTTTTTGATTTTTTAGTTTAAAATAAAATTTATATATAGAGATGTATTCTTAAATTTCAAAAAAAAAAATATTCTAGATATGTATTGTGGGAGTTTTATTCCATAACTTACACCCATCTACCAATAAAAAAATCATTCCTTTATTTTTTTAGCTTAAAATTTTAAATGTTTATAATTTTTTAAATCAAGTTTAGTTTTAATGAAAAATATATCAAATTAATTTTTATTTCATAATTTTCAACTAGACATCCATATGAATATAATAAATTTGATGGATTTACAATAATGACTGATTGCACAAAAAAATTATATTAAGAAAAATATGAATATTTATTTTCGGTAAAATTAATTGATGCAAAATAAAAATATATTAACTCATCTATTGCTTATATAAAAAATAAATTATGATATTTATTTAATTATAATAACTAAAAATAATAAAGCATACACTGCACACACACACACACACACACACATATTAAGACTTAATAACATATTACTTTCGTCCCCAAAATTTGTTCCTATATTTTTTTCGGTATGTCCAGGAAATTTGTTCATATAGTGGACACTAATTGACTTAACACTCTGCTAATGTGGTACTCTTTCTTGAATTATATTACACCCCATAACACACTCAATAATTCTTTTGTTAATATTACGTTAATATGATACTCATGTCGAAAATCATCAAAAATAAATTTAGAGATCAAAAAATTATTTTCTAATAAGAGATTATCTTATGCAGTGCATCGCACCGGAGAACATCTAGTTAATATAAAATAACAAAATAAATGAAAAAATTTATATTTAATAAATTATATAATTACTGATTTTAAGAATTTTTTAAGAGATATTTCAAAATATATAAGAAATTAAATTTAATAATATACTAATTCGTAGATCTTTGTACAAAGAGAATTTCAGAAAATAATCGTTTTTAAGTGATTTTTTAATTTTTTTGTTTTAAATTTATCTACTTTTAAAATCAACTATATATTTTTGAAAGTTTGAATTTGATTTTGTATTTTAATTTCCATATAATTTATATAATTTTTTTTCAATTATAAAGATTAAATTATCTCTTTTTTGGCCATATACAGAAACCGTTAAATCCTTAACGATTTAGATAATTTTGGCAAAAAAAGGACCAAAAAAAAACGTGGAACTAAAATTTCATCAAATACAGTTAACACAATCAGATATGAATTGAGGTTTTTCTAATACGAGTTTCCGAAATTATTAAAAGTGCCCAACTATTTATGTGTTCTCTTGAATGCAAACTGTGCCAACTTTAATACTTCTATATATTAGGTTAAATGTTTGAAAATAATATCATATAAAAATAATATAAAGTTTCAAGTGAACCAAATATTACTTAAATTTTTTGTAATACAAGTTTCAAAAATCTAAAAATACTCTAATTATTTTTCTCTTCTTTTGAACGTAAATTTTTTTGAATTTAGTACTCTTAATTATGAAGTTCAATGCCTAAAAAGTACCCTATAACTTTTTCCGGCTCATTTTATCCGGCTCATTTTATATTACAAACAAAATTGGGCATTTTTTTACTTTTAAAAAATGGGGATAATTTTAATTAGGCTATGATATGCATGTAGTTTTCTTAGTTAACCCCGCGATTAGTATATTTACAATAAGTCATACAAGTAATTCACTTATATATATACTACTATGCTGCTGCTTCTTTTTTGTTTTTTTGGCAAATTGGGAAGTACTTAATTTTAAGTTATAAGTCATAATCTCCTTACTTTGTAATTCCAAAATTTATTTTAAAATGAATATACATATAGTTTCACTTCAACCAAATGAGATTTTTTGTAATACAAGTTTTAGAAATTAATAAAAGTACTTCAACTCTTTTTCTAATTTTTAATGTAAAATGGGTATACTTTAATACTCTTAAATATAAAGCTAAATATTTGAAAAAATATCATATAAGCATAAATATGCCGTTTCACTTCAATCAAATCAATTGAGTTTTTTATTTTGTAAGTTTTTAAAAATTTAAGGTCGTTTTTAATTAGGACAAAAGTCTGATGTATATTTTTTTAACTTATCCAAGCTATTCTTATATTATAATTGTTAAATTTGCTGGTAATTTTAAGGCTATGACTTGGATGTAGTTTTCTAAATTAATAGGTATATTATAATAGGTCATACAAGTAATTAAATTATATATACTACTATTATATTTTTTTATTGTAATTTGAGAAGTGCTTAATTTTAAGTTATAAGTCAAAATCTCTTATGCATTTCCAAAAGCTTTTTTTATTTTAAATATTACTAGAATTATCATTGCCATAATTATTTAGTATAATTGTACATATGAAGTTGTACCAAAGGACAATGCATATATTGGTTATTCAAGTATAAGCTCTTCTTCACTTGAGCATCATTGCAAACTCATAATTATGAGATTAATTGGTGGACAAACAATGTCATCTCATAATCTACAAGAAATTAAGGACTTCTCCGAATGAATCCTCAAAATTCTAAATGGTGAGCTGAGTGAAGAAGTCGATATAGAAACCTTGATTGATATTCTTGATATTTACTAATCCGGAATGCCGAAGATCATATTGCAGCCATTGTTGAAAGCACTATCATTCACTTAAAAATAAATTTCCATAAAGTAATTTTTTGAAGAAAGAACAATCATGGCGCCAACAAACGACATTGTGGAGACAGTAAACGATTACGTGATGTCTATAATTTCAAAAGACAAGCGAACATATCACTTTGTGGAGATAGTAAACGATTACGTGAGGTCTATAATTTCAAAAGACAATCGGATATATCGCAGTTCTGATAGTATATGCAAAATTTCAGCCCCCTAAAAATCAAAATCAAGTATATCCAATGAATTTTTTTGAATAGTATCAAGTGTTCTTGAATTCCAAATCACATCTTAAAATCGTAAGTTAGAGTTTCAATTATGCTAATTCAAAATATGGATCAATCATCATAATTATGCAATATCACATCATTAATAATTATCCAAACCCGTAACCATATTATTGAACAAAAAAATTCGAGGAATAATTCTGAGAGCAAAGTATTTATTCCACAATTGATATTAAGCCCCTTAGATATCGGACCATTTAAATTTTAAATACGTAAGTTTCCACTTATTATGAGCTTTATCATGACTATATTTAAGAGTCAAGGTCAAATGCTTTCTCATATCGACCCGTATTCGGTCATGATTAGTTTTATGTAGCCATATCAAGAGTGAAGATCAGGAAAGACTAGAAATCTTTTCTTGCGATGAGAATGGTGTAATCATAAACAGAACAAATAGTGTTGTTTATAAATAAGTATTATGAAATTTATAATGAACGATTTACATATTATATATTTATATAAAAATACTTTTTTGTGTTCCCGTGTAATTACACGGGTGTTATACTAGTACTTGTAATAAAGAAGAAAGTTCACTAGGTGCAATACATAATTTTGAATATAATATATTTAATTATATATATTTAAAAGTTACAAAAGATAACATTTTATAAATATATATTGTGGTAAATTAAATAAAAAATTACATGTTGATATTTATTTTTAAGAAATTTTTTATATTAATAAAAAAGGCTATCGAAAATTAATATATAAATATTGTGAAATATTAAATGATTCCAAATGAAATAAAATAAAGGAAGTGACATAGGAACCTAAAAAAAATGGAGGGTGAGGAAGCCAAATTTACATATATAAATGAAATTTACGTGTTTGACTTAAATGTCCAAGAAGTTGGTGGGTGACAGTGATACAATCCATGTGTTAAAGTATCATTTTGACTTTCTTGTCCAATTTACTTGCTTTCCATGTGTAGCTTTCAATGTGGCTTCACAAAATCAAAATAAATAATAAATAATAGTAGAGTAATTCTAAGTATTAAATAGAGTTTTATTACTAAATGAGATAATAAATTATTGATATCTATAGAAACAAGTCTATATATTTGGGACGTTCAAAAAATGAATACAAATCTATATAATTGAGACGGATGGAGTACGACTATGGTCCAACTCCTTGCACACATATACTTATTTAGTACATAATGTCACGGGTCTAGAGTTCAATGCAATCCATTGAAGCTTGTGGGGCATTCCGAGTCACAGTTCACACCCGAACGTCCTGTTTTTTCTCCTACTCGTGTCGATGTATTTCGTCATGCCATGACGAGCTACATTAGAGATCAACACGAGGAGATGCCAATTCTTTGAATTTCTTTTCCTATTTACTTTGCTTCACGTGTAGTGTAGCTAGGGTCGCTCTTGACCTAGACAAATTAGGCTTGGGTAGCTGAAAGAGTTCTGAAATTTTAGAGTTCCTTTTCAACATCTTTTCTTTTATAACGGACACGGGCGGATCTACACTAGGCATGGTGGTGCACGTGCACCACCAAAAAAAAATACAAGATGGCATCGTTTTGACGTTTTTTCGGTTAAAACGGTGTCTTTTCAGTTAAAACGATATCGTTTTTGATAGTTTTTTTATTAAAAAAAGAAAAAATTAAAAAAAATTCGATCGCCCGTTATTCTTTTTGGTGCGTCGGTGCACCGGTAGTTTTCGGATGCTGGATCCGCCTATGATAACGGAGGTTAAACATTATCTATAACACCGGTTCTTGACGTAGCGACGTGTGTATTATAATTAACATTTTCTCATTTGTATTATAAGTGATGCCTAGGGCTGGCAATTTCCGACACGACACGATAACCTGACACGAACACGCACGAAATTAATGGGTTAATGTTTGTCGACACGATAAGGACACGCTAATTTCGTGTCGGATTCGTGTCGTGTTCGTGTAACACGATAACTTTCGTGTTCCTGTCGTGTCGTGTTCGTGTAACCCGATAATATTTATATATTTTTAGCATTAATTTTATTATCATTTTAAATATTTTAAGTTTATTTTCTAATTTTTTTATTTGAATTTATCGATTCGTGTCGTATCGTGTCATTATCGTGTCGTGTCAATACGAAAAATATCGTGTCATATCGTGTTCGTGTCGTGTCCGTATTTCAACCTTTCGTGTCGTGTTCGTATTCGTGTCGGGCATATACTTAACGGGTCGTGTTCGTGTTTGGCCTTATCGTGTCGTGTCGTTATCGTGTCGACCCGATAATAATCCGACACGCACGAATTGCCAGCCCTAGTGATGCCCAATCCCAAATAGATATGTAAACGGTGTACTTAATCGCATAAATGATATAATATTTTTGTGTTTGTTACTGCATATTATGTCCATTTTATAAAATAATGTCAAGTTATTTCGAAACTCTTATTACACCCATCTTTTTTCCTAAAATAAAGACTCTTTATTTTTTTCTCAGGGGTGTTTTTGGTTTCGGTCGGGTAAAGATCTGGGTTCCCAAATCCCTCCCCAGATTTAATAGTTCGGTTTCGGTTCGCTTCGGTTTCGATTTTTACAACTATGGAACCCACACCCAAATTATTCGGTTTCGGTCCGATTCGGTCCAATTCAATTTTTTATATTATCAGTCGTAATTTGTACAACTTGTGTATTATACCCTTTAAAAACTTGCATTTTACATTTGTTATAAAATTAAATAAAAAACTATAATATCAAATGTTTATAATCTAAGATAGTCCAAAATAAATAACTATCACAAAGTAAAGCTGTTACCTGAAATAGTCCAAAATAAATAACTATCACAAAGTGATCCAAAATAGTCCAGCAAAACAGCTTCTAACTTGCACTGAAACTGTTACAAAAAGATCCAAAACATTTCAATTACATCCAAAATAATAACTATCACAAAGTCCATAAAACAGTCTATTAAACAGTTTATAAAACAGTCCAAACAATTAATAAAATATCTCATAATTAAAATCAATAACATTAACCATGTTTTTTATAGTTTATCTTCTTGCTTCCACCTTTCGCATCTCTAGAGCCTTGGAAGTTTGAGGGTGAGAGACAAAGCCCTTAAGCCTTTTAGGTGAAAGACCTTCGTTGGCCTTAGACACCATGATTTTTTTACCACTTGCCATCTGAACGTGAGAGCTTGCGCCAGTCCAAGAACGTGAGAGCTTGCGCCAGTCCGGGGTCCCGAGAGTGAGAAAGGAGGAGGCCGCCGCGCCTAGCTTCTTTGTGGGAGATTGAGAAGAGCCTTCTTTCGCTCTCTCTCGAAAAAGAATTAAGAGGAAGCAGGGTAAGATTGGGGGAAATTAGGGTTTTTCTTTTTTCAGCAACTAGTCGTGAAAACTGAAAGAGAAGATGAATTATTTGGTGTCAACTGGATACCACTATATATATATATATATGGGTGGGTTCTAGTGAGAATGATATTTAAGTTAAGAAATAAGAATGAATTTGATTCATAGATCTTGATTAAGTGGATGACCTAGCTTTATTCTCACAAAAATGTATGCATATAATGTAATATTCTAGTGCGTCGATATTTTGATGCATATAATGCAGAGTTTTTATGCATTGCAAATTTAATGCACGAAATGCATAAATTGCATGCATAAGCCAATCAGACCGTACATCACACACAGATCAATGATTCTGATTTATTCTCAATTCACAACATAAAAACTATTCTCATATGATCCTAAATATATATATATATAATGTATAATTATATAGTTATTATACTACATTATTACTGATTCTTCATCTCAATTTTTTAAATGAAGTACATCCCTATTTCAAATATTGTTCTGCAGCAGTGACAAAAATAATCCATTTTGTTAATATTTATAAATAAAAATATATTTACTCTTTAAAAAAAATCGGTCTCATTCGGTATATTTCGGGTGTAGCTAGAGGTGGCCACGGTTTCGGTTCCGGAAACAGGAACCGGAACCGAACCGGTAACATAGTGTCACGGTTTCGGTTCGAACTGGGAACCGGTGGTTCCGGTTTCGGTTCCGAACCGGCGCTTCTCGGTTCGAACCGCCCGAACTATTTTTCTTTTAATCTCCACTTTAATTGTTTTTTGTTGTTTAAATATATTTTTGTATAAGTTAATGAAATAATCAATAATAAAATAAGAGAAACAATAGTCTTAATAGAGAGACAATAGTCGAGAGAGAGATAATCAATGATAAAATAAGAGAAACAATAGTATATATATATATATATATAGAGAGAGAGAGTATGGCAACTATTTCTTATTATTCCTAAGATAATAGTTTGTGATACTTATAACTAAGCCATGTCGGTTTAATAAAGGCGTCATGGGAAAGAACCGAAAAGAAACCCATGAAGAAGTATTAAACTCTTTTAAAAATACATTAAATTTCAGAAATTACTAATGATAATCCTAATTACTACATGTCGAAGTCATCGTCGAAGTCTTCGCCTTCGGTGCATTGAGATGACTCGCTCGCATTGGTGGGCTCGGCTTCGGTCGTGGTTATTGGGTATTCTTGGAACAAACCATCCCATTTGTTTTCTTGCTCTCTTGCTTCGGCCAATGTATGATCTTTGAGTAATAGTTGGGCTTCAAGATTATGCGGTGCTAGTTGGAATTTTCGTTCGTCGAGCATGTATCCTCCCTCGCTAAAGGCTTGCTCGACCGCTACCGTTGATGCCGGGACAGAAAATATCTCTTTCACCATGATTGCATGAATGGGGTATTGACCTTGCTTGATTGACCACCAATTTAACACGTCCACATCATTTTGCCCATGCATTAAGTAATTCCCTTCCCTTTGGCTCCATAAGGTATTCTTCTAGTTCGGAAAATTGTGGTTGACTACTATGACCTTTGTTTGCGAAAAAAGATTGAAGCATTTGACCCGCTTGAGTACTAGTGTCAAATCCATAAGAGGAAGACCCACTGCTCTTAACAGTTTGTTTACGACTAACATTTCCATTATATTTTGAAATATATTCTTGAAAAAGATTTTGTAAATCACAATAAAGATTAGTTTTGATTTCCATAAAATTTGGCAAGTCTAAAGCTTCATAAGTAAGACTTTCACTATATTTTATTTCTTCAAAAAATTTATAATAAATTTCCAAAAGATTGCACACACCTTCGTATTTGAAGGACGAATCTAAACATTTTGCAATTAAAAAAGGTTAGGAATTTGTTTAAAATATTCTATCCATTTTTTAATCATGAGAGTAACACGTTTTTGTAAATTTTGAAAAGTTTTTATAGGGATAAAGTAGAGGTAAAATTGGGAGAAATTTGAATTTGAAATTTAAATTTAAAATTCAAAACTATGGGAATCAAAATCTGAAAAAATAAAAAAAAATCTGCAAAAGTGGGAATCAAATATGTCACAATGTGCCAAAGTGAGTCCGGCTCGTTCCATTTTTTTTCACGGTCCCCAGTTTGAACCGTGAGAACCGGCGGTTCCGGACGGTTCGCGGTTCCACGGTTCTGATTGCTCAACCGGAACCGATTATATTTTTGGAACCGAAACCGAACCGCCTGGACACGGTTTCGGTTCTGATTCGGAACCGTCTAACACGATTCCGATTGCAGAACCGTCCCATACGGTTCGGTTTCACAGTTCGGTTCCCACTATATATATATATATATATATATATATACAAATATATATATATATGTATATATATATATGTGTGGGTGGGTTCTGGTGAGAATGATATTTAAGTTAAGAAATAAGAATGAATTTGATTCATAGATCTTGATTAAGTGGATGGCCTAGCTTTATTCTCACAAAAATGTATGCATAGAATGTAATATTCTAGTGCGTCGATATTTTGATGCATATAATGCAGAGTTTTTATGCATTGCAAATTTAATGCACGAAATGCATAAATTGCATGCATAAGCCAATCAGACCGTACATCACACACAGATCAATGATTCTGATTTATTCTCAATTCACAACATAAAAACCATTCTCATATGATCCTAAATATATATATATATATAATGTATAATTATATAGTTATTATACTACATTATTACTGCTTCTTCATCTCAATTTTTTAAATGAAGTACATCCCTATTTCAAATATTGTTCTGTAGCAGTGACAAAAATAATCCATTTTGTTAATATTTATAAATAAAAATATATTTACTCTTTAAAAAAAATCGGTCTCATTCGGTATATTTCGGGTGTAGCTAGAGGTGGCCACGGTTTCGGTTCCGGAAACAGGAACCGGAACCGAACCGGTAACATAGTGTCACGGTTTGGTTCGGCCAGGAACCGGTGGTTCGGTTTGGTTCGAACCGGCGCTTCTCGGTTCGAACCGTCCGAACTATTTTTCTTTTAATCTCCACTTTAATTGTTTTTTGTTGTTTAAATATATTTTTGTATAAGTTAATGAAATAATCAATAATAAAATAAGAGAAACAATAGTCTTAATAGAGAGAAACAATAGTCGAGAGAGAGAGAGATAATCAATGATAAAATAAGAGAAACAATAGTATATATATATATATATATATAGAGAGAGAGAGAGAGAGAGAGAGATATTAGGGCAACTATTTCTTATTATTCCTAAGATAATAGTTTGTGATACTTATAACTAAGCCATGTCGGTTTAATAAAGGCGTCATGGGAAAGAACCGAAAAGAAACCCATGAAGAAGTATTAAACTCTTTTAAAAATACATTAAATTTCAGAAATTACTAATGATAATCCTAATTACTACATGTCGAAGTCATCGTCGAAGTCTTCGCCTTCGGTGCATTGAGATGACTCGCTCGCATTGGTGGGCTCGGCTTCGGTCGTGGTTATTGGGTATTCTTGGAACAAATCATCCCATTTGTTTTCTTGCTCTATTGCTTCGGCCAATGTATGATCTTTGAGTAATAGTTGGGCTTCAAGATTATGCGGTGCTAGTTGGAATTTTCATTCGTCGAGCATGTATCCTCCCTCGCTAAAGGCTTGCTCGACCGCTACCGTTGATGCCGGGACAGAAAATATCTCTTTCACCATGACTGCATGAATGGGGTATTGACCTTGCTTGATTGACCACCAATTTAACACGTCCACATCATTTTGCCCATGCATTAAGTAATTCCCTTCCCTTTGGCTCCATAAGGTATTCTTCTAGTTCGGAAAATTGTGGTTGACTACTATGACCTTTGTTTGCGAAAAAAGATTGAAGCATTTGACCCGCTTGAGTACTAGTGTCAAATCCATAAGAGGAAGACCCACTGCTCTTAACAGTTTGTTTACGACTAACATTTCCATTATATTTTGAAATATATTCTTGAAAAAGATTTTGTAAATCACAATAAAGATTAGTTTTGATTTCCATAAAATTTGGCAAGTCTAAAGCTTCATACGTAAGACTTTCACTATATTTTATTTCTTCAAAATTTTTATAATAAATTTCCAAAAGATTGCACACACCTTCGTATTTGAAGGACGAATCTAAACATTTTGCAATTAAAAAAGGTTAGGAATTTGTTTAAAATATTCTATCCATTTTTTAATCATGAGAGTAACAGGTTTTTGTAAATTTTGAAAAGTTTTTATAGGGATAAAGTAGAGGTAAAATTGGGAGAAATTTGAATTTGAAATTTAAATTTAAAATTCAAAACTATGGGAATCAAAATCTGAAAAAATAAAAAAAAAATCTGCAAAAATGGGAATCAAATATGTCACAATGTGCCAAAGTGAGTCCGGCTCGTTCCATTTTTTTTCACGGTCCCCAGTTTGAACCGTGAGAATCGGCGGTTCCGGACGGTTCGCGGTTCCACGGTTGATTCTGATTCGAGCAAGGAACCGATTATATTTTGGAACCGAAACCGAACCGTCTGGACACGGTTTCGGTTCTGATTCGGAACCGTCTAACACGATTCCGATTGCAGAACCGTCCCATACGGTTCGGTTTCACAGTTCGGTTCCCGATTCCGAGTTTTTTGGCCACCCTACGTGTAGCTTTGAAGGTGGTTTCACAAAACTTGAATAAAAACAAGAATGAATGAAAATTTGTTAGCACGAGGCATTATCCAACCCGTGCGATGCACGGTTTTTGGTTGAATATCTACGTGTTTTGTACGTAATGTTGGGGCAGACGGTTGAACGAGCAGATGGCAGAATTTAAATGCCTTTTAGAGAAGTTTATATATTTTTTATTGTTATTGTCCTTTTATTTTAGTCTATTTAATTAGTTATATGAAATGAGGCTTTACTAACCCGTATGTTGCTCCGGAGTTGTTTTTGGTTTATTCAATCCGTGCGATGCACCGATTGTATCTAAGATTTCATAGCTAAAATTTAACCATCTTGTAATTTATACTATCATTTAAAAGTTCATTTTAATCACCTTGTGTATTAGAAGGTGCACATGTTTTGTACGTAATGTTGAGGCAGATGGTTGAATGAGCAGATGGTTGAATGAGCAGATGGCAGAATTTAAATGCCTTTTAGAGAAGTTTATATTTTTTTTTTATTGTTATTGTCCTTTTATTTTAGTCTATGTAATTAGTTATATGAAATAAGGCTTTATTAATCCGTATGTTGCTCCGGGGTTGTTTTTGGTTTATTCAACTCGTGCGATGCACCGATTGTATCTAAGATTTCATAGCTAAAATTTAACCATCTTGTAATATATACTATCATTTAAAAATTTATTTTAATCACCTTGTGTATTAGAAAGTGCATTTGCATTGTGATGTTTATCATAACTTTTGTATTTAAATTAGTTTATTTACATTAAAAGTTACAATTAAAATAGTCTCTTCATATATTTACAATTAAAAGTTACAATTAAATTCCACAATTAAAATAGTCTCTTCATATATTTACAATTAAAAGTTACAATTAAATCTCTCTTCCACATTAAATTAAGGGGGATAAGTATTATATCATTTTATTTTAGTCTATGTAATTAGTTATATGAAATGAGGCTTTACTAACCCGTATGTTGCTCCGGGGTTGTTTTTGGTTTATTTAACCCGTGCGATGCACTGATTGTATCTAAGATTGCATAGCTTAAATTTAACCATCTTGTAATTTATACTATCATTTAAAAGTTTATTTTAATCACCTTGTGTATTAGAAGGTGCATTTGCATTGTGATGTTTATCATAACTTTTGTATTTAAATTAGTTTATTTACATTAAAAGTTATAATTAAAATAGTCTCTTCATATATTTACAATTAAAAGTTACAATTAAATCCCACAATTAAAATAGTCTCTTCATATATTTATAATTAAAAATTACAATTAAATCTCTCTTCCACCTTAAATTAAGGGGAATAAGTATTATATAGTATAGATTTCCCTATTTATTTATGTGTTTGTTCTTGTTGGCATGTGACGATATCATTAATTTTTGCTTGAGTCATATTGTTCTTAGAAAATCAGTGAAATTGTTCAGACCAGTAACTTTTTTTTTTTACTGATAAAAAAAGACCAGGAAAAAATGAAAGGAATAATCCGGCGTTGTCAAATAAACAAAGGTGAAAGAGTACTTCTTTTGCCCTTTTTTTTTTTTTTTTTTTTTATATCGAGGTTCCAAACTTACACCTGATTAGTTTTTGGGATAATAGTTCCAGCTTCAGAGTACTGCTATCAGTTAAATCGTGAGATGTGTATTTCGCTCTCAAGTTCTTAAATATCCTCAACTACCGCAAGTTAGCCGTCCCTGCCGATTGTTCCAAAATGCTGGGCCCTCAAATACGACCATGAGGTCCCACCAATATTCGGCCTCACACCGCCGCTTCAATATATTTAATTGTTCCACCATCGTATCGTGCCAGTGGGTCTTCTTTAATCATTGATTAAAAAATCATAAACCCTTGAAAATTCTTGTCTTCAGAGGGACTCGAACCCGAATCTCCCACTTAAAGTAGAAGACCCGTGCCCACTGAACCAATTCTTGTCCTCAATACTACTTTTGCTCTTTGCTGCGAACCAGCGTTGTCTAATTGTTTGACAGCTAAATGGAACAAAAAGAAAGAAAATTAGGCTGGAGTAGACGTACTTGGGCTTTCGGGCCCGGCGGTTTTGCCCCGGAACCGACTCAAAGTCAACGGTTTTAGCCCGAGTCCGTCGGTCAACGGGCCTGAACCGGACCGGGACCGAGAAGCTCGGGCTGGGCTAGGGTTGGGAGAATTCAAACCGAGGACCGACGATTTAGGCCCGTCGGTTTGCAGCAGCCCGGCGGGCTGGGCCGGGACCGACGGGCCCAACGGCAAAAAAAGAAAAAAAAGAGCAACATTCACTGGACTGGACTGCTGCCATTGCCAACTGCTATATGCAAAAAAGAGGCGTTGGCAGCCTCCCCCCCACCCCCAAACCTTCCCAATAGTCCCCCTTTTTCCCTACCATCTCCACTATAAATACTACATCTTCCTAACTCAAAATCACCAAGAATCACTCTAATTCTCTCTCAAATTTCAATCTCTACTCTCTCGACTATCTACACTACATTCCATGTCTACCTCAAAGAACAACAACAAGGGCAAGGGCAAGGCCATTGAACTAGGCCAACAAAGTGGAAGAGGAAATTTTCAAACTCAAAGGCCTAGAAGGGCCGAATTGGCGGAGGAAATTTCTAGACAAGTCGCCGAACGAATTCAAGCCGAAGAAGATGCCCGATTTGAAGAGATGGTTCATACGATGTAGAGCACGGGATACGAATTTCGTGGCTGTTGATGATGATGAGGAGGACGAAGAGCACGAAGAAGACGAACAAAACCAACCTCCTCCTCCGCCAACAAGTAAGCCTAAGCCTCTCAAGTCCGAAATCTTCGTTAAACATTTTAAAAGAGAATTGGCTCCTATCAACGAAGGAGAACCTCCTCTATCCGATGGTAGAAGGAGATTCATTGCTTATTGCAACTATTGCACAAAGCACTACAAATGGATCGAGAAGGGAGGCTATGGAACACTACAAAGGCACATGGAGGGGTTTCATCCGTTCGAGTACGGAATATCTACTTCTCAAACGCAAATTCGAGGTACTAGTTCAACTTCGGCGATGGGTATGTCTTCTTCCACTTTATTTAAATTTTAGAAAAATCGATATGAAGATGCTTGTGCTAGATATTGTGCCATGGAAAAACAACCTTTTAATTATGTGGATAGAATAACATATGAAGCTTCTTATAAAGATGGTTTAGGGCACAATGTTAGCAAGGTAGCTAGAACTCAAATGCTTACGAGAATTAGGAGACAATGCTTTGACAAAAAACAAGATTTGATGAAATATTTAGTTCGTTTGTCTCAAAAAGTTTCTATTTGTGCCGATGTTTGGACTGATGCTTATAATAAAAATAGTTACATGGGAATTACTTGTCATTGGATTGATGCAAAATGGATTATGCAAAAACGTTTGATTGCCTTTAGGGAGTTTGAAGAGCCTCACACGGCTCAAAATATTGCTTTAATTATTATTACGGTTTTGAATGAGTATTGTTTGGTTAACAAGATATTTTCCGTTGGTTTTGATAATGCATCGGCGAACACCGCTAGTATTCCGGAACTTATTGAAGCATGTGCACCATAATTTGAAGGAAAATATTTTCATTCTAGATGCATTTGTCATATTTTAAATTTATGTGTTCAAGATGCGCTTACCATTTTTCAAGATTCCGTTGTTTCTATTAAAAATACCGTTAAGTATTTGCACAAATCAAAAACTTTGGGGAAAAAATGGCAAAAATATTGTCGTGCAAAGGGTATTGTTTATACTTATTTCAAATTAGATCTATCTCATCGTTGGAACTTTACTTATGAGATGATTAATAGTACACTAGAGTATAAGAGTTATTTATGCGATTTTTTTAGAAAAGAGTTCTCAAGCATGCAATTAGTTCTTAATGAGAGTCATTAGGATTCATGTATGGATTTATATCGTTTGTTAAAGGTTTTTCATAATGCTACTAAACAATTATCGGGTGTTTATTATTGTACTTCCGTTAAAGTGTTGGAACATTGCATGTATATTGCCTTGTCTTTTAAGAGTTGTTTTAGTATGCCAAACATGCAAGGTGTGATTTATTTTATGGTTCAAAAATGGCTCAAGTATTTTAGGGAGATTCCTATGATTTTCTTGCTTGTTAAGTGTTTAGATCCTAAATGGAAGTATGATGGTGTTTGTCAAATGCTTGGTATTTATTATGATGCTTTTGCTCAAATGGACTTGAGTGATGTTGTAATTGATGGTGAAGAGGTATTCTTTGATCTTCCTTCCGTGCCACAAATCAAGAATGCTCTAGATAGAAGTTTGAGATCTCTTTTTCAAGAATATAGATTAAAACATGGCAGTGATTTTCCTTCTTCTACAATGCCTTCTTCTATGATGCCTTCATGTGATTTTCCTTTTGAGATGAATGAAAGTGATTCTTTAGTTCAACAATTGTATGGAATGATGCAAAATAGAAGCAATGAACTTCCAATGGGGGCAAGGTAATAGTGAATTAGATATGTTCTTGCAAACTCGTTTGTATTTGGTGTTGAAGATAGTGGTCCGTCGATCGATGTGTTGAAGTGGTGGTCGAAGAGATAGGAGTACCCAATACTCTCCATCATTGCAAAGGAGTTATTTGCCGTCCCGGCATCCACCGTTTCCATCGAACAAGCCTTTAGCATCGGAGGATTTATGCTAGATCAAAGAAGATCAAGATGAAGCCGGCGAACATTGAAGCTACCATGTTGCTCGATGATTGGTGTAGGGCCGACCTTAGATCTCAAGAACCGGAATGGGTGATAACACTCATTTTTACACATATTTTTATAACGTTTTTCCGGATTTTAAGATCCTAAAATGTGTAGAATTGTATCGTTTGTGCTGATATTGTGTTTGTTGGACTCGATCACACTTGGGTACATTTTATTTGATTTTATAGGTGTTTTAAGGACATTATCAAGCAAGAATGAAGTCTCAATCCCCAATACACATCAAGCAATGCGGAAACGAGAGATCGAGCCGAAAATAGAGTCAAAACGGACCAACACGGACTCGGCCGTATCATTTGACACGGGCCATGTCACTGATGAGTATCCGGATGAAGATTGGGTTGAAATATGTTCTTTTATGGCCAATATTGGAGTTTATGACAATCAAGAGCGAGAACGAGGCCTAAAACGATAAAGATTGAAGCACTACTTGTCGTATTTTCTAATTTCTAGATTCATTACTTCGAATCAGGACGTGTTCTATATATGAATGGATTCCTCATGAAATCAGCTTCGCAACGGTATATCATACACTAAATTCCGAGGTGTATTGAGGGAGATATGGCTTCTAGACCACGGCTTCACAGTCCAGACCGTACACGGACCGTGTCACAGGACACGGCCGGGTCTGCTGTCCAGAGAGTTTTTGCATTTTCTGGGACAGTATGACACGGGCCGTGTCACTTTTCGGTGGAAAAAATCACTTTTTGATATTTTTGCAAGATTTGAGCAAGAAAAATGGCATTGTGGCTTTATAAAAAGGATCTTTTGGCTGGACTTAAGATATATTCTGAATATTGGAGAGATTAGAGAGAGAAAAACACAAGATTGAGAGCTTTTCATCCAAAAAGAAGGAGATTTGAAGGGAATTCTTGAAGAACACTTCAAGAACATTTGAAGGTTTCAACCGGGATCATTCAAGACAACATCTGAGTTTTATCTTCTTCCTATCTTTTATTCATTTTTGTTGTTTTATTTAGCATGAACATGATGAACATGATGATTATTAATCTTTCTTTCATTATCATGTCCGGATAAACTCGTTAGATTCCGGGCATGGGAGTACGTTGATTTGCTATGGTTTTGAGGGATTGATGATTATATATATCTAGTATGATTTCTTTATCAAATACTTGATTTTAATTCATGTTTAGACACTTGATCAATGTTTTTACATGTTTAACTTAATTGCTCATAATTCGAGAGAAGAGTGCATTAATAGGGTTCGAGTATTTGACGCAGTAAATTACGAGATTGAGAAATCGATGATAAGGTATGATGATGTTTAAATCTTATGAACATTTTGGAGTTAGATAATTTATAGTAAACGGAGACGTTGTTATAGGTTGTTTAATCTACGTTTTAATGCATCTCGAGAGGGACTTTAGAATATTATTGTGATTATCATTTTGGAAACGCACTTAGAACTTTTGGAACCAATCCCGACTAAACTTAGTGATCAACGGAAACCGAGCCTTGGAATTTTTTTTTCTAAACTCTTACAATTCTACTTAATTCAGATATTTTCTTTTATTGTCATCATTTTATTTTATTTTGTTAACCATCGATTCAACTTTCGATCGTCTAGATAAAACCAGAATCATTATAATCTAGTACTCAACACAATAGGAATATTTAATCTCTGTGGAATACGACCTTGCTCGCCGCTTTCTACACTTACTCCGTACACTTGCGGATTGTTTAAAAATATACCGAACAATGGGACGGTGCAAATGGGAGCGAAGATGAAGCCTTCACCGAGACGGAACGATCGGATGCGGAGTAGAGAGCTCAAGTCCTTTATTATTATTATTTTTTCATTTCAAGAATTCAAGTGTGAAATCCTAAAATTGTTCTTAACTTATTTGTTGTAATTTTTCTCATTCTTAATGCAAAATTGAAAATTCATTTTTCAATAATTTAATGAATTTTTAAATATTTAAAAAAAAATCAAAACAAACTCAAAACATTAAGAATTATCAATTTCTATTCATAAAAGTAATAAATATACAAGAATAAAATAAAAAAAAAAATAAGAGATCGCCGTGCCACTTATTTCAGTTTTTCATTTATTTTAAAATTTAGGCTATCTCCAATTTCATATATACCTATGAGAATTTCTAATATATAAAAGAAAAAAAAATCCTCTTCCATGAAAGTTTCTAGATGCATTTCAATATGACATGACAAGTGAGTGGTATTGAGAATTTCTATAAGCATTTCTATATATAAAAATGGTGGTAGAAATTCCTTATATGATATGGCATATTCTCATTGGTTAATATAAAACCTACTAATCTTAAGAAATAAAGAATTACTGGAGACTAACTTTCTATCACTTTTTTAGTAATATAAAAAACTTGTCAACTAAATAAAAAATAATATAAAATAATACTAATACATAAGATAGTAATGAAAAATAAAAATCGTTATTGAAGTTATTCTTCCCATAAATGAGTTATGTAAATGGCCGTGTTACCTCTATAATGAATAAATATTTTGGTAAGTTTATCTGACAATGAATTCATTCTGCGGACGAATTCAGTTGATACTCGGCTCTGAATTATTCATTATAATTTCGTTTCAATCGTTCGATAGGATTTAGAACTCACGACTATTCAAATTATATTACAATATGTGTAATAATATCGAGCTATTTGAGTTAGACTGATTCGCATTCACCCCAACCAAAACTCGTCCGAACGTAATTAGATTAAAGTGTTACATTGTGAAGGAATACAAGTTTTATGAAATCAATAATGATATTGATTGTCGACGATAACATTTATAATTAATAAACCGTACTTACCATCATGAGATCCATGTTCGATTCGCATTTAAGCTTGACGAGTTGAGTTCTTTTGTCTTGAAAAAATAGAAATCATTATTGAAGATGGCCTTAGTTATAAAGAGATCGCCGCGCCATTTATTTTTTTATTCTTTCAAGAGATGAGTTATGTAAATGGTCGCGGTACCTCTATAATAAATAAATATATTGGTAAAATTATTTGATAATGAATTCAGTATACTAGAATTATGTAAATGGTCGCGGTACCTCTATAATCTATAATACTTAAAGTTTATCCCCCTTAATTTAATGTGCAAGGGGGTTGTGCACAAAAAAAAGTACCATACAACATGCTTAAAGCAACACCTTAAACTCTAAAATAATTGTGCACAAAATAATGTATTCAAGCCATAATCGTCAATTATTGCTCGGAAGATGAAGTGAAGAGGAATATGAATTGTTTGATGTGCTTGAAATAAATGTTATGTCTTAATGGTTTAGAATGCTTACAACTTTTCAGTTGCTTACAACTTTTCAACTAGATTTTGAAGATTATAAATAACCCGATATCATCATTTTCACCGCCATCATTTCTCAGAATGGTTCGAGCTTTTTCCAAATTGACAACATCAACAAATCAGACTATCCTAAGCCCATCTCACCACTCGAACACAATCAATTACAACATCAACTACATCAAAAAAATCCCGTCTCCAAACACAGCCACGACTCGAAACGAAGAAATAATAATAAAAGATCTCAATTTTTTCTTCTCTTTCGTGTATAACAACAACATCTTAGACCTTTTAAGATCGAAACACGAAGAGAAGTACATCATCATCGATCCATCTTTTGAAGCTTAGCTTCTTTTTATATCCGAAAAAGTGGAATGCGAGACAAAGAGAAAGAACACAAGAACACTACACCACGATTCAAGATACCCAATATGAAACCCTTGGTTCGATTGAACAGCAACAACAGCAGCAAACCTTTGAGTGAAGATGAAGAATCGGGAACTATATATGTTTTCTTTGTTGTTAATGTATGAAAGAAAAAAAGAAAAAATCCGGATTGGATATAAAGCCCAAAGGAAGGAGCGTGTCTTTTTTTTTTCTTATTAGGAAATGTGTAATGGTGATTGATTTGCAATGATTGTGTCGTGGTATAATAGCATGATTTACGGGCTGAGATGTGCTTATCCTTTTTTAAATGTTGTGTGTCGAATAAAAATATTGGATAAAAAAAATCGTGTGATAAGTCTTCAAAGAGAAAAAAGGAAAGTAGCTATTATTTTTTTTACATGTAGCAACTTATATTAGGTATATATGTATCTTATGTAATATAGCATTTAATATGAACACACAACACCCTTGAATATGTCAATTGAATGTGTATACGAATATATACATATTTTGCTCCTACTAATGTTGGCCATATTTAACTAACATTAAGGTTCTCAACATCTTATAGCATGACCTTAGACCTTTTTACTTTGAATGCTACAATTTGTTATATGGGGTGTTTTTTTGTCCTTTTTTGTTGCTATTGCATCAGTATTTTAATGGATGATTAAGGAACAAATATTAATGTTTGTTAGAAGACTTCCTTTAGAAAAACAAATGTCTTTCTCATGTTATTGTCTCTTAGACCATAGAATCAATTTTAATACACTTTTGCCTCCATAGGTAAAGACCATATAAACTTTGAAAACATATTTTTCCTAATGGCTTTGATCGATTATTAATCCATTTAGATGAAACTTTAAATACACTACGACCTCATTTGCAAAAAATATTTGGTGTTGAGAAGTTTAATAAATATAATTTATTAAGCCTATAATAATGTATAGTGAGATGTAACAAAAAAAACTATAATAGAAAAAAATCTCAATACGTCATTTGTTCAACATTAATTATTTGTTCAACAAAAATGAGCCATAAAGAAAAGACAGGAATAAAGTTGAATATAAGTTCACCAAGACAATTCATTGAATATTTGGATATTTTTAGTCTGTTGTTTCGCTTATTAAGTTGAGTGTGGGAATTTATTTCTATGCTTTCATTTGGTTACACAACATTTTGGTTTTTAATATTATACTTGAGTTGTTTTTATTCATATTTTGTTAATTTTAATTCGATTTTTAACTAAAAACATGTTGTCAGCCGTCATCATAATACTAAAGGGATAATCATTGAATTATAATTTCGTAGTTATTTATATAATATGTGCATATATTCAAATTAAGTGAAACGAATAACATAGTGGGTTGTGTTTTGGTAAATTGTCTTTTGAGACTATGAAGTAAAATTATCCGTATTAAGTATGATGTATGAAAGGGAAAAAGTAATCAATGAATTACATTGATGTTGTTGACAAAGTTGTGGTGTCAAGAAAGTCGGGTTGTTTCAAAGCTGAATATGACCACACTGGTCAACATAATATTGAATATGACCACACGGGTCAACATGATACTGATTATGACCACACGGGTTAACATATAATTAAAATCTTAAGAATTTATCAGTTCATTCTCATATGTCATAGTGCAACTTATAATTAGCATGAAATTTCATTTGGTAGGGCTGACAGGTAAACATTACGTAATGAACAATTAAATACAATATTTGTGCATCGCACGAGTCAATTAGTAAGTTATAATTGTCTCATGCTACACATAGTTACATTGGAGCAACTTTTATAGTCAAACAATGTTTTGCTTCCATGTATGAGATATAATATGTGTTAAGTCATACATGATTTTGTTCCGATAAGAAAAAAAATTTATGTAACTTATTCATATTAAAAGATTACATGTGAAAAGATTATTTTAATTATAACTTTTAATGAAAATAAACTAATTTAAATACAAAAGTTATGATAACATCACAATCAAATCAACTAAAATAAATACAATACATTACATATAACTAATTACATAAACTAAAATAAATAGACAATAACAATAAAAAAACTCTATAAACTTATCTAAAATGCATCTAAATTTCGTCATATGCTCATTCAACCGTCTGCACCAACATTACGTACAAAACACATAGATATTCAATCAAAGACCGTGCATCGCACGAGTTGAATAAAGCCTCGTAAATATATAAAGTCAATAATGATATTGATTATCGACAATAAATAAAAGTCGGTGTGATATTTATAATTAATAAACCGTACTTGGTATCATGAGATCCATGTTTGAGTCGCATTCACGCTTGACGAGTTTAGTTCTTTTGCCTTGACTCTTGATTCAACATTTAAGTAATGCGTATTGCGTTTTATAGATTCTGCACTATACTTATTATTATGTCGGGTACAAATATCAAACTTTTAATGATTTTTAAGAAGAAATAAAAAAGAAAAAAATAATAAATTATAAGGAAAGTATTCAATTTTTTCGTACCCCACAACTTTT
Organism: Orobanche coerulescens; assembly: GCA_033398695.1. Classification (NCBI taxonomy): domain Eukaryota; kingdom Viridiplantae; phylum Streptophyta; class Magnoliopsida; order Lamiales; family Orobanchaceae; genus Orobanche; species Orobanche coerulescens. The sequence goes on along the minus strand of CM065816.1, from coordinate 7,639,436 downwards.
CATAGCCACATTATAACTCTAAAATTACTATTTTTTTATTAATTAATTCTTTACAAACTAAAAATGCCCCAATTTTTTTTATTCTTATTTTTTCTGTTCGTTTATTTACATCATTTATTGATTTTATCATTATTAAATTTATACAAATACAAAGATTTATTACTAAATGTTCATTTGAATGAAAATTACTTTTCAGAAATTAATAGTTACAGTATGGATTAAAATAAGGTTAAAAATAAATAATTTAAAAGTAAAGATATTTAAATAAGGATACTTTAAATGAATATGTTTTATATAATTAATATACTAATTGTGAAACATGTATTAAATATATCAATTATAAAATAACAATTATAAGTAAAAATGAAATTGTACTTTTATCTTTTAATCTTTTAATTTATTCTTCGAAATAAAAAAGAGGCTCTTTTACGAGTTTTTGACCAAACTAGTGTTATTGAAAAAAGTATTTACCATAATAGTGTAGTTTCAAAAATATTTACCATAATAGTGTATTTTTCAATTTTTTTCAATTTTCAGCATTTCATCATTTTTTATGTTTATGTTTGAGTAAATTTTTTTTTTTAAGAAAATTCAGAACTTTTATTGGAATTTCTAAAAAATCAGAAAAAAATCGGAATTTTTATTTTTCAAGAAAAAAATTATAATAATATTAAAAAGCAGAATTTTTTATTTAAAATTCAAAAATAAAAAGTAAAAAATAAAAAAAATCTGGAAAATTTAAAAAATATGCAAAAAAAATTGAAACTTTAATTTTTTTAAGAAAAAAATATATGAAAAAAATATTAAAAAGTAGATTTTTTATTTAAAATTCAAATAAAAAGTAAAAAATAAAAAAAATCTGGAAAATTTAAAAAATATGCAAAAAATCGAAACTTTTATTTTTCTAAGAAAAAATATATGGAATAATATTAAAAAGCAGAATTTTTTATTTAAAATTCAAAAATAAAAAGTAAAAAATAAAAAATAATCTGGAAAATTTAAAAAATATGCAAAAAATCGGAACTTTTATTTTTTTTAAGAAAAAATATATGGAATAATATTAAAAAGCAGAATTTTTTATTTAAAATTCAAAAATAAAAAGTAAAAAATAAAAAATAATCTGGAAAATTTAAAAAATATGCAAAAAAATCGAAACGTTTATTTTTTAAAGAAAAAAATATATGGAATAATATTAAAAAGCATAATTTTATTTAAAATTCAAAAATAAAAAGTAAAAAATAAAAAATAATCTGGAAAATTTAAAAAATATGCAAAAAAATCGAAACTTTTATTTTTTAAAGAAAAAAATATATGGAATAATATTAAAAGCGAATTTTATTTAAAATTCGAAAATAGAAAGTAAAAAATAAAAAATTCTAAAAATTCTGGAAAATTTAAAAATTCTGAAAAAACCGGAACTTTATGCTAATTCTAACCCAAAGAGTTTTATCGAGGCTTAACTGTATTCACATTTTGGGTTATAATTAGAATAAAGTTCCGATTTTATCAGATTTTTTAAATTTTCCGAATTTTCGTGATTTTTTATTTTTACTTTTTTTCGAATTTTAAATAAAAATTCTGATTTTTAATATTATTCCATATATTTTTTCTTAAAAAATAAAATTTCCGATTTGTCATATTTTTTAAATTTTCCAGAATCTTTTTTTATCTTTTACTTTTTATTTTTGAATTTTAAATAAAAGATTTGATTTTTAATATTATTATTTCAGAAAAAAATTTCTTAAAAAATAAAAGTTCAATTTTTTTTTTGATTTTTTAAATTTTGCAGAATTTTCAGAATTTCTTTATTTTTTTCAGATTATTTAGATTTTCTGGAATTTTCAGTTTTTTTTACTTTTGATTTTTCTGACGAAAATTCTTAACGCCGTTCACACAATTTGTGTGATTTCAAAAATTTTAAAAGGTTTTGTGTCGGATGAAAAAAGTATTTACCATAATAGTGTAGTTCTGACACCAAATTAAAATTTCCATTAAAAAAGTATTTTAAATAAAAAATCCGCTTTTTAATATTTTTTCATATATTTTTTTCTTAAAAAAAATAAGTGTTTCGATTTTTTTGCATATTTTTTAAATTTTCCAGATTTTTTTTTATTTTTTACTTTTTATTTTTGAATTTTAAATAAAAAATTCTGGTTTTTAATATTATTATAAATTTTTTCTTAAAAAATAAAAGTTCCAATTTTTTTCTGATTTTTTAGAAGTTCCAATAAAAGTTCTGAATTTTCTTAAAAAAATTGTTTTACTCAAACATAAACATAAAAAATGATGAAATGCTGAAAATTGAAAAAAACACTATTATGGTAAATATTTTTGGAACTACACTACTATGGTAAATACTTTTTTCAATAACACTAATTTGATCAAAAACTCATGTTAATAATAAATTCATAATTAATTTATCTATATTATATACTAAGATTTTTTTCATTATCCTCATTATAGTAAAAGTACAACCCATTGTAAACCATATACTCTCACTTCTCTTTTGAACTTTTTCCCATCAACTAATATTGTATATTTTTCGATCAACTAATACTTTTTAAGGAATATTATATAAATTTTAATATATTAAAATTCAATTTGGAAGGTATATTCTTCTATGTGGGAATCAATTTTTTAATAACAAAGCATAAAATTGATAAGTTCTATATCCTCATTCATAAAACTATAAGTTTTTGGTACCATTTTGATTGAAAAGACTAAAATGTCCTCTCTTTTGTTGTATTGTTGACTTCTCTTTTTTTTTATTTATTTAATTTAAACTATTTTTCTTCTCTTTTTTCTTTTTTACTTTCCTCCTCCGATCGATATTAATGTCCAAGAACCAAAATTTAACTACAAACATATACATCAAAACAACACAACCATTTTATTTTTGACAAAGGGTCTCTCAAAAAATCTTATAGAAATCACAAGATTGTTCGAAAATAAAAGTTGACGTTGAAATAGGACTTCATTTGTCGTGCTTCTGAGTTCATAAAGAAGGTATGCATCATTATTTGAACGATGAAAAAAAATTCCAGATATGTTCTTACGGACACGATCGCACCGCGATGGGAAGCCACCGTGTGCAACGATCGTGTGCAACGATCGTGCGCAACGACCTTAACATCGTGCGCAACACTAACGTGTACACGATCGTCTAAAATCGTGTGCAGCGATCGTGTTCATGGACAGAAACTTGCACACGATCACTGCACACGGTAGTATACGACCGTGTGCATCGGTCGTGTCCAAGGCAAACCGTAATATTGTTCGCTCATTTTTCTGAATAGTTATTCATCTTTTTGTAATCAGATGTCGTGGCAGCGTATTTTGATACATCACGGTGGTCATTGGGAGCGATCGACATATGTAGACGGGGACTCCTTTTTTGTCTATATCGACACGAGCAAAGTTAGTCGTGCAAACCTCGTGGGGGTTATCAGAGAGGGTTTGGGTGGTCCAAATGAGTCCGATTACAAATTATGGTACTTGACACACATGGCCAAAGGAAACAAAGTAAAAGTCCTATTACGGGTCGATACCGAGATACTTCGATTACTAGTAGAATACAAGGAGAATCAAAACAACAAAACCATTTTATTTTTGACAAAGGGTCTCTCAAAAAATCTTATAGAAATCACAAGATTGTTCGAAAATAAAAGTTGACGTTGAAATAGGACTTCATTTGTCGTGCTTCTGAGTTCATAAAGAAGGTATGCATCATTATTTGAACGATGAAAAAAAAATTCCAGATCTGTTCTTACGGACACGATCGCTGCACACGATGGGAAGCCACCGTGTGCAACGATCGTGTGCAACGATCGTGCGCAACGACCTTAACATCGTGCGCAACACTAACGTGTACACGATCGTCTAAAATCGTGTGCAGCGATCGTGTTCATGGACAGAAACTTGCACACGATCACTGCACACGGTAGTATACGACCGTGTGCATCGGTCGTGTCCAAGGCAGACCGTAATATTGTTCGCTCATTTTTCTGAATAGTTATTCATCTTTTTGTAATCAGATGTCGTGGCAGCGTATTTTGATACATCACGGTGGTCATTGGGAGCGATCGACATATGTAGACGGGGACTCCTTTTTTGTCTATATCGACACGAGCAAAGTTAGTCGTGCAAACCTCGTGGGGGTTATCAGAGAGGGTTTGGGTGGTCCAAATGAGTCCGATTACAAATTATGGTACTTGACACACATGGTCAAAGGAAACAAAGTAAAAGTCCTATTACGGGTCGATACCGAGATACTTCGATTACTAGTAGAATACAAGGAGAATCCTGAGGTCTATGTTGAGAACAGCAGCTCCTCCACTCCCGAGGTTAATATGGGATGTAGCAGCTCGAGAGTAGAGCCCGGCAACATAAATTATGACATGCCTTCCAAAGAGTATCAATACGAGGAAGATGAGGAAGACGAGGAAGATGAGGAAGATGAAGAGGTGCATACATCCGAAGATGAAGATTGTTGTAAAGACTTGCTTGAGTCACTATCTGTGGAATTTCTTGCTTGGGTTCGCCAACCGGCCCAAATGGATAGGATTATGAGTCGTCGGAACTTCTCATCCGACCATCAATCTGCGAGCGAGCATGATCATCTACAATCAATGCGTAACTGGATCATTCCATTTAGGACCCGGTAGTCCGGGACTTTGGGTTAGGTCGACGGCCTCCACCGGTTACCGGTCGGCTAGAGGTGGGGTCTACCTTTCGCTCAAGACGAGTTGAGGATAAGCGTAGGAATGTATCATTTGGAAAACATGCTACGGTGTATCACCGATCGTTCCGCCGATAAACGTATAGTGTTTGTCCGTAAGAGTGGGCGAAGAAATTGTCGAGTTTAGGTTGTGTGCTATTGAGGTGCAACTATTTGGAGAATTACTAAGTTGACATTGGAGCACATTTGTTACCACGATTTGAACCGTCTTTGCCGCACGATCGGTCACTCGAGGTTGCGCCCATTATTTTGCTAAAAGATTGACCGGTGAGGGGTCACTTTGAGGCCAAAGGAGATGATTGCAGAGATGTGTAGGAGTATGGCATTGACATGCTATACAGTTTTGCTCTCCTGACGAGGAATATAACGATAGAGAAAACATATGGCGGCTTCGATGAGTCGTATCGAGGCTCCCATCTTATCCGTATTTGTTAAAACAGCGTAATCCAGGGACAATTTATGATTTGCAGGGCGACTCGTGAGGGAGTATTTCGCCACATGTTCGTTGCACTCGGACAGAGTATTAGGGCATTTGATACGTGCCTTCGACCGGTGATTATAGTTGATGGGACCCACCTAAAGGGAATGAATAAAGGAACTCTATTTGCGGCCGTCACATTTGACGGGAACGAGCAAGTTTTTCCTCTTCTTTGTTGGTCTCGGTCCGATAGAGAACGACGAGTCATGGACTTATTTTACGTATAACTGCGCAGATGCTACAATCCGGAAGATTTATCGATTGTGAGTGACCAACATAAGAGCATTCGAATCCGTTCGAGCCGTCTATCCGAATGTATTCCACGGGTTTTGCTATCACCATCTTGCAAAAAATCTGACCTCCTATGGTGCGCATGCTATAGGACTCTTTAGAACTGCTGCCTACACGCATCGAGAAGAAGTTTTTGAAAACTACTTTTCGAAACTACATATCGAAAGCCCTAATGGGGCGCACATGCGCCTTTATGAAATTGGGCCAGAGAGGTGGGATAGGTCGAAGTGTCCGGTACGACGCTATAACTTCTTGACATCCAATGCTGTTGAATGCTTTAATAATCGTATGTTGTGGGCTAGACGTTTACCTGTTTGCTCGTTACTTGAGATATTTCGCCTAATTTTAGAGAATTGGTTTGATGAGAAGCGGGGAGAAGCTACGTCAAGAGACCATGAGTTGACAATGCACACTTTTGAAAAGCTTTCTAACTCTGTGCAAGCCAGCCTGACTCTTACCGTTCGAGCTACCACCCCACTTGTTTAAAAAGTCGAAGAAAACAAAGTTTCTTATGAGGTCGACCTTCGAACATGGACATGTTGTTGTCGTGAGTTTGATTTGGATCAGATTCCATGTCGTCATGCCGCTGCCGCTATAAGGTACATGTCTATGCTGTTGTGTGCACGATCGTTACCCACGATGGGCACGATCGTTACCCACGATGGGCACGATCGTAACTCACGATGGTCACGATCGAAACCCACGATGGTGAAAATTTGCCCGCGGGTGGACGGCCTCAGGTGCGCGGTAGGTGTAAAGGAACCGGCCACAATAGAAAATCTTGCAAAGCATTCATTCCCATAGGGGGTGTGGATTTGAATATCCCTGAAGAAACTCAAGAAATCGATGAACAACCGAGGCAAAGGCGCCGGCAGAAGAAGAGGTGTAGCATTTGCCGTAATGATGACCATGACATAAGGGGATGTCCATACCGTGAAACTTAAATTGCTTATGTATTTTTATATTTTGTGACTTACTAGCAACAATCATGTGTTGATATTTTGATCCTCGATGGACCATGTATTGATTCAGTATTCTGATTATTAGTTGAAATGCATAATTTTGTGTCTATTTTCTTTACCTTTGAATTGAAATTTAAGTGTTCAGTTATGTAAAGCAAATAAAGGTGATTATGGAGCCAAACATTAACCATAACAAAGTAGCTCACTTCAAAGAGCAATAGTTTACAGTTCCAATGCATCTAACTTTACAAAACTAAATTTAATCCCCATCTCACAAAAATATCTTAGAATAACATATAAAAACAATCTATTGTATCCCTTTTCCCCAATCTGCTGCTGTATCTTTAGTCTTGTATCACCGTCTTCATGAACTTTCTCTTCCAAAATAAATTTTTTGCTTTTATTCTCAGAAATCTCCAAATCATTATCATCATCACCATCTAGTATGACTGGAGTGCTCGCAGTGTTTTTAAATAGGCCCTGTTTCATGGAACACATTAATTTGCAATGATAGTCACTACACACACAACAAAATCAAAAAACTTACTCTGAGCATTGAGTATCTTCCTCTAGGCCTAGTTCTGTATGGTGGGTTGGGAGTAGATATCCTCCTTCTTCTTTTTGGTGGTGGTGCTTCGCTTCCTCCTAAATCGGTTTCTCGTAATCGGCCGCTCATTTCGCGTATTTGATATTAGTGAATTTTAACTGATGTTAATTGATTAGGGTTTGAAGTGAAAAAGGGGGGGAGACCGACAGACGATGGGATTTTAAAATAAGGGGGGGGACCTGGGATTTTATAATAAAGGGGGGGGGGGGGACCGACTTATAATAAAGGGGGGGGGGACCGACCCACGATGGGATTTTATAATAAAATAATTTGACCTTTGAAGTAAACACGATCGTGTACACGATCGCCGCGATCGCGTGTTCCAATCGTGTGACACGTTGGCAACTAGGTGTCAAATTGGCGCTGTATCCACGTATGCACACAATCGTGTACACGGTCGTGTCCACGATGGAACACACGATCGTGTGCACAAGAACATCAAGAATTTTCACCAATTTCTCAAATTACTCGTCAATTTAGGTGTTGTTACTTATATATTAACAATTATTTGTTAATGATACACTTATCTAAAAAGTTATTGATTGAATTAACATAATATATTGCATATCATGTGTCGTCCAATTGTTCTCAGTGTATTAGTACGTACGGATAAGTTCAATCATCTGGATGAATTACCTCATATACTAATGAATTACAACGAAAAGACAAATAGGAGTTCGTATAAGAAGCCATATAGTAATTAATGTCTGAACAAGCGATGTTTGAATCACAAAACATCATTCTAGATAACACAATAGTTCAAATTTGCAAAAATACCAAAAGTTCATATGCACACGATCGTGTACACGGTCGTGTCCACGATGGAACACACGATCGTGTGCACAAGAACATCAAGAATTTTCACCAATTTCTCAAATTACTCGTCAATTTAGGTGTTGTTACTTATATATTAACAATTATTTGTTAATGATACACTTATCTAAAAAGTTATTGATTGAATTAACATAATATATTGCATATCATGTGTCGTCCAATTGTTCTATTAGTACGTACGGATAAGTTCAATCATCTGGATGAATTACCTCATATACTAATGAATTACAACGAAATGACAAATAGGAGTTCGTATAAGAAGCCATATAGTAATTAATGTTTGAACAAGCGATGTTTGAATCACAAAACATCATTCTAGATAACACAATAGTTCAAATTTGCAAAAATACCAAAAGTTCATATGCACACGATCGTGTAAACGGTCGTGTCCAGCCGTGTGCACGATGGAACACACGATCGTGTGCACGGCCGTGCCCACGATGGTACTCACGGTCGTGTGCACACGGTCATGCCAGCCATCGTGCGCACACGACAGCATCAGACGCATGACCGTGGGTAGGTTGCACACGATCGTAACACACGATGGCCACGATCGTGTGCATCCATCGTGTGTAACACAGAGCCAACACATTCAGATTTAACAACACTGACACATTCATCCAAAACTGTCTAAATACAACATAAATATTGTACAACACACCATAAACCATTCTACATGTCTAAAGACAACATAAAGATTTTAGCAGCTAAACCATATCGATATTTCTTAATATATTTTTCATTAAGTTCCTTGATTTGGTGCCTTGCTCCTGGGTTTGCAGAGACGAGTCGATCCAAGTACATGCACGCGAAGGGGCCACAACTGTGATTGTCGTTTTGTATGAACTGTAGCTCTCGTGGCATAATTTTGAAACTCATCTCCGTGTCATACTTCGTTTTCGATTGGTTGTTCATCCAATACCCGGATTGAGCTAGCACACGAGGCATCAGACGCATAATCGGTCGCAGTTGGTTGAATCGGTATCGACCATCTTCGTGGTGGTGTGACAAGGAATCGTACAACTCCACGGTCCATGCTATGATGTCAATCTTGATAGTCACCCAGTGGCTTTGGTCGAGGCAACAAATGGCAATGATTTGTTCAAACAAAATATGTAATCATATAAGATCATCACATCAAACATAGCGAATCATTTATAAATATAAATTTCAAATGGCAACAAATCGTCAATTATTTATAAATATAAATTTCAAACTTACTTCGTTGCAATTTAACCATGGAACCGCATGTGGTGTATCAAGACCTGTCATGTAGTCCTCGATGCATTTAGGAATTTCCACTCCTTGTAAACCGGCTTCCCCGTCACCTTGATGCCAAGTGGATCATCCGGATGGAGTCTTGCAAACTCGTTGGCCAAAACTAACTACAAAAAGCCAAACCACAAAATTAAAAAAAATCGATATCAAACCAATGATATACAAGTGAGTAGGTTATAGAACTTACGTAAAATAGGGAGCCGGCAAGTACAGTGCCAACTCTACCGACACCAACACTACGGACTCCCCTCCGAAGCCTCGCTCGAGTTGCAAGTGTAACACCCCCAATCCACTCAGGGATATTACACGCCGTAGACCCTCTCCTCGAGGATCTACCAGGCTGGTAACGACGTTTAACATCTCGACAATGCCTTCAAGGCTACAATGACTCAGTAGACCGATTTGGTCTTTCCACAAATACATACAGCTCAAATACAACTCATGCCCACGCAGGGGACAAAATACAACTACACCCGTACAACGGGAACAATACAAAGAATGAAAATAAAGTACAACCGAACCAACACACGATGTACGGTTCCTCTTGTGATTAGTATCGATCATCTTTCATCATCCTTCGTGCCGACCCCGTGTTGTGCTCCAAAACCCGAATGCAAAACAGACATCCACCCCGAATACTGGGGTTAGCAAACTCCACCGTTTTGCTAGTGCAAGTGCAAAAATACGAGCCATACAATACAAGTTCCAAGAACAATAATAATCAGGAATCCTCAAAGGTTCAAACGTAAGGAAAAGTACTTCCCGAGGCAAGAGTTTGAGTAAACATTTTCCAAAACTGAAAGATCGCAAATAAGGGAAACAATTTACAAACAGTTTAAAATGCCATCGAGAGTTTTAATAGAAAACAATTTAGGATTATAAAATCCTTCTCTTTCCAAAAATCAATAGGGTCACAACCCAAATGTTTTGTTTTCGCAAATAGGAAACCACCAACAATTTACAGGGTCAAAGCCCAACATCACGTGTCCTCAACGGAAGAAAAATCAACGAAACATAATCACGCACGCGCACCGCCTAGGACCGGGACGATACCACCGACGTCCCACTCGAGGCCTCGAAGGACCCTCCCGAGCTGGCTAGCGAAACAAATCACACACATCTCACGGTTGGATCAATCGCTTGTTGCATCCTGGCCACATGATCACATGCCATGTGCCACCGTAGATTATCTCAGGCTCTCACGGTTGGATCAATCACTTGTTGCATCCTGGCCACATGATCACATGCCATGTGCCACCGTAGACCTTCAACCATATCCACACATTCACACAAATAACATATCATATCAAGGATATTCAAACAATTCGCCCAGGCATCAAACACTTAGCAAAACACCACGTCAATCCACAACGCACCGAAATGAAATAATATACGTCCAGACACAATACCAAGTGCAACATGAACACCAAGCATATACATAGAATTCACATAGTTATCCACGAACCACACCAATCACAAAACACACACGGTTTTGAAAGAGGGCCTTTAACGAGGCTAACCAAATCTTTTGAAAACTCATTTCAAACAAACAAACAAATCAAGACGATCACCAATCATCATATCCACGAAACAAGAAAAGTATGGACAAGGTACTTGCCTCGAATAAGAGCAATGCGGAGAATCGACCAAAGTAGGTTGACACGAACCGATTACGAACCCGCCGACTCCACCGATCGCCAACTCACGTCATAAACTACGAAGGACAATAATAACAATGAAATGTATTTCATAACACGACTCAAAGCCGTTGAATTCAAAGAACGAATGACGAAAGTTCAAGGATTTCCCCCAAAACGGCCAAGAACACGATTCGTTCCGTCAAAACCCAAAAACGGAATTCCAAGTTGAATTATGGATATACAATCCATAGAATATGTTTAACAACATCATTTAACCATAATCGATCCATCGAAAACGGATGAAAAACGAGATCGGGGACAAATCCCCCAAAAAGTCAACTCGAAGGAAATCAAGAAATATACTTCGATTCGACGAAGAACAATGGATTAAATGATGTTAAACACAAGAATACTACCAAGATTAATCATACCCATCATGAATTAATCAACAACACGGAACGAATCGGACGAAAATGCAAAAATCCCCAAATTCACGAAATTAGGGTTCTAAGGAAGATTACCTTGATTCGCTGAATCAAAGGTTGATAACGGACGATCGATTGATGTTATGAACTCAAGGACTTCATGGATTTGTTGTTAAACAACATGGCTTCGTCGCCCATGAATCGCCACTCGCGGATGGAGAAGGAAGGAAATGAAAAACGAAGTGAAATGTGATCGGCCATATTTATATCGGGCGACCTAGCGGCGCTAGCCTTCCCGGACTAGCGTGCGCTATCGGCAGATCGGCCGAGTACCCTCGGCCAGGGCCCACACGACCCGGCATCACCGACCAACCCCGCCGACCGAACCTGCCGACCTAACTCCGCTAGCGTGCGCTACGGCCGGATGCTGCGCGCAGCTTGGCCCAAGAGCCACTGACCGAATCGCCGGCCAGTAACGACGCTAGCCGGCCGACGGCGGCGCTACGCTGACTAGCGCGTGCTACGCTCGGCGTAGCGTGCGCTACCTTCCGATCTGGCCGAGTCCGTAACCTCGAAACCCCATTGCCCGGGCAGATGGCGTACGCTGGCCACCCGGCGGCGGCGCTACACTGCCGGTTAGCGCGCGCGACCTTCCCGGCCGAAGCGTGCGCTTACGCCGGTTCTCGCGCACCTGTCCGGCCGGTGCCCGCAATCGTCCGGCGATCCGCCACCGTCCGGCCGGCCCATCCGCCACCGCTGGCTCGACGACCCGATTTCCGAAAACGCACGGAACGAACACGACGAAAAGTTCGCGGACAACATAAACGACTCGAAATGAAAGCGTAATACCATAATTAGTCATACGCGACCAAGAAACGGGTCGAGACAACAATTACAGATACGGATACCCGTAACTTTCAAGAAATTACAAAATGGCCCAAAACGCCTAAATCACGATACGTGATCGAATAACCAAATCAAGTTCACAACACGCCTAACAAAGTTAAACGGACTTGCGAAACTCGAAACAACGATTTGGACGAGATTCGCAAGAATCGAACTCAAGTGCGGAAAAGTCGCTAAAAAGCACAGAACTCAACGAAACGACACCGAAACGAACTCGGATGTCAAAAAGTGTAGAATTAATCATTCTCAGAATGATGAAACGGTCATGAGCGAGTCGTCAAAACGGACTCCGACCGAAAAAAAGAAATTTACCGAAAGTCGATAATTGCGGATATTACATTCTACCCTCCTTAAAAGAAGTTTCGTCCCGAAACTTAAAACAAGTAGGGAGAAGAAATATTCCGCCAGGAAAAACTCAACGAGACACACAAGAATGCGTGACTAACGCCCAACGGCGAAATGTCACAAACAACGCAAAGGAATATACGGCGTGAAAACACGCTCCACGGCGACCAACACAACGTCGCCGTTAGGGATATAATAAAACCAACAAGTGACAAGCGTCATCAAACGGATAATATATCCAAGTCAATTATCCGACAATCACAAAACACAACGAACGAAAACCAATATGATTGACCAACCCAACGGTACATCAATCAAAACGCGAGTCAACCGAACAAACACTGGAAGATCGAAAACGAAACTAATTTCCCAAATCAAGGGAATTACGAAGGAGCCCGAATGTTCGCCAATCACGGAACGAGGTCAATAAAACCGAACAATCAAACGATCAAACCACAACGATCGAGACAACAAAAATCGAAGAATCATGTTCGAATCACAAAGAACAATAAAGTTCAAACAACAACTCCCGGGATGATCCGTGAGAACTACAAGACATGCATTGCGAAGATCCACAGGAAAGGGGATAGCGATTGAAAAGTCACAACGACGAACGAGTTATTTCGAAACGATACCACACTCGTTCGATAAACAAAAACAAGGGGCGGACAATCTCAGAAATGTCAACAAACATAAATGAGTCGACAGAGTCGAAAACATAAGAGTTCCAAATCCGATCCACTTCGAATAAAAGAACTAGTAGAACCAAATGATGTTACTTCCGAACAAGGTTCACAAGAATCGAACCGAACTCGAAAAAGTAACATCGATAACCAGATCGACCCACAACAAGATCACAGCTCGTTCGGACGATGAAATCGAAATACAGAACAAGTTCATAAAGTGCCAACGAACATGAGCGAATCGATAGACTGGAGAAAGAGAAAATACAGAAGCCAAAAATAATACGGGTATTACATTCGAACTCTAATAAAAGAAGGTCGTCCCCGCTACTCACAATAACGAAATCAAGGAGACGACACAACAGCAAATGGCGAAACATCATTCAAAGGCCTCTCAAAGCCGATTCGATATTCAGTCTTTGAAGCGCGAACTCCGAAAGTCTCGTAGCCGATTCGCAAATCGAATTTGGTGTCCTCGAGTCCACACTTGAAATGTGTTACCGACGAGAAGGACAATTTACGCGTGCATGCCCCAAGACATCACGGTTGAAACGCCTCGGCTCGGCATACCAAAAATACAAATGCTAGATACAATGGAACTAACACCGCAAAACAACATACCGAGATGCCAACTCAAAGGCATAGCATATCAACGCATACAAAAATCACAACAACGGCATCGTTCGACGATTACAACATCCCGAACGACGGCCAAGACACAATCACAAACATCATGAAACAATCACCCATGTGTATAACGCACAAAAATCCAGGCTTTAACAACTCACACTAGTGCGACAACACGCAAATCACCACGAGGCGATAAACAGTAAACACCAGTTCACACCTCTCACAGAGGGCCAACAAAACATATGCGTGGCGAATGGCTCGACGCTCACGCCACCAATTCAATCACAATTCGGGGTTAACACCGTAACGAAAGTTCGAAAACCATACACGCATTTCGGTCCGCAAACAGAATGATAGGTTTTAAAAACGAGAACCACCTTTTGAAAACAGCTTGGAAACAACAGTTGATCTTGAGTATCATTTTACAAAAAGTAGTACAAACACCTTTATCGAGACTTTGAAAATCATCTTGCGTTTGAACAAAAATGAGGACACCTTTCCTTTAGTGAAAACTTTCAAAAATATTCGACCCTTGGGTCTAATCAATCGCATTTGAAAATACCTCAAAATATTTTTGGTCCTCAATCGGAAAATTTTTGAAATGTATTGCGGCATTAGAAAACACCTTGAAAACACCGCAAGAAAATAATTCATTTTAAAAGTACGTCCGAATTTTAATTTTCTAAGATACTCAAGGTTTTCAAAATAATTCAATGGGCTAGAATGCCCAAAATTTCTGTAATTACAAGGAACAATATAGCGCCGTGGGTCCCGCGCCTAATCCACCAGCTAAAAACCATTCACAAAAACGCCAAAAGGCCGATGACGGTAATATTTCAAAACTCACAAAATCCATTTACAAAATACTAGATTCCGTCATAAGAATTTCGCTAAAATGATCAAGGCCATAATGCCAAAACTCGGTTAAGGGAATTGATTTTCGAAATAAAACTCGATCGGTAAAATACCGAAAGCCATTACGTAAGAACTCACGCGGATAAAAGAAATAAAGTCAAACATGCACAAGACAACACTACTCCTCATATGAACGAAAAATGGGAGTCAAATAATCACGTATCACGAAATCAAAATCCATAAGAGGATTCCGTCAATTAACTCATAATAAAAATAGCTCGTGTCACACGAGGCACAACACAAAGAAGGGAGACTTACATCCACAAAGTCGCACGAAGATGATGATCGCCCCACGATACTAATCACAACAAACCAACTCGACGACGCGTCGCGACACGACTCCAAATGATAAAATCCGACGAGACAAAAACTCAATAGGCACCATCGACCCGGCACCTAGGTTTCCACAACCTAAGCTCGATACCATTTATGTAACACCCCAATCCACTCGGGATATTACACGCCGTAGACCCTCTCCTCGAGGATCTACCAGCCGGTAACGACGTTTAACATCTCGACAATGCCTTCAAGGCTACAATGACTCAAGAGACCGATTTGGTCTTTCCACAAATACATACACTCAAATACAACTCATGCCCACGCAGGGACAAAATACAACTACACCGTACATAACGGAACAATACAAGAATGGAAAATAAAGTACAACCGAACCAACACACGATGTACGGTTCCTCATGTGATTAGTATCGATCATCTTTCATCATCCTTCGTGCCGACCGTGTTGTGCTCCAAAACCCGAATGCAAAACAGACATCCACCCCGAATACTGGGGTTAGCAAAACTCCACTGTTTTGCTAGTGCAAGTACAAGTGCAAAAATACGAGCCATACAATACAAGTTCCAAGAACAATAATAATCAGGAATCCTCAAAGGTTCAAACGTAAGGAAAAGTACTTCCCGAGGCAAGAGTTTGAGTAAACATTTTCCAAAACTGAAAGATCGCAAATAAGGGAAACAATTTACAAACAGTTTAAAATGCCATCGAGAGTTTTAATAGAAAACAATTTAGGATTATAAAATCCTTCTCTTTCCAAAAATCAATAGGGTCACAACCCAAATGTTTTGTTTTCGCAAATAGGAAACCACCAACAATTTACAGGGTCAAAGCCCAACATCACGTGTCCTCAACGGAAGAAAAATCAACGAAACATAATCACGCACGTGCACCGCCTAGGACCGGGACGATACCACCGACGTCCCACTCGAGGCCTCGAAGGACCCTCCCGAGCTGGCTAGCGAAACAAATCACACACATCTCACGGTTGGATCAATCGCTTGTTGCATCCTGGCCACATGATCACATGCCATGTGCCACCGTAGATTATCTCAGGCTCTCACGGTTGGATCAATCACTTGTTGCATCCTGGCCACATGATCACATGCCATGTGCCACCGTAGACCTTCAACCATATCCACACATTCACACAAATAACATATCATATCAAGGATATTCAAACAATTCGCCCAGAGGCATCAAACACTTAGCAAAACACCACGTCAATCCACAACGCACCGAAATGAAATAATATACGTCCAGACACAATACCAAGTGCAACATGAACACCAAGCATATACATAGAATTCACATAGTTATCCACGAACCACACCAATCACAAAACACACACGGTTTTGAAAGAGGGCCTTTAACGAGGCTAACCAAATCTTTTGAAAACTCATTTCAAACAAACAAACAAATCAAGACGATCACCAATCATCATATCCACGAAACAAGAAAAGTATGGACAAGGTACTTGCCTCGAATAAGAGCAATGCGGAGAATCGACCAAAGTAGGTTGACACGAACCGATTACGAACCCGCCGACTCCATCGATCGCCAACTCACGTCATAAACTACGAAGGACAATAATAACAATGAAATGAATTTCATAACACGACTCAAAGCCGTTGAATTCAAAGAACGAATGACGAAAGTTCAAGGATTTCCAAAACGGCCAAGAACACGATTCGTTCCGTCAAAACCCAAAAACGGAATTCCAAGTTGAATTATGGATATACAATCCATAGAATATGTTTAACAACATCATTTAACCATAATCGATCCATCGAAAACGGATGAAAACGAGATCGGGGACAAATCCCCCAAAAAGTCAACTCGAAGGAAATCAAGAAATATACTTCGATTCGACGAAGAACAATGGATTAAATGATGTTAAACACAAGAATACTACCAAGATTAATCATACCCATCATGAATTAATCAACAACACGGAACGAATCGGACGAAAATGCAAAAATCCCCAAATTCACGAAATTAGGGTTCTAAGGAAGATTACCTTGATTCGCTGAATCAAAGGTTGATAACGGACGATCGATTGATGTTATGAACTCAAGGACTTCATGGATTTGTTGTTAAACAACATGGCTTCGTCGCCCATGAATCGCCACTCGCGGATGGAGAAGGAAGGAAATGAAAAACGAAGTGAAATGTGACCGCCACCATATTTATATCGGGCGGCCTAGCGTGCGCTAGCCTTCCCGGACTAGCGTGCGCTTATCGGCAGATCGGCCGAGTACCTCGGCCGTGGCCCACACGACCCGGCATCACCGACCAACCCCGCCGAACACTGCCGACCCAACTCCCGCTAGCGTGCGCTACGGCCGGATGCTGCGCGCTGGCCCAAAGAGCCATCGGATCGAATCGCCGGCCAGTAACGACGCTAGCCGGCCGACGGCGTGCGCTACGCCTACCGACTAGCGCGCGCTACGCCGGCGTAGCGTGCGCTACCTTCCGATCTGGCCGAGTCCAACCTCGAAACCCCATCGCCCGGGCCGATGGCGTCACGCTTCCACCGGCGGCGGCGCTACACTGCCGGTTAGCGCAGCCTTCCGGCCAGTAGCGTGCGCTACGCCGGTTCTGCCGCACCGTCCGGCGGTGCCCGCAATCGTCCGGCGATCCGCCACCGTCCGGCTGGTCCCGGCCACCGCTGTGGCTCGACGACCGATTTAGCGAAACGCAGGAACGAACACGACGAAAAGTTCGCGGACAACATAAACGACTCGAAATGAAAGCGTAATACCATAATTAGTCATACGCGACCAAGAAACGGGTCGAGACAACAATTACAGATACGGATACCCGTAACTTTCAAGAAATTACAAAATGGCCCAAAACGCCCGGAAATCACGATACGTGATCGAATAACCAAACTGAAGTTCACAACACGTCTAACAAAGTTAAACGGACTTGCGGGAAACTCGAAACAACAGTTTCGGACGAGATTCGCAAGAATCGAACTCAAGTGCGGAAAAGTCGCTAAAAAGCACAAAACTCAACGAAACGACACCGAAACGAACTCGGATGTCAAAAAGTGTAGAATTAATCATTCTCAGAATGACGAAACGGTCATGAGCGAGTCGTCAAAACGGACTCCGACCGAAAAAAAGAAATTTACCGAAAGTCGATAATTGCGGATATTACAGCACATAACAGTCTATCACCTCGGCATCAAAGTCTTCACAGCTATACTCTATCCGGTCAAATAACGCCTGGGTGAGAGCATGCCCAGTCTCCAAACACCGGACAATAGCATCACGTGGCTGCTCCCTCCTAAACTGTAGGTACAACTTCTTCAGAGCCTCGCTATCTCTGGGAGGCGCAACCACAAAAGGCTCTCGAAGAGCAGCAGATGGTCGACTCACTCGCGGTGGAAGACTATGCTCACCCAAATGCTGCGTTCCGGCACTCTCACCATCTTCGTCACCCTCAGCATCCCTCTCACAACTATAACGATCAGAGAGCTGTACAGTCGGCTGCTCGATCTCAAAAACTGGCTGCTCGATCTGAAATGGAGGTTGCTGCCAGACCACCACCCTCATCGAAACATCGCACCGTAATGATGCTCGCCCCGAAACTATCGAACATCATCCCATACTGCTGAAACGGCGCCTCAAATGGCTCATACTGATGCTCGTAATCAAGGGGCTGCTGAGTCCGCTCAACAGAATGATGAATCTGAGAATGGTGACTGTGCTGGACCTCAGAATGGTGGGTAGGCGGATGCTGAGAATGGTGACTCGGCTGACGCTGAGAATGATGACTAGGCTGACGATGAGAATGGTGACTGTGTGCTGCGCCAGAGACTGAGTGACTTGGAGGGTCAGGAATCCTCCGCCGGGCGCTGCTAACAGATGCAGAATGACGAGGCCTATCATGGCTCCCAGCTGAGTAGTGTACCGGGCTCCTAGAACGTCTATGCATAGGTCCGAAGAAATCCACGATCCCAGAAAGCACCCAGCGAGAAACTCGAGCAATAAGTCCGGACTCAGAATCGTCGTACAAGATCGCCTTCAAACGGCGATCGAAGTACTCATCCCTGCTCGTGTCCTGGGTGTGGTCCGGACAAGGAAGTCCGTGGACACAACACACCCTCTCTGGCTGCCTCTCCCGGTCCGATGTCTCTGCACCATCTACTGGTGGGGTACTCTGCCGGCGTCGCTTCGACACTTTATGTGCCGACTCCTATGTAATCAATTTTCCAGCAGCCTTCTTCAACCTATCCATAACTTTCTTCCTCGGGATCGGCGTAGGCTCATCCTCCTTATTCCTCACAGCTATTCTTACAGGCTTAATGAACTTAACGTCATATGGCGAGCCATTCTCAAAGCTCGTAGTAGTACTCGGCCTCATCCTCCTCCAGATGCGGTAAAGAGGGAAGTACTTTGTCGCAACAATAGTCATTAAAGCATACCATTAGATGGGCAATCACATAATGTTGAAGAGATGAGTGAAGTTAGGAGAAAATACGTTTACAAAATTAGGTACCTTATCGTCGAAGAAATGAGTGAAATCACAAAACATCTTCCTCGTAGTCCACATCAAACAGGGGACTTGGACGCTTTTATCTCGAATACCACACAATGCTCCCAATGCAGAATCATCTCATACGACCATATTTGTAAAGCCCAAACAGACCATAAAAGTGATAGTCCTTGTGCTCTTGTCCCTCCTTCATGGCAACGTTGCCTATGTAGTAAGATAAAACCCCAAAGGCATAAGAACCCCAAGGAAACATATCCCATCGCTCAAATCCTCCACTAATGCCCATGCCCATGTCTCGACCATCATGTCGTCACGGCATAGGATAAAGTAGTAGTATATAAGCAAATTGGCAACCTTGACATAATCTCTTATGTCTCTACCAAAATCTCGAGCATTGAACCTCTTCCGCAGAACACTAACCTTAATGTTTTTGCCATGGAGTATTCTGTGGAAAATACCGTCGGACGGAAGGAAGATGGTCGTCCCGGGGATGGAAGGTAGAGTTTCCAAAATGGAGTCCCGTGATCAAGGCAAAATCACGGGCCGTAAAACGAATGGTCCTCCCGCAAACCGGAACCACGACTCATTCGGGGGATTTGATCACCCTCCAATTGACGAGCAATCAAGTGATGTAGGGCGATTTGAACTCCCATTCCTCCTAACTTTAATCAAGCGCCCCAGACCCTCGGTCAAGCTCTCGATAGCTCGATCGGCAACGGAATTGCGGCCCATACTTCTTAATGTCTCAATGATCTCTTTAAATACCGCCTCCCGTATGTAAAGATTCACTTGACGTGTAACAAAACGCAATGTAGGTCTCTTCCATACGCAACCAGTCTGCAATATGGGCATACAACTCATAAGAATATGATAAAATGCTTAAGAGAACGAAAAAAAAAATTCTGCCTTGCACACGATCGCATGCACACGATCGATGCCCGTCATGTGAAGACCATCGTGTGCCACACGACGGTTCACACGACGGGCAACGATCGTGTGCCTGCGATCGTGTGCAAGGCAGGAGCTTTTGCACTTCTAGCACACGACGGCACACACGATCGACGACCGTCGTGTGTAGCCATCGTGCCCACGAAAGACCATCGTGTACACGATGGTCTCATCTTCTTCAGCACGATCGTGGGAAGATGAACAACCGTCGTGGCACGATCGTGTGTGAATGAAAATACACTAACCGGCGGCTCATTGACGAATTGCTCTTCAGATGGAGTGTCACTAGCGGAACTTCTGGCGTCTTCAGATTCTCTGTGGTAGTCGGAGGTCGACATTTTCTGGCCGGCGAAGGGTTTCACGACGGGAGACTTTTTTTGCAGAGAGGAGGAAAGTTTTTTGGCAGAGGAAAATATTGAGTTGTGAGACCGTTTTTTTATTGTTGTTTCGTTTTAATAATCTTCCTTTTTCTTTCTTAGTTTTTTTTTTCTTTTATTGGTAGACTTTAAGGGTAATAAAGTCTTTTAACACATTTTGGTATAAAAAACTTATAGTTTTATGAATGGGGATATATACAGGGGCGGATCCAGGATTTGTAATTGGGGTGGGCTGAAAATAAAAATTTTAATGCACTATATTTTATACATGCCAAAGAAAATCGGTATTTACATAAGTTGTGCCCTACGAGACCTCAATACATAAAATTCATCAATAACAGAATCTATATTTATATCTTTAACAAAATCTCTCTCAATATAGAGCATTAGCGAGTCTTCAAGCAAATCATCTCCCATCTTGTTACGAAGTGCTGTCTTCACATGCTTCATTGCAGAAAATGCTCGTTCAGTTGTAGCAGTGGAAACAGGCAACGTCAAAACTAGATGAATAAGTCTAGTTAACATAACATAGACTTTTGACCTTTCACTCTTTGCAAGTATTTGACACAACTCCACAAGTGTAGAAACTTGAAATTCTTGCATCACTGTCACATCATGCGTATAATGTCTCAATTCATACTCCAAAGAAACAATATCTTGATCAGTGAAATCTTCAGGATAGAATTTTCTCGCAAGCTTGCAAATATCATCACTGTTGAATGATTCGAAAGAATTCTTAGGATCTAAGGCCACACTAAGAGAAAGCAACTCAACAGACACATCATTAAATCTTGTATTTAACTCCATCAAGACATGATCTATTGCTCCATTAAAAACATCAAAATGATAATGATGTTCAATTGTAGTTTGCCCACGAGAACGACCAACCTTATATGGAGAATCCATGTTGGGGACATCAATATCATTCTTCAGGCAAAAAATCTTGACTTCTTTGAGAAACTCTTCCCACCCACTTTCTCTCAATTCTTGAAGAATGGTCTTAGTAGTAGAGACGAATGCAATAGCAGCCAAAATATCTTGAACTTTTCTTTGAAGAATCTGACAAAGAGAATCAGTAATTCTCATGATCCTATGCATCAAGTGTAAAGTGAATACGAATTCAAAGCTTGCCATATTTTTGTAAACCCCTTGAACTTCGGCCTTAGATCTTCCATTTTGAGAATGTTCAATGAGAGTTTCGAACACTTTACAAGTTGCTGCATACATAACTATCAAACTCCTCACGGAGTTATAGTGTGAACTCCAACGTGTAGCTCCACCGCCGCAAATTACCAATTTGATTGGCACCACTTCCAGCTTGCAATCTCCTCAACAACCAATAAACTCTGAATTTCATGTCTTTGAGCAGCATGCAATTGCGAGACACGCTTTGGTGAAGAAGTTATAATATTAACAACATTATCCAAGTGAGAAATAAACTCCCAAACAATACTGATATCATTTGTTGCGGAAACTAATGCCAATCAGACGATGCGCAAAGCAATGAATATAATAAGCATATGGACAATCTCGAAGAAATAATGCCTGAAGTCCATTAAATGAACCACGCATATTACTAGCACCATCATACCCCTGACCCCTCATTTTCTCAACTTGAAGATCATGATGAGAAAGAACACGACATATCTCTTCTTTCAAAGTTAGTGAAGTTATGTCACTAACACTTTTAATTGCAAAAAAACGTTCAGTCAAAATTCCAAGATCATTCACAAATCTCAAGATAATTGCCATTTGCTCTTGCTTCGAGACATCTTGTGCTTCATCAACAAGAATACAAAAATATTTATCTCCAACTTCTTCACGAATCATTTGACGTACTCTATTGGCCATAATATTCAAAATCTCTTTTTGAATTTCTGGAGCAATGTATTGAGCATTTTTTGGAGCGTTATCAAGAACAACTTCGTTAACTTCCTTGCTCATATTCGCAAAAGCTTTCACCAATTCAATAAAATTTCCACGATTAGATGAAGATGAAGACTCATCATGACCTCTAAAAGCACAACCTTGAAGCGCAAGCCATCGAAGGCTGATGATGGAGGTCTGCAAGCGTAGACGATTTCTCTTCTTCTCAATAATTGATTGGGAATGCATAACTTTGTCCACATGTCCAACTGGTCTCATCAAATCTTCGCCTGCCTTAAGCACATCGTATGTGGTGATGTAGTCAGAACCAACATGAGTAAGAAATGCACATTTATTTCCTTGATTTATCCTTTTCCAATTGTCAAATCCTTCCTTCACCAATGCAGAAGATCCAGGTATATCAACATCACTTATGAAAAGAAAGCAATAAAAACAATATGCCTTATTTGTGGAAAGCGAATACTCCAACCAATGAAACTTGTCGAACCATTTCTTCTGAAAACTACGATTTTGAGTGCCAAACTTTGTGACAGGATACGCTTCCAATTTCGGTTGATAAGGGCCAACTTTTAGATATGCACGCCTTATATCGTCTCGTGCATTAACTGAATATTTCCACAATGGTTTCCTTTTCCCCGGATCACGTTCAATACATGTAGTGGGATCTTGCTCTATATGAGTTGTTGGAGGCTGATTAGTTTGACTTGGAGTGGTCGTTGTTAAAGGCTCTGAGTCACCTTCATTGTGTAGAGTCTCTTGACGATCACGTTTCTTGAAGAAGGCTGAGATAAGTCCTTTTCTTTTTTTTGCAGAATGCTGATGATGTTCCATTTGAACTCCTGCAAGGCATTAAAGAATCAAGAGAAGGCGGAGAAAATAAGTCGTAGGCTCATCTTAGCTAGAGAATGTAACTCAATCAATTAAGCTAGACTTATCAGTTATCACCACTAATTATTAACAATAATGGTGAGAGCAATCTGACCTTGACACCTAACAAGCATCAAAGCACTTGGAATGGGTTTCTTTTGTATGTATATCTAAAAGAAACAAACAATAAAACAAAAACAACACACCCATACACACATAAATAAATTAATGATAAAATAAAAATTAGAACAAAAACAAACTCACTGCAACAAGATATTAGAGTTATGAGCAATTTTTTCGGTTTATCTCAAAGTTAACACTCCACATTGATCTGGGAACAAATTATTGCTAAACTTCAAGAAATGTAATAAAATCCATCAGTCATATAATACTCGTTTTAGTCTTTTTGGTTTATGAAAAATTCTCATATTCTTAAACTTCTTTTTCTATTTTCAATTAATTATTTGTGTTTAGAGTTCATAGCTACTTCCTACTCTCAAATCCACCGTAATCTAGAATAAAAAAAAATACAATTATCATTAAATGGAAGAGAAGATGTGCTTAATTCATAACTACTGCCTACAATTATTATTTAGGGCCACACCATACCTTGAGTTGAAGTCTTGAACCAATATATGAGATGAGAAGATGAGCAGCCAAACAGTGGAAGAGACCGGACTTTGCGCCGGTTCCGGTGTGAAAGGTTCGCGGTGGTGATCGGAAGAGAAAAAAACGATTTGCTGCTCTCCTTTCTTCTCGCCTGCGCTGCGTGTGCACTGTGCCGATCTGATTTTTTTCTCTGTTTTCTTCCCACGGCTTTAGTTTTTTTTTTCTTGGGGGTGGGCTAATAATGATTTGGGCCTTATACATATATATAAATATAATTAAAAGTTTTGCCTTTGCACTGGTCCAGTCTGAAATACATCAGTAAATCCGCCATTGGATATATAAACATTCTTTTATGATTTGGTACTAAAAAAGAGAAATCTTTTCTTCTATTGTGACAATTATGTTATTAAAGTACTCACTTTCAAGTAGATCGAGAGTATATTATTAAGATCTAGTGCTATTTATGGAATGACTAGGCCGATGCGCACAATTACAATTAAAAAATATAGTCGTAATTGCTGATTGTTTCCTGGGCGCGATTGTGGCACATCAATCAAGTCGCTCCATATATCTATCCTAATATAAGATTGAGTACTCTTATTAATGTTTAGGCTTCAAGACTGCATAGAGTACAAGTTACCTAATGCACGGAATTTATTGTAAGGTGAGAGTATTAAAGCAAAGGAGATTAACGATCACGGTGAATATGAAGTGTTCATGCGAATACAAATCATCACGAAGTTAAAGTTACGTCTCTTTAGCTTCCATAAGTTACAACTTATAAACAAATAATAGAATGTCAATATAAAAGGAGCTTCAATATAGACAAGCGTACATAGCTTTTAGGTTTTATCACCTTTCTTATTTTTCTTTAAGCTTTCATCGTTTGCATATATTAATAGTACTTGGTATGCAAGATACTCTCTCCATAATGATTTACTACTTTGGTTGATGTGTGCAGGGAATGACTTCAAGTTCCAAATACAAAACTATGAAAGCTCAGTTAGTTTACATGCAGATTAATCCGATAAAGGTTGTTTCCGTACTTATTAGTTAACAATAATTAACGAGGTGTTAAATTTGGAGGTGAGGAAAAATTTAAAAATATCAATTTCAAAACAAAACACAAATCTATAAAAGGTTTTTATTTTTTTGGTTAATTCTTACTTATTACTATATGTGTTTCTTGCAGGCTAAGGAAAGCAAAAAGACGACAATGCGGAGGAGTAGAGCCCTTTTTCCTTCGAACGGCAAAAATACAATACGTGTAAAAAGAGGTTGTGGATTCTCTTTTTGGTGTAGGCAAAAATATAATATAGATATTATGCGAGTATGCACCTGTTTAAAGACCACATAACATTGATAGTTGCATAAAAAGTAATAGTATTTGTTCTATTATTGATATTATTATTCAATTTGTAATAACTATGTTAATATTTGGCTGGCAATTTTTTTTGGACTTGCAAGTTATATCCGAAAATATTATGGACTGAGGTAGCAACAATTGGACTATCAAATGTTGTTATCCGATATTTATTTTTTGGATACATAATTTGATAATATTTGGTATAATGAGTGGTATTTTGTTTATTCAAATTTTCACGATGTGAAAGTTATAATACTTTTCGATAAAAATGTTTTATCACTAACCTATAACAATCGTAATAAAAATAAATATCAATAAAGAAGTGTTTAATAAATATTGCTCCATATTGTGAAAATCATGATAGTTATAGTAAAATAATTTACTTTTCTACATGGTAAAGACAAAAATATTATACTATGTGTTTACTTGATGAGGTAATTCCACCATTTGCTTATTTAGAATTGAAGTGACATTTCACGGGTAAAATAGTACGGAGTTTTAACTTGGATACTTATTGTGCAAAAAAGATATGTAGTTTTGTGTATGTTTGAATATGTTAAATTAGCATCTATATGTTTCACAATGTTATGACCGTGACGTCAGCGCTACATAATCTTTTTGATATTGTGTATTTATACGGTTATACGTCATTTAAACACGTACACAACACATAGACGTGGCAAAACGGGCGGGCCGGGCAGGCACGAGCCACGGTCTAAACGGGCTCGGCCCCGAACAGGCAGGGCTTAAATGGGCACGGGCTAAACGGGCTCGAACCCATTTGTAAATTATAATAACAAAAGTTAAATATAAGACATAAGGAAGAGTTCAATATAGTCTAAACCCATTATACTATAAGCTCATTGTCTAAAACTTAGACTAGAAACATATAAAAAAAAATAAAAAACATAACAAGAAGAATTAAGTTGTAAATTCAACAAAATAGTTGCATCGGGTCCTGAGTCAGCCCAAGTTATATATGACGAAAATTAGTGCCAAACATTACGCTATGAACACTTAGATACAGCCCGTGTGCATCGCACGAGTCTGAATATCATTTTGAGTTTTTGACTCGACCTCAATTAAAAGTGACGAAGTAAAGGCACCAACAATTTTCATATCCATGATCAAAATGACAAAAATTAGTGCTGAACAATACGCTATGAACATTTAGATCGAGCCCGTGTGCATCACACAAATTACACTATGAACACTTAGATAACTGAATAAATGATCAATGTAATGATGTACAATATCCGACTTATAAAATCATTTTGAGTATTTGTGATAAGAAAATCAGAATTGATGAACCTATTGACCAATAAAATAACGAAAATTAGTGCTGAGCAATACGCTACGAACAATTAGAACGAGCCCGTGTGCATCGCACGGATCGGACTGACTCGTATAATATAGTGATCAAGTAGCGTAATTCAGTGTATAGCTTTGATCATTAGTATGGAAAGTTTCAAAATTATATTTTGAAATATATTATGCCAAAATGCGCTAATATGTTACTGCTAATTTTGTATTCACATAAAATAGGAAAAGGTAATATCAAATATTAATACATGAATTGTGTGAAATAGCGATGAAATGAAAAAATTATATAAGAACCAAAAGATGAACTTTCCGGCACAAGAGCCCCCCACAATCTTTGACAAGAAAGAAATGGAAGAAAGTAGGTCCGGGAATATTCAATCCGCAACTCGTGGAAGAAAATAAGTATGGGAATTTTCAGTCTGAAATTCGTGGAACCGATTGGAACCGGGTCGAAATTTTTGCTTCGGTTCGATTACTGAAATTGAAAAATAGGTATGTTTTAGAACTGAATCCGAATTTAGAAATTCGATTCGATTCGGATACAGTTAAAGATAATCAGAAAAAACCAAAATGATCTGTTTACTTATTTTTTAATTAATATTAGTTGATTTATAGAAAGAAAGTTAAAGGAAACCCTAGAAGTATACTGCATTAGTTAATTTATTGAAGTTCATTTTACTCTTTTGGTGCTTCATTTTGTTTGAAATTTCGGATTTACCAACTTAACATTCATTATTGTATATTCACTATTTTTTTTCAAGTGGACTAATATTGTCTAAAACTTTAAAATGGACTTAAGACTTAATTTTAAATGGACTATTGTTGTTTAAAGTGAAGCAGGTGAATAGATTCATATAAAGAGAAAAAATGAAACCGAAATATTGCCGGAGTCAAATTGAAAATTTTGGTTCGAGTTGTGTTTGGTTCAGAATGAAAAGAATATGGAACCGAACCCTAAATACATAATTTGATTCGGGTTCGGTTCCTGCAAAAATAAATTCAAAATCGAATGTTGACAGGCCTAGAAGAAAGTAGACATAAGTAATGTTTTAGAAATCGAGTAGGCGACTGAATAATCGGGATTTATAAAATATATTAATATCATTTTAATATAATAATTTGAATATAGACTTAAATAATGACTTTATATGATTATTTTTATCTTATTTCGTACTTATTAATCAATAAATATTATTAAAGTATAATTAAGTTGAATAATTTAACTTTACACTAAAATTATTAGTAGTAATATATTTTCATATCTTTAGCACAAAAATTTATTCTGCAATTACCACTATATATATATTTAATTTAGTACCATTTATGTTTGTTTATGACCACATTATTCACAATAATTTATACATATATATGTATATGTCATCGTGGGTGCATGGTTTTCGCAGTTGCGTGTTTGACTTAAATGTCCAAGAAATTGGTGGGTGACAGTGATACAATCCTATTTTAATAGGGATCATTAACAAAAGAACATGCCATGAATCCCATGATAACTCGTGTTTTAAATATCACTTTTGACTTTGTTTTCCGATTTGATTTCCGTTGTTTCCGATGGAGCCAAGTACTTCTTATTCTTTGATTCTGAATTATAATGGAATAAAATAAAATGACTCACTAAACCTGTTCACTTTTTCTCAGTCTTGATCGTTAAATTCCACGATTCTCAATGCTGTTTCATTTGGATCATCCAGAAAGCTTTCTCTGTGTTAAGACAGGGGTAAGGCTGCGTACACCCGATCCCCCCTTACCCCGCTTTTTGCGGGAGCCGTTGAGGCATTGAGGTAATGTTGTTGTTGTTGTGACTTTGTTTTCCGATTTACTTGTTTTTTTATACCGAGACTCCAAGCTTACATCTGACTAGTACTCGGGATAATAGCTCCGGTCCTTTTACTTGTAGCTTTCAAGGTGGCTACAAATTATATGTTTTTACCAAATCAACCCGTCGTCCAACTTATGCCCGTCCTAAAAGCAGTCGGAGAGCAAATTTGATAAACGACGCAATAATATAGGGAATAAAAATGTATGATTTGCATAAGAAGAGCTGTTTGATAAATTAGTAGAGAAGTCAAAATGGTCGTTTTCCTTATTAGAAGGATGATTTTGTCCTTGCACAAATAAATTTTCTCTATTTAAAATATAATAAAATTTTTTTATCATTTCTTGATAAAAAATTATCAAATTAACCATATTTTCATGATCGATAATTTAAGATGAATATTGCACACTTATAAATATAATAAATAATTATTATTAATTTAAGAAAAAATAAATTACGACTGAGCACTCGAGCCAGTATAATTGTACAACACCATGTCACCACCAATGTAATCTGTCTATATAAGCATTATACTCAAGGCTCATTTATTTTATTTGATGGGATAAAGAATGATACAAAGTATCTAAATCTATTATCTATTGTTATATATAAATCTCATGTTTGTAATTTTGAATTACAAATGCTAATAATCTATATTGATTTGTAATATTAACTTGGTTTGAATGTTTTGATATTGTGTACAATAATATGTTAATTGTTTTAGCCTTTGATATTTTCAATAACTAAAAATATTACCAATACTCTATAAAACTAAAGTCATGTATTTCACTATACTGTTTTTTATTTTGAGACATGGTAATAAAATTTGTGTGCGAGTATAATCCACAGTATCAATTTTTTAAGGTTTGGGTTTTACTAAAAAACAGTAATATAAATAAAAAAGTCACTAGATCAATTAAATTTCAATTGGGAAATATTGAGTTTAATATATTTAATACTATTTTCAGAATTCATGTTTATGTTTCTTCAATTAATTTTATGTATTTGATTACCGGGTCAGTTTATTTTTGGTTAAGAAAAAATTCATTTCTGATCGGGAAAATGACATTTCTGGTGCTCTACTTTGCAAGTTACCAAGCCGTCTCATGTACTAGAAATCATATGTTTTTAGAATAATGCTACTTTCACAATTCACTTGACAACGAGGTTGACAATTTGTGTATGTGGCACGATCCTGTGAAGTGAGATAAATGTGATTGTGACATTTCACTTTTATCTCACTTCACAGGATCGTGCCACGTATACAGATTGTCACCCTTGTTGTCAAGTGAATTGTGAAAGTAGCATTACTCATGTTTTTAATCCATTAACTCTTTATCTAATCAGTCCTTAAGACGGACGGTAAATGGACGGAGCATGGAGCCACGTAGGCCGACCAGCGTCTGGATCGAGCAGGTTGACCCCATGAAACGCACAAGCGGCATGAACTCCAAAAACCGACCACATGACAGACAAACAAAACCAATCGCCAAGCGAATCCCAAGTCAGTCCATCAATGGATAACTATAAAAGAGAACAAGCACACGTGACCTTTATCGCAACATATACGGCTACTTCCACCTACATCGACACGTGTTCTGACTCGTGAGGGCTTCCAAGCATTCCGAGATGTCCCCCTTTGATTGATCCAAATCCAATATATATAAAAGGAGAAAATGTAGAAAAAGACTTGGAAAATCCAGCTAAAAGATTACTTTTCCTGACATTCCCTCGCATAAATGTAGTAAACATAGTCTTGAATTTCAGCTCGGCACACTCACAAAGTAGGGGTGGATTCGGTTTCATTCGGTGTCGTTTTGACCAAAACCGAGAATCAAACCAAATATTCGGTTTCAGTTTGGTTCGATTCTTTTTGAACTTCGATTCGGTTAAGTTCTATTTTATAAATATTCAGTTCGGTTTTGATTTGGTTTAGTGTCTTTCGGTTCTTCACAATATAAATTCAAATATTATATGCAATAGAATAAGTTATATATAACAACAAGCCAACAAGAATTATATATATGTTCAAGATAAAAGTTAGAGTTGCATAGCAATTTACAAATATCTCAAAACATATAACAATCGTAAATCACAGTAGCTCATTCTCTCAACCTAAATAAATTGAATCACAAATTATATGAACATTTTATTGGTCCTCCTTGGACCCATGAGGGTCTTACAAAAGGAAAACGAATTATACTAAAATTCGAAACACACCAAAATCACAAGAACAAGGTCATTTTAGTATGTTGAAATTTTGCTTCGGTCCATTTCGGTTCGGTTCAGTTTCGCCCGACCCCGAACCGAGAACCGAACCAATCGGTTCTATTTTTTTGTTTTTCGGTTCGGTCTTCTTCGGTTTTGGTTTTTCGGTTTTTTTTTTCGGATTTTCTCGGTTCGATTTTCGATTTTCGGTTCCAAAATGCCACCCCTATCACAAAGACCAATAAAAATTAACTTCCACGCATTTTTTCCGACTTTATTTTTTCACACATAATTTCGATTTATTTATTTCCTATAAAAAATCAGTACACATTTTTACTAACTAAACTAGACAGGAAAAAAATCTTGAGGAGCCAAACCGATAGTTTTCTATAACTCGAGCCGGTAGGATGGCAATTTGGCCCGACACACACTGGCCCACCCTGACCCATGAGGTATGGGTCGTCCCGCCCCACGACATGCAGTGGGACGGGACGGGTTTGGGTACCAATCTTGCCCCGTGGGTACTCGACCCGCCCACCCGCACATTTTTTTTTCCATTTTCTTAATATATTTAATATTCATTTTTTGTATATAGTTTATATATTTATACAATTTTTCATACATTTACTATTAGATCTTACATATTTATGTTAATAATGACAAGTTTTATAAATAATATGCATTATAAAAATAAAATATTAGATAAAAAAACTTATCAAAATATTTATTTTATTAAATTTAAAGTAACATTTTTTCCTACACGGGTCGACCCGCCCCGTCCCGCGACCCGCAGCTGGTCGACCCACCCCGTTCACCTTGTGGCACTAGTTTGGGTCTTCACCAACCCGCTATGACCCGTCCCATTGCCATCCCTATCGACTGGGTTAAAAAATCGAAAACTACTAATATTATTCTTATCATCATTATTTATTAATTGATATTATTACATATTATCTTGTTTTTCTCTCTCTCTCTCTCTGTGTGTGTAGAGTCTGCTTCACAAGGTACAAGACCTTTTGCTAGCTCTTCGATACTATAAGTATTTCTTCCCATTGCCCGGCGTACATGCGCCCGCCCCAAAAAAACCCATAAGAACTTTGCTCTTTCTTCTTCTTCCTCCTCCTCCTTCCTTGTCCAACTGGTTAGCTGCTGTAGAAAGATGTCACTGCTAATCTTCCCAAAATACTGACAGCGACAGTTAGCCAGAAACCAGAGTTCAACTGCTGGTGTTGCTAAGGAACTTGTTGTGATGTTGAATAACAAACAAAATCATTTGGGAAAAAATGAAGAATCACACCAAACACTCCCATCACTGATCAAAGCTATTGCTGCAAATGAGGTGTCTGGTTTTGATGATGATGATGGTAGTAGTGTTAAAGAGAATCGTGGTTTCAGCTCTCAACTCGTATCAAATGGATTTCATCCTCCGAGGACCTCAATTTTTGTAAGCTCTGCATTTCCTTATGATGATCGCACCAATAGTAGTCTGTCTTATATTTTTTTTTCCTCGTTTTAATCTCAGGGGATCGGAGCAGAAGCGATGGAAAATCGAGACGATCGCTCTAACAACACACAAAGGACGCATTCTTCGTCCATTAGCATGCCGCCTTCTCCTAATAACGACCCTCAATCACACAACGCAAAGAGAGTTCTTTTTACTCATGATGAAACAATCTTGGCGAACGAAGGTGCGCAAGAAGATGCTATCGATGGTCGAAAACCGGCTAAATTTTATTCTCAGCCAATGCCTAAGGGCTCTGCACTTAATGAGGCCATCACTACTGGTGTGGATTCCTCCGGTCAGCTTCCCTTAAGGAATCCTAGGATTGATAGGCTGCAAGATAAAAGATTCGACTCTTTCAAGACGTGGTCCGGGAAACTCGAGAGACAGATATCGAATTTGCGCGGTAATAAACATCGCGAGAGCGAGCAAGGTCAAGAGCCTCAAACCTATCCGCATGCGGATATTAGTTTGCCCGTGCATCGGTACTTCGATGCCTTGGAGGGACCGGAATTGGATACGCTACGGGTATTTCTTTATCTATTTAACAAAATTAACCATATTTAGTTTTATTGTGATTGTTGGGTTTGAGTGAAGGATTTGGAATGCCTGTGGAAGTGTTTACAAAAAGATATCATCAACTTCACCTTAATCTCAACTATAATGGGGTCGATGACATGAATATTACAATATCAATTAATTGTCTAAAATTAATTAACACTATACTTCATGCAAAAAAACAAGTGACAAAAGTTTTACACCGGGTGCCCTTCGTGTCGCAACCTCCATACGAAGGAGAAATGAGATGAAATTCCAAAACCTCCAACATCACAGGTTTTTTCATTTATATGAAAAAATATCATGAGACGGTAACGACGAGTCGAGATAATTGCTATAGTCATATCACAATCGTGATTGATATTGTAAAATCAATACATACATCATCGAACATGAATTTGTATACAGAAAGACACTTTCTGTTTTATTTTAGTAAAAGTGCTTAAAACCACTTCTTCTTCTTCTTTTTCCCGCTAAAAAAAGCTGATAATCACTCAATCTAAATGTTTGAAACACTACCTTTATGAAGAACTGATCAAGTGATCTAACTGAAGAAATTTTTACTTTCGGTCTAGGCAACACATCATTATTTTATTTTTTTTCGACAGGCTTCAGAAGAATTACTTCTTCCGGAAGACAAGAAGTGGCCATTCTTACTACGCTTTCCAATCTCGTCCTTCGGCATCTGTCTTGGCGTTAGCAGCCAAGCCATAATGTGGAAAACTCTAGCATCCTCAACGTCTACAAAATTCCTCCACATTACACCGGACGTAAACCTAGTCCTATGGTTCGTATCCGTTGCCCTTGTCCTCACCGTGGCCATAATCTACGGTCTCAAGTTAATCTTCTACTTTGAAGCCGTTCGTCGCGAATATTACCATCCAATACGCGTCAACTTTTTCTTCGCTCCATTTATTGCCTTACTTTTCCTGGCACTTGGGGTCCCGCCATCGGTCACTCAAACTCTACATGCATCTTTGTGGTACGTTCTCATGACGCCAATTTTCGTCCTAGAGATCAAAATATACGGACAGTGGATGTCCGGTGGACAAAGGAGGCTTTCTAAAGTGGCAAATCCGTCAAATCATTTATCAGTCGTCGGGAATTTCGTGGGAGCTTTGCTCGGGGCTTCTATGGGGTTGAAAGAAGGCCCGATTTTCTTTTTCGCAGTTGGATTGGCTCATTACACGGTTTTGTTTGTGACTCTCTATCAGAGACTACCGACAAATGAGACGCTTCCGAAAGAGCTTCATCCGGTTTTCTTTCTGTTTGTGGCCGCGCCTAGTGTTGCATCTATGGCTTGGGCGAGGATTCAAGGGTCTTTTGATCACGGATCGAGAATTGCTTATTTCATTGCCTTGTTCCTTTATTTTTCATTGGTAGGTTTCTAAGTGCATTCTTACCATCTCCATTTCGCATTGCCCTTCATTTCGAATAAGAGTTCGGAGGCTAATATGTTCTCGGATTCTACTTTTTTTTTTCAGGCGGTTCGTGTTAATTTCTTCAGAGGATTCAGGTGTGTTTTGTCAATGAAATTCACATCTAAAGGGAATTTTTGCAATTGTGTTACTTTTGAAATAAATTTAGTGTATCCAAATGCCAACTTTTGCTTCTGATTTGGGTTTAGTTCTGCATATTGCAATCAGAACTTAGAAGCAAGTGGTAAGCGTTTCAATTCTGCTTCTAATTTGACTTTTATACTTTAAATTTAGGGATAATTGAAAACATACCCTTTAGGTTTGAGCAAATTACAAAAAGAACCATTAGTTTTTGAAAAGCCTCGAGGTCTGATTCTGTTTTGAGATGCAAGGGGATAACTGAAATCATTTTAAAATGTAAATGGTTTTTCTGAATGCTTTTATTTATAAAGAGGGTGTAAAGTGTAATACAAAATTAAATTTCAAGGGGGTTTCTGTAATTTTTGAAAACCTTTTTTTTTTCTTGTAATTAGCCCAAACCTCAAGGTTGTCTTATGTAGTTATCCCTAAACTTTAATCAAAATAACAGTGGCCAAGAATTCTCTCTATTGGGTATTACACCCGGATTCGTCCCTATTTCCTTTGCATACTATCGAATTTTAATTAATTTTTTTTATCAAAATAACTAATATAAGCAGAAGCTTTTGCATATACATCCCCAAATCATCCAATTACAACTGAACTTGTTTCTTGAACCTTTTTCCTATTATTGTGTATAGGTTCTCATTGGCTTGGTGGGCTTACACCTTCCCTATGACGGGTGCTGCCATCGCCACAATTAGATACTCAAACATGGTCACGAGCGTCGTGACCAAAACTCTAACTGTCGTTCTCTGCATTGTTGCCACACTCACAGTGGCAGCACTGCTCGTGACAACTATTATTCACGCCTTTGTCCTCAAAGACCTATTTCCAAACGACATCGCCGTTGCAATTAGCGGGAGACGGCCTAAGTCGACAAAGAGATGGTACCATAGGAGATCCGGCAGCTCGGAATCCAACATCGATCAGCATCTTAAGTATTCGAATTCGGAAGGCAAAGATCTCGAGGCTTCTGTCTGTAACCATCCGATCCCTGATGCACAAGATCAGTCGGGTACTGTTAAAAAAGATGTTGAAATCCAGCACCCTTATAAGGTTCCAAAACTGTGTGATAACATTTAGTGTAATTCTGTATATATATGTCACTCCTGTCAAGAGAGGAGCTCTCTTATAGCTTTTTTGAGGGTCCAGTGAAGATTGACTGTTTATCAATCATGAAATGTTCAACCACATAAATCATATCACAATTTAGTTTACATTACAATTAATTATGCACACAAATAAAAAAACTCACACTATTACTGAAAGGTATCTCCTGTATTTGGTAAAGTTAATGGCCTCCAGTACAGCATCAATCGGGCTTAGCAGGCCAGCCCGCTCAGTTTTGGGACAGCCCTATGGAGCCGTCGGGCTATTCGGTCCCGGCCAATTCGGGCAGACTTTTTTTTTTTTTTTTTTAAGTTGAAATTCTTTGGCCACAACCCTGATTTTTTCTGAGTCTGTTCGGGCCAGCCCACGAGCTTCGAGATGGATCGACATCCCTACTCTCCAGTGAAGAAAACACAGTTTCACACACCAGATGGACTATAGAGTGGTATCGTGCAATCTATCCAATATTCTCCATGTCACAGCATCTGGCATAACACCATTTTTCTTCATTTCACTAATAATCCCGTAAGCATCTCTCTTCAGCCCCATCTTGCAGGCGCAGTCAAGGACGATATTGTAATTTACATTGTTCAGAATAACCCCGCAGTCCGCTAGTTCATACAGCAAACTACACGCCTCATTAAATTCGTCCGAACGACAAAGACCTTTCAAAATAGCGGCATAAACAAAATTGTCATGAACCCCAGAGGGCCAAACGACATTTTTCCAAAACTCCTTGGCTTCATCTAATCGACAAGACTCGCAAAGTCCCTCAATTATAATGGTATGAGTTACGCAATCAGTAGCCACACGACCACACACCATAACACTAAAAACTTCCAT
The DNA here is from genome assembly GCA_033398695.1 of Orobanche coerulescens. Classification (NCBI taxonomy): domain Eukaryota; kingdom Viridiplantae; phylum Streptophyta; class Magnoliopsida; order Lamiales; family Orobanchaceae; genus Orobanche; species Orobanche coerulescens. The sequence continues at coordinate 7,602,916 of CM065816.1, read as the reverse complement.
AGCTTCATTCGCTAAGCCCAGTTTAAACAACCCACGAATCGCTGCATTATAAGTTACAACACCAGGTGAAAAACCCTTCTCAGGCATAATATTACGCATGAAATTCATAGCTTCTTCAGCTTTTCCTACATTTAGAAGACCAAAGATAATGGTTGTGAAGGTCACCTTATCAGGAAAACAAAATTTCCCCATAATCATATCATCAAATACCTGCAAGGCCTTTTCGACCATACCCAATTTGCAAAATCCCTTGATTACAGTATTGAGACTAATGATATCAGGCTGGCATTGGGACTGAAACATTGAAACGAGTACGTTCAGAAGCTCGGTGGGATTATTCATATAACAAAGAGCCCTCAAATAAATATTGTATATCCTAGTCTTCTCTACACCTTCCTTACCCAACATGACATTTAGAACTTCCTTAGCTTTAGCTAGATCATTTTCACGACAAAGACCCTCGACAAGGCCTGTATAAGTGAACTCGGACGGTGTGTATCCAATCTGCATACCTTCTTCCAATAACTGGTATGCCCTTCTGAAATCACCGTCTATACATAAACCATGTATGATTGAGTTATACGAAACGAAGCTCGGAGTAAACCCTCTCTTTCTCATCATATAAACGATTCTTGCAGCACCATTGTACCTCTCGAACCTACATAACGAATCAATCATTTGTCCATAAGCAAATTCTTCAAGAACATTTTTCCTTTGTGGCATTTCTTCTGCAATTTTAAACACTTCATGAAACAACCCTTCTTTACATAAAGTATCAATCACGCTGCAAAAGGCCGCATTATTAACTTGCTCATCCTCCGCAATTTTAACAACCTCCCAAAATGTTCCGATTAAACTTTTGCCCTTTTCCAGCTCCCTTTTCCTCAGAACCCCACGAATCAGAGCACTGTAAGTAAGCGCGTTGGAAGGCACTCCGCACTCGGACATTTCATCAAACACCTTCTGAGCAGCTTCTAGTTCGCCAATCCAGCAATATCCATCTATCAAAGTAGTATACGATACGACATTAGGACGATGCCCCTTTTGTATCATGTGATACAACATCAAATGAGCCGTTCCCAATCTCCCCAACTTACAAAGCCCATCAACCAAACGATTGTAATTCACCAAAGAAGGCACGAACGCTGGCTTCTCAGCAATCAACGCGTTTATCAACCGCAATGTAGAAGAAGGATCGCGTCCATTGAGCAAGCGCGCGATGAGAACGTTGCAAGTGCGCTCGTCAGGGGCGCAATGGGAGGAAATTAAGCCGAAAAAGTGATGGTGGGCTTCGGGGTAACGGTGGGCATCGCAGAGAGCGTGGATAATGCTGCTGATGTTAAGCGAGTCGGGTAGGAATCCGAGACGGCGGAGGCGGTAGAGGAGGTGGAGGGCGGCGTCGGCGTCCCGGTCTTCTGTGCATAGCTTGTGGATGCGTCTCGTCCAATGTGTTGTGTTGGTTATGCTGATGAATTCAATATCAATGTCTTCTTGCGCGTGTTTGGGTGTTGGAATCTCTTGTTCTGTAGCAAAAGTACTGAATTTAGGTTTATCAGGGAAATTAGAAAGAAAAGAAGCGAGAGTTCTGGGGTCGGGCCAAATTCGCCATGACTGGGTTTTTGAAAGGTACATTACTGGAAAATACTAAGATTTTACTTTAACAGAAACTTCTCCATGCTCGTGGTTTGATCCAAAGCATCGAAAGTTTCTATTTTTGAGGGAAAAAAGGAACACGTGGCAGATTATCCAGTCGTCTTCTCCAGCCGACCATAGCGCTCAATTTTTCTTCTTCTTCAACGTTGCAGCTCACCCACCGCTGTCGACGTGCCCTCGCCATCCCCAGTTTTATTCCCCACGCCACGCATCCTTAGTTCCCAATTGTATTCTTTTCCCTCCAATCACTTATCACACCATTGATAAATGCACCCATTCACAAACAAAGCTTGGTTTCAAATGAATCAGAATTTTGCAGTAATATGGATCCTCTTTCTAATCTCTCTCTATTCTGGGCATTGCTTTCTTTCTTACTCTATTCGGATCCATCTTGTCGGGTCGGGTTAATCCGGACTGGAGACTGTATGCGGGTAAGGACCAGTTTCAGTTGGGAATATGGTTCGCACAGCTCCCTGGTGATAGAACCCTAGTTTGGTCAGCTGATTTGTAAGCATATTTTTCTTCACTCCCGTAATTGTAATGGTGCTTTCTGCTTAATTATTTTTTTTTTGCATTTTTTAGTCCTTTATTAATTTTTCAGTTCTTTTATTATCGCACTATTTTGATTATTATAATTTACGCTATTCACACTCTCTCTTGTTTGACCGTACAAAAAAATAAAATTATAATCATGTGAGATTTTATCAGATTCAACTCAAAATATATTATTAAAAATATCAATTTTCATAATTTTGTAAATAAATAATTAAAAAAATTTGTAGTTAAAATTGTGCATCGAACAAGCATAAAAAACAATATGATGCACTTATAAGAGATCAAGGTAGTATGTGATTGCCTAATATTGTCGAGGTGTAAGCGAGTCGAGTCGAGTCCAGTTTGAGGTATGCTTATGCTTGAGTTTGAAAGAATTACACAGGCTAAGCTCGAGCTCGACTATTAATGTTAAACTCTAAGCTCGAGCTCAAGTCATTTTTTATACAAAATTGTTGGGTATCGGGTCGTACAATGGCTAAAGACAGGATCGATAATACAAGCAGATTAAACGAATAAAACAATTACAATTATAATCTACGGGATATGGATTAAGGATTACAGGCCAACTAGATAAACCTATAATTATAACAAATATAATTATAGCAATAATCCCGAGGAACGAGCTGACTGAAAACGATCAGAACAAATCTGCAATCACAAATAGCCGATAACAAGTTAACAACGATAATGATAATATCCAAACAATCGGAATACAATATTCAGAACAGATCAATCGGAATACAATATTCAGGACAGATCCGAAATCAATATATATTATATATATGTGTATATATATATATATATTATATATATATATAAATATTGCACAAAAATTCACCAAGAACAGCAATATAATCTGAAATAAATAAAATCAAGAAACCCCCTTTGAGAAAGAGATCTTTTAGGCTCAGATCTTCCGAACCCTTTGCAATTTGACACTAAGAAAGTTCGATTCCACGAAGGACGAACGCCGAACCACCGTCGGCCGGCACAACAGCCCGGTAGCGCCTTATCCTAGCCCAGAAAAACCTCAGAAAATCTCAGGGACTAATCCCGGTCTCCCTCAATGATATCACAACACAAATATCACTCTTTTCACTTCGGATTCACAAGGCAAAACTCGAATCTTTTCTCTCGGTGTATCAAACTCCATCCCCGGCCGCGATATATATACACACAAGTAGGGAATCGGATGTCACGGGATTCCATTGTGATATTCAATCGCTCACGGGAAAGAGGAGGAAGGAGAATAGAGAGCAAAGTCGACGATTTGACCGAGAGAGAAAACTCACGGGAGAGAAGAATGAAAAAAGGGGGAGACGGGGTGAGAGATGGAGGCGCAGAGAAGAAAAATGAGGGAGGTAGGGTTAGGGTTAGGTTTTTATAAGGGGAGTCGGACGGTCCAGATTAAGAGTAGAAATTAAGTTTAGATTGGACGGCTCAAATTAAAGGGCTGCCAATGGGCTGGGCCAGCACTTAAGTGATATGGGCCGAAGGGGGGGGGGGGATATAGTTTGGGCCTGGTTGGGCCAAAATACTAATATTTCTCCACCCTTTTGGGCCAACCAGTCAAATTGCATTTTCCGGTTTCGGAGAAAACTCATCATCGCCTATCTCCGGGGTTACTTGCACATACACAAAGTAAATAAGGTAAAAGAATTCACAAAGAAGACTAACTCATAAAGAGATCCCCTAAAGAACACAAAGTTCAAAAAAATTATTCGACCGAATCAAAATTCAGTCTTTTTAAACAAGATTTAAATTTCTCGACGGGTAAACACTTAGTACCCATATCTAAAGGATTAAATTGGGAGGGTATTTTTTCAAGATAGATTATACGTTTAGCAACAACATCTCGTATGAAGTGGAAACGAACATCAATATGTTTTGTTCTATCATGAAAAACTGGATTCTTGCACAGTTGAATACCGGATTGACTATCCGAAAAAACTTCGACTTTATCCTTTAGAAAACCGATTTCTAATAATAGTCCTTTTAACCATATAGCTTCTTTTAATGCTTCTGTTATAGCAACATACTCAGATTCTGTAGTGGATAAAGCAACTATAGGTTGTAATTGAGACTTCCAACTGATCGGTGTGCCACACAAAGTAAACATATATGAAGTAGTAGACTTACGGTTATCACGATTAGCTGCGTAATTAGAATCCACATATCCAACCAATTTTACACATTGCGGGTGTCGAGAAAATTTAAGACCATACCTGGTTGAGCCCTTCAAGTACCTTAAGAGCCATTTGACGGCTTGCCAATGGTAAACCCCAGGGTTAGCCATATAACGACTCATACAACTCACAGCATAAGCTATGTCAGGTCTTGTGCTGACTATTAGGTACATGACCGACCCAATGACATTTTAGTAGGGTACTTTTTTCATGTAATTGATATCATCCTCAGTTTTCGGGGATTGATCCTTATTCAACAGGAAATGACCAGCTAGAGGTACAGAGGTTGATTTAGACTGACTCATAGAAAATTTGGATATAATTTTCTGCACATAGGAATCTTGGTTTAAAACAATGGTGGAGTTTTTCCTATCACGAAAGATATTCATCCCAAGAATGCGCTTAGCATCACCAAGGTGTTTCATGTCAAACTTCGCACTTAAGCATTTAATGACATGATCAATTATTTTCACACAAGGGCTCACTAAGAGCATATCGTCAACATATATGAGTAAGAAAACAGGGTTTTTGGAATCAGTTTTGTAATACAAGCAATGATCATAATTACTTCTTGAAAATTTAAGTGAGAGCATGTATTCATCGAACTTCTTATTCCATTGCCTAGGTGATTGTTTTAAACCATAAATTGATTTTTTAAGCAAGCAAACATGATTAGGGAGCTTGGGATCAATAAAGCCTTTAGGTTGACTCATATAAGTTTTTCTTCAAGTTCACCATGTCAAAAAGCAATTTTGACATCTAATTGTTTTAATTCCCAATCAAATTGAGCAACTAGAGCAAGCATGATACGCACAGTAGTGAACTTAACAACCGGAGCAAAGATTTCAGTGTAGTCAATACCTTCTTTCTGGGTGAAACCCTTAGCAACGAGTCTAGCTTTGAATCTGACTGACTCATTTTCTTCCTTAACTTTGAAAAGCCATTTACAGTCAACCACCGAACAGTTAGGCGGTCGGGGCACAAGAGCCCAAGTTTCATTTGAGTGCAATGAAGTCATTTCTTCATTCATTGCAAAAAGCCATTTATTACGAGTGTTCAGATTTCAAAGCTTCATCATATGTTTTGGGTTCACAATTATCAATAGATTCAAACATATTGAATGCATATGATGCCATATGATAATCATTCAAGTGAGAAGGTCTTCTAATTTCTCTCCTAGGCCTATCTCGAGCAAGTTGATAATCATGCAAATTATCTTCAAGAACTTCTTCTGTTTCATCATGCACATCAGCATTATCATGATTATCAAGATTCGTTTCTGTTTGCACATTATCCATATTATCTAAAGAAATGTGCAGCTCCACCTCATTTGGAGCAGGGGGTTTTCTGGATCTGGTAAAAGGCAAGGAAATTTATTTTCATTGAAAACAATATCTCGACTAATAATGGTTTTGAAACCGGGTTGGCCTTTCAGCCAAACCCTATAGCCTTTTACCCCTTCTGGGTATCCCAGAAACACACATCTCACAGAACGAGGCTCAAGCTTATCAATTTTCTGATGCACATAAGCAGAGCAGCCAAATACACGAAGATTAGAAAAATCAATAGATCGATCGGACCAAACACATTCAGGATAATTACCATTCAACGACATAGAGGGAGATCTATTTATCAAATAAGCAGCAGTAAGTAAAGCCTCACCCCAGAATTTTTTCGAGAGCCCAGACATAGCCAACATGCTTCTGACCCTTTCTAGCAAGGTTCTATTCATGCGTTCAGCCACCCCATTCCGTTGGGGTGAATAAGGGACAGACTTATGTCTCTGAATACCAGATTGAGCACAAAGCTCATCAAACATTTGGTTTCAAAACTCAAGGCCATTGTTGGTCCTTAAGATTTTAATTTTCTTCCCAGTTTGATTTTCAATCAACGTTTTCCAATTTTTGAATTTCTCAAATACATCATATTTGTTTTTCAGAAGGAACACAAAGACCTTACGGGAATAATCATCAATCACAGATAGAAAATATCTATTTCCACCGTGTGTGGGTTCACTAGATGGCCCCACACATCAGCATGCAAATAATGCAAAGTGTCATAAGTAGTAGGAGTTCTAGGGGGATGGGGATTTGGAAACTTAACACGATGTTGTTTACCTACCACACAGGAGTCGCAAAACGGCACAGAGGACAATTTATCTTTCCCAAACACCCCTTGTTTTTGCAAAATTTCCAGACCCTTATCACTAATGTGGCCTAGATGTTTATGCCACAGATCTGTTGAGTCACCTTGGACAGCATTCACAAAAGAATCATATTTTGCAATTTTCACGTAGAGGTTATTCCGTTTTATTGCTTTGAAAACACACAAGTTTCCTTTAAAGATTTTCATAATCCCATTACCCCACTTACCTTCATACCCCTCATCATCAAGGGTACCACAAGAAACAAGATTGTGACACAAATCAGGAACATGCCTTACGTTCTTTAAAGTTAACAAATAACCAGAGTCACATCTTATCTTAATATCTCCTAAACCATGAACTTGACACTTTTTCTCATTAGCTATAGAGACAGACCAATTTGTCACTTCTCTATATTCAGAAAATAGCCTTTTGAAAGGCGACATATGAAACGTACAAGCGGAATCAACAAGCCACTCATTTTCACACAAAGTGAGAGTATGCACAGTATTAGCTTGTTCACAAATTTCAGAAACCATGAAAACTTTATCTTCACGGCCATTTTCAGCCACAAGGTTGGCATTATCATTTTGATAATTTTTCTTAGGTTTAGTGCACTCATGAATGTAATGACAAGATTCACCACAATTATAGCACTTACGGTTCTTAGGTCGAGACTTTGACCTACTCTTCAATTTGCCCTTCTTCTTTTCAGAAAAATTACTTTGTAGATTTTGACTTGATGAAGGTTTCAGTTTTCGAAAGCGGTTTTGAGGCCTCCCCCTCACAAAATTAACCTCACCTAGAGATTTATTCCCCTTATTATTTTTCAAATCCAATTCTTTACTTTTCAAACCGTTTATAACAGTATCAAGAGTTACTTTATCTCTGTCGTACTTAATAGCAGATTTAACATCACTGTAAGAATCAGGGATGACATTTAAAAGAACAATAGGGGTGTATTCATCAATATTTTTATCACCGTTTTGTTTGATATCCTGGATTAATTTTGTAAAAGTGTCCAGGTTATCATTTATATCCTTTGAAATATCAAGTTTGAACCGGAAAAATTTTTCAAGTAAAAACAGTTTGTTAGCCAAGGAAGTTTCAGTATAAGTCTCTTCCAATTTTTCCCATAAAGCCTGAGCTGTATCATGTTTACCAATTTTCCGAATTACAGAATCGGACAGATTTAGGATAATTGATGAATACACAAACTCATCTGCCTCGGCCTTTTTATCGGCAGCAATGTTGTCAGAAAAGATTGATCAATAGCTTTGAAAACTTTTTGTTGGATTAAAATGCCCTTCATTTTTTGTTGCCAAATTTGAAAATCTCCTTTACTATCAAAAGGTGCAATGTTAAAGACAGAGAAAGAGCCCAGAGAAAGAGCCCATTGAAACACACAATATAAGGTAATCACACAGACAACCGCAAATCACACAGAAAAGGAAGCACACAGCTGATGAGAATCAAAATTCAGGGACTCGATTTGATTTTTGAGATTAAAACCCGTTTAAATTATAACCGGGATCCTCAAGCTCTTGACAAAGATCCGAGGGACACTTTCGGTCCTGGCAGCGCAAGATTAGTGCTGTTTTGGATTTTAAGGTTTTAATTTGTTTGAGTTTTAATTAAAAAAGGAAACAAGAGTCGTCCGAAAACTGAATCCAACCAGATAACACAGAAATAGGCCGCGGCAAGCAAACCGATAAAAAAATAGTTTAAGGACAGCAATTGACAAAAGAACCGAAGCTGGCAATAATAATAAAAGAGAGGTTCAAGCCGATATACCTGAGCGGAAACCCGGATGGGTAATTCCGTATCACCACAAAGCCAAAGAACCCGACACCCGACAAAACGGGCTCCGATACCACTGTTGGGTATCGGGTCGTACAATGGCTAAAGACAGGATCGATAAAACAAGCGGATTAAACGAATAAAACAATTACAATTATAATCTACGGGATAGAGATTAAGGATTACAGGCCAACTAGATAAACCTATAATTATAACAAATATAATTATAGCAATAATCCCGAGGAACGAGCTGACTGAAAACGATCAGAACAAATATGCAATCACAAATAGCCGATACCAGGTTAACAACGATAATGATAATATCCAAACAATCAGAATACAATATTCAGAACAGATCAATCGGAATACAATATTCAGGACAGATCCGAAACCAATATATATTATATATATGTGTAGATATATATATATATATATAACTGATATATATATATATATAATATGTATATATATATATATATATATAATATTAGACAGCAGTAGGTATATATATATATATTATATATATATATATATATGTGTGTGTATGTATAATATATTGCACAAAAATTCACCAAGAATAGCAATATAATCTGAAATAAATAAAATCAAGAAACCCCCTTTGAGAAAGAGATCTTTTAGGCTCAGATCTTCCGAACCCTTTGCAATTTGACACCAAGAAAGTTCGATTCCATGAAGGACGAACGCCGAACCACCGTCGGCCGGCACAACAGCCCGGTAGCGCCTTATCCTAGCCCAGAAAAACCTCAGAAAATCTCAGGAACTAATCCCGGTCTCCCTCAATGATATCACAACACAAATATCACTCTTTTCACTTCAGATTCACAAGGCAAAACTCGAATCTTTTCTCTCGGTGTATCAAACTCCATCCCCGACCGCGATATATATACACACAAGTAGGGAATCGAATGTCACGGGATTCCATTATGATATTCAATCGCTCACGGGAAAGAGGAGGAAGGAGAATAGACAGCAAAGTCGACGATTTGACCGAGAGAGAAAACTCACGGGAGAGAAGAAGGAAAAAGGGGAGACGGGGTGAGAGATGGAGGCGCAGAGAAGAAAAATGAGGGAGGTAGGGTTAGGGTTAGGTTTTTATAAGGGGAGTCGGACGGTCCAGATTAAGAGTAGAAATTAAGTCTGGATCGGACGGCTCCAATTAAAGGGCTGCCAATAGGCTGGGCCAGCACTTAAGTGATATGGGCCGAAGGGGGGGAGATATAGTTTGGGCCTGGTTGGGCCAAAATACTAACAAAAATATAACATATATACACAAATACACACATATACATACACATAAATTGTTGGCATCATTCGCTGAAAGAGTCATCAAGCCAATATCAATGAGTTTCGAACTCGTCTCGACTTAGAATCCAGTCGGCTCGAACTTGATCGCTGCTCGAGCGGCTCACAAGTGAAAATGGCTCAGTTCATTTACAATCCTAGTATTGTCTAGTGCAGTTTATTTGGCTTCTTTTCTTGTTTAGAATCTTTTACAAATTGGAGAATATAGGTGAAACTTGATTCAAAACTCTACCGAACTTGAGTTGGTTAGTTGGCTAATATTTTTTGTTACTCAGACACCCGACCTAGTAGTATTGGTAGGGTTTGAACTCGTGAACTTTGCCTCCGAGCAACACCATTCCACCACTAGACCATCCCACCGGGTAATATGTGATTTGCATGCTATTACGTAATTGATGTGGGTGAATGGCGGTCCCACGGCCGGCCCGAGCATAAGGCAGCCCAAGCCCTCGCTTTGGGCCTAAAAAAAAAATTTTTTTTGCCTAAAAAGAATCCCCAATTAAGGATCATATTTCAAAAAGGGACCTCAAAACACACCAATTGTTTGCAGCGCAGTTGACAGTAGTCTTACTCCTTAACTGGAGGGACGCAGGATCGAATCCTGCAAGCCTTTTTTTAACGGAAATTTTAGTTTTTCATGCATATTAAAATTAAAAATAAAAATATATTTATCTTTGTGGGGATTTGAACACATGTTCAATACTATTAATTAGCCAAAAATTTACCACTGCAACAAATTAGAAATAATAACACTAGATAGAAATAAAATATATAAAGTAGAAGTGCACATATATTTTTTATTTTTATGTTATCTTTTTCTTTAAAAGGCCTCACAAAAAAACTTCGCTTTGAGCCTCGAAATAGGTTGTGCCGGCCCTGGTGGCGGATTATCCCCCTATATTTTGCAAAATGGGTTGTTTGTTCCCCGTGTGAATTAAATAGTCACAATATTACGCTATTGTGTTTTCAAAAAATTGGCCGATTATCCCATGTGTAAATTAAATAGACATGTGACCCTTTTTGAGAACATCCGGGTTCTAAAGACATTGCAGATTAACCCCACATGTTTTATCCGAACGATGCACATCACCTCTTTGTGCACAAGACGATAGAGGGGCAGGATGCACCTTGTTGAAATATATGGGTAATGTGTCTATTTAATTTATACAGGGGGTAGTCGTCCTATTTTTTTTTAAAAACACGCATGGTCAAATGACTATTTAATTTACACAAGAGGCTAAGTGACATATTTTTGTAAAACACAAGGGGTAATATGCCAAAAATTCAATTGATGTGTGCGCGCGCGCATGTGTGTATGTGTGTGTTGCATTTTTTAGTTTAGAACAAGAGCTATGAAAATATCTGAGAAATGTTTCTAAGGCCGTCTACTATGACAATTATAAATACTTACCAAAACTATCATGATTAAAAAAAAATTCTTCAATTATGCTCGAACTCACAAATATCTAGTTCTTTATAAGATTGAGAGGGTCCAAAATATAAATTTACTTGCCTATTTAATGCATATCTACAAAAATATTTACAAAAATACTCTTCGTTTTATCTCCAAAAAAAAAAATTAAGAATATGAAAATTCAAATTTCCACACATACATTTAGTTTCTCTCTCTCCATGAATACTCGGCCAAAGTAGGCAACTAACTTTTTAAAACACCATTATACATTTAACTAACTTACATTGCTATTGATAAGCTTAAACGAATTTATAATAAGGTCCAGATAGAGTACAAACTAGGGGTGGTTCGGTACGGTATACCGAAAATTATTATTCATATCGCATACCGTACCGAAATTTTCGGTATGATAAAAATCATACCGTTACCATACCGAAATTTTCGGTATACCGTCATACCACATACCGTTATTCTACCGAAATATCTGTATACCGAAATCAAGTCGATATACCGTTAATTTTTCGGTATATCGAAACTTCTGCGGTATACCGAAAATTTTAAGATATAGTATCAAAAGAAATTCAATATACTATACAGAGTTTGGTATACTGAAAAATTTCGATATACCGATAATTTTTCGGTATATCGAAAATTTTCAGTATATGTCGAAAAAAATTCCGTATACCAAAAATTTTCGGTATAACTCGGTATATCGAAAATTTCAAAAGCTCATACCGTTACCGTACCGAAAATACCGATAACGGTATCATACCATACTGAAAAAATCAGTATATCGAAAGTTTCGATATTATCATATTTTTCGATACGAGATTTTCGGTATTTCAATATTTTTGGTATTTTTCACAGCCCTAGTACAAACAAATCTTGAGGTTTTGTATTTAACTAATGAATAACCCTTCATAAGGGTTTGCTTTATACAAAAGAAAGAAATATGAGGAGTATTTGTAATTTTTGAAAGATAATATTTAGATACTCCTATCTTTCTAATTGGCATAAACCTTTCGAACCCATGTCCTCCATTCGTCCAGTAAGGAGATACATCCACCGTAGATCACTATGATCAAAAGGCTGAAAATGATTCTCCTCTCTCCCAAAATTTCATTTCTCTCGGGATCTCTTCGGCCTTCGCTATATATATAGTTTAGTCTTCTTGGCACAACCATTCATTTTATCTCTTAATAATCTAAATATAGAAACTCTCCAGTCACCAAAGATGCAATCCTGGAGTTCCAAACCAATGCCAAGCTCATCCTCATCGACCGGCACACCACCGTCTGGACATCAAACACCTCTACTGTCAACGTCCAAACAGCCGCCATGTTGGAAAACGGAAACTTCATTCTATACGGTCCTAGTCAACAAGCCGCATGCCAAAGCTTCTCCCATCCCTCGGACACACTCTTATAGTTCGAGTATAGGAATTATGTAAATTTTTGTAATTTGGGTTGTGACGGGTAGAGTAAAGACGAAAACAATATTGTAACTTGTTTGATTTTTTTGGTTTGATTATTAATATAGTTGAAATTTGAATGAGCTTTAGTCGAAATGAATGTAAATCGAGCTCATCTCGCTTCATATTTTGCAAATATTTAAGGGATAAAAAGTAGTACGTTAATCAAAGTAGACTCTTCTAGTCGGATGGATGGAGTATCTTTTACTAAGCCAGCGAGCCCAAACCGAGCTTCACATCTTATTGAACCAAAAAAAAAAAGAAGAAAATATCAATGAGCTTTTTGCCAATCCACCTCAAATCAAGCATCCAATTGTTTGGTTCAATTATCAGCCCTTCTATGTGATTGAAAAGAATCAAGTTTGTTTCTACAAGAACTGACGAATGGGACACCGATAAAAGTTGCGGACAGACGACTTGAAGGAGCCGTGGAAGAAGAAGAGATTGTACGAGCTCTATAAGTCGCCTTTTGGTGTATCCAATATGAGATTGGGACGAGGCCGGCTATAGGTGAAGTCGTGAATATGTTGGAAGGATCGATTGAGATTAAGATGCCACCAATGCCTTAGACTGTTTTTTGAGTTGGTTGAAGAAGGGTTGGATCATGTCATGTGTATAAGGTCATGAAGATAGAGTTCAATCAAGTTAGTTCTTTTACCACCACTAGTCATCATCATCCATTTCCTGAGGCTAATTGCAAGGCTACTTGTACTTATTCCACAATGTCACCAAAATAAACACTGTTTTTTTCTGTGGGGGATGGTTGGGGGAGTGGGTGGAGGACTGAGGTGTTGAAACCAAATCAGATATTCTATTCCATTGTCAATTTTAATGTCGATTTAATGCAATAGATAAATATGGTGCAAGTAATTATGGTACGTGTGGCATCGGTTCTGATGTAATCGAGCTGACAGACCACCAAAAATCGAGTTCTTCTGTAGAGGCTTGAGTTAAGAAACTGCTGGGAGGATTTCAAGCTTAGGTCTCTCCGATGCTGAGGTAATGATAAGCCCTAGGAAAAACCATTAGAAGTTATCAAGAAGTATTTGTCTTTTTTTTTTTCTGGTCCTCTGTCTAGGATAGACAACTCTCACATTTATAGAAGGGAGAAGAAGCCTATCACTGAGATCCTGCCCCTAGACTAGTGGATATCCCCGATTTTTTGGGATTTGGCTGCGGCTGCCAATTCGTGGATATCTGGAATTTTGTTATGATGATAAAATTCCAGCTTTTTGGGATTTTATCCTTTTAGATCAGGATTCTTCCTAACTCGTCTATCTTGTTGACATTAGAAAATTGACCTCCGAACTCGGAGTAGAGACTTGAAGCTCGGGGCACAAACACAGAGCTCAGACTTTTTTATGAGGAGTCCCCCCTTGTCGGGTGCTTGACCTCCCCTGATTTCGACCGACCTCCTATGAACCGAGAGGTCGGTGGGCCTGTTGAGTTTCGGGATGCTTAGACTGAGTTCTCAAGTTCACACATATGATCATATCAGGTTCAATATGATCGAATAATAGGAATACAAGACAACAGAAAATGGAACATAAGATCTCGAGTATATTTTCGAGCGGTTTATCTTTTTTCTTTTTAGCCTTTATTTTGTTGTTTTAGATTTTGGTATATTATGTTATTGGATGTGAATTCTACTCAAATGATTAGCTTGATCATATTTTTAAAAATGGTTAGATATGACTTATTTATATAATTTGGGGTTTACTTGTAAATCTACAATTTCTGTCTACTTTATGATAAAAGGATTTTTAATTATTGAAGTTTTTCTTGATTCTCGACTTAATATTTTAAATTACATAACACACTACTTAATTTTATAAAATTATTTCTACAAGGAGCTTAAGTTAATATTTTAACAAGGAGATAAGTGTTGCTTTTTTTTTTATAAGAATTACATTTTTTTTTTTGATCAAAAGGAGGGCGTCAACCCAAACAGAAAAAAAAAAAATCAAAACATCCCTCGCAACAAGGCGTCCAGCTTCGTCATCTGCCAAGAACTGCAGGACAGCGCCCGGAGGCTCATCCCAAACCATATACGGAGTTGATAAAATTCGCGAAAGACTAGAGACACAATCAGCGGTCATATTTTGTTCCCGATAAATGTGCTCAATCTTCACATCCCAATTGCGATTCAAAATCTCATTACAAGCTACAATGATCACCCGGAGAGGGCCTCTCGTCACCCCATCTCCTCGCAAGGCTTTCACCACGGTCAAGGAGTCCGTTTCAAGAATTAAAGCATGAAATCCTCTATCCCAGGCAAGCCAAAGTCCATTCAACACTGCCCAAGCTTCTGCAACAGTGGCACAAACACCATCTCTAGAACACACAAAACCAGCACACCAACGTCCCCTGTGATCTCGAATCACACCGCCCCCTCCAATACGCGGCCGGTCCCGAAATACACAACCATCTGTGTTTAATTTATACCAAGAGTGCTGCAGTTTAACCCATCCCAGACACCTCGTCTCCATCCGCCGTTCATCCCTGACCATCTGCAGTTTACCTCGACGGCAAGTAGAGTGGTTCTCCCGGAACTGCTGCCGTAGCCAATGAGCTTTGACGTGAATGGGCTGGTAGCTATGAGAGAAGACACGGTTATTACGCCATCTCCATAACCACCAAAGAATAGTCACAAAATTTTCTCCCCAACTGCCCGGAAGATTGCCCCAAGACTTAATGCTTAGATTAAGCTTTAACCAGACTAGAAAGGGGAGGTGCAGATGCAGAGGAATCTGCCAAATGCTCCAGACCTCCATTGCGTTATCACAGCAGCGAAAAATATGGTTGGTCGATTCCTCACAGCCCAAGCAAATATCGCAGTCACTATCGGTCGTAAAACCTCGTCTGGCACGTTCCTTGTTGGTCATAATTCGATCATGACAAATTAATGAAAGGAAAATGCAAATCTTGGCCGGCACTTTAAGTTTCCAAATGCCAGACCAACTAATTGTAACACCCCCAATTTATTTAGGGTATATTACAGCGCCGTGAGCCCCGACGTGGGACACACAAGGCTAAACATACGCGGAACTATAAAACTTGACCGAGAAGGTCTACATACAATGAAAAGAAAGACGATACAAATGGTATTCAAAACCATAACCAATGAAACCATATACATCACTGCACAAATCAATACCTCGGCAACACAGGCCGTAACATCAAGGAAACTGAAATACAATACTCGAGTATTTAAAATCCATTCCAGTACAACAACACTGAATGGAGGAATCCAAAAAGATAACCGGAGACAAGACACAGTATCACACATGCAAAACATCTTCAACCCCACCCGATAACCGCAAGACCTCTCTCCTGGAACCTGAAATACATAAAAAGTATTTCCCCCATAAAGGGGTTAGCCGTCGAATAGCTAGTGCAAGTATAACAGTATGAAACACAATACTCCTCGACAATAAAGTAAATGTAATCCGTCAATTCATCAATTCAAGACTAGTATTCCGGAATAACTAAAATCTCATGACGTATGTGAATGCCGTAGAAACGGTTCGTTCATATCATACGCCGTTACATGTAGGAATGCCGTCAAAACGGTTCGTTCATTACATGCCAACAATACATATATGAATGCCCTAAAAACGGTTCGTTCATAATATGCCATCAATATATCTATGAATGCCGTAAACACGGTTCGTTCATATCATACCTGTAACATCCCCAGATCGAACCGGGAATATTACACGCCGCAGACCCTCTCCGCGAGGATCCACCAGGCTAGACATCCATAAACAACCAAATGCTTGCCCGACCAGGGTCAAACAATATAATAATACAGACCGTTAAGGTCACTTACACATAAACACACAGACCGATGAGGTCACACAACTCTATCAACAGGACTGACTAACAATATTACCCACACAGGGGTCGAAATACAATACAGCGGAAGATTGAATCAACTCTAAAAATACAACTAAACTCTACCAACTCTCAACTCTTGATTAGTATCGCAGCTCGTCATCCCCTTGTGCCAATCCTGTGACTGCTCCCCTGAACCTGCATGTACAGACGCAGCAGAGACATCCACCCCGAATACTCGGGGTTAGTAAAACTACACTGTTTTACTAGTGCAAGTATCAAATCATACGAAATGTAACAAGCAAATAATAATCAAGTATCAAATATTCCAGGGAGGTTTTCACAAGACAAGATAAGCTATGAAGCATTCGAAAATAAGATTATCATCTCGGAATTTTAAATTTCAAAACCTTAAGACCTCAAGTCCTTATTCACAAAACCTTTCGAAAATCAAGGGCATTAACCCAAAACTTGTTTCATAATTCAACAGTTTACAATACCTAAACATTTCCATAAATCTCGTGGGGCTCGGCCCAACATTCTTTCTTAAAACTTTTCTGTAAAAACTTTGATTTGAAAAGTATCATGCTCATGACACCGTGATCCACCATCACGTGTCTCCGTAGGTTCAACAACCCGCACGGACTACATCACGCACAATTAAACAAACATAATCAATTCCGACACCGTGATCCACTGTCACGTGTCTCCGTAGGTTCAACAACCCACACGGACTATTAACCAAACATAACCAATTCCGACTCGTGATCCACATCACGTGTCTCCGTAGGTATAACAACCCGCACGGACTATATCAATCATAACAATCACTCACACAGCCCGACACCGTAGTCCACCGCCACGTGTCACCGTAAGCCGTCGAGCTCACCGGTTGACGCACCGTGTCCGAAACTCATGGTCCATCGCCATGCGTTATCGTAGGCCTCGTCGGACCAAAGACGATTGGACCTCGCACTCACTAAGTTACGATCCCGTAGTCCACCGCCACGAATCCTCGTAGGTCCGTCGAACCAACACGAGTGAACTTAGCGGTCACACACATATTCACATTCACATTACATACA
The DNA here is from genome assembly GCA_033398695.1 of Orobanche coerulescens. Taxonomy (NCBI): domain Eukaryota; kingdom Viridiplantae; phylum Streptophyta; class Magnoliopsida; order Lamiales; family Orobanchaceae; genus Orobanche; species Orobanche coerulescens. Next base: position 7,585,449 of record CM065816.1, on the reverse strand, counting down.
ACAACGAGCACCATTAATCAATCACCTTGATCACCACAAAATCGTACATTGCACGCAAATAACACAACCTCGACACTCGCAACAACTATCATCAATCAACGACATTTAACCAACATAACACACATTCGATACACAATACATTGTACAACCAAGTGTACAACCATCCCATATGTACGTCGCATTCCTGCACAATTGGCACAACGCCTAACACGTATACTGATATAACATTATTATCACAAAGCCTTCAAATTGCGGAAACACAACCAACTCAAACGGAACATATTTACGAAGGCAAGCGAAGTCATCATACATCTCATACGTAATTACTAGTCGCAAGATACAAGTCGTATAGTAAGATACTTGCCTTAACAACTGCTACCAAACGCTCTGAAGAACACGGTTCGATCGGGAAGCTCGGACCCCGAAGAAGACAACGAACGAAAGGGTTCCGACTCGAGTTCTTCACAAGAATTCGACCCTAACAACATATAATCAATAAATCATCGATCATACGAGGAAGAATAATCGTAGAACGCCCGAAAACCCCTCTATGACATTTTACCGGACACCTTCAAGGCGTCGATCAAGAACTCGACCAAAACAACGAATCGATACGATCCAACCATGGAATAACAAGGGAAAAGATGTAATACATCTTAATAATCATCAATCTATCATAATACCAAGTTAAATCGGATTAATCGGACGAAAACAACCAAAATACCCAAAATCCCCAAAATTAGATTTCTAGAAAATCGACTGATTCGCTCGATCAAAGGATGTTATAGGATGGATGATTGATGATATGAACTCCAAGACTTCATGGATTTATTGAACAACAACATCTCTCCATGATAGAAACAACCTCGTAGCGGAAGAGAAGTAGAAGAAGGAGAAAAATGGCGAAAAAAGCATGCTGGGCCTTAAATAGGTGACAGGACTCGGCCGTGTCCGCCCGACACGGTCGTGGCGCGCATCCGGCAGCGGGGGACTCGACCGTGTCCTGCTAGACATGGTCGCGCCGCCGAGGGGCCTACCGATAGTGACTGTCGCGGCGCTCGGCATTGACTCGGCCGTGTCTGGAACACGGTCGGGCCTCAAGCGATCGGTTCGGCTTATCCGGAAGAGTTCGGCTCGGCCGTGCAGGCGACACGGTCGGGTCACGAGGCGAGACTTGGCTTATCCGGACGAAGTGCACGGGCCGTGTCGGACGAAACGGCAGAGTTCGGCCGGCAGTGATGATCGCCAATAACAAGCGGGTGAGCTAAACGACCATAACTCTCTCGTCAGGACTCCGATTGACTCACCGTTCGAACCATTGGAAAGCTAACTCGATGCTCTATAATATTGCAAAGATTCAGAATTTTTGGATTTACCAAAAATTAATGTTGATCTAACAAAGTCGAACTAATAATTAGAAAATTCGTTTATTAATCCTGAATTCAACAAAACGACACCGAAACCCGAACCTGAATACGAACCGAAGATACAGTTACGAAGTACTCACAAATACGAATCTAAGAGCTAGTAGGACACACGATTCCGACCACCCGAAGGCTCGAAATTCGACAACGGAAGGTAATTACCCCAAACTTTGGGAAATTACGAAAATGGCCCAAATGCCCGAAAATCACCATACGACAACGAATAATCAAACCGAAGCTCACAACACGTATAACAACGTTAAATGAACTTACTAAAAACCCCAAACGACAGTTTCGAACGAGATTCGCAAGAACCGAACTCAAGCGCGGAAAAGTCGCTAAAAAGCACGGAACTCAACAAAGCGGACCAAACGAACTCGGATGACAAAAGTGCAGAATTAAATATTCTCCGAATGACGAAACGGTCAAAAGCGAGTCGTCAAAACGGACTTCGGCCGAAAAAAGAAATTTACCGAAAATCGAAAATTTGCGGATATTACATTCTACCCTCCTTAAAAGAAGTTTCGTCCCGAAACTTAAATCCAGTAGGGGGAAGAAATATTCCGCCAGGAAAAACTCAACAAGATACACAAGAATGCGTAACTAACGCCCAACGGCGAAATGTTACAATCAACGCAAAGGAATATACGGCGTGAAAACACGCTCCACGGCGACCAACACAACGTCGCCGTTAGGGATATAATAAAACCAACAAATGACAAGCGTCATCAAACGGATAATATAGCCAAGTCAATTATCCGACAATCACAAAACACAACGAACGAAAATTAATATGATTGACCAACCCAACGGTACATCAATCAAAACGCGAGCCAACCGCTGAACAAATACGGAATCCCACCGCCCAAGGGTTGGAAGATCGAAAACGAGACTAATTTCCCGAACTTAAGGGAATTAGGAAGGAGCTGAATGCTCAACAATCACGAAACGAGAACAAAACCGAACAAACAAACGATCGAACCACAACGATCGAGACAACAAAAATCGAACAATCATGTTGAAACACGAAGGATAAGAAAATTCAAACAACAACTCCCGGGATGATCTGGTGAGAACAACAAGACGTGCATTCCCATAAGATCCACAGGAAAGGGAATAGCGATTGAAAAGTCACATCGATAACGGATCGACCCACAACAAGATCACAGTTCGTTCGAACGATGAAACCGAAATACAGAACAAGTTCATAAAGTATCAACGAACACGACGAGTCAATAGACCTGAGAAAGAGGAAATGCAGAAGTCAAAACGATACAGGCATTACATTCGACCTCTTATAATAGAAATGTCGTTCCCGCAACTCACAACAACTGGAGTAAGGTGACAACACAAAAAGCAAACGACAGAAATATCTCCCATGGGCCTCTCAGATCCGATCCTCATATCTTTACTGAAGTTCGCGCCCCGAAAGACTCGGAACCCAACTCGCAAAACTGGATCCTGTGTCTCTCGGGTCCACACTTGAAAAGCATTACTGACGAGAAGAACAATTGGCACGTACATGCCCCCGGCACAATACGTTCGAAATGCCTCGACTCGGCATATCGAAAATACAGATGCTAGATACAATGGAACATAACACCACAAAACAACATACCGGAGATGCCAACTCAGCATAATAAAGAATCATAACACATATCATATACAACGATTACCATCGTAAGGTAATACACACACAAACACTACAACAACGACAGTATCGTTCGGCGACACCAACGGCCCGAACGATAATCAGCACATAATTACAAACATTATGAAACAATCACACATGTACACAAACGTACAAACCCAAGCTTCAACATCTCACACTCGTGCGACAACACGCAAATCGCCACGAGGCGATAAACAGTAAACACCAGTTCACACCCCTCGCAGAGGGCTAGTACAATAATTGCGTGGCAATGCCTCGACGTTCATGCCACCAATTCGATCATACTCGGGAGGAACATCAAAACGACAAAGCAAAAATCATACATACATTCCCAAACGCAAACGGGAATTGATAGGTTTTACAAAAAAACAAGAAATAAAAACCACCTTTTGAAAATAATTTAGAAAAACACCGGTTGATCTTGAGTATCACCTTTCAAAAAAAGTACAAACGTGAACATCGTTATCGAGACTTTGGAAAACCATTTCGCATTTGAGAAAAATGAGGACACTTTCTCTTAGTGGAAAACTTTCAGAATATTCGACCCTCGGGTCTAAGTAAAAGTGTTTATAAAACATTGAAAAATATCTCAAAACATTTTGGTCCTCGAGGTAGAAGAATTCGGAAACATATCGTGGCACCTTGGAAGTACCATGAGAAAACAATTCATTTTAAACGTACGTCTCGAAATTTATTTCTAGGATACTCAAGATTTTCAAAGATAATTCAATGGGCTAGAATGCCCAAAAATCTCAGATAATTACACGGAACATTATAGCGTTGTGGGTCCCGCGGAACCCACGGGATAAAACTATTTACAAAACGCCAAAAGGGCGATGGCGGTAATATTTCAAAAACTCACAAAAGCCATTTACAAAATACTAAATACCGTCATAAGAATTTCCAAGCGATCAAGGCCATAATGTCAAAACTCGGTTAAGGGAATCGATTTTAAAATAAAACTCGATCGGTAAAATCTAAAGCCATTACAAAAGAACTCACGCGGCGGATAAAAAAATACGATCCAACATGCATAATCCAATTGAATACGTCTCACGACATCTAGTTTAAACATATAACAAAACCATTCCTCGGAGTTTCCCACGAACTCGATCGCCGATACCTTTTCGAAATCCATCAAGGTTTACAACTTCCACACCATACCACACCACCGGTGGTTCAAAGATAAAACAATAATGTGCCCAGTTCTATACACATACTATATGCCACAAGTACTAAACACAATTATATTACACAATACTGTGTAAAGAAAATCATGCACCGCAATTAACTCACTAAGATAAAATCGAGATACACAGGTACTTCGCATAAAAGAGGAGACTTACATCCACAGGTCGCACGGAGGTGACGGTCGCCCACGATACTAATCTCGTCCGACAACATAACCGACACGTTGTGACTACGCACAACTCAACTTGTCACCTGATGACTCAAACGACATGACAACACATTACTCGACAAATCACGACTTGACTCGACCCGACAGCCTAGGTTTCCGCAACCTAAGCTCCGATACCATAAATGTAACATCTCCAGATCGAACCGGGAATATTACACGCCGCAGACCCTCTCCGCGAGGATCCACCGAGCTAGACATCCATAAACAACCAAATGCTTGCCCGACTGTGGTCAAACAATATAATAATACGAGGCACTGTTAAGGTCACTTACACATAAACACACAGACCGATGAGGTCACACAACTCTATCAACAGGTGACTAACAATATTACCCACACAGGGGTGAAATACAATACGGCGGAAGATGAATCAACTCTAATAATACAACTAAACTCTACCAACTCTCAACTCTTGATTAGTATCGCAGCTCGTCATCCCCTTGTGCCAATCCTGTTGCTCCCTGAACCTGCATGTACCTGGACGCAGAACAGACATCCACCCCCCGAATACTCGGGGGTTAGTAAAACTCCACTGTTTTACTAGTGCAAGTATCAAATCATACGAAATGTAACAAGCAATTAATAATCCTTATCAAATATAATAATCAAGTATCAAATATTCCCGGGAGGTTTTCACAAGAGAAGATAAGCTATGAAGCATTTGAAAATAAGATTATCATCTCGGGAATTTTTAGAATTTCAAAACCTTAAGACCTCAAGTCCTTATTCACAAAACCTTTCGAAAAACTGAAGGGCATTAACCCAAAACTTGTTTCATAATTCAACAGTTTACAATACCGAAAACATTTCCATAAATCTCGTGGGGCTCGGCCCAACATTCTTTCTTAAAACTTTTCCTGTAAAAACTTTGATTTGAAAAGTATCATGCTCATGACACCGTGATCCACTGTCACGTGTCTCCGTAGGTTCAACAACCCGCACGGACTACATCACGCACAATTAAACAAACATAATCAATTCCGACACCGTGATCCACTGTCACGTGTCTCCGTAGTTTCAACAACCCACACGGACTATTAACCAAACATAACCAATTCCGACTCCGTGATCCACTGTCACGTGTCTCCGTAGGTATAACAACCCGCACGGACTATATCAATCATAACAATCACTCACGATCCACGACACTGTAGTCCACCGCCACGTGTCACCGTAAGCCCGTCGAGCTCACCGGTTGGGCGACCGTGTCCGAAACTCATGGTCCACTGCCATGCGTTATCGTAGGCCTCGTCAGACCAGCACGATTGGACCTCAGTACCTCACTAAGTTCTGATCCCGTAGTCCACTGCCACAAATCCTCGTAGGTCCCGTCGAACCAACACGAGTGAACTTAGCGGTCACACACATATTCACATTCACATTACATACAACAACGAGCACCATTAATCAATCACCTTGATCACCACAAAATCGTACATTGCACGCAAATAACACAACCTCGACACTCGCAACAACTATCATCAATCAACGACATTTAACCAACATAACACACATTCGATACACAATACATTGTACAACCAAGTGTACAACCATCCCATATGTACGTCGCATTCCTGCACAATTGGCACAACGCCTAACACGTATACTGATATAACATTATTATCACAAAGCCTTCAAATTGCGGAAACACAACCAACTCAAACGGAACATATTTACGAAGGCAAGCGAAGTCATCATACATCTCATACGTAATTACTAGTCGCAAGATACAAGTCGTATAGTAAGATACTTGCCTTATTAAACGCTAACTAACTCTCCGAAGAACACGGTTCGATCGGGAAGCTCGGACCAAGAAGACAACGAGCGAAAGGGTTCCGACTCGAGTTCTTCACAAGAATTCGACCCTAACAACATATAATCAATAAATCATCGATCATACGAGGAAGAATAATCGTAGAACGCCCGAAAACCCTCTATGACATTTTAGGACACCTTCAAGGCGTCGATCAAGAACTCGACCAAAACAACGAATCGATACGATCCAACCATGGAATAACAAGGAAAAGATGTAATACATCTTAATAATCATCAATCTATCATAATACCAAGTTAAATCGGATTAATCGACGAAAACAACCAAAATACCCAAAATCCCCAAAATTAGATTTCTAGAAAATCGACTGATTCGCTCGATCAAAGGATGTTATAGGATTGATGATTGATTATTTGAACTCCAAGTCTTCCTTGATTTATTTAACAACAACATCTCTCCATGATATAAACAACCTCAGCGGAAGAGAAGTAGAAGAAGGAGAAAAATGGCGAAAACGATCACTGGGCCTTAAATAAAGCCGACAGACTCGACCGTGTCCGCTCGACACGGTCGTGGCGCGCATCTGCCGGGCAGGACTCGACCGTGTCTGCTAGACACGGTCTCGCCGCCGAGGGGCCTACCGATAGTGACTGTCCATGGCGCTCGGCATTGACTCGGCCGTGTCTGGAACACGGCAGTCGGGCCTTGCCCGGCTTATCCGGAAGAGTTCGGCTCGGCCGTGCTGTGCGACAGTCGGGTCCCGAGGCGAGACTTCGGCTTATCCGGACGAGTGCAGCACGGGCCGTGTCGACGACACGGCCGAGTTCGGCCGGCGTGATCGGCCAATAACGAGCGGGTGAGCTAAAACGACCATAACTCTCTCGTCCGGACTCCGATTGACTCACCGTTCGAACCATTGGAAAGCTAACTCGATGCTCTATAATATTGCAAAGGTTCAGAATTTTTGGAGTTACCAAAAATTAATGGTGATCTAACAAAGTCGAACTCATACTTAGAAAAGTCGTTTAGTAATCCTGAATTCAACAAAACGACACCGAAACCCGAACCTGAATACGAACCGAAGATACGGTTACGAAGTACTCACAAAGACGAATCTAAGAGCTAGTAGGACACACGATTCCGACCACCCGAAGGCTCGAAATTCGACAACGGAAGGTAATTACCCCAAACTTTGGGAAATTACGAAAATGGCCCAAATGCCCGAAAATCACCATACGACAACGAATAATCAAACCGAAGCTCACAACACGTATAACAACGTTAAATGAACTTACGAAAAACCCCAAACGACAGTTTCGAACGAGATTCGCAAGAACCGAACTCAAGCGCGGAAAAGTCGCTAAAAAGCATGGAACTCAACAAAGCAGCACCGAAACGAACTCGGATGACAAAAAGTGCAGAATTAAATATTCTCCGAATGACGAAACGGTCAAAAGCGAGTCGTCAAAACGGACTTCGGCCGAAAAAAGAAATTTACCGAAAATCGAAAATTTGCGGATATTACAATACCATCAATTCCTCTTACTTTCAATGTCGAGAACGTACAATCATAAATGTACACTTGCCTTGAATAATCGACGACGCAACGAACGGAAATGGAAAGTCACCGACGAATGCTAGGAACCATCGAAACCGAACCTAACGATTCGAAGAATACAATCACAACAGATTCTAAACGAATACGGAATTGGAATACGCCCGGAAACCCGCCTACTATTCATATATATTCGTATAAAAACGACAACGAGGGCGGACCACAACCAAACCCTCTCGATTTCGTAAAAATCACGAAATATACCATGAATCCGTAGGGAAACTAAGAGTACCAACAAGATTAATCATATTCATCTTGAATTAATCAACAAAACGGAATGAATCGGACAAAAACGCAAAAACCCCCAAATCTCCCCAAAAGTAGGGTTCTAAAGATCTAACCTTGATTCGCTGGATCGAAGGATGTTATAGGATGATCGATCAATGATATGAACTCAGGAACTTCATGGATTTGTTGTTTAACAACATGGCTTCATCTTCTCCGAAGCTCCAGCCGTGGACCGAAGAGAAAGGAAATGAAGAATGAGTGAGAAAGTGTCATTCTGTCATTTATATATTTGGTAGGAACTAGCGTGCGCTAGCCTTTCAGGACTAGCGTGCGCTATCGGCAATATCGGCCAAAGACTCTCGGCCATGGCCCGTATGACCGGCACCACCGACCAGTCTGCCGACCATGACTCGTCCGCCGATTCCCGCTAGCGTGCGCTACGGCCGGCCTGCGCTAGCCGACTGTCGGTAGCCTGCGGACTAGCAAGCTCATCCGTGCGTACGCTAGTCGGCCGACAACAGACGCTACCCTGCCGGTCGCGTGCGCAACGGCCGTGTAGCGTGTGCTACCCGCCGATCCTACCCGAGTCCGAACCTCGAATCCCTCGCCTGTGCCCGATAACGTACGCTGGCCGACTGACAGCGTGCGCTACATCAGCTGAAGAGCAGAAGGCCCCCGGCCAGAGCGTGCGCTACGCCGGTTCTCTGGCTCGCTCGGTCGTGCGCCCATCGTCCGACTGTAACTGCGGCCGTCCGGTCATTTCCGCAATCGTCCGGCCAGTGCGACCACGAGGGCTCGACGACTCGATTTCAAAGCGCACGGAACGAACACGACGAAAAGTTCGCGGACAACATCAACGACCCGAAATAAAAGCGTAATGTAATAATTAATCATACGCGACCGAGAAAAGAGTCGAGACAACGAATACAGATAGAATACCCATAACTTTGGGTAAATTACAAAATGGCCCAAAACGCCCGAAAATCACGATACGCGATCGAATAACCAAACCGAAGTTCACAACACTTCTAACAAAGTTAAACGGACTTACGGCAAACTCGAAACAGCAGTTTAGAACGAGATTCGCAAGAATCGAACTCAAGTGCGGAAAAGTCGCTGAAAAGCACGGAACTCAACATAACGACACCGAAACGAACTCGGATGTCAAAAAATGTAGAATTAATCATTCTCAGGGTGACGAAACAGTCCCAAGCGAGTTGTCAAAACGGACTTCCGCCGAAAATAGAAAGTTACCGAAAATCAAAATTACGGGTATTTACATTCTACCCTCCTTAAAAGAAGTTTCGTCCCGAAACTTAAAACAAGTAGGGAGAAGAAATATCCCGTTAGAAAAAACTCAACGAGATACACAAGAACCGAAACTTACGCCCAAACGGCGAATCATCAATATAGAACACAACAATACATTACCCGAAGGTAAACTAAACCAATGCTGAAAGAGATGCGAATCACCATGCCCGAAGGCTCCAACAAAATACCAATACATCGCAATGGCTCCTGAAACCCTCACCAAGTGTATCACGATGGCCTAAAAGCCGAATGACCCAAAGTCAGTAAATCATCACAATCTGATTCCCAAAGAAGCAACCACGATCGGACATACCCCTCGGCGTATGCACAGCCAGCCGCAAATCGTCGGACATATCCAATACGACATGGACTACGAACTACCAAACAATAAGGCTCAAGAGGGACATCACAGTACGCCCGATCCGGAAATGTGTCCGTGCACATGTCCACCCCGTATACGGAATCCAGAATATACGTGTGACAATGTACCTAATTAGCCTCAAGAACTACGTCTCGTGTGCACGGTCCAATGCGGAAACATCCACGCATGACCATCGAGTGCCTGGCTAAAAATCCTACACATAACCAATCGGCACGCAGACATGATTCCAGATATGCCATGATACAACATGACAACGAAACTCAAAGGTTAAAATACCCATTACGGATCATACGATTCACCAAGTGAACGATGACACACGAATAATGAAAGATCGACACGACCAACGATATTCAAAACAACCATCCTGGGATAAGAATTCCCTAAGGACCGATTAACACGGCAATAACCACAACACCACAATTCGGGAAATCCTCCACCCTCAACGATCACAAAATTATCGAGTTCACCAGAATAATAGTGTGCTGCCCTGAGTTGGCCAACACGACAACAATAACTCACAGATGGGCACTATCCTCGGCGATCCCCATTCAATATCTCGATTGTCTTTGAACGACCAATCGATAACGACTCAACGAATGGGAACTATCTTCGACAGTCCCAATTCAATACTTCGGTTACCTTAGAACGGCAACTCGATAACAACGGTACAACGGATGTCTCGGCACACTTAAATCAGTTACCGATAATGAAGATGAAATTCGAATACATCAATGCCTTCAATCGGCCGTTTACGAACAACAATAATATTTGGCATGATTTGTCGACGGGTGTCGTATCAAACAATCCCCTGATATCAATACAATCATAAGGAGACCAAGTCTCGAAATGATACACACATTCGTACACCTACACGATAACATTAGTCTCATTGATTAGTACGAGTATAAAACTTGCCTCGATATCAATACAACGAACTGTTACCAATTCAGTTGATTTCGTCTTACGAATTCCTCAGTCTCGACCAAGTTAATCTACGAACCCTTCAACCTTAACCGCAACACAACAGTCATAATTCACGATCAAACATCATATCTTATTGTAAAACGAAGGATTAATAATCAACAGGTTCGATGACGACCAATATCAATACCACCGAACCACAAACTCAATCGTTTCACCATATCTCGACTAATCACAGTCTGAACAATACAACTCAGACACTTACACATCCTGTCCACAATAAGAGTCGAAATATGATGATCATATCAGAAACAAATGAGGACCAATAATAAGGGTCTAAATGTTCCAAACTCAATTCTTAAATACGAATTGATAAGGTTCCCTTCTCGTAAATCCATCGTTAAAATTTACTTATGACCGTCATCATTTCGAATCATCCGACTGGTTCAAAACAATAGATAATCCTACTAAAAAGGTTATCAAACAGTCCAATCATTCGACTTGAACATTTGCTCCATACGTATGGGCTTCCAAATTCGGAGATGAATAATAGTCTCATCAAACTCATAATCACATTCGTATTCCGATACGAATATTATATCAAACACATAGTTTAGCTCTAGATATGAATATTCCATATTCATTTTCAAAACATCAACACTTCTTAAAAAAATTCATCACCTCGTATAATTCAAGAGTTCTTCAAGAACACGAAATATCCGAAATCCCATTCAGAACAACATATCCGAGGTATATATCTCCATGTTACCATTTTCTTCGTCATGCCATTCATACAACCTTAAGAGTCGCAACAATACTGTCATCACCATATGAAGAAGGTCTCAATAATCATATCAACATCCGAAATCTCTTATTACAATTCCAATAAATCTCGTATAACATTATCACATGATACCACAATTGTAACACCCTGCATCCTCACAGGGAATATTACACGCCGTAAACCCTTCTCACAAGGATTTACAGTGCTAAGCACAATTTTTCCACATCATTTCAAAAATGCTAAAAAGACCGATGACGGTAATATTTTTTTCAAATATTAAGAAAAAAAATCATTTTCCAAATACCGTCAAAACGATCAAGGCCAAAATGCCAAAGACTCAGTTTAGGGAATCGGTTTTACAAAATAAAAATTCAGTTGGCAAAATACCAAAAGCCATTTCAAAATACTCACGCAGCGGATAAAAGTACAGTCCAATTTATGCATTTTCATTGAAATAAGACGAACATCAAAATACACGATTCCCAACATACTCCCTCCCAAGTAGTAATCCTTAAAGAAATGAACCACTATCAAAGGGATACGAGGACTACCATGTATGGACGAACCACGAAGAAGAATAATTTGAACTCCATTCCAAGAATCATCAAAAACTTCATGAACAAATCTTAAATCCGAGCTCTCCATCTTAATCTTGTTTGAGAGAATCATCTCTCAATGTTTAGGAACTTCAAGTACTTCCCAAGGTTCTCTCTATTGACTGAAGGAAGGAGAATGGACAAAATGCCTCTCAGCACTCGTCTATCCTCTCTATAAAACACATCACTAGCGCGCGCTAGACCTTATATTTAGCGTGCGCTACATGACTAGCGTGCACTATCCTTCCTTGATAGCGTGCGCTATCGGGCAGTCCAGAAGCTACTACATTGCTTCGAAATTCATCTAACGTACGTAATGCCCATGCATTAGCGTACGCTAACAGGCGTTGACTTGATACAGTGAAATGCTCAGTAGCGTGCGCTATTCTTCGACCTTAACGCGCGCTAATCGTCGTTGACTTGCTACAGTATCGTGCCCCCACATGCCGAAAGCATCCGCGATTATCGGGATTCCTTTGACCGATATGGAATTAGCGTGCGCTAATCATACGGTTTTAGCGTGCGCTAGCTCTACACGACAAGCACTCGTTGACCTTATCTGGACGCGCGTCGAACATGGCCGGGTCCACCCGCCGAAATCTAAGATTCCATTATTGGCGATCTGGTGTTAGCGTGCGCTAACCAACATGCGTTAGCGTGCGCTAACTGAATATAAAAATCAACCTGGGCCTACCTTTCGGCCACCTTCCGAAACTAACCCAGCAAGTCGTTACGTACGTTAGGGGTCCTCCTTAGCGTACGTAACCGAATCTCTTAGCGTGCGCTAAGTATGCACCGTAGCGTACGCTAAGTATATATCTTAGCGCGCGCTAGGCATACCTTGTAGCGTGCGCTAACGTAGCTGTACTTAGCCATTTTCCGCTATTCTCTACCAACATCTCGACATACCAAACGATCATACGGCACATCATCCTCAAGCACAATTATCCAACATATAAATCCAAAATCAGCAAGATAACCAAGAATTATCGAATAATCCAAACAACATACTTACAGGTCTATGAAGTCGATGATCTCCCGTGGTACTAGTATGCGACTCCCAAACAAAGTCTCAACACAAAACCGATACACGCTAATATCGAAATTAGCAATTTGACAAAATCTCAAGGAAGGGTTCACGTCCGTAACCACAGTCACGACTTCTTCTCCTTACATCCAACATTCTAAAGGGCACACACGTGCGGAAGTATAATCCAAATCGCACCTTCTCGAAGTGACCAATTCCAAAGAATACCAAGCTAAAAACGAAACGGTCAAGAAAATACAAGAAGAGTGAGAGGACTTACAAGTACCGGTCGCACTGTGATGATGGCAGAGTAGTGATACTGTGGGCAAATGACGACTCAATCGACCCAAAAGACCGACACTAGGTATCCATAAACCTAAGCTCCGATACCATATTCTCGTAACACCCCAAGTTATTCGGGGTATATTACGGTACGTGAGCCCCGCCGTGGGACACACAAGGCTAAACATACGCGGAACTATAAAACTTGACCGAGAAGGTCTACATACAATGGAAAGAAAGACGATACAAATGGTATTCAAAACCATAACCAATGAAACCATATACATCACTGCACAAATCAATACCTCGGCAACACAGGCCGGAACATCAAGGAAACTGAAATACAATACTCGAGTATTTAAAATCCATTCCAGTACAACAACACTGAATGGAGGAATCCAAAAAGATAACCGGAGACAAGACACAGTATCACACTTGCCCATCATCTTCATGCCGACCCGATACCCGCTTGTCCTCTCTCCTGGAACCTGAAATATATAAAAAGTATTTCCCCCATAAAGGGGTTAGCCGTCGAATAGCTAGTGCAAGTATAACAGTATGAAACACAATACTCCTCGACAATAAAGTAAATGTAATCCGTCAATTCATCAATTCAAGACTAGTATTCCGGAATAACTAAAATCTCATGACGTATGTGAATGCCGTAGAAACGGTTCGTTCATATCATACGCCGTTACATGTAAGAATGCCGTCAAAACGGTTCGTTCATTACATGCCAACAATACATATATGAATGCCGTAAAAACGGTTCGTTCATAATATGCCATCAATATATCTATGAATGCCGTAAAAACGGTTCGTTCATATCATACCATCAATTCCTCTTACTTTCAAAGTCGAGAACGTACAATCATAAATGTACACTTGCCTTGAATAATCGACGACGCAACGAACGGAAATGGAAAGTCACCGACGAATGCTAGGAACCATCGAAACCGAACCTAACGATTCGAAGAATACAATCACAACAGATTCTAAATGAATACGGAATTGGAATACGCCCGGACTACGATTCATGTATATTCGTATAAAAACGACAACAAGGGCGAACCACAACCAAACCCTCTCGATTTCGTAAAAATCACGAAATATACCATGAATCCGTAGGGAAACTAAGAGTACCAACAAGATTAATCATATTCATCATGAATTAATCAACAAAACGGAATGAATCGGACAAAAACGCGAAAACCCCCAAATCTCCCCAAAAGTAGGGTTCTAAAGATCTAACCTTGATTCGCTGGATCGAAGGATGTTATAGGATGATCGATCAATGATATGAACTCAGGAACTTCATGGATTTGTTGTTTAACAACATGGCTTCATCTTCTCCGAAGCTCCAGCCGCGGACCGAAGAGAAAGGAAATGAAGAATGAGTGAGAAAGTGGGGCCGTACATCATTTATATCTCGGGCCGGAACTAGCGTGCGCTAGCCTTCCGGACTAGCGTGCGCTATCGGCCAAGATCGCCCAAGACTCTCGGCCATGGCCCGCATGACCGGCACCACCGACCACCTGCCGACCATGACTCGTCGCCGACTCCCGCTAGCGTGCGCTACGGCCGAAGCTGCGCGCCAGCCGACTTGGCCCAAAGAGCCTCGGACTAGCAAGCTCATCCGTAACGCACACTAGTCGGCCGACAGCAGACGCTACCCTGCCGATCGGCGCAACGGCCGGCGATGGCGTGCGCTACCCGCCGATCCTACCCGAGTCGAACCTCGAATCCCCGCCTGTGCCCGGGCACAGGCGTACGGGCCGACTCGGCGGCGTGCGCTACATCTGCTGAAGCTAGCACGCGGTGTCGGCCGTAGCGTGCGCTTACGCCGGTTCTCGCCGTGTTGCTACTGGTCGGTGCGACCATCGTCCGGCGTAACTCGCAATCGTCCGCAAGTGCCGACCACTGTGGCTCGGCGACTCGATTTCCGAAAACGCATTTTAACGAACACGACGAAAAGTCCGCGGACAACATCAATGACCCGAAATAAAAGCGTAATGTAATAATTAATCATACGCGACCGAGAAAAGAGTCGAGACAACGAATACAGATAGAATACCCATAACTTTGGGTAAATTACAAAATGACCCAAAACGCCCGAAAATCACGATACGCGATCGAATAACCAAACCGAAGTTCACAACACTTCTAACAAAGTTAAACGGACTTACGGGAAACTCAAATGTTAGCTTTAGAACGAGATTCGCAAGAATCGAACTCAAGTGCGGAAAAGTCGCTGAAAAGCACGGAACTCAACATAACGACACCGAAACGAACTCGGATGTCAAAAAGTGTAGAATTAATCATTCTCAGGGTGATGAAACGGTCCCAAACGAGTTGTCAAAACGGACTTCCGCCGAAAATAGAAAGTTACCGGAAATCAAAATTACGGGTATTTACACTAATGGGGCAACTAATCTGCACAGAAGGTTGCTGAATCGAAAATGCAGAAGCAACCGAAAAAGTACCTGAAGAATTCGGCCTCCAGTACCATTCCCGAGCGGCTCCTAGTCCTTCATCTGTGAGCTGCAAACCCGAAAATAGGACCGGGTTGGCTGCAACAATACCCTTCCAAACCTTAGAAGCTCCTGGCTTGGCAATTAAGGCATCATTAGAGAAACCAGACTTCATATATTTGGCCGCCAAAACCTGAGCCCAAAGTGCAGTGCTCTCAGTACAAACTCTCCATCCCAGCTTTGCCATGAACGCGAGATTCATAGAAACCATCGACTCGAGACCCAAACCCCCCAATTGCTTAGGCTTCGTGACAATATCCCAACTCACAAGGCTTGTGAATCTCTCGCCTGTAGCCCCTTTCCAGAGGAAAGCCCGAATTCTTTTCTCAATCTCTGAACAGATTCCTTTAGGTATGAGCACGGTTTGCATCATGTAGTATGGGATCGTACTCAAAACCGACTGAGCTAATACTTGTCTGCCAGCAAGAGTTAAATGTTTAGTTTTCCATCCCTCAAGACGCTGTGAAATGCGTTCCAAAAGGCCAGAAAAGTCACCCATTCGAACTCGACCATGAATAGATTGAACCCCCAAATATCGGCCTAGGTTATTCGTGAGAGGAATATTTGCCATGGACGACAAATAGGCCGCCAAATTCACATATGTATTAGGGGAACAGAAAAGTTGAGACTTCAGAAAATTGACCTTTTGACCAGAGCATGCACAAAATTTCATCAAACATTGTAACACTATAGCCATTTGTTCTGCTGTAGCTTCCGCAAACAGAACTAGATCATCCGTAAAGAATAAATGAGTAAGCCCTGGTCCTCGCCTAGAAGCCCGAATCCCTCTCCAGCTACCCTTGTCAACCTCCTCCTGAATGATATGGCTTAAGCGTTCCATGCATAGCACAAAATGATAAGAAGAAATGGGATCTCCTTGACGGATTCCACGCTTTGGGATAAACCAGTCAGAACGTTTTCCATTCCATAAGATACTCATTTTTGCTGTTCGAAGGCAATTCATGATATTTCTTACCCACAAATCAGATAAGCCCGCCTCACGCAGGGTGTCGTTAACAAAATCCCAGTTCAATCTGTCATACGCCTTCTCCAAGTCAATCCTCAAGACCATAGTCCCCTTGGCCCCCTTCATAGTCTGCATAGAATGTAGGACTTCCTGGTATATGATAATATTATCAGAAATTTGTCTACCTGGCACAAAGCTGCTCTGGTGAGATCCAACCAGTTTGGGGAGAACTCTTTGTAACCTATTAGTGAGCACTTTGGTAACCACTTTATAAGACACATTGCAAAGACCGATAGGACGAAATTTCGAGGGCAAATCTGGAGCCGAGACTTTGGGGACTAATGAGAGGCAAGTTTCATTGGTACCTTGCGGGAGTACACCTGTAGCCATGAAGTCAAGCACAAAACTAGAGAGCCCTGAACCAATCGTTTGCCACATATGTTGGTAGAAACCAGCGTGTAAACCATCAGGACCGGGCGCCTTAAAAGGGGCCATTTGGAAGAGAGCTTTTCTAACTTCCTCTGCGGTATAAGGCTTATCCAGCAAAGCTTTTTCATCCTCAGTCAAGATAGGAAAGCAGCCCTTAGGAGCAAAAGAAATATCACAAGCACCATCCTGCTCAAAAAGGCGTCGAAAATAATCACAAACCAATTTTTTGGTCTCGGACTCATCCATAACCCACTCATCTTGCGCATTTTTAAGGGGACCCATTCGCTTTCTAGATTTTCGGACAGAAGTTACGGCGTGATAAAACTTAGTGTTTCTATCACCAGAACTGATCCATTCCTCTCTTGAGCGCTGGAACCATAATAATTCTTCTTGATATAAAACATCTTCAAGTTCGGCCTGGAGCTTCGCATTCAACTTCACTAGCCCGGCATTATACTGCAAAGCTAATTTAGTTTGAATCCCCGTTAACCTGCCCAAAAGAAGACGCTTGCGAGCATGGATGTTACCAAAGACCTGAGCGTTCCAAAGCTGCACTTCATTGACAAAAGCTAAGTAATTCTCGGCTAAAGACTTGGACGGCTGCCAAGTTCTCTTCACAAACTCCCCAAAATCAGGATGAGTTAACCATGAAGATAAAAAACGAAAAGTATACGGCTCAGAATTAATGGGTCGCTTCCTCGTATCCAACAATAAAGGGGTATGATCAGAGCAAATTTTAGGCAAATGTCGAACTCTAGCTTCAGGAAATTTTTCTTGCCACTCAACTGAGCATAACGCTTTATCCAGTCTAGCAGCAGTATAGGTAGATTTCGTGTTCCCTCTTTCCCAAGTGAATCGAGCACCGTCAAAGGCCAAATCAATCAACTCCTCTTCAAAAACCCAGTCAATAAAATCATGGCTCCTTTGGCGAGAGAAAGTGTTCGGGTTGCTCACCTCCTCACGCAAAAGGACCGAATTATATTCCCCCATGGATAACCAGGATCCTGCCAAACCAAGTTTAGCATGACAGAGATCCTTCCATAAACGTTTCCTCAGGGTTTGTTTCGGGCTAGCGTACACAACAGAGAAAAAACATTTCTCCGATCCCTCCCCAGCAACCTCTAAAAGGACAAAATGAGGATGGGTTTTGATGACATTCACAGAGACCGTATGTCGCCAAAAAATCCAAATACCCCCACTGAAACCGACAGCCTCTACTCGTAACCAATCCGGAAATCCCATCTTCAAACAAATCTCATCTGCATGCCTTCCCGAAACCTTAGTTTCAAGAAGACAAAAGATATCAGGAGAGTACAGACGCATAAATTCTTTAAAGGTACGGCCGAAGGGTCTCGAGGCCGCACCTTGACAATTCCATGTAATAATCTTCATAAAGAAGCCAAGAAATACGGAGCAAAGAACTCAAGAGGTAGGCGCCTGGGGAGGGACCCCGAACCCGTCATTTTCCCCAACTCCCTCTACATTAATCAAAAACGGGGGGTCCTGATGGTGTTCATCCAATTCAAGTCCCTCCATTAAACTAACATCAGCATTCTCTGTCGCAACAGTTTCACGGGCGATAGATTGACCATTATTAGAGCTTCTGACTACTATATGCTCATTTTGAGCTGCTGCTTGACTTGGAATTCTATTAGCTGTGTGAATGACCCCTCGACTGGTGCCTTGCATTTTCGTCGTAATCACATTATGATGAGCCTGGCGCATACCCCGCTCCCCATTAATTTGCTTCTCAGATACTTGGACCGAGGGACGTCGACCACGGCTTGGTAATTGTGAAGGGGATCTCAGCGGTTGCTCCCCAGGTTGCCCTGCCATCTCTGGATATTGTTGTTCCGGTGCTGCATTATCATCAGATAGAACATCATACCTTGACCCTGCTACTTGTCCCCGGTTGACTGGATTCCCACCCCCCACTTCAATCAGTTGTTTATCAAGCATCTTTCCACGCCATGGTGGGCGCCGTGCCACCATCCAAGGTCCAAAACGCTCCGATTCCGCGGCATTTCTAACACCATTTACACCCGTCTCATTAACATTAGCATTCCCATCAGTCCTTACCTCATCGTTTTTGTTGTTCTCTGGATTTAGTCCGCATTGTTCCTTACGATGACCATAACGACCACAATGAAAACAAATTAGGTGTAGCCCCTCATACTCAATCAACCTCACTCTGCCCATAAACTTGCATTTAGCCAAGAGAGGCTTTGTCAGATCAACTTCCACACTAATCCGGGCAAATAGACCACACGATGTAAGGCCTGTGGCATCATCCACTCTCTTCGCAATTCCAATCTTGTTCCCCGCTTTCATAAGTAAACCCTTATCAAAGTATTCCATGGGTAGAGTTGGGAAACGAACCCAGACCAAGGCTCGCTCCTCTTTGATAGCAAATGGATCAAATTCGAGACCCCAATCTTTAACAATGAGATAGTGATCTTGGACTGTCCAAGGTCCCCCGTCTTTGGCAAATTTATAGTCATCAGGCGAGGAGAATTTGACCAGATAATAACCATTACCAAGAGCAACAAGATCAAGAACACCCTTAGGCCTCCAAATTGTTTGCAGTCGCTTAACAAGATAAGAATAAAAAACCGTCTTACCCATAATCTTGATAATGAGGCACTGTGAGTACTTACTCCTCATTTGAGCCAGTTCCTCATCGGATATTGGAATAGTCGGACATTTGGGGTCATCATCTTTGGGAACCTCACCAATAGTCTCGTTCCAATCATCCAAATCCGGAGCAGTTGGAGCAAAAGCTCCGCCTGTTAACGTCTGCAGGTACGAGAGTGGTTGCGGTAGAGGTGGGGCGTCTCTGTTGAGGTTGTCAACTGGCGGGTCCATCGGTGTATCTCTCACCATATCCATAGTTACTATGGGATCACTGCCAACATGTTTAGGCCGCTTTGTACTACGGCAGAGTTGATCTTTTTCTTCCGGGGAGTCAGCGGCGGATATCGGCGGCGTTTGAGAGGGCGACACGCTAGGGTTTGAGTGGGCGGCGGCGTTTGAGTGGGCGACATTAGGGGTCATAGGTTGGCGGAGTTTCTATTCTTTCCACAAAGAGTTTTTTCTTTTGGATAAGAATTACATTATGTGCATTATTGTTTTCTAAGCTATAGTATTTATTATTGGTATACTAAGCTATAGTATTTTTAGACATATAAAATAGTTTAATTACAACCACTATAGACGCTTTACTGCATATGTTAGGGGTGTTCAAAAAACCCGATTAAACCGAAAAACCGCACCGCACCATAAAAAATCGATAAACCGCTTAAATCGACATATATGATTTTTATTTTTTATAAAATCGAAACTTCGGTAACGGTATGGTATTTGACTTAAATACCGAATAAAAAACGTACCGTACCGTTATTTATATTAAATATTTTTATGATAATATATCATATATATTAGTTACAAACTCACATGAATATAGAAGTATAACAAATTTATTGAAGTTCGAGATACTTGTTTGTCTTTTATTTTATTTTATTTTTCTTTTTATCCTCCAAAATAGTTGGATGAAAACTTGAACATTAAATTAGTTAATGTCTTAAGGTTAGTGTGATTTTTTTGGTTTAGTTATTAATCTGGATCAGCTATTTATGGTACCTCCTTGAATTAATTTATTTGAGTATTTTTGTCTTATCAATATTATCAAGTATCAAGTAGAAAAAACAAAAAATACCGTATCGATATAAACCAAATCGAAATACCGAACTACCAAACTGAAAAAAACCATACTTATGGTATTAAATTGAATGTATTTGTTATAAAACCGATACCATACCACCATACGCACATATTTCTGTTTCCTGCGACAGAGGTGAGGCCGTGAGGCACATATAGATGGAGAAGATGAATTTCGCAGAGGAACTGGTGAGAGAATTTCTCGTGTTCAGAGGGTTCACCAGCACTCTCGAGGCTTTTGAAAAAGAATTAGCAACTGATATTGGCAAGGGATTTCAAGTCGATAAGATTTTAGACCTAATTTTCTCCAATTACATCCCAAAATTCGAGGCCGACAAGTTGATCAGTCTGCTCAGCTTCTTTAAAAACTGCTTTTCGTACTCCGATTCCAATTTGATTGCCGTATTATTGAAATGGGAACGGTCAATTCTGCGTCATTATATCGTTAATGCATTGAAATGTGGGCGGAAAGACAAAGTGATGGAGTTTTTCGGAAGTTTTGGCAGTGATTTGATGCCAAGGGACGAAAGCTGGAGTCCTTGGTTCGGTGAGTTGATTATTGATTTCTTCTAAATGGTAGTGACTTCTGGGGATTGGTTCTATGATTTTTTTTTTATTTGTTCTTTTCAGCAATTCCGTATTTGGATAATCCACATTTGGATCCGCAGTTCCGCATGTACTTTTCTGAGGAGTGGTTCCGTACTTTGCACCTTTATACTAGGAATTTCTTGAGTGTGATGCTTGACGGTACTCATATCCTCGAGAAGATGAACTGCAGTGTTCCTTTTCTAGTAGTTCTGGACTTTTACGAGTTACAGTTCTAATGAATTGATTTGATTAAACCTTTAAGGTAAAAGTAAGGGTGCGTTTTGTTTGTTTTGTATTTTCTTATTCCATTTGCTGTTGTGAGAAATGGAAAATGCATTTTTTTTAAAGAGAGAACTAAAGTGTGCAAGAAGTAGAGTTGAGTGTAGTTAACATAAAGTTTTAAACCTGAAAAGACCATTTTCCTTATTTTCTCCGTTTAACACACACGTGGAAAACACCGAGCAAATTCGCCTAATTGTTTCAATTTTGCTAAGAATTGGATTATTCCTGGTTCTTTTCGAATAGGAGTTTCTAATGTGGAAAGAAAGAAAACTGTAGTATATGCAAATTCAGATTATCATATTGTTTTCAACTAATAACTTGTCAGTGAGTGGAAATATCAACTTATCTGGATGACCTTTTCATCGCGATAAGGAGAAATTTGATTTTGTTCCTTAGCTTGTCTACGAACCCCTGCCTTATTGAAAATCAGTTCGGAAAGGGATACTGTGAACCGTCTGCAGAAAGAGATTAAGCAACTATCTCTCAAGTTATCGCAAGTTCAAACTTCGCTGGTGGATAAAGAGGCACTACTTTCAAGGAGGTGATTTTGATATTTGATTGTGCTGGAATTTTTGTATATATCAGTTGAAAAGAATATATGCCTTGTAGTATTTACTAATCAGTAAGTGGATTTTTTTTTTTTTTTACCACTTCAGTGGTGCAGAAGAAGCCAGAGTTCCACCTAGTATGTCTCATGTAAATTCTACATCAACAATCAAAGAAAGAGAGCGATTTCAGATTAGGGACAATGCCCAAGTTGTGGAGTCTCATGTTTCACGGTCTAATTTTAATGATGATGCTAATGAGAATAGGAGCAGTAATTCCCGCCAAGCTTTGGTAGATGAATCTAATGTTGGTAAGCTGCTGCTAGGGTTTTCTGGTTCTTTTATGCAGAATCTGGTAAGGTAGTGTTGCGATTTTCTAGTCATGGTGATCATAATACGATATAGCTATTGAAGCCCAAAATTTGTAGCTGTCATGCAGTTGCGGACAATATATGAATGTATCTAATAAACAATCTAAACTGGTCTGTTGGATTTCCACCTCTGCACTGAAGTTATAAATGATTTTCCTTTACAGAGAGTAGTTGTCATTTGCAGAATGAAGAAGATTTTCCAGAAGTGAAAGCAGTATGGCAGGTCGATTCTTTTGAAAGAGACCATACCTGAACTTTATGCTTGAGTTTTCTCTCTTTTATGCACGTTTCTTTGTCTTCAAGATTCATTTCCTCCATCCATTCTTTTCCTTTCTTTTTCCTCTTAAATTGATAATTCCTCATATCCTGCTTTTGTAGGATACATTCTTGGGCCATACAAGCCCAATCAGTTGTAGCCGCTTTTCTGCAGCTGGCGACAATATTGCTAGTGCTTCTATCGATGGCACAGTCAGGTACTTCCCTGTTTGAGAAGGGTACATAGACCTCTTATAAAACCAGTTAAATAATGTAGAACTATGGGATAACTGATAACATGAGGATATATAATCCAATAATGCTGTCATAGGTAATTTTTTTTTTTTGTTATTGCTATGTTCACCAGGTATGTGAAAAGGGAAGACGGAGCGAAACAAATTTTACATAGTAAAAATATAATAATTATCCATGAATTTTTGGTAAACCTTGTTTGGTAGGATAAAAAAAGGTGACTTCTGAGGGGCTTCTTATCCCTCCCACTTTACATTCCCTTTTCTCATCAACAATTTGTTATACTTGTCTGTTTCTAGTTTCAAGATTTTGGATAAACTTTCATCTACTCCAGACTTTGATGACCTTGCCTCTTTTACTAATTTCATTTGCTGTGGCGAAGGATATGGACCTACGATTCATCAGCACCAACGTCTAGAAATGCAACCATCTATTGCGGATCCGAGATCATGTCTCTTGAGTGGGACTGCAAATCTGACCGTCTGGTGTGTTGCTGATTTGTTACTGCAGACTTGTATCTATTCTGAGATATTTTCCTAATGGTGACTGGGCATTTGATGTTCTATTTTATGGTCTGTTTGACTAAAGCTGCTGATAGGAACTTCTGATGGAGGCATTAAAGCATGGAATGTAGATGCTAAGCGAGTTGTTTGCGATCTCAACTCAACTGAATCATACCCTAGGTGCTGATCATGGTCCTTTGACAAGTCTTCTATGTTTTTATCTGGCAGGCATCATTGCAAGAAAATGCATTTATTCGTAGACTATATCTCACTTTTTCTTTCGGTATACTTTGTCATTCAGCATTTTGGACCTGAAATGCAGCCCTGTGGAACCTATTTTTGTTTCTGCAGCAGCATCCAGGAGGTTCTTTTGCACTTACTTTCTTTTTCCCTCTTGGCCCCCACAAGCATGGCGTTCTTTTTCCGAGACATAGTGGCACATGGGATGCAAATTTATGCCGCGCGTATTGTGAATTTTATTTTGCGACTTTTGCAGGCAAGATACTGGCTATTTTGATAACTTGGGGTTCGCTTCATTAACGGTATGGAACATGAGGACGTGGAAGGCTATGGTATGTGTCTTGTCTCACTCATGAACTTGTATCCGAATGCGGAATCATATTCTCTCTCTCTTCTCTATTCCTTCTGAATAAAGTTTTATGTCCTCATTTTTCAACGTTTTTTTGAAGACAGTCCTTCCTCTTGGTAATGATCCACCAGCAATAACCTCGTTGAGTTTCAATCACAATGGAAAGCTGTTAGCAGCTGCTGCAACTGATGGAATGATTCATATGTTTGGTATCCTTACACTCGTTTTCTTCAGAATTACTCTCTTTAACTGTAGATTTCATGGCAAAATTGGGAAACAAGAAATCACGTGCATCTTAACATGGGGAAGATATGTCTGCTGGACAGCAAGTTACAGGGTGGCCTGCTCACGACTCTGCAATTAGCTCAATACTTTTTGGGCCGGACGAGACCAGCATCTTTAGCTTCGGAACTGATGGAAATGCAAGTATCTTTGACAACTCTAGTTATCCTTTGCAATTACACTATGCATTTTGCGTATTTAGCTTTTGCCTTTTGCCCTTAGTATTGATTTATTATCATATGGCTCCCTTCTCTTCGGACCATTATTATTTCATTGTACTTAACTGGTTTCGAGATACGAACCTGACAGTTTGAACACCCAGGTATTCGAATGGAGCTTGCACAATCAAGGCAAAATTCTTTGGTCGAGAAACTGCAGCAGGTATGAACTTGTTCGTATTGTTCATCTTTATTATTAGCATGGGTTATCATCAGCAATACATGCAACATGCACTGCAGGAGTTTTTTTCTTTTTCTTGGTTCCTTTCAACTCCCTATGCATGTAAATTTTTCCCATGCGTATTGCTCTATTTTTATGGTTGATTATGTTCCCATAACGGGAAAAATGGATATTGAGCCTTGTATAAGAGTATTAGAATCATAGCCATTAACACCACACCTAATCCCAGTTTCTGACCTTTTCCTTGCCTCTGGTGATTATCGGCTAGCCGACTCGTTGATCCTTATTACCATCCATGATCTGTTACCAAGCAATGTTTGTTTCTGGATATTTGTCAAATTATTCTCGGCCCAGAACTAAATGTGCCACTGATATTAATCATGTGTTTGTCTCCAACTTATGTACATCATACGTGCTAGATGTGGTTGAAGATTATTTACAAGAATGGTGTTAATTGATTATTTTGAATTTTTCTTGACTATTATTAATTTCCCCATTCCATTGTTTCTAATGGAGCCAAGGACTTCTTATTCTTTGATTTTGGATTATAATGGAATAAAACAAAATGACTCTGCACTTCTTTTTCTCATGAAGTACTAGTCATTCCATGCAATTCTCGATGCAATTTTCATTTTGGATCATCCGGAAACAGCCTCTCTGTGTTAAGACAATGGTAAGGCTGCGTACATCCGATCCCCCCTTACCCCGCTTTTTGCGGGAGCCGTTGAGGCATTGGGGTAATGTTGTTGTATTATTAATTTCCCGAATAAGAACTCTGCAATGAGTAATCATTTTGATATAGGTTTTGCGACCTTGAGAATTCGTATCAATGGAGACGTGAAATCGCTCTGGATGCTGATGGGGGGAGGCTTCTTATGACATCTAGTTCAATACGAGCTCCAATCTACCAGGTAACTGAAGACGGTATTCTCTACATTATTTACTTTAGGCATCTTTGCCCTGTCTCAATAATCGAGCACTACTCAATCCGGGATTCCTTTTTTCTTTTTATCGTCTGGAGGCTCGAGTAACATACTTTAATTAGGATGATTAGTTTTACATTTTTATTTTAGTTACCTTAATATGATCAGGTTCGAGGTCAAATGACTGGCATGACAACTCTTTCTCATAGTGGATCCATCACAACAGTAGATTGGCATCCAACACTGCCCATCTTCTTGACTGGGTCGGCTGATCACTCTGTCAGGGTCACATCGATATCGTGATGGTCTTTTGTGTCCCGTTCTTTTTGTAGCTACTTGTTTTTTTTTTCCATGGTGGAGGGCAGTTGATTTGGTGTTTCTAATTCTAGGAGGTGGCAGTGGTGTCAGGTGTTGTGATTGTGACAGTTTTTAATTTCCATTGTTGTACTTGAGGCATCACCTCCTTTATTTTGTTTAATTTTAAAATTCAATGGAAGGGTTGAAGAGAGAGTTATTATATCAAGTTCATGATGCACATGGACCCGGAAGCAATATACAAGGTATGGCCGTATGGGTGAGATGAACCGACTGGGTACTGGGTACTGGGTACAGGGTACAGGGTACAGGGTACAGGGTACTTATGTCATTTCCTCATATATCTTGTATATATTAATAACAAGTCAATAATGCATCATGTATCTATTTTATGTCATATTATCTTTCTTTTTTATATTTAAAAATAATAACTCCTCCCTCTTTTATCATCATTTTTCTCTTTTTTTATCTTTAATAGTATTAGAGGTGTACATTACGTTTTTTTTTTCAAACCGGTTCGGGTTGTATAACCGAACCGGTTTTTGGTCGTAGTCTAAAAACCGGTTTTTTGACCAAACCGGTTCGGGTCGGGTTGGGTTGGGGAGTGTAAAAACTCGACCCTATACTAACCGGTTTGGGTCGGTTTGTGACCGGTTCGGGTATAAAAAACCGGTTAAAACCGGTTTTTTTTAAAAAAAAAAATTAAAAAAATAATATATTCTTATTAAATAAACCCATTATACATTAAATATAAACTTTTATTAAATAAACTCATTACAACATCAACTTTTATTCAAACATTTAGAATTTAAAACATAAACTTTTATTAAATAAACTCATTACAACATCAACTATTATTCAAACATTTAGAATTTAAAACATAATCTTTTATTAAATAAACTCATTACAACATCAACTTTTATTCAAACAATTAGAATTTAAAACATAAACTTTTATTAAATAAACTCATAACAACATCAACTATTATTCAAACATTTAGAATTTAAAACATAAATTTTTATTCATCGAGAGTGATATCTTCTTCGGAGCTAGCCTCGCGCGAAGTTTCATCGAGAGCAATTTCTTCATCGGAGAGTGAGATTGCAAAACCTTCTTCCACCTCGATATCGTGTATTTCTTGTTCAATGTCAAGTTTTCCTTCAAGACTTTGAGTGTGTTGTATACGCTCGGATGCGTCCAAGTGATCCTTCAAGCAAATAAACATCTCCAATGATGCCGGTGTGAGTCTTGTTCTTCGTATAGATAATACCCTACCACTAAGAGAAAAGGCGGATTCCGAAGCTACCGTAGAAGCTTGGACGGTTAGTAAATCTCGGGCCATACCGGTTAGAACGGGAAATTGAGTCTCCCTTCCTTTCCACCAAGCCAAAATATCAAAATTTGCGAATTCATGGGGTCCCATAGTCGATAAAAAATCGGTTCCAATATATCTCCCATATTCGCTAGTCGATGATTGATCACCCTCACCCCTAGCCCGTTTAGTGTTTTCTTCTCTTAAACTATTATATAAGTTAAGCATGGGATCCGCGCTAGTAGAAGTAGAAAATGATGATGAAAACGAACTTGAAGAATCATTTCTTGAACCATACTTTTAAAATAAACCCCGAATAAGTCTTTGAAATTTTTGTTAAAAATGGCTTTTGCGTCTCTTGAATAGAAAACATTTTCGTTATGCAACTCTAAATCAATAGAGATTTTGTCGATAAGTAGTTCCACCCCGCTAATATTCATACATGGGTTCAAGGCAGCGGAACAAGTAATTACCGGTGGCATTTCTTTAAAATATTTTCTTAGTTTTTCTTTCAATGGCGAAACCATTTTTTCATATAAATCACCACTTAATTCGTAGTCGCTTAATTTTGAACACATTAAATAAATTTGATTAAGTACCAAATGACTCGTGGGATAATAAACACCCGATAATAAAGTTGTTGCGTTTTTAAAAACTTTGAGCAATTCGCTTATTTTTCTAACTATATCCCATTGTTCCGACGTAAATGATGTAACCCTACTCGTCCTATTCGCAAGTTCATCATGAAAAAGTTGTAAAGTATCACGTTGGCGTAAACCACAACAAAACATTTTATAAGTCGAATTCCATCTTGTAGGAACGTCCCAATTAGGGGTTTAAAAAATAGAATTCGTGTCCTTACACAATTTCATATATTGTTTATATCTAGCTTTACTTGAACAAAATATATCTTGTAACATTTTTTTAAAAGCGTCTTTTACCAAACTTATTTCGGGTACCGCTAATCCGTCTTGAACAACCAAATTTATAATGTGTGCAACACATCGACTATGATAAAAAATACCCTTCGAAGGCGGTTTATATGTTAATATTAATTTTTTTACCGCGTTTGTATTATTAGACGCGTTATCAAATGAGATCGAAAAAACTTTTTCTTGTAAGTTAAAGTTATTTATTACATTTTGTAACATATGAAATAAATTTTGACCCGTGTGAGGGTACTCAAAATTTTCAAAAGCAATCGTACGCTTCATCATTAGCCATGTATCGGGATCAATCCAATGTGCGGTAACACAAAGGTATGAACCGGCAAACCATGAGGTGCCGACCAAACATCGGTTGTTAAGTTTACATTTGTATTTAAGTTTGCAAAACCGTTTACTAGTTCTATTTTAGCCTTTTTCCATAATTTAATACAATCACGTCTAAGAGTAGCACGACTTACTTGTTTATATCGCGGTTGAACAAGATTTTGAATCACCTTAGTCAATCGAGGGTTATCGAAGTGGTTGAACGGCAAACCTTCTTGAATCACGTAGCTTGCAAATTGTTGTCGGCACCGCTCCGCCTCGTATGCAAAAAGACCGCCCTCTCGTGACATAGATGCTTGACCGGCTTCCGGAACGGATTTGAGTCCTTCGCAATACTTGTCGGTATGCATCTTCAACGTCGTGTTGGATTCATGTTTCAAAAACTTACCACAATGTTTACAATGAGCCTTAACTTGCCCATCCGACAACCTCACAAGGTTGAAATTACACCAAATTTTTTGGTTTCGAGTTGTTTCTATAACTTCAACAATCTCGAGTACATTCGTGGAAGCGGAAGAAGATTGAGTTGCCATTTTAATTGAGAGAAACGAGAATTTTGTAATTTTTTTAGTACTTGAAGAGTATTTGAGTATTGTGACTAAACCAAAACACAAATAGGGTATTTATAGTTGGTTTAGGGATGGCAAAATGGTAAAAAAAGACACAAAAAACGGTCACATTTTTGAAAAAAACGTAACCTAATGGCTACATGAAAAAAACCTGTTTCAAACCGGTTTTTTCAACCCAGTTTTAGAAACCGGTTACACTAAAAACCGGTTTGGACCGGTTTTTAACGGATAAATGCAAAACCGGGTAGAAACCGCCGGTTTTGCGACAACCCGGACCGGTTTTGGTCAAAAACCGGTTTTGACCGGTTTCGATTTCAGTTTTTTTTCGATTTCGGTTTCGGTTTTTTTGCCCACCTCTAAATAGTATAAGTAAACAATACCGTCCTAGTCCCAACACACTTGGTGCAAAACTTTTGGGCACGGAATTTAAGAGAGCTGAAAAGTAGTATAAAGTAGTGATAGATTTATATATTATTTAAAGTTGTGAGGAATAAAAGTATTTTAAAAAAAATGCAACAAGTGTGATGGGACGGCCCAAAAAAGAATATGCACCAAATGTATTGGGACAGAGAGTATATGATAGTACGGCATTTTTTTATCTTTTTCCTATTCCATTCTCAATCCATGAGAATTATAAGACCAAGAATCATTCCTTTATTGTAGAAAAAAAAGACCTCCAAAGTAAAGATTAAGAATCCATACGACGCATGTCCAAGGGTCAAGGGTCGACCCGGACCCGGTGGGTTACGACCCGGCGGGAACCCGTCCCGATCCGGACCCACCGGGTCACGGGTCATACGGGTCACGGGTCTTGCGGGTTGCGGGTTAGGGTTAGGGTCGACCTAATTTCCACCCGCTGACCTGTCGGGTCATGACCCGCTACTGACCCGCCGAGTCGACCATTTTTTTAAAAAAAACTGCCGACAGCTGACCCCATCCCACCTGTAACACCCCCAAGATATTCGAGGTGTATTACAGCGCCGTGGACCCCTACATGGGATCCACCAGGCTAACACAAGAAAACACCTCTCGACTAACCGTCTCGGTTAGCAAGGAAACAATTGTTAACAACAAGAACATAAAACTACACGTCCGGTACAACCGGTATAATAAACATCAACCGACAAATACGGTAACTCCAACGAAGTCCAAACACAATCCGAAAGGAAAAGCCTAAGTACTCGCGAGTACAATCTATAAGTTTACAATTTGGAAAACATCCACATCAAAAGAGACAGTAGGAAATAACAAGACTCAATTGCACATGTCAACAACCTTGGCCGACATCCTCGTACCATCCCAGCGCCCGCTCGTCTGGCTGAACATAACCTGAAATCCATAACAAGAATTTCTCCGACAACGGGTCCCCAAAGAGGTTAGCAATTACGCTAGTACAAGTATTCAAGGCAAACCAATCGCTTACACATTTCATAGTACATGCACCAATATCATTTCAAAAACCAAAACTAGACATGTCTTTTCCGGAAACAAACAGTCCACAATTAGCCTTGAGAACAGGGCGGCAGCATACATTCTCACTCGAGGCCTCAAAGGGACCCTACCGAGTTGGCTACAATTACAGAAAAACAAAATCACGCACACGCTATGCCGTGAGAACAGGGCGGCAGCATACATTCTCACTCGAGGCCTCACAAGGACCCTAACGAGTTGGCTAGCGGTACGAAACTCGTGAAATCCAGGGCGGCAGCATAGATTTCCCTCCTTGACCCCGTCGGGCCAACACAAGGTGAGTTACACACAAGTAATATACATTACCATTTCACGTTAAGCATAAAGGTTTCCAAAAATACTTGCCTTGAATTATTGACGACGCAACGAACGGAAAGGAAAGTCACCGACGAACGCTAGGAACCAATGAAACCGAACCTAACGATTCGAAGAATACAATCACAACCATTTCTAAATGAATACGGAATTGGAATACACCCGAAAACCCGCCTACGATTCATGTATATTCGTATATAAACAACAACGAGGGCGGACCACAACCAAACCCTCTCGATTCCGTAAAAATCACGAAATATACCATGAATCCGTAGGGAAACTAAGAATACCAACAAGATTAATCATATTCATCATGAATTAATCGACAAAACGGAACGAATCGGACAAAAACACGAAAACCCCCAAATCTACCCAAAAGTAGGGTTCTAAAGATCTAACCTTGATTATTTGGATCGAAGGATGTTATAGACGATTGATCAACGATATAACCTCAAGAACTTCATGGATTTGTTGTTCAACAACATGGTTTCGTCTCCTCCGAAACCCCAGCCGCGGACCGAAGAGAAATGAAATGAAAAATGACGGAGAAAGTCGCTGGTCTGTCATTTATATACTGGGCCGGAACTAGCGTGCGCTAGCCTTCCGACACAGGCGCTATCGGCCAAGACGGCCGAGCACTCTGGTCATGGCCCGCATGACCGGCACCACCGACCAATTCGCCGACCGTGACTCGACCGCTGCCTCCCGCTAGCGTGCGCTACGGCCGGAAGCTCGCGCGCTACGATTGGCCCAAAGAGCCACCGGATCGACAACTCTTCCGGGTTGCGTACGCTAGTCGGCCGGCAGCGTGCGCTACCCCTGCCGGTTAGCGCGCGCTACGACCGACAGTAGCGTGCGCTACCCGCCGAT
Organism: Orobanche coerulescens; assembly: GCA_033398695.1. Lineage (NCBI taxonomy): Eukaryota > Viridiplantae > Streptophyta > Magnoliopsida > Lamiales > Orobanchaceae > Orobanche > Orobanche coerulescens. Next base: position 7,553,258 of record CM065816.1, on the reverse strand, counting down.
CCTGACCGAGTCCAGAACCTCAGAATACCTCTGCCCAGGCCCGATAGCGTACGCTGGCTGACTCGACTGTAATACCCGTAATTTCGATTTCCGGTAATTTCTTTTTTTTCGGCGAAAGTCCGTTTTGACGACTCGCTCATGACCGTTTCGTCATTTCGAGATTGATTAATTCTGCACTTTTTGTCATCCGAGCTCGTTTCGGTGTCGTTTTGTTGAGTTCCGTGCTTTTTAGCGGTTTTTCCGCACTTGAGTTCGATTCTTGCGAATCTCGTCCGAAACTGCTGTTTCGAGTTTCCCGCAAGTCCGTTTAACTTTGTTAGACGTGTTGTGAACTTCGGTTTGGTTATTCGATCACGTATCGTGATTTTCGGGCGTTTTGGGCCATTTTCGTAATTTCCCAAAGTTTGGGGTAATTACTTTCCGTTGTCGAATTTCGAGCCTTCGGGTGGTCGGAATCGTGTGTTCTCTTAGTGCTCGGATTCGTCTTTGCGAGTACTTCGTAACCGTATCTTCGATTCGTACTCAGGTTCGGGTTTCGGGGTCGTTCGGGCCGTCGGAATTGGTCCCGGCCGAGCCATGGCCGGGCATGCTCGGGCCAGGCCAGCCCTGGCCGAGTAACGTACGTTAGTGCTCGGCCGTTACGTACGTAAGGGCCGGTTACGTACGTAAGGCCCTGGCCGGTACGTACGTAGCGGGCCGGCAGTTTTGCGGCAGTGACTCGGTTACGTACGTAACCCTTGGCCGGCAGTCATCCTATAAAAGGCCTGGCAGCGTTTTTCTTCAGCCATTTCTCATTCTTTTTCTTCCCGTACGCGGCTGTGGGTGTGTGAATCATCTAGAGATGTTGTTGGACGATGAATACATGAAGTTTTGAGGTTCATATCATCAATCATCCGTCCTATAACGTCCTCCGATCTACCGAATCAGGTCAGATTTTCTAGAAATCTAGTTTTGGGGAATTTGGGTATTTTGGTTGTTTTCGTCCGATTAATCCGATTTAACTTAGGATTATGATGGATTGATGAATATTTAGATGTATTATATCATTTCCTTTATTATTCCATGGTTGGATCGTATCGATTCGTTGTTTTGGTCGAGTTCTTGGTCGACGCCTTGAAGGTGTCCGGTAGTATGTCATAGAGGGGTTTTCGGGCGTTCTACGAATATCCTTCCTCGTATGATTGTTGATTTATGGATTATATATTGTTAGGGTCGAATTCTTGTGAAGAACTCGAGTCGGAACCCTCCCGTTCGTTGTCTTCTTCGGGGTCCGAGCTTCCCGGTTGAATCGTGTTCTTCGGAGTGTTCGGTAGCGGTCATTAAGTCGAGCTTTCCCGTTTCTCCGCGTGCGTTGGACTTGAGGCGAGTATCTCGTCTATATTCTTTATACTTTGAGAATGTGATGTGTCGTGAATTTAACGTGGACTCGTTAGTGACGGTATATTTAACCGTAACTTACTTTAAATGAAGATGTGATTTTATGAAGGTAATTACCAACATAAACTTTAGTTTCAAGAATAATGATAACTACCTCTTCATGTTATTTTGTGATTAAAATAAATACTAGAAATGAGTAGTTAACTGAAGAATTGTGGAATCGCGTAATACTTGTATTATTTGCTCGTTGGCCTTTTTCCTGAATGATGGTTTGCTGTGGATGTTGTGCCCTTGTTGAAGTTCTGATGCGTTAACCTATGTGTTACGTGGTTGCGGTTGTGGTGAATATTATACCTTTCTTATTGTGTATAGTAGAGAGTTGAGATGTTATCCGGGTAGGGGTCCCGTCGAGGCCTCCGGAGGCGCGTGCTTGCGAGTACGGCCAGACGTACGTTGTGACCATAAGGTTATCAATTCGGGTAGGTCTGGGGAGGGCTCCGAGAATCGACACTTGCGAGTGCGATGTCATGATAACTTATGGGCGTATTTGAATGATGTTATCCGGGTAGGGTCCGTCGAGGCCTCCGGAGGCGCGTGCTTGCGAGTACGGCCAGATGTTACGATTTGACCATAAGGTTATCTAATCGGGTAGGTCTGGAGAGGGCTCCGAGAATCGTCACTTGCGAGTGCGATGTCAAGATAACTTATGGGTGTGTTCGAGTTTATTCTTGATGGCTAATCCGGGTGGGACCCTTCGGGTCCACGGAGACGTTTTGACTGTTGATTTGATATTTCTGAATTGTTTATATTTTGAATCTTGAATCCCGATTATGTTGGTGAATATGGTTTTGGTCTTGAGGTTTGAGTTGAGAATAAAATCATTTGTATGATTTTGAAAGAAAACCTTTTGCAAAGGAAAAATATTCATATTTCAGATTTTACACCGAGACCCCGAAGTCTCTAAATAATCTCTTACTGATTTCGGAGTAATCCCCATGGTTTGTTATAAAGGAATAAATTTTCAAAAGACTTTAGACTCAGGGATCGTGTTACTACCTTGTCGAAATGTTATTTTCATAACGGTTGTATTCTTGATGTATAATTGTATAGCTTGGTTACTTGCTAGCGATTCCATCGCTAACCCCTCGTTGGGGATTTTGTTATTTATTCCAGGTGTCCTGACTGGAGAGTGAGCAACCACAGGATTGGCTCGGAGGATGATGCAATGCAACGATACTAGTCACAATTGTAGTCTGTCGTCTGCCGTGATATGTCGCTTGAGTTCTTGTCATCCTTGAGGGATGGACATTTTATGTACTATGTGATCGAGTTGTATTTTAGTTTCATCGGATGTATGGTTATGTCAGTGTTTTGAGAGACCTAATCGGTCTACGGTATTATGTCTTGGTCAAGTTGACCGCATGTGGGTTTTGATTTGTAGTCTCCCGCCTGGTAGCTCCTTGTGGAAAGGGGTCTACGGCGTGTAATATCCCCGAGCGGATTGGGGTGTTACATAAATGGTATCGGAGCTTAGGTTTGCGAAAACCTAGGCAGTTGGGACTAGATGGGTCTTGTCGAGTCGTGTCTAGTCCGATTCGTGTAGTGTCGTGTCACCCGGTGAGCATTTGTGAAAAATCGAGAACAATGCGATCCGTTGTGATCAATTGTGGTTCGTTGTGATTAGTATCGTGTTGCAGCCATTATCTCCGTGAGGCCTGTGGACGTAAGTCTCCTCCTTTATGTGAGGTACCTGTATTTCATGTTTTTACGTGTGCGAATTAAATGTGATGTGTGTCCTTATTTACACGGTGTTGTGTAAGGGAGTTGTATTCGATGCTTGTGACGCACGGTATACGGATATGACTGGACGTATTGATGTTTTGACTTTGAACCGCCGTGTGGGGTGGTATGTTGTGAAATTTGTGAACCTTGATGGGTTTCGAAAGTGTGCCGACAGTTGATTCGGTGAAAAGCTCAAATGATAGTCTGGATATATGTTTTAACTTGATGCGCCCGAAATGTGTTTGGTTGAATTTGTGATTTAGTTTGCCGTTTGAGCAGGTGGTTTTTAGTTCGATCAGTTTGTTTGGACTATCGTAATTATTCCGCTGCGGGTAGATTTGAGAATATATTTTTGAGGGGCCATAAGGGTCGGAACATTTTTGAGAAAGTTGATTTTGAAAATATTTTTATGGTTCGATTAAACCAGCAGCCCGTATGAATTTTGAAATCGGTCGAGTTTTGACAGAGTTAATCCTGTATTTTCAAATGACACCATCAGACGGTATGAGGAAAAATGTATTTTAATGTATTTCGGGCACTGCAAAATATTACCGTCACCTTCGGTTGAGACCAAAAGAATTTTGAAAAATTTCTGTTATATGTTTGTTATGTTGTTTTGCCCGTCGAAAATTTTTTTACAAGACTTTGTCATACAATTCTATAGGTGATCATTTTCGTTGCTCAATCTCTATCGACCTAATCATATGGTCCGTCTGTGACGATCGTGAACCCTAAGCTGCGCGATATCGATGTGCACTTAGTTGCTTCACTGTGTGGATATTATTGACGTATTATATATTGTCACAATTCTTGTTAGCAAGTTATGGGTGTACGCCGGATACGGTGATTTCATAGTTCGGTTTAATTGTGTTGTTTCTTTGACGTTATCCGGATGTGGTAATTCAGAATGTCTTTTACATGGTTTTCAAAACGATACAGAGATGATAATAGATTCGTAGTTTTTATCAAACTTTTCTTTTCTAAAATTTGCTTGACAAATTTTTCAAATTCAGGAATTTTAAAATGCTATCATTTGGACAAGCACCTTGAAAAAAAAAATTTGTTTTTAAAATATTACCCATATTCGACCCTGATGATATGTTTGTGGTTTTGACCGTGATAAACTTGGTAAAGGTCGTACATTATGTTAACATGGCTAAGTGAATGATTTATGAATTTGAATTCTGTCGTTGCAGTGATGGTTCATGTATTCGTGCTACAACTCGGAATGAGTATTTTATTGTGTTATTGTTGGTTGCTCTATATTGATTATGTGGTGGTTGTTTTGGTTGTTTTGATCGGTTGCCCATTCAGTATGCCGAGAGGTCGAGGTCGTGGTAACCCTCCGCGCGACCAGGATCGTACTACCGGTAATGGAATTAGTACTGGTGTTGCTACTGTGCTCCAACAGGTGGCAGACCAGATGACACATTTAGCTCAGGTGGTTCAGCGTAACCATACTGCGAATGAGGATGTTGGATCTGTAATATCCGCAATTTTCGATTTCCGGTAATTTCTTTTTTTTCGGTCGGAGTCCGTTTTGACGACTCGCTCATGACCGTTTCGTCATTCTGAGAATGATTAATTCTACACTTTTTGACATCCGAGTTCGTTTCGGTGTCGTTTCGTTGAGTTCTGTGCTTTTTAGCGACTTTTCCGCACTTGAGTTCGATTCTTGCGAATCTCATCCGAAACTGTTGTTTCGAGTTTCCCGCAAGTCCGTTTATCTTTGTTGGACGTGTTGTGAACTTCGGTTTGGTTATTCGATCACGTATCGTGATTTTCGGGCCTTTGGGCCATTTTCGTAATTTCCCAAAGTTTGGGGTAATTACCTTCCGTTGTCGAATTTCGAGCCTTCGGGTGGTCGGAATCGTGTGTCCTACTAGCTCTTAGATTCGTCTTTGTGAGTACTTCGTAACCGTATCTTCGGTTCGTATTCGTGTTCGGGTTTCGTGTCGCTTTTGTTGAATTAGGATTTCTAAACGGCTTTTCTAGGTATGAGTTCGTCTTTGTTAGATCACCATTAATTTTTGGTAACTCCAAAAATTATAAATCTTTGCAATATTATAGAACATCGAGTTAGCTTTCCAATGGTTCAAACGGTGAGTCAATCGGAGTCCGGACGAGAGAGTTATGGTCGTTTAGTGAAAGACTGTCACTGTCGGCACCGTCCCAGAGCCTTTCGGCCGATAGGGAGGGCCGATAGACTCTCGCCGGCATTTGTATAGGGTATCGGTTGGGCCTATCGGCCGATAGTGGCCGATAGGTCTCTTGTGTTACACTATAAATGTGTTGTTTCAACAGAATCGTTCATTTCCTCCCCTTCTTCAACCGTGCGCGAGAGAGAGAGACTTGAGAGGGAGAGTTCCTCCATCTATCACTTACTTGTGTAAATTTCTTCATTCCTTTTCGATCGGGTGGCTCGGATTGCGGATCTAACCCGTGGTTTTGGATTTGAATGCTTGATTCATCAAGAGGTAAGAATTCCTTTAACCCTACCTTTTGATAATTGGGGATTTTGGGGTTTTGTCCGATTCTTTCCGCTTTTGTTGATGGATTGATGATTATTTAGATGTATTATATCATTTCCCTTGTTATTCCATGGTTGGATCGTATCGATTCGTTGTTTGAGTTGAGTTCTTGACCGACGCCTTGAAGGTGTCCTAAAATGTCTTAGAGGGTTTTCGGGCGTTCTACGATTATTCTTCCTCGTATGGTCGATGATTTATTGATTGTATGATGTTAGGTCGTGTTTCTTGCGAAGAAACCGCGTTGAACCCTTTCGTTCGCCGCCGTCTTCCGCTTCGATAGCATTGGGCGTTTCGAAGCTTTCCGGTTGAGCCGTGTTCGTCGGAATACTTGCGTACCGATTTTGAGGCAAGTATCTTGTCCATACATTTCATGTTTCGTAGGCATAATTATTGATAAATGATTTTATGCGAAATCCAATGTTTAATGAATGTAATAAGGGATCGGTATGTTCTCGATAAATGTTGTCTTTCAACAATAATTCTTGTAATTCGTGAATATATGTGTTCTCGGAATATATGTGTTGGTTTTGTATGTTGAAAGATGCTACGATCACTTTGAGTGAGTTTAATAGACCGTAATCCTTTGCCGGGGATTACGTAATGTTATGTGTACTTGTTCGGTAAGAGCGTAATGTGTGCGATATTGGTTGTTATTCCTTCGTGAGGAGATTGTGACACTTGGTGTTGCTTGGTATTGGTATTTACTTGTGGTTGTGTGACATTAGTTGTGAGTGTACGTCGACTAAAGTGGCCATTCTAGCGAAGTACCTAGCATTTGTATGCACATTCTAGTATTCGAATTATGGCTTCCCGTGGCGTTGTGGATGATATGTGTATGTTCACCTAGGGACGGTCTGACGAGGCCTCTAGGGATACGTATTGCCGTGAGTGTGCGTATCGTGAATCGTGGTTAGCCACCAGGATGTCCGACGGGCTCGCGGGTACGGTGTGGCCGTGAGTCTCGTACTGGGGTTAACTTTGAAATGTTTTGTTGGAGAACCGTGATTTTTGGCGCATATTTCGTCCGATTAGAATGGCAGTCCAAATGGTAGGGTACTTAGTGGAATGGCACCAATAAATGTGTTGTGTATGATTCGTCTCTTGGTTGTGATAATTTGGTATGGGTACGTGAGTCCTGTGGTTGCTCTGCATTGTAGCCTGTGGTATGTTGAGTGAGACTGTTGTCATGGTAATGTTGGATACGGTGTAATTTCCACCGGGTTATTCTTGCGAGTATGTGATGTGGATGATTTGGGTCGTGGACCCTGTGTTGTGATTGGAATGTTATAATTGGGTCAGGGGCCCCGTTATCCGCCATCGGACTCGTATTTTGAAATAAACGATTGTTGTGCTATGTCCCTAAACATTTCGAAAGGCTTGAAAATTCTTAAATCCCAAACGTTTTCAAAAACTCCGAGATCGTAAAATGTTTTGTAAGTTGTAAAATGGTTTTATTCTTATCTTTCGTAATCTAAATTGTTTTGATCAAGTGAATTATCTCGGAAGTATATTCATGATTTCTATGTTCTTGGGGTATGATTTGTATGGCTGTCTTTGTATTTATACTTGCACTAGCAAAACAGTGGAGTTTGCTAACCCCCGAGTATTCGGGGGTGGATGTCTGTGTGCGTCCGGTATTTGCGGAGTTCTTTGGGGAGCAATTCACGGGATCGTTACGAAGGATGATGGAAGACGGCGATACTAATCACATGAAGACCGGTGTTGAATATTTGGTGATGTCTTGTTTTGTCTTTCCGTTGTGTTTACTTTCCCTATGCGGGATTGTTGATTTATGTTAACCCTCGCGTGGGTATGAGTTACGAGAAAGAGTAATGTATGGTCGATGTGTATGTTGTGGTAAAAGACCAAATCGGTCTAATGGTTCGTTAGTTAGCCATGTCGGCATGTATAGTGTTAATGTGTTTTACGTATTTAGCTTTGGTAGATCCTCACGGAGGGGTGCATGGCTGTAATATTCCCGAATGGTTTGGGGGTGTTACGAATATGGTATCGAGCTTAGGTTGCGGAAACCTAGGGTGTCGGGTCGAGTTGTGTGTTGTTGGGTCTTGTCTTGTCTTGTCTTGTCGATTTTGTCCGATCGAAATGTCGCGACGCGTCGCCCGAGGTGTCGGTCGTGATTAGTATCGAGGTGCGGCCATCATCTTCGTGCGACTGTGGAAGTAAGTCTCCTTCTTTGTGTTGTGCCTCGTGTGACACGAGCTATTTTTATGATTATTTGTTAAGTGGTGGAATTTTATGTGAATTTTGATTTCACGATATGTATTTAGTCGACTCTCGTATTTGATTTATACGAGGAGTGTCGTCGTTTGTGATGTCTTTTTATTGTTGTTTTTCTCCGTTGTTGATGATTTTCGAATCGATTTGCACGTTTTACAAGTCTCTTGTGGAAGCTTTGTGCTTATACACGTTCGACTTGTTCACTAGCCAGTGCGGGAGGGTATTTTATCAGCGGTTTTGTTCTGAATGTGGTATTTTATCGTTTATTTTCGTTTAAAGACTTGTATTGTCTTGATTTTAAGCGTTTTGATGCGTGTGCTAGGAGTTGTTTTAGTGAACGTCGGTATGTGTGAGTTTTGGGCATTCTGGCCTATCGGATTTTTTTTGAAAACCTTGAGTATCTTAGAAAAATAAATTTCGAGACATACTTTTCAAATGAGTTATTTTCTTGTGGTACATCCTAGATGCCACAATGTATTTCAAAAATTTTCTACCTCGAGGACCAAAATGTTTTGAGATATTTTCAACACTTTTATTTAGACCCGAGGGTCGAATAATTTGAAAGTTTTCACTAAGAGAAAGTGTCTTCATTTTTATCAAATGCGAAATGGTTCTCCAATGTCTCGATAACGATGTTTCACGTTTGTATTTTTTTTTTTTGAAAGGTGATACTCAAGATCAACCGGTGTTCTTCTAAATTATTTTCAAAATGAAGTTTTCGTTTTTAAAACCTATCCATTCCCGTTTGAGGGCTGGGTATGTATGTGTGATGTTCGCGTTGTCCTTTTGATACTTTCTCCCGAGTATGACCGAATTGGCGGTGTGAGCGTTGAGACGCTTTCCACACATTGGTTGTGCTAGCCCCTGTGAGAGGCGGAGTGTTGGTATTGAATGTTGTCGCCTCATGGCAATTTCTGCGTTGTCGCGCATGTGCGAACTGTTAGAGCTTGATTTGGTATGACCGTGTGCATCGGTGATGGTTCCGTTATGCGTCGATTGTTTAATGTCTTGTTACCTTGCTCCGTTTTGTGAATTTCGTGACGAGGCCTGAGGTAATGCCCGTACTATTTTGACTTCGTGTTTTCTCTTCCCAATCTATCGATTCGCTCATGTTCGTTGGTACTTTATGAACTTGTTCGGTATTTCATTTCATCGTCCGAACGAGCCGTGATCTTGTTGTAGGCCGATCCGGTTATCGGTGTGATTTTTTCGAGTTCGGTTCGATTCTTGTGAACTTTGTTCGGGAGTAACATCCTTTGGTTCTACTAGTCCTTTTATTCGAAGGGATCGGATTCGAACTTCGTATTTTCTACTTTGTCGACTCATTTATGTTCGTTGACATTTCGAGCTTGTCCCGCCCTTGTTTTTGTTTATCGAACGAGTGTGATATCATTTCGGGATAACTTATTTGTCGTTGTGACTTTTCAATCGCTATTCCCTTTAGGTGGATCTTATGGGAATGCATGTCTTGTAGTTCTCACCAGATCATCCTGGGAGTTATTGTTGAACTTTATTGTTCTTCGTGATTCGAACATGATTCTTCGATTTTTGTTGTCTCGATCGTTTGTTTGATCGGTTTTGTTCTCGTTCCGTGATTGGCGAACGTTCAGGCTCCTTCGTAATTCCCTTTAGTTCGGGAAATTAGTTTCGTTTTCAATCTTCCATCCCTTAGGCGATGGGATTCCGTGTTTGTTCAGTTGACTCGCGTTTTGATTGAGGTACCGTTGGGTTGGTCAATCATGTTGATTTTCGTTCGTTGTGTTTTGTGATTATCGGATAATTGACTTGACTATAGTATCCGTTTGATGACGCTTGTCACTTGTCGGTTTTATTATATCCCTAACAGCGACGTTGTGTTAGTCGCCGTGGAGCGTGTTTTCACGCCGTATGTTCCTTTGCGTTGTTTGTAACATTTCGCCGTTGGGCGTTAGTTACGCATTCTTGTGTGTCTCGTTGAGTTTTTCCTGGCGGAATATTTCTTCTCCCTACTTGTTTTAAGTTTCGGGACGAAACTTCTTTTAAGGAGGGTAGAATGTAATATCCGCAATTTTCGATTTCCGGTAATTTCTTTTTTTCGGTCGGAGTCCGTTTTGACGACTCGCTCATGACCGTTTCGTCATTCTGAGAATGATTAATTCTACACTTTTTGACATCCGAGTTCGTTTCGGTGTCGTTTCGTTGAGTTCTGTGCTTTTTAGCGACTTTTCCGCACTTGAGTTCGATTCTTGCGAATCTCATCCGAAGCTGTTGTTTGAGTTTCCGCAAGTCCGTTTATCTTTGTTGGACGTGTTGTGAACTTCGGTTTGGTTATTCGATCACGTATCGTGATTTTCGCCTTTGGGCCATTTTCGTAATTTCCCAAAGTTTGGGGTAATTTCCTTCCGTTGTCGTATTTCGAGCCTTCGGGTGGTCGGAATCGTGTGTCCTACTAGCTCTTAGATTCGTCTTTTTGAGTACTTCGTAACCGTATCTTCGGTTCGTATTCGTGTTCGGGTTTCGGTGTCGTTTTGTTGAATTAGGATTTCTAAACGGCTTTTCTAGGTATGAGTTCGTCTTTGTTAGATCACCATTAATTTTTGGTAACTCCAAAAATTATAAATCTTTGCAATATTATAGAACATCGAGTTAGCTTTCCAATGGTTCAAACGGTGAGTCAATGAGTCCTGGACGAGAGAGTTATGGTCGTTTTAGTGAAAGATCGGCCTGTCGGGCACCGTCCCAGAGCCTTTCGGCCGATAGGGAGGGCCGATAGACTCTCTTGCCGGCATTTGTATAGGGTATCGGTTGGGCCTATCGGCCGATAGGTGGCCGATAGGTCTCTTGTGTTACACTATAAATGTGTTGTTTGGCGTAAATCGTTCATTTCCTCCCCTTCTTCAACCGTGCGCGAGAGAGAGACTTGAGAGGGAGAGTTCCTCCATCTATCACTTACTTGTGTAAATTTCTTCATTCCTTTTCGATCGGGTGGCTCGGATTGCGGATCTAACCCGTGGTTTTGGATTTGAATGCTTGATTCATCAAGAGGTAAGAATTCCTTTAACCCTACCTTTTTGGATAATTGGGGATTTTGGGGTTTTGTCCGATTCTTTCCGTTTTGTTGATGGATTGATGATTATTTAGATGTATTATATCATTTCCCTTGTTATTCCATGGTTGGATCGTATCGATTCGTTGTTTGAGTTGAGTTCTTGACCGACGCCTTGAAGGTGTCCTAAAATGTCTTAGAGGGGTTTTCGGGCGTTCTACGATTATTCTTCCTCGTATGGTCGATGATTTATTGATTGTATGATGTTAGGGTCGTGTTTCTTGCGAAGAAACGCGTTGAACCCTTTTGTTCGTCGTCGTCTTCCGTTTCGATAGCATTGGGCGTTTCGAAGCTTTCCGGTTGAGCCGTGTTCGTCGGAATACTTGCGTACCGATTTTGAGGCAAGTATCTTGTCCATACATTTCATGTTTCGTAGGCATAATTATTGATAAATGATTTTATGCGAAATCCAATGTTTAATGAACGTAATAAGGGATCGGTATGTTCTCGATAAATGTTGTCTTTCAACAATAATTCTTGTAATTCGTGAATATATGTGTTCTCGGAATATATGTGTTGGTTTTGTATGTTGAAAGATGCTACGATCACTTTGAGTGAGTTTAATAGACCGTAATCCTTTGCCGGGGATTACGTAATGTTATGTGTACTTGTTCGGTAAGAGCGTAATGTGTGCGATATTGGTTGTTATTCCTTCGTGAGGAGATTGTGACACTTGGTGTTGCTTGGTATTGGTATTTACTTGTGGTTGTGTGACATTAGTTGTGAGTGTACGTCGACTAAAGTGGCCATTCTAGCGAAGTACCTAGCATTTGTATGCACATTCTAGTATTCGAATTATGGCTTCCGTGGCGTTGTGGATGATATGTGTATGTTCACCTAGGGACGGTCCGACGAGGCCTCTAGGGATACGTATTGCCGTGAGTGTGCGTATCGTGAGCGTGGTTAGCCACCTGGGGATGTCCGACGGGCTCTGCGGGTACGGTGGCCGTGAGTCTCGTACAGGTTAACTTTGAAATGTTTTGTTGAGAACCGTGATTTTTGGCGCATATTTCGTCCGATTAGAATGGCAGTCCAAATGGTAGGGTACTTAGTGGAATGGCACCAATAAATGTGTTGTGTATGATTCGTCTCTTGGTTGTGATAATTTGGTATGGGTACGTGAGTCCTGTGGTTGCTCTGTGCATTGTAGCTGTGGTATGTTGAGTGAGACTGTTGTCATGGTAATGTTGGATACGGTGTAATTTCCACCGGGTTATTCTTGCGAGTATGTGATGTGGATGATTTGGGTCGTGGACCCTGTGTTGTGATTGGAATGTTATAATTGGGTCGTGGGCCTGTTATCCGCTATCGGACTCGTATTTTGAAATAAACGATTGTTGTGCTATGTCCCTAAACATTTCGAAAGGCTTGAAAATTCTTAAATCCCAAACGTTTTCAAAAACTCCGAGATCGTAAAATGTTTAGTAAGTTGTAAAATGGTTTTATTATTATCTAAAGTAATCTAAATGGTAATGATAAAGTGAAATATCTCGGGAACTATATTCATGATTTCTATGTTCTTGGGGTATGATTTGTATGGCTGTCTTTGTATTTATACTTGCACTAGCAAAACGGTGGAGTTTTGCTAACCCCGAGTATTCGGGGGTGGATGTCTGTTGCGTCCGGTATTTGCGGAGTTCGGGGAGCAATTCAAAGGATCTTTACGAAGGATGATGGAAGACGGCGATACTAATCACATGAAGACCGGTGTTGAATATTTGGTGATGTCTTGTTTTGTCTTTCCGTTGTGTTTACTTTCCCCTATGCGGGATTGTTGATTTATGTTAACCCCTGCGTGGGTATGAGTTACGAGAAAGAGTAATGTATGGTCGATGTGTATGTTGTGGTAAAAGACCAAATCGGTCTAATGGTTCGTTAGTTAGCCATGTCGGCATGTATAGTGTTAATGTGTTTTCTGTATTTAGCCTGGTAGATCCTCACGGAGGGGGTCTGCGGCGCTGTAATATTCCCGAATGGTTTGGGGGTGTTACAGGATCGACTCGGTGGCTTAGAGAAGTGCTTCGTATGCGTCCCCCTCGCTTTGCAGGAGCGGGTGATACTTTGGGCTGGGACGGTTGGCTTATCCAATTGGAGAAGATTTTCAAGGCGATTGGTTGTCCCGAGGAGCGGAGGATTCCTATCGCTCAGTTCCTTCTCGTTGATGACGCCGCTAACTGGTGGGAGGCCGTTGAGCCTCAAGATCATGCTGTTACTTGGGAAGAGTTCAAGAAGTTGATGGAAGCGGAATTTTGCCCGAGGCCGATTCGAGAGCAGAGGATCCGAGATTTTTACCTAGCCGAGCCACAGGATGTACCCGTGTCACAGGCTATTGTCGATTATAGTCGGCAGCTCGCCTTTGTGAAGAATCAGGTGAGGACCGAGGAGGACAAGATCCGTCATTTTGATATGCGGATGAGACCCGAGATTCGACAGTACATGTCGGGTTTCACTTGTGCTACTTTGAGAGAATATCGAATCGAGCCATGGCGTACGAGATGGCATCGTTATCACCGGGCCTTCGCATGAGTCGAAGAGACAGAGGACGTCCGGAGATTTTCGGACGGTGCAAGAGACGGAAATTCTTCTCATCGAGTTTCGCGTAGTCGCACGGCGAAACCTTCAATTTCTTCGTTCGGTGGAACCAAGAGTTCCAAGTTGTCTTCTTTGACTCCTAGTCGACCGGGAGGTGCTTTAACCGCAATGTTGTCGGTCATGTGCAAGCTAATTGTCCTTCGCAACGGATTACTTGTTATAATTGTGGACTCGAGGGCCACGAGTTGATATTGTGAATTATTCCATGAAGTTTCCCAGAATCGTGTTTCGGCATCGGTATCGGGATCGGTTCGTCGGGACCGTTGAGATTTTTTTGGCCGTGCTTTGTTGTTTGTGACTTCACTTTTTTTTTAGTTTAAGTTTCGGGACGAAACTTTTTTTTAGAGGGGTAGAATGTAATACCCATAATTTCGATTTCCGGTAATTTCTTTTTATTCGGCGAAAGTCCGTTTTGACGACTCGCTCATGACCGTTTCGTCATTTCGAGATTGATTAATTCTGCACTTTTTGTCATCCGAGCTCGTTTCGGTGTCGTTTTGTTGAGTTCCGTGCTTTTTAGCGGTTTTTCCGCACTTGAGTTCGATTCTTGCGAATCTCGTCCGAAACTCATTTGAGTTTCCGCAAGTCCGTTTAACTTTGTTAGACGTGTTGTGAACTTCGGTTTGGTTATTCGATCACGTATCGTGATTTTCGGGCGTTTTGGGCCATTTTCGTAATTTCCCAAAGTTTGGGGTAATTACTTTCCGTTGTCGAATTTCGAGCCTTCGGGTGGTCGGAATCGTGTGTTCTCTTAGTGCTCGGATTCGTCTTTGCGAGTAATTCGTAACCGTATCTTCGATTCGTACTCAGGTTCGGGTTTCGGGGTCGTTCGGGCCGTCGGAATTGGTCCCGGCCGAGCCATGGCCGGGCATGCTCGGGCGGGCCGACCACGGCCGAGTAACGTGCGTTAGTGCTCGGCCGTTACGTGCGTAAGGGCGATTACGTCGTAAGGCCACGGCGTACGCACGTAGCGGGCCGGCGATTTAGAGGCGATGACTCGGTTACGTCGTAACCCTTGGCGATTACGTCGTAACCGGCCGTGATCGGCTTATAAAAGGCACAGCGGCGTTTTTCTTCAGCCATTTCTCATTCTTTTTCTTCCCGTACGCGGCTGTGGGTGTGTGAATCATCTAGAGATGTTGTTGGACGATGAATACATGAAGTTTTGAGGTTCATATCATCAATCATCCGTCCTATAACGTCCTCCGATCTACCGAATCAGGTCAGATTTTCTAGAAATCTAGTTTTGGGGAATTTGGGTATTTTGGTTGTTTTCGTCCGATTAATCCGATTTAACTTAGGATTATGATGGATTGATGAATATTTAGATGTATTATATCATTTTCTTTATTATTCCATGGTTGGATCGTATCGATTCGTTGTTTTGGTCGAGTTCTTGGTCGACGCCTTGAAGGTGTCCGGTAGTATGTCATAGAGGGGTTTTCGGGCGCTCTACGAATATCCTTCCTCGTATGATTGTTGATTTATGGATTATATATTGTTAGGGTCGAATTCTTGTGAAGAACTCGAGTCGGAACCCTCCCGTTCGTTGTCTTCTTCGGGGTCCGAGCTTCCCGGTTGAATCGTGTTCTTCGGAGTGTTCGGTAGCGGTCATTAAGTCGAGCTTTCCCGTTTCTCCGCGTGCGTTGGACTTGAGGCGAGTATCTCATCTATATTCTTTATACTTTGAGAATGTGATGTGTCGTGAATTTAACGTGGACTCGTTAGTGACGGTATATTTAATCGTAACTTACTTTAAATGAAGATGTGATTTTATGAAGGTAATTACCAACATAAACTTTAGTTTCAAGAATAATGATAACTACCTCTTCATGTTATTTTGTGATTAAAATAAATACTAGAAATGAGTAGTTAACTGAAGAATTGTGGAATCACGTAATACTTGTATTATTTGCTCGTTGGCCTTTTTCCTGAATGATGGTTTCTTTGTGGATGTTGTGCCCTTGTTGAAGTTCTGATGCGTTAACCTATGTGTTACGTGGTTGCGGTTGTGGTGAATATTATACCTTTCTTATTGTGTATAGTAGAGAGTTGAGATGTTATCCGGGTAGGGGTCCCGTCGAGGCCTCCGGAGGCGCGTGCTTGCGAGTACGGCCAGACGTACGTTGTGACCATAAGGTTATCAATGCGGGTAGGTCGGGGGAGGGCTCCGCGACTCGAAACTAGCGAGTTCGCTGTCATGATAACTTTTGGTAGTATTTGAATGATGCTATCCGGGGTGGGTCCGTCGAGGCCTCCGGAGGCGCGTGCTTGCGAGTTCGGCCAGATGTTTCGATTTGACCATAAGGTTATCTAATCGGGTAGGTCCGGAGAGGGCTCCGAGAATCGTCACTTGCGAGTGCGATGTCAAGATAACTTATGGGTGTGTTCGAGTTTATTCTTGATGGCTAATCCGGGTGGGACCCTTGGGGCCACGGAGACGTTTTATTGATTTGATATTTCTGAATTGTTTATATTTTGAATCTTGAATCCCGATTATGTTGGTGAATATGGTTTTGGTCTTGAGGTTTGAGTTGAGAATAAAATCATTTGTATGATTTTGAAAGAAAACCTTTTGCAAAGGAAAAATATTCATATTTCAGGATTTTACACTGAGACCCCCGAAGTCTCTAAATAATCTCTTACAGTGATTTCTGGAGTAATCCCCATGGTTTGTTTTAAAGGAATAAATTTTCAAAAGACTTTAGACTCGGGGATCGTGTTACTACCTTGTCGAAATGTTATTTTCATAACGGTTGTATTCTTGATGTATAATTGTATAGCTTGGTTACTTGCTAGCGATTTCATCGCTAACCCCTCGTTGGGGATTTTGTTATTTATTCCAGGTGTCCTGACTGGAGAGTGAGCAACCACAGGATTGGCTCGGAGGATGATGCAATGCAGCGATACTAGTCACAATTGTAGTCTGTCGTCTGTCAGTGATATGTCAGTTTGAGTTCTTGTCATCCTTGAGGGGATGGACATTTTATGTACTATGTGATCGAGTTGTATTTTAGTTTCATCAGATGTATGGTTATGCTGTGTTTTGAGAGACCTAATCGGTCTACGGTATTATGTCTTGGTCAAGTTGACCGCATGTGGGTTTTGATTTGTAGTCTCCCGCCTGGTAGCTCCTTGTGGAAAGGGGTCTACGGCGTGTAATATCCCTGAGCGGATTGGGGGTGTTACATCGACAGCGTGCGCTACACTGCCGAGCTAGCGCGCGCAGCGTCCCGGCCGTAGCGTGCGCTACGCCGGTTCCTGCCGTGCCTGCTCAGCCGCCACGACCCGACGCCTCGATTTCCGAAAACGCACGGAACGGACACGACGAAAAGTTCGCGGACGACGTCAACGACTCGAGATGAAAACGTAATGCAATAATTAATCATACGCGACCAAGAAAAGGGTCAAGACGACAAATACAGATATGGATACCCGTAACTTTCAAGAAATTACAAAATGGCCCAAAACGCCCGGAAATCACGATACGTGATCGAATAACCAAACCGAAGTTCACAACACGTCTAACAAAGTTAAACGGACTTGCGGGAAACTCGAAACAGCAGTTTCGGACGAGATTCACAAGAATCGAACTCAAGTGCGGAAAAGTCGCTAAAAAGCACGGAACTCAACAAAACAACACCGAAACGAACTCGGATGACAAAAAGTGTAGAATTAATCATTCTCAGAATGACGAAACGGTCATGAGCGAGCCGTCAAAACGGACTCCGGCCGAAAAAAAGAAATTTACCAAAAATCGAAAATTGCGGATATTACATTCTACCCTCCTTAAAAGAAGTTTCGTCCCGAAACTTAAAATAAGTAGGGAGAAGCAATATCCCTTGCCAAGAAAACTCGACGAGATACACAAAACCGAAGACTCGCGCCCGACGGCGAAACGCTGCAAGGAACGCAAAGAGACATACGGCGAGAAAATACGCTCTAGGGCGACTAACACAACGTCACCGGTAGAGACATAATAAAATCAACGAGTGACAAGCGTCATTAAACGGATAATACAATCAAGTCAATTATCCGAACAATCACAAAACACAACGAACGAAAATCAATATGATTGACCAACCCAACGGTTCATCAATCAAAATGCGAGCCAAACGCTGAACAAATACGGAATTCCACCGCCTAAAGATTGGAAGATCGAAAACGAGACTAATTTCCCGAACTTAAGTGAATTACGAAGGAGCCTGAACGCTCAACAATCACGAACGAGAACAAAAACTGAACAAACAAACGATTGAGACAACAAAAATCGAACGATCATGTCCGAAACACGTAGGATAATAAAATTCAAACAACAACTCCCAGGATGACCTGGTGAGAACAGCAAGACGTGCATTCCCATAAGATCCACAGGAAAGGGAATAGCGATTGAAAAGTCACAACGACAAACGAGTCATTCCGAAATAATACCACCCTCGTTCGATCAACAAAAGCAAGGGATAGGGAAAGTTCAGAAATGTTAACGAGCATAAACGAGTTGATAGAGCCGAAAATACAGAAGTTCAAAATCCGATCCACTTTGAATAAAAGAACTATTAGAACCAAAAGATGTTACTTCCGAACAAGATTCACAATAGTCGAACCGAATTCGAAAAAGTCACAGCGATAACCAGATTGACTCAAAACCAGATTACAGCTCGTTCGAATGATGAAAGCAAGGTATAGATCAAGTTCAGAAGGTATCAATGAACACGAGCGAATCGATAGACTGGAGAAAGAGAAGATATAGAAGTCAAAATAGTACGGGTATTACTTTTGACCTCGCCCCCGAAACTTACAACAACGGAACCAAGGTAACAATATAACAAGCAATCGACACAACGCGGAACAATCACCGATGCACATAATCATACCAACCCGATCTCTAACAGCTCGCATATATGCGATAATGCATAAACCGCTACGAGGCGACAACATCCAATACCAATCTCACACCCCTCGCAGAGGCTACCACGACAACTGTGTGGCAAACGACTCAACGCTCACACCACCAATTCAAAAAAACTCGGGGTTAACACCCTAACGAAAGCACGGACATCACACATATATTCCCAGACCACAAATAGGAATGATAGGTTTTGAAAACGAAAACTATCTTTTGAAAATAACTTGCAAGCACCAGTTGATCTTGAGTATCATATATCAAAAAGTAGTACAAACATCGTCATCGAGACTTTTAAAAAAAAATCATCTTGCGTTTAATAAAATAAAAAAAAATGAAGACACCTTTCGTTAAATTAAAACTTTTCAGCTATTTTCGACCTTCGGGTCTAAGCGAATGCGTTTCTAAATCATTAGAAATATTTCAAAATATTTTGATCCTCAAAGTAGAATAATTTTGAAACATAGCGTGGCACTAGTAGGCACCTTGAGAGCACTGTGAGAAAATAATTCATTTTAAAAGTACGTCTCGAGTTTTATTTTCTAAGATACTCAAGGTTTTTCAGAAGTACAATAGGCCAAAATGCCCAAAATTCGCACGTATCAACATTCACTTAAACACATCATGTCACATGCATCAAATCGCTCAAAATCACGACAGTAATATACAATCCTCAGGATATGTTTAACAACATCGTTAAAACAACAATCGGTTTATCAAAACTGGATGGAAAACGATATCAAGAACAAAACTCCAAAAAGTCAACTCTAGGGATTCAAGAAAATACCTAGATTCGGCGAAGAACAATGGATTAGATGATGTTAAAAATCATCTAGGATACTCCAAAACACCTTTGGATGGAAGAAAAATCAGCCCAGATGCGAAACCGAGTCGCTACGTCTCAAACTCATGGAGGAAGAAGAAGAAATGAAGAAAAATGCAACTTCTAGACTGGTGTCCAGTATTTATACTGGACACAATTAGCGTGCGCTAATCATTAAGGTTAGCGTGCGCTATCACGGCACCAAACAAAACTCCCGACCAAAAATACACTGTTAGCGTGCGCTAACCCCAAGTGTTAGCGTGCGCTAACGAGAACTTCAGACTCAGTCCAGTAGCTCCTGGACTGCCCTGAACTACCAGGTAGCGTGCGCTATCCTCCCCTTAGCGTGCTACCAACGCACTCTTGCGCGCGCTAGCCGCAAAGCGTAGCGTGCGCTAATGACCCACAGAGACAACAACAGAACATATCCGAAAAGTTACATGCCGTAAACCTTTCTCACACGGGTTTACTAGGCTAAGCACAATTTCCCATCTCATTTCGAAAATGCTAAAAAGACCAATGACGGTAATATTTTTCCAAAGCTCACAAAATCATTTGTCAAACCATCATGAAATATTCAAGGCCAAAATGCCAAAACTTGATTCAAGGAATCAGTTTTACGAAATAAAACTCAGTTTGCAAAATACCGAAAGCCGTTTGAAAGAACTCACGCAGCGGATAAAATACGGTTCGAAAATACATCAAGAAGGATTTACACTCCTCGTATAAACCAAATACGAGAGTCTAATAAACACATATCGTGAAATCAAAATCCACAGAAGGATTCCATCATTTAACAACTAATCAAACAAATAACTCGTGTCACACGAGGCACAACACAAAGAAGGGAGTTTAACATCCATAGGTCGCACGTAAGTGACGACCACCCCTCGATGCTAACCACGACCAATGATCTCAAACGACGCGTCGCGATGTGACTACGTCAGACAAAATCCGACAAGACAAAACTCAACAAACACAACTTGACTCGACAGCCTAGGTTTCCCCAGGCTAATCTGATTTTAAAATCGTATACTCTAGTTATTCGAAAATAAAACCGATAAGTTAAAAATCGTTTTCAAGACCCTTTCAAACACGACAAGGGCTTAATAGCGGTAGCATTTTATAAAATGTCCTAAACACTTTTAAACACGACCTTTAAATACGACACAAGGTTTTATTTGAAAATACAAGGCTGGCTCGCCCAAATTCATGTCACTTTTCAAAAACCCACAATACGATCAAGTCTCAGAGATTTTCAAGCATGCACGCCGCATGTATTATTATTAATAGAAACACATTGGTTGTAAATAACAATAATTAGCCAAGTACCAACAATTTCCGAACACACGCATATACGTCATTCAAAAATCACCAGTTCAAAAAGCGCAACTCGGAAATACTAATTCCAAGCATATGTCAAACTACCTCTTCAAGTTTAACAGCGTAACCAAAGATCACTGATTTGGACGTATGTCGAAACCAGCTATGTGAGTTTCTCAACAAACTATGCCATCAATACCTATACCGGAACATATCAATGTTCAAAACTTCTACATCATACTGCACCCTTCGGTGTCCAACTCATCGGTACATTCGGCTCAACATACATTTAGTATATCGCAATTACCAAACGCAGATTCCATCATCCAACAAAAGACTAGAGGGTCAAGCCCTCTCACAATATACCACGGAGCAAAACTCGGATCTTTCGATCACCAACGATCCCACCAATGCTAGGAAGTTTAGCGATGGAAAGCTCGCAAAACGACAAACGGTCAAGCCCAGAACGGCGCACATACTCCAGAGAGACAAATGACTGCGCAATACTAGAATCAAAAGTACACAACTGGATGGATCGAGAAACAACTCGGCGATAAGTACGAGAGAGGCAATCACAGTTCAAGAAGTGGAATTTCAATACGAGAAAACAAGAGAATTGAGTAAGGAAAACTTACGAGCACTGGATGTACTGAGATGCCGGCAGCGGTGTGACAATGTGCAAAACAAAACACAACTAGACCCAAATAACCAACAAGCCTAGGTATCCATAAACCTGGCTCTGATACCATTTTCTGTAACACCCCCAAGATATTCGAGGTGTATTACAGCGCCGTGGACCCCTACATGGGACCCACCAGGCTAACACAAGAAAACACCTCTCGACTAACCGTCTCGGTTAGCAAGGAAACAATTGTTAACAACAAGAACATAAAACTACACGTCCGGTACAACCGGTATAATAAACATCAACCGACAAATACGGTAACTCCAACGAAGTCCAAACACAATCCGAAAGGAAAAGCCTAAGTACTCGCGAGTACAATCTATAAGTTTACAATTTGGAAAACATCCACATCAAAAGAGACAGTAGGAAATAACAAGACTCAATTGCACATGTCAACAACCTTGGCCGACATCCTCGTACCATCCAGTAGCAGCTCTGCATTTGAACATAACACGAAATCCATAACAAGAATTTCCCCGACAACGGGTCCCCAAAGGGGTTAGCAATTACGCTAGTACAAGTATTCAAGGCAAACCAATCGCTTACACATTTCATAGTACATGCACCAATATCATTTCAAAAACCAAAACTAGACATGTCTTTTCCGGAAACAAACAGTCCACAATTAGCCTTGAGAACAGGGCGGCAGCATACATTCTCACTCGAGGCCTCAAAGGGACCCTACCGAGTTGGCTACAATTACAGAAAAACAAAATCACGCACACGCTATGCCGTGAGAACAGGGCGGCAGCATACATTCTCACTCGAGGCCTCACAAGGACCCTAACGAGTTGGCTAGCGGTACGAAACTCGTGAAATCCAGGGCGGCAGCATAGATTTCCCTCCTTGACCCCGTCGGGCCAACACAAGGTGAGTTACACACAAGTAATATACATTACCATTTCACGTTAAGCATAAAGGTTTCCAAAAATACTTGCCTTGAATTATTGACGACGCAACGAACGGAAAGGAAAGTCACCGACGAACGCTAGGAACCAATGAAACCGAACCTAACGATTCGAAGAATACAATCACAACCATTTCTAAATGAATACGGAATTGGAATACACCCAAAAACCCGCCTACGATTCATGTATATTCGTATATAAACAACAACGAGGGCGGACCACAACCAAACCCTCTCGATTCCGTAAAAATCACGAAATATACCATGAATCCGTAGGGAAACTAAGAATACCAACAAGATTAATCATATTCATCATGAATTAATCGACAAAACGGAACGAATCGGACAAAAACACGAAAACCCCCAAATCTACCCAAAAGTAGGGTTCTAAAGATCTAACCTTGATTCGCTGGATCGAAGGATGTTATAGGACGATTGATCAACGATATAACCTCAAGAACTTCATGGATTTGTTGTTCAACAACATGGTTTCGTCTCCTCCGAAACCCCAGCCGCGGACCGAAGAGAAATGAAATGAAAAATGACGGAGAAAGTCGCTGGTCTGTCATTTATATACTGGGCCGGAACTAGCGTGCGCTAGCCTTCCCGGCCTAGCGTGCGCTATCGGCCCGATGTCGAGCGCTCTCGGCCATGGACCGCATGACCGGCACCACCGACCAATTCGCGACCGTGACTCGACCGCCGTCTCCCGCTAGCGTGCGCTACGGCCGGAAGCTCGCGCGCTAGCGACATCCGGTAGCCACCGGGTGACAACTCATCCGCAACGTACGCTAGTCGGCCGGCGGCGTGCGCTACCCCTGCCGGTTAGCGCGCGCTACGACCGACAGAGCGTGCGCTACCCGCCGATCCCGACCGAGTCGAGAACCTCGAATACCTCGCCTGTGCCCGATAGCGTACGCTGGCCGACTCGACAGCGTGCGCTACAACTGCCGAGCTAGCGCAGCTGGCCCCGGCCAGAAGCGTGCGCTTACGCGGTTCTGCCGTGCTGCTCGGCGATGCCCAAGACTCGTCCGGCGATCCATAGCCGTCCGGCGGTACTTTCGGTATACGACCGACGCCTCAATTTAAGCGCGCAGGCGGACACGACGAAAAGTTCGCGGACGACGTCAACGACTCGAGATGAAAACGTAATGCAATAATTAATCATACGCGACCAAGAAAAGGGTCAAGACGACAAATACAGATATGGATACCCGTAACTTTCAAGAAATTACAAAATGGCCCAAAACGCCCGGAAATCACGATACGTGATCGAATAACCAAACCGAAGTTCACAACACGTCTAACAAAGTTAAACGGACTTGCGGGAAACTCGAAACAGCAGTTTCGGACGAGATTCACAAGAATCGAACTCAAGTGCGGAAAAGTCGCTAAAAAGCACGGAACTCAACAAAACAACACCGAAACGAACTCGGATGACAAAAAGTGTAGAATTAATCATTCTCAGAATGACGAAACGGTCATGAGCGAGCCGTCAAAACGGACTCCGGCCGAAAAAAAGAAATTTACCAAAAATCGAAAATTGCGGATATTACACCACCCACCAGTCCACACAGACAGCAGAGCAGATTCTTTGCTTGGACTTTGGAGCCGTTGGCAACGGCTTGGCCTTGGTCCAATTTAAAATATATATATATATATATATATATATATATATATATATATATACTGGCCGGCCCCACCTTTTTGTGCTTTCAGGCTGGATTGAAACGTTAGAAAAAATAATAGAGTCGTTGCTTACTCATGCAACGGTCATTTGCGATACGCACCTTTGTGCAAAGGCAGATTTTTTTTTTTTTATAACAAATTAACATTTTTTCCTATAAATACCCAAAATTCATTTCATTCATCTCACACCAATTCATACAATCATTTACTTATACTCTTATACTCTATCATAATCTCAAGTTCACAATTTTTAATTCTCAAGTTTACAAATTCAAATTATTCTCATAATGTCAAACCGAAGACGTAACTCCGTGAGCGGTTCTTCAAGCATGTCCGGACTAAGGGACGAGGAGGAGTTCGATATGGAATCACCTCCTTTCTTGAACACCCAAGAATCCGAGACTCAAGTGCCCGGCTCAGGAGACGGACGTCATCGAAAAGCTCAACTTAGAGCGGCGGTATTTCTATTACGGTTTACTAAAAGTGATCCCGATATTAATCAAGTGTCTATGGTTAAATGTAGATTTTGTAGCTCAAAGTACAAGCACAAAAAAGGCGAAGGATACGGGAATTACTACCGACATATTAGGACGAAGCATCCCGAAAAATACGGATTGGCACGAGGACAAACGCAACTATCCGGGTACGCATCAACCTCTAACCAACCTCCTTCTTTATTTTCATATGATCATTCTTCATCTATGGATGCATTTTCGGAAATGATAGTCGTTGATTCATTGTCTTTTAGCTTTGCACAAAATGTTGGTTTTAATGATTGGGTGACAAATCATGTTCAACCCGCATATAAACAAATTTCTCGACAAACCGCAAAAAGAAAAATGATGCATAGATATAAATCACGTAAAGAAAATTTGATTAAATATTTTATGGAAAATAGTGATTTACAAGTTTCAATTTGTAGTGATATTTGGACCGATTCATTTCAAAAAAATTCCTACATGGGCATTACATGTCATTATATTGATAAGTTTTGGGTGTTAAACAAAAGAGTTTTGGCATTACGAGTTTTTAACGACCTACACACCGCGCAAAATATAGCTCGTTTAATTGCAAATATTTTAGAAGAATATAGATTAGTTTCACGAGTTTTTTCAATCGGATTTGACAATGCATCCGCTAACACGGCTTCGATTCAAGAACTAATCACTTATCAGACGTCGTCTATTGGAGGTAAATTTTTTGAAATTAGTTGTGCTGCTCACATTTTAAACTTATGTGTTCAAGAATGTTTAGCTTATGTTGGAGAATTAGTAAAACCTATCCGAGGCATTCTTAATGAACTTTGGACTAAAAAAGTGTTAAGTAAGTAAATGGTACCAATATTGTAAACAACATAATGTATATCCAAAAAAATTTCCAAAAGATGTTTGCACAAGATGGAACTCTACATACAAGATGATTTCCGAATCATATGATTATAAAGAACTTTTAAGTGGTTTTGCCGCACAACACATTAATGGTAATTTTGTTTTCGGGGAAGCTTGGGTTTTAGCAAGAGATGTAATGGATGTTTTTAAACATTTCTACGAGGCTACTAAAATTTTTAGTTATGTTTACAAACCAACTTCGAACTTATTTTGTTACGTAGCAATTAATATTGCATTTGCACTTAAAGATGGTCTTAACGTACCTTCCATTAAAGTTGCCATAAGTGATATGAGAATTAAATGGCTAAGTTATTTCAAAATTATTCCGGATGTTTACTTTATTGCATTTGTTTTGGACCCTCGACGTAAAATGGAAGGTTTGAAACAATTTTTGGAAAATTATTATTCGTTTCTACAAATACAAAATGATCCCGCATGTATTGTTTCTACTATACTTACTAACGTTAGGAATTTACTTGAACAATTGTATGCTCATTATCATATTTCCGATCAAGCTCAATCATCTCAACAACCACCTCCCATTTCTTCTTCATCATCTACTAGTAGACGTTTGACATCAATTGCTAGAGATTTATTTGCCCCAAAGAGGGCAAAAACCACGTCGAGTTCCAATTCGGAGCTCGACGATTATCTAACCATTACCTTTGAGTTTGGACATGAAGAAGAGTTAGAAGACTTTGACATCTTGGAATAGTGGAGCCGACCGGAGAGATCAAGGTTTCCTACTCTAAGCAAGATTGCGGCACAAATTCTCGCCGTTCCCGCCTCAACAGTAGCCGTAGAGCAAACCTTTAGTCGGAGTGGAAAGGTTCTCGATCCCACGAGGTCAAACTTGTTGCCCGAGACGTTGGAAGCTCAAGTGCTTCTAAGTGATTGGCGGAGAGCGGAAATGAAGACACAAAAAAACAACGAATCAACCGACGATGATGAAGATGAAGAACCACTCACTCCATCGGAGGGATCCGCGGGAAGCACGTAACCACCAAGGTAAGGGCGGCGGGGATACAAAGAAAGGTAAGAGAACTACGTGGGGCTTTGATTCCTCTTCCCCGAGAGGATACGTAGGCAATCGGGAAACCGATTCAAGTCCATTCCTACTTAAACTTTACTCCCCCTCTTTTTTTTAAAAAAACAACCCTATTATCCTCATTAAAAACTATATAACAAATTAACAATTGTATTTCAAAAAAAAATTATATTACAAAAAAAAAAAAAAAATCCGACCGAGACCCGCTGACCCGCCGGGTTGTTCATTTTTCCGGGTTAGGGTTCGGGTCCTTCTTATTGGACCCGGTGACCCGGCGGGTCCGACCCGTGGACATGCCTACATAGGACTTTCTTTTCTCACGATCGATGTGATTATCGATTTTCTTTTCTGATGTGATTATTGATAGAATGAAAAAAAAAGCATTCAATTTGGCCTTTTCAAGAGGAGTTTTTCGAACTCACGAAATATGGAATATGGCATCTTCGAGGTTCATTCTATGCTTTTATTAGTAGGAAAGATAGTAGAGTAACTCTATATAATAATGCAACATTATTTATTTTTTCAGACATGATTTAACTTTAAGATAAAAAGTAAGATTTCTCCACCTTGAGTGGTCGGTCTGGGGGCGAGAGACTTAGGGCTGTCAAATTTTAGTCCGTCCCGGTGTTTGGGCTGGGCAGGGATGGAGTTCCTTGGGCTCAAAATGGATCGAGCTTTTTGACCCCGGAAGCCCTCTTCAACTATTTTTGTATTATATATACAAATAAATAAATATATATATATTAAATAAATAAATAAATGGAATAACCCCACACAAAGGAGAAAGGTTGAGGCCCATAATCCATTTTCTTGCAGAATTTTGTTCGTTCAGAATATATATACATTACAGTTTACACATACATGCAGGCAGCATTTAACTGACATCAATCATCATCATCAATCATCATCATCATCAAAGTTGACAACCATCCTCAGCCGCCTTCTCGAGGCACTATTCTTTTCCCGTGTGGTAACAGAAAGATCGGTGTCACCATCAAAATCAGCCAACTCATCATCAAAGAGTGAATGCTGAGTATCTCCGGCTTTCCCAGAAGAAACGTCATCTGATTCTTTAAGATCGTCCATTTCAACTGTTTTCATTTTCGAATCACTATAATGGTTGGAATTTGGAGGAGTGTCGATTTCTGAATCACCTCCATTCTGATAGGATTGTGCAAGTTCATAATCATCCCTGGAAAAGAAGAGTATTATTACAAGCATAGTGGCTGGTTATGTTATGCGAAACACAATAAGAGGAATAGTCCGGTGGATTTTTGGTCATTTGTTACCATAAGAGAAATTATTATCATTTTTTTAATTCAAAAAATGGCTAAAAGAACACTTTTTGTAAAGATGAATAGCCATTTTGCTGTATTAAACCTAAAAAGGAACGTGGTAAAACATGCTTCAAATGGTATTAAATCGTAGGCTTACTGCCAATCTGACGAATACAATGTAAAGAAAAAAACACACAATCAGAAGATTTTCCGAAAGCAGACAGATTGCTTATTTCCTTGATTAGGAGATATATATAGCGAAACCCCCAAAAAAGAATAATCACATTTGTCATAGATCAAACTCACAGATGATACAGTAGAAAGTACCTCTCTGAGTCTTGGTTATTTGTTCCAATGAAGTCAGTTTCGTCTAAATCCTTAACAAAAGAACCGGTCGTGCGCTCCTCATCATTACGGGACGTTTTCCTTTTCTTTCTGCAACCAAACAAGAGCATTTAGTTACAATAGTCTAAATCAAAATATGCATATCACCCATGGGCGTCCTATGCATTTTTGTCCTAATGCTAATGCACCTACGACAGGAATAGAGCAAGATATCTAGAATCCACTGTGAAGAGTAGAGTAGAGGAGAGGAAAGAGGGAGGGAGGGAGGGAGGGAGGGAGGGAGAGACATACACCAACGAAGAGCTAAGTAATTCATCATTCGACATGTCTTCAGGTAATTCTTGTGCAACCTTCTTAGGCCTCTCATCGTATTGACCTCCATTTCTCCTTTGTTTGCTCCTAAAAAAGAAAGATAAAAGGAGGTCCAGGATTATCATCATATCATATGCTGCATTGGATCAATTATTTCATTTCTTTTCTTTCAGTTAGTAAAAGAAAAAAGTAAATAAATATTCCCACAGGTGCATTTTTTATATATCCAGCCTAATGCAGTAATCTGAGGCTTTATACCTATTTCTCATAGATAACAATGTTTCATCGTCAGAGTCGTCAACTTCGCCTTCCAAACAATGGTCGCTTAAAGCCTCATCCCTCAAATGCATCTTAGAACGAGACCTCTTATTTCCCAGCCTAATGAGACCAAGTTGCTTGAGTTTGCGAGAAACCTGGGCTGTAGAAATTTTGCCGGCGCCATCAAGTGCATTAGCAATCATGTAGCTGCACCTTTTGTGATCTTTAAACCTTGAAGAAAGAGTTTCATATAATTTCATCTTCAGAGATAAGGTTCTATTTATTTTAACAAAAAGATCAGACAAGTCGTACAATACAGAGACATAGATAGAAACCACTTACTGCTCAAACAAATCTTTAATCTGCTGTTCCTGGTCTTCATTAAATGCATGTACTCTTTTTCTAGAGTGCCTAAGGAACAAAGAAGGGCTATTAATATGTCATTTTCTACCGAATTTTCCATGGCCATTGTTCCAATACTACGAAATAACCATACAGCAAAGATAATAATAGAAAAGCTCAGAGAGCACTCAAAAAAGCTCGCTGACACATACGTTGGTTTTCCTATTGATGATTTTTCTTTATAGCTCTTCGTCTTTGCCTTAGCTGGCACTTTAAATCCGAGCCGTTTGAGGATCTTGGAAACTTCCATGTTTGAAATACCTCCATTTGGATCAAGCTCTCCCGCGATGAGCTGACAACAATCGGGATTGTCCTTATACCTGACGTGCCAATAAATACAAGTGAGTTTATTCCACTTTGCTAGATAAAAAATTCATCTACCGCATTATAGAAGCTTAAAAAGGGGGAGGCAAAATAAAAACAAGCAAAGTACTCAGTGTTGAAGTTCAAACTAGAGCAGTAGACTCGTCTAATATTGACGACTGAAGACCAAGTCATAATGTTGTAGACAGTTCTTCGAATGGCCTAAAGGATCTATTCAGATAAACATTTACATAGTTTAGGGAGAACTTACTTCTGATAGAGATCCTTAATTTTGTCGTTCACTTCATCAGTAAGAATGTCGTTTCCTCTTTCTGAGGGTATGTCAAATTCTTGTCCATAGTGACCCTCCCTGCATCAAGGAAGCATCACTAGAGTAAGGACAAAATTAGATGATGATGATGATAATAATAATAATAATTATTATTATTATAATTATAATACGCCATGAATAGTTCCCATCAGAGAACTACACAAAGAACATGAAATAAGAGTGACCACTAAAGTTCATGATAACTTACTGTTGGCTGTCCAGGCCAGATGTGACAAAATCATCATCCCCCAAGGCATCTGCTATACTCCGCCGAACCCATGTTTCCCTTTCGAAGGAACCATTTCCTTCATTCTTACTGCCACTTATGCCCTCCCTAATATCATTTTTCATTCCTTTAAGCCCGTTTAGCATAGATCCACAGTTTATATAATGGCATTCTTTTCGTGTCTTTGGAAATAGAACCTCAACGAAAAGAAGGGGATAACTCTTCATCTTCCGTAACATTCTCCGAACCAAAGTTGTCAGGAAATTAACAATGTTCTCGTATTCTTTGCATGGTCGTGATTTCTGCTCCTCCAGGATATCGTAGAATATCGTGATGAGTGATAACTGCACAATTGTTCAAGATATTATATAGTTTCTCTGAACGAATGGTGCTAAAAATTTATGGAAGCTTCTTTTTTCAGCCAAAATACCTGGTATAGCATGGGAGATAGTTCCAAATCATCACAAATCCGACGAAGCATGCAGATTATGTAATGATTTGTAGTGATGGAATTGCTCTTATAGAACTTCAGCAACCAACACAGTTTCTGAATAATAGAGTTGCTAGCCAGAGCAGAAACCAGAGAAGACGCCTTAAGGTCAACTTCATTGGTCAATGCTGGCTGCTCATCACCAGAAGAATCTTCATCAGCTTCGAGATGGAGACCATCAATGTCAGCAGTATTTCTGTTGTTCACCTCAGGCCCGTTGCTTTCCGAATTAGCAGGTGTAGATACAGGCTGAGCGACCTGAATGGAGTCCGAGATGCTTTTATCCGACGTCACGTCAGCAACCTGATTTGGTAATGTCTTCTTTTCCGACATGTCGACATCAACTGGTTCATCACAATTAGAGTTGCTGACCTCTGCCTGAGGCGTAATATTATCTGCACTTGGTTCACAGACATTGTCGTTCTTGGCCACTGTCTTCTTTGTCCTTTTCTTCCTTGACTTTTTGGATACCTTTATTTCAAGGGAAGTTCTTAGTATTTGAAAATGTAGGCCTTACTATTAGATATCTAGTTTTTAGATGTCTTTTTTACATAATCTGGTGATATATATTGAAAGATGCACTGTTTTTAGGTAAACAGTAAGCATGATTCATGCTTAAAATAATTACATAGGAAAAAAGAAATAACAGCAGAAATGCATTGTAACTTCTCTTCCTTTCTAACACTAATAGAGACTGTTTGAGCTAAAATTTGGACAAAGGACAGGAACTACGAGAAATAAAATACTAACTGAAAAGTCAAATGTGTACCCGTAATGAGCCACGTGATTCAAGGTTCTCCACTAGTCTTAGAACCACATGCATGCTTTCCACCAAGTTGGCAAGATCACTTGAAACATGAAAGAGTACAGGATGAAATGAATCAGAAAACTTAATATTTATCTTGAACGTAAAAAAAGAAAAAGGAATGAATGAAATCAGTGTATCCTAACTTTAGTTTCTATATGTGTACATTGTTTCAAATGCCTTAGATAGTTGTTGCTGAATTTTCATTTAGATAGTCCATTAAACTGTTACTATATGTGCCAAGCTAAAAAGTTCAGAGCCAGCAGCACTGCCTTTTAATGACGACTAATAAGCGAAAAAAATTGAGAAACGGAATACGGAAAGGTATTCTAGAGTGAAACCTTTTGGACTGCTTATGAGCATCGAATGATTTAATTAGGTTCATGAGAAACCGGGTCATTCCTTCCTCTGTTTGATCATAGAATAACTTGTATAGAAGGACACGTGCTGTCTGAGGTTCCCTCGAATCTTCTGGGGATTGCTTTAGCACCAAATCCAGCATTCTTATCTTCATTAGACACAATTAATAATGTAAGAAATGCCACTAGAAAACACGCTTTATGATTTAGATTGTGGTATAAAGATACATGAAAATTAAGTATAAAAATAACTGAAGGTGGAATAATATTTACCATAGTTTTCACAAGGGACCCTGCTGCAGAGAGAAACCTATAATCACTGGTTTGTTTTAAGCCTTCAAATGCAAAACGCCATTTTGAAACGACCATTAGAAACATCGATTCATTCATTGTTTCAGCAATTGGTCCACATATATTGCCTTTAAAGAGAGTGTTGTCGTCATGGAAAGTCGCTGATGTCTCGTTTTCAACATCAATACTAGGCTGTCGATACATAGAGTAGAACACTATGAAATCAAAGATGTATCAACGAAACCAGAAGATACCTTTCTGGATCAAGATTTTTAAAAACTACTGACTGTGTCTTACCTTTGAAGCTACGTACTTGTGATATTGAAATGATGTGACAAATTCAGCAAGCTTAAAGAATGTGACAACATCACTGCTAAAAACTTCTTGATGTTCTTTCTCGATATCTTCACGGATCGACTGCATCAAAACTGATGGGCACAAATTCAAATGAGTTTCTAACCAGGAAAAGAAAAAGGAAACTATTGAGAGGGAACAAAAATGTAGCGAAATAAATTTCATTTTAATATATCTTTTAGAAAGAAAAAATTGAACCACCGTTGTATCCTCCCAACAGAAATTGGCTTATAAAATCGGCGAGTAATAGCAGGATTTGGTTTTTTGTCGATGGTAGTGCTGCAAGGTTCCCTATTTCTCTTTTTGATGAATCTCGTGGATTCTTGTGAGCTTTCAATGAAGTGTCAGCAGAAGCAGAAGGATTTCCTTTCAAAAGTGCTTTAGAACCATCCTGTTGAAGATATGGGTAGTAAAAGTTAATTAATCCAAGATGAAATACCCGTACATCATTGATAATCAAATAAGACATACCAAGGAGACACGGGTAAATGTTCCGCTAAGCTGTGAATAACAACTGAGACCGTGAAATCTAGTAAGCCTTCTTTTTTCTTGTTCTTCTTTCATAATAGATTGGAGGCTGGTTACTGAATATTCAGCGGCGACATCAACCTAATGAATAAGGAGCCAGTATGCATGTATATATAAGACCTTTTCAAAGCCGAACATGCCAAATAAAGACGTGAAGAGAAAGAAAACTCAAATGATGTGGCAAAGCTTCACATTATTCTGTAATTCAGTACAATATATAAACTGTCATCCAGAATCGTGGAACTCAAAATGAAAAAAGTGAAAAAAGAAAAGAAGCAAACCTTTGAGCCCTTCAAATGTGCCTTGGCAATCAACTCTGGCTCTTGGCCCTTAAATACGTTATAATAAATTTCCAGAAAAAGCAAGTTATCTTGACGTAAGAATCCATGAGAACCGCCAGTGTGCTGCGACAGTACTAAAATGAGATCCATGACATTCTCCTTGAACAATAGCTCTAACAACTTGTCTCGGAGAGTAATGAATTGGGTGGCTGATCCTCCAGCTATCTGATGCGTTGATATATCTTGAATAGCTAGAATGTTCCGAAATAAAGTAAGGACCAGCTGGACCAATTTCCAGTCATCCTCTGTGAAAGATTCACTGGTTATCATGTAGTCAGTCATCAGGTTGGAGCTTCTAAAATCATAGTTAATAATAAATTTTAAAAAAAAAAAAAAAAAAGTGGGTAGAATTCTATAATGCGTCAGTTTCTAGGCCACAAAAAATATTAAATCTCTAATTTCCATAAATAAATAACAATAATTACAACTACCCGAAAATAAATAAATGTTTGCTCCAAATCAAATAAATACTCACTTTTCGAGATTTTCCAGTGGATTTTCCATTAGAGAAACTATCACTGGAATGATATCACTGAAAGTAATGGCAGACTTCAAACCCCACAGATACTCTATCTGCTGTGGTATATCAATGGACTTAGGCTCGACAGGCATTGTGAGAAACACTAACACCTTCACTGCAGGAAAACAGAATTCAAAAACATAGTAAAACAAAAGTGAGGTTCTACTGAGGATGTCTTCTTATTACATTTTCGTAATTTTTCTAGTCCAACACTACCTGCATTTAACACTAAATTACGATCTTCTGGGGAACACTCGATAATCGGTATCAAATCTCCACCCACAATATTCCATTTACAAACTTGCTTGAACACATCTCGTTTCTCCGGATCATCGCGTCTTAGAAATCTTAATAAATCCTTTAAATTATCTGTCAAAAATCGTTTTAAGCATTAAAAAATCGTCTGAACATGTAAAAAAAACATATGTTGATCTTCTAACTAAAAAGAAAACAAGAAAAAAAGGAAAAAATATGGTACCTGAACAGTACTCTCCCTTCGTGTATCCAGTCGGATTCCCGTCGTCGTCCTCATCCCATCTCCCGAGGCCAGCGCAAATGCTGGATAAACCATCCATGCGGCTTGAATAAAAAATTTAAGCTTAGGGTAAAATGATATATTGGAAGAGATTGAAGGTGGTGAAAGGATTTGAGGAATCGAGTATGATTTTCTTTTTTCCGGTTCTAGGGCTTTTCAGGTGGCGATGAGCAGATTTTCCCGCCTCCTTAGGTTGTGGCGGGAGCGTGCTGTCACGGGGTTATACTTGCGCCTCGCTAAGTCCTCTCCGTGCGGCACTATCTTAGGTTGTCACAAGCCTAAGTAGTAAGCCTATCAACACACACAAGATTACTAGGAAGGAAAGTAAGAAAGTGCTAGGGGAAGGTTTTCTCTTATTGCACTGTAGCAAATCCGCTTTCTCAAGATGAGTTCTGAATGGCGAGGGGTATTTATACTAATCCTCTAGGCTAACAAATTACCGACAAAACATCACTATTCCAAGTATTTACAAGAATGCCATCATCTAGAATGATCTATACAATTCTAAACAATTCTAATAAGTCTTCTTGGAGTCCCTGGACCCTCTGGAACGTCCGGCCCGACCCGGCCAAGTGTCGGCCCGGCCGTACAAGGCCCGATTCGGCCCGTAGCAACCCGACCCGATTTCGACCTTCGGAACCCTCTTTGACCTTGGAGTTGATTGGTCTCCATCCGGGTGCTTCAGGGTCTTCTTTCCGGATAGTGGGTTCCTCGGCAATTTCTACTGCTTTGTCATGAGGCTTTTTCCGTCTAAGCCTATTATAGGGGGTAGTCCTCTGTGAGCTTGGCCGAGTCCATGTACGCGCGCGAGCATCTTTGCGCCGTCCGGCAGCTTCTAGGATGCCGGTAGATGCTCTTGCCTTAAGGTGGGGCGTGACATTCTCCCCCACCAAAGTCGTGGACTGATCCTCGGCACGATCTTTGTCCCGATATTCTTCAATCTTACGGAATTGCCATAGGTGATCCTCATGTTCCCGGCTATTTTCGGCGTCTGGGAGTCCCTTCCAATGCACAAAGTACTCGGTGTATGGGGCCACGCCTTCGTCGAACGTCCCGATGTGAAATGATCTCGGCTACTTCCTTGTCGAAGGAAGTAATCACGGCAATCGGTGCTCGATGTGATCGAGCTCGGCCCGGATCCTCCATGTCCCGATGGTAAGGCTTGATTGGCTAACATGAAAGACCGGTGTATCTTTATCTTTGGCGGTAGTTCCACTCGATAGGAAAGCTGTCCCAACACGCCGCTCGATCTTGTAGGGTCCTCGTATCTTCGGATAAGTCCCTTATGCACGGCCCGAAATGCTTTAAATTGTGCGGAGAAGTTTCACCATAACTAAGTCGCCTTCGTTAAACTCGACCGCTCGTCGCTTGAGATCGGCCCATTTCTTCATCTTCTTGCCGCCTTGTCCAATGATGCTCGAGCCAAGTCCGATTCCTCTGTAATGACTTAGCAAAGGTATATCTTTGCGGGACTCGTCCCGAGTATCCGATGGCAATGTTGTTCGTTGTCGCCGGTTGTCTCCCGTAGCGAGCTCGAATGGGTGCGTCCGTTGATTCACTCTTACGCAAATTGTATGAGAATTGGGCCGTGTCTAAGAGTTTGGCCCGATCCGTGATTGGCACTCACATAGTGCCGCAAGTAGCACTCAAGCGGTCGTTAACTCGTTCTGCGCCGTCCGTCCGTGGGTGGAAACTTGTTGAGAATGCTAAGTTCGAGCCCAATAGCTTGAAAAGTCCCGACCAAAACTTTCCTGTGAAACGTGGGTCTCGGTCACTCACGATTGTCCTTGGAATGCCCCAATATTTTACCACATGCTTTAAGAACAACTTGGCCGTTTCCAGAGCCGTTACGTCCGCGGTCTTTGGAATAAAGGTTGCGTATTTTGAGAACCTGTCCACCACAACTATGATCGACCCGTACCCATCCGATTTAGGCAAAGCCGAAATGAAGTCCATTGAAACGCTTTCAAAAGGGTGTTCCGGTATGAGCAAGGGTTGAAGTAGTCCACCAGGTTGTTGTTGCCCCAGTATTTGTTCGGCCTGAACCTTGATGGGCGGTCTCCCCCACCTTTGCCTTTATCTGTGCGGAAAGTCCTTGGCTTGTCGCTGGTCTTCAACTCCCGTAAGCCCTCGGCCACAGCAATGGCGGTCGCCACATCCTGAACATTGCGCCTTTCCAACTCTTGCCTCGCAAAAGGCTTGAGTCCGTCCATAAACGCAAACAGCTTGTCGGTCGCCGTCAAGCTTGGTATCTCCAGCACAATTTCTTGGAACTCCTTGACATAGTCTTTGATAGTGCGAGTGTGGCTGAGTCTCTTGACTGCCCAGCCTCGAACTCCACATTCTCGGGATAGAATTGCCTCTTTAATTCGGCCTTGAAGTCTTCCCAGAAGCCATCCCGCACGCACCACTCTCAATGTCGGCTGCTTGGTCCGCCACCACAAGACGGGCCGTGTCGGCTAAGTACAAGGGCGCCGTCCGCAACTTGGTGTCATCATCTCGAATGTTTGAGGCACCAAAGTATTGCTCCAGGTTCCATAAGAAATTGTCAATCTCCTTGGCGTTTCTCGATCCGTTGAACTTCCTGTGCCTTGGGATGTCAATTCGTGCGGGTGTCGCACCCACATGTCCTTCTCCGTTGGCAATCGCCCTTTTCACTGTTGCCATCTCCATCTTGAGAACCTCCATGCTCTCTTGCATGGCGGGATCATGGCCCGAAAATCGCCAACTCCTTCTTCATGTCCCCATCACAAGCATTGATAGTAGAAAGAACTCCGGTTGTGCGGCTCCTCACCAGCCTTCTTCCAAGTCATCCACCCTCCTCGCAACCTCATCATAGACCTCCTCCAGCCGAGTCACTCGTCCGTCCATGGCAAAGAATCCGGTCGGCGACTTGTCTCCGCCCTTCTTGGTCTTCTCACTTTGAGTGTTGGGTTGGGTAACGTCGGATGATTGTGCCATCTTACTCCTTGCACGATCAGCTAGCAATCTTCGAAAATCCGCCTTGGTTGTCTCAACCTTGGCTCCGATACCAACTGTCACGGGGTTATACTTGCGCCTCGCTAAGTCCTCTCCGTGCGGCACTATCTTAGGTTGTCACAAGCCTAAGTAGTAAGCCTATCAACACACACAAGATTACTAGGAAGGAAAGTAAGAAAGTGCTAGGGGAAGGTTTTCTCTTATTGCACTGTAGCAAATCCGCTTTCTCAAGATGAGTTACAAATGAGCCCCAAGGGGGTATTTATACTAATCCTCCTAGGCTAACAAATTACCAACAAAACATCACTATTCCAAGTATTTACAAGAATGCCATCATCTAGAATGATCTATACAATTCTAAACAATTCTAATAAGTCTTCTTGGAGTCCCCAGACCCCTCTGGAACGTCCGGCCCGACCCGGCCCGAAGTGTGCCTGCCCGGACAAGGCCCGATTCGGCCAGAAGCTACCAGTCCCGATTTCTGACCTTCTGGATCCCTCTTTGACCTTCCGGAGTTGATTGGTCTCCATCCGGGTGCTTCTAGGGTCTTCTTTCCGGATAGTGGGTTCCTCGCTTTTCAATGTCTACTTGCCATGAGGCTTTTTCCGTCTAAGCCTATTATAGGGGGTAGTCCTCTGTGAGCTTGGCCGAGTCCGTACGCGCTGAGCATGCCGCGCGCCGTCCGGCAGCTTTCACGATGCAGAGATGCCTCGCCGCCTTTAAGGTGGGGCGTGACAGTGCGCTATAATTTTGTACTGCCTTTTTTCTTTTTTTACCAATAATTTTTTTTAATTATTAAAGTTTCACGCTTATACCTAATTAATTTTTGAGCCAACGTCTCAATGAATCGGGTAGGGTACGGGTATGCCTTCTCCATACCCTACCCTATATGATTCGAATCGTGTTTGGGTATTGCCCATCGGGTAATTGGGTACTCAATGGGTATTCGGGTACCCATATACCCAATATTTAAGAATATAAATATTTTTTAATATATATCATATATACATATAACATAACTAATAAATTAAATTTAGTATAATAAATATTTAAATCATAAAATATTATATAATAATATATACAATATAATATATATATATATATATAATATTTATGTATAATATATAATAATAATATATTTATATAATTTAAACGGGTACGCGGGTCGGGTAATCGGGTAATATACTATATTCATACTCTACCCGTACCCGATCATAAAATTTCAGGTTCGGCCGATACCCGACCCGATTTCGGGTTTATCCGGCGGGTAGGATCGGGTCAATTCAATTGTGAGATATGTACTCAAATTCCATATTTTTAAATATTTTCAACGCACAAGAGTCGTCCCCGTATGATTGCTTCATACTGAATCTCATCAAATTCAATTGCAAGGTCCTATTGAGACCAAGTTTTACATACGACCGCTTGATTCCTCAATATCTAATTATTCACAAGCGTAGGCAAAGGGTCTCTTTTTCGGGACGGCTTGCAAAGGATCTCTTTTTTCAAATTACTAGTATTAGAGTTTTTCATTCCTGGTCCATTTTTCTTAGTTCTTACTCGCGCACATCTAATTTTAAATAGGTGATGTATAATTTAGTTTACTAATTTTAAATTTTAAAACTCTAATCAATTTCATTTTTACTTACGATTTCAGTTCACATTTGAAACACACGTTCTTACTGGAAACATAGAATTTTACTCATTTCAACTTCAAAATTGCAATTTCAATATATTTGATGTTTATAGTTTTTGTTACTTGTTTGTTGTTTACATGTTACTTTATTTATTTGTTTCGTTAATGTTTGTGTATAGAATAAATAGATTTTCTAAAATATGTCATATATTCCAAACGGACCTCGTAATTTTCGGTGCACAACTGGTTTTTGAATCCTGGATCAGCTATTGATGTAGCCCAAATTATGATCTTACGTAATTTATCTAAAGTACTCGTGATCTTCTTCCATATGAACGATGAATAATACTTTCTAACAAAGCTTTATACAAAGCAAGAAACAACCAAATACACTTATATAATGTCTTAGGTGTATTTGTGAAATTTGAGTTCCATTTTAGGGTTGTGAATGGTGGATTGGTGATATGTGTCCGGGAAAAGCATGAAAAAAAGGCTCGAATGGTACGATCCCTCCGTCACCACTTCATTCTGGGAGTGTTTTTTTGGTACAAGGAAATAAACTCTCACCTAATTTTTCCGAATAGGGTTTTTGAAAGATTTCCCTTGGTGTTTCGCGAAAAAATGTCACTTACACTATTGTATGAATTAAATAGGTTTATTACCTTCAGTATTTTTAAAAATAGTCGTATCTTCATGTGTAATTTAAATAAACTCATTATCTCTTATATTTCAAAAAAGTGCCTCTCACGTTGTGTGTCAGTCATGTACACAAGAAGGTAATACGCACCATCTGAATACAACACGAGAGGTTAATATGCCTCATAATTTAGAATATATGGTTTTGATTAGTCTATTTAAATTATGTAGGGTGAACAACTATGTTTAAAGAAATACAA
This sequence comes from Orobanche coerulescens, assembly GCA_033398695.1. Lineage (NCBI taxonomy): Eukaryota > Viridiplantae > Streptophyta > Magnoliopsida > Lamiales > Orobanchaceae > Orobanche > Orobanche coerulescens. Next base: position 7,513,699 of record CM065816.1, on the reverse strand, counting down.
GGGATATGCTAAACTCACGAAATAACTAGAGTTCACTCGCAATTGGACGAGATCGTACTTGGCTAGCTGCAAATCAACCCGTAATCAATCTCTAAGAAAAGCTCGCCGGAATCGAGATTAATGTATTTGCAACACGAAGTGCGAGAAAAAAAATTAGAGAATCTTTTCAAGTGCAACTCAATGGTCATTTGATTAAAAAAAATAATTCAATTGGAGTATAACATAATCAACTTTTGAATCCGTTCATCCAAATTGTAAACTTAAAGAAAAGATTGGCCTAAAAAACTTGAAGCGACATTTAAACGAGCACATACTTGAAGAGATAAAATTCTGGATGTTCAGTGCAGGGTCATCGCAAAGCTTCTCCAACGCAACTATAATTTGGTAAAAAAAAAATTGCGACACGTGAAAAGTACATCTAAAATTTGGGATTTAACCAAGAGATAATTAAAGTGAAGATAGAAGGTAATGAGAAAGCAATACTTTACAGCAGCAACTATGTTCATAATCATAAATATTCACAACCTAACTAAAACCCCACACTGTAATGACTATAATACAATGAGAATTTTCTTACCGACCATGACCATGACCATGACCATGACCCAATACAAGCAAAATGCAGCTCATACCCGACTGCAAAGTGAACATGAACATCATAATACATTAAAAAGGGGAATAGATGCTCATACGTTATACCCACCTACGAGACATGAATAGGCTTTTTCCTGCTCCAATTAGCCTGTGCTTCCTTGAGTATTATTATTATTGCTCGTTCCAAACGCGGTGCCTCCACTCAGCATTGCCATCAGGCTACCACCATGCACCCGGCCTTCTGGCAGAGAGAGATTCTCCCAGCAGGGATTTCCAACCACGGAACCTTCCTTCGTCATTAACGGCAAAGTGATCGATTGATGTTCATAACCTGTCGAAACATTCGGCGCCGTCCCATAGTTATGACAGATGACGGGACACGGGACATCATTCCGAACTGCGAAAACGCCATTCATCTGTGTGCAAGTGTGGGCCGGGATACCCTTTTCCTGCACTTGTGCACTGTGCGCAGTGCAGAGCCCAAATTTTCCCCTAGCGAACTTATCGCATCCAGCTTCGCCCGACCGTTCCCAAGAACACCGTTTTCCCCCACCGTGCGCCTTGCAATAATCCGTACTCCCTTGTGCACTCTTCGAGCACCCTCCAACCCTGCACCTTTTACCCCCGCCATGGCGCACACAATAACTCGTGCGTCCCCTCGCACTCTTAGTACAGTCCGACACGGAACACCTTTTCCCCCCACCATGACTCACACAGAATAAAGTCCCACCATGAACGCTCTTCGTGCACCCTTCCGACGTACACCTTTTCCCGCCACCATGGCCTTTACAAAACGGCGTACTTCCCTCCGCACCTTTCAGACACCCCAAGAACATGCACCTCCTACCCCCTCCGTGTGCTTTACAGAAACTCGTGCTCCCTTGGGCACCTTTAGTGCAGTCGGTGTACTGACACCGACGTCCTCCTCCATGGGATATGCAAAGTCCCGAAATGCCCTCGGCACTCTTACCGCAACTTTCAACTTTGCATCTTTTACCACCTCCATGACGGATGCACAAGCCGGACTTACCTCTGGCCGCGCGACTACAACCCTCGTGACCGCACCTCCGACCGCCACCGTGGCCTATGCAGTAGTCCGTACGGCCTTCGGCACTTTTAGTACACCCGAGATGCTGGCACCGCCTGCCACCACCATGCGCCTTGCAGAAAACGGTTTTCCCTTCAGCTCCCTTCTGACAGCCAGCTTTCTGGCACCGCCTACCGCCTCCGTGAGCTATACAGAGAGCCGATGCTCCTCTTGCTCCTCGGGTGCATCCTTCGAACCGGCACATTTTCACTCTAGTCTTGTGTTGTTGCTTATTAGTTGTACGGGAAGCAGTTTCGACTGAACTTGGTGTTGAAAATGCAGTTGATGGGATAATCGGGACCACCAGATTAGGGTCATCCAGGTTTTGGTCAAACAGGGCGGGAATATCTACTTGAGTGTTCAAGGGGGGTACTAGAGGGCCCATTTTCCAACGAGATGATGTTGACCCTTCATCGACTAGTTGAAGTGTGGGGGTTAAATCTGGTGCCTCGGGGTGATTCGGGTAAGAAATTAGGACTTCGGCAACGGTGGTCGCATCGGATTCAATTGTTCCAGTGGAAAGACTTAATTCAAGATCTAAAACAGGCCTCCTTTTGGAAACCTTCTTTAGATTGGATGAGTTTTTATCTCGTACATTAAGGTTGATACTTAGACCAAGGTCTATCGAAGACTCGTCTTCCAATTCCTTCCCTGAGCACACGGTAGTGCATGAATTTGATGAAAGCCCCAAGCCCAGAACCAGAGAGGACCCACCATTCGCATTAATTGGTCGATCAAGAGTACTGCATTTTCTCTTGTTCCCATTGATTACAAGGGAGACTGGCACACCATGTGAATCAAATCCTAAAGCAGAAACAACTGGGTAATCAACTTTGCCCCGATCTTTGGACACAGAGGCCCAAGTGGTAGAATAATCGGGGGTGCCATCCATGCAATGAAATTCACGACTCGAACCAATCAGACTAACAATTAAAAAAATAGATAAACACGACAAGAATAGACCGCCCGATTTTAAAGGCACATAAATCTAACTGCTAACAACGCAAAGCTTCAAGGGTGAAGCAACCACCGCTGACAAAACCTGATGTGTCCTTGCGATCCATTCTAAAAGATTATAACAAGTTTAGCACTTCAAAACCTTCAGGAAATATAAACCGAGAAGAATTCTACATCCCCTGCCAAATGAAAATCACAACTGGCATCCTGTCACAAACAATTATAATTCAATATTAGATGAGAGTTCTTCAGACATAAAACGGGACTATTTAAAGTAGGAACAATACGGAAATCATTAAGAGCCAAGAATCCTCCGGATAAAAGTGACACAATAGAACCACAAAAAAACCTACATTTAACATACTGTTGCAGTTTTCTGCCAAGGGAACTGACTCAAGATGCTTACTAAATCGACCACCATATCCTGCGACATATATGAAGAAAATTAATGACTTCCTACTATACCCTTAATTAATTACTATGAACTTCTAAATGAGACTTTAAAGATTAACGAGGCATTCTGACCTGTGCGATGCACCGGTTTTGTTTTTCGATAAAAGTTTGAATTTTTGCTTATGTTTAAAACTCAACATTTTATATGATATTATAATTTACGAACGGCTTCAAGTCAAAATTATGTATTTTTTCCTTTCTATTCATTACTCAAGGTGATATTTTTAATATGTTGTATTTTGTTATTATAGCCAACTCATTTAATTTATCGGTTCAAATCGGATGTACTAACACTCACCGCAAAAGGGTATAAATATTAGTTTCTCACTAATGATTCTGCATATAGAAAAAAAAACACTTTGTGATGCGCGGACCTTCTTTCTTTTCAATAATAATTCAGGCACATGATAAATTCAATCTAATATTTCTCAAAGAACATTCGAAAGCAACTACTTAGCAGAAGCAATCATAAGATGCGCAAAAAATACATAGTAATAACCTACATGAATATTTTGAAACGTTTGATTTCATAGTAATAATAACATGACCTTTGTAATTCCATAGTAATAACCTACATGAATATTATTATTGTTAATTATAGATCGATGATTTTGTAACCAAATTTAGAGTCATTTACTCACCTAATTAAAAACTCAATTAATATAATGTCATTAGATAAAAATTAAAGTCATTAAGACTTAACATTTATAGCACAGGACTCTCAAGAATCCAAATGTTGGAGAAATGTGACCGGAGAACGAATTGAAAGATAGATTCAAATACCGCAACCCCGATAAAGTACTTAAACCTTCGGGAACTTCCCCCAAAAACATGTTTTCCTGCAATGCAATCACTTGCAGATTCGGCAGGCCGATGAGAGTAGAAGGTAGTGCACCTGATAAATTTTGTTTACTCAAATCAAGAACCGTCAACTTAAATAAGCTCCCGATAGTTGCGGGGATAGTACCGGATAATCCATTGTTACTAAGATTCAAGACTGTAAGCTGCTTCAAATTCCCGATGCTTGTCGGGATGGACCCATTAAACTTATTTCCACTCAGATCTAATGTGCTTAGATTGCTCAAAACCATCAATCTTCGGGTAAGCCTTCAGTCAAGCCATTGCCTCTTCAATTTAGGCTTTCTAGTGCAGTTAGATTTCCGGAACCCAGAAAAATGGAACCCGAGAAGTTATTATCCACCAAGAGATAATACTTTCAGATTGATCAAAAATGCAGGGACCATTCCAGAAAATAAATTTCCCTCAAGATCAAGAATACTTCAATTTCTACCGTTCTTGATGTCAGATGGAACTAACCCAGTGAATGAATTATTCGTCATTCTCAACTCTTCCAGCTTCCGCAGATTCCCAATCTCCCTCGGTAGAAAACCAGAAAATAAATTTGCAGATAGATCAATTGATGTTAATGAGGGGAGATTCGTAAAAATTAATGGAAATCCACCAGAAATTTGATTTTTCTGAAGGTCCAAAACCTACATTACACTGTTATTGCACACAACGGGTGGTATCGGCATATCAATATCAGTGAAAGCCCAGCCGAAGGATCCGAATTGTGGGTGAATATATATCAGATAAATTACCGAACAAAGACACTGGCACAGACCCTAATAAATTGTTGTGCGATAAAGAAACAATCTGAAGATTTGTCAGGCTGCCAATCTCCGCTGGCACTACGCCGCCGATTGAGTATTTAGTATAAATCACGGTCTCCTTATTTTCTCTTTCGTTACATAATCGATTATGTCTGGGCGGCAAAGAGGGTGCTGTTGGTGACTGTTGGTAATCGTGAGGTGGGATAGGATAGTGGATGAGATTTTTTTGTAGTCGGTAAAAAATATACTACGAAAATTGATCAGCTGTGAGTCGAAATGCAAGCATACCGAGAAGACCACAATATGAATGTTGATGTCCAGGAAAGGTATTATTTATAGTTAAATTATTTGTGTAACTTGAGGATATGAAAGGACTATTCATATGAAGAGACTTTTCAAATTATCAAGAAGAGACTTTTCAAATTATTAAGAGACTTTTCAAATTATTAAGATTGAAATTTTATAATTTTTTAGATAAAAATTGAATTTATTAAGACTACATTAAATAATATTCTTGAAGCCTCCACATTAATAAGGGGACTCAATCTTTTAGTATAATAGATACTACCTAACTATTTTTAATAGTTTTAAGGGTAAATCAGGAAAAAACACAATTAATTACGATCGAAAAATGCAGAACGTCATTTAAATTTCAAATAATGTGAAGAGTCCAAACGACCGTATAGAATATGAACATGAGGGAGTACTTTTCAGTTCAATTTTTTTTTTATTTGACACAATTTATGAGTAAAATCTATAATTGAAATTGTTAATTCCTTTTTCTTTCTGTAACTATTCGATAGCAAAACATAACTAATATAATGCGAACAAAATCACAGCATTAAATCCCAACCAAAAAATAAGACATAATTCCATGTAAACCACCCCAAACAACACCCACCCACCTCAAGAATACCGATTAAAATCAGAAAGCTCAAAAAAAAAAAAATTAGCTTCAATAATCCAAACGACCTAATCTTCGCCTCTTTCGAGCCGAATAAAATTAATCAAAGAAGAATGAAATTAAGCCTAATGATTCATAAAACTAGAAAGTACACTGATTTATGTTTTTCTAAAGCTAAGGTACATATCAGAAAACATATGAGATCGAGAAGAACCTTAGCATGAAATTTGCCGCCGAGGTGAAAACTAGGGTTTTTTAGGTGTCAGCAAACCAGAGACCGTACTGAGAGAGAGAGAGAGAGAGAGAGAGAGGACTCGGGGATAATCATAAAATGAGTGGAAGGCACAGAGATAATTTAATTAATAATATGGACGGTAGGCGCATTTTTAGAAAGGATTGGTGCACGTTAATTGGGTATTTTTTATCATCCGCGCTCACGACCACGTTTATTCCTATGCGGTCTCGGTGGTCAACTATCTTGTCTTGTTGTGAAAAGTAAATACTCCATCAATCCTTTAAATTTTATTCGACAATATTTTAATAAAAAATATTAAATGTGTATGAAACTAATATAAGCGGAGAAAATTGATGTTCATAAATAGTAGTACATGAAAAAATATGAGAAACGTACTGAAAAACAAAGGAAGGAACAAATTTAAGAAACGGAGATAGTCTTAATTAAGTTTGTTGAAGTCCAAATATTACCTTTTGTTTAATAGATGATTAATTATCTTATACGTCCTCGTATAATTTACATTGCTAGCCCAATTTATACTTTTTTTTATCCAAAATATTTAATCAATAAAATGATATATAGGTAGAATAACAATAATATTTACTTTCCAAACACCATAGATTATATTTTTCTTAATTTTTGTGAACAAATGGGCTGTAACTTTTGAATAGGAGTATTACAAGGTAATCTTCGAGGTAGAACCCTAGAAATATTACTCGTTGGATTTATGCTTCTTATTATAATAATTTGTGATAATATATATATATATATATATATATAGTGGCGCGTTACATGTAATCTAATATTAGATGCGATCTTTCTGATCTTAATTTATGCATGAGTTTGTCTTAATTATGCATAAATATATGCATTTCGTGCATCAAAATTTCAATCATTAAAATATACGATATATTTGATGCATATAATTAGTAAACTCATGCATAAATTAAGATCAGAAAGATCGCATCTAATATCGGTGACCGCATGTAACGCGCCACTATATAGGGATGCATTAAAATATTAGATTATATGGATCAAACATATTGCGTATTTTAATGTATTGAAATTTTGATCACGAAATGCATATATTTCATGATAATTAAGACAAAACTCATGCATAAATTAAGATCAGAAAGATCGCATCTAATATTAGTCTTTGCGTAGAACGCGCCCCTATATATATATATATATATATATATAGCTTTTTGATGATTAGTTGTAATATTATGGTAATTTCAATCACCCATTAACGAACATAATTTCAAATATCAGGATGAAATGAATATAATTAACCTTTTTTAAATAATTTACTTTTCCATATCACGAAAATGTGATGATTTTTTTCTTTTTTGTAACCAAAAAAAAGTGATGATTTGTTGAAAGGGACAATATAAATACAGTTGTTGGTGTAAAATTATGCTTGTAATTGAGGTTAGTTATCAGTTTTCGTAATGTATTACCCGTTGTTAGCTTGTCTAGTTGATTGTGATAATTATTTATATACAAGTTTTTGATAAAATAAATTATTTATAATTAGTTGTTAATATGTTAAAAGTTTTTAAGAACACGCCTTAAATTTATGTTATTGATAATAATATTATAATATTTTAAAAAGGACCAAACATTATGTCGATTCAAGTTAACATCTAAATGTTTGATATTATTGTTGATAATAAGGTTAAAATTATAATATTTTAAGAAACATAAATTGTAAATATATTTTGATATTGGAAAAGTAAAAAAAGAATAATATTAATCTTGCTTTGAGATATCTTCAAAATGAGCGGAGGGAAGCAACCGGCCAGGATGTATTTTATGTACCGAGATACCTAGTAATGTGGGTTAATCGAGGGTAGTCAAGGGTACTGTGGAAATATCATTGAGTGTTTCTATGTAGGGTACTATGTCCTCTACATTTTGTTCCTTGGAATTTTCGATATGTAGTTTAAAAAAAAAATGAGTGTATTGTGAAGTGTAAGGGAGAGGATCCTCTGCAGTGCACAGCACGGTGCTGTGCACTGCTTTGCGTAGGATCCAACACGCACACACACACACACACTCATGCGGGTGTGTGTAATTTAACAGTTGGCATGCACAGAGGATCCTCTCCAGAAGTGTAATGTGAGTGGATAAGAAATCTCACACAAGTGTTATTAAAAAAGCAGGAAAAAGTCCCCAGGAGTATAGATTGATGTGATTTGGGGTGGAAACACTCCGACATCGCGGCTCAATCCGTGTGGACAATCTTTCTTTGAAATATTGCGAGGTTATTGGATTCGTGTCTCGTTGGTCCTCTCCCTTGCAGAGCTGTCATTAGTGCAAATCACTCGATTTAACACTCGTCTGATCAAGGGACCTATGATACAGAGAGTTTGAAAAAATTTTAGGGACCAAGATGTCAATAAATAATAACAATAATGACAAAAAATCATGTGCACGAGTGGACAAATTAACATAATATTAAGAGTAAAGTACACCATTCGTCCTTCTGGTATGCGTTGACTGACAAGTTTCGTCCTTTGACCGAAAAAATTGCACTGTCCATCCTTAACTGCGAAACGTTATGTACCGTTGGTCCCTCGTTCTAACTGGCATCACTAACGGTCGTTATGCCTCGTCCACTCGAGGGTATTTTCGTCTTTTCCCACCCATAAGGAACAACGGTGCAATTTAGTCATTTTATTATTTATTTAACTTAATAAATAATAGTTTTCATCCGTTTTTATTCGTTTTCGTCCGTTTTTATACGTTTTTATCCGTTTTCATCCGTTTTTATACGTTTTCGTCCGTTTTATACATTTTTATCCGTTTTTATACGTTTTTGTCCATTTTTATTCATTTTCTTCCGTTTTTATACGCTTTCGTCCGCTTTTCTAACGTTTTCATACGTTTTTATTCGTTTTCATCCGTTTTTATGTGTTTTGGTTCGTTTTTATCCGTTTTTACACGCTTTCGTCCGGTTTTCTTACGCTTTCATATATTTTTATTCGTATTTATCCGTTTTCATCACTTTTTATACGTTTTCGTCCGCTTTTATACGTTTTTATCCGTTTTTATGCATTTTTATACGTTTTTGTCCGTTTTTATAGGTTTTCTTCCGTTTTTATACGCTTTCGTCCGCCTTTCTTACGTTTTCATACGTTTTTTGCCGTTTTCAATCGTTTTTATGCGTTTTTGTTCGTTTTTATACGTTTTCTTCCGTTTTTATATGCTTTCGTCCGTTGTCCTTACATTTTTACCATTTTTCATCCGTTTTGGTCCGTTTTTATTCGTTTTCATCTGTTTTTATATGCTTTCGTCCGTTTTTATACATTTTCGACCGTTTTTATACGCTTTCGTCCGTTTTCATCCGTTTTATCAATGTTGCAAAAATCAGCCGATAGGCCGAATCAGTCTATATATATATATATTAGGGTAAAAATTTTCATCCGAAAGAGTACAAAACAGACGAAAACATTTAAAAATGGACGAAAACGTATAAAAACGGATGAAAGCGTATAAAACCGGATGAAAACATATAAAACCGGATGAAAAAGTATAAAAACAAACAAAAACGAATAAAAACGGACGAAAACATATAAAAACGGATAAAAACGTAAGAAAACCGGACGAAAACGTATAAAACTGGATGAAAACGTATAAAAATGGACAAAAATGCATAAAAACATATTAGAAACGAAAAAAAGCGTATAACAATGGACGAAAACGTATAAAAACATATGAAAATGGATAAAGACGGATAAAAACGTATGAAAACGTAAGAAAACCAGATGAAAACGTATAAAAACAGAAAAAAACGCATAAAAACGTATTAAAAACGGATGAAAACGTATAAAAACGGATGTAAGCGTATAAAAACGGATGAAAATGGATAAAGACGGATAAAAACGTATGAAAACGTAAGAAAACCGGACGAAAACGTATAAAAATGTATAAAAACGGATGAAAACGGATAAAGACGGATAAAAAAGTATGAAAACGTAAGAAAACCGGACGAAAACATATAAAACCGGATGAAAACGTATAAAAACAGACAAAAACGCATAAAAACGGATAAAACGTATAAAAACGGACGAAAACGTATAAAACCGGATGAAAACGTATAAAAACAGACAAAAACGGATAAAACGTATAAAAGCGGACGGAAAACGGATGAAAACGTATAATAACGGACGAAAACGTATAAAAATGGATGAAAACTATTATTTATTAAGTTAAATAAATAATAAAAAGAGTAAATTGCACCGTTGGTCCTTATGGGTGGGAAAAGACGAAAATAACCTCGAGTGGACGAGGCAAAACGACCGTTCGTAATGCCAGTTAGAGCGAGGGACCAACGGTACATAACGTTTCGCAGTTAAGGATGGACGGTTCAATTTGTTCGGTCAAATGACGAAACTTATCGGTCAACGCATACCACAAGGACGAATGGTGTAGTTTACTCTAATATTAATTTATGATAACAAGGACTAGTTTGACAAAAAGAAAACTTTAGGAGGGTGTTACTATAATTTTCCCAAACCGTTGGACAGATACACTAATTTGCATTCGGTCGTACCAAAAGAAACAAAGCCTGCACACATGTAGTCGTAGCTAATTTAAGACAGAAATGCGAGTGACGCAATGGATGACGTAAATGTCCCGCCTAGGCAGCGCCTCGTAGTAGGGGTGGACTCAGTTCCATTCGATTCGGTTTTTGACCGAAATCGAGAGTCGAACCAAATATTCGGTTTCGGTTTGGTTCGGTTCTTTTTGAAGTTCGGTTTTATAAATATTCGGTTCGGTTTCGATTTGGTTTGATGTTTTTTCGGTTCTTCACAATATAAATTTAAATATTATATGCAATAAAATAAGTTATATATAACAACAAGCCAACAAGATATATATATATATATATATATTCAAGATAAAAGCTAGAGTTGCATAGCAATTTCCTAATATCTCAAAATATATAACAATCGTAAATCACAGTAGCTCATTCTCTCAACCTAAATTAATTGAATCACAAATTCATGAGCATATTATCGGTCCTTCTTGGACTCATGAGGGTCTTACAAAAGGAAAACACATTATACTAAAATTCGAAACACACCAAAATCACAAAAACAAGGTCATTTTAGTATGTTGAAATTTGACTTCGGTCCATTTCGGTCCGGTTCGGTTCCGCTCTACCCCGAATCGAGAACCGAACCAAATTAGTTCGGTTCGGTTCTGTTTTTTTGTTTTTCGGTTCGGTCTTCTTCGGTTTCGGTTTTTCAGTTATTTTTTCGGTTTTTTCGGTTCGGTTTTGAATTTTCGGTTCCGAAATGCCACCCTTACCTCTAGTCGCTAATGGTGCGCCACTGGGCAGTGTCCAATGAATAATTTACGATTTTTTTTTTCTGTTTTTCTTTTTGACAATAACGATTTTTTTTCTTGAAACAATAATTACGGTTTATGTCACATGAGACATATGAGACTATAATTCCGCGGGAAATAAATCTTTGTAGCAAAAGGCTAATCCTCGCCTCAGCGCACACTGTGTGACAATTGATGGAGAATTAAATCATGGTACTCAACGACCCACTAGGTGGGAGGAGCGATCTTGCAGTGCCACATTGCCTATCCCCACATCGGAGGGATAAAACTCCCACATCATGTGCCGCTGACTCGAACTCGCGTCATGTAGCAATCTGTGAGGCAGAGTTGTTTGCCGCTTACTTTTGTTCGGTTAAAAGAAAAACAAACAAAACAACAACAAATATACCTACCCGAGACCTCTATGAGATCTTGAAGCCGAAACCTTCGAAGAAAGAATCTGAGGTTTGTAGTATTTGAATTAATGAACAAATAGTGTAGTAGCTTCGGTTGTGTGTAAAGGAAAGAAAAGGACGAATTTTATTTGTGTGGTTGCTAGAGTTAGATCTTGAATGTGAGAAACCCGAGACCCTTTTAACGGATCTTTTAAAGATTTTTTTTGTCGAAGTCTTATCATCATCATCATAGACCTAAAACAAAACACACCATGCAACATAAACCTACCCGAGACCATTTAAAATGATCTTGAAGTCGTATTCTTTGAAGCCAAAACCTCTATGTTCTTCGTAGTCATAAGAAACAAGTATCTTGGATTCTTTGTGTTGGTCTAATTTGACAAAGGTGTAAGGCTGTTCGGTTATCAAGGATTCTAAGAACTAATGGGTATGTGCTTGAGTATTGTTCGTGTGAGGTAACAGTTAGATGAACAAAGATAAGAGATGATCACTGCATTTTCAGTTGGAAAGGATTAGAAGATTAATTTGATCGGTTTGATGAGAATGAGATGGAGGCATGATGTTTGAGAGAGAAATATTAGGTATTGAGTGTGTGTTTAGGGTTGGTTGGTGGATTGGACTTGATATCACATAGTAATATGGTGGACTGGATCAGTTACATGCTTTTGGACTAAATGAGACCAAATGGTTATGGACATACAATTTTTGGGTTGCAATGTTCCATCCGAAAACGGTTAGAATTAGTATAATAAGTTATATTTTGGACTTACAAATTTTCACGGAGTTAATTATTTCACGGATAGAATTGATATAATTTTAATAAAATGACTACGGGGTTTTTGTAGGGTATTGCTTATTTGGGATTGAAGTGACGTTTCACGGGTGTGAAGCGTGTGAATAGTGCAAGAAAGATAGAGGTTGTGTTTGTCATTCGGATATTCACATTGGTAACTTTTAACCTTAAATAAAAAGAAACATAAATAAATACTTTTCTTACGGTTATCACCTTGAAATATGAATATAAAGGAAAAACTACATATTTTTTGCTCGAACCCATTTGTAAATTATAATAACAAATTAAAAAAGTTTAAGTTTAAGACATAAGCAAGAGTTCAATAGTTTATCGGGAAAAAAAATCGGTGCAACGCACGGGTCTGAATGCCTCGTATATCTAAAGATTCAGTCTTGTAATTTAATGTGGAGGTCTTAATGATTGAAACATTGCCCTCCAAATCATTTAGGAATACAAAAAGTTATACAAATTGCACTTTCAGGAATGCAAATCATTCTGCATTGAATGTCATCAACTAATATAAAGACGAGAAACCAAAGCATCTTTTTAGTGGTTACGCCTTTTTACCTTCCCATGAGTTACAAACATATTGTAAAACCCAAAATTTACCTAAGTGCAAAATTACCAAAATACCCCTAAGAAATTAAAAATTTGAATTAAAGCTTAATTAAATATTAAATACATTCCAAAAATCATAATAATTTAACCTAAGCTGCAAAATAAATTTTGTAAATGAAAAATGGAAATTTTGGACTTTGTAATGTATAAATTCGGCCACTTATGTCTAGTTTAAGTGTATATTTTAAATTTAATAAGTTACCTAATACATAATTAATAAATAAATGTAAAAAGGGGAAATATGGTAAAGATTTGAATTCCCCTTAATCCTTGGCCGAAATTTATATGTAACCTCCCCCTTGACTCCAATAAATCACAGCACAATCACACATAATCCTCACACTCCAAAATTTTCAAAAAAAAAAAAAAAAACCCTAAAAACCTATTTCTTGGCCGCCGGCCATATTAACATAAAGGGGAGACTCCAAAATTTTTCCAAGGCATTTTAGCCATTGTACAAGCTTAATAAGAGTCTAAGGATCACGGAAAAATTGGTGTAGAAGATCGGAGAGGCTTTGTTTGATCGGTTTCAAGCTTTTCTATTCGGCTTTGTCAAAAAGAGGTATAATCCAAAACCATCAATCTCCAAGTCACAAAATCATTTGGTATTTTTTCTTACACTTATTATATGATATAGAACCTGTGAAAAATTATTGGATCATACCATGCACGGTTTTGAGGTGTGTTTGTATTTAATTGATTCCAAAAACCCTAATTTGTATTTAAATATGGATCGGCCAAATAAAAAGGTGGGAATTTTTGTTTGTATTTTTCCAGAGTTAATATGAATAAGTAGAACCTAAGTAAACTGATAAATAATTTTTAGAAGGCCAAAATCTATTTATTTGGATTAATGTAATAATCAGCCAATAATAAAATAAAGGAAAAATATGTTTTGATCATTTTGGGATTTAGATCTGAATATCATGTGATATTAGGGTTCTAAAATGTTAAAGGAACAGTAGGTAATTTATTAGAATTCATAAAGATGATTTGGGTATTAATTGGTTTAATTATTTAAATCGGATTTAATTAATAATCATGGATTAATTGTTTTGGTGAATTCATAAATCATGGGAAACTATATATAACTTATACGAACAGTAGCTTACTGGGAAAAATAGCCATTATGAGTAAATATGTCATTTTGGGTGTTTAATGGATTTAAAATGATTTAACTAACTAATTAATTAAAATTATAAAAGTTGAGGGGCTGTTTTGTAATTATTGAAAGTATATGGATAATTTTTTTCTCTGATTATAGACAGTACTAAATGGGTAAAAATAAGTATGGGGACCATTTGTGCTCATTTGATAAAAATTAGAATTTACTTAAGAATTTAATTACGTTTTAAATCATGTTTTGTAGTTAATTGAAATGGAGGGACTAAAAGTGTAAATTCATGGAAGTTGGACTTCTGGACATTTCATAATTAATATTAAGTGTTAAAAATGCTAATTTGAAATATTTGATGGGTTAATGTGTTAAATTGGGATTTTGAGATATTAAATGTGTAATTAACTATACTTAAAGGATTAAATTGTAAAATTGTGAAACTTGAAGGACTAATGGTGTAATTAATGAAAAGTGTGTAAAATATGAATATCTCTGATCCTAAAGTGATAACCTAAAATATCAGATTTGAATTATGAACCTTTTGTAATGTTTAATTCTTCTTCCTTAGGTTCGGTTAAGAGGGAGTGATCTTCTTTCCATCTGATATTCAGCTTTGATTTGATTTGCATTTGAATAAAAGTACAGATATTCTGAACCCTTTTATATGAACCCCTTTGATATGATCCAATTGCTATGAACCCTTTGATTTGAACCTTTGATACAACTTTGATATGATTCATTTGAATTGAGCCATATGATAAGACACTTTGATTTGAACTTTGACATTTGAACCCTTTGGGTTATGATACTTTGACTTTGACTATGACTTTGCCATATGACCTTACCCTACAGCATATACTCGAGCATTATTTGTTTCCTAGCCATGAAGGTAACATGGCCGTGGCATTGATGCACCAATGTCATGACTCTAGTGTGGTCGAGTGATGAGCCACACCATCCCTTTGATTTGGTTGGTTGTTCGGAGATTTGGGTAAGGGGCGCATGGATGCATCCTAGATTTGCTTTGATTTGATTTGATTTGCTACATGATATATATATTTGGTGACTGGGCGTTGTGTGCATACAGTCCTTTCACAATTTGGGAGCTGATCACTCCATGATTTGCTTTCGAGGACTCCCCTCTTATATTTGGTTCTGAGGTCTCCCCTCCGAACACTGGGCTACTATTTGATTTGATTTGGGCTCGTGGTAAATGCTGTAATTAAACCTTAACCTAAACCATCACTTTCCATATTACTTTATCCATTGATTCATTTGCCTTTCTGTATTCCTATCTCTTAGCTTTGCTTTCTTTCTGTTTCATTTACTTTGTCGATATATCTGCTCACTGAGCTTTTGTAGCTCAGCCGCATTTTCTTTTCCCATGCGGCAGGTACTTAGCTAAGGAGCTTTGGGGATGGCTTCTTATGGGATGAGAGATAGTTTTGAGTGGGCCCGACCATAGCCTTCTTAGTTTTGGATATTTGGAATTTCTGGTTATTTTGATTCAGAACTATGTATTTCGGTTATTTTCCTTTCAGTACTTTGGATTCATGTATTTGTTAAGTCGCGTTGACTTAACCACTTTGATGTTTTGATGATAAGACTTCCGCTTGCATTTACATCTGTATGTATCTGATATGTCACCATAAAGTAACATTTCTACCCTTATCGGGTTGTGGTGTTACAATTATGGTATCAGAGCTATGGTTTTAGGACCCTTAGGCTTAGGCCATGACCTGTGAGGATTTGGGTAGACTAGGATTTCCGTTTTGCTTTCCCTTTTGTATATCATCTTATTTCTAATCTCGCTAATCGTTTGATAATCGTTCAGATGGTAAACACTCGCCGAGGTGGATCGGATGATGGAAACCCTAGTAGGGACGCTGAGATCCCTAATTTGGAAGCTACGGTCGCGGCTGCCATAGCTAGGTTGTTTCCTGGTCTTACCACTAATGAAATGATGACTCGAATTCTGAATGATGTTCGTAATGGTGCGGGATCTTCTAATGGTTCTGGTGGTTCCGGTGGTGGGGGACGTCCCACTACCATTCATGGTTGGCTTGAGAGTTTCCACAAACTCAAGCCCTTGGCTTTCAGTTCGGAGGCCACTCCTCAAGCGGCAGAAGATTGGATCAAACATATGGAGAAGAACTTTGAGGTGCTGGGGTGTGAAGACAAGTTTAAAGCTCGCCTGGCTGCATTTAAGCTGGAGGGTAATGCGCTGCTTTGGTGGATTGCACATAAGCAGGCAAAAGGTGGTGATGATTACATGAACACTTGCACTTGGGCTGAGTTTCGGAGCACCTTTTATAAGAGGTATCTCCCTGATTCTGAGCAAGAACGTCTCGAGAGGGAGTACAACAACATCCATCAGTATGATAATGAGACTTCGGGAGAGTACATGCAGCGATTCCTCAGGTTGGCCAGTTTTGTTGGGCCTCTTGCAGGGGATGCTAGCCGTCAGGCTAAACATTTTAAATGGGGGCTAAAGAAATGGGTGTTGGATCGTCTTTTGAATACTCAGTTTACGGACGTAGCGGCGGTTAACGATGCGGCCCGCAACATTGAAATCTTCCATGAAGGCAGTGGGTACAAGCGTAACCGTGATGGGGACAGAATTCAGTCACAGGGTCAGAGTAGGGATAATAAGGGGTACTCTAGCAGGGGTAATGATTCGAGAGGACAAACAGATCGGGGATACGATTCGCGTGGGCAGAATGGTAGGAGTTTTGAGTCACGGGGACAGTCCAACAGGGGTTATGATCAGAGACGGGGTAACGACAGGCAGAGAAATGATCAGAGGGGTAACCAAAATCAGGGACAGAGAAACTGGAGAGATCAACCTAGGGGTCAGCAGCAGCAGCACCGTTCATCTGGGTCATCTAATCAGAACAGGAATGCTGAAGTTTTGCCACCTCCTCCTCTTTGTCCTTCATGCCTCAAGCCACACCCAGGTCCGTGTCACAAAGCTACCGGAGG
Organism: Orobanche coerulescens; assembly: GCA_033398695.1. Taxonomy (NCBI): domain Eukaryota; kingdom Viridiplantae; phylum Streptophyta; class Magnoliopsida; order Lamiales; family Orobanchaceae; genus Orobanche; species Orobanche coerulescens. Next base: position 7,496,593 of record CM065816.1, on the reverse strand, counting down.
ATGTTTCAACTGTGGGGCTACTACTCATCGTGTGAAGGATTGCCCGAAGCAGAACCCAAAGGCAATCACCAACTACAACAACCCTTCTACATCTTCTGGACGTGTATTTTCGATCACCCGTGAGCAGGCCGACAATACATCAGGTACTATTACGGGTATACTTTACATTGGAGATCATACTGTTTTCGTTTTATTTGACACCGGTGCTACGCATTCGATTATATCTGTTAAACTTGCTAAGAAACTTAATCTTACCGCAACACCATTAACCAACCTCTTATCCCTCTCTACTCCTATGAAAAGTCAAGTACTCATCGATTCTGAATTTGTAAATTGTCCTCTTCGGTTTGACGATCGTATTCGTTCGGCTACGTTATTTCCTCTCGATATGTTTGATTTTGATGTAATTTTGGGAATGGATTGGTTGTCTCTGCATAAGGCGACCATTGATTGTCATTCGAGGAGAGTTATATTCGGTAATTTGTTCCGTCCTGAATTTGTTTATCATAGCTCTCTACCGCTCAAATCTGTTAAATTGATTTCTGCCATGAAGGCTCGTACTCTGATTTCTCACGGATGTCAAGGATTTCTGGCTTCCATTAAGGACACTACTTTGGATAGTCCTTCTATTGATAATCTTCCGATAGTTCGCGATTTTGCGGATGTTTTTCCTGAGGAACTTCCTGGCCTTCCTCCAGCTAGAGAAGTTGAATTCGGTATCGATCTTATTCCAGGTGCAGAACCTATCTCAAAGGCTCCATACCGTATGGCACCAATTGAATTGAAGGAGTTGAAGGAGCAACTTCAGGAGCTTTTGGATAACGGTTTTATTCGACCTAGTGTGTCACCTTGGGGTGCACCAGTCTTGTTTGTTAAGAAGAAAGACGGCAGCATGCGGCTTTGTATCGATTATCGTGAACTCAATCGCATCACTATTCGTAATCGCTACCCTCTTCCACGTATAGATGACTTATTTGATCAACTTCAGGGTGCGAAATGTTTTTCTAAGATTGATTTGCGTTCGGGCTACCACCAATTACGAGTTAAGGAACAGGATGTTTCTAAAACTGCTTTTCGTACTCGATATGGACATTACGAGTTTTTGGTTATGCCGTTTGGATTGAGGAATGCTCCGGCCGTGTTCATGGATTTGATGAATCGAGTATTCCACGAATACCTCGATAAGTTTGTAATTGTCTTTATCGATGATATCCTCGTTTATTCTAAGAGTGTTGGAGAGCATGAGCACCATCTACGCATTATTTTGGAAACTCTTAGGCAACAGAGACTTTACGCCAAGTTTTCGAAGTGTGAATTTTGGCTGGACCGAGTTGCCTTTCTTGGACACATCGTTTCAGCAGATGGGATTACTATGGACCCGGCTAAGTTTGAGGCTATCACTAAATGTCCGAGACCTACGACTGTGACTGAGGTCCAGAGTTTTCTTGGTTTGGCAGGATATTACCGTCGTTTCGTCGAGGGATTTTCTCGTTTAGCGCTACCTTTGACCCAGTTGATGAGGAAAGGTGAGATGTTTGTTTGGACTGATGAACGGGAGAGTAGTTTTGAAGAGTTGAAGAGGAGATTGGTGTCCGCTCCCATTCTAACTCTTCCATCAGGTTCCGGAGGTTTTCAGATCTATAGCGATGCATCTAAGAAAGGTCTGGGTTGTGTACTTATGCAGCATGGTAAGGTAATTGCGTACGCTTCGAGGCAACTGAAACCCTATGAGCAAAATTACCCTACCCATGATTTGGAGTTGGCGGCCGTTATTTTCGCACTTAAGATTTGGAGGCATTATTTGTATGGTGAGTCCGTTGATATCTTCACCGACCATAAAAGCCTTAAGTACATATTCACGCAGAAGGAGTTGAATATGAGACAGCGTAGATGGTTAGAATTACTTAAGGATTATGATACGAATATTCAGTACCATCCCGGAAAAGCCAATGTAGTTGCTGACGCTCTTAGCCGGAAATCGGGCATGGTTGCTAGTCTTAAGATTTCTGAGCATATTCTTCATGATCTGGAAAGGTTGGAGATCGAGTTGTGTTTGCCAGGTACAGTCGGTTATTGGGCTAGCTTGAAAGTAGAGGCCAATTTGATTCTGCGTATCAAAGAGGCTCAGAAGGATGATGGTGAGCTTTGGTCTATTGTTCAGAACATTGAGGAAGGGAAACAGTCCGAGTTTCGTGTTGATGCTGAAGGAGTAGTATGGTGTGGTAACAGGCTTTGTGTTCCCGATGATTCTTCACTACGTGAGCTGGTGATGTCAGAAGCTCACAGTTCTCCCTTTGCTATTCACCCAGGATCCACAAAGATGTATCGAGATCTGAAACAGCATTTTTGGTGGAATGGGATGAAACAGGATGTTGCGACTTTTGTATCCAGATGTATGACCTGTCAACAGGTTAAGATCGAGCACCAAAGAGCCAGTGGTTTGTTACAGCCGTTGGATATTCCGATGTGGAAATGGGAAAAGATCACCATGGATTTCGTCACCGGATTGCCTCCGACTAGGAAGAAAAATGATGCGATTTGGGTGGTCGTTGATCGGCTAACCAAGTCAGCTCATTTCCTACCCATTCGGAAGAGTTATGGTATTAGTAGATTGGCCGAGATTTTTAGACAGGAGATTGTTCGACTGCACGGTACTCCGGTTTTCATTGTATCCGATAGGGATCCCCGATTTACGGCACACTTTTGGAAAGGCTTGCAAAAGGCACGGGAACTCGATTGAAGTTTAGTACCGCTTTTCACCGCAGACGGACGGTCGGTCGAGAGAACCATTCAAACTTTAGAGGATATGCTTAGAGCACATGCGTTGGAGTGGATGACAGCAATTGGTACGAGTATTTGTGCCGTGTGGAGTTTGCATATAATAATAGTTGGCATGCGAGTATCGGCATGGCACCCTATGAGATGTTGTATGGTCGGAAGTGTCGGGCACCAACTTGCTGGAACGAAGTTGGTGAGCGTATTATTGAGGGACCGGAAATGGTCGCGATTACTAATGAGAAAGTTGAGATAGCTAAAGAGAAGTTGAAGGAAGCTCGGTCACGTCAAAAGAGTTATGCGGATAGACAAGCGCGATTTAGAATTTCAGTCGGTGACAAAGTATTCTTGAAGGTTTCACCTTTCCGAGGGGTGAAGCGATTTGGAATCAAGGGCAAGCTCAGTCCGCGATTCATTGGGCCTTTTGAGATTTTGGAACGCATCGGAGAGGTTTCGTATCGTTTAGCTCTACCGCCTCAGCTATCACATGTTCACGACGTTTTCCATGTATCCCTTCTGAGAGGATACAATTATCATCCTCTACATGTGGTATCTTACCGGCTTGACCAAATTCAGCCGGATATGTCCTTACCTGAGGAACCGGAGGCTATTTTGGGACAGAGAGGGAGAGGGTCACGCGAACAAGGTTATTCCTTTCGTTAAGATTCTTTGGAGAAATCACCCAGAGCGTGAGGCTACCTGGGAAACCGAGGAGTCTATGCGAACCAGCTATCCTCATTTCTTCGAGTAGTCTGGTATGTCTTTGATTCGTTTTCGATTCGTTATCTGTTCGTTCCGTTTTCGTCTCTTCTCAATTTCGAGGACGAAATTTTCCTTTTAGAGGGGAGGAAGTTGTAAAACCCAAAATTTACCTAAGTGCAAAATTACCAAAATACCCCTAAGAAATTAAAAATTTGAATTAAAGCTTAATTAAATATTAAATACATTCCAAAAATCATAATAATTTAACCTAAGCTGCAAAATAAATTTTGTAAATGAAAAATGGAAATTTTGGACTTTGTAATGTATAAATTCGGCCACTTATGTCTAGTTTAAGTGTATATTTTAAATTTAATAAGTTACCTAATACATAATTAATAAATAAATGTAAAAAGGGGAAATATGGTAAAGATTTGAATTCCCCTTAATCCTTGGCCGAAATTTATATGTAACGTCTCCCTTGACTCCAATAAATCACAGCACAATCACACATAATCCTCACACTCCAAAATTTTCAAAAAAAAAAAAAAAAACCCTAAAAACCTATTTCTTGGCCGCCGGCCATATTAACATAAAGGGGAGACTCCAAAATTTTTCCAAGGCATTTCAGCCATTGTACAAGCTTAATAAGAGTCTAAGGATCACGGGAAAATTGGTGTGGAAGATCGGGGAGGCTTTGTTTGATCGGTTTCAAGCTTTTCTATTCGGCTTTGTCAAAAAGAGGTATAATCCAAAACCATCAATCTCCACGTCACAAAATCATTTGGTATTTTTTCTTACACTTATTATATGATATAGAACCTGTGAAAAATTATTGGATCATACCATGCACGGTTTTGAGGTGTGTTTGTATTTAATTGATTCCAAAAACCCTAATTTGTATTTAAATATGGATCAGCCAAATAAAAAGGTGGGAATTTTTGTTTGTATTTTTCCAGAGTTAATATGAATAAGTAGAACCTAAGTAAACTGATAAATAATTTTTAGAAGGCCAAAATCTATTTATTTGGATTAATGTAATAATCGGCCAATAATAAAATAAAGGAAAAATATGTTTTGATCATTTTGGGATTTAGATCTGAATATGATGTGATATTAGGGTTCTAAAATGTTAAAGGAACAGTAGGTAATTTATTAGAATTCATAAAGATGATTTGGGTATTAATTGGTTTAATTATTTAAATCGGATTTAATTAATAATTATGGATTAATTGTTTTGGTGAATTCATAAATCATGGGAAATTATATATAACTTATACGAACAGTAGCTTACTGGGAAAAATAGCCATTATGAGTAAATATGTCATTTTGGGTGTTTAATGGATTTAAAATGATTTAACTAACTAATTAATTAAAATTATAAAAGTTGAGGGGCTGTTTTGTAATTATTGAAAGTATATGGATATTTTTTTTCTCTGATTATAGACGGTACTAAATGGGTAAAAATAAGTATGGGGACCATTTGTGCTCATTTGATAAGATTTAGGATTTACTTAAGAATTTAATTACGTTTTAAATCATGTTTTGTAGTTAATTGAAATGGAGGGACTAAAAGTGTAAATTCATGGAAGTTGGACTTCTGGACATTTCATAATTAATATTAAGTGTTAAAAATGCTAATTTGAAATATTTGATAGGTTAATGTGTTAAATTGGGATTTTGAGATATTAAATGTGTAATTAACTATACTTAAAGGATTAAATTGTAAAATTGTGAAACTTGAAGGACTAATGGTGTAATTAATGAAAAGTGTGTAAAATATGAATATCTCTGATCCTAAAGTGATAACCTAAAATCATCAGATTTGAATTATGAACCTTTTGTAATGTTTAATTCTTCTTCCTTAGGTTCGGTTAAGAGGGAGTGATCTTCTTTCCATCTGAAATTCAGCTTTGATTTGATTTGCATTTGAATAAAGGTACAGATATTCTGAACCCTTTTATATGAACCCCTTTGATATGATCCAATTGCTATGAACCCTTTGATTTGAACCTTTGATACAACTTTGATATGATTCATTTGAATTGAGCCATATGATAAGACACTTTGATTTGGACTTTGACATTTGAACCCTTTGGGTTATGATACTTTGACTTTGACTATGACTTTGCCATATGACCTTACCCTACAGCATATATTTGAGCATTATTTGTTTCCTAGCCATGAAGGTAACATGGCCGTGGCATTGATGCACCAATGTCATGACTCTAGTGTGGTCGAGTGATGAGCCACACCGTCCCTTTGATTTGGTTGGTTGTTCGGAGATTTGGGTAAGGGGCGCATGGATGCATCCTAGATTTGCTTTGATTTGATTTGATTTGCTACATGATATATATATTTGGTGACTGGGCGTTGTGTGTGTAATATCCGTAATTTTCGATTTTCGGTAAATTTCTTTTTTTTTCGGCGGAAGTCCGTTTTGACGACTCGCTCATGACCGTTTCGTCATTCCGAGAATGATTAATTCTGCACTTTTTGTCATCCGAGCTCGTTTCGGTGTCGTTTTGTTGAGTTCCGTGCTTTTTAGCGGTTTTTCCGCACTTGAGTTCGATTCTTGCGAATCTCGTCCGAAACTGTTGTTTCGACTTTCTCGTAAGTTCATTTAATGTTAATATTCATGTTGCGAGCTGTGGCTTGGTGTTTCGATCACGTATCGTGATTTTCGGGCATTTTGGGCCATTTTCGTAATTTCCCAAAGTTTGGGGTAATTACTTTCCGTTGTCGAGTTTCGAGCCTTCGGGTAGTCGGAATCGTATGTTCTATTAGTGCTCGGATTCGTCTTTTCGAGTACTTCGTAACCGTATCTTCGATTCGTACTCGTGTTCGGGTTTCGGGGTCGTTCGGGCCGTCGGAGTTGGTCCCGGCCGAGTCATGGCCGGGCATGATCGGGCCAGGCCGCCCTGGCCGAGTAACGTGCGGTAATGATCGGCCATTACGCACGTAAGGCCGGTTACGCACGTAAGGCCCGGCGTAACGCACGTAGCGTTCGGCATTTTCCAGGCGGGGGTTCGGCCATGGCGGTTACGTCGTAAGCCATGGCGATTACGTCGTAACCCCGTGATCGGCTTTATTTAAGGCACAGCGGCGTTTTCTTGACCATTTTCTCATTCCTTCTTCCGACGCTGTGGGTGTGTGAATCTTGTAGAGATATTGTTGGACAATGAATTCATGAAGATTGGAGGTTCATATCATCAATCATCCGTCTATAACATCCTCGATCTAGAATCGAGTCGATTTCCTAGAAATCTAGTTTTGGGGAATTTGGGTATTTTGGTTGTTTTCGTCCGATTAATCCGATTTAGCGAGGATTATGATGGATTGATGATTATTTAGATGTATTATATCATTTCACTTGTTATTCCATGGTTGGATCGTATCGATTCGTTATTTGGGTCGAGTTCTTGACCGACGCCTTGAAGGTGTCCGGTAAAATGTCTTAGAGGGGTTTTCGGGCGTTCTACGATTATCCTTCCTCGTATGATTGTTGAATTATGGATTATATGATGTTAGGGTCGATTTTCTTACGAAGAAACCGAGTTGAACCCTTCCGTTCGTTGTCGTCTTCCTTTTCGATAGCATCGGGCGTTTCGAAGCTTTCCGGTTGAGCCGTGTTCGTCGGAATACTTGCGTACCGATTTTGAGGCAAGTATCTTGCCCATACATTTCATATTTCTTAGGCATAATTATTGATAAATGATTTTATGCGAAATCCAATGTTTAATGAACGTTAAAAAGGATCGGTATGTTCTCGATAAATATTGTCTTTCAACGATAATTCGTATACTTCGTGAATGGATATGTTCTCGGAATATGTGTGTTAGTTTCGTACGTTGAGAGACGTTATGATCGCATTGACCATAATTGTTTGCCGAGGATTGTGCATTGAATTGTATATTTGTTCGGTGGGTATTCGACATGATGTGATGTTAGTCGTTACTCCTTTGAAAGGAGGTTGTGATGCTTAGTGTTGCTTGTCTTGATAATCGGTTATTGTTGTGTGCTTATTGTATGTGATGTGCCTCGGGTAGGATTGTTGAATCTGGGATCCATACTTGCTAGTATGGGTCGGGCGAAACCGTAGGGTTATCCAATACGGGTATGTCTTGCGGGGACTCCGAGGTTCGGGGCTTGCTAGCCCGATGCCGAGATAACTTGTGTGGTTATCATCGGGTATGTCTTGCGGGGACTCCGAGGTTCGTGGCTTGTTAGCACGATCTTGGGATAACTTATGGTTGTGGTTTGATTATGTAAGTATATATGCTTTTAGTCACGTGATGCGGTTACGGTGACATGTGATTTGATATAGTTTCCTGTGGGTTATTCACTCGGGTTTGTTCTACGGGAGCATCGAGGTCCGTGGCTTGCTAGCACGGACGCGAATAATTTGTGGAAACGAGTTGTTATGGCATGATCGGGTCGTGGACCCCACTTGTTGTTATCGAATTTATGTTTTGGGAAAATGACTTTTGAATTTGTGTCCCTAAATGTTTTCGAAAGCCACGAGGATTTTAAATCCCAATGTATTCAAAACTCCCGAGGTCGTAAAATGTTTTTCACAAGATGTTTATCGGGTTTACCCCATCTTTCGATTTAATCGTTTAATTAAGTGAATCACCTCGGGAAGTATGTTTATGATTAACATGTTTCGTGGAGTATGATATGTATGGCTCGTTTTCGTATTTTATACTTGCACTAGCAAAACGGTGGAGTTTGCTAACCCCAGTATTCGGGGGTGGATGTCTATTTTGCATTCGGGTTTTGGAGCATAACACGGGTCGGCACGAAGGATGATGAAAGATGAACGATACTAATCACACGAGGATCCGTTGATGTCGTATTGGTCTAGTTGTATTTTCTTTTCATTGCGGTATCTTTTCCCCGTTGTACGGGAGTTTATTGTATTTTGACCCCTGCGTGGGTATGTGTTTGTAATCGAGTTGTATGTTTTATTGAAAGACCAAATCGGTCTACTGAGTCATTTTAGCCTTGAAGGCATTGTTGAGATGTTAAATGTTGTTACCAGCCTGGTAGATCCTCGAGGAGAGGGTCTACGGCGTGTAATATCCCTGAGTGGATTGGGGGTGTTACAGAATGGTATCGGAGCTTAGGTTGTGGAAACCTAGGCTGTCGGGTCAGTGGTGTCTATTGAGTTTTTGTCTCGTCGGATTTTGTCTGACTAAGTCGTGTCGCGACGCGTCGTCTGAGTTGGTTGGTCGTGATTAGTATCGTGGGCGATCATCATCTTCATGCGACCTGTGGTTGTAAGTCTCCCTTCTTTGTGTTGTGCCTCGTGTGACACGAGCTATTTTTATGATTATGAGTTAATTGACGGAATCCTCTTATGGATTTTGATTTCGTAATATGTGATTATTTGACTCCCATTTTTCGTTCATATGAGGAGTAGTGTTGATGTCTTGTGCATGTTTGACTTTATTTCTTTTATCCATTGCGTGAGTTCTTTTGTAATGGCTTTCGGTATTTTACTGATCGAGTTTTATTTCGAAAACCGATTCCTTAACCGAGTTTTTGGCATTACGGCCTTGATCATTTTGGCGAAATTCTTATGACAGTATTTAGTATTTTGTAAATGGCTTTTGTAAGTTTTTGAAATATTACCGTCATCAGCTTTTTGACGGTTTTGTAAATGGTTTTTAGCCTGGTGGGTTCTGGCGTGTGGCCCACGGCGCTATATTGTTCCTTGTAATTACCTGAAATTTTTGGGCATTCTAGCCCATTGAATTATTTTTGAAAACCTTGAGTATCTTAGAAAATTAAAATTCGAGACGTACTTTTAAAACGAATTATTTTCTTGCGGTGTTTTCAAGGTGTTTTCTAATGCGGCAATACGTTTCAAAAAAATTTCCGGTTGAGGTCCAAAAATATTTTGAGATATTTTCAAATGCGATTGCTTAGACCCAAGGGTCGAATATTTTGAAAGTTTTTCACTAAAAGAAAGGTGTCCTCATTTTTGTTCAAAGGCAAGATGATTTTCAAAGTCTCGATAATGGTGTTTGTACTACTTTTTGAAAAAAGATACTCAAGATCAATGTTGTTTCAAAGTTTGTTTTCAAAAGGTGGTTTTCGTTTTTAAAACCTATCATTCTGTTTGCGGACCGGAAATGCGTGTATGGTTTTCGAACTTTCATTACGGTGTTAACCCCGAATTGTGATTGAATCGGTGGTGTGAACGTTGAGTCGTTCGCCACGCATATGTTTTGTTAGCCCTCTGTGAGAGGTGTGAACTGGTGTTTACTGTTTATCGCCTCGTGGTGATTTGCGTGTTGACACGCGAGTGTGAGCTGTTGAAGCTTGGGTTGGTATGTTCGTGTATATGTGTGATTATTCCATGATGTTTTGTGATTATGTGCTAGTTATCGTTCGGGCCGTTGAGATTGCTGAACGATACCGTCGTTGCTATGATTTTAGTATGCATGTTGCTTTACGATGGAAATTGTTGTATGTGGTATATGTTATGATTTTTCTGTTGTGCTGAGTAATTACTTATTCAGTATGCCGAGGGGCCGAGGTCGTAGTCGTGGCAATCAGACGCGTGGTCGAGATCATGCCGGTGATGATGCCAGATCGGTGTCGCTACTATTTTACAGTAGCTACACAGATGACTCGATTGACTCAGTGATTGGCGCATTACAGATGTGACTCAGAACACGGTGCAAACCCGGTGGCTTGGAGGTAATTCGTATGAACCCCCTCGATTCGCGGTGTTGCGGATGCGTTGGGATGGTTGGCTTTTCCAGTTGGGAAAGATATTCGAGGTGTCGATTGTCTGAAGAGCGAAAGGTACCTATTGCGCGTACCTTCTTGACAAAGATGCCGCTAATTGGTGGGAGGTGTTAAGCCTCATGATCGTGATGTCACGTGGGCGGAGTTCCGAGGCATTTATGGAAGCCGAGTTACGTCCAAACCGATTAGAGAGCAGAGGATTCACGAATTTTATTCGGCGTAACCGCAAGATGTTTCATGTCACAGCTATCATCGACTATAGCAAACAACTCGGTTATGTGCGAGATCGGGTGAGAACCGAGGAAGAGAGGATCTTTCATTTTGACGAATGAAGCGAGAGATTCGTGTGTATATGTCGGGACTCACTTGCACTTCGTTGAGGACTACCAAGATCGAGCCTTGGCCCGTGAACTAGCTTCATTATCGTCGGAGCGTGTGCCCGATTCAAGAAGCAGAGGAAGTCCGATGACCTTGTGGACGGTGCAGGAGTTGGTGTTTATAGTTCGCAACGTCGTAGTCTTTCGGTGAAGCTCGTCGCTCGTTGCGTGGGACCGAGAGTTCCAAGTCTCGCTTTGACTCTGGTAAAGCCGGGAGGTGTTTTAACTGCAATGTGGCGGGGCATGTCCGTGCACATTGCCCTTCTCCGCTAGTAATGTGTTACAAGTGCGGGCTTGAGGGACACCGAGTTCGGTTTGCGAGTTGGTCACCGAGCCTTCCGAGGCACGGATTTGAGCATCGAAATCGGGACCAACTCCGAGGAGTCCCCGAGGGCGTGGTCTATCAGTTGTATGTTATGTTATTTCCTTACCGGTTGTTTGAATCTCGGAGATTAAGTTCTTTTATTCGAAGTGGATCGTTTTGTGTTTATTTTTCGTTTTCTCGACTGTGCTCGGTGCTTAGTGTTTTGTAATTGTGCGGATAATTGACTTGATTGTATTATCTATTTGATGATGTTTGTCACTTGTTGGTTTTACTATGTTTCTACCGGTGGCGTTGTGTTGGTCGTCGTAGAGCGTGTTTTCACACCGTATATTCCTTTGCGTTGTTTGTAACGTTTCGCCGTTGGGCGTTAGTTACGCACTTCTTGTGTATCTCGTTGAGTTTTTCCTGACGGGATATTTCTTCTCCCTACTTGTTTTAAGTTTCGGGACGAAACTTCTTTTAAGGAGGGTAGAATGTAATATCCGCAATTTTCGATTTTCGGTAAATTTCTTTTTTCGGCGGAAGTCCGTTTTGACGACTCGCTCATGACCGTTTCGTCATTCCGAGAATGATTAATTCTGCACTTTTTGTCATCCGAGCTCGTTTCGGTGTCGTTTTGTTGAGTTCCGTGCTTTTTAGCGGTTTTTCCGCACTTGAGTTCGATTCTTGCGAATCTCGTCCGAAACTGTTGTTTCGACTTTCTCGTAAGTTCATTTAATGTTAATATTCATGTTGCGAGCTGTGGCTTGGTGTTTCGATCACGTATCGTGATTTTCGGGCATTTTGGGCCATTTTCGTAATTTCCCAAAGTTTGGGGTAATTACTTTCCGTTGTCGAGTTTCGAGCCTTCGGGTAGTCGGAATCGTATGTTCTATTAGTGCTCGGATTCGTCTTTTCGAGTACTTCGTAACCGTATCTTCGATTCGTACTCAGGTTCGGGTTTCGGGGTCGTTCGGGCCGTCGGAGTTGGTCCCGCCGAGTCATGGCGGGCATGATCGGGCCAGCCACCGCCGAGTAACGGCGGTAATGATCGGCCATTACGCACGTAAGGCCGATTACGTCGTAAGGCCACTGGCCGTAACGACGTAACGCTCCGGCATTTTCCAGCAGGGGTTCGCCATGGCGATACGTCGTAAGCCATGGCCGATTCGCACGTAACCCGGCCGGCAACTTTATTTAAGGCACAGCGTTTTTTCTTGACCATTTTCTCATTCCTTCTTCCCGTACGCTTGTGGGTGTGTGAATCTTGTAGAGATGTTGTTGGACAATGAATTCATGAAGATTGAGGTTCATATCATCAATCATCCGTCCTATAACATCCTCCAATCTACTGACCGTCGATTTCCTAGAAATCTAGTTTTGGGGAATTTGGGTATTTTGGTTGTTTTCGTCCGATTAATCCGATTTAATCGAGGATTATGATGGATTGATGATTATTTAGATGTATTATATCATTTCCCTTGTTATTCCATGGTTGGATCGTATCGATTCGTTATTTGGGTCGAGTTCTTGACCGACGCCTTGAAGGTGTCCCAGAAATGTCTTAGAGGGGTTTTCGGGCGTTCTACGATTATCCTTCCTCGTATGATTGTTGAATTATGGATTATATGATGTTAGGGTCGATTTTCTTACGAAGAAACCGAGTTGAACCCTTCCGCTCGTCGTCTTCCTTTCGATAGCATCGGGCGTTTCAAGCTTTCCTATTGAGCCGTGTTCGCGAATACTTGCGTACCGATTTTGAGGCAAGTATCTTGCCCATACATTTCATATTTCTTAGGCATAATTATTGATAAATGATTTTATGCGAAATCCAATGTTTAATGAACGTTAAAAAGGATCGGTATGTTCTCGATAAATATTGTCTTTCAACGATAATTCGTATACTTCGTGAATGGATATGTTCTCGGAATATGTGTGTTAGTTTCAGACGTTGAGAGACGTTATGATCGCATTGACCATAATTGTTTGCCGAGGATTGTGCATTGAATTGTATATTTGTTCGGTGGGTATTCGACATGATGTGATGTTAGTCGTTACTCCTTTGAAAGGAGGTTGTGATGCTTAGTGTTGCTTGTCTTGATAATCGGTTATTGTTGTGTGCTTATTGTATGTGATGTGCCTCCGGGTAGATTGTTGAATCTGGGATCCATACTTGCTAGTATGGGTCGGGCGAAACCGTAGGGTTATCCAATACGGGTATGTCTTGCGGGGACTCCGAGGTTCGGGGCTTGCTAGCCCGATGCCGAGATAACTTGTGTGGTTATCATCGGGTATGTCTTGCGGGGACTCCGAGGTTCGTGGCTTGTTAGCACGATGCCGGGATAACTTATGGTTGTGGTTTGATTATGTAAGTATATATGCTTTTAGTCACGTGACTGCGGTTACGGTGACATGTGATTTGATATAGTTTCCTGTGGGTTATTCACTCGGGTTTGTTCTACGGGAGCATCGAGGTCCGTGGCTTGCTAGCACGGGACGCGAATAATTTGTGGAAACAGGTTGTTATGGCATGATCGGGTCGTGGACCCCACTTGTTGTTATCGAATTTATGTTTTGGGAAAATGACTTTTGGGCTGTGTCCCTAAATGTTTTCGAAAGCCCTGAGGATTTTTAAATCCCAATGTATTCAAAACTCCCGAGGTCGTAAAATGTTTTTCACAAGATGTTTATCGGGTTTACCCCATCTTTCGATTTAATCGTTTAATTAAGTGAATCACCTCGGGAAGTATGTTTATGATTAACATGTTTCGTGGAGTATGATATGTATGGCTCGTTAACGTAATTAATACTTGCACTAGCACAACAAAGTGGAGTTTGCTAACCCCAGTATTCGGGGTGGATGTCTATTTTTGCATTCAGGTTTTGGAGCATAACACAGGGTCGGCACGAAGGATGATGAAAGATGAACGATACTAATCACACGAGGATCCGTTGATGTCGTATTGGTCTAGTTGTATTTTCTTTTCCGCTGCAGTATCTTTTCCCCGTTGTACGGGAGTTTATTGTATTTTGACCCCTGCGTGGGTATGTGTTTGTAATCGAGTTGTATGTTTTATTGAAAGACCAAATCGGTCTACTGAGTCATTTTAGCCTTGAAGGCATTGTTGAGATGTTAAATGTTGTTACCAGCCTGGTAGATCCTCGAGGAGAGGGTCTACGGCGTGTAATATCCCTGAGTGGATTGGGGGTGTTACAGTGTGCATACAGTCCTTTCACAATTTGGGAGCTGATCACTCCATGATTTGCTTTCGAGGACTCCCCTCTTATATTTGGTTCTGAGGTCTCCCCTCCGAACACTGGGCTACTATTTGATTTGATTTGGGCTCGTGGTAAATGCTGTAATTAAACCTTAACCTAAACCATCACTTTCCATATTACTTTATCCATTGATTCATTTGCCTTTCTGTATTCCTATCTCTTAGCTTTGCTTTCTTTCTGTTTCATTTACTTTGTCGATATATCTGCTCACTGAGCTTTTGTAGCTCAGCCGCATTTTCTTTTCCCATGCGGCAGGTACTTAGCTAAGGAGCTTTGGGGATGACTTCTTATGGGATGAGAGATAGTTTTGAGTGGGCCCGACCATAGCCTTCTTAGTTTTGGATATTTGGAATTTCTGGTTATTTTGATTCAGAACTATGTATTTCGGTTATTTTCCTTTCAGTACTTTGGATTCATGTATTTGTTAAGTCGCGTTGACTTAACCACTTTGATGTTTTGATGATAAGACTTCCGCTTGCATTTACATCTGTATGTATCTGATATGTCACCATAAAGTAACATTTCTACCCTTATCGGGTTGGGGTGTTACACATATTATCAACTATATAATGTGTCAAAATCACAAACAGCAAACCATAACTTCCTTTAACCCATATCACGTCAACAACTTCAATCTATATCCTATTCCAATCCTCCATCTCAGTCAACAACACAACTACACTACTCAAAATAAAATTAAAAATAAAAAACATGAACAAAAGATCTCAAGACTCGGCTAGAAAGAAAAAAATTAAATAATCTCAGATTTTTTTCGTGATTATTCAGTGATATATCCGACCATTGAAGGTCTATCACACCAAAAACAATCATCATCGATCCTCTTTTGAAGCTTATGCTTCAATAATGTCCGAAACTCATAAGAACATATTTATAACAACCGTGTTATAATCTATTCCTGTTTCGTTCCAAAACATTCAAACAAAAAACAAAAGAAAAACAAACAAAACAACAACCTACCCGAGAACCTTATAGGATCTTGAACCAAAAACATCCTCTGTTCAGTGATTACATGCTTTAAAATATGAGGCACGGATTTTTTCTAGCTCTAAGTTTTCTTCAAAGATTGAAAAGGAAAAGTGTGGCTGCGTCTTAGGTGAAAGAATCGATGCAACATTTGGAAGAGCTATGGAGAATCGGCGAACGATAAGAAGGCTTCAAACCTGGTGGCGATGCGGCGGCTTCGGCTCTTCCTCCTCCTACCTACATAGTGGCGCAAATGTTGTGTGTAAGGAGACGATGAAGGAAAAAAGCTAGGGTCTCATGCTTTTATATTGGGTACATATATATGAATGTAAATTGTGTTATTATGTTTTGGGCCAATATCGTAATCAGCCCAATTAGGTTGATGTCAGATCATAAATACCCATTTTGGATTCTTACGAAAAAAAAACGTGGATAAGGCCCAATGAAATGTTTGTGCAGCGTATCAACTATTCAAATTTGTTCTTTTTTTTTAAGGAACGAATTTGATTTTATTATTCTTATAACAATAAAAAGAACAGATTTGTTGACCCAGTTTGTCAATAATGACTGTATCTGGGGGCCTTATCGACATTTAATTTGTGAGACTCAATCTTTAGATAGATAAGATAAAGAAATTAAACTACAAGATAACCATTAATCTCATGATAGACTCTTATATTTGCTATACTTCTTAAGACCAGTGTCAACGATAAAGGTAAAATAACGCCACGTTTACAACAATATTATGCAACAAACATTTACCTACGACCTATAGCCTACACAAAATAAGCAAGGAACAATCAGATCCAAACTGTGTGCAACGCACGTGTCCGAACCAAATTTAAATTACTAATATAAAGACAACAACAAAAAATAAAATATAAACTCAACAAAATGGTTACATTTATGTAAACATTAACACATTCCTTTCAACAATCAACAAATATCTCCCGCGGCGGCCTAAATTATAGATTGTTGTATATTTGGCAATTTACACAAACATTAGGCGGTGAATACTTAGATACAAACTTTGTGCGTAGCACGGGTTCTAAATGCCTCGTATATATAAAGATTAACTCTTCCTAATTAATGTGGAGTATTAAAGTTTAAATGTCATTATATCAAATACATAATTTTATATCTTACGAGGCAGGCAGAACCCGTGCTACGCACGGGCTGAGAATCTAATTGTTAATTGTGTATTGTTTCTGTATATTGGCGAGTGTATACTTAAGTATTGTTTAGTATGTTGTATGAATTGTTTTAACTTTGTTGTATAAAAATTTAAAAATATTTGATGTTGTTTTGGTTTTGTGGTGTTGTATTTTATATATGGGCTTTTGGTTATTAAGTTGTGATGGCTTTGTTTCTTTTGGCCTATTACTTATTTGTATGATAAAAATAATGCCTTTGTTTCTTTTGGTCTATTACATAGCCCTACGATACTTGTCTATTAGACGTTTTTGCTTGGTAATATGAAGCACACGACGTTTATCTAATTGGTCATAGTTTAATATGCGTTTAATATTTTATTTATTAAGTTTGTAAGTTGTGATTGTAACACATCTTTCGTAAGTACGGCATTAGTTGTTTGGTGATTTTTATATTGAATCTTTTTATAACATATCAGTACTTATTTATATAGTTTATGATACAAAACTAAAGCTAAGTTATAACTTTTTTTATGATCTTTAGCATGAAAATAGTATGCATTTTGTAAGTGATGGGGTTTTTTTATTTAAAAGGTAAAGTTTGAGGGTTTTTTTGTTATATTTGCAAATAAATTCTGCATGGGAAGATGAAGTTCCTGCTTGAATTAGTTCTACAGTTACAATCATTCATGCTAATTACTTCTTGTATTACAATCATTTACTTTAATTCATTTTTGTCTTCTAAATGACTCTTTATTTTCTTTATACGTTATTTTTTCTTTTGATTATATATAACTCATATTTCTCCATTAGGGCATCATTATCTTTTTCTGCTTAATAACTTTTCTTCACCTACTTTTTTTTATCAATGGCGTCTTCATCTAACAACTCCGAATCCAACAACCGTGAACCTAACATCAGTGAACTGAAGGAAGCGTGTGGATCTGAGGACCTAGCAACTTGTTTCAAGTTTTTATTTAATAGTGAGATTTCTGAAGAGCATGGTTTTCTGATGAGGATAGGAGAGGAGTGCAACCAACTCCGAAGCAAGGTTGAGAAGTCTGAGCAAACCATTAGGGAGGCTCGATTTTGTGGTCCATTCAATGAGAAAGCAGTGAATGGTCTTCGTTGTTTGCTTGAGACATCAGAGGATGCTTGATAGGCTTCAAGTGTTGACAACTCTACTTGATGAAGTTCGTGATGGGATTGTGGAGAAGGGCCGCCATGTGAAGCTCATGGAATTTGATGAAGGTCTATCTGATGTTGAATGAAAGTCTTTAATTATGGATGTCTTTTGTGGTTTCCTTTTGGTAGTATTTTGGGTTTTTAGTTTATGATCAGTTTGTGTAGAATGATGATGTAATGAAGTTATCATCAGGTTGTTTAAGATTATCTTTTGATGATGTAAATCTTTATCATGAATCAATGAAAATGATGTTTTATGCTTATATTTATTTATGTATATTCTTTTTCTCTGTTTTACTTTTTATAAAAAATATTTGCCATTTCTCTCACACACACATGAGTCAACACACATACTCCTTAGATTAGGTGATTAAAAATTAGGGTTTATTTCTAAAATTAAGGTTCTTCAATTTCACAATAGTTTAATTAAATTAAACATATTATCAGTTTGTTTAAGGAGTGTGAATCCATTTGTTATGAAATGATGATTTAGTATTTGTTTGTTGATATTGAAAGGGTTGTCAGATGTTCTTTTGATGAATGATTGGTGGAATTTGGAGCTGGATATAGATGGGATTCGAAACCGAAAGAGTATAGGCCAATGTTTTAAAAGGCACGAGGCGTGATTGAGGCGTTTTGTGAAAATGAAGCGAGACGTAAGCCTCGAGGCGTACCAAGGCGTAAGCCTCAATTTTTATTGAAAAAAAAAATATAGTAGAAGCTTCATAATTTAACAAAACAACATAGCCGGATATTTAAAAAAAATGCTGGTATAATAATGTTAAGAATATTTAAGATACTTTTTAGTTGTTGCACGAAAGTATTATTGAATATACTACTCACTTTGATGATGTTATAATTGTTCAATTCTTGAATATTAGAAAAAAAAATTAAGATATATACTAAAAATATTGTTATACATGCAAACATAATAAATTATAACAATTTAATTACATAATTCAGTTCTATAATTGGTTAATTAGATATATAATTGCAATAACATAGAATTACAAACAAAAACTTATGTAAAGTTTAGGGAGAGCAGACAAAAAGATAAAAGATAAACTGAAAAGAAATTTCAATATCATGTAAATTTAATTAAAAGTAATACTAAATGCATTAGGATAAAAATTCGAATTCTATATCAAACTTCAAACTGTAAATTCTAAATAAGGGACCAAACGAAGGAAAATAATAATATAACTAATTAAATTTATTATAAAAAAAAAAGAATATGATTCAACTAAATAAGGTAAATTCTAAAAAATTACTATAAAAAAATTAGTAGTGAACTGAAAATAAAAAAAGGAAACAAAAGTTACCGCCTGCATAGGTAGATCTCTCTCTGCCTATGCGTATTTATCTTTTTTCACCCGCAGCGCCGCTTCTCTGTGCTGAGCTAGGGTATGGTAGAAAAAAAAAAGAATCATCAGCAAAGCCTCAGGCGCCTCAAACATACGCCTCAACCCAAAGAGGCGTAAGCCTCATACTTCGACTAAAAAGTACCGCCTCGGAACTCTTTATACACGCCTCACCTCGAGGCGGCGCCTTGAGGCGCGCCTCAGTCCGCCTTTTAAAACATTGGTATAGGCTCAGTCAGATTAAAGATTTTTTATTGTTCATATTGTAGTTTTTTATTTGTGTGTTCAGATTAGTTAGTTTTATTGTTTATTTAGTATTTGTTTGTTGATTTTGAAATGGTTGTCAGATGTTCATTTGATGAAAGATCAGTAGAATTTGGAGGTGGATATAGGTGGGAGTCGAAACCGAAAGAGCATAGTGGCAATCAGGTTAAATATTGTTTATTGTTCATATTGTAGCTTTTGGTTGGCTTGTTAAGATTACTTAGTTTTTTAGTTTATATACTGCAATTAAATTATAGATCAGATGCTAATGTGATAGAGCAGATGGTTCTTCATTACCATTATTTAATTGTAATGTGATTATATGAAAATGATAAATAGATGAGTAAGAAGTTAGTACCTTAGTGATTATAATTTTCAATAAGAACTTAGTACCTTATATCTCTAAGAACTTAGTACGTTAGTATCGCTAGTGCAA
Source organism: Orobanche coerulescens (assembly GCA_033398695.1). NCBI lineage: Eukaryota > Viridiplantae > Streptophyta > Magnoliopsida > Lamiales > Orobanchaceae > Orobanche > Orobanche coerulescens. The sequence continues at coordinate 7,477,016 of CM065816.1, read as the reverse complement.
AGGAATCAATCGCGGGTTCTTCATCTTTTTCTGTCAGCAACAACACTGAAATATCTAATTGATTGTAAGTAGATCATATGAAGAAATTATGCCAGCATCACTATAAGTATGTAACACAAACTTATATACAAAGGATAATATTAATATTAAAATCAAGCTTTCCGAGAGGTTGTTGAATGGAATCAGAGTTAGATGTGTACTTTTATTGGTGCAGTTGAGCCTTAATGAACCTGAGTATTTAGCTAAAATCTACTAATGCTTCATGCTTAAAAATAATGTTGCAACTTTAGTAAGTATCAATAAGAATATGTAATACATCTATATTACTAAAGGGATATCAGATTTCCAAAGAATACCGGAAACAACGATAGGTCTAAATGTAGTGTGCCCACATATAGAGACTTTTACCAAATGATGGTTTCGGTTAATATTGTCGAGATGTGTTACCAAAGAAATTTGTTTATTAATATTTAACCCCCACCCATTCTGAGACCACTAATAGGTGTATAGTTTAAAGCAGGCATCAAGCTGTTGGGATTCGGTGCCTAAAACGAAGGCCCAGCGGAAGCGGTAAAACGAAAATTAATTCGATCCGAATCCCTACGAGGATCGATCGAGCTACGTATATACGAATATATATAAACGAATAACAAGAGATATAGAAACTCACCCTTGTAGTCCGTTGATTAGATGGATAACCTTCTCTTGAGCTATTCCCCAAGCTTTGCTTGATCTCTACGAATCTATTCCGCTTCAAGCCCTTGAACGATCCAACGCCGAAAGCACCGCGTCTCTACTTGCCACGCGCCGGAGAAAACGATCGGAATATGGCAAATGGACGTAAAGACGGCTTTCCTTAATGGATTCCTCGAGGAGGAAATCTATATGGAGCAGCCTAAAGGCTTTGTGTCCGAAGTCGATATTCAGAAAGTGTGCAAGCTTCAGCGTTCCATTTATGGACTGAAGCAAGCGTCGCGTAGTTGGAACCTTCGTTTTGACGAGGCAATCAAAGAGTTTGATTTCGTGCAAAATGAGGAGGAACCTTGTGTATACAAGAGGGTTAGTGGGAGCAAGATCGCATTCTTAGTACTATATGTAGATGACATTCTACTAATAGAAAATGATGTGGGAATGCTCAGTTTTGTGAAAGCTTGGCTTTCGAGTAATTTCTCCATGAAAGACTTGGGAGAAGCTACCTATATTCTTGGTACTCGACTCTACCGGGATAGAGCGAAGAGAACAATAGGTCTTTCCCAAGCCCTCTATATAGATAAAATCTTAAAGCGATTTAAGATGGATGATTCTAAAAGAGGGTTCCTACCGATGCGACATGGAATAAAACTCACCTTGAAGATGTGTCCTCAAAGTGAGGAACAACGAAAGGAAATGAGTAATATACCATATGCTTCGGTCGTGGGTAGCCTTATGTATGCTATGTTGTGTACAAGACCTGACATCGCGCATGCTGTAAGCGTGGTGAGTAGGTTTCAGGCAAACCCAGGTAGGGAACATTGGACTGCCGTAAAGAACGTTCTCAAGTACTTAAGAAGGACTAGAGATATGGTTCTGATGTATGGCGGTGGAGAATTGGATGTGGTGGGGTTCACTGATTCGGACTTCCAAGGACTGAAGGACGACTCGATGTCCACTTCTGGCTACATATTTACTCTTAATGGAGGAGCAGTATCTTGGCGTAGTGCCAAGCAAAGCGCGATCGCGATTCCACTGTCAGCCGAGTATCAAGCGGCCTCGGAGGCTTCCAAGGAAGGGTTACGGATTAAGAAGTTTAGGAGAACTTCAAGTGATACCATGTCTCGAGCCTGTCTGCCTGATCATGACAACGACGGAGTCAGAGCGCAGCTAAGGAGCCGAGGTTTCACAACATCACCAAACATATTGAGAGGAAGTATCATCTCGTAAGAGAATTTGTTCGCAAGGGATACATTGTGCTGCACAGAGTAGACTCGGCCGACAACGTCGCCGATCCACTGACCAATCCACTTTCTCAGACTAGCTTGGAGCGTCATCTGGAGAACATGGGTATTAGATACCATAGTGTGTGGCATTGAGTGCAAGTGGGAGATTTTTAGGAGTATGCCCTCGAATGCCACTCAGAGGATGTTGAGTGAGGGCATTGCACTTGTAATTATGTAAATCAATTATATAAGGCAATGAATGTTTTTTTATTTACTGGTAGTTACTGACATTCCTAACTCGTAAATATACATATAGAAACTAGTCCGTGTATTTGAGAGCAAAACGTTCCACTCCTTATTGGATAAGGGGGTCGGCACTGGAAAGGTTTATATCTCAAATACTTAATCGTTCGCAAGTCAATGAAACTTGACTGGGCGTTAAGTTTATGTGAAGACTTGTATGACGTGTTCTTTGACATGGAGAGTGCCTGTCGAACGCTAATGGTTAGTGGGAGCACACGTTATAGGTATGCTAATTGGATTAGTATACTCGAACCGACTCACCCTCGATTCGTCACACGGATTTCACTCCGGACATCAATAAGAATCGAAAGGTTGTGATAGGTATTCGTGAACCTCGACTTGAGGATTTAGTAGGGATGTGCTTGACGTCAAGATTTTCATTAGAGTAGTTCGACCCGTAAACCTAAGGCGGGGTCAACCTCGACGTGCATCTTGACGGGCAAGTAGCAGTCCTACCGAATACCAAGATAGAATTCTTTCTCCCGTTAGTGAGCGGGTTATATGTCCTATGCGGTTATCGCGATGAGATCATAAGTCTTTGCCAAAGCATTGGAGCTAGTTGTATTAGATACACGACATTTCGATGATCTCGATTTGCATTAACGCATGCATAACATCGTGCATGATAGGGTTTGACCGACCGTGACCCTATAACTTGATCGAGACATTTGAAAGAAGGGTTTATCATTATCTTGGTATTCACGACAGAATGGTTCTTGAATGATCCCAATTATTCGTTCTCAGTTGGGGTACAGTGTAGGCCGCCAGGCTGGCTAGGTGGTGCTACTACTCTTTGGTTCCTCCCATTGCTGACTGAGTCGGACCTACCGAGTCGCGCATTAGGATTGACGACGGAATGAATCAAGCTAATTCTCTCATTATGTGTATTAGATATTGGATATCTAAATTTGGGACATTAGATGTCTAAATCGATTTATTGGATAAATTGATTTACGGCCTAATGAATTAAATATATCACTGGGTGATTAATTTAACTCATGAATATAATTATTTCTTGGAGAAATTAATTATGTTATAATGTATTTGATATGATGAAATTAATTGGATTAATTAAACTATACAAATACATCGGGACGGAATTGGAGTTTATCTGTTTGGACTCTCGGGAGTCCGAAACGAACCGAACTCATCCGTTTCTCCATGGGCCGCCCCCCCATTTCTAGCCACCTTCCTTTTGGACTCTTGTCTACATTCTTTAATGAATGATAATTGTGGAGGTGGGGTTAGATTCCCACATGCATGAGTTGTTGCAAGTGGTGGGGAGTTGAATAAATGAAGATGATGACAATCACTCATATGTATATGCTTCCATATGTGAGTTGTGAGAAAAAAGAGAGAGAAAAAGTTTTTCTCCAAGTCATCTTCTTCTTCAACTTTGTTCTTGGTTTTCTTAGAGAAAAATATCAAGACATAAAGAGAGAGTAAGCGCTCGTTTTTCGATCGAATGAATCAATCGAATCGAATCAATCGAATCAATTGAATGGATTCAATCGAATCGAATCGAATCAATGGAATCGAATCGAATCGAATCGAATCAAATATATATTAAGGGTAAATAATAATAATAATGGTAAATAATAATAATAATAATAGTAATTAACAACAACAACGATAATAGTAATATTATTAGTAATAATAACAATAATAATTAAGATTAGTAATAATAATAATAATAATAATAAGAAGAAGCCGAATCGAATCAATCGAATCGAATGGATTCGAATCGAATCAATCGAATGGACTCGAATCGAATCGAATCGAATCAAAATCGAAAAATAAGTCCAAAAGAACAGGGCCTAAGATTAAAACACTTAGAGTGTAGTAATCTTTACATATATAGCTTCATCACTTAGCTCTAGCCGTATCCTCGGAGGATAGCAAGGTGATCGTCGTTCCGATCATTTTCTTCGGCGCGTGGTAAGTAGAGACGCGGTGCTTTCGGCGTTGGATCGTTCAAGGGCTTGAAGCGGAATAGATTCGTAGAGATCAAGCAAAGCTTGGGGAATAGCTCAAGAGAAGGTTATCCATCTAATCAACGTACTACAAGGGTGAGTTTCTATATCTCTTGTTATTCGTTTATATATATTCGTATATACGTAGCTCGATCGATCCTCGTAGGGATTTGGATCGAATTAATTTTCGTTTTACCGCTTCCGCTGGGCCTTCGTTTTTGGCACCGAATCCCAACAGTGGTATCAGAGCAACAGTGGTATCAGAGCCTGGGTCTTGCGATCGTATAGACGATATTGGCATTTGGAATGCTCGATTAGATGGTGAATGATTTGGAATCATTTTAGTCATAATCGTGGTATATGTTTTTCGTTCATTATAGTTGTATTTTCGTAAGTTTATGTCTAAATATAAATCCTCTATTTCTTGGAAATATGATTTTTATTGAAGATATGAATGTTGGAGAATATAGATATTGGATATCCGTTCGAAAAACTAGCCCCGAATTGCCGTTGGACGGTCCGGGGGTGGTCCGGAAGCAGGGGGCCGCGGCCCAGGGCTCGGGGCCGCGGCCTGTGGCTGTGCGGCCCGGCCTGGGCAAAGGCCAGATTGGGGCCGCGCCCAGGGGCCGGCAAGCCGCACTGGTGGCATTTTCGGCCGCGGTTCGGCCTATTTCGAACCCGTTTCGGGCTTGTTTGCTTCGTGTATTCCTAAAAATGATTTCCCTCATTTTAAATTGGATTTAATATGATTAAAATGATTTATGGTATTTCATTTTATAAGGGAAAATTGATTTATTGGAATACTTGTGATCGACCGAATTATTTTGAACGTTTTCATATTACCGATTGTGTGAATCGATTTGATCGGTTCGTATTGTTGATTGGATCAATGTATCTCTACGCTTTCCATTTATTTAGTATTTATTGGATGAATGGTGATGTGGTTCGTGGACTTAGTTTTTGAATCGTTCGTTTTATTCGATTGGGTTGTAAAGGCCGTTTTGAGCCTATTTATTTTACTAGAAAAATTTGTTTCTAGGATGCAATTTTCAATGTAAAATTTATATGTAATGACGAAGACCGGAGGAAGATCCATTTCGAGAAGACGAAGATTCAAGACGAAGACTTGTAATTAGATTACGGAGTTTTTGTTTTCTAGGAACGGTCCATTAACCACATGCTGGTAGCAACTAGGTTGTGAATGGTTGTTTCATATTGTATGCCACAAACGCGCTTAAACGATTAATGTGCAAAGTGTAACGTTAATCGCGAAAATTCTCCCACGATAAATTATTAAGTTTATAAGGTTTCAAGGTTTTCCTTCCCTCCATCGAGTTTTCGGGAAATTGAAATCCAAACCGGATGTGCTATGCTTCCGAGTTATCGGGGTAGTCATTCGGGGAGGACGGATAAATTACCGAGAGCGCATTGGATGCCTTCGGTTGGAGCAAATTTTATCCCTAGAAATCTGATAGGTTGCCGGATAAGATTTAATTGTGAAACTGATTTGCGTCGATGGTATAAACTTAACTTGTTCACGAACCATAGAAATCGTATAGGTTGAGGGGAGTGAACAAGGGGAAAAAGAAGATCGAATCATCCATTAGATGGATTGGTGTTGGACACCACTTTATGAAAATTAATAGACTAGAAACCTGTTCGGTTGCCCTCTATTAAGATTTATAAAGAACTCGATCACCACTATGAAGTAGAGCGACGATACTTCCGGATTTCACATGGGAGTGTGTTATTCCGATAAAAATAGTGGGAGCTGGGTAACAAGAATAGAAAAGACCTTAATTCTATACTCAGAACATAATTGAATGAGTCACTAATTAATCTATCATACTTAATGCAGACTCAAATCTCAATATGACAATGAATCCACTCGCAATTCTGCTCGAAAAGAACACCTTAATGGGACCTAACTTTGTGGATTGACTCCGCAATATGATGATTGTCCTCAGTATAGAGGCACTGAGATACGTCTTGGAGACGGACATTCCGGCGCCTCCTGTACGGACCCGAGCCAATCAGGAAGATATTGAAAACCACGAAAAGCGGGTTAAGGATGACGTGAAAGTCCGTGCTTATATGATGGCTTCCATGTCTAATGAGCATCAGAGAGCTCATGAGAAAATGACTTCTGCTAGGCAGATTCTATCTCACTTAACCGAGCTTTATGGTGTGCATAGCAGAACTGCTAGATATGAGATATCCAAGCAACTGTTCGGTGCAAGGATGAAGGAAGGTGAGAAGGTTGGGGAACACGTCCTCAAAATGATATCCATGATCGAGAGATTGGAGGCTCTTGATTTTAAAATGGATACTTCTCTCCAAACCGACCTTATCCTACAGTCTCTCCCTGATTCCTTCTCACAGTTTGTTATGAACTTCAACTGCAATGAGATTGCATGTAATTTAGCTGGACTAATGAACAAACTTGTGACCGCTCAGTCTCAGATGAAGACTCCGCGGATGAAGGAGTCTGCTCTTGTGATTTCTTCTGGACCTCGGAGGTCTAAGAACAAGAAGAAAAAGACCAAGAAGCAAACTGGACCACAATTTAAGGACCTTAAGGGTAAGGGCAAGGCCCCGATGGTTCCGAAGAACAAGAAGAAGAAGGATGCTTGTCTCAAGTGCGGTGAGATGGGCCACTGGGCTAGAGACTGTCCGATTCTTCATGGCACTTCGTGCAGAACTTTTAGTTTTGGAAACAAATTGTTCTGCTCGTATTTTCTACTTCCCGGATAATCGGATTCTCGTGCTAGTTCTCACATTTGTACCGTGAATCGGGATGCGAACAAAGTAGAAAGCTTAGAGTGGAGAAGTTATGATCACGGTGGAAGCGGGCATAGTGTCGAGGCGACCGACATAGGATCACTTCTTTTGGGTTTAGAATCCGGCTTTGTTTTGACTTTAGAAAATGTACTTGTTTTGCCCAAGGGGCACAAAAACATTGTATCCATTAGGCCATGGACCGAAAAGGCTTTTCATTTTTCATTGGTGATGGTTCCTGCAAAATTTATTTTAGAAATAAACTAGTGGGTACTGCTACATTGTTGAATGGATTGTATCATCTAAATCTCAAAGAACAAAGTAGTTGTGAATACTATGACTAGAAAACGTGGTAGGGATGGAACCAATCAAGTTTTGAAATGGCATCTTAGACTTGGTCATGTTGGTCGACCAAGGTTTACAAGATGGAAAAAGATGGACTTATGGGTCCATTGGGATCGATCCCTTTCCTACTTGTGAATCTTGCCTTAAAGGCAAAATGACTAAGTCCCCTTCACAGGGACATTTGAAAGAGCCACGATAAACTGGGATTAATCTATACCGACGTATGTGGTGCTTTGGAAGCGACGCGTGACGGATATCAATATTTCATTACGTTCTGAGATGATCATACTAGGTATGGTTATGTATACTTAATGAAACATAAATCCGAGGCCTTTGAGAAATTCCAGGAATTCAAGGCCCTAGTCGAGAAACAAACTAGTAATCATATCAAAGCACTTCGGTCGGACCGAGGTGGCGAGTATATGAGTACGGAGTTTGACGAGTTCCTTAAGGAACATGGAATAGTTTCACAACTAACACCTCCAGGTACTCCTCAGTTAAATGGTGTGTCAGAAAGAAGGAACCGGACCTTGTTAAACATGGTCCGTTCCATGCTGGGCTATACTGACTTACCAATTTACCTGTGGGGTTATGCACTCCTGACTGCCGCTTATATCTTAAACAGATGTCCTTCCAAATCCGTTCCTAAAACTCCACATGAGATGTGGGAGGGAAGGAAACCAAGTCTTAATCATATTAGGATTTGTGGATGTCCCGCCTATGTCAAGAAGACTAAGGTGGAAAAGTTGGAAGCTAGGTCTGCGAAGGGACGTTTCATTGGATTCCCGTCTGGAACGATGGGATATCTATTCTACATGCCCGAAGATCGAAAGATTGTTGTTGCTTTACAAGCACACTTCCTGGAAGATGATTTCATTCAGGAAGGCGGAGCAGGTAGAAGTATTTCTTTAGAAGAATACAATGAAACTCCTCGGGAGACACCTGTGCAAGAAACTGGAACCGAACTTTCTGAAACACAAGTACAACCACCTCGTAGGTCTAGTAGGGTGTCTCATTTACCTGAGAGGTATGGGCTTGTGCACTTGGAGGAGCTGGGTCTCCATGAGGTTCCAAGTGATAGCCAAGAGACCGACCCGACGACCTATGACCAAGCGATGGTGGATGTAGACTCCGCGAAATGGCGTGAAGCTATGGAAGCAGAGATAGACTCGATGCATGTCAATCAGGTCTGGACTCTAGTAGACCGCCCCAAGGGCATAGTGCCTATTGGGAACAAGTGGATCTACAAGAGAAAGACTGATGGTGATGGCAAAGTTTGACTGACCGTGACCCTATAACTTGATCGGGACATTTGAAAGAAGGGTTTATACGTATACTGGTATTCACGACAGAATGATTCTTGAATGATCCCAATCATTCGTTCTCAGTTGGGGTACAGTGTAGGCCGCCAGGCTGGCTAGGTGGTGCTACTACTCTTTGGTTCCTCCCATTGCTGACTGAGACGGACCTACCGAGTCGCGCATTAGGATTGACGACGGAATGAATCAAGCTAATTCTCTCATTATGTGTATTAGATATTGGATATCTAAATTTGGGACATTAGATGTCTAAATCGATTTATTGGATAAATTGATTTACGGCCTAATGAATTAAATATATCACTGGGTGATTAATTTAATTCATGGATATAATTATTTCTTGGAGAAATTAATTATGTTATAATGTATTTGATATGATGAAATTAATTGGATTAATTAAACTATACAAATACATCAGGACGGAATTAGAGTTTATCTGTTTGGACTCTCGGGAGTCCGAAACGAACCGAACTCATCCGTTTCTCCATGGGCCGCCCCCCATTTCTAGCCACCTTCCTTTTGGACTCTTGTCTACATTCTTTAATCAATGATAATTGTGGAGGTGGGGTTAGATTCCCACATGCATGAGTTGTTGCAAGTGGTGGGGAGTTGAATAAATGAAGATGATGACAATCACTCATATGTATATGCTTCCATACGTGAGTTGTGAGAAAAAAGAGAGAGAAAAAGTTTTTCTCCAAGTCATCTTCTTCTTCAACTTTGTTCTTGGTTTTCTTAGAGAAAAATATCAAGACATAAAGAGAGAGTAAGATTAAAACACTTAGAGTATAGTAATCTTTACATATATAGCCTCATCACTTAGCTCTAGCCGTATCCTCGGAGGATAGCAAGGTGATCGTCGTTCCGATCGTTTTCTCCGGTGCGTGGCAAGTAGAGACGCGGTGCTTTCGGCGTTGGATCGTTCAAGGGCTTGAAGCGGAATAGATTCGTAGAGATCAAGCAAAGCTTGGGGGAATAACTTAAGAGAAGGTTATCCATCTAATCAACGGACTACAAGGGTGAGTTTCTATATCTCTTGTTATTCGTTTATATATATTCGTATATACGTAGCTCGATCGATCCTCGTAGGGATTCGGATCGAATTAATTTTCGTTTTACCGCTTCCGCTGGCCTTCGTTTTAGGCACCGAATCCCAACAGTGGTATCAGAGCAACACAAGCGTACAATGATGTCTGCTCCACCTGGAGCAAAACCAAAACCTGTCAAGTAAGCAAAACATGCTTAGTTTCAACAACCATTCTTTTTTAAAAAGTGACATGGTTTCAGATAAAAAACTAAGGGCTATTCGGGTATCTTGAAGCGTTTATGAGGCTGTTTGGATATCATAGCTACCAATCAAAAGTGATACAAAATATTTAAAATGGAAATACAGTTACTAAGATAAGTTGTTGAATGTTTCTCTGTAAACAATGTTACGGGTTCGAAACTTGAATTCACCTTCTTCATCTCCCACCATTAGTATCTTCAGTCCATTAGGGCTTGTCACCCTAGAAGCTGCCACATCAAGTTGCCCGTGACTGAACAAGGGATTTGGCAGATAGACACCTACATGTGTAAGTGACTGCCCTTGGCTTTTGTTAATGGTCATTGCGTAACATGGTTTGACTGGAAACTGCCTGCGCTTCATTACGAATGGCCATTGTGTTTGGGTAGATGTCAGTGTAATTCTTGGTATTAAGACGGTGTCCCCAATTTTTAACCCAGTTAGAATTTTGGCACGTAGGACAAACTGGCCTAGATCAGTGATGATTAGCCGAGTTCCATTACACAATCCCTGTGCTGGATTAACATTCCGCAATAGCATAATTGGTAGTTCCTTTTTTAAATTCAGATCGTGTGGTGGCATCCCTTGGAAATTTAGTGAATTCAAAAACTCTGTTGGGTACAAATTTTGTTGATCCAAATGATCAGTTGATGCTTTACACACCTCATCTGCACTCTTGTAGCTTATAGTTTTGCCTTTTAACTCTTCAAACATGTCTGCGTTAATTGCATCAGCGTCATCATTTCTCGGTGTTAGTATTGCTCTTTCTTTGAGATATGCATCTTCAGTTTGCCTAGTCGTAAAGTCAGGGAACGTTTCTTTAACTATCTGCGCGATAGGAGAATTGCATGTTTTGATAATGAAATCCTCGGGAATTTCAATCCAAGTAGGCTCATCTTCATCGTCTTTGCTTATTGCTGGTAAGTTTCCATCGCCCAAGTTCAAAACCCATTTGTTGAATTCCTGCTTGCGGGAATCGATTGAACCATCCGGAGTGATTTCATTTACTCTCATGCTGCGTGTGAGTGTGAAAACTTTGCAATATTTCCACAGACGGGAACGGTTTATGCAGGCCTGCACGACCTCTTGCCTTTTCCCTTTTGGAATGACCGGTAGTATTTGTCTGAAGTCTCCTCCAAGTAAGACTGTCAGGCCACCAGAAATTTTATTTCTTTTTGCTGTGTTTTCGAAGCCTAATATATCCCTTAATGTTCTGTCCAACGCTTCAAAAGCATACCTCTGACTCATAGGTGCTTCATCCCATATAATTAGTTCAACCTGCTGTAACAGCTATGCTAAGTGCGTATTTTGTTTAATCCCGCATGTGCTATTTTCCATTAGCTTAAGTGGTATAACAAATCTACTGTGAGCGGTTCTTCCTCCAGGAAGTAGTAACGACGCGATTCCTAGTTAAATAATTTGAATTAGTTATAATTGTAATAATGTAAGTGTTAAATATTAAATCAAGCATTTTGTATTTGTAAAAATATATACCTGAAGATGCAACGGCTAACATAATTTTCTTTTCTGATCTTAACCTTGATATTATCGTTTTATATAAGAATTTTTTTCCTGTACCTCCGGGTCCGTAAACAAAGTAAAACTCACCTTTTTTAGAATGTGTTGTGCGGTGATTTACACGCCTCGACGGCGATCGGCATAAAGACCGAGCGACCAAAGACAGCGTCAAATAATCCAAGACAGACTTGCCAAGCGAAGAGTCCAGACCGAGATCAGATACCGAGCGATCGACATCCGTGGCGATCGCCTCTTGACCCCTAGCGATCGACTCTGGTGCCTGACCAAGGACGACCATCCTATGCCACGTGTAAGGCCATCATCCGTCATATCTACGAGGACCGGATCTTGGAGCAAGGACCCGCGTGCAGATCCGCGAATGGCACCGCAGAACAAGGATCTTTGACTCCAGCCCGTCAACAGATGTCCTACCGACAGACCCGCCGAAAGGTCTTAGGTGGGACCTCCAGTCGCCGCAAGAACAGGCTGTACTCCAGCCCATCAGCAGCTGTCAGTGACAAGGACAGCCTCACCTACCGACAGACCCGCCGAAAGGTCCTAGGTGGGGCCTCCCAAGACAGCGACTCCGGACGCGTGTGGTCTTCTCATTGGTTCGTGCATCCGGCTGCCAGCAGCTGCTGCGGACTTTAAGGAGACCAACCCATGTGCTAAAGACGATCGCCCGCTTATTAAAATACAGCAGAGGCGATCGCCCAGCGACTCCGAGTCCTATAAATAGAGAGCCTCCAGCAATTGGAAAAAGGCTCAGACATTCAGCTAAAGAACTTAGCACTCCATCGTTGTTACACGAACTCACAGAGCATCATCTCTGGTTCTTCCGGCAATCATCAGCACTCAAGAGCTAGATAACTAGGGTCTTTACACTCATTGTAATTGTACTCTAACATTAATATTGGTACTCTCAAGTATTCGTATTAATAATATCTCGCGAGAGCATTCAAGCCCGGGACTAACAACCCCGACAAATCTTGTGTTATTTACTTCCCCACGGACGTGCTCTCGCATTTTGTCTGTTACTTGTCCATTCCAGCATATCATCTCCGGATAATATTTTGGGTAACAACAATTGGCGCTAAAGGAAGGGCCTCTACCTTCATTTTCTTTCCGACCATTTCGAAGAACACTCACTGTTCTCCGGAGCATATACGTGAAGAAACACTCACTGTTCTTCAAAGAAAAACCTTCAGAATCATGACGTCTGCCACGACCTCGAAAAGAGCCACCCTACGATCCGCCGGACACCTTATTCCGACCCAGACCGAGTCCCAACCTGTGGCGGAAGGCGACCGCGGCGTCGCTAGACTCTCACTCCCGCCCCCGAGGGACGGCCCCAGCCTCTCACTCGATCAATTCCAAACCACGGAACAGATCGAGGAGGCCATGGCCATCCTAAGGGAGCGACGGAGAGCATGCGACTCGCCCACCATTACTCCATCAACCATCCGCCGTGCGGGCAAGCGAAAGCTCAAGGGGACATATGTCGAGAAATCGTCAGAAAACCCCGAGCCGCAGGAAAAGGCACTCGTAAGGCGGGACGATTCCATCTTCATCCGCCTAGGGAGTGATCCCTCATGGCGACCCGGGCATTCGGGCCCCAGCCGTGAGACATCGGAGTCCGAATCTGTCACCAGGAGTTCGGCGTTCCCAACTCCCAGAAGACAGGCCGGCCGTCTGGCTCACACTCGCCCAAGAATTGAGCTCGGTGGCAGAGACCTCGTCACCTACCACGGGGCCAGGAGATCGGTACATGATCGCCTCGGCTCCCACTCCGAGAGCCAAACCGCGAGCAGTCAGGCTACGGCGATGGCCGCAATGCAGCGCCAGCTCGACGAAATGAAGGCGCTGATTGAAACTGGGACAGGCGCCAAGAGATCGATCGCCGGACCAAGTGAGCCACTCGCGGTCCAGATCGAGCTTGCCCACGTGAAACCGAAGATCGCTCCTCCTCAAACACCTCTATATTAGGGGAGATCGGATCCTGAGACCCACTTAAGCAAGTTCCGGATCTACATGACCAGATACGGGGCATCGGACGCGACGAAGTGCCGAATGTTCCCATTAACATTGGGCGATCTTGCCCATAGGTGGTACATTTCATTGCCACCACGCTCAATCAACTGTTTTGAGAAGATGGCGAACGACTTCACATCGTATTTCCCCGCCAAGGTCGCTCGGCCAGAAGGTCCCCACCGCATGATGAAGACTAGGCAGGGGAAGGACGAGCCCGACGAAGATTACATCGACCGGATGGATGAAATAGTCCTCACCGGCGAGCCCATTAGCGATGAGCTCGCCCTCTACTCGGTCTTGGGGGGATTCTATGGCCATTCACCCATGTTCAGGCACCTCACGAAGGACATCCTCCCGACCTACGCGATCTTCCGCGTCAAGGCCGCCGACTTTCTAGCCAGGCAGAGGATGCTCACCCTTCGCTTAGGCGAGGGATCCACCGGAGAAGGGAAGGCGCCATCTCCCGTTCCAAAGAAGGCGGTCGCTAAGCCCAGAAAGGCGGTCGCAAAACCGCCCGGTGAGTTCAAGGCCTTCGAGGATGTGGAAGTTCACCTCCTCCGCAACCTCATTCTATCTCCGGCCCATATCTTCAACGCAATCAAGGGACGTGAATGGCTTAGCAAGCCGACGCCGATGAGGGACAATGGTCATCTGGACCGCAGTAAATTTTGTGCCTACCACAAAAGTCCCAGCCATATCACCAGCCAATGCCGCGACCTCCTCAGACAACTCTGGAGGTTGTTCGAGGAAGGCAAGCTGGACAATTTGGTGACCAAGCAAGAACCCCAGGCAGAAAGCACCGGGGGGCGCGATCGCCGACAGAACGACGACCGTCAACCTCCCAATCCGGTCGCCAGAGTAAGTGAGCCGCGGCACACAAGGCGGCTTTGGTGTGCTCCGCGCGGATTTGGGCCGTTTTGAAGCCAGTTCTCGACCTACTCACATGGACGCGATTTGGAGACGGTGAGAGCTATAAATAAGGGTTTAAGACCCTAATTAATTATCGAGGAATCTTGGAATCTAGGAATCTTGGGAAGCTTGGGAAAAGAAGGAACACAGAAGATTATCGCAGACGAGAGAAGCAGAAGAGATCAAGGGCAGATGGCGGAAGCCAGAAGAACGGAGGAATCCGAGCTCTTCATCTGCGTTTGATTGTCATGCTTTTATTTATTAATTCTGTATTTTCATTATTTAGCATGTCAGGCTAAAACCCTAATCTAGGATTTTGATGAAACCTTGGTTTTGACGGATTTGCTTGAGATTATCTATTTAATTCCCTTTTTGTTGAGTTTTCCCAATCGTGTTTAATGCTTTCAATTATCTGGCCAATAGTTGTATTGTTTTAATCATTCAATTCGAATCGGGAGAGGAGAGTTGGTGAGGAACTATTGGTGAGGACCGTTTTATTCTGTGAGAGAGGAATATACTCATAGGAACTACGTGGCCTTTTGGAGATTTTATGCTTTTTGCCTATTGACGAATTAATTCACCTAGGGATAGAGTGCGTTATTCGCCTTTAGAAAAATCTGTTGACCTCGGGAGAGGCGGTAGAGTATATTAGCAATCTTCACCTTCAATAAATTGGGAAAATCATTAACTTCAGATAATCGAGAGTAAGTTCGGATAAACCGAGGTGGATTCAGAATCCTAGACTTATTCATCATTTGATTCTCTTCCTTCAAGCTATCGTTTTTACTGTCTAGTCTTTTATTAATTCTTTTAGTAATTAATTGCAAAACCAAAGTTCGATTGTTCAAATAAAACTAGAATACATAAAAATCGGTAGTTAGTGATTCAGTCCTCGTGGGAACGATACTCACTCATCACTTTATTACTTGTATACGATAACGTGCACTTGCGTTCTAGAAAAATCGCAACAAGTTTTTGGCGCCGTTGCCGGGGATTACAGAATAAAACGGTCCTCACCAATAGTTCCTCACTCATCACTTCAGATTGGGGTCTATTTCTGTTGCTACATTTACTGCTGTACTTATTTCGTTGCACTTTTTGTTATTTCTAGTTATCTTTTTGTCGATAGCCTTGCTTGTCTTGATTTTACTCTATTCGTGAATTTTTCGTGCTTCTATTTGTGTAATACTGATGTTACGACACTGTTTTTCTCTCTGAAGAAACGGTCGAGTTTTAGTCGGGTTGTAGTCAGTAATTTCTGTTTCTGCTAAGTCTTCATTTTGGTCCGAAATTTTTTCGTGATTGTAGAGGTCTTGGTGGATAAGAGAGGATACATACGTGTTTTAAAATCACCGTCGATACGTTTGGTTACATTTCTCGGTTAGATAGTCGCCCAGTTACATAAGTCGTGTTGGCACTTAGATTGAGTTTAGAGTCGGTCAGTTTTTCCCAAAAGTCGAGATATTTTTGTTCTATGATGGGAAGTCTAGTAACCGGGGGTATTCACGTGACCCGTTGTTTACTCTCGCGTAAAACGACGACCCTGATTAGACTAGTGATTTAGAAATTTCGCATGTGCCGATGATAGGGAGCTTAGCAACCGGGGGTACTCGCGTGACCCGTTGTTTACTCTCGCGTAAAACAGTGACCTTGATTCGGACATACGGGAATTAGCTATTCGAGTTGTTTCTCCGCTGTGGAGGGGAACTTAGTAACTAGAAGCATCCATGTGCTCCATGAGTGTCTTTTACGTCAAACGGTTTCCCAATACATGAGAATGGAAGTTCCACCCTAGGATTATCCCGATGAAACATCCCGAGATCCGAACCTAGTGGTCAACTCGAATCAATTTCTTGAGCATATATATAAGGGAATACTGTCTGAGGGTTAATTTTGATGAAACTCGTGAAAATTTTGCCATTAGACTATGGAACGGGGCGAACTAGCTTGTTTATTTTAACCTTTCATATTGACGGTCGATTAGATTCACGTTTGTTAATCTTTGAGCTGGATTTTCTTCATGAACGAGTGATTAGGACTGAACTTGGTTACTTTGTAGAATCAGTGTTCTGAGTGTAGCTCGCTCTTACGATAGTCGTATTATTCAGAGAGAATTTCAGAATAGTATTGATTAAGTGAGCACTATGAGTTGCACGATTATTCACGATATTCTTTTGTTGAAATTAATTCTTTTTGCTTGAGGACAAGCAAAGGCTCAAGTTTGGGGGTATTTGTTAGGCGTATTTTTATACGCTTATTTATCATTATTTTGTATTATTTTGGCGAGTAAATTTGCATCAATGAGCTTTTAATGCCTTAATCTTGTATGTTTGTCAGGAGATTGGAGTCCGGAAGCTAAAACGAGGCAAAGCAGGCGCAATTTTGGCCGTGGGCCGCGGCACAAGGCAAGTGGGCCGCGGCACGGGAAGGCAACCGGCGGGCACGAGTAGATCAGACTGTGCCGCGCACACGATCAGTGAGCCGCGCCCGCACGTAACACCCAGCGCCAGGTTTTAAATTTCACTCTATGTGCCGCGGCACAAATTAAGTGAGCCGCGGCACACAAGGCGGCTTTGGTGTGCTCCGCGCGGATTTGGGCCGTTTTGAAGCCAGTTCTCGACCTACTCACATGGACGCGATTTGGAGACGGTGGGAGCTATAAATAAGGGTTTAAGACCCTAATTAATTATGGAGGAATCTTGGAATCTAGGAATCTTGGGAAGCTTGGGAAAAGAAGGAACACAGAAGATTATCGCAGACGAGAGAAGCAGAAGAGATCAAGGGCAGAGGGCGGAAGCCAGAAGAACGGAGGAATCCGAGCTCTTCATCTGCGTTTGATTTTCATGCTTTTATTTATTAATTCTGTATTTTCATTATTTAGCATATCAGGCTAAAACCATAATCAAGGATTTTGATGAAACCTTGGTTTTGACGGATTTGCTTGAGATTATCTATTTAATTCCCTTTTTGTTGAGTTTTCCCAATCGTGTTTAATGCTTTCAATTATCTGGCCAATAGTTGTATTGTTTTAATCATTCAATTCGAATCGGGAGAGGAGAGTTGGTGAGGAACTATTGGTGAGGACCGTTTTATTCTGTGAGATAGGAATATACTCATAGGAACTACGTTTTATCAGGCCCCGATCGACCACCGCATCATCTCACATTTTGACCAGTGGGGAGGAGCGCCGGCGCACGCTCGGGGGAGAGGATTTCTACTGGATGAGGCCCACGAGGGGTCCCCCGAGCCTCTTTTGCTGACACAGGGGCAGGCAGATGCCGGCCCGCCGCCTGACAGAGAGAGATTACAGGCGATGTTCGACGGGCTGAGGGAGGATATGAGGAGAGAGAGAGAGGAGATGAGGAGAGAGAGAGAGAGGATATGAGAGAGGATATGAGGAGAGAGAGAGAGGAGATGAGGAGAGAGAGGGAGAGTATGCTGGCTGCCATGCGAGAGGAGCAGCGGACGGAGAGAGAGAGCATTATTGCTGCCGTCAGGGGTGAGATGCGAGAGCAGGCCTGCCAGGCCAACCGACGAGAGGCGAGGCGTCTAGCAGCGAGGGATGCCTACCACCAGGAGCACCTAGCTGCATGGACGGCCCATATCATGCACCCAGACGGGCCATTTATTGCACACTTTCGCCACCACACCACCCTCCTCACCGGATGATGCCAGATCACCGTGAGAGGACCGGAGGGGAGTACTTGACCTTCTTATTCTATTGCATATTATATTTTGTCCATTGAGGTCAATGTACGTCCTAAGTTTGGGGGTCTATTTCATTGCTACATTTATCTGTACTTATTTCGTTGCACTTTTTGTTATTTCTAGTTATCTTTTTGTCGATAGCCTTGCTTGTCTTGATTTTACTCTATTCGTGAATTTTTCGTGCTTCTATTTGTGTAATACTGATGTTACGACACTGTTTTTCTCTCTGAAGAAACGGTCGAGTTTTAGTCGGGTTGTAGTCAGTAATTTCTGTTTCTGCTAAGTCTTTATTTTGGTCCGAAATTTTTTCGTGATTGTAGAGGTCTTGGTGGATAAGAGAGGATACATACGTGTTTTAAAATCACCGTCGATACGTTTGGTTACATTTCTCGGTTAGATAGTCGCCCAGTTACATAAGTCGTGTTGGCACTTAGATTGAGTTTAGAGTCGGTCAGTTTTTCCCAAAAGTCGAGATATTTTTGTTCTATGATGGGAAGTCTAGTAACCGGGGGTATTCACGTGACCCGTTGTTTACTCTCGCGTAAAACGACGACCCTGATTAGACTAGTGATTTAGAAATTTCGCATGTGCCGATGATAGGGAGCTTAGCAACCGGGGGTACTCGCGTGACCCGTTGTTTACTCTCGCGTAAAACAGTGACCTTGATTCGGACATGCGGGAATTAGCTATTCGAGTTGTTTCTCCGCTGTGGAGGGGAACTTAGTAACTAGAAGCATCCATGTGCTCCATGAGTGTCTTTTACGTCAAACGGTTTCCCAATACATGAGAATGGAAGTTCCACCCTAGGATTATCCCGATGAAACATCCCGAGATCCGAACCTAGTGGTCAACTCGAATCAATTTCTTGAGCATATATATAAGGGAATACTGTCCGAGGGTTAATTTTGATGAAACTCGTGAAAATTTTGCCATTAGACTGTGGAACGGGGCGAACTAGCTTGTTTATTTTAACCTTTCATATTGACGGTCGATTAGATTCACGTTTGTTAATCTTTGAGCTGGATTTTCTTCATGAACGAGTGATTAGGACTGAACTTGGTTACTTTGTAGAATCAGTGTTCTGAGTGTAGCTCGCTCTTACGATAGTCGTATTATTCAGAGAGAATTTCAGGATAGTATTGATTAAGTGAGCACTATGAGTTGCACGATTATTCACGATATTCTTTTGTTGAAATTAATTCTTTTTGCTTGAGGACAAGCAAAGGCTCAAGTTTGGGGGTATTTGTTAGGCGTATTTTTATACGCTTATTTATCATTATTTTGTATTATTTTGGCGAGTAAATTTGCATCAATGAGCTTTTAATGCCTTAATCTTGTATGTTTGTCAGGAGATTGGAGTCCGGAAGCTAAAACGAGGCAAAACGGGCGAAAACGGCGAATTTTGGCCGTGGGCCGCGGCACAAGGCAAGTGGGCCGCGGCACAGGAAGGCAACCAGCGGGCACCAGAGTAGACTGTACTCTGTGCCGCGGCACAGTCCAGGTGAGCCGCGGCCCAGACGTAACACCCAGCGCCCAGGTTTTAAATTTCACGCTATGTGCCGCGGCACAAATTAAGTGAGCCGCGGCACACAAGGCGGCTTTGGTGTGCTCCGCGCGGATTTGGGCCGTTTTGAAGCCAGTTCTCGACCTACTCACATGGACGCGATTTGGAGACGGTGGGAGCTATAAATAAGGGTTTAAGACCCTAATTAATTATGGAGGAATCTTGGAATCTAGGAATCTTGGGAAGCTTGGGAAAAGAAGGAACACAGAAGATTATCGCAGACGAGAGAAGCAGAAGAGATCAAGGGCAGAGGGCGGAAGCCAGAAGAACGGAGGAATCCGAGCTCTTCATCTGCGTTTGATTTTCATGCTTTTATTTATTAATTCTGTATTTTCATTATTTAGCATATCAGGCTAAAACCATAATCTAGGATTTTGATGAAACCTTGGTTTTGACGGATTTGCTTGAGATTATCTATTTAATTCCCTTTTTGTTGAGTTTTCCCAATCGTGTTTAATGCTTTCAATTATCTGGCCAATAGTTGTATTGTTTTAATCATTCAATTCGAATCGGGAGAGGAGAGTTGGTGAGGAACTATTGGTGAGGACCGTTTTATTCTGTGAGATAGGAATATACTCATAGGAACTACGTTTTATCAGGCCCCGATCGACCACCGCATCATCTCACATTTTGACCAGTGGGGAGGAGCGCCGGCGCACGCTCGGGGGAGAGGATTTCTACTGGATGAGGCCCACGAGGGGTCCCCCGAGCCTCTTTTGCTGACACAGGGGCAGGCAGATGCGGGCCCGCCGCCTGACAGAGAGAGATTGCAGGCGATGTTCGACGGGCTGAGGGAGGATATGAGGAGAGAGAGAGAGGAGACGAGGAGAGAGAGAGAGAGGATATGAGAGAGGATATGAGGAGAGAGAAAGAGGAGATGATGAGAGAGAGGGAGAGTATGCTGGCTGCCATGCGAGAGGAGCAGCGGACGGAGAGAGAGAGCATTATTGCTGCCGTCAGGGGTGAGATGCGAGAGCAGGCCTGCCAGGCCAACCGACGAGAGGCGAGGCGTCTAGCAGCGAGGGATGCCTACCACCAGGAGCACCTAGCTGCATGGACGGCCCATATCATGCACCCAGACGGGCCATTTATTGCACCTGCTCGGCCAGCCACACCACCCTCCTCACCGGATGATGCCGGCACCAGCTCGTGAGAGGACTGGAGGGGAGTACTTAACCTTCTTATTCTATTGCATATTATATTTTGTCCATTGAGGTCAATGTACGTCCTAAGTTTGGGGGGGGTCTATTTCTGTTGCTACATTTACTGCTGTACTTATTTCGTTGCACTTTTTGTTATTTCTAGTTATCTTTTTGTCGATAGCCTTGCTTGTCTTGATTTTACTCTATTCGTGAATTTTTCGTGCTTCTATTTGTGTAATACTGATGTTACGACACTGTTTTTCTCTCTGAAGAAACGGTCGAGTTTTAGTCGGGTTGTAGTCAGTAATTTCTGTTTCTGCTAAGTCTTCATTTTGGTCCGAAATTTTTTCGTGATTGTAGAGGTCTTGGTGGATAAGAGAGGATACATACGTGTTTTAAAATCACCGTCGATACGTTTGGTTACATTTCTCGGTTAGATAGTCGCGATTACATAAGTCGTGTTGGCACTTAGATTGAGTTTAGAGTCGGTCGAGTTTTCCCAAAAGTCGAGATATTTTTGTTCTATGATGGGAAGTCTAGTAACAGGGGTATTCACGTGACCGTTGTTTACTCTCGCGTAAAGCAGCGACCCCGATTAGACTAGTGATTTAGAAATTTCGCATGTGCCGATGATAGGGATCTTAGCAACCTGGTACTCGCGTGACCCGTTGTTTACTCTCGCGTAAAGCAGTGACCTTGATTCGGACATACGGGAATTAGCTATTCGAGTTGTTTCTCATTGTGGAGGGAACTTAGTAACTAGAAGCATCCATGTGCTCCATGAGTGTCTTTTACGTCAAACGGTTTCCCAATACATGAGAATGGAAGTTCCACCTAGGATTATCCCGATGAAACATCCCGAGATCCGAACCTAGTGGTCAACTCGAATCAATTTCTTGAGCATATATATAAGGGAATCTTGTCAGGGTTAATTTTGATGAAACTCGTGAAAATTTTGCCATTAGGCGTAGGCAGGCGAACTAGCTTGTTTATTTTAACCTTTCATATTGAGTCGATTAGATTCACGTTTGTTAATCTTTGAGCCGGATTTTCTTCATGAGCGAGTGATTAGGTGAACTTGGTTACTTTGTAGAATCGGTGTTACGAGTGTAGCTCTTACGATAGTCGTATTATTCAGAGAGAATTTGAATAGTATTGATTAAGTGAGCACTATGAGTTGCACGATTATTCACGATATTCTTTTGTTGAAATTAATTCTTTTTGCTTGAGGACAAGCAAAGGCTCAAGTTTGGGGGTATTTGTTAGGCGTATTTTTATACGCTTATTTATCATTATTTTGTATTATTTTGGCGAGTAAATTTGCATCAATGAGCTTTTAATGCCTTAATCTTGTATGTTTGTCGGAGATTGGAGTCGGAAGCTAAAACGAGGCAAAGCGGCGAAACGGCGAATTTTGGCCGTGGGCCGCGGCACAAGGCAAGTGGGCGCGGCACGGGAAGGCAACCAGCGGGCACCAGAGTAGACTGTACTCTGTGCCGCGGCACAGTCCAGGTGAGCCGCGGCCCAGACGTAACACCCAGCGCCCAGGTTTTAAATTTCACGCTATGTGCCGCGGCACAAATTAAGTGAGTCGCGGCACACAAGGCGGCTTTGGTGTGCTCCGCGCGGATTTGGGCCGTTTTGAAGCCAGTTCTCGACCTACTCACATGGACGCGATTTGGAGACGGTGAGAGCTATAAATAAGGGTTTAAGACCCTAATTAATTATCGAGGAATCTTGGAATCTAGGAATCTTGGGAAAAGAAGGAACACAAAAGATTATCACAGACGAGAGAAGCAGAAGAGATCAAGGGCAGAGGGCGGAAGCCAGAAGAACGGAGGAATCCGAGCTCTTCATCTGCGTTTGATTTTCATGCTTTTATTTATTAATTCTGTATTTTCATTATTTAGCATGTCAGGCTAAAACCCTAATCTAGGATTTTGATGAAACCTTGGTTTTGACGGATTTGCTTGAGATTATCTATTTAATTCCCTTTTTGTTGAGTTTTCCCAATCGTGTTTAATGCTTTCAATTATCTGGCCAATAGTTGTATTGTTTTAATCATTCAATTCGAATCGGGAGAGGAGATTTGGTGAGGAACTATTGGTGAGGACCGTTTGGTGAGATGATGCGGTGGTCGATCGGGGCCTGGGGAGCTAGCATCGGCTCATCGTCCGACCACGTCAGCCGCGACTGCCGGCACAGAGCGCAGATAAGAGAGGGGTGCTTCAACCCCGTCTTGGCCCCTCCCTGAATGCACTGGAATATAGATCGAACCAAGAGAGGGGCCACATCGAATCGCAGCCCGGATGTGATAGCATATAGTGTCCGGGCGCGGGAGAGAAAAACAGTGCGGATCTGAGATGTGGGGTCTATACGAGCGCAAATAAAATATAGCCAGGCACTCCCGAGCCGACTGAGGCGCGAGCTCTTGAAGTGGAAAGTGGAAGAACCCAGTGCGCGCCGCTCCCAGTCGGAGTCGGGCTGCGTAATAGTCTCGAGCAGAGCCTCCTTCGTGAGGCTAGCCATAACTCGGTCATAAGCTGTCTCATCTACCACCAGAAGCCCAAAAAACCTCCAAATAGTAGCTGTGGAATAATCAACCGTAATACCTCGGACATCGACCTGAGTCCGAGTGTCTGACTGCTGCAACATCTGGCCTGCTCGAATATGCTTCAATAACGCACTGGCATAGAACTCCTGCACTATCGATATCACCGCTGGCTCGGGGGGTGCAGCAAATAGAGCCCACCCCATCTCGTCTATCATAGCAAGCAGTTCCCCGTCTTGGGGAGCTGGAGTGAATCCCCTCTCCGGGATAATAGGTCGCGGCCGAATCTTCTCATTGAAGATTTTGTGGATCTCAGGGTTAGAAAACTGGTGCGCCTCAGACTCGGCGCGACTACGAGAAGTTTCCCCTCGAGTGGGGGACGACTGAGTCCTGGCCCTCTTGCTCAGCTTCTTAGTCCTAGCCATAGTGAGTCCTGAAAAAATTTAAACACCGAAGTTTACTTACTCAGACAATAACGAGAATAATCATCACTCGGCTAAGGATATCCGGTCGTAAATCAGAAATTTTACGAGATAGCACAACCGTGAGAGAAAAATGAAATTGAACCATAATGTTTAAACTAAATGTACGGGTTGGGGTTGCTGTAATTCCAGAACGAATACGTTGCACATAGATTCAAAATATTGCCTTAACAAAGAAAATTTTTCATTCAGACATTTCATCAAACACTTAAAGGGCAAGAGTTCACTTGAAGAACAAATATGGCAATAGCTCGATTAAATCCCCAAGAACAAAAACACGAATCATTCACCATCAAAAACGACGTATTCAATTCATTCATAATCCAAAATAATCATGAAAAATCAACCAAAAACCATCATATCCTCCACTTAACCATCATAGAACTTTTGAAAGAAAAATAAGCATATTCAACCATCAAATGCATAACACAACTTCACATTTAAATTCATAGAACAATTTGAGATTAGAGATTTGGACATTACCTTGCTTGGATTGTGAAAAGTGCAAGAAAATTTGCAATAAGAAGAAGGGAGGAGGATGTCGGCCGATCGCGCGCAAGGGAAGGGAAGGGAAGAAAGGGAAGTATACATGGGGTGGCCGGCCGAATGCGGGTTATAAGGTACCTGGGCTGTTCAAATTCCGCATGGTGTGCCGCGGCACAGCTCAAGTGAGCCGCGGCACCGAGTACAGTCCCTTTTTACCTGTTCGCATGTTTTGTCGTGGGCCGCGGCTCAGCTTCCGTGTGCCGCGGCTCAGTGCTCAAGTGTGCCGCGGCTCAGTAATGTTGTGCCGCGGCACAGAGTACAGAAAGTTTAGCTCTACCTTTTGATCTGTGTGTGCCGCGGCTCAGGCATAATTTTCTCCCCTGGGACTTTTCCTGCACAGAATTTTAAGAGGAACACATCAAAAGCGAGAGGTAAAAGCAAATCAAAGCAAAAAATGATGAAAAATAAAAATTCAAGAATGCAAGAAAAAAAAACAGAAACTCAAAAATCTACAACTACGAACTCGGGTTGCCTCCCGAGAAGCGCTAAGTTTATAGTCTTCAGCCGGACCTATTTTAAAAAAAAATCAGTTCGCTTTTCGCAAACTCCATTTGATCTCCGCCCCGTTCATCGAACCGTTATTATGGTTTTTAAAATTATGACCATCGGTCGTTAACGATTCGATTTTCGGTTCGGACATCGAATGTTGTTTGCGGAAAGGTTTTGACGAGAATAACTTTCCGAGACACCCGTTTTTCTCAAGACTAGATGTCCGTTTGATTTCCGGCTTATTTCCCTCTTTCAAAAATGACTTTATGAGAGCAGCAGATTTTTCCGATTGTGGCTGGTCAGATGGCAATGATTTCATGTTCACATGCTTGAGAAATGCGACTCGTTTTACATCTTTCTTAAAAGTTGGACCATCTGAACATGAGTCTTTCGACCGACGATTCTTCCGGTGTCTTTCTTTAGCAACGACATCCACACTTTCAATTTGTGAGATTTTATCAACACCTCCCGGACATGGAAAAGATTTGAACACTTGGAACGTGACATGCTCATCTTGGACCCTCAGAGTCAACTCCCCTTTTTCCACGTCTATAAGGGTTCGGCCAGTCGCTAAAAATGGTCGTCCCAAGATAATCGGGATATCTTGATCTTCCTCCATATCGAGAACAATAAAATCCGCTGGGAAGATAAATTTATCCACTTTTACTAACACGTCCTCAATCACTCCTCTCGGATACTTAATAGATCGATCCGCTAATTGCAAGGAGACCGTCGTCGGCTTTGCTTCTCCAACTCCCAGCTTTTTGAAAATAGACAGAGGCATGAGGTTAATACTAGCACCGAGATCGCACAATACCTTATTAAAAGAGAGATTCCCCATGGTGCACGGTATGTTGAAACTTCCCGGATCTTTCAATTTTGGTGGAAGCTTCTTCTGGAGAATCGCGCTGCACTCTTCCGTTAAGGCAATTGTCTCAAACTCCTCGAGTTTTCTTTTCTTTGACAAGATCTCCTTCATGAATTTAATGTAGCTCGGCATTTGCTCCAACGCGTCGGCAAATGGGATGTTTATATGAAGCTTCTTGAACACGTCGAGGAACTTAGAGAATTGCTTGTCCGCCTTTTTCTGCTGTAATCTCTGCGGAAATGGGACGGGTGGCACATATGCCTTCGAATTATCTGGAAACGTTATCGAGGGTCTCCAATCTTGTGTTTCTTTCGTCGCTAAATTTTTCTTCTCTTCAATTTCACCTCTCTTTTCACTCCTCTCGGGCTGGTCACACACCTCCTTCCCGCTTCTCAAACTGATCGCATTTAGACTTTCTCTAGGATTTGTCTCGGTTGTACTTGGCAATGCTCCCTCCGGGCGGGTTGTCAACACATTAGCAATTTGGCCCAGTTGGACTTCCAAGTTGCGAATGGAGGCGGAATGATTTTGCAATGTTGCTTCAGTACGGGTCATGAATTGACTCGTATTCGCTGCCAATTTCGCAATTGCTTCCTCGAGAGAAACTTTTGGAGCGGGAGGAGGCTGCTGTGGGTTTTGAGTGAACGGAGGCTGGTTCGAGTTCTGTTCGTTTCTCCACGAAAAGTTGGGATGATTACGCCACCCCGGATTATACGTGTTGGAGTATGGATTATTTTGCCGGTTTCCGTTTCCTACAAACTGGGCTTGTTCAATTTGGGGCTGCTCGAACAGGTTTCCGACTTGGCACTCCGCGCTAGGGTGAGATCCGTTACACCAATTGCAAGACTCAATGGTAACGGGGGAAGGAGCATGCGAAAATGCTTGAAGCTGCTGCGTTAAGGCTGCGACTTGAGCTGACAATGTAGATATCGGGTCATTACTCGAAATTTCCATAACTCGCTTCGGCGTTATTCGTTCGGATGGCCATTGATAAGCATTAGCGGCCATAGCTTCCAACAACGAGTGTGCTTCATCCATCGTCTTTCCCATCAAAGCTCCACCGGCGGCTGCATCCACGAGAGTGCGTGTAGAGGCACTCAATCCATTGTAGAACGTCTGAATTTGAAGCCAGTCTGGAAGGCCGTGATGTGGGCATCTCCTTAGCAAATCTTTGTATCGCTCCTACGCCTCGTGGAGCGATTCCATGTCATACTGACCAAAAGTAGTGATCTCGTTCCTCAGTCTCGCCGTCTTAGAAGGTGGGAAGAATTTGGCAAGGAAGGCTTGCGCTAACTCTGCCCATGTTGTGATCGACCCCGGCGGTAAGGAATTCAGCCAAAATTTCGCTTTATCCCTCAAAGAGAAAGGAAAAATCCGTAATCGGATAGCATCGTCGGTGACACCATTGTTCTTGAATGTGTCACAAATCTCGAGAAAAGAAGCAATATGTGCGTTGGGGTCATCATTCGGCAATCCACAGAACTGGCTAGCCTGCACCATCTGAATGATCGCAGGTTTGATCTCGAAATTGTTGGCTTGGATTGTTGGACGCCGAATCCCCGAAAAGTTTGCGTTAATCTGCGGCATAGCATAATCTCGAAGTGCTAGTGCCGGTTGAACTTGCTGCACATGGTTATCTCCTCCTTGAATTTCAATATTTTCAGCCATAGTGACTGTTGTCGGTAGCTCTCGTTTCTCCTTCTTCTTTCTCCTAAGAGTGCGCTCGAGTTCGGTATTCAAAGGTAGTAGGCCTTTGTTACCGAGTTTTCTCATGCACTACCCGAAAAAAAATCCTGAAAGGAAAAACAAATAAATAAATAAAATTAAATACACGAAAATAAGTAAATAAAAACGTTCAAACTAAGACTAGAAATACTGAAATCGATATTAGCAAAAATTTCAGTCCCCGGCAACGGCGCCAAAATACAAGATTAAGGCATTAAAAGCTCATTGATGCAAATTTACTCGCCAAAATAATACAAAATAATGATAAATAAGCGTATAAAAATACGCCTAACAGTACTCAGACGAATCGATCCCTCCGATCAACCCCAGTGGTCGGATCAATATGCTTCAGTCAGGAGGTGGAAACCTCGGAGGTCTTTCCCCGGTTTCCACCATATCAAATAGAAAGCGGAAGGCCGAGCTGAGGGCGTTCGCCGGAGTCCATGTCGTGGTGCCCCCAGAGCCGACCATCTCCAGAGACGCGCTCATCTCCTTATCCAACAAGGATAGGGAGGGAGGTGCAGTGCCCCAAAGAGGATGCATTGGTGATCTCTGCATGTATCCTTGGGAAAATGGTCGACCACGTGCTGGTTGACAATGGGAGTTTTTGCAACATCATATTCAAATCTGCTCTGGACCAACTCGGCAACCTGACCAAATTCATCAAGCCATTCGATACCGTGCTTCAAGGGTTCGGCGACAACACGGTCCAAGCCTATGGAAGGATCAAGCTCTCTGTCGAGCAAATATGCTGTTACGATCCCAAGGTTAATATCACTAGGAACCTCAATTTTGTAATCATAGATTGGCCCAGCATCTATAATGGGTTCCTAGGTCGCCCCTTTCTAGAAACCTTTGAGGCGGTCGCCTCTTCTTTCTTTTACTGTATCAAGTTCCCCACTACCGATGGGACAGTCGGTACTATAAAAGGAGACCAGCTAATGGCAAAGAAATGTTTGAATTACTCCTGTGTTATAACTTCCCCTTTAAACGTTTCCCGTACTATTTGTAACATTGAGGCGATCGACATCCAACCAATGGAGATCGACAAGCCAAGCACCTCATACCAGCCCGACTCAGAGGACAGCATCTCGCATCAATTGTCGGACGACATCGAGCCAAGGATCGGTTTCGAGCCAAGCCTCGACATTGATCTAAGGATCGAGTCCGGCAGTCGTTCCAAACGAGAAGCAACCGTCCCCATTGAAGAGTTGGAAAGTATAACAATCGATCCGGCTCGCCCGGAGCGGGAAGTGCAGATCGGCTCAAGCGTCGGTCCCGAGTTAAAAGACGATCTGATCAGTTTACTATGTAAGAACATCAGAATCTTTGCCTGGTCGCATCAAGATATGGTCGGCATCAGTCCTAAACACGCTTGCCACTATCTAAAGATCGACCCGGCAAGGAAGCCTGTTCACCAGAAACGTAGGAAATTCGGTCCTGAGAAGTACGCTGCGCTCGACGCAGAAGTCAAAAAGCTACTCGACAACAAACTAATCGGAGTAGCTACCGACGAGCCACATTGGGTAGCCAACGCGGTGCTCGTCAAAAAGGCAAGCAACTCCTGGAGGTTATGCATCGATTTCACCGACCTCAACGCGACATGTCCGAAAGACCACTTTCCAATGCCTCATATTGACCATTTGGTCGATAGCACGACAGGTTGCGAAATGATGTCGTTTATGGACGCCTTCGCCGGGTACCATCAGATCCCAATGGCAGATAAATACGTAAAACACACGTCATTCCACACGGAAAAGACGTCTACTTTTGGGTCCGAATGCCGTTCGGTCTGAAAAATGCGGGGGTGACCTACCAAGGACTAGTCAACAGGATGTTCGCCGACCAGATCGGCAAGACCATGGAGGTTTACATTGACGACATCGTGGTCAAGAGTCTCAAAAGGGAAGATCACCTCAAAGACCTTGCCGAGACATTCACCATCCTCGAGAAATTCAACATGAAACTGAACCCCAAGAAATGCAACTTCGGGGTAAGCTCCGGAAAGTTCCTGGGCACATCGTGAGCCAAAGGGGGATCGAAGCGAACCCCACCAAGATCCAGGCGATCCTCGACATGCAGGAGACACGGAATGTCAAACAGGTGCAACGACTCACGGGTTGTCTAGCAGCCCTTAACCATTTCATTTCTCGGCTCGGAGACAAAAGCAATCCATTCTTCGCCACCATAAAGAATAAGAAATTTGCATGGATGAAGGAAAGCCAAATGGCGTTCGCCAAAATCAAGGAGTATCTGTCTAATCCACAAATTTTGGCGAGACCAGTCCCCAGCGAAAAGCTATTCCTCTACCTGGCAGCCTCGGAGGTCGCGGTGAGCGCTGTATTGGTGCGAGCAGAGGGGCAAGCCCACTTGCCGATTTACTTCGTCAGTCAAGCGCTTCATGACGCGGAAACGCGCTACACGCCTCTGGAGAAGCTCGCCTACGCATTAGCCATGAGTGTTCGCAAGCTGAGGGCCTACTTCTTCGAACACCAAGCGGAGGTCCTGACGACTCTCCCTATAAGGCAAGTTCTGCACCGGCCAGACACCAACGGGCGACTCCTCAAGTGGTCACTGGAGATCGCCCAATACGGTGTCACGTACGCTCCTCGCACGGTGATCAAAGGCCAAGCTCCGGCGAATTTCGTGGTGGAATTAACGTTCCCACCCAGTCCGACCCAGGTCGGCCGTCCTGCCTGGAAATTGTACGTTGATGGCTCGACGACCAGCTCGCGAGTAGGGGCAGGGATTGTCCTCATCAGCCCCGAAGGCTAAAGTTTTACAAATGCCGTGCGTTTCGGATTCCGTGCGACCAACAATGAAGCCAAGTACGAAGCCTTGGTAGGCGGGCTCGATCTAGCACTCGCCATGGACGTGCGCCGCCTCCACATCTTCATGGACTCCCTATTGGTCGTGAACCAAGTCAAGGGGGAATATGAGGCGCGCGGCGAACAGATGATCAAATATCAAGAATTGGTCGCCGAAATGTGCACAAAGTTTGAAGAGGTGCTGATCGAACAAGTCCCGAGAGAGCACAATTCCCAGGCCGATGCCTTACCCAAACTCGCATCGTCAGATGGGGCGGCAGACTTCTCTAACATCCAAATCACGAAATCAGCAAAATCGGCGATCGACAGAAGCCTGGTCACCACAGTTGCCATCGCCAAAGAGAACTGGATGACTCCGTTTGTTAAGTACTTGAAGGACGGAACGGTCCCCACAGATCGGGTCAAAGCTTGCCAGCTTCAGCTCCGAGCAACTAGATACACCCTATTGGACGACCGGCTTTACAAACGAGCTTTCAGCCTTCCTCTCCTCAAATGCATTACGCCGGAGGAAGGCCGACTTGTTTTAGCCGAAATCCATGACAGGATCTGTGGAAATCACGCTGGAGGGCGAGCTCTCATCCACAAGACGACCAGGCAAGGCTTTTTCTGGCCCACCCTACAAAAAGACGCGATCGCCTACGCCCGATCGTGTCACAGGTGTCAAGTAATGGGCCCGAACATCAAGCTCTCCCCCGAGCAGCTCACTTATATGTACAGTCCGTGGCCGTTCGCCCAATGGGGCATCGACCTCATCGATCCTTTGCCGACGGCGCCAGGGTGATGTAAATTCCCCATCGTGGGGGTCGATTATTTTACGAAATGGGCAGAGGCCGAGCCACTCAACAAGATCGGCCAAGAAAAAGTGATCAAGTTCATTTGGAAGAACATCATATGCCGATTAGGTCTACCTCAGGCTATCATCTCCGACAACGGAAAGCAGTTCGACGGTTTGGATGTTATGCAATTCTGCGAGAAATGGGGAATTAAAAAGCTGTTCTCGGCCCCTTACCACCCTCAAACAAACGGGCAGGTAGAGGCTGTAAACAAGATTCTCAAGCACACGATCAAAGCAAGACTCGAATCCAAACAAGGACGATGGGCGAGCGAACTCCCGTATGTTTTGTGGTCCTACCGAACGACGACCTGAATTTCAACCGGCGAAACCCCATTCGCCCTCGCCTTCGGAACAGAAGCAGTGATCCCTTCGGAGATCGCCGTTCTCAGCCACCGAACTGCACAACAAATGACGACGGACAATGATGTAGCTCGACGGATCGACTTGGATATGCTCGAGGAACAACGACTGACCTCGGAAATGAAGAACACAATCCAAAAAAGGAAATCCGAGAAATTCTCCAATTCGAAGGTCAAGGAAAGGCGATTCCAAGTGGGCGACCTAGTCCTCAAAAAGGTCCAGACTCACACGGGAGTATTTGGCCCGAATTGGGAGGGGCCCTTCAGGATATCCAAATGACTAACCAAAGGAGCCTACGAGCTCCAACACCCAGACGGCACTCCTGACCAATATCCCTGGAACGCCGTTCATTTGAAGAAATACTATCAATAAAAATTCTGTATTCAGTTACCCAATGTACAAAGAGTTTTAATGAGATTTTCCGATCCCCTCTAAATGATTCGCCTCGGCGAAACAAACAAACAAAAAGAGGACGACTCGCTCGCCCTCCTAGAGTTCGTCTTCTAACATGATGGACCTAGGCAAGCGATCGCCCCCTAGCACAACGTACACCATCGAGGATCGTCATATAACATGGCGATCCGAGGTAGAAAAGTGCAGCCATGGTTCTGGAGGTCGATGGAACTGATATCCGTCCATGCAAGGTTTCTTTGGGCAGAGATCGCTCGCCCTTTCGTTTAAATACGAGGCGGGCGTAGCTGAAGGACCCTCCAAAACAGATCAGTGGACACGCCCGCCCGCCCTCGGATCCATCATCTGACATGGTGGACCTGTACAATGCGACGCGTCCCTCCCCCCGTCACAACGTATGCCCTCTTAGGCAGAAAAGTGCTAACAAGCCACGGTAGCGAAGTCGATTTATCCGACGGCGCCCCGTGCAAGGACTCCTCCAGGCAGAGACCGTCCGCCCCATCGCTACATTGCAAGGCAAAACGTAGCCTACGGAGGACCCTCACAATTAAGTGAGTCACGAGAAGTTAACCATCAGACGGAATGTCGCTCGCGCACAAGACATAGTCGTGGAGGTCGGTTCCATCGAAGTCTTTCCAGGCCGGGACATTCGGCCTGCCTCGAGGAATCAACAAAATCGAAGATCGCAAGAACCAGACTAAAGATAGCTCGCTAAACGAATTATTTTCGTTCCCTTACTTTCACCAAGTAAACAAAAACAAGGGGCAGAGCGGAGCCACACATACGACCAGGAGGACGGAACCACATACGATCGGCGTTGTTCAAATACACATATGACGATCGGTTTTGTTCAGAAATTTACAAGTAAGAACTTAAGTATACCAATACATTCGGAGCTATACATACAACGATCGCTCCTCAAACATGCGAAAGATTCAGACAGACGATCGTACAAGCAAGGAATCAGATGCAATTATGTATTTCATTTCATTCGGAATATTTGAACAAGCGCCCGAAGGCAAAAGCGCCCGAAGGCAAAACGCAATGAAACTGAAAAATTACAAGCGAAAAAAAAAGGACGTACAACCTCAGGCTGCCCCTGCCTGGCCTTCACATTCGGCCGCTGTATCGGCACGCGCTCTCCCGCCGGCTTCCGGAACTGCCTCCCCGTCCTCCGGGGCATCTGGATGAATGAGATTTCTGGGAATCGGGTACCAGCTCAGGTCTACGCCGAGATCCGAGAGGTCCAGGATCGGCACGGAGAAGGCAGGATGCAGAGGATGCTCCAGCGCGTAAGCTTTGAAGTTTTCAGCCAGAGGACCGACCTCCAGCCCTCCCTTCTTAGCGGCGCGTATTGAGTCAGTGAACGCCATGTAGTAGGCAAACTCGCTGACGGACTCCACGTTGAGAAAAGGGTCGGCCTCGATCGCCTCCAGCCTTCCCTTCAGCTCCGCAACCGTCTGATGTGCACCCTGGAGCTCGGATGCCTTGGCAGCCGTTTCTTCCCTCGACGACGCCAACTCGCTAGTCGGTAAGGCAGTCACCTTCAATCGATCGGCTTCCTTACGGCGGCCGCGTCCGGCCGTGGGCCTCTGTCATCTGGTCCCGAATCCGGTCGACCGTCGCCCGACCCGCTCAGAATCCTGTCTCGCTAGCTCAAGATCTTGACTTGCCCGTTTAGACGCTTTCAAGGAATCCTTCTCCATAGCAACGATCCTATCGGCAAACTCGGAGTTCTTTTTCCGAGCAGCCTCGAGGTCCGCCTGAAGACGGGAAGTAGAAGGGCGCCCTTCGAAGTCCTTCACAGCTTGGGCGGCCATCGTCGCCGCCTGGAGGGATAGAGCAAAGGCTGCCCGCATCGTGTCCGCGGATCGCTGGCGGGCGATCGCATCCAAATCAGTCGTCCAGGCCTTCGGCAGAGCAGAGACAGCCCGGGCGACGTAGTGCGGGACGTCACAGGCCTCGCGAGGATATCGGCTCGCGAGAAAGTCCAGTAGCAGCGGCGAGCAATTCGGATTGGTGCAGCGGATCCTGCATCAAGAACAGAAGAGTTAGCACGTCTCATACGCAAGTGACAAAACTCGGCAAAACAACCGAAGCATACCTCTCGGCTGTAACACCCCGAGATATTCGGAATAGTTACAGTGCCCTAAACCCTTTAAGTAAGGATTTACAAGGCTAATAAAAAGAAATGTAAATATAATCCAACAATACTACAGAAATTCAACATACAAAACTGGTTCCAACTGATCCATTTGAGTTAATTAATACAACCATATCGAAATGATATTAATAAGACACGCGTACTCGAGTACTGAAAATGAACCAAGAAGACAAATCACAATAACAACAAACATCACTGAGCCCCATCATCATCACGTCGGTACTGTGGCTGTTTCCCCGCTCCTCGGCTACCTGAACATCAAAACAAATGTCCACCCCCGAAGGGGTTAGCAAAACGATGCTAGTACAAGTATCATATTAAACAAATCGAATATGCATCAACAATACATAACAAGATACACCACACGGACTTCCGCTACCGGAATCCGACAATGCGAATCCACAAGATTCCATTAACACAGCATGGGTATTCCAATGATCCAGCGCCCTCAGCATAGATCCCAAGATGATCCCGTCGGACCAACACGAGGTGGAAAAACCCGTCCAATGATCCAGCGCCCTCAGCCTAGATCCCAAGATGATCCCGTCGGACCAACGCGAGGTGGACATCCGATCCAGCGCCCTCAGCATAGATCGTACAACATACACAAAACACAACACATGCATACATATATGCAAAATCGCTATGTCCATCAACATGAACATACAAACACTAGATAACGAATATCATGACAATTCAACGAGATAAATCCCATGTTCAACAACATGAATAAACCACATGTATGCTCAAAATATCAATATTAACAATTTACGATACTTGCCTCGAAGATGGCAAGAACTAAACACTCCAATGATCTCAACACACTCGAAGGCCGCCTCCTTCGATCAACGTAGCAAGCTCAACCTTAACAAAAGAAATGATATAGAATTCATCTCAAGTCATACGAATGCCTATCAATCCGGTTTACGGCCAAAAGCTCTAAATATGTAATCTACCTGAACTACTTAGCGTACGCTACGTACTCTACGTAACGTGCGCTAAGTCTGCCTGTTAACGTACGCAAATGACCAAGTCTAGCGTACGCTAGCTATCTTGTGATTCTCTCGATCACCGGTGACTCGACTGATGACATAACGTACGTTACGTACCAACCGTAGCGTACGTTAACTCATTCCCGATAGCGCACGTTAAAATACATATCTTAGCGTGCGCTAATCGTGCATGGCAGTTTACTATCGGGCAGAAAACTTGATCTAATGGTGATGAAACTCATAAAATCTACAGTGTTAATACATGTCATCTCCGTGCATATCATGCTCATACGGTTTGTGAAAGATCTTTACGGATTAAACGACTACGAGATACAAGGATACGTATAATCATCACAACACCATAATTCATCTTGATCTTCAAGAAAGTATCCTAAGTTCCAATCATTCTATGTCCCAAAACGAATGATTCCATTATGTAAAAACATAAGAACTTGATAATCTCCATAAACTGGTCAATAATCGGTTTCAAGCTTCATGAATATGCTAGGAGTTCAAACACTAAAAGGTTCAATGGTTTATACGATGAAGAAGTACCGAAACATCGAAAATATCCTTCTACAACATGATGTTCAACTACGTACTAATTTAACTGACTAGATAATCCCATATCATGATCAAAACATCCTTCAGAATGTTACTTAACTTGGTGAAGAATCACCTACCTCAAGGTAATGAAGAACAAGGAGGAACTTGAAGAAATCCAACACCGGGGGCTTGAACATCAATCTCCAATGATCTACAATCTTCAAACTCGTGCTAGGATGATGATATGAGAGGTTGAGGATGGAGGAAGTAACTTTCTAAGTCTAATGATTCGGATTAGGGAAGTGAAAAGATCTGAAAAATTAAAAAGTGTGTTGTCCTATATATAGAAAAGGGTTATTAGCGTGCGCTAGTCCCTATCCATAGCGTGCGCTAACGGTCATACAAAGCTTACTGACTTCACTATACTCAGCATTTAGCATACGCTATCCTCATATCAGTAGCGTGCGCTACTGCGTGGACTTGGCTTTTCCCGAAAGCCGTCCAGGTTCATCCCGACATAATCCGACCAAGATCCGCGGCTGATCTCACCTACCACCCTGTCTTAATCATGTTGACTACGTATAGCGTGCGCTAAGTTTCATACGTAGCGTGCGCTACGAACCCAATTTAGCGTATGCTACGCTAAGCCGATAGCGTGCGCTACATGTACAAAAATCACCACTTTAGAACACATGAATGGAATCGTGCGCCCAAACAACACCGGATCAAGAAATACGGAGAATAATACTCAAATCAAAATGCAATAAATACAACATCACAAGGTTCAATTACACATCAGAAATCCCGGGTATTACATCCTCTCTCCCTAAAAAGAAGTTTCGTCCCGAAACTTAAGATGAAAACAACTCCGGATATCTAGTCTTCATACTGTCCTCCGTTTCCCAAGTGGCCTCTTCAACTCCGTGTCGTGACCATTGTACTTTAACCAAGGGTATTGGTTTATTCCTCAATTGTTTGATCCGACTCTCAAGTATCTTGATTGGTCTCTCTTCGAAGGTGCCGTCATTAGCTATCTCGATCTCATCGAACTCAATGATATGACTAGGATCTGGTACATACTTCCGCAATTAGGATACGTGAAACACATTGTGAAAGTGACTCAGCGATGGCGGTAAGGCCAACCTGTATGCTAAATCCCCAACTCTCTCAAGGATCTCAAATGGTCCGATATATCTCGGACTTAGCTTACCTTTCCTCCCAAAACGGAAAATTCCTCGTGTAGGAGACACCTTCAATAGTACGTGGTCCCCAATGTCGAACTCTAGCGGGCGACGACGCACGTCTACATAAGACTTCTGTCGACTCTGGGCAGTCAACAGTCTTTCCCGAATCAAAGCTATCTTCTCTTGAGTCTGAACTATCAATTCAGGTTCCGTCCCGATCAAGTCCGAAGAATCATCCCAGCACAGGGGTGATCGGCATCTTCTCCCGTACAAACCTTCAAATGGTGCCATCTTAATAGAAGCATGCCAACTATTATTGTAGGTGAATTCAATCAACGGCAAATGAACTTCCCAATCAGTTGACCAATCCAAGGCACAAGCTCTAAGCATGTCTTCTACTGTTTGTATAGTCCTTTCGGACTGACCGTCCGTTTGAGGATGATAAGCTGTGCGAAAGTTTAGCTCGGTCCCCAAAGCCCTGTGAACTGCCTTCCAGAAGTGCGACACGAAGCGACCATCTCGATCTGAAATAATGGTCTTCGGTGTCCGATACAATCTGACTATCTCTGCAATAAAAACTAGTGCCAATTTCTCGGGTCCCCATGTGTCCTTAATTTCTAGGAAATGAGCTGACTTGGTTAGTCGATCAACTATAACCCAAATCATGTTCATTCCCGTCTTGGTCCTTGGCATATTGGTGATGAAATCCATCGAGATATCCTCCCACTTCCACTCAGGGATCGGAAGCGGCTTTAACATTCCGGCAGGTCGCTGATGCTCAATCTTAACCTGCTGACACGTCAAACACTTCTAAACGTACTCTGCTACGTCCTTATTCATATTCCCCACTAGAAGTTTTGTTTTAGATCCTTATACATCTTACTGCTGCCCGGGTGAATAGAATAGGGCGCGCTGTGAGCTTCCTTCAGAATTGTCCGTCTCAAGTCATCATCATCGGGAACGCAAAGTCGACTCTGAAATCTCAGAACTCCATCATCTTGTATCACAAATCCTGGGGCCTTTCCTTTCTTTACATCGTCACATAACCGAAGAATCATAGAATCGTTCAACTGCTTAGATTTGATTTCCTCGACTAGTGACGAAGTCAGTTCCATCACATATAGTTGCCCTTGGATTCCTGGTGACCATACTTCAATCCCTTCGCGGATCAGTTCTCGTTGAATGCTGGTTTGGGACGTAAGTGCTTCCAACACTCGAAGAGAAACAGGTTTACGGCTCAATGCATCGGCTACTACGTTTGCTTTACCCGGATGATAGAGAATTTCCAAGTCGTAATCCTTGATCAATTCCAGCCACCTTCTCTGCCTCATGTTTAATTCTTTCTGACTGAAAATGTACTTGAGGCTTTTATGATCTGTAAAGATCTGACAATGAGTGCCATATAAATAATGTCGCCAAATTTTCAAGGCAAAGACCACAGCTGCTAACTCCAGATCATGAGTCGGGTAATTAGCTTCGTACGGTTTCAACTGCCGAGAAGCATAGGCAATCACCTTATCCTTTTGCATCAACACATATCCCAAACCCTGATTTGAAGCGTCGCTGTATACCATGAATCCATCAGTTCCATCTGGTAATGCTAATATAGATGCTGTCGTCAGTCTCTTCTTAAGTTCATCAAAACCAGCCTGGCATTTCTCATCCCACGTGAACTTTTGAGTTTTCTGTAACAGCTGAGTGAGCGGACGAGCAATTTTGGAAAATCCCTCTACAAAACGGCGATAATATCCAGCAAGTCCTAAGAAGCTTCGGACTTCTTTCACGTTACTAGGAGCTTCCCATTCCAAGATTGCTTCGACTTTCTTCGGGTCCACCTGAACTCCGTCAGCTGATATCACATGCCCAAGGAAAGTTACTTCCCTAAGCCAGAACTCGCATTTGGAAAGCTTCGCATAAAGCTGTTCCTTTCTCAAGGTGCTCAAAACCACACGCAAATGCTCGACATGCTCGTCTGTGTCTTTCGAATAGATCAAGATGTCATCAATGAAAACGACCGCGAACTTATCTAGGTATTCTAAGAATACCCGATTCATCAATTGCATAAATACCGCAGGAGCATTGGTAAGTCCGAATGGCATCACCATGAATTCATAGTGCGTCTGGGATCTCAGCGATTTCGGTATATCCAATTCCTTAATTCTCAACTGATGATATCCTGATCGCAAGTCAATCTTCGAGAATACCCTTGCCCCTTGCAATTGATCAAACAAGTCGTCGATCCGAGGTATAGGATACTTGTTCTTGATCGTCACCTTGTTTAGCTCCCTGTAATCAATACATAATCGGAGGGATCCATCTTTCTTCCGGACAAAGAGAACGGGTGCTCCCCAAGGAGAAACGCTAGGTTGAATGTAACCCTTCTGCAATAATTCCTCCAGTTGCTTCTTTAGTTCATACATCTCGGTTGGCGCCATGCGGTATGGTGCTCTGGAAATAGGAGCAGCTCCAGGCTCAAATTCGATAGTGAACTCCACTTCTCTCTGCGGAGGTAACCCATGTAGTTCGTCAGGGAATACATCTGAGAATTCATTCACAACTGGAATAGACGAGAGCTCTACTTCTTCTTCTTTCCTCATGGCATAGCACCAAAGTCCATGACATCCCTGCTTCAGTAATTTCACAGCTTTCATTGCTTTGATCAATTTTCCCGAGCTTCCCGGTCTCCATCCTCTGAATAAGTGTTCAGATCCATCATCAGCAATGATAGAAATGACTCTCTTTCGGTAATTCAGAATAGCTCCATAACGGTTGAGCCAATCGTCTCCGAGAATTAAATCGTCACCATGAATGTCAACTACAATAAGATTCGATGGCCAATCTCTCCCTCCTATAGTCACTGGAAAATCTCTAGTTTCTAGGGTTCCCAAAATTCTCTCTCCGCTCGGCAAACCCACAACATATGGTTCACAATCAAATAAACACGATAATTTCAAACGATTAACACAGTTCAATGATATGAAAGAATGTGTAGCTCCGGAATCGAATAAGACACTAACTGGTTGCAAAAGGATCTGAATCGTACCTGATGCAACAACAGTGTTCTGATCGTCAGATTTCCTCATCTCGTACAAGCGCGGAGGAACGGACCCAGCACTGGATGTCTCTCTCTTCCCAACATTCTGCTGCTGAAATCCACTCTGCTGCGTCTGGTTCACACTTATCTCTTTTGGAACTGGCGCTGGAGTGCGAGAACCAAACGATCTAGTCGCCACTCCACAGAAAGCCGCACGGTGCGCCTCTTGCCCACAATCGAAACAAGTTACGGAAGATGTGGGGCAATCACGTCTAATATGCCCTGCTCGACCACAATTATAGCACTTCTTTGATGCGTCCGAAACTACTGATGTTGTCCGGAACTTATTTCCACCTCGAGAAGGATGTGGAGGTTTCCTAGATGAATAAAATTAGGACTGGCCCTTGCGGGGGCCACCACTCTTGTTTTCCGAGAAGTTGCCGGTCACTTTCTGCTTCTTTGCCTCCATCGATTTCTCCACCGCCGCCTCTTTCATGTCGTAGGCCAGCACTTTGTCTTGATACTGTCGCAACGTAGTACACTAGAATCCGGACATGTACTGCTGAATCTACGGCTTCATCTGCATATCAAAATGAAAACTATTTTCTGCCTCCGTTCTGACCAAGTGTCACACACAAGTCAGCTGATGATTAAAAGCCTTGATTATGTCTGTCACAGATGCTTCCGAACTCTGTGGTGAGAAAAACTCTCGGATTTTCGCCTCTCTAACTGGACGAGGACAATATTGCGCTTCCATCATTAGTTTGAATTCCGTCCAGTCAGCATTATGATTTTCGGGTCGAATAGCTTCCCACCAGTCAAATGCCTCCCCAGTCAGAAAATACTGGGCAATAGGAACTTTTCGGTCCTCGGGACAGTTAATACCCGCGAATATCTTCTCTAATTCCTTTAGCCAATGATCCCAAGTAAGTGCCTCAGCAGATCCGTCAAATTTTGGCGGGTGCAATTTGACCACCTCAGCAAGCCATCTGTCTCCCCGGTTATCCTCGTGGTGCTGCTGTCCCATCGTCGTCTGCATGCGGTCAACTACCTGAGCGAACTGGTTTATCTGAGCCACCACCTGTTGAAGCACTCCTGGCATGTTAGGATTCGCGTCGTCATTCGTTGATCCCTGTTGTCCTCCAGAATGGGAATCGGTTCGACTAGCCGATAATTCTGGGGTAGTTGCGGAATCCTCCTGTCTCACATTACCACGTCCGCGTCCACGACCGCGTCCGCGTCCACGTCCTCCTCTCAACATACTGTAAACACAATTTCTCAATATCCAGGACAAAATTTTCAAAAAAATAAAGCCCGTCAATACTCACAAAACAGAAATTAAGCAAAACGGTAGTATAAGAGATTAGGAGACTTACAACCACGGTCCACGTGACGACTTTGGCTGAACAGTGATGTTACGAACGACCCGTAAATCAAATAACGTAAACAGACCCAACTAAAACCCGATTGCCAAGATATCCATGAATCTTAGCTCCGATACCATATTCTGTAACACCCCGAGATATTCGGAATAGTTACAGTGCCGTAAACCCTTTAAGTAAGGATTTACAAGGCTAATAAAAAGAAATGTAAATATAATCCAACAATACCACATAAATTCAACATACAAAACTGGTTCCAACTGATCCATTTGAGTTAATTAATACAACCATATCGAAATGATATTAATAAGACACGCGTACTCGAGTACTAAAAATGAACCAAGAAGACAAATCACAATAACAACAAACATCACTGAGCCCCATCGTCATCACGTCGGTACTGTGGCTGTTTCCCCGCTCCTCGGCTACCTGAACATCAAAACAAATGTCCACCCCCGAAGGGGTTAGCAAAACGATGCTAGTACAAGTATCATATTAAACAAATCGAATATGCATCAACAATACATAACAAGATACACCACACGGACTTCCGCTACCGGAATCCGACAATGTGAATCCACAAGATTCCATTAACACAGCATGTGTATTCCAATGATCCAGCGCCCTCAGCATAGATCCCAAGATGATCCCATCGGACCAACACGAGGTGGAAAAACCCGTCCAATGATCCAGCGCCCTCAGCCTAGATCCCAAGATGATCCCGTCGGACCAACACGAGGTGGACATCCGATCCAGCGCCCTCAGCATAGATCGTACAACATACACAAAACACAACACATGCATACATATATGCAAAATCGCTATGTCCATCAACATGAACATACAAACACTAGATAATGAATATCATGACAATTCAACGAGATAAATCCCATGTTCAACAACATGAATAAACCACATGTATGCTCAAAATATCAATATTAACAATTTACGATACTTGCCTCGAAGATGGCAAGAACTAAACACTCCAATGATCTCAACACACTCGAAGGCCGCCTCCTTCGATCAACGTAGCAAGCTCGAACCTTAACAAAAGAAATGATATAGAATTCATCTCAAGTCGTACGAATGCCTATCAATCCGGTTTACGGCCAAAAGCTCTAAATATGTAATCTGCCTGAACTACTTAGCGTACGCTACGGACTCTACGTAACGCGGCGCTAAGTCCGCTCGTTAACGCACGCAAATGACCAAGTCTAGCGACGCTAGCTATGTCGATAGCTTCTCGATCACCGATCGACGACTCGATCGATGACATAACGTACGTTACGTACCAACCGTAGCGTACGTTAACTCATTCCCGATAGCGCACGTTAAAATACATATCTTAGCGTGCGCTAATCGTGCATGGCAGTTTACTATCGGGCAGAAAACTTGATCTAATGGTGATGAAACTCATAAAATCTACAGTGTTAATACATGTCATCTCCGTGCATATCATGCTCATACGGTTTGTGAAAGATCTTTACGGATTAAACGACTACGAGATACAAGGATACGTATAATCATCACAACACCATAATTCATCTTGATCTTCAAGAAAGTATCCTAAGTTCCAATCATTCTATGTCCCAAAACGAATGATTCCATTATGTAAAAACATAAGAACTTTATAATCTCCATAAACTGGTCAATAATCGGTTTCAAGCTTCATGAATATGCTAGGAGTTCAAACACTAAAAGGTTCAATGGTTTATACGATGAAGAAGTACCAAAACATCGAAAATATCCTTCTACAACATGATGTTCGACTACGTACTAATTTAACTGACTAGATAATCCCATATCATGATCAAACCATCCTTCAGAATGTTACTTAACTTGGTGAAGAATCACCTACCTCAAGGTAATGAAGAACAAGGAGGAACTTGAAGAAATCCAACACCGGGGGCTTGAACATCAATCTCCAATGATCTACAATCTTCAAACTCGTGCTAGGATGATGATATGAAAGGTTTAGGATGGAGGAAGTAACTTTCTAAGTCTAATAATCCGGATTAGGGAAGTGAAAAGATCTGAAAAATGAAAAAGTGTGTTGTCCTATATATAGAAAAGGGTTATTAGCGTGCGCTAGTCCCTATCCATAGCGTGCGCTAACGGTCATACGAAGCTTACTGGCTTCACTGTACTCAGCATTTAGCGTACGCTATCCTCATATCAGTAGCGTGCGCTACTGCGTTGACTTGGCTTTTCCCGAAAGCCGTCCAGATTCATCCCGACATAATCCGACCAAGATCCGCGACTGATCTCACCTACCACCCTGTCTTAATCATGTTGACTACGTA
Source organism: Orobanche coerulescens (assembly GCA_033398695.1). Lineage (NCBI taxonomy): Eukaryota > Viridiplantae > Streptophyta > Magnoliopsida > Lamiales > Orobanchaceae > Orobanche > Orobanche coerulescens. Next base: position 7,433,525 of record CM065816.1, on the reverse strand, counting down.
TAGCGTGCGCTAAGGTTCATACGTAGCGTGCGCTACGAACCCAATTTAGTGTACGCTACGCTAAGCCGATAGCGTGCGCTACATGTACAAAAATCACAACTTTAGAACACATGAATGGAATCGTGCGCCCAAACAACACCGGATCAAGAAATACGGAGAATAATACTCAAATCAAAATGCAATAAATACAACATCACAAGGTTCAATTACACATTAGAAATCCCGGGTATTACATCGGCCCTCTCGGGGTCGCGGCCGAAAAACGGCTTCCCGCGTGAGGTCTCGGCCTCGGCAGTCGCCATGGCCTGCAGGAAAGCCGACGAGGGCGTAGGCTTCTCCACCAAGGGGACCGCGGTAAGCGGAGGCGCGGCGATCGGCTGCTCACCAGCAGGGGCAGAGGCTGGGGGTTCCCCCGACCTCTGTCGCTTGCGGTTCAGCCGGAGTCCCTCCTCCCGAACCTCCTCCTCCGCAGCGATCGGCTCCACATGAGGCCTCGCCTCCGGGATAAGAGGTAGCGCCACCGGGGGAACTCGACTCGATTTCTTCTGGCGCAGGCGACTCAGGACTCCAGGATTCGACATGGCGATCTCTAGCGGAGGCTCCAGGAAGTGAGGGAAACGGACCTCTGCAAAAGGAAACGATCAAACAATGGTTAGGCACCTTCCTCAAACAGGACGATCGCCAAGCAAAAGGAGATCGTGGAAATTCGTGCCTGGAACCAAAAGGTGGCGCGGAAAACGAAATAACCGAGCAGCCAACCAACAGCTCTCGTTGTTAATCTGGCGAGCGTCTATATCGTCGTCCGGAAGACTGTGTATCCGCTCCCAGATGATCAAAAAGTCAAAAGGTAGCTCGTCAGCCGCCGGAATATGGAAGCCTGCAAAAGGAAGACCAAATTAGATCAGTTCAGAGCGTATCCGAACGAATGGAGAGTCAGAACCCTTACTCGGATTCCTCTCCCGAAAGCCGGTGGGAATGTCCAGCTCGCCAGTGGGATTGTCGCTCGCGGATGCTTTCCATGCACCGCCGACCCAGAACCATTTCGCCGGATCGCCCCGCACTTTGTTCGGGACCCCAAGGATCACCCGACCAGAGCAGCCCTGGATGTGGTAGCCACCGACGGACCCTTTCTGAACCGTCAATTTGAATAGGTGGTTCATCTCCAACGGCGAGGGAAGGCGGTACAGTCGGTGATCGCCGAACAAAGTGAGGGCATAGACAATCTGGAGCCAGGCTTTCGACGTTAGCTGAAGCGGCGCCACATTCCAGGTGACCAGCAAGTTGGAGATGGCAAACGATAGTGGGAACCGCATCCCGGCCTCCATTATCGCCTCATTCACGGCGACCATGCCCTCCGGAGGTTGGTCGGCTCGCTCGTTCTCGGCAGGCGCGAAAAGGTCCACATCAGAAGGGACATGGTACCTCGCCCTCCAGATGGACAAGTCCTTCCTGGTCGTCGAGCTCCTGATCTGGCTAAGGGACCACGTGGAGCGCTGCGCGGCCCGGAACAGCGACCGCTTCGCGGATTGATAGGATGGGCGATCGAGTACTCCCGATAGTCGAACTTGGGATGCGGACCGTCCAGTCTCTTCATAATTTCTGCGAAGGCTGAATAGGCTTGGCCGAGGCGCTATGTTGCTCCCAGTACGCCCTCACCGCCAACTCCTTCTCGACCAGCAAGCGTTTTTGCTCAGCCGCCGCCTTCCTTGCAGCATCGGCCTCGTTGAGTAGTTCCTCGACTTCCGCGGGATTAATACCGGCGCTGATAGCCTCGGCAGCTGTCTCCATGTGGAATTCCGCGGAGGTTCCTTCCCGGGCAGTTGAAGTCCCGGCGGCGGAGGTGGTGCCCGTTTCAGACATTGTAGGTACTCCAGACATTCTCGAAAAGAAAAGGAAAAAGCGGATTGTTTCTTACCGAAGGATTGAGTCGAACGACGATCGGCAGACAAGGCTTCAAGAAATTTCGGCTATCTTCCTCTCCGACGAAATTGCGTAAGGGGGATTACACTGTAACCCTAGCCCTTTTTATAGGAGAAGACGGGGGATTCCGTGCAAATAAGGAGAATCTCGAGGGCTGAAGTGCAACCGTCGGATAAAGTCGCAGTCAATGCCTCCCTTGAAACCCGCATACACATCGTTTCAAGTACGCGCCAGACGAGGAGTCTTGACTAACCGTCGGACTCCCCCAATCGCATCGCGACACGTACCCCCGCGGAGTTTCGAGCCCGCTATTATTTCCCGCTCTTTTCAGCGACCGAGCGGATCGTGCAAATTCAAAATCAGTCCGTTCGAGAGATGATCGTCAGCTCCGTAGAAAGCTGAGTCGCTCGTCTAAGTCAAGCGATCGCCAGTAGAACCACCTCACCCCACGTCTTCAACATCGGAGCGAGCTGGGGGGCAATTGTTGTGCGGTGATTTACATCCCTCGACGGCGATCGGCATAAAGGCCGAGCGACCAAAGACAGTGTCAAATAATCCAAGACAGACTTGCCAAGCGAAGAGTCCAGACCGAGATCAGATACCGAGCGATCGACGTCCGTGGCGATCGCCTCTTGACCCCTAGCGATCGACTCTGGTGCCCGACCAAGGACGACCATCCTATGCCACGTGTAAGGCCATCATCCGTCATATCTACGGGGACCGGATCTCGGAGCAAGGACCCGCGTGCAGATCCGCGAATGGCGCCGCAGAACAAGGATCTTTGACTCCAGCCCGTCAACAGCTGTCCGACCGACAGACCCGCCGAAAGGTCTTAGGTGGGACCTCCAGGCACCGCAAGAACAGGCTGTACTCCAGCCCATCAGCAGCTGTCAGTGACAAGGACGGCCTCATCTACCGACAGACCTGCCGAAAGGTCCTAGGTGGGGCCTCCCAAGACAGCGACTCCAGACGCGTGTGGTCTTCTCATTGGTTCGTGCATCCGGCTGCCAGCAGCTGCTGCGGACTTTAAGGAGACCAACCCATGTGCTAAAGACGATCGCCCCCTTATTATAATAAAGCATAGGCGATCGCCCAGCGACTCCGAGTCCTATAAATAGAGAGCCTCTAGCAACTGGAAAAAGGCTCAGACATTCAGCTAAAGAACTTAGCACTCCATCGTTGTTACACGAACTCATAGAGCATCATCTCTGGTTCTTCCGGCAATCATCAGCACTCAAGAGCTAGATAACTAGGGTCTTTACACTCATTGTAATTGTACTTTAACATTAATATTGGTACTTTCAAGTATTCGTATTAATAATATCTCGCGAGAGCATTCAAGCCCGGGACTAACAACCTCGGCAAATCTTGTGTTATTTACTTCCCCACGGACGTGCTCTCGCATTTTGTCTGTTACTCGTCCATTCCAGCATATCATCTCCAGATAATATTTTGGGTAACAACAGAATGCACAGATTCAATTACTTGCTCGTATATTAATCTTTGCTCGGGGTTTAACAACGAATGCAGTTGGTCGTGTTCAATCTTTACTTTGTTTGGAATCAAAGTCGAGTGCTTCTCTAATCAAACGATTATCCAAATTTGTTAGGAGCCTTGGATTAGGTTGTGGAAGATCAGGAAAATCTTTTAGAGATCTCCCGTTTCTGTTTAACAACTGCTAAATTTCTATCAAGCAGTAGTTTTTAATTTGTTCCTCCGTTAACTCCAACTCTGGATACTTGAAAACTTTCCGCTTGTTGTGTAAGATATCTTCTGACAAAGCCTCCCAGTTTTCTTCCCATAGTTTCAATGGCTTACTAACGTCACAGAACAATAAAATTGCGACGAATAGGTCACGTAGCTGAGGGCCCAATGCCCAAAAGCTTGCCTCGGTTATAGCTTGTGTCCATTCTTTGTCGTCGTTGAGAAGGCCGTACGCGAAACACACTTCTTTAAAAGTTGCATAAACCTTTTTGTTAACTGTCATCAACTTTTTAAAAGATGTAGGTCCTCTCACCACATTAAGCAACATTCTGAGATAGTAGCGCTCGCCTGAAGCTGGGCTTGAGTAAAAAATCCGACCAATACTTTTTTTCTGTTTCCGTTGTTTCCATACCTTTTGTTGTTCATGTCACACATAGTGTTTGGGTAATTCAGCGTAGGTCAGTTTTTTGGCTTCTGTATCCCACTTATTTAGCTCAAACCACTCCGTAAACATCGTTTTCTTGATATCTTCCCTTTGAAGTAGTGATGGCAAACTCTGCGAATCACGCAATGTGATTGAATTTTGATTTGGTAAGTGGAAGTTTAGTTTGATGACTGATGAGTAGGGGTAGTGGATATCGAATGAGAAAAGGCGCCACACTGCCTCACATGGTGCTAAATATCGACAATTTAAGTAGTTTGTGATCTCGTCTGTTGTGTCACGATTTATTCATCCCGACAGGCGATCGACTGTAAGGCCGAGCGACCAAGTCAACTCCAGTCAAACTATGGCTAGCTCGCCAAGTCGAAGATATCAGACCACCACCAGGTACCTAGCGATCGACTCCCGAGGCGATCGCCCTTTGGCATCTGGCGATCGACTCTAGTGTCCGGCTAAGGACAGTCGGCCTACGCCCCGAACAGAGGTGATCGCCCGTCAAAGTCTACAAAGACTGGATCTCAAAACAGCGCCCACGTGCAGATCCGCCAAAGGCGCTGACAAGATCTCCGCTGGCAGACAAGATCTTTCGCTGGCAGACAAGACCTTTGACCACAACCTGTCACCTACCTCACCTACCGGCACGTGCGCCGAAAGTTGTCAGTAGGGCCGCATGTGACAGCAACTCAGGACGCGTGTAATCTCCTCATTGGACCGTGCAGTTGACTGCCAGCAACTCCTGCAGACTTTGAGGGGGCAGGCCCATGTGCTAAAAGACGATCGCCCGATTATTATAATGCAGAAAAGGCGATCGCCCGACATACCCAAGTCCTATAAATAGAGAACCTCCTCCTACTGGAAAAAGGTTCACAACTCACGTAACCTACGGTTCCGAATTCATTTTGACTTACGTCCAGAACTCATTCTCTCACATTCCGATACATTCACGGAAATACAGTAGAACATACATATCATCAAGCTCCCGACTATCTCATCGGAATCCATCTCAGGACTTCTCTCTCCGAATCTCTCGTCCAGAAAAAAATCGCCAGAAGCAGCAAGTCTCCACTAGACAGATTCCGAGGGATTCATAAGCCCCGGAGCTCAAGTATCCAGCTAAATACTCGCCGTGAGAGACCGTCGATCTCTCTCCGCCGCGACTGTTCATCCCCTTTGTTACAAGAACTCACAGAGCATCAAATCTGGTTCTTCCGGCAATCTACACGCTCACTAGCTAAGATAACAAGAATCTTTACACTCATTGTAATTGTATTCTTACATTAATACTTGTATCCACGAATATTGGTATTAATAATATCTCGCGAGAGCATTCAAGCCCGGGACTAACAACCCCGGCAAATCTTGTGTTATTTATCTTTCTCACGGAAGTGCTCTTGCATTTGTTTGCTATCCCATCCATTCCAGCAATATCTATCTCCGGATAATATTTTGGGTAGCAACAATTGGCGCTAGAAGGAGGGCATCTAACCCTCAAATTTTTATTCCTACCGTCCCAAAGAACACTCACTGTTCTCGGGGCATATACTTGAAGTGACACTCACTGCGCTTCAATAAAAACCTTCAGAATCATGACATCCGCCGGTACATCGAAGAAAGCCGCTCTCCGAACCGCCGGACACCATATCCCGGCTCAATCCGAACCCCAGCCGCCAACCGGGGGAAGCCGCGGCAACGCGAGACTCTCGATCCCGCACCCGAGAGATGGCCCCAAACTCTCACTCGATCAGTTCCAAACCGAGGAACAGATCGAGGAGGCTATGGCCATCCTAGAGGAGCGACGGAGAGCAGGCGCATCGCCCGCGATAACTCCCTCGATCATCCGCCGCATGGGAAAACGGAAATTCAGCGGGCTCTTGAGCAGCGATCGTCGAGAAAGCCCCGGTCGCGAGGAAAGGCTCTCGCACGGACGGATCTATATTCGATCGCTTGGGCGCGACCCATCCCGGGCAGGGCATTACATTTCCAACCTTGAAAAGCGGAATCGAATCCGTCACGGGACTTGGCCTACCGCCTCACATCCGAACGCAGTCGGCCATCGACTCCCGCCCGATCGCTGGAGATCGGTACTCAATCGCCTCGGCTCCGCTCCGGCGCCGAGCCGCTAGCGATCAAAGCCACGGCGATGGCCGCCATACAACGCCACTCGGCGAGATGAAAGCACTCTTGGACACTGGTTCATGCACCAGCAAATAGATCGCCTGGCGGTCAGTGCCACTCGCGGTCCAGAACGAGCTTGCCCCCATACAACCAACGATCGCTCCTCCCAAAACACCTCTGTATGAGGGGAGATCGGACCCCGAAACCCACCTGAGTAAATTCCAAATTTACATGACTGGGTGTGGGGCATCTGATGAAACCAAGTGCCGGATCTTCCCGTTGACATTGGGCGAGCTGGCCCATAGGTGGTACGTCTCACTACCACCACGATCAATCACCTCCTTTAAGAAACTGGCGAATGACTTCACGTCATACTTCGCCAGCAAGGTCGCCAGACCAGAAGGCCCCCACCGCATGATAAAAATCAAGCAGGGGAAGAACGAAACCGATGCAGATTACATTGACCGAGTAGACGAAATCATCCTCACCGGCGAACCCGTCAGTGACGAGCTCGCTCTCTTCTAGGTCATGGGAGGATTCTGCGGTCATTCTCCCATGTTTAGACATCTCACCAAGGATATTCCCCCAACATACGCGATCTTCCGCGCTAAGGCTGCCAACTTTCTGGCCAGGGAAAGGCTACTCACCCTCCGCCTAGGCGAGGAAACGCCATCTCCTCTCCAGAATATAGCGATCACCAAAGCAAAGAAGGCGATCGCCAAGCCACCCAGAGATCCCAAGGCTTTCGAGGACATGGAAGCCCATCTCCTCCTTACGTTCAACCGAACTCCGGCACATATTTTCTATGCCATCAAGGGGCACGAAGAGCTCAAAAAGCCAAAGGCGAAAAGGGACCACGGTCACCTGGACAACAATCAATATTGTGCCTACCATAAGAGTCCCGGCCACAGCACCAACAAATGTCGCGACCTCCTCAAACAGCTCTGGAGATTGTTCGAGGAGGGCAAGTTGGACAGCTTATCGGTTTAGCCGAAGCCCCTACCAATCTCTATAGACGATCGTCCGAGTCGAACACAAAACAGGCTGGGAAGCTCATACGAGCCGACCCCTGGATCAACCTCGGCGACCGTCTCTACATGCTTCAATCTAGAGAAGGAGACCACGGATGTCTCCCCGATCTCCCTCCTTATTTAAGAAACTGGAGGACTCGCTCGCCATCTACAGTTCACCGTCTAACATGATGGACTAAGGCACGAGATCGCCTCCCCCGCACAACGTACACCGTCGAAGGTCGGCATCCACATGACGATCCAAGGTGGAAGAGTGCAGCCATGGTCCTGGCGGTCGATGGAACCGACTGTTTAGACCATGCAAGGTCCCTTTGGGCCAAGATCGCCCGCCCTTCGTTTAAATACGAGGCCGGCGTAGTCTGAGGGCCCTCCAAAATTAATCAGTGGACACGATCGCTCGCCCTCAAAGGTTCATCATCTAACATGATGAACCCGGACAATGCAACGTGCCACAACCCCCGTCTCAACGTACACCGTCGAGGTTCGCCATCTTCATGGTGGGCCGAGGTGGAAGCAGAGCTAAACAAGCCGCGGGCGTGGAGTTGAATCATCCGACGCTGCCCCGCGCAAGGACTCCTCTAGACCAAGACCGCACCTTCGTTTAAATACGAGGCGAGGCGTAGCCTAACAGAGGACCCTCATAATAAAGTGAGTCACGAGATACTCAATGTCTTCGCGCATCAAGACATGATCAAGGAGTCGGTCCATCGAACTCCGCGATCGTGCACGGTTCCTCAAGACGGACGACCGTCCCCGAGGATTCGACAAAGTTGAAGACCACTCACTCTACGAATTATTTTCATCCCCTTACTTCCGCTAAGTGAATAAAAACAAGGGGCAATAAGAGTGCGGACTACCTATACGACGATCGTCCCTATTCAACCACATACGGAGATCGCCATTTTTCAGAAGTTGTGCAGCGATCGAATTTGTTGTAAAAGTTATCTTTATGAGTTTATCAATTCATTTGGAACTACCCTCGCAACGATCTCTCCTCACACATTTGTACAAAGTCAAACAAAGACTCAAAAATAACCATCATTCAAGTGATAAGTTAGAAATTCAAACTTTCATTTCATTACTTGAAAAAGATTAGAGTACATGGTCGCCCGAAGGCCTGAATGCTACAAAAGAAAGCTACAAAACTACAAGGAAATAAGCTAAAACATCAGAAATGAAGTGCCTCAGGCCCCTGCCTGGCCTTCGCCATCAGCATCTGGTGCAGTCCCCCCATCTTCCGGAGCGTCGGGATGTGCAAGATTGGCCGAAGCCGGATACCAGCTCAAGTCCACGGCGATATCCGCAAGATCCAAGATCGGCAAGGAGAAGGCAGGATGGAGAGGACGCTCCAACGCATACGCCTTGAAGTTCTCAGCAAGAGGCCCGACCTCCAAACCTCCTTTCTTAGCTGCTCGGATCGAGTCTGCGAACGCCATATAATAGGCGAACTCGCTGACAAACTCCAAGTTTTGAAAGGGATCGGCCTTGGTCGCCTCCACCTCTCCTTTCAGCTCCGCCATCGCCTGTTGCGACCCTTGGAGATCAGCCTCCCTCGCAACAACCTTTTCGCTCGCCTCCGCCAGCTCGCTAGTCAATCGAGCGATCGTCACCTTCTGACGATCGGCCTCCATCTCAGCGGCTTTCTGCGCCCGCACGGCGTCGGTCATCCGATCCCGAAATCGATCAACCGTCAAACGATATTGCTCAGTTTCCTTATTCGCCAGCTCAAGCTCCTGGCTCGCCCGCCTGGCCGCCTTCAGAGAGTCCTTCTCCATCGCCACGATCTTATCGGCAAACTCGGCGTTCTCTTTCCGAGCCGCCTCGAGATCGGCCTGCAGGCGAATGGTAGAAGGCCGCCCCTCAAACTCCTGAGCAGCCTGGACAGCCATGGTCGCCGTCTGGAGAGAAAGGGCGAGAACAGCCTGCATCGTACTCCCCGATCGCTGACGAGCGATCGCATCCAGATCGGTCGTCCAGGCCTTCGGCAAAGCAGCAGCGGCCTTGCTGACGTATTGAGGGATGTCGCAGGACTGGCGAGGAGATCGGCTCGCTAGGAAATCCACGACCATCGGCGGGCAAGACGGATCCGCGCGACGTACCCTGCATCAAAGCAACTAAGTTAATACAACTCCTACGCAGATGCAATTTTCAACACAAAAATGCTATCTACCTCTCAGCCTTCTCGGGATCCCGACCGAAATACGGTTTCCCTCGAGGGGTCTCAGCATCCGCGATCGCCATCTCCCGCATAAAAGCCGCAGAGGGCGGCTCATTCTCCGGAGCTACAACGGTGATCGGAGGCGCGGCGATCGGCACCTCAGCGGCGAGGCGAGGCAGGAGTTTCTTCCGGCCTCGGCCTCTTGCGATTCACTCGAAGCCTCTCCTCCGGAATTTCCTCCTCAGCCACGATCGGCTCCACGCGAGGTTCCGTCTCCGGAATAAGTGGTAACGCCACAGGGGGAGCCCGAGATGACTTCGTCTGGCGGAGACGACCCAAAACTCCTGGGTTCGACATAGCGATCTCCGGAGGAGGCTCCAAAAAGCGAGGAAAGCGAACCTCTACAGTTAAGAAAAATCGACCAACAGTCAGATACTTTCCTCAAAGTAAGGCGATCGCCTAGAAAGTGAAGGTCGTAGAAACTCATACCTGGCACCGAGAGATGTCTCGGGAAACGGAATAGTCGAGCCGACAACCAACGACTCTCCTTATTGATCCGGTTGGCGTCAAGGTCGTCGTCCGACAAGCTCCTTATCCGCTCCCAGACAACCAGGAAGTCAAAGGGCAGCTCTTCGACCGTCGGAATGTGGAAACCTGCAAAACCGAAATCAAATTAGATCAGTCCAAAACGCATCCAAACGAAGGGAGAGTCTAAACCCTTACCGGGATTCCTCTCCCGAAACTCAGTGGGGATCTCCAGCTCGCCCGTAGGATTGTCGCTCGCCGAAGCCCTCCACTTGCCGGCGACCCAGAACCACTTCGCCTGATCGCCCCGCATCTTATTCGGGACTCCATGAATCACCCGACCAGATCGGCCCTGAATATGGTAACCGCTGACCAACCCTTTATGAGCCGTCAGTTTGAACAAATGGTTCATCTCCAACGGCGATAGGAGGCGGTACAGGCGATGACCACCGAAAAGGGTGAGAGTATAGTTAATTTGGAGCCAGGCGTTCGGCGTCAGCTGAAGTGGCGCCACATTCCAAGCGGCCAACAGATGGGAGACAGCAAAGGATAGAGGGAAGCGCAGCCCGGCCTCCATAATTGCCTCATTCACGGCGACCATACCCATCGGAGGCTGGTCGGCTCGTTCATTCTCCGCCGGCGCGAACATGTCCACATCTGAAGGAACATGGAACCTTGTCCTCCAGACGGCGGATCTTTCTGGTCGCGAACTCCGTGTTGTGCAAGCGACCACAACGATCGCTGCGCGACAAAGATGCTGCGACCGTTTGGGAAGCACATAGGGGGTAGGCGACCAAGTATCCCGGAAATCGAATCTCGGAGTAGGACCGGCCAACTTCTCCATTATTTGACAAAGGCCTTATAGGCCCGACCGAAGCGCTATGTTGCTCCCGGTAAGCTCTAATCGCGGATCTCTCTCGATCTGCGATCGTCTCTCTTCGGCCGACTCCTAGCAACATCGGCCTCATTGAATAAAGCCTCGACTTGGCGGGGTCGATTCCGGCCCGAATAACCCGGCCGCGTCTCAGTGGAAGACGGAAGAAGTTTCTCCCCGGACATTCGATGTCCCGGCGGCAGAACTGGTACCCGCTCCAAGTGATGATGAGGTTCCGGCCATTCTCAGAGATACAAAAGGAGAAAAGGATTTTTCTTACCCGAAAGTGAATTCGAACGACGATCGGCACTAAGATCTTCGGAAAATTCGACAGCAGGTCCTTCTTTCTCCAAAAAGCACGCGTGAGTATGAAACTGCAGCACCGCGCCCTTTTATAGGAGAAGGCAGGGACTCGTTTGCGATAAGGGAGAACCTCCGGGGTCGGATCTCAAACGACGCATTAATTGACCCCCTCGAGACCCGCGTACGCGTCTTTTCAAGGACGCGTCAGCCGAGGAGTCATTAATGACCGTTGGCGTCCTCCAATAGAAACCCGGCACGTGCGCGAAGACTTTTCAACGCCCATTGCTTTTTCACCGCGCAGTTTAGCGGCCAACCAGGTCGTCCGAACTCAGGATATATCAGCTCAAAGACGATCGCCAATTCAATGAAACATTCTGTCGCTCGTCAAAAGTTCAGCGATCGCCAAGAGAGCCACCTCACCCCACGTTTCCAACGTATGAGCGAGCTGGGGGGCAATTGTTGTGTCACGATTTATTCATCCCGACAGGCGATCGACTGTAAGGCCGAGCGACCAAGTCAACTCCAGTCAAACTATGGCTAGCTCGCCAAGTCGAAGATATCAGACCACCACCAGGTACCTAGCGATCGACTCCCGAGGCGATCGCCCTTTAACATCGCGATCGACTCTAGTGTCCGGCTAAGGACGGTCGGCCTACGCCCGAGCAGAGGTGATCGCCGTCAAAGTCTACAAAGACTGGATCTCAAAACAGCGCCCACGTGCAGATCCGCCAAAGGCGCTGACAAGATCTCCGCTGGCAGACAAGATCTTTCGCTGGCAGACAAGACCTTTGACCACAACCTGTCACCTACCTCACCTACCGGCACGTGCGCCGAAAGTTGTCAGTAGGGCCGCATGTGACAGCAACTCAGGACGCGTGTAATCTCCCCATTGGACCGTGCAGTTGACTGCCAGCAACTCCTGCAGACTTTGAGGGGGCAGGCCCATGTGCTAAAAGACGATCGCCCGATTATTATAATGCAGAAAAGGCGATCGCCCGGCATACCCAAGTCCTATAAATAGAGAACCTCCTCCTACTGGAAAAAGGTTCACAACTCACATAACCTACGGTTCCGAATTCATTTTGACTTACGTCCAGAACTCATTCTCTCACATTCCGATACATTCACGGAAATACAGTAGAACATACATATCATCAAGCTCCCGGCTATCTCATCGGAATCCATCTCAGGACTTCTCTCTCCGAATCTCTCGTCCAGAACAAAATCGGCAGAAGCAGCAAGTCTCCACTAGACAGATTCCGAGGGATTCATAAGCCCCGGAGCTCAAGTATCCAGCTAAATACTCGCCGTGAGAGACCGTCGATCTCTCTCCGCCGCGACTGTTCATCCCCTTTGTTACAAGAACTCACAGAGCATCAAATCTGGTTCTTCCGGCAATCTACACGCTCACTAGCTAAGATAACAAGAATCTTTACACTCATTGTAATTGTATTCTTACATTAATACTTGTATCCACGAATATTGGTATTAATAATATCTCGCGAGAGCATTCAAGCCCGGGACTAACAACCCCGGCAAATCTTGTGTTATTTATCTTTCTCACGGAAGTGCTCTTGCATTTGTTTGCTATCCCATCCATTCCAGCAATATCTATCTCCGGATAATATTTTGGGTAGCAACATCGTCAACATCAACTATTCTTTTATCCACCCCATTGTTGTTTGTCGCTACATTTTCTTGTATAACAACAGTTGCTCTATCTGGCCGTTTGTTTAAGTACTTGAATAAGTACTTTATTGCTTTAGATCTGTTACACCACTCAACGTTTGTGTGAGTATTATATTTTAACAATAAATATCGATCATAAGGGACTACATTTCTGTTATCATAAGTAAATTTGCCTTTCATAGCAAATACTTTGGTGTCCCTTCGTCGATAAACAGGGTACCCATCTTCATCCACCATTGTTTCTGCATAGAATGATTTTGGATAACGTTTTGTACATTTTCCTTCAATTGTGCATGGAGGATATTTGGCGTCTTTACCACACGGACCATGCAACATATACTCGGTGAATACTTTGTATCCTTCTGGATCATTTGTTGGACATGGTATCTCTGCAGATATCATATCATCCAACTGACTTCCAGTTTTGCATTTGCATTCATCTTCCAGCTAGAGGAGTATATGTGCGTGCGGGAGGCCTCGCTTTTGAAATTCAATCACATACACGACTGCAAGTATATATTATAAGTAAATTTAGGTTTCATGACAGATATACTAAGAGAGTGGAAATAATTTTTGTATATTAGGTAATTAGTTACGTGCACGGCTTGGGCCAACAACATTATTCCTTGTAAGATCATCCAATAGTTGAGTTAGCTTCATTTTGAAAACACGCGTCCCTATTTCTGACCGATCATGTGGTTTCTGTCCCGGAATAAATGCTAACATTTCATCAATTTCCGACCATTTCGGATTGGAGGTGAATGTGATAAACAGATTTGGATTCCCATAAGTACGACATAGAGCCATTGCATCTTGGTAGTTTTGCATCATATAACGTGGTCCGCCAGTAAAACTTGAGGGTAACACTATTCTTTTCCCAAGGCCTGCTGCATCTGTGTCACCCCTTGTAACTGCATCCTGCAAATTATGATACAGATCTACACGTAGACTGTCTTGGTTATGCCTGTTCCATTTTAGTCTTTGCTCCTCAACTGTTGCGAATGCGTCAACCAAAAATTGCTGGAATAGCCGGCCTCCTTTCACCAAAGTGTTGCCTTGGTTATTTCGATTATGGATCACATAAACGTAATATTCCTTCATTGATACATAGCCACGTTGAGTTTTTCTGGCACATGTATTGTTACTATATGGTATCTTTTCATGATATCCATCTTCTCCATAAGGAAACAACAAAGGATATTGTAATGCCATGTAGGATGGATGCAATTCTAATATTCGATTCGGACCCGTTTCTTTGCAATTAACAATGATATCCATCTCCAAAATCATTTGTTATCAAAGCTGTTACTTCTGATACAGTTGGCACGTTATACTGCCTCGATGTTCTTCTCTCACTAATTAGGCACAATTCAAAGTTTACAGAGCCATGGGAATGGCACCAATCTCTTGCCATTCGGAATGCCTTGGCAACTGCACTCGATTCATCCAACATGGCAATCAAACTTGTGACTATGGATTCATCCACTTGATCACCTGTTTCGTTATCTAAGAAGGCAGCCATACGATTTCGAGCTTCATTATGAGTGTCAAAAAAGTATAGCTGAGCATACCTGGGTTGAACCCCTTGTACAGGAAGGAGTGACCCGATTAGATGATAATTTTGGCCATTTATTCTAAAGGTATATACCCCCTACCGTTATTTATTGAATGATCTATTCTTGCTCTAAAAGATGTGAAGGTGAACATCCCATTGTATACTCTAATCTGGTCTCTAAATCTTTCTGTGGTAGGATTTGTAAAATCAAGTAGACTCTTTAGTGCCAATGGTGTTTCTTTGAATTTCGGTAGCGACACTTTTCCTTCCTGGTAACATAGGGAAAATGATGCATTCACAGCTGTTTTTGCTTTGTTAACTCTCTCTTCATACCACATGTTTGGATCACAGCTTGAACATTTATACGACGGTGGACCAAGCTTAGCGTAAGAAATAGAAACATCTAGTAAAGAAACGATGAGTAGTTGTCATTTTTTAAATAAGGTGGTTACTTTATAGAGAACCGTAAGGTAAACTTCTTGTTTTTATTTTGTTTTTTAGAATTACCTGAGGATGTGAGTGCTGCGTGTTTTGCTATTTTTCTTGATTGACGTACCCATTTTCGAGCTAAAAAAAGTACAGGGGTGAAAATTGTTTTCATATAAAATAAAAACTTTAATGAATACATAATTTTTAATAGAGGTAATTTAGGGACAATTTTATAAAGTTAATACCTGCAGCTCTCATTGCTGATGTGGGAGGTTGATTGTTAGAAGTATAATAGGGTGTTTTTTTCTATCAGATGTGTGTGTAACAACTGGGTGGGATGGCTCGCCTGAGACAAAATAGTTGAGTATTATGGTAAAACAAATAATAAATAATGCAAGATAGGAACAGGCTTGGGTTTTTACCTATCTCTGGAGAGAGTATGTTTATTAACTTGAGCACAGTAACTCTGCAATCTCCCATGTTCTTGTATGCGATTGTATGATCACATGATTATTGAGGATGTTGGAGAAAGTTGGAACATTGTTAGCATTATTAAGTTCAGCGCTATTCATATCTAATTCAGAATGTCTAATGGAATTTTTTTCATTTCAGGTTATAGAGTTGAATAGAAGAGGTGAGAAGGCAGAAGTTCAATATATTGATGATTCAGGTACTTGGTATTCCATAACTGCAACACTCTTTTTAACATGATAATAAATTAGTAATTATTTAATATGTACATTAATGCTGTTTTTAAAGATCAAAAGTTTTACAACTCATTAGTAGTTAGATAGTTAGTAATGTGTCATTTTAAAGACTTACCAATCAATTGAACTTTCCTGCAGTTACAAAAAAAATTTATAACTTCCACTCACTCATAAAGTTTATTTATTAGGCATTCATAAGGTTTTACAACAAAAAACTCATAAGATAATATATCATTCATTAAATCAAAACAGACACATAATTTGTGTTATCAATGTTTAACTGTTATATTAGTGTTATTGAGATGCTTACATAGATTTAGTTTGGTAAGAATGGTCACTTTCATTAAACAAATTGCTATTTAAAAAAATAGTAAGCGGAATTAAGTTGCTAAATCTGAATGCTCTGTTTTCGTTACAACGTTTTGTTTATCAAAGTTAATGTATGAGAAAATATACTCATTTGTAAAATGGTAAGTGGAATTAAGCTGCTAAATCTGATTGTTCTATTTTCGTTAGAGTGTTTTGTTTGTCAAAGTTAATGTATGAGTAAATATAGTCAATTGTAAGCTATCTATTTTTCAAGCCTAAATTTCAGTGTATCTGTAACCTCAAGCTGCTTGTTTTGTTGGTCTTTTTGTATGTCTCAAATATATGTTATGGGTTATAATCGTAAGGAGTATTTTATAATTCATTACCAAATAACAGTAATATCAAATATTCAATGTATTTAAAACATCAAAATTATTTTGGAATAACAGAGGACAAACAAACCTGTTTTTCTAAATGACAAACATCCAGAAACAATTGTGGTTGTGTTCACTTTATTTTCCTAAATACTTGATCACTAAGAAGTGGCTTCCTCATTGCTTGCAATTTCTTTCGCAGGTTCCACTTTTTGTGTGATGCCTTCCTCTTCTGACTCTGAGTCACTCACAATGTACCTGAAAAAGTAAGATGGACAAAGAACGTTTTTTAATATTTTGATTATATAATAATTCAGTTTGTATCCATTTACTACATCATTACCTTCTTCGTTTCGTTTTGCCAGAAGCAGATCCATCTCCGCTCCCAGCTTGTTCACCATCTGCTAACTCCGGCTCTGAATCTTCATATTCCATACTACAATAATAACACAGTAGTAAGTAACATATTAGCAGTAAGACTCTTTCGTTTATTGATTACATAGGTTGGGAATTGTGTCATACAATTTCTTTTTCTTCCCCTCCACAGATTTCAATGGGGTAGGCACACTTGGGTCCTTGGACAAACTTTTCTTTGACAATTTTTTCATAAGAGGGCTTGCAGACCCGCTTGACCCGGTTTCAATCTCAGGAGTGCTTGAACATGTGAGTGCTCCGTATGCTTGGTTTATTTTCCAGCAGGTGAAGCTCTCGAAAGTGCCGTGTTCAAAATATGTGTGTGACTTTAGCTCAAAAATGTGAGATGTCCCTATTAGAGCTGATATGGCGCGGGGTAAGTTGAAGCCTCCATCCATCTCAGGGTCACTCTCCAACAGTGATTCTGGTGAGCACTTCAATAAGTCCCGCACAGTTTCATCAAACAGAACCACCATTGTTTGTGCGGTATGGTCTGACACATCAAGCTCAAGTCGGAATCTGTTGAAATCGCGGCGTACACATAAGGTAAAGAACATTATGAAATCTAATTTTATGCATTCGATGGGCAAGTCTAAAATAGTGTTACCTTAAAATTGGGTACTCAATTGGTTTTTCACACGCATCGCACCAAAATCTACCACCCTTTCGGGTGGCTCCTTTTTTGCACTTATTGTCACCACATGATGGGTAGTTCCAACCCTTTTGTGTTCTAACATTGTCGATCATGACCTTATAGTTGTAAACCATGGACTACAAACATGCATACATTATGAATAAAAAACCATTGCTTCACATAACCACATTAGCAAGTGGTAAATATAGCAACTTACATTGTTTCTCTTGCTGCGGCCCCAAATTAGCAAGTTCTCAAGTGTACCATCCTTGGCCTCCGACAAATCAACAGGCACTATTTCTTTATTCAACTCCACAGAACTATAATTAATATGCATGCTTACCATTAGGGCATAGTTTCTGGGTCAAAATACATATAAACTATTTAGTATGCTTTACCTCATATCAACTTTTAAATCTATCAATGCAGGAATGTCCTCATCATCACAAATCATGGTGGAGGAGCCGCTCGAGAGGTAAAGCTTATCTGCAAGATCAGGATTTATAACGCAACTTCGCAATGAGGTAACGTTGGCCACTAAACAATGTTCTATAGATACTTACTGTTGTACTGTTTGACATTAAGAGCAGTTATAACAATCGGACACAGACCAACATGCTTTGTTTTCTTTTCTATCAGGATGTCGCCCAATTCCCCCCCCCCCCACAGTGTCACCCTAATTGACTGACCCTGTTTTATGAAATCAAAAGTAAACAATCCCCTTGAACATTATAAATAATTAATCATTAAACACTAACTTAATCTTCAGGTTTGTTTGGACAACAAAAACTGGGAATCAAAACACCTTTTGTTAGCCAGATAGAAATCCAGGGTACGCGAGCCACTTTTCTGATGTATTGTCCTCCCAACATTTGTAACATAGCCTGCAATATCTGCTAGTATCCAATAAGGTATGAGAATAGTTACATTACAGCATCTCACAAAAAAGTATGCCACTAAAAAGTGTATAAGCAGAAATGCTCACCTATCGGATACTTATTGTTTGTAGGTTCAAGATCATCAAAATCAGCAAGTTCAAAAGGATACCTGTTAAAACCTTCAGTGTTAACAGAAACTTTTCTAGTTCGTGTGGACCCATCAAATTCAAGCATGAATGGATACTGCCTTATGATCCGATATTCATCCTTGTTTGGCTGCACGATGAAGTTCTTAATAGAGTAAACAGCACCTTCTTTTAAACCTACAAAATTGTGCGCTATATTGCTCCTTGCAGTGCAATGTATCGCCTTACCCTGCAAAACATTACATTAGAATTGAAAATACCCATACTCTATGCTTAACAATAATTCTAACTTACCTTGGCATCACAAACAACAAAATCAGTGCTCAAATACTGTAACACCCCCAGAGCCATCCAGGAATATTACAGCGCCGTGAGCCCGAGATGGAACCCACAAGGCTGAAGGAAATTTTCGCAAATATTTACAAACGCCTAAGAGGCGAAGGACGGTACTATCTTTAAAAAACATTCGAAGACTTAATATAATCTGTTTAACAAAACCATCATAAAATTTCATTTGAAATCACAAGGCCCGAAATGCCAAAGCACAACAGTTTAAAAACATACGTTAAGCTATCGCTTACACGTATCAACAAAATAGTTTAGAAAATGATTTCCAAAGTAACCTAAGTTACCTGATACCAAAAGGCCATTTAAAATACTCACGCAGCGGAAAAAGACAAACACTTAAAATACTCTAGCAGCGGAATACAAGAACTGATCAGGAACTCAAAACATAAATACATGTCCTAGCCAGTATCCTCCGGGAAGCTCATCTCTCCACGACTGCTACAAGCTTGATAATCCAAGAACCTAAAAAGAAAGCCCACGACGGGGTCAGCCATAATATCCAACAATGATAACCATCACATCTCGTCAATAATTACATATCAATGAAAATACTAAGTAAGAATACGACCAATGTAATCTTACCGCCATAACTTTACCAATTCATGATAATATTTACCAAAGTTCACATCTCGTATCCTTTCAACAACACAATACGCTCATACAGAAATATCTGTATTGTATCTCAACAATACCCAAGGTTCTCAAAACATTATCATAACTCACTGTACGAAATATACTAACTCTGTCCAACCCAATCGCATCTCAACACGATAATCGACTGTCCATGAAAGACAAATACCAAAAGAAATACGGAACATACCTCAGGATATGAAATGCCATGACGAAATCACGTCAGTCTAATCCGAGATCAGATCAACACAACATACGGACATGGTCCTAACACAAGACCTACAAATGCATACTCATATGACAACGTCAATATGATCACATCAATAACAACACTGTATACTTATGGCAAACCCATAATATACATATGCACAATAACAACATCACATATGGTAATCCAACGATCCAGCGCACACAGCTATAGATCCCCATGATGATCCCGTCGGACCAACGCATGGTGGCATTACCTGTCCAGCGATCCAGCGCACACAACTATAGAAATCCCATGTTGATCCCGTAGGGCCAACGCATGGTGGACATATGACAACAATGCACAACTGCACAAAACAATAATACACAATGCACGACAACAATCGTGCACAAATGCATGAAAACAACGATACACGAATGTATCATAACATGATCGACACAAAATGACAAAAATGATTAGAGTACTTGTCCCGAGTCCTTCGAGAGCAATCTCGATGTCCAAACCATCACGAACAATTATCCTCAATACTCGACGGTACAAAATACCACGGACGGTAAATAATTCACGTCTTCGTCTATACCACAATGTATCCTCGATATCAAGTATACCAACAATAAATGTAAATCATATACCTTATGATTTAATTCCCAAAACTCGGATACAACCTATAATCCCAAATCTCCTGTGATTAAGATTATAAACATTGCTATACGAATTATAAACGAATGAAACTGAAACCATTCATTAAATATTATAAACTGAGCAAGTAATAACTTGCCTCGATACCGATAAAGCTGTTACCAATTCCATTGCCGTCATCTACAAGTCCCTCGGCCCCAATCAATGCAATTCACGAACATTCTCGAACATGACCGCAACGCATAGTTCTAATCACCGATCAATAATCTCAACCTATTACAATAATCGATAAAGCCGATTCACAAACCCAACGGCTCAACAATATCTCGGTTAACCACAAGTCTGATCAAACCAACTTAAACGATCACGAATTCATAACCGAAACAGAATATACTACCCTGCCTGTTGACTTAGCACACGTTAATTACTTAACATAGCGTGCGCTAAGTTGCTCTCGTTAGCGTGCGCTAGCCAGTAGGCTTAGCGTGCGCTAATGACATGCAGTTGCATGTATTTCAGATACCGATCAACATATGGTGATTATCAAGAACACTAAGTGATTCTGAACCATGTTCAAAGCTATCAAAACAACGAAATCCAATATCCTTTAACATACAAACAATCATTCAACTTATAATCCAAGTCCTATATCCATATATCATCTTCCTCAATATCAGCATCATGAAACATTAAGAACGTAACAACACTTCCATAATCTATCATTACAGAGATTAATCATCAACAATGACATCAACATCCGCAAAGGAGAAGAAGGATTAACCAACTTATCTCAAGAAAACGAACTACACGATTCAAATCACACGAATCATATTAATATCATCATACTCTGGTAATCCATATCATAATCATGCTTGTCAACTTGTTTATATGATAATTATTAACTCAAGAACATCAATCTTCATTCCAAAATGAAATCCAAAGGTGAAGAGTGATTACCTTGTATAGACGAACCATGAAGGAGAACAATCAACTTCATTCCAAGAATCATCAATAACTTCAAGAACAAGACTTTAATTCATGTTCCTCAGCTTAATCTTGTTAAAGATCATCATCTCTCAGTGTTTGGAACCTCAAACTTCTCTCTAAAAACTCTCTCTCGAAATAAAGGAAGGAATGGCCGAATGAACATAATTCACATCTGCAATCATATATATACTGACTGTTATTAGTGTGCGCTACTTTTCCTTAGTAGCGTGCGCTATCGTTGTCCAGAGGCGACTGTTTTGCTTCGCACACCAGCTTACGTACGTAATGCCCATGCAATAACGTACGTAAATTACACTGTCTAGCGCACGCAATTTCCTAGACCTTAGCGTGCGCTAATCGTAGTTGACTTGCTACAGTCCGCACCTACCCCCGTGTCCACACATGCCGAAAGCACTGACGAGGATAAGATTTCTTTTTGTCTGATCTGCAGTTAGCGTGCGCTAGTCCTTAGATTTTAGCGTGCGTTAGTACTACATTACAACATCCGTTGACTCGTCGGCACATGCGCCGAAAGTGGCTGGGTCCACACGTAGATTCCCTCTGAGCTGTTCTGCACTAGCGGGCGCTATACATGAGTATTAGCATGCGCTAACAAGGCTATATTTAGCCATTTTCAGCTACTCTTGTCCAACGCCTCGACATGCAGAATACTCCCTCCGTCCCACCGATCTTGGTTCATATTCCTTTTTTGGCCGTCCCAAGATACTTGGTCATTTCCTTTTTAAGACATCTTTATCTCTCACAACTTTAAATAATATATATTCATACTATCACTTTATACACTACTTTTCAGCTTTTCTTAAATCCCGTGCCGAAAAGCAAATGCTCAAGATGGGTGGGACGGAGGGAGTGTTGGGGTATAAGGGTTTTTATGGAGATCCGGATTTTTCAATGGATCGTGTAAACACTTTCCGAACTGATATTTCTACCCTATGCCCGGGTTACAAGAAATTCAGCCTAGGATAATCCAATGGAACACTTACGAATCTAGGCACAGAAACATAAGCCAAATTGCTAGAGAAATTTTGTGTTTATCAGAAAGATAGAGAGCTCAGAAAAAGGGTGTATCTAAGACTCAAGAGGAGAGCCCTATTTATACATGTCGGATTAGGGTTACATTAGGTCGATTTTCAGGGTTTACGAGAGCGGCGCCGTCATTAGTGATCCGAAATTAGGGTTTACGGATGGTTTACCAAAATTGACGTAATTAGTCAATTTTACCATAGTCTCCCTCTAAAATTCGGAAATATCACTAAATCCCCAGTCTAAATTTTCGAAGACCTTTTACCAGCGGGACCACCGCCGGGGGCTCTGCCCCCGGACCCCCAACATAATCGTACCGGCTTATAATTCGATCTTATACATGTGTGCACTCCGCACAGACCCGAACATATATTAGAATACAAATTATAAGACCCCTTAGCTCACATATTAGTTCCAATTACACAAAATGAATGGTGACACTAAAATCACCAACAGGGAGTACGAACATACAGCATACTAAATATATATACATCTTCCAACAATATTCTCAAATACAATTATTGACCAAATACGACAATTATACCAATACAGATGTCTTAGTCCTTTAATTATTTTCCATACTGTACAGATTCCACGCTGTACAACATTACTCGGATAAAATAACATTAAACAATAGTAGAAGAAATTCCGGATATTACAAATACCTCCCAGTTGTTGCATTCACATCCCACATCCTACAAATCATAACAACTATGCTACCACTAACACCCGTATCGAGCTGTTCCAAGAATAAATCACAATTATGGTCGGTAAACTGGATACCTGGAGCCGACTTGCTACCTGGAGCCGACTTGCTACCTGAAGCCTTGTTGGACATGTTTACTTTTGGACCAGTTTTATTTTTCTTTCTGATTATGGTGATAGATAGAATCCAACATAGTGTATTTTTTAATCATTAGATTAGACAATTGTAACCACAGGCCTGTTGATAAACCCTCCATTAAGGAGTAACTATGATCAGACAATAACTGATCCATTAAGGAGCAACCATTGTAACAACAGACTTGAATACTAAAGGACTTCAGCATTCATACGCAGGTAAGGCATAGGATTTTTGATATGGCTGCATTGATACACAGGTAAGGCATTGATAAGCAGGAATTAACTCTGGATGAATATTAAACGACTCCAACTTGTTTCTAACTCTAAAACCTCTATCATCATTACTCCACCTTAAATTATAGGACTGAATCTTATAGTATTATAGATTTTATATATATAAAGATTAAGTCCTCCTAATTAATGTGGAGTATTAAAGTTTAAATATCATTATACCAAATACATAATTTTAATATATAAAATGTGGAGTCATAATAATCTATACTCTTCCAATCAATGTTTGAAGAATTTCGAAAGACACATATCTTTATCATAAGATTTTAACGTCTATCTTTTGGTGTGCAATAATTGAATTTCAACGATAAATGAACGATTAAACTACTCATTCATATTTTCATTTGCTTACAAGCTAACGTTCTCATGACTATATATAGTCCATTTTATTGTATTCACCAATTACATAATGCAAATTAATACACAAATGATATATAACCCGGTTAATTAATTGTTGTCTCATATCACTTACACAGTTGCTTAAGTTTTCGTTAAGAAGCTAAATATTTGCTTAATTAGCTTATGTTGTTAATCAAAATTGCAAAAGTTGAGGTTCAGTTCACTTTAACTGTTCTCAGGTTTTGATTTGTAGTTGTTATAATATTCTGTATTATTTGGTTTTGACGTGTTTTTTCTTTATGAATTCAAACTGTTACATGCAGGGTTTGGATTATATTCGAAACATGATTAAGTCATCTTTGTATAAGCAGTTGCCTATGAGGGAGAAGTATTATTGTTTTCTTCATATATTTACTGTTTCGGAAGGATTTTCACTGCCTAAAGATGTACGCTTACTTATTTTTCTAGATAATTGCTATGCTGCATTGAGTACCTTATGGTACTTGGTTCAAGTGTAATATGAATTATCTGAGTACCCTGCAATTATCTGAGTACTCTGGAATCTCGGTTTCGCCGGCTCTTGAATAGAGCTTTGCCTTCCCAAATTATTCACATGGTGAGAAAGAAACTGAGCAAGACGAACCCTATTTCACTGTATACATTGAAGGCAGCAGAATGGATGTGTCGGGTGGATTAGGTAATTGGTTTAAACGGGTAATTTTGGTTTAAACGACTCTTGAATGGATGTGTCGGGTGGATTAGCTCTTAAAGAATGCTGATGGATAATATTAAATCTCTCATTTTGATCTCTAAATGTACAGTTTATCATTATTTTTTTGATTAGGTTTTAAAAAAAAATTGAGTGTATACCTTTTATATTACACCTCCATTAGTTTGGGTCAAAAATTAGAATGGAAGTCGGAAGTCATTAATATAAAGAGCACTATTGAGTTAGTTTGGTTAAGTTTACATCATGAATATTGTCCTGCGGGAAGAGAGAGCGTAAAAAGAGCCAAATAATTTTGACTTAATACGTTTGTATATACCCAATCCGTTAACATACATCTGATATAAAAATAAGTTTTTGACACAAATAAGAGTTTGATTTTGTAATAACAAACAAAACATGTGCATCGCACGGGTCAGAATCCCTCGTATTTGTAATAGTTGTACAGTTTTAGATTATAAATGCAGGTATTCTTTTTTTTTTTATGGCGGGGAACCCGCAGCCGCTATTCTTCGAGTACGCACTGGATAAATCATCGGGCTGGACGTAGTAGCCTGCAACCTACGCCAACCAGGTAAACCACACTAGGCAAACCATGTGCGACAGGCTTAACCAAAAAAGTGTTGGTAGGGGGAATCGAACTCGTGAGCTTTCAGTCCCGCGCTCACCTACTCCACCAACTTGGCTACCCTTGCAGTTTTAAATGCAGGTATTCTTAATCTGTGCGGTTTTGTACTTACATTTTTATTTACATATTTTCGTAATTTACTTATTTAGATTATTTTGATATCCTAAAATTGTTTTTATTAAAAACTTTCTTTTACAAAAGATTATTTCTAATTAGGATATTTATAATTAAAGATAATCAATATTATTTCGTAATAAGTATATAAATTTAAAATACAAACTACAAGGAAATCACGAATCTAAAGTATTATAGTCTCAATCTTGTGGGCCAAAAGTGCATTTTCCCGTAATATATGTCCCAGAAGTAGAGGTGCCCACGACCCGGACCCGACGACAGGCCGGCCGGCCAGGACCTGGACCTCACTCGTACATATAAAATGTAGACCTGGCAATTCGTTCGTGTCGTGTATTTTCGTGTCGTGTATTTTCGTGTTTCGTGTACCAAAAGTCCAAACCCATACACGACACTAAATGAATTCGTGTCGTAATAGGTAATATGCGCTGCAAATTCGTGTCGTTTCGTGTCGTGTTTTCGTGTCAGACACATAATATAAAATAAATATTATAATATTATAAAAAATAATAATTTTAATAGTAGAATACTATTTTTATAGGTTTTAGTAGACGAAATGAAACGAATGGCAACGAAAACACGAATGTTTACACGAAATTTATGAAAATTCCCATTATATTTTCAAAATTTAAAGTTTAGTTTAAACAGAATTCATAAAATATATATTTTTATTAAATTAAATCTAAAGTATTATATTTATTTATTTATTTATTTATTTATTTATTTATTTCGTGTACCTCGTGTCGTGTCGTGTACCCAAAGGGTAAACACAAAACCGACACTAAATCTCGGTCGTGTACTTTCGTGTTCGTGTATTTTCGTGTCGTGTACTCAAAATGCAAACCCAAACACTAAATTTTCGTGTCGTTTTCGTGTCGTGTTTTCGTGTCGTGTGGTAAATTGCCAGGTCTAATAAAATGTACGGATTGGTGGGTTCACGGGTCGGCCATGAATCCGGGTCCGCCCCGTATTTTTTTAAGTATTTATAAAATTTTATTTATTATCATTTTATACACGAAAAATAACTATAATGAACAAGAAAATAATTGAAAAATGAGCTTGTATTTAAGTTTAAGTTTCACTTAAATTTTAATTGCCTACGTATCCTCGTGAGGAATCAAGGCTCTACGTAGTTCTTTTACTTAAGAAGAATTAAAAAAAATAGCTTGTGTTTAATTTTAAGTTTTCACTTAAAATTAAATTGCCTACGTATCCTCGTAATGAATCAAAGCCCTATGTAGTTCTTTTTACTTACCTGACTTACCTTTAGTCGAAGTCGATGTCGTCGTCGTCTTGATCGTCGGTTTGACTCATTTGACTAGACTCTCCTTCAGTAGTGCCTTCTTGATAGGCATCTTGATCCGCTAATAGGTCATCTCACTTATTTTCTTGATCTCGTAACTCGGCCTTTGTTGCATATTTAAGCATCATTTGAGCCTCGAGATTTTTTGGCGTCATTCGGGATCTCCGCTCGTCCAACATATAGCCTCCTTCACTGAAAGCACTCTCAACGGGGACTGTGGATGCGGGCACTGCAAGAATTTCTTGTTATATCATAGAGTTCTTGTTGAAATGGGTTAGTGGGAATTCTCTCTAATTCTATGTTAAATGTATTGGTAGTCCTAGTTCTTGTTTTTTGAGGTTGAATCCTATCTCCATAATATTTAAGTTCCAATTTTCATCAATCCAGAATATAGTTATTTCCATATAGTTATTTTTTTGTTTAAAATCTGCCCACGTATCAGCAGCTAAAGAAACTCTATGATTTATAGATCTAAAATATGCTCGTAGTCCAAGTTTATGTTGTTTGGCTAAGTATACTACTTGTCTAGTCATTGTGGTAAGTGGAATTCTCTTAATAGCAGGATTATAGGCATTTTGCATCCTATATTCCCAACCCGTACTATCTGCGCAATTAAAAGGTAAAAATTCTTGTGCGCACAATTTTGCCATTTGTTCCCTAGCAATTTTTCATTATATTTATACAGTTGAGATTCGGACATACCTTGAATGTCGGCTACAGTAGAAGGTTGGAAGTTGAGTTGACTTTGCGACTTTTGATCTCCGTGGGCCGAGGCATGGTTATTATCAAAATGCCTGCTAAAATTTCCATATCCATCCCCGACTTTATACGAGTATTTTTTGTTGCAGTAGTTGCAAAAAAACCTTCATAGAACCATCCGGCATTTTTTCCATCTTAAAGTATTTTGAAAAAGTTCGGATATCGGCTTCCTTTCTACAACAGGGGCACGCTTCTTTCTCGTTTTAGTTTTCTTGCTTCCTATTCCTTTCACGGTTTCTTCCTCTCGGATGATAACTCTTCAACATAAGAAGGTTCTTCTTCAGCTTGGCTTGCCGCACGACGCTTCGACTTGGATTTTTGCGCCGGAGTTGGTACGTCATGAAGAGTGCGCTCAAACGTTGCATATGTTTGATTTAACATAGCTTCATCGATTTCATGATCCATTTCTTCGTCAATGTTTTGCAGTTGTTGACGATTTGGGGCACGTCGAAAATTTCCGGAGTTCAACTTCTTCTTCACTAGTAGTTGTTGTACTACGATAATAGATACTTTCATGTATAGCATCATATTTATCTTCTTGACTTTTATTTTCGAAACCGGGCGGAGGTTGGTTTTGAGGCCCCCAAATAGTTATGGCAGATGGTTTCTTCGATTTGCCTCAAAGAGCCATTCGATCAAACTTGGTATTTTGGATTTTCTGGGAGACGTAGCAATACCTTATCCCTTGTCAGAACTCGACATAATAATTAAATGCTAGTAAAAAATGAGAGATTAAATATTATAGCAATGAGAGTTGAGAGATAGATAGATTAGAATGAGTGTGTGAAAAATAAGAAAGGTTGGGGGAGTATTTATAGATAGATTTTTTTTTTTAAATTTTTTGAAAATCTGGCTGTTGAACCCGTCGGGTCCAACAGCCACTTTTTAAAAAAATATATATATATTTTCCCGTCGGGTCATCCTGGTCGGACCCGGCGGGTCGGCGGGTCTGAAAACGTAAGACCCGAACCCCACAGTCGGCCGGGTCAGACGGATTGGCCAGGTCCGGTCCTACACGGGTCCGACGGGTCCGGGTTTTCTGGGCACCTCTACCCAGAAGTGGATAAAATCAGGGCTAAGGGTGTTTGTAAATATTTTTCAGAAGCTTATTCCTTGTTATAAATGTTTTTTCAGAAGCTTATTTCTTAGTATAGTTTTTAAGTAAAAATGGAGAGTTCTGTATATTCAAATTAATAAGTAGTCAACTATTGATCATGTCGATTCTAAAATTGCTGGTGTGGGTGATAGGTTAGTGTTACCTAGCCTCACAGTCGTGTCGAACTTAGCTTCTATGCATAAAACTAATCTACCAAGTGACACGGTCGAAAGCACAGTCGTGTTCGACTTCTAACACGGTCGTCTTTCCTCCTGACACTGCTGTGTTGAACATTATTGCTTTGCACAAAACATGTCTGCCAACTGCCATCGCTAGCCACATGGATGTTGTTTGTATCTTTTTCTCTTGGGATTTTTAAGTTCTTTTCAGTATTTCTTTCGGACTGCCCGCCTATGGAATCAACCGAAAGTACTCCTTTTGCACTTTATTTTTTCTTTCTTACTAAAATTGACCTTGATGAGTAAAAAAAATAGTCTAAAAGTATACTCCCCATTTTTTGTTAATGCAAGATTAGACTTTTATATCTCACTATCTAATACGATACGTTGCGTTTAAGTGGCGAACCAAATGCTTGGTAGCCACGTGTCTTCTTTGATGCTTACATGTCATGTGTCGATCTACGCTGAAATTAACACATAGTCAATTATTGACCTAATTATCATTGCATTAATTACATTATAATTATACTTCAAACAACGTCTACCTACCTTATTAATTCTTACGAATTAAGGAATGTGAATTACGAATAAATAGGAATTGATTATATTTACAGAAATATTTCACATTTGCATTAATTAAAAATATAAATCCCAAACAAAGATAAATTTAATGCAGCAGTGTGCACGATATATTAAATTATAATCTTATTAAAAAATATTATTGAAAGTGTAAAAACAATGATTTTAATTATTATTTATAAATAATCAAAAAAACTATAGAATAAATCAATTAGTCTATTTAGTTTTAGATCATATTTAATTAATATAAAATAACAAAATAAATAAATAAATCATATTTACTAAATTATATAATTACTGATTTTATGAATTTGTAAAGAGATATTTCTAAATATATAAGAAATTAATTTTCATAACAATATATTAATATGTAGATTCATCTTTGTACAAAGAGAATTTCAGAAAATAAAAATTGATCGTTTGAAGTGATTTTTTATTTTTATTTTTAAAAGATTTGTTAATTTATCTACTTTTGAAATCAGCTATATATTTTTGAAATTTTTGGATTTGCTTTTGTATTTTAAATTATATCCAAATAATCTATGTAATTTTTTTAAATATAAGAATTAAATATCTCTTTTTTTGTCATTTAACAGAAACCGGTTAATACTTAACGATTTGGACCATTTTGGCAAAAAAAAGACCAAATATTTATACTAATGCAGAATACGCTGAGTCTAAGTGGCAGCTTATCATGCTTCGGCTGCCACATGTCTTCTGCCGGTGCTTCGTGTGCTTATGTGTCAACCTCTCATGCTTTTTTTTCTCTCCCACGCTTGAGCTGACACATAATCAATTATTGTCCTAATCATCATTACATTAATTACATTATAATTATACTTCAAATAACTCCTATCTACCTTATTAGTTCTTACGAATTAAAGAATGTGATTTACGAATAAATAGGAATTGATGATATTTACAGAAATATTTCAGATTTTCATTAATTAAAAAATATAAATCCCAAACAAAGAGAAATTTAATATAGTAGTGTGCACTATATATTAAAAATTTGAGATTTTTTTTTCACACAAAAAGCATTTGGGCTAATTTGAAGTTACAACACAACCTTTTTTTTCATACGACACCAAAAACTTTCAAAAATTTTGAAATCACACAAATATTGTGGATGGAGTTAAGAAATTACGTCAAAAAAATAAAATGTAAAAAAAATTCTGAAAATTTTGGAAAATCTGAAAAAATAAAAAAAATTCTGAAAATTCTGAAAAATTCCGCAAAATTTAAAAAATCTGAAAAAAAATCGGAACTTTTGTTTTTTAAGAAAAATTATCTTGAATAATAATATTAAAATCAAATATTTTATTTAAAATTCAAAAATAAAAATTAAAAAATAAAAAAAAAATCTGGAAAATTAGAATAAAAGTTCCGATTCTGAAAAATTCTGGAAGATTTAAAATAAAATTCTGAAAATTCTGAAAATAATAATATTTAAGATCAGAACTTTTACTTTTTATTTTTGAATTTTAAATAAAAGATCTGATTTTTAATATTATTATTCCAGATAATTTTTTCTTAAAAAAATAAAAGTTCCGATTTTTTTTTTTCCAGATTTTTTAAATTTTACAGAATTTTGAGAATTCTTTATTATTTACTTTTTATTTTCGAATTTTAAATAAAAAATTCTGATTTTTAATATTATTCCATATATTATTTTATCAAAAAAAAGTTCCGATTTTTTTGTCAGATTTTTTAAATTTTCCAGAATTTATATAATTTTTTACTTTTTATTTTTGAATTTTAAACAAAATAACTGTTTTTTAATATTTATTCCAGATAATTTTTTCTTAAAAAATAAAAGTTCCGATTTTTTTTAGATTTTTTAAATTTTGCAGAATTTTCCAGAATTTTCAGAATTTATTTTATTTTTTTCAGAATTTTTTTTTTACTTTTTATTTTTCTGACGGAAATTCTTAACGTCATCCACAACATTTGTGTGATTTCAAAATTTTTGAAAGGTTTTGGTGTCGGATGAAAAAAAAGTTGTGGTGTAACTTCAAATTAGCCCAAAAGCTTTTAGTGTAAAAAAAAATTACCCTAAAAATTTAAACCTAAAATCTCACGAAAATATTATATATTTCCACTAATTAATTAGTTTATATTAGTTAGTCACTATAATTAGGTATATCAATAAAAGAAATATCAACTCAAATGAAAGATGCTTGAGAGTATTGCAAAAAAGATATTGAATATATATAAGTAAAAAGGTACTCGGAGTCCTAATTAATTAAATAAATCAAAATAATCTTATTAAAAAATATTATTGAAAGTGTAAAAATAATAGTTTTAATTATTATTTATAAATAAATAAAAAAACTATGGAATAAATCAATTAATCTATTTTTGTTTCAAATCTTATTGATTTATAAAATAACAAAAAATAAAAAAAATATAATTACTGATTTTATGATTTTTCAAAGAGATATTTCTAAATATATAAGAAATTAAATTTAATAATAATATGCTAATATGTAGATTCATCTTTGTACAAAGAGAATTTCAGAAAATAAAAGTTGATCGTTTTAAGTGATTTTTAAGTTATTTTTTATTTTTAGTTTTAAAAGATTTGTTAATTTATCTACTTTTGAAATCATTTTAAGTGATTTTTAAGTGATCTTTTTAGTTTTTTATTTTCTATTTTTAGTTGGATTTGCTTTTATATTTTAAATTATATCCAAATAATTTATGTAATTTTTTTCAAATATAAGGATTAAATTATCTGTTTTCGGTCATTTAACAGAAATCGTTTAATACTTAACGATTTGGACCATTTTGGCAAAAAAAGGACCAACTATTTAAGTGTTCTCTTAAATGTAAAAGGGCTCTATCTTTTGTAATACCAAACCATAAAAATAACAAGTTATATATCCTCATTCATAAGAGTATAAATTTTTGATACCATTTTGCTTAAAAAGACTAAAATGTCCTCCAAAAGTTAGTGATGTTGAATTTCTTTTCTTTTTGTATTTTATTTAATTCAAATCCTTTTTCTTTTCTTTTTATTTTTCCATCATCTTCTCCATGACTAACTACCGAATCCAACAACTAAAATTTAATGTCCAAATGGGTCTTTCAAAATCCTTATAAAAATCACACGATTTTGCGAAAAATAGAAGTTGACGTTCTAATAATACTTCATTTATTGTGCTCCTGGGTTCATAAAGAAAGTATGCAGCTATATTTTATCGCCATACCTTTTTTTTGAGGAGTTCTTTCGCACACGATGGCCGCACACGATGGCTGAACTGCACACGATGGCAGAACTGCACACGATGGCTGCACACGATGGCGCACACGATGGCTGCACACGATGGCGCACACGATGGTTGCACACGATGGCAGAACTGCACACGATGGCAGAACTGCACACGATGGATGCACACGATGGCTGTACACGATGGCAGCCATGATCGTGCACACGATGGGACTAGCCATCGTGTGCACATGAACTTTTTGGTTTTTTTTTATTGAATGTGTTGCCAATATGGATGTTTTGTGATTCTAAAATTGATTGTTTAAACATTAACAACTACATAGCATCGTATGCAAACTCATATATGTTATTTCGTGTAATTCAATAGTGTATGGGCTATTTCATACAGATGATGAACTTATATATACGAACTTATATATTGAGAACATATAGACTACACATGATATGAAATAGATCATGTTAATTCAAGCTATAACTTTATAAATAAGTATATTGTTAGTAAATACTTATTAATATATAAGTAACAACGCGTAAATTGGCGAGTTATTTTAGAAATTAGTGAAAATGTGCATGTTCTTGTGCACACGATGGCTAATCCCATCGTGGGCACTATCGTGATTGTCATCGTGTGCACATGAACTTTGGACCTTTGGGTCAATTTGATTGAATGTGTTACCAATATGAATGTTTTGTGATTCTAAAATTGATTGTTCAAACATTAACAACTATTTGACATCATATGCAAACTCATATTTGTTATTTCATGTAATTCAATAGTGTATGAGCTATTTCATACAGATGATGAACTTATATATACGAACTTATACATTGAGAACATATGGACTACACGTGATATGAAATAGATCATGTTAATTCAATCTATAACTTTACAAACAAGTATATTGTTAATAAATACTTATTAATATATAAGTAACAACACGTAAATTGGCGAGTTATTTTAGAAATTAGTGAAAATGTGCATGTTCTTGTGCACACGATGGCTAATCCCATCGTGGGCACGATCATGACTCGCATCATGTGCACATGAACTTTGGATTTTTGGGTCAATTTGATTTAATGTGTTATCCATATGGATGTTTTGTGATTCTATAATTGATTGTTCAAACATTAACAACTATTTGACATCATATGCAAACTCATATTTGTTATAGCATGTAATTCAATAGTGTATGAGCTATTTCATACAGTTGATGAACTTATATATACGAACTTATACATTAAGAACATATGGACTACATGTGATATGAAATAGATCATGTTAATTCAATATACTTATTTGTAACATAATTTATTTCATATCATGTGTAGTCTATAGGTTTTCAATGTATAAATTCGTATATATAAATTCATCATCTGTATGAAATAGCTCATACACTATTGAATTACACGAAATAACAAATATGAGTTTGCATACGATGTTATGTAGTTGTTAATGTTTGATCAAGAAATTTTAGAATCACAAAACATCCATATTGGTAACACATTCAATCAAATTGGCCAAAAAAACTAAAAAGTTCATGTGCACACGATGGCTAGTCCAATCGTGTGCACGATCATGGCTGCCATCGTGTGCAGCCATCGTGTGCAGTTCTGTCATCGTGTGCAGTCATCGTGTGCAACCATCGTGTGCAACCATCGTGTGCAGCCATCGTGTGCAATTCATCCATCGTGTGCGCCATCGTGTGCAGCCATCGTGTGAGAAAGAACTCCTCAAAAAAAAATCTGGCGATAAAATATAGTTGCATACCTTCTTTATGAACCCAGGAGCACAATAAATGAAGTTTTATTAGAACGTCAACTTCTCTTTTTTGCAAAATCGTGTGATTTTTATGAGGATTTTGAAAGACCCATTTAGACATTAAATTTTAGTTGTTGGATTCGGTAGTTAGTCATGGAGAAGATGATGAAAAAATAAAAAGAAAAGAAAAAGAGTTTAAATTAAATAAAATACAAAAAGAAAATAAATTCAACATCACCAACTTTTGGAGGACATTTTAGTCTTTTTAAGCAAAATGGTATCAAAAACTTACACTCTTATGAATGAGGATATATAACTTGTCAATTTTATTGTTTGGTATTAAAAAATTGATTCTCACAATGTAAAATGTGCCAACTTTAATACTTCTATATATTAAGTTAACTGTTTGAAAATAATATCATATAAAAATGATATAAAGTTTCAACTGAACTAAATGCCGCTTAGGTTTTTTGTAACACAAACTCCACAAATTACTAAAAATACTCTAATTACTTTCCTCTTCTTTTGAATGTAAAAATTCTTGAATTTAGTACTCTTAAATATGAAGTTCAATGCCTGAAAATTACCCTATAAATTTCCCGGCTCATCTTATATTACAAACAAAATTGGGTATTTTGTTACTTTTAAAAAATTGGGATAATTTTAATTAGGCTAGGATGTGAATGTAGTTTTCTTAGTTAACTCCGCGATTGGTATATTTACAATAAGTCATACAAGTAATTCACTTATATGTATATACTACGATGATGCCCTGCTTCTTTTTTTTTTTTTGGCAAATTGAAAAGTACTTGATTTTAAGTTATAAATCATAATCTCCTTACTTTGTAAGTCTAAAACCTATTTTAAAATGAATATACCTATAGTTTCACTTCAATCAAATGCCGTCGAAATTGTTTGTAATACGAGTTTCAGAAATTACTAAAGTACTTCAACTCTTTCACTATTTTTTTTAATGTAAAATGAGTAGACTTTAATACTCTTAAATATGAAGAAAATATCATATAAGCATAAATATGCCGTTTCACTTCAATGAAATCAATTGAGTTTTTATTTTGTAATTTTCTAAAATTTTAAGGTCGTTTAGAATTAGGATAAAATTCGATGTATATTTTTGACTTATCCAAGCTATTCTTATATTACAATATAAATTGTTAAATTTCTTGTTAATTTTAAGCGAGGACTTGGATTTAGTTTTCTAAATTAACGGGTAAAAAGTCATACAAGTAATTAATTATATACTATTATATTTATTTTATTTCAATTTGAGAAGTGCTTAATTGTAAGTTATAAGTCAAACTCTCTTATATATTTCCAAAAGCTTTTTAAATTTCAAATATTACTAAAATTACCCTTGCCACAATTATTTAGTATAATTCTACATATGAAGTTGTACCAAAGGACGATGCATATATCGTTTATTCAAGTATAAGCTCTTCTTCACTTTGACATCATTGCAAACTCATAAGACTGACCAAGAATATGAGATTAATTGTTGGACAAACAATGTCATCTCACCATCTATAAGAAATTAAGGACTTCTCCGAATGAATCCTCAAAATTGTGGATGGTGAGCTCGGTAAGAAGTCTATAGATAAATCTTGATTGACACTCTTTATATTTATTAATCCGGAATGCCTACAATCATATTGCAGCCATTGTTGAAAGCATTATCATTCACTTATAAGTAACTTTTCATAAAGTAATTTTTTGAAGAAAGAGCAATCATGGCGCCAACAAACGACGTCGTGGAGATAGTAAACGATTACGTGACGTCTATAATTTCAAAGGACAAGCGGATATATCTCAGTTCTTGTAGTATATGCAAAATCTCTGCACCTCTAAAAGTCAAAATCAAGTATATCCAATGAATTTTTTGAATAGCATCAAGTGTTCTAGAATTCCAAATCACATCTTGTAATCGTAGAGTTTCAATTATGCTAATTCAAAATATGGATCAATTATCAGGATTATGCAATGTCATATCATTGATAATTATCCTAATCCGTAACCATATTATTGAACAAAAAAATTCGGAGAATTTTGAGAGTAAAGTATTTATTCCACAATTAATATTAAGTCCGTTAGGTAGCACATTACCATTTAAATTTCAAATACTGCAGTTCCTACTTATTATTTTAACACCCCCAAGTTATTCAGGGTATATTACAGCGCCGTGAGCCCCGCCGTGGGACCCACAAGGCTATTTATACGCGGAACTATGATCTTTGACCGAGGAGGTCCAATACAATATAATAAAGGACAATACAAATGATATTCAAACCATATCCAATATATCCAAATACAACACATCACATTTCAATACCTCGGAAACACAGGCTGGAACATCAAGGAAACAGAAAACAATACTCGAGTATTCAAAAACCGTTCAAGTATAACAACGCTGAATGGAGGAAATACAAAACATAACCAGAGACAAGACACAGTATCACACTTGCCCATCATCTTCATGCCGACCCGGTACATGCCTATCCACTCTTCTGGATATTGAAATACATGAAAGGTATTTCCCCCATAAAGGGGTTAGCCGTCGAATAGCTAGTACAAGTATATCGAATATGAAACACAATACTTCTCGATATCCAAATAAATTAAGTTGATCGTTTTAAGTGATTTTTAAGTGATCTTTTTAGTTTTTTATTTTCTATTTTTAGTTGGATTTGCTTTTATATTTTAAATTATATCCAAATAATTTATGTAATTTTTTTTAAATATAAGGATTAAATTATCTGTTTTCGGTCATTTAACAGAAATCGTTTAATACTTAACGATTTGGACCATTTTGGCAAAAAAAGGACCAACTATTTAAGTGTTCTCTTAAATGTAAAAGGGCTCTATCTTTTGTAATACCAAACCATAAAAATAACAAGTTATATATCCTCATTCATAAGAGTATAAATTTTTGATACCATTTTGCTTAAAAAGACTAAAATGTCCTCCAAAGTTAGTGATGTTGAATTTCTTTTCTTTTGTATTTTATTTAATTCAAATCCTTTTTCTTTTCTTTTTATTTTTCCATCATCTTCTCCATGACTAACTACCGAATCCAACAACTAAAATTTAATGTCCAAATGGGTCTTTCAAAATCCTTATAAAAATCACACGATTTTGCGAAAAATAGAAGTTGACGTTCTAATAATACTTCATTTATTGTGCTCTGGGTTCATAAAGAAAGTATGCGGCTATATTTTATCGCCATACCTTTTTTGAGGAGTTCTTTCGCACACGATGGCCGCACACGATGGCTGAACTGCACACGATGGCAGAACTGCACACGATGGCAGCACACGATGGCGCACACGATGGTGCACACGATGGCGCACACGATGGTTGCACACGATGGCGTAAGCGCACACGATGGCGAAGCGCACACGATGGATGCACACGATGGCCGTACACGATGGCGGCCATGATCGTGCACACGATGGGACTAGCCATCGTGTGCACATGAACTTTTTGGTTTTTTTTTATTGAATGTGTTGCCAATATGGATGTTTTGTGATTCTAAAATTGATTGTTTAAACATTAACAACTACATAGCATCGTATGCAAACTCATATATGTTATTTCGTGTAATTCAATAGTGTATGGGCTATTTCATACAGATGATGAACTTATATATACGAACTTATATATTGAGAACATATAGACTACACATGATATGAAATAGATCATGTTAATTCAAGCTATAACTTTATAAATAAGTATATTGTTAGTAAATACTTATTAATATATAAGTAACAACGCGTAAATTGGCGAGTTATTTTAGAAATTAGTGAAAATGTGCATGTTCTTGTGCACACGATGGCTAATCCCATCGTGGGCACTATCGTGACTGTCATCGTGTGCACATGAACTTTGGACCTTTGGGTCAATTTGATTGAATGTGTTACCAATATGAATGTTTTGTGATTCTAAAATTGATTGTTCAAACATTAACAACTATTTGACATCATATGCAAACTCATATTTGTTATTTCATGTAATTCAATAGTGTATGAGCTATTTCATACAGATGATGAACTTATATATACGAACTTATACATTGAGAACATATGGACTACACGTGATATGAAATAGATCATGTTAATTCAATCTATAACTTTACAAACAAGTATATTGTTAATAAATACTTATTAATATATAAGTAACAACACGTAAATTGGCGAGTTATTTTAGAAATTAGTGAAAATGTGCATGTTCTTGTGCACACGATGGCTAATCCCATCGTGGGCACGATCATGACTCGCATCATGTGCACATGAACTTTGGATTTTTGGGTCAATTTGATTTAATGTGTTATCCATATGGATGTTTTGTGATTCTATAATTGATTGTTCAAACATTAACAACTATTTGACATCATATGCAAACTCATATTTGTTATAGCATGTAATTGATAGTGTATGAGCTATTTCATACGGTTGATGAACTTATATATACGAACTTATACATTAAGAACATATGGACTACATGTGATATGAAATAGATCATGTTAATTCAATATACTTATTTGTAACATAATTTATTTCATATCATGTGTAGTCTATAGGTTTTCAATGTATAAATTCGTATATATAAATTCATCATCTGTATGAAATAGCTCATACACTATTGAATTACACGAAATAACAAATATGAGTTTGCATACGATGTTATGTAGTTGTTAATGTTTGATCAAGAAATTTTAGAATCACAAAACATCCATATTGGTAACACATTCAATCAAATTGGCCAAAAAAACTAAAAAGTTCATGTGCACACGATGGCTAGTCCAATCGTGTGCACGATCATGGCTGCCATCGTGTGCAGCCATCGTGTGCAGTTCTGTCATCGTGTGCAGTCATCGTGTGCAACCATCGTGTGCAACCATCGTGTGCAGCCATCGTGTGCAATTCATCCATCGTGTGCGCCATCGTGTGCAGCCATCGTGTGAGAAAGAACTCCTCAAAAAAAAATCTGGCGATAAAATATAGTTGCATACCTTCTTTATGAACCCAGGAGCACAATAAATGAAGTTTTATTAGAACGTCAACTTCTCTTTTTTGCAAAATCGTGTGATTTTTATGAGGATTTTGAAAGACCCATTTAGACATTAAATTTTAGTTGTTGGATTCGGTAGTTAGTCATGGAGAAGATGATGAAAAAATAAAAAGAAAAGAAAAAGAGTTTAAATTAAATAAAATACAAAAAGAAAATAAATTCAACATCACCAACTTTTGGAGGACATTTTAGTCTTTTTAAGCAAAATGGTATCAAAAACTTACACTCTTATGAATGAGGATATATAACTTGTCAATTTTATTGTTTGGTATTAAAAAATTGATTCTCACAATGTAAAATGTGCCAACTTTAATACTTCTATATATTAAGTTAACTGTTTGAAAATAATATCATATAAAAATGATATAAAGTTTCAACTGAACTAAATGCCGCTTAGGTTTTTTGTAACACAAACTCCACAAATTACTAAAAATACTCTAATTACTTTCCTCTTCTTTTGAATGTAAAAATTCTTGAATTTAGTACTCTTAAATATGAAGTTCAATGCACGAAAATTACCCTATAAATTTCCGGCTCATCTTATATTACAAACAAAATTGGGTATTTTGTTACTTTTAAAAAATTTGTATAATTTTAATTAGGCTAGGATGTGAATGTAGTTTTCTTAGTTAACTCCGCGATTGGTATATTTACAATAAGTCATACAAGTAATTCACTTATATGTATATACTACGATGATGCCCTGCTTCTTCTTTTTTTTTTTGGCAAATTGAAAAGTACTTGATTTTAAGTTATAAATCATAATCTCCTTACTTTGTAAGTCTAAAACCTATTTTAAAATGAATATACCTATAGTTTCACTTCAATCAAATGCCGTCGAAATTGTTTGTAATACGAGTTTCAGAAATTACTAAAGTACTTCAACTCTTTCACTATTTTTTTTAATGTAAAATGAGTAGACTTTAATACTCTTAAATATGAAGAAAATATCATATAAGCATAAATATGCCGTTTCACTTCAATGAAATCAATTGAGTTTTTTATTTTGTAATTTTCTAAAATTTTAAGGTCGTTTAGAATTAGGATAAAAATCCGATGTATAATTTTTTGACTTATCCAAGCTATTCTAATATTACAATATAAATTGTAAAATTTATAGTTAATTTTAAGCCGAGGACTTGGATTTAGTTTTCTAAATTAACAGGTAAAAAGTCATACAAGTAATTAATTATATACTATTATATTTATTTTATTTCAATTTGAGAAGTGCTTAATTGTAAGTTATAAGTCAAACTCTCTTATATATTTCCAAAAGCTTTTTAAATTTCAAATATTACTAAAATTACCCTTGCCACAATTATTTAGTATAATTCTACATATGAAGTTGTACCAAAGGACGATGCATATATCGTTTATTCAAGTATAAGCTCTTCTTCACTTTGACATCATTGCAAACTCATAAGACTGACCAAGAATATGAGATTAATTGTTGGACAAACAATGTCATCTCACCATCTATAAGAAATTAAGGACTTCTCCGAATGAATCCTCAAAATTGTGGATGGTGAGCTCGGTAAGAAGTCTATAGATAAATCTTGATTGACACTCTTTATATTTATTAATCCGGAATGCCTACAATCATATTGCAGCCATTGTTGAAAGCATTATCATTCACTTATAAGTAACTTTTCATAAAGTAATTTTTTGAAGAAAGAGCAATCATGGCGCCAACAAACGACGTCGTGGAGATAGTAAACGATTACGTGACGTCTATAATTTCAAAGGACAAGCGGATATATCTCAGTTCTTGTAGTATATGCAAAATCTCTGCACCTCTAAAAGTCAAAATCAAGTATATCCAATGAATTTTTTTGAATAGCATCAAGTGTTCTAGAATTCCAAATCACATCTTGTAATCGTAGAGTTTCAATTATGCTAATTCAAAATATGGATCAATTATCAGGATTATGCAATGTCATATCATTGATAATTATCCTAATCCGTAACCATATTATTGAACAAAAAAATTCGGAGAATTTTGAGAGTAAAGTATTTATTCCACAATTAATATTAAGTCCGTTAGGTAGCACATTACCATTTAAATTTCAAATACTGCAGTTCCTACTTATTATTTTAACACCCCCAAGTTATTCAGGGTATATTACAGCGCCGTGAGCCCCGCCGTGGGACCCACAAGGCTATTTATACGCGGAACTATGATCTTTGACCGAGGAGGTCCAATACAATATAATAAAGGACAATACAAATGATATTCAAACCATATCCAATATATCCAAATACAACACATCACATTTCAATACCTCGGAAACACAGGCTGGAACATCAAGGAAACAGAAAACAATACTCGAGTATTCAAAAACCGTTCAAGTATAACAACGCTGAATGGAGGAAATACAAAACATAACCAGAGACAAGACACAGTATCACACTTGCCCATCATCTTCATGCCGACCCGGTACATGCCTATCCACTCTTCTGGATATTGAAATACATGAAAGGTATTTCCCCCATAAAGGGGTTAGCCGTCGAATAGCTAGTACAAGTATATCGAATATGAAACACAATACTTCTCGATATCCAAATAAATTAAGTTGATCGTTTTAAGTGATTTTTAAGTGATCTTTTTAGTTTTTTATTTTCTATTTTTAGTTGGATTTGCTTTTATATTTTAAATTATATCCAAATAATTTATGTAATTTTTTTTAAATATAAGGATTAAATTATCTGTTTTCGGTCATTTAACAGAAATCGTTTAATACTTAACGATTTGGACCATTTTGGCAAAAAAAGGACCAACTATTTAAGTGTTCTCTTAAATGTAAAAGGGCTCTATCTTTTGTAATACCAAACCATAAAAATAACAAGTTATATATCCTCATTCATAAGAGTATAAATTTTTGATACCATTTTGCTTAAAAAGACTAAAATGTCCTCCAAAAGTTAGTGATGTTGAATTTCTTTTCTTTTTGTATTTTATTTAATTCAAATCCTTTTTCTTTTCTTTTTATTTTTCCATCATCTTCTCCATGACTAACTACCGAATCCAACAACTAAAATTTAATGTCCAAATGGGTCTTTCAAAATCCTTATAAAAATCACACGATTTTGCGAAAAATAGAAGTTGACGTTCTAATAATACTTCATTTATTGTGCTCCTGGGTTCATAAAGAAAGTATGCAGCTATATTTTATCGCCATACCTTTTTTTTGAGGAGTTCTTTCGCACACGATGGCCGCACACGATGGCTGAACTGCACACGATGGCAGAACTGCACACGATGGCTGCACACGATGGCGCACACGATGGCTGCACACGATGGCGCACACGATGGTTGCACACGATGGCAGAACTGCACACGATGGCAGAACTGCACACGATGGATGCACACGATGGCTGTACACGATGGCAGCCATGATCGTGCACACGATGGGACTAGCCATCGTG
The DNA here is from genome assembly GCA_033398695.1 of Orobanche coerulescens. Lineage (NCBI taxonomy): Eukaryota > Viridiplantae > Streptophyta > Magnoliopsida > Lamiales > Orobanchaceae > Orobanche > Orobanche coerulescens. The sequence goes on along the minus strand of CM065816.1, from coordinate 7,391,087 downwards.
TGCACATGAACTTTTTGGTTTTTTTTTATTGAATGTGTTGCCAATATGGATGTTTTGTGATTCTAAAATTGATTGTTTAAACATTAACAACTACATAGCATCGTATGCAAACTCATATATGTTATTTCGTGTAATTCAATAGTGTATGGGCTATTTCATACAGATGATGAACTTATATATACGAACTTATATATTGAGAACATATAGACTACACATGATATGAAATAGATCATGTTAATTCAAGCTATAACTTTATAAATAAGTATATTGTTAGTAAATACTTATTAATATATAAGTAACAACGCGTAAATTGGCGAGTTATTTTAGAAATTAGTGAAAATGTGCATGTTCTTGTGCACGCGATGGCTAATCCCATCGTGGGCACTATCGTGACTGTCATCGTGTGCACATGAACTTTGGACCTTTGGGTCAATTTGATTGAATGTGTTACCAATATGAATGTTTTGTGATTCTAAAATTGATTGTTCAAACATTAACAACTATTTGACATCATATGCAAACTCATATTTGTTATTTCATGTAATTCAATAGTGTATGAGCTATTTCATACAGATGATGAACTTATATATACGAACTTATACATTGAGAACATATGGACTACACGTGATATGAAATAGATCATGTTAATTCAATCTATAACTTTACAAACAAGTATATTGTTAATAAATACTTATTAATATATAAGTAACAACACGTAAATTGGCGAGTTATTTTAGAAATTAGTGAAAATGTGCATGTTCTTGTGCACACGATGGCTAATCCCATCGTGGGCACGATCATGACTCGCATCATGTGCACATGAACTTTGGATTTTTGGGTCAATTTGATTTAATGTGTTATCCATATGGATGTTTTGTGATTCTATAATTGATTGTTCAAACATTAACAACTATTTGACATCATATGCAAACTCATATTTGTTATAGCATGTAATTCAATAGTGTATGAGCTATTTCATACTTGATGAACTTATATATACGAACTTATACATTAAGAACATATGGACTACATGTGATATGAAATAGATCATGTTAATTCAATATACTTATTTGTAACATAATTTATTTCATATCATGTGTAGTCTATAGGTTTTCAATGTATAAATTCGTATATATAAATTCATCATCTGTATGAAATAGCTCATACACTATTGAATTACACGAAATAACAAATATGAGTTTGCATACGATGTTATGTAGTTGTTAATGTTTGATCAAGAAATTTTAGAATCACAAAACATCCATATTGGTAACACATTCAATCAAATTGGCCAAAAACTAAAGTTCATGTGCACACGATGGCTAGTCCAATCGTGTGCACGATCATGGCCGCCATCGTGTGCGGCCATCGTGTGCGCTCGTCACATCGTGTGCGATCGTGTGCAACCATCGTGTGCAACCATCGTGTGCGACCATCGTGCAATTCATCCATCGTGTGCGCCATCGTGTGCGGCCATCGTGGTGTGAGAAAGAACTCCTCAAAAAAAAATCTGGCGATAAAATATAGTTGCATACCTTCTTTATGAACCCAGGAGCACAATAAATGAAGTTTTATTAGAACGTCAACTTCTCTTTTTTGCAAAATCGTGTGATTTTTATGAGGATTTTGAAAGACCCATTTAGACATTAAATTTTAGTTGTTGGATTCGGTAGTTAGTCATGGAGAAGATGATGAAAAAATAAAAAGAAAAGAAAAAGAGTTTAAATTAAATAAAATACAAAAAGAAAATAAATTCAACATCACCAACTTTTGGAGGACATTTTAGTCTTTTTAAGCAAAATGGTATCAAAAACTTACACTCTTATGAATGAGGATATATAACTTGTCAATTTTATTGTTTGGTATTAAAAAATTGATTCTCACAATGAAAAATGTGCCAACTTTAATACTTCTATATATTAAGTTAACTGTTTGAAAATAATATCATATAAAAATGATATAAAGTTTCAACTGAACTAAATGCCGCTTAGGTTTTTTGTAACACAAACTCCACAAATTACTAAAAATACTCTAATTACTTTCCTCTTCTTTTGAATGTAAAAATTCTTGAATTTAGTACTCTTAAATATGAAGTTCAATGCCTGAAAATTACCCTATAAATTTCCTCTATCTTATATTACAAACAAAATTGGGTATTTTGTTACTTTTAAAAAATTGGGATAATTTTAATTAGGCTAGGATGTGAATGTAGTTTTCTTAGTTAACTCCGCGATTGGTATATTTACAATAAGTCATACAAGTAATTCACTTATATGTATATACTACGATGATGCCCTGCTTCTTTTTTTTTTTTTGGCAAATTGAAAAGTACTTGATTTTAAGTTATAAATCATAATCTCCTTACTTTGTAAGTCTAAAACCTATTTTAAAATGAATATACCTATAGTTTCACTTCAATCAAATGCCGTCGAAATTGTTTGTAATACGAGTTTCAGAAATTACTAAAGTACTTCAACTCTTTCACTATTTTTTTTAATGTAAAATGAGTAGACTTTAATACTCTTAAATATGAAGAAAATATCATATAAGCATAAATATGCCGTTTCACTTCAATGAAATCAATTGAGTTTTTTATTTTGTAATTTTCTAAAATTTTAAGGTCGTTTAGAATTAGGATAAAATTCCGATGTATATTTTTTTGACTTATCCAAGCTATTCTTATATTACAATATAAATTGTTAAATTTCTTGTTAATTTTAAGCCGAGGACTTGGATTTAGTTTTCTAAATTAACAGGTAAAAAGTCATACAAGTAATTAATTATATACTATTATATTTATTTTATTTCAATTTGAGAAGTGCTTAATTGTAAGTTATAAGTCAAACTCTCTTATATATTTCCAAAAGCTTTTTAAATTTCAAATATTACTAAAATTACCCTTGCCACAATTATTTAGTATAATTCTACATATGAAGTTGTACCAAAGGACGATGCATATATCGTTTATTCAAGTATAAGCTCTTCTTCACTTTGACATCATTGCAAACTCATAAGACTGACCAAGAATATGAGATTAATTGTTGGACAAACAATGTCATCTCACCATCTATAAGAAATTAAGGACTTCTCCGAATGAATCCTCAAAATTGTGGATGGTGAGCTCGGTAAGAAGTCTATAGATAATTCTTGATTGACACTCTTTATATTTATTAATCCGAATGCCTACAATCATATTGCGGCCATTGTTGAAAGCATTATCATTCACTTATAAGTAACTTTTCATAAAGTAATTTTTTGAAGAAAGAGCAATCATGGCGCCAACAAACGACGTCGTGGAGATAGTAAGCGATTACGTGGCGTCTATAATTTCAAAGGACAAGCGGATATATCTCAGTTCTTGTAGTATATGCAAAATCTCTGCACCTCTAAAAGTCAAAATCAAGTATATCCAATGAATTTTTTTGAATAGCATCAAGTGTTCTAGAATTCCAAATCACATCTTGTAATCGTAGAGTTTCAATTATGCTAATTCAAAATATGGATCAATTATCGATTATGCAATGTCATATCATTGATAATTATCCTAATCCGTAACCATATTATTGAACAAAAAAATTCGGAGAATTTTGAGAGTAAAGTATTTATTCCACAATTAATATTAAGTCCGTTAGGTAGCACATTACCATTTAAATTTCAAATACTGCAGTTCCTACTTATTATTTTAACACCCCCAAGTTATTCAGGGTATATTACAGTGTAGTGAGCCCCGCCGTGGGACCCACAAGGCTATTTATACGCGGAACTATGATCTTTGACCGAGGAGGTCCAATACAATATAATAAAGGACAATACAAATGATATTCAAACCATATCCAATATATCCAAATACAACACATCACATTTCAATACCTCGGAAACACAGGCTGGAACATCAAGGAAACAGAAAACAATACTCGAGTATTCAAAAACCGTTCAAGTATAACAACGCTGAATGGAGGAAATACAAAACATAACCAGAGACAAGACACAGTATCACACTTGCCCATCATCTTCATGCCGACCCGGTACATGCCTATCCACTCTTCTGGATATTGAAATACATGAAAGGTATTTCCCCCATAAAGGGGTTAGCCGTCGAATAGCTAGTACAAGTATATCGAATATGAAACACAATACTTCTCGACAATAAAATAAAAGTAACCGTCAATTCATCATTTCAAGACTAGTATTCCGGAATAACTAAATCTCATTTCAATATATACATGATTAACCATGGAACCACACCGAAGGCAACGGAACCCTCTGAGGCCTCGTGAGACCCTCCCAGAGTGGCTAACCCAAACTATTTATGGAACCGCACCAAAGGCCACGGAACCCTCCGAGGACCCGTCGGTCCGTCCTAGAGTGAATATATACAATCATACAATTCATATACCTCACTTTCAAAGTTGAGAACGTACAATCATAAACATATACTTGCCTTTGAGATATCGAGAATCGGAAGGAAAAGAGTATAAGTTCGGTAGGTCCAAGAACGCACTTCCGGCACCTAAACGATCCGTAAGGAATACGATAATCAATAATCCATACTCGAATCACACGAAGAAACTCCAGAAACCCGCCTACGATTCACGAAACTACAAGGATAATCATCTAGAGGTTTGAAAATCACTTAAACCCTCTCAAATTCGAACAAAGTACAAAACAATCCATATAATCGTAGGGGAAACATGGGTACGGGGTAGATGCATCATATTCTCAAAGATCTCAAGCTCCAAAACGGATAAATCGGACAAATCTAAGAAAGTCCCCAAAATTTCCCAAAACTAGGGTTCTAAGGAATTTACCTTGATTTGGAAGATGGAAATGTATTGAAAGATACCCCCGGCTTCCAGCGCCCTCGCGGACGGGATGCACGGACTGCCTATCTCAAGGAGCAGTTGAGGGCGGAGAGGGAGCTCCGGGCTGAGAATGAAAGGAGGACTCAGACGCGGTTACATGAGAGCGAGCACAGGACTGAGTCGCGGTTAGAGAGTTTCCAGAGACAGCAGCAGGCCATGATGGACTATATGATGACGCTGACTCAGACCATTACTCAGCCGGATCTGCAGGCACTGCTCCACCGCCTTCTCTCTTGGATGAGACCCCATCTTCACAGCCTCGTGACGAGGATCTAGGGGATGGTGGTAATCCTTCTACTACTACATTTCGACATTTAGATGATTTTGGCAGTGGATTCTAGTTGTGTTGTTGTAGTACTCTAGTATATTTATATTTGTATTACAATTGTGTAAGTGATTTTATTGACGCTACTAGTATGTTGATGAAATTAATGTTCTTGAATATGTTGTGCGTTGATTGTTGTTGATAATGAGAGCTGGTGTATAAAAATTGCAGGTGCAAAAAATACAGGTTTTGGGATCCCAAAATCTGAATTAATTTTTTTTTAAAAAAGGGTTTTAGCCGACGACATATAAGACGGTCGTCGGCTAAAGTAATTTTTTTTTTTTAAAAAGGGTTTTAGCCGACGACAAATAAAACGGTCGTCGGCTAAAGTAATTTTTTTTTTTAAAAAATAGGGTTTTAGCAGACGACCTGTAAGACGGTCGTCGGCTAAAATAATTTAATTTTTTTTTTTAAAAATGGTTTTAGCCGACGACATATAAGACGGTCGTCGGCTAAAGTATATTTTTTTTTTAAAAAAAAATGGTTTTCGCCGACCGTCAAGTTAAGGTCGTCGGCTAAATTTTTTTTTTTTTCCCAACAGGTTTAGCCGACGACCGTGTAGTAGTGGTCGGCTAATGTTTGAACTTTAGCCGACGACTGCACAAAGGTCGTCGGCTAAACCTTGGCCGACGAATATCGGCCGACGGTTTTTTAGCTGACGGCTGGCATGATTAGCCGACGACTTTGGGGTTTAGCCGACCACTTTAAGTCGTCGGCTAAAGTCTGATTTTTGGTAGTGGTTGATGAAAATCGCCCCCCAAATCGCCTACAAATCGTCTTCTCTAGCTTTCCTGTCAGAAAATGAGTGAAAATAATGAAATGACGAAGAGTAGGGGTTGACCCGCTCTTATATACTGCGTTTTGTCTAGCGCACGCTACACCTCAATATTAGCATGCACTAACGGGGTCACCCGGTAGCCTAGTGGCTTATGCCAGCATCGTTAGCGTGCGCTACGTGTACTATAGCGTGCGCTAACGTCTTCATTTAGCGTGCGCTAGTCGATAATTAGCGTGCGCTACCTGGGAGTTGGTGCCCAGAAATTGGAGTCCAGAACCTACTGTCCTCTGCCCTGCTCGAGCCTTAGCGTGCGCTACCACGATTGCTTAGCGTGCGCTACTAATACAGCTAGCGCGCGCTGTCTTCTACACATAGCGTGCGCTACGAATTCTCCATTCCAGTCCAGTACCTGCTGGACTGTCTGCCTCAAATACACTAATAGCGTGCGCTAATGCTGACAGTTAGCGTGCGCTACGCCTCACACACAGGTGATAGCATCGCAACAAAGATCCAAGGCAGCATCGATCCGAACAAGAAAGAGTAAATTTCAAAAGATATGAACTCCAAAATCAGCATCGACAACATCTGAAAGTGTTTACAGAGCGACAAAAGAGGAAGAACGGCAAGATCAAACAATCAATAAAAATACGGATATTACAATTATGAGCTTTGCCATGATTATATTTAGGAGTCAAGGTCAAACCCTCTCTCATGTCGGTATGTATCTTCCGAGACCCGTATTCGGTCATGGTTAGCTTTATGTAGCCATATCAAGAGTGAAGATCACGAAAGACTAGAAATGTTTTGTTGCGACGAGAATGATGTAATCACAAACAGAACAAATAATGTAGTTTATGAAGAAGTATTATAAAATTTATAATGAACGATTTACATCGTATATATTTAGGTCTTTTTGCATTCCCGTGTAATTATCCGGGTGTTGTATTAGTTTTACTTGCTCCTTTGGACCATCATTTTAATAACTACGGAGCGTTATTTGTATTCAAATAAACAAGTAATTTTAAATTATACTTCATTATTTTGTTATTGCAATATAGTATTTTCTTAATTTTATTACACGGAATAGCAAGATAGGGAACACACATGTGAACTGAGATCGAACCACAAGCTCACTTATTATTACCAGCAGCAGTTGACTATGATGAAAGATAGCGAAGTGATGAAAAGGTAAAGTCATACTACTAAGAATCTTGTGTATATTCTTATATATACGCGTAAATGTCGCCACTGTAACCACTTTGTTCATCCCAGTACTTTGACCAAAGCATCACCCCGCCGTACTTGTGTGATTTTTTAATCGCCGGAAGAACTTCAGTGGTCAGCACATTCGCCGGAATGAATCCGCTCCCGGCGGCATCATTCGACGCCGCTAGACCAAGAAATATCTTCTTGGCTCTCACTGATGGATTCGTCGTCCAACGTCCCCACGATTGTAACAGATTCTCCGTACTGTTCGATGTGCTATTGTACTGGCACTGAGGATTGTTGTAGAACTGCACCCAGACGTAATCGAATACGGTCGCATTAAGCGCCGACGACAAATACTGATCGGGCAACGGGCACTGCGGCGCGCCTGATATGATCACTTTTTGGTTGTGGAATCTCAAAAATTGCACGAGATCCGGGTAGTAATCCGGAAGTCCCCGCTCGATATCGAGGTCGATGCCGTCCAGAACAGCATCGCCGAGCGGACGGGAGGCGGAATTGACGCCGCCGAGGAAGTTTTTCCATAGATAGTCGGAGAGTTCTCTGGCGTCTTTGGAGGAGGTGAGATTGTAGTTTCCGGCGCCGCCCCCGATGGAGAGCATGACTTTGATGCCGAGTTTCTGGCAGGCCTTGATCTCTTTACCGATGAAGCCGCAGTTGTTTACGGCCGGATTGCAGTGGCCGGCGAGGTTGAGTATGGGGTTTTGGCCATCACCGAATGTGCTGAGGAAGGCGATGTTCACGTAGGAGAATCTGCCTGTGGCGCAGGTTTCGTTGAGGCCGTCCTCTCGGCCATTTTGGCCCCAGTAGATTGCGATGCCGCGACGGTCGCAGAGGGCAGAGGCGTGGAGGAGGAGGAGGATCGGAAGTATGAATACAAGTTTGGATTTCATTTTGGGGATAATGACTTCACGACCACATCTCTGTTTATTTATATTGAAGAAAGAGTTACGAGGGGTTCGTTTAGTAATATTAGAAGTTCAAGGGCGAAATGGTGATTTAATTGTCTAGTTCCGACTTTAATCACAACGAGGTATAATCCTTGTTAATTACGAGGCACTCGGACCCGTGCGAGGCATCAATCTTGTTTTTCGATAAAAGTTAAATTTTTGTTTATATCTAAAACTCAAATTTTTTAAACAATCAATATTTCCTTGTAAAGCACATATTAATATTGTAGTTTAGGCTTGATTTTTGTTGTTAAAAAGTTAGACAAAAAAAAGTTAACAGATTTAAGACTTGACATTTGGTACTATAAGTCTTTTATGTAGTCAAATGATTTTATTTTTTATATACAGGCTTAACTTAGTTTCTTATAATAGGATGATATCAAAGACATAACTCAGATGATATCGCATGAAAGCAAACATTGTATGCAGATATACAAATTGCTACAAAGTAGTTATTTGTAGCATCAAACAACCATAGCTTACCTTATAATAAGTTCATGCATCATTGTTGAGTTTATAAATACGAAAGAATGTTGATTTCAAGTAGTAGAATTTCCACATATTACTATCTTTTGACACTCACTCAAAATTAGGTTACACTAAAACCAAAAGACGAAATAAAGATTCTAATTCATTATAATATTAATATTTTGCTAGTAAAAAAATTCACTCACGCTATTCAAAGACAAATGATCTAACTTGTAATATGCAACTAAGAGTCACGATAGAAGGTAGATCGACACCCTTACTTGAAAAATTATCACTTGTTTTCAAAATCTTCATCCCTGAAAAAAAGAGTCTCAATCTTCATCCTCAAAAAAGAAAAAGAATAATTAAGCTAATGTAAATAGAGTTACTGCAAATAATTTTTTTAATCAGATATTAAAGAAAAGCTAATTGACATTGTTACAAATATAATTACAAATGAAGCATCATTCCTAGTTGTATATATAATGGCGTCCTATCCTTCGAATAAACAATACAATTAATAAACCACTCATACATGTTTTACTCTATAATTTAATCATCATTTAAAGAGGCTACTGAACTTCACGTCTTTTCAATTATCCATCCATAATCAGCTTTGTATATTTTCCATTCTATTTAAATTAAATGCATTCTTTTATTTTAAATTGTCAATAACGTACTTTGTCAATTTAACATCAAATGAATTGAATGGTAAACCGTTTAATAAGACTCAATTGCACATAATTGATTTTATAATTTTATATTATTGCATTTGATCTCAATCTATTTTATAATTTTATCAGACAACCTAAATTTACTATCAGCCAAACAAAAGTCAACAACCTTTATTTCAATCTTATCAAACGAATCTCGCACATAAAAAAACATTGATATTGTTTGCTTATAACAAATCAAGGCCAAATTTTGGGTTATTAACTACGGAGTGGTAAGCAAACCCAAATATTCATCAACCAAACATTGATACTTGTAACACTCGGCTTCAAGATCTATAAGGTCTCGGGTAGGTTTGTATTTTTGTTTTGGTGTTTTGTTGATCGAAAGAAAGAAAGGATATTAACAACCATGTTCTTGTTCTTGTTCTTTCTTTTATCACTTTCGAATAATAAACAGGAGCGGAGTTTCTAATAGATCAATGATGTGTTTTGTTTTAACTCGTTAGATCTCAACTGATTAATACTGGAGTCGAACATAAGCTGAGATCTATCTATGTATTTCGAGTCTTTGTTGTTGTTGTTTTAAGAGGGGGGTGAAAAAGTTTTAGTTAGAACTGGTGCAGGTATATCCAAAAAACATGAGGCCTCCGACTCGAGAAGACCTTATTTATAATAATCACATTAATTACAATGGAAATTAAATGGTGCAAAAACTGACGATGATCTCAAGAAACATGTAAATCAACCAATCCTATTTTAAATGTTGCAAGCACTTGGAGGATGATTCGAATTCTTTTTGTATACCTGCTTTATGGTTGCATTCAATTGGTGGGAAAAAACCTACAACAACACTTGATATCAACAACACTTCATATTTTACATACTTTTTTTTGTGCACAATTACTCTTGTACAATAAATTTAGGTACTGAATCTTTAAGTATATAAAATTTTATGTTCCTCTTTTTAGATCAAGGTTAAATTCAATTCGGTTCAATCATCTTACTTCAGTTTTATAATTAATATTATTAACTATTATTATTACCACTAAGAATATTATAATTATTTACTTTAGTATTATTACTATTATTATCTTATTGTTGTGCTATAAATAATAATTATTGCTGTTGTAAATATTGTTATCTAACTTATTATTAATTATAAATATTAATAATATCAACATTATTAATAGTATTACGTATAATTCCTATTATTATCACTTATCAATATATTTGGGGAACGCACAATCAGGTATTGGCGATCCTTGTCTATCAGGAATAGGGCTGAAAATCAAATCAAGCTAATCGATACTCTATTCGATTTCGATTGGTAAAACGCTCGTTTAAGCTCGGTTCGTTGATATAATGAATCATTCTTGAGCATAATTTTTTGTTTGATAAAATATAAAGCTCGTTTCGAGCTCGGCTTGATTTGATAAAAATTATAAAATACATATAAAAATATTAAACTACTCAAGCTCGACTCGCATTTGGCTCGATAAAATATTCAAGCTCGATTCGATTACTGACTAAATCAAGCTCAAACGCAATACCTAAAACTCGATAATTTTTCAAACAAGTTTGAACATACACACAATCAGTTCATTTGGATTGATTTACACCCCTAATCTGGAATTGAATATGGGCCAAGTTCCGCTCGACGTGATCTACCAGCTACACCAACTCTGAAGGAGAACTCCTTACTGAGATTGTTCCTAAGAGACGTGGTCAACCAAAGGCTCGGCTGGTGCAGATGTTTGGTCAAGGGAAGCTCTAAATAGCCAAAGGGATCGGCTCTGAACTATTAATAATTTAATTATTGTTATTCTTATTATTATCCATATCAATACATCAATAGCATTACATATAATTTGTAGTATTATAAAAAAAAAAATTTTATTACTATTGTCGTTGTTGTTGTAATATAAATATTATTTGTTGTTCCATTTTTTATCTGATACTATTATTATTTTATATTAATATTATCAATACTATTAGTATTGTGATTATTGTTATTATTCAGTAATTTCAGTTTAGTTTAATTCAGTTATGTTAAGTCCAGTTAGCACAATTCAATTCAGTTCAGCAAAATTCAATTTAGTTCATTTCATTTCAACAAAATTCAGCTCAAAAGAATAGAGCCTTAGGCTATGTTCATTTGGACATAATTTCAGTCCAGTTCAGTTCATATCACTTTAGCTTAGGGGTTGTTTGACAGTTGCTGAATGATTTAGTGCAGAATGGTTGAGAGGCCAGAATGGTTGAGAGGCTCTGTATGGTTGAGTGCAGAATAAAATTTGTTGTTTGGTAACTGTCCTGAATGGTAACAAATTACCATTTTACTCTTCTGTATAAAAGTAGGGATTAAAAATCCCATTTTTCCTCCCCTTGCGTACCAAAACATCTCTTTTTTATAAATAAAACCCTAATTTTTATAAATAATTGTGTATAATATTTTTAAATTTAATTCATTTAAAATAATAATGATAATAATTATTATGTATAATATTTTTAAATTTAATTCATTTAAAATAATAATAAGAATAATAATAATTATTATGTATAATATTTTTAAATTTAATTCATTTAAAATAATAATAATAATAATAATTATGCATAATATTTTTTAATTTAATTCATTTAAAATAATAATAATAATTGTGTATAATATTTTTAAATTTAATTCGTTTAGAAAATTATAATAATAATGATGCCTAATATTTTTTATTTAAATTCATTTAAAAAATAATAATAATAATTATGAATAATAATTCTTAATTTAAGAGGAGGGGTCAATCTGGAAATTGTTTGCCTCTTAATGGTTGAGAGAGGGTATGGACGCTTAATGGTTAAGAGGTTATTGTAACCATTAAGAGGCATATTTTTTTCTTAAACAGTCGCCTCTTAGCGATTGATGAGGCTCTTAATGTAACTATTAAGAGCCAAACAAACAAATTTCCCTTAGTTGATTGATTAATTCAATTCAATTGGCTTTAGTTCAACTAGTTCATTTCAATTTTAGTTACTATTATTAACTACTACTATTATTATTTATATTATCAATAATATTATATAATGTAATTATTATAATTATTTATTTTAGTATTACTATATTCTTATTGTTTTGTCATTGTGATATAAATAATAATTATTATATATATTATTTTTATAATACGATTAATTACTATAAGCATTAATGATATTAATTAATTATCAATAACATTATATATAATAATAATTATAAATTTTAATGTTATTATTATTTTGTTTTGTTTTTGTAGTTGTAATATAAATAATAACAATCTTATTGTATATATTGTTCTATAATTTATTATTAATTATTATTATTAATATCGATATATCAATAGTGTTATATATACTTTGTATTAGTATTAATAATTTTACTATTGTTGTTATTATTATTATTGATATCAATATTATCAATTAGTATTATATATAATTTATAGTATTACTAATAATGTTATTATTATTATTATTATTATTACTACTATTACTATTATTGTTGTTGTTGTAAATATATATTATTTATTATTGTTGTATTTTACTCTTATGTTATATATTATTACTCTTTTTATTAATATAATCATTATTATTATTTATTATTGTTATTATTGTAATATATATTATTAATTGTTGTTGTTATATATATATATATACATATATAGTATTAATAATTAATATTATTATTATTTAGTAATTTCGTTGATTCGGTAAATTGATTCGATTCAGACAATTGATTCGATTAATCCAAATTTATTTGATTCATTTTAACAAAATTCAGCTCAAAAGAAAAGAGTCTTGCTCCATTATTTTCCAATGGCGCTATCTCGATTTTGAGGATGTCGATACACAACTCTAAATATTGATAATTTATTTATTTATTAGTTACAAGAAATTGCTATGACTTTTAAACTATTTATACCGAGCAGAATATAACAAGATCCGAAAAATTATATTTTTCCTTTTTGAATAAGTCACAATATATATTTAAAAATATATAAATAATGTAAAAATATAAATATTATATAACAAAATAACAAAATAGATTATATTCTGATTAGAGTTGTCAACTTTGGTCTAGGGTAACAACAGGTGGGCTGCACTGTGTAATTGTAAGTTCAAAAAAGGTTCTTTACATGTCTATGCAATATTAACAAATAATTTCACAAAATTAAAATAAAAAAATAATTATAAAATTGACGGATTAGATACTTAGAGCATTGGTAACCATTGAGCCGTTGGGAAAAAGTTGGTGCCACATCAGCAAAAATCTCCATGGCACCAGAAATCCCACGGCACCACATTCTGGCCGTATCCGTTGGCACAAGCAATTCTGGTGCCGTCGGCCTTTTTTTTTTTTTTACATAAAATAAAACATACACAATATTAACTAAAATAAACTTCATTAATTAAAAAAACACACACACTACAATTTAACAAAAAAAAGAAAAAGAAAGTGCATGAAAAAAAAGAAGAGGTATAACTTATACAAAGCCCAAACACACGTACAAATGTACAAAGCCCAAGTCCAAAAATGAATAAAAAAAAAGGTGGGTCATCTTGTTCCTGTACGCAAAACAAAGCCAAAAAAGAAAGAAAAAAACATAAATACAAACACAACACAACATACAAACACAACAAACGAACACAACAAAAAACCCACCAAAAAAGAAAAAAGAAAAAAAAAAGGAAAAAAAACAAAAAAAAAACCACCGCGCTGGCCACCACGACGCAACAGCCTACGGCGCCAACCACGGTGTCGTGCGCCGACCGGTTTTTTGGGCTGGAGCTATGGCGCGAGGTTACCAGCCTACGGTACCTCATGCTCTTACACTTGATAGTTTGTTTACTGAAATATTGCATTTGGATATCAGTCATTTGAATATTCAGTGTTCAGCATCTAATGAAGTGAAAATATAGTTGGATACTTACCGTTAGTAGTTTGGTTAACTAAATATTTTATTTGTATACCAACACAAGTTGTTATTTTTGTAATTATTTTAATTTTGTGTAATTTTTGTAATTCTTTTATAAAATGTATTATAATATGTAATTTACCCTTCAAAAAATAGAGCAGTTATTTAGACCCATTTTAAGGATAGTACACTCATTTGATCTTTAATATTTTTAGACTTAACCCCTCTTTTATGATCACAGTTGGAGAAAATCCCTTCTTCTAGACTTAACCCCCCTTTAAGAGATCTTTAAGAAAATTATTTCGTTTTCTTAATTTTTTTTTTACTTTTCGTAATTTTTTTTAATTTTCGAAAATGGATGTTTTTAAAAAAAAAAAAACTATTTTATTTTTCTACCAAAAAATCTAAAAATCTAAAGCAATTTAAAGTTTAATTATAAATCAGTTCCATATATTTTTATTTTTTTTTTTTTAGTTTTGAAGTTTCATAAAAATATATTTTTTAATATTAATATTCCAAATTTTAAAAAAATTAAGTGGAGTTTTTAAAAAGATTCTATATTTTTTATTTTTTTATATTTTCTTAGACTTTATATTTTTATTATTATTACGAAAATCTAGAAATTTTTAAAAAAGTCGATTTTTTTGGAGGCTAAAAGTGTCAAGAAAATAACGGAAAAATGGTAAAGTCCAAATTTAAACAAATTATTATTGGGCCCAAAATTCAACTCACACGGGTTTTGTCCAATTGGGCCTAGGTCCAAAAAATAAAGATTTTGCTAGACAATCGAAAAAAACTCGTAATTTTGTACGATCCATGGTCTAAAAAAATCTCGGCCCGAAAAATTAGAGAAGCCCGATATACTGGGGTGGGGCTGAGGAAAAAAAAATATTCCATCCGTCCATGAAAAAAATTGCTATAATTCTTTTTTGAAAAATTTTTGCAACATTTTTTTTAATAATAGACCACAAATAACTCACTTATTTATTTATTATTGGACCCACTATTCAACTCACACAATTTTCTCTTATCAATTTTCCACACAACTTTCTGAGTAGTAATTTTTATTAAAACCCGTGTCATCCCAAACGTGGCAAATTTTTGGTGGACAAATGTATTAATTTGCAACATGATGTGCCGTGCATGGTACATCAGTTGTCATTATATTGTGTTTTCAATGTGATTATTCAATATATTGTCGTGATACAACATGTATTAATTTTTTTCATTATAATCATGTTGTGTTTATACTATATACTAATTTATAATTATACTAGTAAACACACTATGTATCATATCATGTGATATACTAACTCGTGAATGAGCTCTGACATTGAAATTTACCCGCCACACCGATAGTCAAATTGGTGGGATGGGTGAGCGCGGGACTGAGAGGTCACGAGTTCGACAACAACAATTTCTTGATTGAGTCTGTCACACAGGGCTTGCCTAGTATGGTTTACCTAATTGACGTAGTTTGCAAGCTATTAAATCGAGTCCGAAGATTTATTCAGTGCGCACTCGAAGAGCAGCGATTTTTTCCGGTCATTAAAAAAAGCAATCGAACACCTCTACTTTTGACTAGAAATTGTGTGATATGGTATCGGGAAGTCTGACCAAACATTTTTCCTTTAATTAAACATGTGTCTTGATTCGATTCTCCTTATTTTTCTTCGATTGGTAATATAAAATAATAATAAATGATTAAAATGAAGAAAATATAAATAATTATGCTGGACATGAGATTGGAAGACAAAGTGTGGTTGAACAAACACTAAAGGAGTCGAGGGCTTGAGGCTAAAGCACGGGCGAATAAAAGAATGTTTATTCAGGGGGCCACAGAAAAGTTAGAGTGGAGCAATTCATTACATAAATCATACTTTGTTATTATTGTGATTTAGAAAAAAAGTAAGGGTATTACTAAACACCGCTCAAAATTAGTAGCCACCGTCCTATAAGATTACATTTTTATTCATTTGAAGTCTTTCATTATTTCTAAACACCACACCACACCAAAATCTTTCAAGCTCAATTTTTTCGAATATAACACACAATCAAATATATATCGTCAATATTATCGACAACTACGAAAATGGACGAGAATTCGCATCTGGAGGTAATTTTTCGGAGAAAATAACGCAGGCGTCTGATTATTCCGCCTGTTCCATGGTACGGGCGTCCCCAGATTCCGCCTGGACCATGGTACAGGCGTCTGGTGCGGACGCTCAGTCCTAGGTCTAGGCGTCTAAACTAGACGCCTGAACCATGGTCGGGACGTCCGATTCAGACGCCTGTGCCATGGCCAGGCGTCCGATTCAGACGCTTATGCGTGGCCAAGCGTCGACGCCTCGGCCATGGTCGGCACAATTTTTGGGCCTGACCCTTTTTTTTGCTCGATTTTAAATATTAATAATAATATTATTAGTATTATTATTAACATTGTGTCAATTAAAAATTTCAGGTTATATTGGAAGAATTTGAAGGCGACGGCGTTGATTATAGTGGTTATTTCGTTAATGACGAAATATTCGCTAGTGATTGTGATGCGATTGCTTGGGCGAAAAAAATTGCTCTTCAAATTGGTTTCGAGTTGATCATTTCATCGTACAAGAATAAAGGAAAGACAAAGCTATTGAGATGTAACCGTGGTGAACGGTACAGAGGGGTATTAAGAGATTTGGATGTCGCTGTTCGAAAGGACACAAAGACGAAAGCATGCAAGTGTACATTTCAGATAAAGGCCGAACAATTGCATGACTTGAGTGGTTGGATAATCAGACCGATCTCTGGGAGTAAGGGTATGCACAATCACTCATTTATTGTTTATCTAGGAGTAAGGGTATGCACAAGGTCTACAGAATTTGTGGAAAACATAAAGAAATGGGTCAAAGGTTTAAAAATGGGAAATGGAAGAAAATCATGGAAGCGGCGACCGAAGAGGAATTTGATCAAGCGGTGCAACTCATGAAGGATACATGGAGATGGAATCCTAAGGTGATATCATACGTTGAGGGTACATGGCTAAAATACAAGGAGATGTTCGTTGTTGCGTGGACGAATAAAGTGCTTCATTTTAGAAACACAACCACTTGTAGAGTTGAGAGTGCACATGCCGAGTTAAAGCAATGGCTTAATTCTTCCACCGGAGCCCTCGATACCGTCTGGACCAAAGTGAACCAGGAGATTGAATCACAACTTACGAAGATCAGATACACACTTGAACAGTCTAGGTGTAAATGCAGGCGTGGTGTATTCGGTTTTCCATTCAACTACTTGCATGTCGTGTTTCCCATCATTGTGCTGCGATTCTTTGTCGAATGAATTGACACGTATGAGAGAATTAAGTGATCAAGTGTACGATCGTTGCGGTTGTTCACTCCAAACCACCCATCAGATTCCTTGTGCGTGTGAGCTCAAGAGACATATGGAATCGCGGACCCCATGCATTGTTAGTCGTCTTCACATATTTTGGCAAACACTTATTATTAGTGATGGTGGGGACACGACCGAATTTGTCGATCCTTCTACCGGTGCTGAATCGGAGGACCAGCGGTACTTTCAGGCCCTTGTCGATGAGGTCAGACAGAACGATCCTGCAGTTGTCCGTAACGTATCACTTATGATCCACGATCATCTTCACCCTGATCAAACGCGTTACGTTGAACTACAAGTGAATACGGCAGTTAAGGGTCGACTAAGAGGAAGTTCATCGACTAGACGCGATCCTAGTGGTTGGGAGTATAGCCAAAGGGGTCGTGGTCGTTCCCGCTCATCCAGTGGTCGTGGCCGCAGCTCTTCTGCATCAGTCCACAATGCCTCTTCATCAGGTATGAACAAATTTATTAATACTGTATCTTTTTTTATATTGGACTAGGATATTTATGTATTACATGTTAAATAAAAAGATAATTTTTATTCGAAACAAAAATAAAAATAGTCTTCTTGACTAATTTTTTATATTTATATGTTACAAATTAAATAAAAAACGTTAGGAATAAAAATAAAAATAGTCTTCTTGACTAATTTTTTTATATTTATATTGTTATGAGAAATTTTTTTGTAGATGTATTATTTTTTGAAGTTTTTCAATGAGTTGTATCTTTTTAAGTTCTAAAATATGTAATATATTGAATATGTGTTTGCAGATGCACACCACCGAGTGGAGATTGGTAACTATCACCATATCGATAAGATACCGGGAATTATTTTGCCGTTTGTTGAAGGTTATCTCGATGTCCCCGGAGACGGTAATTGCGGATTTCGTGTTATCGCCGACTACATATTTGGCGACCAAGATAAATGGCGTATTGTACGTGTATGCATTGCAAATGAAATTATGGCTAACTGTACACTCTACCGATCGATCTACTATGATGGGATTGAACCTGAGGTTCGACGTATTACATGGGATGGTGGTGCGTGTGGATCGGATCATTGGATGGCTATTGCTGAAGATTTATTCCCTATTGCTACTATTTTCAATGCCGCTGTCATACTATTCGGATTCGGAAACGGTAGATCTTTATTTGCATGTCTCACTGTGCTGCCGTTGAAGGCACCCTCAACGGCAACACGGCCTAGCCAAGAGATTGTCATTTGTCATTTAGGAGATACGTACAAACATTTTATTCGTCTAGATTTAATGCCCAATTTTCCTGTACCGCCCATAGCGAGTAACTGGTTTAGAATCCATGATAGTAGTGTTGGTGGCTGGGAGAATTTGTATACGAACAGGAGAGAAAAATGGAATAGATTAATCGGTATGATGTAAAACTTTATTTGTTGTATGTTCCTTAATTAATAAAATTTTCGTTTTTGTTGATCTTTATAGTTGATAGTTGATTTTCTTTTATGTTGATCTTGATAGTTGACAGAAAAATTTTCGTTTTTGTAAGTAGAACAGAAAAAAAAAAAAGTAAAGTGCCAAATGCAAAACGAAAGTGTCAATCAATATACAAAATACAAAAAAAAAAAAAAAAACGAAAACGCCGAACAAAATACCGTCACAAACAAAATATAAAATACAAAATCAGTTGGCCAAATGCCAATCCCTCATGAACTCCTCGAGCATCGTCGTCGCTTCTTCCGCCTGGTATGGGGGAAGGTGTCTGATACAGTGCTGGGTAATACCTACGGATCGACTCACCCACTGTAAAAAATAGAGACAATAAATACAATGAGTAATGTATGATGAAATCAAATAAAGTACAAAGTTAAAGAACATACGTAATCGGTGCTGGAACGAGAAGGGATCACTGATCCAGGTGCTGCACCGTCGTTCAGTAGCTGAGGGTGCGAATACCGATAATACCACTCAATGTAATCATCGGCGCAAGCAGCCTGATCATGAGTAGCCGCCTCATAGTCAGCGAGAGGAAGCCTGTATTAGGGGTGGTATTTCGGAACCGAAAATCCAAAACCGAACCGGAAAAACCCAAAAAAATAACCGAAAAACCGAAACCGAAGAAGACCGAACCGAAAAACAAAAAAACAGAACCGAACCGAACTAATTTGGTTCGGTTCTCGGTTCGGGGTAGAGCGGAACCGAACCGGACCGAAATGGACCGAAGTCAAATTTCAACATACTAAAATGACCTTGTTTTTGTGATTTTGGTGTGTTTCGAATTTTAGTATAATTGGTTTTCCTTTTGTAAGACCCTCATGGGTCCAAGAAGGACCGATAATATGCTCATGAAGTTGTGATTCAATTAATTTAGGTTGAGAGAATGAGCTACTGTGATTTACGATTGTTATATATTTTGAGATATTTGGAAATTGCTATGCAACTCTAGCTTTTATCTTGAAGATATATATATAACTCTTGTTGGCTTGTTGTTATATATAACTTATTCTATTGCATATAATATTTGAATTTATATTGTGAAGAACCGAAAAAATATCAAACCAAATTGAAACCGAACCGGATATTTATAAAACCGAACTTAACCGAACCGAACATCAAAAAGAACCGAACCAAACCGAAACCGAATATTTGGTTCGACTCTCGGTTTCGGTCAAAAACCGAACCGAATGGAACCGAGTCCACCCCTAGCCTGTATGCACCCGTAAACATCATCCAAGCATCAGATGACATCCGGATGGGATAGTCAACTCGGTACAATCTGCTCGACCACGCCCGAACCGCTTTCTCCGGTCTGGTGATCGGGAAAGGGATGGTCTGCACATAACCGAGCTGCCGTAATGCCCGACCAGGCATGTATGGCTCGATAATATCCCGATATCGTAGCCATCCAATGAATGTGGTTCTCGGGACATCCCTCACCGGATCAGGGCCATAAGGCAACCACTGTATCTGCGTACATGTAATCAACAAGTTATACAAGTTATTTTTAAATGAATTGTGAGATTGTTAGAAGGAATCGTTATACCTCTGCGGCTGTCAACTGATCAATGCGGCGACGCAAAGACTGGAGGCGGTGCTCGTCCCTACCCTCGGGCTGGACACTCCATGTAGAAGCTCGAGGCTGCGTGGAGTCAACAATCATACGCTCTCGATGAGGTCGAAAGCAAGGAAAATACTCATAAATCCAAGCCTTAACGAGGGTGAGGCATCCACAAATCCCCATGGAGTCGCCGCGACTAGCGATACCGAGCTGACGGTACATGAAAGCCAATGCGGCCGAACCCCATGAATACTGACCGGTAGTATCCATACCGTCCCTCACCTCCAATATGCAGGAAGGCCTAATCCAGTTACCACTCTTGTCAACAAACAAGGTGGATCCAAATAACAACCACATCCAAGCTACGGCCTGGGTGCCCTCCACTCGACCTCCATCGCGACATGACCTGAAAATCGAGTCCATAAGTACGCCGCCACCACCCCAGTGAGTACTCAGTAGCTCCAACCGCGATACTCCAAGAACCTCCATCACATCCACCTGCAACTGTGTAGATGTGCTATCGGCATCAACCAATCGCCCCTCGACAGGAATGCGAAGGATCTGCCACACATCATGTAACATGATGGTCATCTCTCCGAACGGCATGTGAAAAGAGTTCGTATCGGGTTGCCACCGCTCAACGAACGCAGAAATCAACGGGGAGTCAATATGTCTGAACATGGCGTCCGTCAGGTGGGATAACCCAGTCCCACTGATCCGACTCACTAAAGAGGGTGACATAACTGAGCGCCACTGACTCAAGCTCTGACAAGCAGCAGTCCTGGTGTGACACTTCAGCAAACCTCTCATATCTCCAGTCCAGATACGCGCGGCGACATCCCCACCGAAACTCGGGATAACGCTGCCGTCGATAGGGCCACCATGCATCTCCTCAGAAACCATCCAAGATGTCTCATCCTCTGCCCTACGCCGTTTACTACTGGTAGACCCAGAAGTCACAAACCTCCCCCCTCTCCCCTTCCGAACCCGGCACGAAAATGAAGAAGAATCATCACCGCCCTCCTGATCGTCGGCCTCATCGTGCGAATAATACTCGCTCGAATCCTCGGTGCAAAATCGGTATAAGGTACGTCCTCGAATCCCCTACGCTCGCCTCCCATTGTCTACGAACGGAAGCATCAACACCACGAGCTCTGGTGTGACGCGCTCCAGAACCCATCAACTCTGTGACTAGCGGCATAGATTTGCCCGCTCCTCCTCTCATCTGCATTTAGCAAACAATACAACTAATAAGTAATAATCATACAAAGAATACACATTATTAATTATTAATTGAAAATTTTATTTTTTTCCAAAAATATGGCTGGGGCGTCCGGAACGGACGCTTGAACCATGGCACAGGCGTCTGGTCTGGACGCCACTTCCATGGTCCAAGCGTCCGAGGCAGACGCTTATCCAGCGGCTAGGCGTCCGATCTGGACGCCTGGGCATGGTTTGGACGTCCGTCACGCGTGGGCGTCGTACCATAAGGCCCGTCGCCGTGGGCCGAGCCATGGACAGGCGGATTCGACGGACGCCTGTGCCATGGCCAGGCGTCATCGTCGGACGCCTGTAACAAAATAACGGCCGCGGCCTCTGCCGTGCACTCCGGCACGGCAGCCGCGGCCAATGAAATAGTAGAACGAAAAAATAAAATTACCGGCGCTTTTCCTTTTCCGGACATGGCGGCGGTGCGACGGCAGACGGCGGCTACGCGGCGGTAAGATGGCGGCGGACGGCGGCTTATCGGCGGTAGTGTGGCGGCGGTTCGGCTGCGTCGGGTGGGTTGTTTAGAGAGAAAAGTATTGTTAAATTATGATCCAAAATCTAATTAATATGAATTAAGGGCAAAACGGTAATCTTATAGGGCGGTGGCTAGTAATTTTGGGCGGCGTTTAGTAATCCAGAAAAGTAATCTGTAACGTAAAAATAATCAACAAGTAGATTTGTGTTTAATAAATATTAATTCATTCATTCATTAAAAGTATGCTAACTCTGATTTTTACATTAAAAATATGTTCACTTTGATTTTTAATAACTTTTACTATATATGAATAAAAATATAAATAAATAATATTTAAAAATACATATTAAGACAAATCTAACAAGTATTTATATAGTTATATTATTTTTATACAATGGCTATAAATTTTTTGGTCAAAAATAAATTTTGACAAAAAAGTCAAAGTTAGTATACTTTTGGTGGACAGAGCGAGTATTTTTCTAAAATAGTTTTAAGATTTAAAATATTAATTTCCAGTGTTGTTATGACCGTAGCTTCTAAAAGAAATCATAATGCTGCTTCCAAAACTTGTTGTAAGTGACTCGTAAATTCTAAAAAAAATTGCTTTTTCATCTATTAAATATTATTAAATTTATAAATTTATCAGAAGATTGATTATATTTAAAGATAAGCAACATCAAAAGTAGTCTAAGTAGCATAAAATTGGTTGTAGTTCAGAGCAGCGCCAAAAGAAAAAAGGCCTCTTTGCAGTATTTTTGAACACAAATTGTTAGTTTGAATGCATAATTTTATTTAAGGCCGTAAACGAACAGAGCTGTTCGCGGACAAAGCTCGGCTCGGCTCGTTAAGGGCTCGGTTCGGCTCGATTCGTTAAGAACTCGAGCTCCAGCTCGAACACAAAAATCTGTGCGTTAAGAAAACGAGCTCGAGCAGGGCTTGGGCTCGAGCTCGGTTCGGCTCAATTCGGCTCGTTAAGCTCGATTAATAAATATATTTTAAATTTATTTTAATAATATTTATATATTATATTATAGATTAATAGTTTTTAAATAATTTTCATATATTGAAATATTAATTTTTATATATATTTAAAAAATTGTAATTTTTAATGATAATTTTAAATATTTATTTTAAATAATTTAAATATATTATTTAAATAATGTAAAAATATATAATTATTCGCGAATAGCTCGAGCTCGGCTCGAGCTCGAACACGTTTTTTGTGCGATAACAAAGCTCGGCTCGGCTCATCAGGGAAAAAAATTGAGCTCGGCTCGTTTAGGTCAAAGCTCGGCTCGACTCGATTCGTTTATAGTCCTAATTTTATTTATCAACAATTTTAAGAAATTACAATCAATTTTCGGAGTTTGACAAATTTACAATCTACTTAAAGTACAATTAAATTATAAAATGCGTCAATTAACTGTCTTGGCGCAGTTGGCCATCTAACCTTCAATTTAGTTGGAGGTATTGGAGGTCAAGTGTTCAATTCCTAGTGGCAACACTTTGTAATTGAATTTCTCATGGTCCAATGATCCCTTAGTCTTTGACTAAGGGTTAGGTCCTAGTCCCCGATCTCGATGGAAACCTGCGGTTTGATTATGGAGACCCTACATGCCTATCTATCGGGGTCCAGTATGAAGCAATCACTTGGGGGATAACTCTTTCTGCGCCGAAGTGGAGTATTTTAATTGTTAGTGAGATACATTATTTCGGGTTTAACGGAAAGTTGTTCTGAGGAGCCGGAACTGTTTCTCATAGGATCAGTAATACGAAGTGAACTACCTATATATAAAAAAAAACTATAACATGCGCCGTTAACATGTTCAAGATATTTAAAATAAAAAACACTGATATTATTTAGGAAAAAATACTAATTCTGGAAGTTATTTGACCAAAGATATATAAAAATGAATTTATAATATAAATTATAAAAATGCATTTCTAAGATGTTCAGAGAAAAAGGATCAAAAGACGCCAACCCTAATTGCGGGCATTGGGGCATGAGATTTAAATTAATTTATTAAAAAAAAAAAGGAAGTCTTGGAGTTGGAACCTCATTCATTTTTAGACTTTATTGGCACATATTTTAATATTTTTAGAATAGAGAGTTTTTAAATTAAAAAGGTACTTTTGAAAAATTTATTTACCAAATCCGTGTAATTTCAAAAATATTTATCAAATAGATATTAAAATTTTGGCCCGACAGGCACTGTCCCGCCCTGACCTGTGGCGTATGGGTCGCCCAGCCTCGCGACCCCCAGCGGGGCGCGGCCGGAATGGTGGGTATCATTTTTGGCCCATGGCCATGGGAACCCGCCCCGCACTGTCCCGCATTACTTTTTTATTATTTAAAATATATTTAATATATAATTTATTATATTTTTTTATATTTATATAATTTTTATACACTTGTTGATATATCTTATATATTTATGTTAATATTGACAAATTTCCGATAATATGTATTACGAAAATAAAATACTAGATAAAAATTCATAAAAATATTTATTTTATTCACTTTAAAATAATATTTTTCCCTACGCGGGACGACTTGCCCCGCCCCGCGACCCACAGTGGGTCGACCCGCCCCGTTCACATCGTGGGACGGGTCTGAGTCTTCAAGTACTCGCCCCAACCAACCCATTGTCATCCCTACAAAAAATTATTTGTTGATTTTTATAAGAAGCCTTGTTGGTTTAGATTCAAAAAATTATTGATTATAATAATATTTGTAAAAAAAATTGATAAACATTAATAGCAAAAAGTTAAAAAAAAGTCAAAAAAATTATATTAAAAAAAACAGTAAAAATAAATAAAAAAACTGAAAAAAAAAATATAAAATTTTGAAACTACAAATATTTTTGAAACTACATATATTTGGTAAATAAGTTTTTCAAAAATACTCTTTTGGTCAAAAATTCATAGAATAAAGGACCACGTCATAAATAAATAAATTAATAAGTAGTGAGATTGAAAAGGTAGACCATGGTTTCTAATAATTTAGTTGGGGGTTAGGGGTTCAATTCCTAGTGGCAACACTTTGGAATTGAATTTCTCAAGGCCTAATGATCCCTTAGTCTTTGGTAAGGGTCGAGCTAGCCTCAGAAGTGTTGGTGGAACAATTAAATATTGAGGGCTTCAAGCGCAGTGTGGGAGGCAGGATCTCGGTGGGAACTGCGGTTGGATTTGGGGTCAAAGCGTGGAGCAATCACTTGGAGGACGACTCGCGTGCGCGGTAGTTGAGGATATTTAAGAACCCAGGAGCAGGATACACATCTCGCGATTTAATTGGTAGCGATCTTGTGGAAGTAGAACGTTATCCGAGAACTAGTCAGTGTAAGCTGAACTTCTAGAAAAAAAAAATAATAATTAAATGAAAAGAATGTGATAAAAGTTTGTGTGATTTATGCGAGGTCATATCCAATAATAGAAAGAGAATGTTTTCCGTTGGCGTCCCAAAATGGAGTTAACTGAATGTACGTCGTGGACACGGAGAGTATAAGTTGACGACTTTACCGATTGAGCTATATACAATTATCAAAATGTAACACCCCAAAACCAACCGGGGATATTACAACACTGTGGGCCCCGCGCCGGAACCCACAAGAATAAAAATCATTTTCACAATTGTTTCAAACACGTCAAAGAGACAAAGACAATAATATTTTACGAATAATTAAATGTTTTCCAAAATATATTTCTCAAATACCGTCGTAAAATTTCATTTGAAAATACAAGGCAAAGATACCAAAAGGGGCATTTGGAATGTATACACGAGTTGGTAAAAATACCGAAAAGCCATTTTAAGATACAAATGCAGCGGATATAAACATAGTAAAAATACATTTGCAGCGAAATCATAACAGTCAGGAAAATACTCGGTTCTCAAATACATGCCATAGCCAGTATCACCCGGGAAGCTCATCCCTTCACGACTGCTACAAGCTCGGTTTCCGAGTACCTAAAAGATAAAGTCCACGACGGGGGCAGCGACAATACTCAACAATGATAACGATCACATCATCATAAACAATTACATATCAATGTAATTACAAAGTAAGAATACTTCCAATGTAGTCTTACCGTTATAACCTTACTAACTCATGGTAATCCATATCAAATCAATCCTTACCATAAGCCACACTTCGCTTTCTCAAATGAAGAATGAACTCGAATACAACCATCTATACTGTATTCAAACAATGCCAAGATTCTCAAAACATCATTATATCTCCAATATGGAATAATCTATCTTTGTCAAATTTTGTCCGCCGGATCTCACAATCAAATCCCAAATCAGATAAAATTGATAGTACACAATACATCTGTAGATCAACTATCCCGAAACAATGACAAATCCCGAATATCGATACAAATTATGAACGCTCATACAAACAATAATAATAAACAACCAATTCATCAATCGAGAATATCATCGACATGATAAACTCCAATACTACCAACGATATATCGACGATAACTGAGAATACCATTACATGATAAACTCCACACAAGATCAACAAAGGACCAACAATAACCGAGAATACCATCGATATGGTAACTCCAAACAAGATCAATAAATGATCATCAACGACCGAGAATACCATCGATATGGTAAATCCAACAAGATCAATAAAGGATCAACAATGACCGAGAATACCATTGATATGGTAAACTCCAAACAAGATCAATAAATGATCAACAACGACCGAGAATACCATCGATATGGTAAACTCCAAACAAGATCAATAAAGGACCAACAACGATCGAGAATACCATCGATATGATAAACTCCAAACAAGATCAATAAAGGATCAACAACGACCGAGAACATCATTGATATGGTAAACTCCAAACAAGATCAATAAAGGATCAACAACGACCGAGAACACAAGCGATATGGTAAACTCCAAACAAGATCAATAAAACAACGACCGAAATACCATCGATATCGTAAACTCCAAACAAGATCAATAAAAGATCAACAGCGGCCGAGAATACCATCGATATGGTAAACTCCAAACAAGATCAATAAAGGATCAACAACAACCGAGAATACCATCGATATGATAAACTCCAAACAAGATCAATAAAAGATCAACAACGATCGAGAATACCATCGATATGGTAAACTCCAAACAAGATCAATAAAGGACCACAGGGACAGATATACGAGAGAATAAAATCGTCAAGCATTATACAAATCACATATAGTGGATCTCAAAGACAAACCCGACTGTCGAACATACCCAATCAAACATGGACTATGAATGACCAATCAATATGGCTCAAGATGGACGTCACGATACGCCCGATCCGGAAATATATCCGTGCACAAGCCACCAAAGGGTATCGATCGAATACATGTGTGGTCTTGTACCTAAACAGTCTCACAAAGTACGTCTTGTGTGCACAACTCACTGTGAGGTCGAAACCAACACATGACTATACGTGCCCGTCCTGAAAATCCAACACATGATCGATCAGCACGCAGATATGACTCCAGATATGTCATGATGCAACATGACAACGAAACTCGAAGAAAACACACATCCAATAATCATAAGACTCCCCAAATGAACAACGATAGCTCGACAATGAAAGATCGACACAACTACAATATCGTATTTCGTTAGGCAATAGTTCACAAGATGCTCAACAATGTCTATTATATTAACACATAAACTCCTAAGCTCGCAACCAAGGGTCACAGAAGCATCTACACAGGAATACTTCAGACGTGGGTACCATTCAGGTTTTATCCCTCAATACGGTCTATCAACACATAAACTCCCAAGGTCGCAACCAAGGGTCACGGAAGCATCTATACAGGAATACTCCGGACGTGGGTACTATTCAGGTTTTATCCCTCAACACAGTCCCATTAAAATTACAGTTCTAAAGAAAGACAACAATATAAAATACACCAAACAACGATGCACACTCATTACATGAAACATCAACATACAACATATACAACAATGCGTCACAACAATTACTCTCATAATTGAGCAATACTAAATTACCTTAAGATCGGAGACACTAATCTTTCGACGAACAACATCTCATAACGAATACACAATTATTTGAATCATTCCGAATGAAATACAGTCCATTACTATGAACAAACCACCAACTCGAGATCAATGTCGGCACGATAAACTATCCTCGATACCCAACATCCCATATTATAAACCAAAGATAATCCACATCTTTGTTTTCACCAAACCCCTTTAAATCATATACATTATGATCTAACCCAAACCAAAGCATAATATACATACCATCATCCCGACAATTCATATTTATAATATAATTGCTATATGAATTATAAATGAAATAAAATCAAAACCATTTATTAAACATTATGAACTGAGCAATTATAAACTTGCCTTGATACCGATACGACGAAGCCGTTACCAATTCCATTACCTTTGTCTATGAGTTCCTCAGCACCAACCAAAGCAATCCACGTACTCTCCAGTCTCAGCCGCAACACAACCGTTATAACCAATGATCAATTATCACAACCTAATGCAAAGAACGATTAACAACACATTTGATAACCACAATCAATATAACCAACTAACGAACTCAACGGTCCAACGATACCTCGATCATATACAAAACCGAATAATTCAATATAATCTTACGAACACACATCTACGATACAAGTCCGAAATCTGATAATCTTATCGACAATAACAAGGATCTCAACATTCTCGATTCCAACTCCAACCTTAAATACGAAGTGGCAAGGTTCCTCCTTATTCATATTCGTAAATTAGTGGAGAACAATAATATCGACACAATCGACCAACCGGACTATCCGAATAGTTCAATATTATGAATAACCAAATTCCAAGATTATCCACAATCTTCTAAATCCATTCTCATATGAAGGTAAATATAGAATTCAAGCTTCCTTCAAGAACATGAATTAACATGTAGTCGTGTTCATAATCAAACAAACGACATGGTTCAATGTCTTCTAACATCTAAACCATCATCTAACTCATAACTCAAGACATATATCATCATATTCTTCAACATACTCTTCACATAACATCAAGAATCACAACAATACCACCATATACATCATCATACGAATTAATCATCAACAACAATGTCAAAATCCGAAATTAAAGAGAGGGATTATCTAACATACCTTTTGAAGATGAACATCACAATCACACCTCAAGAATCAATCATATCTTCATATCACAAGCTCTAATCCATGTCATCAAGCTCATAATCAAGTTAGAAGAGCCAAAAATCCATCTTGGAGGGTTGAAGGGCGAAAATGAAGCGAACATCTCCAAAAATGCCAAAGCGACGGGTTTCACATATTTATATAAACCTCAACCATTATGTACGCTACGTAATCCACCTAACGTACGTAACCTTCTTTACGTACGTTAACTGATCTCGTTAGCGTACGTAATACTAATCCAGAGGCTACTGCCTCAATTCGTATCATGTCTTACGTACGTAAAGCCTATGCCATAACGTACGTAACATGGTCGTTGACTTGCTACAGTTATACTCAGTTAACGTACGTAATGGACTACCCATAACGTACGTAGAGCTCTATGTTGACTCGCTTGTCCACATCTGCGTCGAAAGTTGCCGACACCGGGCCCATTCATCGATCATAGCTCAGACATGTCTGATTCTCTTCATAACGTACGTTATGTACTCTACGTAATGTACGTTACACTTGCATCTTTACGTACGTAAGCTCCTACGCTTAACGTACGTAATGGCTTTTATACTTAGCCATTTACAACTGCTCCTGCCGGTCGTCTCAACATACCGGATACATATACACGACATACTGAATACACATACTCATTCCAATAACATTCTCATACGATACACCTAGTACACAATGTACTCAAATGCAATTGTCGACTAAGTACAACAATCATCAACATAACTATCTCAGTTCTCAACTATTTTATCCATATTGTATAGATACCACATTATCCAATATATCTCAGATAAAATAACGCGAAAAATTTATACTGAAAAATCCAGGATATCACATACTAACACCGTTAAAATAAG
This sequence comes from Orobanche coerulescens, assembly GCA_033398695.1. Classification (NCBI taxonomy): domain Eukaryota; kingdom Viridiplantae; phylum Streptophyta; class Magnoliopsida; order Lamiales; family Orobanchaceae; genus Orobanche; species Orobanche coerulescens. Next base: position 7,360,648 of record CM065816.1, on the reverse strand, counting down.
TTTCCTCATCGAAACTTGCAATTCTATCACAGACAATATCTCAACCAAAATATCCAAACGCATCACGAAAGCAGTCAATCGTTGCAACAAGCGAATAACCAAAACAATATACTTACAGGTGCGTGAAGCCGATGATCTCCCATGATACTAGCATACGACTCCCATACGAAGTCTCGACACAATACCAACACTCACCAGTATTGCAAATATAGCAATTTTGAAAACATTTCAGAAATTTTGTAACCTTCAAAAATCGGTTTGACTAAAATATCAGAAAAATTATTTTCAAAAGTCACGCTACTACCGCACCGGTAGAGCCACATAACACACATGCCCGGGTTTTATGAAATCCAAGCTCCCATAACGCCCCCAAAACCAACCGTGGATATTACAGCACCGTGGGCCCCGCGCCGGAATCCACAAGGCTAAAAATTATTTTCACAATCGTTTCAAACACGCTAAAGAGACAAAGACGGTAATATTTTACGAATAATTAAATGTTTTCCAAAATATATTTCTCAAATACCGTCATAAAATTTCATTTGAAAATACAAGACAAAGATACCAAAAGGGCCATTTTGAAAGTATATACGAGTTGGTAAAATACCAAAATGCCATTTTAAGATACACACGCAACGGATATAAACATAGTAAAAATACATTTGCAGCAGAATCATAACAGTCAGGAAAATACTCGGTTCTCAAATACATGCCATAACCAGTATCACCCAGAAAGCTCATCCCTTCACGACCGCTACAAGCTCGGTCTCCGAGTAGTGAGTACCTAAAAGATAAAGCCCACGACGGGGTCAGCCACAATACTCAATAATGGTAACGATCACACCATCATAAACAATTACATATCAATGTAATTAGAAAGTAAGAATATTTACAATGTAATCTTACTGTTATAACCTTACCAACTCATGGTAATCCATATCAAATCAATCCTTACCATAAACCACACTTCGCATTCTCAAATGAAGAATGAACTCGTGGGACGGGTCTGGGTCTTCACGTACTCGCCCCGACCCGCCCCATTGTCATCCCTACAAAAAATTACTACCTCCGTATCTTGTAACTGCAACACATGGTCTTTCACGCTTGCCAATGCACAACTTTGATTATTTATATCTTCAATTCTTTATTTCAAAAATTATAAGAAGTTGATATTTTGAAAGTATATTTCGAGATGAATCTAACAAGATCTCACATGACTATATTTTTTCATATGTATAACGCACAAAAGATGGTCAAAAGAGAGTATGTGAACAGTGTAATAGTCAACACATTGCAATAATAAGAAAACGGACGAAGTATTTGTTTATATTTGTAAGAAGCCCTTGTTAGTTTAGATTCAAAAAATTATTGATTATAATGATGCTTGTAAAAAAATTTGATAAACATTAATAGCAAAGAGTTAAAAAAAAAGTCAAAAAAATTATATTAAAAAACACAGTAAAAATATTAAAAAACTGAAAAAAATATAAAATTTTGAAACTACACCTATTTGGTAAATATTTTTGAAACTACATATATTTGATAAATAAATTTTTCAAAAATACTCTTTTGGTCAAAAATTCGTAGAATAGAGGACCACATCATAAATAAATAAACTAATAAGTAGTGAGATTGAAAAGGTGGACCATGTATAGTTTTTTATAATTAAATGAGAAGAATGTGATAAAAGTAGTGTGATTTATGGAGTCATATTCAATAATAGAAAGAGAATGTTTTCCGTAGACGTCTCAAAATGGAGTTAACGTGGACACGTAGAGTATAAGTTGACTACTTTACCGATTGAGCTATATACAATTATCAAAATATGGGATGGGAGGGTAAAAATACATATATTCTAAACGTCCATTAAATCCACTCATGAGGCAAAATGAACATAGTCGATCTAGAATTGGGGTATGTTTAAATTTAAACTTGAAAAATTCACAAGGGTTCAACTGAGTTTATAAAAAATAAGTTTGAACTCAGCTCGACTGGCAAGCTAGGTTTTAAGCTTAGTCGAGTCGAGCTATAATTCAAGTATTATTTAAATAGAAATAATTAACATATCATATCAATATTATATGTGTGTAATAAAATATATTGCATAAATAATCTATCGGTTTTCTAATATATAAATACACGTAAATGATTATATTGGATGTGTTTGTGTGTGTGTGATTGGCTCTGTGGCTATAAATGAGGCTCAAATTCGGCTCAATTAAAAATCGATTCGACAAGTAGACCTGAACTTGGTCAACACCGATTTCGAATCAAGTTTTGATCGAGTCACTCGTGAGAGGTTTACATATAGCTCATCGCGTTTACAATCCACTTCATCCGTTCGATTCAATCGATTGGACCGATAATTTTGAATCGTTGGCTACGATCTAGTTAACCAATAACCACATTTTGGTTCAGAAACGTAACGATGAACCAATTCAAGCGAGTTCGATCATATTGATATCTTTTATCAATCTCCAAACCTCCAGTTTTATTTTTATTTTTAATTTGGTTCCAAACTTTTAACATAGGGGGAAATCAACCGAATCGGTTGAACCGCCGGTTCTACATCTTCGAGATTGATATTTTTCTACGTTCCAGATTAGTTTATACATAAAAGATACGCATTTCATGCATCAAAATGTCAATTCATTTTATGCATCAAAATATCAATGCATTAAACAATACATTTCATGCATAAGTTTTCGTGAGAATGAATATATGCCAGCCATTTAATCAAGATTTATGAATTAAATTTATTCTTATTTCTTAACTTAAACTCCATTCTCAATAAAACCAACTCATATATATATATATATATATATATATATATATTATTTTTAGCTATCTAGAGAATGGAATCCTTCATTTATATTTTATGATTATCAATTTTGGGGTAGATTTAGGTATATATATCTTATAAACCGGTTAAATTCCATATTTATTTCAAATGAAAGTTCGCTAATTGAATAATTTAAATAAATACTTAGAGTCAATTCCTTTTTTTCCACCATAAATATTTTTTTACCACAAGTTTAATTTTAATTTTTTGTCTTTTATATTAATTCTTAATGTTTACTTTGTAATGTTTGAATTTTCATTGAGAAAGATAAAAGTTGTAGCAACTTATATTTAATTATTTAAATATTTCATAAATTTAAATAAGTTAGAGTAAGTAGCGGGTATTATTATACGATTTTGAGAAGAAAGGGAGTAATAAAGTGACTCTTTAATTGAATTTGAGATGAGAACGAGCATGTAATTTTAAACGGGTCCGAGAGGCTGAACCATACCATCATCATTTCGGGCATTAATATACGAGTTTGAGATGAAAACATGTAATAAAAAAATATATTTTAATAAAGTTTGTGATATGTATAAGTATATAAATCCTAAACAGGTCTTATGAGTGAAGTATTGGCGAAAGTCAATAAATATTATTTTTTTTTAATTTCTTTTTATAAATTACAACGTAAAATGATTTTCCATCGAATTTTAGAGCTGCATGAAAAGATATTAGTCTAGTTAATTATACTTCAATTATTTTATGCATAATATTGCTATAATATATACTTTATATGATATTTGGGCATATGTAACAAGAAGACGCATGATTTATCGAGAATATTGTTAAAATATAATTTATATACCTATGGTCCCTTGCGGATAGAGATGGCAACCTAACGAGATCCTATTAGATTTAGATCTAAATTGGTTTTACATAATTCAAATTCAAATTTAGATCCAAATTCGGATCCGTAGGAATCATAAACACAAGATCCAGGTCTAGATTCATCGAATCTAACAAATAGGGTCTGGATCCAGATCGTGATCCAACTCATTACACCTAGAGCTCGAATTCGATACAAATCCATTTTTGGGATCCAAATCCTCTAAAATGAATATGAATCCACCGGATCCGGACCACATCTGAAATCCATTGTCATCTTACTTGTGGATATATGGTAAGTGAGAATCACCATTTCGATATCAATTTATAAAATTAACAAGTTATACAGCCACATTCATAAGATTAGAAGTTATTGATACCATTTTGATTAAAAAGACTAAATTATCCTTACTCTCCATCAAGTGCGCAACGAATGTGCCCACGATCGCTGCACACGATCATCACAAACGATCATGTCCCATTTTGTGTAGCGATTGTGTCTTTGCCCATGATCGCTGCACATAATCACATCCCACCATGACGATCGTGCCTTTGCCCACAATCACTGCACACGATCACATCCCGCCGTGTGCAACAATTGTGTCCAAAATATATGTTGAGCTTCGATCTATTTTAAGGGTATTTATTGCTTTTTGTATTTATAAATTCTACTTTTACCGATGAAGATATATAACTTATATATTTTATTGATTGATATTAAAAAAGATATAACTAATACGCATATCTAGACATATATCTACAAAAATAATAAAGAATATAAAATAAATAAAACAAAAAATGAGAGATAAAATATAAAAAGGATAAAAGAAAGTAAATAACAACAATATTGTCTCCATCTTGTTTTTTCTTTCTTCCTTCTTCTTTTATTTGGTTTTTATTCTTACCAAGTATAGAGACAAAAATCCATACTTAATATTAAAAGAGAGTTGCAAAAAAATTTGAAGAACATGTGTTATCACCATATTATTTCTTTTTTATTCCATATATAATATCTACCAATTAAAAAAAATCTCCTTTTATTTTTAACTTAATAGTTTAAACAATTATATTTTTTTCATATCAATTTTATTTTTGATAAAAAATATATCAAATTAATTCTTACTTAGTACTCTTTAATTTGACATCCACATAGTATATATATAAAGTAATTTAAATATAATAAAGATATATTAGATGATTAAAATATTACCATATAAAAATACAAGAATATTAAAAAATATATATTTTTAGTTTGTTTTTTACTTTTGTACTTCAACAGTTATTTGATTTTTCAGAATTATTTTGTTCTGATTGTGAAATAATAAAATAATTATAATAATGCCAAATCATAAAAAAAATTATATTAGTAAGAATATAGGTTGGATACTTTCAATGAAAGTTGATAATAATAAATATAATTTAATTTATTATTTATAAAATTAGATATAAGACTCATATTGTCTTACATGAAAAATAAATGCCTATGCTTAATTAAATTATGGTTTTTCTATCATGTGCCCTGAGATTTATAAATTAAAGCAAATCAAATAATAGTTTATGTGTATGTGTGTATATTTGCTCATGTATATTTTCTAATAATTTTACAATATTATTGAAATTCAATCACATATTAATAATATAATAAAATATTTAACATTTTACGCCGTGCATCGCACGGGAGGACATCTAGTAAAAATAAAAGGAGGGAAAAAGTAGAAAGACAAGTTTGGCTCTCTATAGGAGGCTATTAGACCACTTTTAGACTATAATAGCTACAGGACTTGAATATGAAGGCTATTGCCTATTGGAGATGGGGTTCGTAGAGTATATTGCATCTCTTACATATTGAATAAAGAGCTGTTTTCTTTACTTTCTCCCTCCCATTTTGGCTACTTTCATTAGCATAGTGAGAGAAAATATGGCAATGAACTGCACTGATATTTGATGGGATACTTACAAAGTTTCTCTAAAATAAACAAATTACAACCTTTTAATGTTTTGTTTATCTTAAATCTAAAGGGATGACCCTAATATTTCTATTAATCGTCAGACGGATTGTTTAAGTACTTTATGCTTATAAAGAGAGAAACACTCAAAATGATTATTTTTTTATATATATAAATAACCTCTGACCTATACCATTTTGCATTACACTCACCCGAACTCGGTCATTAGTTGTCTTGAAACAAAGCCTTGGAAACCAAGTAGGACGACTTCCGGAGACCGTTACACGCTTTATCTCCACCGTCGTTTCCTCTGGAGCAAGCGCGTTTATTTCCCGTCATTGGAGTCTCGCATACCACGCGGCTATAAGTATAATAATCGGCTGTTTGCCTGTCCTTATTCCTCTTTGATTTGTTTGGAATAGGATCCAGCTTATTTTTCATTGCCTTGGGCTGCTTCGGGGCCCAAACTCTCTGCAAATCACGGGCCTTGCTAACGAAAGGGGCAAACCTTCTGGCCCTCTCCCTCCTCTCCCGGGCTTGGTTTAGGATTTGGGTGTACTCATCATCGTCTTGAATCTTTTGTGGACTATCACAGGCATTTGTATGGGGCTGTGAGGAGTCTCCTTCGGTAGAGAATGATTGGTTAATGCTGTTGGACTCGGCCTTGTCGTTTCTGTCATACTTATCCCTCCATGAGTGACTGCTGTCCTCGCTGTTAAACACAAGACTCGGACTTTGTTCCTCGTCACCAAATGGCAGTAAATCCATTTCAAGGTATATCTTATTCACAACATCTTCGAGTTCGACTGAATACCTGAGGGAAATGTCGGCAGTAGATTAGAGTTACTTCATCATCATCATCATCATCACCACTCGGTGGCATGAGGATTATGTTAATAAAAAAAAAAAGCAATAAAAAACACAATTGTTTGCCCAGGTTATTGAGAGAGTACAAATTACAATGACAACAACAGACTGTTTATAATCTAGGGGTCGTAACTCTAATACAACTTCTACGTAATTATAAAAACACCCTTACGAAAAATTCGCCAGCGTGGTCCAGTGAACAGTACTTCAATCTCCACAACCATATAAATTGCAGTATCAGCTAATGGTTTAAAAGTATTTAACACTATATACTCATACAAAAAGCAAAGTAGCAAAGTCTTACGCCGGATGCCATTCCCGTCGCAATCATCATACAACGGACTAATTAGATTAAAATTACTTATCAGATTTAAATTACTTGGACTGTTCACCTTCTTTTCCTAATGCTTTCGACAAAATAAACAAGAAAAGGATTTGTAAACATGGAAAGCAGTATCTAACATAGCTTGGACAGTGTTTTACCTTGCCCTTATAGTCCTTTCAACATAATCATATAGGCTAACATGACCGTGAATTCCTCCTGCCACAAGGTACTGAATGATCTCTAATAAGGAACAAATCTGTTTCATCAGCTTCCTTTTTCTACATTCTCCCAGCATGGCTGAAGCATTGGACCGCAGAATCTCCATTCGAAGAAAAATCTGCATTTCGTATCTTGTGCAAAAAATTAAGGAAAAGGAGAATCGAAAATGTCACTACTACAAAATAACTCATCAGATACTCGGAAATATAATAACATAGAAAGGATACTCTCTGATTATATTTTCTGATGAACAAGGATCGGAATCCTGTTGTATCTTCTTCATTTCCTTAGGAGACTTTAGCAGAAGTTGTATTAATTTTTCATCAACGGCCTCACTATAAGAATCGTCAGAATTATTTTCAGTCCCACTGTTATGTTGCAACCAACCAACGGATGATTTGACAACTCGTTCTGCCAGATTCTGTAAATCCATTCCTGATTCCAGACCATGCTGGATTTTCTTAGATAGACTGTTAAAAAAAGTTTCTGAAGTTTCTGAGTTTGAAACAGGCAGAGCTTCTTCTTTTGCTGGAGATGGTTCGGACGAAAATTGATTACAGGCAGATAATTCCTCCACGAACTTGGATTCAGGCAGTGCTGTTGAGAGATTCACATCAACTTTGCTAATTTGTTTCATCCAGCATTTAAGAAACTTTAGCCTTTTAGATTTTTCAAAATATCTGCTGGCAATGTAAAGCTCAAACAAGTCGAAATTAGATCCTTCGACGGCCGCTTTACAGAAGGAACTCCATGTCATTTTCTGATAAAGAGTCCTTTGGCTCTTTTTACTTTTACCATCTACATACTGTACACAATTAACAGTCGTGGAGGTATCGGTTTGAGAACCACGACACATGTCTGAGTTGTTTATGTCCTCAGTACTAGCTAAAACATGACTGGCATCAAAAATGTAGAGGATAGCCAAATGAGTCGTAAAAGGCTTCAAACAGCCCGTCAATGTATTTCCATTACTGCTCAAGAGGGATACAGAAGCCCAGTAATCTCTCATATGAAGAAAACTCAAAAACATTTGCCAGGTAGGTAACTGATTTCTACAGGTGATCCCACCCATTTCACCATGCAGCATCTCAAGAACCCCGTCTGCGAAAAAGTCATCGGCACTACTGGTTTTGTTTTTATTGGATTCTTGAAAGCACTCGCGAACTAAAACAATCTCTGACGGGCCTCCAGTGTCCTCAGACTCATTATATCTGTGAACGCTCTTAACATGAAGCTTCACTTTCCCATTACCTAAACGGAGCTTAAATCCATCTTGAATATGAACACTCTGTGGATCCCTGGATTCCGTGTCATTAACAATGTCGTCATTTTTTATACTAAATGGCAAACTCTTTAGGCTAACAAACTCAAGATCACAGCACTTGCATTCTAATGGCATCCCTTTCACATCTAATATCTCCAGGCTCAGTTCCCCACTATGTTTTTTCTTTTCAATACCACCAAAAAGATTGACAGAGTCAAATGACATCATAATTTTTGGATAAATTAGACCTAAAGGCAACAAAGCCGAGCCTAAAACAATTAAATCGCTGGAACAAAAACTCCAACCTATTTTTCCAATGCCATTCCTCAAATTTACTAAATTACAGCTACATTCATTTTTCTTCAAATCAGCTCCTTCAATATGGAATGCATCACTCCTAACATCAACCCAACATAAATGAATATCCTTAACAGTAAATGCCTCTCTCACAGCGCAAAAAACCTCATGAAACTCACGCATCTCCAAATATTCAACCAAATTATCAACTGACTGAGCTAATGGTGAAAGCAAAATAACCAAATTAGAAGGAATCTTCATTAATTGTCCATTAAGAAAATCATACTCACCTAACAGGTTATCCTGCTCGGTCTCCCACGCATAGTCATGAATTAATTGAATCAACGAGCTCGCAGCATATGAAGCACGTGAGCAACACGGTGGATTTGGCAGATCGGCGAGGGTAGATATGGAATTGAAGGCGGTAGAGAGGGAATCTAGGGTGTGACTAGGAAGATTAAAGGAAAGGGAGGGGGTGGAGAGGTGGCGAGGGAGAAATGAGGCTGAGCGGAGGGGAGAGAGGGAGGAGAAGAAGAATTTGAAGGCGGATAGAGAGGCGGAGAGAGGGAGGAAGCGAAGGAGGCGTCCGGCGACGGAGGTGACGGCAGAGAGGTAGGAGGAAGGGCTTTGGAGAGTGAGAAGTGGGTGAAGGTCTATGAGGAGGACTAAGCGCTGCGTTTTGGAGAAGTTTAGCGGTGCGGGATCTGCCGGCACCATTTGTGTGGAGGGTTTTATGCGACGGTGGAGGGGCTAATATGTGCTGGTTGTGTAATGTTCCGGCATCGATTAGCTAAAGGTGAGCCGAAGGAGAAAGGCGAAATGAGACAGATCGCAGGGGAACGGATCTGGATGCTAATATGCGCTGCGGGGGAATCAGGATTCGGGTTTGAGCGGGAACGCTGCAAAAATGAGAGCGGGAGACCTTTTCAAATAGTTCGTATTTTTTTTACTTGCGGGTCCCATAGTTTGTGAATTTACCTTTTTTTACCTGCGGGTCCCATACTTTGCCAATTTACCTCTTTTTTTTTTTTTTTAAAATCTGTCGTTTCTGCCTCTTTCTTCTGCCACTGATATTCTTTTGATTCTATCCATCTATTTTTTTTATATACTTAATACTCTCTCTTCCTCATGAATTTGTACATTTTGATTTTCTATTTGACCATAAATTACAATTAATATATATATATAATTAGATAAGTATTTGTTAGATTTATTTTAATGTATATTATTTTTAAAATGTTATTTTTTATATTTTTCTTTATATATAATTATACTCATTAGTGGTAAAATTGTACTTGGGATATCGTAAAATCAGAGTGTTCGAATTTCTAGAGAACGAAGGGAGTATATATTATTATGGCTAAATTGCATAAAAATTGCTAACCTTTTTTGCAATTTTGGTTTATTTCCCTACCTTTTAATTTTAGGCTAAAATTATCAATCTTTTAATTTTTCTCAATTTTCACCTGCTTTATCATTTCCCCCAACTCGAACCTGAGCTAGAAATCGGCGTTGCTTACATGACAAATCGGTCAAATTCGATAACTGACGTCGGTTAAAGGAAGGAAAACGTCTATTTGGCCAATTTGAATAAAAAATGTTCAATTTTTTTTTTAAAATTTTGGTTTATTTCTTTACCTTTTTTTATTTTAGGCTAAATTGTCAATCTTTCAATTTTTCTCAATTTTCACCTAATTTTTAGAAGACGTATTTTAATTTGTGCCACATAATCGACCAATTCAAGTCACCTCAGCGCCACGTGAGTAATTAGACCATGTCAGGAAATAATTTCACTGGAAAATCGGGTGAAAATTGAGAAAAAATAAAAGATTGACAATTTTAGTCTAAAATTAAAAGGTGGAGAAATAATCAAGAATTACAAAAAAAATGAGCAATTTTTATGCAATTTAACCTATTATTATATATAACTCTGCTAATCCCCCCTCCTCTTATCTTCCCCCTCAAGTGGGCAAAACAGGGTGAAAATACCTATTTTGTCTCTCTACTAATTTTTTTACTTTTTATCTCTTAAATTATAAAACTATAATTTTTTATTATATTTTATTCATAACTTGATATAAATATATTTTTTATAATTTTAAAAAAATATTTATATTTTAGATATTATTTAAATATATTTTGCAATCCATGTACTGCATTTTTTATTTGCACTCCCTCAACTTAAAAAAATACAATTTTTTATTACAACTTGATATAAAATATTTTCTTATATTTTTATAAAAATATATTTCGATTTTAAATTATTATTTTAAATTTATTTCTTTACTCTCGTTTATATTGTTATATATTTATATAAATATCATGATATTTCTTATCAAATTAAATTAATATTTTAATTTTTATATCACCAATTGAGTTGTCATTTCAATATCTTTCATCAAAATATTTCCCTATGGCAATATTTATACAACATTGGAGCTACTAATAGATATATATATATATAAAATACACTCAAAAACGACAAAATATCTATGGTCAACATGAGTATTGCCATACAGTGAGCGTTTCGTTTATGCTTGGACGAATTATTATATGCATCATGGATGTCGATCAAGTCAAAAGTATTATGTTCTACTTTATTTACTAAAATAATAGTATTTATGCATGTTGTTTTTGTGTAACGACACATTATTATAATTTTATAGGGTAGAGTGAGCTCATTCAAGACTCAAAAAGTACAGTAGTTGGGTGATACTGTGTCTTCAATTGACACATCTATTGAGAACATAGATAAGATATTGAATTTGGAATTCGGGGATATAAGAGCATCGTTTGAGAAGTCGCAAATTATGAGGTTTCATATTTTCAATGATGAGATCTATATAAATTTGCAAGGGTGCATATCCGTAAGGGCACTTCACTTAATCGATAATGAGCTGAAAAATGTTGATGGGCAATATCTCGGAGTTGTAGTTGTAGTTTAAAATTCACATACGATTTGCCCTGTAAGCATCGTTTGTCATATTTTTGGTCACAATGCTTGCCAATTCCAATAGGTGAGATACACTGGCATTGGACAAGATTATCTATGAGCCTGGAATTATCAAATGAGGATAGTTCATCTCCCGATAGAATGACAATGTTACAATGTTAGATGGGATTTCCATATGTTAGATAAAATGATCGACATGATAGATCCATCTAACTGCACATACCAAGAACCCCCATACAACACAAAAAGCAAAGGTCGGCCTAGTCGAAAAGAGCAAAATCAAGGAAAGATGTGTTCTTGCTTTGAGTCGACTAACACTCGGCGAAACTCTGATCCATATATTTGCAAAAAATAAACAATGCACATAAGTTGCAGACAGACGGAAAAGGAAATTGTTGCACATGGGTGACGGACGAAGAGAGTATTAGTAATAATCATAGTAATCAACAACAACAATAATAATAGCAATAATAATAAAAATTAATAATAATAATAATAAGATGAACTGGATGGACCCGACCCGACTTAACCTGATTTGAACTGAAAAACTGAAAAATAAGTTCAAAAGAACACGCCTAACTCGTCCAGTTTCTTCATCCCCAACCTTACATTTTTATCCACCCACATCCTCTACCATAATCTCTACCATAATATATAATTTTAAAATCAGAAGATTTCGGGTTTTGGGTTCCTTGTATCACTCAACCATACCAACAAAACTCCATGCTGCCTTAATTGAATTCTTGAACCTTTGAGTTCTCAAGAATTTGAGATTTGGATTAATAGCATACACTATACACATTAACAAGCCCTCATTTAGTTTCATGGTTCTAATTATAAATCCCCTAATAATATGATTGAAGGTGATCCGCAGCATCACCAAAGGTCATAAAGCAGACAGCCAAAGTCTCAGTGTTTGCCCAGATTAATCCTTAAGCTCTTTTTTTGTTGGATGGGCTAATAAAACTTTCAAGGAAGAAGTTTGGGTCTCATGTCCTTTCCAGCTAGGGGTGTTCATAAACCGGTACCCAATTTTCCGGTAAATCGGGCATCAATTTAAGCGGTCCGCGGCCCGACCAGATAAATCAGGTACCCGTTTTACCAGGTACTCTATTTTTCGGGTCGGGTCAGTTCCGGATCCGAATCGTATTTTGTACAATTCTAAATAATATAAAAATAAAATAATATTTGCAAGAATCCAATAACTCTACTTAGTAATTAATACAACAAAATCAAATAACTCAGCAAATCACGTGTTTGCATCAATCTCAAATAAATTACGATAATTTAAAACAACATAAGAAATTAAAGTTTTAATACAAAAAACAAATAAACAAGGTATATACTTTGAAATAACTTTTTCATAATTATTAAGTATATAATATACAAAATACTGTCTCAATTCATCCTATTTCATCAGATCCGGGGTGTGATAGGGTTCTGTATATAATATATATAATCATATATCGGGTCGGGTACCCGGTCCGAATAATATTTTCGACCCGTACTCGGACCCGAATTTATTTCCTTTCATCGGGTTGGGTATCCGGCTCGAAAATTTTTTAAAAATTATCAAAATACCCTTACCTCGAATCAACATATAGTCGGATCGGGTAGTTCGTGTTGAAATGCTGAGATTGCTTCTTTCTTGTTTATTTGGATTTGAGTGATTTACTTCAGTTAGACGGTTAGTTTTGATGTGTCTAATAGCAGGGTATTTGGATTTTGTGATTTACGATCGGACCATAATGTCTTTCTTTCCTTATTCACGACTGGGATAGTTTGGATACAAACTTTTCTTCTCCGGGATATAACGGGTTTTCTTCTCGGTCAAAAACAGGCAAAGGGAAAAGAGAAGGAAACTTTCTTCCCTCGTAGCAATTGAATATGAACGTATGGTTTTGTTAGGATTTCATATAGAACTTATTCAAAGGAAAAACAGACATTTATGGTTTTGTTAGGATTTTCTCGTAGCAAAGGGAAAACGTGTTTTATGGTTTTAGTTAGGATTTGTCGTAGCAAAGGGATAGTTTGGATACAGACTTATTCTGTTTTTGTTAATTCTCTCTTAAAGCCCCTTGATATTAAGAGTACTTCAATAAGAACTTATGGTTTTTCAATTAATATTTGTTTGTTTGTGTATTTATTTAAGATGAAAAGATACTTTGAAGTGTGTCCCAAATTCAAAGGTAGTTCAAGTGGTTCGTAATTGAAGATCCACCGGAAGCTCAACATTCAAATGATACGCAGATTGCCGTTCCATCAAACTTTGCTAATGAGAGAGAAAAGAAATGTTGAATTGGAAACTTTGATAGCCAACCCCGGACGTAGAAAATCAATTTCAGAATATCATCTAGACATTCAAAATGAGGTAAGAAAAACTTACCTAAAAAAGGTCCCAATCAACCTCGCAATTTTACATTTTCTTGGACAAAGTATGGTGATAAGAGGCGTCGATTTAATGTGAATTGGTTTAATAAATATGATTGGCTTGAGTATAGTGAATTTGCTGACCGTGCATATTGTTTGATGTGTTATTTGTTTAAGAATGTGTCATATTATGGTGGTGATCACTTTGTTGAGCTTGAGTTTGATAACTTGGATAATCTTTCAAGAATTGATAGTTATGCTAATTCTACCAATGGTTCTCATGGTGCTTGTGTGCATATGAGTCATGATTTTATGAATCTAAATGAAAGTATTGGGGCTTCCTTAGTAAAACAAACTCATAAAAAAATCTTGATTATAAAATCCGTGTGTCTACATCTCTTCTAGCTACTAAATGATCGTCTTTAACATTTATAGAAAGAGATGTACTTAAAACTATTAGTAATGATGTTATTTTAGCACATTTTCAGGTAATATAGGCGATTTTCTTTGTAAATGTACGGATCCTTTGTTATTACTATTACTTTCTTTATGTATTATTTGATATCTTTAATGTAATTTTAATATATATTTTATCGTTCGACATTTTTTTTCGTGGGACGATCGGTGCACCAGTGGTTTTTCTGTACTGAATCCGCATATGATTTTTATGAACACCCTTAGTTCCGGCCATAAAGGTTTGAAGTCAGCATATTGCAATTTGCACCATTGCGATGGAGTGCCTTCGAGAAACGCAATCTGGTCTTTAATTCCTAATTTATTTATTTTTAAAAAAATCTGAAAAAAAAATCAAATTTTGACTTTATATTTGGCATTTTATGTAATTTGGGGTGAATGTGCTCGATTGGAGAAATATAAGGGTTTAATGTAGTGAATTTGAAACTTAAAGGGTCTAATGTGTATCTATGGGAAAGATAAGGGTTGTTCACCCAAAAAATAACCCACGGTAAGATGAAAAAACTCCCTAACTCGGCACGTCGTCGTATCGAACCATATCTTCAATCTTCATCTTCTCCAGTCTTCTCCGCCGCCTTCAATTTCATTTCAGGTGCAGAAGAACGAAAACCCAAGAAAAAACAGCAAAGTGGAACTTTCAATGATTCCACTTTCAATGATTCCACCTCCGCCATTCTCAAAACCGAAGTTATTTCCCCCCACAATCCCTCCAATTCTCAGATTCGTCCTACCTTGCCCCCACCTTTACCTCTCAATTTCCAATTCGAGAAAGACCCTTTCTCACTCCAAGTCGTCTGAAGAAGACGCCGTTCTTTCAGAACCAGAGGATGGATGTTTGCAGAAACTACCTGAAAAAAAGAAAGCTATATATTCTCATAGTTTGCCATGTCTTGAGGCATGGCTGAGAAGCTTGGGATTCTATCAGAGCAGAGACGATAGAGCTGTTTGGTTTGTCGAAAAGCCCGACTGGCATGCTCAGCTATCACTTGACGTCACTGATTTATACATAAGGTTTGCGCTTACATGGATTGCTCTCTCTCTCTCTCTCTCTCTCTGGATCTCTCGATTATTTTCATCTTTGTTGTTCAAGATTTTTTGTGGGTCATCAGAGTATCAGAAGAAAAGGGAAGTGCTTCTCGACTAGTTTTTCAGAGATTGCAAGCATTCCCTTATTATGGCCTAAATTTAGCCTGTCAAATTAGATCAAAAGAATTTGGGTATAAATATGAGGAATGGAGATCCTCTCCAGTAACTGGACGGTCCAGTTCAATCTGGACCGTCCAGATCACACACACCCGTGCGGGTATGTGTGTGTGGGGCTGCATCGGACGGTGCAGCCCCTTCCAGTCCTCTCCGGAAATGGAGAGGATCCGGACTCAAATATGAGATATGCGCTCGAATACAAACATGGACAATTCTTATATAGCTGTGAATCAATCCAAACGACCTGAACATATATGTTCAAACTTGTCTAAAATTTTATCGAGTTTTAAATATTTGAGCTTGATTTGATCAGTAATCGAGCCGAGTTTGAACGAGCTTTAATCGAGCCGAACAAGAATCGAGCTCGAGTAAATTGATTTCTTTTATATGCATTTTATAATTATCATTCAAATCGAGCTGGGTACGAGTCGAGCTTCATATTTTATTTAGTTAACACTATAAATCATGCAAAAAGTAAAGTAGCAGAGTTTTACGCCGGATGTCCTTGATGTAGCACAACATCTTCTTGCGAAGCTAAAAATGAGATGAAATTCCTAAGTTGTCACCATTATAGGTTTTTAGGGAAAACAACGTACAGTCAAACCTTGATAAATGAATATGATTGGGACCGGAGAAAAATATTTTGAACATGTTATAAAGAGTTGGGACCGGAAAAAATTATTCATTTGGCGAGGTTATTCATTTATCGAACATTCATTTATCGAGGTTTAACTGTACACGAATTAATCAGACAAAAAAAATGAAATTTAGATTCTTGTCTCACTAATGCATTCCGTAAGACGGCCTTGTACGAGATTTTGCCCATCAAATTTCACTCATTCCGTCTTTTGTTTTTTCTAACAACTGCATCTGCAGGTATCTAAAGAGTGGAGCAGGCAATCTCGAGAAAGATGTCGAAAGAAGATTCAGTTATGCGCTAAGTAGAGAAGATATCGAAAATGCCATACTTGGAGGACCCTGAGGAGATTATGAGGCTGATAATACAAAACACTCACTTGTGCTTAATTTAACCTCCTTCTGAAATTGTCAGTTTTATTAGCTGATAATTGTTTTAGTATATAATATTACTGATGATGGAGAAATAATCCCTATAGGAAACTTCTGCCTATGAAATTGGAACTTTTGTCTATTTTTTTCTTCTTGAGATGGATGCCTCGACTGAGTCATGAATCATCGACTGAGTCATGAATTTTACAATTAGAAAAACCAAGAACTCATTTGATTAGAAAAACTGAAACTATCCATAATCGCCCTACATCATACAGTTACAGTCTGTCTTCAATCATACAGTTACAATAGTCTTAATTTGGACTAATGGAATTAAAATTGAGGATTCCAAATCCTTAATAGGATTGTTAGGATACTTAATTCTACCATTATTGGAGTCCCTTTGGAGGGATTCAAGAAACCCTTTCATTTGGCGTCATTTGAAATCCGAGTTCTCCACAAATCCAAGACCTCTGATCCAAACGCCACCTAGGTAACGTGATTTACTAACAAACCCGGGCGAGGGATAGTGCCATCTTCACTTAGTTTGATTCTGCAGAGTGACTATGAGACCAATATTCCTTAACAAGCTGCCCAAACAACGAATCCTCTCTCTTTATCAGCTTCATCGGTTCATCGTACTCCACAAGTTCCCCTATCCAACAGAAAATAAAAAATAAAAAATAAAAGAACTAAACACAAGTTAAATTCCGACTCCACCGTCTTTTTTTTTTTTTTGATGATGAAAAGATGGAAGTAATGAATTATTCACCATCACTAATGGCCAGAACCATTGTGGAGTCCATGACTGTCGGTATTCTATGAGCCACTGTGATCACGGTGCAATCTGCAAATTCCATCCTAATAGTTTTCTGCAAGATCGTGTCGGTTGCATTGTCGATTGATGCAGTTGCTTCGTCTAGTACCAAAATCTTGCTTCTCCTCAATAGGGCGCGGCCCAAACAGAACAATTGTCTTTGACCCATGCTCCAGTTTGATCCATCCTCCACAACTGTAATTCACAAGTCATTTTTGAATAGAGAAGCCTGATTTATATATTAGTTGAGGTTAATTGGAAACAATATCCCTCAGATTTAGCCTGATTACAAAATTCAGCCTAATTATCAAGGAATTCAATTGTTTTTCAAAATTTCAAATATCCCCTTAAGATGTTACAAAAGCAATTCGTAAAATAGAAATAACGATCAAGGGCACATATGTAATTTTAAGTAGCGGTTTTCATATTTGAACTAAACTTTGGGGTAGTTTCGTCAAGGAATAATTACAAAATTACCCTTGAGTTGGAGTAATTAAACAAAAAAAAAAAAAAAACAGTTCACTTTGAAAACAAGAAAGAGCCTTGAGGTTTGATTTAACATTTTGCCTCAACCTTTATTCGACCTAATATAATTTTTGTTCATATCTTCAAATAACTTTACACTCATACCTTTAACATTTCTAAATATTACAAATAACCCAAATTATTCGTTTGGCTATTTGTAATATTTGGAGAAGTTGAGGATCTAATTGTAGAAATATTTGAGGACGTCAGTAGTTTTTGTTAGTGCTGCTAATAACATAACTCAAAGGGTAATTTTTGTAATTTTCAAAGTTAGTCTCTTATTTTTGTTCTTGTTAATTTTGAGTCATTTTGTAATTATTCCTATTGGTAATTTTGAGTCTTTTTGTAATTATCCCTTTTTGTGAATCAATTTTTGAAGACTTACCAGGTGAATCCAACCCCTCTTCTTTCTCCTCAACAGCCTCTTTGAGCTGACACTTACCTAAAACCTTTAGATTTCAACCAAAAAAAAAAAAGGAAAAAGAATCTTCTGTCATTAAGACCATACTCTTTAAAACATACAACACAAGAAATCCCAAGAATACAGCAAACTGGAAACATCCAAAACTTACCTCCCATATTTCCCTGTCAGTGTGTTGAGTCAATGGATCCAAATTGCATCTCACAGTTCCAGTGAAAAGAGTTGGATCTTGAGGTATAATCCCGAAACGGGATCTCAAATCATGAAGCCCAATTGTCGATATATCAATTCCATCCACCAGAATCTTTCCTCCAGTAGGTTCTACCAGACGAAACAAGGCACTAATGAGAGTAGTCTTTCCACTGCCCGTTCGACCAACAATGCCGATTTTGTGCCCACCTTCGAATGTGCAACTAATCCCGCGTAGAACAAGTGGTGCATCTTGACGATATTTAATCTGTTTTCAATTGATAATCTTTAGGGAGTTTTTACGAAATTTTCTGCTTCCACTGGAAGCAAATTAATTCGCATGAGCAAAAGTTTGTTGAGAATCAGATGTTGGTAGTGTTTCTAAATAAAAATTATTATTTTTTTGAATAATTTAAAGGGGAAATTTCAGAAACCACCCCTGTGATTTGAGATATTTACAAAATTTAAAGTATGGTGCCTTCGAAAGTTTCCCCCTCCATAACCAAAAAACACAATCTTGGGTAAGTTTTCTAATTATCCCCAAGTTAAAAGAAGGCATGGTGAATAAGTTATAAAATGCTTAAGTTGTGTAGAAAAAGTTGATCAGAAATATTAACTAAAGCAACCAAGCAACTCCCCCCCCCCCCCCCCTGCTTTTAGATTCTATGTAAATGAAGCATAAGTTTGAAAACACTATTTCTTTTCTTTGTTCACATAAAAGCTGACAGATTACTTTTTTTTTTTTAAATGTCCGTACACTCCTTAGTATGTGACGTGTCTGTTGGTCTGAAAACAACTGCAAGGAAGGATTACCTGCAAGTCTTGAATCTCTACTTTACCCTCAGTCGGCCAACTGAACCGCGGACGATTCTCTTCTATAACTTCCGGTGCCTCACTTGGTATGTGCATATACTGGTCAAGTCTTTCTACGGAAATAATATAATTTGCTAACATGCACTGGTTATTAATGGAGAATACTAGGGACATATTTAGTGACAGTCCATAGGACAAAGCCATTCCAATAGACCCTGCAACAACATTGAAGTTAGGAACTCATCAGTGTATGAAATGAAATTAGATGATAAAAATAAGGAATAATTACAAAACTACACCTGAGGGTTTGGTGCATTTACTTAAAAAACTAGAAGCAAAAATCATTTTTAAAATCCCCCCACATCAGTAAAACATTATAGTTTATCCATTAATTATAAGACTGCAAAGGGATTTTTTGCAACTTAATTAGTTGTCTGGGTTTTTTCGTAATTGCCCCAAATAGTCAGGGGAAAATAACAATAAAATAGAACAGGACAACAAAAAGCAATTTAAGATCCCCCCCGCATTTGTAAACTATTATAGTTTATCCCATTAATTTTAAGATTGCATAAAATTTTGTAATCTTATAAGTTCTCTGGGTTTTTTCATAATTGCTCCAAATGGTCGGGTTATTCTTGTAAATAACACTAAAATAAATCAGGACAACCATAACTTAACATCATCACCAACCAGAGCTAAAAGTTCCAGGAGGAAGTAAAACCATGCAGAGGCCTGCAAAGGAAAGTACGGCTGCACTAAGGGTTTCTAGCCTTTGGATCAGCCACTCATTTGCGGAAAAATAGTGGAAGAACGGGCTGCCGTTTGTATCTATTAAATCGAGATTTTTTGCGAAAAAACGATCTTGCTCTTCGAAAGCTCTTATAGTGGTGGCTCCGGCTACAGATTCAGCTACATGGTTTGCCACAAATGATTTTGTGGTTCCACTAATCCGCATCAACTCTTTAGCGGAGTAGTAGTAGTATTTCTGCATATGTAGAAATTCATATCAACAAAGTGTAAAACAGAAGTTTCTTTACACACACACACACACACACACACACACACACGCACGCACACACACACACACACACACATATGTGCGCGCGTTATTACAGACATAATGTTTTACAAAGCATTCAAAGTTTTTATTTTACAATCAAAGTCTAACAACCGACATGACAACGATTACCTGTAAGCAAATAGCCAAATAGATCATCGGTATGGAAACAAATAAAACTTGCCAAGTGATAACAGCCAACACCGCAAGATTAGCATAACAATTCGTGGTTGATCCAACAGTGAATATCAAGTTGAAGGGAATATCTAAATCAATAATACTCAAATCAGCAGATACCTGTTACAATTGAAGACAATTTATTTCATTAATATCTTACTGTAAAAATGCAAAAAGTCCACCCAAAATAGCAAAGGGCAAAAAAAAAATACCCGGCTCAGTATTCTTCCCAAAGGAGTAGAGTCATAAAACGACATAGGTGCACGAAATAAAGAAATCACTAGCTTCGAAAATAATGCTCTAGATGACTGCATGCCTAAAACAACTGTGGTCAGAGTTCTAGTGAGCAAAAATAGTGACGAAACAACTCCAATCAGCAAGTACACGAGGATTAATCTCAATGTGCTAAAATGTGGGTCGTCGACATTAGCCGCCATCCAAGAGTTTTGTAATATCTGGCCAATGACGAATGCCAGGTGACACAAAGCGGATATAAAAAAGATCAAGAATCCTCTGTTCTGCTTTAGATATACGATGTAGGGCTTGAATCCAGTGTCCCCGATTTCTCTCTCTTCTTTCTTGATCAACTGATCACCTCCGGGTGTTTCAGCTTTCTTATCTGCGTAAGTTTTGCGAATCTCTTTTGAACAAGGTTCGGACCTTTGAGATGTGGTTACCTCTGAAAGCCTATCAGTACCAGCAGTCTCTTTGTGCGCATGAATGAGATTTCGAAATTCTTGGCTTGTGTCCATCAACTGAGTATAAGGAGCCGCATGCAAAATCTCCCCATCCGACATCAACTGTTCAAGGGGATATACTTATATTAATCCTTAATTAATACTGGTTTCTGTATATAATCATTATTAATTAATACTTGTGACGGAGTTTTGTGACATTTTCCGACGAAGCTAAACCTAAATAAAATTATGGGATAATTACAAAAATCCCCTTGAGGTTTGGCTAATTACCAAAAGAAAACTATCGTCTTTGAAAATTACAAAAACTAAGGATGCTTTCTGTTTGTTTTGTTTTTTCAGTTTTCATTTTTGAAACCATAAGTATAATTTTCTCTTTTTCATTTGCTGCTTTGAGGTAATTGAAAATGCATAAGGTTCTGTTATTTTGAAAACTATTTTGAAAGGAGAACCAAGTGTACAAAAGCTGCAATGAAGCACGAATATATCAAATTAGAAATTTTAGCCGTGTCGTATCCCCACGTTGTCCTATTTTACGTGTAAATAAGTGCATCCCTATCGTGTCCCGTATCCACTCCTGTGCTTCCTCGAGAAATAAATAATAAGATGTGTAACTAACATAAAATTTACAATATGAAAATCCCTTTTCGCATTTTTGCCATTAGCACAGAAAACGTGGACAATACCATTTCGATTTTCCAGCTTTCTGTGCAAATCTTGAAACATATTCAAAAACTATTTTTGAAAATATTTTAACAGAACGCGATATCAGTCGTTTCTGACAACAAAGAACAGAAAATGGCTTGGAAAACATCCAACACAACGCACCCTAATTTTGTTTCTAAATATAAGGTAACAATAATTTTTCTATTAGTGTCAGGGTTGTCTCTCAAATATGTTTTACTTACGAAAAGGTGGAAACGAAAACGTAATCAAACCTCAAGGGGGGGAGGGTGTATTTTCAAAAAAATCTGGGTCTTTTTTGTAGGTAGCCGAAACCTCTGGGGTTTTCTGTAATTATCCCCAAGATGATTGAGTATAAACTCACCAAGACAGAATCAAATGCAGGAAGAAAATCAACTTGATGGGTCACCAGTAAGACTGTCTTCTCCGATAGGGCTCCCATGACATATTCCTGCCAACCTCAATATCAGCTTCTAACTTACCATTTAAAAAAAGCACCCCCACCCCCAGCCCCCACCCCAAAAAAAGTCAAGCTTATAAATTTTATAAATATTAATACTTACATAAAACAGGCTCGAGGCAGTTTGAGCATCAACAGCACTGAAAGGATCATCCAAAAGATATATATCAGCATCACTATAAAGAGCACGAGCAAGCTGAATTCGTTGCTTTTGACCGCCACTAAGATTGACACCTCTTTCTCCTATCTCAGTGAGATCACCGTAGGTTAAAAGCTCAAGGTCCTTCATAAGTGAACACCTCTCCAGTGTATCTTGATATCTCTCGCTGTGCAAAGCAGACCCGAAGAGAATGTTTTCCCGAATGCTTCCTGTCTGAATCCATGCCGACTGGGATACATAGGCAATGGTCCCTTGTACTTGAACCTGAAATCTACTGTATAATTAGGATTAAATTATTAAATAACACATTATATTGGATGAATTTAACTAAAGATGGTTAATTAACTAAATGAGATTTAAATAAGGAAATAATATTAAATTTTTGTTGGAAATATGTAAGTATGAATATCAGAGTTTTAATTTGAAAACTAATAGATACACGTTAAATAATACATGTTATATGGAAATTAGATGGGATAAAAAATTTGAGGTCTAATAGATAATTCACAGATATAACAATTTAATTAATAAAAACAATTATTATTATAAAAAGTTATGTCTTGTACCGTGAATTTATTCACGGGTTCTACACTAGTATAGAGTATAGCACAAAAACTAATTATGGTTAAAATTGTACACTTCCAACTTAATAATGCTTAGAGACTGAAAGCTAGTGAAAATTACTTGGAGGAGTAAATTACGTTACCTCATGAACTCTTCTTTTTTTTTTTTTGCACTTTGCCCACTAAACTTTTTTTGTTGTACTTTACCTCCTAAACTATGTGTTTTCTTTTCCCACTTTGCTTCCTGAGTCATCTCACATTCTATCATTTGCGGACACGTGTCAGTTTTTTATTTATCAAGGGGGTAAAGTGGAAAAAAAAAACATAGTTCAAGGGGTAAAGTTCAACCAAAAACAAAAGTTTGTGGGCAAAGAAAAAAAAATCCCATAAAGTTCAGAGAGATTAGTGTAATTTACTATTACTTTGACTATTGATCAAATAGAAGAGAAGCTAAAAGTAACTCACAGTTCCCTTAGTTACTGGAACCTCTCCAAGAATCGCCGCAAGAAGTGTCGACTTGCCCGACCCCACTTCTCCACAAATCGCAATCTTGTCTCCTCGTTGAACTTCTAAACTGATATCACGAAGTGTGGGCTTCAAGGGATTCTCATCCCAAGAAAGATCGACCGACTTAAACAAAACACTACAATTCGCAACTCCAGTTCGAGTCTTCATCCTTATATTCGCACTCTCGAGCTCGGGCGCCTCAAGAAACCTCACTATCCTCTCAAACGCGACTTTAGCCTGAATAAACACTCCAACCACATCAGGAATACTTCTCACAGGATCCTGAACGAGGCGTAAAGTCGCCACAAAGGTAAAAACATTGCTAGACGACAGTTTGACGTCAAGAACATAACACGCGCCAAAAGTAGCCGCAGATACCAACACGGGTGAAGCCCAAAATAGGAAAGAATTGTACGCTTTACGAAGCTGAACGGCTTTCAACCACTTATCCTCGATTTTCCTCAATTTTTCTATTACGTTCATGAAATGTGTTTCCCATGCGTATAACTTCAAAACCTTCATATTCACGAGAGCTTCTGTCATGGCCTTCAACCGCTCGTCCTGCGCCACCATGAGTTCTGTTTGGAACTTGTGTTGTAACTTCGCGAGGGGCATATTGCAAAGCACGGTGAGAATTATTACCACCATGGACGCAATTGTAGCCAGGCCTACGGACTGAAAAAGAATAATGATTGCGAAACACAATTGGACGCTAGTCGTCCATATCTGATGGAACCAAAAAGGAAATTCGCCAATTCGATAAGCATCAACAGTCACATAGTTCATTATCTCACCACTTGAATGCAAAAGTTTAGCGGCATTCGATATTTTAAGCTGCTTTTGATAAATGGCTGCCGTTAGTAACGACCGTATTTTGAGACCGACGAGTCTCGATCTAAAGTACCATTGTCTTTGAGATACGGATTCAAGGATCTTTGTGAAGAAAAGCGTCAGAACCAATATATAAGGCTCGTATTGGAAACTTTCTTTTCCCTCCGCAACTTTAATGAAGGCTTTGAGAAGCAAAGGGCCGGCGGAGACACTAACTATCTTAAGGAACGCAAAGAAGCCAGAATTAAAAATCTCCTTCCAATGGCATAGGAGAATGGTTTTTAAGATTGATGGTTGGGCTAAAGGGTCGGACTGCTTTCGCCTGTTATAAATATCCATATATAGCGAGTAGCATGATTCCGCACGGTCATCCTCGCGCAACTTGGGTATATCTTCGTCCTCAAGGGTTTTCTCCTTTCCCCTTTCCATCAATGGATTTAACCACCAAAATGTGAATTTACTCAAATAACTTGCTTTTGCAAATGGAGTCACAATTTCAACATGATTCGTTTTTTCACTGCCGTTGGCAGCTCCAAGCAATGGATCATAAATATCATTTTCATCATCATCTCCATATTGATAACCTTTATAAGTACAAAGGACCAATAAACAAGATCCTATAAAGGATACTACATCCAAGACAATCTTAACCGAAACAGTCTTCTCAAGAATAACAGCCAAGACGGATAACCCGCAAATAGTTCCAGCAAAAAGGGATGCTAAAATGGATAAAAGCCTCGTCGAAGCTCTTGAAAAATTACGCCCCTTAAGACTCACGGTTAACCCCACTAACAACCATACTAATCCATGAAACGTAAACAGCATCCACCAATGCGGAGGTAATACACCTCGCGACTTTCTCAATTTCTCTTCTAATATCCAGACTCCAAAAATTAAATAAACCGATCCTAAAATGCCGTTGCAAACGGCTGAAGCTAGCTGCAAATTTGAAATGTTGCGAAAAGATGCAGCAGTGCCAGTAAATTTGAAAGGCTTCTTGGAATATACAGTGATAAAGAACATGATTAGCAGCAAGGCATCAAAACACATTGCGAAAACATGATTGATGCACGAAGAGGGGTTTATTAAAAAGATCAAATGAGCACCACAATGGCTTCCGTTGCCGCCGTCCCGACAATCGGATTCCCCACAGAACAGAGTCCACAAGCTCATCACCTCTCTGCTTTTAACTTTTTATGCTTTCAAAGTTCTGAGTTGCACATGTAAAAAAAAAAAAAAAAAAATCAAGTGATGATCATCAACATTCCTTGGAGTTTAACAGTGAGCATTCCAATTCAAATGGTCGGAAAATATAAAAATGAACGACAAAAATCTGAATATCAGTCACAAGTATTAACAATCAAAAAGTGCAACAATAGATAATAATATATCAATTTTTTATTTTGATTTTTCCCATAATCTTGACGAATAACTTAATCAAAAAAAAAAAAAAAAAAACTTGACGAATAACAGCACATGGGACCAAAAAAGGGTGAATATTCACCTACCTTTCTATGATTCACATTACTGCTCACAGGACAAAAGCATCAAAGAACAGTAGCTTTTGGAATATTAATCGACTAAAAAACAATTTACTATTCCCTGTAAAAGATACTCCTAAAATCAGCCATCAAGATCTATGGATAAAAATAATAATAAAAAAACTGTAGAATTGAAAAAAAAAAAAAAAGAGAGAGAAAAAGGAAAAAAAAATGGAGTGCAAGGACTAACCGGATAAACAAAGCGAACACGCCTCGGGACTGTCGCCCATGAGCATTTACTCGAGGAAATAAATACTCTCAGAGTCTACAATCGTCAATGGTCAAGATTTTGTAGAGGAACTCGAGCCAGACGCGGGGTAGTGTGTACTCTAGTTATCCATCAGATAATATATATATATATATATATATATATATATATATATATAAAAGTTCAGATAAGAAAGCTTTTTTTTTTGGTAGGAAATAGGAATTATTGTAGACCATTGATCCTTGGAGATTAACGGTCCAGATTTCGTTCTGGTATGCTAACACGAAAAACTAGGAGTGCTAACGAATTTAATTATTCGAGTCTAATATAATTTGGTAATTTCACTTATGGTAAGTTCCTCTGATAAATGGGAAGTTCCTATGTTCATGAGATTTCATATTTTAGGTTAAAATATATATTTTATAGGATTTCATATTTTTTAATCATTCAGAAATTTTATTTTTGGTGTATTTATTTTTATTTTTTTAAAAACTATTTGATTTGTATTTTTAAAAATCGGGCTGTTGTCTTGTCATTTGTTTTGTGTGTCTTAAATTAAAAGCAGTGCGGTTGGTTATGTTCCAATTATGTGATTTTTTTGTTATCTTTATTATATGCAATGCAGTTAATTTTGATCTGATGTCTTGTCTTTTTGGTAGATAAATAATTTGAATTGATATGTTTTGAATTTAGGTAAATTAATGTTGTCTGAGTTTATAACATGTTGTGACACATGATAGGTATTATACCTTGTGTGCAACGTTGATATGAATAGTGTCTTAGGTAATATATCTTGTTGTCTTTATCGTCTTAGTTTATATAACTTGTGGTAAATTACTATTCAACAGATGTGTGCAACGTTGATATGAATAACGTGCTAGGTAATATAACTTGTGGTGCTTATCGTGACACGTGATAGATATTATACCATGTATATATATCTTGGAACATATATCTTAGAGCTTGTTTACTTTTTACTTAATCACCTTAATGCTTAATCAGCTTAATCGATCAGCTATATTTTACTGTTTACTTTCTACTTAATGATCTTAATAATATCTTTTTGATTAAGCAACTTTTGGGGTGTCGCAATTTAAGGCAATACTTCCCAATATACCAAAATTACCTCTTTAATAATAAAAGAATTGAGTATATATAGTATAAATTATCATATAATCTTAATTATAATTAAGTATATATAGTATAAATTTAAAATATATATTAATATTATACATTTAAAATTCATAAAATATAAGCTATTTATTGATAAAAAAAATTAATATAACTATATATATTCAAA
Organism: Orobanche coerulescens; assembly: GCA_033398695.1. NCBI lineage: Eukaryota > Viridiplantae > Streptophyta > Magnoliopsida > Lamiales > Orobanchaceae > Orobanche > Orobanche coerulescens. The sequence goes on along the minus strand of CM065816.1, from coordinate 7,333,104 downwards.
TATAACTTAATATATTTATAAAAATATTGTCTGATTATTTAAATATACTTGAAAATTATAATATGATTTATGAATATAAATATATTATAATATAAATTAAAATATATATTATTTTATATTATATAAATTGATTTTTTTATATTGACTATTAAAATAATTAATATAACTATATATAATAAAATATAACTTAATATATTTATAAAAATATTGTCTGATTATTTACATATACCTAAAAATTATAATATAATTTATGAATATATATTATAATATAAATTAAAATATATATTATTTTATATTATATAAATTGATTTTTTTTATATTGACTATTAAGAAAAATAATATAACTATATATTAAAATATAACTTAATATATTTATAAAACTATTGTCTTATTATTTAAATATATCTGAAAATTATAATATAATTTATGAATATATATTATAATATAATTTAAAATATATATTATGTTATATTATTTAAATTGATTTTTTATATTGACTATTAAATAATTAATATAACTATATATATTAAAATATAACTTAATGTATTTATAAAAATATTGTCTGATTATTTAAATATATCTGAAAATTATAATATGATTTATGAATATATATTATAATATAAATTAAAATATATTATGTTATATTATTTAAATTGATTTTTTTATATTGACTATTAAAAAATTAATATAACTATATATATATATATATATATTAAAATATAACTTAATATATTTATAAAATATTGTATTATTTAAATATACCTGAAAATTATAATTTATGAATATATATTAATATAATTAAAATAAATATTATGTCATGTAATTTAAATTGATTATATAAACTAAAATGCTCAATCCGTCCCTTATCAAAAAGGACTTAATTCATATTGAGGGGTAAAATGGTCATTTCTGTCATTCAGATAGTTCATTCAGAAAAGAAAGAAACAACAGGATATTTTTTCAAATCAGACAGATTAATCCACTCAGACAGCTTAATCCATTCAGTTATTAATGGAAAAAAAGTAAACAACCCCTTAGTGTGTTAGGTATTATATCTTGTATCAAAATTGACTGCATTGTACACAATAAAGCATAACAAAAAATCACATAATTGGAACATAACCAGAACCGCACTCTGGTTTCCAATTTGCAGCACACACAAAACAAATGGTTAGCACAACAGTTCTAATTTTTAAAAATACAAATCAAATAGAAAAAAATAATGTTAGTTTTAAAAAAATAAAATAAATACACTAAAAATATAAAATATTTGAACGACTAAAAGATATGAAATCCATAAAAAATAGATATTAACCTAAAATATGAAATCCCATGAATACAGGAACTTCTCATGATTGTAGGAACTTCCCATAAGTGAAATTAGTCAATTACATTGGTACCCCCAATAATCAAATTCGTTAGCACTCCTAGTTTCCCGTGTTAGCATACCAGAATGAAATCTGGGCCATTAATCTCCAAGGATCAATAGCTTACGATCATTCCTATTTCTTACACTTATACCATTTCACTCCATATATATATATATATATATATATATATATATATATATATATATATATATATAAGGTGAGATGAACGGGTTTAAGTTAAAAAATAAGAATGAATTTGGTACATAGATTTTGATTAAATGGATGAGTAAGATTTATTCCACGTGAAAATTTATGCAGGGAATGTATTGTCTTAATGCATCAATATCTTGATGCATATAATGCATAACTTTACATTTTGTTATAATTTTGGCTCAACCAGGCCCAAATATATATCTCCTAAAAAATATGGCCCATACCACTTGAACCGGCCCGGCCCCATGGCAGCCCCTTTAATAGGGACCGTCCAATCAGATGTATTAAAACATCTTTAATCTGGACCGTCCACCAATCCCTATTAATACCCTAACCCTAACCCTACCCATTCTCATTTCTGCGCCGCCTCCCTTTTTTATTTCCTCACCCCCTTCTCTCCCGTGGGTTTCTTTTTTCTTTCCCTCTCGGTATCCCGATCTCGATCTTCTTCCCCTGCCGAGCCTTTATGTGATGGATCTTCGGGATTTCTTGGTCCATCTTGGTGTGTATATAAAGCTCGACCGGGGAGTTGGGCGAGATACACCAAAAAGGGTTGAATACCGAGTTGCATCTAGAGAATCCGAGTGAAATCTTGTGATATCTTTGTTGTGATATCTATGAGTGAGATCGGGGAAAGATTTGTGGGATTTTTGGGTTTGTGTGGAGGTGCTACCGGGTCCGGTTGTCGGCCGACTGTGTGTTCTTCGGTCACTATTCCGTTCGACTGTGGTTCGGACGTTTCCTCTATGGATTAAGTCCGTATTGGTGTCAATTGCTAAGGGTGTTTCGGAAGATCTGAGCCTACTCATCACGTTCCTAAAGGGGGTTCTTCCGATCCTTATCTTTTTCTTTAATATATATATATATATATATTCGTTATATATATATATTGTCTTATTATAATATATTATATATTCGTTATATATATATATATATAATATTCATTATATTTGCATTCATAATTTGCTTACTGTTGCTGGTTCCTAATATCCTTACTTTGTGTTTCAGATTTGTTGGTAAACTTGGTTCCGGCAGCTTCGGGTTTTCGGGTTCTTTGATATAATCATATTGGTTATAATTAAAGGTTCATTTAGTTGGCATGTAATCCTCCGTAAGAATATATCTTGTAATAGTTATATTCGGTAATCCGTTGTATAATCGATCCTGTCAATTGTTGGAGTATCCGACCCGTTACCCAACAGTGGTATCGGAGCCCAGTTTGTCGGGGATCATTTGGCTTCGTGGTGGTACGGAATAACCTATCCGGGTTTCCGCTCAGGTATATCGGGTTGAACCTCGTCTTTAATTATTGTTGCTAGCTTTGGTTCTATTGTCATATTAGTTATCTTTGAACTGTTTATTGTTGCTTGCCGTTTCGCTTGCCGCGTACTGTTTTTTGTGTTAATTGGTTGGGTTCATTTTTCGGGTGACTCTTGTTTCCTTATTAATTAAAACTCAAACAAATTAAAACCTTAAAATCCAAAACAGCACTAATCTTGCGCTGCGAGGACCGGAAGTATCCCTCGGATCTTTGTCAAGAGCTTGCAAATCCCGGTTTTAATTTAAACGGGTTTTATCTCAAAATTCAAATCGAGTCCCTGAATTTGAGTCTCATCAGCTGTGTGCTCCTTTTCTTGATCTTTATGATTTTCGGGTTTCTTTGTGATTATCATATATCGTATTAAAATAGGTTCTTACTCGGCTTTTACATCTCACTTCGACGGTAATGGTGATTTTCAAATCTGGCAACAAAAGATGAAAGGCATCTTAATTCAACAAAAAGTTTTCAAAGCTATTGATCAAACCTTTTCTGAAAATACTGCTGCCGATAAAAAGGCCGAAGCTGATGAGTTTGCGTATTCGTCAATAATCTTAAATATGTCTGATTCTGTGATATGGAAAATTGGTAAACATGATACTGCTAAGGCTTTATGGGATAAAATAGAAGAGACTTACACTGAAACTTCCCTGCCTAACAAATTATTTTTGCTTGAGAAATTTTTCCGATATAAACTTGATATTTCAAAAGATATAAATGATAACCTGGATACTTTTACAAAACTGATGCAGGATATCAAACAGACCGGTGATAAAAACATTGACGAATACTCCCATATTGTTCTTTTAAATGGCATCCCTAATTCTTATAGTGATGTTAAATCTGCCATTAAGTATGGCATAGATAAAGTAACTCTTGATACTATAATAAATGGTTTAAAAAGTAAGGAGTTGGATTTAAAAACCAATAAGGGAAACAAATCTCTTGGTGAGATTAACTTTGTGAGAGGAAGGCCTCAAAATCGGTTTCAAAAACAGAAACCTTCCCCTAGCCAAAATCATCAGAATAATGTTTCTGATAAGAAAAAGGGCAAGTGGAAAAATAGGTCTAAGTCTCGACCTAAGAATCGTAAATGCTATAATTGTGGTGAATCTGGTCACTATACTTTCGAGTGCACTAAACCTAAGAAAAATCATCAAAATGATAATGCCAACCTCGTGGCTGAAAGTGGTCGTGTGGATGATGTCTTCATGGTGTCTGAAATTTGTGAACAATCTAATACTATGCATACTCTTACTCTGTGTGAAAATGAGTGGCTTGTTGATTCCCCTTGTACGTTCCATATGTCGCCTTTAAAAAGGCTATTTTCTGAATATAGAAAAGCGACAAATTGGTCTGTCTCTATGGCTAATGAGAAAAAGTGTCAAGTTCATGGTTTAGGAGATATTAATATAAAATGTGACTCCGGTTATTTGTTAACTTTAAAGAACGTGAGGCATGTTCCTGATTTGTGTCACAACCTTGTTTCTTGTGATACCCTTGATGATGAGGGGTATGAAGGTAAGTGGGGTAATGGGATTATGAAAATCTTTAAAGGAAACTGATGTGTTTTCAAAGCAATAAAACGGAATAACCTCTATGTGAAAACTGCAAAATATGATTCTTTTGTGAATGTTGTCCAAGGTGACTCAACAGATCTATGGTATAAACGTCTAGGTCATGTTAGTGATAAGGGTCTGGAAATTTTGCAAAAACAAGGGATGTTTGGGAAGGATAAATTGTCCTCTGTGCCGTTTTGCGACTCCTGTGTGGTAGGTAAACAACATCGTATTAAGTTTTCTAATCCTCATTCCCCTAGATCTCCTACTACTTATGACACTTTGCATTATCTGCATGCTGATGTGTGGGGACCATCTAGTGAACTCACGCACGGTGGTAATAGATATTTTCTATCTGTGATTGATGATTACTCCCGAAAGGTCATTGTGTTCCTTCTTAAGAAAAAATCTGATGTTTTTGAAAAGTTCAAAAATTGGAAAATTTTGATTGAAAATCAAACTAGGAAGAAAATAAAAATCTTGAGGACCGACAATGGTCTTGAATTTTGTAACCAATTACTTGATGAACTTTGTGCTCAATGTGGTATTCAACGACATAAGACTGTCCCCTACACACCTCAATAGAATGGGGTAGCTGGACGTATGAATAGAACTTTGCTTGAAAGGGTCAGAAGCATGCTGGCTATCTCTGGACTTTCAAAAAGGTTCTGGGGTGAGGCTTTATTAATTGCTGCTTATATAATCAATAGATCTCCTTCTGTGCCTTTAAATGGTAACTATCCTGAATGTGTTTGGTCTGGTCGATCCATTGATTTTTCAAATCTTCGTGTATTTGGTTGCTCTGCTTTTGTGCATCAAAAAAATGATAAGGTTGAGCCTCGTTCTGTGAGATGTGTGTTTCTGGGTTACCCGGAAGGGGTAAAAGGCTATAGGGTTTGGCTAAAATGCCAACCCGGCTTCAAAACTATTATTAGTCGGGATGTTGTCTTTAACGAAAATGAATTCCCTTGTCTTTTACCGGATCTGGAAAATCCCCCTGCCTCGAATGAGGTGGAGCTGCACATTTCTTTAAATAATACGGATAATGTGCAAACTGAAACTGATCTTGACAATGACGATAATGCGCATATTGAAACAGAAGAAACTTTTGAAGAAAATTTGCATGATTATCAACTTACTAGGGATAGGCTTATGAGAGAAGTTAGAAAGTCAGCTCACTTAAATGATTATCATATGACATCGTATGCATTCAATATGTTTGAATCCATTGATAATTGTGAACACAAAACATATGATGAAGATTTGCAATCTGAACACTCAGAACAGTGGCTTAGTGCAATGAATGAAGAAATGACTTCATTGCACTCAAATGAAAATTGGGCTCTTGTGCCCCGACCGCCCAACTGTTCGGTGGTTGACTGTAAATGGCTTTTCAAAGTTAAGGAAGAAAATGAGTCGGTCAGATTCAAAGCTAGACTCATTGCTAAGGGTTTCACCCAGAAAGAAGGTATTGACTACACTGAATATTTTGCTCCTGCGGTTAAATTCACTACTGTGCGTATTATGCTTGCTCTAGTTTCTCAATTTGATTGGGAATTAAAACAATTAGATGTTAAAACTGCATTTTTACATGGTGAACTTGAAGAAAAGCTTTATATGACTTAACCTAGAGGTTTTATTGATCCCAAGTTCCGTAATCATGTTTGCTTACTTAAAAAAATCATTCTATGATTTAAAAGAATCACCTAGACAATGGAATAAAAAGTTTGATGAATACATGCTCTCTCTCAAATTTTCAAGAAGTAATTATGATCATTGCTTGTATTACAAAATTGATTCTAAAAATCCTGTTTTCTTACTCAACTATGTTGATGATATGCTCTTAGTGAGTCTGTGTGTGAAACAGTAGAACATGTCATTAAATGGTTAAGTGCTAAGTTTGACATGAAATACCTAGGTGATGCTAAGCGCATTCTTGGGATAGATATCTTTCGTGATAGGAAAAACTCCACCATTGTTTTAAACCAAGATTTCTATATGCGGAAAATTATATCTAAATTTTCTATAAGTGAGTCAAAATCTACTAATGTGCCTTTAGGTGGTCATTTCTTGTTAAGTAAAGAACAATCCCCGAAAACTGAGGATGATATCAATTACATGAAAAGTGTACCTTACTCAAATGCCATTGGCTCGGTCATGTATCTAATGGTCAGCACAAGACCTGATATAGCTTATGCGGTGAGCTGTCTTAGTTGATACATGGCTAACCCAGGGGTTTACCATTGGCAAGCCGTCAAATGGATTTTAAGGTACTTGAAGGGCTCAACCAGGTACGGTCTTAAATTCTCTCGACACCCTCAAGGTGTAAAATTGGTTGGTTATGTGGATTCTAATTATGCTGCTAACCGTGATAACCGTAAGTCGACTACTTCCTATGCGTTTACTTTGTGTGGCGCACCGATTAGTTGGAAGTCTCAATTACAACATATAGTTGCTTTATCCACTACAGAATCTGAGTATGTTGCTATAACAGAAGCATTAAAAGAAGTTATATATTTAAAAGGACTCTTATCAGAAATCGGTTTTCTAAAAAATAAAGTCGAAGTTTTTTCGGATAGTCAATCTGGTATTCAACTATGCAAGAATCCAGCTTTTCATGATAGAACTAAACATATTGATGTTCATTTACATTTCATACGAGATGTGGTTGCTAAACGTATAATCTATCTTGAAAAAATACCCTCCCAATTTAATCCTTCAGATATGTGTACTAAGTGTCTACCCGTCGAGTAATTTAAATTTTGTTTGAAAAGACTGAATTTTAATTCAGTCGAATAAATGTTTTAAACTTTGTGTTTATTAAGGGGTTATATTTGTTATGGAGTATTCTTTGTGATTACCCAACATATTTTATTGCATGAAATGTTACTTTTTATGCATAATCTAATCTGGACCAATAAATCATTCTCATTTGATCCAATATATATATATATATATATATATATAATGACTATAATTTTTATGATTAAAAAAATAGGTGAACAATGTTATAGTTTGATATTAATTCAGGTGTGTAATAATTTTAATTAGATTATAAGTTCATAAAATTTAATATAGAAAAATATATTTAGAATTAATAATTTAATTTATAAACATACAGGGATGGGTCTAGAAAAAAATCACCAGGGCAATATATAAATAATACAATATTATTATGAATAAGAAACCCATTCATTACATTGTGAACTTATTTTATGATTTCATCATTAAAAAAGAATTACAATAACTTTTATTTATTCTCATTTTTTTTTTTTTTGAACGGCTACTTTCAATTAAAAACCACTGCCTAGCAAGACGCTAGCGCAGGGAAAAAGCTCCCACAACACGAGAATTACAACGCGAAACTACTCCAAACGTCCCAATCTATACAATTCATTTTTAATCTATGTCTAACCCACATATAACTAGACGTCTTAATCTCGGGGATCATGTGATGAATGGAAGGTTTTTTTATTGTTGAAAGCCGCATCATTTCTCTCCTTCCAAATGGCCCAACACGTTGCGAGAATCACGACATAGACCATTTTGGCTTTCTTCTTGTCCGTAATGTAACATGGGATCTCCAACAAGTCTTTAAGATCAAAAGCAAAGATCGGATGAAGTTTACACCATTGTGAAATAATACCCCAGATCATGGCAGCGTATTCGCAGCCAATAAAAATGTGAGTCGCGTCCTCTTCTATTTGCCCGCATAACCTACACAAAAGGCAAGGGAATATTTTTTTTGACGAGGTTCGTAGCTGTTGCGAGCCTATTTCTCACCATTCTGCAACCAAAGATATTGATTTTACTTGGAACAACCTTACTCCATTTGTACAAATAATTGCTTGCAGGGTCAGGCCCACTAGCTAACAGTTTGCGTAGAGAACAAATTGAGAAGTCACCATCTTTATTATTTGCCCAGCACCATTTTCCTTCCTTATATTGCATTAATAGTCTAAAATTAACATCAGAAGCAACAAACTCACCATAGACTTTTGCAATATTTTTCCAAGCTCCAGTAACAACCTTGTAGCATGGAACGAAAGTCACTCGTTTGTTACTATCATGAATGGCGTAAATAACCTTTCTCCATAGAGCTCGGGGTTCCGTCTTATAACGCCAAATCCATTTGCAAATGAGACCTTTATTAACGTCTTCTAGCCTAGCCAAGCCGAGGCCCCCATGTTTCTTTTCTTTTTTGACGTCTTCATTATTAATCCAATGAATTTTAAACTTATTTTCCGATCCGCCCCATAAGAAGTTCATACGCATGCTATCCAATTTGTCGAGAACCTTTTGAGGGGCTCTAAACAACGAAAGATAATAAATAGGGATCGAATCAAGTACCGCTTTCACAAGAACTAGCCTGCCACCAATGGATAGTTGTGACGCTTTCCATAGAGATAGACGACGTTCAAAAACTTCAATCACGGCTTGCCAATTCACCACCCTATTCATGTTAGCCCCGACCAGAATACCAAGATGTACGAATGGCAGCTTGCCCACCTTACAATTAAAGAGCCGAGAGCAGCCTTCTACCTCCGAATTATCCACATTCAACCCGAACAAACTACACTTCTCAATGTTCACCTTGAGTCCCGACACCAAATGAAAAATTCGGAGGATCCTCACTAAGATTTTAACGTTGCTTTCACTCCATTTGCCAAGGATGATAGCATCATCCGCAAAAAGTAAGTGCGATATAGTGGGCCCATCATTCGGACATTGAATACCTTCAAGAATACCCGTCGAAGTAGTCTTGGTCATTAGACAATGGAAGGCTTCCATAACAATTATGAACAAGTAAGGCGATAGGGGGTTGCCGTGTCGAACACCTCTTTCAGTTTGAAATTCCCACGTTGGAGATCCGTTAACAAGGACCGACGCACGAACCGAACCAAGAATGCCTTTAACTCATTTACACCACCCATCAGGGAAACCCATCTGTTTCAGAACATCACAAATGAAATTCCAATCAACGTAATCGAAAGCCTTCTCAAAATCAATCTTGAATAATAGAGATGGGTCTTTTGATCTTCTAGTCCACGAAATAACCTCATTTAAAATGAGAGGACCATCAAGGATACAACGCCCCGAGACATAAGCTAATTGCTTCTCCGATATCACCGAGCTAATCACCGATTTGAGACGATTTGCTAGGACTTTGGAGATCACTTTTGTAATACACCCAACAAGGCTAATAGGTCGAAAATTATGAAGACCTTGAGGATCACCATTCTTGAGAATTAGGACCACAAAAGAGGCCCCGCAAGCTTTGCTAATCCTTCCGGTAGTATGAAACTGAATCAAAATGTTGTGAAAATCATCACCAAATAAATCCACTATATCCAAGTTATCTCAAATTTTCTAAGCATTGAGCGTGTGTTTCTTGTTGGTTCCGTAGTATTTTTAGCAATTTTTAACTGATTACAATAAAAATTATAAATATAAGCTAGGACTAACACATTTAATTTTACACATATTTCGAATGATTTTTTTTTTAATTTTTCCACACACGCACACAAGGGGATCGTCCCCTGTCCTGAGTCCCCCCAAGAGGCTCGAGCTCACCCCCGATCTAGAGGTAAGTTTGCCAAGCGACGATCGCGCCATTGTTCCCGCAGGTTCTGAGCCACGCCACTCTGGTCGGTCAGGATTAATGGTTTCATCCCCGGACATTACCTGATCGAATGATTTTACTAAGCCTAGTTGCATGTAAGCGTGTTTATAGTGTTGTGCTTTAAATTAATTTTTATTTGGACGATATTACGTTGCTTGCCATTTATATGATTTGTAGGTATATTGAAGCTATATACAAGGAAGACAAGCGTTCTAACCCCCAAGACTAATTCATCGATGCACGTAAGATGCAGCTGGCGCGAGGAGACGCAAAAACTGAAGTATTAAGGGGAACACAATGTAACACCCCAAGATCCACAAGAAAATATCACACATCGTAGACCATTCTCACAAAGATCTACCCAATTAGACACCACAAGAAAACCACAATGTTTTACCATCAAGGTCAAACTACACTACGGTATAGACCGTCAAGGTCGAAAATACAAAATAACGAGACCGGCAAGGTCTCAACACAACATAAACAAACCAAAATCGTATAAATCTACATTACAATACATACACACACAAGGGTCAAAATACACTCCAATGAAAATGGGATACAAGTCATCAATAAAATAAAATATATCCAAATCATCGCTTGATTAGTATCGCAACTCGTCATCTTCATACCGACCGTGTGACTGCTCCCTCAAATAACAAATACTCCCTCCGTCCACAATCTATGTTCCCCAACTTTTTGGGTTCGGGTTTTAAGAAATGTTAGGTGAATGTGATGTGAGTGGAGTTTGGGTCCCACATTAAAAGTAATTTAATGTTAATATGTGGGCCAGCCTGGTAAAATGTGTGAATATATAAAAATTATAAGAATATTTTAGTAAATTGTATTGTGGGGTAGTGTTTAAAAATAGAAAGGGAACATTTTTTGTGGACATACCAAAATGACAAAAAGGGAACATTGATTGTGGACGGAGGGAGTATATGACATGCATGAAAGGCGTTCACCCTCAAGATTGAGGGTTAGCGTTTGGGACATACAATGTTGTACAAGTGTTTTAAATATACAGAATATATCTACATCGTACATAACGTACAGTAAAATATTTAGTGGATAGGTCAGTGCCGGAACAGGTGACATGGCGGTTTGTTTCCTCCTACACCTCTCATCCTCGTATACAGACAACATTATGGCTCGAAAAAAGAACTAGAAAATCATCCTTTAACTTGAGAGTTCATCACCCATTCTGTTTATGTGAGAGTTCCATAATTTATCCCATATTGTTTATGTGAGAGTTCATCACCCATTCTGTAACTGTATGGTAACCAGAGCCATACAAGGCTAAACCCAATTGACACATAGAAGATTAGCATGAGAGAATGACACGCATAAATTGAGAAATGAACCAAATTTTTAATGCTATTACGTTCACAGCATAAAAATATCCAACTACCATGTAAAGTAGAAACTCTATAAATTAATACTGTTGGGACAATTAAAATTTATTAATTAAAAGAGTTATTAATTAATCGACAAATTAATAATTATTAATTTATATATTAATTAATATTTTATTAATTTATAATGAAATACTTAATTTACAAACAACTTTCAAACTTTCACTTAATTATTGTACAATGCATGTACATATCAAATGAAGGGTCCAATTTAAAATAACTCTTCAATCTCTCATCTTATTATGCGTCATGTGTTGAATATATCAGTACAAAATCAAAATATGCGAACATTAAAGCGGTCATCATATTGAATAATTTATTGCTGAGCCTATATAAGAATACAACACTAGAAGTTCTTAAGGTGATAAGGAAAATTAGAGATGCGATTTAAGATGAAATTGATTCCAACAAAAAAGAAATACAATTGAGTAATTTTTTAAGAAACCTTCATAAATTATTCCTATAATATGTACAATATATAAGAAATTATTAATTTATATTTTATATGGGACCTATAAAAATTATCAAAAATGTATTATCTTATAATTTTAGCGAATTATTAATTTAGCACCCTATCCCTGAGTCGGGATCGGTCAAAACTATTATCTTAAAGAGTTTATTAAATAATCGAGTATTAATTTATAGAGTTTCTAATGTATATATCACGTGACTTATCTATATTATACTTAGTTGAATGTGTGTGTCTTAATTCTTGTCGTTTCTTTTAAATAGATGATACTCGTTAGGATTAGAGTGCAATGGAATTTATTTCGGGATGGACCGATACAGTATAATAAAAATTCAACTCATACACAGAGAATATGGTATATAAAAAACTAATTTTATGTCTTGCTAAATGGCACAAATATTAAAAATACGGTATATCACGAAGATCGTATGGCGTGGATCGTGTGGTATCGAAATTTTGGTGTCCAAAATTTATGTGCGATATAATCGTATATTCAGGGCCACGACATTTCGAGGCCAGGGCAAAAAGCGAAAAAAGACGAGTCTTGAAACTACAATAATCGTGTTTTAATCTAAAAAAGTAACATGTAATTATTATTTTTAATAAAAAAATGACATATAATTATAAGTTTTAATAAAAAATGCCAAATCAGCTTTGTAACCTGCAAAATCTCTTATTTCCGGTTAGGGTAGTTGTTTTAAAAATAAAAACAAACTTTCACTGGTTAATATAGAAAAATTTCTTCCGGTGGTTAATCCAAAAAAATGCAAAGTATAGTGGTTTTTGTAGAATTTTCCCTTAAATTAAATAGCTAATATTTTTTTCCTAATATAATATTATTATTTTTAATTTGGGGGGCCAGGGAAAAAGCCTACTTTGCACTAAGTGAGGGCCGGCCCTGCGTATATTGGTATACATCAAAAAAAAATATCGGGTGAGTGGTATGACAGGATATTAGTACACACACACATATATATATATATATATATAATATATATATATGATCAAATGAGAATGGTTCTTATCCTGCGAATTGCGAATATGCATGAATTTTGTATTAATTATGCATGAAATATATGCATTTCGTGCATCAAAATTGCAATGCATTAAAATTTGCATTATATGCACCAAAAATATCGATTCATCAAAATATTGCATTATATGTATCAAATTTTTGTGAGAATAAATCCAGGCCATCCATTTATCAAGATCTATGGATGAAAGTCATTCTTATTTCTTAACTTAAATTGCATTCTCACCTGAATATATATATATATATATATATACACTCACACACACATACACAAAATATCGATTATTTTACGGGTTTCACTATATATCAAAATACTCATTTTTTTTTATTTGCATAAAAACATCATATCGAAAATGTGCAGTCAGTATCATATCGTACTGAACATCAAAATCTTTCAAATTTTTTGTTTGTTCGATATTTTTTCTCTACAGTAATATGGTATATCGATATTTCAGTATTTTTTCAAAGCTAATTTTTTCTGTGCCAAGAAAAGGTATACTCATATGAGCATCACAGTATACAGATAAATTTTTCAGTATCCTACTATTGCGTGATGCCGTGATTAAATTATCAGCATACAATTATTCAAGTTTGATAAAATATTCATTAACCGAGTTTTGATGATTAGTTGTTAAACAAAGAAAAACAACAAGGAAGCAAAACAAAACAACAAAGACCATCAAGCTGGGCAAAAGTCACCTGATTAGACGAGAAGACAAAAACCTACCTGATCAGACGAGTGCAAAGTTACCTGGAGACAAAGTCACCTGATCAAGCTTAACGTACGTAGCGTAGAACAGATAACGTACGTAATGTGAAAGCTACCTGATGTCACCAAAGTTACCTGATGGAATTAGCATACGCTATATGCATAGCATAACACACGCTATCGAAGGTACATAACGTACGTAACACAGAGGGGTTAACGTACGTAATCAAGTGTTTCAGAATTCAAACAAGGAGCCGTTGAAGATGACGTCATGACATAGGTCAGCATGCAGCGGATAATTTGACTGAAGATAACGTACGTAATGGGGAGAAGCTTAACGTACGTAATGACAAAGACGAAAGCTACTGGACTGTTTTGTGAAGAGCTTAACGTACGTAACATGATGATGTTAACGTACGTAATGATGCTAACGTACGTAAAGGTTGGACAATAACGTACGTAAAGGTTGGACAATAACGTACGTAATGGAGAGTGCAGAGCTAACGGCTAGTTGGAGAAAAATGGCTATAAATACCAAACCATTTGGTATCAAACAACACAACAACCTTGAGCAAATCATTCATACTTGAGATATCATTGTAATCATTCTAGTTGTTTTATTTGAGCTTATATTGTCAAGAGTTTGAGTGTGATACACGAAAACTCATATACGAGAGGTAAAAGAAAGGATAAAATTCGATTCGATGTTATTAGGATCGATCCGATATTGTTAGAATCGCAATCTATATCCGAGTGAGGTTTGTCTAGTACCCATAGAAAGCTAGATAGGTTGTTTCCTTGTCCGATAGAAAAGAAAACGGTTTAACTTGGACCAACAAAAAGATAAGTGTTTGAATGGTTTACTCGGACCGATAGAAGACGAGTTTGTAACGGTTATCCCTCGACCGATAGAAGAGAGGTGTAGAGGCTTATCTTTAGCCTATAGAAAAAGATCCGGAGAGAGGACATAGGCACGATTGACCGAACCTCTATAAATCTTGTGTCATTTAATTTCCACACCTTTATTTAAATTGCTTCCGCAACACGAAAGAGTTTTATAACTCTATCTCCAAACGGCGATACCGACCAATCTTGCTCCAACAATACAAAATACTATAAAATTCAGAAAATTTTAATATGTAACGATATTTTTAATAATAAAATATGTTTAAAATGGGTTTTGCACTAGTAAAAGCTGTTACTGGATGGAAAAATTGCATTTTTAGCCCCATAACTTACCTTTTTGCGCGTTTTTATGCCTAAAAAACTATGTTTCGCAAAATTAGCCCTTTATGTTGCCATATGTAGCGATATTAGCCCTTTTTCCACATCAGTTGTTCCACCCTGCAGAAGAAGCTTGTGTGGACCTAGGGCTAAAATTCCATAATAGAGAAAGACCATCAGAGGAAAAACATCCTCCTCGTCGCGGATTTTCTCTCTCTCTAGTCGAGAACCAAGAAGAAAAAAGGACGGGAATTGACGGGAACATCGTTCCCTCCTAGAATCGAAGAAAGAACATCAGAGAAAAACATCTTTACAAGAGAAAATCCTATCATCCGGAGGATGGAAAATTCTTCCCCAAGTAAGTTTTTCCCTTTTTTTGTTTGTCTAAAATACCAGATTACTGTATAAACTTTAAAAGAATATAGTTTTTTATTTAAATTTTACATATTATGTGACACAGACGCTCGGAAGAACTACATAATTATATCATTGTACCATGGTGGTGAGTTTAAGTTGGTTCCCCATTGCAAGTATGAAGTGAAAAAATTCCATGATGTGGAATTTGAGAAGTTTAATATGAATTATTTGAACGACTTGTTGAATCAAATTGGTGTGGATAGCTGTAGGAGGTTTTATTCACTAGTGAACAAGTTATTTTATATGTTGAGTGATGATAAGATGCTTGGGCAGTACTTGCGCAAAAATGTTAGACCAAGTGGCGGGGAAGCGAGCATCTACATTGACAAAAAAATGGTTTACAACAAGGAGAATGTGAATTTGATTGAAAATGAGGATTTGAATGATCGTCATGATGTTGAGAGGGGGCTTGGGTATGTTGAGAAATCTATAGTTTGCCATAGTGACACCGAATTTGATTCTGCATGTGATAGTGATAGTGATGAGGATCATGGAGGTAATAAAGGGAAGAGACACAAGTGAGTTGATGGTTATGACCCACATTTTGAGGAGGAGATGACCTTTCCAACCAAGGAGCAATTGAGGAATGCAATCAATGTACATGCTGTTAAGATCATGAGAAGCTTGCATATTTGGAAGAATGAGCCCGATAGAATGTACGCGAAATGCAAGGAACCTGGGTGCAATTGGGTCATTAGGGCACGAAGAATTGAAGATGAACCAACTTCCATTATTAAAAAGTATGAGCCCGAGCATACCTGTTGCGCGACATTTAAAGTGACCAACCTTAAATCATCCGCAATAGCTGAGAGGTATCTGGGCACCATCAAGAATGATCCTGATAGGAATTTAAAGGGATTTAAGGCCGCTGTTAAAGATTTGAAGGTTGTTGTATCTAAGGATCAGATTTATATGGCTAAAAAGAAAGCATTAGAGATTTTGAATGGGAACCCTACCGAGCAATACACCATGTTGTGGAACTACAGGAATGAATTGCTTAGAACAAATCCAGGATCTAATATAATTGTCGACACCTACCCTGATCCTGATACAACTAATAATGTAAAGTTTAGAGCCTTCTATTGTTGCTTTGAAGCTCTGAAATCTGGATTCCTTGCTGGTTGTAGACCTATAGTAGGGATAGATAGTTGTCACCTATCAGGTCCCCATAGTGGTGTCTTACTCACAGCTGTTGGAGTAGATCCTAACAATATGCCTTATCCAATAGCTTACTGCGTGGCGGGAAGTGAAACAAAGGATAACTGGATTTGGTTTCTTAATCTTTTGAAGGGTGACCTCAATATTTTGAGGCCAAACGAATTCACATGGATGTCAGATAGACAAAAGGA
Source organism: Orobanche coerulescens (assembly GCA_033398695.1). Taxonomy (NCBI): domain Eukaryota; kingdom Viridiplantae; phylum Streptophyta; class Magnoliopsida; order Lamiales; family Orobanchaceae; genus Orobanche; species Orobanche coerulescens. The sequence goes on along the minus strand of CM065816.1, from coordinate 7,316,405 downwards.
TTTAATTGAATCGGTTAAAGAAGTGTTTGAGGTGAAATGAGCATAGATTTTGTGTTAGACACATGTGGAAGAATATGGCAAGGGCAGGTTTCTGTGGTGATGCTTACAAAGATGCTGTGTACCACTACACCAGAATCACGATTTTGTGACAGCCATAAACTGTCACAAATGGCAAAAACAGTCACAAATGACTGTCATAAAATCACCAGTCACAAGTTTTTTTGTGACTGTCAAAAACAGTCACAAAAAAGTGACAAAACCTCATTTATATGACTTTACAATACCACTTTACATGGCAGTCACAAATATCATTTATGACCGTCATTAACAGTCACGAATTTCATCTTTCATGACTGCTAATGACAGTCACAAATTTCACCTTTTGTGACTTCCAATGACAGTCACAAGTGAGTAACGATTCAATGATGTATGACTGTTATCGACAGTCACAACTGTTAAAAAAATAAAAATAAAAAATATTTAAGAAACCATTTTTTCTAACCTGCATTTTGCCACAATGAAGTCACACTGAAATCCAATCATACTTCTCAATATTTTCATACCGTACTCCAATCAATTTTCACAATGCATACACAAAACCACGATCTATGGTTGAAAATACATGTATATACAAACACACTTCAAACATCAACTCATAGTCACTAACATTACATTTTCTTAAAATTTTAAATAAACGTGAATTAGGAAAATTAACATAAATTTGAAATAGAAACTAACACAATATAACATAGCAATCGGGCGATACGATACCGATGGCGCCAATTAAAAACTGCATAATATTTCAGAAAGACTGTCCACTCAAGTCCCGGCACGATAACTTTCCAATGATGTCTGGAACTTGATTGTATATCCGGTTGCTCCCTAAATTGAAATTCAAAATTTTAGATCATATTTTATTACTTAGATACAGAAATTGAAAATAATAGATAATAAGAAGGCAAAATATTAATAAATTCACCTTTTTTGATAGCTCATGAAAAAGCAATTTATATTTTGCACAATGGTGAAAAGCAGTTAAAGATTTGACTCACTAAAAGTTGAAAGAGATCATATGAGAATAAGTACATAATCCTGCATTTTAGTGCTGTCAAAAATATTTGGGAAATCGAAATTTTGAAATACAACCGGACATGTTGCCTACTTTTAGCACGAATGTGAACCAAAAAATATTCATGACAGCGACCCAAACATATATATAAAAACAGAAATTCAGACAACTAGCAGAAACATATTTTCTCATTTTCCGCACAAAATTCAGCAAAATTTTCGAAAACTATTGCATTCAAGATCCATAATGACATTGAATTTTTAAATTGGATTACCCCTATTTCCCTTGTATAGAATCGAATTAAAAAAATAATTATATTATTTAAAAAAAAAAAAGATCCATGACGACATAAGCAACCATGATACTGGTTATATGGGCAAAAAATAAATTAGAAGATTTTGAAATTCATATTACCTGCAATTTCATCCCAAACTCCCGGATAATATCAAACATTTTTTGTATCCTGACTATTCATACTTCTTTGGAGTCCATGCCTCAACAATTCCCCACCAACAGTCGACAACAACACCATCAATGCATATAGACTTCAGATTCTGTAATTCCTCTTTAATACCTTCAGGATCCATCAACTGGCAGAAATTGTTGATCAAGCCAGTCTGCTAGAATTAAATGCACAAATTAAATAATTTTGTGTACTAAGAGAAATACATACAAACACAAGAAAATCGTAAGAGGCCATAATTTTTAGTATTAATGCAGGGAAAATAATTTGGAAGGAGTCGAACACCTACTGTAAGCGTTGCATAAACAGGGACATAGGACGTTGAAGAAAGACCATTTCCATGCTCCCTGCAGTTAACATCGTTCACAAGCTGCAAAAATCGACCATGATGCAGAGAATTATTCATAGTTCCCTAGTGTTTCATCCAATCTCGCATAGTGTTGAATAATATGTGCCAAAGAAATACTTCTTTTCCTGGATAGAGATTCTGTCATCTAGTTGAGGCAGTTAGATCTATAAAAATGTATCACATCTTTCAAGGGGAAAACGGGAATCATAAACGGGGCCGCATAGTTCTAATAATATCAAGTGTCCCCTACACTATGTAAAAAATATTCAGCAGTCGGTAAAATTAGTAATAAACTGAAAGAGAGCCACATATAGCATTTCAGTATCTTTATTCACAATTATTCATGCTTTCTTGTACGGTTGGACGACATTCACATGATTCCAATGTCAAGGATTTTTTCCATAAACTATGGAAGTAGAGAAATTTTGTTTTTATCATAAACTAGCACCATATTTTCAACACATCATCAGGGTAAAAAAGCTTCAATTCACCTGTCCAGGCAGGCTTGCTTCCAAACGACCAAGGGAGTTGATGGCACTGGGACTAGAATATTTATCAAGTTTTGCATCCCTCTCTGCAACAACCGAATCAAGAGATGCGGATGATAGATTCTCATTAACTCTTAGAGATAAATGGTGGCCGTCAACTGATGATCTCATGGAGCAATTTTTAAAAGAACTAGAATACATTGGACTTTCTACTGACCCAACTGGATGTGCTCCCTGCTCAAGTTAGCAGCAGCAAATGAGAAATATAATAGAGTAAGTGACTATAGCCTTATCAAGATAGGTGATTAGTGACTACAATATGGCATTATCATCTACCATAAGAGCCGAAATACTACTATTTTCACTAAATTAGATCGATCTGTATCTATCCAACTCTCTAGCAAGTATTAAAATCACATCATATTAACAAAGAATTCCTCCACAATCACATTCCAACAAATCATACAAGAACATAATAGCAGGCCCATCGCTGTAATTATACTATGCAGTACTTAAAATATTATTATCCAACAAATCGTAATATGGCATATATATCATCTCACCAGCAGGTGATTATCCAATTTATTCTAGACATGTAAATTAAATCTTTGACGAAAAATTCACATATTTAAACAATTCTATGAAGACTGAAATAGAAGATTAAAAGCAAAATAAAGGTTTTCTTCATATAGTACAATGTAACAAATATAATATGTTGGACTTATCATAATGTTGTTGGACTAAAAGAGGGCTTGATGAACATGTTTGTCTGGTAAAATAATTATTATATTTTCCAAAAAAGTCAAAATGGAACATTAAATTATCAAGTTTTTTGCTTTTCCTTTTCTACTCCTGCTAATGGTATCGCAAACAGAATATTAATGTATTGAAAGAATTTTCAAATTGGTACAAGATGCTGAGTTTCAACTTACAATAGCCATCAGACAACCCTACAAAGGTGTTTGCAGCACTTCATCTGAACTGAGGAGAAGAAAGATCAGGAAAAAAAACAATGAAAAATCATATAAATACATTGGCAATGGCATAAATGACAGTGAGGATTCCAAGAGAAAGCAGAAAGAGTAGGCAGGAAAAAGAATCTAATACATGCTCACGTGTTTGCATTAGCCTACATACAGTGTGACACACGTTACAAATATAGCCAATCCATTAACAACGAGATGCTGAGGCTTGCATAGATTACTTGCACTGAATTACTATCTATTTTCCCTTCCAGCATTTACTAGATGAGGAAAAAGTAAATAAAAGTTCCTTATGGTAATTAAACTTTAGGGAAATGTAATTTGCAAGTGCAAACACTATGCAAGACTTACTAAGCTGGTCATATTGGATTTACATACATTAGTAGCATACCAGATTAAGGAAACAACCAATCTCATGCTCATTTGTGTCCAAAGTCCTCACAGGATCAAAAAATTATGGATATCTACATCGAGGTAGGCACAATATACAAGCACATATATATGTATCTACATCAAAATATATATACCATTCATTGTACATATCCTACTTGAACCTGCAAAAATCAACATCAAGTCAATCCCAATCAAATCACCAAATCCAAATCCTCATTTGAGCTCAGTGAACCCCATTTCAGAAAAACCAACCTCAACTAGATTCAAATCTTCAAACCTTAAGCAGTGAAATGACCCAGAGACCTGGAACCATTGCCAGAAAATACGTCCCAGGTCATGAGAACCGAACTCAGCCCAACCAAAATAAGAGTCGAGTAACTCCAAATTCGTCTGAATCCGATTAGAGCCCTAGCACCCAGTCACGCTTGAGCCCATGTAAAACCTAGGTCCTGAATCGAAACTTGCCACCGCCGATAACCGAACCCTTGCACTCTGTTTGCGCACATCCGTATTTTCCTATTTTCTTTTGCAGTGGTTGCGGTGGGGTGTGTGTGTTTATGGGTGTATGTGTGTGACGACTTTTGTTGAGTGTGTTTTTACTTATCAGTATGAGTATTTGTATCAGATATTTTTCAGAGAGATGGAGATCAGAATTTGCAGTGAAGAATTTTTTTTTTTTTTGAGATTAAAGAGGGGCAAAGAAAAACGCCCGAAGAAAAACAAAACTACACAGGAATCAATATAGGAGTAGAGACTCCTAATACATCAGCATCAACTAGATTTCTAACACAAGATGAGGGAGAATAAAAAGAATGGAGACCATCTCCTAAGGTGCACCCCAAATTTGCCAAGCCATCAGCTACTTTGTTAGCTTCCCGATACACATGAATAATGCGAGTACGGGAGAAACCACCCAATAAGCCCTGGATCCTAGCAAGCAAGTGTCTCCCTGTAACGTGGCCAGATTTATTCCCACATAAAATGTCAACAACCATTTTCGAGTCAAGCTGAAGCTCCACCATGTGGCACCCCAAAGTTGACGCAAGCATTAAACCTTCCATCACACCCCACAACTCTGCCAAAAAGACCGAAGTGACATGCAAATGTTTGCTGAAGCCACCCAACCAACAACCTTTTGAGTCCCTAACAACGCCACCACAACCAGCCACACCAAGGTCTACCTTCCACGCTCCATCCGAATTAACCACACCCGTCCGGCATGGGAGGTTGCCAAGCAATGTTGACGAGCTCCCTAACTCTGCCAGACACCGTGTCCCTAACACCCTTGCCGTGCCCATACTCTTCCGCGAAATTAATCACAATACGCTCAGGCTGAGAAGGTCTAACAAAGTCTTCCACGTGCTCATGCTTGTTGCGCCAACTCCATAAATAATAGCAACCGGTAGCCCAAACCTCACACCACACCAAGGATGAACCAATATGAGATCTATTGGAAATATTTAGCTCAAGCCAATCATAAATATCAACACCGTAAAAACTAACCTGCAGGGTTGCCGGAATAAGGTGATTCCACAATTGCGAAGCAAGATTACAGTCCCGCAGCACATGAGCAAAAGATTCGACAATGTTACAATTGTGGCATAACCTGGTCCCTGAATTCCAACTGCTACAATACTCTTTTGTAGCCAATTTACCATGCATAATCTGCCAGGTGAAATAACGAACACGCTCAGGGACTTGAAGCCTCCAAACTTTCAACCAAACATCATCCTTCAACTCCGGGTTAACAGCACGCAAGGTAGAATAAGCGAGAGACACGGAAAAACCTCTGGAGCCATCTCCAGGCCAGTATCTCACATCAAGCGTGCGGGAGAACTGGTTCTGCGATTTGTGAGAGAGAGAGGGAGAGACGAAATTATTTAGAGTGCGAAAATAAACCTGAGATTAGTTGGAGGAATTGTTTGGTATTTATGACTGTTATTGACGGTCACAAAATTATGAGTGTCACAAATCCAGCGAGTTTCAATGTCATAAAATCATGTTTTTGGTGTAGTGTACAAGGCTTCAAATGCCACTTCAATTGAGTGTTTCAACATTGCAATGAAAGAAATTGAGTTGTTGGATCCGACTCCTTTTGGGAACTTTCTCTGTAATGAACTTTCTGTTAGACCAAGTAATGAAACTTTCTCTGTAATGAACTTTCTCTGTTAGACCAAATAATGAACTTTCAAGTTTATTAATAAATGAGCTTTCTCTGTAATGAACTTTCTTTGTAATTTATTTGGGAATATTAATTTGGAACTTTCTCTGCCCTATGTACCAGATGTTGTAATGAACTTTCTGTTCATTTATTTGGGAACTTTCTTTATTTGTACAAGTTGCTATGAATTTTGAACAATCAGCAAAAATAAGTGAACTTTTCTTTCTTTGCCACCAGTTCTTAAATTTTAAAGTACAAGTCTTACGAGCCATAAATACACCACAAAATACTCCTTTACAGAGCATAAATGCACATTCTACCAAAGAGATTATTCACTTCACTAAACTACAAGACATAAATATAAGAGACAATAAACTTCAACTGCAGCAACTTCTTCATCAGCAGTAGGTCTTAAAGGTCCAGATGTCATCATCATCAGAAAAACAAGATAGCACAATTTCTTCATCAGCACCTTCTTGATGGGTACGTACGCCATAGAGCACAACTAGAGACAGCAGTTACGTTTGGATTTACTTCAATAACAACCTACTTTGCAAGAGACCACACTAGACCACAAAGCAAAGTGATCACAAACAACATACAATAGAATAATGTCTTATCATTAGCATTGTTTTTTGGCATTTTCAACAACACTATGACTTCATGCAACTCTTTTATGACTTCCTGCAACTGTTCTTCCACCCCCTTAATCTGTGGCGCAAGATATTCATCTATCTCATCAGCCCATACAAAGAACTTGCATTTGTTCACCTATCAAAAATGGAAAAAAATTCATTAATCGACCATAATTACCTATCAAAGATAAATTAATTAAATCTTCTCCGATCTGAACAGAAAGAACAAAATTGAAGAAACAAAATACCAAAAAAAATGCAATTTCATCTGGAGCAACAAAATACCAAAAAAAATCACGAAAGGTAGAAATCCCGAAAACAGAAAATTGCAACAACACAACCTCAAGTTGAAATCTGGAGCAAATAATATTAAGAAATGTAGAAATCCCGAAAATAATTACCTTGTTGTAATTACGACACCCGTAGAATTTCCGTCCCGGAAATTCGCCTACGGTGGCCGTTCTGAATGGCGACTCAATGCTGCAATAACATTTGATGAATGTTGGGAGTGCACTTGAAGAAGACCTGGCTGAATTACACTTAGACATGGATCTAATTTGATTATCTAGGGTTAGGGTTCTATAGGATTCGGGGAGATTAGAGGAAAAAATCGAAAGAATGAGATTGAGAGATCAGACGATTCATATGTAGGTATGAGGACAATTTCGTCAATTTACCAATTATGTTGAGATGTCTGATTGTGTAGGTTTTTTCAGTCTACGGGAGCACCAGGGATGATGTGGAACAACTAATGTGGAAAAAGGGCTAATATCGTTGCATATGGCAACATAAACGGCTAATTTTGCGAAACTTGGTTTTTTTAGGGCTAAAAACGCGTAAAAAAGTAAGTTATGGGGCTAAAAACGCAATTTTCCCTTGCTGAACACTCCCATAAAGCTGAAAAGATTTTCATTACTTCCCCTATATCAGCTTATTGAACTTGGATGCCAATTCGAAACCTCTCTTTTCAATTTTTTTTTCCTTTTCGATGTTATTCATTGAATTGAAACTTCAAATCAATAACGAACTGATCGTTGCTGATCGCTTTCTGTTTCTTTCTTCTTGTTCATTCACTTATCCGAATCGAATGTGTTGAACTCTGTAATCGAATCGAATAGGGAGATCAGTTCAGAAAAATAGGGGGGGGGGGGGGGGGAAATTAGAAAAACAAAGGAAAAGGACAAGGCAAATGCAGAGCAAGGGATCGACTGTTCGATTAACAGGAATGGTGATTCGTTCCCGAGCTTCAACTCTCTTTCTGTCTATGTTGGCAACCTTTGCGTCTCTATACGTCGCTGGACGGTTAGTTTTATTTATTGTCTTTTTGTAGTTTATCTGCAGTTATGTTCAATTCATATTTTCCTGGATTCCTATTCATTCATCTTATTGATTTTGGTTGAGTTTGTTAGTTTAGAATTATGCAGTTGTTGAGACTTGATAAGGCATCTGTTAATTGGTGAAATCAAGATGTGAATCCTTAATAGTATTTATAGATTTCTTGAGCTGGCGTGGGAATAATGAAACATCCAAAAATATGATTTTCCCCCTTTGTTTTTTTTTTTTTAATTTTTTTTTTTCATTTTTTTTGTTTTCTTATAATTATAAATCTGGAGTTACTTACTATTATTTGATTTTGAGACTTCAGTGACGAAATAAAGTTAAATCTTTGCATAATTCCGGATTCATTATTGTTTTAATCATAGGAATAGGAAAAGATTACAAGGTTGGGGGGAAAAAGGCAAGTGTTTGACCCAGATTCTTTTGTGTTGAATTTGGTTGTCCAGATTGTGGCAGGATTCCCAGAACAGAGTTTACTTAGCAAAAGAGCTTGACAGATTAACTGGTCAGGTGATAACATGTTTGGTTTCTCTCGAGTCAATACTTTAACTTAGAACTCCTGATCTGGACCTCATATGAACTGAATTATTGGTATCTTTTTCAACTTTTCATACCTTATGTCTTCTTGTTCTCTCTCTCACACTTTTTTCGTATCATTGTCAATTACGAAAATATAAATGTAAACACTGAATAAATATATAAAAGTAAATCTGTACATTATTATGGCTAAAGATGCTTTTGTGGTTTGTTGTATATAGATTAAACACAGACATACTTCTTCCGTTCTCTTTTAGTTGCAACGCTTCATTATTTCATACTATCTTCAATCGTACTTTGTTCTACTAATATAAAAATAAATGTTAGCATATAAGATGTTGAGTTTGTCTCAATATAATTTTTAAAAACTTATGTTTTTAATATATAACTAAAGATTGTAATGGTCAAAGTTATACATTGAACTCCGTGATTTTTGTAAATGTTGCAACTATTTACGAACTGAGGAGGTATATAATAGTATTTCTTAGAAGTATTTGCACTATTCTCCTTAAAACTTCATATATTGTTCTTGATTATTGAATTAAAAGATTTGTGGGGCACAACTATTAATAGACTTGTAAAAGGTAGTTGTAACTGCACGATGTAAGGAAAGAAATTGATGATTAGTTGTTTAAACATTAGTCGCAAATATGATGAGTCCATAAGGCATTGTATACCACATGAGGTGCATGATTAGGTCTTTTCATGCCTTTCTTCTTTTGTTAAAAGTGTTTGAAGTTGTTATAGAGTACTGTCCACGGGCCTGCATATTTATGCAGACACAATGATATTTTAAACTGATTTCTTATTCTCAGGCAAGATCTGTAATGTCGGTTGATGATTCATGGAGAATATTAGAATGCAGGTGACATTGACTTTTCTTGCTTTTCTTTATCGTAAGTGCGTTTCTTTGATGTTTGAGTGTTAATATAGACTATTTTCGCCTATCAGGGAACAGCAAAAGAAATTATCAGGCTTGGAGATGGAACTTGCAGCTGCTAGACAGGAGGGTTTTGTTTCAAAGCATTCATCTGAAATCAATAAAAGTCTTAAGAGGAGGCCACTCGTAGTGATAGGAATACTTACAGGATTTGGTCGTAAGAACAACAGAGATGCTATAAGAAAGGCGTGGCTGGGCACTGGTATACTTCCAGTTTTCATGCAGAGACAGCTTAATAATTTACTTGATTTGAAGTGTTCATTTCGACGTCTGTTTTCTTTCATTATGAGGAACATTGTGCTTTCTGTTGCTGCATAATCGTCGCTTATCTATCCATAAAGTTGGTTTGTGTCTAAGTCATTCTTTTATATATGCAGGTTTAACTTTGAAGAAGATGGAGGAACAGAAGGGCATCATTGTCCAATTTGTAATTGGAAGAAGGCATGCTTTTTGCTAACCCCACCCCAAACACCCACCTCCACACACACATCTTAACATCTAGTGGATCACTACTGTAGATTTTTATCTATATTATGGTGATTTGCAGTTCCAATAAAGGGGACAGCTTAGACAGGAGCATTGATAGTGAGAACAAACAGACAAATGATATTTTCATTCTTGTAAGATGTTAGGCTCCTTGATCTCATTGGATGTATTATTTTATTCATACTACACTCTGAATTCAATGTACTATCTCTTACTCCCTAGTCCCTCTGTTCCATAAAAAGAGTCTTCTGTGCTCAAGGTACAACTTTTTATTTATTGTAAGGTACAACACCAAAATAAACTTTTCATCGCCCTTCATTATTTATTGATTGTGCAATTTTTAAAATGTTTTTCGTCAAACAAAAAAATGCCATATATCTATATAGGAAGGGTATATAAGATAATAAACTTGAAAGTGGACACTCTTTTTTGGGACCGAAAGAGTTTTTCATCTTTTTATGGGACAGATGGAGTATTAGTTATTACTGAAGAAAGTTTTAATTCATTTGTAAAGTCGTGATATTATGGCTTCAAAACTGAAAAAGTTATCGCTTTTTCAAGCTTTATGCTGCAAATTGTTGGATCTCAAAGTTGTCAGCAGTATTCTGAAGTTCTTTTTGGGGCTTAATAAGGCTGGTTCGTGTTTACAGTTTAACAATTATACTTGACATATTTTAAATTGCATTTTTTTGCTATCAGGAAAACCATGTAGAGGCACCTAAAGAACTACCAAACAAGACGAAACTATTTTTTGCTTATGCTGCAGAAAGTTGGGATGCTGACTACTATGCAAAAGTCAATGATGATGTCTATGTAAATGTTGGTAGGTGGAGAAGAGTACAACTTACTGAAAATACTTGTAAATGACTGGTGATCGTTCATCTATTCTGATCGCGTTTGTGGAATGTGGAATGGTTTTTTACATCTTTTTCTACAGATGCCTTACAAAATACACTTGCTGCTCATTTGGATAAGCCTCGTGTGTATATTGGGTGTATGAAGTCGGGAGAAGTTTTCTCAGAACAGTGAGTCGGGACAAACTTTAATAAGCAGTTTCAGGTGCATTTTGATGTCCTTTATGAATTGCTATTTAAGAGGGTCTGTTTTTTCCTGTAACTTCACAGGGGACACAAATGGTATGAACCCGATTGGTGGAAATTCGGGGATGGGAAATCGTAAGCATAATACTCACGATTTATGAAATCTCTCTTTAGTTCAAAGGAATAGTTACAGAAACTACCTTTGAGATTTGGCCTAATTACAGGAAACTCCAGTTATCTTTCAACATTATAAATTACCACCTTAAATTTTCTAATTTCTTAACAAATACCCCCTATATTGAGGGTGGAGTTTGTGAAATACAAAAAGATATCAATGGGGTACCTCTAATTCTGAAAGATGGTTTTTTCTATTAGAATAAACCTCAAGGCCGGGTTATCAACCAATCTGATTTAACAAGTATCAGTAAGCATCTCCCTCTCTCACTCACACGCACACATAAATGTTGTTTTTGTGAACAAGTTACTTCCGCCATGCTTCGGGTGAGATGTTCGTGATATCGCAGTCTTTGGCCAAGTTCATATCAATCAACAGGTAACAAATTCGAATTTGCTCACATTGAGTAACCTCTGGATCGAATGCTGGTTGGACAATAAAATTCGAAAATTTCGCTATATGTTTTTCATTCTGTGTTAGATCTATTCTTCGTGCTTATGCCCACGATGATGTCAGCGTCGGCTCCTGGTTTATTGGTGTAGATGTCAAGCATGTCGACGACAGAAACTTTTGCTGCTCGTCTTGGTCCTCAGGTTTGTTTCCCTCTCATGAATCTCAGTACTGTAAGTTCTCATAGTATACTTATGGGGTTTCGTATTCAGGAGCTCTATGTTCAGGCGTATGATCTTGTTTGTTGAAGAAACTGCGGTTTTTTCTGTTCTTTAAGAGCAGCTGCCGCATCAACAAATCTATTGCATGTAAAGGTGATTTTTTAATTTTCAAGAGGCAACAAATACACCAAGGATCGAGAGCTGTTTTAATTAAGAGATGCGATGCAGTCGTTCATAATGGATTAATAGGAGATTGAGATATGTACTTGTATTTTTTTTTTCAGTAAGAATTAACATCTAACATAGTTTTTGAGGCATTTTCTCATTGGCAGCAAAATTGTTTCGTATTATAGAGACTGCAAGTTTGTATTGTTTTTAGTGCGAGTTATTTCGTTTCAGAAACGGGTTTCGGTACATTTTTCTCTTTATTACGACACGTTTTTTAGTAGATCACGGGAGTGTTTGCCAAACGCCAAAGAAGAGTGATTCTCAAATTATTTTTCCCTATAGTCACAGAATCTGAGAATTTGCCTCCCTTTCGTTTGAAGTGTTTACAAACACTCCCGACATCATGTATGTCTTTTCTGATACTATCCGGTTAAACTTCCGATCATTAAGAGCATCAGCAACACAATATTGTGATTGTAACGTTTTCCGCATGGACGGCTCCAACGGGTGGGGAAGAAGCTTGGCGGTTAGCACCGTGCTACCAACCATCGTACGGAAGAATTTTCCCTTTTTTTGTACGGTCCAGTCGATCATATCAATTGTGCAGATCAACCCATATTATTCTTTACTGAGAAACTTAAATGTTTAAAGTTTATAAAGAATAGATAAAAGATATAGAAATTAAAATTGAACTGTCTAGTGTTTTGTTACTAATATATATAGGGCGCGTTACATGCGATGCGATATTAGATCGATCTTTCTGATATTAATTTATGCATGAGTTTTGTACTAATTATGCATGAAATATATGCATTTCATGCATCAAAATTTCAATACATTAAAATATGCAATATATATTTGATGCATATAATCTAATATTTTAATGCATCGATATTTTGATGCATATATTGCATATTTTAATGTATTGAAATTTTGATGCACCAAATGCACATATTTCATGCATAATTAGTACAAAACTCATGCATAAATTAGTACTGTAAAGTACTGCATAGAACCCGCCACAATATATATAATATATATATATATATATTATTTTTTATTTATTTCAATAATTAACTAAATGTTGCTAAAAACCCAAAAAATATATCGAAAATAAGAATTTGATTTTTCTTAAGAAAATTTAAAGTGAATAACGACCTATGTTTCCAATTTTTTTTTCTTATCTTTTTTTTTTACGAGGGGGATCGTCCACTGTCCTGAGTACCCCCCAAGAGGCTCGACCTCACTCCCGATCTAGAGGTAAAATTTCAAGCGTAGCGCATTCGCCTCATTTGTCACGCTTGGTTCGTGGCCGTTCTTGGGCCGGATTAAGGTTAATGGTTGACCTATGTTTCCAATTTTGCACTCTAATTTCTATAAATTGTTAACACCATTTTCACCTAGTCTATCACACAAATTCTTCAACTTCTTCCATTATCTATATATATAAAGAATGAGTTCCCCTATTAAATGTGAGCATTAATGGCCTTAAGTCAAGAAACTCTATTATGCAAGAATGAATTTCATGCTTAGAAGTTTGATGGAACTGGAACGTGTAAAGCCTTCAAATTATAAGTTGATTTTGTTTAAATAAATAGTATTGATTAATATGCCTAATAAATATTTTTGAGTCCCTTCATTTTCTTTGCAATTAAGTTACTCTCAATTTATAGATCAATTCATGTTGTATAAATAGCCCGCTTATATATTCTCCACCACTCCAGCACTCCATCACGTTTTGAATCCCTTTATTTGCTTAAATGTCTTCATCTTGGTGAGACAAACAAAGCCAAAACGGAAAACGATACGGAAAAAAGAAAAGACACCGCAAAGGTAGGAACAGTAAACCAAGTCCACAAACATCATCAATCCTACATCTAAGATACAACCATAACCCTCACCATCTCTCCCCAACACTCATCTAACTAAAACAAACAACACGGGAAAAATGAATGACCTCAGATGGTTCAACTTTCTTTCTAATCTTTTAAAGCTTTTTTTTAGTTAAACCGTTTTCATCATAGATCTAAGACAAACGAAACCGCAAACAACCTACCCGAGACCATATCAGATCTTGAAGACAACAACTATCAGATATTAAGCTGGAACGAGAACATCTTCGAACATTTTTGGGTTTCGGTTGTGGGTTGTGGCTGCTGTATGAAAGGAGTTTTTGCGTTGTTTTTGAGTTGTTTGGTGCTCGGCTATCATCAGAAGATGAGCTTTGAAGAAGATGTGATGAATGAGGTACGTTTTGATTTTGATCGGTTTGATGAAAGAGATAGAAGGTAGGTGAGAGGTATGGAGGGGGGCGGATTATACAAAGTGTGAGTTTTAGGTTAAATGAAATAACAGGTATTCACAAGTTATATCATTTGGGTATGGATTGGACCGGGTAGTCATTTCATCTGGATTGGGCTGACAAATGTGATTTGGTCTGAAATAAATGGACTGCCGGAATTATTGGACTAACAAAATGGCTATCCAAAAGTATTTTGATACAACATATTGGATACAATTTTTTATAATTATTGGTATAATGAGTGGTATTTTGGACTACTAATGTGTTGTAATATAGATTAAAATGATCGTTGTGCTTGGAGAACTTGGTGGTCGAGATGAGTATTCCTTATTGAAGCACTTAATCAAGAAAAATCAATAAACACTTTTCTCACGACCCTTTTGATCCCAATTTATTAGGTGACGTACACAACTAATTGCATTCATAAGGTGCTTTTATAGTTTATACACTTTCTAATGCGTTCATAAGTTGCCTTTATGCACATCTTCACTTTAGTAATTCTTTAATTCATCATTTCATTTAATTGTTACTTGAAGGGGCCTATCCATGCCTCTATAAAAGGTACCGCCAATTAGTTATCGATTATCATATACACGATGATGGGTCGCAAGTAAAATATCGGAAACATATATGAGAAGTGCATAGAACCCATAGTTCGTTGGTTTTATGTCAGAATAACAACATCCTTATGTGTATATGACATTATTTGTGGCTTAGCCAATATATTATTTGGTATTTAAATAAGCTACATGTTTTTCCATACCAACAAGTGGTTAAGGAGTCCATCTTTTTTGCTGAATTGACATTGAATATGCAGGTTTCGGTTGCAGTCACATAAGGAGATTGTTCGTTGTTTTTTTATGTGATGATAAAAACTTTTAGCTAACAAATTGTTTGATATTACATTGACCTACATATTTTTCACACTTGCAGCACGTAAAACGCGCTTTTTTGCTTCATTGTCGTTTAATATATAGGTTTGGATTGGAGGTACGCGAGCACATGTTCGTTGTTGATTGGGCTATACATTAGGTCTTTAAACCTAATGAGAGTGGGTAATTTATACACTTAAATTGGAAACTCTTTTTAATCGTAACAACAAATATACTTACTAAAGGGAAATGAAGAGATACCCTATAAATGATCTCTTGCAATTAACAATATTTAATAAAGGACAATGAATATATGCTAATAGAAACAACCTCTAGCATTCAGCTGACTTGAAACTATTTCTTGCAACTAATGTGTGAAGATGGGACTGATTAACTTTTCAATACCCACACTAGGTTAATAAATTTTGGTTTGTGAATTAATATCAACTTTTAATCACCCAATAATTATTACATTTAATGATATTTAGGAAGTTGCTCACCCAAAAAAATCAACTTACCTCAACTTTTAATCACCCAACAATTATTACATTTAATCACATTAAGTCATTACTCACCCAAAAACTCAAATTTAGAATGAAAGAAAAAAAGAGAATAGACAAAAATGAGAATGCAATTTAATTTTGTGTACCGTATCCCGAGTTTAGGAGAGAGAATATGAGAACGCATATGATTTTACAATTATATCATTTGTTGCATATCAAATTTATGATTTATTTTAGGGTATTTAAGTCATTGTTTTGATAAAAAGTTTCATAATATACTTTCCTCCTAAATCAATTCACTTTTGAGAAGAAAGTTTGCAGAGAAATTTAATAAAATTTCCTCTCTTACGCTATATTCTTTTGGACTGAATGAATCAATGAATCGAATCGAATGGATTCGAATCGAATCGAACTGAAAGGGTAAATAATAATAATAATAATAATAATAATAATAAAACTATAAATAATGAATATAAGAAAATAATAATAATAATAATAATAATATAATAAAATATGAATAATAAGTTGAGATCTATTTGATAAGGGTAAATTATAATAATATTAATGATATTAATAACAATAATGATAATAACGATAATAATAATAACAATAATAATAATAACACTGATAATAATAGTAAATAATAATAATAGTAATCAACGACAGCAATGATAATAATAAATATTATTAATAATAATAGTAAATATTATTAGTAATAATAACAATAATAATTAAGATTAATAATAATAATAACACTGATAATAATGGTAAATAATAATAGTAATCAACAACAACGATAATAGTAAATATTATTAGTAATAATAACAATGATAATTAAGATTATTATTATTATTATTAATAATAAAAATAATAATAATAAGAAGAAGAAGAAACAGTAAACTGAATGAATTGGGTGAATGGACTGAATCGAATTGACCGAATCGAATGAACTCGAACTGAAAGGCCAGATTGAAAAAGTGAAAAATAAGTCCAAAAGAACAAGGCTTTATTCATTTAACTTCTCCTCTGAAAAAACTTGAGCACACAAATTTATTTTCTTTTTTTCTCACTTTTTTCTCTTATTTCAAAAATAAAATTTAGAAATGTAGTGTAAGGGTATATAGGTTCTCAATGTGAATTCGATAGAATAATTGTGAGTTTATAGATTATTTTTATATGTATGCCGATGTTATAATCTTAGGTTATATTTGTTGCAAGGGAAAATGTGTCAACGTGATGAAGGACAAGTGTCATTCTTGAGGGTGTGTGATAGATGCGAAAGGGAATATTGCGTTGATGGGATGTGTAGTTATGCATAAAAGAAAAAGTATTCTTTGAGATAAATGCATGAATCCTGCGTATTGCAAATAGCAATTCAATTTTTATCTTATTACAAAGTTGATATATATGTATTAAAGAGTTAAAGTATATCTTCATATGTGTATCTATATGAAAATGATTTGATTACTTTTATTAATAAATGTTGCATTGTCGTTCTTGAGAATCAAGAATAGGAAGAGAATTAAGCTGTTTTGTAATCTTGATCAATTTATACTGCGATTTAAAGACTCTTTTTGGGAATGTATTTAGTTATATATATATAATCTTCACATGAGAGTTTTATTAATTTGTTCATATTGACTAAAATTGTTGCATGAAAATTAATGTTTGAGGCATTGGAAAAAATATTACTTAAAATAAGACCTCAGGGAATAAACTGTCGTTTCAAAGTTGTGAGTTATAACTTTGTTGAGATATATTGTCTATCACAATGTAACGGACTATAATGAGTAAACCGATGCATTTAAATGTTTTATACAAAAGAAACATGTCAACATAACCCGAACACTTTTTACCCAAAATACAAGTATAATTTAATCATGGTAAACAAAGCCCGTGCATCGCACGGGCCATGATGTCTCGTTAGATTAAAAATCCCACATGCTCTCGCTTTTAATCTTTCTAATTGCTTTTTAGTTAAACTTACCCGATAAAGTAATAAGTTCGCTTAATAAATACAGTTTTCCGATCTCAAATTTGGGCCAATGAAGTAAAGTAATATCTTTGTTGAATGTATAAGATAATAAAAAACAGATAAATCATTAAATTTCCGATGAAAATATAAAGCAATTTTGGATTTCACATATATATATATATATATATATATATATAAGTATGCGTCTATCTGAGCATGATATTAGATGCGATCTTTCTGATCTTAATTTATGCAGTTTTGTCTTAATTATGCATGAAATATATACATTTCGTGCATCAAAATTTCAATTCATTATAATAAGGAATTTATGTAATGCACATAATCTAATATTTTGATGCATCGATAAGTTGATACATAAATTTCATTTTTTAATTGATTGTAATTTTGATGCACGAAATTCATATATTTACGATAATTAAGATAAAACTCATGCATAAATTAAGATCAGAAAGATCTGCATCTAATATTGGTACTGTATAGAACGCGCCACTATATATATAATATCTTACCTTTTTAAATTATTCTTCAATAGTTTTTTTCCCACCTAAATCAAAACAAACTTCATCATTAACTTTGTAAGAGCATAACAACCTCTTGTATATTTTGCTCGTCTTGTATCAAATAGTTGTTTAAGGTACTTATTGTTTGTATGCTTCATTTGGTACATTTGGAACAACGCGACTATCATCTGGTTCAGGATCATTATCATCAACATTGTTCATCATTGATTGTATAATTTCTTAAAGTTGTACTAATTCAGAAAAAATTATAATACCTTATTATTATACTATAAATTATATATGTAGAAATTTCTAAATAATAAATAATTTATTATTGATAAATTAATAAACTCGCTAAATGAATATTTTCCAATCGCAAAATATTGCTTTTTAAGAGGTTTAAGTGTATTTTAATTAGTCAATATGATGAGTTTATTAGATGGAGAATAAATAATGTATTCCAAAGCATTGGTCCAATGGAAGGCCTTTCTTTTTTAATGTATTCCAATCCATCTTTTATCAAATCAACAGAAAAACATATTTCACTTCCCCTGAAAATGGAGTACGATTTCAGAAAACGGACCGGCTCTTCGTACGATTCCAACATCCCGTCGTACAGTAGGCCTCCTCCCGCCGCCGCAGCTCATCCGACGTACGGTCAATCACAGTCTCTCTACCCAAAGATCGGTGGCGCCGGCGCTCACTCCGCCGCACATCTCCGAAACCCCCCTTTTCACCACGCTACGCCTCCCCCCGCAAGTTGTACGTCTCTTAGTTTCTTATTATGTGTGTATGTACGTGTTGCGTACTCTTTTCCGACTGCAGATATTGATTTTGGCTACTGATGTGTTGTTTTGTTTGGGTGTTTTGATTCGCAGCTGGGGTGGGAATTAGGGTTTCTATAAAACCTGAATATCGAATTACACCTCCGGTATGATTTTTTTTATTCATGTCGTATAATCTATTTCTTTTTGCCTGAACTATAAAATAGTTTGTCAATTGAATTGAAATCTGTAGCCTGCTTTATCTCCACAATTGGGAGATATTCCGAGAAGTAATTTCCACTTCGATTTCGAATTCGAGAGGAATGTTTTAGCCGAAGCGGTGAAGGAAAATCCCAACTGGAGCAGGCTTGGTATTGAAAACGGTCCGCCCAAGGCAACTGAACCACCAACACCTTCTTATGTATGTTCTCCATTTGCTCATTTGCGCCAAAGCATGCAATTTCTAGTTCTAGCCAGTGTTCTAAAAGTCCCGCATAAATTGAATAATCATCCAATTAATCCCTAGAAGGTCCTCTAGGGATCCGATTCAGCCGATTTTGTCAAACTCGCGCCTAGATTCAATTTTGTGTTAATATATATATATATATATATATATATATATATATATAGTACAAGGTTATATTATTTAAATTAAGGAAAAAATACACTTTAATATACAAACTATCGCCTTACTTACACTTTACTACCTAAAGTATAAAAACTTACATTTTCCTATCTAAACCATCTAAATAACTACAAGTTAATACACAGATGGGATTTTTACCGGTAAACACAGGTAAAGTATAAAAACTTACACTTCCCGACCTAAACTATCTAAATAACTACAAATTAATACATAGATTTAAACATTAGTCCATGAAATAAGAAGATTCACTGACATGAACAATACACTGCACCAACCAAGTTTATTTCTTTGGTTTGGTCCCACTTTTAAATATCAACAGGATTCTTTTTTTTTTTTTTTTGTGGATGATCACAATATTTAGTTTAAGCAGAATGCATCTATCGTCTGCCTGCATGGTGTTTTCACTTTCGAAAATTCCATCTCACTTAATCGGAATCTTAGAACCATGACCGAATGACGGCGGCGTAAACCATCCGAGAGAGAGAGAGAGAGAGAGAGAGAGAGAACCATTCAAAACTGAAACTACCACTGCTCCAACATACTAAACAAGCAAAGCTAGCACCAAATGAGAAAATATAACCTGTTCCAAGAAAGCAACCAAGCTTTCAAAATAACATTGCAAAATAAATTCCATAGTGATTCAATTACCACAATGTTCACAATAACCGTCTCGTCATAGACAAAAAATTCAAAATAATCCAACTACCACAAGGTTCGAGATGACCATCATCACTGCCACAATCATCCTTATCGTCTATGATATTTTTCATGGCTGATGTAACCACATTAGCGTTAGCATCACTTTCTTGGTTCTCATCACCATTAGAATATCCCATGAAGTCTAGACCTTCAACAACAGGTGGAAGTGAATCATGTATTTCCTCATTAAATCCTGCGTTTTCTGTTGCTCTAACACCATTATCTGGATGTTGTCCATCAATTATATCATCTAAACAATCATAAGCAATAAACTTCCAATATTTGGATGCATGGTCAATGAACACCCCTACACATCTCTCTTCCCCACTACATCTAGCCAGGTCTATGACATCATTATCAACTTTGACATGCTTTAGGAATCCACACTCGTCTTCATGAACAATACTATAGTAGAATTCTAACTTGCCACTTAGCCCGAGTTCAACAGCCATGTAATTAAGCTCTAACATGGACATCTCATCTTTATCACAATAATCAATATAGTTCACATTGCCATTCACATAAGATTTTTGGTTTCCTGAGAAGAAAAATTTTCCAGAATGGTGTAGTTTGATCGTGAACAAATCGTTGTTTCCTGTAAATTAGATACCAAATAAATTACTCATCACTCAACTCTATAATAAACATAGTACATTAAAACACTACAATATATAGTTACTTTATACGATTTATAGACACGGGATAGAAAAAAATCTTGGTTTCCCCCTGGTCGTAAATTATGGGCCAAGAAATCGCCATGTTTAGGAACAAAAACTAAACCAAATATTATTATCAAAACCAGAACACATCATACATATTTCTTGAAGAAGATGCCACCTAAATATTTTAACTTGAAGAAAATACAATATAGTTCAAATTGCGAGGGGGCATCTTCTTCAAGAAATTAAAGAAGATGGAAAAAAACTCATGTATTCAAAACTCATGTATTGCCAGGGGGCATCGTTATCACTACACCATTGTTGATCGATCATCATGAGTCATGACACAAACAATGGAAAATTCTAAACGTGGGCTACATGTATTCAGAACTCATCCAAATCATTATGAAATCAATACATTAATTAATCAAGCTAAATCTAAGTAAATTAAATAATAAAGAACAAAGAATTAGAGATAAGTAGTTACCATAATTATAATCCGGTGAGTTATGACCGACGCCATCTGCATGTCGGATTTTCCAACCCATAGTCGACTATGTCGATCGAATGTTGTTCTTCTGAAGATTTTTATGGATTATGTTTTTTTTTTACTAGATCGATTAGGTTTATCATTTGAGAGGGATTGCAAAAAGACTATCAGCGGGAATATGAAAAGTTGGAACGGAAACCTACAGTTGTAGGTTAAACAACTGGTTATAGCCTTTTAGATATTAATTTGTAGTTATCTAGATAGTTTAGATAGGAAAATATAATTTTTTATACTTTAGGTAGGAAAATGTAATTAGGGTGATAGTTTAGATATTAAAGTGTATTTTTTCCTTAAATTAAATCTAAAGCAATATCTATATTATAGTAATATTTATTAATTGATAAAAAAATCTAAAGTAGAGTACTCACATAAATGATCGTTATTTAAGTATATATAAATTATTATACTAAAATATTAAATAATATTAAAATATATTCGACTAATACTCCGATTAATCCTTTCGATTACTCCCCAATTATCCGATTAAT
Organism: Orobanche coerulescens; assembly: GCA_033398695.1. Taxonomy (NCBI): domain Eukaryota; kingdom Viridiplantae; phylum Streptophyta; class Magnoliopsida; order Lamiales; family Orobanchaceae; genus Orobanche; species Orobanche coerulescens. The sequence continues at coordinate 7,294,590 of CM065816.1, read as the reverse complement.
CGGTAGGTGTTACCTCAACTGCCTAAATCCGCCTAGCGATTTTTAGAATATTGGTTTTGCAACGAGGAATATGAATGACTGGTCAGGTTATTCGATAATTGATTTGCTTATGACTCGAGTTTTTGCTAATTGTCGCCATAGTATACATCTCTAGTTCTAATAACGAGTAATATGAATGATTAGACCGTTATTTGATTCTTTTTCGAACTGATGTGTGTTGTTGTTGTTGTTTACTGCTTTTCTTATGACTCCGAGTTTTGGCTCTTGTTTGTTAAGATTCAGTTCTGGACTAAATGGATATCCTTCTTGACTTTTTGGTGTTTTGATGCCTGATTATTGTGTAAATTGGCCCATTCGAGTGCAGGGTTCTACTGCAGATCCTGTAGTAAGCAAATATGTAGCAGCAGGCCTCAGCAGAGAAGCTGTGCCGCTTGCAGTTGCGAATTATGGAGACAATCCCACTAAGGTAAAACCTCTTTCAGCCCTTTTGACAATTTTGTGTTTATTTTAATGTGAATGCACACGGACACACGCTCGGGAAGAATTGAGAAAAAATGAAAAAAGAAGAAGAAATTTATCTTCCTCTGATATTCATCCATTTTGGATACAAGTTATATGTGGTTTGTATATGTCAGAGAAGCCTAATATTTTTTTTAGAGAAATAACTCTTTTTTTGGTCCGGTAGCTGGGATTTTTTCGAGACTTAGTCCTCTAAGCGATAAGTGGTAATTGTAACATCTTTTCACACTTTGAAGATTTAGGACGATTTTGACGTGAATTTTGTGATTTTACATTGGTGCTGGCTAGGTTAATCGGCCATTGATACTTAGGAGGCGATTTTTGTGCCAAATCACCTAAATTCCATTTTTTTGACATATTTGCACCTTACCATCACCAATCATGGTAGTCTGCAATATCTGATAGAATTGCACAATTTTGGTCAAAATTGGACTAAATGTTTAGGTTTTAAAAGATACCGGATCGAAATTCAAAGGTGACCACTTAGAGGGCTAAATCTTGCAATAGTTCAAGTTAGAGGATGAAAATAATCATTTCCTTTTTCATTTATGCTGCATTGCATATGACGAGTTAGGCTTTCATGCCGACCCTGCCACGCAGTAATAAGAAGCACGAGTAGGGAAAAAAAATTAAAGAGGAAAAGAGAAAGCGGTTAAATCTGAAAGACAAGTGATGATAATTTCTATCCTAATTCTCAGGTTAAAGAATTTTCGAATGGATTTACGCTTTTGCGAGAAATGGGATTCTCGTCCAACAATGTCGCGGAGGCATTAATTATGTATGACAATGATACGGACAAGGCGTTGGCTCATTTTCTCAACAATGCATCTTGAAATATTTGTTTTCGGGGACTAGGAAGTGATAATGATATGAAGTTGATTTGGATGATATGAAGTTGATTTGGTACTATCTTAGATATTGATTCCATTTATAGTCTGAATGAAAGAGGTGAGGGTGAAGATATTGTATGATTGTACAGGGATTCCCTTTGATAATGTCTCTCCTTTTTTTTTTCTCCTCCTGCTTGAATTTAACCTTTGATGTACAGTAAAACCTCGATAAATGAATATGATATCGGAGAAAAATATTCATTTTGCGAAATTATTCATTTGTCGAAAGAAAATTTGAACATGTTATAAAGAGTTGGGACCGAAAAAAATTATTCATTTGACGAGATTATTCGTTTATCGAACATTCATTTATCGAGGTTTAACTTTACTATATTTGGCCATGTTCTTCTTTATAACAGTCATCTATATTGATGAGGGGATGATTAGAATAACTATGATTCAAGTTTGAAATAATTTACTTACAAACTAAGGCCATGGTTTCTTCTGTTCTTTGTTGAATCGAAATTATTTTTACTAAACAAATAACTGATTAAAATTGATTTTACTGAATTAAATTGATTTCAGTGATTGAACTTTTGTACTGACGCACATTGTAATTTATTTATGAAGGTATGGAGTTTTACGGATTAGAACTGAATTTAGTGTTTAGAATTGAATTTTACTAATTAAAATTTATTTTGTACTGTATTACTTTTTTAAGTCGAAGAAAACGGTAACTCAATCAATATCATTCGGAATTACAGAACCTCCTTACTATACTTGTTCAAAATTACAAAAAAAAAAAAAAAAAAAAAAAAAAAAAGCCCTTGAAGTGCAGTAAAACGTCGATAAATGAATATGGTCGGGACCGGAGAAAAATATTCATTTAGCGAAATAATTCATTTATCGAAAGAAAATTTGAACATGTTATAAAGAGTTAGGACCTGAGAAAATTATTCATTTGGCGAGGTTATTCGTTTATCGAATATTCATTTATCGAGGTTTAACTGTACTTTTCACACTTTGCGATCTGCATTTTCTTAACAAATCAATGCAATTTGCAGAACAGAATAAAACATAAATGTCCAATTTAAAAAGTCGACTTTCAAATTATAATTTTATCTCATAGAAGAATGCAACTTCATAATAGAGCATTAATATCTGGTTAAAATTTCTATAATATTTTTTAAATAATTTTTTTTTTGTTATATAAATAAGAGTACTTACCGGACAAATAAAAGTAAGAATATATAGTTTAAAAATTAAAAGAGTTGTGTATTTATTAAAATAACTAAATAGAAAATTTTACAATGACTAAAATGGACTCTTCAAGTGAGACGGATGGACTAATCGTTACCTGTGGTTATGAAAGAAATTTGTTCTAAAAGAGTTGTACATTTAGACAAGTTTCTACACGCTTAGAATACAACATAGCCAGATCAAAACAAGCTTCTTATGATCGCCATAAGGGTTACAAACAGAAAATATGATCGCCGGCACCAAATATGGCAGCACTAAACTGTCTGGTGTTCAAATCTCCAACATCTCCAGTTTCAAACCTATCAAGCCATTGTATGGGGCTCGGGTTTTCGGACTCCTCCGTCCACTCGGACGTCATGTCTATGTCGTCGAGTTGAAGAGGATCTGCTTCTGAAGAACTGGGTGTCATAGATTTATCCAACTTGATATTGTAACTGACGTAGAGCAAGTCGTTTAGCGTCTCCTTGTCGATTCTGTTGCGCTTCTCGGAATTTATTTGTTGACAAGTGGCCCATTGTTTTTCAAAATTACAAGTGCTGCAGACTTGGCTAAGTATACGGATCGCTACTCGTTGCAATGTCGGGGCACCGTCGCCGAATTGTTCCCACCAAATGCCTGCAAGTAGGTTTCATACTGTTAAAAAGAGTATAAATAACCTTTTGGACCAGTATAGGCAGGCTTATATATGGAGTATATGTTAACAGCACTTGGGGCAGTAGAAACTTTTTTATTTTAAAAAAAGACTAAATAATCAAAGAATTTGTATTTAATTATAGAGTAAATTGCAAAAATTGTCCTTCTGGTTTGGCCAAATTGCACGTTTCGTCCTTGTGGTTCATTAAGTGCAAAGATCGTCCTTATTTTGCACTGTTACATGCACTTTTGATCCTTCAACAGTGAAATTTGGCAAACCACAAGGACGATTTTTGCAATGATGGAGGACCAAAAAGAAAAAAAAATGGCCTAAAATGAAGTGTCCAAGTCCCGTACCCATGTCGGAGTGTTGAGTGTCCAACACGGGTACGGAAGGGGAATTGAAGAGTCCGGGTAGCATAAGAACTAAATCCTATTCAGAATCTAAAAATTCCCTGTTAAATTCGGTGAGTTGGTGCGGTCCGACACATGAAACATACGCAATCCGGAAGGAAGAACTACCCACCTACGCGAGGTTCCATCCTAAACAAATCTGTGATGAGAGAAGTTACTCACTGGGCTTATAAAGTGGTCTCCTTCATAATCAAGGTGTCATAAGTCACAACTCATAAGTGACATATTCTAACATTCTCATACAAGGTATCATATGAAAATCTGAACTCAAAACACAAGCTATAACAAAAAAAGATCAAAAAAGGAAAATGCCAAATTTACCGGGTGAAACAGTATCAATCGCCTCCTTTGCAAGGTTACACCCAAACATCCCGCTCCCCCTCGTAAACAAAAGAATCTGATTGGTTATATCGCGCCTCAATTCAGGCGTCGGAAGAAGCTTCTCCAAAACAGTATAGAAATCTTCCTTAATTGATCCCAGAAATTTAATCTCCGGATTGTACTGAATGCTCGGGTTCAAGAAAGCCGCAGCCGAATGCAATGGCGAATGGAGATTGTTTTGCCACTTGTCATCCACAATGTCCGAAAACGTCTTGCATTTGAGCTCATCCATAATGTAATAAGTCCTTATCGACTCCTTGGCTCGTGTCATCATCTCATAAACGGACCCCACAGCAGGTTTCCCACCCGAAACTTCTCTCATCACTTTCAAGAACGGCTCGGACACGGCCACGCTTTCCTCCACGCCTCTCCAAAACTCGCTATCGTCAATAATCCCGACACAAGTTGTCGTCTGAGGCTTGTTCGCCAAAGCCGGATCGTTCGTGAATTCCGGACTGTTGAACATGTGTTTCAATCTCGATTTCTGCTTAAGCATAGACTGTAGAGAAAGAAAATTCGAAACGAATTTGGTAACGCCGCTTTTAATGACTTCCTGTCCTCCTGTAAACTTTTTCATCAATTCGAGCATCAAAGAATCATTGTATATAAACTTCGAAACAGCTTGTGCTTGTAAAATACACGTGTTGATCCAATCCACTCTACAAAACTCCTCCAAGATCCCATTCATGCATTGCGAAGCACAAGGGGTCACGAAAATAGACCCGTAATTTTGCAAAATATGATTTTCCAACCCGGGAAAGTTCGAAGAGCTATCTGTAATTATTTGAACCACGTTCTCTGCACCAAAATCTTGAATTATGGAGTCGAACAAATCGGAAAAATGTTTCATATTTTTATGGTACGAGTACGCATCCACCGTTTTGTGGAAGGAGGCTCTAGAAGGAGACGAGACTACGAAATTAATCAGAGGCCTTGATTTGCTATCCCTCCATGTCTCCGCGACAATCGTGCAGCCAGTCATACCCCACTCTCTTTCGACATCTTTCGAATGTGAACTCACTTCCGATTTGATTCTCGCCAACCACTTCGTTTTCAAAGCTTCGGCTGTGGGCCCCACAAATCCGCTACTGCATTTTCTCACGGCATCGATCATTTGGTGATAAGACAACGAGCGAGCCGCATTGAAATCCAATTTGTTTTCGAAAAAGAAGAGCGCTATGCATCTCTCGGCATTTTCTTGGTCGGATATTGACGGAGGATGAGACGAGAACGGCTTCCCGATCAACGGTAGTGATTCCATCGCGGCCGGGAGAGCTTTTCCCGAAGAGATGCTTACGGCGACCGGATACTTAACCTCTGACGGTACTATATTTTGTCTTTTGGTAATCGGATTATCGTCACATTCTTCCTTTGACGCTAGTATTTCTCTTACCTTAAAGGAAACATCGTCTCTTACTTTGGTGCATGGATTTACGCCTTTACTCGGGATTCTAGAGAGATGATGTTTTAACCGGCTAATGCCGCCATTAAGAATTCTATCACAGAATCTGCATCTTACCTTGTTTCCTTCTAATCTATCAGCATATTCCCAGCAACCATCTTTCTCCCGAACCACTGTCGGGAACATGAAAGAAAACTAGAAGCCGAATCACATAATTTATTTATTTACTTATTTATTTTTTGGGGATTTTTTTTATTTTTATATATTTTAAAAAACAAAATACAGTACAACTCACTCAGTATGAAAACGCCTTGCTGCCTCTGTAATGTATGCTTGCATAGAATTGACGGAATATACCAAAAAAAAAAAACCTAAAAAAGGAATTAAAATGAATAAACAGTCAGCAAAATACAAATCGAAAGAACAGAGAGTACGAAGCACTGATTTAAAATTATTAATTTCAGTAAACAATATATGCTTCTAATTTAAATTTTTTCTTTTGACTTTAATCATATTTTCCCGGTTTATGAATTTAATAAAAAAAAAAATCGACTGTGAACTAATTTTTCTGCGAATTTTATTCCATTTTATAAGGAAAAATGTTAATACGAGAAAAAAAAAAACTAAGTAAAACAAAGGAGAGAAGGACGAGAAAGTGATAAATAGATGGAGGAGAGGAAGAAGATAAACCTTTTAAGGGAGAGATGGTCGCAAGTTTTTGCAGATCTGAAGAGAGACGGAGGGAGGGAGAGACTCGTCTGATATCTCGCGATATTTTGGGAGTTATCAAGGGAAATAGTATTGTCAAGTATATACCATTTTTAAAGCAAAAAAATACTTTTCTAGGCACGAGTGAATGTTGTATACATCTCATCCATTTATTTTATATGATTCATTCATTTATTATGGAACCACAGTAAATAGATGAATGAGATGCATGTGTGTACACATTATGTGTACATTTAGCATTGTACTTCTCGTCACACTAAAAAGTTTAATATTTACGGTAAAATTATTACTATCTTTGTGCCTTTAAAAGTTTTGCAATTATTCTTTTTTCGTATCTTTACATAATCAAATCAACAAATATCTTTTACTTTTTAATTTTCATTATACGCCCACAATTAATATTTTTTATTGTCAATCTGCACCATTCATATATCATTATTACTTACAATAATTATTACCTAGAATGTATCAGAAATACAAATATTTATCAAGCTTTGAGCAGAACAGAGAGAGTATATTTTACAAAATAATTTAATATGACAAAAATATAAATAGTGCAATCGTGAGCTACAGGTCCGGACCTGGGCATAGGCCCAAGAGGCCTGTGCATAGGGCCCAAAATTTCCAGGGGCCCATTTTTCTAATTTCTTACTATATACAATTATTAGTAGAGATAAATAAGACTAATTTTAGTGCAATGGTAAATTAGATGTTTTAAAAGTCATTGATATTCTGAGATCGACCCACACCATGCTCCGATATATATTTTTATAATAGGCCCTCTTTTACTTTATTTTTTTTACGTTTTGTGATCTACTTCTATTTGTTTTATAATATACAAACAAGAAATATATATTCTTTTCTAGTATATATTTATAATGGGCCCTTCAATTTTTTACTTTTTAATTTAATTTTCCTTTTATTTTGTCAACTGCTTTATTTATTTTGTAATATACATTGTTTGTAAAAATATATATTCTTTTCTAATTATTATTCATTCAATAGTAAAAAAATATTATTTTTGTTGTACTTTAAAATAATTGAACAAGTAAGCGAAATCACACCATTCTTTTTATTTATTTTAACATTAAATACATAAATAATGTATGAATCATTTCTTTTTGGGTTAGTTATAATGAGTTAAATGTATTTGTTATTAAATTAGATACTTTTTAATAAAAAATTAAAAAATAATATTTACAAAGCAAATAATATAAATTATAATTAATGAAACTCAAAGAGTTAGAAGAAATTAGTTTTTTCAAGTGTTAACTTGGTTTTAATTTTCATAGTCTATCATTTTTGCGTTGCTTTTGCATTTTTTCTCAATTTTGAGGGCTTATTTTTAAATTTCTGTCTAGGGCACCGTCAGGCACAGGACCGGCCCTGGTGAGCTATAGATGAATATAAAAGATAAAATTATTCTTAATAAGTGTGTAGTGGATAGGGGTGTTCAAAACCGGATATCCGGACTTTCGGATGTCCGAAAGTTCGGATAGTAAATGTTGATATCCGATATCCATATCCGAAATTTCGGATACGGATATCGGATATCCGAATATCCAGAAAAAAATATGAATTTTATTCGGATATCATTATATTCGAAAAAAAATATTCGGATTTGGATATCGGATATCCGAATATCCAAAAAAAACTTCGAATATGGATATCGGATATCTGAATATTCGAATACCTTCTATTATTTAAAATATAAAAAATAAAAAATTTAGGATTTTTTGGATATTTCGGGTATCCGAATATCCGATTTTTATGAAAAGTACTATCCGATATCCGAATCCGAAGTTCCGGATATCCGAACTTTGGATATCCGAATTTTCGGATATCCGGAACTTCAGATTTTCGGATATTTCGGATCGGATATCGAATATTTTGAACACCCCTAGTAGTGGATAATAATTGAGGTGTGCGAGTTATTAGAAATGAACTAAAAAGGATAAATGTAAAACCTTCGAAATTGTTTTTTACTTTTTTCCGTTTGCAAATAAATCATTGGAGCCGGATCCTCTGCACCGTGTTGTGCTGCTGCACACCGTTGGATCCGATACACATACACACACACTCGTACGGGTGTGTGTCATATGATGGTGGGAATACAGCACAGCACGGTACTGTACTGCAGAGGATTCGCACCCTAAATCTTTTGTTTGAATGTTCGGATGAATCCTAAAATTTTTAGATTTATTTTAGTGGGTATTTTAAATACTCAAAATATTGTGTCATTTATTATTGTGATTAATAGATCTTCATACAAAAGAGAACCTTGATGGACGTTTGGTTTGAATTTCTCAATCGGAATCACACTAAAATTGATAGAAGTGTCAATCATAATATATTTCACTATTTTATTATTGTTGTTTGGTTCAAATCTTATACTTCATTCGTCTCATAATAATTTGTACATTTACTATTTGGTCAAAAGTTAGTTAATTTTGACCATCAAATTTTATTGACGTATACGTAAGAGTATTATTATATATGATCTTGTTGGATTATCTTAACATATATTTTCAAAATATTGACTTTTCATAATTTTTAGTTATATGTAATTAAACATATTAATAATCAAACATGCTTTTTGAAGGTCGCAAAGAACATAAATGGCCAAATTATCATTGGCCGGAGAGAGTAATAAGTATAGAGGTGCCCAGCCACGGGTCCGGATCCCGGTCCCACCCGTCGAGTCACGGGTCCGACCTTTTTTTTTTTTTGAAAAAGTATTTATAAAATTTTATTTATTATCATTTTATATACGAAAAAATAAGTAATGAACAAATGAAATAATTGGAAAAAAATAAGCTTGTATTTAATTTTAAGTTTTCACTTAAAATTAAATTGTCTACGTATCATCGTGAGGAATCAAAGCTCTACGTAGTTTTTCGATTTGCCCCAAAGAGCCGTTCGTTCAAATTTGGACATTTTGAATTTCTTTGGAGACGTAGCAATACCATTTCCCTTATTAGAACTCGACATAATGATTAAATGACAATAAATAAAGACATTAAATATTATAAAAATAAGAGTTAAGGGATAGATAGACTGGAATGAGTGAATGTGAAAAAACAGAGAGGTTGGGGGAGTATTTATAGATATTTTTTTTTAAATAAATTTGAAAATCAATCTGTTGGACCCGTTGGGTCACGGACCCGGGTCCAACTGTCACTTTTTAAAAAAAAAAAAAAAAAACTTCCCCACCGGGTCATTCGAGTCAGATACCACTTTCTAGGAATTCAAGGTTAAATGGAACATTCATGAGTCGCTACGGGACTCGGGGCCTCTTCGGGGTCAGGAATGGGTTCCACTCCCCTGACAAATAATGTACTAGACTTTCCTTTATGGGCGAACAAGTCATATCCTAAGCCATATTTATTGCGGGCATGCTTCCCAGTGCTTAGAATGTCCTCCATCCTTAGTCCCAAAATGATTTGGGTCGGCTAACATGAAATAATCTTTGAAAACGTCACGTCTTCTCCGATAGAACAGTCATATGAAAAGGCAAAAGTGAAAGTTGAAAAGTTTAGTGCGTAATAAAAAGTAGTAGTTAAAAAAAAGAAAAAAATAATAACTATGCAAAAATTAAGAACTAAAGAAATAAATAATAAAACGTAAATAAAAAAATAGTAATAGTCATTATGCAAACAAAAAAAATTCAAATATATTCAACCACTCTAATTCTCTCCCTCCACACCGTCCTATCCGACTCCATAACTTCTCCAATCCCAAGAAACCTCATATCATTCTCAATCACCCTTACCCATGTCTATTTGGGTCTTCCTCTACCCCTCACTAGCCTATCCGCCCCCCATTTTTCAAGCCTTCGCACCGGTGCATCAATCGGCCTCCGTCTCACATGTCCGAACTATCTTAACCGATTCGCCAACAACTTATCCTCTATAGGGGTCACTCGCACTTTTTTCCTAATCACATCATTTCTAAGTCGATCATTTCTCGTATGGACACACATCCATCTTAACATACGTATTTCCGCCACATTCATCTTATGCACATGACTATGCTTTACAGCCCAACATTCAGTGCCATTTAAAAGTGCAGGCCTAATTGCTGTTCGGTAAAATTTTCGCTTTAATCTGTAAGGTACGCCTTGATCACATAGTAACCCCGTTGCGCTCTTCCATTTCAACCATCCCGCCATCTTATGGGCCACATCACCATCTAATTCTCCATCCTTTTGAAGAAAAGACCCAAGATAACGAAAAACCCGATCCTTATATAACATTTCCATCATTCTAGATGATTTTTCTAATGATTTCAGGATGGTCTCGAGTTCTCCTTCTCGTTTCTCAAGAATCTGAATGTTTGCTTCTAACAAACCATAATCATTTGTCATGCAATTATTATGAGTTTTTACCTCATTTAGTTCTGTTGCAAGTTGATAATTGCTTTCCATGAGTTTTCTTTGAGTGATTTTGCTGTTTTCAAAGTCCAAAGACATGTTTCATAGTTGTTTTTCAGCAAATCATTTTCATCTTTCAGCTCTAAATTTGAAATGGCGAGCCTTTTTCATGTTTGAGCATGTCATGGGCTTTTCGAATGGTTTTAAATTCATTCATCATATTTTCAGACGTGTGCGATGCATTAATATGCATAGTTGAGGTTGATCTTACCTCATCATCACTGTCATCATCAACTTTTACTTCTTTGTTTATAAAGCACATATATGCTTTTATCCTCTATTTCATCATCAGAGGAGTCACTGTCAGTGATCGCCTGTAGGCACACCTCGGTCTTGTTTGATGTGGGCGAGGCTTCTGATTCACCAATCAGACCCTTGAGCTTGTTTCTCCAAGCACGCCTCTTCTTATCTTTTTCATGTTGCTCGACTTTGGGTAACTTTTGCACTTTTGGATGAGGACACATTCACATAATGTCCTGGCTCCTGTTAGGAATATGCCCTCAAATGCCACTCAGAGGACGAGAGAGTGAGAGAATTGTAATGTTATTGTGAGTATTATATTAAATAAGACATTTATTATTTCTATATTATTGCATATCGCAGGCATTGTGATTTGGTATATAATATAATAGTCATTGCATTTGAGAGCAAGCATTCCACTTTTTATGGAGATAAGGAGATAAGCACTGCAAGTGTTTAGGACTCGAATGTTTAAATGGTTCGCAAGTCGATAAAACTTAACTGGGCAGTAAGTTTAGACAAGACTTGTATAACGTATACATTGACATGTAGAGTGTGTGTCTTCACTAAGGGTTAGTGGGAGCACACGTTATAGGTATGCTAATGGGATTAGTATACCCGAACATGACTCAACTCGATTCGGTCACATGGATATCACTCTAAGATTGTCAATGACTGAATCGAAAGATTGTGATAGGTATACGTGGACCTTTGACTTGAGGTTTCAGTAGGAGATGTGCTTGTGACGTTAAGGTGTAACATGGGCTTCTCGGAGTATTCTCTGTCTCATCTCTGAGTCGTTCGGAACACAAAGCCTACCTTGAAACCTCAAAATGCCATCCTCGTGGATCATGAAACGAGGGGCTTTCCCTTTTTCTACATCCGCCTTCAGTTGGACAACCATTGGGCCATTCCCCTGTTTCTCCCCGATGTCATACATAGTCTCTCATTTCTCTCACTTATACTAAAAGCACTGCTTCCATACGCCGTAATCTCATTCCTTACACATGCCTTTCAAAAACTTTCGAAGGTAGGTCTTTTGTGAAAGGATCAGCAAGATTATCTTCCGATGCAACCCTGGCTACTTCTTTATTTTTCAACTCCTTTATTTTTCAACTTCTTCGTTTTATTTGTCGACTTTCTCCTTTTTATTTGTCTCTCCCCCTTTTTGCTTTTCATTTTGCTCGTCAATCTTCCATGACGCTTTTTATCCATTCAACTCTTTTCTCCCCCTTTTTGTTATTAGCAAAAAAGTGTAAATAAAAGGATATCAATTTATGATAAAATATGATATGATAAAATATGCATACAAATAGGTAAAACTCCCCCTGACAAAAATCTCCCATTTTAAAAATCTAAACTCCCACTGAGTAAAATATTTATTGATAAAAATTAATTTTTGGGGATCCAACCGATAGTTGGTTTTTCTCTCGAGACATAGACGATATTCGGAATAAAAGTTCCTTTTGGAATTCAAATTTTTTTGGTTTTTATCGTCCGCCGTGGGCTTTTGCAACTTGTAAAATTATGCCCAATTTTTAAACATTTTTTACATTGGGGTATTTTGAAATTTAAGTATTCGTTTTTCAAATGTGGTTTGGATCCTAACCCCTGTTTATTCAAAGTGAATTTTTGAACTGAGAGTATTTGTTCAAATTTTTCGTTTCCACACGAAAAATTCTTCATTAAATTTTTAAGCTCGGTTTGAACTTTCAAAAGATCATCTTTTAAAATATTTTCATTTTTAACGCATTGAGAATGATCGTTTTCGACAATTTTCCCTTTTTCAAGAATTTTGGAAATTTCAATTTCCAATAATTTATTTTTAGATTGGAGGGATTTAATTTCGGATAAAACATTTTGAAAATCAGTATGCAATAATTCGAATGCTTCAAATAGTTCATCGCGAGACGATGTACTAACCTGAATTTCGACGTCGCTATCGTCGAATGAACTTCGTGCCATGAGTGGGAGGTTATTTTGATTGATAAAATCTTTGTCCCCGTCTTCGTCACTCCACATGGCAATTAAAACTTTATTTTTAGGATCTGCTCGGCAATTCTTCACGAAGTGGCCTGGTTTGCCACAGACTCGACAATTGTTGTCGAATTTCTTCATTCCTTAAATAATCTTAAGGTTCCCGCCCATTTTGTTCCACAAGCAATGTGGGACAAAACCCACTTCTTATACGTTGACACAAAACCAACAGATGAAAGTATCAAGTATGTATTGTCGATTCTTCGTCGCTTTCGTCCACCGGGATTTCTTCTTTGTTTCTTGACATCTTAGCCTTCATGGCTATCGTTCTTTCCTTCGGCTTCGGCTTGTCATTCCGAGATTTTAGGACAATCTCGTAGTTTATAAGTTAACCAACGAGAGCACTAAAATCAAGATTATTTAAATCTTTTGATTCCATTATTGCCGTCACCGTGCCATCCCATTCTCGAGGTAGTGATCGTATGATTTTCTTAACTTTTTCACTACTCGAAAAGGGTTTTCCGTAACATGCCAATCCATTCGTACTGACCGATAATCGATCGAGCACAATTGTGATGGATTCTTCTTCTTTCATTTGGAATAGCTCATAATCGTGAAGAAACATGACCTATTAGCGGACCAAGATGCCTATCAACAAGGCACTACTGAAGGAGAGTCTAGTCAAATGAGTCAAACCGATGATCAAGACGACGACGACATCGACTTCGACTAAAGGTAAGTAAGGTAAGTCAGGTAAGTAAAGAACTACGTAGGGCTTTGATTCCTCACGAGGATACGTAGGCAATTTAATTTTTAGTGAAAACTTAAAATTAAATACAAGCCCATTTTTTTAACTCTTCTCAAGTAAAAGAACTACGTGGAGCTTTGATTCCTCACGAGGATACGTAGCCAATTTAATTTTAAGTAAAAACTTAAAATTAAATACAAGCTAACTGTTTCAAATGATTTCCTTGTTCACTTATAGTTATTTTTCGTGTATAAAATGATAACAAATAAAAGTTTTATACTTCAAAAAAAAATTGAGACGAGTTGGACCCAGACATGTGGCCGACCCGTCGACCTACCAACCCGTACATTTCATATGTACGGATGGGTTCGGGTCCTGTCATGCCAACCCGGCAACCCGGCGGGTCCGACCGAACCCAGACCCGGACCCGGCGTTGGGCACGTCTGCATATCACTAGTACCGATGATTGTGTAAATGCATTTCATGTTGTTAACAACAATGGTGAAAATAAATAAATTTGTGGTGTGCATTAACATTTTATTCAGGACGACTTTATTTTTCACAAACTGCTCTTTGATATTTTTTTTGAAGTGAAATATTTATTTAATTTAAAATTCACAAATTCGACCATCAACAAGTCCTTTTATGGTCGTCAACAATCGACAAGATGGTAATAAACAAAAGATGCACACAAATCTACCAATAGTAATGAGTTTGCGCACGAATATTTATTTAACAAGGACGGCTGCGACCCGCCGCGTTGCGGTGGGGCGATGACTATTCGTATATACGTGTGTCGGGTTTTAGGTGGTTAGCATTTACGTATTACGCTTATAGTAGAGTCGAGTTTTGTTATACTTCACTTTTAACATTTGTTAAATTTAAAATTTGCTTTATGGCCACCTTTTGCTTTTAAATACATTTTGATTATCTCAGATTCGCAAAGATAGGCATAATATATGATATGTTAAATAAACAAACCAAAAATCGGAAGTGAATAGTGGGCTAAAATAAATTTAAAAATAAACGGGAGCCGAAACGACATTGCATGCGTCGTCCGCATTATTATATATATATAGTAATTTGGTGATAAAATATGCTCCCATGAACAAAATTGGAGAAATACATTTTTCTTCATTTTTTCTTAATATTTAAAAAATGAACATTCCACTGATTTTATCTGCATTCAAGTGTGTCCTTAACTCTAAAATCTCCAACAAGTATATAAATCAAACGTCATAGAGGGGTAGTTTAGGAATAAAGTATGAAAAATATGAAATGAAAAAATTATCCCCTTCTCATTTTTTTTTTTTTTTTTTTGGGTTGGCTAATAGTCTCACACGTGTGGCAGTGAGGGCTGAATTGTAAAATTAGGCAATACTCCACTTAGAAAGAAGAATGATTATGTTATGCAATTAAGCGAAAACGTCGCCGGGATTCCGGTATATCTTTAGGGGACACAAATAATAAATCAAGCGGGCACCATGAGAGTCCGATCTGGGTGGGATTCTGCACTTGGATTTGAGGCATGGAGTAATTACACGAGGACGACTTCTTATGCGCGGTAGTTGAGGATATTTAAAAATCTGGAAATCGGATACACATCTTGCGATTTAACTGTTAGCAGTTCTGTGGGACCGAACTGTTATCCCGATAATTAGTCAAGTGTAAGGTTGAAACCTCCGTATCAAAAAATAATAGCTCAGTGGCAAAGGAGGGAGATATCTTTCGCGCTGGTGGCACGCAGCGTGGGTTCGAATCCTCGTGGAAGCATCCGCTCTTTTCAGGGATTTGGACCTTGTGTGTTTATTCAGTTGAAGCATCCTTAAAATCGGGTTGTTGAGGCATAACCTACAATTTAACTGGAGATAGAAATGAGGATCGAACCTACAACATCCATGATTAAACCTTCGTCATAAAAAAAATCAATACTCATGCAGTGCTAAAGTTTGACTTTCTTGTTCATTTCCTTCTTATTTTTTACTACTTTTTAATTATATGTGTAAAATATTGTGGATCAGTGAATGGACTTTAGACATTGACTAGAAAATAAGATAAAGCTTTGCTGTCATCTTCTAAACTTGGAATATCATTGAATATGACAATATGAGCAAGTGGAAGTAATCAATTTTATTTAAAGTTGAAATTCTATTAATCCTTTTTTTTTAATGACAGAAGCAGTGAACACTGCATAAATATTCGGGCTAAAAGTAATTGTTCGTAAATTACGTCAAACAGTTAAATTATACTCGACAAGTATTATGTGACAGATTCAACTAAAAAAATATTGATAGGAAAATCGAATTCGTGATCTTTCAACCGAGTGTCCACCTGCTTCATCAACTTAACTATTTTTGTGAGTTAACTTCTATTACTTTAGTGAGTAACTTGAAAAGAAAAATGTAGAATATATAAATGGTTTTATCATAGAAATTAAAATATTATAAGGTATCAAATGGTCACATAATCAATATTATTTTTATTTATCATGATACTTATATATTTTATACTATTTTTTAATTTAACTTTTAAAATGAAAAAAGATAGTATGAGTGAGAGTAAACGATGGACATATGTAGCACCGTATAATATGAGGGGTGATGGGCAATATCCTGGACTAGGGGTGATATACCGTACCGTACCGAATTTGTTTGTCGATACCGTATACCGTACCAAAAATTTCGGTACAATAAAATTCATACCGATATCGTACCGAAAGTTTCGGTATACCAAAATCCGGTATACCGAAGTTTCGGTATGGCTTTCGGTCCATACCGATACCGTACCGAAATTTCGGTATACCGAATTTTATTTCGGTATCGGTATATACCGAACTTATCGAAATACCGAATTACCAAAATATCGAAAAAATCTTGATATATCGATATATACCGAAATACCGAATAAAAAAGATACCGAAAATATCGACATACCGATATATATATATTGAAATACCGATTTTTTTTGGTATCTCGGTATATACCGAAATACCGAAAATAAAAAAATTTCATACCGTTACCGTACCGAAATTTTTCGGTACGACACCATACCGTACCGAAAATTCGGTATACCGAAATTTTCGGCAATTTCGGTAATTTTTCGGTACGATAAATTCGGTATTTCGGCATTTCGGTATATTTTGCCACCCCTATCCTGGACCACACCCACATACACACCCCGTGCTTTATGGGTGTTGTATCGCATGCTTACAGATAAAATATTTATAATAATATATAATAAAATTAATAGTAAAGCATGCAGTACAACACCCATAAAATACGAATGTGTTTGAGGATGTGGTTCAGGATGTTGATCTATCATTTCTCGAATAATATTTCTTGAAAGTCGTTTTGAAGGTGATAAAATGATTAACAAATATTACAATGTGATATCATGTGTTGTAACAATGTTCCATTTGAAAGGGGTAAGAGGGTAATCACCCCAACCCCACACCATATTTTTGTAAGAAGTGTACAAATTTACAATAATTTTTCCCTCAAGACTCCCATCGCCCTTTAACGGCAGCGCGAGTCGGAAACGTCATACCATATTCGACTCATATGGTGTTTGATCGGACATCAGGCGGACCCTTTAAGAAATTGAGTAGTGATGTTAGGATCGGGACCGGCTCGATAAGTATTTAGGTGAGGTACCAGGATGTGCATTTGAGACGATTGTGGGACGGGTACGGAATATTTATTAACATTGTGTATTATATGTTTAAGACTTAAGTTAAGTATAATCGTTTAGTGCTTAAGTTTGTTCGGTAATTTGGTGGTAGATATACAGTTCACTTAAAAAACGGATCTGGTGCATAACAACTTTCACTACGTAAGATTCATTCACAACAACAACATCTAAATCTTAGTCCTAAAATGATTTGGGGTCGGCTAACATGAATCAAACTTTGAAACCGTCAATGATCGTTACATAAATAACATAAAAGGAAAAAAAATGAGAGGGAAAAAAGTAAAGAAAAAATCAACAAAACAAGGAGAACGAAGGGTAACAAAAAAATAAAAAACCCTGAAAAATAAATTAAAAGATAACCTGAAATAAAAGAAAATAGGAATAAAAAAAAGAATTAGATTCCATCCACCATCCATATTTTTTCCCGCCACATTTGTCTCTCAATCGCCATACTTTCTCCAATTCCAAGAAACCGCATATCATTTTCAATCATCTTTATCCAAGTTTTATTGGGTCTTCCTCTATCTTTCACTATATTACTTGTTCCCCAACTTTCTAGCCTCCTCACTGGGGCATCAACAGGTCTTCTTTTCACATGAATAAATCATCGTAATCGATTCTCCATCATCTTGTCTTCTATAGACACAACTCTTACATTCTCTCTAATCACCCCATCGTAGCATACGCATCTCCGACACATTCATCTTTTGAACGTGACACTGTTTAAACGTAGGATTCATTGAGTTTAAAAAATAAATTCAATATTATAAGGCGGATCATTGGGTAATAAATCATATCTTCGATCAATTTAATAAAAAATCGAACAAACAATCGATCTAATTATTCATACTAAGGGGTTGTTTGTTTGGCTCTTAATGGTTACATTAAGAGCCTACATCTGAATCGCTAAGAGGCCATGACTGTTTGGCAAAAAAAATATGACCTCTTAATGGTTACAATAACCTCTTAACCATTAAGCATCCATACCCTCTCTCAACCATTAAGAGGCAAACAATTTCCAAATTTACCCCTCCTCTTAAATTAAGAATTATTATTCATAATTATTATTATTTTTTAAATAAATTTAAATAAAAAAACATTAGACATAATTATTATTATAATTTTCTAATGAATTAAATTAAAAAATATTATACATAATAATTATTATTATTTTAAATGAATTAAATTAAAAAATATTATGCATAATTATTATTATTATTTCAAATGAATTAAATTTAAAAATATTATACATAATAATAATAATTATTATTATTTTTTTAAATGAATTAAATTTAAAAATATTATACATAATAATAATTATTATTATCATTATTTTAAATGAATTAAATTTAAAAATATTATACACAATTATTTATAAAAATTAGGGTTTTTATTTATAAAAAGGAGGTTTTGGTACGCAAGGGGAGGAAAAATGGGATTTTTAATCGCTACTCTTATATAGAAGGGTAAAATGGTAATTTGTTACCATTCAGAGTTACCAAACAACCAAATTTCATTCTGCACTCAACCATACAGAGCCTCTCAACCATTCTGGCCTCTCAACCATTCTGCACTAAATCATTCAGCAACTGCCAAACAGCCCCTAAGTCATCGAAGGACAGCGGGTAGCTCGAATCATTAAAAATTCTATTTTTCTTACTCACTATTGAAATGTAATTTTTTTCTTCATCACATAGAGAAGGATTGTTCCATATCTTGAGTATCCATAAAGTTCCATCTCACTCTTAATTTAGAGGCAAATTTTTCATCATAACATGTTCACCTCGTAATCCCCGCTTAAATTACAGACTCTCACGTATTGAACCCGATCCTCGAATTAAAATTTTATCCCCAAATATTACCTAATTGGTTCCCCATCTTTGAAATGAAATGTAAAGCTGTCTCAAATGATGTTGGAATTGTCATAGAGATGGACCGACGTAATTAAACATTTTAGTATCTTTTTAACATTTAATTCTTGGGAAAATTCTGCAAAATTACTATATGTTGATTTTTTTTCGAATTAACCATCGAAAGAATAATTTTCTATGTTAACCACTGAAAGTTTATTTTTATTTTTAAAAAAAACACCTAACCGGGAATAAGAGATTTTTCAGGTTACAAAACTGACGTTGTTGAATGGAAAATAACTGAGACAGAAAGTAGGGCACAAAGGTTGTTGTATTATTCCATTGATGAGCTCCCTTTAAATAGGGAGAAATACATACAAACAGGCCTTAGCCAAATCCTAACTAGGAAAGCCCGTAAACTAACAGACTTAGGCACACAATTGGTATTATTCCTTTAACACTCCCCCTTGTGCCTAGTCTACAAGCGCATGTCATGTTGCCTCGTTAAAACCTCGTCAAGCAAAAACCCAGTGGGAAAATGTCTTGATCGTAGGTAAAAGAGTACAGCATCTAGACACATCAAGTTTAGACTTCATCCTTTGAATCTATCCTCTCATATGATCGTTACATTTGATCATAGCGCTACTAAGGTGACCATTCCATCGATCCCTAAAATCGTACATCTTGTTATCTCGTTAAAAACCTTTCCAAGTGATAAAACCATGTGGGAAAAATGATCTTTGGAAGGAAAAGAGTATAACGTACGGTGTGGATGTAAGACTCCCCCTCAAGTCTACATCTCCCCCTGATTTGTACATCAATCAAGTAGTCGTTGCCTCATTAAAAACTTCGCCAAGTAACAAAACCCAATGGGAGAAAATGAACCTTGGTCAAAGAAAAGAGTACAACACATGTGATTAAGTTTATTTATAAATCACCATTTCCTTGTGATCTTTACATCAATCTCGGAAGTTGAAAAACTCTACAGCTCCCCCTAATGCTTACATTCATATATTGTTGCCTCGTTAAAAACCTTGCCAAGTAACAAAACTCAGTGGGAAAAAATAAACCTTGGTCTAAGGACAAGTGTAGAATGATAGTTCTTAATCATGTACACTCACGGATTGATTCATGCAAAGCAATAATCTTGTCGTGTTTCGAGGAGGTATCCAAAAGGGGTTTGCATAGTCGATTTCCAAAACATAAGCAATTCATACCAACACATACTTTATGGTAGTTGCTTCAGCACCAGCATTTACTTTAGCATTTGCCTTTTCGTAAGCAGCTTCCTTTGCCTGCTTGTAGGGAAAGAATAGTCCCAAATCAATGGTTTCTCTTAAGCATCAGAAGATATTCTTGATACCATTCCATTGATGTTGCGTCGATGCTGAACTAAATCTAGTCAGCGGATTAACTGAGGAGTGATAGCAGGTCGTGTACATTTAGCCAAGTACAATAATGCGCTATTGCACTCAAGTAGGGAATTTCAGCTCCGAAAGCTCTTCGTCACTTTCCTTTAGACGAAATGGATCTTTCCTTTGCATCCAAATGTTCGACCTATTATGGGGTGCTAGTCGGGTTTACCTTGTCCATGTTAAAGTGCCTGAGAAACTTCTGGACATAGGAAGACCGGTGGAATGAATTCCACAAACTCGATGTCTATGTCAATGCCTCGATAGAACCGAGTTTTCCCAAGATCTTTCATCTCAAACTCAGATTTTCGATATCCGGTGGTTTCTCTTATTTCATCAAGACCGATTATGTTCATGTCATCGGCGTACATTGCGATGATCGTGAATCCGGAACTTATTTGTGAAGACGTAGGGACACAGTTCATCGTTCTTTTATCCCTTCCCAATCAAGTAGTCACTTAGACGGTTATACCACATCCTTAAGGATTGCTTCAAAACCGTAAAGTTGAGCATTTCAATCAAATTGCATACGCACTCTGTCGTCTAGAGTCACTTGATTTGGGTAATGAAATGCCATCGGGCACTTTCATATATATCTCCGTATCTAGATCCCCATAGAGATACGTAGTAACCACATCTATTGGCTGCATTTCCAGTCCCTCGGAAATTACTATGCTAATCAAATAGCGGATACATATACGTGAGAGTACATTTCCTCGTAACCAATTCCAAGGCGTTGTGAGAAGCATTACTTCATGAACCTTGTACATTAGGACTCTATATTATCACTACGCTTTACGACAAAGGATCATTTATGTCTTATAGGCTTTACACTTGGGTAGGTTAGCACTACCCACACCAAATACCTGTCTCTTTGTCGGAGAATCTAGTTCTACCTGGGATATTTTTCTTATAGGCCAATGTTGATTTCATCCAACTGAGCGGGGTTCGACATCATCGTACTTTATGATTCATGACATGTCATCAAAGTGGGTGGTTGATCAGGCCACACCCTCATAATTTCATCGAGATTCTTGATTTTCTGAATCACATCTTCGGGGCGTCCCCCTCGTCATGATTCATGGACATAATAAAATCAAGCATGATCTCATGAAACGAGTTCATTGATGGTTAACATGTAATTTT
The DNA here is from genome assembly GCA_033398695.1 of Orobanche coerulescens. Taxonomy (NCBI): domain Eukaryota; kingdom Viridiplantae; phylum Streptophyta; class Magnoliopsida; order Lamiales; family Orobanchaceae; genus Orobanche; species Orobanche coerulescens. The sequence continues at coordinate 7,272,927 of CM065816.1, read as the reverse complement.
GTGCCATACTCTACCTCTTACTTAGGTGAGTATTTAGTCGAACCATGTGGCTTCCACCCATTCCTTCGCAGGGAGCCACGGCCTCAACCACACCTCCACCAAGTGCGGTTGCATCACCCGGTTCATTGGTGATGTGCCCCTTGGAGGGGACTTCTAACCTTACAGGCACATTTGCAGCTATAATGTGAGATCTTGTCACTTGAACGATATCAGTAATGCATCAGGCATCGAATCTGCTACATCCTGAAGATCGAGTGTTCTTTATGCTTCACGGTAACATTGTGAAGTTCGGGGATCATAATGAGACAAAGGGGAGACACCATGACAATTCCTGTCGTTCCCCGAGAAATTACGTTTTCTCTCCTCCCCCTAACGACGGGAAGGTTGTCTCATAAAAGTGACAATCCGCAAATCGTGCGGTAAAAAGATCACTATGAAGGTTCTAAATAACGGACAAACGTCTGGAGATTCTTATCCAACGTGAATACTTAATCGTTTCTAAAGACCACTGCGTTGTGGGGCGCAGAAGGCACATATAATGCGTAACCAATTATGCGCAATTGGCATTCAAGTCCGTCTGGGTCCAAAATATAAAAATCAGGCTATCCAGTTACCAACTGGTACGCATAAACTAATTGGTTAGCAGAGGGTCTAAGAATGAACGATTTAAGTAAACTTGCGTGCAATATTGCATAATCCCAGGCAAAAATATGCAAATTGGTGCGCATAACCAATTACATAATCACCATACATATTCTTTCGACGGTGGTTTATGTGAGACCTTTGCATATGCACATGGGACGAGATGCTATTCATTGATCTCTATCATGCAATAAACATCAAATACTTTTTGATGCGAACTCTCTAATCATCAAGTCCTTTAGATGTTATAAGGGAGGTGAGCCCTTATAAGTTATCTTGGAAGTTCTGCAGCAGTTTGAGTGGACATGAGAGCGACATGTGATCAACATGTCGGAGGATCCATCAAAATCATAAATACATAAATGGTCCACATATTAGGTGGATGGATCCACAAATATCTCCTTATATTCAGCGTAAGAATGGAATGTTTGGTTTTGTTTCTTTAGCATAGGAAGGTCTCGCTCCTACTTTGGCTAAAGAGCCGGCTTTGCAACACTAAGTGACGGGCATTTGATATGCATCCGGTTCTTTGGATAACACGATTAACATCAACATTGTTCTTTATGTCGAGTTGTTGCCCATTTTCACTCGAAAAGTAATGATGTTCGTACAGGTTCTTTAGTATACATATCATCATACTTCGACCAGGATGACCTAGTCTATCGTGCTAAAGCCTATATGAGTCTATGTCCCAAAGCACATTGTTGGTGACAACATAGGTTTTTAAAAACCTAATAGTAGTGAGGTAAAATCCACTAGATTGACTCATGAGTTATTCTAAAATGCGTATACGTCCACATAAAAGAAACTCTATTCCATTCTCACAGTGGGTTTCAATCTGGAAACCATTGCTACGTATATTGTTGAAGCTAAGTAAGGTTCGAAGGGCTCTAGATGCATACAGAGCATCGGTAACTTGTAATTGAGTGCCATTTAGGCATCAAAAATTGAGCATTACCTCGCCCTTTGATGAGTTGGGATGACCCAATCATCGTAGTTACCGAGGCTTGGCAGGCGACTTATTCAATGAATAGAAGCCTAATTCTAAGAACATTCAAGTTCTACTCGATTCATTCCTTAGAAAAGATTGAACTTTCGAACCATAGGCATTCAAGCAATATTCAGTACTTCGAAATAAAGCTAAGAATATAACGTAAGCAATATTAATATCTTGTTCGTGAAACAACGTTGCATCACGCCATTATTGAAAATAAAACACCAACAAAGTCGTCTTGAAGCAACTATAACAAATGTAAACGAGAAAGTAAACATAATACTAAGATTCAGTCTATAGACTATGGCTCGTATGACTTAATTCGACGATTGGTGACTGTGAAATTGACATAGGGGGACTTGTCTAGATCATATTCCTCCATATAGTGAATTCTCCTTTTCTTTGGACTCTCTATATTTCTTGTAGTGAGATGTGACTTGCTTGCTTGCATGGCAGTTCTTGTACCATGTCCAGCATCTCCACAATGATAGCACGGTTCATTGCCAACTCGAGCCTTAGAGGCGATGGGATGGGTAGGTGCTATTTGGTTCCCTTGGCTAGTAGAGTCGGGAGCACCAAGTCTTCGCATTATATTGGATGAACCCCCACGTTCTTGACCACGAAGCCTATCATGTCCAGTCCCCTATTCATTGGGGTAGTTTCCATCCTTCACTTTGCCATAATTAGCCTTGGGAATTTTCTTTGTCCCAATCGGCCTGACATTACTGCTCACTAACACTTCGTTATGCCTCTCAGCTACTTGTAGTAGGTTGATTAGCTTACTGAAGGTAGTGATGTTTTTATTATCATACTCCAGCCTATACTAGTTCGTTAGTATATGAGCGGAAGTAGGGAAGGTGGAAAAAGGTTTATGGATCATGTCATCTTCTGTGATGTCCTTCCCACAGAAATTTAGGCGTGCCTTGAGGCGGAGAATATCTTTGTTGAAATCGTTGATCCGTTTATAATCAAGCAAGCGGATTTCATTCCACTGCACGGTCAACTCTGGGAACAAAGTGTCGTGAATGTTCCCAAATTAGCCCTTGCGGGCATCCCACGGTTCTTTGAGGGATTTTCAACTGTAGATATTTCCATCTCAAACTCGGTTCAATGTGTCACCTAAGGAATATAAGTGCACTCGCTTCTATCATATCAGAGAGTACTTGGTCTGTGGTGTTGAGGAGCGTACCACTATATTCTTTAGTGATAAATGTGGTCTCGACGTAGGAGACCCATCTATGGTACTCAAGCTCTTTTGAGTCCAAGATAAATTCGGGACGAGTTGGATAAGCTATCTTAATACAAGAAAAAGGGAAATGATTTTTCACAGTTTACCATGAGTGCTTTTCATGATAAAATTTTCAATAATAGGAGCGTCATTATTTTTCGGAACCAAGATATGGTCAAAATTACTTTCGATGCTATTGAGGATTACCAATGAAATTACTTTATCACGGTTCGAGTTGATATAGGTAGTAGAAATAAGTCCTCTAAAAGTCTACTAGTGATGAAGCCTAATTGCATGCGATATCTATATATGCATGCAAATATATGTATATTTATAGATATAGATACGTAATCCTAAAAATATATCTATACACGTATAAATACAGTCAAATAGGTGTCTTATGCCGCAATAATTATTAATTCAACGTGAATTTAATTTAATTTGAAGTTGCTATAAGCAATTCGCTTTAATTTAATTAAAATTATTAATGTATCATGCTTTTAATTGATTTAATTAAGCATAAATAAATTTATGAAATGTAAATATGCATTTAAAGTAATTAAAACATGTAAAATCGCTCACGTTGCAAATAGTAGGGTTTTTAGGATTAACATGCAGGAAAGACACGATTATTTCCTAGGGCATACCATCAATTTGTTTGAATGAAAATATAATCCTCGTTCCATTCGCCGTGTGGAAAGTACATCCTTCAATTTTCCTGGGATAAAATTGTATTATTTGTCCCACACGCCATCGGGATCGCCAGGCTCCTTGCTTTGCGATTGGGTGTAAAAAATCTATTTTGTTGAACCGGGTTGGGCTTGGCAGCGGGTCGGGCTGGACTAGGTAGTGGGCCGTGAGCGGGTCTGCATGGGTCGGGCTGGGCTGTAGATACACAGATTTGGGTGGTCTGATCACGGTTCGGACTTGGATACGGGTCGTGAATGGGTCGGCAAGTGGAAATTGGGCCTGTGCTTTTGATGGATACGAGTTCACGAAACTCCACTGGTGTTGAAAATTTGGGATCGGAGTCTACAGCAATTCCCGATCAGGCTGAAGTACATGAAGGAGATGGCCCGACTGGATGGTTAAAGCGTGACTGCTGTTGTTGAAACTCGGAAAGGGCACGTCGAGTTTGCACATCGGAGGCGAGATGGATGCGCGGGGTCCGACCTGGTGCAAGTAAGTGGCGGGACTTGAACTTGCGGCGGGACTGGATGGGAGGCGGCCGGCCGGATGTTTCAGTTGGGGTTCGGGTCGCGGTGGTTGGAGGCGACGATTTCTGGTCGAAGGGGATGACCGGTCGGGGGTTGTACGGCGGGCGGAAAATCAGAGCGGTGGTTCGAAAAAATTAGGGTTTTGTCTTCTTCGGTTAATTTCGGTGCAGATTTTGTCCGGCGGCGTCGGCGGTGGGGATTAGGGTTTCTCGGCCGATACCTCTTTTTTATCGGAATTTTGCAGAAAATCGGGAGAGATTTTTTCTTTGCTCAGTTGGGAACTACGTGCTGATAACGTGTTGAAGGGAAAATAACCGAGACAGAAAGTAGGGCAAAAAAGTTGTTGTATTATTCCATTGATGAGCTCCCTTTAAATAGGGAGAAATACATACAAACAGGCTTTAGCCAAATCCTAACTAGGAAAGCCCGTAAACTAACAAACTTAGGCACACAATGGGTATTATTCTTTTAACAGACGTGACATTTTTTTTTATTAAAAATAATAATTACATGACATTTTTAATTAAAAAATTGCTAATTAAGTGACTTTTAGGCCAAATTTCATGGAAACCACTATACTTTGGATTGATCATTCCATATATATTCTAATTAAATGAATAATATATTGTAATAATGATAAAATCATCATTCGTTCTATGAATAATCAAACGATGATATCAAATTCAGATTTTATAAATCATTTCCTACTTCGATTTCGAAAAACAATTTCAAAAATCGCTTCAATATTGCAAAATCGGTTCTGAGCTGCTTTTGATTTTGAGAGGTTTAGAAGAACGACGAAGGTAGTGTGTGGGGTTCTAGGGATTTTCAAACATAAATCCACTTAATTATTATTATTGGTTTAAGAGTCACTTAATTAACAATTTTTTTCAATTAAAAATAACACATTATTATTTAAATGAGAAAAGCCATATCAACTTTTTTTAACCTAAAAAACTCGTAATACCCGAGAAGAGTGATTTTTTTAAAAGTAAAAATAAACTTGTGATTAATATAGAAAAATATTATTTAAGTGATTAATTCGAAAAAAATTACTACAAAGTTTTTAATTCTTCCTCGTAATGTCTACGTTTTACTCGTTAGCACGTGTCGGTGTGGTTTCCCCTGTTCCCCCGCCATTAAAGCACTCTGATTTCTGAAAAAAAAAAATTTATTGTTCTCTGTCCTCTTCTATGTCCGCTCACTCAAGCAAGAACACGACCCTTTTCCAAAATTCATCACTACCACCAACCAACCTGTTGTGTTTGGTTTCTTGTATTTGAGTTTTCCTTGATTTTGATTTTTATAATGCAAGGTTCCTCTTTCCATGATTATTTGTATTTTTTTTCGCAATTTCTCCAACTCTATCTGTAGAGCTTGCTCTCTCTCTCTCTCTCTCTCCCTCTCTCTCTATCTCTCCAGAATTTTTCTTGATTGGTTGGTGGGTGTCTGGGTCTGGCGAGGCTGGAAGTTCTTAGACCTCTGAATTACAGGTAACTGATTGTTTATGTTTCAGCTGAATTTTTTGAGGTTTTGTTTACTTGGAGTAATGAACTATCGGTTCGATGCGTAAAACTCTCTCTCTCTCTCTGTGTGTGTGTGTGTGTGTGTGTGTGTGTGTGTGTGTGTCTTCCGAATACATGATCAGGAAGGGAGCCAGAAATTGAACCTGATGTGGCGAGATTTGATAAAGATGTGTTATTTGATTCCTTTTATGGGGCGATAATATAAATTTTAATATTTTTTGTATGAAAAATTCATAAACTTGCAAAATTTATATATAGAAACGTTAAATTAATTCTGGAAGAAAATATGAAGTTGCTGGGGGCGGCGGCCGCCGCCACCTTGCCACCGCTTGGCTCCGTCGTGGATGTTGAAAATCGAATCTAGACATCTGAGATTCCCAACCACCCGACTGTCGGTGGTTGGTTTTTTTGTTCTATTTATTAATTGAAAGTCAATGTTGCGTATGGTTTGTTGACCTAATTTTTTTTTAGAATATTCCTATTCGGGCTAATTACATACTCCCTCGGACGGCTGAGCACAAATGGTCCGGATCCGGATTTTACCCGGACCCGGACCGGACCTGTTAATTAGGTCCGGGCGGGTTTGCATTTTGTCTAAAACAGGGTTCTGGATCGGACCGGGTTAAAACCCGGAAAATTCGGGACTAGTCCGGAACGACACGGTAAAAATAAAAATACAAAAAAAAATATTTTTAGCGTAATTTACCCTCTTTGTGATGAAATAATGATGATTAATGGCTCGATTATGATTGCACATTATTCTAATTAAGTTTATTTATACTAAAATATTGTTGAATTTGGGAGTTTGATGACTAAATGAAGATATTAAGATTGATAATTGTATTTTATGTGAGTATGTAAAGAAGAAAGCATTTTATATGTAATAAAAGGACACTTAATATGCAATATTTTTTCCCCCCTACAAAATCGGGCTAGCCCGGACCGACCCGATTTTGCCGGGTCCGGACCGGGTTCGCCCGGTTCTGAACAGGTCCGGGCTTCGGGTCGATAAAGTCCGACCATTTATAATCCGGGCCATTTCGGACTGGGTCGGTCCGGGCCGGGTCAGGCCCGGTGCTCAGCCCTAATTATTTAGTGCAATACATATTACTATAACATTTGAACATTCAACTTTTGGAGGAATTTTAATTGTTCAACCTACTTGCTAAAGTGGATGCTAATTTGAATAATTACATCCACACTTCAATCTCTCATCCGCATTGATTTTTAGGCGAATCTGTAATCAAGCTATGAGTGTTAATCCGACTTGAAGTCATTTAGTAGTGGTGGAATATGTAATTATTCGTCCAAAAGTCCACACTGGATGTGAGATTAAGGTGTGATTTAATTGTTCAGACAGACATTCATGTTAGCAAACAGTTTCAACAATTACAAATCCGTCCAAAAGTCAACGCCGGAGGTGAGATTTGATCGTGGATGTAATTGTTCAAACTTTGGGTACTAATATGTAACTCGCTATATGTGTTCGTTTCTATAATTCTTGTATCTTTCTCGTTTACAGTGATAGACGGGATTTAGTACAGGGCTTATCAGGATTTCCCTAAAGAGATACCTAACTGAGAAAAAAAAATGGGCTTCAAGTTCATTTTCACAGCAATTTCAGTTTATGGTTTGCTCTGTTCAGTAGCCATGGCTGAACCGGTCGAGGACAAACGCGCTTTGCTCGATTTCATCAGTAACACTTCCCATTCGCGAAATCTCGACTGGGACGAGAGAACCTCGGCTTGTACTAACTGGACGGGAGTTACCTGCAATTATGATCAATCAAGAATTACAGCCGTCCGATTGCCCGCCATCGGATTCAAAGGCAACATCCGCACAAACACCCTTAGCCGTTTATCCGCGCTCGAGGTCTTGAGCCTGAGATCCAACAGTATCAGTGGTTCCTTTCCTTCCGAACTTTTTAAGCTTCGGAATCTAACCGACCTTTACCTCCAGTTCAATAACTTTCATGGTCCGCTGCCTTCGAATTTTCCGATTTGGAAAAATCTCTCCGTATTGGACTTATCAAACAACGGATTCAACGGGACTATCCCGTCTTCAATCTCGAATTTGACTCGCTTGACATCTCTTGATTTTTCCAACAACTCATTCTCCGGTGAGGTACCTGCTCTCAACATCCCTAGTCTTCAAATGTTGGATTTGACCAATAATAATCTCACCGGACATGTACCTCAATCCCTCTCCAAATTTCCTATTACGGCCTTTTCCGGTAATAATATCTCAACAAAAAACGTTTCATTTCCGAATCCCTCCCCCATAATCGTACGGAACAAAAAGCATTCCTCGAAATTTAGCGAGCCCGTCATTCTTGGAATTGCCGTCGGTAGTTGCTCGGTTGTATTTATTTTGATAGTGTTGTTATTAATCATAACGAGTAGGAAGCAAAAGGATGACACGATGTCCGTCACGTCTCAACAAAAGAAGGAAAATTCTACTAGAAGCATGGCCTCCGAGTATCAGGGCGCGAATGGAAAAATGACGTTTTTCGAGGGGTGTAATTCGGTTTTCGACCTCGAGGATTTGTTGAGGGCTTCGGCCGAGGTTCTCGGGAAGGGTAGTTTCGGAACTACGTATAAGGCGGCTTTAGAGGATGCGACTACCGTCGTGGTTAAGAGATTGAAAGAAGCGGTTGTTGGGAGAAGGGAGTTTGAGCACCAAATGGAGATTGTTGGAAGTATAAGGCATGCGAACGTGGCTCCGTTGAGGGCTTATTACTATTCCAAGGATGAAAAGCTCGTCGTGTACGATTACTACCAGTGGGGAAGTATGTCGGCATTGCTTCATGGTATGGGTTAGAACTTAAAACATCCTTATCTGTGACGCTTTCACTTTTAGGCCTTGTTTGTTTCCTGGGAAAATGAGGGAAAAGAAAAGGTAAATACAGAAAACCAAACTTCCAAGTGTTCACTCAAATTTGGAATTCCTTAGAAATTGATGAATTTATTAAAAGAAATAGAAAAACTTTAATATTTATTCTTTTAGAAAAATGGTTATACATTGAAAACATTCTCAAAATCTATACTAAAAAATTTGGTTTTCCCCATTTTTCCTTTTGATCCCCACATTTTTCGGAAAATTAATCTTTCCTAGCAATGTTTTTGTAGTTATATTTTAGCGATAAATATGAAAACTAACCCTGAGGGTTGGGTGATTGCAAAATGATCCTTGAAGTTTCGAAATTCCAAAAAACTATTTCGGGGTTTATTCTGCCTGATCCCAAAATGATCCCTAAAGTTTTGAAATTACAAAAAACTGATTCAGGTTTAATTCCCTCATAAATTTAAATGGGTAACCGTAATATTTCTATGATTGGAAGAGGGGAATTATAAGATAATAAAGTCAAAATTATTATTATTATTATTATTATTTGAAACTGTGCTGGGTGCTTCTGTAAATATCCCAAACCTTAGTGGTGGTTTTTGTCATTATTCCTTTATTTTTATACAGTCTTGTATGTACCATGCCAAAACATTATGTAGTTAGGAGTGCACCAATTAAGAGTGTTGATCAGTATTTTCGAACCCCTAGTAACATGTTCCCCTTGCCGTAGTAACATATGTTCCCCTTGCCGTATTTAGGGTGATGAAGTATATATATGATTTTAGATGTAATGTAATATAAGTATGGTAAGTGTAGTTTAAGTATGACAAGTGTATATGTATATAGGAAGGTAGATAGAAGTCCGTACTGCTGTCATGTTCTACCAAATTAGGCATAGGTAATAACAAAAAGATACTGGATTTTGAGATAATTATGGAAAAGCCCAGAAGATTTCCAAAAATTACAAATACCCTTGAGAATTGATTTCATCTTAACTCCCCCAAAAAAAAAAAAAAAAAAAAGACATTTCAAAAAACCCTGGCATTCGTAAGACCAAATCAAATCTTAAAGGGTATTCCTGATTTTCTAAAAAAACTTTTGTCCTTTTTTGTAACTTTCCGTAGTAGATATAAATTATTTATGGGGATAATTACAGAAGCTACCCATGAGATCTTGTAATATCACAAATAACCCCTTGAGATTTTTATTTACCTAATACAAGTTTTTATCCCTCTTGAGGATGCACCTTCGCAAGTAAAATACATACTCAACGGGTTATTTGTAATTTTAAAATATATTTTTTTTGTAAGAAACTGTAATTAGGCTAAACTTTTGTGGTAGTTCTTGTAATTATCCCTTACTAGTGAGATTCTTTTTTGGGTGGTGGGTGGTGGTGGGGGTGGGGGTGGTAGGGGCATGGGGCCTTAGAATTGAGTAACTGGAACTTCTGTTTGAGGTTAAGTAGTTTCCCCACCCCACCCTCCTTTAATTTTAAATTAAAAAAGAATATATATTTCATTTTCCATTTCTTCTGGTTGTATCCACCATTTTCCGCAGCAAAAAGGGGTGCAAATGCAGCCCCCCTAGACTGGGAAACCCGACTCAAGATCGCAATCGGCACGGCGCGTGGCATCGCCCACATCCACTCCCAATCCGGCGGGAAGCTCGTCCACGGAAACATAAAATCCTCCAACATCTTCCTCAACCCCCAACTCTCCGTCTCCGTCTCCGACCTCGGCCTAGCCGCAGTCATGAGCCCCATCTCGACACCCCTAGGCCGCGCCACGGGCTACCGGGCCCCCGAAATCACCGACACAAGGAAAGCATCCCAGCCGTCCGACGTCTACAGCTTCGGAGTCATTCTCCTCGAACTCCTCACGGGCAAGCCCGCGGTCCACGCATCGGGTCGCGGCGAAGAGGTTGTCCATTTGGTGAGGTGGGTGAACTCGGTGGTGCGAGAGGAGTGGACGGGCGAGGTGTTCGACGTGGAGTTATTGAGGTATCCGGATATAGAGGAAGAGATGGTGGCGATGTTGCAGATAGGGTTGAGCTGTGTGGCCAGGATGCCCGACCAGAGGCCGAGAATCGCGGAGGTGGTGAAGATGGTGGAGGAGGTTCGGAGTTTTAATACCAGCAACGGTGGCCGGATTGGATCTCCGGGTTCGACTGCGAATCGGACTCCAAATGCGGGTGAAATTGGATCACCTTAATTCAGTTGCAAATTGTTAGATTTTTTTGGTTATACAAGAGTTGCTTTATTTGTTGTAGTTTTCGAAATTAATTGCTTTTAAGGGAATAATTACGAAAATTGCCCTTTGATGCTTACAGTTATGTTTCAAAACTACAGGTATCTTTTGATATTTATTTAATTTTATAAATTACAATCTTGGTGAAGAATCACCCTTTGATCGATTATAAACGAAATAAATGGCTATCAAAACATGATCAAACGCCCCTAAGAACACTACTAATATTGGTGAAGAATCACCTACCTCAAAGTAGTGAAGAACAAGGAGAAAATCGAAGAATCCAACGTCGAAGGCTCGAACACCAATCCTCAATGATCTACAATCTTCAATCACGAGCTAGGATGTTGATATGAGGTGTTTAGGATGTAGGAAGTTATACTCTAAGTATAAGAATTCGGATGTGGGAAAAGAAAGGACTGAAAATACGAAAAGGATGCTGTCCTATTTATAGGAAATGGTTATTAGCGCGCTAGTCCTGCTCGTAGCGTGCGCTAACTCACCGACTTTCTTGTACTCAAGACTTAGCGCGCTATGCACATGCGTAGCGTGCGCTAAGGCGTTGACAGCTTTTCCCGGCCGTCCAGGTTCATCCCGACACAATCCGACCAAGATCCCTACCGATCTCACCTACCACACGTCTCAATCAAATTGACCACGCATAGCGTGCGCTAATGTTCCCCTGTAGCGTGCGCTATGGATCCATGTTAGCGTACGCTACACATAGCCGATAGCGTGCGCTACATGCGCAGAATTACAATTTTTAAATCACAACACGAAATCATACGCTCAACAACATCGGATTTATGAAATACGGAGAAACTACTCAGATCAAAGTGCACAATTACAATGTTACAAGTTCCAAATACATATCAGAAATCTCGGGTATTACAATTCGGACATCCTTCCGAAATGCATACCACATACCAAGAATATCCAAAATGACATCAACAATATCCGAATACTACAATCCAAAATGTTATCTTGGTGCGTTGCATTCTTTTCCGCATCAAGCCTTTATTTTTCCCATGGGGTTTTGTTTTGGCTTGGAATAGGTTTTTACGAAGGCAACATCTTCTGCACCATTGTTGTATTAGTGCTCGACACAGGGGGAGTATTCCGGGAATTATTATTCCCGTGATGTGTCTTACCTAATACTGATTGTAGATACATAGATGGAAGGTTTTAGATCCTTCTAGAGGCAGTATGATCCTATTAGATGTCTTACCTTATCTAGGAATCCTATGTATGGAAGGACTCTCATTGTAATGCCTATATAAAGGCCCCTCTATCAGTGTTATGAATGCAATTGATTGACTCCTATTTACAGTCTTTTACTTTCTCCTGAAACAATACTAAATTAATTACAACTATAATATTATTATCAAGATAAAAAACTAATCTACGAGGCATTATCCAACCCGTGCGATGCACGGTCTTTGGTTGAATATCTACGTATTTTGTACGTAATGTTGGGGCAGACGGTTGAATGAGCATATGGCAGAATTTAAATGCCTTTTAGAGAAGTTTATATGTTTTTTTTATTGTTATTGTCCTTATTATTTTAGTCTATGTAATTAGTTATATGAAATGAGGCTTTACTAACACGTATGTTGCTCCGTTTTTTTTTTTTGGTTTATTCAACCCGTGCGATGCACCGATTGTATCTAAGATTTCATATCTAAAATTTAACCATCTTGTAATTTATACTATCATTTAAAAGTTCATTTTAATCACCTTGTGTATTAGAAGGTGCATTTGTATTGTGATGTTTATCATAACTTTTGTATTTAAATTAGTTTATTTACATTCTGATTCTGATTAAAATAGTCTCTTCATATGTAATTCCACCCCAATAATTCTGCTTGTTTCTGTTGATGTTTCTATCCCAAAATATCCTGCAATCTCTTTGCTAAAACCAAAAATTAATAAATGAAAATATGAAATTATGATAATAAAAATTAATAAATGAGGCAATTGTTTAAATCTTACAGGCCTCTAAATAGAAATTTCGCCCATCTTTTGAAGTTAGGTATAATTATAATTTTTAAATCTTTTTTATGTATTTTGTTAGATTCTTTTATAATATATATTTAAATATGTGACATAAATCCCCCTTTCACATTAAATTAAGGGGGATAAATTTTATATAGAAGGTGTCATTTTTTTTTCTTTTAATAGCTAATACAAATAGTTAAGTTTATTAAATATATTTTTGCAGATAATTATTACAATCGGTTGGTCAAATTCAATTGACTAAGAGGTAGCTGCTAATACAATCAATTAACAATTAACATCTAACATTGGTTCAGTGGCAATGGGTCTCCCGGGTTCGAGCTTCCATGAGGATAAAAGGTTTCAAGGGTTTATGACTCTTTAATCTATGATTAAAGAAGAGACCCTAGCCTTTCGGGATACGCTGATGGAACAATTAAATATTGAGGGCTTCAAGCGACAGTATGGGAGATCAAATCTCGATGGGACCCTGCGGTTGGATTTTAGGGGGTCCAGCATGGAGCACTCACTTAGGGGACGACTCCTTGTGCGCAGTAGTTGAGGGTATTTAAGAACCTGGGAGCTAGATACACATCTCGCGATTTAACTGCTAGCAGTATTGTGGGGCCGAGACTGTTATCCCGAATACTAATTAGGTGTAAGTTTGGAATCTGAGTATCAATTAAAAAAAAATCTAACATCCAAACGTCGCCAATCGATTAATAATGTGCTCAGAGTTGTTGGAGTTGGTTGAGGTGTATATCACTTTTTAATTGGCACATTTCTCTTTATTCTTTTCAATCTTTTCCCCAAATAATTCAAAAGCTTTGTTATTCCTTTTTTGTTTTGTCTTTAAAAATATTTAATTCATTTTCACCTTACAATCTTTAATTTTGAAACTTATTGTGGATATAAAAATAATTGTATTTATTTTATAAGAATTATAATACTAGGGTTGAGTTTTAATACTAAATATCTGAAGGAATTTACAATTGCTAATATAGTTTACTTAAATATTACATTAATAACATTATCTAACAATAGTTACAGGTAACACTGTTTGAGTATTTAATTTCTATAATTGTGAAATAAGGATTTAATGTAATAAAATATATTTCTTCTATTATTCTTCCTAATTTATATTCATATTCATTGAATTACCAATATCTTTGCTAATATGATATTCCTCTATTTTTTGTCTTTCATCATTCTTCTAAATTTCTGGTCCTTTTTTCCACATCTGAAGGTGCAACACAATCACGACGCAAGGCGCGCGGTGCTAGTGCAGTGGCTTCTTTCCTCAAGCCGATCAATTTGTTCAAATCGGAATATCTGGTCAATATGTAATTTAGTGTTTTGTAATTGTTGGTATTTTTTATTCTTTTATATATTGAACTGTGTTGGTTGAATATGAATTGCAAATGTAGATAAGTAATAGTAAATAAGTTTTTTTGTAATTATTTGAGTTACTCAATCTTTCATTATCAAGTATAAATTTTGCTAATATGGTATATTACTGGCATAGACACTCAATCCGTATAAATATATATCACTCTTATTATACATAGCAAGATGGACACTTTGCTATGTACAAGTTCCTTCTGTAATTGTTGCCCTTCCCAATTTTGAAACACATCACTTTAAACATAATATAGGAAAATACTGCACAGTACCATTTCATATATAAAATAATTATTTTTTACCTAAAGTTTAACAATTTTTTTGATATTCGAATTATTAGTTTTGACCTCTACTTGGAGACATTCGGGGCACCTGTTCGAGTAACACATCCGATCCATCTAAGTAACAATTCGTATATAAATAATTCCTTTTTATCTAAAGTTTAACAACTTTTTTGATACTCGAATTATCAGTTTTAACCTCTACCCGGAGACATTCGAGGTACATATTCGAGTAACACATCCGGTCCATCTATTCGACTAACACAAAATCTATTCAAGTCATCTAAATTGCATTGAAGTCACCTAAGATCAGGGGCGGAGGGAGGGGGGGTCCAAGGGGGTCCACGGACCCCCCCGACGGATAAAAATTCCCTTATAAAATAGGGGAAGCTATGTATATAATTGTCCGATCTTCGTAATTTTTATAGCTCCGGACCCTCCTGAGTAAATGCTCTGCTTCCGCCACTGCCTAAAATACATCCGATTCACAGATTCGAGTCACCTAAATTGCATCTGAATCACATGAAACACCTTATATTTAAAGGACTAACAGATGCATATTCACACTAGTCTTACGAGTTGCATTTTTGTGAACAAGCGTTTAAAAAACCAGATGCATATGTTTGGCATTTCAGGAAGAACCAGTTAGGTGGAGAAGCATGTAGGCAAAGATGCGCATGGATATAGAATATGAAGGTAAAATAGTCATAAATAGAAGAAAAAATAATCTCTTATGGCTTGGTTAAAAAATAGAGAAACTGTATATTTATTTATCAAAAGTTAAAATATATTTTAATTAATTAGAAAATTATAACTTGCAGCATGGATACGGTGCATACTGCATGGTACATCAACAGTGATTATATTATATAATAATTGCGATTATACCGTTGCTTCAAATTTTACCTATAGTTAACCTGCTGTTCGAAAAAGCAAAGTCAGAAGTTTATTTTCTCAAAACCAATTACTCATAAAGTTGTACTCTTTCCGTCTCATCGATCTTGATCATTTCTTTTTTAAGACACTTTTATCTCTCACAACTTCAAATAATATATATTCATACCATCACTTCATACATTATTTTTCAACTTTTCTTAAATTCCGTGCCGAAAAGCAAATACTCAAGATCGCTAGGACGAAAAAAGTAGTATTTTTTTTATAAGTGGAAATGGATCCAGCTATTGTCGCTTTGTTCCCAAATTTGTTATTGTCGGGACATTATGGAACTCATAGGGCATAATATTTTTCCTGGATTACTAAACACCGCCCAAAATTACTAGCCACCGCCCTAGAAAATTACCTTTTTGCCCTTACTTCAGTTTAATTAGATTTTGGATCCTAGTTTAGTAATACTTTTCTCTCTAAACAACTCATCCGACGCAGCCGAACCGCCACAACACTACCGCCGATAAGCCGCCGTCCGCCGCCATCTTACCGCCGCGTAGCCGCCGTCCGCCGCCGTCTGCCGCCGCACCGCCGCCATGTCCGGAAAAGGAAAAGCGCCGGTAATTTTATTTTTTTATCTGTCTACTGTTTCATTAGCCGCGCCGCCGTGCCGGAGTGCACGACAGAGGCCGCGGCGATTAATTTGTTACAGGCGTCCGACGATGACGCCTGGCCGTGTTGCCGTTGAGGGTGCTTTCAACGGCAGCACAGTGAGACATGCAAATAAAGATCTACCGTTTTCGAATCCGAATAGTATGACAGCGGCATTGAAAATAGTAGCAATAGGGAATAAATTTTCAGCAATAGCCATCCAATGATCCGATCCACACGCACCACCATCCCATGTAATACGGCGAACCTCAGGTTCAATCCCATCATAGTAGATCGAACGGTAGAGTGTACAGTTAGCCATAATTTCATTTGCAATGCATACACGTACAATACGCTATTTATCTTGGTCGCCAAATATGTAGTCGGCGATAACACGAAATCCGCAATTACCGTCTCCGGGGACATCGAGATAACCTTCAACAAACGGCAAAATAATTCTCGGTATCTTGTCGATATGGTGATAGTTACCAATCTCCACTCGGTGGTGTCCATCTGCAAATACATATTCAATATATTACATATTATCGAACTTAAAAAGATACAACTCATTGAAAAACTTCAAAAAATAATACATCTACAAAAAAATTTCTCATACCAATATAAATATAAAAAATTAGTCAAGAAGACTATTTTTATTTTTATTCCTAACGTTTTTTATTTAACTTGTAACATATAAATATAAAAAATTAGTCAAGAAGACTATTTTTATTTTTATTCCTAACGTTTTTTATTTAACTTGTAACATATAAATATAAAAATTAGTCAAGAAGACTATTTTTATTTTTATTCCTAACGTTTTTATTTAACTTGTAACATATAAATATAAAAATTAGTCAAGAAGACTATTTTTATTTTTGTTTCTAATAAAATTACGATGAAGACGCATTGTGGGTGATGCGGAAGAGCTGCGGCCACGACCACCGGACGGGAACGACCACGACCCCTTTGGCTATACTCCCAACCACTAGGATCGCGTCTAGTCGATGAACTTCCTCTTGGTCGACCCTTAATCGCCGTATTCACTTGTGGTTCAACGTAACGCGCTTGATCGTGGTGAAGATGATCGTGGATCATAAGTGATACGTTACGGACAAGCAGGATCGCTCTGTCGACCTCATCGACAAGGGCACGAAAGTACCATTGGTCCTCCGATTCGGCATTAGAAGGATCGACAAATTCGGTCGTGTCCCCACCATCACTAATAATAAGTGTTTGCCAAAATATGTGAAGACGACTAACACCGCATGGGGTCCGCGATTCCATATGTCTCTTGAGCTCACACGCACAAGGAATCGATGGGTGGTTTGGAGTGAACAACCGCAACGATCGTACACTTGATCACTTAATTCTCTCATACGTGTCAATTCATTCGTGATGTCATGACAATAATGGGAAACACGACGTGCAAGTAGTTGAACGGAAAACTGAGAATACACCACGCTGTGCGACACCTAGACATTGTTCAAGTGTGTATCGATCTGCGTAAGTTGTGATTCAATCTCTGGTTCACTTTAGTCCAGACGGTATCGAGGGCTCCGGTGGAAGAATTAAGCCATTGCTTTAACTCGGCATGTGCACTCTCAACTCTACAAGTGGTTGTGTTTCCAAATGAAGCACTTTATTCGTCCACGCAACAACGAACATCTCCTTGTATTTTAGCCATGTACCCTCAACGTATGATATCACCTTAGGATTCCATCTCCATGTATCCTTCATGAGTTGCACCGCTTGATCATATTTCTCTTGATCGCTTCCATGATTTTCTTCCATTTCCCATTTTTAAACCTTTGGCCCATTTCTTTATCATTTCCACAAATTCTGTAGACCTTGTCTTCAACATCCTTATTAATATGCCATGTGCAAAGTAAGTGGGCACTCTCTGAAATATCTCTTCAATAGACGCATCAATCCCAACTCACGATCCGTAACAATAGCCGTCGGATGAACATCAAACCCAAGCAAAATTTTCAACTTCGTAACACCCACGCGTAGCTCGATTCGGTCTCATCTTTCATAATTGCATAGGCGATTAGGAAGTTCTTGTTACATGGAGTCATCCCGACTATCTCGAGAAATGGCATCTTGTACTTATTCGTTTTGTAGGTGGAATCCATGCCAATGAACCATCCGTAGGTCGGATTAAGTTGATTGATGTTGGATGTGCCATGAACACGTGGGTAATGACATTTGTATCCGGTCGGCTGCGTCCAATGTACGTAGTTATTCGTCATGACGAATGGTGAAACTGACCGACGACATCTCTTTCTTCAAAATCATGCTTCCTCAAGTGGTCTCTATAATTATAGATATGTCGTCTAGTCGGTTTGTCCTCGGGAAATTTATTCTGAATGGCCGCCAATATGGCACACGACTTGGCTTGAGCAGCACTCATCTCACGAACAACTTGTTTGGCCGATTTACTCAGTCCACTCATTTGACGATGCCCCTCCGGATAAACAATAAATGAGTGATTGTGCATACCCTTACTCCCAGAGATCGGTCTGATTATCCAACCACTCAAGTCATGCAATTGTTCGGCCTTTATCTGAAATGTACACTTGCATGCTTTCGTCTTTGTGTCCTTTCGAACAGCGACATCCAAATCTCTTAATACCCCTCTGTACCGTTCACCACGATTACATCTCAATAGCTTTGTCTTTTCTTTATTCTTGTACGATGAAATGATCAACTCGAAACCAATTTGAAGAGCAATTTTTTTCGCCCAAGCAATCGCATCACAATCACTAGCGAATATTTCGTCATTAACGAAATAACTACTATAATCAACGCCGTCGCCTTCAAATTATTCCAATATAACCTGAAATTTTTAATTGACACAATGTTAATAATAATACCAATAATATTATTATTAATATTTAAAATCAGACAAAAAAAAGAGTCCAGGCGTCCAAAAATTGCGCCTGGACCATGGCCGAGGCGTCGGCTTGACGCTGGCCACTCTGACAGCGTCGAATCGGACGTCTGGCCATGGCACAGGCGTCTGAATCGGACGCCCCGACCATGGTTCAGGCGTCCGGTTTAGACGCCTAGACCTAGGACAGAGCGTCCACACCAGACGCCTGTACTATGGTCCAGGCGGAATCTGGGGACGCCTGTACCATGGAACAGGCGGAATATTCAGACGCCTGCGTCATTTTCTACGAAAAATTACCTCCAGATGCGAATTCCCGTCCATTTTCGTAGTTGTCGATAATATTGACGATATGTATTTGATTGTGTGTTATATTCGAAAAACTTGAGCTTGAAAGATTTTGATGTGGTGTGGTGTTTAGAAATAATGAAAGACTTGAAATGGATAAAAAGGTAATCTTATAGGGCGGTGGCTAGTAATTTTGGGCGGTGTTTAGTAATACCCTATTTTTCTGTCCAGTTTAAAACTTTCATATTTTTTATTTTTTATTTATTATATTTAAACAATCAAATCAAATAGTCACACTTACTTTTCAATATCCACCACACATTTTTTATCAATATCTATTATATATAAAGCTTATCCCCCTTAATTTAATGTGCAAGGGGGTTGTGCACAAAAACTCTATTATATATAAAGTTTATCCCTCTTAATTTAATGTACAAGGGGGGTTGTGTACAAAAATTAGTACTGTACAATTAATGTATTGCACACCAAAAATAATTTCCTTTTTTATAAACTCACGAATTTACATCTTCTATCTATTATATATAAAGCTTATTCCCCTTAATTTAATGTGCAAGGGGGGTTGTGCACAAAAATTATATCTATTATATATAAAACTTATCCCCCTTAATTTAATGTGCAAGGGGGGGTCATTTAACACTATAGATAACAATTTCATACATTTGTTGCCTCTAGGGGGGCTCATTTAACTCTATAGATAATAATTTCATACATTCATTGCCTCTACAACAAATAATACACTTCATAAATAAAATAATGATTTTATCACAAATTCTCAAATCACGGATTAGTGCACCTATTTGGCAAACTTTTTTTTGATGCACCTATTTGTTATCCCTCCTTCAACACGCGTCGAATAAATATCACAGATTTAACTCACGAATTTACATCTACATATTAAACTCCAAGGAATATAAATAATCGTGTAATGATGGAGTGAACACAAAAGGGTTCCTGGAACCATGCTCTCATAATTGATGAATATGAAGTATTGCTGAAGTATTAATGCTTGAAGCACTATATAAACCATCCAAAAACAAGAAAACAACATAGCAAAAAACCACACCGGTTTTGCAGTTTTCCATATGAGCCTCTTGTTATATTTTCTATTTATATGTAGATAAGAGGTTGTCACTATTTTTTTAATCTTGACCTACCTTTTCGAATATGGAGTTAAAGACTTGTTGTGGTATTCTTTAAAGATGTTTGTGTGTGCTTCTGACATTAGGGGGGTTGATGTTTGTATGGAGGTAAAGACTTGCTGTGGTATTCTTTCGAATATGGAGATATGTGATTTGATGTTACTTTCTTTTCTTTGTTCGTTAAAAAACACAGAAACTAAATCGAATGATTTTGAGCAGAAACATTAAAGGGTTTGGTGTTGTGTTTGATTATTTTGGGTAAGGAGTTACAACGACGGTAGTTTGTGTGTGTTGCTGTGGTATTCTTTCGAATATGGAGATATGTGATTTGATATTACTTTCTTTTCTTTGTTCGTTAAAAAACACAGAAACTAAATCGAATGATTTTGAGCAGAAACATTAAAGGGTTTGATGTTGTGTTTGATTATTTTGGGTAAGGAGTTACAACGACGGTAGTTTGTGTGTGGAAATGTGTTCGTGTTTGGTGGTTGATCTGCAAAACCATAGAAAAAGATGGATGGGAGGCGGATGTTTTTAGGATAGTGATAAAAAATTAGATGTATATCTTCGAATGGATTGGATCCATCTTACCCGAATTTTTTTACCCCATTGGTTTTGGATTTTAATCTGTTGGACTGGATCCAACCGTAGCAAAACAATCTCAAAACACAATGAATTGATGTCAATAATCAACCGGTTGGTGTTTGCTAAAAGAAATGAAACAAAATGGATTGAAATAAAATAATTGTTTTAAAGTGTACAACTCATGAAAAGCTAATGAATGAATATATGCATGTAATAATGGGAAGCTTATGTGAATACTGAGTCGGACCTCCAGCAGTTGGTGAATTTGATACATACATACATTTATCAATGCATACATAAGTACGTATCACGTATGTATGCAGACACATAGGTACGATATTGGTATACACTGAATAAAGAAGCTGAAAAATATTATAGATACAGCATGACTGCATGGGTATTTTGCTTTATAGGTGGCATTCTTTATTAGAAATTTACCTCATATTAATGATTTACATAATCAATATGAACGCTTGCTCTCTATCTCATGATGATGCTACTAATAGTCTCCTACAATATAATGGAGACTCTTCATGTCCATTCCTTTTGTATTATTCACTTTTATTTTTTGCTTGGTGGGGATGGTAAATTGGTAACCGTTGTGAATTAAAAAGGAAATCATATCGTAGTTTCAAGATTGCATAAAATTGTAGAATGTTAAAACAAAAGCTGTTAGTATTTAAAGATTACATGTGAAAAGACTCTTTTAAATATAACATCTTAGAAAAAAGTCTTTTTACATGTACTCTTTTAATGTGAATAAACTATTTTAAGTACTGAAAACCTAATTAGTACCTACCATTACACTATGAATATTTAGATGCAATGGGTGCAATGCACGGATTGATAAAACATTACACTATGAACATTTAAAATAAATACAATACATTACATATAACTAATTACATAGACGAAAAGAGTTCTACACGGAAAAAGCGTTACAGATGAGTCCTTATTCATATTAAAAGACTACATGTGAAAAGATTATTTTAATTGTAACTTCTAATGTAAATAAACTAATTTAAATACAAAAGTTATGATAACATCACAATTAAATCCTCTAAAATAAATACAATACAAATTCTCTAATAGACATCTAAATACCGTCATATGTCATTCAAGCGTCTGCAACCAATGCTCATTCAAGCATCTGCAACCAAAGACCGTGCATCACACGGGTTGAATCAAGCCTCGTTTTTCTTTAATTTTTACCGTACATTTATCATAATTACTTACATAAATAATTACCTAAATACACCCAACATGCATTATCTATCGAGCTTTGGGGGATAAGGGACAAATGAAGTATATTATATAAATAAACAATTGGACCTCACATGTAAATTGAAAGAAAAAAATAAAAATTGTTTAGAAAAAAATAAATAAGCAATTCTCCAATAATTACAATTATTAAAAAAAAGAAAAAAGAATAGTCTGAATTGATGATTGCGCCATCTTAAATATTGCAGGACTTTTTGCCCCAATTTTAACAATAATTATTTTGCCACTCAAATTATCATATTTGGCGTTTACTCGAATGTATCGAGTCAAGTAGTACACATTCGAGTAATTTTGCCACAATATATAATATCTAGTAAGATCGTCATTCGAGTAATTCGAATCGAACATTCAAATTACTCGATATGGGTCATCGAATTGCTCGAATGAGTCATCTGAGTAACTCGAATGAGTAACTCAAACAGTAGGTTACTCGATGGTTCATTCGAGTAATTTAAATGGACCATTCAAGTAATTTGAATGACCCATTCGTATAATTCGAATGTTAACCTTACTCGATATTATATATTTTTGTATGATTATTCGAATTACTGTCATTTAAAAGTACTAACAAATTCATTTGAATAAGAACCAAATTCAAAATTTAGAGGGGTGTATTCAATTGAGATTTTGTGGGAATTTTTTGGATTTTAGAAATCCTAGGGTACTTCTCATAATTCTCATCGCTCGAGCATTTACCCAGTACCTTATAACATTCACGTTTGGTCTAGTTAAGCAAGCGATAAAGACCAAACGTGAATGTTATAAATCTTGGGTAAATCTTCGGCGATGAAATTATGAGAAGTACAAAGCTTCGACGAAGCTAAAAGGCAGTGCGAAATGCCCGATCAAAGGTCAATCAAGAATTATATGCAAGATTAGATACTAAAGAAGGGGAAAAAGATATCTATAAACTTGCTCGAATGAGAGAGAAGAAGACGCGAGATATTGGAAAAGTTAAATGTGTAAAAGATACTAATCAAAAAGTTTTGGTTCAAGATAAAGAGATAAAAGAGAGATGGAGGTCATACTTTGATACCCTATTCAATGGCCATCAAGAACAAGATATTGGGAATTTAAACATCCCCTCAAGTATGGTTAACCGAGAGTTTAAGAGAAGAATTCAAAAGGGTGAAGTGACAATTGCATTGAAGAAGATGGGGTCAAAGAAAGCAGAAGGACCAGATGGTATACCTATTGAAGTTTAGAGGTGTTTGGGGGAGAGAGGGATCGAATGGGTAACTATGCTTTTCAATAAGATTTGGAGAAGCAATAAGATGCCATCAGCATGGAGGAAAAGTATTCTCGTCCCTTTGTATAAGAACAAAGGTGATGTTCAAGATTGTTCTAATTATCGCGGAATTAAACTAATGAGTCATACCATGAAGTTGTGGGAACGAGTGATTGAACGAAGGATCAGGAAATGTATGAAGATAACAGAAAATCAGTTTGGATTTATGCCTGGAAGATCGACCATGGAAGCAATTTATCTTATCCGGCAGTTGATGGAACATTATCGAGATAAAAAGAAAGATCTGCATATGGTTTTTATTGATTTAGAGAAGGCATACGATAAAGCACCAAGAGAAGTACTTTGGTGGGCCTTAGCAAAGAAGGGTGTATCGCGGAAATATATTGACATTATAAAGGATATGTATGAGGGAGCTAGTACAAGTGTACGTACTAATGTTGGGAGGACAGAAGAATTCCCTATTACGATTGGGGTGCATCAAGGATCTGCTCTTAGTCCTTTTCGCTTTGCCATAGTCATAGACGAATTGACAAGAGAAATTCAAAATGACGTTCCGTGGTGTATGATGTTCGCAGATGATATTGTGTTGATTGATGAAACGAAGGTTGGAGTGCAACAGAAATTGGAACTTTGGAGGGATACTTTGGAAGCTCGAGGCTTTAGGGTGAGCGAAGTAAGGCCGAATATATGGAGTGTAGGTTTAGCAGCAGTGATAGAGAGGCGGGGATGATCACATTTGATGGGAAAGTTGTTCATGGATCCACTTTCTTTCGGTATCTTGGATCTATTATCCAAAAGGATGGAGAGCTAGATGGCGATGTGGCTCATAGAATAAAGGCAGGGTGGTTGAAGTGGAAGAGTGCCACAGGGGTTTTATGTGATCCTGGCATGCCTCATAGATTAAAAGGTAAATTTTACCGCACGACAATTAGGCCTGCGCTGTTATATGGCACCGAGTGTTGGGCTGTAAAACAGTGTCACGTTCAAAAGATGAATGTGGCAGAGATGCGTATGCTACGATGGATGTGTGGTCATACAAAAAAGGATCGGCTCATAAATGAGGTGATTAGAGAGAAGGTAAGAGTTGCGCCTATAGAAGACAAGATGATGGAGAATCGATTACGATGGTTTGGTCATGTGAGAAGAAGATCTATTGATGCCCCAGTGAGGAGGCTAGAAAGTTGGGGAATTAGTAATGTTGTGAAAGGTAGAGGACGACCTAAGAAAACTTGGATAAAGATGATTGAAAATGATATGCGGTTTCTTGGAATTGGAGAAAGTATGGCGATGGAGAGGCAAATGTGACGGGAAAGAATACGAATGGTGGATGGAGTCTGATTCTTTTTTTTTTTTTTTTTTTTTTTTTTAAATTCCTATTTTCTTTTATTTCATGTTATCTTTTAATTTATTTTTCAGGATTTTTCATTTTTTTTTTTAATATTCATTCTCTTTTTTTTATTTGTTTTTTTCTCTACCTTTTCCATCTTTTTTCCTTTTATGTTATTTATGTAACGATTATTGACGGTTTCAAAGTTTGATTCATGTTAGCCGACCCCAAATCATTTTGGGACTAAAGCTTAGATGTTGTTGTTGTTGTAGAAATTCTAGGGTATTCAATTTGGATTGTTTTGAACCCATTAAAATCTTGAGGTATTCATTTGGATTTCAGAATGTCATTTAAAATCTTGGTGTATTCAATTAGGATTTCAAAATGTCATTTAAAATCTTGGTGTATTCAATTTGGATTAAAAAAATCTATTAAAATATAGGGGTATTCAAAATTCATGGATTTTTTTTGGATTCATTAAAATGGTGGATTTTGATAGATTTATTAGTGTTTTTTTGTAAGTTTTGAAATCTCACCAAAATGAATGAGATTTTGAAGAATTTCTAAAAATTCATTTATAAATCCAAAAGACTCTCTATCAACTTTATAAAATTCTACGATGATTATTAATGATCCATGTATTATTTTTAATCCGTCAAAATCTTTAAAAATTCATGAATTATTATTAATCCACCAAAATCTGAATCGAATAGTTGAAAGTGCGTGATATATTTTCACCCAAAAAGAAAATTACTGTAGTAGTTCAATTATTCCATCAACCTGGCCTATAAAGCTCATTTCCGTGAGTGACAGATATTTTCCTCTGCAATTTCTTGATTCCATTTTTGCGGAGTAACAAAAAGGGTTTTCTGTCAAATTACGCAGGCAGGGGGGATCCGATACTTCTCTCAGGTACAATTTCTCTCCAGTTCCTTTTTTTTTTTTTTTTTTTTAATTCCCTGTTTATCTGTTTACGTTTTTTGTGTATTATCCGTGAAATATTATAGATCTGAGTTGTTTTTCAATGAATCACTAGGAAGCGCTCATGGCTTCAAAGCGGATCTTGAAGGAGCTCAAGGATCTTCAGAAGGATCCTCCTACCTCTTGCAGTGCTGGTATATAGCTAACATTTCATGAGAATCTAAATTAGAAGCTTTTTAGATGTGACTTGATCTTTGAATTTTATTTTCTTATTCTTCTTGTTCGTATAAATTGGTTTAGTTTTTTTACTTTGTGGGCATGTTTATCTATGGTTGCAGGTTTGTGAAGAAATTTTGGGTTAATTTTGATCTTTTATTTAATTATTTATTTGTTCTGCACGGAGGAGTTTTGTTGGCTTTGATTATTGGTTAATATAATAATTAAATGGATTGATTAGACACCTCTCTGCAAGCAATCCATCTCATCTAAAAGCCTGCGGAGATGTGTGGAATCACTCCATTTATTTTAGGCAATTACTTGAGTGAGTGAGACCCGCCCAAACGGCCTCGTAGCGTTGGATCGGTTCTAAATTTTAATTTTTTTAGTTGTTTTTTCGGGGGTCTTCCGTTTTTTAGTTCTTTTGATTTTTCATAGGATGTTTCATTTTTCTAGGGTTTCTTATTTACTTCTTTTTTTTGGGTAGTAGTTGTTTCTTTTCAGTTTGTAGGGTTCGTTTTAGGTTCATTTTTTAGTTTTTTTTTTCTAGTGTGTTCTATCTTTTGGAATTTTTTTTAATCTTTTTGATTTTAAATTTTAGTTTTAGGGTATCGATCTCACGGTGAGACCGTCCACTCCTCTTTATATTATACTAACAGTAATATATAGCAGATAAATGTGATTAATGTACTGTTTTCATGATACTCACTGACACTAACAGATGAGTTTTATCTATCTAGCAGGAATTAAGTCCGTTAGAATCTCTCTTGTGCATTTGTTGTTAGATTTTGTTTGTTGAAAACTTTCTGAAGGCTTGTGATTTTTTTTGAGGGGTGGTAAGTTGTTATAATCCTAGGTTGAAACTTTACTGTATGAAATTATAATTACATACCAAGGATCTTATAATTACATACCAAGGACCTGACGGTCCCATTATAGACTTCGAACATTAGAAGTTTGAATGATGAGCCCAGTTCAGATATATCACTTTTATAATATAAATACAATTTCCAAAATTACTTGGGACAAAATGATGACCTTGGCTGTTTACTTGTTATAATTCGATCTTTGTTTAGCTACTTTTTCTAGATTAGTAGCAGCCATTATCCGTTTGTTGATGTTTTTCCTTCAAGTTAGCCAGCTAATTTGAATCATAACACTTGAATTGTATAAAGCACACCAATGTATCAGAAAGATCAAGACTTGCCTATTCAAACATCTTCTTTATTTTTATTCAGATGACTTAAAATGTTATGTAGTCCTGTTGAAATGCTCATAATTTTGCGTTCCGCTTTGTATATCTCCTAAGGTCCTGTTGCTGAGGACATGTTTCATTGGCAAGCTACAATCATGGGTCCTCCGGATAGTCCATATGCTGGTGGAGTTTTCTTAGTCACCATTCATTTTCCTCCCGATTACCCCTTCAAGCCTCCAAAGGTATTTCACATTACCTAATTTTCTTTCTACTTCGGCATTATCACCTCGTATCATTTTAAGAAGTTTTTTTGTCGTGTGTGTGGTTTGTGAATGATTGTTGGATTTGGTCTCACTTGATCATTTTCCAATGATGATGTCCTTAAATTCCCATATGATACATTTTCTTGATTTTTTTTATGTGCTTTTCATATATAATTAAAAAAAATCAAGTCACGTTCCATAATGTACATGTTCTTGATTTTTTTACTTGCTTTTCATATATAATCAAGTCATATTCCATACGTGTTGATTTTAGAATATCAATCCTGTAATTGGACATGACTACGACAATTATCTCAACTCATCGTTATCTCATGATATTTTTCATGTAAGTGGAAAAACTTATGATGATGACAGTTAATGGAGTTTCATTTCATTTCTCATCCGTGTGAATATTGCGACAGGAAGGGCATCCATCGTAAAATATTGCTACTTTATATTTTGCATGATTTCATAGTGCTAGTTAATTTTGACCATTATGACACTATATTTTTCATGCCACCGACCCCAACATAGTTCGAATTAAGGTGGAGATGATTCGTATATAATCAATCACCTTGATGAACTTTGTAGGTTGCTTTCAGGACAAAAGTTTTCCACCCAAATATAAACAGCAACGGAAGCATATGCCTCGACATATTGAAGGAGCAGTGGAGTCCTGCCCTAACTATTTCTAAGGTTCTTTGTTTTATTTCGAGCCCTGCCCTAATCCAATTTATCCTCTATTAACCCAACATGTTAAATTTCTAGTTACTGAAGGAGTTGATTTTTTCTTTTGGTTTTGCTTCCATTTTGGCAGGTGTTGCTATCCATATGCTCTTTGTTGACGGACCCAAACCCTGATGACCCGTTAGTTCCTGAGATTGCCCATATGTACAAAACTGACAAGACCAAGTACGAAACCACTGCAAGGAGCTGGACTCAGAAATATGCCATGGGCTAACCATGTTCGGGTATGATCCACAGGTTGACCCTACAAAAACTTTGAATCGTTTACACTTTTATGTATGGGATAGTTAATGCTTCATTGAAGCTCTATATATCTGGATTAAATAGTGGGTCGAAGATGTGACTTAAAGAAAAGAAAGACACGTTGCTATCAACTTTGGCATGTGTAGTTGATCTTTGAAATGTTTCCTACAATTAATACTATCACATCATGTTCTTGTTTATCTCGACCATTGTTTCTTTGCTTATAATGTCCAACTTAAGCATCTTCTTATTATCGTTTGGGAATGTGAGGTTGCTATATTTCGGAAATAAGGTCGACAATTTCATGGAAAATCTTGAATCGATTATACCGTGGCAAATACTTGGGTAAGGCCGTCACAGCACAATGGTCTCATAGCGTTAGAATCATTCTAAATTTTAGATTCTATTGTTTTTTCCTTCAAGTTTTAGATTTTTTAATTAATCTTTTAGTTCTTTTATTTCAGATTTTTTTTAGTTTTTTTTTCCGGCATTTTTTCAGTCCCAGGAGTTTGTTTTTAATATTTGGGGTCCAGTTTTTTGGATTTGTTTGTTATAGAGTTTTCATTGTTTTAAAAGGCGAGGTGTGCGCCTCAAAGGCTAAAACGGAGGCCTACGCCTCTAGCTGGTTTGAGAGGCACCTGATTGAGTACGCAATGAGGCGTCAAGATTTTGATAGCACAGGCATAATCATTTCAGATGCATAAGTGAGGGCCACACCTAGCATGAAATGCATATATTTTATGCATAGACTACTGTGTATCGTAGATCACACAATGATTAATGGTTCAGGTTTATTCACATTTCATACTCAAAAAATCATTCTCATTTGAGTCATCTTCTCTCTCCCCCCCCCCCCCCCCTCTCTCTCTCTCTATATATATATATATATATATGATTAATTTATTTAATGTACAGACTTCAGTCAATCTGCTCCTTCTGCCCGATCAAAGATTTACAATTCACTAAAAAATTTGAATTTTTAGAAAGTTTACATATATTGCTTTTTACGCAACCACTACTCACGCATCATCAATAACTTTTTACTTTTTAGTTTGAACCACACACACTATTAATTCTCGTACAAAATTTTTCAAAATCCATCACATCTAATCATTACCTAAAATTCTCTGAATACTACTCTTGTCGACTTATAGCTGAGGCATAGGATTATCAATGTATTGATTTTCTAAGCAAAATAGGGATTGATTGAATCAAACCATGTTTTTACACGATTATGTCTTAGATAAGTCGTGAGGTAGTGTCTCATGATGATGTAAATGTATTGTACATGGAGGTGGTAATAATAAAGGAACCCACATTCAATTGCTCTTGAAAGTTGAAATGTGTTTAACTTATAAAGACTGTGGACTGTGTCACAGTCAATGACTGTGGACTGTGAGACTCGATTGTGGCTTCAAGAGCAACCGAGTCTCATGGCCATCGAAAATTGACGTAAAAGAACAGATAAAATTAGCCATAGGCTCAATAATAAATGACCCGAAGAACAGGTGGATTAGACCTAGTTCAACATACGTAATTCACCCACAAGTCTTGTGGAAGAGGTTTCTTCAAGAGTAGGGGTGTATTTCGAACCGAGCGAACCGAACAGTGGTCTTCGTGAACGTTTGCTCGCTCGCTAGATAATGGTAATGTTCGCTTCGTGTTTGTGTTCGCCGAACATTTCCACCACTTGTTCATGTTCGGTTTGTTAAAATTTTAGAAATTTCGCTTTCGTTCGTAAGTGTTCGATTGTTCAGTTCGATTGCGTTCGAACAGTTTGGTTTGAGCGTTCATTTTTTCTTGTGTATGAGAAATACAAGGAAAAGCGAAAATTCATACAAATTCAAGCAATAATAATACCGAAAAAAAATCTAGAAAGATAATTACTATTTGTCCGCGAATAGTTCTCAAACCACCGAGCACTAATCACTAACGTATACGTTCGTGTTCGGTTCTCGTATATAATAAATATGTTCGCCCAGTCGTGACCGAATGTTTTGCGAACGTTTCACAAACGTTCGTTTCTTTTACACCACTATTCAAGAGGTTTCTAATTCACTTAAGTTAGAATTTAACGTTTGCATTGAAATCTATTATATATAAAGCTTATCCCTCTTAATTTAATGTGCAAGGGGGGTTGTATTATATATAAAGCTTTATATATAATAGATTAGTAAGCATTTATAGTTGTAACCAAAAAAAAAAAGAAAAAAATTGGCATTTATAGTTCCATTGGTATCTGAATACCTAATTTATTAACCGTTAAAAAAATAAGATATATATATATATCTATTATATATAAAGCTTATCCCCTTAATTTAATGTGCAAGGGGGTTGTATTATATATAAAGCTTATCTCCCTTGATTTAATGTGCAAAGGGGGTTGTGCACAAAAATTAGTACTGTACAACTAATGCATTGCACACCAAAAATAATTTCGTTTTTTATAAACTCACGAATTTACATCTACATATTAAACTCCAGGGAATACAAACAATCGTGTAATGATGGAGTGAACACAAAAGGGTTTCTGGAACCATCTATTATATATAAAGCTTATCCCTCTTAATTTAATGTGCAAGGGGGTTGTATTATTATATATAAAGTTTATCCCCCTTAATTTAATGTGCAAGAGGGGTTGTGCACAAAAATTAGTAATGTACAACTAATGCATTGCACACAAAAAATAATTTCGTTTTTTATAAACTCACGAATTTACATCTACATATTAAACTCTAAGGAATACAAACAATCGTGTAATGATGGAGTAAACACAAAAGGGTTCCTGGAACCATGCTCTCATAATTGATGAATATGAAGTGTTGCTGAAGTATTAATGCTTGAAGCACTATATAAACCATCCAAAGACGAGAAAACAACATAGCAAAAAACCACACCAGTTTTACAGTTTGCCATATAAGTCTCTTGTTACGTTTTTTATTTATATGTAGATAAGAGGTTGTCACTATTTCTTAATCTTGGCCTACCTTTTCGAATATGGAGTTAAAGACTTGCTATGGTATTCTTTAAAGATGTTTGTTTGTGCTTCTGACATTAAAGGGTTTGATGTTTGTATGGAGTTAAAGACTTGCTATGGTATTCTTTCGAATACGAATATCAGTGATTTGATGTTACTTTCTTCTCTTTGTTCGTTAAAAACCACAGAAACTAAATCGAATGATTTTGAGCAGAAACATTAAAGGGTTTGATGTTGTGTTTGATTATTTCGGGTAAGGAGTTACAACGACGGTAGTTTGTGTGTGAAGCTGTGTTCGTGTTTGGCGGTTGATCTGCAAAACCAGAGAAAAAGATGGATGGGAGGCAGATGTTTTTAGGATAGTGATAATAAATTAGATGTATATCTTGGAATGGATTGGATCCCATCTTACCCGAATTTTTTTACCCCATTGGTTTTGGGTTTTAATCTATTGGACTGGATCTAATCGTAGCAAAACAATCTCAAAGCACAATGAATTGATGTCAATAATCAACCGGTTGGTGTTTGCTAAAAGAAATAAAACAAAATGGATTGAAATAAAATAATTGTTTTAAAGTGTACAACTCATGAAAAGCTAATGAATGGATATATGCATGTAATAATGGGAAGCTTATGTGAATACTGAGTCGGACCTCTAGCAGTTGGTAAATTTGACACATACATACATTCATCAATGCATACATAAATACATATCACGTATGTATGCATACACATAGGTACGATATTGGTATACATTGAATAAAGAAGCTGAAAAATATTATAGATACAGCATGGTTGCATGGGTATTTTGCTTTACAGGTGGCATTCTTCATTGGAAATTTACCTCATATTAATGATTTACATAATCAATATGCACACTTTCTCTCTATCTCATGATGATGCTACTAATAGTCTCCTACAATATAATGGAGACTCTTCATGTCCATTCCTTTTGTATTATTCACTTTTACTTTTTGCTTGGGGGATGGTAAGTTGGTAACCGTTGTGAATTAAAAACGAAATCATATCGTAGTTTCAAGATTGCATAAAATTGTAAAATGTTAAAACAAAAGCGGTTAGTATTTAAAGATTACATGTGAAGAGACTCTTTTAAATGTAACATCTTAGAAAAAGTCTTTTTACATGTACTCTTTTAATGTGAATAAACTATTTTAAGTACTGGAAATCTAATTAGTACCGACGATTATACTACGAATATTTAGATGCAATGGGCGCAACGCACTGGTTGATAAAGCATTACACTATGAACATTTAAAATAAATACAATATATTACATATAACTAATTACATAGACTAAAAGAATTCTACACGGAAAAAGCATTACGGATGAGTCCTTATTCATATTAAAAGACTACATGTGAAAAGACTATTTTAATTGTAACTTTTAATGTAAATAAACTAATTTAAATACAAAAGTTATGATAACATCACAATTAAATCCTCTAAAATAAATACAATATAAATTCTCTAATAGGCATCTAAATACCGTCATATGCTTATTCAAGCGTCTGCAACCAATGGTCATTCAAGCGTGTGCAACCAAAGACCGTGCATCGCACGGGTTGAATCAAGCCTCGTAAATATTAAAAAGATACCAAAACTTCTCTCACCAATAAAATAAAAAAAATAAAAACTTCAGAAGATAAATCAGCTGCACAGTTGGGTGGAATTATCCCAACGGGAAATTATGTGCCGGTCAACTTTAGCGGAAAACAACCTCTTATCTCAAATTGGAGATTTTATCATATCCTTTGAAGTCATTGCTGACATCAAAATATCAAAGATTTTATGCCACTGTTTTAGTGTCAAAGATTCAAAATAATTTCACTAAGTTGCAGACTTTCAAGCGTTGCACTAGGCACATATGCCTCTGGTTCTTTCAACTTGGCTTTTCTCAAATTCGCCATTTAGAAAGACCGCATATATGTTCATTTGATATACTTCTATATAAAGCAGCAATAATATGTATCATAATAATGAACTTTGTCAAAGTACTTTAGGCTCTCACGTTACTACTGTTGGAATATAAAACGCAGCGGAAGCAATTTGGAATAAGATGAATTGATTTGGTTTTACAAACTAACCAATATAAATAGCGGATCTATTTAGGCTTGTCAACTAATTAATTAAACAGATTAATAGGCAATTTAAATACACCTATTTATGCAGTACAATTGATAATTCATACATTTGATGCGAAGTGGTAGTACTATTCCTTTGAGTCGATCTAGATCCCCTTCTTGTTTCTAGTTGATCTCCTTGTATTTCTACCTTTAGATATTCTAGAGTATATCCCGCTTAAGATCCAGATGTAGTGTGGGCAACAATCTACCGGATCAAAAACTTGGACTGCAGTATGGGATCGACCGAATTCCTCCAAGAAATACCTCACGAGTTTTTCTCTCTATTTTTCTTGAATATTTGTGTATATAGAAAAATATTGTGTTAGCTAAATTATGTAATCCAAGACACAAGTCAAGATTCACAATTAAACACAAAGTAGGAAAAATCGAAAATTCTTGTTCAAGAAGAGTGAAAAATCGGCCAACCACATTGTCCTATTTATAGGTGTTTTGAGCTACTCTAGGGACCTTAAGAAGGATAAGGTAAGCACTCCCAATAGATCTCATCTTACCCTATTAGGGATCTTCCTAATATTATGAGTCTATTAATATCAACTCAGTCCACTAAAAAGTTGATATTGCACTTCCTACCAGGTACTTGAGTATATGCTTGACAGCAATCCAATGCCCCGGTCCTGGGTCCGATTGATATCTCGCCACCATGCCTACAGTATGACAGATATCAGGCCTAGTGCAAAGCATAACATACATGAGGCTTTCAACTGTCGAAGCATAAGGGACCAGTTTCATGTCATCTATCTCCTTCTGTGTCCTAGGACAAATAGCCTTAGATAGCTGAATTCCATGTGTGTAAGGAAAGAAACCTTTCTTGGAATTCTCAATGCTAAAACGCTTTAGCACCGTATCAATATAGGATGCCTGAGATAAGCACAACATCATTTTCTTGCGATCTCGAAAGATACTAATACCAAGGATGTGCCCAGCTTCTCCCAAATCCTTCATATCGAACTGCTCAGACAGCCATACCTTTACGTCTGATAATACCTTCACATTGTTTCCAATTAGAAGTATATCATCTACGTATAGTACAAGAAACACCAACACGTCTCCATCACACTTTTTGTATACACAAACCTCGTTAGGACATTGTACAAATCCATACGATTGAATGACCTCATCAAGTCGCATGTTCCAAGACCTTGATGCTTGCTTAAGACCATAAATGGCTTTCTTAAGCTTGCACACTAAGTGCTCCCCTCCTTCAGGAATGAATCCCTCATGTTGGCGCATATAGATTTCCTTGTCAAGACTCTCGTTCAAGAACGCAGTCTTGACATCCATCTGCCAAATCTCCATATCCAAATGTGCTGCTATAGCTAAGAGAATCCGGATTGATTTAAGCATTGATACTGGCGAAAAGGTCTCATCGTAGTCGATGCCTTCCTTCTGAGTGTAACCTTTTGCAACAAGTCTTGCTTTGAAGGTTTCAACCTTCCCTTTCGATCCTCTCTTAGGCTTGTAGACCCACTTACTTCCAATGGGTTTTACCCAATTGGGTAGCTCTACTAGCTCCCACACTTGATTAGAATCCATAGATCCCATTTCGGATTCCATGCTGTTTTCCAGGATTCAGCATCCTTGTCTTGAACTGTCTGCCTATACGTCCATGGATCTGTTTCATCCTGGTCCGAGGAGTGGTCCGAAGACGCTCCCACGCCAATGAAACGATCAGGTTGATGAACAACCCTCCCACTACGACGAGGCATGTCCTTAGTTTGCGTATCTACAATAAGGTCGATACGTGGTACACTAGGTGTTTGTACAATTGGTATTGTCGAAATCTCGCCCCTAAGTTCCTCTAGAACGACTTCACTCCTAGGCTTGTGACTTATTACATAGTCCTCCTCGAAGAATCGGGCATTGGTACTAACAATGACCTTCTGATCTTTAGGACTGTAGAATAAGCCACCTTTCGTTCCCTTCCGATATCCTACAAATACTCGTACTTTTGTACGAGATGCCAACTTATCAGCTTCCTTGTTCAGCATGTGTGCTGGTGAACTCCAAATCCGAACATGTCCCAGACTGGGCTTGCGCCCATTTCACAGTTCTGTGGGTTTTTTTGGAACTGATTTCGAAGGCACCAACTTAGAATGTACACTGCTGTTTCCAAGGCATATCCCCAAAACGAAATAGGCAAATCAGAATAACTCATCATTGACCTCTCTAACCCGCCCTAGCAATGCCCTTGGCCATCTCTAATAAAGTACGATTCCTTCGTTCGGCAACACTATTTTGTTGTGGTGTACCACGCGCAGTGAGCTGGGAAGTAATCCCCTCATGTGCCAGGAAATCTAAAAATTCTCCACTAAGGTATTCGCCACCTCGCAAATCGTAGTGACTTGATACTCTGTCCATGACACTTCTCCGTTTCAACTTAAGTCGCATCAAATAGATGTATCTATATCTCGAATAATCATCTATAAACGTGATGAAGTATTCGAAACCACACTTAGCCTGGATGTTCATTGGACCACATACATCGGTGTGTACTAATTCCAATACATTTTGTGCACGATTTTCTTTGCTTTGGAAAGCCCTTTTAGTCATTTTACCTTCTAGACATGATTCGCAAATTGGAAATGACTCAACTTGGAGTGAATCCAATGGGCCATCCTCACCAATCTTTGAATCCTTCTAAGGTTAATATGACCCAATCGTAAATACCACAAATATGTTTGATTTATGCTCGAAGATTCTTTTCTTTTATTAGGATTAGTCAAAAAATTAAGCGATTTATAATTATGCAAGGGAGTTTGTGCAACATTAATGATATTAAGTCATTCATTATAAGTACTTGTGCAAACATATTTATTATTTTTTTAATATTTGCAGTATCGTCAAAAGAAACTGAATATCCATCACGACGTAATTTAGAAATCGAAATTAAATTTATTTTAAAATTACGTACTAATAATATATTATTTAGGACTAGAATTTTATAATTAATTTTTAACTGTACGACTCCTACTGTAACAGTTTTCAGCCTCGAATAGTCGCTACAATTGATAGTAATTTCATACGTATTAAGTACCTAGGTTATTTGGAACCCCTGCGAATTATAATAAATATGATCAGTGGAGCCCGAATCTACTATCCACGAAGTGATAGAACAGGCAGCCAAACATGTTTTGACTACTAGTGCATGAGACGTACCTTTCTTAGGGCAGTCACTCTTGAAATGCCCTTCAAACCGCACTTATAGCATTTACCCTTCGACTTTTTATTTGCCTCGGACTGAGGAGCCTTGGATTGAGGAGTCTTGCCCAGGTCGCCACTTGCTTCTGGCTAACCCGCTTTTTCTTCTTTCCCCATTTGAGTTTTGAAGAAGTAGCACCGGTTGCCGCAAGAATTTGATGATAACCTTGTTTGAAGAGACCTTCAACAAATTGAAGCTTTGTCAGAATTTTCGCCAAAGTGTATGTCCTACGATTCATATTGTAGTTAAGACGGGTAAACTGCCCAAGATAATATCGACCTGCGACTCCGCATCGATAGTAGCCCCCAATATGCTCACTTCGTTCAAATGAGACATCATTTTCAGAACATGATCCCTTACTAGGGTCCCTTCAGACATTTGGGTTGTCATCAACAACCTCATTGAATTTTGCCTAGCCGTCCGGTTCTGATGACCAAACATCTCGGTGAGATTTTTCATCATCTCTGCAGCTGAGCCCATTGTCTGATGCTGATGCTGCAACACATTTGTCAGTGAAGCCAAAATGTAACAGCGAGCCATCTCATCAGACTTCTTCCATTTTCGGAATTCAGCCAACTCTTCAGGAGTGTCATCCGATTCTGGTTCCAGAGGGCTCTCCCTAGTTAACACAAATTTATGCCCCTCGGCAGTCAGGACAATGTCAAGATTTCTTTTCCATTCGGCAAAGTTCGTGCCATCAAGTTTATTTTCTTTGAGAATAACAGCAAGTGGATTGAAAGACACCTGAGAATAAAATTAAAAACACCACCCATCACATAATTCGACGCAAAATATATTGAAAAACCTTAAAACACAATATATATGCAATCAACCAACACCTCGAAAAACCGCATATGCAAGCCACGTTAGTGTGGACGTTTACACATACATTTTTCAAGTAGATTTTAACGTTTTTAATTTTACTATCTAGTCAAGATGCGTTTTGACAAGTAAAATTAATAGTTGGTTCCTCTTGGCCATGTATTAAATGTAACACCCCCGAATCTTATTGGGTTATTACAGTGCCGTGGACCCCACACCAGGAGATCCACCAGGCGAACATGACTAACTGATCAAAAAGAAAAATCACAGTCCCTACTATGATATCCGACACAATATTCCGATGTGGAATCTCAACGACAATAATGGGCCTACATGGCCAAAAAATAAAATACAACAACATACATGAGCCTTGCTCGGATAATTCAGATTGACAACAACTCACGAAACTGGAATACTCCAAACTGCCTGACCGACATGAACACCGAAACAACTCCGACTAGTATCGCTCGAATGCCTCGTCGCTATCGTCATGTCCCTTTGTCTCAACTCTCTCCTCGCAAACACCTAAAACATGAAAACATGTTCCGCCCCACGGGGTCAGTAATCTAGATAATGAACATCAAATACATGTACAATATGATATGCATCTAAAAGCAGAATAAACAGTACAACAATGGTAACACGAGATGCTAACAACCCAAGGTAAGAACCGAGCATTCATGAAATACTATTACCACGACATACGATCAATACCTGCCCAACAGGTTAGAACACAAGTGCCCAATGGCGCATCATCAATATAGAACACAACAATGAAATTACCCGAAGGTAAACCAAACCAACGCTGACTAGATACAAATCACAATGCCCGAGGGCTCCAACAGAAATACCAATACATCACAATGGTCTGAAAACCCCTCAGCCGAAGCTGCCAAAATATCACAATGGTTTGAAAAATTACTCAGCCGAAGCTGCCAACCATCACAATGCAGATCTCAAAGAAACAAACCCGACTATCGAACATACCCATCGGCGTATGAACAACCAGTCGCAAACCATCGGACATATCCAATACAACATGGACTACGAATGACTAAACCAAAAAGGCTCAAGAAGGACATCACAGTACGCCCGATCCGGAAATGTGTCCGTGCACATGCCCACCCTGTATACGAAATCCAGAATATACATGGGACAATGTACCTAATTAGTCTCACGAACTACGTCTCGTGTGCACGGTCCAATGCGGAAACATCCACGCATGACCATCGTGTGCTTGGCTAAAAATCCTACACATAATCAATCGGCACGCATATATGATTCCAGATATGTCACGATGCAACATGACAACGAAACTCAAAGAATAGCACATCCAATAAGAATCAAAAGACTCACCAAAATTATCAATGACACACGGATAATGAAAGATCGACACGACCAACAATATCTAAAACAACCATCATGGGATCACAATCCCTAAGGACCGATTAACACGATCAACAACCACAACACAACAAATCCTGGAATCCTCAACCCTCAACGATCACAAAATTACCGAGTTCACAAGAATGATGATATGTTGCCTTGAGACGGCCAACATGACTATAACAACTCACGGATGGGCACCGTCCTCGGCGATCCCAAATTAAATACCTCGACTGCCCTTAGAATGGCCAATCGATAACAACGACACAACGGATGGGAACTATCCTCGATAATCCCAATTCAAGACCTCGATTGCCTTAGAATGGCCAATCGATAACAATGAAACAATTAGAACAGATGTCTCGGTGCCTTTAATCGGTTACTGACGACGGAGATGATAATCGAACACGTCAACGTCTTCAATCGGCCAATACAGCATCAACAGAAAACGATATCAATAACAATGATCACAACGTTATCTCAATAGAACCTTAGTCAACAATAACCATCGATAGATCGATACCGCAAACCGGTTATCGACAATAACATCAGCAACGAGTATCTCAATGCCCTGAACGGCTTTTGCGGAACAACAATAACATCTGACATAATTTGCCGAAGGGTATCGTATCAAACAATCCCCTGATATCAACAAAATCATAGAGAGACCAAGTCTCAAAATGATACAACACATTCATATACATACATGATGGCATTAATCTCATTGCCTAGTATAAGTATAAAACTTGCCTCAAACCGAAGGCGATGAAAGTCCTTCCATGATCAACGTCCTCCCACGAAACGACGAACGGTGTCCTCCGATAATCACAAGCACTCGAACAACATTGAATGAAATACAATTCATTTAATCACACAAAATCAATAGAAAACAACACCAAAGACAATCCTGATTCGATCACGAATCGGTTAAACTCCACAATCGAATATCATAGTTCTCAACAATGAATTCTAACATCCTCCAACACCTCAATGATCAATTAACATGATCATTATGTTCTTAACACTTGTGAAAAACAATTCAACAAGGATTGTCAAGAACAACATCAAATCAATCATCCCAAAATGATAATATTACCAATATCATCATCAATACCTCAAGAACATCATCATCACAACAAACATGATGTCTCCACCAAAATCAATCACCAATTCTTCAAGAATTTCGGATTAATCGACAAGATTAACTTAACCATTTCAAGATCATGATAATCACTTCCTAATTCATCATAAACCCTTACTAAAATGATTATAATCTCTCAAGAACACAACCAACAACAATAATCATCTCAAGGCTATGTTAATCACCTAAAAGTCTTAACATAACACTTGCTAGACATGATTATAACCTCCAAACATTCTAAAACATCAAGAACAATCAAACTCAAGCTATATCATCATGTTCTTCATCATAAGTTCATAAAAACTATGAAGAACCACACTATCCTCCAACAAATCATTAATACACGAACTACACGACATCAACACCAACATAATATCGAGTTAAACACAAGATTAATCAACATACCTCCTGAAAAATGAAGAACAACCTCAAACCATCAAGAATCCCCTCCAATCATTAAGTTCCTAAGCTCCAATCCAAGTTATGAAGCTCCAAATCAAGTTGGAAGAGGCAGGAATACACTAAGGGGTGCATAAGGATGATTTCTAGAGGGAGAAATCGGAAATGGATCGTGAGAAAATGAAAGACGAAACATGTCTTTATAATTTGCACTTCACATTACGGCCGCTATAACGCCACCTTAACATACGTTATGCACTTAACGTACGTTAGCGCCTCTACGTAGCGTACGCTACGTAGTCCAGAACCTACTGCCACAAAATAGGGTGCCCATTACGTACGTTAACAAAATTACGTACGTAAACAGCCTAAGAATTACATACGTTAACCACAAGGTATAGCGTACGTAATGTGCGTTGACCAACCTGTCCCAATCAAGCCAAAGGAATCCAGCCTCACCCGGCCCCACACGTCGAAAAATAGATCTGACCTGAAACTCTGTGTTACGTACGTAACCAACACGACTTAACGTACGTAACACGCCGACCGTAGCGTACGTAATGCTATACATATACCGTACGCTATGACTAATATACTTAGCCAAAATTCCAAACTCACCAAGCAACATCCAAACGGAGAAACAAAACCGACAAGTATAAATGTCTCGATCCCGAAATATTCCAATACAATATACATTGTATCAGTCCAAAACGACAACACCTGTACAAATCCAAATGAATACGTACAACTCAACAGAGAAACAAAAAAATTACCCCCGGATATTACATTAAATTAACATAGATTTCGATGGGGAGCTTATTAATTAATACACCTAAGTGAACACCATAATTTAACAAACCATAGAATATTATTTAATGATAATAGTCCTATAAATAGAGAGGTCCTATCATAAAAAAATACCATTCACCTTTTTGTTATCTAATTGAAGTTTAAAACTAGTGAACCAATAATTAACACATCCGATGTGTGGGAAGACTTTAATGTCAATGCGCATGCTAATTATTTCACAATTTAAACCAAATATGGAGGCCAACTTAATTTTAATTTTTTTCTAAAACCACTTAGTTATTTTGAAAAAATAAGGTTTTTAATTTTCTCGTCATAACATGCAAGAAACATATCACGCATACATTCATACATGCCATACACCAAAAAAGTAAAACCAACAAATAATTAAAAATGGATAATTAAATCCAATTATCATGACTTTTATTCCTCGTTTTGAATAAATAGAAAATCCTTGGCTCGCTTCTCCCACTGCTTCAAGCATCTCGACACCTTCTCCCGATTGGGCCACAAAAATTGCCAAATTTGGAAACTTTCTTCACAAAAAATTTTTAAATTTAAATTTATTGTGCTCCAACAGACGCAACGAACGACAGAAAAACTGAACAGGATGTGAAATTGCTTGACCCGAACAGTAGGACCCGCGGCCCTGCCCAGCCCGACCCGATCCGCTGCTATCGGCCGGCCCGACCAGTGGCACCCACGGCCGGGACCGCATGCACTCGACCGAGTCCCGATCGGCAGCAGGCTGATCTCGATCGGTCCATCCGATCGGGATTCCTTTTCGCGCTGGACTTCTTTTTCCTTCGTACTTTTTGTATTCCAACTCGATTATAATTTTACACGAAATAAAATACATCGAATTTACAAGAAAAATTACAAGAAAAAATAAATCCTATGTTACCCATGGATTTTCTTGAAAACACTTATTCGTACCTCAAAACGGGCCAAATTACCAAAAAGCGCGTAAATAAAATAAAAAATTCACATAGTCATGATAATTGGACCATATTCACATGCAAGACAATTTCTAGCAAAAAGATTTCAATACCGTACTACATCAATATTTAAATTGCTAGCAAATTAATCACAAAATTAATTAACCGAACAGAACCTAAAAACCGGCTTCGATACCAATTGTTGGAATATAAAACGAAGCGGAAGCGATTTGAAATAAGATGAATTGATTTGGTTTTACAAACTTACCAACATAAATAGCGGATCTATTTAGGCTTGCCAACTAATTAATTAAACAGATTAATAGACACACCTATTTACGCAGTACAATTGATGATTCATACATTTGACGCGAAGTGGTAGTACTATTCCTTTGAGTCGATCGAGATCCCCTTCTTGTTCCTAATTGATCTCCTTGTATTTCTACCTTTAGATCTTCTAGAGTATATTCCGCCTAAGATCTAGATGTTGTGTGGGCAACAATCTACCGGATCAAAACTTGGACTGCAGTATGGGATCGGCCGAATTCCTCCAAGAAATACCTCACGAGTTTTTCTCTCTATTTTTCTTGAATATTTGTGTATATAGAAAAATATTGTATTAGCTAAATTATGGAATCCAAGACACAAGTCAAGATTCATAATTAAACACAAAGTAGAAAAAATCGAAAATTCTTGTTCAAGAAGAGTGAAAAATCACTCAACCCCATTGTCCTATTTATAGGTGTTATGGGCTACTCTAGGGACCTTAAGGAGGATAAGGTAAGGACTCCCAATAGATCTCATCTTACCATATTAGGGATCTTCCTAATATTATGAGTCTATTAATATCAACCAGTCCACTAAAATGTTGATATTGCACTTCCTACCAAAATCCCAAATTACGAAATTGGGCTCCTTTTTGAATTAATTATTTCCCGTATTTAAGATATCTCATATCCATTAATTAATTTAAGCTACTGACAACTTTTAATTAATTGATATATTATACATGAGTATACCACTCGATCTTTGTTATTATATCGGAAAATTAATTCCACCTGCAAGGTTTAATATAATAATCCTTTCGAGTGCCTCAAGGGACATGATCAACCCAACTGGTCGGGACACGATTTCTAGATATAATATTAATTATCATATAAATAATAATATTGCCCAAAATATCGAGCATATTGAGTCAATTATTTTGGCTCTCACCCATGATAAATCAAAACAATAAATATTAAATATATATAATCAAATATTAATCACTAGAATTAAGAAATAATAATTGTACGAGATGTACGTTCTTCTTATAGTCAGTACAGAAGAATCTATCTCACCTCGATCCTGTTCAACGTATACCGAATACGCTAATATATGCTAATGGTCAAGACCAACCAATCTCAAACATATACTACAACCTCTCACACAACGGTCTAATGTTATATAGGTTGTGAACTAATTATCA
The DNA here is from genome assembly GCA_033398695.1 of Orobanche coerulescens. Classification (NCBI taxonomy): domain Eukaryota; kingdom Viridiplantae; phylum Streptophyta; class Magnoliopsida; order Lamiales; family Orobanchaceae; genus Orobanche; species Orobanche coerulescens. Next base: position 7,229,347 of record CM065816.1, on the reverse strand, counting down.
CTATATAAGGAACCGATAATGTGATCATCTGTGTGACTCGACAGACCAAATTATCTACAATATAAAGTAATTAGACAACATTTGCATAACCATAGCGTGAATAAATATGCAAAACATGTGATGAAAGGAATTAAATATTCTCATAGATAAAGACCGGGAAATTAGGTAATAGAAGCATAAAGTATGTTTTGATGTATAGAACCCTAACAACTACAACCTCAGTTAGTAGTTTCGCCTCTTATTTATCCATGGATACATTTAATTTCATTTTCCAATTGAATTTACTTTGGATCCTAGTGGTATCCATTCCAGAGGAAGATCCACTGAATATTAAACAAAATTCTGCACAACAGAATTATTCTCTCTCTTATATGACCATATGAAGAGTGTAAGTTTTTTACATAGCATTGTAAATTATCTTCTACCACGCATGTTAGAAATTCAGACGTAGTGATTTTTCAAGTTCAAGCCTTTTGCTTCAACTTTTAAAATCACTTGGTGATTCATTTCATATTGACAAATACACAGCATCCCATAATTGATTTGGTTTATAAATCAGTTACGCGTTTGATACGCTCTTTTTCCTTAACTCGATTAGTACATACTGATATGTCATAATATCAGATTTAAAGATTTATACGCATCATGCATCATGTGCTTATCCAGTGAAGAAGCAGTCGACCGTCTAAGGAACTTTAGAGTTAGCCAGACACCCACACATTTTGTGGTAACCCTGAAGGCGTTCATCATGTCTTTCAATATTTTATCTTTTGTGTTCAGCAACGCCATTCGACTGAGGCGCGCATGGTGTAGTGGTTTGATGAATTATGCCTTTTGCAGCACAAAATTCTTCAAACGGAGCATCATGTTCTCCTCCCCGGTCACTTCGGATTGCTTTTATCCGAACATTGAGTTGATTATTCAACTTCACTTTTGAATATCTTAAAACTTGAAAACGTCACAGGTTCTGGTGCAATTATCAATTGCAGTTTGGAGTTAATCTATAACAGTTTTTGAGTCAACTATCATAACTCCAAATCTCCTAATAATAAATGTCGGCATCCTCAACCTTGTACCTTCATCCCAAGGATGTCCACAAATTCTTTGTGGTCCTTTTTTTATCAATCCATACATCCCATACGACGCATTGTCGAAACCATTAAGGATGTAATACCTGCATATATAGTCCCTTTGACTCATATGAATCAAAACCAGTTGTTCGATACCATACCAGTATCGTTCTAGGGCATAATAGGGGATGATGCAAATTTACATCTACCCAAACAACCCCTAGGGTTGTTAAATATCAGTTTTCCGAAATTTTGAACGAGTCAAACAGACTCTAGGTCTAATTTTCAACGTTTCTAAAATTTCAGGTTTGCCAAACATGGCCTTAGAAATTTCCAGAATTTCCATAAATTCAAGCTTCGCAAGTAAGGACTTAACTCATTTTCAAGATTTTGAGTAACTCGAACTTGGCCAAACAAATCAATTTTGCATAATTTAGAAATAAGATTCACGGATTCAATTTGTCAAAATTGTCACAGAGTTTAATCTGTCAATTCAAAGTTGTCGATAACCCTGTTATCTCACTAGGGCTTTAGTCAATAGGTTTAAGAATTTGCAAAACCATCCATTTACTTAATCAAATTCTCAAAATTGGGCGCAAAATCAAAACCAGTTTCATGGCTATTGAAAACTAAGTCATTGCCTTTTGTGGTCGAGCGACTCACTGCCCAATTGTCGTCTCCAACGTTCCATTGCCCGTTTTTTATTTCAAGAACCCTCTCTAGTGTCGCGTTATCCAAATTTACGAGTATTACATACTAATTTTGCAAACATAAAAATATGCACAACAGACAACACGTTGCATGTGACAATTCAAATAGCATGCAGAATGACCAAAGTGACAACATTGTTCAAAGCATGCATTATAACATATATTAGTATAAGATTCAAGCCGAATCACACATCATCAATCATGCATGGTGGACAATTAGCAAAGCCATTTATCATAGTAGCATGGGTTAGCGCATGGGCAGCTCAGAAGGGGTTGTTGCTTAGATTCATGCAATCAGAAAATATATATTGTCACGTGAAATAATTACTCACACTTACACACCTTCCATTCCGCCCAAAAGTTTATATTTCTCTTAAAGTATCGTCTTTTTACATCTTCACCTCGCCGGCACCCCATGTCCATCGAGTCCAAGAATTTTCACGAATCTTGGTAGCATATCAAACTTAGGATTTTGGATTTTAAAAATCTCGCCTCTCGCATATCGTGGAGTCCGCCCAATGGAACATTATCTCCGACATCTCTGACGTCCTCGAGTAGATCCAAACATCTTTTAAAAATTAATTTCAAAAATAATAAATCTGGATTCAAGACCTTGAGCTGATCCAAACATCTTTAAAATTGATTTTCCAGTATATAAAACTAATTTTCCACGAGTTGAAAAATAAAGCAGAAATCCGATATTTTATGATTTCGAAATTAATAATTCTAAAGTAATAAAAATTTGCTTTAAGATTGTTGGATTATACCATGCTTTGAATCTACTACATGAGCTGCAAATCTGAAAGATCAAAGTAAGACAAATACGTTAATAAAGCAAACAACAAATAATCTCCCTTATATACTAATGCAAAATACAGTGAGCCTAAGTGGCAGCTTCTCATGCTTGATCGTCACGCCTTCTCATTGCTGTAGGTATATGTGTCACTCTCATGCTTGGTGACATAATCAATTACTGGCCTAATAATCATTGCATTAATTACATTATAATTATACCTCAAATAACTCCTACATACGAATTAAGAAATATGGATTACGAATAATAGGAATTAATTATATTTACAGAAATATTTCATGTTTTCATTAATTAAAAAATATAAATCCCAAACAAAAAGAAATTTAATATAGTAGTGTGCACTATATATTAAAAACTTAAACCTAAAATCTCGCGGAAATATTATATATTTCCACTAATTAATTAGTTTATATTAGTTAATTAGGTACTTCAATAAAATAAATATCAACTGAAATGAAAGATGCTTGGGAGTATTGCAAAATAAGTGTTGAGTATATATAATTAAAAAGGTACTCGAATTCCTAATTAATTAAATAAATCAAAATAATCTTATTAAAAATATTATTGTACGTGTAGAAATAATGGTTTTAGTTATTATTTATAAATAAATCAAAGAAACTACGGAATAAATCAATTAGTCTATCTTAGTTTTAAATCTTATTTAATTTATATAAAATAACTAAATAAATGAAAAAAATTATATTTACTAAATTATATAATTATTGATTTTATGAATTTTGAAAGAGATATTTTTAAATACATAAGCAATTATATTTAATAATAATATATTAATCTATAGATTCATATTTGTGCAAAGAGAATTTTAGAAAATAAAAATTGATCGTTTTAGGGATTTTTAAGTGATTTTTATTTTTTTAGTTTTAAAAGATTTATTAATTTATTTACTTTTGAAATCAACTATATATTTCTGAAATTGTTGGATATGCTTTTGTATTTTAAATTATATCATGTATTTTTTTTTTCAAATTTAAGAATTAAATTATCTCATTTTTGGCCATCTAATAGAAACTATTAAATAGTTAACAATGTGGACCATTTTTGGCAAAAAAAAAAGACAAAAAAAGAATGCGGAACCAAATCTATTTTAAAAATTTCTCATAGGACCAGAGTGTAATTTTTCTCTTAAAAAATACAAGCATTTGTTTGTTTATAACAACATATTTATCAATATAATGATCTCTATATAAAAGAGGCTTATAGAGAATAAAATCGAGTATAAATCTTTTTAAAAATATATCTCGATAAGAATTTTAATTATTTTTAATTTCCAATCACTCAAAAAATAGAAAATTCATGTGAGAAAAGAAGAGAATTATTGTGCTATTGCAACAATAATTGATTATGTGAGAGACTTTAGTTTTGTTTATTTTATTTTCTAATATGCTTTGGATGGTGCATATTTGCAATATTTTGGTACAATTGCTTCCATAATATTTATTACATTATACTACACATTTAGGAGTAAAGTATTTTTTCCACAAATAATATTCAAAGACGACAATTTCCACTAACCCCCCCCCCCCCCCCCCCGAAAATTCGGCTGTATGGTTGAAAAACGAACGAAAATTAATTTGTAAAATTCGGACCCCTCACATCTGTATTTATAGGGGAAGATGCGAGAGAGACATAAAATTGCAGTAAAAATATAACTTAAAGACGCCGAGACATTTCGCCCTTCGACCCAACCCGACCCAAGACGGGCGGCGGCGGCGGCGGCGCGTGTGTGTGTCCGCGCGCGAGAGACGCTCAGTCACATATTCACTCATGTCTCACTTGTTGTTGTGAACAAAAGTTTGTTCACATCACCTTATATACTCACAATTCTTCTTACAATTTTCCAATATGCCCAAACACATTTCAAAGAGCTCACTTTGAAACATTATATCTCATTCATAACTCAATCATTTTGAGTGTTCTTATATGCTTTGGAAACCTCTTACGGAATACTACGTATTCCAAACAAGTCCCGACATTAACTCGGAGTTGAATACACTCAAAATTGCTTATTGGAATAGATTTGACGAGGTATCTTATTAAGGTTATTAGTTATTACTTCATGTGTGTAAATTAATTTATTCTGAATTAAATCATAGCCATCGAATCTCCCATTAAATGATACTTCACATCACGGAACGATAAAATAATACTATTGCAATAAAATCATCTGCCAATAAGGTCACGTCAACTCTGATTAATGTTTAATTTTATATTTCGTTGCCCCCCTAATCATGATTAATAATTGATTATTGGAGACGTGAGCACAGAGAACTTTCTTTCAGTTAATCACAGTCATGACATAATAATTCTAATAAATAATATCACATAATAATTAATATATTATTTGTGATTAATTAATCTTAGCCCAAAATTTAAGACAATAATGGTCTATTTTAATCAAACTAGTAAGGGGACAATATTGTTGACCATAGAGATGTTAAGCGAAATTTATGCTGTGACAGTTAAGCAGTGCAGTAAAAAAATCTGGATTTAAATGAAATTAGGATTTAAATGGCCAGAATATCTTTTAACCCTAACCCTAACTTTGGGCTAAACGAACTAAATATTTAAAAAATCTATTTTTTATTTTTTTATAAGTCATAAACCAAAAAAAACAGTAACAATATATTTTATATATATAGTAACAAATATACTATAATAAATATAACAAAAAATACACTTTTATGTATATATACATATAATATATATATATATATAAACTCTATATTAACAAATACAGTAATAATATACATTATATATAATATTAATATATATTACATATATAATATTAATATATGTTATATAAATATAGTATTACTGTAAGTTGAAATTATATATATATATATATATATATATATATATATATCGGGCTAGCCTAGCGGGTTCGGGCTAGCCCTAGCAGTCATGCTAAACGGTCCGGCCAAAAAGCCGGATTTAAGCGGCCAGAAATATCTCTAACCCGGTTTTTTAGCGGGTTAAACGGTCCAGCCCGGCGGGCCCGAGCCCGTTTAACATCTCTAGTTGACCCTGATTCCTAAGGATGTTCAAAAATATCCAATATGCGATATCCGATCCGAAATATTCGAAAATCCGAAGTTCTGGATATTCGAAAATTCGGATATCTGAAGTTCGGATATCCGGAACTTCGGATTCGGGTATCGGATAGTACTTTACAGAAAAATCGGATATTCGGATATCCGAAATATCCGAAAAATCCTATTTTTTTTTATTTTTTTTTATTATTTAAATAATAGAAGGTATTCGGATATTTGGATATCCGATATCCATATCCGAAGTTTTTTTCGGATATTCGGATATCCGATATCCAAATCCGAATATTTTTTTCGAATATAAGGATATCCGAATAAAATTCATATTTTTTCCGAATATTCGGATATCGGATATCAAAATCTACTATCCGAACTTTCGGATATCCAAAATTTCGAATATCCGAAAGTCCGGATATCCGGTTTTGAACACCCCTACTGATTCCCGCTTTTACGCAATAAATAAATGAATGGAGTTTCACAAAAAGTGCTTTTCCGGAATCACTTCACGAGTTCGCGACTTTTTGTGTTTCTCAGTTACTTAGGGTGGTGGCAATGGTCACCCATCTACCCTCATCTACCCCACTCCCCACCAATAACATTCTTCCAACTCATCCAACCCCCAATCTACCCCCACTCTACCCCCACTCACCATTTTTTAGTGGCAATGGTGCCTCATCTACCCTCACCACTTTTAATTTTTTTTTTTTACCTTTTTATATTTAAAATTATATCAAACAATTTAATAAAAACACATAATATTTTATTAATACAACTAAATATTACTCCAATAAATATAATTTGTTATTAAATATGGTATAAATTGTAGTTAATAGAAACTATAAATTTTATATGTAAAGCATTAAATAATTGAGGGTTTAAAACAAAAATTCTTAATAATAAAATAATAAAAAAAACCACATAAATAATTGAGCCTCTTCTTCCTTTTGACCTCACCTGCACATTACATTACATATATACATATACATATATACCTGCTGCACATACATATATACATATACATTACATTACAGAAACATTTTTTTTTTATTTAAAAAAAGCGGTCTCCTTACCCCCATTACATTTACATATATACATATACAAGATTCAACGGTCTCCTCGTCCCTTCCCCGCTGCGGGTTACTTACCCCCACTCTCCCTAGCCGCTTCGTACCCCCATGGGTGGCGGCGGTGTTCACCGCCCGGGTAGGGGCTACCCGCGGTCGAACACCGCACCGTTGCCACCACCCTTACCGAATGCTCGGCCACTAATTATGTCATTAACCTATCTATGATCATGAGAATGATGATTGCAAGAGTTTTGAGATGATTTTAGCCTAATTATCAAAAAAAGTTATATCTCTCTCTTTTTTTAAATTAAATAGGCAAAAGCCCAAGAAAAGGTTACAATGAAATAAAGCGGGGAGTAAAAACTCCCAATACATCATGATCTAGCCAATGTCTAATGAAAGCTAGAGGTTGATCAAAAACTACCATATTAGTGCTTTGACCACAATCTAAGTTCGCAAAATGATCTGCGCACTTGTTGGCTTCCCGATAAACATGCTTGACTTTCACTTCCCAATCCTTACTAACAATCTTTTGTTGGAAAGTTATTCGTGAAAAACTTGCCGGACGAAACTAAATTACAACTGGAAAACAAAAGTGCAACTCGAAAACCATAAATTACAAAACTCGAACGAAAACAGAAATTGCAAAACTCGAGGAAAGCAAAATTCAAAACTCGAAAAGAAATTACAAAAAAAATAGAAATAACCGTAAACTATTGCCGAGTCGAGGAGTCCTCTATCCGTAAGATGAAATACGCCCCGGTAGTGCTCTCGGTTCTGACGTATCGCCTCCAAAGATAAAATGGCACGTCTCGAAGGTAGTAGCACCACAAAACCAAACGAGCTCCGACGAACTGGAAGAGGTGGAGTCAGAGTATGCTGGAAACTTACGAATTCGATTTTTCGTGTGTCATATGCAAATGAGATATATGCCTATGTATAAGCCATCTCACTATGTAGGGTTTAAACACAGCCACTAATGGTTGTCATAATGCAGGCATTTATGCTGCTTTATGCTCAGGAGTTTCGAAATTCAAATGGGCAGAGGTTACAGATTTCAAATCGCCCATTTAATCATCCTCATTACACATGGGAGGTTACAGTCGTGTTCTGGCTGAATTTGAACAGTCAGGATGTACTTGGACTGTATTCAGCTCCTTAACCGCACGAGGAATGTACCTGGACATCCTTATATGCACATACGAGCCCAACTACATTGTTGAGCTAGTCCAAAAATTCTTTAGGCAAGCCCAAGTCCAAGATCAAGATCAAGATCAAGGCCAAGGTCCACGGCACGCGGCTCCCGGCCGCGGCCGCGGCCGAGGCGAGCGGGCGGCGGCGGCACGCGTGTGGGCTTCAAGCCCATTCACATGTGCCATTAATTAATACATGAATAATGAATACTCCATATAAAATGATAGCTCATTAATCAATGTGGGATAATCATCTCTCATTCATTCACAATTAAGTGACAAAACTTTAATTCACTATTTCTCACTCACTGGGAATCGGTTTAGAGAAAGTGAATATACCACGATCATCTACTCGGAACGTAGATCGATCCTATGATATTTAATTTTAAAAATAAAATTAAATTCATTAACGATTCCAATATATTTCGGATCATCCGTAGTAATCTCACACCACTAGAGCTCCCCATTTTATCTCCCAAAATGCCTCTTACTACCGAATAAGAATCAATAAACATATCAATCTTCCCGTTTAGCAAGATTCAAACCCTCATAAACTCCCCAAGGTTCTGCCAAGTATGCAGAAGTCACCTTTGGCTTTTTGGAAAAGCCCCCCAACCATTCACCTTGCTAGCCTCTTAAGCAACCTCCACAGCCCGCCACATTTAATTCCTTCCTCCAAGCTCCATCACAATTGAGGGATATGAAATTAAAGTTAGGTGGGTGCCACTTGATATCCACCCAAGCTTTGAGTCTCACATGTACGGTCCTGTAGCTATTGTGTAAACGCTGATACTCTTCACGGTGAGAAAAAATGACTCGCCAAGGGGTCCGTGGCCAAACGAAAGATGCATCATGAACACTCAAATTTCTCCACACCCAAAACAAGTACACTGTCGTTGCCCAAAGCGAAGCCCAGTTCTGATCAGTACCGCCATTTCGCAAGCCTGAACATTATTATTGAACCAGGAAGGTGCGCTCGCCATGAAAAAGCTGCCCCGGTGTTGGTTTTCAATAAGATGTAACCAGATAGTTGCAGAACTCCGAGCCCAACCCCCACTTTGCCTTCCTGCTATTACTAAGAATTCTACCATGTCCAAGTTGACAAATGAAACATTTGACTCGCTCCGGAACATTGAGACTCCAAACCGCCTGCCAATTTTTCAAAGAAAAACTTCTCCAATGCCTACTCAGTAATGAATAAGCACTGGAGACAGAAAAATTGCCATTACGCTGCCCTGACCAATATTTGCGATCAAGTCCCTGCTCAGGAGAATGAGGCAACTGGGAAGTGATGAGGTCTCGAATATTCGAGGGAACCAGCAACTCTAACATCTCTATATTCCAATCACCATACTCAGTACACGTATCATCTACACAACAACTTTGAAAGCGCTTCGAATCGGTTAATAGCGAAGCTAGTCGAATCGTGGGGAAGAGCCAATTATCATGCCAAAAATCTATAGTTTTGCTATCACCAATCAACCAAGCTTCATTATCCAGAATTTTATTCCAAATTTTACTGATAGATTTCCAAGTATTTGAGTCCGAGATTTTACAAATAATCTGGTTATTAGTGATAACATCCGCCCATACTTCCCTTTTAAGACTGAACACCAGAGACGACCATCCTAATTTCTAATGGCCCAACCAAGCTTCATTATGCAAGCTTGGTTCATGAGATTTAGATCACGCACACCAACACCTCCCTGTTTCTTGGGCAGCTCCATAGTATTCCAACTGACCAAGTGGCAACGACGATGATCCTCCTTATCTCCCCAAATAAACTCTCTTTGCAACTTATGAATTTCTTTGAGGCAGCTCACCGAAATGGTGCAGGTCATCATAGAATACAGTAGAACCTCTCTAAAGTCATATCCTTGAGAACATAATAAAATATTCTTAAATGGAGGTTATTCCTAAATAGAGTTTTAAGAAGATTTTTTTTAAATTTTAAAGTGCATGTATAATATATAAATATTATAATTAGTAGATACATGTATGTAATATGTTGTAAACTTAGGAATTAGGCAAGAAAATTATTTATGCTTTAACCGATGAAGAAATCATTGAAGGAATTAGGCAAGAAAATGAGGAAAATAATCCGGAGGATGATAGCATAGAAGTACAAAAAATTTCATGTGAAGAAGCTTTAAGCTTACTCGACAAGTTGGAAATGTTTTGGGTTCAACAAGAAGGTGGTCATTTGGACGAGCTAATGGGCACACGCAAGTTGAAGGATATGATTGCAATACAAAAGATTAAATCTTTGTCATAATCAACCTTGAACAAGTTTTTAGATCAACTTAAATCTATTGTAAAAATTATATATATATATATATATATATGTGTGTGTGTGTGTGTGTGTGTGTTTGTGTATTTTATTATGATTTATTCCTAAATGGAGGTGTATTTCCTTATGTTGGGATTTGAAAATATATTAATTATGACAATATTGAGTTTATTGCAAATTATAAGTAGTCCCAAGTTGGGACCATAAATTTTTATTACTAAATAGAGTTTATTCCTTAATAGAGTATTCTTTTTGAGAGGTTTTACTGTATATGGGAATAGCTTGAATAACTGATTTAGATAACATCACTCTTCCATCAAAAGAAAGATGTTTGGACTTCCACCAACTCAATTTAGCTTGCACATTATCAATGAGATATTAGAAATCATCTTTTTTGGGCAACGGCCTTTGAGTGGGATACCTAAGTATTTACCAAGGTTTGTAAGCTCGCGAAATCGTGAGGCGGTCATGAGCTCTCTCCACACATGAGGACTTACATTCTTTGAGAAATAGATATTAGTCTTATCTTGACTAACGACTTGGCCCGCTGCATCACAGAAGCGACCTAAAACTTGGACATGCAACTTGAATAGTAATAAGCATCTCTCATTAAGACCAAAACTCTACTCGACCCAGCTCGTTTGCAACCCTACCCGGTGTTGTTACCCAAAATATTATCCGGAGATAATATTGCTGGAATGATCGAGTAACAAACAAATGCGAGAACACTTCCGTGAGAAAATAGATAACACAAGATTTGCCGGGGTTGTTAATCCCGGGCTTGAATGCTCTCGCGAGATGTTATTAATAAATATACTGTCGAGTACAAATATTAATGTTAGAATCTAATACAAGGAGTGTAAAGACTTCTAGTTATCTAGGCTTTAGAGCGCGTAGATTGCCGGAAGAACCAGATAGATGAATCTGTGAGTTCTTGCTTGGGATATATGATGAATGTGTATGAATATCACTATGAATGTGTAAGTGGTTGCCAAAAGAGCCTTTAATTCTCTCTTTGGTGTGTATTTTGCACTTAATTCGTAGTAGAATTTGCCTCTCCTTTGGCCGCAGCAGTGAGTCCTCTATTTATAGGGGACAAGGTAGTTGGGATCCCTCAGGCGATCGCGGGCGATCGCCGTTTTCTATATTAAAATAAAACGGCCGATCGTCCCGTCACGTGGGCCTGTTCCCTTGAGGTCCGAGGTTGCAGTTGGAGGCCAGCTGGGTGAACCAATGAGAAGCCAGCACGCGTTGCGAGTCGCTGTCCGAGGAGGGCCCACTTCGTACCTTTCGGCGGCCTTGTCGGTAGGTGTGGTAGGTGACAGGCTGGGGTCAATGATCCTATCTGTCGGTGTCCTTTGAAGATCCGCGGGTGGGCCATCGTCCAAGATTCGGTCTTCGACGACTTTGACGGATGCTGGATCCCCACGTGGCATGAGATGATCGCCTCTGGTCCGCTCATTAAAGACGATCGCCAGATATCAAAAGACGATTGCTGGTTACCAAAAGACGATCGCCGCATTATGCCGAACTCTAGGCGTTTGTCCGGAGTATGTCTTTCATGGTTGGCTTTTCTGATCGTGATGCCGATCGCCTATCGAGGCGTATTAACCGCCGCACAACAATTGCCCCCAGCTCGCCTCGATGTTGAAAACACGGGGTGAGGTGGCACTGTTGGCGATGGCCAATGTTTAAACGATCAGCCGATCTGACTTCAAATATGGACGACCTTCTTTCGCGTCGGGAGCAGCGGGAAAAGAAGGCGGGCTTTCTAACATGGCAGGGACACGCGTCGCGCCGCTGTTGGGGGAGTCCGACGGTTTTGTCGGTCTTGTCGGTTGGCATGCCCTCGAAAAGACGCGTCTGCGGGATTTGAGGGCGGCATTTAATGCGTCCCCACGTGACTGTTGGGATCCAGCCCTCGAGGTTTCTCCTATTTGCATTTAGACCCTCGTCTCCATCTATAAAAGGGGTCTGTGCTTCTTCTCTTCACTTTTTTACGCGTCCTTTGTATCCATAGCTGAGATTCTGCAGAAATTTCTGGAGCTTGTTGTGCCGACCGTCTTCCTTTCTTTAGGTAAGAAACCCAATTTTTCTTTCTCCCTTAATTTTGAGAATTTGTCGGGAGGATCCAAGGTCTTCGAGGCCGAAAGCACTTCTGCCACCGCGGCTTCGCCGGACCGGGAGGGAATTCCTGTGGGAATCCCCGTGGAAACGGCCGTAGAGGCTATTCGTGCGGGGATTGCACCCGCAGAGCTTGAGGAGCTTTTCAACGAGGCCGTAGTGGCGGGATCTGCGGCGGTGGAGGAACGAGATGCGTCGCCGGTGGAGGAAGACGAACTGATGCGTTTGTCTTGGGAAAAAGATAGCGTCTCCGGCCCCGTCTATACGGCTTTTGCTAAACTTATGGAGGGGATTGCCGGGCCCTGTCCGGAGTTTGATTTCGAGGCTTACTCCGCCGCTCATCCCTACGTACATGTGAAGCGGACGGAGTTTCGGGCCTTGACCCGTCTCAATGGACTCTTGGTCGATTCGGAGTTCGCGACTGGAAGGACATGACCTACGGAGGGTCAAATATCATATCCTACGATGTGTCATTGCACGTGCCCTCCGAGAACGAACGTGGCCGACGGCCTCCCGAGGGTATGGTCGCCATCAACGAAATGACCACAGGCCGCCGGATGCGGTTTCCCTTGCCGTTCGCTTCAGATCCGCCGATCGCTGGAATTTGGCGCCTCTTGATTGGCCGAACGCCCGTTGCAGATTAAGCACATTGACATTGTTTGGCGGTCACAGTGTTCGCTTGCCTTCCGCGCCGGAGATGAATTATCTTTTAAGCCGTATGCGTATGGGATCGATCGGCGATTACCATATCCAAGGTCGCCGGGTAGGGTGGTCATTGGGGTACAGAGCAAGGCTCGGGCGACCTGACAAAGTGGTGCTGGGTTGGTGGTGCATGGAGGTCGGCAACGAGCGAATCGCCGGAGGAGGAGTTGGATATCCCCTCCAATTTTCGGGAGAGGAATCCAAGTAAGGGTTTCCATTCTCCCTTTATTTGGATATTCCTTGGACTGATCTAATTTATTTCCCTTTTTGCAGGATCCCTTGTTCCATCGATCGACGATCTCCCCTTTGATTTCTCGATCGTCTGGGAGCAGATTCGCGCATTGCCGGATTCCTATAAAGACGTTCAATCAGTCAGCCACGAATCTCATCGGTTGGGAGCTCGACTGTTTCGCTTCCCTCGCCACCTGAAGGCCCCTGGTATGACTTTTCATCCACTCTCTTCTGCGTGGCGATCGTGTGCAAGAGGTCGCCATGTCTAAGTAAGTGTCTAACTTGTTTGAGTTTCTTCTTTGGCAGAGATTTATTTTCCCCGTCTCGCCGATCTACCGCAGGAGATTGCCATGTCTAATCCCGGTTTTATCGGTCGCCTTCATCTGGGAAAGAAAACGGGTCGCGTTGCTGCGACGTCGTCTCGCCCTGCCCCTGTGGTGAGGCCCACTGCGGCGTCAGTCGCCGAGCCGGTGGTCCAGGAGAGGAATAGCCAGCGCCGCAAGAGGCGGAGGTCGGAGGAGTCCGTCGATCTACGAGGCGGATGTATCAATTCTCGAGCCTCCCGTCCGCTGCGCTCCTATCTCTCGCCATCCGGATGATGGAGCGATCGAGCCCCAAGCCCACGGTCTCGGCCCCGGTCATCCGGGCACTCGGCGAAGAAGGTGGCGATCGCCGATGCGGAAACATCCCGGGGCAAGCCTTATTTCGGACGCGATCCCGAAATGGTCAATAGGTAAGAAAGGGTCAAAATTTACGAGTTAGGCATTACGAGCATGGCATGGGCTAACTCCTTGATTTCCTTGGTTTGCGCTGCAGGGTTCGTCTTGCCGATCCGGACGTTGCTCCCATGGTGCTGGACTTTCTGCCGAGCAAGGCTCCGCAACATCTCTCGAAGTCCCCGCTTACGTTCGCGAGCTATCACCTCTTTGCCCAAGGCTTGGACGACCGATCTTGATGCGATCGCTCGTCGGCGATCTGGAGACGCCATGCGGCGACCATTGCCTGGCTCTTCGACGGCGACGATGGCCGTCCAAGCCGCTAGGGATTTTGAGGCGACCCTCTCTGCTCATCTCCATCGCGAACTCGAGGCCGCCCGGAACAAAAATATCGAGGATGCCAACCGGATCCGGTCAATGGAGAAGGAGTATGAGGAGACGGCCAAAAGGGCTAAGCAGGACGTGGATCGATTGAAGCAGGAGCTGAGCCGCTCTAAGGAGGCTGCCGATCGGTCCCGTGATGAGGAGAAAGAAACCCGCCAGAAGCTCGCGGCGTCGCAGGAGGAGGCGGCCGGACTGAAGGCGATGGTGGATCGGCTCAGCGGTGAGCTGGACGTGGCGAAGAAGGAGCTGGAGAAGGCCCAGGGTGAGAATGCCGCCAAGGTTGTCGAGCTGGCGGAGGCTGAGAAGACGGCCGTGGAGTTGAAGGGCCAACTGAAGGCGATCGAGACCGATCCCTACCAAAATGTGGAGCTCGCCGGCGAGTTCGCCTATTACTTGGCCTATGCTGACGCTGTTCGAGCCGCAAAAAAGGCAGGGATCGAGATCGGTCCCTTGATGGAGAGCTTCAAATCCTACGCCCTCGCGAATCCTCTGCACCCGGAGTTCTCCTTGCCGATCCTTGACTTAGCCGACTTCGGGATCGACTTGAGTTGGTATACGGGTAAACTCATTCATCCCGAGGCCGAAGCCGATCCGCAACCTGAGGGCGATGGTCAGCCGGCGGGGCCTTGAGAGACATTTTGTTTTCCTCTGTTACTTTGTACTTTTTGTTTTCCTTTTGTAATGCCTTGAGCCCGTAATGTATGAAATTCGTGTTATGAATAAAATGTTCCTCTTTTCATCTTGTCTCTTTATATACGATCGCCCTTTGAATGTTTTTTGCGTGCAATTTTACGAGTACGTGTATGATTGCTCTCGCTGCTTTGCTCATCCGACCGATCGTCTGAGTGTTGAAAGCGTTGACATGTTTTGAATCGGAATTCTTACTTGTAATTTTTGTCGGACGACCCCGATCGCCCTGCATGTTTTTGAGCGAAGCCGATCGAGTGTGGTTTCTCTTTGTTCGATCGTATTTGAGATTAGCTCGACCTATCCCTGCCCCCTTGTTTTTGTTCACTTATTGTAAGTAAGGAAACAAAGACTAGTCTGTCTGGCGAGCTATCTTCATTTTGCCGATTCTGAAGAGTTATGTGTGGTTGGGGTGTTCGATGGACCGATCTCCCCAATCGTGTCTTCGTGTGCGAGGGATATTGTGTATCCCGCGACTCACTTTTTGTGAGGGTCCTCCGTTAGGCTACGCCTGCCTTGTGTTAAAACGATAGGCGGGCGATCTCGGTCTGGAGGAGTCCTTGCGCGGAGTGTTGTCGGCTTATTCGACACCACGTCCGCGGCTTGTCAGCTCTGCTTCCACCTCGCCCCGCCATGAAGATAGCGACCCTCGACGGTGTACGTTGAGACGGGGGTAGTGGCACGTCGCATTGTTCGGGTTCACCATGTTAGATGATGTACCTTGAGGACGTGCGATCGTGCCTACTGATTATTTTGGAGGGTCCTTCGGCTATGCCGGCCTCGTATTTAAACGAAGGGCGGGCGATCTCAGCCCAAAGGAACCTTGCATGGGCGAAGCTGTCGGTTCCATCGACCTCCAAGACCATGGCTGCATTAATTTTACCTAGGATCGTCGTGATCAGCGATCGTCGGCGGTATGCGATATGCCTGGTGGGGCGATCGCCAGAATAGATGGGATAGGAAGAAATCTCATTATATTCCTTGTACATCATTGAAATTGAATACAAAATTATCACTGGTAGTATTTTTTCAGATGCACGGCGTTCCAGGGTTATTGATCTGGAGTACCGTCAGGATGTTCCAGCTCGTAGGCTCCTTTAGTTAGCCATCTGGATACTCTGAAAGGTCCCTCCCATTTCGGACCGAAAACGCCTGTGTGGGTTTGGATCTTCTTGAGGACGAGATCGCCCACTTGAAACCTTCTTTCTTTGACCTTTGAATTGAAGAACTTCTCGGCTCTCCTTTTGTGGATTGTGTTCTTCATTTCTGAGGTCAGCCGTCGTTCTTCGAGCATGTCTAGGTCGATTTGTCGGGCTATATCGTTATCGGTCGTCATCTCCTGTTCGGTTCGATGGCTGAGGACGGCGATCTCTGAAGGAATTACCGCTTCTGTTCCGAAGGCAAGGGCGAATGGGGTTTCTCCGGTTGAATTGCGGGTCGTCGTTCGGTAGGACCACAAAACGTCTGGGAGTTCGCTCGCCCAACGTCCTTGCCTGGATTCGAGTCGCGCTTTAATCGTGTGTTTGAGGATCTTATTCACTGCCTCTACCTGCCCGTTCGTCTGAGGGTGATAGGGCGCCGAGAATAACCTTTTGATTCCCCACTTCTCTGCATTGCATGACTTCTAAGCCGTCGAATCAAGCTTTCCGTTGTCGGAGATGATGGCCTGGGGCAGACCGAATCCGCATACGACATTTTTCCATATAAACTTGATCACTTGCTCTTGGCCGATCTTGTTGAGCGGTTCGGCCTCAGCCCATTTGGTGAAATAATCGACCCCTACGATGGCGAACTTACAGCCCCCTGGAGCCGTCGGCAAGGGACCTATAAGGTCAATGCCCCATTGCGCAAATGGCCAAGGGCTATACATGGAGGTGAGCTGTTCGGGTGATAGTTTAATGTTGGGGCCCATTATCTGACATCTATGACACGATCTGGCATAGGCGATCGTATCTTTCCGAAGTGATGGCCAGAAAAATCCTTGATTGGTTGTCTTGTGGATGAGCGCTCGCCCGCCCGCGTGGTTTCCACAAATCCCGTCATGGATCTCAGCTAAAACGAGCTGACCTTCCTCCGGTGTAATACACTTGAGGAGGGGAAGGCTGAAGGCTCGCTTGTAAAGCCGGTCGTCCAATAAGGTATATCTGGTCGCACGGAGCTAGAGTTGGCGAGCTTTAACACGGTCGTCAGGGACCGTTCCGTCCTTTAAGTATTTGATGAACGGAGTCATCCAATTCTCCTCGGCGATGGCGACCGTGATAACCAGGCTTCTTTCGATCGCCGGCCTTGCTGACTTTGTGATTTGGATATTGGAGAAGTCGGATGCCCCATCCGATGATGCTAGTTTGGAAAGAGCATCGGTCTGGGAGTTGTGCTCTCTCGGGACTTGTTCGATTAGCACTTCTTTAAATTTTGTGCACATTTCGGCGACCAGCTCTTGGTATTTGACCATTTGTTCGCCGCGCGCCTCATATTCTCCCTTGACTTGGTTCACGACCAAAAGGGAGTCCATGAAGATATGGAGGCGACGAACATCTAGGGCGAGGGCTAGATCGAGTCCGCCTACCAAAGCTTCGTATTCGGCTTCATTGTTGGTCGCACGAAAACCGAAACGCACAGCATTTGTGAAAGTCTGACCGTCGGGGCTGATGAGGACAATCCCTGCCCCTGCTCTCGCATTGGTCGCTGAGCCATCCACGTATAACTTCCAGGCAGGTCGGCCGACCTGGGTTGGACTGTGAGGGAAAGTTAATTCCACCACGAAGTCCGCCAGAGCTTGGCCCTTGATCGCCGTGCGAGGAGCGTAGGTGATACCGTATTGGGCGATCTCCAGCGACCACTTGAGGAGTCGCCCGTTGGTGTCCGGTCGGTGCAGGACTTGTCTTAGAGGTAGAGTTGTTAGGACTTCCACTTGGTGATCGAAGAAGTAAGCCCTCAGCTTACGTACACTCATGACAAGGGCATAGGCGATCTTCTCCAATGGTGTATAACGTGTCTCAGCGTCGTGGAGCGCCTGGCTAACATAGTAGATCGGCAAGTGGGCTTGCCCCTCTGCTCGCACCAGAACGGCACTCAGCGCGACCTCCGAGGCCGCCAAGTAAAGGAATAATTTTTCACCGGGGATCGGCTTAGCCAGGATCTGGGGGTTAGATAGATATTCCTTTATTTTGGCGAATGCTATCTGGCTTTCTTTCGTCCATGCGAACTTCTTGTTCTTGATGGTCGCGAAGAAAGGCTTGCTTTTATCGCCGAGCCGTGATATGAAACGGTTGAGGGCGGCTAGACAACCTGTGAGGCGTTGCACCTGTTTGATGTTTCGCGGTTCTGCATGTCAAGGATCGCTGTATCTTGGTGGGGTTCGCCTCGATCCCCTTTGGCTCACTATGTGCCCCAGAACTTCCTGAGCCCACCCCGAAGTTGCATTTCTTGGGGTTCAGCTTCATGTTAAACTTCTCAAGGATGGCGAACGTCTCGGCGAGATCGTTGAGGTGATCTTCCTTCTTGAGGCTTTTGACTACGATATCGTCAATGTAGACCTCCATGGTCTTGCCGATCTGATCGGCGAACATTCTGTTGACTAATCACTGGTAGGTTGCCCCCGCGTTTTTCAAGCCGAACGGCATTCTGACCCAAAAATATATGTCTTTTTCTGTGTGGAAAGATGTGTGTTTTATGTCTTCCTCCGCCATTGGGATTTGATGATATCCGGCGAAGGCATCCATAAACGACATCATTTCGCAACCTGCCGTGCTATCGACCAGGTGATCAATATGAGGCATCGGGAAGTGATCTTTTGGACATGCCGCGTTGAGGTCGGTGAAGTCAATGCATAATCTCCAGGAGCCAGTTGGTTTTTTGACGAGCACCGCTTTGGCGACCCATTGTGGTTCGTCTGTGGCTACTCCGATCAATTTGTTGTTGAGTAACTTCTGGACTTCTATGTCGAGCGCCGCGTATTTGTCGGGACCGAACTTCCTTCGCTTCTGGTAAACAGGCTTCATCGTCCGGTCGATCTTCAGATAATGGCAAGCGTGTTCGGGACTTATGCCAACCATATCTTGATGCGACCAGGCAAAGACTCCGATGTTCATACGTAGTAAGTTGATCAGATCTCCCTTTAATTCGTGGTCGATATTTGCGCCGATCTGTACTTCCCGTTCGGGGTGATCCGGATCCATCATAATGCTTTCTAAATATTCGACAGGGACGGTCGCCTCTCGTTTGGTACGATCTCCGGACTCGGTCCTTGGATCGATGTCGAGACTTGGCTCGAAACCGATCCTTGGCTCGATGTCGTCCGTCAATTGATGAGAGATGGCGTCCCCTGAGTCGGGTTGGTACGATGCGTTAGGCTCGTCGATCTCCATGGGTTGATCGTCGGTCGCTTCAATGTTACATATAGTATGGGAAGTATTGAAAGAACTAACAACATAGGAGTAATTCAAACATCTCTTTGCCATTAGCTGATCTCCTTTTACAGTACCGACCGTCCCATCGGCAGTGGGGAATTTGATACAGTAAAAGAAAGATGAGGCAACCGCCTCAAAGGTTTCTAAAAAGGGGCGACCTAGGAACCCATTATAGATGCTGGGCCTATCTATGATTACAAAGATTAGGTTCCTAGTAATCCTAACCTTGGGATCATAAAAGCATACTAGCTCAACGGAGAGCTTGATCCTCCGTAGGCTCGATCGTGTTGTCGCCGAACCCTTGGAGCACGGTGTCGAAAGGCTTGATGAATTTGATTAAGTTGCCGAGTTGGTCTAGGGCGGATTTGAATATGATGTTGCAGAAACTCCCATTGTCGACCAACACGCGATCGACTGTCTTCCCAAGGATGCAAGCGGAGATCACTAGTCATCCTCTTTGGGACATTGCACTCCTTCCTTGTCCTTGTTGGAAAAGGTGATGAGCGCGTCTCTAGAGATGGTCGGCTCCGGAGGTACTACAACATGGACTTCGGCGAAAGCCCTCAGCTCGGCTTTTCGCTGCATTTGACAGGTGGAAACCGGGAAAGGCCCTCGAGGCTCCCACCTCTGCTTGAAGCATGTTGATCCGACCGCCGGGGGTTGATCGGAGGATCGACTCATCGAGTACTCCGGCTCATGCTCGATTCTCAGCGATCGGATTGGGAGGAATTCTTTCGCTTGGTCGGCGCTCGCGCCTCCGGCTCTTTCCGTCACAGGTTACGGCTTGGTGATCAAATTGTCAGGTTGCCTTCCTCAAGCGATCGCGAGTCACGAGGAGGTCGCGGCATTGGCTAGTGTTGTGGCCGGGACTCTTATGATAGGCACAGAATTTGCTACGGTCTAGGTGACTGTGGTCCCTTATTGGCTTTGGCTTGAAAAGCCACTCGCGACCCTTGATCGCGTTGAAGATGTGGGCCGGAGATAAGTTGAGGTTGTGAAGAAGGTGGACCTCTACATCCTCGAAGGCTTTGAACTCGCCAGGCGGCTTGGCGACCGCCTTTCTGGGCTTGGCGACCGCCTTCTTCTGGACATGGGAAGGTGTTTTTCCTTCTTCGGACTGTCCCTCGTCTAAGCGGAGCGAGAGCATCTTCTGCCTGGCCAGAAAATCGGCGGCTCTGAGGCGGAACGCTGTATAGGTCGGTGGAAAATCCTTTGTGAGGTGCCTGAACATGGGCGAGCGACCGTGGAATCCGTTCAGGACTGCGTGGTGAGCGATCTCGTCGCTGACGGGCTCACCGGTGAGGACTATCTCGTCCACCCGGTCGATGTAATCCTCATCCGATTCGTCCTTCCCATGCCTGATCTTCATCATGCGGTGGGGACCTTCCGGGCGGGCGACTTTGGCGGCGAAGTAGGCCGTGAAGTCGTTCGCCAGCTTCTCAAAGCAGTTGATTGAGCGAGATGGTAGTGAGATGTACCACCTGTGGGCGAGATCGCCCATAGTTAACGGGAACATACGACATTTCGTCGCTTCTGAAGCTCCGCATCCGGTCATGTAGATCCGGAATTTGCTTAAGTGGGTTCCCGGATCCGATCTCCCCTCATATAGAGGTGTTTGTGGGGGATTGATCGTTGATTGGACTGGGGCGATCTCGATCTGGACCGCGAGTGGTTCATTTAGCCCAACGATCGGTCTCCTGGCACCTGCCCCAATTTCCACGAGCGTCTTCATCTCGTCGAGCTGGCGTTGCATGGCGGCGATCGCCGTTGCCTGACTGCTCACTGAGTGGCTCTCAGAATGCGAACCAAGGCGATCGTGTACTGATCCCCTAGCTCCGTGGTGAATGACAAGCTCCCTGCCAGTGGGTTCCTTTCTCAGGCGAGCAGGGGCTCGTTGACCGACCTGTCTCCTGGGAGTCGGATATGCCGAACTCCTGGTAAAGGATTCGGATACCGATGTCTCCCGGCTGGGGCCTGAGTGCCCGGGTCGCCATGAGGGATCGCTCCCCAGGCGGCTGAAGACGGAATCGTCCCTCCTCACGAGAGCCTTCTCCTGCGGCTCGGGGCTTTCTGTCGATTTCTCAACATAGATCCCCTTGAGCTTTCGTTTGCTTGCCCGGCGGATGGTTGACGGAGTGATGGTGGGCGAGTCGTAGGCCTTCCGTCGCTCCCTGAGGATGGCTATAGCCTCCTCAACTGCTCCATGATGCAGGAACTGATCGAGTGAGAGGCTAGAACCGTCCCTCGGGGGCGGGAGTGAGAGCCTAGCGTCGCCACGGTCGCCTTCCGCCGTGGGCTGGGATTCGGTCCTCGCCGGAATAAGATTTCCGGCAGATCTCAGGGTGGCCCTCTTGGAGGTTGTTGCTGATGTCATTTTCTGAAGGTTTTTCTATTGAAGAACAGTGAGTGTTTCTTCAAGTATATGTACGGAGAACAGTGAGTGTTCTTCGAGACGGTAGGAATAAAAATGAAGGTTTAGATCCCCTTCTTCTAGCGCCAATAATTGTTGTGTGGCGGTTAATACGCCTCGATAGGCGATCGGCATCACGATCAGAAAAGCCAACCATGAAAGACATACTCCGGACAAACGCCTAGAGTTCGGCATAATGCGGCGATCGTCTTTTGGTAACCAGCGATCGTCTTTTGATATCTGGCGATCGTCTTTAATGAGCGGACCAGAGGCGATCATCTCATGCCACGTGGGGATCCAGCATCCGTCAAAGTCGTCGAAGACCGAATCTTGGACGATGGCCCACCCGCGGATCTTCAAAGGACACCGACAGATAGGATCATTGACCCCAGCCTGTCACCTACCACACCTACCGACAAGGCCGCCGAAAGGTACGAAGTGGGCCCTCCTCGACAAATGACTGCAACGCGTGCTGGCTTCCCATTGGTTCACCCAGCTGGCCTCCAACTGCAACCTCGGACCTCAAGGGAACAGGCCCACGTGACGGGACGATCGGCCGTTTTATTTTAATATAGAAAACGGCGATCGCCCGCGATCGCCTGAGGGATCCCAACTACCTTGTCCCCTATAAATAGAGGACTCACTGCTGCGGCCAAATGAGAGGCAAATTCTACTACGAATTAAGTGCAAAATACACACCAAAGAGAGGATTAAAGGCTCTTTTGGCAACCACTTACACATTCATAGTGATATTCATACACATTCATCATATATCCCAAGCAAGAACTCACAGATTCATCTATCTGGTTCTTCCGGCAATCTACACGCTCTAAAGCCTAGATAACTAGAAGTCTTTACACTCCTTGTATTAGATTCTAACATTAATATTTGTACTGCAAGATATTTATTAATAACATCTCGCGAGAGCATTCAAGCCCGGGATTAACAACCCCGGCAAATCTTGTGTTATCTATTTTCTCACGGAAGTGTTCTCGCATTTGTTTGTTACTCGATCATTCCAACAATACTATCTCCGGATAATATTTTGGGTAACAACACCCGGGTCTCTCACTTGAAGTAGAAGACAAATGAAACATATATTTAGTTTTCATGTTCTGAAATATTCATCAGGAGTTATCTTCCCAATTGACTGCTCCATTGTAGACCTCTTAAGTCCAACTGCAGGGTCCCATCGAAATCAAGCTTTTCATAGTGCCTTTTGAAGTCACCAGTATTTAATTGTTCCACCAGCATACCCCGAGGACTAGAATCTCTTCTTTAACCATGTATTAAAGAATCATAAACCTTTGAAAATTCCTGTCCAGAGACTCGAGCCCGAATCTCCCATTTAACCGTGACCAATGGACTAAGGCCACTAATTTGGTATTTAGTTCTTTGATTGATCTTGTTGTTGTTCAGTGAGTGCCCCCTGGTCTCACCACCTTGTTGGGTGCAGACCCGTGAAGCAGGGATTCTTCACATACCCCGCGAACTGCGTAGGGGATACGTAGGGGTTCGGGAGTGCGGCGGGGTGCGTACGAGGTGCGCCAGGTGGCGTATCCCCGTATTTTCACGCAGGGGTGCAGGGGGGTGCGGGAGAGGGGGTGCGGGAGGGGTATATTCTGTAATTTTTGGGTCAACTTTAATAAAACGGGTTTACTTTACCTTAATTGAAGCTTAATCGATCGATTAATTGAATTGAAGTCTTCTGGAAGGCGGCGACCCTATCGACCCATCTGAGCCATCTCCATCGGCGGCGAGTCGGCGACCCATCGACCCATCTCCATCGGCGGCGTCCATCAACGGCGGTTTCTTCTCGTCGATCCGGTCCGGGTATGGTTCTTTTCTTCTCCTGCGATGCGAACTGTCTTCCTTCCCTCATCCCTGCGTTGCTTTGCTTGTCTTTCGGCTTTCCAGACTTCCAGTTCAAATATATATATATATATATATATATATCTTCTCTTCCAGTTCGAGTATATATATATATATATATATATATATATATATATATATATATATATATATATATCTAACTGTTTGTATATTTAATATATTATTAGTGTTATGTAATTTATCACTTTTGTGCTTCTGATCTGTGTATACACCAGTGCAGTATATTATATGTTATTATTATGTTATCACTTCGATTGGTAAAGAATAAAAATATAAAATTATTAATTTATAATTTGTCGATCTGTAAAAAATAAAAATATAAAATTATTAATTTATTATGTTCGCTCCTTAAAATTATTAGAACAACAATTTTTTTAAATTTTATTTAATTGTAATTACTAATTTGTATCTGTTCATTTGTTAATTGTTATCCGTTTCAGTTTATCATGGAATCGTTGTCTACTTCAAATTCGCAATGAAACCGATTCACCACGCTTCTAAACCAACGGGAGATGTAGATTCTTTATGGAAACATGTTACAAAAGTGGAAAAATCAAAAGAAAGAGGTGGCAATACAAGGATCAGATGCAATTTTTGTAATAATGAATTTGTTGGTTCTTATTCAAGGGTGAGAGCACATCTATTGAAGATTAAAGGGCAAGGAGTTGGAGTTTATACCAAAGTCGATGCAGAACAGCTAAGGGAGTTTCATAGAGAACTAGCAGAGGCGGAGGAAAGGAGGAAATCAATTGACATTCAAGTAGTGCTTGGGGAGGAGTTGAAAAGATACAATTGCAAGGAACAAAAAGGAATAGAGTTGGCATGAACTGTAACACCCCCGTAATATTCGGAGTATATTACAGCGCTGTGGACCCCTACATGGGACCCACTAGGTTAAAACAAGGAAAACACCACTCGACTAACCAACCCGGTTAACAAAGACACACATTTAAATAATAAAACCCATAAAGATACGCCCGGAGCAACCGGCGTAATAAACATCAGCCGACAATATAGTAATTTGAGTTAATACACAATGAAGTTCGAAATGAAAAGCCTAAGTACTCGCGAGTACAATCTATATGTTTATAAAAGTGGGAAACAACCAAATCGAAGTAGACGAAAGAAATAAGAAGACCCAAATGCACATGTCAACGACCCTGACCAACATCTCGTACTGTCCCAGCGCTCGCTCGTCCGGAAGAACATAACCTGAAATTCATAACAAGAATTTCCCCAAAACGGGTCCCCAAAGGGGTTAGCAATTACGCTAGTACAAGTAATCAAGGCAAACCAAACGCTTACACATTTCATAGTACAATGCACCAAATCATTTCAAAAACCAAAACTAGACATGTCTTTTCCGGAAACAAACAGTCAAACAATTTGCCTAGGACCGGGACGAAGCCACAAATCCCACCCGAGGCCTCTAAGGACCCTCCCGAGCTGGCCACTTCATAAAACAAATCACGCACAGGCATCGCCTAGGACCAGGACGCCACCATGAATCCCACCCCTCTAAGGACCCTCACGAGCTGGCTAGCGAAACAAACTCGTGAATCCAGAGTAAAGTCATAGATTCCCCCGAGGCCCCGTCGGACCCTCCCAGGGTGAGCAAAGCACACACAATATACATTACCATTCCACGTTAAGCATAAAGGTTTCCAAAAATACTTGCCTTGAATAATAGACGACGCAACGAACGGAAGGAAAAACACCGACGACCGTTAGAAGCCGATAATCACGAACCTAACGATACGAAGAACACAATCACAACCAATTCTAAATGAATACGGAAATGGAAAACACCCGAAAACCCGTCTACGATTTATGTGTATTCGTATCAAAACAACGACGAGGGCGGATCGCAACCAAACCCTCTCGATTATGCAAATACCACGAAATACACCATGAGTTCGTAGGAGACCAAGAACACTGAAGAGATTAATCATAATCATCAAGGATTAATCAACAACACGAAGCAAAACGAACATTACACCCGAAATCCCCCAAGGTAGGTTATAAAAGATTTTACCTTGATTCGAAGATGAACGATGGATGATTAGTGATAGGTGGATGATATGATACTTGGATATGCCCTTACAATGGAGTTTGGATCAAAATCGGACGAACCCTAGCCTCAGCCGTCGCTCACGTCGCGAAGAGAAAAGAGAGATGTGAGAAATGAGGAAAAACTGGGCCGCTGCCAGTTTATATACTGGCAGGTGTTACGGCCGTAACACACCTCACATACGGCCATAACATAGGAACATTACGGCCATAACCTGACTCTCTTACGGTCGTAACTGGCCTCTAGAGGGAAACTGGGCAATTTGACGAGTGACACTTACGGCCGTATCAAGAACACCATTACGGCCATATCAATACCTACGGCCGTAACTCAAACATGATACGCCGGTAACTCAGAACTGGACCAGGAGGCAAGAAACGAAGTCTTATTATGGCCGTAAAAAGGAATGCCTACGACCGTAACTCACTAATATTACGGTCGTAATGAAGCTGGCTTACGGCCGTAACACAGCCTGGGATAGCAAACATTCCAGGGCTGAAGTAACTACTCGACGAGAATTGATCGAAAAAGTACCAAGGCATAACAACGACCAACGGATACAATCACCACGGATTTGAGTCAGAAACCAAAACGTTACGATGAAGCGTGATTCCGAATGCCCGAAGGCTGAGGAACAACAAAGATAACAAGAATACCCTAAACTTAGGGAAATTACGAAACGGCCCAAATGTCCAAAAATCGCGATACAACGTCGGATTAACAAACCGAAACTCACAACACGAACAACTCAACTATACGAACTCGTGAAACCAAAGAAATTACAAAAGCGAACAGGTTCTACGAGAATCGAACGTCCATGCCATAATACATGACATAAAACAGAATAATATCAAAACACCACCAAGATCGTCCCAAATGGAGAAACTCCAAGAATAACATAGATTCAAAATATCTACATGGTTACAAACGAGCTACTAAAAATGAAAATACACCAAAATGGAAATATCGAAAAAAAAGACGAAAAATGCGGATATTACATGAACAATCCTATCAACAAAGCATACAACATGGAAATTAGATCACAAGTGGATGGTGAGATTGCAAGAGCATTTTATTCAGGTGGCTTGCCTTTTCATTTTGCTAGAAACCCTCATTACATCAAGTCATATAATCTTGCTGCGAGTAGTAACATCTCAAGCTATCTTCCTCCCACTTATAATGCTTTGAGGACTATTTTGTTACAAAAAGAAAAAGCAAATGTTGAAAGATTACTGGTTCCGATAAAGACTACTTGGAAGGAGAAAGGTGTGACTATAGTTTCTGATGGGTGGAGTGATAGTCAAAGGAGGCCATTAATAAATTTTATGGCAGTTACAGAGACTGGTCCTATGTTCTTGAAGGCAATTAATTGTGAAGGTGAATTCAAGGATAAGTTTTTCATTGCTGACTTAATCAAGGGTGTAATCATGGAGGTTGGAGCTCAGAATGTTGTTCAGGTTATCACTGACAATGCTCCAGTTTGCAAAGCAACAGGTATGATCATTGAGACTCAGTTTTCTCATATTTTCTGGACTCCATGTGTAGTGCATACACTTAATTTGGCATTGAAGAATATTTGTGATGCTAAGAATCTTGACTCTAATCATGATGTGTATGTTGAGTGTCATTGGATTACTGAAGTGGGTGAGAGGGCACTAATGATTAAGAATTACATTCTTAATCACAACATGGTGTTGACGATGTTTAAGCAGATTGCTCCTCTGAAACTTCTTTCTGTTGCTGAAACAAGATTTGCATCTGTGATTATCATGCTCAAAAGATTTAAACTCCTCAAACGTTCTCTTGAAAGATTGGTTCTTTGTGAGGAATGGAGTAGTTATCGAGAGTGTGATGCCACGAGAGCTCAAACTATTAGGAGCACGGTGCTTGATGAATTATGGTGGGATAAGGTTGATTATATTCTTGAGTTTATTGCTCCTATCTATGAAATGCTTCGTTTTGCCGATACAGATAAGCCTTCGCTTCATTTAATTTATGACATATGGGATGGCATGATTGAGAAAGTGCAGACTATCATATATAGGCATGAAAGAAAAGAGTTCACTAAAAAGTCCACATTTTATGATGTAGTCCGTGCAATTATCATTGATAGATGGACTAAGAGTTCGACACCAATTCATTGTTTGGCTCACTCACTCAATCCGAGGTAAACTTTTAAGTTATCAATATTCATATGTACAGTTTTTTAATAAATCTTTGGACCTTAAATAATTTCCAATAATTATTTTGTCTAGGTACTATAGTGATGCATGGCTTAGTGCGGCTCCAAATCGTGTACCTCCACATCAAGATATTGAGCTATCTGAGGAAAGAAACAAGTGTCTGAAGAGATACTTCCCAAATAGTAAGGCAAGAATAGCTGTGAATGTTGAATTTGCTCGATTTTCAGGACAAATGGATGCATTTGGTAGTGCCGACTCTATAGAGGATAGATGCATTATGGATCCAAAGATGTGGTGGCTTGTTCATGGAGCTTCAACACCAAATATTCAAAAAATAGCTTTGAACCTTGTTCTTCTTCTTGTTGCGAGAGGAATTGGAGGACATATTCATTCATTCACTCGGTTCGTAGGAATAAGATACTTCCAACTAGGGCGGAAGACTTGGTGTATGTGCACACCAATCTTAGACTTTTATCTAGAAAGAGTGAACAATACTCAAAAGGAGAGACAAGGTTGTGGGATGTTGGTGGCGATCAATTTGATCCACTTGATGGTGCCGAGGAGCTTGAGATAGCTAGTCTTTCACTTGATGAGCCGGAGATGGAAGCAATGATTATTCAAGATGATTAATGTTATAATGTTTTAAGATGCACCATTTCATTGTTTTAAACTATTAAGGATTG
Source organism: Orobanche coerulescens (assembly GCA_033398695.1). Classification (NCBI taxonomy): domain Eukaryota; kingdom Viridiplantae; phylum Streptophyta; class Magnoliopsida; order Lamiales; family Orobanchaceae; genus Orobanche; species Orobanche coerulescens. The sequence goes on along the minus strand of CM065816.1, from coordinate 7,200,642 downwards.
TTTAAGTTATGATTTGCACTATTTATTATTTAATGAAACTCCTAACTCTTGCTTTCTAATGTTTTTTTGTTACATCTAAAATCATATATATATATATATATGTATATATAATATTTTTATATATGCCGTATCCCCCCACACCCGAATCCCCATATTTTCAACTTTAGTGGATCCCCGTATTCCGTACTACGCACCCGCACCCCGCACCGTGCTTCTTAGCTGCAGACACAGCATGTATTTTCTTTTGTAGAGCTTAGTCTCTTTGTTTGTTTTTAAAGCATTATATAACCCAAAAAAAAGAAAAAAAATCTTCTTAGAATTAGTTTCAGGTACATAGAGCTACAATCACTATCCTTTTAGTGCAAAATTGATCAATCCTCGAGCATGAGATATTTGGCAAAATCACAGCACTCATGCAAACTACCATTTTTCAAAGGGAGAATAGTACCTCTTAAAATATATATATACTTCTTAAATATTGTGTTTAACAAACAAGTACCCAATATAGAGGGTACAATTTGTAAAATAAAGAAAATGTCAAGGGGTAGTTGTATATATATTCTCCCAATATATAAGTACAATATGTAAAATAAAGAAAGTATCAAGTGGTAGTTATATATATATATATATATATGAAATAGATATATATACCGTAGGCCTGTGAACAAACTTAAAAGTTCTATTTGAAGGATTCGCCTCGAAAAAGCTCGGTTCGTGGCTTGATTCAGGACACCAAATGTAGAGCTGAACCCTATAAATAGGATTCGGCGAATCGGACCGAGCGGTTTGGCCCGATTCGAGGGGCATTGGCTCAAGACATAAACCTCTCCCATCCCAGGCCGAACCATTCGGCTTCGGCGAATCGGACCGAACTATATTCAAACTATACTGGACTTATGGAGTTATACTAGACTTTAACTCGAGTCGAATCGAGTTATATTCGAACGGTTCGAAAATCCGAGCCGAATCGAATCAAACTATAAAAAAATAGTCTTCGAGCCGAATCGAACCTCAAATTCTGAGGTTCGAAAGTTTCGAGCCGAATCGCCCCTAAGGTTTGAATAAGTTCGAGCCAAGCCGAACCCTGTAAAGATTCGGTACAATTCGATTCGTTTACATCCCTATATGCGTATCCTTTTGTTAGTATTTATTAGGCTAGATGGTGATTTTTGTAATTAAGTCGTATGTGATGATGATAATGATTTTGAAAAATTCAAAACGTTGAATCGTCGGTAGATCCATTTCTATATACTCCTTGGGTCCCCATATTGTTTCTCATGCATTTTATATGCCAAAAGTAGAATGTCTATGAGAATTACTTTGTAAGAAAGAAGAGAAATGCTACATATACACATATTCCTAGACACATTCCTACACACTAACATCTCATCCATTTGTTTATTGTGGGGCTCATTTGTTTATTGTGGGTCCCATAATAAATGAATGGATGAGATGTTAAGTGTGTATGAATGTGTGTATGAATGTGCTCAAGAAAGAATTACATCATTTTTGTTACTCAATGAGACAAATTGAGTATATGATTTTGGGAAATTTCTATATCTCCATGTATATTCATCATTAAATTTGTAATAAAATTTATTTTCTAAAGACTTAATAGTAAATATATGTATGAGTACATTAAGATCTTTCATTTCGATCGACAGGTGAAATCAATATTTTAATAATTAACTAACAATATTACAAACTAAGGGTTGTTTGTGGTATATAATTGTGGGGAATGATATAAGTATTGTGGTGTAAATAGTGTGGAATCATACTCATATATCCTGAAATTCCTTTTGCCACTGTTTTTCTAACTCTTAAAAGCAATTTTTTCAATTTTTTTCAGTCGGAAACAGTATATAAATAAAAGAAAAAGCTACAATTTTTAGATTTTTAAAAAAGTAGCTGTCATAACTTATTAGAAAAACCGATATTAACGTTTTCACAAAAATGACTAACTTCTATTATAATTTTATTATTAATTATTTTTTAACTTTTTAAACTTTTATCATATTTTTCTCAAATACTTATCAACTTTTTTTCTCACCCTTTCACTTTTACCAACATTTTTCCACACGATAAGTTCCGTTTGTCGAAACAGTGTTGGACTGACCCTAAATAGGTGAGCATAATGAATTTCAAGTTTTTTTAATCAAAACTTTTAGGCCAAAAATAACTTTTTTGGCCCTGAACGACATAACCCGAATTGATTAAGTGGACCTAAGGAGCTCGGGCATAAGCCCATTAGGGCCCACAAACCAAGACCCTGCAAAGCCCAGGGGTAAACTTCTCAACCCCTGCATAAGGAATGATAGCTAGGCCGACCTTAAGGCCAGATATCCTAACTCGGCTTGCCTCAGTTCCGATTCAGGTCTAGACCTTATCGGGCGATCATCTTATCACACCGACTCGGTTTAAGTGACAGAACAGGCCGAGATCCCGCAACCTGACAACCTCTACTCCTTGTCGGTAGATGAAGGTCCTATCCTTCCAGCACGACATGGAATCTGACGAAATCCAAAATAGAGAGAAATAAAGATATCCTCACTTAACAATGACTCTTTTCACAAGGAAACTGTACCAACAATCCTTATCAGGATTCTACTTCCCATATATATATGAAGTCCAACACCAACTGGATGACTTTCTCCGCAAGCTAGGGTTGCGATATTCGTGTTTATATAATAGGTGTTCTCGCACCCACACAGAAATCTTGACTCTCAATACAGTCAATTAAACTTATTTCCACTATATATTCAGTATACTTACTCTCACGCCGGAGGGCCTTCGCCGGTGAAGCCCCGGCCCAATTCACGTGTTTTCTTGTGTGTAGGTCCGATCAGGAAGTTCACTCGCCGGAATTATCCGAACCGCTTGAATAATGGCTGATCCGATACGTTTTGGCGGCATCAATCCCGTATTTATTTGGCCAAAATTATAGTTTTGATATAGTTTTTATTCGAAAAGTTGGTATTAATATTTTTATAAAAATAATTTTTTCCGTTTGTCATAACAATGCTAAATTGACCTTAAATACATGGATATAATAGATTACATAATTTTTTAATCAAATTTTATACGTCAAAAATCACTTTTTTCCAAGGCAGAATTAGGCATGACAAATAAAATAATAATAATAAAAAAAATGTTTCTCGAGTATATTAATCGCAACATCACATGCAATTATATATAAAAAAAAATGGTAAGAGCAAGAAATTGCCAAAAGATTGCAGTATTTGTGCATAAGGGAATGTCGGGGAACCTAAAGTCGCATTTCCGCATAGCCTTTTTGACTATGTGAACGCGTGTTCTCGTTGTCTCTTGCACGCAGACACACTGTTGGATATAAATAAAAAAAATATTAAAATTCAAGCAAAAGCGCTTCTTTCAAATTTACAGAAAAAAAAAAGAGAGATCAGTCAATATTTCGCGATTTTAAAAGCCCTCTAAAACGCGACTTTTACGAATTTATGCAAGACAAAAGAAGACATTGCTCTATTTGCGGCTGCCCTTTTGTCTTCTCACCACATCTTTTTGCTTCTTTTCCATCACGATTTGATTTCTTTTTTAATTTATGTATGGATTTTGGAAGAAAGAAGATTAAAAGGAGGAAATGATACAATCAAAAAATATTGTTATTTAAATGATATTTCATTATACTTAATGAGTATCATATCTTTTTATATATTCATCATCGAATATATATATATATATATATATATATATATATAATAGCGTTACGAATTTTAAGCATTAGATTAATTTTCTCTCCTATGTGGTATTCTCTTAATTTTGGATTCCTATTTATCTAAAATCTTGAATCCCACATCAATTTATAATGATAATTAACCGATGGAGAACCTAAATAAATGAAATTCAATATCTTGAATCACACATCGATTTAAAATAGAACTCCACCAATAGAGAAGCTAAATAAATACCTAGAATTCAATGTGTATTTTCCAACCACATAGTTATTTTACACACAAGCTTAAGAATATTATTTTTATTGTGCTTAATTTGGCTAATTATTAAGTTGGAAAAATAGTTTAAATTTTTAATGAATTTTAATTGGGTCAATTATTAAATTTACACTAATTTTATTTGTCTAAAATCTGAATCTCACATCTATTTTATTTAGTAGTTTTTATAATAATTGAAAATATAAATAATATCATTACCGATTTGAAGCACCACATTAACTATCTCTTCTATGTGGCATTCTCTTAATTTTATATTCATGTTTATTTAAAATCTTGAATCCCACATCGATTTTAAATGGTACTTAAGTGATAAACAACCTAAATAAATAAAATTCAGTGCCTTCAATCCCATATCGATTTAAAATAGAACTTCAATATTATTCAACTCTATATTTATATTTCACACACAAGCTTAAGAATTTTATTTTTATTGTGTTTACTTTGTCCAATTATTAAGTTGTGAAAATTTAATTTGATCAATTATTAAATTTACATTAATTTATTTGTCTAAAATTTGAATCTCACGTCCGTTTTATTTAGTAGTTTTATTTTAATTAAAATTTTTAATTTGGTCAATATTAATAATATCACTTATTAAACAAATTACTTTATTTTTATTTCAGAATCTAATTTAACCAACTATCGAATTTGCATTAATCATATTTATCTAAAATTACCACATCGATCTTAAATGAGGCTCTGCCGATTGGAGAACTAAATAAATATGAAAAATCAACGTTATTTTTTACTCCATAATTATTTTGCATGTTTAATAGTTTTATTATTAGATAAAATATTTTGGCTAATATTAATTCATCCAATTATTAATTTGGCCGATTATTAAGCCACATGGATATTTTTTAATTTGGCCAATTATTAAGTTTGTATTAATAGTATTTATATATAAATTTAAATTCCATAATGGTTTTAAAATAGAATCCATCGATTGGATAACCTAAATAAATACTCATAATCAATATGTAGTTTTGCACCTCATAATTGTCTTGCACCACCAGTTAATAGTTTTATTTTTATTGAAAAACTTAATTTGATCAATAGTTTTGCCTAGACGTAACAAATTTGCCTATATTAATTGGGTCGATTTTTATGTTGACAAAATAAATAGTTTTACCTATATATCTTATATACTAAAAGCTTAAGTTGTCTTATAAATGCAAAGTGCTCACAATAAATGTTTCATGAATTGAAAGTGAAATGTGAAAGCTTCATGTGTTAGTACATTGATTTAATAGTCATGCATAAGGGTAAGTACATAGAAATCGTGCACATTAAACACGAATACAAATCAAAAATGCCATGAATGCATAAATTAAACACACCAATTAGTGGTTAGTCTTTTTACCTTCCCGTCCATGAGTTACAAATATTTTATCAACTATATAATGTGTCAAAAATCACACACAACAAACCACAACTTCCTCCACACCGCGTGCACATTGGGCTACAACTTATTATGGTGGTAAAGTAAGCATCATATCGTCTTACTTATTTAGCATATTGATTTATATTATTTTATGTAAATTTCACGTGTGTTTTTTGTGTGTAACAATGTAGGACATAAAGATGGTGGCTTAGGAGATTTGGTAGTAACATCATCTTTTCTAATGGTTTAAGAGATCCTACACATCGTTGTCCTATCAATTAAGTGGAACATGCACGAATATTTTTACTTTGATCGAAAATGCAATATATTGATTAACTGTATTTAAGTTACTAACGATCAACTATATCTATTTTTTTTGTAGCGCATCAAGAAGCATTAAAGAAAGAGATCGAGAAGTTACAAAAATTATGTCAAGAACAAAACATGCAAAAGGCCAATGAACAACAACGACAAAGACAACAACAACAAAAACAACAACAACAACAAGATCAACGTCGTGGCCACCGGTGGGATGAATACTTAGCATTCATATTAATAGTACGTTACAAATTAAACATGCAATATTTTACTTTATGTAATACCGATAAACGGGCTAATACTATTGATTCGTTAGCAAGTAAGTTTATTGAAAATGATGTGACGAGCATTCAATTTTTAGTCAATAATTATTACTACACTTTGTTGGTGCATTTTAATATTTTTGCTCTTAATGTAGTTTTTTGTCTTGCGTTGTGTTAATGTCACTTTTTTAATTAAACGTCTTGAAATATTGTGTGACTTTGATATTTGATATGACTGTGTAAATTATGTCGATGTTACATATTGCAAATGGTAGTATATAATAAAAATATAATAAAAATATCTTCACACTATCATCATAACAATGAGAATCTTCTAAATCGAAGAAGTATATAAAGGAGAAGAAAATAGTATTTCAAATGTTATCCACATATCACGAGGTAAGCATTATTCATTTGAGTTTGAGATCATGTGATTTATGTCGTCATACTGTAAATACTTAGAATGAGTTACTAATGAATGCTCCAAATTTGATATTATAGTTTATGGAAAAATGTTGTAATAATGCATTAATCAAAAAATAATTTATGTAAGTTACTCACATTAAAAGATTACATATGAAAAGCCTCATTTAAATATAACATTTTGCAAAAAACCTCTTCACATTAAAGAAAGAGATTGACAAGTCACGAAAATTGTATCAAGAACAAAACATGCAAAATGCCAATGAACAACAACGACAAAGACAACAAGAAGAACAACAACAACAAGAACAACGCCACGGCCACCGGTGTCAATATAGATGAATACCTGGCATTCATATTAATAGTACGTTACAAATTAAACATGCAATATTTTACTATACGAATTATAATTTATTATACGAATTATAATTTATACTCTTGAATATACTAATCACTTTAATGTTTTATGTTTTTATAGTTTTGTTAAAAAGGAAATTTATTTTATAGTTCGCTTTTAATAATATAATTTATTTGAACAACGAAGTCCGTCTTTCACAAAAAATGAGAGTTTCAAACATGAACCGAAAATTAGTCCCGAACATTACGAAAAAAACAATTAGATCCAACCTGAGTGCATCGCATGGGTCCTGAGGCAGTCCAAACCTGTGTGCATTGCACGTGGATGAATATAAAAGGTCTCCAACATTAATGTCATCGCTTCATATTTAAAATAATTTATGTAACTTATACATATTAAAATTACATGTGAATAGACTTTTTCAATGTAACATCTTGAAAAAAATCTCTTCACATATACTCTTTTAATGTCAATAAACTATTTTAAATGTGTGTCATGCTTAGAAATGTGATACCATCACAACTTAGATATATAATGACGAAAATAAGTTCTGAAGATTACGATATAAAAACTTATATACAGTCCATGTGCAACTCAATAAAGTATTCTAAGTACGTATAAAGCTTAGCAAATGTGTGACACCATGAAAACTTAAATATAAAATGACGAAAATAAATGCCGAATATTACGCTATGAAAACTTCTATATAGCCCATGTGCATCGCACGTATTTTAAATCTATGAAACTTCTATACAGCACATGTGCATCGCACGGGCATCATTGATTATCATAAGAAATAGTTATAACTTAGCCCAATGTATTAATATTAGTTAGTTCCAATTAAAAATGATAGAGTCAATACCAAAATAAATAGACAACAAATATTACATAAAAAATACATCTTAAAAGATTACATGTCAATAAACTATTTTAAATACGTATCATGCTACAAAATGTATGCTACCATGACAACTTATATATACAATGACAAAAATACATCCCGAATATAAAATGACGAAAATAAATGACGAATCCATGATCAAAATGACGAAAATTTGTGCTGAACAATAACAATTTAAATATATAATACCATCATATACAGCCCGGGGCATCGCCCGGGTCTGAATGACTCGTAATAATAATGATTATGTTTGAGACTGAGGGAGGAAGTAAATGAGTGGCTTTTATATAATGGAAATATTAGTGGCGGTAACATTATTATAGATAATTACTATATTCTTAATATAAAAATTGAATTGGCTACAATGTGTTGCATGTGACATCTCAATGTACATATGTTGGACTAAAATAGCAATTTTATTTTATTTTTTTTTCACATATTATCTCTCCTACTTTATTTTTATACTCACAATACGAATACTCTCACGATTTTCTACTCCATCTTCTCTTTTCTACCATTTTTCTATTTTTTATATTAACAATACTTATATCATCATTTTCTTAAAACATGAAAATTAGGAAAATAACATTTGAAGAAGAGTATCAAACATGTCTCATCATTTTAGACACATTATTATCAAAAACAGTAGGATCGATTAAGCTCCAACTCCTCGTATATATAATTAATTTGTATTTTACCATCACATTTATTATATGCAATTAATTTGACTAATTATTGAGTTGGCTAAATAAATATTATTTGGCCAATAATTGTTGGCCAAATAAATAATATTTTTTGAATTTTATATTTTATTTAATTTAATTTATCCAATTTATCAATGTCTAACAATTTGAGCGAATTTGATTTTTTAAAGTCAAACATAACAACCAAGTATTGTAACAACTTATATTCGATTATGTATATTTTATAAGTTTTCATAGATTTGGGTAATTCATCAATATAATCAATATGTATTTTACCATCATATTTCTCATCGCCACTTATTTGACCAATTATCGAGTTGACTAAATAAATAGTATTATTTTTATTGAAATGTAATTTGACCAATTATTAAGTTGGCCAAATAAATTTTTTTTGTTAAAAATTATTTTGGCTAACTTATTAACGTTTAACTTAATTTGTGTATCAACATATAACAATTTGTGTAAATTTGGATTTTTTTGAATTCAGACGTAACAACCAATTATTATAATAACTTAAATTAAATTATTTAGAATTTAAATATTTTAGTAGATTTGGGAAATTAGTACATATAGCTATATATATATATTTGCGAGGGGAACATGTGCTAAAATTATTTTTTAATTGAGTTTGAGACGTGTATAGGTATATAATATCTAAATGGGTTTCAAATGCCTGAACCCTAGCTGTATTATTTCGGGTATCACTATATGATTTTGGGATGAAAACGCGTAGTAAATTCACATTTAAATCAGATGCCGGACGAGTACGATTATATAAATTATAAACGGGTTCGAGTGGTTGAATCATTGCCTCATCTTTTTTTTTTTAGTTGTTTTATGCCGCTGTGAGGAACTCCGAATAGCTGAGGCTAACTGTTGGTGAGATATCGGTATTTGCGCCGTTTGTGCGGAAGCGTAAATAAAATTACGGAAAATAAATGACACGCGGATTTATAGAGGTTCGGCCAAACGTGCCTACGTCCTCTCTCGGTGTATCTTTTTCTATAGGCTTAAAATCAAAACCTCTACGCCTCTCTTCTATCGGGCGAGGGATTACCGTTACAAGCTCGTCTTCAATCGGTCCGAGTAAAACCGTTTTTCCTTTTCTATTGGATAAGGAATCAACCACTCTAGCTTTCTATTGGTACTAGATAAACCTCACTAAGATAGCGATTATGATTCTAACAATGTCGGATCCTTGATCCTAATAACACCGAATCCAATCGTATCTTTTCTTTTTCTCACTCGTGTATAATTTTGTGTATAACACTCAATCACTCTAATTTAAGCTCAAGAACAACAACTATAATGTTTACAATGATATCTCAAGTATATATGAATTGCTCAATGTTGTTGTGTGGAATGATACCAAGTTACCAACTCATTTGGTATTTATAGCCTTCTTCCACAAACTAGCCGTTACTGCCAGTTGAAATTAGCGTGCGCTAGGCTGACTTCCTTAGCGTGCGCTATTGCATGTTTTTGCCTTTAGCATACGTTATGTACTGTTACGTACGTTAACGTTCTTCTAGTTTTAGTCCAGTGGCTTCTGTCCTTCACACTTAGCGTGCGCTAACACTTCCAATGTAGCGTGCGCTAATCATGCATCATTGCATGCGTCATATATTCGTTAATATTTTTTGACTTGTAGCAGATTCTCCCCAACGGATTGATTGACTTGATTCAAATTGATATTTAGCGTGCGCTAAATATCATCTCTTGCGTGCGCTAAGCTTACTTCAGTGCTTACGTCATTCTGTGTTTGAATCTCTTCACAACGGTAATATTGGCTCGATAGCGTGCGTTAATCATCACGTGTAGCGTGCGCTATCCTCATTAGGTGACTTCATTTCAGGTTAATTCGAACTCGTCTGATCTGCAGCCGGGACCTGTTAGCGTGCGCTAACCTATATATCTAGCGTGCGCTAGCTTTGTATTTTGTCCAGCTTTTTGCGTCTTCGATTCCTTCGTCATTTTGCTTCGCCTTTGTTGTTTTGTTTTGTTTTGTTTAGCAACTTAATCATCAAAACATTATTTATGACCATGTGGAATAAATATTCCAACAATCTCCCCCTTTTTGATGATTACAAAACAACTCTTGAAATGGATAAAGCCTGCAAAATAACATTATATATATATGTACTTTTCAAAGTTTTCGACTTTGATCGTTTCGTTAATTTCACCAATCCTTTTTTTTCTTGTCATTTTCGACTTCTTCGTTTTTCATTTTTCAACTCCTTCGTTTCTCCCCCTTTTTGTATGCTTTCTTCTCCTTTTCGACTTCTTCGATTTTTATTTTTCTTCTCATATCTTTCATTACGCTTTTATCCGATTCAACTTCTTCTCCCCCTTTTTGTATTCAGCAAAAAGTGTAAAAAAATAGAAGGGATACCAATTTGAATAAAGAAAATATGCATGAATAAAAATATGCAATAATAGGGTATAAAACTATCCCTGAAAATAATATCTCCCCTTTAAAAAATATTATTGCCCCTGAGTATAATACCAATTGTTAAAAATTAGTTTTTGGGGATCCAACCGAAAGTCGGTTTTTCTTTCGAGACCTAGACGATATTTGAAATAATTGTTCCTTTAGGAACCCAAATTTTCTTAACTTTAATCGCCCGTCTTGGGCTTTTGCAGTTTGAAATATGGTGGCCAATTTTCAAATATTTTTCACACCGTGGTATTTTGAAATTTACGAATTCGTTTTTAGAACGCGGTTTGAATCCTAACCCCTCTTTATTTAACGTATATTTTTGAACCGAGAGCATATTTTCAAATTTCTCATTTCCGAGTGAAAATTTCTTCGTTAAATTTTTGAGCTCGGTTTGAACTTTAACAAGATCATTCTTTAAAATATTCTCGTTTTCAACGCATTTTGAATGATCGATCTCAACAAATTTTCCCTTTTCTAGAATTTTGGAATTCTCTTTTTCCAATGATTTATTTTTAAATTGAAGGAATTTAATTTCTTTTAAAGCATTTTGATAGTTGGTATGTAATAACTCGAATGCTTCAAAAAGTTCGTCGTAAGAATTACTTACTTGACTTTCGTCGTCGGTATCGTCGAATGAACTCCGGGCCATGAGCGGGAGCTTATTTTGATTCATGAAATCTTCATCAGGATCTTCGTCGCTCCATGTTGCAACTAAGACTTCCTTTTGTTTTACTCGATAGTTCTTAGCAAATTGGCCTGATTTTATTATATGTAATTAATTTAACTAATTATTGAGTTGGCTAAATAAATATTATTATTTTTATTGAAAATGAATTTGGCCAATAATTCTTGGCCAAATAAATAATATTTTTTGAATTTTATATTTTATTTAATTTAATTTATCCAATTTATCAATGTCTAACAATTTGAGCGAATTTGATTTTTTAAAGTCAAACATAACAAACAAGTATTGTAACAACTTATATTCGATTATGTATATTTTATAAGTTTTCATAGATTTGGGTAATTCATCAATATAATCAATATGTATTTTACCATCATATTTTTCATCGCCAATTATTTGACCAATTATCAACAACAACAACAACAACATTACCCCAATGCCTCAATGGCTATTTGACCAATTATCGAGTTGATTAAATAAATAGTATTATTTTTATTGAAATATAATTTGACCAATTATTAAGTTGGCCAAATAAATATTTTTTGTTAAAAATTATTTTGGCTAACTTATTAACGTTTAACTTAATTTGTGTATCAATATATAACAATTTGAGTAAATTTGGATTTTTTTTGAATTCAGACGTAACAACCAATTATTATAATAACTTAAATTTAATTATTTAGATTTTAAATATTTTAGTAGATTTAGGAAATTAGTGCATATAGCTATATATATTTGCGAGGGGAACATGTGCTAAAATTATTTTTTAATTGAGTTTGAGACGGGTATAAGTATATAATATCTAAATGAGTTTCAAATGGCTGAACCCTAGCTGTATTATTTCGGGTATCACTATATGATTTTGCAATGAAAACGTGTAGTAAATATTGGGATTCGGTAATTAAAATCGAATTACGCATCGGAAAATAAACCGGTCCAACCAGATAAAACCAAACCCCAAAAACGGACCGATCAAGCATCATATAAACGAATATAAATAACGAGGAAGAGAATCAAAGAATACTTACCCTCGTAGTCCTTTGATGATATAATCTTCGAAGGTGAAACCCGAACAAACTTTCTCCGGTTACCGACACGAACACAAATCCAATTCGTTGTAGCTTGTTGAATGATCCAACACCGAAATTGCCGAATGTCTCTACGTTATTACGCGTCGGATATTGATCGGAAAAATAAAATATCAATTCGTTCTCAAAGAACACGGCTAGGAATTGATACGGTATTTTTCTTCTCTTCTCTTCTTCATTTTCTTTCTCTCAAAGATGAACAAGAAAAAAAAAAATTCTTTCCCTTCCCTTAAGAACTCACGGCTGAATTCACCTTCATGTGGTGAGTTATGGTCTTGTTTTATAACATGATTGAAAAGATATTAAAGATCAATATTATCATGTTATCTTTTGTCTTCATGTACAAAAACAACTCAAACTCACCCCACACCACATCATGACAACTAAAGGAAGTATCATGCAAGGTGAGAGGAAAATAAGGGGGGCGGCCCACTAGATTTTAGGTGAGTAAACGAGTCGAGCCACTCGGTTCATGTACCGGACGTTCACGTGTCTAGTCCGTTAAATACACTTCGTTTTATCCCAAATGTATTTATACTTAATTAATTAATCCAATTAATTAATTTTATCAAATACAAAATTATAATAATATATTTCCAAGAAATAATTATTTATGAATTAAATTAATTACCCAGTAATTAATTTCAATTCACTAGACCGCATGATTTATCAAATAAATCAAATTAGATATCTAATATCCAATATTAATGAAGAGATAATAAATACATATTTATCCATCAAATATCCTTGTGCGCGACTCCGTAGGTCTGTCTTAGTCGGCAATGGGAGAAACCAAGGAGTACGGGTAACACTTAGCCAGTCTAGTGCTTCGTACCGTAACCCAATTAAGAACGAATGATCGGATCATTCCAAAACCATTATGTCGTGAATACCGTATACGTATAAACCCTTCAATCATATGTCCCGGTCAAGTATTAGGGTCACGGAAAAGTCAAACCCTACTGTAACTTGACACTATGCTTTCTGTTAATGCAAACTGAGATCATCGAGCTCTCGTGTATCAAATACAACTAGCTCTAAATGCTTTGGCCAAAGACTTATAATCTCATTTGCCATTAACCGCATAGGACATTTACCTGCTCACTTACAGGAGAAAGAATTCTCTCTTGGTATTCAGTAGAGACTACTACTTGCCCACTAAGTTGCATTTCGAGGTTGACCCCACCCACCGGTGATTGGATCGAACTACTCTAATGACTAACTTAATGTCACAAGCACATCTCCTACTGAAACCTCAAGTCAAAGGTCCACATATACCTATCACAACCTTTCGATCCAGTCATTGACAATCCCTGAGTGATATCCATGTGACCGAATCGAGGTGAGTCGTGTTCGAGTATACTAATCTCACTAGCATACCTATAACGTGTGCTCCCACTAACCCTTAGTGAATACCGGCACTCTACATGTCAAAGTAAACATTATACAAGTCTTGTCTAAACTTATTGCCCAGTTAAGTTTTATCGACTTGCGAACGAGTTAAGCATTCGAGCTCTAAACACTTCCAGTGCCTATCTCCTTATCTCCATAAGGAGTAGAATGTTTGCTCTCAAATGCAAGGACTATTATTCTATATATCAAATCACAATGCCAGTGATATACATTAATATAGAAATAATTATTGCCTTGTTAAATTTTCATAATTACAATACATATGCTCTCACTCTCTCATCCTCTGAGTGGCATTCGAGGGCATATCTCTAACAATCTCCCACTTGCACTCAATGCCACAAACTATGGTATCTAATACCCATACTCTCCAGATGTCTCTCTAAGACCTTCTGAGATAGTGGCTTGGTAAGCGGATCAGCAACGTTATTTGCTGTGTCTACTCTCTGCAGTATAACATTTCCTTCCTGAACCACTTCTCTCACAAAATGATATTTTCTCGCAATATGTTTGGTATTGTGGTGAGCCCTAGGCTCCTTAGCCTGTGCAACAGCTCCGTCGTTGTCACAAAACAGCGTCACGGGCTTCTCCGCATTAGGAACCACTTGAAGTTCCTCAGTGAACTTCTCAATCCAAAAAGCTTCTTTAGCAGCCTCCGTGGCTGCCTCGTATTCGGCTTGACATGTAGAGATAGCAGTCGAACTTTGCTTGGCACTTCCCAAGAAACTGCCCCACCATTCAGAGTGAAGATATACCCTGATGTGGACATTTGAGTATCCATGTCCGCCGAAAAATCTGAGTCTGTATAGCCCATCACTCTAATTTCTCCACCGCCGTATGTAAGAACCAAGTCTTTAGTCCTCCTTAGGTACTTAAGAATGGTCTTTACAGCAGTCCAATGTTCCTGCCCTGGATTTGACTGAAACCGACTTACTACGCTCACAGCATAGGTAATGTCCGGTCTAGTGCAAATCATAGCATACATGAGGCTACCTACTGCCGAAGCATAGGGCACCTTACTCATTTCCTTTCTGTCTTCCTCACTTTGAGGACACATCTCTAAGGAAAGTTTTGCACCATGTTGCATAGAAAGGAACCCTCTTTTAGAATCTTCCATCCTAAATCTCTTCAGGATCTTTTCTATATAGAGGGCTTGGGAAAGACCTAACATTCTTTTCGCTCTATCCCGGTAGAGACGAATACCCAGAATATAGGTAGCTTCTCCCAAGTCTTTCATTGAGAACTCTTTAGAAAGCCAAGCTTTCACAGAACTGATCATTCCTACGTCGTTTCCTATAAGTAGAATGTCATCTACATATAGTATTAAGAACGCAATTTTACTCCCACTAACCTTCTTGTAAATACAGGGCTCCTCTTCATTTTGGACAAAATCAAACTCTTTGACTGTCTCGTTAAAACGAAGATTCCAACTCCGTGAAGCTTGCTTCAGTCCATAAATAGCACGCTGAAGTTTGCATACTTTATGAATATTGGTTTGAGATATGAATCCCTTAGGCTGTTCCATGTAAATCTCCTCCTCGAGGAATCCATTTAGGAATGCCGTTTTCACATCCATTTGCCATATTTCATAATCTAAGTGGGCTGCTATGGCAAGCATCATGCGAATAGACTTAATCATAGCTACAGGTGAGAAGGTTTCGAAGTAATCGATTCCTTCTCTTTGGGAATAACCCTTTGCCACGAGCCTGGCCTTATAGGTATCCACCTTGCCATCTCCATCAGTCTTTCTTTTATAGATCCATTTGTTTCCAATAGGCACTATGCCTTTAGGACGATCTACTAAAGTCCAGACCTGATTAGCATGCATTGAGTCTATCTCAGCTTCCATAGCTTCTTGTCACTTGGTGGAGTCAACATCTACCATCGCTTGGTCGTATGTAGAAGGATCATTCTCTTGACTACTTTCTGTCATCTCATGGACACCCAGTTCCTCTTGATGCAGATAGCCATACCTCTCAGGTAATTGAGAAATTCTACTAGACTTGCGAGGTTGTGTTTGTATTTCAGAAGGTTGGGTTCTAATATCTTGCATAGGCGTCTCATTTGGTGTTTCTTTTATTTCTTCTAAAGAAATATTTCTACCTGCCCCTCCTTCCTGAATAAACTGATCTTCCAGGAAGTGTGCTTGTATAGCAACGATGATCCTATGATCTTCGTGCATGTAGAATAGATATCCCATGGAATCCCCTGAATATCCTATAAAATGACCTTTCACAGACCTAGTTTTCAATTTCTCTACTTTAGTCTTCTTGACATAAGCAGGGCATCCCCAAATCCTAATGTGATTAAGACTTGGTTTCCTACCTCTCCACATCTCGTGGGGAGTCTTAGGAACGGACTTGGAAGGACATCTGTTCAAGATATGTACAGTAGTAAGGAGCGCGTAACCCCACAGATAAATCGGTAGATCAGTATAGTTAAGCATGGAGCGAACCATGTCCAACAAGGTTCGGTTCCTTCTTTCTGATACAACATTTAATTGTGGAGTAGCTGGAGGAATGAATTGTGACACTATTCCTAGTTCCTTTAAGAACTCATCAAATTCGGTACTCATGTACTCACCACCCCGGTCTGACCGAAGAGTCTTAACACGGTTACCTGTTTGATTTTCAACCAGGGCTTTAAATTCCTTGAATTTATCAAAAGCTTCAGACTTATGTTTCATTAAGTAAACGAATCCATACCTGGTATGGTCATCAGTGAATGTAATGAAATACTGAAAGCCGTCTCGTTCCACTTCAAAAGGGCCACAGACGTCGGTATGGATCAATCCTAGTTTTTCAGCAGCTCTTTCAAAAGTCCATGCGAAGGATAACTTAGTCATTTTGCCTTGAAGGAAAGATTCACAAGTTGGATAGGGATCTGATCCCAATGGACCCGTAAGCCCATCTTTCTCCATTTTATGAACCTTGGTCTGACCGATATGACCAAGTCTAAGATGCCACTTAAGTGCTTGGTTCGTTTCATCCCTACCACGCTTCCTAGTTATAGTGTTCACAGTTGTTTTATTCTTTAGATTTAAATGGTATAAACCATTTAATAATGTAGCGATACAACCAATTTATTTCTAAAATAAATACGACAGGACCCATCTCCAATAAAGAAGTGAAATCCCTTTCGGTCCATGACCAGAATTGATACAATATTTTTGTGCCCCTTGGGCAAAACAAGTACATCATCTAAAGTAAGAATAAAACTAGATTCTAAATCCAACATAAGGGATCCGATATCAGAAGCCTCGACACTATGCCCACTTCCGACGGTGACCATCACCTCCCCGAATCCAGCCTTCCTACTGCTCCAGATCCCGATTCATTGTACAAATGTGAGAACTCGCACCGGAATCAAGTATCCAAGAAGTAGAATATACGATTCTGAGAACAATTTGTTTCTAAAACCGTAGTTCCGCACTGAAGGCGCATTACGGTCAAGCTTTGACAAGTACCTCTTCCAGTGGCCTAGCTCACCGCAGCTTGAGGCATACATCCGTTTTCTTGGCCCCCTTGCTCTTTTGAACCATTGGGGCCTTGCCCTTTCCCTTGTCGATCTTGGCTATTGGACCTAACTGCTTCTTGTTCTTTTTCTTCTTATTCTTGGACTTCCAAGTCCCAGAAGAAATCACAAGTGCGCCTTCCTTTCCTTTGTCTTCATCTCGATCAAGTGCCGCTTGTTCATTAGCCCAGCTAAGTTACATGCAATCTCATTGCAGTTGAAGTTCATGACAAATTGTGAAAAAGAGTCAGGAAGTGACTGCAGGATAAGGTCAGTTTGGAGAGATGCATGCATCTGAAAATCAAGAGCTTCTAATCTCTCAATCATCGAGATCATCTTGAGGACATGGTCCCCAACCCTCTCTCCTTCCTTCTCCTGGCGCCGAATAATTGCTTCGATATCTCATATCTAGCAGTTCGGCTATGCTATCCATAGAGCTCAGCCAGGTGCGATAAGATGGCTCTCGAAGACGTCATCTTTTCATGGGCACATTGAAGCTCATTGGTCATTGAGCGTAACATGTACCCTCGCACTCTTATGTCGTCTTTTACCCATTTCTCATGGGCATCGACATCTTCCTGAGTGGCTCGGGTTCTTGCAGGAGCCGCTGGGATGTCCGCCTCCAAGACATATCCCAGTATTTCCATAGTTAGGACAATCCTCAAGTTCCGAAGCCAGTCCACATAGTTCGGCCCAGTCAGGACGTTCTTTTCAAGTAGTATAGCGAGTGGGTTCATTGTCATATTGAGAGTTTTGTTAACTGCAGAGAATAATTTAAGATTCGTTAGTGATTATTTAATTATGATTCGAGTAAAGAATTTAAGGACTTTCTTTATTCATAACTCGGCTCCCACTATTTTATCGGCATTTACACACTCCCATGTTAAATCCGGAAGTCTTGGGTGACTTCATAGTGGTGATCGATTTCTTTACAAAGTTTAATAGAGGGCAACCCATACGGTTTCTATTCTATTATTCTTTATAAAGTGGTGTCTAATACCAACCCATCTAATGGATGATTCGATCTTCTTTTATCCCTAGTTCACTTGCCCTCAACCCATTCGGTTTCTATGGCTCGCTGAACTATCTAAGTTTAAACCATCAACTCCTATTAGTCTGACAATTGAATCTTACCCGGCAACCCATACGGTTTATAGGGGTTTGATTTGTCACAACCAAAGGCATCTAATGCACTCTAGGAATTTATCAACTTACCCCAAAAATATCACCCCGACATACTCGGAAGAATAATATTCCGGTTTAGATTTCAATTTTCCATGAGTGTGACGGAGGGTAGGAAACCTCGTAACCTTTATAGCTTAGTGTTTGTAAGTGGGAGTATTAACGCGATTATATGTTACACTTTGCACATTAATCCGTTTATAAGCGCGGTTTGTCGGTTTGTTTGTTTGTCATACAATATGAAAACATACACAACCTAAAACTAACAACATGCAGTTCATGGACCGTTCCTAGAACAAAAACATCGTAATCTAATTACATGTCTTCGGTCTTGAATCTTCGTCTTCTCGAGCGAATCTTCCTCCGGTCTTCGTCATTACATATAAATTTTACATTTGAAAAATTGCATCCTATACAAATTTTCTAGTAAAATAAATAGGCTCAAAACGGCCTTTACAACCCAATCGAACAAAGCAAACGATTCAAAACTAGGTCCATGAACTACATCCCCATTCAAAATTAATGCAACAATTACATTAAAATAAATGGCAATAATAATTAATCTAAAATTGATCTAATCAATAAAAATTAATCCAACAATTAGAATTAATCCAATTAATTCACTTAACCGTTAATTTTAATTTGCTCCGGACAAAATAAATATTTCATTAAATTAATTCCCTTAAAATAAAATTACCATAATTATATTTTAGTCAAATTAAATCCAATTTAATTTGCGGAAAATTAATTTACCGAACGAAATATAAAAACGGAGTCGGAAAACACAAGGCCCGGGCCAAGCCCGCTGTAACACCCCTAGATCCAATCGGGAATATTACACGCCGTGGGCCCCGCGCCGGAACCCACCAGGCTAAAAACCAATTACAAAAACGACAAGAAGGCCGATGACGGTAGTATTTTCCAAAACTCACAAAATCATTTGAAAACACCAACTACCGTCAAGACAAACAAGGCCAAAAACTCAGTTAAGGGAATCAATTTTCGAAATGAAACTCAGTTGGCAAAAAGCCGAAAGCCATTTGAAAGAACTCACACAGCGAATAGAAATACAGTCCAAGATACATATACGTCAATAATACACAGACAAAATACACGATTCCCCAACAATATGCCATAGCCAGTATCGTCCGGAATCGTCGCCTCACGACCGCTACCATCAAAGTCCTCAATACCTGAAAAACAAGTCCCACAACGGGGTCAGCAATAATGCCCGACAAGTAACCGCAAGTACATAAACATAAATATTCACATGCCATGCATCATGAGAATAATAACCTCAACGATAACCTTACCACTTCCGGTAATCCAACGATTCTCATCAAAATCCCAATATCACGATAATACCACATAATACCTCAATACCGAATACTTTCCCGTACATAATCTTCTATGTACGATTGCCATAAAACATACCTCTATCCGGACTTTCTTCCGGAATGCATACCACATACCAAGAATATCCAAAATGACATCAACAATATCCGAATACTACAATCTTCCCAAGATTGTCCAAGCATCTCAACACTCATCAACTGTGCATTCTACTCCTTATAGAACATCACTGAACATTCGTCAATATGCAATACAACATAAAATACATATGATATGTAAATGGAATTACTCATCAAAACATTACAACCGAACAAGTAAACACTTGCCTGGATACCAACACGACAAAACCAACATCGAACTCATTGCCCTCGTCTACGAGCTCTTCAACCCCTTCCGGAAGCACAATGGTTATACCTATTGATTAATCACCCTAGAACAATAATCATGTCAATAATCGGACCAACTCGGTAACAAGGATCATAACATGCACAATCTGGAATTCAACCTCGTATTATGATCCAGAAATTCATCTCAAAACCGTTTAAACGAATCATCATCTATATAATATGAAGAAACATCCGAAACTCTTATCAAAATTCCATTGAATCTCATATAATATCGTTACATGATTATCCAACATGTTCCTCACATGTAATCATCCTTAAAAACGAACCATAAACAAAAGGGATACCAAATTTACCTGGATTATACTAACTAAAAAGAAGAACACTAGAGCTCCATCCAAAGAATCATGAACAACTTGAAGAACAAGGCTTGAATCCAAGCTCTCAATCTAATGTTGTTAAAGATTATCATTATACAATGTTTGGGAATCCCAAATAACTCCCAACTCTCTCTCTCCCGACTGAAGGAAGAAGAATGGACGAAATGCCTCACAATACCCGTCTGTCCCCTTTTATAATATTCATTATTAGCGTGCGCTAACATCTCATGTTTAGCGTGCGCTACAGCCTTAGCGTGCGCTAACTGACTTTGTTAGCGTGCGCTAACTGACTTTGTTAGCGTGCGCTATCGCACTCGCAGGCTACCGCCTTGCTCAGAACTAGCTTACGTACGTAATGCCCATGCATTAACGTACGTAAAACCTCCTGCCTAGCGTACGCAAGTCATTGACCTTAGCGTGCGCTATCCGAAGTTGAATTGCTACAGTACACACCTACCACTCGTGCCCCCACATGCCGAAAGCATCCGCGATTATCGGGATTCCTCTAACCGATCTGGAATTAACGTGCGCTAACCATACGGTTTAGCGTGCGCTAGCCCTACATGACAAACACCCACTGACCTTATCTGGACACGTGTCGAAAATGGCCGGGTCCACCCGCCGAAAGCTAAGATTCCATTATTGGCGGTCTGATGTTAGCGTGCGCTAACCAACATGCGTTAGCGTGCGCTAGCTGCATATAAAAATCAACCTGGGCCTACCTGTCGGCCACCTTCCGGAACTCACCCAGCAAGTCGTTACGTATGTTAGGGGTCCTCCTTAGCGTGCGTAACCGAACCTATTAGCGTACGCTAACTACACAACGTAGCGTGCGCTATTCGTGCCTCGTAGCGTGCGCTAAGCATATCTCCTAGCGTGCGCTATCGTGGCTGTGCCTAGCCATATTCAGCTATCCTCGACCAACATCTCGACATACCAAACGAACATACGGCACAATGAATACATATACGCATTTCAATAACATTATCATACGTTCACGACATCCTCAAGCACAATTATTCATCAACGATATCCAATCATATAAACGAAAAATATATCCGAAAAATCTGGGTATTACACCCCGTCTGACAGTGCCAGCCAATGACCAGCCGGCCCAGCCAGCTTAAATGACCAGCTTAGACCAATGAGTCACGTGTCCTGGCCAATTTTCCGGCTCATTTTTCGTCGAATCCAAAAAAATAATATTTTTCTAATTTTTATATTACACAAATAAATCAGTTTTTCAAAAGAAAAATAGATTTATATTGTAACATAAAATCATGAAAAATAATTTTTAGATGAACAATTAAACATCAACAATTAAAATTTTTATGATACTAAATCATAAAAAAAAAATCAAGCATTCCAAATGCAAATATCGAATATACGATCGCATAGACCTTTCTCCGATACCACTGTTGGGATTCGGTAATTAAAATCGAATTACGCAGCGGAAAATAAACCGGCCCAACCGGATAAAACCAAACCCCAAAAACGGACCGATCAAGCAAACGAATATAAATAACGAGGAAGAGAATCAAAGAATACTTACCCTCGTAGTCCTTTGATGATATAATCTTCGAAGGTGAAACCCGAACAAGCTTTCTCCGGTTACCGACACGAACACGAATCCAATTCGTTGTAGCTTGTTGAATGATCCAACACCGAAATTGCCGAATGTCTCTACGTTATTATGCGTCGGATATTGATCGGAAAAATAAAATATCAATTCGTTCTCAAAGAACACGGCTAGGAATTGATACGGTATTTTTCTTCTCTTCTCTTCTTCCTTTTCTTTCTCTCAAAGATGAACAAGAAAAAAAAATTTCTTTCCCTTCCCTTAAGAACTCACGGCTGAATTCACCTTCATGTGGTGAGTTATGGTCTTGTTTTATAACATGATTGAAAAGATATTAAAGATCAATATTATCATGTTATCTTTTGTCTTCATGTACAAAAACAACTCAAACTCACCCCACACCACATCATGACAACTAAAGGAAGTATCATGCAAGGTGAGAGGAAAATGAGGGGGGCGGCCCACTAGATTTTAGGTGAGAAAACGAGCCGAGCCACTCGGTTCATGTACCGGACGTTCGCGTGTCTAGTCCGTTAAATACACTTCGTTTTATCCCAAATGTATTTATACTTAATTAATTAATCCAATTAATTAATTTTATCAAATATAAAATTATAATAATATATTTCCAAGAAATAATTATTTATGAATTAAATTAATTACCCAGTAATTAATTTCAATTCACTAGACCGCATGATTTATCAAATAAATCAAATTAGATATCTAATATCCAATATTAATGAAGAGATAATAAATACATATTTATCCATCAAATATCCTTGTGCGCGACTCCGTAGGTCCATCTTAGTCGGCAATGGGAGGAACCAAGGAGTACGGGTAACACATAGCCGATCCTAGTGCTTCGCATCAGAACCCAACTAAGAACGAATGATCGGATCATTCCAAAACCATTATGTCGTGAATACCGTATACGTATAAACCCTTCAATCATATGTCCCGGTCAAGTATTAGGGTCACGGAAAAGTCAAACCTCATCAGAATTTGACACTATGCTTTCTGTTAATGCAAACTGAGATCATCGAGCTCTCGTGTATCAAATACAACTAGCTCTAAATACTTTGGCCAAAGACTTATAATCTCATTTGCCATTAACCGCATAGGACATTTACCTGCTCACTTACAGGAGAAAGAATTCTCTCTTGGTATTCAGTAGAGACTGCTACTTGCCCACTAAGTTGCATTTCGAGGTTGACCCCACCCACTGGCGATTGGATCGAACTACTCTAATGACTAACTTAATGTCACTAGCACATCTCCTACTGAAACCTCAAGTCAAAGGTCCACATATACCTATCACAACCTTTCGATCCAGTCATTGACAATCCCTGAGTGATATCCATGTGACCGAATCGAGGTGAGTCGTGTTCGAGTATACTAATCTCACTAGCATACCTATAACGTGTGCTCCCACTAACCCTTAGTGAATACCGGCACTCTACATGTCAAAGTACACATTATACAAGTCTTGTCTAAACTTATTGCCCAGTTAAGTTTTATCGACTTGCGAACGAGTTAAGCATTCGAGCTCTAAACACTTCCAGTGCCTATCTCCTTATCTCCATAAGGAGTAGAATGTTTGCTCTCAAATGCAAGGACTATTATTCTATATATCAAATCACAATGCCAGTGATATACAATAATATAGAAATAACTGTTGCCTTGTTAAATTTTTATAATTACAATACATATGCTCTCACTCTCTCATCCTCTGAGTGGCATTCGAGGGCATATCTCTAACAGTAAATTCACATTTAAATCAGATGTCGGACGAGTACGATTATATAAATTATAAATGGGTTCGAGTGGTTGAATCCCTGCCTCATCTTTTTGTTTTTTAGTTGTGTTATGCCGCTGTGAGGAACTCCGAATCGCTGAGGCTAACTGTTGGTGAGATATCGGTATTTGCGCCGTTTGTGCGGAAGCGTAAATAATTGCGGAAATAAATGACACGCGGATTTATAGAGGTTCGGCCAAACGTGCCTACGTCCTCTCTTGATGTATCTTTTTCTATAGGCTTAAGATCAAAACCTCCACGCGTCTCTTCTATCGGTCGAGGGACTGCCGTTACAAGCTCGTCTTCAATCGGTCCGAGTAAAACCGTTTTTCCTTTTCTATTGGATAAGGAATCAACCACTCTAGCTTTCTATTGGTACTAGATAAACCTCACTAAGATAGCGATTGTGATTCTAACAATGACGGACCCTTGATCCTAATAACACCGAATCCAATCGTATCTTTTCTTTTTCTCACTCGTGTATGATTTTGTGTATAACACTCAATCATTCTAATTTAAGCTCAAGAACAACAACTATAATGTTTACAATGATATCTCAAGTATATATGAATTGTTCAATGTTGTTGTGTGGAATGATACCAACTTATTTGGTATTTATAGCCTTCTTCCACAAACTAGCCGTTACTGCCGGTTGAAATTAGCGTGCGCTAGGCTGACTTCCTTAGCGTGCTCTATCGCATGTTTTTGCCTTTATCATACGTTATGTACTGTTACGTACGTTAATGTTCTTCCAGTTTTAGTCACAGTGGCTTCTGTCCTTCACACTTAGCGTGCGCTAACACTTCCAATGTAGCGTACGCTAATCATGCAACATTGCATGCGTCATATATCCGTTAATATTTTTTGACTTGTAGCAGATTCTCCCCAACGGATTGATTGACTTGATTCAAATTGATATTTAGCGTGCGCTAAATACATCTCTTGCGTGCGCTAAGCTTACTTCAGTGCTTACGTCATTCTGTGTTTGAATCTCTTCACAACGGTAATATTGGCTCGATAGCATGCGTTAATCATCACGTGTAGCGTGCGCTATCCTCATCAGGTGACTTCATTTCAGGCTAATTCGAATTCGTATGATCTGCAGCCGGGACCTGTTAGCGTGCGCTAACATATATATTTAGCGTGCGCTAGCTTTGTATTTTGTCCAGCTTTTTGCGTCTTCGATTCCTTCGTCGTTTTGCTTCGCCTTTGTTGTTTTGTTTTGTTTAGCAACTTAATCATCAAAACATTATTTATGACTATGTAGAATAAATATTCCAACACTAACTAATAAATATAACTGGCGAGTTTTTTGTATTAATAAATTTGATTAATAAAATATAATTTTATTATATATATAATACTGTTATGCATCTGGAGCACCACATTAACTCTCTCACATCTGGTAGTTTTTCTATTCTATATTCTTATTTATTTAAAACTTTTATCCCATCTTGATTTTAAATGACACTCCACTCAATGAATAATTAAATAAATATTTAACGTAAATATGTATTTTAGCCATAATTATTTTACACCACCACATTAATTTGGTCATCTATTGAGTTGGCCAAATGAATTATTTTATTCTTATTAGAAAATTAAATTTGGTAAATTATTAATTAAATCATTGGCCCAAATATGTACATATTTATTTTTCAATATCTAATATATATATGCATAAAGATTATTTTTAGACTTTTATATTTTTCTAATAAACTCGATTCTCTTCACTTACAAATAAATATATAAAGTATCTAATAGCAATATGGATTCGAAGTACCATGTTAACTGTCTCTCCTACATGAAGTTTTTTATTTTTTATTATTTATCTAAAATCTTGAATCCCACATCAAAGTATAGGTATATAAATTGTGAAGGGTTTTAGAGATTGTATAATTCCAAAATTATATTAGGAATTTAACTTTTAATCTTTTGTCATTTATAATAGTTATTCTGAACATTTACTTTACAAGGTTTGAGTTTACATTGAACCAATTACTATAGCCATTTTTGTTTACTTATTTAAATTATATAAATTTAAATACGTTGAGTAATATTAGTATCTTTTCTGCTGTCGTTTTTATTTTTCAGCCTGAAATATACGTACACGTTCCGGTTCATACTCGGCTTGTAATTTTTTGTAGAGTCGTATCGAAGCTGTAAATTGTAAGTCTAAGCCTGCTGCAGATGTATGTTTATTATTGTGCCAGAAATTAGAGACTGGAGCTACTGGATAATCCCCGGGTATCATTTCCAACTGCAAAAAATTAAAGTTCAATAATAATAGTTAGTTATAATTGCATAAAATATATTATATAAAAAATAAATATTATATCGTTTTTGTTACCAATATCCAATGGGTGTTTCCGTTCACGTTCCCTATCACCACCCTTGCGGTCGGAGATGGATTACAAGAATCCAAGGCTATGGGAGGACATAAATATGCCCCATAATAATTGAATGCAATTACGAAAACATTATACACGATCGCAACCAAGTATCCACAATCAGGCATTGAAAACCACTTAACTCTCGTTGCAAAATCATAATTGAAGTGATCAAAAAGTGCCTCCAAACCTTCCGTGGTAACACCGTATATAATATTTTCATATATTTCTCTTCTTTTGCGGAGTTCATCTAGCATATCCTGTCGTACCCTTGGCCAGAAGTTTTCATTTCCGTAGATGGCGATTGCAACCGCTCTAAATCCACAATTTCCATCTCCAGTCACATCCGTGTATGATTGAATATAATCTCTTATGTAGGGGGGAAATCTTCCTGAAAATGAGACCGACTCTGATGAGCGGTGTTGTTCCGAGGCGGAATATTTTTAGAAGCAGGGGACTTGGGGGGCTTTGAAGTGTGATTATTTGGGAATTTTTGGTGAGAATAGCTTTTACGACCTTGCGTATATGTGTTATTGCTACCTTCAGCAAAGTTCCCCGTATAGTGAGCTTCCGACGTTCTTTTTCTACGACCTTCTAGTGGAATATCCTGACCTGCGTTCGTTGCCGCCACTCTCCCTTTACCTTTTTGTGTTGGGGAGTTTTAGCTCCGAAAATCTTGCCGACACGCTCAAACATTGAAGGTTTGCGATCTGTGCTTCGAGTCGTCTTATTCTTTTTTTCAACCGCCGGAGGTGCAGCAACGTCTTCTGTGTCGTCGAATAAACTTCTCCACGTATTAACATCGACATCATCATTGTTTCTGTTGTTGGTAGGAATATCTGGAAAATTAATACCCAGTGTTCTCCAGTACGAATCAATACACGAGATAGGGATATTTTTTTGTGCTGACATGTACCAGAGAAGCTCATAGTGACACGAAAGCCCATGTGTTCTCCTAAGATAACACCCGCACATTTTTTTGCCTAGATACTTGGCAAATTCTTTGAGAATAAGGTTGATCGCTTTTGTAATACCCGTAATTTCGATTTCCGGTAATTTCTTTTTTTCGGCGAAAGTCCATTTTGACAATTCGTTCATGACCGTTTCGTCATTCTGAGAATGATTAATTCTGCACTTTTTGTCATCCGATATCATTTCGGTGTCGTTTTGTTGAGTTCCGTGCTTTTTGGCGACTTTTCCACACTTGAGTTCGATTCTTGCGAATCTCATTTTAAACTGCTGTTTCGAGTTTCCCGTAAGTCCGTTTAACTTTGTTAGACGTGTTGTGAACTTCGGTTTGGTTATTCGATCACGTATCGTGATTTTCGGGCGTTTTGAGCCATTTTGTAATTTACTCAAAGTTGTGGGTATCCTTATTGGTATTTGTTGTTTTGACCCTTTTTCATAGTCGCGTGCGATTAATTGTTGCATGGTATTTATTTTCGGATCTATGTTGTTGTCCGAGAGCATTTCGTCGTGTTCGTTTCGTGCGTTTTCGGAAATCGAGTCGTCGGATCATGACGGCTGAGCATTGGCCGGACAGGTGCGGCAGGCACGGTCGGAAGTGCTGGGCCGGCAGGCGAGCACGCGGCGAAGCGTAGCGCGCCTTCTGGCCGGAAGGGCTGCGCGCTTCCGGCAGTGTAGAACACGCGATCATCGGCCAGCGTCTGTTGTCGGGGCGGAGGGCTACTGGAGTACTGGACTCGGGGACGATCGGCAGGTAGCGCACGCTACTGTCGGGCATTGCGCACGCTACGACCGGCAGGTAGCGCACGCTATCTGGACGAGTCAGTAGGGCAGTGGGGGCTCTGGATTGCGGCCTGGTCCGATAGCGCACACTAGCTCGGCAGCCTAGCGCACGCTAGTCCGGCCCAGTATAAATGTGGCAGAGCAGCCTCATTTTCACTCGTTTTTCATTTCCTTTCTTTTCGATCCGCGAATGGAGCTTCGGAGGAGGCGAATCCATGTTGTTGAACAACAAATCCACGAAGTTCTTGAGTTCATATCATGGATTGATCATCCTATATCATCCTTTGATCCAGCGAATCAAGGTAATCTCTCCTTAGAACCCTAATTTCTTAATTTTGGGGTTTTTGCGTTTTTGTCCGATTCGTTCCGTATTGTTGATTAATTCATGATGGGTATGATTAATCTTGATAGTATTCTTGTGTTTAACATCATTTAATCCATTATTCTTCGTCGAATCGAAGTATACTTCTTGATTTCCTTCGAATCGACTTTTGGTGGATTTGTTCTCGATCTCGTTTTCCATCCGTATTTGATGGATCGATTGTGGTTAAATGATGTTGTTAAACATTTTCTATGGATTGTATATCCATATTTCGACTTGGAATTCCATTTTCGTGTTTTGACGGGACGAATCGTGTTCTTGGCCGTTTTGGGGGAAACACTTGAACTTTCGTCATTCGTTCTTTGAATTCAACGGCTTTGAGTCGTGTTATGGAATTCATTTTCATTTTTGTGATTGTCCTTCGTAGTTTATTATCGCGAGTTGGAGTTCGGTGGAGTCGGAGGGTTCGTAGTCGGTTCGTGCCAACCTACTTCGGTCGATTCTCCGCGTTGTTCTTATTCGAGGCAAGTACCTTGCCCATACTTTTATTGTTTTGTGGATATGATGATTGGTGATCGTCTTGGTATGTTTGTTTGTTTGTTTGAAATGAGTTTTCAAAAGATTCGGCTAGCCTCGTTAAAGGCTCACTTTCAAAACGAGTGTGTTTTGTAAATTGTGTGGGTTGTAAGTGACTACGTGAATCCTTTGGATATGTTTGGTGTTGATGTTGCGCTTGATAATGCGTGTGTACGTATATTATCTCTTTTCGGTGCGTTATGGTTTGACGTGGTGTTTTGCTAAGTGTTTGATGTCTCTGGGTGAATTGTTTGGGTATTCTTGGTGTGATATGTTATTTGTGCATGATTGATTCGCTAGCTAGCTCGGGAGGGTCCTTCGAGGCCTCTGGTGTGATTCATGGTGGCGTCCTAGTCCTAGGCGATGCCTGTGCTTGATTGTTTCACTATCCAGCTCGGGAGGGTCCTTCGAGGCCTCGAGTGGGATTTGTGGTTTCGTCCCGGTCCTAGGCGATGCCTGTATGTGTATGTTTTGTGAATGTGTTTGCTCACCTCGGGAGGGTTCGACGGGGCCACGGAGGGAGTCCAATGGTTTCGCCCTGGATTCACGAGTGAAACTTCACCGCTGCGTGTGTATATTTTGTGAATGTGTTGCTCACCTCGGGAGGGTTCGACGGGGCCACGGAGGGAGTCCAATGGTTTCGCCCTGGATTCACGAGTGAAACTTCATGGGTGCGTGTGTATTTTATGTCCGTCGAGGACGCGTGACGTGGGTTTTTAACCTCGTGTATTGTTGTTGGTTTAAATTGTGAAAACAAAACCTTGGGCTGTGGCCCTATTGATTTTTGGAAAGAGAAGGATTTGATAATCCTAAATTGTTTTCTATTAAAACTCACGATGGCATTTTAAACCGTTTTATAAATTGTTTTCCCTTGATTTGCGATCTTTCGGTTTTGAAATGTTTTACCCAAACTCATGCCTCGGGAAGTACTTTTCGTTACTTTTGGATCTTTGAGGATTCCTGGTTATTATTATTCTTGGAACTTGTATTGTATGGCTCGTATTTGCACTTTGTTCTTGCACTAGCAAAACAGTGGAGTTTTGCTAACCCCGAGTATTCGGGGGGTGGATGTCTGTCTTTGCATTCAGGTTTGGGAGCATAACACAGGGTCGGTACGAATGATGATGAAAGATGAACGATACTAATCACACGAGGATCCGTATGATGTCACTGGTTTAGTTATAGTTTATTTTCCGCTGCAGTATTCTTTCCCGTTGTACGGGAGTGTGTTGTATTCGACCCCTGCGTGGGCACGTAATGAGTTTGAGTTGTATGTATTTATTGAAAGACCAAATCGGTCTACTGAGTCATTTTAGCCTTAAAGGCATTGTTGAGTTGTTATATGTTGTTACCAGCCTGGTAGATCCTTGAGGAAAGGTTCTACGTCGTGTAATATCCCTGAGCGGATTGGGGGTGTTACAGCTTTGAACGATACACTGCGCATTATCTCGCTGAAGAAGTCTACGTTTAACAAATCGGTTCTCATCTTCTGAGTGTTGTGGCTTACTTGTTTTTTAATCTCGCAGATCTGCAACTCCATGACTTGATGAAGACGATCGAAGATAACGTCAAATGGGTGTAGGCCGCCGGGGAGGTTTATTTTCACCCAATGATGCTCTTGCTCAATCCTACACGTAGCAAAAATTTTAGTTATGAGAGAATATTTGAATACCGATGGTTTGATTGGTGATAAAATTACCTATTTGTGGTGTAGTTTCCATAGTATAGGCGATGATCGATATACGCGCCCAACACTCTATCTGCAAAGGGTGTAATCCACGTATATATGCGTCCAACACTCTCCTCTCTCTCTCTCTTCTCTATCATGGTCTCTGTCCCCCTCTCTCTTTTTGGTCAGGTGGAATTAAAAAAGAAAAAAAAACTGTCAGAAGTGTGCTTTTAGTCACACTCATATTTTATTTACTGAAATCTAAAAAGCTATGAAATTGCGCAATATGGTAAGACCCTCTAAATCCTTTAAATCGCATGAAATCTCCTGAATTCTTCAGGACGGTACAAGTGTGTAATACACTTTCATACATATGAGAATTGGCAACATTTTGCTATATATATATATATCAATTTAATCTTCAATTACATTTATATTCACCACCAAACTATAAAATTAAAAAAATAAAATAATTTTTATTGTTTCTTATAAAATTTTTGCCTTTTTTTGCAATTGCATATAATCATTTTAAGTCATTTCGATCTTTTTGTATATTTTCTGATTTTATATCATATTATTTATTATTTTGGTATGTTTTTGACATTTCATCAATTTTTTAATCTTTTACATTAAAATTTTGCCATTTTTCAAATGCATACAATTATTTTAAACTCTTCCAATATTTTATATATTTCTTATTTTATCTCCTATTATTTATATTTTACATGTTTTTAATTTTGTATTTTAATATTTAATTGCTTAAACTTTGGTTATTGGGGGGGGGGGGTAATTAAGATTTAACGAAGATCAAACTACCGCCATTAGTTGTAAATGGATGTAAAAGGAGTTAGAGAGGGGTGTGCAACTCAATTGTAGAGCTCGTCTCATCAATTTAAGAGATTTGGGGTCTAACGCTTTGACCAATCTTTGACATAGCACAACAAGTGGAATACATAGGCCATTTGGAAAATCTGAATTATTTTATTTTATTTTTCATAATAAATAAAAATTTGAATTATTTTATTTTATTTTAAAAATAAAACCTACTAATTTTATTTTCCTAAAAAAATTACTTTTCATAAAAAATTTAAAAATCTAAAAAAAACAGAATAAGAATTAATAATTTAAATAATTTGGAATATATATAATAAAAAATTATTATCTCTATTTCTGAACTTTGATTTTTTTAATAAAAACAGAAACTTATTTTTTAAAATAAAATTACTAAATTTTAACAAAAAGGACAAATACTAAAAATTTATATTGTTTGCATCAACAAAATAAAAGTTTGTAATTTTGATTTTTCTTAAAAAAATCTGAAATTTTTTCCCGTGAAAAAAAAATATTGGATATATATATATATATATATATATATATATATTTAGCTCAATTACCAGTCTAAAAATATAATAAAATTAGAATAAATATACAAAAAATATAAAAACTTAAAAAATAAAAATATAAAAATCGAAAAACAAAATCAGAAACTTTTTTATAAAATTTTAAAATTTTGTTAACAAATCATTTATATTGATATATTGATATATTGCCACGTCACAAGATAACTGCCACATAGGTGTGGCGTTAGTCATTAATGGCTTCAATTGACGGCAGACCCTAACGCTGCATAAGGGTCTAAACACCAGACCCCTGTTTGATACGTTTTAAACTTTAGGCCCTCAAATGCTAAAATCAGTAAACATTAGGTACCATTTCGGTCATTAAAATAAATACTGAAAGAAAAAAGACAAAGTATAGAGAGGCGAATATTATGATATAATTTTATTAATGACTGACATACTTTACTAACGACTGTTCTACAAATATTTATATATCCGCAATTTTTATATAATCTTGTATTGGGATAATTACAATAACGTGAACAAGTAATATCTTCTCAAATTTTCTGAATGAGGTTCCAACTCTATCTTCTTGAACAGTGATAATTTGGCTAAACACCATTAGGTCTAGCTCGGTCTGCTGAGTAAACAAGCGCCTCTTACTACAATCAGATACGTCGTGTCGAGGCCTACCAAATCTGCATCGTCTCATTCGTGGTGCATTCTCAACATAAATGTCGGATATAATTACTCATTTCAATTTAATGAAATGCGTTTGGATATAAGAACTTGTCGCGTATATATTGTAATTTCTTGATCATTACAACAACTCGATTTTAAACCACCAAAACTTTGAACGAATTTAAACAAAAAATTTACAACCATCCATTTATAATAACCATTCCGGTCCAACTAATAATGAACCACAAGTACAACAATGGAAATCCCCACAAGTACTAAAGAATTTACGGCGAAAATATGTACTCAGGAACTTCAAAACAACAAAATAATGCACTTACAAGTGTCTCGAAATACTTTCTTTGAAATATCAGAATGTTTGTTCTTTGGCCGTCGCCTCGCCTTCTCAGGCTGCCATTAGTACACAATTCTCGATTTTACACCCGCCTGATCAAGGATCATCTGATACAGGTGGGTGAGTTTCTCGTCTCTCCCTCAACCAAAAAAAATAATGCACTTACAAGTACTCCAAATCTAACCACATGTACTCATCATTATTAAGTACTTTAAAACTACCAAAAATCTTGCAAATAATATAAATGACCAAAACATATACTATAATAATATAAATGACCAAAACATATATATAATAATCAGTTATTTCGGTTTTTTTAATTTAAAATATCAGTATATAATTTTTCGTGTACATGGAATTAAAGAAATCAATACCCATTATCCGAAATTCAATTTGGAAGGAGGATCCATTCCAATATCTAAAATTCTCGCGAATTTTTTAGGTAATCGAACCAAATCGAACCGTTTATACCAATTCAGTTCGGTTATTCGGATATTCGATTTTTAGTCTCATACCTACCGGTGAGTGTGTGACATAGATTAAAAGATAAAATTTATTGATTCTGACTGTGTTTTAACGATTAAAAAGTAAAAATCCGATTGTTTGATGTGGTATGATGTACTTAACCAAATATTATAATTTTAAATAGACACCTTTTTAACCAAATGTTATATTTCGGACCAAATGAAGTGATTATTAAACTCCTCGGGTAGAACAAATAAATTTATTAGAAATTATTATATAGAGTTAATAGGTCACCCGTGAGAATTGAATAATTCGATCCACCTATAATATTTAAAATAAAAGACATGTTTTGGTGAAACTATTTAAGTGCGGACCACCCCAATTATTTAACTCCTTGTCTCACAACTGCCATCACGCATACAAAAACTCCCATATACAAACAGTGTAGAAAATTCAATGAACAATAGAACAACATTAACTCCACCCGTGATCAATTAAAAATTACTACATCATAGAAGAAGAGCATTTGGTCTGTGGACTCACGTTTCCGTTGTGATTGGATCCTGACGAAATTAAAAGATTTGGTGCAATGTATTTTTTCTTCTTAAATTCTAGCTCAATAAGGTTATATTCTTTAGAACCGAATTTCTTTAATCGAATCGAACCGAATTTTCTTGAATAGAATCGAATCGACAGGTAAAATGCTTTGAAATTAAGCCCAAAAGAACAGAGCTTAAATTGGTATAGATGACAAAATTAACCGTGGTTTCAGACACCAACAGATATTCATCCGAACAGGTCTATTCCGAGTAGTCACTTTCGGGTCTGAGTACGGGTTTGGGCAGGTACATAAAAGATCCTACGGGTCTGGGTGTATATATATTCAGACCCGCAAAACCGCCCCTTTTTTTATTTGACTATTTTATTTCCTATCAGAATAAGCATAGAAATTCAATCACTACTATATAAGTATAAGTAGGAAGTTAATTTTCTTTTGTATGAATACAGATGGAAGACTTAACTATATATGAATACGAGGCGTTACGAACCCGTGCGATGCACCGGCTGTGCTTTTGGTTGAATATCTACGTGTTTTGTACGTAATGTTTGTGCAGATGTTTATATACTTTGTATCAAGATTGCGTTAATCTGTGTAATATAAGTTATATCACTATGTAACGCCCCGACTTTCTAGGGATAATTATTGGGGAAAATAAATAAAAGGTAAATTTGACGAAGAATAACGCCTACAAAGTCGAGTCGCTACACTGACATAAATTAAATACCTTTAATTAAGGCAATAACACGTCATATATACGAAATAAAATTTGCGTCGGAAGAATAAATTATAAATTGTTAATTTCTAACAAAAGTTTCCCCAAAAGAATTTCGAAACATTTGACATAAGAAAAACATCATTTAATAATTTTCATTCATATGCACTCTCGGCTTGCTCCTTCGTTCATCCGACTCGATTTAACCTGCGGGATCAATGAAGGTGGGGGTGAGCTTCCTTCAGCTCGTGGAAATCTCACTTATCACAGTAATATATAATCTCATGGAAAGTATAAAATGAATAATCTATCATATCTTTTCCTCAACATGAATACATACACACAATATTACGTATAGCATGAATCTAGCACGCATAACACGAATATTGAGGTTGCGCAGGTGTCCCCACAACAACATGAAACATACACATATAACATGAATCGAGCACGCATGTGAATATTGAGGTTGCGCAGGTGTCCCCGCAACAACATATATCTTAAGATAGTCTCTTTACACTTATACATGTGAGCCTGATTCACAACATGTATCGTCAATTTTTAAACATGAATTGAATATCACATATTGAATTGAATATCACATATACAATCCAATTAAAGCAATTAAAGTGATAGTGAAAATTCTACGAATAAATGATGCTGTCTGACTTGAATATGGAGATGCTCGACTCACAGTCCTAAGCCCGTAAATCCTCGATAAAGTCTACATGTAATAATATTTTAATCATTATAAAATATTACGATATAATGACGGAAATTAAAATATACATGCATAAAATCGGACTAATTATTAATATTAATTGAAAGGTTAATATTTTAATGTCTTGGTCAAAATGGGACTGAATTGGAGGTTTAAAAGTTGAGTGAGGTCAAATTGTAAGAGTTGAGAAGCTGACTGGGTTAAAATCGAAGAATCATAAATCAAAACGGGTTTAAATTGAAGTATACGGAATTTTTGGGGTTAAATTGGAAGCTGTAGGAAAATATGAGGGTAAATTGCAAAACCCTAATAAATATTTTAAAATTGTTGTCATTAATACTCTCCAATCATTTTTAGGACTTAATCTTTCATTATATATGATGATGAAATCCGAAATAGAGTCTCTCACACACACACACACATATATATATATATATATATATATATATATATATATATATATATATATATATACTGCTTTTATCTACATTTCCCATTCAAATCAGGGTTTCTAACGTCTCATTTTATTTGCTTAATAATAGTACTGTAAGGACTATGTGAAGATTTTATTTAATTAAATTCGATATAAGAGTAACAAGACATGGCGAAATGTAAATTTGCTACTTTTAATAGTAACATTTTTCCTTGGTATTGAAATAATTTTAATTTCCGTAGCTAACTTATATTTTAATTTCAAATATGACAAAGATCGATTAGCATTTTCTAGAATTATTGCAGAAGCTCAGGAAAAATTATTGAAGAAGCCAACCAACAAATAATTAGTGATATGAAGTATTCCGCTCCATATGATCTCTGTTTATAATAAGGTTATAATTGAAAATATCTCGTTTAGATATGTAATTCTTAATTATTAGATAAAATGAAAACATTCCTCATACATGGGAAGGGAGAGAGTATCAAATATAATATCAAATGTTCAACAATAATAAACTTCCAAGAAATGATAGAAATTTACATTAAATTAAATGAACAATTAAACCTCTTTTTTTTTTGTTCTCAAGCGACCTTCGGCAGATCTCCGACAGGTCACCGGCCGCTGGAGCTCCAGCTATCCTTTTTTTTTATGGTTGACTATCGAACTATTTTGACGGACGGCCGATAGAAAATGTTTGAATGAGAGTGATATTTTTGAATTCGCAGCCTATGGGCTCGGATTCCTCGCCCTAGAAAAGGACTGTTTAGAGTGTGCTAAAAGCTATTCAAACCAATATAAGATGAAAAAATTGAATGGTAAAAAATCAACCGATCTCGTAATTTCAATAAAAAAGTGATAACATCTCAGGTGAAGAAGGCATCATGATTAAGGCTGAAAAAAATACCGAATAATTGATCCGAACCAAAAAATCAATTGAATCGGACAAAATTAACTAACAAAAATTCTAAAACCGAATAATTTTGGCCAAAACCAAACCAAACCAATTCGGTTTTAAGCTTTACATATTAAAACTCTTAAAATTCCACTCAAAGAAATAAATAAACTAATAATAATATATGTATAAATCTTATGAACATATAGCTAATAAATTAACTACTGAGTCACTCATTCTAGTCAGCAAAAAGGCGAAATCCTCGCCCTGCAGGCCCACCCCTACCCGACGAGAGATTGGTGGAGGAATTAAATCACATGACTAACTACCACTAAGTGGGAGGAACGATCTTGCAGTGTCGCTGAGCCTATCCCCACATTAGAAGAATAAAGCTCCCACACTGGCGCTGTAACTCGAACTCCGCTCATAAAGAATCTGCCACCTGTAAACTAGTTGAGCTGCCCATACGGACCACTCATTCTAGTTCTTCTCATCTTATGAGGTTGCCGCTTGACTGTGTCAAAATGTGCACGGTAGAAGTGCTCGGTTGGTATGTAATGTCAAATAAAATTAGTAGTTGAAAATTGAAATGAACATATGAAATTAAATAAGATTTATTAATTCAAAAACAGTTGTAATAATTGATTAATTATTTTTTTAATCAGAAAATCTTTGTTACATAAGCAACAATTGCTTAGACACAAGAACTGCGCGTCCATGCTAATTACAAAAATACAATAGAACCAATATAAATTAATACATTTGAGACGGAAAAAAATATTAATTATAGAGAGATATTAATTAATCGATAAATTAATAATTTATTAATTTAAAGAGATATTTTATATTCAATCAATTTAAAATTAATTATATCAAAATTCTATGAATTTAAATTTAATTACATAGAGATATTAATGAGTATTCAATATTATTAACTTGAATCTAATTATTCAATGTTTTAAAACTAGATTCGTACGTATGTTCAATGTTCTAAAACTAGATTCATACGTACAATATGTTCAATGTTAAATACTTATGGAAGAATTACTATATATATGACAAAAGATTTGTAAAAAACATACCAACAAATACAATGACTTATAAAGGTGTTGAAAAAAAATCATAACCGATCAAATACGCAAGTCACTATGTGAGTACAAGAGAGATCATCCCACCCTTACCCAAAAAGACTTGCAACAGTGGCTCGATCAGAATTTTCATTTGAAAGTTAGTCAAGGTACTATTTCAAACACTCTCAAGAGGCCATCTGAGTATCTTGATGCTAACTTAGAAAAAGGAGGAGAAACAAAGAGGCACAAACCAGCAATGTTTCCAGATATGAATAGGTTGTTTATGAGTGGTTCCTGCAATACCAAGATCGTGCGAATATATCGGGAGAGCTCATTTTGGAGAAGGCGAGAGAGACAAAGAAGATGTTATATCCTCAACAACCTGCTGGGTCGAACAAATTTTCTCAAGGTTGACTTGAGAAGTTTAAGATGAGACATGATATCAAGTCATTTCGTCGTTTCAGAGAAAGTGGCTCTGTTGACACACAATAAATTGAGAAACAATTGGAGTTTATAACGAAGAAGATAAATCAGTTCCCTATGAAAAATGTGTTTAATATGGATGGAACTGGTTTGTTTTACAGGTTACAAGACGATCATTCTCTTGCAACAAAGCAATTGGAAGGAAAAAAAAAACAGGATAAAGAAACGCTTACCGTTGTTATATGTTGCAATGAAGATGGATCAGAAAAAATTCCTTTATGGATCATTGGTAAGTGTGCTAAACCACGTTGCTTCAAGAATGTGAATATGAGTTGCTTAAATTGTGAATATCGTGCTAACAAGAGAGCATGGATGACTAGTGTGCTTTTTGATGAATATGTTTGTTATCTTGATCGAAAAATGCATGGTATTTTTTTGTTTTTTTGGTGGTAGATAATTGTCCTGCTCATCCCAAAATTATTGAAGGACTAGAAAATATTGAGTTGTTCTTTCTACCACCTAACATGACATCAAAGATTCAACCTTGTGATGCTGTGATAATAAGAGCTTTCAAGATGCACTATCGTACGAGGTTCTACCGTATGATACTAGAAGGCCATGAGTTGGGACAATCCGATCCAGAAAAGCTTAATGTTCTAGACGCCATTAAGCTTGCAGTCTTATCCTGGACTATAAATGTGCGGCAAGAGACAATAGCCAATTGTTTTAAACATTGTAAAATTCGTTCAGTGAATGAAGAAGATTCAACAAATTTACATGCGGATACTGAAGCAGGTACTCATGAACTCGCTGCATTGATTAAAAATTTTCATCATCACAATCAAATGGATGTCAATCATCTATTGGATTATCCGGGTGAAAATGAAGGATGTTCACAAATCCAAAGATTAGAAGAAATTGTTGGTACTATAATTGAAAATTCAATTGAGGATGAAGCTCAAGATGATATGGTACCATTAGAGCCGCTTACGCAAAAAAGAAGCAATATAAGCGTTGAAAATCTTTCATACTTTTTTCATGCAGTCAGAGTATACCACAATAGATCTTTTAAATGTCGTGAAAAAAGTGAGAGATGAGATTCATTTTGATTTGAATTTCAATAGAAAACAATCAACACTAGAGTCATATTTTACTAAATTGTCTTAATTATCTTTGTAATTTTCTGAGATTATTAATTTATGATATTGATGGTACCCTTGATTTTTAAAGGGGTCTAAAGAAAATTATTATCTAATCAATTTATCGAAATTATTAATTTACGCTTGTGGCCTAAGTCGGAACCAAAAAAATATTAATTAATTTATCAAGTATTAATTTAAAGAGGTTACACGAGCTTAACATCCCATCAGCAATATTGGGATGGTAATTCAATCATTAAATGAAAAAATGGACAAAACCAACTCCATAATCAAATATTGAGTAATTAATTAATAATATGGTGTATATTTATAATATTTGCAAATAATTAGAGTCGGACACTTACCGTCACGTGCCGGTTGTATCAGATTGTACTACTTTACGGTTTGTTGGTTCATATTCACTAGTGGAATTCAATATTTTTTTATTTGTCATTATACTTATATAGAATCACCATCTCTTAAATTTTTTATACGTACGCTGAAAAATAACTGAAATGAATGAATTTAAATAACCGAAATCGATTAGTTAAACCGAACGGACCTAATTTTTAAAAACTAATTTAGATTGATTAGGTTAGCATTATTATTATTGAAGTTCTACTTAAATATGTTCAATTGATGGTTTTATTGGTACGATTCGATTATCGAACCGATCTCAGCCCGATGTATGAGGCTTGGAAGTCAATATGAATCTTAGAAGCCATGTGAACAGTTAATATTGATATTTTCAAACGGAAATGTAAGAGACTAAAATCTCAGTGAAAACCCGTGGTCCGATAGAGCGGGTAGTCTAACATGGGGTAATTATTTTTGGTACGACGCTTTGTGCACGGTAGTTGTTGAAGATATTACAATCCGGGAGCAAGAGTCGTCTCTTGCCGTTTACACGGGACAGTTCTGAAGTGCCGGAATATTTTCTTCAAAACTAGTCACGTGTAGGAAGTGATTATCAAGAAAAAAAGCACATGATTACATGATGATTTTACACCCATATTCATGTCTAACCCAGAGTATCGTCCATGGTACACCCCCACGTAGTGCATCCCCTGCCGGATGTACTACACGTGACGTGTATGGACGGTGCAGATCGATGCACCATCTAGTGCATCAATCTGCACCGTCCATGCACGCCACCTGTAGTGCATCCGGTAGGGGATGCACTACATGGGGTCTCTCCATGGACGGAACCTCTAACCCAGCCTCGGGTTGCCTCGATCACTTTTTACAGAGGCCAGTCTGACCTGAAAGCAAAATCTGGGCTGAAGATATTTTGACAGATGGTAAATTTTGAATCCTGTAGAGTAGACTCTGCATGCATACTGTTCTTTGCTGCAGAAAATTTAAGGGGTCTTCTTCAGCTTGTTCTTTTTTCATCTCTTTTCCTTTTGGTTACTTTTATCAGTACATCTGCTCTACAGCTACTCGTGCCTATATGACCTATATATCAAAG
Organism: Orobanche coerulescens; assembly: GCA_033398695.1. Classification (NCBI taxonomy): domain Eukaryota; kingdom Viridiplantae; phylum Streptophyta; class Magnoliopsida; order Lamiales; family Orobanchaceae; genus Orobanche; species Orobanche coerulescens. Next base: position 7,159,569 of record CM065816.1, on the reverse strand, counting down.
TTTTCTATTTCCATGAATTAAAAAGAATCCAGTCATATGTTTAATTGTGATTTATTCCTTCGTCAACATGCGGTCTTTTTTATTAAAACGACATCGTTTTTTGTTACAACAAAAACGACGTTGTTATTGTCAAGACAGAAGAGTTTTTGTAATGGTGCAGAATTTTGGTGGTGAACGTGCACCACTGTGCTTAGGGTGAGTCTGCTTATTATCGTGTTTGATTGTGATTGACCCCTTCGTCAAAAATGCCGACTTTTCTCTTGTATTGTTATTTGTTTTTTCTCCAAAAATAGCTAATTACCATCCTACAATATATTTTTTTCTTTCAAAATAGACTCATTAACGGGCCGAGATGGAGCTGTGTTGCTTTACCTCGACACACAAGACCCGATCGCTATCGACGAGCCAAAATCCCGTTGCATTTAAAAACTTTAAACTATGTTTATTTATTATTTTTGCATTTTTCTTTGTGTTGGACATTATTTAATGGCTTTTAACTATTATGGAGTACTTAAACATACATGGAGGTATAAACCCGTTTAATTTACAGAGGAGAATAGACGGCTATTTCTTAGGAACATAGTCGGTAATAGGGGTGGACTCGGTTCCATTCGATTCGGTTTTTGACCGAAATCGAGAGTCGAACCAAATATTCGGTTTCGGTTTGGTTCGGTTCTTTTTGAAGTTCGGTTCGGTTAAGTTCGGTTTTATAAATATTCGGTTCGGTTTCGATTTGGTTTGATGTTTTTTCGATTCTTCACAATATAAATTCAAATATTATATACAATAGAATAAGTTATATATAACAACAATCCAACAAGAGTTATATATATGTTGAAGATAAAAGCTAGAGTTGCATAGCAATTTCCAAATATCTCAAAATATATAACAATCGTAAATCACAGTAGCTCATTCTCTCAACCTAAATTAATTGAATCACAAATTCATGAGCATATTATCGGTCCTTCTTGGACCCATGATAGTCTTACAAAAGGAAAACGAATTATACTAAAATTCGAAACACACCAAATTCACAAAAACAAGGTCATTTTAGTATGTTGAAATTTGACTTCGGTCCATTTCGGTTCGGTTCGGTTCCGCTCTATCCCGAACCGAGAACCGAACCAAATTAGTTCGGTTCGGTTCTGTTTTTTTATTTTTCAGTTCGGTCTTCTTCGGTTTCGGTTTTTCGGTTCTTTTTTCGGGTTTTTTCGGTTCGGTTTTGGATTTTCGGTTCCGAAATGCCACCCCTAGTCGGTAATATGTGGTTCACAAAAAAAAAAATCTTTCCTAAGTTAATAGCCAAAAAAATGTCTTGAAGTCCGTCTCAACAATGACGGGGTGTACCGGTACCAAAATTTATAGCATGGGACCGGGTTCATTGTGCGTCATTGTTATAGTTTGGATTTTCATCTTAAAACTAATTGACAATGAGAGGAGTGGCCTAAAATTTTATGTGACAAGGCCCATATATTCTACTAGATGTCGAATTCATACTTCAACATGCCCTCCTCATACGGCAAAATTGCAAGAGATGCATCTACTCACTTTCACTTGCCCCACATCCACATTATTATTTTAGTATCAATTTACATGCAATGTGCTGATGTGTCCATAGATGTGCCATGGTGGCCAATTTACCCGCCAAATCTATTTGCCACATCGTAAAACTACCTAGGTGGTTATAGTTTGTAGAACATTACAATAATGACCGAAATTACTAGAAAAATAAAATAAAAATTGAAGTATCCTTTGTGTGATTCGATTGATCCAAATTGGTATCAAGATTATCTGGCAGATTATTGTCCATACTATATTTGGATTATAAGTGGAAAAACTCTAGAAAATCTTGAAGTTGAATTCTAAAATCTACCACTACGCTAAGGGTAATTAATTCTCCGATCCTTAGATCTGGATAAATTAGTTTTGTTTATCAATATGGACTAAGTATATATATATATATATTGTATTAAAATTGTTAATTAATCTAGAAAATTAATCCATTAACAAATCTAAATAGATTTAGTGCTTTATATGGCCGTCGATCAAACACTTTCTGTCCATATTTCTGCTACGTTTTATTTCCAACAGATATAATTGTATGAGACTCTACCCTACAATCATAGCGTATTTATTGCAAATGCAAAAACATTTCATATGATATTTATTAAAAATATGTAAATGCAAAAACATTTCATATGATATTTATTAAAAATATGATATAACATATGATCGTTATGGTATGAGCATTTCTACTAGTAGTAATACTAGTAAAAATGAAAATTATTCTACCAAGGGCTATGTAAAGTTTTTTTATTAAAAAGAAAAAGATAAGAGTGAATAGCAATTACTCGAGAATTAGTTGTAACACTTATTATGAAATTGACACATATTTAACATCTTTTGAGCATGGAGCATTAGGAGAAAAAAATAAAGGAAGATGATAACTCTTTCGATATTTTGGGTCGGTGGTCTAAGAGGTCCGAATTTTATCAAGTCAGAGCTGTAATGCAAAGGAGATACTAGCCATTTGAGTATCAACTGTCTCTGCCGAACAAGTATTCAGTGAAGGGAATACATTATGGATGAACGACGTTCTAGATTAACACCGGAAATATAGAAGCTCAAACATTAGTTCATGTTGGGTAAAAGCCGAACTACGTCAATAAGATAATATTGATGAAGAGAGCGACATACATGATATCGTCTTTAGCAACGACGAGTGGGTCTAGCCTCCATTCCCACCTCCACCTCCATAAGGTAAGTTTAAGATAAGTGAACCATGAGATTTGATTCCTAAAGTACGGCGGTACGTACGTAGACAATTTAATTCAAATATTTAAAATTAAAAATTTTACTTTTAACTTTCGATTATAAATTAAGCCGAAGTTCGATTTCTTTTACACCCGGCAAAAGAAATTTGTGAACTACGAAAATTTTGATTCCTAAAAATGAATATGTATGCAGTTTACTTCGAATATATAAAATTTAATTTTTTATTTTAATGTTCAGTATTTGGTCAAAATATAGTTTTTTTTTTCTCCCGCACTATTTTGCCAATTTAATTGTTATTTATTTATTTATTTTCAACTTTCAGTAAAAAAAAAAAAAGACTCAAATTTTGATTTTTTGCATAATAAAAAACCCTCAAATTCGAACCGAATCAAGACGAAGCCGTCCGTTCCAGAAATCGTCCGAAACCATCAATACAGGCGGTCCAATTTCAATTCAGAAGTTCGAACCATCGATTTGAAACCAAAACCAGCAGTTGGAACCGTTTGGACAGCTCCAAAATTATACTCCGAATGAAGCACAAATTCTCGACAAGAAATGAAATAACGGCAAATAATTAATGAAATTATTATGGAACGGACGCCACTCACCAGTCACCAGTCCCTTTCAAAGCTACAGTTATTTAACGGACTGTACTGTGGGAAAAAAAGGGTCACAGACACACACACACTTCACAGACATAATCATTCGACTTGGGGCTTCCGACTCTTTTTCTCCATATAGAACGTGGTTGGTCTGCGCGTGATATAACATTTCAATTCTTTTTTTTTTAAATTATTAATTTTTAATCTTTTTTTTTTTTAAATTATTATTTTTAATAAAGTACAATTTTTTTTTTTTTTTTGATACCGAGGTTCCAAGCTTACACCTAACTAGTTATCGGGATAATGGCGCCGGTCCCACAAGATCGCTACTGGGTTAAATCGCGAGATGTGTATCTCCATTTCCCAAGTTCTTAAATATCCTCAACTACCGCACAAGCGAGTCGTCCCAGTGATTGCTCTTTGGACCCCCAAATCCAACCGCAGTTCCCACCGAGATCCGGCCTTCCACACCGCCGCAGCCTCAATATTTAATTGCTCCACCAACAGTCTGGAGGCTAGGCCCTAACCCTTAGTTAAAAACTAAGGGATCATTAGGCCTTGAGAAATTCAATTCCAAAGTGTTGCCACTAGGAATTGAACCCCTGTCAGGTGGCCAACTTCTTATCATTTGAACACTATTTTTTCAAATCCTATTTTTCTTTATTTTTTTTATCAAACTTTATAAATTTTAGTAACAAGAATTACTTGTAGCAAAAAGGCGAAATCCCTCGATTCTAAGGCCCCACCTCTGGCCCGACAGGAATTGGTGGGGGAATTAAATCATGGTGACTCAACGGCCCACTAGGTGGGAGGAACAGTGCTTGATGCTCACAAGGAGCTATCCCCACATTGGAGGAATAAAACTCCCACACAGCGGCTGACAGGACTCGAACCTGCATCCTTGTAGCAATCTGCCACCCAGAAACCAGTTGAGCTGCCCATGCGGCCAGTAACCAGAATTACTAATTTTATAGAATATTACATCGCATCCCAGGGCCGCTCCACCATTGTAGCACGCTATTGTCCGGTTTGAGCACTCTCCTACCTGACCTTCACTGATTTTTTTTCTGGGACCTCACGAGCAACTTTCCAAGAGATCATTCATCCTGAGATTGCCCAAGCGTCAAGCACGCTTAACTTCGGAATTTCTATTCAATTTGAAAGCTCATGCGCCAAGCATGCCTGTCCTTTCGAAGTTATTGAGTCCACAAAAAACCTCATGCTATATAGATGCGGACATGTACATATAAAGCATACCGCCCGTCTCCACTGTCGATGTCGGATGTTAGATATTATATAAATTTTAATTATAATATAAATAATTTTTTTTAAAAGCAAAATTTTCTATTGGCACAAAATTATATTTTGAAAATAAGTGAGACGAAAAAAGTATTAGCAAACAATTAAATTTTTACTTGCGGCTAAATTATGGATGTAATTGATCATGATGATCACTACAGATATTCTTCTCATATATTATCATGATGTAGTGAAATACAAGTTAGTGTCATTTTCGGACCATGTTCGTCATATTGAGACCATATAATATATATATTGTGTCGAGCCCACAATATCATCAGGAAATTTATTTTAATTTTGAAAGGTTTTATATTTTCTGTCCATATTTTATTTCAATAATTAAAAAAATGGCATCTCAAAACTAAAATTTCTTACGAATTTGATCAAAAAGTCGCTATATTAAAATCCAATAAATTTCGTTTACGTTGCATTTGTATAGATGATTTCCACATTAAATAATTTAAAATATATTTAAAATCCACCAAAATAATCAAAAAATAGCTCGAAATGGAAATTCAATACACAATTTGGGTTTGATTCCGGGATTGGAGGAGCACCTTTAAAAGTTGGATCGATGGTGTCCAAAAAGACGTATGGAGATGGTGTGGAGGATCCAGCTGTATTTATACTACTAAGGAAGCCTACAACATAGAGATGTTAAACGGGCTCGGGCCCGTAGGTGGCCGTTGCTTAACTCACAAAAATCGGGTTAAGTGATATTTCCTAAATTGCGTTTAAATGCACTGGTTTTTGGCTAGATAGTTCACAGTACAATTTAGCTAAAGGCTAAGTATATATATATATATATATATATATATATATATATATATATATATATATATATATATATATATATACACACACACACACACACTATATTAATATTATATATATACACTATATTAATATTATATATATAATATATATTAATATTATATATAATATATATTATTACTGTATTTGTTAATATAGTATATATATATATAAGTGTATTTTTTGTTATATTTATTATAGTATAGTTGTTACTATATATATAAAATATATTGTTATTATTTTTTTACTTATAAAAATAAAAATTAGATTTTTAAATAATTAGCCGTTTAGCTTTAAAACCCGTTAGGGTTAGGGTTAGCCAATATTTCCTGGCGTTTAAATCAGGCTTTTAGCTGAATAGTTTAGCGAGCCCATTAAGCTGGCCCTGGCAGCTTAGCGTTTAACATCTCTACTACAACATATTGTTCTTTCCAACAAATCGGGTTAGGGATTTCGAAGTAGAAGGATCCCAGCTCATGTGGAATAAATTCGCTCATCAAAAGTTCATATTCATGCGCGCAGAGTTGTGTGGGAGCGTATCCCAACGACAACGATGTCACAGAGTCGAGGGGTTATCCCTGTTCACTTGAGTCAGAATTTTGCATTTTGCACGAAGGTGTACGACATGTCATTCATAATCATATCAAGTTTCGATGGAATATGTTAAGAGGATTGGCTTGGAAGCCGTTCTCTCCTCGGATCGATTGTATGATCGATATGGAAATCTAGAAATGTTATTATTTTTTGGGAATATAAGGATTTCGACGACGTCGTTATTTGAATAAATTAAGTTTCGTACTTGGAGTTGGATTGGATCGAATCTTGTAGAGAATGGCAAAATCCCTTTCTTCCGCCCTATGTGACCGGATGCTTAATCATTTAGTTCCATAGATCTAATAAAGCCGGAAACATTTACTTGGTACAACATCAAATTCAAAAGTTTACGTGTGTAGTAGTGATTGCAGACAGCAAGCATAACAAATTTATGGTACTCACACCTCATTAAATACCGAAAGTCCATAAATTTTTTCTTATAGCCCTATAGGCAGCGTTGAATTATTATTTGCCTAATTGCCTTTGCTAGCAAATAGCATATGCTTTTCCGCCCACCAAAAGTAAAACCAAAAAGACTCCGCGAAAATAGTCGAGCTAGTGGAGTAAGTTTGCGCGTAACTTAAAGGTCACAAATTCGATTTTCCCCATCAACACTTTTTCGGTTTAGTCTGTTACACAACGCTTGTTTATGGTGTTTTACTGGTTAACGTAGTTTACAGGTTAGTACGTCAGCCAAAAAATTTATCAAGTATGCCCGCAAAAAGCAACTTAAAGGTCATAAATTCGATTTTCTCCAATCAAAAATTTTTATTTTTGATTGTCCGCCTATTGGGCCGCACATTAGTCCACGGTTTCAGTGGTGCACCTTGTATTGCTATAGCGGGCCGCAGGCACTTTAGATTTAGGATCCGGATTATGGCCCATTTTTGGTCATAATTCGGTGTTGAGTTTTTTTGATCTACGAGCCCGCACATTAGCCCACACTTTTTGTGGTGCACTCTGTATTTATTTAGCGGGCCGTAGATTTCTTCGTTATTTGGACCGAATTATGGCCAATTTTTTGTCATAATTCGGGTTTGATACTTTGTATTTCTTGATTTCTTCTTATCTACAGGTTGGTGTGTCCCGCCTCAACCCCCGTCCTCACTAGACGCCTTTTCTTTTAAAAAAAAAGTAACGACTGCGGAACATTCGAAAAGTAACGGCTATGGGTTTCACGGTAGTTAAATGTTTGTTTTAATTATCATTATTAATATCTTAGCCCGGTTATGGAAGCTCAAAGGTAATGACTTTTTCTTGTGCCTCCATTCGTGTTCTTATTGATCATAACAGTTGTGAAGCTGCTGGCCCCACCTGCTGGAACAAGCTGGTTCCGAAAAAAATAAATATTTTCATATGGAGGATGTTGCGGAATACCATTCCCACTTTCTTAAATTTGTTCGGGAGGGGGATCGATGTTACCACGGTGAATTGTAAACTGTGCGAAAATGGTATTGACGACGGATTGCATCTGTTTCAACAATGTACGTATACCAGCGAGTTACGGGCTCATATTAGTCAATGGATCCATCTGGACATTCCTAACCTGGAACCAAGTGAGGTAATGTCATGGTATAACTCCATCTCGATGTCAAAATATAAACGCGACATTGTGAAATCTATTATGTTTATATGGTGGTGGCAAGTTTGGAAAGATAGGAACAAAGTGGTGTATAAGAAAGAAGAAGTGAGCTGTGCGAATTCCTTCCAAGCTATTGTTTCAATCTCATTTCTTTGGATTTCGAATCGAGATAGAAAGAGTCATTACATATGGAACAATTGGTTACGGCATGCCCAATTGATCATGGTTAGCTTCGTGTGTTTTTGTCTTTGGTTAGAGGTTGGTTTCCCCGTGACATGGTTGGGTCTACATCTACAACAACCGCGAAATAAAAACCGGTGGCTCGGCCTTCGTTGGTTGGGGGTTTTTCTCGTTCACGAGTTTTTTCACTCCTTTTATGGACGCCATGATTAATGTCACGGGACGCGTCTAGAGTCTGTTGTATTTGCTTGTTGATTCTAGATAGATTGTAATTGTATCTTTGTCAACTAGTAACTTGCTAGTTGATTGTTTTTATTAATATAATTTATTTTGCCGTTCAAAAAAAAATATATCTTAACCCGGTTGGTCAAATAGACAACCGCTCATTTCGCCTATCCGTGTGGGCAGCATGGACTAAAGGAATCAATCACACTTTGAATTACAAGATCCATTATCAGTTTATACGGGTAGGGTATGACACCAATATAACCTTAACTACCCTAGCTTGGCCCATCTGAATAAGGTACGGGTAATACATAATGGGTAAACGGGTACTAATTTTCTTCTTCTTTGTTTGGTTACATATTGGTAAATACTATACATGATATACAATAAATATAATATACTGACGGGTCGGGTGACTGATGAAATCTCATACTATCCCGAGTATTATACTATCATATTCCCAAAACAGTTGGTCAGATTTTATTTAAAATTTAAGAAGTTTCGACTTCTTTTATTATTGATAAAACAATTGGTAAATTTCGACTAAAACACGATATAATTTTGAAAAATTCTATAAAACAAACCCATCAATCATTTTGGGGAAAATGGAGTAATATTCAGGTACTAATAGAGTTTGGCCCTTGGCATTTGTCAGCACATATACCGCATCAATGTTGCCGCATATGAAAAGAGTCATATAACCAGCGGGCAGAATGTTTGGTGGAGTAAGAGCGAACATGACCAAAGGCCACGAGTTCGATTTTCCCTCCAACACTTTCTTGGTTGAAACTGCCACACGCTGGCCATTTAGTGTGACATCTCAGTTGGCGTAATTTGCGGTATTACGCCCAGTAGGGTTTATCCAAGACGCACTTCGAAAAATAGCGGTGCGAATTAAAATCATAAAAAAACGAGTCATATACATATGTACGAATTGAGAACATTCCCAAAATAGTTGGTCATATTTTATTTAAAATTTAAGAAGTTTCGACTTCTTTTATTATTTGATAAAACAGTTGGTAAATTTATATTAAAATATGATATAATTTCGAAAAATTCTAAAAAAGAAACCCAACAATCATTTTGAGAAAGTTGTAGTACTAATCGAGTTTGGCCCTTGGCACATATACCCCGCATCCATGTTGGCACAAATGAAAAAGAGTTATATACATATGTACAAATTTTGAGAATATATACATGCGTATATTATTCTTAATTTAACAAGTTGAGTATCTTAGGGTTTTATTTTTTTTTTTTAAAAACGTCGAGAGTGGACGGGGGGTTGAGGCGGGACCCACCAACCTGTAGATAAGAAAAATCATGAAATACAAAGTATCAATCCCGAATTATGACCAAAAATGGCCATAATTCGGGTCCAAACATCGGAGAAATCTACGGCCCGCTAAATAACTACAAAGTGCACCACAAATCGTGGGCTAATGTGCGGACCCGTAGAACAAAATAACTCAACCCCGAATTATGACCAAAAATGGGCCATAATCCGGAACCTAAAATCTAAAGTGTCTACTGCCCGCTAGATCAGTACAAGGTGCACCACTAAAACCGTGGGCTAATGTGCGGACAATAGGCAATCAAGCAATCGATAAAAATAAAACCTATCTAAATCTAAATGACGGATAACCAAGCTGATCCATCCGTATAAGGGAGAGGAGAAATGGAGGAGCAGTATCGTAAGTATAGGTCTGAATGCCGAGAGACGACATGCCGAGCTCAGAAAGATAGTCGACCGGCCTGTTGCCCTCCCGGAAAATATGAGTGACTCTGAACTGAATATCTCTGAGAATGTGTCGGATACGCATAAGAGTGTGACAAACCTGCCAAGAGCCCCGATGGCCAGATGATAGCAGGGTAGGGTTCCTTTGGGGTGGTTGCGAGTTTTTGTTTTTTTGGTGTTAAACGTCAATTTTAAAACCAAAACATATTTGGGTAAAATGATTCTAAATTGGTTTTTCCATCAATACAAAACAAACAAAAAAAGAGGATTTTTAATTTAAGTTTTTGACTTTTTGTTTTAACACTAACACATCATCACAAACCATCACTTCAACAACTACGGACCACTACTCTGACCGTTGCCGACCACCGACCATCACTCCGGACACCACCGACTACCCCTCCGGCCATCACCGACCACACTCTGACCACCGTCAACTACCACTTTGACCACCGCTGACCACCATTTCGACCACTGATCACCACTCTGACCACCGTTCACCACCACCAACCACCATTTCGGGTAGCACCGACTACCACTCCGACCACCGTCAACCACCACTTTAACCAAGGACCACCACCGATAGCCGATTTCCGACCACCGCGCCGACCATCACTCTGAAAAACTCTCCGACCATCGCCAACCACCTCTATAAGCACCACTCTGGCGATTGCTAACCACCACTTCGACCACCGTCAACTACTACTTTGATCACCACCGATCACCGTCAACTTTCATTGACACTACTTTTATATTCATGTTTTAAATTATCGTTTTAATTTTTGAAAATTTCTCAACTCTAAACTCAATCGGGTTTTGGTCTCTGAAATTTTTAAAACTCAAAACAGAAACTGATTTTAGTTTTTGAAAATTTCAAAACAAAAAAATAGAAAACCATCCCAAGCAGTGCCTTAGCTAAGTGCTCACCGAGTGAATGGTACAATTTGTTGGTCGGCACAAACAGATTTAGCCATTGCGTGCAAACTACATTTTTTTTTTATTTGCTCAACTCTATTACGTTTAATTTTATTTGGGGTGGTAGACTAAATTCTTTTTATGTTAATGTGTTTTTCCCCCTTGATTAGGGCCACATTTTTTCGATTGTTTTACACTCCTAAAATCAATCCACTTACAACCCAAATTAAAAGATTAGCATTATTGAAACACAACATAAACAACTACGAACTAGTGAAACACAAGCATTATATAGTGTATACTAATAAACCAACATCCTTGAAGAGACCACAAGTATTTCATTGCACAAAATATATATTATATATAAATTCATGAAGAAAAAAAAAAAAAAAAACTCACTCAAATCTCCATTTTTATTTAGGATGGAGATACTAGTACAAATAAACAATTAAGTACAATTTATAATTAATTAAAATAAATAAATTACAAAAACCGGAACCATAACCGGTGAACAAAATTTGCCATTGATGGGCAACCCGGTCACTCACTCACTCACTCAGATATGGATACTTTGAGCTTAGCATAATGTATCTTTGATCATATAGCTAAGAGGGCATCAACACTCGAGAAGTCATTCATTTCTTGAAAGTAGTCCTCAACTTCAAGTTCTTGAAACGAATCCTTAACATCTCCGAAATAACCTTGTCGGATGTCGTCGAGAGCTGGAAAATCATCCAAGCACATCGTGAAATCATCGTAGCCGTCGAAAAAGCTCGGCCCCCCATCGTCGAATAGGGACGGCTCGTCCTTGGGTTGGAAACTGAAGAAATTATCCAAGAATGGAGTATCCATAGGCAAATAGAGGTTGCAGTATCCAGGCACCACGCTGCAGCTTGTGGTTTCCCCTTGGCATTCCTCAAATTCCCGAGTAGTCAGTTCAGTATTGCTCGAACCGGCCTGAAAACCGGACCGGTTCGGTTCATCAACTGGCTTCGTAATCTTCTCCTCGGCTGAGAGACAAGGTTCGTCTTCTTTCAAAAAGCCATGAACCGGACCGGCTGACGGGCACGGCTCGGCACACTCGCTGGATTGACTACTAACCCCAGCCTGCTCCGTTTCTTCACTCGACTGACTACTCCTGAATCGGAGAACAGATGTCGGAGACGAAAGGTTATTGTTGCGAGACAGCTCGTCGCCGGAATCGTATCCGGAAACTGACGTCACGTTGATCTCCGGCGAAGCCTCCTCCGCCGACCGGGTACCGAAGTTGGTCAGAGCGTCCGGTCCACGGAGCTTAATCGCGGCGTTGTCGTAAACCATCGCAGCCTCCTCAGCCGTGTTGTACGTACCCAACCATAGCCTGACCCTTCTAGAAGGGTCTCTGATTTCAGCGGCCCACTTACCCCACGGCCGCTGCCGGACACCTCGGAACTTCCTAACGCCGCCGCGGGCCGCCGCCGCACTTATCTCCTTCGCCTTCATCTGCCTGGGTTTCGGCAGGGGACTCACCAAGGCTCTGTTCCTGCCGTTGGTGCTATTAGAGGCAGTCATGAGAGCTGCTTCCATTCTGATCTCCGTTATGTACTTCTTGACACGCTGCCTGCGGAAGAGCTCGTCTTCTTCATCGCTGGAGGAGTCTGTGGCGTCCGGGTCAGTAACCGAAATCCGCACGGTTTTGGGGGCGATATTGGAATCACAAATTTGGTGGCCTTGTTGCCTCTTGTGGTTTTGTCTGTGTGGTTTCATGAGTTTTTTGGTGATTCTTTTGTGCTCGGTGTATTTCACAGGCCATAACATACTATGATCCATTTCAAAGGTTTCTCTCTCTTTTAACTCAACATACAAAAAAAATCTAGAGAGAGAAAGTAAAAACTCAGAGAGAGAGAGAGAGAGAGAGAGTTTCACAGACAATAAAAGACTCGAAAGCCTTGTAGATGGGTTCAAAGGGTTGTAACAAGAAAGGGGGGGGGGGGGGAGGAAGAGAAGTTAGTAGAAAATGGAAGTGTTTTTGTGAGAGAAAGCAGACAAGAGAGAGAAAGTGGGTTTTTTTGGAGAGAGAAAGTTGTGAGGTTTTTGTGGCGGAGGAGACTTAACCAAAAACTACATTGAAATCGGTGTCTTATAGGATCACCAAAATTGGTCGCGCCAAAGCAATACGCACATACATTTGTTTATTTTAGTATTTCTTTTGTACTTACTCTACAAAAAAAAAAAAAAAATTATTTTTTGTACTACAAACTAAAAATATCTATCCACGGGAGAGTCTTGGGTGGCAGACCGTAGACAGCGTCCGTCGTCGGCGGTGGCGAAAGATTCCGGCAGACGACGGACCGGAATAAAAAAGAAAAAAGATCGGCTCGCCGCGCCGGGGGAGCATGTCAACTGGACACGAATGGGACATCGGGTCCCACGCAGGGTTGGTCCAATGGGGTAAAGCGCGAATTGGTGCTGACTCAGTAACTAGCAATTGATGCAGTGGGTGAATTTTTTTTTTTCTAAATAAAGGCCCTCGAAGTACGTGTGGCCGGTCACGTGAGGCCCAGGATGCCCGGCCCAGTTAAAAATTATAATGTCGGTCAAAATTAACGAAAAGCCGTTTGCAGGAACTTGCTAAATATTTCATTGACCAAAATAATAAAAATTAAAAATTAAAATGATTTTAACTGAGTTTTTAATTAGTTTGTGATTAGCTGTTAATCGGCGGGGGTTGGAGCTAGTATGGGCATGTTTAGTCGGAAGGGTAGTCAAGTTGGTGGAGTAGGTGAGCGTGGGATTGAAAGGTCACGAGTTCGATTTTCTCTACCAACACTTTCTTGGTTGAGCCTGTCACACAGGGCTTGCCTAGTGTGGTTTACCTGATTGGCGTAGTTTGCAGACTATTACGTCCAGTCCGAGGGTTTATCCAGTGCGCACTCGAAGAGTAGCGGCTGCGGGTTCCCCTGTCATCAAAAAAAAACAAAAAAAAATAGTATGGGCAGGTTTAAGTAGGGTTGCAAACAAATCGAATAATTTTGATTCGATTCGATATTCGTATTCGTATTGTTCGATTCGTATTCGGAAAAATCGAATTCGAATTTGAATAAGAATAATTTTTTGTATTCGTAGATTTTTCGAATACAAATACAAATATGCCAATATTCGATTCGATGTATTCGAATATTCGATTCGTTTTTTTATGTAATATTTGTAATATAATATATATTAGTTATATAGTTTTCTAATACATAATATATGCTAGTCAATATAGTTTAATTATATAAAATAAATATATAGAGAATATATATGTTATGTATTTATTAAATATAATTTTATTTTATAATATAGTTTTTATATTTATTTTTAGTTAAATAATTTATTTGGAATATACATATATATAAATAATTTCGAATTTCGAATCGAATCGAATATTCGAATATTCGAATTTTTTTAACGAATCGAATACGAATCGCATTTTGAATTCGACTAAATATCGAATTCGAATTCGAATATTCGTCAACTTAATCCAATTCGAATAAAATGTCTCAGTATTCGGTTCGATTTGATTCGTTTGCAACCCTAGGTTTAAGTATCCCGATCATAGCTTAGTGGCAAAAAAGGGGAACATAAAGTTGTGCTGGAGGCATGTAGCGTAGAGTCAAGTTCTGGTGGGAGCATTATGTTCTTTTTTGAGGTTAGACTTTACATGTGTTATCATTTGACTTGTACTCACACTCTGATTATTGAGACACATCCCGTGATTTAGTCGATAATAGGAAAGAATGATCGGAACTACGACCCCACAATTCAATATGAGAAAAAAAAAAAGTATGGGCAGGTTTAAGATTTATTTTCTCTTAACCATTAATTAACCTCGGGAGTGGTTTTTTGGGAAATTCTAATAGCAGCGATAAAATAAAGTGTTTTTACAGCTGGAAGCAACGTGGCGGGAAACCTAGAATTTGCCGCCCTATTATTTCAGTTAAGTACGGCGCTCTGGGTTTTACCTTGTTCTCTAGCAATTCCCGTCTCTCGATAATATGTGGGGAAAAATTACTGAAAAAATCAATATAATCAACAGCTTTTTCACTTTATTTGGGAAGAAGTAATATTAATAAGTATCAACAACAACCATAAATTTATTAGTAATAGCAAATATGATTAGTAATTATAATAGTAATCAATAATAATAATAATAATAATAATAATAATAATAATTGCACTGAATTGAATGTAACTGAATTGAATTGAATTGAACTGAATGGACTTCAACTGAACTAAAATGAACTGAAAAACTCAAAAATAAATCCAAAAAACAGAGTCTAACTAACTTTTTGTCTATTACTTTATTACTAGAATCTAATTATTTCACTAATTTTATTATTTAATCATTACATTATTATTACTAATTTTATTATTATTACTAACTTTCAAATTTATTTTTTATAAGATAAATAAGACAACAGTAATATATTTATTTCATAAGATAATAGTGTCAATATTATTATAAGATAAATATTTTCAGAACAAATCCTCTTCAATCTCCTTTTTTCTTAATTTAAATATTACACAACAAAAATCTAAGACAAAAACAAGCAACAACTATTCCTCTTTTTTAAATTAAAATTTTAATTTAATGTTAATATTTTTTTTTAAAATTCAAAACATATTTTTGTAAATTGACTTTTTAATTTAATCAAAATAGTTTTTATTCTTAAATTCAAAGATTTTTTTTTATTATAGGCCCGGCCCAGCCCAGCCCATCCCACAGACAGCCCTGGGCGTAGAGATGTTAATGGATCGGGTAGGGTACGGGTATGCCTCCTCCATATCCTACCCTATTTGATTCGGAGCGTGTTCGGGTATTGTCCTCCGGGTAGTCGGGTACCCAGTGGGTATTCGGGTACCCGTATATCCTATATTTAAGAATATAAATATTTTTTAATATATATGACATATACATATAATGTAATTACTAAATTTAATTTAGTATAATAAATATTTTGAAATTTAATATTTTATATAATAATATATAAAATATATAATATAGTATAATATTTATGTATGATATATAATAATTATATATTTATATAATTCAAACGGGTACGCGTGTCGGATAATCGGGTCGAGTAATCAGGTAATATACTATACCCATACCCTACTCGTACTCGATCATAAAATTTCGGGTTCGGCCTAAACCCGATCAGGTTTCGCATTATCCGACGGTTAGGATCGGATACGGATAAAGTTGACATCCCTACCTGGGTGTGTGGGTGGTGGGCTTCGGCCTTCCGACCCAGGCTCATCCCGGCCCATCCCGCCCCACACATGAGCCCAATCTTGGGCCACCATGTGTCAGCCCGTCACATGGCCACCTCTAGCTTAATGGTTGATTGAGCTTATTCGCACATATATTTTAGGATGTGTACTTGCGACTTAATGAAAAATATAGTGGTTTAGTGGCTTAATTGCACATCTCATTTTGGGCACTTGTCTAGATTAAGCCAACAAAATCAACTCCTCAATCTCTTAGGTTAAAAATCTGAATAATGTTTTCAATTCTAAAATATATTTAAAAAATCAAAAAAATGAACCTATAATAATTGGATTTCTAAAAAGTTAATTTAAAAAGAATTGAAATAAGAATCGTAAAAAATACTAAACGGTGAAACAATGTAAAAAAAAATCTTTTACCAGTACTTATATTACACTTGATCAACACTCTAGCAAAATCTTCTTATAAAGAGTTATAAAATGGTCACCTTTTTGTTTAGATATGATTATTTTTTTTTTGTAGTTTAATTTATAAGTTAAACCAACCATTATGTTCGATGGTTACACTAAGATGAATGTGTTTGAAATTAACAACAAAATGTTATGAATGTATTCCCGGATGAAAAATACGAAAATTACATATACATCACTTGAAGTAAGTTTTAAAAAATTTGATCACATCGACAAAACACCACTTAAAATAATAAGTGGTGTTTGGTGAAAGTACATTTTAAAAGAGTTTTTTGTAGTTGAGGTAGTATTTTTGAAAAAAAAAACTAAAATAACTAAATTTTATGTAACTTTTAAAGGTAAAATATAATTAATTTATATACTTTTAACTAACTTGAGAACTAATTTCCCCGAACACATTATTTTAAAATCTAATTTGACAGCTAAATTTCCTTTGAACTGAATTGAACTGGACTAAATTGAACTGAACTGAACTAAATGGATTTGAACTGAACTGAACTGAACTGAAATATATATTAAGGGTAAATAATAATAATAATGGTGTTTCACGAGAAAGTAAACAGACTGTAAATAGAGTCAATCAATTGTATTTATAACACTGATAGAGGGGCCTTTATATAGGCATTACAATGAGAGTCCTTTCATACATAGGATTCCTAGATAAGGTAAGACATCTAATAGGATCATACTACCTCTAGAAGAATCTAGAACCTTCCATCTATGTATCTACAACCAGTATTAGGTAAGACACATCACGAGAATAATAATTCCCGGAACACTCCCCCTGTGTCGAGCACTAATACAACAATGGTGCAGAGGATGTTGCCTTCGTAAAAACCTATTCCAAGCCAAAACAAAACCACATGGGAAAAATAAAGGCTTGATGAGGAAAAGAATGCAACGCACCAACATAACATGTCGTGTATACTCCCCCTGATGTATACATAACGACTCCCCCTGATGAGTACCTCAAATCATAGGAGTCGGATGCCAAGTTGCCTCACAACTATACCAAGGAAAAACCCAGTGGGAAAAATACCTCTTGGTCTAAGTTGAACATAAGTACAACGCATCATTATATGGATGTTCTCATTGGTCGCCTCGTTAAAAACCTTACCAAGTGAAAACCCAATTGGAAAAAACAAACCTTGGTCTAAGGACAAAAAGAGCGCGGCACATCCAAAGTGCATAGTTGCTAAAGACTTATCAATTTTTCTAAAGTCTTGACATTCATGCACTAAATCAGTCATAACTTTTTCGATTCAATATGCATCAACGAAACTGTAAGAACTTATGAAAACTAGACACCCATAGCTTTTCATTCACATACAGTACGTAACCTAGATCGACCTGAGCAGATCACAAAGCTCTATCGAAGTTGACTCAGCAAATTACCGTACATATCTTGTCCTACTTTGCAACAATAGTCATATGTTACTCAACATGATGGATGCGATCAAATGGTTGGTTTGTTTGTAAAGTAGACACAAACCTTTCCAATGGTACCAATTTCACCATTTTCCAGCAAGTGAGCTGCACTGTAGGTCATATGGGAGATAGACCAACACATTCTGGGCAGATTCGGGTATCGATATTCAAGTGTCCTTTTATCGAGATAGAGCGAGCTTCAAGCTTCTTGTCAATCACAGACATTGCATGAGCGCATCCTATGCCATCATCACAGTGGATTTACCGGATTATTACGAATAAGTACATCGAGTCAAACATGAGTACATAATACCGTACTTTTCAAGACTGCATCATCACTTAATTGAGTCAAGCCTTATGATGACTTCGACTAATCATTGGGAATCATATAGGCAATACTTTATCGTCTCTTAGGGAAACCGTCCCTTAGATTGCCTTAAACCGATTGATGAATACGCATCATCAAGTGTCCCCAAGATCCTTTCATTCTTAACTTTGGATTTAGCGGAATTTCTTAGTCTCACAAGAGTACATCACTATAAACCCTTAGTTTTACACGCAAAAGTTTCATATCTCTTCCAAATCAAGTATATACTTAGTATGCGTTCCCGACAATCACTTGTCGACGCGCTCCGTGGTCAGGAGCCACTTGATTTGAGTCTGATCCACCACGAGATCCTTTCATCACTTAACTTAGTTCCCCACTAAGATAAGATTTAACCACAAACTGCACGCCAATTTTTGGGAAACTATCTAACTGAAAAGATAGTGGATGCTATAACATCCATTACGATAGCACAACTAAGTTTCGTGTCATCGTAGTCGATTCCAGTGCGTTCATGAGAAACCTCGCGCCATGAGGTGAGTTTAACTCCTTCTCTCACTCGCTTTGACAAAGTATACGGATAGATCTTATCTTTGGAGTGTCGGCACCACTTCAACAAAGGGCTATCACTTTGTTCATACTGGAGTCGCATATGTTTCCATTTTAGGCCAAGGCTACAACATTGTAGATTTTCAACGAAGTATGGTTCGATTAAACTCACATTCCACGTCCTCATGAACCGGCTTTATTCATAGAGTACTCTTTATGGATTAGCATTCATTGAGGCGTCCCCCAATGATGACTATAATCCAGAATCACTTGAGACGGATGAGTTCATTTGATCATATGATCAAGTTTCATGTACCAAGTTCGCATACATTCTTAGCGAGAGTATTTATCGAACCAAGTGGCATCCCAATACTCTATGAGATCCACGGCCTAGTAACACCATCTATCACAATTTGTGGTGTTACCATATCGCCATTTATAGGTGACGAACGTCCATGACCGGACACAATCCTTGCAGACATGTTTGCAACATGTATTTAATCTCGTCACTTTAGGGAACTTGGTGAGGCACAGTAGGGACAAACTACGACAATTCCAAGTCGTTCTACTCGAATATGATCGTTCGCATCTCCCCTAACGACGGGAAGACTGGCTCATCAAAGTGACTTACGAGATCGTCTGCCAAGCTATATTTTAAGCGGACTATGAGTGAAAGCGCATGTCATATTTATCATTTATAACCCATCATAGTGCGTTGTGGTGACGCACTTTGGCACATGAACATGTGGACGATAAAGGTTTTTCATTGTTAACGTAATCCAATTAACAAAATGCATACTTTACACTCGTAACTAAGCATTTGAATGATGATAGGTATAGGTGAATATGACATGTTGACCTATGCTACATAACCGTAGCTACTGGTCTTGAGAATCCAACAAAACCGCCACCATGCACCACCGGGATCGAACATAAAGAAACGATTGAACCGATGATAGGCCGTTGGTTTTATCGAACTTCTAGTGCTTTCTTGAAGAGTTCACTCTCTTCACCAGCCCCAAACACCTCAAAATTTCTTGAGCATGTATAAACGGGTGTTTAGGATTCCAAAACCATCAATCTTGTGGTTAAAAACCGGTCGAAATGACATCGAACTGGTCGTTTGGGACGACTGTGGTATGTGAAAACTTCATTTAAGTGGTTCACCTCCTTCCAAGTCTCCAAATGGCACCAAAATTTGTGAGAAGGTAGCCTTGGATGTTAGGAAGTACTCGTTAAAATTTCACTTTAAGACTTGGTCTAAAAAGTGGGTGAACCGACCTTTACAATGACTGGTCCGCAAGTTGGACAACCATAACTCAGGTTTCATCAACTTATCAATCATTGTCAAATGAACAACATAACATATAAATGTTATCACTTGAGTACGACCATTTGTGAACACCATCATAGCATCATAAGCCACCCAGGCTAATACTTATGATCATGTATGTATAAGGACTCGGTGAAAAGGGAGGACTCAGCACCATGCTTATGCGAGTCGCTACATTATTCTCTTTAGCATAGGAGGGTGTCATATCCTAATCGTGCTAAAGAATAGGCTTAAATCAATGAACATGGCTAAGAAGGATCATTGGGGGGGGGTCTTTGGCGTCACACATGTTTATGAAAACAAGACGCGGATGATATAAATATCATCATCGGTCATGAGCCCTGCTCATGACTCCACCAACGTACTTTTTTGGTGTCTTTGATCCAACTAGTTTCTTTGTTCAAAGAAAATGATGTCCATGATAATACCATGGTATATGGATCATCAAACTGTCCAAACTCCGGACTATTAAAGCCTAAATGTGTCAATGTCCCAATAAATCTTCTGGTTACACAAACCGATGCAAGTCGGACCATATTGACTCATGAATATTTTTCCTTTCACATATTCAATACAAGTGATGCATAAGATTTTAGTTCTCACAAATTATAATGAGATGCTATGAGTGATACACTTTGGCATATGTATCATCGAGTCATAACATGGTTCAATTGTTACGAAATATATGTGACTAGAAAACCCCATTCGGCATTCAACAACTTGAGCATTATACATTGATTGGGATGATCTATTCATCATAGTCACAATGAATTTATAAACCGAAATAAAAAAAAATATTGTGTTCCTTGGAAATAGCTTAATACGCACTCAATTTCGCTTGCAAAATTTTACAAACATGAGCATAACAAACACTCTAACAACATAGAGATTTTATACCAGATACGATCAAAATGATCTATCATATTGAGTGCATAACATGACAAGGTTATATGCCTAAGGGGTAAAATCATGACACATGCATGGTGTAAAACTACCATGCATACGCTCGACCTTCTTATAAGGGTGCGTATTTTGGGCTTCCCCAAGGAAACTGTTTTTCAACATTTGAAAGATGATAGTTTAGCGTACAACGCATACCAAAAATCGCATCATCTGTGCTAAATTCGGCCAAAAAAAGAGGTTGAAAAACATGTGTCATAAGACCACTTGCAAATTCAAGATGGGAACCAAGTTGGTTGGGACAAAAGTTAGCACAATCGCTGGAAATAAAATTCCACGCAGCTTGACCTTTGTTCACTAAAATAGTGATAACTCCCTTGTTAGGAAGGCTATGGCTGAACGGTCAGATGTTCTGGAAACTAGATTTCCGTATATTTCTATCCAGATATTGTGCACCACACGGATCATTAAACTCAGATCACAGTGCATGTTTTAATTGGATGCTTTAGTATTTCCCAAGTTTAGTGAGAAAACAAGGTTGAGACCATATCCAATGGCATAAGTGTTGATGTAAAAACATGGCAATGACAGCCATAGGTGCGTCTAAACGCAGCAGGGTATTCGATTTCTTATCTCGACAAATGATCCTTTCGGTAACTCCAACTTGGTAGACTTGCAGAGAAAGTAGGAATGTCGGTACAGATAAGGCTGTTTAAAAACCACTGATTCCGTTTGAACTTTCAAAGCATAAACAAATACCAAGGAGGATGCGCCTAGTCATGATCAAAGTGTAGACAAAATCCACCGAAGTGCATCAAATCAACCAAGAATTTTAATTCTCAATTTGCAAGTATACGTCATAATAGCCATGTTATATAGATACAACGCGGTGCATCATAATTAAGCATTTTGAACCCTGAGACATAATGAATATACCATAACCAACTTGTCTTGACCATCCACTAAGATTGACTAAACATGGTCAAATATGTAAGGCACATGCCTTAACAAATACTCGGAAAAGTATTCGGACCTATAGTCACACGAACTATAATCGAGGTCAACGAATTCATGTATTTACCGCAATATGCCATTGCTTTACATGTTAAAATTCATGAGAATTACTCGTACATTATTCCATATATCATATTGCAAGGAGACGATACATGTCTACACCCACATGTAATATTTTATTTTAATAAGAAAATGTATGTCCTTTTGGCATATGAGTTGTCATGAAAGAGGATTATGTTAGCGGGTCCACAAATTTGCGCACGGATATTGGCTTGTCATGGAAAGATGCCGGGTGTGGTGGAATTTTACACAGGCATTGGTTTGACATGGATGTAGGGTGTGTGGTGGAATTTACACACGGGTATCAGTTTGGCATGAATACAATGTGTGTGTTATGTCGATGGCTGAAGGACTTCCAGGAGGGCCAAAAGTTGGGAGTTGCACCATAAATTTCAGCGGGTTTTTCGATATGTGCCGAGGAAATTCTTAGAATGGTTGATTTTAAGTTGTTAAAATTCTTAGACGGGTTTGTTCTAAATATTCTACTCATATGGTGGAGTAGGTTATTCTCTGTTTTGAGAATGATGATTCTTTGGTTTAAGAATCATGATTGCCGGTGAAGACAATGGATTGTGGGTGAAAACGGTGAAGTTTTCTTTTATTTAGCCAAAGTGGAGTTTGTTGGGATTTTGGCTATAATAAAATAGAGTTTTTGAAGGCATCCCACATCGATTAAGTAAGGAAGTTTGGGTGGTCTCTAAGCCTATATAAGAAGACCAAGGCTTAGGTTTCTAAGTGCGCCAACCAATACACTTGAAGTGTTTGGTTCTTTCTTTCTCTCTTGTCTTTAGAGTGTGAAAGATGTGAGTTAAATCTTCGGAGAGTGTGGGTGTAATTGGTAGGGGTGAGCATGGGTCGGTTTGGGTCGGTTTTAGGCTAAAACCGAACCCAAACCGACTTGCTTCGGTTTCCAAAAAATCAAACCCAAACCGAAACCAACCCAATGGGTTCGGTTTCTCGGTTTTTCGGTTTTTTACGGGTCGATTTCGGGTTTAAACCCAACCAACCCGATTTTTGTCTATTCTACAAAAAAACTTAAAATGTGCATTGGATAGGAATCGAACCTAGGACCAACGCGCGAACTACCAGCGTCATAACCACCAGACCAAGACACTATTTTTGTCTATTCTACATAATGCATATATACATATAAAATTTACGAAATACATATATATTATACGATATCGGTTCGGTTCGGTTTTAATGGTTCGGTTTCTAGTGTATAAACCGAAATCGAAACCGACTTTTCGGTTTTTACAAATTCTAAACCCAAACCGATGGTTTTGATTTGGTTTCGGTTTTTCGGTTTCGATTTCGTCGGTTTTTTTCGATTTCTCGGTTTCTCGGTTCGGTTTTGCTCACCCCTAGTAATTGGGGGTTGGCTTAAGAGATTAGTCTATGTGATTGTAACAATTTGTCATATAGTGGAGTTTTCTCTCTGGAGGCCCGTGGTTTTTCTCCGATTTTGGAGTTTCCACGTAAATTCTTGTGTTGTGGATTGTTATTATTTTTCATGTTAGTTCTCGGTTATTTCTGCTCATTCCTAATGGATGAATGTGGGATCTGATTTTTTTCCCAACATCAACATGTTGCAATGTTTTTTAGTGGTTTTTTAAACAATTCGATATTATTATGATAATTTGTTAGAAGCATTTTTGGTCTTAATCCTAACCCAGTTGTGAATTTTGAAGTTTTTATTCTTACTTCGATATAAAATTCGTGAGAAGTGAGGAGAATGAGAATCGAACTATGAATATGTTGCCACGTACGCCACACACGGTTCCCAATTTGAGTCACACTATTATGCTCTCACACGTGGGTGGTGCGCGTGTGGAGAAAGGTTCTTTATTGCGGGTTCAGTTTGTAGACAGCAACAATCTTGTAACCGCACACAGAGCCACATACATGGTAACTGCAAGAAACCTCATGAGTTGGTCTCAAAGGGACTACTGTGCGATAATCCTCGTAACTCAATCCTGGGTCTGCACACGTCACACGTGACAGATCATCTTTACTCTTTTTTTGAGGGGTGATAGAGCAACATCCTGAACCACACCCACATACACACTCTGTGCTTTATGGGTGTTGTACCGTATGTTTTTCATAATAATATTATACTAAAATTAATAGTAAAGCACGCAGTACAACACCCATAAAACACGAGTGTGTTTGGGGGTGTGGTTCAGGATGTTGCCCTCTCATTTCTCTTTTTTTTTTTTTTTTAACTAATAGGATCTTCCCTTACGGTGTCAAATTTGTGTCCTTTTGATTTCCTTATATTGGACTTTGGAACATGAATCCTAATAACTAAATTATGTCAATAATAGAAATAATCTACCAATTCAATTTTTTTTTTTTGTAATATATCATTTGTTCATTTTTAAAATATCAAGGTGGTAGGTAAGCGGGCAACAAGCTGCACCGCCACCCCTTTCTGAATAGCAAACCCTATTCTACTGAAAACATAATCATGACCAAACATGATAGGCTTTACTACTGTGCCCCGAGTGGTCATGAACCCGATCCAAGAAGCGCACAGCTCCAGGGGCTAAGGAACCAAAAGTGTCGAATGCAAAAGGAACAAACACGTGTTGATTCTCGGAGCAGGCTTTATCATGTTTGTCCACTTTCTTCCTCTCAGCCTTCATAACAGCGGGCAACAGTTTGTCCACAAAAAATTAGTGGGAAGCCGAGATACAATTTGGGTCATCATTTCTCTAGTTATAGTAAAGCATATCATGGTGAAGATATAAGCAGCAGCACGAGCCCCAATGTCTTGAGTCTTAGAGAACTTCTGAACCCGCTTTAGCAATGCAACAACATCCTTATCCAGTTATCCTAGAGAAGAAAAAGAGAAAGGAAAAAAACCATAACCAATTGCCCGGCAACCTGCCTCGTACTTGACACGCTTACTATTAGCCGCATCAGTCACAACCCGTTCTGGAACAAAGTCAAACAAGCCCTCCAAACGCAAAAGGTAAGGTGGCAAGTCGCCACTGCCAATCACCAAACCCAGGCCCCGAAGCAGTAACAATACGCTTCAAGAAAGATCGGAGAGCCCCATCGAAAGCGCGCTGAGCCGCCTTAAAAATGCAAGGCGGACAACTACGTAAAGCAAAGTAGAGTTAAGAAACCCCGGTACATGCCCTAAGTAACAACAACTTACACTAAGGATCTTCCAGCCTAGCAACCTTATCCATAAGCACAATGGTCTGGTTCACCCTCTGCATCACAAGCTCACCACTAAATACGGAATTGGAACTGGCGGGACCACCAAGCAGCCTAACACCATGCAAAGGTCGAGAAATATTAGGGGGAAAGACACCCACATTCCTCCTATGAGGGTCTTCTATAGGCCAGAAGACTTCAGTTTTTTCCACGTTGAGATGTAACCCGAAACAAGGCTCTTCCTCCATCATCAACTGCAGAACCTTCCCCACCACCAAGGTGTCACCAATAATAGTGTTGTCATCCAAGTACCATGCCTGAAGACATACATCAAAAGCGTCTCTAATTTTACACACTAAGGGTTGTAAAACCAAAGCAAAAGGCAGAGGACCAAGGGGATCACCCTGCTGCACCCCTTGAGACGACCATAAAGTGTGCTCCCCATAATACAATCTAGCTGGATTAGAGTAGGGCTGTTCTCGGTCCGGTTCGTTCTGGGTATTGTCTTTCCGGGTCTGGACCGTTAAGGTATCGAGTGTTATCGGTTTCGGTCCTTACCGGTTTCGGGTCCCAACTTCAATACTTGTATCCGGACCGCTAATATTTTGGGTGAGTATCGGTCACGGGTATTTCGGGCGGGTTCTCGGGTATCTTGGATCGTTAAAATCCATCATCACCAAAACCTCATAATCTAAACAAGAATGGAGGGTTTTTCAAATGTATGCTAAGGAAATTAAGATATGAGGTCTTTTAAACTTATTTTTTTATAAGTACTAGTACCTTATACAGTATTTTGTACGATATATATTTACGAAAAATTACCGACTTTTTTACTGGGTTAACAGTTTCGGTCCTTATCGTTTTCGGTTCTAACTTTGGTACCAGTATCTGGACAGCTAACATTTCGGGTGAGTATCGGTCCGAAGTATTATAGGGCGGTTCTCGGGCGGTTCTCGGGTATACTTGGATCGCTAACAGCCCTAGATTAGAGTAGCAGAATTCAACCCAACGCGAAATGGTTTTAGTGTTATAGTCGAATTAATTGGTTTCAAGTCCCGTAATTTTGTTAAGAAAAAAGAAAAAAATTGTCCAGTAGAAAAATAAAAAAATAAAAATAAATATTAATCGTCACTTTTATTATTATTTAGTGATAAAGTGAAACTTCCGGTTACTTTTTCTAATTAATCTTGAAATTAATATAAGATTGTGGTATATATTTGTCAAACCTTAGATAATACACCAATTCTCATGATTCATGGTCCTAGAGACAGATCGATTGTGATTACTAACATAGTCACTCTAGTATCTAGTATAATTGCAACTGGTGTAATTACAGTAAAAATATAATGCAACAACATAATCACATTGGTATATAACACAATCATTGTTGATGTATCATGCACAGTACATCATATTAGAGTGTATGATTTTTCTAGATATTTTTTACTTTTAACACTAATTTACCTACCATCATTCCCAGAGTAAACAAGTACTAATTTACTCATTTATCTACTGTGCAAGTGTAATCTATCTAGGTGCCTGAATGACAAATAGTCGACCTTGTTGGTAAAGTGATTGTCTCTAAAACTATATGTATATCTGAACTTTTTAATATCTATATATAGAATATATATATTAGGGCTGGGATAGTTTTTTTTTTTTTTTTTTTTCAAATAATCTAGAATTGAAATACAAAATTTGTTATGTAATTCTAGTTCGATTCCTGATCTTTTTCTTCAGGAACCGAACTTTTAGGAACCGAAGTAATATTCCTAAGGAACCGAAATACCCGAAGCGAAGTTTCTATTTCGAATTTTTCGGAAAGAACCGAAAAGAACCGATTTTTTTCGGTTACTTCTTGGTTTTGTTATTTTCAAATTTCTCTAAGAAAGGGATAGTAAATTATGGTGTTTGATAGAACGAAAATAGTGTGCAAATCATTGTTAATTATAAGGTTTTAATGAATTTTATGTTGGCACACTTGGTTATTTTCTACCTATTTATATTTCGGATGCAATTTACTTCACTTGACAATTTGTTGCTTAATTTAGGTGTTTGATGGATTTTTTAAGCTTAAGGAACAATTTGGGCCATCAAACGGACCAATCCAAGGTGATTTGGGCTTTAATGAAGAAACTGATGCGCGACACTGGGTGGCCCAGTGCCAGTTTGGTGACCCAGTGTTGGTCTTGTTCCGAAAATAATCTTACTTGGGGCCCAAGAAACGACTCCAATCCGCCCCAATCAGTTCCAAAAGGCATAAAATCGACCCCTAGGCTAGGAAAGAAATTTGAATAGATTTGGAAAGAAAGACTCCAAGGGATTTAAAACTCAAGAAGGATAAGAAGGAATGAGATCCAAATAAAGAAGGAAACTAAGAGATAAGGGGGTATTATAAAAGGAGGGACTGAGATTATTATTGAGAGGATTATCACCATTATTATCATCAGCACATCGCTGGAGCAGAAAAGAAGGAGGATCGAGCCAAAATTCTCACTGGAGCAAGTCGAGCCGTTTCCGACGTGCGAGGAAGAAGAATACACCGTTTGATTTCCTTTCTGCTTATGTCTATTATTAATTTGCTGTTCACTAAAGCCAACATGTCCGGCTAATTTTCTATTCTAGTTCTTAATAAAGTTTGAAATCGTATTTGAATTATTCATGTGTTAATCCCGTAGCGTATTCTCAACTCGAATTCTCTTGAATTACTTTTGTGTTATTGAATTCACTACTATGACATATAATTTCTTGATTTGGTTTGGCCAACTACATTAGGATTTTTTGTCTTATGCTAGAAATTGAGTTGTAATATGTAATTGTTGCAATTTTAATTTCACAAGTAGCAAACAATTGAATTTTCTCAATTGAGTAACACAAAATCGAGATCCTTTAAGTCGAGCTTATGAACTTAATATATTGCCTATTTCATTATTTTGGTTTTTAATGCATATAGCGAGCGAGATTTGAAGAGCTTGTTTTGAATCCACCGCATAGATATGTTCGATTAAAGGGCTTGTTTTAATTGAATAAACTTAAGAAATAATTGGGGTCAATAGAGCTTTTTGTTGGCTTCGGAATAGGAGTTCATGAGATTAGAGAAGAGATAAACGCTGTATTGAAAGTTGAATTAATTCGAAACGGTGGATAACGGAACTAAGAACTAGATTATTCCTTAATTGAGATTTTCAAATTTTTATTTCCTTTGTTTATGTTATTTTAATTTATTTTACGCAAATTATTTTAGTTAAGATCAGAAGCAAAATCCTCCCCCTCGTTTTTATTTTAATTGCTAAAAGTATTTAATCCTTTAAAAGCATAATTGATTTACCGTTCTCCGTGGGATCGACCCTTACTTGCCGATACTACTAGTTAGTAGAAGTAAGCCAAGGAAAAAAAATAAAAATAACTAATTTTGACGCGTCACGACAGCGCGGTCAGTGTTTTAATTTATATAGTACGTAAAAAAGTTAGAAATAAAAATAGTTACAAAAATATCGTATGATTTATATTTCGGGTATTATGGAGTATTATTTGGTTATTGGCGTTAATTTCGGATACTATGGTAATTGAAAGTTTGAAATTATAATAAATCCGAACCCAAAGTTTGGTTTAGGATCCGAACCCGAATTTTTTTAATAATTTTTTTTCTGAATATCCGCTCGAACCGAACCAAATTTGACAGTTTCGTTCGAATCCTCGGTGATCCTAAGTCCCAGCCCTAGAATATGTAAGTATTCCGACTTATGTAGTTAAGATAATTTTTTTCACTCAAAATTGTACAAACACTCTATGATGCTAAAATTATACACTTCGGGTCACCCATTTCACACAACACATCCGAACGATTTTCCCGAGTAACACAAATACATTCGAGTCGAGTCACCTGAAATACATTCGAGTCATATATGCGTGCCACCTAAATTCGAGTCACCTAAATTAAATTCGAGCCACAGATTCGAGTCACCTAAATTACATTAGTCACATGTTCGAGTCATCTAAATTACATCTGAGTCACTTAAAATGCACTTGAATCACATGTTCGAGTCACCTAAAATACATTCAAGTCACTTATTTCAATCATCTAAATTACGTTTGAGTCAGCTCGAGTCACCTAGGATCCGGATCACCTAAATATGTGGGTCGAACATATTCAAGTAAAGGTTAGTACCGATAATTTACGTATCAAAAAATTTATTCTTAAACTTAAATATTCCGGCGATTTTATATATGTATGTGGGTCAACAAGGACAACTAAACGTATCAAAACAAGTACTACAGAGTGTAACTACTAACACTAGACCTAGTACAGCTACTAGTACTCTTGGAGTTTGGCCATCCTTCCATTGAGCCAAGTGAGAAAATGAAACAAAAGTCAAAATAACACCAAGCTCAAAAATAAAAAAATAAAAAAAAATTAGTACAACTTGGGTATAATTCATAGGAGACGAATACTCACTCTAGTTTTTATTAGTATAATAAATTTATTTTAATAAATTCATGACCTATATTTTAGGACGGATTAAGGGGTAAAACAAAGCCTGTTTTTATGGGACTATATGTCACTATGGCATTACATCCTTGGATTCACTTCTCAAAGTATTTTCATAATTTATTTATTTATGATAATTTTTAGAATTAAAACGAGGAGGGCTTGTATAATAG
Source organism: Orobanche coerulescens (assembly GCA_033398695.1). Lineage (NCBI taxonomy): Eukaryota > Viridiplantae > Streptophyta > Magnoliopsida > Lamiales > Orobanchaceae > Orobanche > Orobanche coerulescens. The sequence goes on along the minus strand of CM065816.1, from coordinate 7,129,689 downwards.
AAAACGTCAATGTGCAGGGAAATTTACAGAAAAATAAATGGGTGTGTTTTTACCCTTTTGTCTTCGATTATTTTTTGGATGAATTTTTGTTAAAATTTGAATCTAGGGTAAAAGGATAAAAAAGTATTCATTTCTTGAAAGTTTCCCTACCGGAGGACCGGCTTACTCTGTCCATTCCGTCCCATAAGTATAGGTCCCTGGAGGAATGACAAGATTTTTAATAAAAGTGAAATAATAGTAGTATTGGGTGGAGAGAGAATATTACTTTATAGAAAGAAAGAATAAAATAGTTTTTTCAAAAATAGAGTGTGTCTATCCTTTGAATACGGATGAAAATAATAAAAAGTGTTTATACTTACAGGGCGGAGTGAGTATGATTTAAGGAAGCGGAGAGTTGGTCTCTTGATTTCTCACGTTTGATCCTTTGAGGGTGAAGAAGAAGGGATAATAAGTCAAACTCCATTAAGTTTTCATCACTTAATCCAAGAATTATTTTTTTTTAAATGACAAATTAGTAGTAGTAATTACACATCAAAATCCGGTCCTTAATCATCAATAATCAAACCAAAGGGTGTTCAGCATAATGGTATTTGCAATGAAGATAAGATCCCTTAGACATAGTCGCTGGGGTTCGAATTCGAGCAAGTGCGGAGTTTTAATCCGTGAATTCTCAGGTAAGGAAGCTTGTGTGGAGCAGATGCGGTTTCTCCGAACCGTAGCCTCACTTATTCTGGCGTGGATCAGTTAAAACAGCGTAGTGCGAAATTTAGTGGTGGTTAGGACCCTCTGTTTGGAGGATGGTTGAGTCTAAGTTGAAATTCACCGTTCAAAAAAAAAAAAAAAATCAATAATCAAACCCCAGATGCCCTTGGTTTAAGTGAAAACCAGCTTTGCTGCTGTACTCGTCTAGTCGTCCGTCTCCGCATTTTGAAGCTTTTGCTGTCTTCTCTCAGTATGTGTGTGACTAGCAAGTAGAACTGGCAATTCGTTCGTGTCGTGTATTTTCGTGTCGTGTACTTTCGTGTATCAAAAATCCAAACTCATACACAACACTAAATGAATTCGTGTCGTGTCGTGTCGTGTACCGCGTAAATTCGTGTCGTTTCGTGTCGTGTTTTCGTGTCAGGCATATAATATAAAATAAATATTAACAAATTATAAAAAATAATAGTTTTAATATTATAATATTATTTTTATAGATTTTAGTAGCCGAAATGAAACGAATGACAATGAAAACACGAATGTTTACACGAAATTTATGAAAATTCACATTATATTTTCAAATTTTAAAATTTAGTATAAACAGAATTCATAAAATATATATTTTTATTAAATTAAATATATAATATTATATATTTTTATTTATTTATTTATTTATTTCGTGTACCTCGTGTCGTGTCGTGTACCCAAAGGGTAAACACAAAACCGACACTAAATCTCGGTCGTGTACTTTCGTGTTCGTGTATTTTCGTGTCGTGTACTCAAAATGCAAACCCAAACACTAAGGGTGCGTTCTGTTTGTATTTCATTTTGTATTTTCATTTTGAAAAATGTTTTGTATTTTTCTGTTTTTATTTTTGTTTTCAAAATTGCTGAAAACGCGTTCTGTTAATTTTTTGTAATATTAATATTAAATTTAGAAATCTTTTTTTTAGACTTGGTTTCAAATTAGGATAATCCAAAAAAAAAAACTCAAAATACATTTTGAGCATTTTGAAGATTTGTTGTTGAAATACACACAAAACGCTCAAAACGAGGTTTTGTACGTTTTGCGTTTTGTGTACAAATATTTTTTTGTTTTCCAAAATGCATTTTCGAAAATGATAAAAAGAACATGTTTTAGTGTTTTCGAAAATAAAAACAGAAAATGACCTCAAAACAGCAAAGAGAACAGGGCCTAAATTTTCGTGTCGTTTTCGTATCGTGTTTTCGTGTCGTGTGGTAAATTGCCGGGTCTACTAGCAAGTAGCAGCAAGTAGCAAGCTTTATGAATAAAAAAGCATTTCCTCCGTTCCAGACTTAATTGCTATTCCCTCGTCCCTCCATTTTTTTTAGATGTTGTTTGACTTTGGGTTAATGACTCCAAAATCCACAACCTTTCATCCGACTTTCATTTTTTCCACAACCTTTTCAAAAATCCTGTAAATCCACAACCTTTGACACTTGTTCGATTTTTCCATAATTTTGATTTAGCCCCAAATTCGGTCCTACGTGGATCCTACGTGGACGCCGGGAGTGTGTCGCCGCCGAAAATTCAAACTGCATCGATTTTAAGCTTAGGGTTAATAACGCAAAAATACACAACCTTTGATGCCCCTTTCATTTTTTCCACAACCTTTGGCACTTGTTCGATTTTTCCATTAGCAGCATCTAAAAAGTTGAAAAATATTTTGAATTTTTAGTTTTTTTGCACAATTTTAAGGACGGCTTTATAATGTAGTTCTATTTTTTTTTTTTTTGGGTTTTTCCGAAAAAAAATCAGTTTGTAGAGTTCCTCGTTTTAGATTTATGACTAGTTAGTTTTCCAATTAGTATATCATGATATTAAAACAATATACTTCCTAAAAACTGAAAGCTAAGAAAAACCAAAAAAAAAATACAGTTGAAATATGGGGAAAAAACAGATTATATTACATAAGTGCAAATAATTAAGGAAAACATTCTTGCCTATTTATTGCTATAAAACCAAATCACCTTACAAACAAACAATTGACATCTGAAACACACACACACACAAGAAAAAACACTGATTTTTTTTTTGGGTTTTTCTTAGCTTTCAGTTTTTAGGAAGTATATTGTTTTAAGATCATGATATACTAATTGGAAAACTAACTAGTCATAAATCTAAAAAGAGGAACTCTACAAACTTATTTTTTTTCTGAAAAATCAAAAAAAAAAAATAGAACTACATTATAAAGCCGTCCTTAAAATTGTGAAAAAAAATAAAAATTGAAAATAATTTTCAACTTTTTAGATGCTGCTAATGGAAAAATCGAACAAGTGCCAAAGGTTGTGGAAAAAATGAAAGGGACATCAAATGTTGTGTATTTTGGCGTTATTAATCCTAAGCTTAAAATCGATGCAGTTTGAATTTTCGGCGGCGACACACTCCCGGCGTCCACGTAGGATCCACGTAGGACCGAATTTGGGGCTAAATCAAAATTATGGAAAAATCGAACAAGTGCCAAATGTTGTGGATTTACAGGATTTTTGAAAAGGTTGTGGAAAAAATGAAAGTTGGATGAAAGGTTGTGAATTTTGGCGTCATTAACCCTTTGACTTTTTGACACACATTTTAGGTGCTTTGACCAGGTAGTTAAATTTATCATTTTTTAAATTTTATTTTTTTGAATAAAAATATACAATCTAAATTTTAATTCACAAAAAAAATTATTTAAAGATAATAATTTTAACTATACGGTCAAAACACCTAAAAATGTGTGTCAAAAAGTCAAACGACATCTAAAGAAAAATGAAGGGAGTACTTTTTTCTGGACATGGGTATTAATGTTAGAGTTGTTTATTAGTATTGTGTGTAATAAAGTGATATTTTAAGAGGGGTAATAATGGAAATCTGAAGTCAAATTAGTATTGTTTATTAGTATTGTGTGTTTAATTAGGTAGGCCCATAATGGCATTTTATGGTAAAACCTTTGATGCAGTGGTCTTGGCTTGTCTTAGTTGGCAAAAAGTGGTGCCACGTCAGCAAAAATCTCTATGGCACCACATTTCAGGGGTATCCGTTGGCACCAGAAATTCTGGTGCCATCGGCATTTTTTTTTTTTTTTTATCTTTTTCTAAAATTAAAAATACACAATATTAACTAAAATAAACTTCATTTATTAAAAATAAAACACACATTACATTAAAAACACACATTACATTTAAAAAAATTACATCAAAATATAAACCTAGTTATGCAAGTTCCATAAATAATCCACAAGGTCTTGTCGAAGCTGATCGTGCACTTGCCTATCTCGGAGTTCTTTATTTTTCCTCAAATGCAAGTCACATCTATCGATCCAGGTCTCTGGCATGTTCGGAGTTGGATCAACGAATGTCTCTCTTAAATTCACCTCGAATCCTTCGTCTTCCAATATCATGTTATGCAACATTATACAAGTATACATGATTAGCTTCAAGGTGTTGATTTGAAAAGCACGTCTTTGGTTGTCGTATAATTCCCCAACGACCTTGTAACACTCAAAGCTCGTTCAATATCTTTTACGCACTTTCTTGAACTCTTTTGAAGTTTAAATTCCTCTCGATCCTTGCAACACTAAACGTTTTCACAAACACGGACCATGTCGGATAAATGCCGTCGGCTAAATAATAACCTTTGTTATACGTATGTCCGTTAACTTCAAATGGACATGACGGATTTATCTGGCAAGTTCGGCATCAAATAAGGGTGAACCGTATAACACATTAAGATCGTTATTAGCCCCGGAACCCCAAAATATGCATGCCAAATCCATAATCTTTGATCCGCAACCGCTTCCAACATAATAGTTGGGTATTTATGATCACGTCTTTTGAATTGAGTGCCAAGGCCTTTGGACAATTTTTCCAATCCCAATGCATACAATCAATACTCCCGAGCATTCCGGGAGTTTATGTTTTTCTTCATGCAATGCATATATTTTTTCAATGTCATCTGCATTAAGTGCCTTAAGTATTTTTCGCCGTATAAAATATGTATGCATTTACAAAATGCATCTAAACATTTTCGAACAACGTTCACCAATTTGCAAATATTCATCTAATGCATCGGGTGCGGTGCCGTCGCCAATTGGCGGATGGCGGATGTTACCTTCAAAATAGGACCAATACTAGAACGACCGCATGCATCAAAACTTGGTCTAAAAATGAAAGTACTCGGGAAGAGGTTGAACATCATAACTTAAAATGTCATTGAGAATTCTATTAAAAAGTCTGGAACTCATACGATACCTTCGCCTAAAATTATCTTCGGGATATTTAGGATCGTTCTCATCGTCGCCAAAATAGTCTTCGATTAAACGTTGTTCCGCATCTTCCAGTTCGCGAGGTAAGTATGCCCGTGTTCTCTTTACAATTGAACCGGACCCCTCCGCTTCTTGATAAAGCAAAGATAAAAATTGTTAAATGCGCCGCATAACTTTGAATATATCGTTCTCGATCATCATTAAAAAAAACATCGTAATGAGGGTCGTACATAGGATTGTTGGGATCATTGTTTGGATTCATTTTTGAAAGAGGTGTGTGTAATATGGGACTTAGTAAGGTTTTTATAGAGTTTAGGATTGATTTGGGGTAGTATTTATAAGTTTTTGGGGGTTAAAATTTTTTTTTTTTTTTTCAAAATAACGGCTATATAGCCGTTGCCAAACGGTACCATTGTTGGCATATTGGGTTCTAACGGCTAGTAGGAGGAAAAAAAAAAAAAAAAAAAAAAAAAAAAGGAAGAAAAACCCACCGCGCTGGCTGGTGGCTATGGCGCAGCAGCCTACGGCACGAGCCACGGTGTGGTGCGCCAAGGCAAAAGCTGGGCTGGTGGTTCGGCGCCATGCTATAACGCATGGGTACCCCATGCTCTAAATATATAATCATTGTGGGTGTATATTTAGAGGGAATGATTGATTTATTTCTTTTTATAGTAAGTAGCAGTTAAGTATGGGACGGACCAAAATGGAAAGGTAGCAGTTAAGTATGAGACGGGGGGAGTATTTTTTATTTTATGAAAAAATATTAAAAATTAAGATTATAAAAATATATTAAGAAATAAATACAATGGTACTCCATCTGTTTCATACTCCCTCCGTTCTTTTATTATTGCAACGTGTTGACTATTACACTTTTCACGTACTCTATTTTGACCATCTTTTGTGATTTATACATATGAAAAAATACAGTCATGTGAGATCTTGTTAGATTCATCTCGAAATATACTTTCAAAATATTAATTTTTTATAATTTTTACAAATAGAGAATTAAAGATATTAATAATCAAAGTTGTGCATTAGCAAGCGTGAAAGTCCAGATGTTGCAATTATAAGAGAACGGAAGTAGTATTAATTATTTTTTTATTTTTCATGTTGAATTTGACATTAATATATCCCTGGAAATATAGCGACAAAAAATCTTAAGAAATATTTTTTTAAAAATATGTTCTAAGGTGAATCTAGCAATATAAATTTTATAATTATTTTTTATGAGAATCTATGGTCAAAATTGAATCTGAAAAGATCAAAACGTCAATTAATATGAAAGAAAGGAAGTATATTTTTTATATTTATCAATACACTGTAATATTGCTGGTAGTTATGATGTATTTAGATATGTATTGTGTATTGGTTGCGTTGTATTATATTTAATGGGTCGTAGTATTGTATGTTCTTCTATTATTGATTTAGTCGTATCATTTCACCGTGAAGGTGATCACGATATTAAGTAGATGAGATTAAGAAATTGGATGATATTATTAGATATCACTAGATAGTTATTGGTGCAAATATGCGATGGCCAACGTCATGTTCCCCAATGAATTGTTCGATGATGGTTAGATAAATTATCCGGACTACATTCGAACATGTAATTGTAACATGTTCGTCCAGAGAATAATTGGTTAAGTTACCAGGCCATTACAAGTTTACTACCGTAACCAGCAGAGCATAGTGTATGCTATACAAAATAGTTTATGTACGTTAGGCGGAGTATACTATGTATGTTAAGAAGAGGATCAGACCTAAGGAACACAAGACCAGACACGTGGGGGCCGACGATCGGCGCCTATGCCTAAAGTAAGTCAACGTACATTACGTATGTATTGGGAACAAGATTACATATGCAAAGACCAGCATAGTTGCGTACGTTGTGCATATACTGCGTGTGCTGAGGAACTGTCGAGGGAGGCAATAGTCTCTGTAATGTCACTGCACACCGTGACCGGGTGCGGATAACATACACTACAAAGCTTGCTTACGCTATCAATAGATAGTTAGTGTACGTTATCATCCATGCAGCTTGTAAAACCAAGTCTCCATCTTTCATTTCGAGGAACCTTCGTCGCAATTTTTCTATTTAATTCATCTCATATCAGTTTATACTCAATTTTAGCTCCGCTTAACTCATGTTTTGCTAGTGTGGTTGGATTACTCGTGGGTGGATTCATGAAAGTTTTGACATCGTTCTCCGTTCGAGTTCGTCGTTTGAGGTAAAATTGGTTACCCCTTGATTTCTTCGTGAGTTCATCATTTGAGGTGAGATTGGTTACCCCTTGATTTCTCCTTCATATATATGATGAATTTGTGGTGTATATTCTGGATATATAGTTTAGGTAGCGTTTTGGTTATGAATTCTTTAGGTTTCGGACCGTATTATTGGATGAAATGATGTCATGATCGAATCTACCACGTTGAATAGCTTGATAACTTGATGAATAGGTTTTTATTGTTGGTAATCGGATGCTGAATTCATATTGATGTTCTTGAACTCGAAATTGTTGATTATGTCTTGGCAGAATTAATTGTAGTCGGGAAATTTGTCAAAATGGTGAGTTGATAATTGACGTTTTTGACAGCATGACAACTCTTGTTAAGGATAATCGGATTAGTGAGGCATTAATTCGAGTATGTTCATTAAAATATGAATTTTGATAAATCAAAATAGGTTGAACCTATTGGTATGATAATTGAATTATCGGATGTTGAATTGTGTTTCAAATTGTCATGATATATACTTGTCATAATCAAAGAATTGAAGTCTCGTAAATATTTGATATTGATTTAATCGTTGTTAGAATGAATAATCAATTGTTGTAGTTCAGTAGAATTATATTAAGACCGAACAGGTGGGTGATTTTCGACTTGTCGTTACTCGTTGTTAAATGAGTTATCAATTGATTATATTATGACTAGGATGTGATTTATGATTGATTGGAAATCATTGTGTTCGAGGCTATGATTATCGAGGCATGTCTATACTCTGTTTGGACTATGTTGATCGATATATAAAATAAATTAAATTATTATGTAATTTTGTATTTTTGTAATGTGATTGTGATTGAAATGTCGAGAGGGAATTGGGTGATAACCATTCACTTCCGTCTTGACCTATATTTTAAGGAATGAGTGATACAAAAAGATTCATTCTGGAATAGTGGAGACTTTCCGATGACCGAGCTGAATTCAGGATTGTGACGATTTTTACAAATAAGGGATTGATGGTAGAGATCACAACCACCCTAACCCTATATTTTTGATATCTAGATTGATTGAGATTGTTATCTCATGCGTGTATTAGTTGTGATTTGGATGTAATGATGTGTTTACGAATTTTTACGTGTATGTGTTATAGTTATTTGCTATCATTGTCTGACCTCGCGTTGTTGTGGCACGATTCATCGTGTCAGGTAAATCTGTTGAATATGTGCACGACATACATGAGAGTTTCGATCGAGCTTAAAGAAATGATAGGGCACGATTATACGAGCATTGATTTTATTTTACGAATAAAACTGAACTTTTTTGCGTTGTTGATTGTAAGATTTGTATAATTCGATATACCGTGATTACCTGGATATTTATGTTTTTGACTAAAGATCATTTTAACTTAAATACAAAAAATCAAGTTTTATATTTTAAAAATAATTTTGTAGATCCAATTTGGGATTCACGGTGTTGTAACACTCCCATATACATATTTTGGAACTATTACATAACCAACGTGTGTTGATTTTACATTTAGTTTATGAGTTTAACTTAACGAGAGAAAAGAAGGAAAATTGATGGAAATAAAAAGAAAACAAAAATATTTGGTGTTCCTGAGTTTTTTTAATGAAAAGAAATGGAAGGAAAACTTCCCCTCCTAAATTTTCTTCCGATTTGGAAAGATTTTGAGAGAAAAGAATAAAATGGTTAATTTTCCTTTCATTTCCTTCCAACTCGAGAACACAAAACACAATTTGCTTTCACTTTCCTTTCTCTTCTTTTTTTTTCCAACTTTTTTTTCTTTTTTTTTTCTTTTCTTTACTAAAACTCGGGAACTAAGTGTTAACGCAATTTGCGAACCAAATTTATGGAATGTTGTTATTAAGAAAATAAATTATGGAGGATGCTTGTTATTTTTTGAGAAGCGAGAGTTTTTTTTTTAATGTATATTTAAAATCCCCAAAAAGGAATCAAGAAAATTATTTCCAAACCCTATTACAAAATTTTAGTAACTCGATAAGCCAAAAAAAAAAATAATAATAATAATAATAATAATAATAATAAGAAAAAAAGGAAGAAGAAAAACGAGATCTATTGTGAAAAGAAGGGCCACCGGCCCACCACAAGACTCTTTTTTAAAGGTTTTTTTATTAATTGAGACATCGATATTAGTGTTGTGAAAATATATTAATTAAATTCCGATGTGTTAATAAATTGAACAAAGACCAATGAGTAACTGAAACACGCTTCTTCAAATTTTTCAACGAGAAACGTGTGTCGTAAAGTCGTCGATTTGAAGGAAGAGATGTTGGTCTCGCACTTTTTAGTTCTGCGTTTGCTACTCTGGACCAGAGTCGATTTTTAAATTAAACACGAATTTAATTTAATAGATTTTTAAATTAAAAATATTTGTATCTAATTGGAATTTCTATAATATTTTCAATTAATCATTTTTAAATAAGCTATGATTTTAATTGATTAAAAAGAATTTTAGAAAATAATTGAGGATAAATGATTTAAAAAAATCGGTACTTTTATTAGAATGATCGAAATTAGAAAGTGTACATTAATCAAAATAGACTATTCAAGTGAAATGAAGAGAATGTTGAAAATTATGAACACTTAAGACTTGAAATTACGAGGCCTTCAGACCCGTGCGATGCACACAGGCTGTATCTAATTGTTCATTGCGTAATGTTTGTGTAAATTGTTGAAGTGTAAGCAAGATGATGCATCAAATTGAGACGTATTGCGTAATGTTTGGCTCAATAGTTATAAAATAAGTTGAGTTAAATGAATCTTAAACGCATATGGCTCTATCAAAGATTCAAAATAAGGTTTAACAAAAAATTGGCATTCTACAAAAACTCACAGGAAAAACAGTAATAATTATGTAATTTCTTAAATTGTGCGTTCATTACTTAATGCTTACTTTCGATCGGGGGTACTCAAGTGAATCTACAAAGTTTGTTTAAGTAAACTATTGTAAAGTTTCATATGGACACATTTTGTATAAAATTGTTCGTTACGTAACGTTAGGCGTAAACCCTTGAAATATAGATGTAATGGTGCATTTGATTGAAACGTGTCACAATTCTTAGCAAAATAGTTGTAATGCTTACTTTCGATCGAGTGTACTCGAATGAATCTACAAAGGTTATGTAAGTAAAGTATTCGTACAAATAATAATTCGTTGCCGCATCATATCTCAGACTTTTTGTCTATTACAAATATAAAATATATAAACTACGCCTTGACTTAAAATCCAACTCACTTGTTTTCTTGTTAGTACTTGGCCGAGCTTTGAATTACACAACTAAACCAAAGTCCAAAATATGACACAATTTTCGGCCCACTATTTCTTAAGCTTAAATCACAACTCGACCCACTCAATTTCTATAACTCTAATACTACTTTACCCACTTAACTCTATTTCACTTACACAAAATGCTGCCTCCTCTCAAACAAACTTTCACTTAACTTTCTATCTCTAAACCACACAAAGATAATCTAAAACTTCATCACTTGAACAGATCACAAAATAAATTCATCCATTGTGTTTAGCAATCAATCGAACACAAATAAACACTATCTCAGACCCGTTTGATTGATTCTAACTCAGACTCTCAGCTTCAAGATCCTTGCATGGGTTTAAGGTAGACGTTTGTTTTGATTTTTTGTTGTTTTTGTTTGAACGAAAGAAAGTAACTGGTATAACAAATTTGTTATATATCGTTCTTTAATTTTTTCGGAGATTAAAAAGATGAGTTAAATCATTTTACAGATCTATGATGTACTTCTTATACTCTTGTTGAATCAAAAAGTATTTCAAGAAAAAACTGAGATCTTTGGTTCTTGCTTGTCAGTTTTGATTCGAGTCAAAGTTTATGTTAGAAGATGATGAGTTTATGTTATTACGTGAAGGAGGATAGGATAGTGTAATTTGTGGAGTTGATTGTGGGATAGGTATACTTGTAGGGTTTTAGATTCGGTATTTTGATTTGGTTTGAGTTTCGGTATTTTGTTTTTTGAGATTCGGTGTTTTACGAAGCTAAGCTTCAAATAGATCAATGATGGGTTATGTATTCAACTCAAAAAAATTGATATCATTTTCATATGATGGTGATGAAGAATCGTTCAAAAAAAATGATGGTGGTGAAGATGGTGATAGTTTGCTATTTATAATCTTCAAAAATCCAACTGAAAAGTCACATTTAAAGAGTTATTGATGTAATTATTTATAAGCAACTAAAAAGATGAGAAGATTTTAAACTATTAAGACATGAAACCGAACCATCATGACATTTTTTTACACATTTTTTTTTTAAAATTGAAGCATTAAGACTCCACAATAAATTTAAGGACTGAATCTTTATATATATAAGATATATATAATTTAATTAAATTTCACATAATTATAATTTTCTTCACGTATAATTTATAGAAATAGATCAAATAAGAATATATGAATAACTTAAAAAGCCTATATATCATAATTATCTTAAACAAAGGAAGCTCTATTATAGTAATATGTGTGTAACAAGCAAAGGATGGATATTATTGAAATCCATCTTATTAACGTGAGAATATTATATAGTTTTTTCATATATTCCTATAATATTTATAAATTTAATATATAAATATAAACAAAAAAATTGTTAATAAAATACTCATTCAATATTAATAGTTACTTCTTTTTAATTATTTGAAATAATTTATTTGGATAACAGTTATTCAGTAATTCAACGACTCAATGGTCAATAAAATGTATAATTTAGATATTTACAAATAATTATTTTTTATTATTAAATAATGATTTTATAATTATTCTAATATTATGATAAATTTATAATACTTGTATAAAATGTATCGAATACCGTAATTTAGCATTTACATTGTATTCACACAGACAGGTGTATACAGGTATGGGGCCAGGTTGTGCTCTGGATTTGGCAGGATCAAGAAACACCAGACTTTATATCGTGGTATGAAAAATAGTTTGGGTCAGCCTAACCAGACCGATTTTTTGTTATTGCCAATTGGGCCCCAGCCCAATTTGTTACCTCGTCAGCTCTATAAGTGGATGCCACGTTTGTGTATATATATACATGATAATTATCACGTTTTTTTTCATGCGACAGACAATAATTGATATTCATTTACAAATAATTATGGGAGTGACTACTTGGCTAAACCATGTCAAAAACTCAAAATAATTGTTAGTTATTAGATGTGATATAATTATGAAAATCCGCTCAAATTACAGTTGGATTAAATGAGAATCAATTTTTAAAATGAGAACGTAAGTCCATACATATTTATTATCGATTCAATATACACATAATACGAGGCGTTAAGAAACCCGTGCGATGCACCGGCTGTGCTTTTCTTTGAATATCTAGTACGTAATGTTTGTGCAGATGTTTATATACTTTGTATCAAGGTTGCGTTAATTTGTGTAATATAAGTTATATCTAGGGGTGTTCAAAACTACCCGACCCGGTTGACCCGGCCCAATTACCCGACTACCCGAGAACTTTTTACCGGGTAATTTTTCTAATAACCCGGATTTAGCGAGCCGGGCACCCGACCCGCTAATTATGTGAGTTTTCGGGCCGGGTAATGGGCCGGCCAAATAAAATTAGCGGGTTGCCCGCCGACCCGGTAACTTTTTTTATTTTTTTTTTATTTTTTTTATTTTCTCACTACATACTTTATTTTAACCATTTTAAAAATTATGTATAGAATTAGTATGTATTTACTTACATTTTAATAATATTAACATTACAATACATATGTAAAATTTGGTCCATATTAATCTTATGCTTTAATTTTTTTTCTTTTTCATGAATCAAATTTTTTTATAATTTAAATCTCATTAACTATTTTAAATTATGACATCAAAATTATAAAAATGAGTATGTATTAATATAATATAGTAGTCTAATTTCAGAGTGAAGAGATTTAATGTTTCATATAATATCTTAATATGTTAGAACCAGTGATAATAAAATGAATGTTATAATTATTGGAAATAATTTTCTTACTTTTAATTTAAGTTTTTGTTAGAAATCAATCGAGCAAATAAATTAAATTAAAGTTAAATTTTCTTAATATTTGATTTAATCATAACGCATAACTTCAAAATTAGAATCAATTCTTGCTAATTTAAAGTTAAACATTTTTGTTGAACTAAAAGTTGAAAAAATACAGCAAAAAAATCATATATAATATATATATATATGATTAAAAAAACTAAGTCAAGGTACCGGGTGACCGACGGAAATCCGATTATCCAAAAGCGGGTACCAGTTTTTATGGGCCGGGCCATGGGACGCCTAAATAGGTACCGGAGTTTGGTGCACAGTGCAGAAAGCCAGTACCCGCTTATGAACACCCCTAGTTATATCATTATGTAACGCCCCGACTTTCTAGGGGTAATTATTGGGGAAAATAAATAAAAGGTAAATTTGACGAAGAATAATGTCTACAAAGTCGAGTCGCTATACTAACATAAATTAAATACCTTTAAGGCAATAACACGTCATAGATACGAAATAAAATTTGCATCGGAAGAATAAATTATAAATTGTTAATTTCTAACAAAAGTTTCCCCAAAAGAATTTCGAAACATTTGACATAAGAAAAACATCATTTAATAAATTTCATTCATATGCCATCTCGGCTCGCTCCTTCGTTCGGCTCGATTTAACCTGCGGGATCAATAAAGGTGGGGGTGAGCTTCCTCGAGCTCGTAGAAATCTCACTTGTCACAGTAATATATAATCTCATGGAAAGCATAAAATGAATAATCTATCATATCTTTTCCTCAACATGAATACATACACACAATATTACGTATAGCATGAATCTAGCACGCATAACACGAATATTGAGGTTGCGCAGGTGTCTCCGCAACAACATGTAACATACACAAAATACCACATATAACATGAATCGAGCACGCATGTGAATATTGAGGTTGCGCAGGTATCCCCGCAACAACATATATCTTAAGATAACCTCTTTACACGTATACATGTGAGCCTGATTCACAACATGTATCGACAGTTTTTAAACATGAATTGAATATCACATATTGAATTGAATATCACATATACAATCCAATTAAAGTGATAGTGAAAATTCCCACGAATAAATGATGCTGTCTGACTTGAATATGGAGATGCTCGACGCACAATCCCAAGCCCGTAAATCCTCGATAAAGTCTACATGTAATAATATTTTAATCATTATAAAATATTACGATATAATAACGAAAATTAAAATATATATCCATAAAATCAGACTAATTATTAATATTAATTGAAAGGTCAACATTTTAATGTCTTGGCCAAAATAAGACTGAATTGGAGGTTTTAAGTTGAGTGGGGTCAAATTGTAAGAGTTGAGAAGCTGACTGGGTTAAAATCGAAGAATCATAAATCAAAATGGGTTTAAATTGAAGTATACAAAATTTCTGGGGTTAAACTGAAAGTTGCAGGAAAATGTGAGGGCTAAATTTCAAAACCCTAATAAATGTTTCGAAATTGATGTCATTAATACTTCTCAATCATTTTTAGGACTCAATCTTTCATTATATATGATATTATAATGTATATTTTTTTCCCCTCAATGCCAGTAAAGTTATACTAAATGTTTGCCGTGGATCCGAGAAATGAATATGCACAGTACTTATTGCTAGGGGTGTAAATGATGCGAGTCGAATTCGAGTATTGGTATACTCGACTCGAACTCGATAGCCATTTCTCAGACTCGAACTCGACTCGAAAACTCGCGAGTAGTTAAAATTCAAGCTCGACTCGAGCCTACTCGAGTCGAGTGTTGACCGAGTTTTGACTGAGTCGATCTCGAGTAGCTCGTGAGTTGTCTCGTCTCATTTACACCCCTACATAGTATCCTTGGACGAGGGCCCATAGCCACATCTACTTTACTATTAAAAGAGAGTTGTGCAAACACGTGTCTTTATGTGGATATTTTGAATTAATTATTTTTTTTTCCTTTTTCTTTAAAATACACTAACTTCTACATATTTGAATGAGAGTTAATGGAAATTAATTTTTTTATTTTTTTATTTTTCTCTCAATGTTTAGAAGTTAATAGTTTTATCATCTCAACTCTATTTTTTATTATTAATATTTTAAATTAATCTTCTACGATATTTGATTTAACATTCATTCGGCATATATATAATTAAAATATTTCTTTTTGAATATAAGTTGTTTTTGAATAATTATTACATTATATCTTGATTTTAAATTATTTGTATATAAAATACAAAAATTAGATAATTTTCAAATAATTTCTTTGAAGTAAATCTATCTTTTTACAAGATTAATATTTTTTTCTTCAGTTTAACCTTCTTATAATAATTTTAGATTATTGAGTTATTTTATTTTTAAAAAATTTGGGAAAAGAAATATAGACATGTTAGACTTACAATTCCCAGTAGAAAGACATATTATTAGTTAAAATAATTTCTTGATTGATTCTTCTTTTTGTGAAAAGAAAAATTATATAAACAAATATAATAAGTTGATTACATTTTTATTTAAATACGTCACAATAATATATCACTCCATGTCTAATGAATTAATATCATTATGGATCTCATGGTATATTATTAAGTATAAAATGTGTGACTTTAGTCTAAATATTTATCAAAAACATATTACGTTCTTTCATCTGTATACTGATATGTAATTATATTAGTATATTAATATAAATAGTACAAATATACAATGATCATATAGATTACTGTCATGTTTATATATTTTATATCGAACTTTTACACATCTATACTTAATATTAAAAGAGAGTCGCAAAAAAATTTAAGTAAACATGTGTCATCTCCACGTTAATCTTCTTTTTAAAAATCTTAAAAAAAATGAACGTTTAATTTAGAGGGGGTTAAGGAGTTATTCCATTATATACTATCTACCAATTAAAAACTTTCTCTCATTCTATTCCTTTTATTTTTAAGCTAATAGTTTAAACATTATAACTTTTATGTATCAATTTTAATTTAAAACAAAATATATCAAATTAATTCTTATTTCGTGCTGTTTAATTTGACATCCATATAGTATATATAAAGTAATATAAATATAATTCTAATATATTTAGATGATTAAAATATTTCAATACAAAAATGTAAGAATATTGAAGAAAAATATATTTTTAGTTTATTTTCATAGATTTTTAACAATTATTTGATTTTTAAGAATCATTTTGTTTTGATTATAGAATAGTAAATATATTACATTAATGTCAATTCATATAAAAAAATTATATTAGTAAGAATATCAGTTGTATATTTTTAATAAAAGTTGATAATACAACAACAACAACATCAGAGCCTTAGTCCCAAAATACTTTGAGGTCGGCTATAATGAAAGTTGATAACAATAAACATAATTTAATTTCTTATTTATAAAATTAGATATAAGACTCATATTGTTCTATATGAAAAAATAAATGTCGGTACTTAATTAATTTATAGTTTTCCAAATGTGCCCTTAGATCACATGATAAGAGTATATAAATGAAATTAAATTAAATAATAGTATATGTATATGTGTGTGTATACTGAGTCATGTATATTTTATAATAATTTTATAATATTATTGAAATTCAATCACATATTATTAATATAATAAAATATTTAACATTTTACGCCGTGCATCGCACGGGAGGACATCTAGTATATTAAATATGAGCCTTCCAACATTCTTTAATAGTGTCACTTGAGTAACAATCATAATTACATGGGCGATGTCGGACAAGGGATTTTGATTAAATTTATTACCCACTAGTGAGCCAAAATAAACAGCACCCAACCGATGTGGGAGAAGCTATTTTGCTTTTAAGTTGTGTAAAACACTTCAAACACTCTTAATTAGTATCGAATAAAATCTAATATGTATTAATAATTTTTTATTTTTTTGACCAATTATTAATTTTTTTATATTATATTTTACAAATTATATTATAAAGCTAATTACATATAAAACAATTTCGAGTATCTCACGAGCTTATCGAGTATATTATTGGGTAGCTCGACTCGACTTGTTAGTATGTCGAGTCGAGCTCGAGTTCGAGTTGAGCCTATTCGAGTCGAGTATTGACCGAGTTTTGATCGAGTCGATCTCGAATAGCTCGCAAATTGTCTCGTCTCGTTTACACCCCTACTTATTGCACTAAACTCGCATTTCATTTAAGGACTAATTTACTAAAGATCGTCGGGAGGTCCGTTTGGGTAGTTGGAATTTGATTTGAAATGTTGATTCGTGTTTCATATTCGTTAGTTTTTTAGGTTTTAAGGTTTCATATTTGTGTTGGAGTTTGGATTTCAATTACTTTGTCTAAATTTCAGTAAGTCTGACGTTTTAGTTTGACTTTTGGATTTTATTACTTAGTAATCTTTCTAAGTTCGAACTTGTATAATTATAAGCTATTTCTAGATTTACATAATTTGAAGTACTGATTATAGCAATTTGAGGACGTTTTTTCATATATTTTGTTCGCAATGAAAAATCATAAGAACCGATACGAACTGAGCCAAATAGTTCGTTTCTTTCGATTCTATATAATTTTAGTCTATAAAAAACCGAATGGATTTTTTCAGTTCCGATCGAAATAATCAAAATTTTTGTTTTTATTGGTTTGAAACATCCAACTATTGATTTTATCTAAAACGAAGTTTTTACTGTGCTTTTCTAAATACATGTTTGCAGTAAATAATATCCGTGTTTAATTATAAATATTAAATAGAAGTATAACTAGAAATATAAAATAAAATTAAATGTTATCAAAATAGTTAGGACGAACCAAAACAGATTAGTGACAACAATAATATTAAAACTCGTCCAAAATACGGAATGCTGCATACGAAAACACTTATTTAATGTCAAAAACTTGTACTACCAACTACATTAATGTAATAAAAAGCCTAAACTTTTTTTTTTTTTTAGA
This sequence comes from Orobanche coerulescens, assembly GCA_033398695.1. NCBI lineage: Eukaryota > Viridiplantae > Streptophyta > Magnoliopsida > Lamiales > Orobanchaceae > Orobanche > Orobanche coerulescens. Next base: position 7,111,504 of record CM065816.1, on the reverse strand, counting down.
GTTTTTTTTTGTATGTTATTACCTATGAAGATTCATTATTCACTGTTTGTAATTTTGTATGATGAATTTAAAGTTCAGGAAATGACTGTACAATAGAGTAATTTATTGTTTCGAGATATAAGATGTATTTAGCAAAACTAGCTGAAAAGTTAATTGGTAGTTGAAAAGGTAGCTGGTAGCTGGTTAACTACCTGGTTAGTTACGTAGCTTGTAAACTAGTTGATAAGTTAATTGATTTTGGTGTAGGTATTTAACAAATTAATTGATGAACTAGCTGGTATTTTGTAAAATGACATAAAAAGTATTACTTTTTTTCTCTCTCTTTTAAACGTTCTCATCATATTATTAATCCATATTTTATATAATAAAACTACGATATATTTTTTCTCAAATCATTCAAATATGTATTGAATGTACTTTAAAGAGAGACAATTGTATAATCATTATACTAGTTTGCCAAGAATTACACTATAACAAAAGATATAATAAAGGTTTCAACAATATAAAAGATGAGTCGAGATACAAAATTCATGACAAGAGAATAACGCAGATACACAGATCATTTCTTATGTTTATATTTAGGTAATGGGTATTTTTGGAATGAAAAATATAAGGAGTTTTTTTTTTCAAAAAAAAAAAAGCTAACTTTGTTAGCTCAACCAAAATTAGCATTTCATTATTTGGTTTAGAAAAATTCACGTTAATGTGAGCTTTTCTGGAGTCAATAGTCAAAGAAATTAATGAGAGCTGAAAAGCTAGTGATAAACACAGTCATAAACTAAAATTATTGGACTCCTAGTTTGAATTATTTTTTCAATGTAATATGATATTAAAATTCCTGTTTATCAAATTTTACTTAAATTCTTTTCTCATATGTATTATGTATTAAAATTAGGGATGGCAAGAAAACCCGAACCCGACGGGGAAATCCGAAACCCGATCTTAACGGGGCGGGGCGGGGCAGACATTATCGGGTTACGGGGCGGGGATCGGGGCGTTAACGGGAATTTTTTCGGGGTTCGGGGTAGTGACTGGGGTGATCGTGCCCTGCCCCGCCCCGCCCCGCTATTATATTATATATATTTTTTATATTTTTTATATATATATAAAATATATTATATATATATTATATATATATTTTTTATAGATATATAGAACGGGGCAAAATAATATATATAATATATTCTTTATATATATATATTTTTATATATAATATATTATATATATTTTTTTATAAAATAATATATTATATATATTATTTTATATATATTTTTTATATTATATATATATAATATAATTCTATATAAATATATAAAACAGGGCAAAAACGGGGAATGAGGAATGGGGCAGAGTTGGGGGTATGCTCTAGCTCCAATGGGGCGCCCCGATAAGATTCCCGACGGGGAACGGAGCGGGAACGGGATAAGATTCAGATTTCGGGTTCGAGCCTATCACCGAAACATATAAAGATCTTTATACTCTAGTTTCAACAAGTTTTGTTGACTAAAGAATTGTTAGTGTTGAGAGGATAATAAGTTGATAGATATTTAAAAATTAAGTGACTTGAGTGAGGCCTATTACTAAAAATGCAAGTGACAAAAAAAATGTGGACGAGGCAAAAAGAAATTTATGGCAAATGAAATATGGACGAAATAAGTGTCAAATTAATGTTTCATAGTCTATTACTGCATTTTTTTTTCTTAAATTTAATCGTATCCTTTCCGTTCACACTGAAGTTGTTACATTTCTTTTGGACACGAAATTTAGGAAAGGTTGAAAAATACTTACGTAGTGTAAAATGATGATAGAAATATATTATATAAATTGTGTGAGTAATAAAGTTGTCCCAAAAGGAAACTTAACAACTTCGGTGAACGAGACCGAAAAGAAAAACGTAACAACTTCCGTGAACGGGATGGAGTACATACTTGTCATGTAACAAACGGGATTTTCTACCGTCAGGCCAGGAAACGTTAGGCCGATGTTAAAATTACATATTTTTTTATATTTGTCGATTCCAATCCATAGAGTTCAATCCTAACAAGAAGAATATACAACTTGAATCGACAAATATGAAAAAATATGTAGTGTAATTAAGATGTATTTTCTTATTGTCGAATTCGGGAAAATTTAGTGCTTGTATTGGTGATCTTAAAATTGCGTATTTTTCATATTTGTTGATTCCGTCCATGCATTTCAACTCTAATAAGAAGAATATACAAATTGGAATCGACAAATATGAAAAAAATATGTAATTTTAACACCGACCTAACGTCAGGCCAAGTTTTCCTGGCCTGACGGTAGAAAAGCCCGTAACACAACTTGAAAGTTTTCTATGATAATTTTATTTAAAAAAAAAAAAAAGAAAAGAAAAAGTTTTTTAGTTGGAGGATTAGATCTAAAGGATCTGTCTAAATCTATATATAGTATATATTTAGTCTTTAGACCTCCTCAAAATAAAATATTTACGCACCCGACAGACTATTTACATAATTATCACTATTGGGAATGCAATGGCAGCCGGTCCACCTGCTCCTGCTCGCCGCTTTTCTCCGGCGGCTGCGCCGCGCGTAGCAGCTTAACCACACCACTCCGCCTCGCAGCTCTCCACTCACAATTAACACAGAGAAGACTATATGGTGGGGAGTCAAACTTGTCAATCCTCAGGCAGTCAGGCTTTGTCTTCATTTAAGACAAGTTAACCCGACAAGTGCAAAAGAACAAATAAAGGCTAAAGGGTTTAAAAATATAAATAGAAAAACTCTGAGGGGTTGGTTTTAAAATAAATGAGCCCAGGTTTTCAGGGTCTGCCGTCTGAGCTCTGGGCCCTATCCACTCGTGGGCACGGCCCTTTTGCCGGAATTTAAATAATAACTCAAATTTTATGGTGATTCTTCCTACATTTGGGAAGGGAGATTGAAATAGTTTGGCCACGTCCGTAGGAAGCGGATTTCTGTTCCGGTGAAGAAAGTCGAGAGTTTATTGGTTGTCGGGAGAGGAGGAGAAGTAGACCGAGGAGGACGTGGGAGCAGCAGCTGAGATTAGATACGAAGGCATTAAACTTTTCCGATATCATGACTGTTGATAGGTGCTCTTCGAGGCGCCATATCAGAGTTGTTGATTCTTTTGTATGGAGCGGTGTTGTAGTTGAGAGCGTCAGGATTGAGTTGTCTCTGTTAGCTTTGACCTAGAGCATTACCTTTTTTACTTTTACTGTATATCTTATTCTATTGTCTTCTGCGTTTTTTTTTATTTTTTTACAGAGAGCTGTGCGTAGAGTCAACCTCTCTTCGGTTAGAGCAGAGTTCATCGAGAGTGCAGTTGCCGAAGTCCCCTTAGGTAAGTCTCATGTGAATATACCATGGTCTCAGGTATGGTCGTGAGCTTTTTCGTATCATATGCTTCTTTGTATATACCACTCTTTACTTTGTTGTGTACTTAGCTGAGGATCTTCACTAGAGATGTTAAACGGGCTAGCCCTAGCGGTTCTGGGCTAGCCTAGCGGTCTTCGGGCTTAACGGCCCGGATAAAAAAAATCCGGATTTAAACGGGCTAGGAAATATCGGCCATAACCCTAACCCTAACGGGCTTCGGGCTAAAAGGGCTAAACGGGCTAAATATTTAAAAATTCTATTTTTTATTTTCTTATAAGTCATAAACAAAAAAAACTGTAACAATATATTTTATAGAGTTAATTACATAAATCGTCCTTGTGGTTTGTCGGGTTTCACAGGTTTAATTCTTATACTTTTTTTTCAGCAGGTCATGTCCTTGTGGTTTTTGATCCGTTACGGGTTTAGTCCTTGTGGTTTGTCGGGTTCCACATGTTTAGTCCCTATACTTTTTTTCAGCGGGTCATGTCCTTGTGGTTTTTGATCCATTACGGGTTTAGTCCTTTAACCAATAATTCTGTTAGTTGATCGTTAATTTGAAGGGTATTTTCGCCTTTTCACATTTTTTTTATTATTATTATTATTTGAGTACGTTGTAATTAGCTCTTTATTTTATGATTATCTTATACATATAAAGATCGAGTCCTTAAATTTATTGTGGAGTCTTAATGACTCCAATTTTTATGTCTTAATTGTTATGGAGTCTTAAAGCTTCAACTCATTATCTTTAATATCCGAATTTAATACACAACCATCAATACAAGAAAACCAAAAGACCATAAAACACAAATAACCAAATGATTGGGACATGATAGGTTAACAGTTTCATTTACTTATTAATTGAGGATAGTTAATAACAATCATTAATAAGTTATATGGAATGGGCCTATAAATAACACATACATTTCTTTAGCTTGCCACATCTCCGAATTGATAATAAAGGCTTGAATTATTGAAAATAAGCACAACATATTTGATTGGTAAAGTTTTATCTATCTTATCTTATCTTATATGGCGGTTGGTTGTTATAAAAACCCATGAAACATACGTAGTTGGGGATGCGTCTGTTGCAAATGGTGCCAAGTCGATTGGATCGGTCGAAGCTGGACTCACATCGTTGTGCAAAGATGGGTTGGTGACTCGCCAAATCCTAATAATGAGGACATGGGTAACTTCTACTCCGCGGGGTATGACCCTTTGTTTTACGTCCACCATTCGAATGTCGACCGTATGTGTAAACTCTGGAAGTATTTGGGCATTATAGGGACTAAACCTATGAAACCCGACAAACCACAAGGACTAAACCCGTAACGGATCAAAAACCACAAGGACATGACCCGCTGAAAAAAGTATAGGGACTAAACCTGTGAAACCCGACAAACCACAATGACTAAACCCGTAATGGATCAAAAACCACAAGGACATGACCCGCTGAAAAAAAAGTATAAGGACTAACCCTGTGAAACCCGAAAAACCACAATGACGATTTATGTAATTAACTCTATTTTATATATATAGCAACAAATATACTATAATAAATATAACAAAAAATACACTTTTATGTGTGTGTGTGTATATATATATATACACACTATATTAACAAATACAGTAATAATATATATTATATAATATTAATATATATTACATATATAATATTAATATATATAATATTAATATATGTTATATAAATATAGTATTACCGTAAGTTGAAATTAACAATATATATATATATATATATATATATATATATATATATATATCGGGCTTCGGACTAAACGGTTCGGGCCAAAAAAGTCCGGATTTAAACGGGCTAGGAAATATCGGCCCTAACCCGTTTTTTTGGCGGGTTAAACGGGCCAGCCCGCCGGGCCCGAGCCCGTTTAACATCTCTAGTCTTTACGGAAACAGCCTCCCTACCGTAAAAAGTAGAGGCATGGTCTGCGTACATCTTACCCTCCCCAGACCCTGCTCTGAACGGGATATACTGGGTATGTTTGGTTTGGTTTGGTTTTTCCCTAGATTTGGACTTTACACGTGTAGTTTCTCCTTTTAAACATTTGATGGAGTAAAAGTTAACATTTTTGTGGATCTCGGAAATATTCTAATATTCGTACGAGCAGTGCTATTTGCCTCCAATCGATTCAGATTGCTTCGATATATTAAGATTATAAAATTATCAGAACTGTATATTAGGAATGTAAAATCAGAAAAATTAATAAACTTATTTTCAATCTCTTCATCAAATTACACAAACTTTTTTTTATCCACAGAGAATTATTATACTTGCATTTCGTACGATAAATAATCCAAGAAAAAGAACTTTTGCCAAATCATATGAGGCAATCGAACTACTTATATGCAACGACTACAATTTGGGCATTGAATCGGTACTAAACACAATGGATCTATGGGTGATGCACTAAGGAGCAACTTCATAATTTCACATATTACTACAAATTGTTGACGGCTGATTTGGTCAACGTCACGTGTGCTGATCTGGACGAATGGATCGAAGCCACGTAAAAAACAATAAAAAAGATGAATTGAAAGGGATCACTAAATTTTATTAATGATCGAAATTTTGGATAGGGCAGAGCTGAAGTTTTTAAGTCGGTCTATCTTTTTTACTTGCTTATTACAAGTTTCATCTTTTTCTCTCTCTTATCTATTTTCTCATAAATTCCAAAAGTCCCATTTTTCTGTACACTTTCTCTATGTATAGACAATCTTGGCCAATCAGGAGGTGACAGCTGGAGAGTGTTGGGGAATATGTCCCAAACACTTGTCAGAGGGAAATCACGCCTTAGACACGTGGCGGCCTCTAAGGATCGTTTCGGGAAGAGGCATGACAGCATGCATTAATTGTCCTGTGTGCCTGTTCCGAATGCTTCTGGCGATACTTATCCGCTGGGGTCGGTCTTCGGGTCTCCCACTGTTCTGGTCGGCCTTGTCATAATTTTGATTTGGAGCGTATTCATACTGGATCTGGTCGGCCCTTCCGGCCTGGATATCGGGTCGGCCTTGACGTCTCTGACCGGTCCGGTCTTTAACGAGCCCGGGAGAGAATTTAATTCGTACTTGGTCCGGATTGCTGCTCTGATCGACCGGTTCAGCTGGCTGGAGTGCTTACGTGGATGCCAAGACGGATGGGCTATCAACAAGGGCCCCCGAGTCCAGGGCCGTTCCGGGGGTCGGAGCTGGATTCGTTACATAGTTAGGCCGATCCGGCTTCTTAAGGAGAAAAAGGTTCTCGAAGGGGCGTCTCTTCGAGAGACGTGCCTGTTTTATTTTTGTATATCCGTGTCATAATGAGGGACACGTGTTTGGAATTGATTTGTCGGCACATCCACGTATCCTAGGTTTTGGCGACGGTTCAGTTTGCCTCACTGTGCCACGCGCTGCAGGTGATGCGACGGTTCAGCTGCGCATTCAATGCCATTTAATGCCCCTTCCTTCCTATAAATAAAGGGTTCCCCTTATCCCTCTTCTATTCTTCTTCTTTCTTCATTCCGCCATTTTTGTGATCGATTTTCGCAGAGGAAAAACCAGAGAGCTTCGTATCTTGTCTAGTTTCCGAGAGAGTTTTCCGGTGAGTATTTTCTTCTTTTATATTTAAGATGTCGGATCTGAGGGATGAGATGGCGGCGGAGGAGTTGACCGTCTCGCCGGACCGCCCGGGGGTGGCGGATCTGTCGATAGGCGGTGTTCTCGTCAATTGGAGTGACGAGGAGAAAGGCAGCGAGGTCGCGAGATCGCCGGGATCTGGAGACGTGGAGGTGGCGGCGCCGTTGACGGCGGTCGGCGAGACTTCAGATGAAGGGGAAGTTGAGCCTGAGGCGGTCTGGATACGGCCCCGGCCGGCCCTTCATGTGGAGGCAAAGTGGGACTCGGCCTCAATCCGCAGCACGGTTACGGAGGAGCAGTTGGTGGCCTGGTGGCAGCAGTTCAAGATCCCGGCGGCGGTGCGGATGTTCGCTCCATATCCCGAGGAGAGACCTCACATTCCGCCGGTCGGTTGCTCGGCGGTATACTATCGCTCTTTGCTGGCGGGGCTGAGGTTCCCGCCCCCCTTAGCTTTCTCCCGGTGGCTTGCCCAAATTCATCCGAACTCCTGGGCTCGGGTGGTGGGTCTTTTCATCCTCTTCAACCAGCACGGTTGGCCTGAGCCCAGCTTTGAGGAGTTCAATAGTCTCTTTCTGTGGAGATCGGTCGGCAGATCCGGTTCGGGCTGGTTTTATTTAACAGCTCGGCATGCCATGCACAAAGAGGTGGTGGATGTGCCGGAGACCATACATAATTGGAAGGAGCAATGGTTTTATGTCGGGGGACTGATAAGTGTCAGTTTTATACACTTATCCATGGTTTATATCGATAAATATCACCCATAATTGAGCTAGTCTACTCGTTTTTTGCTTTTAATTAATTAGTTTTTAATAATTTTATTTTTATCGGATGATGATGTAAATCTAGTCTTAATCGGATTAAATAACTGATTTACTCAAGAAATAACATGTTTATTAAATATTCTCTTTGTTGAATTTTGATATATTCATGTTGTAGGGCTTTCCTAGATGAATTCAGCAGTCTTTCCGGATTCAAAATCAGAGTTATATATCAAAAGTTATCATCTGAAGAAGATTTGGGGCGAAAACGCAAAGTCTGAGACATTACAGTGGCAACGTAACTCTCAAAGCAACCGGTGAGCAAATTGACGAAGCGAGTTACGGCCGTAACTACTGAATGTTACGGCCGTAAGTCATCCAAGTTACGGCCGTAACTCCTTAATGTTACGGCCGTAACTCTTGACAGATTGTTAAAATTTGTCTAATTTTTTATACTTTTTGTGTATTATTGAGGGGATGGCTGGCATTGATCCGATCTATTGTAATAATGCTGGAGTTTTGGAGCTATTATATGACTTTAGGTGTATAAATAGACCCCTTAGATCCTTCATCATTCATCATTCATCATATAATTATTCCACTTTTTGTAATATTTTCTTTTTGTGTGAAGAACACACTTGTGTTCTTGAGTGATTTGTGTAAGTGTGGTATAACATATGTTGTTCAGAGAGTTTATTGCTTCTTTCTCCTTTATCTACTAAGGGAGTGAGGATCAATTCTTTCTCTTGATTCAACTAATAATGACCACAAAAGCTTGTATTATGTATATTAAACCCTTCATGGGCTAAGTTACCTTTAGTTGGGATTATAAACAAGGTTAGTCATGTTATTTAAGTTTGTATAAAGATCTATTGTGAATTACTTATTATTGTGTGTGATTTTCATTGTTTTAACAATCTTTATTTATTTGGCCAATAAATGACGATATTTATGGTCTTCATATGTTTCGAAAGAAAATATGTTTGATTAGATCAAATGATCTTCACTCTAAGTTGTTCTAGGGGACAAAAATATACCTCTAGACCTTAGATGATTCTTTGAGTTATTTTCATAAATCCTAATGCTATGTATTGAAGCCAATCAACATAGAAATATAGTGGATTGATTCAATATGTAAGGGGCATTTTATAGTTCGAAAGAGAAACCGTCTTTTTAAGGAAAATCGAATCTACACAACATAACAAGTAAATTCATCTTATGAACTTCTATACATCTTCTATAACTAATGACGAACTAAGTTTGTATTCCCAACTATTTCATTTTATCGTGAATCAATCTATTATTATTGCAATCTTTTTATTTCCTTAAAATATTAGAAATATTATTGCATTTTCTTTGCAATTATTAAGCCAAACTCTTTAATTGTGTGTTTCACTCATCTTAGTATCTATAAAAATAGACTAATAGTGTATAATTCAAATTATAACCAAACTTCCTCGTGGGATCGATAAACCGGACTCAAAAAGTCCACTTACTACTTGATACGATATCGTGCACTTGTGATACTTACAGTAAGAACGTGTCAGGGACCTTGGAGGAGCTCGGTGGATGAGTTCGAGCCCGACGTCATAGACGCGGATAGGGGTGAAAATGATGCGAGTCGAACTCAAATATTAGTATACTCGACTCGAACTCGATAGCCATTTCTCAGGCTCGAACTCGACGCGAAAACTCGCGAGTAGTTAAAATCCAAGCTCGACTCGACTCGTTAGTATGTCGAGTTAACGAGTCGAGTCGAGCTCGAGTTCGAGTCGGACCTACTCGAGTTGAGTGTAGACCGAGTTTTGACCGAGTCGATCTCGAGTAGCTCGTGAGTTGTCTCGTCTCATTTACACTCCTACATAGTATCTTTGGACGAGGGCCCTAGCCACATATGTTAAATGAGAGCCTTCCAACATTCTTTAATAGTCTCACTTGAGTAACAATCATAATTACATGGGCGATGTCAGACAAGGGATTTTTCTTAAATATATGACCCACTCGTGAGTCAAAATAAACAGCACCCAACCGATGTGGGAGAAGCTATTTGCTTTTAACTTGTGTAAACTCTTCAAACGCTCTTAATCAATATAGAATAATTTTTATTTTTTTCTTATCTAACTAGTAATTTTAATTTTTGATCAATAAAATTGTTATATTTTATTTAAAATAAAAATCTAATATGTATTAATAATTCTTTATTTTTTAACCAATTAATAATTTTTTATATTATACTTTACAAATTATATTATAAAAGTAATTATATACAAAACAATTTTGAGTATCTCACGAGCTTATCGAGTCGATTATTGGGTGTTGCTACCCAAAATATTATCCGGAGATAGATATTGCTGGAATGGATGGATAGCAAACAAATGCGAGAACACTTCCGTGGGAAAAGTAAATAACACAAGAATTGCCGGGGTTGTTAGTCCCGGGCTTGAATGCTCTCGCGAGATATTATTAATACAAATATTCGGGATAAAGGTATTAATGTAAGAATACAATTACAATGAGTGTAAAGATTCTTGTTATCTTAGCTAGTGAGCGTGTAGATTGCCGGAAGAACCAGATATGATGCTCTGTGAGTTCTTGTAACAACGTAGATGAATTGAGACGACGGTGAGAGATCGACAGTCTCTCACGGCGTGTATTAGCTGTATGCTTGAGCTCCTGGGCTTGTGAATCTATTTGAATCTGCACTGTGGAGACTTCTTGCCTCTGCCGACCGTCTTCTGGTTGAGAGGTACTGAGAGAGAAATCCTAAGATAGATTCTGGGGAGGAAGCTGGGAGCTTGGAAGCATGTATGTTCTTCTGTATTTCCGTGAATGAATTCGGAATGTAAGTGAATGAATTCGGAACTGAATCTCAAACCTTTTTCCAGTAGGAGGAGGTTCTCTATTTATAGGACTTGGACCTGCTGGGCGATCGCCTTTGCTGTGTTATAATAATCGGGCGATCGTCTTTTAGCACATGGGCTTGTCTCCTTAAAGTCTGCAGGAGTTGCTGGCAGTCAGTCGCGTGGTCCAATGAGAAGCCTGCACGCGTCTGAGTCGCTGTCACGGGCAGTCCCACCTTGTGCCTTTCGGCGGGCTTGTCGGTAGGTAAAGCCGCCCTTGTCAGAGACAGCTGTTGGTGGTCAATGATCCGTGAAATGTGGATCTTGTCTTGGATCTGCACATGGGTGCTGCTTTGAGATCTATTCTTCGTGGACTTTGACGGACGATAGTCCCAGCTCGTGGTGCAGGATGATTGTCCTTAGCCGGGCACTAGAGTCGATCGCCAGGTTCCAAAGGGCGATCGCCTTGGGAGTCGATCGCCAGGTACTGGATAGTGGTCTGGTATCTCCGCTTAGGCGAGTTCTCCATAGCTTGATTGGTCGTGGATTCGGTTGCTCGGCCTTGTAGTCGATCGCCTGTCGAGGTGAATAAATCTCGACACAACAATTGCCTCCCAGCTCGCTCCTATTTTGGAAACGTGGGGTGAGGTGGTTCTGCTGGCGATCGCTGAACTTCGACGAGCGACTCTGCGTTTCACTGAATAGTCTCTGGGACACGTGTCGGGTTCCTGTTGGGGTAGACCGACGGTCACTTATGACTCCTCGATTGACGCGTCTTTGAAAAGACGCGTACGCGGGTTTCAAGGGAGTATTAATTGCGACGGTTGAGATCCGACCCCTGAGATTCTCCTTAATTGCAAACGAGTCCTTGCCATCTCCTATAAAAAGACGTAGTGTTGCAGTGTTCATTCTTACGCGCGCTTATCGGAGAAAGAAGGTTTTGCTGAAGATTTTTCTGGAGACCTGATTGCCGATCGTCGGTCGATTTCATCTTTGGTAAGATCACACTCCTTTTTTCCTTGTCTTGAATTCGAGAATGTCTGGAATACCTTCTTCGTCGGGAGTGGGCCCCTCCTCCACCGCCGGGACTTCTAACATCCGGGGAGGATTCTCCGCTGATTTCCACCTGGAGACGGCCGCAGAAGCTATCCGCGCCGGCATCGACCCCTCGGAAGTCGAGGCATTATTTAACGAGGCCGACGTCGCTAGGGAGGCGACAGTTGAGCATCGACGGTCACAGATGGAGAGGGATCTGGCGGTCAGGGCCTACTGGGAGCGGCACAGTGCCTTTGGCCAGGCATATGTGGCATTTGCTGATATAATGGAGAGGTTGGCCGGCCCGTCTCCAAGATTTGACTTCCGAGAGTATTCGATCGCTCACCCTTATCAACCTCCCAAGCGATCGCTATTTCGGGCTGCTCAGCGATCTCTGTGGTCTCTTGGCCAAATCAGGAGTTCGGCGACCAGGAAGGATCTGGCCGTCTGTAGGACGAGGTTTCATATCCCTTCAGATGTGGATCTCTTTGTGCCGGCTGATAATGAGAGAGCCGACCAGCCTCCGGAGGGGATGGTCGCTGTGAACGAAGTGATCATGGAGGCAGGGTTGCAATTTCCTCTGTCTTTTGCTGTTTCCCATCTGCTGGCCGCTTGGAACGTGGCCCCTCTCCAGTTGACGCCGAATGCTTGGCTCCAGATAATCTGCACTCTTACCTTGTTCGGAGGTCACCGATTGTACTGCCTCCCTTCGCCGTCGGAGATGAACCATCTGTTCAAACTGACGACTCAGAAAGGGTCGGTCGGAGGCTATCATATACAAGGCCGATCCGGTCGGGTGATCCTTGGAGTCCCGAACAAGGCGCGGAGCGATCTGACGAAGTGGTTCTGGGTCGCCGGTGCCTGGAAAGCCTCAGCGAGCGACAACCCCACTGGCGAGCTGAACATTCCCACTGGTTTTCGGGAGAGAAATCTCGGTAAGGGTTCAGACTCTCCCTTTTTTCGGATATGTCCTGAACTGATCTAATTTGATTTCGTTTTTGCAGGTTTCCACATTCCGGTGATCGAGGAGTTGCCTTTCGATTTACTGGTCATCTGGGAGCGGATACGAAGTTTGTCGGACGACGAGTTGGACGCTAACCGGATCAACAAGGAAAGTTGTCGGGTGTCCGCTCGCCTATTCCGTTTTCTGAGACATCTCTCGGTCTCAGGTATGACCTTCTATGATGTCCAATTGCTGGGTGATCGTCCTGTTGGAGGAATATGACTAACTGTGGCTTGATTGTTCTTATTGCAGAGGTTCGCTTTCTTCGTTTTTTGGAGCCCTCACCGGAGATTGCTATGTCGAACCCTGGAGTTTTGGGTCGTCTCCTCCAGACGAAGTCATCGCGGGCTCATCCTGTGGCGTTACCTATCATCCCGGAGGCGGAGCCTCGCGTGGAGCCGATCGTGGCCGAGGAGGAAGTCCGGGAGGAGGGGCTTCGGATGAATCGCAAATGGCAGAGGTCGGGAGAAACTCCAGCTTCTGCCCCTGCCAGTGAGGTGCCGATCGTCGCGCCTCCGATCACCGTTGTTCCTCCGGAGAATGAGCCTGCTCCCTCTACGGCTTTCCTGCGGGAGATGGCGATCGCCGAAGCTGAGACCCCTCGCGGGAAGCCATACTTCGGTCGCGATCCTGAGAGAGCCGAGAGGTAGACTTTGCTTGCTGAGTTGAAACTTGTTATTTGCATAGGAGTTGTGTTAACTTTTTGTGTTTTGATGCAGGATCCGTCGCACAGATCCATCTTGCCCGTCGATGGTGTTGGATTTCTTAGCGAGCCGATCTCCTCACCAGTCCTGTGACATCCCGCAATACGTCAACCGGGCCGCTTCTGCTCTACTGAAGGCATGGACGACCGATCTAGATGCGATCGCTCGTCAGCGATCTGGGAGTACAATGCAATCTGTTCTCGCCCTTTCTCTCCAGACGGCGACCATGGCTGCCCAGGAGTTTGAGGGGCGTCCTTCCACTATTCGCCTGCAGGCGGATCTCGAGGCGGCTCGGAAATAGAACGCCAAGTTCTCCGACAATATTGTGGCAATGGAGAAGGACTCTTTGGAGGCAGCTAAGCGGGCGAGCCAAGAGCTTGAGCTGGCGAGGAAGGATGCCGAGATGTCTCGGTTGACGGTTGACCGATTCCGGGACTGAATGACAAATGCCGTACGCTCACAGAAGGCCGCTGATACGGAGGCCGATCAACTGAAGGTGACCGTTGCTCGGCTGACTAGCGAGCTGGCGGAGTCGAGGGAGAAGATAGCTGCGAGGGAGGCCGAGCTCCAAGGATCGCAACAGGCGATGGCGGAGCTGAAAGGGGAGGTAGAGGCGACCAAGGCCAATCCCTTCCTTAACTTGGAGTTTGTCAGCGAGTTTGCCTATTATATGGCGTTCGCTGACTCGATCCGAGCTGCTAAGAAGGGAGGGCTGGAGGTCGGCCCTCTTGCTGAGAATTTCAAGGCGTATGCGCTGGAGCATCCTCTCCATCCTGCTTTCTCCTTGCCGATTTTGGATCTCTCGGAGCTTGGCGTGGATTTGAGCTGGTATCCGACTCCGGTGAACCTCGTTCATCCTGACGCTCCGGAGGACGGGGAGGCCGCTCCGGAAGCTGGGGAAGGGCCGCAGGTCGATCCGGCGGTTGAAGGCGAAGGCGAAGGCCAGGCGGGGGCCTGAGGCTCTTCACTCTTGTTTGCTTTAGCTTTTTGTCTCGTAGTTTTGTAGCTTTCTTTTTGTAGTACTTAGGCCTTCGGGCGACCTTGTATGTACTTATAAAACTTCAAGCAATGAAATGAATGTCTGATTCTCCGATTTTTACTTGAACGTTTGCTTTTCGAGTCTTTGCATGACTTTTGTATAGACGTGTGAGGAGAGATTGTTGCGAGTGTAGTTCCAAATGAATTGATAAACTCATATAGATAACTTTTACAACAAATTCGATCGCTACACAAACATCTTAATAATGTCGATCTTCGTATGTCGTTGAATAGGGACGATCGTCATGTATATCTCCGCACTCTTCCCCCTTGTTTTTGTTCACTTAGTGAAAGTAAGGGGATGAAAATAATTCGTCGAGTGAGCGGTCTTCAAATTTGTCGAATCCTCGAGGACGGTCGTCCATCTTGAGGAACCGTGCATAGTCGCGGAGTTCGATGGACCGACTCCATGACCATGTCTTGTGCGCGAGCGACTTTGTCTGTCTCATGACTCATTTTATTGTGAGGGTCCTCCGATAGGCTGCGCCTCGCCTCGTATTTAAACGAAGGGCGTGCGGTCTTGGTCTGGAGGAGTCCTTGCGCGGGGCGTCGTCGGATTAATCAACTCCACTTCCGCGGCTTGTTAGCTCTGCTTCCACCTCGGCCCTCCATGAAGATGGCGACCCTCGACGGTGTACGTTGAGATGGGGGTAGTGACGCGTCGCATTGTCCGGGTTCACCATGTTAAATGATGAACCTTTGAGGGCGGGCGATCGTGTCCACTGATTAGTTTTGGAGGGCCCTCAGACTATGCCGGCCTCGTATTTAAACGAAGGGCGGGCAATCTTGGCCCAAAGGGACCTTGCATGGCCTAAGCAGTCGGTTCCATCGATCACCAGGACTATGGCTGCACTCTTGCACCTCAGATCGTCATGTCAAATGCCGACCTTCGACGGTGTACGTTGTGCGGTGGAGGCGATCTTTTGCCGTAGTACACCATGTTAGATGATGAATTGTAGACGGCGAGCGAGTCCTCCGGTTTTGATGATGTTGCTTGATACCGGCGATCGGGCTGGAAGACTGTAGATCGTCGTTCGGGCGCCGATCGCGCTGCTTATAGGCTAAGAAGAAACCTTTGCCTGGCCAGAAAGTCTGCGGCCTTAGCACGGAAGATCGCGTAGGTCGTGGGTTGGTCCTTCGTAAGATGCCTGAACATAGGCGAAAGACCATGGAATCCTCCTAGGACCGAGTATAGGGCGATCTCATCGCTTACGTGCTCGCCGTTGAGGATGATCTCGTCTACCGGCCGATGTAGTCCGAGTCGGACTCTTCTTCCCCTTGCCTAATCTGCATCATGCGATGGGGACCTTCTGGCCGAGCGACCTTGGTGGCGAAGTATGTTGTGAAATCGTTCGCCAGTTGATTAAAGGAACCGATGGATCGAGGCGGCAATGAGGTGTACCACTTGTGGGCAAGGTCGTCCAGCGTAAGAGGGAACATTCGGCACCTGGTCGCGTCTGATGCCCCACACCCGGTCATGTAGATATGGAACTTGTTCAGGTGAGTTTCGGGGTCTGATCTCCCCTCGTACAGAGGTGTTTGCGGAGGGGCGATCTTATGCTGTATTGGGGTGAGTTCGATGTGGACCGCGAGCGGCTCGCTCGGCCCGGCGATCTTTCTCTTGGCGCCTGCCCCAGATTCCAGGAGCGCCTTTATGTCGTCGAGATGGCGTTGCATCGCGGCCATCGCTGTAGCTTGGTCGCTCGTGGATCGGCTTTTGGAGCGGGAGCCGAGGCGATCGTGTACCGATCTCCTGACTCCGCTGCTGCCGACCCCAGCTCTTTGGCGAGGGGGAGCCAGATGGCTGGCCTGCCTTCTGGGAGTTGGATACGCCGAACTCCTGGTGACGTACTCGAGCTCCGTCGTCTCCTGGCTGGGGCTGGACTGCCCCGGTCGACAAGATGGGCCGCTGCCTAGACGATCGAAAATAGTGGTGCCCCGGCTGGCGAGCGCTTCTTCTTGCGAATGGGAGCCTCCTGGTGATCGCTTGGTCAGTAACGCCTTGTACTTCCATTTGGTCATGCGGCGGACGGCCGAGGGGGTGATAGCGGGCGGCGCGTCGAGAGCACTCCGTCGCTCCTGTAGGATGGCCATGGCCTCCTTGATCTTTTCTGCGGTTTGGAACTGATCGAGCGAGAGGCTTGGACCGTCCCTCAGGGGCGGGATCGAGAGTCTCGGACCACGGCGGCTACCCTCCGCCATCGGCTGTGGCTCGGACTGAGATGGAAGGAGGCGTCTGGTGGATCGGCCAGCGGCTTTCTTCGAAGCGGAGGCGGAAGACATGATTCTGAAAGCTTTCTCTGAAGAACAGTGAGTGTTTCTTCAGGTATATGCCCCGGAGAACAGTGAGTGTTCTTCGAGATGGTAGGAATAAAAATGAGGGTTAGATTTGGCGCCCTTCCTCTAGCGCCAATTGTTGCTACCCAAAATATTATCCGAAGATAGATATTACTGGAATGGATGGATAGCAAACAAATGCGAGAAAACTTCCGTGGGAAAAGTAAATAACACAAGAATTGCCGGGGTTGTTAGTCCCGGGCTTGAATGCTCTCGCGAGATATTATTAATACAAATATTCGGGGATACAGGTATTAATGTAAGAATACAATTACAATGAGTGTAAAGATTCTTGTTATCTTAGCTAGTGAGCGTGTAGATTGCCGGAAGAACCAGATATGATGCTCTGTGAGTTCTTGTAACAACGTAGATGAACTGAGACGGCGGTGAGAGATCGACAGTCTCTCACGGCGTGTATTAGCTGTATGCTTGAGCTCCTGGGCTTGTGAATCTCTTTGAATCTGCACTGTGGAGACTTCTTGCCTCTGCCGACCGTCTTCTGGTTGAGAGGTACTGAGAGAGAAATCCTAAGATAGATTCTGGGGAGGAAGCTGGGAGCTTGGAAGCATGTATGTTCTTCTGTATTTCCGTGAATGAATTCGGAATGTAAGTGAATGAATTCGGAACTGAATCTCGAACCTTTTTCCAGTAGGAGGAGGTTCTCTATTTATAGGACTTGGACCTGCTGGGCGATCGCCTTTGCTGTATTATAATAAGCGGGCGATCGTCTTTTAGCACATGGGCTTGTCTCTTTAAAGTCTGCAGGACTTGCTGGCAGTCAGTCGCGCGGTCCAATGAGAAGCCTGCATGCGTCTGAGTCGTTGTCACGGGCGGTCCCACCTTGTGCCTTTCGGCGGGCTTGTCGGTAGGTAAAGCCGCCCTTGTCAGAGACAACTTTTGGTGGTCAATGATCCGTGAAATGCGGATCTTGTCTTGGATCTGCACACGGGTGCTGCTTTGAGATCTATTCTTCGTGGACTTTGACGGACGATAGTCCCAGCTCGTGGTGCAAGACGATTGTCCTTAGCCGGGCACTAGAGTCGATCGCCAGGTTCCAAAGGGCGATCGCCTTAGGAGTGGATCGCCAGATACTTGATGATGGTCTGGTATCTTCGCTTAGGCGAGTTCGCCATAGCTTGATTGGTTGTGGATTCGGTCGCTCGGCCTTGTAGTCGATCGCGTGTCGAGGTGAATAAATCTCGACACAACATTGGGTAGCTCGACTCGACTCGTTAGTATGTCGAGTCGAGCCTATCCGAGTCGAGTATTGACCGAGTTTTGACCGAGTCGATTTCGAGTAGCTCACGAGTTGTCTCGTCTCGTTTACACCCCTAGACGCGGAGCTTCGGATACCAGAGCACTTTATTGCCAAAATGAGTAAGTGTTGTATTTTTTGTTCTGTTCCTTTCTTGTCTGACGCTCATCATTCATTTCATATGCAGAGCGTATCCCGGCGCAGGAGACATATTCCGAGTTTGACGACCGGATTGAGAAGCTTCTGGATCTCCCCGTCGAGCAGAGGAAGTCGCATCTTCTAGTAACTGAAGAAAATCTCTGGGCGGCCGGCCTGCAATCCACCGATCCGAGCATCATGTCTTCCTCAGGTATTTTTAATTAAATTTTTTTTAACCTTTCTTCCTTTTCCAGTCCCCAGGGTCAAGGTTTCGTCTGGGAGGAAGGAAACGCCTGCGCAGCGCATGGCGAGATTGGCTGCCGAGGCCGCCGAGCGGAGGGAGCGTGCGGGCAAGCGGAAAAAGCGGGGAGACCGAGCCTGAGGGCAGCGTGACTAAGGCAGAGGCTCAACCCGCCCCTGAAGTTCCTGTATCCGTGCCGAGTCCTGTCCGTACGGGCCGTGCGACTGGCAAGGAGGCCTTAGTCGATTTGGAGGGTCATTATCTTCCGGTTAATAAGGACCGGGAGGATCCCTGCGCTCAGATGAAGGGGCAGCGGCCGCGCTGGTTCCTCGAGTATGTCCGAGTGGCTACCCCAACTGCCGAGATGCTCGACCGGGTCCCTTCGATGGTGGCAGAGTCCATCCACATCCCTATTCGGGGCTGGACACCTAAGCTGGAGTTAGTGACTAATGACATGGATCCGACTAAGTAGGTCCAGTTTGGAAATGCTCTGCTCAGCCGTGCATTGGGAACTTATGTGAAGGCCACAGGGGAGTTCACGGCCCTGGTTGAGAAGCACAAGAAGGTGGCGACCGAGCTTCAGGCCCTCCGAGAGGAGCACCATCTCTGTCCTTCACTGATCAAGTCCTTGGAGGAGGAGATAGTCTCCTTGAAGGGTGACATGGAGATTTTAGAAAGTCCGGCCCTCGAGGCCGATATGTGGAAGGTGCGAGCTGGAGAGATGACCGAGGCGGCCGAACTGGCACATCAGCGATGTTTGGAGACCAGGGCAAAGAACGAGGCGTATCTGAAAGAAACCACTACTTAAATTGAACATATGACCGAGCGAGTCGGTGTTTGTGAAGCCGAGGGCTATGCCAAGGGTCTGGCTGAGTGTAACACCCCAAAATCCTATTGGGTTATTACAGTGTCGTGGACCCCACGCCAGGAGATCCACCAGGCGAACATGACTAAAATACATTAAATTACACAATAAGGGAAAATCATAGTCCCTACCATGACATCCGACACAATATTCCGATAAGGAATTTCAACGACAAAAGTGGCCTACATGGCCAAAAAAAATGAAATACAACAACATCCACGGACATCTGTTCGGGTAATACAACACAACAACTGACAAGACTGGAGTACACTCCAACTGACTGACCGACAATGAACAACTCGGACTAGTATCGCTCGAATGCCTCGTCGCCATCGTCATGCCCCTGTGTCTCAACTCTCTCCTCGCAATCACCTAAAATATGAAAACATGTTCCGCACCCACGGGGTCAGTCATCCAGATAATGAACATCAAATACATGTATAACATGATATGCATCCAAAGGCAGAATGAAACGGTACAATGATAATAATACAAGATGCTCACAAACCAAGGTAAGAACCGAGCATTCATGAAATACTATGCCCACAGCATACTATTAATACCTGTTCGACAGGTTAGAACATAAGTGCCCAACGGCGAATCAAAATCACAGAATACCACAATGAATTACATGACATGAACCAAACCAGGACTGAATTAATTATGAATCACAATGCCCGAAGGCTCCAATGAACTTACCAGGACAATAATAAAGGCCTGAAAGCCACTCAGCCGAAGCTGTCAAATTATTACAATCACATGAAGCCAAAACAGCCCGCAGCTGTTATTGATTAGGGCCAAAGCCACGGCACGAAGCCGTATAACCATTAGGGCCGAAGCCACGACACAAAGCCGTATCACAATTAGGGCCGAAGCCACGGCACGAAGCCGTATCACCATTAGGGCCGAAGCCACGGCATGAAACCGTATCACAATTAGGGCCGAAGCCACACCATGAAGCCGTATCACAATTAGGGCCGAAGCCACGGCACGAAGCCGTATCACAATGAATGATAGTGTGCTGCCTTGAGTCGGTCAACACGATGACAGTAACACACTGATAGACACCGTCCTCGACAGTCCTAATTCAACACCTCGATTGCCTTAGGATGGCCAACCGATAACAATGATGCAGCGGATGATTCCATGAATGATTGTGCGCTTCGATTGGCTTTGAATGGCCAATCGATACGAATGATACGATGAATGATTGAATACCTCGATTGCCTTAGAACGGTCAATCGATAACAATGATATGGTGAATGATTGAACATTTCGATTTGCCTGAGAACGGCCAATCGATGACAATGATACGAAGGATGCCTCGGCACCTTTAATCGGTGACCGACGACGAAGACGAGAAATGAATACGCCAATGCCTTTAATCGGCCAATACAGTTTTAATGACAACCCAACAGGAATAACAATGATATGAACGATGTCTTAGATTGACATCAATATTAACAACAATCGATACATCGATACCGCGAACCGGCTATCGACAATGACATTAATAACGAGTATCACAATGCCTTGAATCGGCCATTAACGGACAATAATAAACATTTGGCATAGTTGCCGAAAGGTATCGTATCAAACGGTCTCTTAATATCAATGAGTTCATGAAGAGACTAAGTCTCGGAATGATACAACACATTCATACACATATATGATGACATTAATCTCATTGACTAGTACAAGTATAAAACTTGCCTCAAACCGAAGGCGAGAAGGTACTTTCACGATCAACGTCCTTAATGAAATTATCGGCCACTCGAACAACCTTGAATAATATAATTACCAACAATCCATTCAATATACGAATCAAACACGAATATAACGAACTCAAAACATCGATACGATTAAACTAAGTTCATTGGGGCATTATATCGAACACTTTGTGGCCAAACTTCGATTGTTTATAACCAAACCTCAATAATACCAACATCAAATCCCCAAGAAGTGTTTCCAACCAACAAAACATCTTCAGTACGATCAATAATCCAATATGAATATTCAAATTCGTGATTACAACAACGATTAATCGAAAACCCCCAAATCCAACTCAATATTTCAAAGTGTTCTTGAATAATTCTTCAATAATCCAATGAATAATCAAACATATCTATAATCATGTGTATATCACTTCATACAACATGATCTTAACATCCAAAACATCATATCTCAAAACAAAATCGAAATCCAAGATGTTGGAGAAATTACCTTTGAAGATCCAAGTACTTTAATCCGATGAAATCGCGTTAGATCGACAATCCGAGCTTCACAACCGAATGAAAATGATGAAAAATGAATACTCAAGTGATTGATGATGAATATCTTCCCCCTCAAGCCCTCTCTCTCGGAACAAGGTGGAAGAAATGGAAGAAATGGGTGATTCTCGCTCAGAAAACGCAAATATAGCGCTGACTGCACTGTGTGCCGCGGCCCAGCCAAAGTGTGCCGCAGCACAGGGCCAAAACTGCGCCCAGTGATCGGCAGCGTGCCGCGGCCCGGATGAGTGTGCCGCGGCAGTGACTCGGAAGTGTGTCGTGGCCCCGTCGTCATGTGCCGCGGCACAAGGTACAGACGGGTTTGGCCGAAATTGCAACACGAGTGTGTTGCGGCCCGGACGGGTGTGCCGCGGCAGTGACTCGGCAGTATGCCGCAGCCCTGCCGGCATGTTCCGCGGCTCACGGTACAGGCTGCTTGGCCAAATCTGGAAAATGAGAGTGACTTAGCTATTTCGAGCATAACTCCCTCGTCCGCACTCCGATTGACTCACCATTTAAACTATTGGAAAGCTAACTCGATGCTTTATAATATTGCAAAGATTCAGAATTTTTGGAGTTTCCAAAAATTAATGGTGATTTAACAAAGTCGAACTCATACGTGGAAAAGTCGCTAAAGAACACGGAATTCAACGGAACGACACCGAGACGAACTCGGATGACAAAAAGTGTAGAATTAATCATTCTCGAAATGACTAAAAGGTAACAATAGAGTCGCTAATATGGACTTCCACCAAAAAAATAAAATTACCGAATGAAAATACTGAATGACAATGATTAAATTACAACCGGGTATTACATACCCCCCCTTAAAAAGAGTTTCGTTCACGGTTATGTCTTAATGTAATAAAAAGAAAAGGTCGGAATGGAATAAATAAAGTAATCTCCCCGTAAACTAAGGGTAGACAACTCGGGATATGAACTATCCATCATGATCTGAAAACAATAATACCCAAATAGTTCTCGGGACCAAATCAAACGCACGCCCAAGTCCCCAAGACTTGACGTCTCGGATCACAGTGAACGATTTCCCAAATTACCACGAAGTCTTGAATACAACGCCAAAGGGACGAATTCTCAACAATTATCTAAATCTCAAGATTCCCGAATATGATCATAATAAAATAGATCAACAATAAATGATCCACAACCGCGATACATTAATACGGACAGATTTACACAGTCATCCAAAAACAAGGTTACATCTCAAATGTACCCAACATCGATATCCTTCCATATCATCGATCTCCTCTATCTCAACGATTTAAGGTAGACCCAAATCTGAACTCACCGCACAATATGATCCCGGAAGGTCACAAGAATAAAATGATCACAATGAATGATAATGAATCGAAATCCCACAAGGATTAAGAATGACTC
Organism: Orobanche coerulescens; assembly: GCA_033398695.1. Taxonomy (NCBI): domain Eukaryota; kingdom Viridiplantae; phylum Streptophyta; class Magnoliopsida; order Lamiales; family Orobanchaceae; genus Orobanche; species Orobanche coerulescens. The sequence goes on along the minus strand of CM065816.1, from coordinate 7,088,606 downwards.
ACCGAGGTGAATTAATAAATTAATGAGTGATAGCTCCATGAAGTGATTGGAACCACCGTTCCTCGTGAATTGAATGATTAAACGATAATTATGAGTCCCAACATGATTGATATATATAATGAATGAATTATATGAATGAATGAACGACGATGAAATGAATGATTATCCCATTAACGAACAAGAATTAATTTGTTCAAACCGGTGATGGATGTCCTTACCTCTGGCCCTCGAGGCCTGATAGGGTCCCTTGAATGATGCATGGGATGGAGTAACGAAGTCTCTCGAGGCCCTTGAGTCCTTTTGAGATTTACTGGCACTAGAACTCCTGCAGTATTTATGCCGGTGTCCCTGCCTCCCACACAGAAAACAAACAATAGCTGGCACCGTACACCGGGTACTAACGTGACCTGCTGAATCACAGTTAAAGCAAACAACAGTCGAACTCGTCGCCTGAGAGGAAGATGCTATCCCAGCATGAAGACGACTAGAAAACGACCCCTTGAACGTCGGAGCCCGATGTCCCTCTGAACGAGCCGGTATTCTAGTCCTCTCACCCGAAGAAACTGAAGGATGCTTCTGAGTAAGCTCCCTAATCAAAAGCTCTGCTCCAAGAGCCTTCCCGATGAATTCGCTAAGTGAACTACAATTGTGATTGAACAACTACATACTCAACTGCGGATTTAGCCTTTTGCTAAAATATTTGATCTTATCCGCCTCAGTACGGATAACTGACGAAGCAAACTGAAGTAGTCCGTGAAACTTCTCAGCAATGACAATAACACCCTCGTCCACTAATGATTCGGGGTTAAAAAACTCTGACAACTTGGATTCACTAAGTGTATCAATATAATACCTCTATAACATTAGTGTATTGAACTCACTCCAACCTGATCGCGATCGGTGGGTTTCACGAAAGCCACCACGAATAAGCACCCTTAATCAAGTAATAAGCCGCTCACGCCACTTTACTCTCTTAGGACCTGAACCATGTCGAAGAGTTTATCAAAATGCTCAAGCCAATGAACAATATCAGCTGGTTCCGACGAACCCTCAAAAGTAGGCGGCCTCTGACGAGAGATATCGCCAACAATCTGATTCACTACTCCAGTCTGTCCATGAAACGGAACCTGGAATCCCTGTTGCGATGGACCACGAACCATCGAGGTCTGCACGGTCTCCACTATCCGCGTCATATGAGTCATCTGGGCCATCATGCCCTGCATAAATATGAATGGGTCAACCCGAACACCTTCCGAGTGAGCTGCTTCCCGGGTACGACTCCCTGACGGTGAATGATTATCTGACAGTGAATGAGTAGCATATCTATCTGATGAATACATGCTAACCCTCGCATCCGCGCGGGCATTCATATGAGATCCCGGGTTCTGGTCCGTACCGCGGACTCTTCCCCTGCCTCGGACAGCTCTATCCATACTGGAGCAGGAAAGCCACATGATAATTATAGATCCCGCATGAATATCGCATTATGATTACGAGACGGAAAGATAACAATGAGCATACACACTCTAACACAATGAATGCATTAATAATGCAATTAAACGATCTTCGACATGACGCCGGAATACAATAAGATCGCATGAAAGATCAAGTGAAGTGACAAGACTATCTGATGAAATTCCTGAAATGATTACCTTGAACAAGTTAACAAGGTTGAAAATTTGATTCACAAGATCAACAACTGAACCGTGAGATGGACTGGATGATTAATGAATTAATTGAACAATGAGATTGACTGAGTGATAATGAATTAACTGAGCGATGAGGTTGACTGAGTGATGAATGAATCAACTGAGCGATAAGATTAACTGAGTGATGAATGAATTAACTGAGCGATGAGATTAACTGAGTGATGAATGAATTGACTGAACAATGAGATTGACTGAGTGATGAATGAATTAATTGAACAATGAGATTAACTGAGTGATGAAGGAATTGACTGAGTGATGAATGAATTAACTGACTGGTGAATGAATTATCTGAGTAATGATATTGACTGAGTGATGAACGAATTAACTGAGTGATGAATGATATTGACTGAGTGATGAATGAATTAACTGAGTGATGAATGAATTATCTGAGTAATGATATTGACTGAGTGATGAACGAATTAACTGAGTGATGAATGATATTGACTGAGTGATGAATGGATTAACTGAGTGATGAATGATATTGACTGAGTGATGAATGAATTAACTGAGTGATGAATGAATTAACTAAGTGATGAATGAATTATCTGGGTAATGATATTGACTGAGTGATGAGCTCAAAATGATGATTGAGGATTATTAACTGATGAATGAGTTGATCATTAATGCTTACACAAGTCACACGTGCTCCAAGACAATTAGCCATGAATCAATCATAACATTAATATCACATATATGTTTCAACAAACATGAACAATTAATGACATGATGAATGTATGAACATAAAGAGAATCGAGTCCTTACACAGGTCACACGAAGCTTTGAGGTCTCACGATACTAGTCCCAACTGACGATGACTCGATGAATGAATGACTCGTGCAGTCGTACTAATATTACGTCTCACAAAACCCGACTGTCCAGATTGTCATCACCTGACAGTCCCACTACTACCGCATCGGTAGAGCCACATAACTCACATATCAGGGTATCTCACAACCCAAAATCTCTGATACCATCTTATGTAACACCCCAAAATCCTATTGGGTTATTACAGTGCCGTGGACCCCACGCCAGGAGATCCACCAGGCGAACATGACTAAAATACATTAAATTACACAATAAGGGAAAATCATAGTCCCTACCATGACATCCGACACAATATTCCGATAAGGAATTTCAACGACAAAAGTGGCCTACATGGCCAAAAAAAATGAAATACAACAACATCCACAGACATCTGTTCGGGTAATATAACACGATAACAACTGACAAGACTGGAGTACACTCCAACTGACTGACCGACAATGAACAACTCGGACTAGTATTGCTCGAATGCCTCGTCGCCATCGTCATGCCACTGTGTCTCAACTCTCTCCTCGCAATCACCTAAAACATGAAAACATGTTCCGCCCCCACGGGGTCAGTCATCCAGATAATGAACATAAAATACATGTATAACATGATATGCATCCAAAGGCAGAATGAAACGATACAATGATAATAATAATACAAGATGCTCACAAACCAAGGTAAGAACCGAGCATTCGTGAAATACTATGCCCACGGCATGTTATTAATACCTGTTCGACAGGTTAGAACATAAGTGCCCAACGGCGAATCAAAATCACAGAATACCACAATGAATTACACGACATGAACCAAACCAGGACTGAATTAATTATGAATCACAATGCCCGAAGGCTCCAATGAAATTACCAGGACAATAATAAAGGCTTGAAAGCCACTCAGCCGAAGCTGTCAAATTATTACAATCACATGAAGCCAAAACAGCCCGCAGCTGTTATTGATTAGGTCCAAAGCCACGGCACGAAGCCGTATCACCATTAGGTCCGAAGCCACGGCACGAAGCCGTATCACAATTAGGGCCGAAGCCACGACACGAAGCCGTATCACCATTAGGGCCGAAGACACGGCATGAAACCGTATCACAATTAGGGCCGAAGCCACGGCATGAAGCCGTATCACAATTAGGGCCGAAGCCACGGCACGAAGCCGTATCACAATGAATGATAGTGTGCTGCCTTGAGTCGGCCAACACGATGACAGTAACACACGGATAGACACCGTCCTCGACAGTCCCAATTCAACACCTCGATTGCCTTAGGATGGCCAGCCGATAACAATGATGCAGCGGATGATTCCATGAATGATTGAGCGCTTCGATTGGCTTTGAATGGCCAATCGATACGAATGATACGATGAATGATTGAATACCTCGATTTCCTTAGAACGGTCAATCGATAACAATGATATGGTGAATGATTGAACATTTTCATTTACCTGAGAACGGCCAATCGATGACAATGATACGAAGGATGCCTCGGCACCTTTAATCGGTGACCGACGACGAAGATGAGAAATGAATACGCCAATGCCTTTAATCGGCCAATACAGTTTTAATGACAACCCAACAGGAATAACAATGATCTGAATGATGTCTTATATTGACATCAATATTAACAACAATCGATACATCGATACCGTGAACCGGCTATCGACAATGACATTAATAACGAGTATCACAATGCCTTGAATCGGCCATTAACGGACAATAATAAACATTTGGCATAGTTGCCGAAAGGTATCGTATCAAACGATCTCTTAATATCAATGAGTTCATGAAGAGACTAAGTCTCGGAATGATACAACACATTCATACACATATATGATGACATTAATCTCATTGACTAGTACAAGTATAAAACTTGCCTCAAACCGAAGGCGAGAAGGTACTTCCACGATCAACGTCCTTAATGAAATTATCGGCCGCTCGAACAACCTTGAATAATACAATTATCAACAATCCGTTCAATATACGAATCAAACACGAATATAACGAACTCAAAACGTCGATACGATTAAACTAAGTTCATTGGGGCATTATATCGAACACTTTGTGGCCAAACTTCGATTGTTTATAACCAAATCTCAATGATACCAATATCAAATCCCCAAGAAGTGTTTCCAACCAACAAAACATCTTCAATACGATCAATAATCCAATATGAATATTTAAATTCGTGATTACAACAACGATTAATCGAAAACCCCCAAATCCAACTCAATATTTCAAAGTGTTCTTGAATAATTCTTTAATAATCCAATGAATAATCAAACATATCCATAATCATGTGTATATCACTTCATACAACATGATCTTAACATCCAAAACATCATATCTCAAAACAAAATCGAAATCCAAGATGTTGGAGAAATTACCTTTGAAGATCCAAGTACTTTAATCCGATGAAATTGCGTTAGATCGACAATCCGAGCTTCACAACCGAATGAAAATGATGAAAAATGAATACTCAAGTGATTGATGATGAATATCTTCCCCCTCAAGCCCTCTCTCTCGGAACAAGGTGGAAGAAATGGAAGAAATGGGTGATTCTCGCTCAGAAAACGCAAATATAGCGCTGACTGCACTGTGTGCCGCGGCCCAGCCGAAGTGTGCCGCGGCACAGGGCCAAAACTGCCCCCAGTGATCGGCAGCGTGCCGCGGCCCGGACGAGTGTGCCGCGGCAGTGACTCGGCAGTGTGCCGCGGCCCCGTCGGCATGTGCCGCGGCACAAGGTACAGACGGGTTTGGCCGAAATTGCAACACGAGTGTGTCGCGGACCAGACGGGTGTGCCGCGGCAGTGACTCGGCAGTGTGCCGCGGCCCTGCCGGCATGTGCCGCGGCTCACGGTACAGGCTGCTCGGCCAAATCTGGAAAATGAGAGTGACTTAGCTATTTTGACCATAACTTCCTCGTCCGGACTCCGATTGACTCACTGTTTGAACCATTGGAAAGCTAACTCGATGCTTTATAATATTGCAAAGATTCAGAATTTTTGGAGTTTCCAAAAATTAATGGTGATTTAACAAAGTCGAACTCATACGTGGAAAGGTTGCTAAAGAACACGGAATTCAACGAAACGACACCGAGACGAACTCGGATGACAAAAAGTGTAGAATTAATCATTCTCGGAATGACGATAAGATAACAATAGAGTCGCTAAGATGGACTTCCACCAAAAAAATAAAATTACCGAATGAAAATACTGAATGATAATGACTGAATTACAACCGGGTATTACACTGAGGGGGTGGCTGCCTTTAAGAAGACGCCTGAGTTCGAGGAGCTGATCAACCTGAACTATGTCTCCACCTGCTATGAGATATTAGATCTCATGAAGTAAGGGAAAACATTTGAGGAGGTCCAGGCCTATATAGTGTCTTAGGCGGCCGACCTGCAGGTTGAGTCTCTTGGAGCTGATGAGTCGAAGGCCGTCGAGGTTGTTGAAGATCCAGGATTGGTTCCGCCTGGTGAAGGTGAAGGATAGTCCTTCCAGGGGCTGGCCGGGATGGTGGGGCCGAGTAGTTTTTTGATTTTATTTCATGCATGGCCTGCGTGACGGTTTTTCTTTCCTTTGTTTTTATCACACGTATTTTGTAGAAATGCCTCCTTGAATGGATAAAATCTTCTTTATAGCACCTGTTTAGTTGCTTTCTTCTGGATGTTTGGGCCGAGCTGGTTCGGCCGTTGTCTTTCTTTCTTCATCTTCTGTTGGTTGTGCCGAGGTGAGCTCGGACTTTCATAGTACCGAGGCGAGCTCGGTCTTTTAGTACCAGATGAGCTGGTCTTATGAGGTGCCGAGGCGAGCTCGGTCTTATAGTGCCGGATGAGCCGGTTTTATGAGGTGCCGAGGCGAGCTCGGTCTTATAGTGCCGGATGAGCCGGTCTTATGAGGTGCCGAGGCGAGCTCGGTCTTATAGTGCCGGATGGGCTGGTCGTATGAGCTGCCGAGACGAGCTCGGTCATATAGTGTCGGATGGGCCGGTATTACAAGGTGCCGAGGCGATCTCGGTCTTATAGTGCCGGATGGGCTGGTCTTATGAGGTGCCGAGACGAGCTCGGTCTTATAGTGCCGGATGGGCCGGTCTTATGAGGTGCCGAGGCGAGCTCGGTCTTATGGTGCCGGATGGGCCGGTCTTACGAGGTGCCGAGATGAGATCGGTCTTTATAGAGTGACAAAGCTAAGAATGAAATAAAGCCAAATTTTATTGATAATACCTTTTTAAATACATAGCATTCCACGGATGAGTTAATCCCTGGCCGTTCAGATATTCTAGCCGGTAGGCTCCGTTCTGAAGGACTTCACTAATCTTGTACGGTCCTTCCCACTTGGGCTTAAGTGGTCCCAGATCCGGTCCCAATACCCGTTTAAGAACGAGGTCTCCGACTTGGAAACTTCTATGGTGAACCTTGAAGTTGTAATATTTTTCGCATCTTCTTTTATAGATGGCGTTCCGCATTTCTGCTTGGGTCCGTTTTTTGGCGATGAGGTCCAGGCTCACTTGGAGGGCCAAGTCGTTATCTTGTTCTTCGAAATGGGTTACCCGATAGGTAGGTGCCCCAATTTCATGACTGTCTCAGTACCGAAAGTTAAGGAGAAAGGTGTTTCTCCAGTGGCGGACCGATGCGTTTTTCTATAAGCCCATAAGGCTCCAGGGAGTTCTTCGGGCCAGGAACCTTTGAGTTCTTCGAGGCGGGTCTAGAGGTGCTGCTTTATAATTTTGTTGACTGCCTCGACTTGTTCGTTGGATTCCGGATAATACGGTGTGGAAAAGTTGTTTCGTATGCGGAGGCCGTCGCAGAAGGCCCAAAATTTATTATTGTCAAATTGTTTGGCATTATCAGAGACAATGGACTGAGGGATCCCGAATCGGTAGATGAGCGACTTCCAAATAAAATCGATTATTTTTTGTTCGGTTGTTCGTGCCATGGGCTCGGCCTCGATTTTTTCACCAGGACCGAGTTGGCCATGCAGGTTGGGTATCTGGCTTCCCGGATGAACCCGTTGTCGATCAGCTTCTCCACTTCTTCTTCTAACCCCTTCTGCCGTTCAGGCCCCATTTTCCTCCTCTTCTGTATAACCGGCCTTGAACTGGGGTCAATATTCAGCCGGTGTCACGCGAATTCTGGGTCAATACCCGGCATGTCCGAATGGGTCCACGCAAAGACATCCAAATTCTGTCTCAGGTGGATGATTAGCTCGGATCAGATCAGCTCTTGGAGGTTGTGGCCGATCCTTAGCTGTCGGACGGGGTTAGATGTGTCCATGTCGACCTGGTCCAGCTCTTCTGTCGGCTCAGCGTGGTGAATTTTCCCTTTTGGGTTTTGGTATCGCGGGTCGACAGGATCCTCTTCGAGGATCGTCTCTTTTCCTAGCCTGCGACCTCGGTCCGCATCCTGGTCAATTTCCATTTCGAGGGCTTGAGCGGCCCAGGGACCTTCGGCCTCCTGTTCGAAGAGGGTGTCTTCTCCCGGCTGTCCGGAGCTGGTGGCTCCTATTTCTTTCGGTGTACTTCCAGGGGTTCCCTCTGCGGTGTTTATTTCGCGAGCCCGAATGCTGAGATTGCATTCCCGGGCAGCCCGTTGATCTTCCCTATGTACCCCGATGCCATACGGGGTGGGGAACTTCATGCACAGGTGATATGTCGACTGAGTGGCCCTCAGCCTTGACATCACAGGTCGGCCTATGATGGCGTTGTAGTCGCTGTGCACGTCGATGATCTTAAACGTAGTGATCATCGTTCTCTTGATCAACCCTTGACCAAATTCCAGGGCGAGGTCGATTTCCCCCAATAGTGAGATGCGGCAGTTGGCAAACCCCCTGATGTCCTCGTTGCAAGGTCTGACATAGGATTGGTCTACCTTCATCCTGCGAAGAGTATGAAGGTAGATAATGCTGGCATATGCCCCAGAGTCTACCAACACCCGGAGTACCGGGATCTCCATTATGGGCAGAGTGATGACTAGGGCGTCGGAATGGGGATGATCTAAACCATCTGCATCTGACTCTTCGAAAGTGATTGCCAGCTGGGGGTTTTTGGGGGCTTCTTAGGCCACTGATAGAAATCCCTCGGGTCGGCGCTCTGTCTGTTGATTAGAGGTGGTGGCCTCTCGAATGGAGGCCTTCTTCTGCCGCTTTGATCGATGATCGTCGACCTCGGCCATTCCCATGATAGTGAGAATTTCCCAGGGGACTTAGGGGCTGGAGGCACCCGATCGCTTTTGGCTCTTGCCGGGTCATCCCGATCCTGGTGATCCCGGGGTGGGTTCCGGGTAAATTGCCTCAAGCCGGTATCGTCGCATACCGCGATCAGGGCAGCGACGAGTTCCCGGTACTGTTCGGTGTTATGGCTCGCCGATTCGTGGTATTTACAAAAGCGGGTCTGGTCCATATCCTTTTGATCTTTGTAGATCGATCGAGGAACCAGGAGTAAATTCTTGCCTTTTATCTGATCAAATATGGCTGCGGCCCCGACAGAATATATTTCGGCAAAGCTAGCCATGAGCTCGGGCCTACGCTCCCGATAGCTCTGGGTTGATGGGGCTATCGAGGAGGAGGCAGGGGCCTTATTTTCCCGGCGGGGTTCTTGGCGGGCCTCTCTATAGTCATGCCTGTCATCTTTCTTTTTGTATGACCCTTTATGGTCGGAGGGCATGACTAGAACTGGTGCTGGCATAGCTTCATTGGCAGCAATATGGGAGCTGGCGCGCTCCAAGAATTTTTGGTAGGTATGTGGGACATTTTGGCACACCGTCCAGCGGAAAAAAGAATTTTTAAGGAGGCCGGCCTGAGCAATAATGGCCAGCGCGTCGTCCGACATGGGTTCCATCTCCAATATCCGTTTATTAAAACGAGATATATAATCCTTAAGGGACTCGTTTGGCCCCTGTACGACGGAGGCGATGGAGGATCGCGAGGCGACTCGCACAGAGACCCCATGAAATGGGATCGGAACGTCGCCATGAGCTGAGCTCATGTTTGGATGGAATGGTGGGGCAGCGTCTGATACCATCTCTGGGCCCTCTCTGTAATACACGTGATTTCGATTTCCGGTAATTTATTTTTTTTTCGGCGGAAGTCCGTTTTGACGACTCGCTCATGACCGTTTCGTTATTCTGAGAATGATTAATTCTGCACTTTTTGTCATCCGAGTTCGTTTCGGTGTCATTTTGTTGAGTTCCGTGCTTTTTAGCGGTTTTTCCGCACTTGAGTTCGATTCTTGCGAATCTCGTCCGAAACTGTTGTTTCGACTTTCTCGTAAGTTCATTTAATGTTAATATTCATGTTGCGAGCTTTGGCTTGGTGTTTCGATCACGTATCGTGATTTTCGGGCGTTTTGGGCCATTTTCGTAATTTCCCAAAGTTTGGGGTAATTACTTTCCGTTGTCGAATTTCGAGTCTTCGGGTGGTCGGAATCGTGTGTTCTCTTAGTGCTCGGATTCGTCTTTGCGAGTACTTCATAACCGTATCTTCGATTCATACTCGGAGTTCGGGTTTGAGGTCGTTCGGGCCGTCGGAGTTGGTCGGCGAGTCATGGCCGGGCATGCTCGGGCGAGCCACTACGGCCGAGTAACGTGCGGTAGTGATCGGCGATTCGTCGTAAGGCGATTCGTCGTAAGGCGATTCGTATGTAAGGCCACGGCCGTGCGTCGTAACGCTTCGGCATTTCGGCTGATGCGTTCGGCCATGGCGATTCGTCGTAAGCCGTGGCGATTCGTCGTAACGGCGGCATCGGCTTATTTAAGGCTGGCGGCGTTTTCTTGACCATTTTCACTCGGTTTTCCTTCTCTTCCGCTGGAGGTGTTGTAATCATGGAAGGATGTTGTTAGACAATCAATCCATGAAGTCTTGGAGTTCATATCATCAATCATCCATCCTATAACATCCTCCGATCTACTGATGAATTGATTTCCTAGAAATCTAGTTTTGGGGAATTTGGGTGTTTTGGTTGTTTTCATCCGTTTTAATCCGATTTAACTTAGGATTATGATGGATTGATGATTATTTAGATGTATTATATCATTTCCCTTATTATTCCATGGTTGGATCGTATCGATTCGTTATTTGGGTCGAGTTCTTGACCGACGCCTTGAAGGTGTCCGGTAAAATGTCTTAAAGGGGTTTTCGGGCGTTCTACGATTATTCTTCCTCGTATGATCGATGATTTATTGATTATATATTGTTAGGGTCGAGTTTCTTGCGAAGAAACCGAGTTGAACCCTTCCGTTCGTTGTCGTCCTTCTTTTCGATTGCATCGGGCGTTTCGAAGCTTTCCGGTTGAGCCATCTTCGTCGGGATACTTGCGTGCCGATTTTGAGGCAAGTACCTTGTCCATATGATTCTTGTTTTGTTGATATGATAATTGGTGATCGTCTAAATGTGTTTGTGTGGTCGTTTGAATTGAACTTTCTAAAGATTTGATTAGCCTTGTTAAAGGCCCTCTTTCAAAACGGGTGTGTTTTGTGAATGGTGTGGTTTGCGAACTATGTGAATTCTATGGATATGTTTGGTGTTGAGGTTGCACTTGGTATTGCGTGTGGACGTATATGGTTTCTTTTCGGTGCGTTATGGTTTGACGTGGTGTTTTGCTAAGTGTTGTTGGCATTAACTCATGATTTGACATATTTGTGATTGTGGCAAATGTGAAACCCTTGTCGTTGTGAACTCTATGCATTGATGATTTGACCACAAGGTTATAAATTCGGGCAGGTCTGGAGAGGGCTTCGATAATCGTCACTTGCGAGTGCGATGTCACGATAACTTGTGGGTATATTCGATTGATGTTTATCGGGTAGGGACCCGTGAGGCCTCCGGCGGCGCGTTACTTGCGAGTACGGCCATTTGATATGATTTGACCATAAGGTTATCAATTCGGGTAGGTCTGGAGAGGGCTCCGAGAATCGTCACTTGCGAGTGCGATGTCACGATAACTTGTGGGTATATTCGATTGATGTTTACCGGGTAGGGACCCGTGAGGCCTCGTGGCGGCGTTACTTGCAGTACGGCCATTTGATATGATTTGACCATAAGGTTATCTAATCGGGTAGGTCTGGAGAGGGCTCCGAGAATCGGTACTTGCGAGTACGATGTCAAGATAACTTATGGTTGTGATATGTTGTGAATTGTTTCGCTAGCCAGCTCGGGAGGGTCCTTCGAGGCCTCGGGTGGGATGTCTGTGGTAGCGTCCCGGTCCTAGGCGATGCGCGTGCGTGATTACGTTTCGTTGATTTTATGTCCGTTGAGGACACGTGATGTTGGGCTCTGGCCCTGTGAATTGTTGTCGGTTTTCTATTTGCGAAAATAAAACCTTTGGGCTGTGACCCTGTTGATTTTGGAAAGAGAAGGATTTGATAATCCTAATTTGTTTTCTATTAAAACTCCCGAGGGTATTTTAAACCATTTTGCAAACCATTCTCGTTATTTGTGATCTTTCGGATTTTGGAAAGTTTTACTCAAATTCTTGCCTCGGGAAGTATTCGTTTCGTGGTATTTTAATCTTTAAGGATTCCTGGTTATTGTGATTCGTGGAACTTGAATTATATGGCTCGTATTTGCACTTTGTATTTGCACTAGCAAAACAGTGGAGTTTTGCTAACCCCCGAGTATTTGGGGGGTGGATGTCTGTATTGCATTCAGGTTTTGGAGCAGAGCACATGGTCGGCATGAAGGATGATGAAAGATGAACGATACTAATCACACGAGGACCCTTTGATGTCGTATTGGTTTAGTTGTATTTTATTCCCGCTGCAGTATTTTTTTTTCCCGTTGTACAGGAGCATTTTGTATTCGACCCCTGCGTGGGCATGTATTGTAATTAAGTTGTATGTATTTACTGAAAGGCCAAATCGGTCTATTGAGTCTTTTTAGCCTTAAAAGGCATTGTCGAGTTGTTCGATTGTTGTTACCAGCCTGGTAGATCCTTGAGGAAAGGGTCTACGGCGTGTAATATCCCTGAGTGGATTGGGGGTGTTACATAAATGGTATCAGAGCTTAGGTTGTGAAAACCTAGGCTGTCGGGTCAGTGGTGTCTATTGAGTTTTTGTCTCGTCGAATTTTATCTGACTAAGTCGTGTCGCGACGCGTCGTCTGAGTTGGTTGGTCGTGATTAGTATCGTGGGCAATCATCATCTTCGTGCGACCTGTGGATGTAAGTCTCCCTTCTTTGTGTTGTGCCTCGTGTGACACGAGCTATTTTTATGATTATGAGTTAATTGACGGAATCCTCTTATGGATTTTGATTTCGTGATATGTGATTATTTGACTCCCATTTTTCGTTCATATGAGGAGTAGTGTTGATGTCTTGTGCATGTTTGACTTTATTTATTTTATCCGCTGCGTGAGTTCTTTTGTAATGGCTTTCGGTATTTTACCGACTGAGTTTTATTTCGAAAACCGATTCCTTAACCGAGTTTTTGGCATTACAGCCTTGATTATTTTGGCGAAATTCTTATGACGGAATTTAGTATTTTGTAAATGGATTTTGTGAGTTTTTGAAATATTACCGTCATCGGCCTTTTTGGTAGTTTATAAAGGTTTTTAGCACAGTGGGTTCGGCGCGGGACCACGGCGCTATATTATATCTTGTAATTTCCTGAAATTTTTGGGCATTCTAGCCCATTGAATTATTTTTGAAAACCTTGAGTATCTTAGAAAATTAAAATTCGAGACGTACTTTTAAAACGAATTATTTTCTTGCGGTGTTTTCAAGGTGTTTTCTAATGCCGCAATACATTTCAAAAATTTTCCGGTTGAGGACCAAAAATATTTTGAGATATTTTCAAATGCGATTGCTTAGACCCAATGTTCGAAAATTTTTGAAAGTTTTTCACTAAAAGAAAGGTGTCCTCATTTTTGTTCAAACGCAAGATGACTTTCAAAGTCTCGATAATGGTGTTTGTACTACTTTTTGTAAAATGATACTCAAGATCAACTGTTGTTTCCAAACTGTTTTCAAAATGTGGTTTTTGTTTTTAAAACCTATCATTCCTGTTTGCGGACCGGAAATGCGTGTATGGTTTTTGAACTTTCGTTACGGTGTTAACCCCGAATTGTGATTGAATTGGTGGCGTGAGCGTCGAGTCGTTCGCCACGCATATATTTTGTTAGCCCTTGTGGGAGGTGTGATGACGATCCTTAATGTTGTCATTTCGTGGTGGCTTGCGTGTTATCGCACCTGTGTGAGCTGTTAAAGCTTGGGTTTGTACGTTTGTGTACATGTGTGATTGTTTCATGATGGTTGTAATTATGTGCTGGTTATCGTTCGGGCCGTTGAGGTCGCCGAACGATACCGTCGTTGCTGTAGTGTTTGTGTGTGTATTACTTTACGATGATAATCGTTGTATATGGTATGTGTTATGATTATTTGTTGTGCTGAGTTGGCATCTCCGCTATGTTGTTTTGCGACGTTATGCCCCATTGTATCTAGCATTTGTATTTTCGGTATGCCGAGCCGAGACGTTTCAACCGTGATGTGCCGGGGTATGCACGTGTAAATTGTCCTTCTCGTCAGTAACACATTTCAAGTGTGGACTCGAGGGACACCGAATTCAGTTTTGCGAATTGGCTACCGAGACTTTCGGAGTTCGCGCTTCAGCACAAGTATCAGAATCGGCTTTGAGAGGCCTTCGAAGGATGTTTCTGTCGGTTGCTTGTTGTGTCGTCACCTTGATTTCGCTGTTGTGAGTTGCGGGGGCGACCTTCTTTTATAAGAGGTCGAATGTAATACCCGTATTATATTTGGCTCCTGCATTTTCTCTTTCTCAATTCTATCGGCTCGCTCGTGTTCGTTGATACTTTCTGAACTTGTCCTGTATTTCGGTTTCATCGTTCGAACGAGCTGTGATCTTGTTTTGGGTCGATCTGGTTATCGCTGTAACTTTTCCGAGTTCGGTTCGATTCTTGTGAACCTTGTTCGGAAGTAACATCCTTTGGTTCTACTAATTCTTTTATTGGAAGTGGATCGGATTTGGAACACTTGTGTTTTCGACTCTGTCGACTCGTTTATGTTCGTTGACATTTCTGAGCTTGTCCTGCCCCTTGCTTTTGTTGATCGAACGAGTGTGGTATTATTTCGGAATGACTCGTTTGTCGTTGTGACTTTTCAATTGCTATTCCCTTTCCTATGGATCTTATGTGAATCACATCTTGTTGCTTTTACCGGATCATATATTGTCTCGAGCCGAGACGTGAACCTGAGAGTTGTTGTTTGAATTTTATTATTCTTCGTGATTCGAACATGATTGTTCGATTTTTGTTGTCTCGACCGTTGTGGTTCAATCGTTTGATTGTTCGGTTTTTGTTGATCTCGTTTCGTGATTGTTGAGCGTTCAGACTCCTTCCTAATTTCCTTATATTCGGGAAATTTATCTCGTTTTCGATCTTCCAACCCTTGAGTGGTGGAATTCCGTATTTCTTCAGCGATTAGCTCGCGTTTTGATTGATGTACCGTTGGGGTGGTCAATCATATTGATTTTCGTTCGTTGTGTTTTGTGATTGTTCGGATAATCGACTTGGTTGTATTACCTGTTTGATGACGCTTGTCACTTGTTGGTTTTATTATTTCTCTATCGGTGGCGTTGTGTTGGTCGTCGTGTAGCGTGTTTTCACGCCATATGTTCCGTTGCATTTCTTGCAACGTTTCGCCGTCGGGCGCGAGTTTTCGGTTTTTGGGTATCTCGTCGAGTTTTCCTGACAGTGGATATTGCTTCTCCCTACTTATTTTAAGTTTCGGGACGAAACTTCTTTTAAGGAGGGTAGAATGTAATACCCGTGATTTCGATTTCCGGTAATTTCTTTTTTCGGAGGAAGTCCGTTTTGATGACTCGCTCATGACCGTTTCGTCATTCTGAGAATGATTAATTCTGCACTTTTTGTCATCCGAGTTCGTTTCGGTGTCGTTTTGTTGAGTTCCGTGCTTTTTAGCGGTTTTTCCGCACTTGAGTTCGATTCTTGCGAATCTCGTCCGAAACTGTTGTTTCGACTTTCTCGTAAGTTCATTTAATGTTAATATTCATGTTGCGAGCTTTGTCTTGGTGTTTCGATCACGTATCGTGATTTTCGGGCGTTTTGGGCCATTTTCGTAATTTCCCAAAGTTTGGGGTAATTACTTTCCGTTGTCGAATTTCGAGTCTTCGGGTGGTCGGAATCGTGTGTTCTCTTAGTGCTCGGATTCGTCTTTGCGAGTACTTCGTAACCATATCTTCGATTCGTACTCAGGTTCGGGTTTCGGGTTCGTTCGGGCCGTCGGAGTTGGTCCCGGCCGGGTCATGGCCGGGCATGCTCGGGCCAGGCCAGCCCTGGCCGAGTAACGTGCGGTAGTGATCGGCAGTTACGTACGTAAGGCCGGTTACGTACGTAAGGCCCTGGCCGGTAACGTACGTAATGCTTCCGCATTTCCGTGCATGCGTTCGCCATGGCGATTACGACGTAAGCCATAGCCGATTACGTCACGTCACCACGGCCGATCGGCTATTTAAGGCCTGGCAGTGTTTTCTTCAGCCATTTTCACTCGGTTTTCCTTCTCTTCCGCGGCTGGAGGTGTTCTAATCATGGAAGGATGTTGTTAGACAATCAATCCATGAAGTCTTGGAGTTCATATCATCAATCATCCATCCTATAACATCCTCCGATCTACCGAATCAGGTCAGATTTCCTAGAAATCTAGTTTTGGGGAATTTGGGTGTTTTGGTTGTTTTCATCCGTTTTAATCCGATTTAACTTAGGATTATGATGGATTGATGATTATTTAGATGTATTATATCATTTCCCTTGTTATTCCATGGTTGGATCGTATCGACTCGTTATTTGGGTCGAGTTCTTGACCGACGCCTTGAAGGTGTCCGGTAAAATGTCTTAAAAGGGTTTTCGGGCGTTCTACGATTATTCTTCCTCGTATGATCGATGATTTATTGATTATATATTGTTAGGGTCGAGTTTCTTGCGAAGAAACCGAGTTGAACCCTTCCGTTCGTTGTCGTCCTTCTTTTCGATTGCATCGGGCGTTTCGAAGCTTTCCGGTTGAGCCGTCTTCGTCGGGATACTTGCGTGCCGATTTTGAGGCAAGTACCTTGTCCATATGATTCTTGTTTTGTGGATATGATAATTGGTGATCGTCTAAATGTGTTTGTGTGGTCGTTTGAATTGAACTTTCAAAAGATTTGATTAGCCTTGTTAAAGGCCTCTTTCAAAACGCGTGTGTTTTGTGAATGGTGTGGTTTGCGAACTATGTGAATTCTATGGATATGTTTGGTGTTGAGGTTGCACTTGGTATTGCGTGTGGACGTATATGGTTTCTTTTCGGTGCGTTATGGTTTGACGTGGTGTTTTGCTAAGTGTTGTTGGCATTAACTCATGATTTGACATATTTGTGATTGTGGCAAATGTGAAACCCTTGTCGTTGTGAACTCTATGCATTGATGATTTGACCACAAGGTTATCAATTCGGGTAGGTCTGGAGAGGGCTCCGAGAATCGTCACTTGCGAGTGCGATGTCACGATAACTTGTGGGTATATTCGATTGATGTTTACCGGGTAGGGACCCGTGAGGCCTCCGGCGGCGCGTTACTTGCGAGTACGGCCATTTGATATGATTTGACCATAAGGTTATCTAATCGGGTAGGTCTGGAGAGGGCTCCGAGAATCGGTACTTGCGAGTACGATGTCAAGATAACTTATGGTTGTGATATGTTGTGAATTGTTTCGCTAGCCAGCTCGGGAGGGTCCTTCGAGGCCTCGGGTGGGATGTCTGTGGTAGTGTCCCGGTCCTAGGCGATGCGCGTGCGTGATTACGTTTCTTTGATTTTATGTCCGTTGAGGACACGTGATGTTGGGCTCTGGCCCTGTGAATTGTTGTCGGTTTTCTATTTGCGAAAATAAAACCTTTGGGCTGTGACCCTGTTGATTTTGGAAAGAGAAGGATTTGATAATCCTAATTTGTTTTCTATTAAAACTCCCGAGGGTATTTTAAACCATTTTGCAAACCATTCTCGTTATTTGTGATCTTTCGGATTTTGGAAAGTTTTACTCAAATTCTTGCCTCGGGAAGTATTCGTTTCGTGGTATTTTAATCTTTAAGGATTCCTGGTTATTGTGATTCGTGGAACTTGAATTATATGGCTCGTATTTGCACTTTGTATTTGCAGTAGCAAAACAGTGGAGTTTTGCTAACCCCCGAGTATTCGGGGGGTGGATGTCTGTATTGCATTCAGGTTTTGGAGCAGAGCAGATGGTCGGCATGAAGGATGATGAAAGATGAACGATACTAATCACACGAGGACCCTTTGATGTCGTATTGGTTTAGTTGTATTTTATTCCCGCTGCGGTATTTTTTTTCCCGTTGTACGGGAGCATTTTGTATTCGACCCCTGCGTGGGCATGTATTGTAATTAAGTTGTATGTATTTACTGAAAGGCCAAATCGGTCTATTGAGTCTTTTTAGCCTTAAAGGCATTGTCGAGTTGTTCGATTGTTGTTACCAGCCTGGTAGATCCTTGAGGAAAGGGTCTACGGCGTGTAATATCCCTGAGTGGATTGGGGGTGTTACACTCTCCCCCAACGTCAAGGAGAACATTCGGCATCAAAACGCCTCCTGAGACCCATGTAAGTCCATCCAGGAGTTATAATGTCCGAGATGGGCATTGGAGTCGGTCTTCCCATTGTATGGCGGAATCTGAGGGATCTTAAACTTCTCCGGGAGGGGTTCCACCAAAATACTGGGGGCCAGGGGGCTCTCCTGGCTGTTGAGCCATTCCGAACTTTGGGATGGCTGGAGTTATTTATTTTCAATCTCCGTAAGGCGATTTATGAGAAACTCGATTTCATTCGAGTTATCGCCTGAAGTTTGAGGTAGTGCTTGCGTCGGATTGGGGATTGGCGGGGAGCCTTTTCTTCTTTACGGCTCTGACATTGAATAGTGGGAGTTGGCGCCACTTTTCAACTCTCTTCCCTGCCCCGAGTCGATCGAAAACGGATATGGGGCGAGAAAGCCTACTTTTTCGAGAGGGATGTGAGCTTTCTCCGTGGCTTTCCGCCCCTTCTCCGACGACTCGAGAGACGGTCCTCTTTTTATCCCGTCTCGAGGCAGCTGGATGGGTCGTCTGAGACTTTGTCTCCGCCTGGTCTTTGGGTCTCTGAAGGGTTCTGCCTCCAGTGACCCGTGTCATAAGGGCGGCCATGCCCTGGATGAAAGCCAGATGTTTAAAGCATTCCGCCACCTTGCAGAGGTTTTCTTCCTCCGTGGCGGGCTGAGGATTTTTAGAGCTTTCGTGAGACATCTCCGGGGAACGGTTTTTTATCGAAATTCTGGTCGGGTTTCCCCTTCTTCTAGCGCCAATCTGTTGACGGCTGATTTGGTCAACGTCACGTGTGCTGATCTGGACGAATGGATCGAAGCCACGTAGAAAACAATAAAAAAGATGAATTGAAAGGGATCACTAAATTTTATTAATGATCGGAATTTTGGATAGGGCCGAGCTGGAGTTTTTAAGTCGATATCTTTTTTACTTGCTTATTACAAGTTTTCTCTTTTTCTCTCTCTTATCTATTTTCTCATAAATTCCAAAAGTCCATTTTTTCTGTACACTTTCTCTATATATTGACAATCTTGGCCAATCAGGAGGTGACAGCTGGAGAGTGTTGGGGAATATGTCCCAAACACTTGTTAGAGGGAAAGCATGCTTTAGACACGTGGCGGCCTCTAAGGATCGCTTCGGGAAGAGGCATGACAACATGCATTAATTGTCATGTGTGCCTGTTCCGCATGCTTCTGGCGATACTTATCCGCTGGGGTCCGTCTTCGGGTCTCCCGCTGTTCTGGTCGGCCCTTCGGCCTGGATATCGGGTCGGCCTTGACATCTCTGACCGGTCTTTAATGAGCCCGGGAGAGAATTTGATTCGTACTCGGTCCGGCTTGCTGCTCTGATCGGCCGATTCAGCTGACTGGAGTGCTTACGTGGATGCCAAGACGAATGGACTATCAACACAAACTACAATGATATCTCTATAACGTTACAAACTTACTCATATACCTCCGTAATATATTTATTATTTGTGTTTTGGTTTAAAATTTTAACGTTTTTGGATGTAACTTTACTTTAGTTATTTCTGTTATTGGTAACTAAATTATTTTTTATGTATTTGGTGCTTTTTCTTAGAAATAGAGGTTAATTGAAATGGATTGGGTTGACTACCCGAAATATCTGAACCGTTTGTAAATAGGGATAGATAAATTTATGGTTCGGTTTTTTGTTGAACCGATCATACCAGTTTGAATTAGAAAACATGTGAATGGATCGGGTATTCGATCCATGAACATTCCCATACATGGGGATTCCTTTATAGAGCAGTCACGTTCAATTTACAGACCTTCACTACTTAGACGATGTAACCGGTGACCGATCAAATTCCCCAACCACCAACGACCTTCACTACTCGAAGTTGAATTTAAAGTTCGCTTTCGTCCCATCTTATTCCGTGAGTGTTCAACTCCTTCCATTCCTCGATTAATTGAAGCTCCAAGTGGGACGAAGGGTTTGTATTAGTTTTAGTTTTCAATTTTAATTTTATATATTTTTAATTTTGCTTTATTATATTTTTAAAGGGTCATTCTGTGAATATTTTAGAATTAGGCTTGTTTTACAAATATTTTGGAGGTTTTACGAAATATATATATTTCATGCATAATTAGTACAAAATTCATGCATAAATTAGTACTATAAAGTACTGCATCTAATATTGATACTGTATAGAACGCGCCAATATATATATATATATATATATAATTATGTAGTCTCTAATACTATATATGACTAATTAATACACACTTCCGTTAGTGGAATATCATTTTGAAAGATTAATTTTGTTCCAATATATTCAACGTTTTTGGAGTTTATATGTAGATTTTATTACACCATTCATCCCACAAAAAAGAATATCCAATTTCCAAACAAATTATTCAACAAAGGAGTTTACTTTTAATTTAATAATATTCTTATTTATACTTTCTAATATGTGCATATGTCATTTTTTATTTGATAAAAAATATTTTAAAACATTGAGCAATCAATTATAAATAATGATATAAATTAAAAAAAGTGTGTAATTTTTTTATTTGGAGATTTACTTTAATATAAATAAAAATTATATAAAATGGACTTTTTTTAATGAAGTATTTTTTTTCTAATTTACCTCATCTCTAGTCTTCTAAATGTGTGATTGATATGGGAAGAGAATATAAGAATATTAATTAGGAGTATAATAGGTACTATTTTCTTGACTGAAAAAATTGTGTATATTCAATAATATATTATATTTCAATATTATTTGTAACTACATTCACATGATATTTTTTGATAATAAAAAATGTACAAAATGTTTCTATTATTTCTATAACAAATCTGGAAATACGTTATTATTCACCATATTTATAATTTTATTACATTCTTTTCCTTTTTGCCCTGCAAAGAATCTTTAATTATTTTTTATTTTTTACTCTTGACGTCGCTACGTGACGGTGATATGAAATGATATCTTATATACTAAAAGATTGAGTCCCAATATTAAATATTTAATCTTAATGATTCATGTCATTAATTAAATGTTATTAAGTCTTAAAGTTTTATAAATTTGAGTTTTATAACAAAAATTAAGAAATTAAATGCTATAACCAATTTTGAGTTCAATATAATTCCGTGTCCAATCAAGCATTCATGCATTGAATTTTCTTATTTCCGTTTAGTAGTCATAAAATTGATATTCATGTCACAATTTAGAAAGTCTCCCCAACTTCTATGTGTTGGAACATTTTGTTCCATACATGCTTTAATAGTGTTTCGATGATTAAGTTGTTACACAAAACAAAACAACAAAAAGGCGAAGCAAAGCATCAAAGAAGACGAAGTCGCAAAAAGGTGTTCTGAACATGTATAACGTACGCAACAGAATGATCGTAACGTACGTAAAATGCGAAGCCTAACGTACGTAATATAGAGTTGATAACGTACGTAATGCGAAGGTTCTGAGTTCAAACAAGATGAACGTTGGAGATGACTGTTGTGCGGCATTTAAACACGCCTCGAAGGCGATCGTCATAGCAGTCGGGAAGTCTACCATAAGAGATATGCTCGGGGCAAACACCCTGAACTCGGCACCCACGGCGATCGCCTTTTGTTGATTGGCGATCGTCTTTTGTTGATTGGCGATCGTCTCGTGCCACGTATTAATCCAACATCCGTCAAAAGTCACCAAAGCCCAAATCTCGGGCTGGGACCCGCGTGCAGATCTCAAAAGGAGCTGACAGACAAGATCGGTGCCCACAGCCTGTCACCTACTTCACCTACCAACAGGGCCGCAGACCTGCGAAAGGTGCTGACAGACAAGACGTGTGCTCACAGTCTGTCACCTACCTCACCTACCAACAGTACCACCGAAAAGGTGGGTGACAGCGGCTCAGGGCGCATGCGAGTTCCCCGTCAGACCGTACAACCGGCTGTCAGTAACAACCGCGGACTTTAAGGGAAAAGCCCCACGCGGCGATATGATCGGCCGTCTTATTATAATATAAATAACGACGATCGCCTGCGATCGCAGGGGGCCCCCAGGAACTTGGTCTGCTATAAATAGAAGGTCCATAACACAGAATAAGGGCTTCGAAAACACAGCAAACAAGAGAGAGAAAAGAGAAAGACATTCTCACATATAGAACATCCATTGCAAGAATTCACAGAACTCCATATCTGATTCTTCCGGCATTCTATACGCTCCACAGCTTAGAAAACTAGAATTCTTTACACTCTTCGTGATAGATTCTAACATTAATATTTGTACTCAACAGTATACGTATTGATAAAATCTCGCGAGAGCATTCAAGCCCGGGATTAACAACCCCGGCAAATCTTGTGTCATTTAATTTCTCACGGACGTGCTCCCGCACTTGTTGGTTACTCGATCATTCCAGCAACACTATCTTCGGATAATATTTTGGGTAACAACAATTGGCGCTAGAGGAAGGGGTTACCTTCACTTTTATTCCGATCGTCTCGTAGAACACTCATTGTTCTCCGGACTCACACTTGAAGAAACACTCCCTGTTCTTCAAAAGAAATAAACCTTCAGAAAAATGACGTCTGCAACAACTTCCAAGAGAGCCACCCTGAGATCTGCCGGAAATATCATTCCGACCCGGACAGAATCCCAGCCCGCGACGGAGGGCGACCGCGGCGACGCTAGGTCCTCACTCCCGCCCCCAAGGGACGACCCTAGTCTCTCACTCGATCAGTTCCAGACCGCGGAACAGATTGAGGAGGCCATAGCCGTCCTCAGGGAGCGACGGATTGCATGCGACTCGCCCACCATCACTCCGTCAACCATCCGCCGAGCTGGCAAGCGGAAGCTCAAAGGGATATATGTTGAGAAATCAACAGGAAACCCTGAGCCGCAGGCAAAGGCTCTCGTTAGGCGGGACGACTCCGTCTTCAGTCGCCTAGGGAGTGATCCCTCGTGGCGACCCGGGCAGTCGGGCCCGAGTCGGGAGGCATCGGAGTCCGAATCCGTCACCAGGAGTTCGGCATATCCGACTCCCAGAAGACAGGCCGGTCGACAGGCCCCCACTCGCCCAAGAAATGAATCCGCGGGCAGAGAACTCGTCATCCACCATGGGGCGGGGATCGGTGCATGATCGCCTCGGCTCGCTCGTGTGATCGGCGGCAATCGAGCCACGCGATGGCCGCAATGCGGCCGACTCGGCGAAATGAAGGCGCTACTAGACACTGGGGCGGGCGCCACGAGATCGATCTCTGGACCAAGTGAACCACTCGCGGTCCAGATCGAGCTCGCCGTTCAACCAACAATCGCTCCCCCACAGACACCTCTATATGAGGGAAGATCGGATCCGGAGACCCACTTGAGCAAATTCCGGATCTACATGACCGGATGTGGAGCATCAGATGCGACGAAGTGTCGGATGTTCCCGCTAACTCTGGGCGACCTCGCCCACAGGTGGTACATCTCACTGCCACCTCGCTCAATCAATTGCTTCGAGAAGTTGGCGAACGACTTTACGTCGTACTTCGCCGCCAAAGTCGCTCGCCCTGAAGGCCCCCATCGCATGATGAAAATCAAGCAGGGGAAGGACGAGCCAGATGAAGATTACATCGACCGGGTGGACAAGATAGTCCTCACCGGCGAACCCATTAGCGACGAGCTCGCCCTCTATTCAGTCCTGGGGGGATTCTACGGCCACTCACCCATGTTCAGGCATCTCACAAAGGATATCCCCCCGACCTACTCGGTCTTCCGCGTCAGAGCCGCCGATTTCCTGTCCAGGCAGAGGATGCTCTCCCTCCGTTTAGATGAGGAACCCTCCGGAGAGGGGAAGATGCCATCCCATGTTCAGAAGAAGGCGGTCGCCAAGCCCAGAAAGGCGGTCGCTAAGCCGCCTGGCGAATTCAAAGCCTTCGGTGATGTGGAGGTTCACCTCCTCCACAACCTCAACTTATCTCCAGCCCACATCTTCAACGCAATTAAGGGGCGGGAGTGGCTTTCCAAACCAAAGCCAATAAGGGACCACGGTCATCTAGACCGTAGCAAATTCTGTGCCTACCACAAAAGTCCCGGCCACAACACCATCCAATGCCGCGACCTCCTCAGGCAACTCTGGCGACTGTTCGAAGAAGGCAAATTAGACAACCTGGTCACCAAGCCAGAACCTCGAACAGAGAGGACCGGAGGGCGCGAGCGCCGTCAAACCGAAAGGACGCCTCCCAATCCGGTCTCCAGGATCGAACACGAGCCAGAGCATTCCGATGAATCGATTCCTCCGATCAACCCTGGCGGTCGGATTAATATGCTCCAAGCAGGAGGTGGGAACCTCGGGGGCCTTTCCCCGGTTTCCACCGCGTCAAACAGGAAGCGGAAGGCCGAACTGAGGGCATTCGCCGGAGTCCATATTGTGGTGCCCCCAGAGCCGACCATCGCTAGAGACGCGCTCATCACCTTCTCCAATAAAGACAGGGAGGGGGTACAATGCCCCAAAGAGGATGCATTGGTGATCTCTGCCTGTATCCTTGGGAAGGCGGTCGACCGCGTGCTGGTTGACAACGGGAGCTTCTGCAATATCATATTCAAAATAGCTCTGGATCAGCTCGGAAACTTAACCAAATTCATCAAGCCATTCGACACCGTGCTCCAAGGATTCGGCGACAAGACTGTCGAGCTATGGGAGGATCAAGCTCTCCGTCGAGCTGATAAGCTTTTACGATCCCAAGGTTAGGATTACTAGGAACCTAAATTTTGTAATCATAGATAGACCCAGCATCTATAATGGGTTCCTAGGTCGTCCATTCTTAGAAACCTTTGAGGCGGTCGCTTCATCCTTCTTTTATTGTATCAAATTCCCCACTGCCGATGGGACGGTCGGTACTGTAAAGGGGGATCAACTAATGGCAAAAAGATGTTTAAATTACTCCTATGTCGTTACTATTTTCAATACTTCCCCCGATATGTGTAACGTTGAAACGATCGACGATCGACCCATGGAGATCGACGAACCAAACACATCGTACCAACCCAACTCAGAGGACGCCATCTCGGATCAGTTAACGGACGACATCGAGCCAAGGATCGGTTTCGAGCCAAGTCTCGACGTCGATCCAAGGATCGAGTCCGGAAATCGTTCCAAGCAAGAAGCGACCGTCCCCATCGAAGAGTTGGAGAGTATAGCCATAGATCCGACTCGTCCAGAACGGGAAGTACAGATCGGCGCAAGCATCGACCTCGCACTGAAAGAAGATCTGCTCAATTTGCTACGTAAGAACATCGGAGTCTTCGCCTGGTCGCATCAAGATATGGTTGGCATAAGTCCCGAGCACGCTTGCCACTATCTAAAGATCGACCCGGCGATGAAGCCTGTTCATCAAAAACGTAGGAAATTCGGCCCCGAAAAATACGCGGCGCTCGACATAGAGGTCCAAAAGTTACTCGACAACAAGTTAATCGGGGTAGCTACGGACGACCCACAATGGGTCGCCAACGCGGTACTCGTCAAGAAGCCAACTGGTTCCTGGAGGTTATGCATCGACTTCACCGACCTCAACGCGGCTTGTCCAAAAGATCACTTTCCGATGCCTCATATCGATCACTTGGTCGATAGTACTGCAGTCGCGAAATGATGTCGTTTATGGATGCCTTCGCGGATATCATCAAATCCCAATGGCGGAGAAAGACATAAAACACACATCTTTCCACACGGAAAAAGACATATACTTTTGGGTCCGGATGCCGTTCGGCTTGAAGAATGCGGGGGCGACCTACCAGCGTTTGGTCAACAGGATGTTTGCTAATCAGATCGGCAAGACCATGGAGGTCTACATCGACGACATCGTGGTCAAAAGCCTCAAGAAGGAAGATCACCTCAATGATCTCGCCGAGACATTCGCCATCCTCAAAAAATTCAACATGAAGCTGAACCCCAAGAAATGCAACTTTGGGGTGGGCTCAGAAATTCTGGGGCACATTGTCAGCCAGAGGGGGATCGAGGCGAATCCCACCAAGATACAGGCGATCCTTGACATGCAGGAACCTCGGAACATCAAGCAGGTACAACGCCTCACAGGTTGTCTGGCCGCCCTCAACCGCTTCATATCTCGGCTCGGCGATAAAAGCAAGCCTTTCTTCGCGACCATCAAGAACAAGAAGTTCGCATGGACGAAGGAGAGTCAGATAGCGTTCGCCAAAATAAAGGAATATTTATCCAACCCCCAGATCCTGGCAAAGTCGATCCCCGGGGAGAAATTATTCCTTTACCTAGCGGCCTCGGAGGTCGCGCTGAGTGCGGTCTTGGTGCAAGCGGAGGGACTAGTCCATCTGCCGATCTACTACGTTAGTCAAGCGCTCCACGACGCTGAAACACGCTATACACCTTTGGAGAAGATCGCCTACGCTCTAGTCATGAGTGTCCGTAAGCTAAGAGCCTACTTTTTCGACCATCAAGTGGAGGTTTTGACAACTCTCCCTCTAAGGCAAGTTCTACATCGACCGGACACCAACGGGCGACTCCTCAAATGGTCACTAGAGATCGCCCAATACGGCATCACATACGCTCCTCGCACGGCGATCAAGGGCCAAGCTCTGGCGGACTTTGTGGTGGAGTTAACATTCCCTCACAGTCCGACCCATATCGGTCGACCAGCCTGGAAGCTGTACGTTGACGGTTCGGCGACCAACTCGCGATCAGGGGCAGGGATCGTCCTCATTAGCCCCAACAGACAAAGTTTCACAAATGCCGTGCGTTTCGGGTTTCGTGCGACCAACAATGAAGCCGAATACGAAGCCTTGGTAGGCGGGCTCGACCTGGCTCTCGCCCTAGACGTTCGTCGCCTCCATATCTTCATGGACTCCTTCCTGGTCGTGAACCAAGTCAAAGGAGAATATGAGGCACGTGGCGAACAGATGATCAAATACCAAGAGCTGGTCGCCGAGATATGCACGAAATTTGAAGAAGTACAAATCGAACAAGTCCCGAGAGAGCACAACTCTCAGGCCGATGCCCTATCCAAGCTAGCGTCGTCGGATGGGGCAGCCGATTTCTCTAATATCCAAATTACAAAGTCAGCAAGGCCGGCAATCGAAAGAAACCTGGTGGCCACGATTGCCGTTGCTTAGAAGAAAATTTGGATGACTCCGTTCATCACATACTTGAAGGACGGGATGGTCTCTGACGACCGTATCAAAGCTCGCCAACTCCAGCTCCGAGCGACCAGATACACCCTATTGGACGATCGTCTTTACAAGCGAGCTTTCAGCCTTCCCCTCCTCAAGTGTATTACAGGAGGAAGGACGGCTCGTTTTAGCCGAGATCCACGACGGAATCTGGAAATCACGGCGGACGAGCTCTCATCCATAAGACAACCAGCAAGGTTTTTTCGCCTTCACTTGAAGGATGCGATCGCCTATGCCAGTCGTGTCATAGATGTCAAGTAATGGGACCAAGTATTAAAATCTCCCGAGCACTCACCTCAATGTATGCCCATGGCCATTCGCTCAATGGGGCATCGACCTTATAGGTCCCTTACCGACGGCTCCAGGAGGCTGTAAGTTCGCCATCGTCGGGGTCGACTATTTCACCAAATGGGCAGAGGCCGAACCGCTAAACAAGATTGGCCAAGAGCAAGTTATCAAGTTTATCTGGAGAAACATCATATGCCGGTTCGGTCTACCCCAGGCCATCATCTCCGACAATGGAAAGTTCGACGGCTTAGAAGTCATGCAATGCAGTGACAAGTGGGGAATCAAAAGGTTGTTCTCGCTCCCTATCACCCTCGGACGAACGGGCGTGTAGAGGCGGTGAACAAGATCCTCAAACACACAATTAAAGCGCGACTCGAATCCGTGCTAGGACGATGGGCGAGCGAGCTCCCGACGCTTTGTGGTCTTACCGAACAATGACCCGCAATTCAACGGCGAAACCCCATTCGCCCTCGCCTTGAATGCGGTGATTCCTCGGAGATCGCCGTCCTCACCATCGAACCGAGCAAGAGATGACGATCGATAATGATGTGGCCCGGCGGATCGACCTCGACATGCTCGAAGAACGTCGACTGACCTCGGAAATGAAGAACACTATCCACAAAAGGAGATCCGAAAAGTTCTTCAATTCGAAGGTCAGGGAAAGGCGGTTTCAAGTGTGCGATCTCATCCTCAAAAAGATCCAAACCCACACAGTGTCTTTGGACCAAGTTGGGAAGGCCCTTCGTAATATCGAAATGGCTAACTAAGGGAGCCTACGAGCCGAACACCTGCATTTGCATCGGACCGATATCCCCGAACGCTGTACATCCGAAGAAATACTATCAATGATAACTTTGTATTCATTTTCAATCAAATGTACAAGGAACATAATGAAATATTTTTGTTCTCTATCCCATCTATTCTGGCGATCGCCCCACTAGCATATTACATACCGTCGAGGATCGTCGTTCAAGAATGACAATCCGAGGTAGAAAACAATACAGCCATGGCACTGGAGGTCGATGAAACCAACAGCTTCGCCCATGCAAGGTTCCTTCGAGCTTAGATCGCCCGCCCTTCGTTTGAATACGAGGCCGGCGTAGCCGAAGGACCCTCCAAAACTAATCAGTGGACGCGATCGCCCTCCCTCAATGGTTCATCATCTAACTTGGTGAACCCGGACAATGCGACGTGCCACTACCCCCGTCTCAACGTACATCGTCGAGGGTCGCCATCTTCATGGCGGGCCGAGGTGGAAGCAGAGCTGACAAGCCGCGGGCGTGGAGTCGAATAAACCGACGACGCCCCGCGCAAGGATTCCTCCAGACCAAGATCGCCCACCTTTCGTTTTAACACAAGGCAGGCGTAGTCTAACGGAGGACCCTCACAAAAAGTGAGTCGCGGGATACACAACATCCCTCGCACACAAAGACGCGATAAGGGAGGTCGGTCCATCGAACACCCCAACAATACATAAATCTTCAGAACCGACAAAACTGAAGATAGCCCGCCGGACAACTTAGTTTTTGTTTCCTTACTTACAATAAGTAAACAAAAACAAGGGGGCAGAGATGGGTCGAGCTAATCCCAAATACGATCGAACAAAAGGAACCACACACAATCGGCCTCACTCAAACACATTCGCTCAAACACGCGCAGGACGATCGAAGTCGTCCAACAAAAATTACAAGTAAGAATTCCGATTCAAAACATATCAATGCTTTCAACACTCAGACAATCGATCGGATGAACAAAACGTCGAAAGCAATCATACACATACTTGTAAAAGTTGCACGCAAACATTCAAAGGCGATCGTATGAAAAGAAGAACATTTTATTCATAACGCAAGTTTAGTACATTACGGGGCCCGAAGGCATTACAAAAGGAAAACGAAAAGTACAAAGTGCTGGAGGAAAACAAAAATGCCTCTCAAGGCCCCGCCTGCTGGTCTTCGCCCTCGGGTTGCGGATTGGCTTCGGCCTCGGGATGAATGAGTTTACCCGTATACCAACTCAAGTCGATCCCGATGTCGGCTAAGTCAAGGATCGGCAAGGAGAACTCCGGGTGCAAAGGATTCGCGAGGGCGTAGGTTTTCAAGCTCTCCATCAAGGGACCGACCTCGATCCCTGCCTTTTTTGCGGCTCGGACAGCGTCAGCAAAGGCCAAGTAATAGGCGAACTCGCCGGCGAGCGCCACACTTTGGTAGGGATCGGTCTCGATCGCCTTCAGTTGGCCCTTCAACTCCGCGGCCGTCTTCTCAGCCTCCGCCAGCTCGACAACCTTGGCGGCATTCTCACCTTGGGCCTTCTCCAGCTCCTTCTTCGCCACGTCCAGCTCACCGCTGAGCCGATCAACCATCGCCTTCAGTCCGGCCGCCTCCTCCTGCGACGCCGCGAGCTTCTGGCGAGTTTCTTTCTCCTCATCACGGGACCGACGGCGGCCTCCTTGAGCGGCTCAGCTCCTGCATCAATCGATCCACATCCTGCTTAGCCCTTTTGGCCGTCTCCTCATACTCCTTCTCCATAGCCCGGATCCGGTTGGCATCCTCGATATTTTTGTTCCGGGCGGCCTCGAGGTCGCGATGGAGATGAGCAGTGGAGGGTCGCCCCTCAAAATCCCTTGCAGCTTGGACGGCCATCGTCGCCGTCTGAAGAGCCAGGGCAACGGTCGCCTGCATGGCGTCTCCAGATCGCCGACGAGCGATCGCATCGAGGTCGGTCGTCCAAGCCTTGGGCAAAGAGGTGATAGCCTAGCGAACGTAAGCAGGGACATCGAGAGATTGTTGCGGAGCCTTGCTCGACAGAAAGTCCAGCACCATGGGAGCAACGTCCGGATCGGCAAGACGAACCCTGCAGTGCAAACCAAGGAAACCAAGGAGTTAGCCTAAACCTTACTCAGAACGCTTAGCTCGGAAGTTTCAAACCATTCTCACCTGTTGACCAGCTCTGGATCACGGCCGAAAAAGGGCTTTCCCCGAGGAGTCTCAGCGTCAGCAATCGCCGTCCTTTTCAAGTAGCCGGCAGAGGACTTGGAGCTGGACGCCGATGGCCTGGGACCAGACCCCTCCGCCATCGGAACATAAGAAACGGGGGGAGGCGATCGGCGGCTCCATAATAGCTAAATCCGCCTCAGCCGACGGAAGGGACGCCTCCGGCCTCCGCCTCTTGCGGTTGCGCTGGAGTTGTTCCTCACCTTGAGATTCCTGCGGCCGCACCGCAACGGCCTCACCACCGGGCAGTGGCGAGACGACGCCGCAAAGAACGCGACCCGCTTTTCTTTCCCGATGAAGGCGACCGAGAAAACCGGGATTAGACATGGCGATCTCCTGCGGTAGCTCGGCGATACGGGGAAAATAAATCTCTGCCAAAGAGGAAACTCAAACAAGTTAGACACTTACTTAGATATGGCGACCTCTTGGAGACGATCGCCTCGCAGAAGAGAGTGGATGAAAAGTCATACCAGGGGCCTTCAGGTGGCGAGGGAAGCGAAACAGTCGAGCTCCCAACCGATGAGATTCGTGGCTGACTGATTGAACGTCTTTATAGGAGACCGGCAATGCGCGAATCCGCTCCCAGACGATCGAGAAATCAAAGGGGAGATCGTCGATCGATGGAACAAGGGATCATGCAAAAAGGGAAATAAATTTGATCAGTTCAAGGAGTATCCAAATAAAGGGAGAAAGGAAACCCTTACTTGGATTCCTCTCCCGAAAATTGGTAGGGATATCCAACTCCTCCTCCGGCGGTTCGCTCGATGCCGACCTCCATGCACCACCAACCCAGCACCACTTTTTCAGGTCGCCCCGAGTCTTGCTCGGCACCCCGATAACCACCCTACCCTGGCGACCTTGGATATGGTAACCGCCGATCGATCCCTTCTGCACAGTCAGCTTAAAAAGATAATTCATCTCCAGTAGAAGGCAAGCGAAACAACTGTGACCGCCAAATAATGTCAATGTGCCGATAATCTGCGGCCGGGCGTTCGGCGTCAATCAAGAGGCGCCAAATTCCAGGCGATCGGCAAATACGAAACGGCGAACGACAAGGGAAACCGCGATCAGCCAGTGGTCATTTCGTTGATGGCGACCATACCTCGGGAGGTCGGGTCGGCACGTTCGTTCTGAGGGCACGTGCAATGACACATCGAGGGGATATGATATTTGGCCCTCCAATGGTCACGTCCTTCCGTGTCGCCGAACTCGAATCGACCAAGAGTCCATTGAGACGGTTCAAGTTCGAAACTCCGTCCGCTTCACATGTACGTAGGGATGGGCGGCGAGTAAGCCTCGAAATCAAACTCCGGACAGGCCCGGCAATCCCCTCCATAAGTTTAGCAAAAGCCGTATAGACGGGGCCGAGACGCTATCTTTTCCCAAGACAAACGCATCGATTCGTCTTCCTCCACCGCGACGCATCTCGCTCCTCGCCGCCGCAGAGCCCGCCACTACGGCCTCTTTGAAAAGCTCCTCAAGCTCTGGGTGCAATCCCGCACAAATAGCCTCTGCGGCCGTTTCCACGGGATTCCCACAGAATTTCCTCCCGGTCCCGCGGCCGCGCGGCAGTATGCTTCCGACCTCGAAGACCTTAGATCCTCCCGACATATTCTCAAAAAATTAAGGGAGAAAGAAAAATTGGGTTTCTTACCTAAAGAAAGGAAGACGGTCGGCACAACAAGCTACAGAAATTTTTGCAGAGCTTCAGCAGGAAGGCAAGGACGCGTAAAAGATGAAAATGGAGTAGCCCTAGCCCCTTTTATAGATGGAGGCGGGGGTCTCTGTGCAAATAGGCGAAAGTCCGAGGGCTGGGATGCAACCGACAGTTGGGAAACGCAATAAATGCGGCCCTCGAGTCCCGCGTACGCGTCTTTTCGAGGGCACGCCAATCGACAAAGTCTGACGAACCGTCGGGCTCCCTCAATAGAAACGCGACGCGTGTCCTTGCATTGTTTCGAGAGCCCACTTTTCTTTTCCCGCCGCTCCCAGCGCAAAAGGAGATCGTCCAAATTTGAAATCAGATCGCCCGGTCGTCTAAAACATTGGCGATCGCCAAAAGTGCCACCTCACCCCGTGTTTTCAACATCGAGCCGAGCTGGGGGGCAATTGTTGTGCGGCATTTAAACACGCCTCGAAGGCGATCGTCATAGCAGTCGGGAAGTCTACCATAAGAGATATGCTCGGGGCAAACACCCTGAACTCGGCACCCACGGCGATCGCCTTTTGTTGATTGGCGATCGTCTTTTGTTGATTGGCGATCGTCTCGTGCCACGTATTAATCCAACATCCGTCAAAAGTCACCAAAGCCCAAATCTCGGGCTGGGACCCGCGTGCATATCTCAAAAGGAGCTGACAGACAAGATCGGTGCCCACAGCCTGTCACCTACTTCACCTACCAACAGGGTCGCAGACCTGCGAAAGGTGCTGACAGACAAGACGTGTGCTCACAGTCTGTCACCTACCTCACCTACCAACAGTACCGCCGAAAAGGTGGGTGACAGCGGCTCAGGGCGCATGCGAGTTCCCCGTCGACTGCATACGTCACACAAGAATAACCGCGGACTTTAAGGGAAAAGCCCCACGCGGCGAGACGATCGGCCGTCTTATTATAATATAAATAACGACGATTGCATGCGATCGCAGGGGGGCCCCCAGGAACTTGGTCTGCTATAAATAGAAGGTCCATAACACAGAATAAGGGCTTCGAAAACACAGCAAACAAGAGAGAGAAAAGAGAAAGACATTCTCACATATAGAACATCCATTGCAAGAATTCACAGAACTCCATATCTGATTCTTCCGGCATTCTATACGCTCCACAGCTTAGAAAACTAGAATTCTTTACACTCTTCGTGATAGATTCTAACATTAATATTTGTACTCAACAGTATACGTATTGATAAAATCTCGCGAGAGCATTCAAGCCCGGGATTAACAACCCCGGCAAATCTTGTGTCATTTAATTTCTCACGGACGTGCTCCCGCACTTGTTGGTTACTCGATCATTCCAGCAACACTATCTTCGGATAATATTTTGGGTAACAACAATGACGTCATGGCATAGGTCAACAAGCAACGGACATATTGACCTTATATAACGTACGTAAAGGGGTATTGATAACGTACGTAAAGGAAGAAACGAATGCTACTGGATTGAATCTGGGAGATGTTAACGTACGTAACCTGTATGTGTTAACGTACGTTAAATGGCTAACGGCCGTAATGGGAAGAAGATAAAGGCCGTAATGAAGGCACTGGGAGCTAACGGCTAGTAAAGCTTTGGAGGCTATAAATACCGTGTTTATGGTATTGTTTCAGTACAACAACTTCAACCAAACGATACATTCATCAGATATTGATATACATTATATTGTTGTTGTGATATTGATCTTATATTGTTAGTTTGAGTGTTTATACATTCAACACATACACGAGAGGTAAAAGAAAATATACGATTGGAATCGGTGTTATTAGGATCAAGGATCCGACTTTGTTAGAATCGCAATCGCTATCTTAGTGAGGTTTATCTTGTATCGATAGAAAGCTAGAGCGGTTGATTTCTTGTCCGATAGAAAAGGAAAATGGTTTAACTTGGACCGACACAAAGACAAGTACAAGTGGTTTATCATGGACCAATAGAAGACGTGATTGTAATGGTTATCCCTCAACCGATAGAAGAGAGGTGCGAGGTTTTTATCTTTAACCTATAGAAAAAGATACCGAGAGAGGACGTAGGCTTGATTATAGACGAACCTCTATAAATCTCTGTGTGCTTTTTATTTCCGCACTTTATAATCGCTTCCGCACAACGGCGCATATTCCGTTATTGATTCTAATAATTTGTATCAGAGCAGTACCTCCAATACACGGCTTAACATTCGAGGAGTCGATCCAAATGGCATTTCAACTTGCTCCAGTCGAAGGCCTTGCTCTCAATCGACCACCATTTTTTGATGGCTCAAACTTTATGACGTGGAAGAAAAAGATGTCAATATTCATCCGAGCATATGACATCGAGCTTTGGAAGGTGATTTATCTTGGTCCGAAAATTCTTCTCAAATCCGACGGTACGCTTAAATCTTTTGAAGAATATGATGACGCGGATTGGAAGAACGACCATCTAAATTGTAAGGCTACTCAATTTCTATTTTGTGCCTTAAATCCGGAAGAGATCAATCGTATCTCATCGTGTGAAAGTGCTAAAGAAATATAGAAAATTCTTGAAATCACACACGAAGGGACAACTCAAGTCAAGGAGACAAGATCAATGTGCTTCTCCATGACTACGAGTTATTCATGATGAAGAGTGACGAGTCCATCACCAACATGCTCGACCGATTTTCGGTCATCCCAAATGGACTTGCTTCGTTCGGTAAACCATTATCAAGTAGTGAGAAAGTCAAGAAAATCTTAAGATCACTACCTGTTGAATGAGACGGAATGGTGATGGCGATTATGGAATCAAAAGATCTCAATAATCTTGATTTTAGTGCCCTCGTTGGTTCACTAATAAATTACGGGACTGTCCTTAAATCTCGAAATGCAAAGCCGAAACCGAAGGAAAGATCGATAGCCTTGAAGGCTAAGATGTCAAAGAGAGAAGAAATTCCGGTGGAAGATAGCGATGAAGAATCGGCATATTATGCCAAAATATTAATAAGTTTCAAACCTTATTAAACCGGAGAAAGAAAGACATCTCGGGCGAATCTAAGAAATTCGACAATAATAATCGATTATGTGGTAAACCAGGCCACTTTGCCAAGAATTGCCGAGCTAAACTAAAGAAGGAGGTCCTCGTTGCAACATGGAGCGATGAAGACGAAGATGATGATTTTATCAATCAAAATAATCTCGCTCTCATGGCCCGAAGTTCATTCGACGATAGCGACGTCGAAAGTCAAGTAAGTACATCCTCTCGTGATGATTTATATGAAGCATTTGAATTACTACATGCCGATTTTCAAAATGCTTTATCCGAGATTAAATCCCTTAAATCTAAAAATAAATCATTGGAAATTGAATATTCTAAAATTCTTGAAAAGGGAAAATTTGTCGAAACCGATCATTCCCAATGCATTGAAAATGAAAATATTTTAAAGGATGATCTTATTAAAATTCAAACCGAGCTCAAAAATTTGACGAAGAAATTTTCTCTCGGAAACGAGAAATTTAAAAATATGCTCTCGGTTCAAAAAATACTCTAAATAAATAGGGTTTGGGATTCACACCTCGTTCTAAAAACGAATCCTTAAATTTAAAGATACCCCGTTGTGAAAAATATTTGAAAATCGAGCATCACATTTCTAACTGTAAAAGCCCACGCCGGACGATTAAAATTAAAAAGACTTGGCTTCCTAAAGGAACAATTATTTCGAATATCGTCTATATTTCAAACGAAAAACCAACTATAGGTTGGATCCCCAAAAATTAATTTTTCTTCAAAATATTTTACTTAGGGGGAGTAATAATTTTTTTTAAGGGAGATAATATTTTCAGTGGGAGTTTATACCCTATTCACGCATATAGTTATATTTATCAATTTGGTATTTATTACTCGTGTTATTTATTACACTTTTTGATGAAAACAAAAAAGGGGAGAAAGGAGAATGAGATTAACCCTGAAAGGGGGAGAAAAGAGAAGAAAAGTCGAAAAGATGAAGTTGAAAAGAAAAATGAGGAGACGTCAAAAAAATGATGAAAATTTGAAAATTCGAAAAGAAAAAGAAAAGGAAAGAAGGAGTCGAAAAAGAAATGGGAGAAGAAACTAACGAAACGGACAAAGTCGAAAACTTTGGTCTGTACACATATACATATATTTGTATTTTTTGCAGGTAAATCCCATTGACGAAGTGTTGTTTTGTAATCATCAAAAAAGGGGAGATTGTTGGAACATTTTGTTCCATACATGCTTTAATAGTGTTTTGATGATTAAGTTGTTACACAAAACAAAACAAAACAAAAAGACGAAGCAAAACATCGAAGAAGACGAAGTCGCAAAAAGGTGTTATGAACATGTATAACATACGCAACAGAATGATCATAACGTACGTAAAATGCTAAGCCTAATGTTGGGATAAACAATCCCTGTATCAAAAGTTTTGATAGAGTGTTTTGACAATGTGCCAATCCAGCATACATCAAACAGCTGTATCAAAAAGTCGATTGAAGTTGTTGACTCTGTATCGAAGACCTTTTCATAGCACCAGCATACATCAAGCCTTCGCGTTTCCAAGATACAACAACAAAGTTTAAGTAAGCGCCAAGTATGGAAGCTGTCTTCTCATACAGCAACATTCGATACAGCGACTACTCCAATATGCCTACATCATAATTGGATACATCATTCAAGCTGTGAAGTATTGAGACCTTCAATACACATCGAAACAGGACTGAAGACCATTTGGAAAGGAATCTTGGTTATTCGCTAAAGTCAAGTCCCGTTGAAAAGAAGTATTTAAATACTGAAGGGATAAAGTATTTAAATACCATCAGATCTTCAATCAAGGAGCAAAAATAGGATCTTGTCCATCAACACATAGGAACAGTCTATTGGCTCAACGGATCTATTCCCAACGGATATATTTCAAAAAGCTATATATATCTCCAAGAGTTTGAAGATCACCTATCAGAAGGAACAACACCAACACTTACGATAACAAGCGCTTACAAGAATATTCCGAGCAAACATATTTCTTCAAGTATACTACATATTCTGAGAAAATAAATATGCAAGTGCTCAAACTTGAACAACATACCATAAGCTAAAGATCAAGAAAGTCAAGTTGTTGTTCAAACCATCGTTATATCATTGAACAAACCCATCAGCCCTGTGTGGACTGAGAAAGCCTTACTTTTCCTGAACTGTGTGTGACGGATCTGCATTGAAGAGATGAAGCTTTGGAACTGTGTGAAAAAGCAAGTGAAAAGAAAGCTTTAACCAATCTGTGTGAACGGTTGAAAGCGACGGTCTTTGTATCAATCTGTGTGAACGATACAAGGATAGGGTTGATTATAGTCACGTAGTTGTGTACGTAGTGATTATAATAAACATTTTACTCTTGTGCGGAGGATCAGTGGACGTAGAGGGGTTTACCTCGAACCACTTTAATTACCGTGTCATTTACCTTCCGCATTTACTGTTTTAATATTTGTGATTTATATAAGTATACACTGCAAAACCCTGTACGCACCAAGCTAACAGGACATTAGACCGAGTTGCTGTATTGATAGCAACTTACTGCTTTAAGACTTCCACTACACACTCAGATTTGAAAATAGTACAACTTGTTGTTTAAAATACTTTCCAAGCTGTATTCTGTATACTTAGGGACCAACAAGTGGTATCGGAGCAGTTTATTCTAAAAAGAATCAATCGTACTTTTAACCGAATCAGATCCTAAATCACTTATTTTTAGAAAACAATTTATCTTTCCTATTTCCTCACATATGGATACCTCATTAATAAGCAAGGTACCTATGTTTTCTATTAACGAGTTTGATGACTGGAGAAACAGGATGAAGAACAAACTCAAGGCCTTCATTGGAGAATCAAAAGCTTCACCCGCATCAACATAGACTGAATATCTCCAGGTGGTCACTGACAGTGACTCGTCCGATGATGAGCTAGAAGATAGAGCCTACATGTGCTCTATGGTCAAAGTTAACGAGGAAAATGAAGACGACGATGATGATGAGGTAAGCTCTACCTCAAATATTGCTGTAAATACATCTCATACCTTTGAAAATATGTTGAATGAATTTAATAACATTCAAAAGGCCCATGAGACATTGAAAAGAGAAAACATACAGCTTGAAATTTCTAACTTAGAGCTGAAGGAAGAAAACGACTTGCTGAAGGATAATTACGAAAATATGTTTGTCGACTGCGAAAACAGCAAAGTCAATTTAGAAAAACTCATGGAGAGCAATCATCAATTTGCTCACGATCTAAATGAGACTAAGTCTCATCTTGAAAGCAAGACAAATGATTTGGCTCTACTCGAAGCCAAAGTAAAATCTCTCGAGAAACGTGAAGGAGAATTAGAGATAATCTTGAATTCTTTCGAGAAATCTTCTAATAGGATGGAAGAGATCCTAAGCACTGGGCAACATGCTCATGATAAACGTGGCTTAGGGTACAACTCGTTCTCCAACAAAAGAAAATATAGTATGGTATTCGTCAGGGGTGTGGAACCCATTCCTGTATCGAAAGAAATTCCGAGTCCTGTGACGGAGCCTGTTGCACCGCGAATAGCAAAAGCTGCCATTCCGCCACCACAGTCATATTCCAGACAGCAGAATCACCAGCCATTCAGATCTGTAAGGCGTAACCAACAGCATGCTCCCCGAGCATATCAACAGCGCCAACAGCCGTTCAGAAAGAAGGCTGTATCCAAATATCAAAGGCCCGCATGGCAGTACTTTCAGTACAGCGTGCCTAGATATTGGATACAGGAGCCCTGTTATCCACCAAGAAAACAGGTCGCAGCGCAGTATCAACAACAACTTTGGGAATTCAACTGGAGACCCAGGAGGCAATCTGTAAGATCTATGAAAATGGCTCCACCTCCTAGACGACAATCGTACTGGAATAATAACCATAACTCTCGATTTTACATGCATAATGATCATGACTACTGCAGCTACGTGCTTGACCCACGTAGATATCTCATAAACGGACCAAAAGCAACCTACAACAAACCAATTGTTGTTCGGCAAATTTGGGTACCGAAAGGCACTATCTCACCAGGACACGAATTTACTTGATTTCTATGATTCGACAAGAATTGGGAATGCTACAGCTAGACTCCCTGTAAGTTTTTATGCTTTTACTCGTTAATTGAGGGGGAATGCAGTAAGACCCAAGAATGCAGTATATACCATTAATTAACTGTACACTCAGAACAGTCAAGACAGCACTGTAGGACAGAGAAGGCATAAAACCTTCCTACAGCTGACGTGTGCATTAATTAAGGGGGAATACACTATGACCCATGAATATAGTGTTAATCCGAACAATAATGTAAGAAATGAATCCTGTATATACCTTTTAAAGGGTAACGCTGCATTATTCGCGGATACGGTATTTACACTATAGGACATCAATTATGCTTGATAGTTTTATTCTATTACGTGTTGCAAACAGTTTTAAGTCCATATGTCCTGTTTTGATATTCAATTTTTTTTATTTAAAACGCGTTGCATCACATCTGGACTTCACTATCTCAAACAACGCGAATTTAAACTCAACTCAATTTTTTTTTCTGCAATCAAATAAGTTTATGTATTAAGCTGTAAGAACTTGTCTGCGAACAGTTCATAGGTTCAGTTGTACTCAACTAGATCACATTATAAGATTGTGCTTGCGCGCCAATTATAAATTTAAAATGTAATACACTTCCCTGTTAGATGCTATTACTTTAGAACTTGCCTGCGAGCAGTTCACATTTCTTTTAGACTAAGTGCTGAAGACCAGATCATTCGAACAGAAGATCAAGAAGTCTGCTCTTGATATTATCGAAAGAGAGGGAAACAGTGGGGATAAACAACTCCTGTATCGAACTCTTCTCAAATTATCAAACATACAGCAAGTAGCTATCCCGAAGATGATCGTACAGTTAGATAAACTTCCTGTATCTTGTGCTGTCAAACATACAACAAGATGACAAGTGCCTTAATCATACAGCAGAAGGATAATTGAACATTCGAAAGAGGACCAAAAAGTCTGCCCTTCTCGAAGATGTTTCTTTAAGTGTCAAGGTTTTGGCATCATCAAGGATTTCTGAATAAACATCAAAAGGATTTGAAGGAGACTTGGCAAATTATTAAAAAGGGGAAAATTGTTGGGATAAACAATCCCTGTATCAAAAGTTTTGATAGAGTGTTTTGACAATGTGCCAATCCAGCATACAACAAACAGCTGTATCGAAAAGTCGATCGAAGTTGTTGACTCTGTATCGAAGACCTTTTCATAGCACCAGCATACAGCGAGCCTTCGCGTTGCCAAGATACAGCAACAAAGTTTAAGTAAGCGCCAAGTATGGAAGCTGTCTTCTCATACAGCAACATTCGATACAGCGACTACTCCAATATGCCTACAGCATAATTGGATACAACATTCAAGCTGTGAAGTATTGAGACCTTCAATACACATCGAAACAGGACTGAAGACCATTTGGAAAGGAATCTTGGTTATTCGCTAAAGTCAAGTCCCGTTGAAAAGAAGTATTTAAATACTGAAGGGATAAAGTATTTAATTACCATCAGACAGAGATCTTCAATCAAGGAGCAAAAACCGGATCTTGTCCATCAACACGTAGGAACAGTCTATTGGCTCAACGGATCGATTCCCAACGGATATATTTCAGAAAGCTATATATATCTCCAAGAGTTTGAAGATCACCTACCAGAAGGAACAACACCAACACTTACGATAACAAGCACTTACACGAATATTCCGAGCAAACATATTTCTTCAAGTATACTGCATATTCTGAGAAAAGAAATATCCAAGTGCTCAAACTTGAACAACATACCATAAGCTAAAGATCAAGAAAGTCAAGCTGTTGTTCAAACCATCGTTCTATCATTGAACAAATCCATCAGCCCTGTGTGGACTGAGAAAGCCTTGCTTTTCCTGAACTGTGTGTGACGGATCTGCATTGAAGAGACGAAGCTTTAGAACTGTGTGTGAAGAAGCAAGTGAAGAGGAAGCTTTAACCAATCTGTGTGAACGGTTGAAAGCGACGGTCTTTGTATCAATCTGTGTGAACGATACAAGGATAGGGTTGATTATAGTCACGTAGTTATATACGTAGTGATTATAATAAACGTTTTACTCCTGTGTGGAGGATCAGTGGACGTAGAGGGGTTTACCTCGAACCACTTTAATTACCGTGTCATTTACCTTCTGCATTTACTGTTTTAATATTTGTGATTTATATAAGTATACACTGCAAAACCCTGTACACACCAAGCTAACAGGACATTAGACCGAGTTGTTGTATCGACAGCAACTTACTGTTTTAAGACTTCCACTACGCACTCAGATTTGAAAATAGTACAACTTGTTGTTTAAAATACTTTCCAAGTTGTATTCTGTATACTTAGGGACCAACACCTAACGTACGTAATATAGAGTTGATAACGTACGTAATGCAAAGGTTCTGAGTTCAAACAAGATGAACGTTGGAGATGATGTCATGGCATAGGTCAGCAAGCAACGGACATATTGACCTTATATAACGTACGTAAAGGGGTGTTGATAACGTACGTAAAGGAAGAAATGAATGCTACTGGACTGAATCTAGGAGATGTTAACGTACTTAACCTGTATGTGTTAACATACGTTAAATGGCTAACGACCGTAATGGGAAGAAGATAAAGGACGTAATAAAGGCACAAGGAGCTAACGGCTAGTAAAGCTTTGGAGGCTATAAATACCATGTTTATGGTATTGTTTCAGTACAACAACTTCAAGCAAATGATACATTCATCAGATATTGATATACATTATATTGTTGTTGTGATATTGAGC
The DNA here is from genome assembly GCA_033398695.1 of Orobanche coerulescens. Classification (NCBI taxonomy): domain Eukaryota; kingdom Viridiplantae; phylum Streptophyta; class Magnoliopsida; order Lamiales; family Orobanchaceae; genus Orobanche; species Orobanche coerulescens. Next base: position 7,046,547 of record CM065816.1, on the reverse strand, counting down.
TTATATTGTTAGTTTGAGTGTTTATACATTCAATACATACACGAGAGGTAAAAGAAAAGATACGATTGGATTCGGTGTTATTAGGATCAAGGATCCGGATTTGTTAGAATCACAATCTCTATCTTAGTGAGGTTTATCTAGTACCGATAGAAAGCTAGAGCGGTTGATTTCTTGTCCGATAGAAAAGGAAAACGGTTTAACTTGGACCGACACAAAGACAAGTACAAGTGGTTTATCACGGACCAATAGAAGACGTGATTGTAACGGTTATCCTGTTGGGATTCGGTGCCTAAAACGAAGGCCCAGTGGAAGCGGTAAAATGAAAATTAATTCGATCCGAATCCCTACGAGGATCGATCGAGCTACGTATATACGAATATTAAAACGAAACACGAGAGATACGAGAAAACATACCCTTGTAGTCCGTTGATTAAATGGTATCCTTCTCTTGAGCTATTCACGGAGCTTTGCTTGATCTCTACGAATCCAATCCGCTCCAACCTCTTGGATGATCCAATGCCGAAAGCACCGCGTCTCTACTTGCCACGCGCCGGATAAACGAACGGAACGATGATCACCTTGCTATCCTCCAAGGATACGGCTAGAGATAGGATGATGAAGCTTTCTATGCGATTATTACACTCTAAGTATATAACTCACAATCTCTCTTTTATATCTCTCAATTTTCCTCCAAGAAAAATAAGAACATGAAATGAAAAATGAAGAAGAAGACTTTTTGAGAAAGAACTTATCTCTCTCTCTTTCCTCTCTCAATCGTATGAAATCAATCAATGAGAGAGAGGAAGTCTTCCCTCATATATTCTACTCCCACATCAACCAACTCATCCACATGAGAAGTCTTCCCCACAAGTCATTGTCTTTCATTTAAAAAATGAAACAAAAGACAAGGGGAAGGTTGGTGGAAATGGGGGGGGGGGCATCTAGAAGGAATGAAAGAGTTCGTTTCGTTTCGGACTCCCGTGAGTCCAAACAGATAAACTCTAATTTCGTTCCAATGTATTTATATCAATTAATTAATCTAATTAATTAATCATATCAAATACATAATAATATAATTATTTTCTCCAAGAAATAATTATATTTATGAATTAAATTAATCACCCAGTAATTTATTTAATTCATTAAGCCGTAAATCAATTTATCCAATAAATTGATTTAAACATCCAATGTCCCAAATTGGATATCCAATATCTAATATTCATTGTGAGAGAATTAGCTTGAATCATTCCGTCGTCAATCCTATTACGCGACTCGGTAGGTCCATCTCAGTCAGCAATGGGAGGAACTAAAGAGTAGTAGCACCGCCTAGCCATCCTGGCGGCCTACACTGTACCCCAACTGAGAACGAATGATGGGATAATTCAAGAACCATTCTGTCGTGAATACCAATATACGTATAAACCCTTCTTTCAAATGTACCGATCAAGTTATAGGGTCACGGTCAGTCAAACCCTATCTGTACTTGACGTTATGCATGCGTTTATGCAAATCGAGATCATCGAGCTCTCGTGTATCTAATACAGCTAGCTCCAATGCTTTGGCCAAAGACTTATGATCTCATCTGCCAATAACCGCATAGGACATATAACCCGCTCACTAACCGGAGAAAGAATTCTATCTTGGTATTCACTAGGACCTGTTACTTGCCCATCAAGATGCACGTCGAGGTTGACTCCCGCCTTCCGGTTTACAGGGTCGAACTACTCTAATGAAAATCTTGACGTCACAAGCACATCCCTACTAAATTCTCAAGTCGAATGTTCACGAATACCTATCACAACCTTTCGATTCCATCATTGACTATCCCGGAGTGAAATCCGTGTGACGAATCGAGGGTGAGTCGGTTCGAGTATACAAATCCAATTAGCATACCTATAACATGTGCTCCCACTAACCATCGGTGTTCAACAGGCACTCTCCATGTCAAAGAACACGTCATACAAGTCTTCACATAAACTTAACGCCCAGTCAAGTTTCATCGACTTGCGAATGATTAAGTATTTGAGCTATAAACCTTTCCAGTGCCGACCCCTTTATCCTATAAGGAGTGGAATGTTTTGCTCTCAAATACACGAACTAGTTTCTTTATATATATTTACGAGTCAAGAACGCCAGTAACTTCCATTAAATAAAGAAACATCCATTGCCTTATATTAATGATTTACATAATAACAAGTACAATGCCCTCACTCAACATCCTCTGAGTGGCATTCGAGGGCATACTCCTAACAATCTCCCACTTGCACTCAATGCCACACACTATGGTATCTAATACCCATGTTTTCCAGATGACGCTCCAAGCTCATCTGAGAAAGTGGCTTGGTCAGTGGATCAACGACGTATTCGGCTGACTCTACTCTATGCAGCACAATGTATCTCTTTGCGAATAAATTCTCTTCCGAGATGATACTCTCTCTCAATATGTTTGGTACTATTGTGAAACCTCGACTGCAAGGCATGTGCTATCGCTCTGGCAGCGCAGCACAAGGTGTCACCTGAAGTTTACCAGTAACTTCTAAATCCTTCCTTTGGAGGACTCCGAGGCGGCTTTATACTCAGCCTAATAGGTGGAATTAGCAGTCGCGCTATACTTGGCACTATGCCCAGATACTGCTCCTCCATTAAGAGTAAATGTAGCCAAACATAGAATCGTCTTTCTGTACTTGGAAGTCCAACACAGTGAATCCCTATTACATTCAGTTCTCCACCGCCGTATTCAAGAACCAGGTCTCTAGTCCTTCTAAAGTACTTGAGAATGTTTTTTTACGGCAGTCTAATGTTCCCTAACTGGGTTAGCCCGAAACCTACTTACCACGCTCCCAGCATGCAATGTCAGGTCTCGTACACAATAAAGTATATATAAGGCTACCCAAATTCCGAAGCATATGGTATATAACTCATTTCCTTTCATTGTTCCTCACTATGAGGATACATCTTCAAGGTGATTTTTATTCCATGTCGCACCAGAAGGAACCCTCTTTAAGATCTTTATCTATATAGAGGGCTTGGGAAAAACTTATCATTCTCTTCGATCTATCCCATTAGAGTCGAATCCCAAGAATATAGGTTTTTTCTCCCAAGTCTTTCATGGAAAAATTACTCGAAAGCCAAGATTTCACAGAACTGAGCATTCCCACATCATTTCCTATTAGTAGAATGTCATCTATATATAGTAATTAGAATGTGATCTTGCTCCCACTAACCCTCTTGTGTACACAAGGTTCCTCTTCATTTTGTACGAAGTCAAACTCTTTGACCATCTCGTCAAAACGAAGGTCCCAGCTACATGAAGACTGCTGCAGTCTATTTCATGGAGTCTACATCCATCATTGCTAGGTCATTGGTCGCGGGTCGGTCTCTTGTTTATCACCTGAAACCTTGTGGAAACCCAGTTCCTCCAAGTTCATAAAACTATACCTCTTAGGTAATTGAGACACCCTACTATACCTACGAGGTGGTTGTACTTGTGTCTCCTCAGGAGTTTTATTGTATTCTTCCAAAGAAATATTTCTACCTGCTCCGCCTTCCTGAATGAACTCATCTTCCAGGAAGTGTGCATGCAAAGCAACAATGATCTTTCGATCTTTGGGCATGTAGAATAGATAACCCATCGCCTCAGATGGGAATCCAATGAAACATCTCCTAACGTACCTCACTTCCATTTTGTCCACCTTAGTCTTGTTGACGTAGGCGGGACATCCTCAAATCCTAATGTGATTAAGACTTGGTTTCCTGCCCTCCCACATCTCATGTGGAGTTTTAGGAATGGATTTGGAAGGACATCTGTTCAGGATATATGCAGCAGTGAGAAGTGTATACCCCCACTGGTAAATCGGTAAGTCAGTATAGCCTAGTATGGAACGGACCATGTCCAACAAGGTCTGGTTCCTTCTTTCTGACACACCATTTAACTGAGGAGTACCTGTAGGTGTTAGTTGTGATAATATTCCATGTTCCTTTAGGAACTTGTCAAACTGCGCACTTATATACTCGCCATCTAGGTCCGACCGAAGTGCTTTGATATGATTTCTAGTTTGCTTCTCGACTAGGGCCTTGGATTTCTGGAATTTCTCAAAGGCCTCGGATTTATGTTTCATTAAGTATACATAACCATACATAGTATGATCATCTGTAAACGTAATGAAATATTGATATCCATCACGTGCTGCTTCCAAAGCACCACAAACGTCGGTATGGATTAATCCCAATTTATCAACGGCTCTTTCAAAAGTCCCTGTGAAGGGGGATTTAGTCATTTTGCCTTTAAGGCAAGATTCACAAGTAGGAAAAAGGATCCGATCCCAATGGACCCATAAGTCCATCTTTTTCCATTTTGTGAACCTTGGTCTGACCAACATGACCAAGTCTAAGATGCCATTTCAAAACTTGATTGATTTTATCCCTACCACGCTTCCTAGTCATAGTATTCACAACGACTTTGTTACTGAGGATTAGATGATACAATCCATTTAACAATGTAGCAGTGCCCAAGAGTTTATTTCTAAATAAATTTTGCAGGAACCATCACCAATGAAAAATGAAAAGGCCTTTCCGATCCATGACCAGAATGGATACAATGTTTTTATTCTCCTTGGGCAAAACAAGTACATCTTCTAAAAACAAAGCCGGATTCTAAATCCAAAAAGAAGTGATCCTATGCCGGTTGCCTTGGCACTATGCCCGCTTCCGACAGTGACCATCACTTCCCCAACTCCAAGCTTCCTACTTTGTTCCAGATCCTGATTCACGGTACAAATATGAGAACTAGCACCAGAATCCAGTATCCATGAAGTAGAAAATACAGTAGCAGAACAATTTGTTTCCAAAACTAAAAGTTCTGTACCTGAAGCGCTATAAAGAATCGGACAGTCTCTTACCCAGTAGCCCAGCTCACCGCACTTGAGACATTCGTCCTTCTTCTTGCTTTTCAGAACCATCAGGGCCTTGTCCTTTCCCTTGAAGTCCTTGACTTGTGGTCCGGTCTGCTTCTTGGTCTTTTTCTTCTTGTTCTTAGACCTCCGAGGTCCAGAAGAAATCACAAGGGCAGATTCCTTCATCCGTGGAGTCTTCATCTGAGACTGAGCGATCACTAGTTTGTTCATTAGCCCAGCTAAGTTACATGCAATCTCATTGCAGTTGAAATTCATAACAAACTGCGAGAAGGAATCAGGGAGAGATTGTAGGATAAGGTCGGTTTGAAGAGAAGTATCCATCTTAACATCAAGAGCCTCAAATCTCTCGATCATGGATATCATTTTGAGGACGTGGTCCCCAACCTTTTCGTCTTCCTTCATCCTTGCACCGAACAGTTTCTTGGATATCTTATATCTAGCAGTTCGACTGTGTTCACCATAAAGCTCCATTAAGTGACATAGAATCTGCCTAGCAGAAGTCATTTTCTCATGAGCTCTCTGAAGCTCATTAGACATAGAAGCCATCATGTAAGTACGGACTTTTACGTCATCCTTAACCCACTTTTCATGATTTTCAATCTCTTTCTGATTGGCTCTTGTCCGCACCGGAGGCGCCTGAATATCCGTCTCCAAGACGTATCCCAGTGCCTCTATACTGAGGACTATCATCAGATTGCGGAGCCAATCCACGAAGTTAGGTCCGATCAAGGTGTTCTTTTCGAGTAGAATTGCGAGTGGGTTCATTGTCATATTGAGAGTTATGTCTGCATTAAGTACGACAGATTAATTAGTGACTCATTTAATTATGATCTGAGTATAGAATTAAGGTCTTTTCTATTCTTGTTACCCAGCTCCCACTATTTTTATCGGAATAACACACTCCCATGTGAAATCCGGAAGTATCGTTCGCTCTACTTCATAGTGGCGATCGAGTTCTTTATAAATCTTAATAGAGGGCAACCGAACAGGTTTCTAGTCTAATAATTTTCATAAAGTGGTGTCCAACACCAACCCATCTAATGGATGATTCGATCTTCTTTTTCCCCTTGTTCACTCCCCTCAACCTATACGATTTCTATAGTTCATGAACAAGTTAAGTTTATACCATCGACGCAAATCAGTTTCACAATTGAATCTTATCCGGCAACCTATCAGGTTTCTAGGGATAAAATTTGCTCCAACCGAAGGCATCCAATGCGCTCCCGGTAATTTATCCGTCCTCCCCAAATGACTACCCTGATAACTCGGAAGCATATACATCCGGTTTGGATTTCAATTTCCCGAAAGCTCGATGGAGGGAAGGAAAACATTGAAACCTTATAAACTTAATAATTTGTCGTGAGAGAATTTTCGCGATTAACGTTACACTTTGCATATTAATCCATTTAAGCGCGTTTGTGGCATTCATACAATATGAATAAACATCACAACCTAGTTGGTACCAACATGTAGTTCATGGACCGTTCCTAGAATAAAAAACTTAGTAATCTAATTACAAATCTTTGGTCTTGAATCTTCGTCTTCTCGAAACGGATCTTTCTCCGGTCTTCGTCATTACATATAAATTTTATATTGAAAATTACATCCTAGATACAAATATTTCTAGTAAAATAAATAGGCTCAAAACGGCCTTTACAACCCAATCGAATAAACCGAACGATTCAAAACTAAGTCCACAAACCACATCCCCATTCAAAAGCATTCATCCAATAAATACTATATAAATGGAAAGCATAGAGATACATTGATCCAATCAACAATACGGACCGATCCAATCGATTCACACAACCGGTAATATGAACAACGTTCAAATAATTCGGTCACCCATAAATATTCCAATCAATCAAATTTCCCTTATAAAATGAAGTACCATAAATCATTTTAATCATATTAAATCCAATTTAATATGCGGGAAATTAATTTTCAAGAATACACGAAAAAATCGAGCCGAGGCGAAACTGGCCTGCCACGGCCGAGTCACCATCGGCAGCCTGCTGGCCAGACACGGCTCGTGCCGAATGGCACGGTCGGGTCGTGCCGGTAGTGTCCTGAACATTCCTGCCAGACACGGCCGTGTCAAATGACACGGTCGAGTCACCTCCGGAATCCTGCCGGCCAGACACGGCCGGGTCGTCCTGCTTGGCACGGCCTGTGTCATCAGACACGGCCGGGTCTGCCTGGCAGCGGCTTGCAGACTTCCGGACACGGCCGTGTCACCCAGGACACGGCCGTGTCACCCAGGACACGGCCGAGTCACCCTCGGCCAGATTTGACCCTTTGTCCAAAAAGTCATCCGACGATGATTCGGGGCTAGATTTTCGACCGGATATCCAATATCTATATTTTACGACTTTCATATCTTCAATATAAATCATATTTTCCAGAAATTTAAGATTTATATTTAGACATAAACTTAGGAAAAATACAACTATTACGAACGAAAAACATACCACAATTCTGACTAAAATGATTCCAAATCATTCACCATCTAATCGAGCATTCCAAATGCCAATATCGTTTATACGATCGCCATACCTGGCTCCGATACCACTGTTGAGATTCAGTGCCTAAAACGAAGGCCCAGCGGAAGCGGTAAAATGAAAATTAATTCGATCTGAATCCCTACGAGGATCGATCGAGCTACGTATATACAAATATTAAAACGAAACGCAAGAGATACGAGAAAACATACCCTTGTAGTCCGTTGATTAAATGGTATCCTTCTATTGAGCTATTCCCGGAGCTTTGCTTGATCTCTACGAATCCAATCCGCTCCAAGCTCTTGGATGATCCAACGCCGAAAGCACCGCGTCTCTACTTGCCACGCGCCGTAGAAACGAACGGAACGATGATCACCTTGCTATCCTCCGAGGATACGGCTAGAGATAGGATGATGAAGCTTTCTATGTGATTATCACACTCTAAGTGTATAACTCACAATCTCTCTTTTATATCTCTCAATTTTCCTCCAAGAAAAATCAAGAACATAAAATGAAAAATGAAGAAGAAGACTTTTTGAGAAAGAACTTATCTCTCCATTTCCTCTCTCAACCGTATGAAATCAATCAATGAGAGAGGAAGTCTTCCATCATATATTCTACTCTCACATCAACCAACACATCCACATGAGAAATCTTCCCCACAAGTCATTGTCTTTCATTTAAAAAATGAAATAAAAGACAAGGGGAAGGTTGGTGGAAGGGGGGGCATCTAGAAGGAATGAAAGAGTTCGGTTCGTTTCGGACTCCCGTGAGTCCAAACAGATAAACTCCAATTTCGTTCCAATGTATTTATATCAATTAGTTAATCCAACTAATTAATCATATCAAATACATAATAATATAATTATTTTCTCCAAGAAATAATTATATTTATGAATTAAATTAATCACCCAGTAATTTATTTAATTCATTAGGCCGTAAATCAATTTATACAATAAATCGATTTAAACATCCAATGTCCCAAATTAGATATCCAATATCTAATATTCATTGTGAGAGAATTAGCTTGAATCATTCCGTCGTCAATCCTATTACGCGACTCGGTAGGTCCGTCTCAGTCAGCAATGGGAGGAATCAAAGAGTAGTAGCACCGCCTAGCCAGCTTGGCGGCCTACACTGTACCCCAACTGAGAACGAATGATGGGATCATTCAAGAACTATTCTGTCATGAATACCAGTATACGTATAAACCCTTCTTTCAAATGTCCCGATCAAGTTATAGGGTCACGGTCAGTCAAACCCTATCTGTACTTAACACCATGCATGCGTTAATGCAAATCGAGATCATCGAGCTCTCGTGTATCTAATACAGCTAGCTCCAATGCTTTGGCCAAAGACTTATGATCTCATCTGCCAATAACCGCATAGGACATATAACCCGCTCACTAACGGGAGAAAGAATTCTATCTTGGTATTCACTAGGACCTGTTACTTGCCCATCAAGATGCACATCGAGGTTGACTCCCGCCTTCCGGTTTACAGGGTCGAACTACTCTAATGAAAATCTTGACGTCACAAGCACATCCCTACTAAATCCTCAAGTCGAAGGTTCACGAATACCTATCACAACCTTTCGATTCCGTCATTAACTGTCCCTGAGTGAAATCCGTGTGACGAATCGAGGGTGAGTAGGTTCGAGTATACTAATCCAATTAGTATACCTATAACATGTGCTCCCACTAACCATTAGTGTTCAACATGCACTCTACATGTCAAAGAACACGTCATACATGTCTTCACATAAACTTAACGCCCAGTCAAGTTTCATCGACTTGCGAACGATTAAGTATTTGAGCTATAAACATTTTCAGTGCCGACCCCTTTATCCAATAAGGAGTGGAATATTTTGCTCTCAAATACACGGACTAGTTTCTTTATATATATTTACGAGTCAGGAACGTTAGTAACTTCCAGTAAATAAAGAAACATTCATTTCCTTATATTAATGAGTTACATAATAACAAGTACAATGCCCCCACTCAACATCCTCTGAGAGGCATTCGAGGGCATACTCCTAACCTATCCCTCAACCGATAGAAGAGAGGTGCAGAGGTTTTTATCTTCAACCTATAGAAAAAGATACAGAGAGAGAACGTAGGCTCAATTATAGCCGAACCTCTATAAATCTCTATGTGCTTTTTATTTCCGTACTTTATAATCGCTTCCGCACAACGGCGCATATTCCGTTTTTGATTCCAACACTATGGAGTATATGGTATAAATATGTAGTTTATGCATTGTCATAAAATTAGTTCTAGCTATCTTTATATAATAATTCTGTCATATCTGACCACCAAGTGTTTCATAAGTTGACGAAAAGATGAGATAAAATAGTTTTGATCTATTTTGTTTCCGCGCTTTCATCTGTAATATTGGCAGATTATTCGTCGATGTTGATCGAAGGCTTAGCAACACATGCATGAAACTCTTACATAATTCTAAGTAGGTTCACATTTATTTTTCCAATCTCGATCAAAAGCTTAGCAAACATGTTGGATATCATAAATCATTCTAAGCCAGTAGGGTCACAAATATTATTGAGTAGTGAATATTTATGCTTGATTCATCTTTAGTTTATTGTGTTTTTGTTTTGGCAATGGCTATAAACGAGAGTAGAATGCAACATGAAAGATTTGGCACATTGAAAGTGAATGAATATTTAGTTGGTATATATGACGAGCGAAGCACTACTTGAGAGTGATATAGTGCAAGAGTGCAAGATAAAGGATTAAAGTAATATTAAACCGATGTATTTAAACAATATTATACTCTTATTTACGTATCAAAATATGCTATTTGTAAATCATATCTTATGATTGATGGTATATTAGTTGTTTATAACCATAAAATATACATATTTGAAGTGTTAATTGGTCAAACTCAACGCGACTTCATTTTCATACGTAGAGAGTTATTTGGTTGAATAAGTTAGCCACATCTAATATAGCTTAGTAAATTGACCTATAGAAGAGCTCATCGAGATACCATGAAAGATGATATTTTTGTGAATTGATGAAATTTCTATTAATTGGATCAAAGTGCATTATTAACTGAAGATAAATAAAAAAAAAAAGTAAAAAACTTACAACTCATGATTTCTTACAAACTATAAATAGTCACTTCTAACCTTTACTCATACTATGAAAAGTTATCACAAACAAATGTTTACATCCATTCTTAAAGAATTGAAGAATGTATTTTGTTGGTCAAATAACAACGTTGATATGCTACACGTAATGTAAGAACAATGTCAACGATAAAGGTAAAATAACGCTCTTTTATAGCAGTGAGTGGTAGTACATTCGATTTGAACAGATAAATTAAATGAGTTTGCCAAAATAAAAAAGGTTGAGTTTTAGACATACGTAAAACTTCAATAATTTATCGAAAAACAAAACCAGTACATCGCACGGGTCAGAATGCATCGTTTACCTAAAACTTGATTGGATGCTATCGATAGCGAAATAATTGACCGCTGCTGAAATTTCTATATTATATATATAGAAATATATAGAAACGAGCAATATAGAATTGTCCTCACAAAAGCTTGACCTGGAATGCAGTACATAGATCCCGCGGTCCAAGAACACCTAACAAGGTGCTCGTCTTATAAGATACTCACTCCGTCCCAATTATATAGGTTTGTATCCCTTTTCTGCATGTCCCAAATATATGCTTGTTTCTATAAATATCAATACTTTTTTAGTTCATTTACTAATAAACCCATATTTAATACTTTGATTTACTCTAGTATTAATCCATCATTAAACAATAAATTGAAGCATGCTAGGAAGTTACTTCTATAATTTTCTTTTCCAATGCGTATCTTAATCCTTGTAAAAATTTCAATCAGCCTATATAATTGGGACGGAGGAAGTACGTAGAAGGTAATATATATTTGTATAAATTAAGAGTATGTACAAACTATATAATTCTCCATGTGGTAAGATGAGCATCTTGTTTAGTACTCATATGGTGCATAGTATACTTTGCCTTTTGAACAAGTGTTTCTCTCAATTTATAAAAATAAATAACAACGTTTTACAAACCAAAAAGTTGGCAACTCTTAGTACTTGAAATAAATAATTACGTTCACAACCTCCCCCAAAAAAATGTAATTACCATCTACAAATGGAAAAATTAACGAACAAGAAAAATTAAATTAAATAAAAAAAGATCTGGACAAAACCACTCTACATAGAGAATAATGATAATAATAATTAATTAGATTTAAAAATTAAATCTAGTGAATTATATATGTGAGCACCAAAGCCAAGAGCATTAGGACGTATGCTATACTTTGATCAATTGTTGTCCCTGTAAAAAAGTGAAAAACAAATTAGTATTATATACTAAAACTAAGATTTTCATAAAGTGCACGAGATGAGTGATAAATTAATAATAAAAAAATTCAATATATATAACCAAACTTTCTTTTAAGTAATTTTAATATTATTTTAAATTCAGACCAAGTTTGATATTTAGGAAAAAAAGAATTACTCATGTTTTTTTTTGGTCGAGCTAATTTTTTTCTTAGTAAGTCAAGAGTATAGCCGTAAATAGTGTCGGCTAAATTTTAGCCGACGATGACTGGCCGAACTTTAGCTGGTGGCCGCTAGTTTTAGCCGACTGATTTTGTGGTTTAACCGACCACTTATAGTCCTTGTCTAAAGTACCTATAGAGATAGTGCAACACGGTTTTAGATCTTATAACTATCACAAACAATTCTTTTAATATATATATATATATATATATATATATATAGGAAATAGATCATATAAAAACTAATTACCTTGTGAAATCTAGAAACTTTTGGAGGTCATTGATATTAGTGATCTAACGGCTGTAGATGAGTAGAATTATATGCATTTATGTATTTTTTATTGCATTATTTGTTGCATATACTAGCGACCAGCTTGATGCAACAAATAATAACAAATAAGCAATGAAATTACTTAATAATGTAATTGGGTTCTAAATTTCACCATTAAGGGTGTTTTCACCATAGTCAATCTCTATATATATAGTGGTTTAGGGAGGGGATTGATTTGGAAAATGGTTCGATGCAATTCAAAAACCTTCAATATTCACATGTAATTTACGACTTTTATTCTAGCAATAAATTTCTACCTACAATAATAATAATTATAGTAATAATAATAATAATAATTTCACACACAAATACATAATCATCATACCATCGCTTGAAGGGGAAGGCGACGGCGCGAATGATTCAGCATTAGCGACGGAAACCGACGGGAAAGCTGCGGCAGCGAACACCATCACCGCAATGGCCACAAATGCTTTTCCAATCATAATCTCCATTTTTTTTCTTTCTGAATATTTAATTTTGTTCAAATCTCCCTCTGCGGGTGGAAGCTAGCCGGTGGTCGAGCCGCACTCGCACAGAGAGAATGATAAAGCACTTTTCCCTCTTCGTATTTGCCCACAAACTTCTCCAATAATCACTCTTTCACGTTAGAGGATTTATATATATGTATGCATAGAAATGGATGAGGAAATTAAGGGAATAATTGTGTTTGTGTGGGGAAGAAAGAGTTTGAGAAGTTAATTCCGTTAATGTCGTCTAGTTTTACGGGTGGCCAATGGAGATTATATATTATTTATGTGGTTTTTAGTTAATTACGGGAATTTTTTTAGGGTTCAATTTGTGGGGGATGTTAGACTTTCGTTTTAAAGATTAATATCTAATTAATGATTAAATTTATTAGTTTTGGACACTGTTAGGATTTTCTTTTTACATATTTACCAAATTGTAGTTTCTATTTTTTGTTTTTAGAAAATTGTCAGCATTTAAAGAACACAAAAAAAATAAAATCGATCTGAAGCCCGGACCTGTTCGAAACCGGGCCAACCCAATCCGGACCGAGTAAAACCGGATCAGTCCAGGTTGGCCCGGTTCTAGCCCAATTTAGTCAAAAAATAATTTTTTTTTCATATTAAGTGTCCTTTCTTTACATACTCCCATAAAATACAGTTATCAATCTTAACATCTTCATTTAGTCACCAAACTCCCAAGTTCAGCAATATTTTAGGATAAATAAACTTAGTTAGAATAATATGCAATCATAATCGAGCCATTAATCATCATTATTTCATCACCACCGATGGTAAATTACAATAAAAAATATTTTTCATGTATTTTTATTTTTACCGGGTTGTTCCGAGCTGGACCCGAATTTTCCGAGTTTCGACCCGATCTGGCCAGTACCCGGATTTAGGCAAAATGCAGACCTGGGACCCGAACCTGATTAACAGGTCCGGTCCGGGTCCGGGTAAAAACCGGGGCCGGACCATTTGTGCTCGGCTTGCTACATCAATCACCAACCACCATTCTAAATCATCAAAACATGTACGAAGCACATCTACACAACCAGCATTGTCAATCACCAAAACGGTCGAACATGAGAAATATACACGAGTCCGATACCAAATGGAACTAATATTAGAAAACTCTAGAAAAGAACCAGTTTCCGACACAAGTTTCTGCCATTCAAACATACCTGCATACGACATTCTATTAAAAGTACAAAAACCAAACATGTTATTGTGGAAGAAAAAACGGACTCAGTCAAACGGTTTTCGACACGAGTTTTTGCCATTCGAAAATACCTGCATACGACATTCTATTAAAAATTAAAAAAACAAACATGTTACTCCCTCCGTGCATATGGGTGGCGGACGGAGGGAGTATTAAATATTAAGGATGGAAAAAGGGGTCCTCGCTGTTGTTGTAGATTTCATATAACTGCCTAGAGTAGTGTATTGCCAATTTCCTACACTCCTTAACACCCTCCGGGTAGAATTCTTGCAGCTCTTCCACTGACTTGGTCACGTCGCCATGTGGATCTCCATCTGTGAGGAACTCGGCCAAGTCACTGCCACTGTAAGAATGGAAAATCAATTTGCTAGGATTATAATATCCTGTCAATGGAAAATATTGTAAAAAAAAAATTAAACTTAAAGAGCCCACTTTAGTGAACGTACAACTCTTTTTAAACCATATATTCCCACTTGAATTTTTTCTATTTTTTTTCTCCAATAAGGTACTATTCTTATTTATATAACATAAACATCAGTTTAAGAAACATTATATATATTTTAATTAGAAACATTAACTTAAGAAAAGATATCTTACATGGATGCATGACTCTGGCTGAACCCTCGTCCATTTCGATACATAGTTGCTTGCCGAGATTTCTCATCAGTAGTTTGCCGGCGATAGATAGCGCACACACCTCTCATACACAGTTCAGGGAACTTACACAAATCAGCAAGCATGTCTGCTTCGTAATCCCAACTTATTTTCCCTTTTCTCTCCCTTCGCAAACCAGATATTACCCTATCATACCCCACAATAGTTTCCGATTCATTTTTTGAGTCACCCGAACAATCACCAGAGGATGCCCCATCGTTGTTGCGGGAGTCGCTTTCTGAAACATCTGAGCTATCAACAATAAATCCGTCCAAACTTTCACCTTCACTACACGAATCATCCTCTTCCATTTCATCTGCACTCAAATAGTCATTCAGAACCTCATATGTTGTCTCTACTTCTTTTTGATTTTCAGTGCTTTTGCTGTAAGGTTTTCCCGAAAAAATTCTATCTTCGTTTTCTCCCACCCTTTTTAAGCGTCGTCTAGGAGTATATATTCTGCGTTTATTCCTTGAACCAGAATCATTCAGTCGGGCATCTGAACTACGTGCGGGCGGCTTTTTACTCCTGAGGCTACCTATTGGAATATTGTCATCACTATCACTTTCACTCTCAATAGTAACAGCATAAGCAACTCCACTCCTAATTTGTGTCCTCTTAGACTTAGGCAATGGATGATAGAGTGGGCTCGCAATGTGGGACATAGTTTTCACTTCACTACTATGGTGTTCGACATCTTTCGAGTTTAACTCTTTTCATCCAGGCCAACTCCGTACCCAACACCACTTGAACTCTCGACATTTTTTATATTAAGATTAACATCATCATCATCATTGTCGCTAATTTCGACGGGAATAAAAGGAGGTCTAATACCCGGTGTTGAGGGGGAAATATTATGATGTGGACTCCCTTCCCCCTTAAATCCTTCGAATTCTTTGAAATGATTAGATGGAATGTTAATTGGATGGGTGCCTGCTAAAAAGAAGCAGATATGAGAAGTGCAATATGCAATATGCACAAACCAAAAACACGAGAAAAATGCAGTTTTCTTCCTCTTGCACACTTTTGGTTCCACCATAATATATTTTCTGCACTTTTGAGACTACAATATAATTATAAGTTGTTATGGTACATCGTCTGCTCAATTTTTTTAATATTGGGACGAAAATCGAAAATTATGGTATCAAGAAAGTGCGAGTCTCAAGTTTGTGAATCAAAAGTGCAATTATCTTCGAAATCACACGTACAGTTAGAAAATTAAACCACATTCACAAATCAAGGTAATCATCTATAAAATAGGGGAATTCGCTTTGCTCCGAAATGCAAGAGCTTTAGGGTGTGTTTGGTAGTCTAGATGATAAACTAACTGTTGGCTGATAAGCTAGCTTATACGTTAGTCTATGACGTACCAAATGGGACATTTTAAATAAGCTAACTTATTTCTGCCAAAAATACACTTGACTACTCCACTCCAAACAAGAAAGTTTAGCTCAAGTCCGTTTTGCATCTCGAATATGGTAACTGAAAACATATTCAATTACCGTTGCATTGCATTTTCTGTTACCGTATAAATAATGGACTGTGCGAATGAAACATATTTTGGAAGAATTAGGCGGTAAGAATTGGGGAAAGATGGAGTTGGTTATACCATCGAAAGATACACCTGACACACCTTTATCCTTGTTTGCTTTATTTTGAATTTCCACCGCCGATGGTCCACCTGCACCATAAAATCCACGCATCAAAAAAACCAACTCGACTCAATTTCACTAAATATTATTTTAGACAAAAATCCTAACCTGATTTCATCATTCCAGCAAAAAGTCCCGTCTCCAACTCCATTACCTTCATCTCAAGTTCTATACATTTCACCTTCCAAGCATTCATGTTGATTTCAGCCTTTGTTTTCTCACACTCCAATACTTTATTCTCGATCATCAACTGTGTTAACTTGTCATACAGCTGAAAGGACTAGCTTTTGCAATCAAACAATTATTCTCAGACCTCACCTTAGGAAGGAAGTAAGACAAGCTTCACGCTGATAGTAGTGTGGATGCCGAATCCCTCAAAGGTGCTATTGGAGGTCTTCTTCGCGACGAGAAGGGAAATTGGCTATGGGGATTTCAGATTTGCCAAGAGAATTGAGAACCCGACAGTTGATGAAGCGGAAGCGCTTGCGGTTCTTCAAGGGCTTGAGGTAGCTTGGGAGCGGAGAATTCCGAGGATTAGGCGGAAACAGATTCACAAGCGATATATAAATGGGTCACTGAAAACGAGTAAAAAGACCTCCCCTTCAACAGTTTATGCTGATTACTTGTCGAACACAGAACAAAAAAATAAAATAAAAAAGGCGCTTTATATATCTATATGTTATAAACTTGGGAGAATTGGAAGACAAGGAGAATAATGTGTGTATTCTTATGAGGGCTAAATGTCTTTATTTATAGGTACACATCTAGGATTTCGGGGGTATAAAGGTCATTCATTAATAAATACATTAATTACAACACTTCTCGAATGACCTTTTAATACACGCTTCATTAAAACCTCGTTTTAAAACCGGTGGGAAAAAAACCCGATCGAAGGAAAAGAGTCTGATTACTCCCCCTGAAATCGATTACATAAGATCTTTGAGTTGACGCATTCCGATCTTGTATACTAGTCTTCTGAATGTTGATGTCGGCAACGCCTTTGTGAATAAGTTCGCCGACTAATCACTTGAGTGAATATTGATGTATCTACCTTTTGAGATACAAGTGACATCGTCTTCATACAATATTTCCTCTTGAATATTATGATGTTCATGCCTCATCAACTCCTTCGGAAAAACTCTGTGGGAAAAAACCGATAGAGAAAAAGAGTACATAGTATAAATTTGCTCATGTGTTGCATTGGTTGCCTCGTTAAAAACCTTAACTAAGAAAACCCGATGGGAAAAAATTTAGAAAGGGAAAAAGAGTACAACCATTTGGTCTTCAGGACCTTTTGACCTTCAGGGTCGACATAATCTTCAAACTGATTTAAACGTTATCACTTCTCCCCCTCAAGATAACAATCTTACACTCCAATACCATGAATATAATTTTCAGACATGGAGAGATTTAGTGAATAAATCTGCTAGATTATCATTATTGCTCTTTTGAAGCTCGTGTGGAAATAAATTTCATCTTACTTGCCCAAACATTATATGCAACACATAAATGGAGAATATTTATCATCATAATAAATAGGCAGTATGAGAACAAATATAAGATCATAATCCCTAATAGCCACCAATATCGAATCTCGATCTCTTTCATGTAATAAACCAATATGGTTAACACCATTCCACATTCTCCTCCTGGAGAAATATTAAATTTTGCTAGCATGTTAACTTCAAATTGTATATCAGGCCTGATAATGTAATGCTTCAATAGCATACAAGTACGGAACTTCTGGTCCTCTTATATCTTTGTTATTTTCTTGAGATCTATATGAGTCGGTATCCACTTCAAATGGTAAGACAACCTTTAGGTAGCTAAATGGATAAAAACTTTCCATCATATATGCTCGATCTACAAGTCGAGACAATACTAATACTTAGTTTTATCTAAGTTTTTTATTTTGAACTTGTATTTAGACACGAGTTCAAATAATTCACATATATCCTCTTCAGGAGGAATTCACTTAGTCGATTGATCCACCAGACTATTTCAAAATGTATAAATATTTATAACTCAAAATAGTACATGTTGCGAATTTCACGTTCCTATTACTTTAGGAACCTCAAGTCCGTCAGGGACTTTCATATAGATATTCGCGTCCAATGACCCATAGAAAAATGTGGTGATGACATCACTAATTGAATATCTATATTCATAATAATTGTCATATGTATATTAAATGACGAAATTTAGTGCCAACGGGAGAATATGTTTTGGGTATGCGCTTAAACCCTTGATATGCTAATCTCGCTTATCTTTCACCACTTTATTTTATTTTACGAGTTAAGCTTTGTCTCAATTGCTTATATTTTATTTAGTGCTTCAGGCACTCCACTAGCGATTGTTGAGACACAAAGTGTTGTCGACAACTATCATTCTTATAAACAATTCTCCCATATTCACAAAGTCAATGACAACTTCAACAAAATCAAATATTCAATATTTCCCATAACATTTGATTTGGTCGTCCCATAATCCAATACTGTAATTATTTAGTGCATGTGCAAATTAAGGTATTGAGATTCTCATCTTCGGGACGATCCTCTTCAGGAGGTTTTTGAAGTGATGTTATAATTTAATCTATTTGTATTCCGCGGATTTTTTCTTTAATACCAATAAAGAATACGTCTCTCACGCTTCTGGCGTCGAGGAGTATCAACAAATATATTTCGTTCACATTCGACTTTAATTCTTTATGGTACATATACAACTGGTATATGAGATTTCATCACTCCTTTGGCAATCAATAACTTGTTGAACTTCGAGTTCATAGTGCGTAAATTTAAATATCCAACTCAACGAAAATTTTCCGACTTTCTATTATATATATTTTATATCTCCCCCTAATGTCGGAGATAGTTGGAATTGGATAATAAAATCAATCCTCTTCAGGAGGTGCACTAATAACATAGGGTGTGACCCAAATATTGTGTCTTTGATATGGATACTTGAATTTGAAATTCATCGCAACATGATCATTGGATAAAATTTTATATCGCTTATAATTAATTCGATACTCATTGAATAAAGCTCCTTTTAGACCGACAATAAGAATATTGCCATATGAAATTATACCAATCCTTCGGGGATTGTCTTTCCATTCCTCTAGTAGAAATTGAACAAATCAATATGACATAAAGTTATGTATTTTTCATTTGAAATAAATACATGCAACTTCAAATGTAAATTGCTCTCGAGGAGCATGTCTTTTTCTTCAAAAATATTAATTATGCTAAACTCAGGAGCAATAATTTAAATAAAAAACAATCATATATTACCGAAAATATGAAGTACTCATCAAGAGTATGTGATATTTTTCAAAAGGATCAATTATGCTACCTTGGAAGCAACAATTTGTAATATCCGGTATTTTTCTTTCCCTTGTATTTTAATTTTTGGTATATTTCTCGGTCATAGTGACCCTCGTGTACCTTTCGGTGTGTCCTTCCTGTCAACTGTTGAACGGTATTCTCGTTATTGTGGTGCGGAACCGCCGTTTCGGGGTTGCCGTGGATCCATTTCGTGTTATTGGTTCCCAAATATTGATTCCTATCGTTTTATTCTCTTTCCGGATCATTTTTATCATTTTGGAACCCAATAGGGGGTGTGGGCCGCGGCACAAGATGTGTGTGCCGCGGCACACAAATTTCTTCAGTTGTTGGCCAAACGAACTGTACTGTGTGCCGCGGCACACTCGTGTGTCATCTGCGACCAAAACTCGCCTGTACCGGGTGCCGCGGCACACGCAGGCTGTGCCGCGGCACAATGCCGAAACCTGGGAGTGAATTTTTGGCCTGTGCCGCGGCACACCTAAGCTGCCGCGGCACGAAGCGGTCAATCGTGCAACTCGTCTTTATTAGACGAAATCGCCCGCTGTCTTCTTCATTTCGATCGCATCGCGAGAGAGAGTGTAAGAGAGGGATAGAGTTCTTCATCTTTATCCATTGGGGCTTCGATTTTCACCATTTTTCTACGTTAGTTTAGCCCGGGTAAACAATCTAGAGCGTGTTCTACGGATCTTGGTACATGAATCCCCAAAGGGAAAGTTTCTAGTACCCTACTTTAGATTAATTTGGGGTTTTTGGATTTTATTCCGATTCGTTACGTTTTGTTGTTGGATTCATGATGTATATGATTAATCTTGTTGATATCATTAATTTCCTACGATTCATGGTATATTTTCATAGTTTTGCGGAATCGAGAGGGTTTGGTTGTGGTCCGCCCTCGTTGTTATTTTGTGCGAATATACATGAATCGTAGGCGGGTTTTCGGGTGTATTCCATTTCCGTATTCGGCTAGAGTTGGTTATAATTATGTTCTTCGAATCGTTAGGTTCGGTTCCGTTGATTCCTAGTGTTCGTCGGTGATTATCCTTCCCGTTCGTTGCGTCATCAAAATATTCAAGGCAAGTATTTTTGGAAACCTTTATGCTTAACGTGAAATGGTAATGTATATTGTGTGTGATTTGCTCACCTCGGGAGGGTCCGACGGGATCACGGGGGAAATCTATGGCTTCGCCCGATTCATGAGTTTGATTCGCTAGCGCCACTGGGAGGGTCCTTAGAGGCCTCGAGTGGGATTCGTGGCTTCGTCCGGTCCTAGCCGACGTGTGGTGCTTGGTTTGTTTTATGAATGTGGCGGCTCGGGAGGGTCCTTAGAGGCCTCGAGTGGGATTCGTGGCTTCGTCCGGTCCTAGGCAAATTAATTGTGACTGTTTGTTTAGGAAAAGACATGTCTGGTTTTGACTTTTGAAATTGATATTGGTGCATGTACTATGAAATGTGTAAGCGATTGGTTTGCCTTGATTACTTGTACTAGCGTAATTGCTAACCCCTCTGGGGACCCGTTTTGGGGAAATTCTTGTTATGGATTTCAGGTTATGATTATCCGGACGAGCGGGCACTGACAAGACGAGGACGTTGGCCAGGGTCGTTGACATGTGCATTTGGGTCTTTCTATTTCTTTCGTCCATTTCGATTTGGTTGTTCTAATAATTATAAACTCATAGAGTGTACTCGCGAGTACTTAGGCTTTTCATTTCAAACTACGTATTGTGTTACTTTTAAATTGTTACATTGTTGGTTGATGATCATTTCGCCGGTTGCTCCGGGCGTAACTTTAATGTCTCATAATTAAATGTGTGCCCTCGCTAACCGGGATGGTTAGTCGAGTGGAATTTTTCTTGTCTATAGCCTGGTGGGTCCCTTGTGGGGGGTCCACGGCGCTGTAATAAACTCTGAATATCTCGGGGTGTTACACAATTTATAAGCATATACCACCCAGAAGATAAAATACTCTAAAAGAGTATGTAAATATTAATTAAAAGTATTAATTGTGCTACATCATGAGTAACAATTTATATCAATATGGTGATAATAAAAGCAATTCAATAACACAAGGCCATATAGAAAATATTCAAAATGATGCCTTTTTTTGTTTAATATTCTTCAGGAATATTGACTTTAATTGGTGTGTTTATCATAAATACTATCATAAAAATATGACTATATATCGTTGTGTTTTATCAAGAACATCAATAATTTCTTTTTAATAATCTTCTGGATTATTAAAATTACAAATTTATGTTTCTTCAGGAAACCATGAAAATATATTAATGTAATGTATTAAAAGAATCATTACAAATAATTTTACATCAATGATACAAGTATTATCATCAATATAATATGTAATAACTATCGTTATTACTCTTCTTCCAGAAGAAAGCACAATAATTATTATGCAATTAATCCAACATCTATAAGATGTTGATGAAAATTGGTCAACTCAAAATAATATAATTTTAAGTATATAAATGTACTTCATGATATTTACTATTAATTTGTGATATTTATCATACAATATGTGTGAATTTGTATTAATATAGCTTCGGGAAACATATCATAAATAAACATATAGTTAAATAATAGCTCCGGGCGTAACTTTAATGTCTCATAATTAAATGTGTGCCCTCGCTAACCGGGATGGTTAGTCGAGTGGAGTTTTTCTTGTCTATAGCCTGGTGGGTCCCTTGTGGGGGATCCACGGCGCTGTAATAAACTCTGAATATCTCGGGGTGTTACAGAAAATGGTATCGGATCCCTAGGTTTACGGATACCTAGGCTTGTTGGTTATTTGGGTCTAGTCGTGTTTTGTTTTGCACATTGTCACACCGCCAAAGATCCCAAGATTTCCAAAGGCTCGTAAGTTTTCTTATTCGGCTCTTTTGTTTCTTGCATTGTATTTCCACTTTTGAATTGTAGTTGTTTTTTTCTCCCTTACTCATCATCGATATACTTCATTATCTCTCAACATCGATGGATGCCGGAGGAAATCGTGGTCGTGGTCGTGGTCGTGGTCGTGGACGCGCCGGACGTGGGGCCGGTGGGGCGGCCACGTCGCATTCTTCGAGGAGCCGGGCAGCACTGGCGACCGTCACGCCATGCTTCTTCTCAGAGCGCGCCGATCTTGGTATTGCGGCCATTATGCAAAGCAAATGGTTAACCAGATGGCGGCTATAGCTCAGTGGTCCGTAACCCCGATCGTGCCCATGCTAATCGGGCGAACGGATCGTTGGCTTGTGGATGTCATCAAGATGCATCCTCCCGGGCCGGAGCTTCGACCCAATCGGCCGGGAAGGGTGGATCAAAGAGATATCCAAAGTATTCATCGCTACCAATCGCCCGAGGACCGTAAGGTCCCTATTGCTCAATATTTTCTCACGGGAGATGCTACAGATTGGTGGGAGGCCGTTGGTCCCAAAGATCATGTTGCTTCATGGGCCGAATTTCAAGAATTGATGGAGACCGAATATTGTCCGTGGCAGTTACAGAGCTCGAGTGCATGCTTTCTATGATGCTAAACCACGGGATATCCCCGTATTTCAGGCCATTGCCGACTTTAACAAGGAGTTGGGTTATGTGAAGACCCAAGTTGTCGAGGAGAGCGACAAGATTTTCCATTTTTCCAGGAGAATGAAACTGTCCATTCGGGACTATATGCAGGCTCGTCTGCATTTACTCTGAAGGATTACCAGAGTCGAGCCCTTGCTTATGATATGTCGGTGACCGCTAGCGATTTGGCTCGTGAGAGCAAGAAGCAGAAGTCGGTCGGAAATTTTTCTGGTCCCAAGAGTGGAGGCCAGCAGAAATCTCAGGCTGCAAATATTTCTACGGGCGGTTCGGCTCGTTTCTCTGGGAGCTTTCGGAGTGCCGCCGGAACCGTCGTCCGGGACCCCAGATGCTTTAACTGTGGCAACCTGTGCCACGTGAACCGGGATTGTCTTCGTCCACCTTTAACTTGTCATACTTGTGGTCGGTCGGGCCACAAGGCTTCTTTGCGAGAAACTCAGAGCTGCGGCGCCTGCTTCTTCTCACCCAAAGACCTATGGAGCCGAGTGTGAACCAGGGCTCATTTGCTCCGCCGCCTCCACCGAGTGCCGGCCGAGGTAGGGGTCGGGGTCAGCCCGCTAGGGGTGGAGCTTCCAGTGTCGGCTCTGCTCAGCCGCGTATCTATGAGATGAGGAGAGCCGATGATCCAAAGAACATCGTGGCGGCAGTACCGTTCATATTCATTTCCATCCCGTCTGTGCTTTTGATTCGGGTGCTACGCATTCATTCATTTCTCTAGAGTGTGTACGCCGTTTGAGTCTCGACTGCTTGTCACCTTGCGAGCCTTTCATCGTTAAACTTCCTAGCGGTGATAGAATTGTCGGTGATCGAGAAGTCCGGGACTGTTCTGTGATCATTTGTGAGAGGGCTTGGCTCTCTAATCTTATTGTTGTGAGTATCGAGGGCGAGGATTTATATCTCGGGAATGATTGGCTCGAGCGGCATGGTGCAATCATGAACTACCGCACGAGGATCATTACCATGTTAGCCGAGGACGGCACTGAACACTCTTTCGCGGGGCGAAAGAGAAACCAGAAGTTTGTTATTAACGCCTTGAAGGCGGTGAAACTCCTGCGAAAGGGGTGTACTGGTTATTGGTGCTACGCCTTGAAGGCGGAGAATGGTGGAGCCGAGTTTTCGTCGATTCCAGTCGTTAGTGAGTTTCCTGATGTATTTCCGGACGAGTTGCCGGGATTGCCACCGGATCGTGAGGTTGAGTTTGTTATAGAATTAGAGCCGGGCGCGGCTCCGATTTCGAAGGCGCCGTATCGCATGGCACCTTCAGAGATGGCCGAGTTGAAGAAACAGTTGAGTGAACTTCTGGAGTCAGGGTATGTTCGACCGAGCGCCTCGCCTTGGGGCGCACCGGTCTTGTTTGTGCGTAAGAAGGATGGTTCACTACGTTTGTGTATCGACTATCGCGAACTAAACAAAGTGACCATCAAGAACAAGTACCCTTTGCCGAGGATTGACGACTTGTTCGATCAGTTGCAGGGAGCTGCGGTGTTCTCGAAAATTGATTTAAAATCAGGGTACTATCAGCTCCGGGTGAGGGAGTCCGACGTGCCGAAGACAGCCTTTCGGACGAGGTACGGGCATTATGAGTTTGTAGTTATGCCTTTCGGGTTAACTAATGCGCCGGCGGTGTTCATGCAATTGATGAACAAAGTCTTTATCGAGTATTTGGATAAGTGTGTCGTCGTCTTCATTGACGATATTCTTATTTATTCAAGGAATGAAGAAGAGCATGCCCATCATTTGCGGATAGTGTTAGACATTTTGAGGGCCGAGCAACTCTATGCGAAGTTCTCGAAATGTGAGTTCTGGCTGAAGGAAGTGATGTTTCTGGGTCACGTGATTTCAGCCGAGGGAGTTCGAGTGGATCCGCAGAAGATTGAGGCAGTGTTGGATTGGGCATCGCCCACAAACGTGAAGGAGGTCCGTAGTTTCTTGGGTTTGGCTGGCTACTACCGTAGGTTCGTCGAGGGTTTCTCAAAACTAGCTCGGCCACTTACACAGTTGCTCCAGAAATCCGAGAAGTTCGTCTGGACCGATGAGAGGCAGTCGAGTTTCGAGGAGCTGAAGAAGCGTTTGACTTCAGCCCCGGTTTTGGCGTTGCCGTGTGGCAACGAGGGATTCGCCGTTTATAGCGATGCTTCGGGCCAGGGTCTTGGGTGCGTATTGATGCAGCACGGCAAGACCATTGCCTATGCGTCGAGACAGTTGAGACCGTATGAACTTAACTACCCTACTCATGATTTGGAGTTAGCGGCAGTCGTTTTTGCGCTCAAGATTTGGCGTCACTATCTTTTCGGCTCTGCATGTCAGATTTTTACCGATCATAAAAGTCTGAAATATATATTTACTCAGCGAGAGTTGAATATGAGGCAGAGGAGGTGGTTAGAGCTGATTAAGGATTATGACCTCGAAATCCTTTATCATCCGGGCAAGGCGAATGTCGTAGCCGACGCCTTGAGTCGGAAACCGATTGCGTTGCGAACGCTTGAGGTCCTCACGTCTCAGTCTGAGCTTCGGCGGGCTTTGATTGAGTTTGGTGTTGAGGTTTTGTTGCCTGGAGCTGCCGGGGAACTTTGCGCTTTAGAGATTTCGTCGTCTTTGATTGATGAAATTAAGCTGAAACAATTAGAGGATCCGATGATTACTCAAATCCGAGAGAACGTTCTTAAGGGAAAGTCTCCTGGGTTTGTGATTCACGAGGATGGTGTTTTGAGATTCCAGAGTCGGCTTTGTGTGCCGAACGATCCAGAGTTGCGGCAGTATTTTGCGTGAGGCCCATTCCACACCTATTCCGTTCATCCTGGTTTGAGTAAGATGTACAAGGACACGAGGAACTTCGGTGGAATGATATGAAGGAGGAGGTAGCACGGTTGTGGCGAGATGTTTGACTTGCCGGTGTCAAAATCGAGCATCGGCCATTTGAGTTATTGCGATCACTTCCCGTTAGGAATGGAAATGGGAAGATATATCGATGGATTTCATTACGAGTTTGCCGAGATCGAGATCGGGCATGAATATGGTTTGGGTGATTGTTGATCGTCGACCAAGTCGGCACATTTTACGGGCATCAAGGACACTTGGGGCCGGAGAAATCGGCTCGTGTGTTTGTCGCGCAGATTGTGAGACTTCACGGTACTCAAGTCTATTGTTCCGGATCGTGATGGCCGTTTTGTATCGCACTTTTGGCGGGCGGTGCATAAGGCGTTGGGTACCCGTTTGCATTTGAGTACCTCTTTTCATCCCGGTCGGATGGACGGTCGGAACGCACTATCCATACATTCGAGGACATGTTGCGTGCTTGTGCCCTCGATTGGAGTAGCGATGGGAAGAGCATTTGCCATTGATCGAATTCACGTACAACAATAGTTGGCACGCGTCGATTCGAATGGCACCGTATGAGGCACTTTATGGGCGACGATGTCGATCGCCGATTTGTTGGAATGAGGCGTCCGATTTAGTCGGGACCGAGCCGGATGTCGTTTTAGAGACGAGGCGGAAGATAGAATTAATTCGGGAACGGATGTTGACGGCCCAGAGTCGACAGAAGTCATATGCCGATGTCCGTCGTCGACCTTTAGAATTCGAGGTGGGAGACCACGTTTTGCTGAAGGTGTCGCCGACGAGAGGGGTTTTCCGTTTCGGGAAGAAGGGGAAGTTGAGTCCGAGATTTATTGGACCCTTCGAGATTCTCGAGCGGGTCGGTGGGTTAGCATACCGTTTGGCGTTACCCCCGGCCTTGAGTCACATTCATAGCGTTTTTCATGTTTCCCAGCTGAGGAAATATGTCCCGGATCCTAGTCACGTCATCGATTATGGCGAGATTGATATTGCTGAAGATATTACTTTTGAGGAGCGTCCTTTGAAGATTTTGGAACATCGTGAGAAACGACTGAGGCATAAGACCATTCCTTTGGTCAAAGTGCAGTGGTCGAGACACGGTGTCGAGGAAGCAACTTGTGAAACCGAGGATAGCATGCGTGCTAGGTACCCTGAGTTGTTTGTTTCTCAAGTTTCGGGACGAAACTTATTTTTAGAGGGGTAGAATGTAATATCCGGTATTTTTCTTTCCCTTGTATTTTAATTTTTGGTATATTTCTCGGTCATAGTGACCCTCGTGTACCTTTCGGTGTGTCCTTCCTGTCAACTGTTGAACGGTATTCTCGTTATTGTGGTGCGGAACCGCCGTTTCGGGTTCGTGGATCCATTTCGTGTTATTGGTTCCCAAATATTGATTCCTATCGTTTTATTCTCTTCCGGATCATTTTTATCATTTTGGAACCCAATAGGGGGTGTGGGCAGCACAAGATGTGTGTGCCGCGGCACACAAATTTCTTCGATTGTTGGCCAAACGAATCATCTTGTGTGCCGCGGCACACCTATCCGATGCCGCGGCACAATGCCAAGCAGTGCCGCGGCACACCTATCCGGTGCCGCGGCACACTCGTGTGTCATCTGCGACCAAAACTACTTTATGCGTGCCGCGGCACAATGCCGAAACACAGGAGTGAATTTTTGGCTCATGCGCGGCACACCTAAGCTTGCGCGGCACACGGCGCCAATCGTGCAACTCGTCTTTATTAGACGAAATCGCCCGTCGTCTTCTTCATTTTTGGCGCATCGCGAGAGAGAGTGTAAGAGAGGGATAGAGTTCTTCATCTTTATCCATTGGGGGGTCGATTTTCACCATTTTTCTTCGATAGTGAAGCCCGGGTAATCAATCTAGCGCGTGTTCTACGGATCTTGGTACTTGAATCCCCAAAGGTAATATTTCTAGAACCCTACTTTCGATTAATTTGGGGTTTTGGGATTTTCTTCCGATTCGTTCCGTTTTGTTGGTGGATTCATGATGTATATGATTAATCTTGTTGATATCATTAATTTCCCTACGGATTCATGGTATATTTTCATAGTTTTGCGGAATCGAGAGGGTTTGGTTGTGGTCCGCCCTCGTTGTTATTTTGTGCGAATATACATGAATCGTAGGCGGGTTTTCGGGTGTATTCCATTTCCGTATTCGGCTAGAGTTGGTTATAATTATGTTCTTCGAATCGTTAGGTTCGGTTCCGTTGATTCCTAGTGTTCGTCGGTGATTATCCTTCCCGTTCGTTGCGTCATCAAAATATTCAAGGCAAGTATTTTTGGAAACCTTTATGCTTAATGTGAAATGGTAATGTATATTGTGTGTAATTTGCTCATCTCGGGAGGGTCCGACGGGATCACGGGGGAAATCTATGGCTTCGTCCTGGATTCATGAGTTTGATTCGCTAGCCAGCTCGGGAGGGTCCTTAGAGGCCTCGAGTGGGATTCGTGGCTTCGTCCCGGTCCTAGCTGACGTGTGGTGCTTGGTTTGTTTTATGAATGTGGCCAGCTCGGGAGGGTCCTTAGAGGCCTCGAGTGGGATTCGTGGCTTCGTCCCGGTCCTAGGCAAATTAATTGTGACTGTTTGTTTCCGGAAAAGACATGTCTGGTTTTGACTTTTGAAATTGATATTGGTGCATGTACTATGAAATGTGTAAGCGATTGGTTTGCCTTGATTACTTGTACTAGCGTAATTGCTAACCCCTCTGGGGACCCGTTTTGGGGAAATTCTTGTTATGGATTTGTGTTATGATTATCCAGACGAGCGGGCACTGGACAGACGAGGACGTTGGCTGTGGTCGTTGACATGTGCATTCGGGTCTTTCTATTTCTTTCGTCCATTTCGATTTGGTTGTTCTAATAATTATAAACTCATAGAGTGTACTCGCGAGTACTTAGGCTTTTCATTTCAAACTCCGTATTGTGTTACTTTTAAATTGTTACATTGTTGGTTGATGATCATTTCGCCGGTTGCTCCGGGCGTAACTTTAATGTCTCATAATTAAATGTGTGCCCTCGCTAACCGGGATGGTTAGTCGAGTGGAATTTTTCTTGTCTATAGCCTGGTGGGTCCCTTGTGGGGGGTCCACGGCGCTGTAATAAACTCTGAATATCTCGGGGTGTTACACAATTTATAAGCATATACCACCCAGAAGATAAAATACTCTAAAAGAGTATGTAAATATTAATTAAAAGTATTAATTGTGCTACATCATGAGTAACAATTTATATCAATATGGTGATAATAAAAGCAATTCAATAACACAAGGCCATATAGAAAATATTCAAAATGATGCCTTTTTTTGTTTAATATTCTTCAGGAATATTGACTTTAATTGGTGTGTTTATCATAAATACTATCATAAAAATATGACTATATATCGTTGTGTTTTATCAAAAACATCAATAATTTCTTTTTAATAATCTTCTGGATTATTAAAATTACAAATTTATGTTTCTTCAGGAAACCATGAAAATATATTAATGTAATGTATTAAAAGAATCATTACAAATAATTTTACATCAATGATACAAGTATTATCATCAATATAATATGTAATAACTATCGTTATTACTCTTCTTCCAGAAGAAAGCACAATAATTATTATGCAATTAATCCAACATCTATAAGATGTTGATGAAAATTGGTCAACTCAAAATAATATAATTTTAAGTATATAAATGTACTTCATGATATTTACTATTAATTTGTGATATTTATCATACAATATGTGTGAATTTGTATTAATATAGCTTCGGGAAACATATCATAAATAAACATATAGTTAAATAATATATAAAAATGATATAAATAGACTTAACACCAAACACGTAAATTTACACATGTAAATATTGAAAGTATTGAGATTAGTAGACTTCTGGCCTAATAAGTGGTGAATTTTATACGTCATTTACATTGATATTTTCTCTAATACCAATATTTTTTTCTTCAGAAATTATATATGTCATTTGTCTCATTTGTTATCGCTGAATCATATATATTTCAAGCGATAGTTTAGAAATCCATACATTTATCGATACATAGAAGATAATGGTGCATAATCATCGACCCTGTAGGAAGGAATTTAGTGGTTCTTCAGGAACTGTCAATAAATTTAGCACTACCTTTTTTTTCATACGAAAAGTATCATTATAGAGATATCATTCAGATTTGCACTTTGATGAGACAATAAATCATGACCACTATTTAATCCCATGAACTTGGCATTCTATTCACAAAAAAAAAGAAATAAGATAAGCCAAGAATTTGAATGATAAAAATATCTTCAGGATATTTGACCCTTTTATCACTAATTATATAGCAACGATCAATTCAAATCATAGTTCAGGTATGACATCATATCTTATATTGATAAAAACTCACAATATATCATAAGAGATAATAAAATATTAAAGTACACAATATATAAGATTAGATATTGACATATAATCTTAAGATTATCATTTTCGTGTCCTTATCATTAACAGTTGATATATCAACTCCACGAGATAAAATTTATAAATAATTATCCCCTACAAGGATAAACTCTAAATTTTATCTACTTCGGGAGATAAAATTTGAGCCATGTAATATTGAAGTTTTTAATTTAATATTGTTCACTTCCGGGAACAACTTGATAGGAATATTCGACCACTTACTAATCTTGCTATCATTGGAGCACAGTCGGATTATGATTGTGGAGTATATCATATCTTGTACAATCTCGATAGAGGATATTCTCAAATCATATTAAAATTTTTTATTTGAGATATAAGTTATATTTTCCTTCAGGGATAATATCATGCTACATCAAGAGCATAATGATTTAATTATGCTATTATATTTATAAGTAACAAATCAATATTCTTCAGGAATATTGTATCATCACATAATTCATGTATAAATAAGAATTATTCGTTGAGAATAGTAATATTCTTCAAGAATATTACAACTAATTGTGCTACTTCGGGAGCAATAATTTTAAGATTCATAATTGAATATACAAAGAGAAAAAAATAGTACTATAATTAATCAAGACTCGAAATAACTAAACTAAAATAGTTGCTTCTTCAAGAGCATTTACAATATTCTTCAGGAATATTATTTTGTATTTTCATTAGGAATTGCACAAATTATTAGATCTCATAGTGTTCTTCATGAACACATCATATTCAACTAGAATATGACGAGATAACGTTGTCCTTCTTCAAGAACTACAACAAATCTTTTATCTTAATAATCTTCTGGATTATTAAGTATTGTTGAATCGTGTTTCTTCTGGAAACAAAGAGGAATATGATTTGATAATAAATTTTGAGGTCATCATATATATTATTTATATATGATGCACACAAAAAATAATAAATTTTATAACTAAATATAATATATTTTTCCTCAAAATCATCATATGCAAGAAAGTTTTTGAAGGAGTAAATAGAATTAATACCGTTCACCAATGTAAAAAAAAAAGAATATTTCTGCTCGGATTTTTTTATGCAATACATTTTAAAATCCGATCTCCACCATTGAATTTGTAGATCTGTTTGTCAGGAAGATACTGTAAAAATTTCATGCTGATCCGACGGTTAACAGAGCGGGAATCGCAATTTTAGCGCGGTCTCACAGTGCAGAAAAGCTGCTCACGATTTTGCCGGACTGTTTTTTTTTTTTTGGATTTCGAAAATTGGAGAATTTTCTTTTTACAGGTAGAGTATCGTGCTGATAACGTGTTATAAACTTGAGAGAAAAAGAGAGAAATTAGAAGAGAAAGAGAATAATGTGTGTATTCTTATGAGGGCCAAAGGCCTTTATTTATAGGTACACATCTAGGGTTTCGGGGGTATAAAGGTCATTCATTAATAAATACATTAATTACAACACTATATATCATTCATGAATTAATTATAAAAATTAATAAAAAAAATACAGAACCGACGCTTTGAAATTAATAGTTTGGTTACCTTAAATCACATATCTCGATACTTGTTATTTGACATCTGATGTCTCAGCCTACAGTGAAAATTTCTTGTGTTTAGATACTTGTAAGTAACAATTTGATTACATGATATATTGTCTTTGATTCTTGAAATTATTTTAGCATTATGATATTTTTGTAATATTTTTATAAAATATATTAGATAATGTAATTTCTCAATTAAAAATACATAGATTGGTAGGGCCGGCCCAACGGCCAAGCGACCAAACTAGGGCTACCGCAAAATTTTTGAAAAAAAAGGGCCTCAAAAGAATTTAATTTAGTTATAAATATATAGTATGACAAAATAATTACATATATTTTTATAGTTTAGTTGGTCAATATAGAGTTTCAAATTATTTTGGTTTTAGGAATTAGACACGGCAAAATAATTTTTTTACAAATACTTTTTTATTTTAATAAGATTCTCTTTAAAATTCGCTTTAAACCTCTTCATATATTGAACTGGCCCTATTGATTGAGGACGTCTCGATGATGCAGAGTAATCAACACAATATATTTGGGTGGGAATAACTTGTTTTGCCCTTTTACATATAATATTATTCTTTTTTGAACCAAGTTTAGCAACAACTCCTTTGATACCCAAATTATCGGAATTGGCCTTTACTCGAATACATTTGAGTTATCTATTGTATTTTCGAGTAACATAATTTTGAGTCAACTTCAAAAATATATAATATTGAGAAAGATTGACAATCGGGTAACACGAATTAGACAATCGAGTTATCCGAATTCGAGTTACAAAATACGAATCGAGTTACCCGATACGAATTCGAGTTACCCCAATAAAGAAATTACTCGAATAAGCACTCGAGTTACCCGAATTCGAACTATAGTTATCCGAATAGTACTCGAGATACCCAAATTCAAACTCGAGTTAACCGAATAAGGAAACCTATTACTCGAATAAGCTCGAGTTACACGAACAGGCGAGTAACTCTATATATCGCTGCGCATCGCCTTCGTCTTCCTTTCATTCGACTTCAAGTTTCTCGAGTTTCACGAGTATCCGAGTTTCATCTTCCTCTCTAAAAATAATACGGGTTTCAGGAGTATCCGAGTAACACCAATTTAATCGAGTTACCTCTTTCCGGATGGCGAATTCGACTTCCCCAAATGTGAGGCGTTCCCCGAATGGCTCGTATTTGCACTTTGTTCTTGCACTAGCAAAACAGTGGAGTTTTGCTAACCCCCGAGTATTCGGGGGGTGGATGTCTATTTTTGCATTCAGGTTTTTGGAGCATAGCACAGGGTCGGCACGAAGGATGATGAAAGATGAACGATACTAATCACACGAGGATCCGTTGATGTCGGATTGGTCTAACTGTATTTTCTTTTCCGCTGCAGTATATTTTCCCGTTGTACGGGTGTGGTTGTATTTTGACCCCTGCGTGGGCATGAGTTGTATTTGAGTTGTATGTAATTGTTGAAAGACCAAATCGGTCTACTGAGTCATTTTAGCCGAAAGGCATGGTTGAGTTGCTATATGTCGTTACCAGCCTGGTAGATCCTTGAGGAAAGGTTCTACGGGGTGTAATATCCCTGAGCGGATTGGGGGTGTTACATAAATGGTATCAGAGCTTAGGTTGTGGAAACCTAGGCTGTCGGGTCAGTGGTGTCTATTGAGTTTTGTCTCGTCGGATTTAGTCTGACTGAGTCGTGTCGCGACGCGTCGTTTGAGTTTGTTGGTCGTGATTAGTATCGTGGGGCGATCATCATCTTCGTGCGACCTGTGGAAGTAAGTCTCCCTTCTTTGTGTTGTGCCTCGTGTGACACGAGCTATTTTATGATTATTTGTTAAGTGATGGAATCCTTATGTGGATTTTGATTTCACGATATGTATTTAATCGACTCTCGTATTTGATTTATACGAGGAGTGTCATCGCTTGTGATGTCTTTTATTGTTGTTTTTGTCCGTTGCTGATGATTTTCGAATCGATTTGCACGTTTTACAAGTTCTCTTGTGGAAGCTTTGTGCTTATGCACGTTCGACTTGTTCACTAGCCAGTGCGGTAGGGTCTTTAGAGGCCTCGAATGGGGCCAGTGGTTTTGTTCTGAATGTGGTTATTTGACTCTAATATTTTGTTCTTATGAGGAGTAGTGTTCTTTGGATTGTGCATGTTGAATCGTATTTCTTTTATCCATTGCGTGAGTTCTTTTGTAATGACTTTCGATATTTTACCGAATGAGTTTTATTTCAAAACCGATTCCCTTAATCGAGTTTTTGGCATTATGGCCTTGATCATTTTGGCGAAATTCTTATGACGGTATTTAGCATTTTGTAAATGGCTTCGTGAGTTTTGAAATATTACCACATCACCTTTTTGGCATCGTCCTTTTGGCATTGAATTATTTTCGAAAACTTGAGTATCTTAGAAATAAATTTCGAGACATATTTTTTTTTTCAAATGAGCTATTTTCTTGTGGTACATCCAGGTGCCACAATATATTTCAAAATTTTTCTGCCTCGGGGACCAAAATGTTTTGAGATATTTTTAATGTTTTAGAAACACTTTTATTTAGACCCGAGGGTCGAATATTCTGAAAGTTTTCACTAAGAGAAAGTGTCCTCATTTTTATCAAATGCGAAATGGTTCTCCAAAGTCTCGATAACGATGTTTCACGTTTGTACTTTTGAAAGGTGATACTCGAGATCAATCGGTGTTCTTCTAAATTATTTTCAAAATGAGGTTTTCGTTTTTAAAACCTATCCATTCCCGTTTGAGGGCTGGGTATATATGTATGATGTTCGCGTTGTCATTTTTATGTTTGCTCCCGAGTATGACCGAATTGGCGGTGTGAGCGTTGAGTCGTTTTCCACACATTTGTTGTGTTAGCCCCTTGTGAGAGGTGGGATGTTGGTGTTGAATGTTGTCGCCTCGTGGTGATTTCTGCATTGTCGCGCATGTGCGAGCTGTTAGAGCTTGGGTTGGTATGGTCGTGTGCATCGGTGATCGTTCCGTTATGTGTCGGTTGTTTAACGTCTTGTTACCTTGCTCCTGTTTTGTGAATTTCGTGGATGAGGTCGGTGGTAATACTCGTACTATTTTGACTTCTGTATTTTCTCTTTCTCCAGTCTATCGATTCGCTCATGTTCGTTGAAACTTTATGAAATTGTTCTGTATTTCGGTTTCATCGTCCGAACAAACTGTGATCTTGTTGTGGGTCGATCTGGTTATCGTTGTGACTTTTTCGAGTTCGGTTCGATTCTTGTGAACCTTGTTCGGAAGTGACATCATCTGGTTCTATTAGTTCTTTTATTCGAAGTGGATCGGATTTGGAACTCTTGTGTTTTCGACTTTGTCGACTCATTTATGTTCGTTGACATTTTCTGAGCTTGTCTTGCCCCTTGCTTTTGTTGATCGAACGAGGGTGGTATTGTTTCGGAATTACTCGTTTGTCGTTGTGACTTTTTGATTGCTATTCCATTTCCTGTGGATCTTATGTGAATGCACATCTTGTTGTTTTCACCGGATCATATGTTGTCTCGAGTCGAGATGTGAACCTTGGAGTTGTTGTTTGAATTTCATTGTTCTTCGTGATTCGGACATGATTGTTCGATTTTTGTTGTCTCGATCGTTGTGGTTCGATCGTTTGATTTTTCGGTTTTTGTTGATCTCGTTCCGTGATTGGTGAACGTTCAGGCTCCTTCGTAATTCCCATCAGTTCGGGAAATTAGTCTCGTTTTCGATCTTCCAACCCTTGGGCGGTGGAATTCCGTATTGGTTCAGCGATTGGCTCGCGTTTCGATTGATGTACCGTTGGGTTGGTCAATCATACTGACTTTCGTTCGTTGTGTTTTGTGATTGTCGGACAATTGACTTGGCTATATTATCCGTTTGATGACGCTTGTCATTTGTTGGTTTTATTATATCCCTAACGGCGACGTTGTGTTGGTCGTCGTGGAGCGTGTTTTCACGCCGTATGTCTCTTTGCGTTTCTTGCAGCGTTTCGCCGTTGGGCGCGAATTTTCTGTTTTTGGTGTATCTCGCCGAGTTTTCCTGGCGGGTATATTTCTCCCCCCTACTTGTTTTAAGTTTCGGGACGAAACTTCTTTTAAGGAGGGTAGAATGTAATATCCGCAATTTCGAATTTCGGTAATTTTCTTTTTTTGGAAGAAGTTCGTTTTGACAACTCTATCATGACCGTTTCGTCATTCCGAGAATGATTAATTCTGCACTTTTTGTCATCCGAGTTCGTTTCGGTGTCGTTTTGTTGAGTTCCGTGTCCTTAATCGACTTTTTCATGTGGGAGTTCGACTTTGTAAAGTCACCATTAATTCTTGGAAACTCCAAAAATTCTGAATCTTTGCAACATTATATAGAATCAAGTTAGTTTTTCAATGGTTCAAACGGTGAGTCAATCGGAGTCCAGACGAAGGAGTTATGGTCGAAATAGCGAAGACTGCACGGTGTGCCTTTTTGGTATTGAAGGGGGCTGTACCGTGTGCCGCGGCACACTCGGGGTGTGCCGCGGCACTAAGCTAATTCTGGGCATTTTCTTGGCCCCGGGCGCGGCACACTCATCTGTGCCGCGGCACACGGGCTTTTTGTGTTTTTAGCGATTGCGAGGAGAAAAACTTCATTTTTCTCCTCTCTTCTTCCTCCTTCATCTTAGGCGATTGTGGGCGATTTTAGGCGATTTTGAGTGCTCCCAAACTTGTAGAGATCATCTACCTCAAGTCTTGTTGTAGATTTTCGACCTCTACTTGAATCCTTCATCCAAATCAAGGTATATTTCTTGATTATCCTTCAAGTTGACTTTTTGGAGAAATTGTTCTTGATTTCGTTTCTAATCCGATTTTGATACATCGATTGGTGTAGTATGATGTTATTAATCATGTTCTATGGGTTGTATATCCATATATCAAGTTTGTTTAACTCGATCGACGATTCGAGTGTTCTTGGGAATTATTGAACATTTAGTGTTCGATTAAATGTCCCAATGAGTTTCCCTTCGATAGTTTGTTGGGATTTCCGTTGTTTTGGCCTTGATTCTCGTCGTAACCATGTGTTATTGTTACTTCCGGAGGTTTATAGGTGTTCGAGGATTCCGATGTTGAATTCCGTTTGGTGATTGATGATTCGTGTGGTGTTATTCTCGTAATACTCGTGGTGCTATCGCGTTCTTGATATTGTTCGGGGGTTCGGGGCTATTCGACCGCGTCCTATCCGTCGTCTTATTGCAATCGTGGTTTCGAGGCAAGTACCTTTCGCATACTCTTCTTATTTTGTGGATATGATGATCGGTGATCGTCTTGGTGTGTTTGTTTGGTTGTTTGAAATGAAGTTTCAAAAGATTTCGGTTTGGCCTCGTTAAAGGTTTTCTTTCAAAATGCGTGTGTGTTTTGTGAACGGCGTGTTTTGGGAATTGATTATGATTTGATCATTTTGAACGTTGAAGGATTTGATGATGATACTCCTATTGTTTAAAGTTATGGAATCGTGTATTCCGTATTTAATCTTGTTATTATGTTTTGAAGAGTTTGATAATGGTGTCGAGTTAATGGCCATCTCTAGTGAGTATTCTTAATGAACTTACATTCTTAGCATGTTAGTTTTGCATGAGTAATGTGTGTGTGTGTATGCTCACTACGGGTTAGATCCGACGGGGTCTCGGTAGGGGTCCACGGAGGTGTGGATCGACGAGCTTTGCTTTTAACCACTACGGGTTAGATCCGACGGGGTCTCGGTAGGGGTCCACGGAGGTGTGGATCGACGGTTAATTGTGGTGAATTTTACAAATGTAATTTGATATTGGCATTTCCGGAAATGAGCGCTTTTGAACGGTTTTCATGATTGCATGCATCGACTAAGTGTGTAAGAGGTAAGTTGTTCGTTTGGCTTACTTGGCTAGGATGGCACTAGAGTATTTTGTTGTTTGTGTTAAATCCTTTATTTGTGGATTTTGATGTTGGGATACGAACCTTGTGGTCGTTCTTGTGTACTGTGAGTTGATGATATTTGGGGCTAAAATCCCAACGGTGTTGTAAAGATCATTTTACGGATTTGGGGCTAAAATCCCAACGGTTTGGTAAAGGTTATTTTTATGGAAAGTAAAC
The DNA here is from genome assembly GCA_033398695.1 of Orobanche coerulescens. NCBI lineage: Eukaryota > Viridiplantae > Streptophyta > Magnoliopsida > Lamiales > Orobanchaceae > Orobanche > Orobanche coerulescens. The sequence goes on along the minus strand of CM065816.1, from coordinate 7,008,410 downwards.
TTTTGGGGCGGTGACCCCTTTTGTCTTTTGGATTTTGAAAAGTAGGATTTGATAATCCTAAATTATCTTCTATTAAAACTCTCGATGGCATTCTAAACCGTTTTATAAATTATTTCCATTGATTTATGATATTTCAATTTTGAAATGTTTTCTCAAATTCTTGCCTCGGGAAGTACTTTTCATTTCGTTTGGATCTTTGAGGATTCCTGGTTATTGTTATTCGTGGAATGTGAATTGTATGGCTCGTATTTGCACTTTGTTCTTGCACTAGCAAAACAGTGGAGTTTTGCTAACCCCCGAGTATTCGGGGGGTGGATGTCTATTTTGCATTCGTGTTTTGGAGCATAGCACAGGGTCGGCACGAAGGATGATGAAAGATGAACGATACTAATCACACGAGGATCCGTTGATGTCGGATTGGTCTAGCTGTATTTTCTTTTCCGCTGCAGTATATTTTTCCGTTGTACGGGTGTGGTTGTATTTTGACCCCTGCGTGGGCATGAGTTGTATTTGAGTTGTATGTAATTGTTGAAAGACCAAATCGGTCTACTGAGTCATTTTAGCCGAAAGGCATGGTTGAGTTGCTATATGTCGTTACCAGCCTGGTAGATCCTTGAGGAAAGGTTCTACGGCGTGTAATATCCCTGAGCGGATTGGGGGTGTTACAATAGGATATTACCTTTGAAGAGTAGTGGTTATTTTTGTGTTGATCACCTTGTATTTCTACCTTTAGACCTTCTAGACTATGATCCGCCTTCACCCGGATGTTGTGTGGGCAACGAGCTACCGGATATTGCTTGGACACTAATGGGATCGGCCGAAATTTTCTTGTATGTGGCCACACAACTTTTTCTTTGCTTTCTAGTATTTTATGAATACTCTTAGCAAATTAATGTGTTATCTAAATTGTAGGATCAAAGACACAAGTCTAGATCTACAATTAAACACAAGAGGAAAAAATTGATCTCACAACCTCACAAGACATACTAAAATCGGCCTCCCCCCATAAGTCCTATATATAGGCTCTTGGACTACTACTAGGGATCTTAAGGAGAATTATGGAAGGACTCCCAATAAATTCATCTTACCTTATTAGGACTCTTCCTAATATAATGAACCTATTAATATCAACTTAGTCCACTAAAAAGTTGATATTGCACTTCCTACTAAAATTCCAAATTATGAAATTGGGCTCCTTATTAAATATATTATTTCCCGTGTTTAAGATGTCGAATGTCCATTAATTAATTATAAGTTAATGACAGCTTTAATTAATTAATATCTTATCCAAGAGTAGTACCACTCGAACCTTATTATTATATCGGAATTAAATCCACATGTAGGGTTTAATAAAATAATCATTATCGAGCTCTTCAAGGGGACATCATCAACCCGCACGAGTCGGGACACGATTTCTAGTAATAATAATAACTGTCGTATAAATAATATTATTACCCAAGATACGAGGCTTATTGAGTCGATCATTTTGACTGTCACCCATGGTAAATCAAAGCAATAAGTATTATAAATACACAATTAAATATTATATACTTAGAATTAAGAAATAATAATTATTCGAGATTTACGTTCTTCTTATAGTCAGTACAGAAGACACTATCTCACCTCGATCCAGTTCAACGTATGCGAATACGCTAATGCATGCTAATAGTCAAGACCAACTAATCTCAAGCATACATTACAACCTTTTATATAATTTGTCTAATAATTATATAGGTTGTGAACTATTATATTATTTTATAAGGTACCGATAATGTGATCTTTCGTGTGACACCAACACGCCACATTATCTACAATATAAAATAATTAGACATTTTATTTGCATAACCATAACGTGAATAAATATGCAAAACATGTGATTAAATGTAATTAATATTCTCATAGGTAGTTACAGGGAAATTAGGTAATACAAGCATAAAGTATGCTTTGCAGTATACAATCCTAACAATCTCCCACTTATACTCAAAGCATGATTTTAAGTATACTACTCTATTACATAGTCCCTCATTTCTCCCACTTATACTCAAAGCAATGCTGCCATACACCGTAATCCCATTCCTTCCACATGTCTTTCAAAACTTTTGAGGGTAGGCCTTTCGTGAAAGGATCAGCAAGATTATCTTCTGATGCAACCCTAGATACAACTACGTCTTCTTCCTTTACGAAGTGTCGTATGATGTGGTACTTGCGGTTGATATGTTTACTTGCCTTGTGAGCTTGTGGTTCCCTTGAATTTGCGACTGCACCAGTATTATCACAATAAAGTGTAATACCATTTGGCAAATCTGGAATCACATCTAAGTCCTGCAGGAAGTACTTGAGCCACACCGCCTCCTTGGCTGCCTTAGAGGCTGTAACGTATTCGGCTTCCATGGTAGAGTCCGAGATGTATTTCTGCTTCACACTCCTCCAACTAATGTCTCCACCTCCCAGGCTAAACACATAACCCGAAGTAGACTTGGACTTTTCTTTATCCGATGAAAAATCCGAGTCAGTGTAACTCACCGGACACAGGTCATCTGATTGATATACAATCATGTACTCCCTAGTCCTTCTCAGGTACTTGAGTATGTGCTTGACAGCAATCCAGTGTCCTGGTCCTGGGTTTGACTGATATCTAGCAGTTATGCCTACGGCATGACAGATATCTAGTCTAGTGCAAAGCATAGCATACATGAGGCTTCCCACAGCAGATGCATAAGGGACCATCTTCATGTCATCTATCTCCTTTTGTGTCTTGGGACACATATCATTAGATAGTTGAATTCCATGTCTGTAAGGTAGAAAACCTTTCTTGGAATTCTCCATGCTAAACCGCTTTGGCACTGTATCGATATAAGATGTATGGGATAAGCACAACATCCTTTTCTTCCGATCACGAAAGATCCTGATTCCAAGGATGTGTCCTGCTTCTCCTAGATCCTTCATATCGAACTGATCAGATAGCCATACCCGTACGTCCGACAATTCCTTCACGTTGTTTCCAATCAGAAGGATATCGTCTACATATAGTACAAGAAACACCAACACATTTCCATCACATTTCTTATACACACAACTCTCACACGGACATTGGACGAATCCATATGACTGGACAACTTCGTCAAAACGAGTGTTCCAAGATCTATATACTTTCTTAAGTCCATAAATGGATCTCTTAAGCTTGCACACCAAGTGATCTTCTCCTTCAGCAATGAATCCCTCTGGTTGGCGCATATAGATTTCCTTGTCTAGACTCCCATTCAAGAATGCAGTCTTGACATCCATTTGCCAAATCTCCAGATCCAAAAGCGCAGTTATAGCTAAAAGAATCCGGATTGACTTAAGCATGGCTACCGGCGAAAAGGTTTCATCATAATCGATACCCCCTTTCTGAGTGTAACCTTTTGCAACAAGCCTCGCTTTGAAGGTTTCAACCTTCCCGTCACCTCCTTTCTTTCGCTTGTAGACCCATTTACTCTCAATAGCTTGTACACCATCAAGTAGCTCTACTAGCTCCCACACTTGATTGGAATCCATAGATCCCAATTCTGATTGCATTGCTACTTGTCAGGAGTCAGGATCCTTATATTGGATTGCTTCCTTGCAGGTCCATAGATCTGATTCATCTTCACTTGGGATTGAGTCCGAAGACTTTCCCACACCTATGAATCGTTCTGGTTGACGAACAACCCTCACACTACGACGAGGCAAATCCTGAGTTGGTGTAAAAATCTCAGAATCGATACGTGGTGGCGCTTGTACGATAGGTATAGATGGAGTCTCGCCCCTAAGCTCCTCCAGAATTATCTCGCTCATGGGTTTGTGACTAATCATATAATCCTCTTCCAGGAATCGGGCATTGGTGCTAACAACGACCTTATGATCCTGGGGACTCTAGAACAAGCCACCCTTCGTTCCCTTAGGATATCCTACAAACACTCGCACTTCTGTACGAGATTCCAACTTATCAGCTTCCTTATTCAGCACATGTGCTGGAGTACCCCAAATCCGAACATGTCCTAGACTAGGTTTACGCCCACTCCACACTTCTGTGGGTGTTTTTAGAAGAACTGATTTCGAAACATAAGTTAGGCCAGTCTTTCTTTTCGCTATCTTTGTGATAGCTTTTTTAGTTTTCTCCGTGATTCCTAGTTTTCTTTCTTAGTGATTGATTTATGTCTTTATGCTTATACTAACTTTGTGTGGTGTGCAGGTGGTGTGACGTTCGGCGATGATGACCTCCTTATCAAGAAGGTACCCCGATGGCTCATTTGGTACGGGTGGAGATTTGCTAAGAAATTGGCCCAAATGATTTATTAATTATGGGCCGGTATTATGCAGCCCAGCCCAGAACTATTAACTACCCCCCCACCCGGCTTCTGGATTGTTCCCTACTTCTAATCTCGACCGTTGATTTAGATGGGACAATCCCATCCGTCGGTCCCTTGTATTTGTTTCACTCCCGTCTAAACCCTAGCCTCACTTCTCTGTTTTTAGTTTCTCTCTCATCTCTCTCGCTCTCCACCGTCAGCAATGGAAACTCGATTTTCTTCCCTTTTTTGCTCGGCTGTGCGGTTCCGATTTAGAAGGAAATCGAAACCCTTATCAAAATAATGATAAGAAAGGATTCGATTCCCCGAAAATCTCTGGCCTTCCGTTTGGGTTTTTTGCCTATATATTTTGAGCAATCTGGGCTTGAGAAGAGATACACGAAAATACTTCTGAGTGAGAAATATATTTCCTTCAAGTATCTTTGTGATTTCTGAGTGAAAAACCAAAATTTCTGAGTGAAATTGCTTGAGGCCGAATCGGGGTGTTTTCTTCTGGGAACTATTTGAAATCGTCCGAGGGTTGGTTCTTGTCTGGGCTGTTGGTCGCTAATACTCGAGGAGCCTAGGACGTGGGTACTAATTTGGAGGATTGAGCCTAGGCCGACTTACGTTTGATTCTCACCACCTTCGCCTCTCGGATTTCAGATCTTGTGTGATCTGTTCGGTTTGATTTCTTGAACTTTAATTTTCTGTTCTTTGTGTTCAGGTTTTTGAGGTTAATTCAGTTTTCCCTGTGTAATTCATTGTTAGTAAGTTTGTTGTGTAATCCTTAATCCCCGAAACTTTATTTGTAATTCGTTTATTATTTTGTTGTGTAATTTTATGTATTTCGGATAGGTACCCTACACAAATAATCTAAGAGTAATAGATGAGATTCAAGGAACCCCTTTGGAACAAAGGATGTAGCGGCTCAGATATCCGAAATCCTTGCAAATTTGACACCGAAACCACACATCCACAAAGGAAGGAGAACCGAACTGTCTTCTAGCGGCCACAATACCCGGAAGCACCTTCAAACAACCCAGAATCACTCGAACTTTCCCTTTCTGACTCACGGCACACAGAAAGTAGAATAAGAATATTTCTTTCACGAGATTCACTCGGATTTAGAAGGCTTTTTCAGTGTGTTTTTCTCCTCACTTGGTTGCACCTATATATACTAGGTGAAGGGAAGAGATAAGGATGGAAACCGGTGGGGATCCATTGGGGAAGACGAGAAATAGGGGAGGTGGGTGAAGTCTCCTTCCGGATGGAACGGGAGAAGAGACCGAGAGAAAACTGGAAGAGAAGAAGTGAGGGAGACAGCAAATAGATTAGGGTTAGGGTGTTTAAATTGTAACACCCCGAGATATTCGGAATAATTACAGTGCCGTAAACCCTTTATGTAAGGATTTACAAGGCTAATTTTAAAGAAATGTAAATATAAGACATCAATACTGCGGAAATTCAAGTTTACAAAACCGTACAACTGGTTCAACGAGTAATTAATACAACCATATCGAAATGATATTAATACGACACGTGTACTCGAGTACTGAAATCAAAACAAGAAAACAAATCACCAACAACAACAAACATCACTGAACCCCTTCGTCGTCACGTCGGTCGCTTTCCTCGCTCCTCGGCTACCTGAACATCAAAACAAATGTCCACCCCCGAAGGGGTTAGCAAAACGATGCTAGTACAAGTATCATATTAAACAATTCGAATATGCATCAACAATACATAACAAGATACACCACACGGACTTCCGCTACCGGAATCCGACAATGCGAATCCACAAGATTCCATTAATACAGCAAGGGTATTCCAATGATCCAGCGCCCTCAGCATAGATCCCAAGATGATCCCATCGGACCAACACGAGGTGGAAATAACCCGTCCAATGATCCAGCGCCCTCAGCCTAGATCCCAAGATGATCCCGTCGGACCAACACGAGGTGGACATCCGATCCAGCGCCCTCAGCATAGATCGTACAACGTACACAAACACAACTCATGCATACACATATGCCAACTCATTATGTTCATCAACATGAACATACAACACTAGATAACGAATATCATGACAATTCAACAAAATAATTTCCACGTTCAACAACATGAATAAACCACAAACATGCTCAAAATACCGATTTTAACACATTACGATACTTGCCTCGAAGATGGCAAGAACGAAACACTTCAATGACCTCAACACACTTGAAGGTCGCCTCCTTCGATCAACGTAGCAAGCTCGAACCTTAACAAAAGAAATGATATACAAATCATTTCAAGTCGAACGATTGCCTAACAATTCGGTCTACGGCCAAAAAGCTCAAAATAAACAATCTGCCTGGACTGCTTAGCGTGCGCTACGTACTCTACGTAACGTGCGCTAAGCCTTCCTGTTAGCGTACGCTATCGTATAAGCCTAGCGTACGCTAGCCACGGACTGACAGTTTGACTCGGCTGATATCATAACGTACGTTACGTACGTATCGTGCGTTAACTTATCCCCGATAGCGCACGTTAACTTACGTATGTTAGCGTGCGCTAATCGTGCATGGAAGATTACTACTGACAGAAAACTGGGTTGAATGGTGATGAACTCATGAATTCTATGTGATAAAACAAGTCATCCTCAAGCATATCATGCTAATAAGGTTTGTGGAAGTTCTATGATTATGAGATACAAACATACGGATAATCATCTCAACATCATAATTCATCTTCGATCTTCAAGAAAATATTCTAAGTTCTGTTCGTCTTACGTTCCAAAACGCATGATTCCAATGTGTAAAACGTAACAACTGGGTAGTATCCGTCTACTGATCACAAATCGGTTTGAAAATGCTTAGGAGTCCATATACTAAAAAAGGTTCAAAGGTTCCTACGATATATAGTGCCGATATGTCAAAAGTATCCTTCTAACTGTTGACACAAAATGTATTTTGATGATGGTTACATACAAAACATTTAATTGGATCTATCTCGGCTCGATAATATTTTGAAGGAGCCAAATATGGCTAACGCACGCTACGTATCATATCGTAGCGCACGCTATCGGGACATGCTTATACAGTCCGGTCAAGTCAGCTGCAGCCTACTCAAGTCGCCTGATCGATAGCGCACGCAAGCTATTCAAAGATAGCGCACGCTAAGAACCTAAAGTTAGCGCACGCTATACAACAAATATAACGCACGCTATCGCAAGTCTCCAGAGATCAGTGAAGTCTGGAAGGAAATCAAAATTGGACGTTGCGCACGCTACTCATATATTCTTACGTACGCTAAAGTGAAGACATAGCGCACGTTATTGATCATCTATAGCGCACGCTACCAAAATTATGGTTAGTAGTCCAGTAGCTACTGGACTCACTTATCAAGGCTTTTAATGCGCTACACAAGGTAACGTCGTTAATGAAACAACTCGATGGCGCACGCTAAGAGAAAGGTGTTAGCGCACGCTAAATGGAATCGTAGTTTACCGTTTGAATTTCAACCGTTGGAAGCAAGAGTCATGCAGATCCGGAAAATCTGAAAATTGGATTTAATTAATGCTAGCGCGCTATGCATACTTGCTAGCGCACGCTAATCATAAATTTAGCCGTTGAAAAAGAGTCGTTGGAGAGAAAATCGGATATTGTCAAAGTCAAGATCGAAGACTAGTTGACCAAGACGCTAGCGCACGCTACCACTTCATTACTAGCGCACGCTAGACATGGTATTTTACCGTTACAACAGTCTTTGTGACCGTTCAGAGATTTCAAGTCAAAATTCGTTAGCGCACGCTACAAGGCACTATTAGCGCACGCTAATAGTATGTTTTTCAGAATTTGAAGGTCAGTCTCACACCTATAAATACCCGAAGGACTTGGGTATCAAACACACAACTTCAAGCATTCAAGCATACAAGCATACAAGCAATCAAAGCATTCTTGAGCTCAGATTTATATATTTTACTGCACTACAAGTTGTGAGAAAAGAAAGATACAAGAGCGATTTCAATTGTAATATCCATTATTCTTTGTATTCTTTCATTTGGTTGTAAGTGTTTCATCACTTACACTTGAGCGAAAAAGAAACGAATCAAGAGTCACTAATCCGGTGTTATTAGGATCTTTGATCCGGTATTGTTAGGATTATACTCCCATATTCGTATAGTTAGGATTATCTAGTTCCTATAGAACACTAGATAAACAATCATCTATATTGAGGGAAAGGTTGAGCTTGGACCGATAGAAGACAAGCGGATTGTAACGGTTGCAAACTCGGACCGATAGAAGACGAGTTAAGGTTGTGGTTTTTCTTAAGCCAATAGAAAAAGAAAGTCGGAGAGAGGACGTAGGCAAGTTGCCGAACCTCTATAAATTCTTGAGTCTTTAAATTCCGCACTATTTTCTTTTTATTTGCAAGAAATTTCGGTATTCCGCATCACCACTATTCAACCCCCCTTCTAGTGGTGAATTTATCTCTTCAGTTGGTATCGGAGCGGGTCTCTTTTTAAAGGTTTAACCACCTAAGAGAAAAAGATCCGCAAATGGCACTTCCTGGCCAAATTGAAGGAAATGCTCTAAACCGTCCTCCCTTCTTCGACGGTTCCAATTTCATGACGTGGAAAAGAAGATGGCGATCTTCGCTCAAGCCTACGATATTGAAACGGAAAGTTATTGCTCTCGGTCCTAAACTTGCTAAGAAAGAAGATGGATCGTTGAAAAGATCGAAGAATTCAACGATGAGGATTGGAGAAACACGCATGTCAACTCCCGAGCTACTCAACTCCTCTATTGCGCTCTCAATCCCGAAGAACTTAATAGGATATCGTCCTATGAAAGTGCAAAGAAATTTGGGAAATTCTCGAAGTCACTCACGAGGAACCACCCAAGTCAAGGAGACCAAAATTAATATGTTACTCCATGACTACGAATTATTTTCCATGAAAGACGAGAAACGATCACAAATATGTTGGATCGATTTTCGGCTATAACAAACGGTCTTGCATCTTTCGGAAAGCCTATATCGAGCAGCGACAAAGCTAAGAAAATTCTTCGATCGTTGCCACGAGAATGGGATGCCACGGTCACCGCGATCATGGAATCCAAGGATCTCAACAAGCTCGAATTTAGTGCCCTCATCGGGTCACTCATCAACTATGAGATCGTTCTCAAGTCTAGAGGCACAAAACCAAAGCCTCGGGAAAGAGTAGTCGCATTCAATGTTGATAGCGACGTTGAGGAAGATGTTGCCGAAGATGAAGACGACGAGGAACTCGCTCTTTATGCCAAAAACTTTAGAAGGTACAAAAACCTAATTCAAAAGAGGCGAAGCTTTCTTGGTCGGGATGGCAAACCGGAGCAAAAGAAGAGTGGCTACACTCCTATCAATAAGTTCGACAATAATTGTTGGAAATGTGGTCAAGCCGGTCATTATGCCAAAGAATGCCGAGGATCCTCTTCAAAACCGCAAATGGAAAGATTCAAAAAGAAGGAGGTTCTAATCGCTTCTTGGAGTGATGACGAGGAGGAGATTGAAAGATCTCTAGACGCAAATCTTGCATTCATGGCCCTCGATTCCGAAAGCAATATCGAGGTAAGCTCTAAGCTCAATGATGATGAATATGACTCTTTTGATTTTTGTGATTCACAAGAAGTTCATCAAGATGATGAGTTGTTGAGTGCGTTTGAATCGTTAAATACGGAGTATGATGAGATGGTCAAGTTAAATATATCTTTAAAGAGAAAAATAAAATCTCTAGAACTCGAAAACTCCTCTCTTCAAAACAAGGGCAAAACTATTGAGACCGACCATACTTCATGTCTTGAAAAAGAAAATGTTTTGAAAATTGAGTTAACAAAAACTCAAAAGGAGCTAAAATATATTTTGAACAAATTTACTCTTGGAAATGAGAAATTCGAAAGGATCCTATCCATTCAAAAATCGCCCTTGCTCAAACACGGTCTTGGTTTCGACCCTTTTAAACGGGAACAATCCCTTATCAACCTTGACAAAATAAAGAAAACCGAAACCGAGAACTCAAAAGATCCGCTCAAACGAGTTCACAATGTTAATATTCATTCAAAGTTAAGAACTATCAAAGTTAAGCAAATATGGGTTCCGAAAGGGACGATTGTTCCGAATGCTATAAGCATAGTTAACTTTGGAGGACCCAAACGAGCTTGAGTACCGAAACAACCGAGAAATTCTACTTTTGTAGGTACCGGCACCAAGTAAAAACAAGTGGTACATTGATAGCGGATGCTCAAGGCACATGTGCGGCTCGGAGGACTTATTTGAAGACCTCGAATATCAAGATCAAGGACATGTGACCTTTGGAGACAATCAAAAGGGAAAAATCAAAGGAATCGGCAAAGTCGGTAAGGAACCTTCTCCTTCTATCAACAAAGTACTATTTGTTGAAGGTTTGCATCATAATCTCCTTAGCGTTTCGCAACTTTGTGATGAAGGTTTTAAAATTCTATTTGAGCAAACGCATTGCACGGCATTTAGAAATAATAAAATTGCATTCATTGGTTTGAGATGTGGAAACATCTATATTGTCGATCTTAATGATAAGAGTTCTTTCAATGAAAAATGCCTTATTACCTTGGATGACAATGCATATTTATGGCATCGAAAATTGGGGCATACCTCTCTACCTATTATTTCTATTTTATCTAGACACGACCTTGTTCGTGGATTGCCCAAACTCAAATTCGATAGAAAACATTTGTGTGAATCATGCATTAAAGGGAAACATACTCGAGAATCGTTTAAACCAAAATTCGAGGTTTCCACTAGTCGAGTTCTTGAACTCGTGCATATGGATTTGATTGGACCATCTAGACATGTTAGCTTAAATGGTAAACTTTATACTTTGGTTATTGTTGATGACTTCTCTCGATTTACTTGGGTTAGATTTTTAGCTCATAAAGATGATGCATTTTCCGAGTTTTCTAAATGGTGTCGTTTGGTATCAAACGAGAAAAACCTCTCCATAATCTCTATTCGTACCGACCACGGAGGTGAATTTGATTGCACCCCGTTTGAACTTTTATGTGACAAATACGGTATTAATCACAATTTTTCGGCTCCTAGAACGCCTCAACAAAATGGAGTTGTTGAAAGGAAAAACCGATCTTTGGAAGAAATGTCAAGGACAATGCTAAATGAATACTCTCTTCCACGATATTTTTGGGCCGAAGCAATTTTTACGGCATGTTATGTGATTAACCGAGTTCACGTTCGTAGAACTCATCTTAAAACTCCGTATGAATTTTGGAAGGGCAAAAAGCCCAATATTGCTTACTTTCATCCTTTTGGTTGCAATGTATTTATTTTGAACAATGGCAAGGATAACTTGGGCAAGTTTGATGCCAAATCCGACTCCGGAATTTTTCTTGGCTATTGTACTAATAGCAAAGCATATCGTGTGTATAATATTAGAACGAATAAAGTTGAAGAATCCATACATGTTAAATTCAATGTTATGATCTCACGACAGAGAAAGGTAGAATATTTTGTTGATGCGGTACCTTTAGGATCCCTCACCGAAGTGAAGAAAATTTGGAAATCGAAATAAACACAATCGTTGATTTACCGAAAGATTGGAGGCACATCAAAGACCATCCGAAGGATCTCGTGATCGGAAACATTGAAGACGGTGTTCAAACCCGAAGGAGGACCACCGAATTTATGGCCCATTGTGCTTTTGTATCCGAAATAGTTCCCAAAAATATATCCGAAGCTCTCGATGATGAAAGTTGGGTGATGGCAATGCAAGAGGAGCTTGTGCAATTCAAGCACAATAATGTATGGAATTTAGTTCCCGCGCCTAAAGATAAAACAATTATCGGAACTAAATGGGTGCATAAAATCAAGAGTGACGAAGACGGCTATCCTATTCGAAATAAATCTCGTTTGGTCGCTCAAGGATATAATCAAGAAGAAGGCCTTGATTTCGAAGAAAGTTTTGCTCCCGTGGCTCGACTCGAAGCCATTCGATTGCTTTGTGCATTTGCCGCCCATAAGAAGATTAAACTATTTCAAATGGATGTCAAAAGTGCATTCTTGAATGGTTTCATTCAAGAAGAAGTCTACGTCAAGCAACCTCCCGGTTTTGAAGACCATCATTTTCCGGATCATGTCTACAAGCTCAACAAGGCACTTTACGGGTTGAAGCAAGCACCCCGAGCATGGTATGATCGTTTAAGTCAATTTTTAATAGCTAATGACTATAAAAGAGGCAAAGTCGATAATACCTTGTTTGTTAAAATACTAAATGATGATATACTTGTTTGCCAAATTTACGTTGATGACATTGTTTTTGGAGCTACTAATGAATCCTTGTGCCAAGATTTTTCTAATCTTATGAAAGGAGAATTCGAAATGAGTATGATGGGAGAATTAACGTTCTTCCTCGGGCTTCAAATCAAACAATGCGAAGATGGAATTTTTATCCATCAAACGAAGTACTCAAAAGACCTCCTCAAGAAATTCAATATGGAAAATAGCAAGGTGATATCTACGCCAATGTCGTCATCATTAAAGCTCGAGAAAGATGAAAATGGCAAATCCGTAGATCAAAAACTATATCGAGGTATGATCGGATCTTTGCTATATTTGACCGCATCTAGGCAGATATAATATTTGCTACGTGTCTATGTGCTCGATTACAATCTAATCCCAACGAATCACATTTATTTGCTTGTAAACGAATTTTTCGCTATTTGTAGGGAACTATTGGAATAGGTCTATGTTATCCTTCTTGATTGGATTTTAATTTAATTGCCTATAGTAGCCTTGATTTCGGATGCAAAATTGATAAAAAGAGTACTAGTGGTACATGTCATTTTGTTGGATCTTGTTTAATATCTTGGGGAAGTAAAAGCAAACCGGCGTAGCATTGTCTACTGGTGAGGCCGAATATGTCATTGCGAGGAGCGCCCGTGCTCAAGTGCTATGGATTAAAAATCAACTACGCGACTACGGCATTCATTTTGAAAATACCCCTATCTTATGTGATAACACTAGTGCTATTAATTTGAGCAAAAATCTGTTTTGCAGTAGAACCAAACATATAGATATTAGACATCATTTTTTACGTGATCATGTTCAAAAGAAAGATATCTGTTTAATTTTTGTCGGGACGAAGGATCAACTTGCTGACATCTTTACAAAACCTCTTCCCGAAGAATCTTTTAATTCCATTCGTTTACAACTTGGCATGGGACATGTAGACAACTTTTGAAATAAGCTTACTACTCAAAACATCAAAATCCTTGATTCAGATCACTCGCTAGTGCGCGCTAGCTTCATATTCATAACGCGCGCTAAAATCTGCATTCGATAACGTACGCTAAACTCTACCTTCTAGCGTACGCTAATTAAAGCTTTTCGAATTCCACTGGACAGTCCAGTAAGTCTCTTTTTTCAGCCTAACGTACGTTAACCTTCTTAAACCTAGCGTACGCTAACTTAAACGTCGCTGACTATATATATGCCGTACAACCCTAAAACTCAGCACACTCTCTAACGCACGCAATCGACTTCCCTCTTGCAAAAACCCTAGACACTCATCCGATCCAATCTGCAAGCTTCTCCCTCAAAATCTTCGATTCCCTTCGTTTCTTCCTTCATAATGTCGAGCAAGAATCGCACCGTTATGGGAAGGCAATACAACAATCTTAAACGACCTCTCAATGCCCAATTTGATGCGGATCGATTCATCTCCGCCACTGCCTCGAGGGTGTTCTTTGACATACTCCCTCAAGAACACATCACCGATTGCTACTTCTTCAACCTCCTAAGTCTCGAACGGGTAAACGTTGACATTTCCGATTTCTTTTCATCACTCGGTATTTCTCGCTTTGTTGAATGCAAAAACCCTGTTTTTCCTGAACTCGTCTGGGAGTTCTATGCCAACCTTCATGTGGCCGAAAGTGAAGGTTCTTCAGCCCTTGTGCTAGGTAGTCTTGTCGGAGGAACTCGGGTGAAAGTCTCTTCCGATGTCTTGTATCAGATTTTCGGTTTACCTTCTGATGGCTTTATTTGCCTTTGGAAAATCCTTGGCCGGCGGCGGTGAAGTCGGTGAAATTGATGTAAAGAGTTTCGAGCTCGAAGGCCGTTATCGACATAACGGACGATTTTTTGAAAACAACGACTTCGGGGTCAATATCAACGCTTTTGGTAGCCCTCACAAAATGCCTTATGCCGAAGGTTAATTCCCAGCATAAACTTGTAGGCGTGGACAAGCAAGTGGTTTACCGAGTTCTCAACGACGATAAAGTCAATTTCTCCGACATCATCATCAGTTGGATGAAGGTGAAGGGAGATTTGTTTCGGTGGAAAAACTATGCCACTCGTTCTCGCAAGGCTGGAATGCCTTACGGATCAATCCAGTCGGCTATTTTCAGTTTTCATCAAGTCGACTTGTCGAAGGACAAGGCAGTCCCCGTCTCCCTCGGACATGAGATCTCGGACGCTTCACTCAAAGCTATGCACTACGTCCGGACGATCAACAGAGGCTGGATTCTCTTTCCGTACCTACGCGATGATGACCAAGTAGAGAAAGGGTCACGGATTCCCACTGCCGAAGAAAAAATCACTCGTCGGGGACCTCATACCCTTCGAGAAATGCAGACTGGGGAATTCGTAAGGAAGCCTACATCGAAAGGAAAAAGGCCAATGAAAGATGTGGTAACGGAAGAAGAGGAGAGTGATCTCTGTGCCCGGATGAGGGGCATCGAGACCTCACACGCTGAGATACGAGAGGATTTTCGGGCTCTACGTTCGGAGGTCTGGGAAGTGCGTTCAGAAGTCCGGGAAGTTCGTTGGCTGCTATCCGAGTTCATTCGTTACACTCACCCCTCGTTCCCCTTTCCTTCATCCTCCTCCGATCCTTAGATTTGATGATCTCTGATGTCTGATGTAGAAACTTGTGTTCGAACAATCTATATGTTCTTTTGCCATGAAAAACTCGTTGTATTCCTGCATTTTATCTTAATGAAATTCGCATTTCTTCATTTGGCATTTGTTATGTACAAGTATTTGCTATTTACAAGTATCGCTATTTATTAATAAATGCAACAATTCACGGGGAGTTCCTTTTTGGTTATGTCAAAAAGGGGGAGAATACTCCAAAAACGAAAATTTACTAATATATCGAACAAGTTTACCTTGATTCGAATTATTTCAAAACGTTTTTGCAGGTATTAATTAAATATTTTGACATCATCAAAAAGGGGGAGATTGTTGACACAAAATGTATTTTGATGATGGTTACATACAAAACATTTAATTGGATCTATCTCGGCTCGATAATATTTTGAAGGAGCCAAATATGGCTAACGCACGCTACGTATCATATCGTAGCGCACGCTATCGGGACATGCTTATACTGATCCGGTCAAGTCACCGCGACTACTCAAGTCGCTGATCGATAGCGCCGCAAGCTATTCAAAGATAGCGCACGCTAAGAACCTAAAGTTAGCGCACGCTATACAACAAATATAACGCACGCTATCGCAAGTCTCCAGAGATCAGTGAAGTCTGGAAGGAAATCAAAATTGGACGTTGCGCACGCTACTCATATATTCTTACGTACGCTAAAGTGAAGACATAGCGCACGTTACTGATCATCTATAGCGCACGCTACCAAAATTATGGTTAGTAGTCCAGTAGCTACTGGACTCACTTCGTCAAGGCTTTTACGTACGCTACACAAGGTAACGTACGTTAATGAAACAACTCAGTAGCGCACGCTAAGAGAAAGGTGTTAGCGCACGCTAAATGGAATCTGTAGTTTACCGTTTGAATTTCAACCGTTGGAAGCAAGAGTCAATGCAGATCCGGAAAATCTGGAAAAATTGGATTTAATTAATGCTAGCGCACGCTATGCATACTTGCTAGCGCACGCTAATCATAAATTTAGCCGTTGGAAAAAGAGTCGTTGGAGAGAAAATCGGATATTGTCAAATTCAAGATCGAAGACTAGTTGACCAAGACGCTAGCGCACGCTACCACTTCATTACTAGCGCACGCTAGACATGGTATTTTACCGTTACAACAGTCTTTGTGACCGTTCAGAGATTTCAAGTCAAAATTCGTTAGCGCACGCTACAAGGCACTATTAGCGCACGCTAATAGTATGTTTTTCAGAATTTGAAGGCTGTCTCACACCTATAAATACCCGAAGGACTTGGGTATCAAACACACAACTTCAAGCATTCAAGCATACAAGCATACAAGCAATCAAAGCATTCTTGAGCTCAGATTTATATATTTTACTGCACTACAAGTTGTGAGAAAAGAAAGATACAAGAGCGATTTCAATTGTAATATCCATTATTCTTTGTATTCTTTCATTTGGTTGTAAGTGTTTCATCACTTACACTTGAGCGAAAAAGAAACGAATCAAGAGTCACTAATCCGGTGTTATTAGGATCTTTGATCCGGCATTGTTAGGATTATACTCCCATATTCGTATAGTTAGGATTATCTAGTTCCTATAGAACACTAGATAAACAATCATCTATATTGAGGGAAAGGTTGAGCTTGGACCGATAGAAGACAAGCGGATTGTAACGGTTGCAAACTCGGACCGATAGAAGACGAGTTAAGGTTGTGGTTTTTCTTAAGCCAATAGAAAAAGAAAGTCGGAGAGAGGGCGTAGGCAAGTTGCCGAACCTCTATAAATTCTTGAGTCTTTAAATTCCGCACTATTTTCTTTTTATTTGCAAGAAATTTCGGTATTCCGCATCACCACTATTCAACCCCCCTTCTAGTGGTGAATTTATCTCTTCACTAACATGTGATGACCGATTATAAACGAAATAACCGGCTATCAAAACATGATCAAACATCCTTAAGAACATTACTAATATCGGTGAAGAATCACCTACCTCAAGGTAGTGAAGAACACGGAGGAAATCGAAGCAATCCAACACCGAAGGCTTGAACACCAATCTCCAATGATATACGATCCTCAATCACGAGCTAGGATGTTGATATGAAGTGTTTAGGATGTAGGAAGTTATACTCTAAGTATAAGAATTCGGATATGGGAGAAGAAAGAACTGAAATTACGAAAAGGATGCTGTCCTATTTATAGGAAATGATTATTAGCGCGCGCTAGTCCCTGCTCGTAGCGTGTGCTAACGGCTTCCTGACTTCACTGTACTCGGCACTTAGCGCGCGCTATGCACATGCCTGTAGCGTGCGCTAAGGCGTTGACTCGGCTTTTCCCGAAAGCCGTCCAAGTTCATTCCGACACAATCCGACAGGGGTCCCCGGCCTGATCTCACCTACCGCATGTCTCAATCAAATTGACCACGCATAGCGTGCGCTAATGTTCCTTTGTAGCGTGCGCTATTGAGTCCATGTTAGCGTACGCTACACATAGCCGATAGCGTGAGCTACATGCGCAGAATTACAATTTCTAAATCACATACATGAAATCATACGCTCGACAATATCGGATTATGAAATACGGAGAATAATACTCAGATCAAGTACAACAATTACAATATCACAAGTTCCAAATACATATCAGAAATATCGGGTATTACATCCTTCCTCCCTAAAAAGAAGTTTCGTCCCGAAACTTAAGATGAAAACAACTCTGGATATCTAGCCTTCATATTGTCCTCCGTTTCCCAAGTGGCCTCTTCGACTCCGTGTCGTGACCATTGTACTCTAACCAAGTGTATTGGTTTATTCCTCAATTGTTTGATCCGACTCTCAAGTATCTTGATTGGTCTCTCTTCGAAGGTGCCATCATTAGCTATTTCGATCTCGTCGAAATCAATGACGTGACCGGGGTCCGGTACATACTTCCGCAATTGGGATACGTGAAACACACTGTGAACGTGACTCAGCGATGGCGGTAAGGCCAACCTGCATGCTAAATCTCCAACCCTCTCGAGAATCTCAAATGGTCCGATATATCTAGGACTAAGCTTGCCTCTCCTCCCAAAACGGAAAATCCCTCGTGTAGGAGACACCTTCAATAGCACATGGTCCCCAGCGTCGAACTCTAGAGGACGACGACGCACGTCTGCGTAAGACTTTTGTCGACTCTGGGCAGTCAACAGTCATTCTCGAATCAAAGCTATCTTCTCTTGAGTCTGAATTATCAATTCCGGTTCCGTCCCGATCAAATCCGAAGAATCATCCCAACACAGGGGTGATCGGCATATTTTCCCGTACAAAGCTTCAAATGGTGCCATCTTAATAGAAGCATGCCAACTATTATTGTAAGTGAATTCGATCAAGGGCAAGTGAACTTCCCAATCAGTTGACCAATCTAATGCACAAGCTCTAAGCATGTCTTCTACCGTTTGTATGGTCCTTTCGGACTGACCGTCCGTTTGGGGATGATAAGCTGTGCTAAAGTTGAGCTCAGTCCCCAAAGCCCTGTGAACTGCTTTCCAGAAGTGCGACACGAAGCGACCATCTCGATCTGAAATAATGGTCTTCGGCGTCCCATGCAATCTGACTATCTCCGTAATAAATACTCGCGCCAATCTCTCGGGTCCCCATGTATCTTTAATCCCTAGGAAATGAGCCGACTTGGTTAGTCGATCAACTATAACCCAAATCATGTTCATTCCCGTTCTAGTCCTTGGCATACTGGTGATGAAATCCATCGAGATGTCCTCCCACTTCCATTCAGGGATCGGAAGCGGCTTTAACATTTCGGCGGGTCGCTGATGTTCAATCTTAACTTGCTGACAAGTCAAGCACCTCGAAACGTACTCTGCTACGTCCTTCTTCATATTCCCCCACCAGAAGTTTTGTTTTAAATCCTTATACATCTTACTGCTGCCCGGGTGAATGGAATAGGGCGCGCTGTGAGCTTCCTTCAGAATAATCCGTCTCAAGTCGTCATCATCGGGAACGCAAAGTCGACTCTGAAATCTCAGAACTCCATCGTCTTGTATCACGAATCCTGGGGCTTTTCCTTTCTTTACTTCGTCACATAATCGAAGGATCAGAGAATCGTTCAACTACTTAGACTTGATCTCCTCGACTAGTGATGAAGTCAGTTCCATCACATAAAGTTGCCCTTGGATTTCTGGCGCCCATACTTCAATCCCCTCGCGGATCAGTTCCCGTTGAATACTGGTTTGGGATGTAAGTGCTTCCAACACTCGAAGAGAAACAGGTTTACGGCTCAATGCATCGGCTACTACGTTTGCTTTCCCCGGATGATAGAGAATCTCCAAGTCGTAATCCTTGATCAATTCGCCACCTTCTACGCCTCATGTTTAATTCTTTACATTGAATGTTATAATTTCTTACGAAAAGCGAAGAAAGCAGAGGCTTTGGCGGTGGTCTGGCCGCGGCCTTTGCACTGGTACTGCCAGTGCGGCGTCTTTCGGCCATGACTCGGCAGGCTGAGAGTTCTCGGCAGGCCGAGCATGATCGGCTTGATCTGAAAGCGATGCTTCGGCAGGCGACCCTCGGGTTTTGGCCCGATTTTGAATCGGCGCATGGTCAGCCTAAATCGGATTGTCAGGACTCCGTTTTAAGTTTATATTTCATTTTAATTATTTCCCAAAATTTAAATTGGATTTTATTTTGACTAAATTAATATTTGGAATATTTTGAGTTAAGGGAAATAAATTAAACGAGAATATTATTTTTGGTCGGATTACTTCGAACGAATTAAAATGATGATTATTAGTATTAATTTGATTAATATCATTAAAATTGAATAGATTAATTTTATATTGATTGGATTAATATATTAATTGATTATTTAATTTTAATGCCACTTTATATCAATTGGATTAATATAGTAGAAATTGAATAGATTAATTTATATTAAAATTAATTGTTTAATTTCGTTGCCATTACATGTTGTATGGAATCCTTATGTGATGGTGATATAGCTCGTGGACTTAGTTTTTGATTTGTTCGATTCGATTGGGTTGTAAAGGCCGTTTTGAGCCTATTTATTTTTACTAGAAAATTTGTATAGGATGCATTTTTTCAATGATGTAAGTATTATTTTGGGTATGACGAAGACCGAAGACAACCGACCGAGAAGACGAAGAATCGAAGACTGTTTTTTTTATTGGGTCATTCGCTTGGCCCAGTACTTAGGAATTAGGTCCATGAGCTATATGTTGGTAGTAACTAGGTTACTATTTTACATTTTCATTTTGAATGATTGACAAACATACAAACGCGCGTATAATTGAATTAATGTGCAAAGTGTAACATTAATCGCGAAATTCTCCCGACTACAAACAGACTAAGTTTGAAAAAGGTTACGAGGTTTCCTACCCTCCATCAAACTCGTAGAAAATTGATACCCGAGCTGGTGTGCTATGCTTCCGAGTTATCGGGGTAGTACATTTGGTAGAGGTTGAAAAATTCTTGAGTGCATTAGATGCCTTCGGTTGGTGATAAATTTCGCCCTAGAAACGATAGGTTGCGGGTGAGATTCAATAGTCAAGCGATGAGCGTTGATGGTCAACAACTTAGATAGTGCGGATTGCCAAGAAACACGATAGGTTGAGGGCATGAAGACTAGGGGTAAAAGAAGATCAAATCATCCGTTAGACGGGTTGGTGTTAGACACCACTTTACGAAATTAATTGGCAAGAAACACGATAGGTTGCGTCTGTTAAAATTTGTAAAGAACTTGATCACCACTAAGAAGTCGATCTAACCATGATTTCGGATTATAACATGGGAGTGTATAATTAGATAAAATTAGTGGGAGCCGAGACAAGAATTATACAAGCCCTTAAGTTCTATACTCGGTCATAATTAAACAAGTCACTAATTTAATCTTGTCTAAATCTTTGCGAGAAAACGAAATTGAATCTCTCTAAAATGGCTAAAAACCCACTTGCAATACTACTTGAAAAGAATCTCCTAAGCGGCCCTAACTTTGTTGGTAGTTGCGGAATCGATGATTGTACTCGGTATGGAGTCTGGGATACGTCTTGGGCGGACATTCCACCGACTCCAATCCGGACTAGGGGTAATCGGAAGACATTGGCGTCCATGAAAAATGGGTCAAGGATGATGTGCTAGTTCGTGGTTTTATGATGGGCTCAATGACTAATGAGCTGCAGAGCGCACGAGAAAATGACTTCGCTAGGCGATTCTCGCACACTTGACCGAACTTTATGGAGAGCACAGTGGGACTGCTAGATATGAGATATCAAAGCGGTTGTTCGGTGCTAGGATGAAAGAAGGGGAGAAAGTGGGAGACCACGTCCTTAAGATGATCTCTATGATTGAGAGGCTCGAGGTGCTCAACTTTAATATGGATTTATCCCTTCAAATTGATCTCATCCTTCAATCTCTACGACTCTTTCACGCGGTTTGTAATGAATTTCAACTGTAATGAAATTACATGCACATTAGCCGGGCTAATGAATAAGTGGTAATGACACGATCTAACATGAAGACTAAGCGAGAGAAATTTGCTCTTGTGATTTCTTGGGCCTAAGAGGTCCAGAACAAGAAGAAAAAGACCTACGAGCGGTCTGAGCCCAAGAAAAGGGTGCAAAAGGAAAGGGCAAGGCCGAAAGGTTCAAAAGGTAGGCGGTCAAACCTACGGACAAATGCCTTGAATGCGGTGGTGGGCCCTTTGGCGAAGGACTTGTCCCAAGATTAATGGCGCATCAGTACGGAACTTTTGTTTTTGAAACTAATTGTTCCGCTCTTGTATATTACCTTCATGGATTAAGATTCGGTGCCACTTCTCACATTTGTACTATGAATCGGGATCTGGGCAAGTAGAAAACTTGAAGGCTGGGAAATAATGATCACTTTGTTGAAGCGGACAAAGTGTCGAGGCAACCGATATTGGATCAATCCTACGGGTTTAGAATCGGTTTTATTTTGACATTAGATGAAGTACTTGTTTTGCCCAAGGGCATAAAAACATTATCCATTCGATCTTGGACCGGAAAGGATTTTGTTTCTTCATTGGCAATGGCGATTGTAAAATTTATTTTGAAATAAATTGGTTGGAGCGACTACATTGTTGAATGGTTTATATCATCTGAACATGCAAAATAAAGCAAAGGTGAACACTATAACTAGGAAACGTGGTAGGCAAGATACTAATCAAGCTCTTAAATGGCACCTTAGACTTGGTCATGTTGGTCGGACCAAGGTTGAGAAAATGGAGAAAGATGGACTTTTAAGTCCATTGGGTGTAGAACCTATCCACTTGTGAATCTTGCCTTAGAGGCAAAATGACTAAGTTCCCCTTCACGGGGACTTTTGAAGAAAGTGCCCATAAACTTGGATTGGTGCATACCGATGTTTGTGGTGCTTTAGAAGTAGCCCGAGACGGATATCAATATTTCATAACGTTCATGAGATGATCATACTAGGTATGGGATTGTGTACTTAATGAAACATAAATCGAAGCCTTTGCTAAATTCAAAGAATTTAAGGCCCTAGTTGAAAAACAAACTGGATGTCATATCAAAGCACTTGGTCGGACCAAGGTGGCGAATATATGAGCCGAGTTTGATGAGTTCCTTAAGGAACATGGAATAGTTTCACAATTCACGCCTCCGGGAACCCCACGGTTAAATGGTGTTTGAAAGGAGAAATCGGACTTTGTTGGACATCGTTCGCTCCATGTTAAATTACAGCGATTTACCTATTTACTGTGGGGTATGCCTTACTAACCATTGCCTATATCCTAAATAGATGTCCTTCCAAATCTATTCCTATCACTCCATGAGATGTGGAAGGGTAAGAAACCAAGCCTTAATCACATAAGGATTTGGGGATGTCGACTTATGTCAAAAAGGCTAAGGTGGACAAGCTGAAGCGAGGTCCATAAAAGGGCGTTTCATAGGATACCCGGAGGACTCGATGGGTTATCTATTCTACACGCGAGAAGACCATAGGGTCGTTGTGGCATTACAAGCGCACTTCCTTGAGGATGAATTCATTCGGGAGGGTGGCTCGGGTAGAAATATCTCTTTGGAAGAGCATAATGAAACTCCTAAGGAGACATCGATCGGGATCAAGAACCGAACCTATTGTAACACAACCTCCACTTGAAGGTCGATAGGGTATCTCACTTACGAGAGGTATGGATATACACATGTCGAGGCTGGTCTCCACGACACACATGATAGCGATGAAAACGACCTGTCACCTATGACCAAGCGATAGTGGATGTAGACTCGATAAATGGCAAGAAGCAATGGAAGGTGAGATAGACTCGATGCATACCAATCAGTCTGGACTCTAGTAGATCTTCCAGTGGCATGAGGACTATTGGAAATAAATGGATCTATAAGAGAAAGGCGATGGGGATGGCAAGGTTGATGCCTATAAGGCCGGGCTTGTGGCAAAGGGTTATACCCAAAGGAATGAATCGATTATCATGATACCTTCTCGCCCGTAGCTATGATAAAGTCGATTCGCATGATGCTTGCCATTCTTGCCTATTATGATTATGAAATATGGCAAATGGACGTCAAAGCGACTTTTCTAAATGGATACCTCGAGGAGGAAATCTATATGGAACGACTAAGGGTTTTGTGTCCAAAGCTAATATTCATAAAGTGTGTAGTACTGCGAGCCATTTATGGTGCAAGCAAGCTTCTCGGAGTTGGAACCTTCGATTTGATGAAGCGATTAAGGACTTTGACTTCATACGAAATGAGGAGGAACCGTGTGTTTACAAAAAGGTCGATGGGAGCAACATTGCGTTCTTAGTACTATATGTAGATGATATTCTACTTATAGGAAATAACATAGCAATGCTCAAGGCCTGTGAAAGCTTGGCTTTCTAAAGCGTTCTCCATGAAAGACTTGGGAGAAGCTTCCTATATTCTAGGGATCCGTCTTTACGAGAGATAGACCGCGAAGAATGATAGGACTTTCCCAAGCCCTTTATATCGATAAAATCTGAGAAGATTCAAGATGGATGAATCTAAGAGAGGTTCCTTCCCATGCGACATGGAATTCATCTCACCACGAAAATGTGTCCTCAAAGTGAGGAAGACAAGAGAGAGATGAGTAAGGTACCCTATGCCTCGGCGGTGGGTAGCCTCATGTACGCTATGTTGTGTACGAGACAGGACTTAGCCTACTGTTGTAAGTATGGTAAGTCGATTTCAAGCAAACCCGGGAAGGGAACATTGGGTGCCGTAAAGAACATTCTTAAGTACTTGAGAAGAACTAGAGATTTAGTTCTTACTTATGGTGGTGGAGAAGCGAAGGTGATTGGATTCACCGATTCCGATTTTCAAGGAGACAATGACGACTCTAAGTCGACATCCGGGTATTTATTTACTCTCAATGGAGGAGCGGTATCTTGGAGAAGCTCCAAGCAAACCGCTCTGCAGATTCCACACCTAAGCGAGTATCAAGCCGCCTCGGAGGCTAGCAAAGAAGCATTTTGGATGCGGAAGTTTATACAAGAACTTCAAGTGGTGCCTAACGCGGAGTTGCCTATATCACTATTCGTGATAATGATGGAGGTATCGCCCAAGCCAAGGAGCCGAGGGCTTACCACAACACCAAGCATATAGAGAGAAAGTACCACATCGTTCGAGATGGTGGAAAAAGGATATGTTTCATTGGAAAGAGTAGACTCGAGAAGACAATGTCTCGACCATTGACTAAGCCATTATCTCGGGCCGTCTTAGAAAGACATCGAAGAACATGGGTATTGGATACCATGATGTGTGGCATTGAGTGCAAGTGGGAGATTGTTAGGAATATGCCCTCGAATGCCACTCGGGGATGAGAGAGTAAGGGCATTATACTTGTAATTATGGAATAATTAATAAAAGGCAATACGATTCATTCTTTGTTTATTGTATTTCAATTGCATTCTTGACTTGGTAAACATTGAAGTGAAGTCCATGTAAATAAATCGAACATTCCATTCTCGTTATGGGATAAGAGAAAATGTCTTGGAAGTGTTTAAAGTTTATTTACGTAAATTGTTCGCAAGTCAATAAACTTAAAATGGGCATTAAGTTTTAATATGACTTGTATAAGCGATGCTAGGGCGTGTGCGTCTTGATAGCATAGTTATAAGTATATTAGTGGGGCAGTATACTCGAACACGACTCATACTCGATTGATCACCAGTATTCACTCTCGGAGAGTCGATGACGAATCGAAAGGTTGTGATAGTATACGTGGACCTTTGACTTGAGGGTTCGGTAGAAGATGTGCTGTGACGTTTAGTTTGTCATTAGAGTAGTTAGACTCATTTGCTTAATTCTTGAGTCGACCTCGAAGTGCGGACTATACGGGCGGTGCGATCTTTCTTGTACGCCAAGAAAGGATTCTATCTCTGTTAGTGAGCGGCGAATGTCTATACGGTTAATGGCAAATAAGATCATAAGTCTTTGGCAAAGCATTACGATATAGTCGTATTAGATACACTATTAATCGGTCGGTTTTGATTTGCATTAACACATGTATAGAGTTTAGTCAACAATAGGGTTTGACTTTACCGTGACGAAGACTTGGCGGGACATCGATGAAGGGTCTATACGTATATAGTATTCACGACATAATGGTTACGGAATGATCCCTTCATTCGTTCTCGATCGGGGTTTCTGATGCGGCCGCTAAATTTGGCTAAGTCTTGCCGCACTCATTGGTTCCTCCCAATGCCGGCTGAGACGGACCTACGGAGTCGCGCATCAGGAGCGTTGACGGATAAATGTGAATTTATTATCTCTCTATTAATATTAGATATTGGATATCTAATTATGATTTATTGGATAAATCAAATATCGGTCTTATGAATTTAAATTAAGTTCCGGGTAATTAATTTAATTCATAAATTATATTTCTTAGAGAAATATATATTTGTATTTGATATAATTAATTAATTATATTAATTAATTAATATAAATACATTTATGATTAAAAGGAGTGTATTTAACGGAGTCGTTTGACGAACGTCCGGTACACGAGCCGAGTGGCTCGGCTCATTTTCTAGGAAACTTCCTTGTGGCCACCCACTCCTCATGGCATGGCATGATCTTGCATGTGTGTGGGAACTCACTTAGAGTTGAGATTCCCACATAATTGTGAATGATAGTTGTAAAGGAATAATTATTCCTTTATAATATACATATATCATTACATTATAAATGATGAGTGGAGAGAACTAAAAACCACTCATACTCATTCATGTAAGCGACCTTAGTGAGTTTTTAGTGAGGAGAGAGAGAAAATTTTCCTTCTTCATTTTGTTCATCTTTGAGGTGAAAAGAAGTAAGAAAAATTAAGAGAGAAAAAATTCCTACAACACTTCCTAGCCGTGTTCTTCATAGAACGGAGTATTGTAGAATTTTCCGGGCAACTTCCGACGCGTGTGAAGTAGAGGCTTCGAATTTTCGGTGCTTGGAACGAAGGGATTTCGTGTTCGGGACGGGATCGTGATCATCGTCTACACTTTACGAAGATTTATTTCAAAGGCTTCAAGGGTATGAATCTTTATCTTCGTATTTATTTTTCGTATATACGTTACTTGATCGATCCTGTTTGGGATTCGTTTTTATTTCCGCTGCATATTTCGTTTTATTTTCGGAATCCCAACAGTGGTATCGGAGCTTAATTTGTGATAAATTAAGAGTGCGAGGGTAGATATTTGATATGGATTTAACGAAATGATTTCTTTAACATGCTTAATTTGAAAATGTTGATATAATGATTATTTTGGCCCTGTGTTGATTATTACACGCCGTAATATTTACGTTACTTGATTCTTTGGGGGTGTTACATAAGCCCCATATCATTATTTTGGCCCGATTTTATATATAACGTAAGAGGACTTTATGTTAAATATCATTATTTCTAAGCCCCATATCATTATTTATGACTCAAGTTAAATGTTTACGTTAGGTCTTTCCCAATGGGTAAAAGACGACATAAGAGTGCGGGGGTACATGTTAGGCTCAATGACCAATGAGCTTCAACGTGCCCATGAAAAGATGACGTCTTCACGAGCCATCTTAGCGCACCTGGCTGAGCTCTATGGAGAGCATAGCCGAACTGCTAGATATGAGATGTCAAAGCAATTATTCAGCGCCAGGATGAAGGAAGGAGAGAAGGTTGGGGACCATGTCCTCAAGATGATCTCGATGATTGAGAGATTGGAAGCTCTTGATTTTCAGATGCATGCATCTCTCCAAAGCGACCTTATCCTGCGGTCACTTCGACTCCTTTTCCCAATTTGTCATGAACTTCAAGCGCAATGAGATTGCATGTAACTTAGTGGGCTAATGAACAAGTGACGAATGCCCGGTCTCGAGATGAAGACAAAGGGAAAGGAAGCACTTGTGATTTCTTCTAAGACTTGGAAGTCAAAATAAGAAGAAAAAGAACAAGAAGCGATTAGGTCCGATAGCCAAGATCGACAAGGGAAGGGGCAAGGCCCCAATGGTTCAAAAGAGAAAAGGGGCCAAGAAAGCGGATGTATGCCTCAGCTGCGGTGAGCTAGGCCCTGGAAGAGGTATTGTCCAAAGCTTGACCGTAATGCGCCTTCAGGTACGGAACTATTGGTTTTAGAAACAAATTGTTCTGTAACTGTATATTCTACTTCTTGGATACTTGATTCCGGTGCGAGTTCTCACATTTGTACAATGAATCAGGATCTGGAACGAAGTAGGAAGCTGGATTCAGGGGAGGTGATGGTCACCGTCGGAAGTGGGCATAGTGTCTAGGCTTCTGATATCGGATCCCTTATGTTGGATTTAGAATCTCGTTTTATTCTCACTTTAGATGATGTACTTGTTTTGCCCAAGGGGCACAAGAATATTGTATCAATTCCGGTCATGGAACGAAAGGGATTTCACTTCTTTATTGGAGATGGGTCCTGTCGTATTTATTTCAGAAATAAATTGGTTGGTACTGCTACATTATTAAATGGTTTATACCATTTAAATTTAAAGAATAAGACAACTGTGAACACTATAACTAGGAAGCGTGGTAGGGATGAAACGAACCAAGCACTTAAATGGCATCTTAGACTTGGTCATATCGGTCAGACACAACCTCCACTATTGAAGAACGTCTTTTACCCATTTCTCATGGGCATCGACATCTTCCTGATTGGCTCGGGTTCTTGCAGGAGCCGCTGGGATGTCCGCCTCCAAGACGTATCCCAGCATTTCCATAGTTAGGACAATCCTCAAGTTCGGCGATCCACATAGTTCGGACCCGATCGGGCGTTCTTTTCAAGTAGTATAGCGAGTGGGTTCATTGTCATATTGAGAGTTTTGTTAACTGCAGAGAATAATTTGAGATTCGTTAGTGATTGTTTAATTATGATCCGAGTAAAGAATTTAAGGACTTTCTTTATTCATAACTCGGCTCCCACTATTTTATCGGCATTTACACACTCCCATGTTAAATCCGGAAGTCTTGGGTGACTTCATAGTGGTGATCGATTTCTTTACAAAGTTTAATAGAGGGCAACCCATACGGTTTATATTCTATTATTCTTTATAAAGTGGTGTCTAATATCAACCCATCTAATAGATGATTCGATCTTCTTTTACCCCTAGTTCACTTGCCCTCAACCCATTCGGTTTCTATGGCTCGCTGAACTATCTAAGTTTAAACCGTCAACTCCTATTAGTCTGACAATTGAATCTTACCCGGCAACCCATACGGTTTATAGGGGTTTGATTTGTCACAACCAAAGGCATCTAATGCACTCTAGGAATTTATCAACTTTCCCCAAAAATATTACCCCGACATACTCGGAAGAATAATATTCCGGTTTAGATTTCAATTTTCCATGAGTTTGACGGAGGGTAGGAAACCTCGTAACCTTTATAACTTAGTGTTTGTAAGTGGGAGTATTAACGCAATTATATGTTACACTTTGCACATTAATCCGTTTATAAGCGCGGTTTGTGGTTTGTCAACCATTCAAAATGAAAAACAATAAATAGCAACCTAGTTACTACCAACATATAGCTCATGGACTTTTTCCTAAGTATTGGGCCAAGCCAAATAACGAAAAGAAAAATACAGTATTGATTCTTCGTCTTCCAGTCGGTCGTCTTCGGTCTTCGTCATAGCCATATGAATAATTACATCATTGAACAATAACATCATTGAACAATACGTCCTTTTATACATATTTTCTAGTAAAAATAAATAGGCTCAAAATGGCCTTTACAACCATATCGAATCGAACAAATCAACAACTAAGTCCACGAGCTATATCACCATCACATAAGGCATTCCATACAACATGTAACGGTAAATGAAATTAAATAATCAATTAATATATTAATCCAATTAATATAAAAATTAATTTATTTAATTTCTACAATATTAATCAAATTAATATTTATAATCGTCATTTTAATGCGTTCAAAGTAATCCGGCCAAAACAATATCTAATAACGTATTCTTCGGAATGATCAAGTAACGTAAATATTACGGCGGGGATTAATATATTAAGCTCTTAAAGAATAATTTGAAAATTATTCTTGGATTATTAATTCTACAGTGAAAATTATTACAAATTAAGTCAGTGAATGATTAATATATTAAGCTCTTAAAGAAATTTTATCCGCGTTCGACTTGTTCACTAGCCAGTGCGGGAGGGTATTTTATCAGTGGTTTTGTTCTGAATATGGTATTTTATCGTTTATTTTCGTTTAAAGACATGTATTGTCTTGATTTTAAACGTTTTGATGCGTGTGCTAGGAGTTGTTTTAGTGAACGTCGGTATGTGTGAGTTTTGGGCATTACGGCTATTGGATTTTGAAAACCTTGAGTATCTTAGAAAAATAAATTTGAGACATACTTTTCAAATGGGTTATTTTCTTGTGGTACATCCAAGATGCCACAATGTATTTCAAAAATTTTCTACCTCGGGGACCAGAATGTTTTGAGATATTTTCAACACTTTTATTTAGACCCGAGGGTCGAATATTTTGAAAGTTTTCATTAAGAGAAAGTATCTTCATTCTTATCAAATGCGAAATGGTTCTCCAGTGTCTCGATAACGATGTTTCACGTTTATACTTTTTGAAAGGTGATACTCAAGATCAACCATATTCTTCTAAATTATTTTCAAAATGAGGTTTTCGTTTTTAAAAAAACCTATCCATTCCGTTTGAGGGCTGGGTATGTATGTGTGATGTTCGCGTTGTCATTTGGATACTTTCTCCAGTATGATCGAATTGGCGGTGTGAGCGTTGAGACGCTTTCCACACATTGGTTGTGCTAGCCCTGTGAGAGGCGGAGTGTTGGTATTGAATGTTGTCGCCTCATGGCAATCTCTGCGTTGTCCGCATGTGCGAGCTGTTAGAGCTTGGTTTGGTATGACCGTGTGCATCGGTGATGGTTCCGTTATCGTCGATTGTTTAATGTCTTGTTACCTTGCTCCCGTTTTGTGAATTTCGTGGGCGAGGTCGGAGGTAATGCCCGTACTATTTTGACTTTTGTGTTTTCTCTTTGATCCTATCGATTCGCTCTTGTTCGTTGGTACTTTATGAACTTGTTCGGTATTTGATTTCATCGTCCGAGCAGTGTGATCTTGTTGTGGGCGATCTGGTTATCGGTGTGACTTTTTCGAGTTCGGTTCGATTCTTGTGAACTTTGTTCGGGAGTAACATCATTTGGTTCTACTAGTCCTTTTATTGAAGGGATCGGATTTTGAACTTACGTATTTTCTACTTTGTCGACTCATTTATGTTCGTTGACATTTACGAGCTTGTCTGCCCTTGTTTTTGTTTATCGAGCAGTGTGATATCATTTCGGAATAACTTATTTGTCGTTGTGACTTTTCAATCGCTATTCCCTTTCCTGTGGATCTTATGGGAATGCATGTCTTGTAGTTCTCACCAGATCATCCTGGGAGTTATTGTTGAACTTTATTGTTCCTCGTGATTCGAACATGATTCTTCGATTTTTGTTGTCTCGATCGTTTGTTCGTTCGGTTTTTGTTCTCGTTTCGTGATTGTTGAACGTTCAGGCTCCTTCGTAATTCCCTTTAGTTCGGGAAATTAGTTTCGTTTTCAATCTTCCATCCCTTAGGCGATGGGATTCCGTGTTTGTTCAGCGGTTGACTCGCGTTTTGATTGATGTACCGTTGGGTTGATCAATCATATTGATTTTCGTTCGTTGTGTTTTGTGATTATCGGATAATTGACTTGGCTATAGTATCCGTTTGATGACGCTTGTCACTTGTCGGTTTTATTATATCCCTAACGGCGTTGTGTTGGTCACCGTGGAGCGTGTTTACGCCGTATATTCCTTTGCGTTGTTTGTAACATTTCGCCGTTGGGCATTAGTTACGCATTCGGTGTGTCTCGTTGAGTTTTCTGGCGGAATATTTCTTCTCCTACTTGTTTTAAGTTTGGACGAAACTTCTTTTAAGGAGGGTAGAATGTAATATCCGCAATTTCGATTCCGGTAATTCTTTTTTTTTGGTGAGTCCGTTTTGACGACTTCGCTCATGACCGTTCGTCATTACGAGAATGATTAATTCTACACTTTTTGACATCCGAGTTCGTTTGGTGTCGTTTCGTTGAGTTACGTGCTTTTTAGCGACTTTTCCGCACTTGAGTTCGATTCTTGCGAATCTCGACCAGCTATTTGTTTGAGTTTCCCGCAAGTCCGTTTAACTTTGTTAGGCGTGTTGTGAACCGGTTTGGTTATTCGATCACGTATGGTGATTTTCGGGCATTTGGGCCATTTTCGTAATTTCCCAAAGTTTGGGGTAATTACCTTCCGTTGTCGAATCTCGAGCCTTCGGGTGGTCGGAATTGTGTGTTCTACTAGCTCTTAGATTCGTCTTTGTGAGTACTTCGTAACCGTATCTTCGGTTCGTATTCGGAGTTCGGGTTTCGGTGTCGTTTTGTTGAATTCGGGATTTCTAAACGACTTTTCTAAGTATGAGTTCGTCTTTGTTAGATCACCATTAATTTTTGGTAACTCCAAAATTATAAATCTTGCAATATTATAGAACATCGAGTTAGCTTTCCAATGGTTCAAGCGGTGAGTCGATGGTCAGGACGAGAGAGTTATGGTCGTTTGATTTTGGCGAGCACTTCCGGGAGCCTTTCGGCCGATAGGGGCGATAGACTCTCTGCGGCATCCGTATGGGTATCGGTTGGGCTATCGGCCGATAGGCGGCCGATAGGTTCTCTTTGTGTTACACTATAAATGTGTTGTTTTGAGCGAACAGCTCATTCCTTCCCCATTTTTTCACTGCTGCGCGAGAGAGAGAGATAGAGAGGGGGAGAGTTCTTCATCCGGGGGTCGATTTCCATCATTTCTTTTCGGTTGTGAGGCTCGGATAATCAATCTAACGCGTGTTCTACGGATCTTAACACTTGAATCACTCAAGGTAATATCTCTTGAAACCCTACCTTTTTGGATAATTGGGGATTTTGGGGTTTTGTCCGATTCTTTCCGTTTCGTTGATGGATTCATGATGAATATGATTATTCTTGTTGGTATTCTTAGTTTCCCTACGGATTCATGGTATATTTCGTGATTTTTACGGGCCGAGAGGGTTTGGTTGTGGTCGCCCTCGTTGTTATTTTTGTGCGAATATACATGAATCGTAGGCGGGGTTCGGTGTATTCCATTTCCATAATCGTTTAGAAGTGGTTGTGATTGTGCTATTCGAATCGTTAGGTTCATTTTCGTCGGTTCCTCACGGTCGTGCTTGATTCTCCGTTCCGTTCATTGTCGTCTTCCTTTTCGTTAGCATCGGGCGTTCGAAGCTTCGGTTGAGCCGTATCCGTTCGTGGTTCGGTGCTCGTGGTATCGAGGCAAGTACCTTGCCCATACTTTTCTCGTTTATGTATATGATGATCGGTGAGTCGTCTTGATGCGTTTGTTTGGTTATTTGAAATGAAGTTTCAAAAGGATTTGATTTGGCCTCGTTAAAGGCTTTCTTTCAAAAGCGTGTGTTTTGTGAACGGTGTTTGAGAATTGATTATGATTTGATTATTTTGAACGTCGAAGGATTTTATGATGATACTCATATTGTTTAAGTTATGGAATCGTGTATTTCCTTATTTAACCTTGTTATCGAAATTTTGAAGAGTTTGATAATGGTGTCGAGTTAATGGCCATCTCTAGTGAGTATTCTTAATGAACTTACATTCTTAGCATATTAGTGTTGCATGAGTAACGTGTGTGTGTGTATGCTCACTACGGGTTAGACTCGGCGGGGTCTCGGTAGGGTTCCACGAAGGTGTGGACCGCGAGCTTTGCTTTTAACCACTACGGGTTAGATCCGACGGGGTCTCGGTAGGGGTCACGGAGGTGTGGATCGACGGTTAATTGTGGTGCATTTTTGCAAATGTGATTTGATATTGGCATTTAGGAAATGAGTGCTTTGAGCGGTTTTCATGATTGCATGCATTGACTAAGTGTGTAAGAGGTAAGTGTTCGTTTGGCTTACTTGGCTAGGATGGCCTTTGGAGTATTTTGTTGTTTGTTTTAAATCCTTTAATTGTGGATTTTGATGTTGGGATACGAACCTCACAGTCGTTCTTGTGTCTTGTGAGTTGATGAGATTTGGGGCTAAAATCCCAATGGTTTTGTAAAAGTCGTTTACGGATTTGGGGCTAAAATCCCAATGGTTTTGTAAAAGTCGTTTTACGGATTTGGGGCTAAAATCCCAACGGTTGGTTAATGTCATTTTGGAAAGTAAACCTTTGGGCGGTGACCCCTTTTGTCTTTCGGTTTTGAAAAGTAGGATTTGATAATCCTAAATTGTTTTCTATTAAAACTCTCGATGGCATTCTAAAGCTGTTTTATAAATTACTTCCATTGATTTATGATATTTCGTTTTTGAAATGTTTTCTCAAACCCTTGCCTCGGGAAGTACTTTTCGTTTCGTTTGGATCTTTGAGGATCCTCGGTTATTATTATTCGTGGAATGTGAATTGTATGGCTCGTATTTGCACTTTGTATTTGCACTAGCAAAGCGGTGGAGTTTTGCTAACCCCAGAGTATTCGGGGGTGGATGTCTGTTTTGCATTCGGAGTTTTGGAGCATAACACGAGTCGGCACGAAGGATGATGAAAGATGATCGATACTAATCACATGAGGAACCGTACATCGTGTGTTGGTTCGATTGTACTTTATTTTCATTCTTTGTATTGTTCCCGTTGTACGGGTGTAGTTGTATTTTGTCCCCTGCGTGGGCATGAGTTGTATTTGAGTTCTATGTATTTGTGGAAAGACCAAATCGGTCTACTGAGTCATTGTAGCCTCGAAGGCATTGTCGAGATGTTAAATGTCGTTACCAGCCTGGTAGATCCTTGAGGAAAGGTTCTACGGCGTGTAATATCCCTGAGCGGATTGGGGGTGTTAAAGAAATTTGAAAATGAAGGATATTTGAATATGGTCTTTCCTCTTATGTTTAATATTAAGCCAGTTGACTTGTAATACCCTCATATCATTATTTTGGGGCCGACTTAATTCTTTCTGACTCTTAAAGACCTAACATTCACTGTAGACCCTGTGTTTTATGCTTAAATCTTACCTCTTAATATATAATGATAATTTGAAAATAATGATTCCATTCACCGCCGTAGATATTTCGTAAATATCTAATAACGAAATTAGAGCTTGGTTATGGAACTATCGTTGACTCTTGAAGTGATTTCTTGTGTTATCCATATTCTATGAGGTTTATGTTGAAGGAAGATAATGATATGCTTTGAATATGTTGATTATGATTATGGAATCATAGAGATCTTGATGTTCTTGAGGCCATATGATGACTATGATGATTTAATGATTCTTGGAATGGAGTTCAATTATTCTTTCTTCGTGGTTCGTCCATACAAGGTAATCCTCGTATCCCTTTGATAGAATGTAATAAAACGAATATACGAGAAAATAAATAAATTAAGTTCGGGACTGTAATTTCAGAAGACAATGATGATCATATTCCGATAGGTTCTGCTGTGTTACACTATAAATGTGTTGTTTTGAGCGAACAGCTCATTCCTTCCCCATTTTTTCACTGCTGCGCGAGAGAGAGAGATAGAGAGGGGGAGAGTTCTTCATCCGGGGGTCGATTTCCATCATTTCTTTTCGGTTGTGAGGCTCGGATAATCAATCTAACGCGTGTTCTACGGATCTTAACACTTGAATCACTCAAGGTAATATCTCTTGAAACCCTACCTTTTTGGATAATTGGGGATTTTGGGGTTTTGTCCGATTCTTTCCGTTTCGTTGATGGATTCATGATGAATATGATTATTCTTGTTGGTATTCTTAGTTTCCCTACGGATTCATGGTATATTTCGTGATTTTTACGGAACCGAGAGGGTTTGGTTGTGGTCCGCCCTCGTTGTTATTTTTGTGCGAATATACATGAATCGTAGGCGGGGTTCCGGGTGTATTCCATTTCCATAATCGTTTAGAAGTGGTTGTGATTGTGCTATTCGAATCGTTAGGTTCATTTTCGTCGGTTCCTCACGGTCGTGCTTGATTCTCCCGTTCCGTTCATTGTCGTCTTCCTTTTCGTTAGCATCGGGCGTTCCGAAGCTTCCCGGTTGAGCCGTATCCGTTCGTGGTTCAGTGCTCGTGGTATCGAGGCAAGTACCTTGCCCATACTTTTCTCGTTTTATGTATATGATGATCGGTGGTCGTCTTGATGCGTTTGTAAAAGTCGGACAATCCAATTAATATATTCTCGTAATATATTGTTTTGGGTAAAACAAGGTAATCCTCGTATCCCAACAGTGGTTTGAATTAACAATGGTTGTGGATCGATCAAGTAACGTATATACGAAAAATAAATACGAAGATAAAGATTCATACCCTTGAAGCCTTTGAAATAAATCTTCGTAAAGTGTAGACGATGATCACGATCCCGTCCCGAACACGAAATCCCTTCGTTCCAAGCACCGAAAATTCGAAGCCTCTACTTCACACGCGTCGGAAGTTGCCCGGAAAATTCTACAATACTCCGTTCTATGAAGAACACGGCTAGGAAGTGTTGTAGGAATTTTTTCTCTCTTAATTTTTCTTACTTCTTTTCACCTCAAAGATGAACAAAATGAAGAAGGAAAATTTTCTCTCTCTCCTCACTAAAAAACTCACGGAAGGCTGCTTACATGAATGAGTATGAGTGGTTTTTAGTTCTCTCCACTCATCATTTATAATGTAATGATATATGTATATTATAAAGGAATAATTATTCCTTTACAACTATCATTCACAATTATGTGGGAATCTCAACTCTAAGTGAGTTCCCACACACATGCAAGATCATGCCATGCCATGAGGAGTGGGTGGCCACAAGGAAGTTTCCTAGAAAACGAGCCGAGCCACTCGGCTCGTGTACCGGACGTTCGTCAAACGACTCCGTTAAATACACTCCTTTTAATCATAAATGTATTTATATTAATTAATTAATATAATTAATTAATTATATCAAATACAAATATATATTTCTCTAAGAAATATAATTTATGAATTAAATTAATTACCCGGTAACTTAATTTAAATTCATAAGACCGATATTTGATTTATCGATAAATCATAATTAGATATCGATATCTAATATTAATAGAGAGATAATAAATTCACATTTATCCGTCAGCGCTCGATGCGCGACTCGTAGGTCCGTCTCGGTAGGCATTGGGAGGAACGGTAGTGCGGGCGGCACTTAGCGGCTAGCGGGCCGCCTGTAAACCAGGCGAGAACGAATGAAGGG
The DNA here is from genome assembly GCA_033398695.1 of Orobanche coerulescens. Classification (NCBI taxonomy): domain Eukaryota; kingdom Viridiplantae; phylum Streptophyta; class Magnoliopsida; order Lamiales; family Orobanchaceae; genus Orobanche; species Orobanche coerulescens. Next base: position 6,971,408 of record CM065816.1, on the reverse strand, counting down.
ATCATTCCAGAACCATTATGTCGTGAATACTATATACGTATAGACCCTTCATCGGATGTCGGTCAAGTCTTGGGTCACGGTAAAGTCAAACCCTATTGTTGACTAAACTCTATACATGTGTTAATGCAAATCAAAACCATTGATTAATAGTGTATCTAATACGACTATATCGAGAATGCTTTGGCCAAAGACTTATGATCTTATTTGCCATTAACCGTATAGGACATTCGCTTTGCTCACTAACGGGAGATAGAATCCTTTCTTGGCGTACGGTAAAGGCGCTACTGCCGTATAGTCCGCACTTCGAGGTCGACTCGGCAATTAAGCAAATGAGTCTAACTACTCTAATGACAAACTAAGCGTCACGGGCACATCTTCTCTGAACCCTCAAGTCAAAGGTCCACGTATACTATCACAACCTTTCGATTCGTCATCGACTCTCAGAAGTGAATACCGTGTGGTGAATCGAGTATGAGTCGTGTTCGAGTATCTTGGCCCCACCAATATACTTATAACTATGCTATCAAGGCGTGCACACGTCCTAGCATCGATTATACAAGTCATATTAAAACTTAATGCCCATTTTAAGTTTATTGACTTGCGAACAATTTACGTAAATAAACTTTAAACACTTCGGTACATTTTCTCTTATCCCATAACGAGAATGGAATGTTCGATTTATTTACATGGACTTCACTTCAATGTTTACCAAGTCAAGAATGCAATTGAAATACAATAAGCGGTGAATGAATCGTATTGCCTTTTTATTAATTATTCCATAATTACAAGTATAATGCCCTTACTCTCTCATCCCTGAGTGGCATTCGAGGGCATATTCCTAACAATCTCCCACTTGCACTCAATGCCACACATCATGGTATCCAATACCCATGTTCTTGAGATGTCTTTCTAAGACGGCTGAGATAATGGCTTAGTCGGTAGTCGGAGACATTGTCTTGAGTCTACTCTTTCCAATGAAACATATCCTTTTTCCACCATCTCTCGAGCGATGTGGTACTTTCTCTCTATATGCTTGGTGTTGTGGTAAGCCCTCGGCTCCTTGGCAGGCGGCAGCTCCATCATTATCACAGAATAGTGATATAGGCAACTCCGCGTTAGGCACCACTTGAAGTTCTTGTATAAACACGCATCCAAAATGCTTCTTTGCTAGCCTGCGAGGCGGCTTGATACTACTGCTTGGCGGTGGAATCTGCGGATGGCGGTTTGCTTGGAGCTTCTCCAAGATCTTGCTCCTCCATTGAGAGTAAATAAATACCGGATGTCGACTTAGAGTCGTCATTGTCTCCTTGAAAATCGAATCGGTGAATCCAATCACCTTGATTCTCCACCACCATAAGTAAGAACTAAATCTCTAGTTCTTCTCAAGTACTTAAGAATGTTCTTTACGGCGAGTCAATGTTCCCTTCCGGGTTTGCTTGAAATCGACTTACCATACTTACGGCGTAGGCTAAGTCTGGTCTCGTACACAACATAGCGTACATGAGGCTACCCACTTTGCCGAGGCATAGGGTACCTTACTCATCTCTCTCTTGTCTTCCTCACTTTGAGGACACATTTTCGTGGTGAGATGAATTCCATGTCGCATGGGAAGGAACCCTCTCTTAGATTCATCTATCTTGAATCTTCTCAGGATTTTATCGATATAAAGGGCTTGGGAAAGTCCTATCATTCTTCGCGGTCTATCTCTGTAAAGACGGATCCCTAGAATATAGGAAGCTTCTCCCAAGTCTTTCATGGAAAACGTTTTAGAAAGCCAAGCTTTCACAGTGCTGAGCATTGCTATGTTATTTCCTATAAGTAGAATATCATCTACATATAGTACTAAGAACGCAATGTTGCTCCCACTGACCTTTTTGTAAACACACGGTTTCTCCTCATTTCGTATGAAGTCAAAGTCCTTAAGCGCTTCATCAAATCGAAGGTTCCAACTCAGAAGCTTGCTTGAGACCATAAATGGCTCGTTGCTTACACACTTTATGAATATTAGCTTTGGACACAAAACCCTTAAATTTGTTCCATATAGATTTCCTCCTCGAGGTATCCATTTAGAAAAGCTGTTTTGACGTCCATTTGCCATATTTCATAATCATAATAAGCGACAATGGCAAGCATCATGCGAATCGACTTTATCATAGCTACGGGCGAGAAGGTATCATGATAATCGATTCATTCCTTTGGGTATAACCCTTTGCCACAAGCCCGGCCTTATAGGCATCAACCTTGCCATCCCCATCGTCTTTCTCTTATAGATCCATTTATTTCCAATAGTCCTCATGCCGATTGGAAGATCTACTAGAGTCCAGACTGATTGGTATGCATCGAGTCTATCTCGGCTTCCATTGCTTCTTGCCATTTATCGAGTCTACATCCACTATCGCTTGGTCATAGGTGACAGGTCGTTTTCCTTTGCTATCATGTGTGTCGTGGAGACCCAGTTCCTCGACATGTGTATATCCATACCTCTCAGGTAAGTGAGATACCCTATCAGACCTTCGAAGTGGAGGTTGTGTTACAATAGGTTCGGTTCTTGATCCCTGATCAGATGTCTCCTTAGGAGTTTCATTATGCTCTTCCAAAGAGATATTTCTACCCGAGCCACCCTCCTGAATGAATTCATCCTCAAGGAAGTGCGCTTGTAATGCCACAACGACCCTATGGTCTTCTGGCGTGTAGAATAGATAACCCATCGAGTCCTCTGGGTATCCTATGAAACGTCCTTTTATGGACCTCGCTTCCAGTTTGTCCACCTTAGCCTTTTTGACATAGGCTGGACATCCCCAAATCCTTATGTGATTAAGGCTTGGTTTCTTACCCTTCCACATCTCATGCGTGTTGGAACAATATTTTTTAGATCGTTTTGATGATGTATTTATTAAAACCAAAATTTACTTAAAACATACTTTCTCTTCAGTTAACGTACGTAACACATATCACATTAACGTACGTAACATATAACAGATAACGTACGTAACACATACTTTCTAACGTACGTAACGTTCACTATTTTTGTAAGTTTTTATGCAGGTAACGTCGTAACCAAGATCATATAACGTACGTAAAGCTTGAATTATTCTGACCGTTGGAAAAGCCACTAGCCGTTGCAACAAAGTCGTCGCAATCAACGGATCTTTGACCAGGATATTACGTACGTAACACTATGGATTGTAACGTACGTAACGCATTTCATCAGAGTTCACTGGACAGTTTTGGCACCTTCATTACGGCCGTTATGCTGTTCATATAACGTCACGTATATAACGTACGTAAGCGGCATCCTATAACGTACGTAACTCATTTCTTGTTCCAACGGGAAAATGAGCTCAAGAAAACTATAAATAGCCACCTTCATGGAGATTGAAGACACACAAGAATTACGAGCCTACTAGCATATTCAAGCAATATCAAGCAAACATTCGAGAGATATTCTTATTCTAGATTGTGATACAAGAAGATTTGTTCTATAATTTTCAATCTTCATTCTTGTATCTTAGAGCGATATATCGTGGCCGAGTTTCTACTCGCACTTATTTTGTGTATTGGTTATCTTGTACCTAGAAAAACAAGAGTGTTTTTGTGAGGTTGTTCTTGAGCCGGAAATCAAGAAGTTGTAAGAAGTTGGCACTAAACTAGAAAGTGCAAATTCCAAGTTCTAAGAAAAGTCCTAGTCGATAAAACTAGGTAGGGACGTAGGCTTCGTTAATAGCCGAACCTCTCGAACAATTCGTTGTGTACTTACATTTCAGCACTTTTATTCTCACCAATTCTTGCTTCCGCACGAAAAAGAGAACAAAACTCTTAACCGCACAATTCAACCCCTTCTAGTGGCGGTATCAATCTAACAATTGGTATCGGAGCGGTCTCTTTATCACGGATTAACACCCGCTAGAGAAAAGATCCAAATGGCCTTTATCCACTCCTCCGTTGAAGGCAACGCTCTCAATCGCCCTCCTTTCTTCGATGGTTCAAACTTTATGACGTGGAAGAAGAAGATGTCCATCTTCATCCGAGCTCATGATATTGAAATATGGAAGGTCATTGCTCTTGGACCTACCATTCCTAAGAAATCAGATGGCTCTCTCAAAAGTTTGAAGAGTACGACGATGCCGATTGGAAGAACGATCACTTCAACAAGAAAGCTACACAATTGCTTTATTGTGCTCTCAATCGAGAAGATCACAATAGAATCTCTTCCTGCGAAACGGCAAAAGAAATCTGGAAAATGCTAGAGATCACTCATGAAGGTACGAGTCAAGTGAAGGAAACCAAAATCAATATGCTTCTTCACGATTATGAACTCTTCACCATGAAAGAAGAAGAATGCATCACCACAATGCTTGACCGTTTCTCGGCAATCACAAATGGGCTAGCTTCATTCGGGAAACCGATATCAAGCAGTGATAAAGCCAAGAAAATCCTTCGATCTCTACCAAGAGAATGGGACGCTACCGTTACGGCTATTATGGAGTCGAAAGACCTCAATACAATAGAGTTCAGCGCTCTCATCGGATCTCTCATCAATTATGAGATCGTCATCAAATCTCGCAGCTCGAAACCAAAACCTAAGGAGAGAGAAAGGACTATCGCTTTCAAAGCCAAAGAAGAAAGCGACCTAGAGGATGAACCTATCGAGGAAGAGGACGAAGAAACCGCCTTCTATGCCAAAAACATAAAGAAATTTAAAAATCTTCTTCAAAGGCGCCGGAGAGATATAAAGCAAGAATCAAGGGATGAATCCAAAAAGACTCACTTCCCTCAAAACAAAAAGTTCGACAACACTTGTCGAAGGTGCGGCGTTCCAGGCCATTTTGCAAAAGATTGTCGTGCTGCGGCTCCAATAAGTTCATCAAAACCACCGCATGAAAAGTTCAAAAAGAAGGAGGTTTATGTCGCCACATGGAGTGACGATGATGAGGATGATGAACCACAAGTCCAAACCAATCTTGCTCTAATGGCCCACGCATCCGAAGAAAGTGACGAAGAAGTCGAGGTTAGTGATTCTCATGAAGAACTACTTGATGCTTTTGAATCTCTAAATAACGAATACGAAAAGGCTTGCAATAGCAATAAAGATTTGAAAAAGAAAATAAAACTCCTTGAAATTGAAAATGCTAAATTATTGAAAAACAAGGAAGTTTCTATTGATCATACAAATTGCTTGGAAGCGAGAAAATTGAAAGATGAATTGCATAAAACTCAAAAAGAATTTAAACTTTATGTCAAGAAGTTTTCATGTGGTAATGACAAATTCGAGCAATTATTATTTGGTCAAAAATTTTCTCTTTCAAAACAAGGACTTGGATATAATTCATTTCCAATGAAAAGTCCTTAGAAATTACCACAAAAATTCGGACACTTTAAGCGGGTATCCCATCATGTCCAAAATGTTTAAAACCGGACATACCGAAACCTCTTGTCGAGACACTAGACGTACTATAAGGGTTAAACAAATTTGGTTACCAAAAGGGACCGTTATTAAAAACCAAGTTTTTATATCTAACTCATCAGACCCAAATTAGCTTCGGTACCGATAAAACGGAAGAAAATGGTTTTGTAGGTACAAGCAAGGAAGACAACATTATCAAATAAATGGTATGTTGATAGTGGATGTTCAAACCACATGAGTGGAAATGAACATCTCTTCACGGAGTGAAAAAGGAAGATCGTGGGCTGCGTTACCTTTGGCGATAATAAAAGGGCCAAATAAAAGGGACAGTAAAATTGGTAAGAAACCTTTACCCACTATTGAAAATGTTCTATTTGTTGATGGACTTTGCCATAATCTCTAAGTGTTTCTCAACTATGTGACACCGGTCTTAAATTAATTTTTGAAATTACGCATTGCACGGCAATGAGAAAAGACCAAATCGTTTTTATTGGATTGCGCTATGGAAATATTTACATTGTTGATCTCCAAGATGAATCTTCGTTAACGAAAATGTCTACTTTCATATGATGAAAATGCCGTTGTTTGGCACGAAAATTGGGACATGCCTCTTTACCACTTCTTTCAAAATTAGCCAAAAATGATATTGTTCGTGGTCTACCAAAATTGAATTTTAGAAAAGACCATATTTGTGAGGCATGTATTAAAGGTAAACATGCAAGAGGCTCGTTTAAACCAAAAATGGAAATTTCCACTAGTCGCATTCTTGAATTAATTCATATGGATTTAATTGGTCCGTCTCGACATGCCAGTCTAACAGGTAAACTTTATACCTTAGTTATTGTCGATGATTTTCTAGATTTACTTGTTTAATATTCTTAGCCAATAAAGATGATGCTTTTAACGAGTTTGTTAAGTGGTGTAAGGTTACCCAGAAGGAAAAAGGATTACCAGTTATCGCCATTCGAACCGATCATGGTGGAGAATTTGATTCTAATCTCTTTGAAGATTGGTGCGATAAATATGGTATTGGGCACAACTTTTCGGCACCTCGGACACCTCAACAAAATGGAGTTGTCGAGAGGAAGAATCGCTCTCTAAAAGAAATGAGCCGAACAATGCTCAACGAGTATGGTCTTCCTAAATACTTTTGGGCCGAAGCCGTTAACACTGCTTGTTATGTTATAAATCGTGTCCATCTCAGGAGAAATAAAATGATGACTCCCTATGAGATTTTTAAAGGTAAAAAGCCCAATTTATCTTATTTTCATCCATTTGGGTGTAAAGTGTTCATTCATAATAATGGAAAAGACAATTTGGGAAAATTCGATTCTAAATCAGATATTGGAATATTTCTTGGTTATTCTACTAATAGTAAAACTTATCGTGTATTTAATTGTAGAAGAGGCTCGGTAGAAGAGTCCATTCATGTAAAATTCGATGATACAGTTTTACCCCCGAGAAAGGTTGTTTTTGATGATGATGCAGGTATGGTTCCTAAAGAAGTATCCGAAGTATCAAAGGAATTGGAGAAGCTCGACGTAAGCTCGGACAAACAGAGGAAAATACTTACAACCTTCCTAAAGATTGGGCAAATGTGAAAGACCATCCGATGGAACAAATTCTCGGAAAAATCGATGAAGGTGTACGAACTAGGAGAAATATAAATGATTGTATTAACAATATTGCATTTATTTCTCTTACAGAACCAAAGAACATCGATGAAGCCATAAATGATGAGAATTGGGCTATTGCTATGCAAGAAGAGCTAAACCAATTCGAAAGGAATAAAGTTTGGGAATTAGTTCAAAGACCGGTAGGCAAATCAATCATTGGTACCAAATGGGTTCATAAAATCAAAACCGATGATGATGGTCTCCCTATTAAAAATAAATCGAGATTGGTCGCCCAAGGTTATAATCAAGAAGAAGGCTTGGACTATGAAGAGACGTTCGCTCCTGTTGCTCGTCTTGAAGCTATTCGTCTTCTCGTGCCTTTGCCGCATACAAGAAGATCAAACTCCATCAAATGGATGTAAAAGTGCGTTCCTAAATGGAATTATCCAGGAGGAAGTTTATGTCAAGCAACCTCCGGGTTTCGAAGACTATGATCATCCGGATCATGTGTACAAGCTCCATAAAGCTCTCTATGGATTAAAACAAGCTCCGAGAGCATGGTATGATCGTCTAAGCTCTTTTCTTATCTTTAATGGTTATAAAAGAGGAAATGTTTATAATACTGTTTATTAAGGTCTTAAATAATGATATGTTAATTTGTCAAATCTATGTGGACGATATTGTTTTTGGTGCAACTAACGAAACTCTCCAAGGAATTTTCAAATCTTATGAAGGAGAGTTCGAAATGAGTATGATGGGAGAGTTGAAAAACTTTCTCGGACTCCAAATTAAGCAACTCAATGACGGAATATTCATTCACCAATCCAAGTACGTCAATGAGCTACTAAAGAAATTTAAGATGGAAGATTGCAAAGAAATATCCACTCCTATGTCTTCCACTCTTAAACTCGATAAAGATGAAAAGGTAAATCTTGACCAAAAGCGATATCGAGGTATGATCGGATCCTTACTTTATTTAGCGCTTCTAGACCCGATATTATGTTTGCTACTTGTCTATGTGCTCGTTTTCAAGCTAACCCTAAAGAATCTCATCTCATAGCATGTAAGCGAATTTTTCGACATTTAAAATATACTGTGGTTTAGGCCTATGGTATCCTTCCGCATTGATTTCCAACTTTTGCATATAGTGATGCGATTTCGGTGGTTGCAAAATTGATAGAAAAAGCACCACCGAACTTGTCATTTTATGAGTTCATGTTTAATTTCATGGGGAAGTAAGAAAGGACTAGTGTCGCTACTTCCACAAAAGCGAATATGTGGTGCGGGAAGTGCATGTGCACAAGTTCTTTGGATCAAAATCAATTACTTGATTATGGCATCGAACTTAAAAATACTCCTATTTTTGTGACAATACAAGTGCAATTAATTTAAGTAAATACCCCATTTTGGATAGTAGGAAAAAGAAAATCGTAATTCGTCACCATTTTATTCGTGACCATGTCCAAAACGGGAATGTTCGTCTCCAATTTGTTGGTACTAATGAACAATTGGCGGATATTTTTACAAAACCATTACCCGAAGAAGCTTTCAACTTTATTCGCATAAATTTAGGAATGGGACATGCTGATCATTTTTAAATATTGCATACGCATCATAGTAACATTAAAATGGTCATTCAAAACGGGACATCATCGAAAGGAAAAGACTGTTCATTTGGTCTTGCTTACGTACGGTATACGCGGTCCATTACGTACGTAATAGGACCTTACGTACGTAACATGTTGTTACGTTACGTACGTAACGAAACACAGGAATCAGTCCAGAGAGTTTAGGTTTTACGCTACGTACGTGACATAGGGGATATAACGTACGTAAACGCCCGTTGACCATCATATATATAAACCCATCGTTCAGTTCCCTGTTTCATTTCTTCAAAATCCCTAGCATCAAGCGACGAACGGAACCGGCAAACCCTATCAAAACTTCATTTTTTTTAACCGATTCAATCGTCATGGCTCCCAGAACTGGCAAAAAGAGAAGAGGAGAAACCTCTGAAGCATCCCCCACGGTTTCCAGCGATCTTTCATTTAGAAATGCTCAAGCCATGAAGGTCTTCAACGAAATCCTTATTGACGAAGAGGTAACTCCGAGTCATCACTTTGATTTTGAATGTTGAATAATCTTGGTGTTGCTATCGAAGAGTTTTTCGATATGCTTGGGATCAATAAGTTCGTTAGTCTTGCTCGACCTATTTATGAAGAATGTGTGAAAGAGTTTTATGCGAATTTCTTTGTCACTTATGATGACAACGGACTTGCCGTTGTTAACTCGCTTGTGCGTGGTAAATCTATATCTTTTGATGAAGCAAAACTTTAGGAGATTTTGGACTCCCGAATGAGGGTTTTCGTTGCAAGGGAGAGTTTGCTCCTCGGACGAAGACTTTAACAACCGGTCCGATGATGAAAATTATAGTGTTCATGAGTCGAAAGTCGTGATTTCTTATCGACAAAGCCGTTTTAAATGTTCATTAAGGCGGTTTGAAAATAATGACTTTGGGATAAACATTCGGTTGCTTCATGATGCTATCACTCGTTGTCTTATGCCGAAAGTTAATGCTCAACTTCGTCTTGTGAATATCGATATGGAGATTATCTATCATGTGTGGAAGGATCACCAAGTCAACTTTGCGTCTATTGTCTTTGAAATGGTTTGTGGAAAAGGGACAAATCTTCCACAAAAAGAGCTACGCAAAAGTTGATCGTCAGAGAAGGTCGGGAATGCCTTTTGGTTCTATTTTAACCGAGATTTTTGAGAAAGTGGAGTTGACTGTCTGGGGTCCACGGGGTTCCGATTCCCGGGGGAGCCTCGTCACTGAAGGGACGTTACGGACGATGAGGTATCTCCGCACGAGAAATCGTGGTGGATATACTTTGCTTATATTAAGGATGATGATCGGCTCATTGATGGGGGCACTCTTAGAGACCGGAGGAGAGGATCACATCGAGGGGCTCGATCATACTAGACCTCGTCCGTCATCACAACTTGGTTCCTCCCGCCTCGTCAGGAATCCTCCTCTTCCCGGATGGCTTCACGTATGGATAGACTTGAGAAGGACATGAGTGAGGTCAAGATCATGGTGAAGAGCATTTGCTCACATTTCGGGATACCGCGACACACGGGAGGCGGACCTTGACTAGTCGGGCTATCCTTTCTAATGATGATGTTTCTGTTTCTTAAAAGACCAAACATTTCATATTTATGCTTGCACTGTAATGACTATCTTTTCATACATTATGTTGGTTATCGTTTTGTTTAATTATTGATGTCTACTTGGTTTATGTTGATTAGTATGCGTATCATTGATGTCTCTTACGAGTTTTCTCAACTTTTTGTTAATGACAAAAGGGGAGAATAATACAATGCTCGTTTTGAAATCAACTTTTGAACTAACCCGTTCACGTTTTCGGGGAGCATATTATTTTGCAATGCTCGTGTTCGGGGAGTTTCTAATTTTTATCAAAATCATGTTTTCAAAAACTCACATAAAGTAAATTTTGTCATCATCAAAAAGGGGAGATTGTTGGAACAATATTTTTAGATCGTTTTGATGATGTATTTATTAAAACCAAAATTTACTTAAAACATACTTTCTCTTGATTAACGTCGTAACACATATCACATTAACGTCGTAACATATAGCAGATAACGTCGTAACACATACTTTCTAACGCATGCGTTCACTATTTTTGTAAGTTTTTACAGTAACGTCGTAACCAAGATCATATAACGTCGTAAAGCTTGAATTATTCGACCGTTGGAAAATCCACTAGCCGTTGCAACAAAGTAAATGCCAATCAGCGGATCTTTGACGAGGATATTACGTCGTAACACTATGGATTGTAACGCACGTAACGCATTTCATCGAGTTCATTTGGGCCGGTTTTGGCACCTTCATTACGGCCGTTATGCGGTTCATATAACGTGCGTAACGTATGTAACGTCGTAGCGGCATCCTATAACGTCGTAACTCATTTCTACTGTTCAACGGAAAATGAGCTCAAGAAGGCTATAAATAGCCACCTTCATGGAGATTGAAGACACACAAGAATTCCGAGCCTACTAGCATATTCAAGCAATATCAAGCAAACATTACGAGAGATATTCTTATTCTAGATTGTGATACAAGAAGATTTGTTCTATAATTTTCAATCTTCATTCTTGTATCTTAGAGCGATATATCGTGAAAGCCGAGTTTCTACTCGAACTTATTTTGTGTATTGGTTATCTTGTACCTAGAAAAACAAGAGTGTTTTTGTGAGGTTGTTCTTGAGCCCGGAAATCAAGAAGTTGTAAGAAGTTGGCACTAAACTAGAAAGTGCAAATTCCAAGTTCTAAGAAAAGTCCTAGTCGATAAAACTAGGTAGGGGACGTAGGCTTCGTTAATAGCCGAACCTCTCGAACAATTCTTTGTGTTCTTTCTTTTCTGCACTTTTATTCTCCGCTATTCTTGCTTCCGCACGAAAAAGAGTACAATACTCTTAACCGCACTATTCAACCCCCCTTCTAGTGGCGGTATCAATCTAACAATGCGGAGTGATAGGAATAGATTTGGAAGGACATCTATTTAGGATATAGGCAGCGGTTAGTAAGGCATACCCCCACAGGTAAATAGGTAAATCAGTGTAATTTAACATGGAGCGAACCATGTCCAACAAAGTCCGATTTCTCCTTTCTGAAACACCATTTAACTGTGGGGTTCCTGGAGGCGTGAATTGTGAAACTATTCCATGTTCCTTAAGGAACTCATCAAACTCAGTGCTCATATATTCGCCACCTCGGTCCGACCGAAGTGCTTTGATATGACATCCAGTTTGTTTTTCAACTAGGGCCTTAAATTCTTTGAATTTAGCAAAGGCTTCAGATTTATGTTTCATTAAGTACACAATCCCATACCTAGTATGATCATCATGAACGTTATGAAATATTGATATCCGTCTCGGGCTACTTCTAAAGCACCACAAACATCGGTATGCACCAATCCAAGTTTATGGGCAGCCCTTTCAAAAGTCCACGTGAAGGGAACTTAGTCATTTTGCCTCTAAGGCAAGATTCACAAGTTGGATAGGGTTCTACACCCAATGGACTTAAAAGTCCATCTTTCTCCATTTTACGAACCTTGGTCGACCAACATGACCAAGTCTAAGGTGCCATTTAAGAGCTTGATTAGTATCTTGCCTACCACGTTTCCTAGTTATAGTGTTCCTTCTTTGTTTTATTTTGCATGTTCGGATGATATAAACCATTCAACAATGTATTGTTCCAACCAATTTATTTGAAAATAAATTTTACAACCGCCATTGCCAATGAAGAAACAAAATCCTTTCCGGTCAAGACTGGAATGGATACAATGTTTTTATGCCCCTTGGGCAAAACAAGTACTTCATCTAATGTCAAAATAAAACCGATTCTAAACCCGGAAAGGATTGATCGATATCGGTTGCCTCGACACTTTGTCCGCTTCCAGCGGTGGTATCGGAGCGAGGTCAATGATATCGTATATACGATTATTTGTGCATTTTGAATGTTTTTGGATGATGATTATGATTTAGAATCATATTTGGAATAATTTTAGATTTTAAATTGTTCGTTGTAGCATCACGTTTTTGGAAGCGGTAGAAAAGCGAAGAAAGCGGCGGTGGTGGTGCGTGACCTTGCTGTTTGCTGCCCAGTGCCCGGCGTCTTTCGGCCATGACTTCGGCGAGGGCTGAGAGTTCTCGGCAGGGCGAGCATGATCGGCGATCTGCCGAGCGATGCTTCGGCAGTGACCCTCGGGTTTTGGCCCGATTTTGAATCGGGCATGGTGGGCCTAAATCGGATTGTCAGGGACTCCGTTTTAAGTTTATATTTCATTTTAATTATTTCCCAAAATTTAAATTGGATTTTATTTTGACTAAATTAATATTTGGAATATTTTGAGTTAAGGGAAATAAATTAAACGAGAATATTATTTTTGGTCGGATTACTTGAGCAATTAAAATGATGATTATTAGTATTAATTTGATTAATATCATTAAAATTGAATAGATTAATTTTATATTGATTGGATTAATATATTAATTGATTATTTAATTTTAATGCCACTTTATATCAATTGGATTAATATAGTAGAAATTGAATAGATTAATTTATATTAAAATTAATTGTTTAATTTCGTTGCCATTACATGTTGTATGGAATCCTTATGTGATGGTGATATAGCTCGTGGACTTAGTTTTTGATTTGTTCGATTCGATTGGGTTGTAAAGGCCGTTTTGAGCCTATTTATTTTTACTAGAAAATTTGTATAGGATGCATTTTTTCAATGATGTAAGTATTATTTTGGGTATGACGAAGACCGAAGACAACCGACCGAGAAGACGAAGAATCGAAGACTGTTTTTTTTTTATTGGGTCATTCGCTTGGCCCGGTGCTTAGGAATTAGGTCCATGAGCTATATGTTGGTAGTAACTAGGTTACTATTTTACATTTTCATTTTGAATGATTGACAAACATACAAGCGCGTATAATTGAATTAATGTGCAAAGTGTAACATTAATCGCGAAATTCTCCCGACTACAAGCAGGACTAAGTTTGAAAAAGGTTACGAGGTTTCCTACCCTCCATCAAACTCGTAGAAAATTGATACCCGAGCTGGTGTGCTATGCTTCCGAGTTATCGGGGTAGTACATTTGGTAGAGGTTGAAAAATTCTTGAGTGCATTAGATGCCTTCGGTTGGTGATAAATTTCGCCCTAGAGCACGATAGGTTGTAGGGTGAGATTCAATAGTCAAGCGATGAGCGTTGATGGTCAACAACTTAGATAGTCTGGATTGCCAAGAAACACGATAGGTTGAGGGCATGAAGACTAGGGGTAAAAGAAGATCAAATCATCCGTTAGACGGGTTGGTGTTAGACACCACTTTACGAGAAATTAATTGGCAAGAAACACGATAGGTTGCGTCTGTTAAAATTTGTAAAGAACTTGATCACCACTAAGAAGTCGATCTAACCATGATTTCGGATTATAACATGGGAGTGTATAATTAGATAAAATTAGTGGGGCCGAGACAAGAATTATACAAGCCCTTAAGTTCTATACTCGGTCATAATTAAACAAGTCACTAATTTAATCTTGTCTAAATCTTTGCGAGAAAACGAAATTGAATCTCTCTAAAATGGCTAAAAACCCACTTGCAATACTACTTGAAAAGAATCTCCTAAGCGGCCCTAACTTTGTTGGTGGTTGCGGAATCGATGATTGTACTCGGTATGGAGTCTCGGGATACGTCTTGGAGGCGGACATTCCACCGACTCAATCCGGACTAGGGGTAATCGGGAAGACATTGACGTCCATGAAAAATGGGTCAAGGATGATGTGCTAGTTCGTGGTTTTATGATGGGCTCAATGACTAATGAGTGCGAGAGAGCGCACGAGAAAATGACTTACGCTAGGCGATTCTCGCACACTTGACCGAACTTTATGGAGAGCACGGTAGAATCGCTAGATATGAGATATCAAAGCGGTTGTTCGATCTTAGGATGAAAGAAGGGGAGAAAGTGGGAGACCACGTCCTTAAGATGATCTCTATGATTGAGAGGCTCGAGGTGCTCAACTTTAATATGGATTTATCCCTTCAAATTGATCTCATCCTTCAATCTCTACGACTCTTTCACGCAGTTTGTAATGAATTTCAACCGTAATGAAATTACATGCACATTAGTGGGCTAATGAATAAACCGGTGACGGCACAGCCTAACATGAAGACTAAACCGAGAGATTTGCTCTTGTGATTTCTTACGGGCCTAAGAGGTCCAAGAACAAGAAGAAAAGACCTACGAGCAAGACAAACCCAAGAAAGGGGTGCAAAAGGAAAGGGCAAGGCCCGAAAGGTTCAAAAGGTAGGCGGTCCAAACCTACGGACAAATGCCTTGAATGCGGTGAGTGGGCCCTTTGGCGAAGGACTTGTCCCAAGATTAATGGCGTATCAGTACGGAACTTTTTGTTTTTGAAACTAATTGTTCCGCTCTTGTATATTACCTTCATGGATTCTGGATTCAGGTGCCACTTCTCACATTTGTACTATGAATCAGGATCTGGAACGAAGTAGAAAACTTGAAGCTGGGGAAATAATGATCACTGTTGGAAGTGGACAAAGTGTCGAGGCAACCGATATTGGATCAATCCTTCTGGGTTATAAATGGCTAAAAACCCACTCTAATATTTTGTTCTTATGAGGAGTAGTGTTGCTGGATTGTGCGTGTTGAACTGTATTTCTTTTATCCGCTGCGTGAGTTCTTTTGTAATGACTTTCGGTATTTTACCGACCGAGTTTTATTTCGAAAACCAATTCCCTTAACCGAATTTTTGGCATTATGGCCTTGATCATTTTGGCGAAATTCTTATGACGGTATTTAGCATTTTGTAAATGGCTACTATGAATTTTTGAAATATTACCGTCATCAGCCTTTTTGGCATTTTTGTAAATGGTTTTTAGCACAGGGTTCCGGCGGGACCCAGCGCTATGATGTTCCGTGTGATTACCGAAATTTTTTGTCATTCTAGCCTTTTTGGCATCGTCCTTTTTGGCATTGAATTATTTTCGAAAACATGAGTATCCTAGAAATAAATTTCGAGACATATTTTTTTTCAAATGAGTTATTTTCTTGTGGTACATCCAGGTGCCACAATATATTTCAAAATTTTTCTGCCTCGAGGACCAAAATGTTTTGAGACATTTTCAATGTTTTAGAAACACTTTTATTTAGACCAGGGTCGAATATTACGAAAGTTTTCACTAAGAGAAAGTGTCCTCATTTTTTTATCAAATGCGAAACGGTTCTTCAAAGTCTCGATAACGATGTTTCACGTTTGTACTTTTTGAAAGGTGATACTCAAGATCAATCGGTGTTCTTCTAAATTATTTTCAAAATGAGGTTTTCGTTTTTAAAACCTATCCATTCCCGTTTGAGGTGGTATATATGTATGATGTTCGCGTTGTCATTTTGATGTTTGATAACGAGAATGAACGAATTGGCGGTGTGAGCGTTGAGTCGTTTTCCACACATATGTTGTGTTAGCCACTTGTGAGATGTGGTAGGTTGGTGTTGAATATTGTCGCCTCGTGGTGATTTCTGCGTTGTAGCGCATGTGCGATGTGTTAGATATTGGGTTTGTATGGCCGTTTGCATCGGTGATCGTTCCGTTATGTGTCGGTTGTTTAATGTCTTGTTACCTTGCTACCGTTTTTGTGAATTTCGTGGACGGGGTCGGAGGTAATGCCCGTACTATTTTGACTTCTATATTTTCTCTTTCTCCATTCTTTCGATTCGCTCATGTTCGTTGATACTTTATGAACTTGTTCGTATTTCGGTTTCATCGTCCGAACGAAATGCGATCTTGTTATGGGCCGATCGATTATCGCCGTGACTTTTGAGTTCGGTTCGATTCTTGTGAACCTTGTTCGGGAGTGACATCATCTGGTTCTATTAGTTCTTTTATTCGAAGTGGTTCGCATTTTGAACTCTTTTGTTAACGACTTTGTCGACTCATTTATGTTCGTTGACATTTTCTGAGCTTGTTCTGCCCCTTGCTTTTGTTGATCGAACGAGGGTGGTATTGTTTCGGAATAGCTCGTTTGTCGTTGTGACTTTTCAATTTCTATTCCCTCTCATGTGGATCTTATGTGAATGCATATGTTGTTGTTTTCACCGGATCATATATTGTCTCGAGTCGAGATGTGAACCTTGGAGTTGTTGTTTGAATTTTTATTGTTCTTCGTGATTCGAACATGATCGTTCGATTTTTGTTGTCTCGATCTTTGTGGTTCGATCGTTTGATTGTTCGGTTTTTGTCGATCTCGTTTCGCGATTGTTGAGCGTTCAGACTCCTTCCTAATTCCCTTAAGTTTGGGAAACTAGTCTCGTTTTCGATCTTCCAACCCTTGGGCGGTGGAATTCCGTATTTGTTCAGCGATTGGCTCGCGTTTTGATTGATGTACCGTTGGGTTGATCAATCATATTGATTTTCGTTCGTTGTGTTTTGTGATTATCGGATAATTGACTTGGCTATAGTATCCGTTTGATGACGCTTGTCACTTGTCGGTTTTATTATATCCCTAACGGCGACGTTGTGTTGGTCACCGTGGAGCGTGTTTACACGCCGTATATTCCTTTGCGTTGTTTGTAACATTTCGCCGTTGGGCATTAGTTACGCATTCTGGTGTGTCTCGTTGAGTTTTTCCTGGCGGAATATTTCTTCTCCCTACTTGTTTTAAGTTTCGGGACGAAACTTCTTTTAAGGAGGGTAGAATGTAATATCCGCAATTTTCGATTTCCGTAATTCTTTTTTTCGGTCGGAGTCCGTTTTGACGACTTCGCTCATGACCGTTTCGTCATTCGAGAATGATTAATTCTACACTTTTGACATCCGAGTTCGTTTCGGTGTCGTTTCGTTGAGTTGTGCTTTTAGCGACTTTTCCGCACTTGAGTTCGATTCTTGCGAATCTCGAAAGCTATTTGTTTGAGTTTCCGCAAGTCCGTTTAACTTTGTTAGACGTGTTGTGAACTTCGGTTTGGTTATTCGATCACGTATGGTGATTTTCGGGCATTTGGGCCATTTTCGTAATTTCCCAAAGTTTGGGGTAATTACCTTCCGTTGTCGAATCTCGAGCCTTCGGGTGGTCGGAATTGTGTGTTCTACTAGCTCTTAGATTCGTCTTTGTGAGTACTTCGTAACCGTATCTTCGGTTCGTATTCGGAGTTCGGTTATCTGTGTCGTTTTGTTGAATTCAGGATTTCTAAACGACTTTTCTAAGTATGAGTTCGTCTTTGTTAGATCACCATTAATTTTTGGTAACTCCAAAAATTATAAATCTTTGCAATATTATAGAACATCGAGTTAGCTTTCCAATGGTTCAAACAGTGAGTCAATCGGAGTCCGGACGAGAGAGTTATGGTCGTTTCAGTTTTTGGCCGAGCACTTCCAGGAGCCTTTCGGCCGATAGGGGGGCCGATAGACTCTACTGCCGGCATCCCGTATGGGTATCGGTTGGGCCTATCGGCCGATAGGCCGGCCGATAGGTTCTGCTGTGTTACACTATAAATGTGTTGTTTTGAGCGAACAGCTCATTCCTTCCCCATTTTTTCACTGCTGCGCGAGAGAGAGAGATAGAGAGGGGGAGAGTTCTTCATCCGGGGGTCGATTTCCATCATTTCTTTTCGGTTGTGAGGCTCGGATAATCAATCTAACGCGTGTTCTACGGATCTTAACACTTGAATCACTCAAGGTAATATCTCTTGAAACCCTACCTTTTTGGATAATTGGGGATTTTGGGGTTTTGTCCGATTCTTTCCGTTTCGTTGATGGATTCATGATGAATATGATTATTCTTGTTGGTATTCTTAGTTTCCCTACGGATTCATGGTATATTTCGTGATTTTTACGGAACCGAGAGGGTTTGGTTGTGGTCCGCCCTCGTTGTTATTTTTGTGCGAATATACATGAATCGTAGGCGGGGTTCCGGGTGTATTCCATTTCCATAATCGTTTAGAAGTGGTTGTGATTGTGCTATTCGAATCGTTAGGTTCATTTTCGTCGGTTCCTCACGGTCGTGCTTGATTCTCCCGTTCCGTTCATTGTCGTCTTCCTTTTCGTTAGCATCGGGCGTTCCGAAGCTTCCCGGTTGAGCCGTATCCGTTCGTGGTTCAGTGCTCGTGGTATCGAGGCAAGTACCTTGCCCATACTTTTCTTATTTTGTGGATATGATGATCGGTGATCGTATTAGTGTGTTTGTTTGGTTGTTTGAAACGAAGTTTCAAAAGATTTCGGTTTGGCCTCGTTAAAGGCTTTCTTTCAAATGCGTGTGTGTTTTGTGAACGGTGTGTTTTGGGAATTTATTATGATTTGATTATTTTGAACGTTGAAGGATTTGATGATGATACTCCTATTGTTTAAAGTTATGGAATCGTGTATTCCGTATTTAATCTTGTTATTGTGTTTTGAAGAGTTTGATAATGGTGTCGAGTTAATGGCCATCTCTAGTGAGTATTCTTAATGAACTTACATTCTTAGCATGTTAGTATTGCATGAGTAACGTGTGTGTGTGTATGCTCACTGCGGGTTAGATCCGACGGGGTCTCGGTAGGGCTCCACGAAGTTGTGGGACCGCGAGCTTGCTTTTAACCACTGTGGGTTAGATCCGACGGGGTCTCGGCAGGGATCCACGAAGCTGTGGGTCCGCGGTTAATTGTGGTGAATTTTTACAAATGTGGTTTGATCATTGGCATTTCCGGAAATGAGTGTTTTGGAAGTGTGTTTTCATGATTGCATGCATCGACTAAGTGTGTAAGAGGTAAGTGTTCGTTTGGCTTACTTGGGTAGGATGGCACTAGAGTATTTTGTTGTTTGTTTTAAATCCTTTATTTGTGGATTTTGATGTTGGGAGACGAGCCTTGTGGTCGTTCTTGTGTACTGTGAGTTGATGAGATTTGGGGCTAAAATCCCAATGGTTTTGTAAAAGTCGTTTTATGGATTTGGGGCTAAAATCCCAACGGGTTGGTAAATGTCATTTTTCGGAAAGTAAAGATTTGGGGCGGTGACCCCTTTTGTCTTGTGGATTTTGAAAAGTAGGATTTGATAATCCTAAATGGTTTTCTATTAAAACTCTCGATGGCATTCTAAACCGTCTTATAAATTATTTCCATTGATTTATGGTATTTCGATTTTTAAAGGTTTTTCTCAAACCCTTGCCTCGAGAAGTACTTTTCGTTTCGTTTGGATCTTTGAGGATTCCTGGTTATTGTTATTCATGGAATGTGAATTGTATGGCTCGTATTTGCACTTTGTATTTGCACTAGCAAAACAGTGGAGTTTTGCTAACCCCCGAGTATTCGGGGGGTGGATGTCTATTTTTGCATTCAGGTTTTGGAGCATAACACAGGGTCGGCACGAAGGATAATGAAAGATGAACGATACTAATCACACGAGGATCCGTTGATGTCGTATTGGTCTAGTTGTATTTTCTTTTCTGCTGCAGTATCTTTTCCCCGTTGTACAGGAGTTTATTGTATTTTGACCCCTGCGTGGGCATGAATTGTATTTGAGTTGTATGTATTTGTGGAAAGACCAAATCGGTCTACTGAGTCATTGTAGCCTCGAAGGCATTGTCGAGATGTTAAATGTCGTTACCAGCCTGGTAGATCCTTGAGGAAAGGTTCTACGGCGTGTAATATCCCTGAGCGGATTGGGGGTGTTACATAAATGGTACCGAGTTTTATTTCGAAAACCAATTCCCTTAACCGAATTTTTGGCATTATGGCCTTGATCATTTTGGCGAAATTCTTATGACGGTATTTAGTATTTTGTAAATGGCTACTGTGAATTTTTGAAATATTACCGTCATCAGCCTTTTTGGCATTTTTGTAAATGGTTTTTAGCCTGGGGTTCCGACGTGGGACCCACAGCGCTATGATGTTCCGTGTGATTACCTGAAATTTTTGGGCATTCTAGCCTTTTTGGCATCGTCCTTTTTGGCATTGAATTATTTTCGAAAACTTGAGTATCCTAGAAATAAATTTCGAGACATATTTTTTTTTAAATGAGTTATTTTCTTGTGGTACATCCAGGTGCCACAATATATTTCAAAAATTTCTGCCTCGAGGACCAAAATGTTTTGAGACATTTTCAATGTTTTAGAAACACTTTTATTTAGACCCGATGGTCGAATATTCTGAAAGTTTTCACTAAGAGAAAGTGTCCTCATTTTTTTTATCAAATGCGAAACGGTTCTCCAAAGTCTCGATAACGATGTTTCACGTTTGTACTTTTTGAAAGGTGATACTCAAGATCAATCGGTGTTCTTCTAAATTATTTTCAAAATGAGGTTTTCGTTTTTAAACCTATCCATTCCGTTTTGAGGGCTGGGTATATATGTATGATGTTCGCGTTGTCATTTTGATGTTTGCTCCCGAGTATGACCGAATTGGCGGTGTGAGCGTTGAGTCGTTTTCCACACATTTGTTGTGTTAGCCCCTTGTGAGAGGTGGGATGTTGGTGTTGAATATTGTCGCCTCGTGGTGATTTCTGCGTTGTCGCGCATGTGCGAGCTGTTAGATCTTGGGTTGGTAGGGCCGTGTGCATCGGTGATCGTTCCGTTATGTGTCGGTTGTTTAATGTCTTGTTACCTTGCTCCCGTTTTTGTGCATTTCGTGGACGGGGTCGGAGGTAATGCCCGTACTATTTTCACCGTGGTTCGTCAAAAGTGGCACTAAGCTAATTCCTGGGCATTTTTGGTGGTCCTGGGCCGCGGCACACTCATCCTGTGCCGCGGCACACGGGCTTTTTCTGCGTTTTTTTAGCAGATTTGCGAGGAGAAAAACTTCATTTTTTCTCCTCTCTTCTTCCTCCTTCATCTTAGGCGATTTGATGGCGATTTTGGGCGATTTGAGTGCTCCAAAACTTGTAAAGATCATCCTCCTCAAGTCTTGTTGAAGATTTTCGACCTCTACTTGAATCCTTCATCCAAATCAAGGTATTGTGGCTTGAACCCTTATTTTTGTAGATTTGGGGATTTTCCTTTTTGATTTCGATTCCAATCCGTTTTTGATCAATTAGTTGTTGTATAAACGTTGTTTTGAACTTGTTCTACGGATTGGATACTCGTATCTTTGGTTCGTTCGACCCGAGAGGTGATTTCTTTGTTCTTGAAGGGTCTTGAACATTTAATGTTCGATTAAATGTTCGAATGAGTTCCCTTTGATAGTTTGTTGGGATTTCCGTTGTTTTCGGCCTTGATTCTCGTCGTAATCATGTTTTATTATTCCTTACGGAGGATTATAGGTGCTCGATGATTCCGATGTTGAATTCCGTTGGTGATTGATGATTCATGTGGTGTTTTCCGTAGTAATTTCGGTGTTATCGCGTTCTAGATAGTGTTCGGGGATTTGAGGGCTACCCGGCCGTATCCGTTCACTTTTCCATTGCTCGTGATATCGAGGCAAGTACCTTGCCCATACTTTTCTTATTTTGTGGATATGATGATCGGTGATCGTATTAGTGTGTTTGTTTGGTTGTTTGAAACGAAGTTTCAAAAGATTTCGGTTTGGCCTCGTTAAAGGCTTTCTTTCAAATGCGTGTGTGTTTTGTGAACGGTGTGTTTTAGGAATTTATTATGATTTGATTATTTTGAACGTTGAAGGATTTGATGATGATACTCCTATTGTTTAAAGTTATGGAATCGTGTATTCCGTATTTAATCTTGTTATTGTGTTTTGAAGAGTTTGATAATGGTGTCGAGTTAATGGCCATCTCTAGTGAGTATTCTTAATGAACTTACATTCTTAGCATGTTAGTATTGCATGAGTAACGTGTGTGTGTGTATGCTCACTGCGGGTTAGATCCGACGGGGTCTCGGTAGGGCTCCACGAAGCTGTGGGACCGCGAGCTTGCTTTTAACCACTGTGGGTTAGATCCGACGGGGTCTCGGCAGGGATCCACGAAGCTGTGGGTCCGCGGTTAATTGTGGTGAATTTTTACAAATGTGGTTTGATCATTGGCATTTCCGGAAATGAGTGTTTTGGAAGTGTGTTTTCATGATTGCATGCATCGACTAAGTGTGTAAGAGGTAAGTGTTCGTTTGGCTTACTTGGCTAGGATGGCACTAGAGTATTTTATTGTTTGTTTTAAATCCTTTATTTGTGGATTTTGATGTTGGGAGACGAGCCTTGTGGTCGTTCTTGTGTACTGTGAGTTGATGAGATTTGGGGCTAAAATCCCAATGGTTTTGTAAAAGTCGTTTTATGGATTTGGGGCTAAAATCCCAACGGGTTGGTAAATGTCATTTTCGGAAAGTAAAGATTTGGGCGGTGACCCCTTTTGTCTTGTGGATTTTGAAAAGTAGGATTTGATAATCCTAAATGGTTTTCTATTAAAACTCTCGATGGCATTCTAAACCGTCTTATAAATTATTTCCATTGATTTATGGTATTTCGATTTTTAAAGGTTTTCTCAAACCCTTGCCTCGAGAAGTACTTTTCGTTTCGTTTGGATCTTTGAGGATTCCTGGTTATTGTTATTCGTGGAATGTGAATTGTATGGCTCGTATTTGCACTTTGTATTTGCACTAGCAAAATAGTGGAGTTTTGCTAACCCCCGAGTATTCGGGGGGTGGATGTCTATTTTTGCATTCAGGTTTTGGAGCATAACACAGGGTCGGCACGAAGGATGATGAAAGATGAATGATACTAATCACACGAGGATCCGTTGATGTCGTATTGGTCTAGTTGTATTTTCGAAAATACTTCTTTGATGAAAGAAGTACTTTCATCAACGGGGACATTTTATGTAATATAGTACTTCTCGAGGCAAGGGTTTGAGAAAAACCTTTAAAAATCGAAATACCATAAATCAATGGAAATAATTTATAAGACGGTTTAGAATGCCATCGAGAGTTTTAATAGAAAACCATTTAGGATTATCAAATCCTACTTTTCAAAATCCACAAGACAAAAGGGGTCACCGCCCCAAATCTTTACTTTCCGAAAAATGACATTTACCAACCCGTTGGGATTTTAGCCCCAAATCCATAAAACGACTTTTACAAAACCATTGGGATTTTAGCCCCAAATCTCATCAACTCACAGTACACAAGAACGACCACAAGGCTCGTCTCCCAACATCAAAATCCACAAATAAAGGATTTAAAACAAACAATAAAATACTCTAGTGCCATCCTAGCCAAGTAAGCCAAACGAACACTTACCTCTTACACACTTAGTCGATGCATGCAATCATGAAAACACACTTCCAAAACACTCATTTCCGGAAATGCCAATGATCAAACCACATTTGTAAAAATTCACCACAATAACGCGGACCTGGCTTCGTGGATCCTGCCGAGACCCCGTCGGATCTAACCCACGATGGTTAAAAGCAAGCTCGCGGTCCCACGGCTTCGTGGAGCCCTACCGAGACCCCGTCGGATCTAACCGCGATGAGCATACACACACACACGTTACTCATGCAATACTAACATGCTAAGAATGTAAGTTCATTAAGAATACTCACTAGAGATGGCCATTAACTCGACACCATTATCAAACTCTTCAAAACACAATAACAAGATTAAATACGGAATACACGATTCCATAACTTTAAACAATAGGAGTATCATCATCAAATCCTTCAACGTTCAAAATAATCAAATCATAATAAATTCCTAAAACACACCGTTCACAAAACACACACGCATTTGAAAGAAAGCCTTTAACGAGGCCAAACCGAAATCTTTTGAAACTTCGTTTCAAACAACCAAACAAACACACTAATACGATCACCGATCATCATATCCACAAAATAAGAAAAGTATGGGCAAGGTACTTGCCTCGATATCACGAGCAATGGAAAAGTGAACGGATACGGCCGGGTAGCCCTCAAATCCCCGAACACTATCTAGAACGCGATAACACCGAAATTACTACGGGAAAACACCACATGAATCATCAATCACCAACGGAATTCAACATCGGAATCATCGAGCACCTATAATCCTCCGTAAGGAATAATAAAACATGATTACGACGAGAATCAAGGCCGAAAACAACGGAAATCCCAACAAACTATCAAAGGGAACTCATTCGAACATTTAATCGAACATTAAATGTTCAAGACCCTTCAAGAACAAAGAAATCACCTCTCGGGTCGAACGAACCAAAGATACGAGTATCCAATCCGTAGAACAAGTTCAAAACAACGTTTATACAACAACTAATTGATCAAAACGGATTGGAATCGAAATCAAAAAGGAAAATCCCCAAATCTACAAAAATAAGGGTTCAAGCCACAATACCTTGATTTGGATGAAGGATTCAAGTAGAGGTCGAAAATCTTCAACAAGACTTGAGGAGGATGATCTTTACAAGTTTTGGAGCACTCAAATCGCCCAAAATCGCCATCAAATCGCCTAAGATGAAGGAGGAAGAAGAGAGGAGAAAAATGAAGTTTTCTCCTCGCAAATCTGCTAAAAGCGAGAAAGCCCGTGTGCGGCACAGGATGAGTGTGCCGCGGCAGGCCACCAAAATGCCCAGGAATTAGCTTAGTGCCACGGCACAGCCTGAATGTGCCGCGGCACACGGTACAGCCTCCTTCAACACCAAAAAGGCACACCGTGCAGTCTTCGCTATTTCGACCATAACTCCTTCGTCTGGACTCCGATTGACTCACCGTTTGAACCATTGGAAAGCTAACTTGATTATCTATAACGTTGCAAAGATTCAGAATTTTTGGAGTTTCCAAGAATTAATGGTGACTTTACAAAGTCGAACTCCCACGTGAAAAAGTCGATTAAGGACACGGAACTCAACCAAACGACACCGAAACGAACTCGGATGACAAAAAGTGCAGAATTAATCATTCTCGGAATGACGAAACGGTCATGATAGAGTTGTCAAAACGAACTTCCTCCGAAAAAAGAAAATTACCGAAATTCAAAATTGCGGATATTACATTCTACCCTCCTTAAAAGAAGTTTCGTCCCGAAACTTAAAACAAGTAGGGAGAAGCAATATCCCGCCAGGAAAACTCAACGAGATACACCAAAAACAGAAAACTCGGGCCCAACGGCGAAACACTGCAAGAAACGCAAAGAGACATACGGCGTGAAAACACGCTCCACGACCAACACAACGTCGCCGTTAGGGATATAATAAAACCAACAAATGACAAGCGTCATCAAATGGATAATACAATCAAGTCAATTATCCGACAATCACAAAACACAACGAACGAAAATCAATATGATTGACCAACCCAACGGTACATCAATCAAAACGCGAGCCAATCGCTGAACAAATACGGAATTCCACCGCCCAAGGGTTGGAAGATCGAAAACGAGACTAGTTTCCCAAACTTAAGGGAATTAGGAAGGAGTCTAAACGCTCAACAATCGCGAAACGAGATCGACAAAAACCGAACAATCAAACGATCGAACCACAAAGATCGAGACAACAAAAATCGAACGATCATGTTCGAATCACGAAGAACAATAAAAATTCAAACAACAACTCCAAGGTTCACATCTCGACTCGAGACAATATATGATCCGGTGAAAACAACAACATATGCATTCACATAAGATCCACATGAGAGGGAATAGAAATTGAAAAGTCACAACGACAAACGAGCTATTCCGAAACAATACCACCCTCGTTCGATCAACAAAAGCAAGGGGCAGAACAAGCTCAGAAAATGTCAACGAACATAAATGAGTCGACAAAGTCGAAAACACAAGAGTTCCAAATCCGACCCACTTTGAATAAAAGAACTAATAGAACCAGATGATGTCACTCCCGAACAAGGTTCACAAGAATCGAACTGAACCTGAAAAGTCACGGCGATAATCAGATCGACCCATAACAAGATCGCATTTCGTTCGGACGATGAAACCGAAATACAGAACAAGTTCATAATGTATCAACGAACATGAGCGAATCGAAAGAATGGAGAAAGAGAAAATATAGAAGATGAAACCCATAACAGGAATTAGCTCAGAATGTAATACCCGTAATTTTGTTTCCCGGAAATTTTCTATTTTTGGCGGAAGTCCGTTTTTGACAACTTGCTTGGGACCGTTTCGTCATCCCGAGAATGATTAATTCTACACTTTTTGTCATCCGAGTTCGTTTCGGTATCGTTCTGTTGAATTCCGTGTTCTTTAGCGACTTTTCCACGTATGAGTTCGACTTTGTTAAATCACCGTAAATTCTTGGAAACTCCAAAAATTCTGAATCTTTGCAATATTATAAAGCATCGAGTTAGCTTTCCAATGGTTCAAACGGTGAGTCAATCGGAGTCCATACGAGGGAGTTATGGTCGAAATAGCTAAGTCACTCTCATTTTCCAGATTCGGCCAAAACCGCTGTGCCGGTGCCGCGGCACACCTGGGCTGAGCCGCGGCACACTGCCGAGCCCTGGGAGCGAATTTTGGGCCTGTGCCACGGCACACATATACTGAGCCGCGGCACACATGACAGATTACCCCTATATCTGCGTTTTTTGTGCGATTCAACCTATACTTTTCCCATTTCTTCACTTGGGCGAGAGAGGAGGTTTGAGAGGAGGATGTTTCTCCACCTATCACTTGAGTGAGTGATTTCTCTTCATCTATTTTCGATTTTTAAGCCCGGATCATCGTTCCATCGCATGCTCTTCGAATCATAGTGCTTGGATCTTCAAGAGGTAATTTCTTCAACATCTTGGATTTCGATTTTGTATTGGGTAATGATGTTTTGGATGTTAAAATCATGGGGTATGAAGTGAGATACGCATGATTATGGTCTTGTTGGAGTATTCATCGGATTATTGAAAGATTATTCAAGAACACTTTGAATTTTGTGTTGGAAATTGGGGATTTTGTTTGACTTCATCCTTTTAATCCGTAGTAATTTAGATTAGTGATGGATTGATGATGATTTAGGTGTATTCTATCATTCCCATCGTTATTCCTTGGTTGGAGTGTATTGATTCGTCGTTTTGGTTGAGTTATTAGTCGATGCCTTCAAGGTGCCCGACAAAAGGTCTAGGAGGGGGGGTTTGTGCGTTGTACGATTATTATTCATCGTACGATTGTTGATTTATCATTGATATGACTTAGGGACGGAATCCTTGTGAAGAACTCAAGTCGAAACCCTTCCGTTCGTTGTCTTCTTCGTGGTTCAAGCTTCCGGTCGAACCGTGTTCTTGGGATTTTCGGTAACGTTTATTAAGGCAAGTATACATTTATGATTATCGTTCTCGACTTTGAAAGTATGAAATATTGATGATATGATTATTTCTAGCCACTCGGGACGGGCTATGGTCCTCTCGAGGGTTTCGTAGCCTGCAGTGCGATTCCATGGTTGATATGAGCGAACCGTTTCTACGGCATTCATATGAAATAATGTTGGCATGTAATGAGCGAACCGTTTGTGGCATTCCTACATGTAACGGCGTATGATATGAGCGAACCGTTTTACGGCATTCACATACGTCTTGAGATTTTAGTCATTAGGAATACTAGTCTTATATTGATGAATTGACGGATATTGATGAATTGACGGATTACATTTACTTTATTGTCGAGGAGTATTATGTCTCATATTGTTATACTTGCACTAGCTATTCGACGGCTAACCCCTTTATGGGGTAAATACGTTTCATGTATTTGAGTTCCAGAGAGAGCGGACAGGGCAGTGCATGAAGATGATGGGCAAGTGTGATCCGTGTTTTGTCTCCGGTTATTTTCTTGGATTCCTCCATTCGGTGTTGTTGTCTTGGAATGGATTTTTAAATACTCGAGTATTGTATTTCAGTTTCCTTGTTGTTCCGGCCTGTGTTGCCGAGGTATTGATTTGTACAGTGATGTATATGTTTTCATTGGTTATGGTTTTGAATACCATTTGTATCGTCTTTCTTTCTATTGTATGTAGACCTTATCGGTCAAGTTTGTAGTTCCGCGTATGTTTAGCCTTGTGGGTCCCACGGCGGGGCTCACGGCGCTGTAATATACCCTGAATAACTTGGGGGTGTTACAGAATATGGTATCGGAGCTTAGGTTTATGGATACCTAGGTTGTCGGTCTTTTGGGTCGATTGAGTCGGCATTTGCCCACAGTATCACTACTCTGCCATCATCACAGTGCGACCGGTACTTGTAAGTCCTCTCACTCTTCTTGTATTCTTCTTAATCGTTTCGTCTATAGCTTGGTATTCTTGGAAATTGGTCACTTCGAGAATGTGCGATTCGGATTATACTTACGCATGTATGTGCCCTTCAGATTCGCCAAAAATAGAAAATTTCCGGGAAACAAAAATACAAGAAGAGTGAGAGGACTTACAAGTACCGGTCGCACGGTGATGATGGCAGAGTAGTGATACTGTGGGCAAATGCCGACTCAATCGACCCAAAAGACCGACAGCCTAGGTATCCATAAACCTAAGCTCTGATACCATATTCTGTAACACCCCCAAGTTATTCAGGGTATATTACAGCGCCGTGAGCCCCGCCGTGGGACCCACAAGGCTAAACATACGCGGAACTATAGACTTGACCGATAAGGTCTACATACAATAGGAAGAAAGACGATACAAATGGTATTCAAAACCATAACCAATGAAGACATATACATCACTGTACAAATCAATACCTCGGCAACACAGCCGAACAACAAGGAAATCAAATACAATACTCGGTATTTAAAAATCCATTCGATACAACAACACCGAATGGAGGAATCCAAGAAAATAACCGGAGACAAAACACGATATCACACTTGCCCATCATCTTCATGCCGACCGATACCCTCTGTCGCTCTCGGAACGAAATACATGAAACGTATTTCCATAAAGGGTTAGCCGTCGAATAGCTAGTGCAAGTATAACAATATGAAACGTAATACTTCTCGACAATAAAGTAAATGTAATCCGTCAATTCATCAATATCCGTCAATTCATCAATTTAAGACTAGTATTCGAATGACTAAAATCTCAAGGCGTAGGTGAATGCCGTAAAACGGTTCGTTCATATCATACGCCGTTACATGTAGGAATGCCGTCAAAACGTTCGTTCATTACATGCCAACATTATTTCATATGAATGCCGTAAACGGTTCGTTCATATCAACCATGGAATCGCACTGCAGGCTACGAAACCCTCGAGGACCATAGGCCCGTCCCGAGTGGCTAGAAATAATCATATCATCAATATTTCATACTTTCAAAGTCGAACGCATAATCATAAATGTATACTTGCCTTAATAAACGTTGCGAAAATCGAAGAACACGGTTCGACCGAAGCTTGAACCACGAAGAAGACAACGAACGGAAGGGTTTCACTTGAGTTCTTCAAGGATTCCGTCCCTAAGTCATATCAATGATAAATCAACAATCGTGCGATGAATAATAATCGTACAACGCACAAACCCTCCTAGACCTTTTGTCGGCACCTTGAAGGCGTCGACTAATAACTCAACCAAAACGACGAATCAATACACTCCAACCAAGGAATAACGATGGGAATGATAGAATACACCTAAATCATCATCAATCCATCACTAATCTAAATTACTACGGATTAAAAGGATGAAGTCAAACAAAATCCCCAATTTCCAACACAAAATTCAAAGTGTTCTTGAATAATCTTTCAATAATCCGATGAATACTCCAACAAGACCATAATCATGCGTATATCACTTCATACCCCATGATTTTAACATCCAAAACATCATTACCCAATACAAAATCGAAATCCAAGATGTTGAAGAAATTACCTCTTGAAGATCCAAGCACTATGATTCGAAGAGCACGCGATAGAACGATGATCCGGGCTTAAAAATCGAAAATAGATGAAGAGAAATCACTCACTCAAGTGATAGGTGGAGAAACATCTTCCTCTCAAACCTCCTCTCTCGCCCAAGTGAAGAAATGGGAAAAGTATAGGTTGAATCGCACAAAAAACGCAGATATAGGGGTAATGTCATGTGTGCCGCGGCTCGATATGTGTGCCGCGGCACAGCCCAAAATTCGCTCCCGTGCTCGGCGGTGCCGCGGCTCAGCCTGTGTGCCGCGGCACCGGTACGGCGGTTTTGGCCGAATGGAAAATGAGTGACTTAGCTATTTCGACCATAACTCCCTGACTCCGATTGACTCACCGTTTGAACCATTGGAAAGCTAACTCGATGATTTATAATATTGCAAAGATTCAGAATTTTGGAGTTTCCAAGAATTTACGGTGATTTAACAAAGTCGAACTCATACGTGGAAAAGTCGCTAAAGAACACGGAATTCAACGAGCGATACCGAAACGAACTCGGATGACAAAAAGTGTAGAATTAATCATTCTCGGATGACGAAACGGTCCCAAGCAAGTTGTCAAAAACGGACTTCCGCCAAAAATAGAAAATTTCCGGAAACAAAATTACGGGTATTACATTCTACCCTCCTTAAAAGAAGTTTCGTCCGAAACTTAAAGCAGCAGGAGAAGAAATATTTCGCCAGAAAACTCAACGAGATACAAAAGAGCCGAAACTTACGCCCAAACGGCGAATAATCAATATAGAACACAACAATACATTACAGAAGGTAAACCAAACCAATGCCGAAAAGATACGAATTCACAATGCCCGAAGGCTCCAGCGGAAATACCGATACATCACAATGGCTCGAAAGCGAACAGCCCAAAGCTGCAAATCATCACAAAATAGATCTCAAAGAGACCAACTTTGATCGGACATACCCCTCGGCGTATGAACAACGATCGCAAATCGTCGGACATATCCAATACAACATGGACTACGAGCGATCAATCAATAAAACTCAAGAGGGACATCACCGTCGCCCGATCCGGAAATGTGTCCGTGCACATGTCCACCCGTATACGGAATCCGAGAATATACGTGTGACAATGTACCTAATTAGCCTCAAGAACTACGTCTCGTGTGCGGTCCAATGCGGAAATATCCACGCATGACCATCGGGTGCCGGCTAAAAATCCTACACATAACCAATCGGCACGCAGACATGATTCCGGATATGCCACGATACAACATGACAACGAAACTCAAGGGATAAAACATCGATATGGATCATACGACTCACCAAGTGAACGATGACACACGAATAATGAAAGATCGACACGACCAACAATATTCAAAGCAACCATCCCGGGATCAAAATCCCTAAGGACCGATTAACACGAGCAACGATCACAACACAACGATTCGGGAAATCCTCAACCCTCGGCGATCACAAAATTATCGAGTTCACAAAAATAATAGTGTCGCCTTGAGTCGGCCAACACGGCAATAATAATCCAACGGATGGGAACTCTCCTCGGCAGTCCCAATTCAATACTTCGATTACCGTAGAATGGCCAATCGATAACAACGATACAACGGATGAGAATATCTTTGACAACGGATGGGAATTATCTTCGATAATCCCAATTCAATACCTCGATTACCTTAGAACGGTCAATCGATAATCAATGATACGATAGAATAGATGTCCGGTGTCTTAAAACGAAAACCGAAACTGAGATGACAAAAGGATATATCAAACGTCCCCAATCGGTTAACGCAACATCATAGCAACAGTTCCAAATCGACGACAAAGATTCAACGATGCCTCAGAACGACATTAATCGCGAACAATAATAATCGATACATCGATACCGCGAACCGGCTATCGATAGCAACTTGCCAACAAGTATCGTAATGCACGAACCGGCCTTTTACAAACAATAGTAACATTTGGCATAATTTTCCGACGGGCGTCGTATCAATGATCCCCTGATATCAATACAATCATAAAGAGGCCGAGTCTCGAAATGATACACACATTCGTACACCTACACGATAACATTAATCTCATTGATTAATACAAGTATAAAACTTGCCTCGATATCAATACATCGAACTGTTACCAATTCAGTTGATTTCGTCTTACGAGTTCCTCGATCCGACCAAGTTAATCTACGAGCCCTTCAACCTTAACCGCAACACAACAGTCATAATCTATGATCAAACATCATATCTTATTGTAAAACGAAGGATTGATAATCAACCGGTTCAATGACGACCAATATCAATACCACCAAACTACGAACTCAATCGTTTCACCATATCTCGGCTAATCACAGTCTGAACAATCCAACTCAGACACTTACAAATCCTGTCCACAATACGAGTCGAAATATGATGATCATATCAGCAACCAATTCGGACCAATAATAAGGGTCTAAATGTTCCAAACTCAATTCTTAAACACGAATTGACAAGGTTCCCTTCTCGTAAATCCGTCGTTAAAATTTACTTATGACCGTTATCAATTCGAATCATCCGACTGGTTTAAAACAATAGATAATCATATTAAAAAGGTTATCGAACAATCCAATCATTCGATTTGAATATTTGCTCCGTACGTATGGGCTTCCAAATTCAGAGATGAATAATAGTCTAATCAAGCTCATAATCACATTCGTATTTCCTATACGAATATTATTTCCAACACATAGTTTAGCTCTAGATATGAACATTCCATATTCATTTTCAAAACATCAACACTTCTAAAAAATTTTTTTTTTTTTTTTTTTTTCACCTCGTATAATTCAAGAGTTCTTCAAGAACATGAAATATCCGAAATCACGTTCAGAACAACATATCCGAGGTATATATCTCCATGTTACCATTTTCTTCATCATGTCATTCATACAATCTCAAGAATCGCAACAAAACCCTTATCACCATATGAAGAAGATCTCAATGATCATATCAACATCCAAAATCTCTTATTACAATTCCAATGAATCTCGTATAGCATTATCACATGATACCATATAATACCTCAATACCGAATACCTTCCCGTACACAATCTTCTATGTACGATTACCACAAAACATACCTCTATCCGGACTTCCTTCCGAAATGTATACCATAGACCAAGAATATCCAAAATGACATCAACAATATCCGAATACTACAATCTTCACCCCAAAACCTTACGGGAGTATTACACGCCGTAAACCCTTCTCACAAGGATTTACCCGGCCAAGCACAATTTCAACAATTCCTGTCCAAAGTCATGACATACCAAATACGAGCATACGGCAAAATCAATACATATACTCAATTCAATAACATTTTCAAACATTCACAACGTCCTCGAGCATAATTAACCATCCACGATATTCAATATATAAACGAAGAAAAAATATATCCGGAAAATCGGGGTATTACACTCTACCCCCCTTAAAAATAAGTTTCGTCCTCGAAACTTACAATCACTCGTACAAACAACATTTCAACGGGAATTCAATTTCACCAAGAATTATCGAATAATTCGAACAACATACTTACAAGTCCGCGAAGTCGAAGATCTCCTGTGATACTAGCATGCGACTCCTAAACAAAGTCTCAACATAATACCGATACACACCATTATCGAAATTAGCAACTTAACAAAATCTCAAGGAAGAGTTCACGTCCGTGACCACGGCCACGATTCTTCCTACTTTCAGCCAACATTCTGAAGGGCACATACATGCGTAAGTATAATCCGAATCGCACATTCTCGAAGTGACCAATTTCCAAGAATACCAAGCTATAAACGAAACGATTAAGAAAAAATACAAGAAGAGTGAGAGGACTTACAAGTACCGGTCGCACGGTGATGATGGCAGAGTAGTGATACTGTGGGCAAATGCCGACTCAATCGACCCAAAAGACCGACAGCCTAGGTATCCATAAACCTAAGCTCTGATACCATATTCTGTAACACCCCCAAGTTATTCAGGGTATATTACAGCGCCGTGAGCCCCGCCGTGGGACCCACAAGGCTAAACATACGCGGAACTATAGACTTGACCGATAAGGTCTACATACAATAGGAAGAAAGACGATACAAATGGTATTCAAAACCATAACCAATGAAGACATATACATCACTGTACAAATCAATACCTCGGCAACACAGGCCGGAACAACAAGGAAACTGAAATACAATACTCGAGTATTTAAAAATCCATTCCAGTACAACAACACTGAATGGAGGAATCCAAGAAAATAACCGGAGACAAAACACAGTATCACACTTGCCCATCATCTTCATGCCGACCCGATACCCGTCTGTCCGCTCTCCGGGAACCTGAAATACATGAAACGTATTTCCCCCATAAAGGGGTTAGCCGTCGAATAGCTAGTGCAAGTATAACAATATGAAACGTAATACTTCTCGACAATAAAGTAAATGTAATCCGTCAATTCATCAATATCCGTCAATTCATCAATTTAAGACTAGTATTAGGAATGACTAAAATCTCAAGGCGTAGGTGAATGCCGTAAAAGCGGTTCGTTCATATCATACGCCGTTACATGTAGGAATGCCGTCAAAGCGGTTCGTTCATTACATGCCAACATTATTTCATATGAATGCCGTAGAAGCGGTTCGTTCATATCAACCATGGAATCGCACTGGAGGCTACGAAACCCTCGAGAGGACCATAGGCCCGTCCGGAGTGGCTAGAAATAATCATATCATCAATATTTCATACTTTCAAAGTCGAGAACGTACAATCATAAATGTATACTTGCCTTAATAAACGTTACGAAAATCCCGAAGAACACGGTTCGGCAGGAAGCTTGAACCACGAAGAAGACAACGAGCGGAAGGGTTTCGACTTGAGTTCTTCACAAGGATTCCGTCCTAAGTCATATCAATGATAAATCAACAATCGTACGATGAATAATAATCGTACAACGCACAAACCCCCTCCTAGACCTTTTGTCGGGCACCTTGAAGGCGTCGACTAATAACTCAACCAAAGCACGACGAATCAATACACTCCAACCAAGGAATAACGATGGGAATGATAGAATACACCTAAATCATCATCAATCCATCACTAATCTAAATTACTACGGATTAAAAGGATGAAGTCAATCAAAATCCCCAATTTCCAACACAAAATTCAAAGTGTTCTTGAATAATCTTTCAATAATCCGATGAATACTCCAACAAGACCATAATCATGCGTATATCACTTCATACCCCATGATTTTAACATCAAAACATCATTACCCAATACAAAATCGAAATCCAAGATGTTGAAGAAATTACCTCTTGAAGATCCAAGCACTATGATTCGAAGAGCACGCGATAGAGCGATGATCCGGGCTTAAAAATCGAAAATAGATGAAGAGAAATCACTCACTCAAGTGATAGGTGGAGAAACATCTTCCTCTCAAACCTCCTCTCTCGCCCAGTGAAGAAATGGGAAAAGTATAGGTTGAATCGCACAAAAACGCAGATATAGGGGTAATCTGTCATGTGTGCGCGGCTCGGTATATGTGTGCCGCGGCACAGGCCAAATTCGCTCCCGGGGCTCGCGGTGTGCCGCGGCTCAGCCAGTGTGCCGCGGCACCGTGCAGGCGGTTATGGCCGAATCTGGAAAATGAGAGTGACTTAGCTATTTCGACCATAACTCCCTCGTCTGGACTCCGATTGACTCACCGTTTGAACCATTGGAAAGCTAACTCGATGCTTTATAATATTGCAAAGATTCAGAATTTTTGGAGTTTCCAAGAATTTACGGTGATTTAACAAAGTCGAACTCATACGTGGAAAAGTCGCTAAAGAACACGGAATTCAACAGAACGATACCGAAACGAACTCGGATGACAAAAAGTGTAGAATTAATCATTCTCGGGATGACGAAACGGTCCCAAGCAAGTTGTCAAAAACGGACTTCCTTCCGAAATGTATACCATAGACCAAGAATATCCAAAATGACATCAACAATATCCGAATACTACAATCTTCACCCCAAAACCTTACGGGAGTATTACACGCCGTAAACCCTTCTCAC
Organism: Orobanche coerulescens; assembly: GCA_033398695.1. Lineage (NCBI taxonomy): Eukaryota > Viridiplantae > Streptophyta > Magnoliopsida > Lamiales > Orobanchaceae > Orobanche > Orobanche coerulescens. The sequence continues at coordinate 6,934,998 of CM065816.1, read as the reverse complement.
AAGGATTTACCCGGCCAAGCACAATTTTCCAAGTCATTTCAAAAATGTCAAAAAGACTGATGACGGTAATATTTTTCAAATACTAAAAAAAATCATTTTCCAAATACCGTCAAAACGATCAAGGTTAAAAAAAAATGCCAAAAAAAAAAATTTTTTAGAAGTGTTGATGTTTTGAAAATGAATATGGAATGTTCATATCTAGAGCTAAACTATGTGTTGGAAATAATATTCGTATAGGAAATACGAATGTGATTATGAGCTTGATGAGACTATTATTCATCTCTGAATTTGGAAGCCCATACGTACGGAGCAAATATTCAAATCGAATGATTGGATTGTTCGATAACCTTTTTAATATGATTATCTATTGTTTTAAACCAGTCGGATGATTCGAATTGATAACGGTCATAAGTAAATTTTAACGACGGATTTACGAGAAGGGAACCTTGTCAATTCGTGTTTAAGAATTGAGTTTGGAACATTTAGACCCTTATTATTGGTCCGAATTGGTTGCTGATATGATCATCATATTTCGACTCGTATTGTGGACAGGATTTGTAAGTGTCTGAGTTGGATTGTTCGATTGTGATTAGCCGAGATATGGTGAAACGATTGAGTTCGTAGTTTGGTGGTATTGATATTGGTCGTCATTGAACCGGTTGATTATCAATCCTTCGTTTTACAATAAGATATGATGTTTGATCATAGATTATGACTGTTGTGTTGCGGTTAAGGTTGAAGGGCTCGTAGATTAACTTGGTCGGGACTGAGGAACTCGTAAGACGAAATCAACTGAATTGGTAACAGTTCGATGTATTGATATCGAGGCAAGTTTTATACTTGTATTAATCAATGAGATTAATGTTATCGTGTAGGTGTACGAATGTGTGTATCATTTCGAGACTCGGCCTCTTTATGATTGTATTGATATCAGGGGATCATTGATACGACGCCCGTCGGAAAATTATGCCAAATGTTACTATTGTTTGTAAAAGGCCGGTTCGTGCATTACGATACTTGTTGGCAAGTTGCTATCGATAGCCGGTTCGCGGTATCGATGTATCGATTATTATTGTTCGCGATTAATGTCGTTCTGAGGCATCGTTGAATCTTTGTCGTCGATTTGGAACTGTTGCTATGATGTTGCGTTAACCGATTGGGGACGTTTGATATATCCTTTTGTCATCTCCGTTTCGGTGGTCGGTTTAAGACACCGGGACATCTATTCTATCGTATCATTGATTATCGATTGACCGTTCTAAGGTAATCGAGGTATTGAATTGGGATTATCGAAGATAATTCCCATCCGTTGTCAAAGATATTCTCATCCGTTGTATCGTTGTTATCGATTGGCCATTCTACGGTAATCGAAGTATTGAATTGGGACTGTCGAGGAGAGTTCCCATCCGTTGGATTATTATTGCCGTGTTGGCCGACTCAAGGCAGCACACTATTATTTTTGTGAACTCGATAATTTTGTGATCGCTGAGGGTTGAGGATTTCCCGAACTGTTGTGTTGTGATCGTTGCTCGTGTTAATCGGTCCTTAGGGATTTTGATCCCAGGATGGTTGCTTTGAATATTGTTGGTCGTGTCGATCTTTCATTATTCGTGTGTCATCGTTCACTTGGTGAGTCGTATGATCCATATTGGATGTTTTATCCCTTGAGTTTCGTTGTCATGTTGTATCGTGGCATATCCGGAATCATGTCTGCGTGCCGATTGGTTATGTGTAGGATTTTTAGCCGGGCACCCGATGGTCATGCGTGGATATTTCCGCATTGGACCGTGCACACGAGACGTAGTTCTTGAGGCTAATTAGGTACATTGTCACACGTATATTCTGGATTCCGTATACGGGGTGGACATGTGCACGGACACATTTCCGGATCGGGCGTACAGTGATGTCCCTCTTGAGTTTTATTGATTGATCGTTCGTAGTCCATGTTGTATTGGATATGTCCGACGATTTGCGACTGGTTGTTCATACGCCGAGGGGTATGTCCGACAGTCAGGTTGGTCTCTTTGAGATCTATTTTGTGATGATTTGCAGCTTTGGGCTGTTCGGCTTTCAGGCCATTGTGATGTATCGGTATTTCCGTTGGAGCCTTCGGGCATTGTGAATTCGTATCTTTTTCGGCATTGGTTTGGTTTACCTTCGGGTAATGTATTGTTGTGTTCTATATTGATTATTCGCCGTTTGGGCGTAAGTTTCGGCTCTTGTGTATCTCGTTGAGTTTTTCCTGGCGAAATATTTCTTCTCCCTGCCTGTTTTAAGTTTCGGGACGAAACTTCTTTTAAGGAGGGTAGCATGTAATACCCGTAATTTTGTTTCCCGGAAATTTTCTATTTTTGGCGGAAGTCCGTTTTTGACAACTTGCTTGGGACCGTTTCGTCATCCCGAGAATGATTAATTCTACACTTTTTGTCATCCGAGTTCGTTTCGGTATCGTTCTGTTGAATTCCGTGTTCTTTAGCGACTTTTCCACGTATGAGTTCGACTTTGTTAAATCACCGTAAATTCTTGGAAACTCCAAAAATTCTGAATCTTTGCAATATTATAAAGCATCGAGTTAGCTTTCCAATGGTTCAAACGGTGAGTCAATCGGACGAGGGAGTTATGGTCGAAATAGCTAAGTCCCTCTCATTTTCCAGATTCGGCCAAAACCGCTGTACCCGGTGCCGCGGCACACTGGGCTGAGCCGCGGCACACCGCCGAGCCACGGGAGCGAATTTTGGGCTGTGCCGCGGCACACATATCTTGAGCCGCGGCACACATGACAGATTACCCCTATATCTGCGTTTTTTGTGCGATTCAACCTATACTTTTCCCATTTCTTCACTTGGGCGAGAGAGGAGGTTTGAGAGGAAGATGTTTCTCCACCTATCACTTGAGTGAGTGATTTCTCTTCATCTATTTTCGATTTTTAAGCCCAGATCATCGTTCTATCGCGTGCTCTTCGAATCATAGTGCGTGGATCTTCAAGAGGTAATTTCTTCAACATCTTGGATTTCGATTTTGTATTGGGTAATGATGTTTTGGATGTTAAAATCATGGGGTATGAAGTGATATACGCATGATTATGGTCTTGTTGGAGTATTCATCGGATTATTGAAAGATTATTCAAGAACACTTTGAATTTTGTGTTGGAAATTGGGGATTTTGTTTGACTTCATCCTTTTAATCCGTAGTAATTTAGATTAGTGATGGATTGATGATGATTTAGGTGTATTCTATCATTCCCATCGTTATTCCTTGGTTGGAGTGTATTGATTCGTCGTTTTGGTTGAGTTATTAGTCGACGCCTTCAAGGTGCCCGACAAAAGGTCTAGGAGGGGTTTGTGCGTTGTACGATTATTATTCATCGTACGATTGTTGATTTATCATTGATATGACTTAGGACGGAATCCTTGTGAAGAACTCAAGTGAAACCCTTCCGTTCGTTGTCTTCTTCGTGGTTCAAGCTTCCGGTCGAACCGTGTTCTTCGGGATTTTCGTAACGTTTATTAAGGCAAGTATACATTTATGATTATACGTTCTCGACTTTGAAAGTATGAAATATTGATGATATGATTATTTCTAGCCACTCCGGGACGGGCCTATGGTCCTCTCGAGGGTTTCGTAGCCTGCAGTGCGATTCCATGGTTGATATGAACGAACCGTTTCTACGGCATTCATATGAAATAATGTTGGCATGTAATGAACGAACCGTTTTGACGGCATTCCTACATGTAACGGCGTATGATATGAACGAACCGTTTTTACGGCATTCACCTACGTCTTGAGATTTTAGTCATTCCGGAATACTAGTCTTAAATTGATGAATTGACGGATATTGATGAATTGACGGATTACATTTACTTTATTGTCGAGAAGTATTACGTTTCATATTGTTATACTTGCACTAGCTATTCGACGGCTAACCCCTTTATGGGGGAAATACGTTTCATGTATTTCAGGTTCCAGGAGAGCGGACAGACGGGTATCGGGTCGGCATGAAGATGATGGGCAAGTGTGATACTGTGTTTTGTCTCCGGTTATTTTCTTGGATTCCTCCATTCAGTGTTGTTGTACTGGAATGGATTTTTAAATACTCGAGTATTGTATTTCAGTTTCCTTGTTGTTCCGGCCTGTGTTGCCGAGGTATTGATTTGTACAGTGATGTATATGTCTTCATTGGTTATGGTTTTGAATACCATTTGTATCGTCTTTCTTCCTATTGTATGTAGACCTTATCGGTCAAGTCTATAGTTCCGCGTATGTTTAGCCTTGTGGGTCCCACGGCGGGGCTCACGGCGCTGTAATATACCCTGAATAACTTGGGGGTGTTACAGAATTGGGGGTTTATGTAACACCCCCAATCCGCTCAGGGATATTACACGCCGTAGAACCTTTCCTCAAGGATCTACCAGGCTGGTAACGACATTTAACATCTCGACAATGCCTTCAAGGCTACAATGACTCAGTAGACCGATTTGGTATTTCCACAAATACATACAACTCATGCCCACGCAGGGGACAAAATACAACTACACCCGTACAACGGGAACAATACAAAGAAATGAAAATAAAGTACAATCGAACCAACACACGATGTACGGTTCCTCATGTGATTAGTATCGATCATCTTTCATCATCCTTCGTGCCGACCCCGTGTTATGCTCCAAAACACGAATGCAAACAGACATCCACCCCCAAATACTCGGGGTTAGCAAAACTCCTTTGTTTTGCTAGTGCAAATACAAAGTGCAAATACGAGCCATACAATTCACATTCCACGAATAACAATAACCGAGGATCCTCAAAGATCCAAACGAAACGAAAAGTACTTCCCGAGGCAAGGGTTTGAGAAAACATTTCAAAAACGAAATATCATAAATCAATGGAAGTAATTTATAAAGCTTTAGAATGCCATCGAGAGTTTTAATAGAAAACAATTTAGGATTATCAAATCCTACTTTTCAAAACCGAAAGACAAAAGGGGTCACCGCCAAAGGTTTACTTTACGAAAATGACATTAACCAACCGTTGGGATTTTAGCCACAAATCCGTAAAACGACTTATACAAAACCAATGGTATTTTAGCCCCAAATCAGCTCAAATAACAGTTCACAATAACGACAAGGAGGTTCGTAACCAAACATCAAAATCCACAAATAAAGGATTTAAAACAAAAAACAAAAAACTCCAAAGGCCATCCTAGCCAAGTAAGCCAAACGAACACTTACCTCTTACACACTTAGTCAATGCATGCAATCATGAAAACCGTTCAAAGCACTCATTTCGGAAATGCCAATATCAAATCACATTTGCAAAAATGCACCACAATTAACCGTCGATCCACACCTCCGTGGACCCCTACCGAGACCCCGTCGGATCTAACCCGTAGTGGTTAAAAGCAAAGCTCGTCGATCCACACCTCCGTGGACCCCTACCGAGACCGCGACGGATCTAACCCGTAGTGAGCATACACACACACACGTTACTCATGCAACACTAATATGCTAAGAATGTAAGTTCATTAAGAATACTCACTAGAGATGGCCATTAACTCGACACCATTATCAAACTCTTCAAAATTACGATAACAAGATTAAATAAGGAAATACACGATTCCATAACTTAAACAATAGGAGTATCATCATAAAATCCTTCAACGTTCAAAATAACCAAATCATAACCAATTCTCAAAACACCGTTCACAAATCACACTCGTTTTGAAAGAAAGCCTTTAACGAGGCCAAACCGAAATCCTTTGAAACTTCATTTCAAATAACCAAACAACACACTAATACGATCACCGACCATCATATCCACAAAATAAGAAAAGTATGGGCAAGGTACTTGCCTCGATACCACGAGCACGGAACCACGAACGGATACGGCTCAACCGGGAAGCCGAACGCCCGATGCTAGCGAAAAGGAATACGACAACGAACGGAACGGAAGAATCAAGCACGACCGCGAGGAACCGACGGAAATGAACCTAACGATTCGAATAGCACAATCACAACCACTTCTAAACGATTACGGAAATGGAATACACCCGGAAACCCGCCTACGATTCATGTATATTCGCACAAAAATAACAACGAGGGCGGACCACAACCAAACCCTCTCGATTCCGTAAAACTATGAAAATATACCATGAATCCGTAGGAAAACTAATGATATCAACAAGATTAATCATATTCATCAAGAATCCATCAACAAAACGGAAAGAATCGGACAAAACCCCAAAATCCCCAATTATCCAAAAAGGTAGGGTTTCAAGAGATATTACCTTGAGTGATTCAAGTATTTAGATTCGTAAAACACGCGTTGGATTTATTGTGCAGGCTTCACAACCGAAGAAGAATGATGAAAATCAACCCTCCAAATGATAATGATGAGAAGCTCTCCTCCTCTCTCACTCTCTCTCGCGTCTAAGGAAAAAGAAGGAGGAAATGAGCTGTTCACGCCCAAAACAACACATTTATAGTGTAACACAGCAGAACCTATCGGCCAGCCTATCGGCCGATAGGCCCAACCGATACCCATACGGAATGCCGGCAGTAGAGTCTATCGACCCCCCCTATCGGCCGAAAGGCTCCTGGAAGTGCTCGGCAAAAAACTTAAACGACCATAACTCTCTCGTCCGGACTCCGATTGACTCACCGTTTGAACCATTGGAAAGCTAACTCGATGTTCTATAATATTGCAAAGATTTATAATTTTTGGAGTTACCAAAAATTAATGGTGATCTAACAAAGACGAACTCATACTTAGAAAAGTCGTTTAGAAATCCTGAATTCAACAAAACGACACCGAAACCCGAACCTGAATACGAACCGAAGATACGGTTACGAAGTACTCACAAAGACGAATCTAAGAGCTAGTAGGACACACAATTCCGACCACCCGAAGGCTCGAAATTCGACAACGGAAGGTAATTACCCCAAACTTTGGGAAATTACGAAAATGGCCCAATTGCCCGAAAATCACCATACGTCAACGAATAACCAAACCGAAGTTCACAACACGTCTAACAAAGTTAAACGGACTTGCGGGAAACTCGAAACAGCAGTTTCGGTCGAGATTCGCAAGAATCGAACTCAAGTGCGGAAAAGTCGCTAAAAAGCACAGAACTCAACGAAACGACACAAACGAACTCGGATGTCAAAAGTGTAGAATTAATCATTCTCGAATGACGAAGCGGTCATGAGCGAGTCGTCAAAACGGACTCCGACCGAAAAAAAGAATTAGGAAATCGAAAATTGCGGATATTACATTCTACCCTCCTTAAAAGAAGTTTCGTCCCGAAACTTAAAACAAGTAGGGAGAAGAAATATTCCGCCAGGAGAAACTCAACGAGACACACCGGAATGCGTAACTAATGCCCAACGGCGAAATGTTACAAACAACGCAAAGGAATATACGGCGTGTAAACACGCTCCATGGTGACCAACACAACGTCGCCGTTAGGGATATAATAAAACCGACAAGTGACAAGCGTCATCAAACGGATACTATAGCCAAGTCAATTATCCGATAATCACAAAACACAACGAACGAAAATCAATATGATTGACCAACCCAACGGTACATCAATCAAAACGCGAGTCGGCCCGAGCAGACACGGAATCCCATCGCCTAAGGGATGGAAGATTGAAACCGAAACTCATTTCCCGAACTAAGGGAATTACGAAGGAGCCCGAGCGTTCAACACGCACGACACGAGAACAAAAACCGAACAAACAACCGATCGAGACAACAAAAATCGAAGAATCATGTTCGAATCACGAAGAACAATAACGTTCAACAATAACTCCCGATGATCCGCGAGAACTACAAGACATGCATTCCCATAAGATCCACAGGAAAGGGAATAGCGATTGAAAAGTCACAACGACAAATAAGTTATTCAAAATGATATCACACTGCTCGATAGACAAAAACAAGGGCAGGACAAGCTCGAAATGTCAACGAACATAAATGAGTCGACAAAGTAGAAAATACGAAGTTGAAATCCGATCCCTTCGAATAAAAGGACTAGTAGAACCAAATGATGTTACTCCCGAACAAAGTTCACAAGAATCGAACCGAACTCGAAAAAAGTCACACCGATAACCAGATCGGCCCACAACAAGATCACAGCTCGTTCGGACGATGAAACTGAAATACCGAACAAGTTCATAAAGTACCAACGAACAAGAGCGAATCGATAGACTGGGGAAGAGAAAACACAGAAGTCAAAATAGTACGGGCATTACCTCCGACCTCGTCCACGAAATTCACAAAAACGGGAGCAAGGTAACAAGACATTAAACAATCGACGTATAACGGAACCATCACCGATGTACACGGTCATACCAAACCAAGCTCTAACAGCTCGCACATGCGCGACAACGCAGGAATCACTACGAGGCGATAATATTCAACACCAACATCCCGCCTCTCACAGGGGCTAACGCAACAAATGTGTGGAAAGCGACTCAACGCTCACACCACCAATTCGGTCATACTCGGGAGAAAGTATCAAAAGGACAACGCGAACATCACACATACATACCCAGCCCTCAAACGGGAATGGATAGGTTTTTTAAAAAAAAAAAAAAAAAAAAAAAAAATCATGGGGATATTACACGCCCAAGTTATTCAGGGTATATTACAGCGCCGTGGGTCCCACGGCGGGGCTCACGGCGCTGTAATATACCCTGAATAACTTGGTCTCTTTGAGATCTATTTTGTGATGATTTGCAGCTTTGGGCTGTTCGGCTTTCAGGCCATTGTGATGTATCGGTATTTCCGTTGGAGCCTTCGGGCATTGTGAATTCGTATCTTTTTCGGCATTGGTTTGGTTTACCTTCGTGTAATGTATTGTTGTGTTCTATATTGATTATTCGCCGTTTGGGCGTAAGTTTCGGCTCTTGTGTATCTCGTTGAGTTTTTCCTGGCGAAATATTTCTTCTCCCTGCCTGTTTTAAGTTTCGGGACGAAACTTCTTTTAAGGAGGGTAGAATGTAATACCCGTAATTTTGTTTCCCGGAAATTTTCTATTTTTGGCGGAAGTCCGTTTTTGACAACTTGCTTGGGACCGTTTCGTCATCCCGAGAATGATTAATTCTACACTTTTTGTCATCCGAGTTCGTTTCGGTATCGTTCTGTTGAATTCCGTGTTCTTTAGCGACTTTTCCACGTATGAGTTCGACTTTGTTAAATCACCGTAAATTATTGGAAACTCCAAAAATTCTGAATCTTTGCAATATTATAAAGCATCGAGTTATCTTTCCAATGGTTCAAACGGTGAGTCAATCGGAGTCCATACGAGTGAGTTATGGTCGAAATAGCTAAGTCACTCTCATTTTCCAGATTCGGCCAAAACCGCCTGTACCCGGTGCCGCGGCACACCTGGGCTGAGCCGCGGCACACTGCCGAGCCCTGGGAGCGAATTTTGGGCCTGTGCCGCGGCACACATATACTGAGCCGCGGCACACATGACAGATTACCCCTATATCTGCGTTTTTTGTGCGATTCAACCTATACTTTTCCCATTTCTTCACTTGGGCGAGAGAGGAGGTTTGAGAGGAAGATGTTTCTCCACCTATCACTTGAGTGAGTGATTTCTCTTCATCTATTTTCGATTTTTAAGCCCGGATCATCGTTCCATCGCATGCTCTTCGAATCATAGTGCTTGGATCTTCAAGAGGTAATTTCTTCAACATCTTGGATTTCGATTTTGTATTGGGTAATGATGTTTTGGATGTTAAAATCATGGGGTATGAAGTGAGATACGCATGATTATGGTCTTGTTGGAGTATTCATCGGATTATTGAAAGATTATTCAAGAACACTTTGAATTTTGTGTTGGAAATTGGGGATTTTGTTTGACTTCATCCTTTTAATCCGTAGTAATTTAGATTAGTGATGGATTGATGATGATTTAGGTGTATTCTATCATTCCCATCATTATTCCTTGGTTGGAGTGTATTGATTCGTCGTTTTGGTTGAGTTATTAGTCGATGCCTTCAAGGTGCCCGACAAAAGGTCTAGGAGGGGGGGTTTGTGCGTTGTACGATTATTATTCATCGTACGATTGTTGATTTATCATTGATATGACTTAGGGACGGAATCCTTGTGAAGAACTCAAGTCGGAACCCTTCCGTTCGTTGTCTTCTTCGTGGTTCAAGCTTCCCGGTCGAACCGTGTTCTTCGGGATTTTCGGTAACGTTTATTAAGGCAAGTATACATTTATGATTGTACGTTCTCGACTTTGAAAGTATGAAATATTGATGATATGATTATTTCTAGCCACTCCGGGACGGGCCTATGGTCCTCTGAGGGTTTCGTAGCCTCTGGTGCGATTCCATGGTTGATATGAACGAACCGTTTCTACGGCATTCATATGAAATAATGTTGGCATGTAATGAACGAACCGTTTTGACGGCATTCCTACATGTAACGGCGTATGATATGAACGAACCGTTTTTACGGCATTCACATACGTCTTGAGATTTTAGTCATTTCGGAATACTAGTCTTATATTGTTGAATTGACGGATATTGATGAATTGACGGATTACATTTACTTTATTGTCGAGGAGTATTATGTCTCATATTGTTATACTTGCACTAGCTATTCGACGGCTAACCCCTTTATGGGAAATACGTTTCATGTATTTGAGTTCCAGGAGAGCGGATGACGGGTATCGGGTCCGCATGAAGATGATGGGCAAGTGTGATCTTGTGTTTTGTCTCGGTTATTTTCTTGGATTCCTCCATTCGGTGTTGTTGTCTTTGGAATGGATTTTTAAATACTCGAGTATTGTATTTGATTTCCTTGTTGTTCCGGCTGTGTTGCCGAGGTATTGATTTGTACAGTGATGTATATGTTTTCATTGGTTATGGTTTTGAATACCATTTGTATCGTCTTTCTTTCTATTGTATGTAGACCTTATCGGTCAAGTTTGTAGTTCCGCGTATGTTTAGCCTTGTGGGTCCCACGGCGGGGCTCACGGCGCTGTAATATACCCCTGAATAACTTGGGGTGTTACGAGAATATGGTATCGGAGCTTAGGTTTATGGATACCTAGGTTGTCGGTCTTTTGGGTCGATTGAGTCGGCATTTGTCCACAGATCACTACTCTGCCATCATCACGGCGACCGGTACTTGTAAGTCCTCTCACTCTTCTTGTATTCTTCTTAATCGTTTGCCTATAGCATGGTATTCTTGGAAATTGGTCACTTCGAGAATGTGCGATTCGGATTATACTTACGCATGTATGTGCCCTTCAGATTGTTGGCTGAAAGTAGGAAGAATCGTGGCCGTGGTCACGGACGTGAACTCTTCCTTGAGATTTTGTTAAGTTGCTAATTTCGATAATGGTGTGTATCGGTATTATGTTGAGACTTTGTTTAGGAGTCGCATGCTAGTATCACGGGAGATCTTCGACTTCGCGGACTTGTAAGTATGTTGTTCGAATTATTCGATAATTCTTGGTGAAATTGAATTCCCGTTGAAATGTTATTGAATTGAGTATATGTATTGATTTTGCCGTATGCTCGTATTTGGTATGTCATGACTTTGGACAGGAATTGTTGAGATTGGCTAAGAATGGAATTATTACGTACGTTAATAAGGTGAGATTACGTACGTAAGATTGGCATGGTTACGTACGTTAAGGCTAAGGTATTACGTACGTAACGAAGGCATCGGACAGAACCGAGTCCTGGTCGGCAGGTGGGACCCTGTTTCGGCACTTTCGGCGGAGGATGTTGACAGGTGAGTCAACGTACGTTTTACGTACGTTATACAGGACGTGTTACGTACGTAACACAACCATTGTACCGTAGCATGTCAACTGGTATATTACGTACGTTTTATGGTATGGGTTACGGACGTAATGGACTGCACGGAATGAGACAGTGAGTTGGTTACGTACGTTATGGATATTGGATTACGTACGTTAAAGTTGTTACGTACGTTAAGAAAGGACACTTACGTACGTAATGAGAGTGCAATTTATATATTGAAGTGTTGCCTTTCATTTCTCTCACGATCCTTTGAGATATTTCCCTCCAAAACTCGTCCCTCTTTACTTTTAAGAGTGTTTTAAACACTTTTAACATGATTGTGAGCTTGGAATCCTGGAATTAGAGCTTGGTTATGGAACTATTGTTGATTCTTGAAGTGATTTCTTGTGTTATCCATATTCTATGAGGTTTATGTTGAAGGAAGATAATGATACGCTTTGAATATGTTGTTTATGATTATGGAATCATAGAGATCTTGATGTTCTTGAGGCCATATGATGACTATGATGATTTAATGATTCTTGGAATGGAGTTCAATTATTCTTTCTTCGTGGTTCGTCCATACAAGATAATCCTCGTATCCCTTTGATAGTGGCTCATTTTTTTTTTCTTTTTGGATTACTACTTGGGAGGAGGTATGTTGGGAATCGTGTATTTTGATGTTCGTCCTATTTCAATGAAAATGCATAAATTGGACTGTAATTTTATCCGCTGCGTGAGTATTTTTGAAATGGATTTTGGTATTTTGCCAACTGAAATTTTATTTTGTAAAACCGATTCCCTAAAATGAGTTTTGGCATTTTTAACCTTGATCGTTTTGACGGTATTTGGAAAATAATTTTTTTTAGTATTTGAAAAATATTACCGTCATCAGTCTTTTTGACATTTTTGAAATGACTTGGAAAATTGTGCTTAGCCGGGTAAATCCTTGTGAGAAGGGTTTACGGCGTGTAATACTCCAGTTAGGTTTTGGGGTGAAGATTGTAGTATTCGGATATTGTTGATGTCATTTTGGATATTCTTGGTCTATGGTATACATTTCGGAAGGAAGTCCGGATAGAGGTATGTTTTGTGGTAATCGTACATAGAATATTGTGTACGGGAAGGTATTCGGTATTGAGGTATTATATGGTATCATGTGATGATGCTATACGAGATTCATTGGAATTGTAATAAGAGATTTCGGATGTTGATATGATCATTGAGATCTTCTTCATATGGTGATAAGGGTTTTGTTGCGATTCTTGAGATTGTATGAATGACATGATGAAGAAAATAGTAACATGGAGATATATACCTCGGATATGTTGTTCTGAACGTGATTTCGGATATTTCATGTTCTTGAAGAACTCTTGAATTATACGAGGTGATGAAAAAAAAAAATTTTTTAGAAGTGTTGATGTTTTGAAAATGAATATGGAATATTCATATCTAGAGCTAAACTATGTGTTGGAAATAATATTCGTATAGGAAATACGAATGTGATTATGAGCTTGATGAGACTATTATTATTCTCTGAATTTTGAAGCCCATAATTAAGGAGAAAATTTTCAAATCTAATGATTGGATTTTTCGATAACATTTTTAATATGATTATCTATTGTTTTGAACCAGTCGGATGATTCGAATTGATAACGGTCATAAGTAAATTTTAACGACGGATTTACGAGAAGGGAACCTTGTCAATTCGTGTTTAAGAATTGAGTTTGGAACATTTAGACCCTTATTATTGGTCCGAATTGGTTGCTGATATGATCATCATATTTCGACTCGTATTGTGGACAGGATTTGTAAGTGTCTGAGTTGGATTGTTCAGACTGTGATTAGCCGAGATATGGTGAAACGATTGAGTTCGTAGTTTGGTGGTATTGATATTGGTCGTCATCGAACCGGTTGATTATCAATCCTTCGTTTTACAATAAGATATGATGTTTGATCATAGATTATGACTGTGTGTAGATTAAGGTTGAAGGGCTCGTAGATTAACTTGGTCGGGACTGAGGAACTCGTAAGACGAAATCAACTGAATTGGTGACAGTTCGATGTATTGATATCGAGGCAAGTTTTATACTTGTATTAATCAATGAGATTAATGTTATCGTGTAGGTGTACGAATGTGTGTATCATTTCGAGACTCGGCCTCTTTATGATTGTATTGATATCAGGGGATCATTGATACGACGCCCGTCGGAAAATTATGCCAAATGTTACTGTTGTTTGTAAAAGGCCGGTTCGAGGCATTACGATACTTGTTGGCAAGTTGCTATCGATAGCCGGTTCGCGGTATCGATGTATCGATTATTATTGTTCGCGATTAATGTCGTTCTGAGACATCGTTGAATCTTTGTCGTCGAATTGGAACTGTTGCTATGATGTTGCGTTAACCGATTGGGGACGTTTGATATATCCTTTTGTCATCTCCGTTTCGGTGGTCGGTTTAAGACACCGGGACATCTATTCTATCGTATCATTGATTATCGATTGACCGTTCTAAGGTAATCGAGGTATTGAATTGGGATTATCGAAGATAATTCCCATCCGTTGTCAAAGATATTCTCATCCGTTGTATCGTTGTTATCGATTGGCCATCCTACGGTAATCGAAGTATTGAATTGGGACTGCCGAGGAGAGTTCCCATCCGTTGGATTATTATTGCCGTGTTGGCCGACTCAAGGCAGCACACTATTATTTTTGTGAACTCGATAATTTTGTGATCGCTGAGGGTTGAGGATTTCCCGAACTGTTGTGTTGTGATCGTTGCTCGTGTTAATCGGTCCTTAGGGATTTTGATCCCAGGATGGTTGCTTTGAATATTGTTGGTCGTGTCGATCTTTCATTATTCGTGTGTCATCGTTCACTTGGTGAGTCGTATGATCCATATTGGATGTTTTATCCCTTGAGTTTCGTTGTCATGTTGTATCGTGGCATATCCGGAATCATGTCTGCGTGCCGATTGGTTATGTGTAGGATTTTTAGCCGGGCACCCGATGGTCATGCGTGGATATTTCCGCATTGGACCGTGCACACGAGACGTAGTTCTTGAGGCTAATTAGGTACATTGTCACACGTATATTCTGGATTCCGTATACGGGGTGGACATGTGCACGGACACATTTCCGGATCGGGCGTAATGTGATGTCCCTCTTGAGCTTTATTGATTGATCGTTCGTAGTCCATGTTGTATTGGATATGTCCGACGATTTGCATCGGTTGTTCATACGCCGAGGGTATGTCCGATCGAGTTGGTCTCTTTGAGATCTATTTTGTGATGATTTGCGGCTTTGGGCATTTCGGCTTTCGAGCCATTGTGATGTATCGGTATTTCCGTTGGAGCCTTCGGGCATTGTGAATTCGTATCTTTTCGGCATTGGTTTGGTTTACCTTCGGGTAATGTATTGTTGTGTTCTATATTGATTATTCGCCGTTTGGGCGTAAGTTTCGCTCTTGTGTATCTCGTTGAGTTTTCTGGCGAAATATTTCTTCTCCTGTTTTAAGTTTCGGAGACGAAACTTCTTTTAGGAGGGTAGAATGTAATACCGTAATTTTGTTTCCCGGAAATTTTCTATTTTTGGCGGAAGTCCGTTTTTGACAACTTGCTTGGGACCGTTTCGTCATCCGAGAATGATTAATTCTACACTTTTTGTCATCCGAGTTCGTTTCGGTATCGTTCGTTGAATTAGTGTTCTTTAGCGACTTTTCCACGTATGAGTTCGACTTTGTTAAATCACCGTAAATTCTTGGAAACTCCAAAAATTCTGAATCTTTGCAATATTATAAAGCATCGAGTTAGCTTTCCAATGGTTCAAACGGTGAGTCAATCAGAGTCCATACGAGGGAGTTATGGTCGAAATAGCTAAGTCACTCTCATTTTCAGTTCGGCCAAAACACTTTGCCGGTGCCGCGGCACACAGGCTGAGCCGCGGCACCGCCGAGCCACAGGGAGCGAATTTTGGGCTGTCGCGGCACACATATCTTGAGCCGGCACACATGATTACCCTATATCTGCGTTTTTGTGCGATTCAACCTATACTTTTCCCATTTCTTCACTTGGGCGAGAGAGGAGGTTTGAGAGGAAGATGTTTCTCCACCTATCACTTGAGTGAGTGATTTCTCTTCATCTATTTTCGATTTTTAAGCCGGATCATCGTTCCATCGCATGCTCTTGAATCATAGTGCTTGGATCTTCAAGAGGTAATTTCTTCAACATCTTGGATTTCGATTTTGTATTGGGTAATGATGTTTTGGATGTTAAAATCATGGGGTATGAAGTGAGATACGCATGATTATGGTCTTGTTGGAGTATTCATCGGATTATTGAAAGATTATTCAAGAACACTTTGAATTTTGTGTTGGAAATTGGGGATTTTGTTTGACTTCATCCTTTTAATCCGTAGTAATTTAGATTAGTGATGGATTGATGATGATTTAGGTGTATTCTATCATTCCCATCGTTATTCCTTGGTTGGAGTGTATTGATTCGTCCGTTTGGTTGAGTTATTAGTCGATGCCTTCAAGGTGCGACAAAGGTCTAGGAGGGTTTGTGCGTTGTACGATTATTCATCGCACGATTGTTGATTTATCATTGATATGACTTAGGACGGAATCCTTGTGAAGAACTCAAGTCGGAACCCTTGTTCGTTGTCTTCTTCGTGGTTCAAGCTTCCGGTCGAACCGTGTTCTTCGGGATTTTCGGTAACGTTTATTAAGGCAAGTATACATTTATGATTGTACATTCTCGACTTTGAAAGTATGAAATATTGATGATATGATTATTTCTAGCCACTCACGGGCCTATGTAGTCTACGAGGGTTTCGTAGCCTCAGTGCGATTCCATGGTTGATATGAACGAACCGTTTACGGCATTCATATGAAATAATGTTGGCATGTAATGAGCGAACCGTTGACGGCATTCCTACATGTAACGGCGTATGATATGAACGAACCGTTTTACGGCATTCACATACGTCTTGAGATTTTAGTCATTAGGAATACTAGTCTTATATTGATGAATTGACGGATATTGATGAATTGACGGATTACATTTACTTTATTGTCGAGGAGTATTATGTCTCATATTGTTATACTTGCACTAGCTATTCGACGGCTAACCCCTTTATGGGGAAATCGTTTCATGTATTTCGAGTTCGGGAGAGCGGATGAGACGGGTATCGGAGTGCATGAAGATGATGGGCAAGTGTGATCTGTGTTTTGTCTCCGGTTATTTTCTTGGATTCCTCCATTCGGTGTTGTTGTCTTGGAATGGATTTTTAAATACTCGAGTATTGTATTTGATTTCCTTGTTGTTCGGCTGTGTTGCGAGGTATTGATTTGTACAGGTGATGTATATGTTTTCATTGGTTATGGTTTTGAATACCATTTGTATCGTCTTTCTTTCTATTGTATGTAGACCTTATCGGTCAAGTTTGTAGTTCAGCGTATGTTTAGCCTTGTGGGTCCCACGGCGGGCTCACGTGTGTAATATACTGAATAACTTGGGGGTGTTAGAATAGACGGCTAGGTATCCATAAACCTAAGCTCGATACCATATTCCGTAACACCCCAAGTTATTCAGTATATTACAGCGCCGTGAGCCCCGCCGTGGGACCCACAAGGCTAAACATACGCGGAACTATAGACTTGACCGATAAGGTCTACATACAATAGGAAGAAAGACGATACAAATGGTATTCAAAACCATAACCAATGAAGACATATACATCACTGTACAAATCAATACCTCGGCAACACAGGCCGGAACAACAAGGAAACTGAAATACAATACTCGAGTATTTAAAAATCCATTCCAGTACAACAACACTGAATGGAGGAATCCAAGAAAATAACCGGAGACAAAACACGATCACACTTGCCCATCATCTTCATGCCGACCCGATACCCGTCTGTCCGCTCTCTCGGAACTGAAATACATGAACCGTATTTCCCCCATAAAGGGGTTAGCCGTCGAATAGCTAGTGCAAGTATAACAATATGAAACGTAATACTTCTCGACAATAAAGTAAATGTAATCCGTCAATTCATCAATATCCGTCAATTCATCAATTTAAGACTAGTATTCCGGAATGACTAAAATCTCAAGACGTAGGTGAATGCCGTAAAAACGGTTCGTTCATATCATACGCCGTTACATGTAGGAATGCCACAAACGGTTCGCTCATTACATGCCAACATTATTTCATATGAATGCCGTAGAAACGGTTCGTTCATATCAACCATGGAATCGCACTGCAGGCTACGAAACCCTCGTAGGACCATAGGCCCGGAGTGGCTAGAAATAATCATATCATCAATATTGCATACTTTCAAAGTCGAGAACATACAATCATAAATGTATACTTGCCTTAATAAACGTTACCGAAAATCCCGAAGAACACGGTTCGACCGGGAAGCTTGAACCACGAAGAAGACAACGAACGGAAGGATTTCGACTTGAGTTCTTCACAAGGATTCCGTCCCTAAGTCATATCAATGATAAATCAACAATCGTACGATGAATAATAATCGTACAACGCACAAACCCCCCTCCTAGACCTTTTGTCGGGCACCTTGAAGGCGTCGACTAATAACTCAACCAAAACGACGAATCAATACACTCCAACCAAGGAATAACGATGGGAATGATAGAATACACCTAAATCATCATCAATCCATCACTAATCTAAATTACTACGGATTAAAAGGATGAAGTCAAACAAAATCCCCAATTTCCAACACAAAATTCAAAGTGTTCTTGAATAATCTTTCAATAATCCGATGAATACTCCAACAAGACCATAATCATGCGTATATCACTTCATACCCCATGATTTTAACATCCAAAACATCATTACCCAATACAAAATCGAAATCCAAGATGTTGAAGAAATTACCTCTTGAAGATCCACGCACTATGATTCGAAGAGCACGCGATAGAACGATGATCCGGGCTTAAAAATCGAAAATAGATGAAGAGAAATCACTCACTCAAGTGATAGGTGGAGAAACATCTTCCTCTCAAACCTCCTCTCTCGCCAAGTGAAGAAATGGGAAAAGTATAGGTTGAATCGCACAAAAACGCAGATATAGGGGTAATCTGTCATGTGTGCCGCGGCTCAAGATATGTGTGCCGCGGCACAGGCCCAAAATTCGCCTGTGGCTCGGCGGTGCCGCGGCTCAGCCTGTGTGCCGCGGCACCGGGTACAGCGGTTTTGGCCGAACTGAAAATGAGAGTGACTTAGCTATTTCGACCATAACTCCTCGTGCTCTGACTCCGATTGACTCACCGTTTGAACCATTGGAAAGCTAACTCGATGCTTTATAATATTGCAAAGATTCAGAATTTTTGGAGTTTCCAAGAATTTACGGTGATTTAACAAAGTCGAACTCATACGTGGAAAAGTCGCTAAAGAACACGGAATTCAACAGAACGATACCGAAACGAACTCGGATGACAAAAAGTGTAGAATTAATCATTCTCGGGATGACGAAACGGTCCCAAGCAAGTTGTCAAAAACGGACTTCCGCCAAAAATAGAAAATTTCCGGGAAACAAAATTACGGGTATTACATTAAATGTACTTGAGGCTCTTATGATCGGTAAAGATCTGACAATGAGTGCCGTACAAATAATGTCTCCAAATTTTCAGTGCAAAGACTACAGCTGCTAACTCCAAATCATGAGTCGGGTAATTGACCTCGTATGGTTTCAGCTGCCGAGAAGCATAGGCAATCACCTTATCTTTTTGCATCAACACACATCCCAGACCCTGATTTGAAGCGTCGCTGTACACCATGAATCCATCTGGTAATGCTAATATTGTAATATCCGGAATTTCTACTATTGTTGTTTGATATTATTTTATCCGAGTTATATTGTACAGCGTGGAATCTGTACAGTATGGATAAAATAAATAAAGGACTGAGATTTCGGTATCGGTATAATTGTCGTATCTGGTCGACAGTTGCATTGAGGATATCGTTTATCAGGTTATCGCACTTTTGATATTGGGTATATCGTATGAGAATGTTATTGGATTCAGTATATGTATTCAGTATGTATATATGTGTTTTCGATATGTCGAGACAAAGTGTATTGATTGAAATTGGCTAAGTATAGAATTCTTAGCGTACGCTAATGTTGAAGACTTACGACGCTAAATTGGTTGTGTTACGACGTTATGGCTAAAGCATTACGACGTAACGGCGAATCGGACAGACCGAGTCATGGTCGGAGTGGGACCCGATGTCGGCGGCGGATGTGGACAAAGTAGTCAACCCGGCCATTACGTACGCTACGAGAAGTGTATAACGACGTTAAATAGAATTTTCTGTAGCAAGTCAACGTACATGTTACGTACGTTATGAAGGAAACATTACGTACGTAAGCATGTTAAAAAAACGGGACAGTTAGTTTTGGGATTAGCATTACGTACGCTATCAAGGATGGCTAACGTACGTAATGCGTGCTACATACGTTAACCTTGGTGTGTTACGACGTAACGAGCGAAATGTTTTATAAGTAGATGCCCGTCTTACATTTCCTTCGACGTTTCTTTTCGTTTTCGTCTTCAAACTTTGAGAGAGAGAGATGTTGGCCTTCCTAAGTCGATTTTGAGCTTGAGGACTTGGATTTTAGGCTTGGATATGGAATTATGGATGATTCTTGAAGGGTTTGATTGGGTTATTTATGTTCTTGAGGTATGTTGTTGAATTCTTCACTTTGATTTCGGATTTTGGTATTGTTATCCGTAAATGATTCGTATGAAGAGGATTAAGATGTTGTTGTTTCGATTCTTGAGGTTATATGAATTATATGTTGAAGGAAGATGGTGAAATGATGGTTTATACCTTGAATATGTTGATTATGATTATGAAATCATAGAGTTCTTGATGTTCTTGGTATTATTATCCGTATTTGATCCGTATGATGATGATTAGGGAGTTGTTGCTACAATCCTTGGGGTTATGTAGAGTGTATCTTGAAGAATACGATGATTCATTACTTGGATTACGAATCGAAGATTATCTTCATGTTAAAGGATATCGAATTATGTTGTTTTAATAGTTATGAACATGAGTTCGAATCCCTTAGTGTTCTTGAGGAACTTTTGATGAATTTAACATAGCAAGACGATCGTATATTGAATTATCGGTATTTTTATATATGAAGATCGAATATTCGTTGGTTGTAGTGGTAGAATTCGTATGTTCTTAATGAAATACGAATCATGATATCAATTTGGAATCCGGAAGGTTTGTGATTGTTCGTCGAATATGATTTCCTTTACGCTCGTATCCGTAATCGCATTGTGGTTGTGAATTTGTAATTGTTTGAATTGGATTATTCGGACTTGTGGTTAATCAGGATAGCTGTGGAACCGTTGAGTTTATTGATCGGTTGTATTGATTGATTATGATCATCGAGTTGTAGTTTGTATTGTAGATATCGTCGAATCGTTGAGATGATTTGGTTGGTCATGTCGGTTGTTAATTGTTATCGGATATGTATTATTTGATTACTTCGATAGGTTGAGATTATTGATCGGTGATTATAACCGGATGCTGCGGTCGTGTTCGAGTGTGTTCGTGAATTGCATGGTCAGGGCCGAGGAGCTCTTAGACGAAGGCATTGCGACTGGTAGCGGCTTCATCATCATCGTATCGGTATCGAGGCAAGTTATTACTTGCTCAGTTATAATGTTTAATGAATGGTTTCAGTTTCATTTCGTTTATAATGCATATAGCAATGATTATATGTTGTCATTCCGATTCTGTGAGTTAAATCATAATGTATGTGATTTATTTCGGTTATTGGCATATTTGGGTATCGAGGATACATTGTGATAAATATGAGGATTCGAGTATTTATGGTTCATGATACGTTTGGATCGTCGAGCGTTGCGGATAATCGTCGGTGATGATTGGACATCGAGGTTTCTCCCGAAGGACTCGGGGCAAGTATTCCATATTGATTATGGTTTAGTGTTATTTATTTTGGTCTCGTACATTTTCTTTCATGTTGTTGAACATGGAGTCGTCCTAGTAAGTTGTCATGTTGTCGTGCATGTTATGTTGTTCATGTTGATGAACGTGTTGATTTGCATATGTGTATGCATATTGTGTTGTTTATGTTGTGTAAATAATCCGATGGGATTATGAGGATCTATGCTGAGGGCGCTGGATCGAATGTCCACCATGCGTTGGTTCGACGGGATCATCATGGGGATCTATGCTGAGGGCGCTGGATCGTTGGACAGGTTTTCCACCATGCGTTGGTTCGACGGGATCATCATGGGGATCTATGCTGAGGGCGCTGGATCGTTGGATTACCAGTATTGTGTTGATGGAATCATGTAGATTCGCATCGTTGATTTTATCATATGTTGTTGTGCATATGTGTATTGTTGGTTATCCACCTTATGCTGATCTGATAGGATCAACAAAGGGATCTATGCTGAGGGCGCTGGATCGTCGGATTTCCATTGAGTATACATGATTGTTATTGCTGTGATCATATTGACGTGGTCATATGAGTATGCATTTGTAGGTCTTGTGTTAGGACCGTGTCCGTATTGCATTGATCTGATCTCGGATTAGACTGATATGATTGTCGTGGCACTTCATATCTCGAGGTATGTTCCGTATTTTCTTTTGGTATTCGTCTTGTGATGGACAATCGGTTATCGTTTTGGGATTTGATGATGCTATCCGATGGATTGTATTGGTCAGAACTGGTACTTTTCCATATCGTGGGATGGTTATGATAGTTTGAGAATCTTGAGTATTATTTGAGGTACAATACAGATATTGATTTTGAGTTTATTGGTTAATCGAGTACAGGATGTGAAATGTGATAATGGTTACTCTGATGAGAATTACTTGAGTAAGTAAAGTTATGGCTGTAGGATTACGTTGGTCGTATTCTTATGTTGCATTCTCATTGGTATGTTATTATTAATGTGATGTGACGGTTATCATTGTTGGATATTATGGCTGACCCCGTCGTGGGATTTCTTTTTAGGTTCTTGGAGTATCGAGCTTGTAGCAGTCGTGAAGAGATGAGCTTCCCGGAGGATACTGGCTAGGACATGTTCTGTGCATTGAGTTTCTTGATTGGTTCTTGTATTCCGCTGCTAGAGTATCTTTTTGGTTGGTCTTTTCTCCGCTGCGTGAGTATTTTGAGACGCTCTTTTGGTATCTAGTAACTGAGGTTACTTTGGAAATCGTTTTCTAAACTTTTGAGTGTCGGCTGTTTGGCCTTGCGATTTCAATTGAGTTTTTACGACGATTTTTGATAAATGGATTTTATATGTCTTTGTGAATTTTTAAAGATAGTACCGTCGTTGGCTTCTTGGGCAATCGTAAATGTTTGCGAAATTTCTTTTAGCCTTGTGGGTTCCTTCTCGGGACCCACGGCGCTGTAATATTTCCGGTTAAATCTGGGGGTGTTACAGAATATGGTATCGGAGCTTAGGTTGAGAAAACCTAGGCATTTGGTTCGAGTTGGGTCGTGTTTTTGTCGCGTCATTCGAGTTGTCGATTGACAAATATTAGAGCCGTGAGTTTTTGTTGTTCACTCGGGCTTGTGTGTTATGCGATTTGCCAGTGTAGTACTGGGCTTGTTATAAACTTTTCCAAATGGTATGAACGTGTTTCTCCGGATAGAGATGTATTGTGTTCTCAAGTTGAACTGAGTTTGCAAAACGTGTGTTTTAAAAATATCTGTGTCGAGTATTTTCTTGAGTCGAGACATGTGCCAGTATCACGGGGAATCGTCGGCTTCACGATCTGTAAGTATTTGGATTTTTGAATTGCATTGAGATTTATTGCTGTTCTATAGTTGATATGATTTGAGATTCAGCAGAATATTATGTGTCGCGATATGAGACGACAGAGTTGAGACAAGATTGATGATCTTAGGAAGTTATGATGCTGAAATCAGTATGTTGGTTAGATTTTGGAACGGAATTGTGTAATCGGGAGAAGGACTATGAATTGTTGAGAAGAACATGTAGTCATGATAGATCATTTTGTGATACATGAACTGCTTTTGAGCATTTGAAAAATGATACTTTTCAAAATGAATATTTTATGGATGTTTTACGGAAAATGATTTTGGGCCGAGACCCAAATCGATTTTGAAATGGTTTTATGACTCAGGACTTGGGGTCCAAAAAGGGTTTTCTACTTTTTAAACTTCTTGTAATGTGGAATGAGATACGGGCTGAGACCCTAATGTTTCAAAAGGCTTTTTCTTGTTTTCTAAAACTCCCGAGATTTGTAAAACACTTTACCAATCGTTTACCTATGTTATTTCCGCCTTTCGAGGCTTTGGTTTACTTGTTCAAATGGAACTTCTCGGGAAGTCTTTTGCTGTGTTTGATTTGTTGATTTGTTTCAATGTTTTGTCATATCATATTTGAGGTGATCCAGGATGGATTAAGGATTGACATTGCGAGTAGTATGTGGAGGAGGAGTTTTTATCAGAGTCTATATATTTTGGAATTTCATCGTGCGGTTTTCGAATGGAATATCAGTGAATTTGGTGACGAGCCGAATTGGTATACAGGAGTATGGATATGGTCAGACATTTGCATAAATTCCATTTTATTTAATCGTGTGTATTCGAAAAGAATTTTTATCGAGAACTGGCACCAGCGAGCCGATTTAATTTTGAAAATTGATTTCGTGGTCTTACGAATATTTATGTTTTGAGTTTTCAAACTCTTGAAAGTACTTTCGAAAATTGTCTTCGTGACAAGAATATATGATTTCAAACTGGTTTTGAAAATGTGATTGATGTACATAAGCATTTAGTGCATCGGGCATATCATATCGATGGTACAAGGAAAAGAGATTCGAAGTTTAGTATGGTAGATTGGTTATGCAAGGATGATCGGTTGATTGATCAGATAAGAGAAATATACTGCATGTTGTAGATTCATGTGCAGATGTAATTTTTGGAACTTTGGACTTTGTAAAACCGGGACATATGTGCTATGTGAGTCCATTGGTGCGTTAGTAGCGCAATCTTACCATAGTGATCTTTGAATGATTTCTTTGTAAGTGTAAATTTGGGGATGGTGACCCCATACTGGTTGTTTTTGATAGTGAGTGGACGTTCCCACTCCCTGTATGATTGGATATGTTCGTCGGTTTGTGATTGGTTGTTCGTATGCCGAGGGGTATGTTCACCAGTCGGTTGTATTTCGTTGAGATCCACTGTATGTGATTGGTGTGTCGTTTTGAGAACTTTATTCGTTCGTATATCGGTTTCTGTGGTTCTGTGTTGATTGTGTTGGAGCTTACCGTTTGAAGGTATTCTCGATTACCTTTGACCGTTCGTTGGTCGTATTGGAGTTTATCATGTTGATGATATTCTCGATTGTGTTTTGACCTCTGGTTGGTCATATTGGAGTTTATCATGTTGATGATATTCTCGATTGTGTTTTGACCTCTGGTCGGTCATATTGGAATTTATCATGTCGATGAAAAATTCGGTTGACTTATTGGTTGATCATTGTTGGTGATCATCTGAGCGTTCGGATTTGTGTCGGTGTCTCGGGATTCGTGTCGTTTGGGGCAGTTGTTTCACAAATATATCGGATATTATTCGTTTTATCAGAATTGGAACTTGATCATATGATCAGGCAAACAGGATTTGTCACGGATAGATTATTTCATCTGACGATGATATAATTTTGTTGAGACTCATGGAATTGTGATCGTAAGCGTATTGGGACTATACAGTGAGATCGCTTGCTAGTATCTAAGGAGATCGTCGACCTGCGTATTTGTAAGTATGCTCTTTTGGATATTCGGTAATGATGATAATTGATCGTTGTCGTGATGGTTTTGGGATATTTTGGGTTGAACAGTATGTTTATTTGTTTTCTATGACGGATTGCAAGTTTCGAGGACGAAACTTATTTTAAGTGGGGTAGAATGTAATATCCGGAATTTCTACTATTGTTGTTTGATATTATTTTATCCGAGTTATATTGTACAGCGTGGAATCTGTACAGTATGGATAAAATAAATAAAGGACTGAGATGTCGGTATCGGTATAATTGTCGTATCTGGTCGACAGTTGCATTGAGGATATCGTGTATCAGGTTATCGTACTTTTGATATTGGGTATATCGTATGAGAATGTTATTGGATTCAGTATATGTATTCAGTATGTATATATGTGTTTTCGATATGTCGAGACAGGCGGTAACAGTTGAAATTGGCTAAGTATAGAATTCTTAGCGTACGCTAATGTTGAAGACTTACGTACGCTAAATTGGTTGTGTTACGTACGTTATGGCTAAAGCATTACGTACGTAACGAAGGAATCGGACAGGACCGAGTCATGGTCGGCAGGTGGGACCCGATGTCGGCGGCGGATGTGGACAGGCGAGTCAACCCCGGCCATTACGTACGCTACGAGAAGTGTATAACGTACGTTAAATAGAATTTTCAGTAGCAAGTCAACGTACATGTTACGACGTTATGAAGGAAACATTACGTGCGTAAGCATGTTAACAAAGCGACGATTAGTTTTGGGATTAGCATTACGACGCTATCAAGGATGGCTAACGTCGTAATGGGTGCTACGACGTTAACCTTGGTGTTTTACGTACGTAACGCAATGTAAATGTTTTATAAGTAGATGCCCGTCTTACATGTCCGTCGACGTTTCTTTTCGTTTCGTCTTCAAACTTTG